>CM077671.1:456677978-459177978 GCA_039707655.1 Elymus sibiricus | reverse complement strand
GCAGAAATGGTCGTAAAACTACGACCATTTGAGACCAATTGGTCGTAAGCTGTTCGGGGGGCTCCAAACGCTAAACCATAACGACCATTTTGGTTAGAAAGGTCGTAATTTCCTTACACAAAATGGTCGTAAAGCAGACAACACTAGTATGTTGCCTTATTTCTAGCCGATCACGACCAATATAGATGGTCATAGCCTTGTAAATTGTGGTGCATTGCTATGACTAGGCGCCACCTCATCAGTTTTGCCTATGTGTCATGTCCATGTGTCAATTGTTGCCCTTGGTTGTGAAGGAGCCTACATTTCTGTCATTCCCAAAATTCCCAAAAAATTCTCATAAATTCTTTGGATCGTATCTTCCTCAAATATGTCAAAACCCTTCATTGCCTAGTTCAAAAATAATTCAGGAATATTCATTTTCCTATTATGTTCAGAATGACACTTTGTGAAGGAAGTGATATTTCTATTTTTTGGATTGCCCTAAAAAAATTGGGCACTCTTTTCTATCCAAATAATTGCCTCATGACAAAATTCAGCTTCATTTGCATATTAAATCTTCCTCAGCAAATTTCCAAAGTTTCTATTCAGCTAGAAGCTTTGTGAAGTAAGTACTAGCTAGGCATCTCCTAATGAGCTGAATTTTTTCCACATATTCTATATAATAGCTCTCCACAAAATTTGATCACCATCTAATAATCCATGTGAGCTCACCATCCAATCTTCGTTTCTGGTAATATTTTCAATTTGTGAAGCAACTATATTTTATATTGCTTTATAATTTCTGAAAATTTAGCAAGACATGACCCTGCCCATAGAACCTCCCTACACCAAATTTTATCTGATTTTAATGTAGCCAATTTTCCTCAATATTTTTCCTAATTTTCTGTTCAGTGGAGAGCATTGTGAAGGAAGTACCATTTATATTTATCCAAATGGTATGCAATGTGTATAGTTCCTTCATGTGCCTAGATTACCATCCTCCTCCAAATTGCAGCTCAATCCAATCATCTATGTGGGCCCAGCATCAGTTTCTATTTTCTGTCCAGAGAAGAGCATTGTGAAGGAAGTACCACTTTGGCATGTACAAATGGTATAAAAAATTTACAGTGCCTTCCTATGCCCAAATTACTATCCTCCACCAAATTGCAGCTCAATCCATTTATTCATTTGAGCCTAGATTCAACATTCATATTTCTGTCCAGTGTGGTATTTTGTAAAGCAAGTGCCACTTAGGCTCCTCCATTTGAGCTGAAAATTTGCCAAGACAGTCTCCTTAGTAGATGATCATCCTCAGCCAAAACCCAGGACCATTGGCCATGTTCATTTCCCCCACCGCTAATTAAACACTTGGTTGCTAATTCATGTTTGAGCTTAGTTTAGTCTACTCGTGAGATTCTTCTATTGTATTCTTCTTCCTAGCACCTACCGGGGGAGTGACCAACCCATCGGACATGCCTAGGCTGCCCAGAACGCGTGGCAAAGCTAAGGTCACGCGGTGACCACGCGGCTGGCATGCCAGTTTGCGCGCTCTTGAGTTGGGGCCATCGTTCACCGTCCAAACCTCGATTTATCGCCACCAAACCATGTATCTCTGATTAAATAGATACTTATGTACCTAGAAATTTTTTTGGAAAAAATCATGAGCAAACTATAAGGCAGCTGCAGTTCAAATTTGACCTGCTTCCTACTGAATCGGGGGAAATATGTCTTTTTCACGAGAGGTGGCTCAAAGCTTTTGACACTCAACCATTTAGTAAATTCTACATTAAATATGACCTAATATTTTAGAAAATTGATTCGGTCCAATTTTGCAACAAACATATGGTAGGTCCTTCACAAAAAAACTCATTTTGGGCACTCAAAAAATGGAAAATGAATTTTCCGTCCAAAGAAAATGAAAACTTCCTTAGGCAACATTGTTTGTAATTCCAATATGCACCCTTGTGCACAATATGAGATCATTTGAGCAAACTATGCCATGAATGTGGCCATAAGATTGATCATTTGGCTTGAAAGCCACGAATCTTCACACATGATAGCTCATTTTTTAGAACACTTTTTAAAAATAATTGTGTTATTACAAGTTTATTATTTTTCCTGGTAACTTGGTCACATATAATGACACAATGTGAAGGTTTTTTGATTTTTTGATTTTTTAAAAATTTTCATGCCCATTTCAAAATGCGGTCCAAACGGCGGGCATGACCGTTCCTAGCTAGTGGTTGAATCCTGGAAAAAATTTCGTGTTTCTATGATTAAATAGATACTTTTGTACCTATAAATTATTTTTGCAAAAAAATCATGAGCAAAGTATGAGGCAGCTGTAGTTCAAATTTGACCCGCTTAGAGCTGAACCAACGGAAATTTATCTTTTTCACGAGAGGTGGATCAAAGATTTTGACACCCAACCATTTGGTCAATTGTACATTAAATATGGTGTAATATTTTCTAAAAATGGCGTGGTGCCATTTTGCAACAAAGATTTGGTAGGTCCTTCACAAAAATACTCATTTTGGGCACTCGAAAAATGGAAAAATGAATTTTTCGTTCAAAGAAAATGAAAACTCCCTTATTCAACATTGTTTGCCAATCCAAGATGCACCCTTGTGCACAATATTAGATCATTTGAACAAACTATGCCATGAATGTGGCCATAAGTTTGATCATTTGGCTTGAAAGCCATGAATCTTCACACATGATATCTCATTTATGAGAACAATTTTTTAAAATAATTGCCGTATTCCAAGTTTATTATTTTTACTGGTAACTTTGTCACATATAATGACACAATGCGAAGGTTTCCATTTTTTTGATTGTTTTTGAATTTTTCATGCCCGTTTCAAAATGCGGTCAAAACGACGGGCATGACCGTTCTTAGCTAGTGGTTGAATCTTGGAAAACTTTTGGTGTTTCTCTGATTAAATAAATACTTTTTTACCTATAAATGATTTTTGCAAAAAATCATGAGCAAAGTATGAGGCAACTGTAGTTCAAATTTGACCCGCTTCCAGCTGAACCAGCGGAAATTTGTCTTTTTCACGAGAGGTGGATCAAAGCTTTTGACACCCAACCATTTGGTCAATTGTACATCAAATATGGTTTAATATTTTCTAAAAATGGTGTGGTGCCATTTTGCAACAAAGATTTGGTAGATCCTTGACAAAAATACTCATTTTGGGCACTCGGAAAATGGAAAATGAATTTTTCGTTCAAAGAAAGTGAAAACTTCCCAAGGCAACATTGTCTTCCATTCCAAGATGCACCTTTGTGCACAATATGCGATCATTTGAACAAACTATGTCATGAATGTGGCCATAAGATTGATCATCTGGCTTGAAAGCCATGAATCTTCACACATGATAGCTCATTTTTTAGAACACTTTTTTAAAATAATTTCCGTATTACAAGTTTATTATTTTTCCTGATAACTTGGTCACATATAATGACACAACGCGAAGATTTTCCAATTTTTTGATTTTGTTTGAATTTTTCATGCCCGTTTCAAAATGCGGTCAAAACGACGGACATGACCGTTCCTATCTAGTGGTCGAATCTTAGAAAACTTTTAGTGTTTCTCTGATTAAATAGATACTTATGTACCTGCAAATGATTTTTACTAAAAATCATGAGAAAATTATGAGGTAGCCGTAGTTCAAACTTGACCCACTTCCTACTAAATCGACGGAAATTTGTCTTTTTCACGAGAGGTGGATCAAAACTTTTGACATCCAACCATTTGGTCAATTATTCATCAAATATGGACTAGTATTTTATAAAAAAATATTTGGTTCAATTTTGCAACAAATATTTGATAGGTCCAATATTTTACCGTGGTGTTTCATTAAATAGATACTTATTTTTAGTCAATTACGACCAATCTAGATGTTCATAAGGTCATCAAAACGTTTACTGCGATTTGATTGGTCCAGAAGCATCTCACGCGGATGTTGCATTAAACGCCGTCGGATACTCGAGGATGCGACGGCAGTCGTCACCCCCTCACCCTCTCACCCTTCGTCACTCTCATACCCTTCCCGGATCCACGCATCTCACTCTCGTCCAAACCCTAGCTTCCCGTCCCCGGCGGCGGCGCCCTCGTTCCCTCGCACCGCACGTGAGCCGCCTCGAGCGCCGCCTCTCCCTCTCGCTATCTCTCTTACTATCCTCGTCTCCCCCAACCCCGGCGACGACGTCGTTACCCTCAACCGCCACCACCCACGTCTCGTGCTACCCATCCCGCCGCCCCTACCCACCCCACCCACTAGCAAACCTTGCTGCCGGGCTCCGCTGGCGCTCTCAACCACCATCGGCGACCTTGTTCCCAAAATCCGCTCTCCCCACCGTCGCCGCCGCCCCGCCACCATCTACACCCACCTTCTCTCCCTACCTAACCTAGATCGAGCCGTCCATGGTTCTCCCCGACATGCAGCTGTGCTTCCAGATCCGGGGCGGATGTAGGCCTCTTCTCCGCAATCAGCCCCGCCCGTCAGATCCTGGGCGGATGTAGGCCTCTTCTCCGCAATCAGCTCCGCCCGTCAGATCTGGGGCGCCGGGACAGGAGAAGTGAGGGGGCTGGCCATCAGCTCCGCCCGTCCATGGATTCCTACCCCCCGCCATGGGCCATGGCGACCGAGCAGCTCCAACCGCAGGGCTCAATGGTATGAATCTCTCCCTCCTCCCCTCGTCTTGTCTTCTTCTGCTATCTATCTGACCCCTTTCTCGTCTCTCTTTCCAACCAGGACGACACCATGGGAGAGGAACTTGTGCCGTGCTGTGCTGTTGCTCGGGAGAGCCGCCATGGACCTCTCTCCTCTGCTTCTTCTCTTCCCCCAACTTTGTCAAGGTGATGGATTTGGTACGAGGACCTCCTCCCCTGCTTCCTATATTAATTTGGTGCTCGATGTGGATCTGGCTATATTTTAGGCATGATTAAATACAGATTTTTCTTCAACTCTGACTGAAACAACTTGTTGGTTCAGTTTAACTTGTTGGTTCAGTTTCTCGTATGAAGAACAAATATGATCCTGCCTGGTCATGTACGTAGTCATAATAAGTAGACTAAATGGAACATTTGTGGACTGTAAGAAAATAGTTACAGTACAAAATATGAATATCTACATCAGTGTGTAAATATGTATGTACGTCACCATATTGTATTTACACAACGGCAAGCTTGAGCAGCACAAATCATCCGCTGCTGGCGCGACTGCGTACCCTTCCTCCCGGCGCTCTACTTCCCGCGGAGCGCCTTCGACGCGAGGGGCGTCGCGTGCGCCGACGCCGCCGTCGGCCGCATGGTTGTGTCAGTTCTGTAGTAATAACAATTTAACATGGAACAAGTTCACTCGGTTCACTTGTTGATAACTTCATTATCTCTGATGAGGGGAAATAGTTTCAGTTTTCCTTAATTGCAATGTTGAATGCAGTTTGACAACTTTTTGTTTGGTCGTTGACGTCTTAAACTGTCTTAAAATGTTTATCGGTCACCTGATGTGATACGGTTTATTGTGCCGTTGGGTTGGATCCAAAGTAGGATCAGCAAAGAGGGTCTCTCATTTCATCAGCATATGGTCGCTTGTTCATTTGGTTTTTCTCATGGAGTCATGGTCATGGCCCTGCCGTGAAAAATCCTCACTTCTGTTTAACGACCAATGAATTGCAGATAAGCAAATCATCACATAAAAGTTCTCTAAAAGAAGGAGAGCATGCTAGTGCGTTTATACGTCGAGCAAAATCATCACTTATTGCTATTTATTTTGAGGATTCTTTACAACGCACCCCTTCTGTCATGATAGTACATTGCGTTGGCTGGCACACTGAAGTTATTATAGTTACACTAATGCAGAAAAAGAAAAGCTAGTTGTAGGTGATTCTGGAGTAGCTTCCTATTGAAGTTTGGCATGCTCCTGTTTGTTTTATTGTTTAGTTAAAACGTATTGCTTTTATTGTAGTGTATTAACTCCTGAAATATTTATTAGATTATTTATGTTTCAGTTCTTTATATTGATCCATTATTTGTTGAATTTCTATGTGGCAGAGAAGTTGCCACTGTGGAGAGGCCCTCTAAGAACATCTGCGCGCCGGAGACGGGCTGCGTCGCCCTCATCCCGGCGCAACTTCTGCGTCGCCTGCGTCGAACAGGCTGCCAAGGAGGTGGTCGTGCTCTACATGGCGCCCGACGCCGCCGCCGATCAGGTCGCCTGGGCCAGGGTCGGCCAGTTCCACGCCGACAAGATGGGCTACCACGACCGCATGACCCTGCTCCGCTCCCAGGGCGCCGCCGAGGTGGTCATGTGGGATCCGCTCAAGCAGCTCGTGCTCGCCGTTGACGTCGACAGCAGGGTCACCCGCTCCATCGGCCCCCTCTCCGGCAGGACATACTACTCGGATTTCATCCCATACGTCAACTCATACGCTGAGATCTACGGGTATTGTTCTGAGATTAAAATCGATCGAGCCTCCTATACTCTATTCTTGGATCTGATCGGTTTAATTCAGAGATGCAGTGAGACTTTGATGTTTTTAATGTGAAAGCATGTCCACATCTGTAGAACTAGTAGATGGGTGGTGATATCAGCATGCACATTGACTAGATATATACGTGTTAACTGTTCCTGTAGTTTTCTGATTTGCAAGTTCATTAGAATCCACTAGACTACAATTTTCATGACTAAATTTTCTAGTGTGGATATATATTGTCAAGTTTCCTGAAAGTCTCAGTCTGCAATTCTGCAGGTTTCTGATGTGAAACACCTATGCATGGCTAATTGTTTAGATTATACAATTTCCTGAAAGTTGAGTTTTTTTCTTAACTAATCAAGAACTCCCCTCTTTATGTGAGTAATAGATGGTATTTGTCAGTTTTGTTGAATTCTGTTTTCTGAATATTTCTGATGTGAAAGCATATCTGGACCAGTAGAACTCTGCATGACTGTTTTTTGACTAAATGTTGGTCGGTGGTGTTGAGTGTTTTTTGTAGTTATGAATTGCATGTTTATTTGGATCCATTAGACCTTTTCGGGACTAACTTAAGTTTGGATTTATATTATTGTCACAACTTTCCAGGAAGGCTCGAGTGAGACTTTGATGTTTCTGAATGACTTTGACATTGACTAGATCTATAGGTGTTGACTGTTCCTATAGTTTGTTTTCTGATGTGCAAGCTCGTTAGAATTCACTGAACCTTTGCACCTTTGCACGACTAAATTTTCAAGGTGGAGGAGCGGGCAGGCATGGAGGAGGACGCGGCCGCGGCCGTCGCGGCTGCTGCGGCGGCGGCGGACTCGTGGGAGACGACCGACCTCGACGGGGCCATGAGCCGCCTACTCCTCTCCTCTTCCTCGGCCTCCGCTGCAGCCGCCTGCCGGGTGTCGTCCTCGCCCGACCTCGCCGCCGACCACCAGGCGGACGCGCAGCAGCAGGCCGACGATCCGGTCGCGCAGGTCGACCAGTTCCTCCGTGAGGCCCTCGAGAAGCCCCCCGAGCGCCTCTCAGGTACCTATCGTCCCACCGGCCTCGATCGTTTCTGTGTATCTGCTCCCTAGTTTCGGCTGCTGTGAGTAGCGCTACCTAGCTAGCTAGCCAGCTTCCAGGTAGAATTTCAGGTGCTTGTGCAGATTGATTTACAGAACCACCTCAATCATGTGTCGGGATACCATTTCTCGAGTATACATGTGTGAGATTGATTCAATGGTCTGCTACTTTCTTTATTTCACCATTCAGTAGTGTATTGCCCTCATGTTTGCAAGTAGCATTGCTTGCTATGCTTGCTAGCATGATCCAGCCTTCCCTTTAGTAGCTATAAGAACTACTACCCCCTGTGACGAACTAAAGAAGAGGATTTTGTTCTTGTTTCGGAGATGGGCTTGTTCTCTTCTCACACACAAGAAACTTCTTTTTTACATGTTTGGAGCCGGGGGTAGCTACTTAGCACCAAGTGTTAATGTTTTACAGAACCACCTCAATCATGTTTGCTGCATATGTAGAATAAATTTAAGCATCATCAGCAAACAATGGTTCATCATATGTCTGCTGCATCTTGTTACCCATGGTTGTATATCATTCGAAATCAGGCACAGTACAACCATGAGACAGATTCAATGGCCTCTTATTTTTTTCTTGTGTAATTAGTGGTGTAGTTTCTCCTCTATTTATTTCAGTTTGGTTGCTTGATGTGAGATTCAATGGCCCTTTACATATCTTCTAGGTAGTAAAATTGATACTACCAAGGATGCGTGCTAAATTGGAGAGAAGAGAACAGAATATGCCACCATTCTAGAAGTGGAAACAAAATGTGGCCTATCTGTGATAGAATTTATCTAATTCTGGTGCTCTGTTTACAACATTTGCTTTGGCTTGGTCTAGCTCTGAATCTTGAGTGGCATTGTTCTTCATGACTTGAGTAGTGCTGTTGTTGCATATATATGTTGTACCACTTGATATATGTTGAATGAGCCATTGAGATTGGTAATTGGTTGGTTTGAATGGCACAATTTAATTTTGTGCAGGCAGGTAGATCCAAAAGCACCATCGTCTGAATGGTCATTTTATTGGTGCAGTTATGTTTTGTTTCATTGATTGCTTTTATTTTGTCCCTAACCATTTTGTTTTATAACATGCAGATGCTGGCATACGTTGTTGTTCCGTCGTGAGGTCCAGGACAAAGAAGTGAAGAAGCATAGTGTTCTAGCTCACTGGACCTAGTTATACTTTGATAGATAGTAATATTTTGATATTTAGTTGTGTTCTTGGTGGTTGACAACCTGATGTGAACTATGTTTGATTATAAGCCTGATGTGACCTATGTTTGATTGTAATGTGCCAAATTTAGTTGTTTGCTCTGTTTGAAGTATCACTGTTGTTTTGGGTCTTCTGATTTAAATATTTGTTTCTGTTTACTAGAAAATTGATATTTAAAGATTATGACCTTGAAATTTGGGACCAACTCACCAGAATCCTACAACTGGGACCCATCTGACTGGTGGTCCCATCTTAAAAAAACGTAAATGTTGAGGGAAAAAGGCCATGGCCCAAAAATAAAAATGCCGAATTGTTGGGCTTGGCCTATGTAGGTGACAAATTATCAAAAATAAATATATTAAATGGGCGAATAAGTGGGCTCGGCCCATATAAAAGGCAGAACTGGACTGGGCTGATTCTAATCTACGACCAATTCATTTGGTCAAAATTTTGCCACGTCAGCTTGCCACGTTGGATCCGACATGGCCTGGGCAGGCTGCTAGTGACCAAAACAATTGGTCGTAGAGTCTACGACCTTTTATTTTAGTTGTAACCGCCTACGACCATTTCACAAAAAAGGTCGTTAAGTTTCATTAAAGACGGCCAACTTTTGACCATCTGTTTTTGGTCACAAAAGGGTCAAAAATGAAACACAACGACCTTTCAGTGACCAATATGGATGGTAGCAAGTTGACATATTTCTTGTAGTGTCACCTTGGCAGGAACCCTCTTCCTGGAACGCTCGCCCTCAACATCACCAGGGTCATCTCGTCTGATCTTATACCGCAATGCATCGCATACAGGGCATGCGTTCAATTCCTCGTACTCACCGCGATAGAGGATGCAGTCATTAGGGCATGCATGTATCTTCTGCACCTCCAATCCTAGAGGGCAGAGAACCTTCTTTGCTTCGTACATACTGTCGGGCAATTCGTTATCCTTTGGAAGCTTCTTCTTCATTATTTTCAGTAGCAAACCAAATCCCTTGTCAGATACACCATTGTCTGCCTTTCATTGCAGCAATTCCAGTGTGGTACCGAGCTTTGTGTTGTCATCTTCGCAGTTTGGGTACAACCCTTTTTTGTGATCCTCTAACATGCGATCGAACTTCATCTTCTCCCTTTCACTTTCGCATTCTCTCTGTGCATCAACAATGACCCGGCGAAGATCATCATCGGGCACATCGTCTGGTGCCTCTTGATCTTCAGCTTCCCCCGTTGCAGTATCACCGTATTCAGGGAACATAGGATAGCTGTCATCATCCTCTTCTTCTTCGTTGTCTTCCATTATAACCCCTCTTTCTCCGTGCTTGGTCCAAACATTATAGTGTGGCATGAAACCCTTCTCAAGCAGGTGGGAGTGAAGAGTTTTCGAGTTCGAGTAATCCTTTCTATTCTCACAGACAGTACATGGACAATACATAAAACCATTCTGCTTGTTTGCCTCAGCCACTTCGAGAAATTTATGCAGACCCTCAATGTACTCGGAGGTGCGTCGGTCACCGTACATCCATTGCCGGTTCATCTGCGTGCATTATATAATTAAGTGTATCAAAAACCATTACAGAACATCATGAATAGAGAAGTGACCAAATTAATACAAGTTCATCATCACATTAAAACCAAAGTACAGTAGTGATCAAATGTTATTACTGAAAAAATAAATACATAAAGTTCATACATAGTTCTCATAGAACAACATACAGCTCTCTAGAGCATCTAATTAAAACATAAATTGAAACTAACTTACAACTATGTAAAACATTTAAATGCAACAACAAATGCAATCATAATTGCAACTAAGGTAACAATTGATCCAACAGCATAATGATACCAAGCCTCATTATCAATGGCATATTTTCTTATCTTTCTAATCTTCAAGCGCATTGCATCCATCTTGATCTTGTGGTCATCGACGACATCGGCAACATGCAACTCCAATTTCATTTTCTCCTCCTCAATTCTTTTCAATTTTTCTTTCAAATACTCGTTTTCTTTTTCAACTAAATTTAACCTCTCGACAAGAGGGTCGGTTGGAATTTCCGGTTCACATACCTCCTAGGTAAAAACATCTATGTCACGTTGGTCGGCATAATTGTCATAAACACTAAATGAAACAAATAGTTATAAAAGATATACCACATCTGAATCATAGACCGGACGAGGGCCGACAGGGGCGGATACCAAAACCATGGCACTATATAATAACAAACAATAATAAAAGTAAGAAATTTATACAAGTATCTATGTAAATCATACAAGTAAGAATTTTTCTTTCTTTTAAAAAGAAGATAAGAACAATAGGCTCACCACGGTGGTGCCGGCGACGAGATCAGCGCGGGCGATCGACGACGGTGAGGACGGGGACGGGACGGGACGGACCGCCAAACCTAGACAAATCTTGGGGAAAATGGAGCTTGGATGTCGAGCTTGGAGAGGAGAAAGCTTAAGCGTGGCTCGGGCATTTCATCAAACACCTCGTGTGCATAGGAGGTGAGAGCAGAGCAGCACACACCTCCCACACGTCGGCCGGCCAAAAAATGGAGGAGTGAGCGGGCAGGGGCAAGCATATATATAGGGATCTCTTTAGTCACGGTTTGTGGCTAGAACCGGGACAGAAGACTGCCCTTTAGTCCCGGTTCCAGCCATCAACCGGGACTAAAGGGGTTGCGCCAGGAGCGAGGACCTTTAGTCCCGGTTCGTGTCTGGAACCGGGACTAAAGGGGTTAGACGAACCGGAACTGATGCCCGCCGAGGCCCGGCAGGCGTCCTGGCCTCATGAACCGGGACTGATGCACCCATTAGTCCCGGTTCGTAACATGACCGGGACTAATGCAATATTCTGGCCTGGACCAAAGCCCTGTTTTCTACTAGTGCTCCAACTCGCTAGACATGTTATTGTGCACCACCAATGTAATATATTTTTGATATAATCTCATATAAGCAAGAGTACGATTGTTACTCGCCATGTGAGGCCTGAGCATTGGTAAAACTTGTGCCTCGTGTCCATCTGGTACCCCTTGTCACACAAATCGACGTATGTTTGCCATATTGGTGTTACGTATTTTGCGAAACATTGTCGATACGCTAGTATAGGATGGAAGTGATAAGTTGGCCCGTTGACCAAACATGAATTTCACTTATCTAAAATAACATAAAAGCATGTCGTTTATGTTGAGCATATTTCTTCGTAATTTATATCTAATATCACATACAAAATGTATGTATCAAACTAATATCATGTATAAATGATCATCATGCTCACGATTTGAACTTTAATTCAGTACCCATTTAAGAGTATGGCCAAAGGAATGATCGGATCAATATAAACTTCTACATTCGAGATTTGGTGAACTAGATAGGATGTCCGGGGAGTGACGATCAACAAGGGATGAATTGTCGTATGGTACAATTTCCTAATTAATAAGTCAATCTATATACCTTGTATGTATGAAATCAAAATATGTATATACATCTCATCTGTATGAAATCGTTCCTCTCATCCCTCGGCGGACATGAGGGCTCTAGTACGCCTCCCACTCACCATGATTCGCCACGACTGGACGCGGAGACAATGAACATGGAGGCGTTGGCCATAGAGGCGCTGGTTACGACTCCACGAGACATGGAGGCATAGGTCGTCGAGATCGCCCCGTGTGGGTCAATCTTCGTCGGCTACAGTGATACGACACTCACGCGATAGGTTAGGGACGCCGCCTACCTCATCGGGAACCTCCAAGTTGTGTGTCAATAGGCTCTGGCGTGTGGGTGTGGAGGCAGCTGAATGGCGGCGACCACTCACTCTCTTGGAATTTGATCGAGATCATCATCAAGGCAGAGGCTCAACTAGACGAGTTGTGGTGGGTGGACCGTAGTTGTATGGCAGAGTCGCGGACACCAGGGTGGAGGACCCGGGCAGAAGAATGGCCGTGTGAGGAGTCCGATCGACACTAGGAGTTGAATGTCTGCGGTATGAATGGTGATGCGTGATGTTGTGTCATCGGCAGCAACCAAAGGGGGGGTGATCTGGTACCTGACAGCGGCACAGCCGTGTTTGGTGGTCGTGACCGACACATCTTCCTTGTGGCACTCCTTCTCGGTTTGAGGGTGCCATTGGTGCGCTTCTCGCTCGAGCAAGCTGTGCAGATGGTGCCATCAAGTTCTAGCAGGTGGCAGGCCTTGGACGGTGGTGTGCCGACATCAGCACGATGGTCGTACATTAGCCGATTGCAGGCATTTGCCTGATGATGCATGGGCAGTGGCATATGCACGTGGAGGATCCTATCGGCATCGGCAACACCTATCAATGAGGAGGCAAGCCCGTACCGAAGGATTCTGGTCCACATCAAACACGGTGGTGTCAGCCTCAGCTCATGCAGAGCGTTGGGATATCCTTCCCATGTGGGCTCTGAGGGGACGTAATGAAGCCATTTAGGCAGCCCAAACAGGTGGCAAAGCACACTACTGATTAGAGTTATGACCTAGGGTCATTTTGGTCTTTGTCGGTAAGGGAATTGGGATGTCCTACCCTCCATCCGGCAGCCACCAACACAAGTGACAAATATGAAGTTGGCCTCCATTTGAAGAAGAAGAAGAAGAAAATCAAGAGAGAAAGGTAAAGAGAGGTAGATTGAAGGAAGAACTTGCAGACAAGTAAAGGGAGCTTCTCCTCAAGGTTGTGACATTCAGATCCACCACCTTGTCTCCTTCAAGCTGTGATTCCACCATCTGTGGTGAGATTCTTCCAATCCCTAGCTCTTGACCCCCAAATCTGGTTGTTGACATCCAAGATTGCCAGATCTTGATGTATGAGAACCTCTAGTGCTATTTAGAGAAGAACTTCTAGTACCCCGCCTTTCGATTATAGTGGAAGAAGATTTGGATGGCTTTGGTCCATGATTTTTTTTTCATTTGGGGTTTTCCACTTAAAAATAATGGTCTTCATATCTACAGAGTTTTTGCTAATGTTCACATGGCACTAGACACTTTGAGATGGATGTGTGATGGGTTGCGTCGCACTAGAGAAACTTATAGATGGAACTTAAGTTTGATGAATGAACATACTCCATATCGCCCTAAGTTTTGGCTTCCGTAACTGAGTATCGACCCGTGAGTTGGTTGCACAGAGGAGTGTTGAAGTTAGTGTTTCAGGTCACTGTTAAGTGTGTGCTAATTCCCAACATAGAGGATATAGGGGCAGCGGCCTCAGGGTCACGGTGGATGTTGCAGATCGACGTCGCGACATGGACGCCCCCCTCCCTCGGCGATAATTGGAGCAATGGTCTTTGGTGGGAAGATGTCTCACCCTTCCGCTAGCGCTATCTTGGTCTAGCATGGAGTACTGGATGACGTTACTACCAGAAGATTCATATCAAGATGGTGATTAGAACACCACTTCATGTCCAGGGTGAAGACTCTTGTTCTTGCCTTGATTGGTTGGGCTCAGCAGCGAGAAACTTGCGGCGTTACTTTGTTGGAGGTGTCGTCTCCTTAATGATGTGTTGACCTTTTGTGGTTGCTCTTAGTAAACAGGGTGAAAATGTTTGGACATGGCAATGGCAGCAAGGGCTTTTATTCCTTCTTGAAGGCGTTCTTCCGGAAAAAGTTGACTTAGTCGCACATGTTAATTCCATATCTTGTAGTGATTCTGCCACAGTTACCTATGTTATGTACTCTGCGTGTTGATGATTTTTATCAACTTTAATAAAGACTGTGCATCGTAATAATGCAATGATGCAGACCAGGGGTTTCAACCTTATTTTCAAAAATAAAAATAAAAATCGGAACTAACTATACAGATCCGTTAATTAATTTAGCATAAATATTATCTTTAGTAATTACTTTCACAAGAACAATACATGGAGAAGGCGTTGCCCACACATGTTGTGGGTTACTGTGTTTATGTGCGAGGCTTCATCTCTGGCCAAAAGGACGAAAAAACGTGTACGCCTGTAACAAATACTACTCTCTTCGTTTCATAATGTAAGATTATTTTTGGCGCTACACAAATCAACGTAAAAAGAAGCCGATCATGCATGTCAACATACAGTAGTATCATCATCAAATTACCATGTACATATAACCTGATGCATCATTATCACCGAATCCATCATTCAAACTCGACAATTTTAAAATTACAGGACGTCCATCATCATCACCACCCGCCAATAACTACCGGTCGATGAACTAGCACGTACGCATAAGCATGCATATACGACGTACGAGATTAGATGTCGAAGGAGTTCTTGCCGGTGAACTTGACCTCGATGGGGCTGACGTTCTTGCCGATGCTGCGGAAGTTCTGTCCCACGCCCTGCCTGCCGGCGTTGACCTTCTCCGGGTAGACGCCGTCCTTGGGGTGGAGGTACTGCACCTCGCCGTTGGGGAAGACGCGGTAGAACTGGTAGGCGATCTTGTACTTGGAGCGGAGGCGGTTGCCGAGGGCGAGGCACTGCTCCTTGCGGGCGAGCTTGAGGAGGTTGGGGCCCTCGCGCATGATGGCGGCGCCGCCGGTGGGCATCTCGAAGACCTGCTCCTTGGGGGAGGTCCAGGTGATGACGTAGAACTCCTCGACCTGGGCCTTGCGGAGCAGCCCGCCGGTGCTGCCGCCGAAGATCGGGGACGGGGTGGACGGGTCCAGCTGCGGCGGCACGAAGCCCGCGGGGGCGGGCTCCGCTGGTGGTGCGGCGGGGGCGGGGGTGTCCGGGGCGGCCGCGCAGAGCGGGGCCGGGCCGCGGGCGGAGGATGGCATGGCGAGGGTGGCGGGGCGGGGCTTGGCGGAGGGCGACCAGGCCGCGGTGATCAGGTGGCGCGTCGCCGCCGAGGCTTGCGTGGCCATGGCCATGGTGGTGGCGCTCCAAGCTCGGTGGTTCTTGGCGAGAGAGGAAATGGGGAGAGGAGCGGAGGCCACACGCGCGCGCGGGAGATGGAGTGGTGTCTGGTGGGTGATGAGTAGGAGAGATGGCTGATGAGCTAAGAGGTACGGGGGCTTGGGGTGGAGAGGGTGGGGGGAGTGGATAAGGGGATATGGCGATATGAGGACGGCCAATGGGGAGTGCCGATTTTGATACGGCCGGGCTCTCCGCACCGCCACCACACACATGTACATGTACGTGCACGGCCGGGCCCCGGTTGCCATGACGCGCAGCGGCCACGCGACGATATTCTCATCACTCCACGGTTCATCGTCTCTTGATCCCGGGCACGTTATTTTTCTTTTAACACGGTGCAATCCAGGTCAGCGAAGCCAGAAATATACACCGTGTGTGCCACTTTTCGGTGTCACTAGCTTTTTTATGGAACAACGGGCATCTCATCGATTTCCATCAAAGAATGTGAAAATTATGTGTTTGCTCCCAAAATTGTGTGTTTGCTCTCTCATGTTTATGTAAAGTAGGCATTTGGACATCCGTATTTTTTTCAACATTTGCATCCCTTATGTTTTCTAACCGGTCTGAATAGTTCAAAACCAAACCCAAGCGGTAATCCATATGAAGCTAACGTGCACTGATTTCCGGCTCACACTTTCTACATTGTTGTCGAGATCAATATTTCTCCCACACTCGTCCTCTCTCTCTTTCTCAACATCGTCGCAGGCGCACCTGAAACTTAACCGTGGTTGATCGAAGACAATCCCGACAAGGATAAGAACCTGCAGCGAAGGGCGACGAGGAGAAACATGGGATGCACCACTCGATCAACTGGAACAACCACGGGAGCAACCAGACTACCACTAGTAAAAAAATGGCTAGCCACAACTTTAATTGGTGATGTCCCGTTTTCAACCAACAACACTACTATATTTTACAAATAGTGGCGTTGGACTACTTGATACGACACCATTAAGATAATAGTGGTGGTGGTAACACATTTTTTAACGCCACTTGTAGGTGGAATCCATAGTTAAGACAAGGCGCAACTTAGTGATGACGTGGCATAGTATCAAACGCCACCGGTATTGACTTTTCTTCTGGTGTGATATGTATTGCCAAGTCAACACTATTTATTTATTTTTTGAATTAGTTTTATTTGTAATTATTTATTGTTAATTATTTTACATTTTTATTTTTTTCTAAATGGTGAACACCTTTATATTATATAAGTAAAACAATATTGCATTTACTTTTGTTAAATAAGAATATTGTAATTTGAAATTTTGATATTTTTATAATATATTTTGACTCTCTTAGTTGTTTTACCTTTTTATCTTTTTCAAATGGTGAACATTTTTTATTATACTAGTCAAAAATGATTTTAGTCAATTTTATTAAAGTTAGAATGTTGTAATTGAAATCGTGACATTTTTATAATATATTTTGAGTCTTTCCATTGTCATACATTTTATTTTTTTTGTAAATTCTGAACATATATATATATATATATGTTCATCGAAACATATTGTAGTTAATTTTACTAAAGTAAGAATATTGTAATTGGAATATTGGCATTTTTATACTATATTTTTGAGTCTTTCAGTTGTTTACGTTACCTTTTTATTTTTTGTAACTGGCGATATTTTTTTAATATATTTTGAGTCTTTCAATTGTTTTACCTTTTCATTTTTTCTAAAAGTGAAAAAAATATATTAGTCAAAACATATATTGTAGTTAATTTTATTAAAGTAAGAATATTGTAATTGAAAATAGTGACATTTTTTAAAGTAACTTTTTAAAGTAAGAACATTGTTTTACCTTTTTATATTGTTATAACTATTTTTATAGTATTGTAGTTATTTTTATAATATTGTAGTTATTTATAATATTTTAGTTATTTATATAATATGCTTTGTGACATTTCATAAAGTTAAACTGAGGGGCAACGACCCATTGGCTTATTGGGCCTGGCCCAAGAATCCGTCGGTAGCACTGGGTCAAAACGGAGGGGCAATGACCCCCTCACATCAGCTCTCTCTCTCTCTCTCTCTTGTTCTCGATGCTCGATTCCCTTTTGCCGCCGCAGCTATTGTTCTTTTGCGTCAGAATATTCGTCGTCGATCGATCCCGACCATTTCCGACGGGCTCCAAGGCTGAGGTAAACATCTACAACTCCCCCTCTCGCTGTCCTATCTCTACACCCATTAGATTTTATTTGATTTGCATCGCTAGGGGCATCTAGATTTGATTTCCATCGTTAGGGTTTCGGCGATGGAGACGACGGGCTGCTAGGCATTGGTTGTGCATGCACTGGTACCGTTACGTGCTATACAAACGGTTTTTAACCCTTTTCCGCAACGTAGTTTCGAACCGTCGCCTTGCATGTGTGGGCGATAGGGGTGGGGTCATCCAACACGACACCGAAACATCGTCTGCGATGGTGCGAGCGCCTGCTGACGATTCGCCTAACGTAAACGTATGTGAAGTCGTAGTCTATCCTACACGCCACACTTTGATGCTACGTTTGTGGTCAAGCACACATCCGAGACGATGGCACACAGATATATTCGTGTGCGATACTTATTCGGATCGCACACGCGAAACGTATGTCAACCGTCTCTTGATCGTCCTACATTACACATGCACGCAGGTTCGTAACCGTTTGTGCTATTAACGGCAAGCGCACACAGTTACGGCGTGCAAACGCGTGTGTGACAGTGCGCGCATTCCACACGCGCAAAATATGCGACCGTGTGTTGTAAAGCTGATAATCACACACACTATTATTCAAACAATCGTGTGAGACATATGACAGCATCGCACACGGTTTAATCGTTCTAGCTGTGTGTGCTGTAATTTATTACCTAATAGCTTATTTTCGTTAATTTATTATTAGAATTGGAAATTTTAAATTTTTAGTTATGAAATGTGGATTTTACATCCATCAATACATACCCTAATTATAATGGTTCAACAGCCAATGCATAAATCAAAAGCTCAGTACATGTTCCATGGTTACATAGTTCGGTAGAAGATTAAATATGATGAACCACAATATATAGTACTAGAGGCGGTAAAGGTGAAGAGAGAATTGTAAATGCTTTTGACTGTCGATGGTGTTGAAGAAGCGGAATACCCATAATGTGCCCTCCTCCATGCCAAAGGTGCGCACAACTTTTGCACAACTTCGGCATGTTTTCCATTTTTTTCTATAGTTACAAAACAAATAAACGACACATCTCTGATTGCCTCTTCCCACACATATCCTCTAAAATTGTATTAGTTTCCTATAAAATACATGAGAAACTTATTCAACGACACAATTACGAATTTTCGAGTCCTTTTTGAACGCCTTTTCATGTACAGAACGTTCAAACTTGAATTATAAGCATAAAGGACCTAGAAAGTACACAAAAGGGACCAAATACGATAAATGAGCCTGAAAATTGTGAAATTTGGACATGGTGCATTCTAGTGGGTATGTTGATCGTAGAAAATAAATCAAGTTGAAAGGACCAAGGAAATATGGGTTCCCCTTGAAAACATGGCGATTTTCGCTACCCGAACCATGAAACTCCATAGGTGATGGTTCGGTCTGTGAAGAGTGGCTATCACGACATTATCCATACCTCCTCAATTTTTTACCGAATCATATTGAGGTCATGCCTGGGCACCACACGAGATAACATGTTTTGAACACCTTTTCATGAATAAAACGTTCGAACTTGAATTATAAACAGTAAATGCCTAGAAAAGTACACAAAAAAGACTAATTATGGTAAACGAGCCTGAAAGAATGTGAATTTTGGACACGTTGCATTCTAGTGGGTATGTTGATAGTAGAAAAATAATAATGGAGAAACGACCAAGGAAATATGGGTTTCCCTTGAAACTTTGTGATTTGTTTGGGCAAACAGTTACTTTACGAATGTCATGTGCGTTCACCCCATTCTGCGGTGTGTTCTGATTGGCCAGAACACCAGCCACACGGATCGCGCATGCGCACCGTAGGATGCACCACGATCGAACGGCAATCCAAACTTCTCCCGTCACACCCGTATACTGTAGTTGGGATTTTAGTTCGTACATGCACTAAATTAAGATCCCAACAAAAATTTTAATGGCAATAATCACACACGGTTCATGTTTACGAACCGTTTCCTTCGCGGACCCTCTACCCCGAGTCCCCGACCCTCTCCCCCTTATTCCTCATTCGCATTGTTGTATACTTGCTCTTTCTCGACCTCGGCCCGACCAAATCTTCGAGCTCGATGACGCCTGTCGCAGCCGGCTGCCACCGACGAACGCAACTGTAGTGTCCACAGTGCAAGCACAATCAGGCATTAGCAATTCAATCGAGCATTTACATGCTCAAATTGGTACAGTGCATAGTTGGCGGAGTAATTTACAAAACATTAGCTCGCTATTAATTTTACATCAATATAATACATATGAACTGCGCGCGCACAAAAGTGCTACTGCCCCTAACGCCGACCCAGCACGCACAGCTGCCATCGTCCACCGATATCGTGTCGTTCCTTAGCTCAGGAGGACAGGAGGTCGCCAAGTCGATGACCTACACCTTGATCAACCGAGGAAGGGTCAGCCTCGACGACGGCGGCTGACGAGACCCTGACCATCGCCAATTTTGCAGCAACGGCCGCAAGTCCTCCCCCGGCGTCGGGAGCTGCGTCCTCCTCCATCTGGGACATAAGCCTGCGCCTCGTGCGGCGGCCACTGACGCAGTTGTCCTTGCGGCGTCGCAGTTCCTGCTCCGCCGCACGCACCTCCGGCGCACTCTGCGTCGAGCCCGCAATATCGCCCGCTGGCGATCGCTAGCTGCTTTCAAGACGACCCTGGCTAACTTCGGTTGGAGAACGTTGCATGGGAAACAAAAATTTTCCTACGCACACACAAGATCTATCCATGGTGATGAGCATCTATGAGAGGGAGAGTGAATCTACATACCCTTGTAGATCGCTAAGAGGAAGCGTTAAGAAACGCGGTTGATGTAGTCGAACGTCTCCGCGATCCAAATCGCAAGTCGTCCCTCGATCCGATCACGAACTAGTGCCGAACGGACGACACCTCCGCGTTCAACACACGTACGGCTTGATGACGCCTTCACCTCCTCGATCCAGCGAGCGATGATGAAGTAGTAGATGAGTTCCGGCAGCACGACGGCGTGGTGATGGTGGTGAGGAACAATCTCTGCAGGGCTTCGCCAAGCACTACGGAGATTATGACGGGAGAACTAGAGGGTTAGGGTTGCCGACACACGGCTTGGGAAATCTTGATGTATCCCGTGTGCTAGCCCTGCCCCTCTATTTATATGTTGAGCCTTGGGGTCTAAACTTGGAGTAAAAGCCTCCTCCAGGTCGGTTTTGCCCGCACAAGGTCGGTTTGGCCCGCAGGGAAAGAGTCCAACTCGGATCCCTGCAGTATCGCGTACAAGCGGTAGTACCGCTTACGATAAGCGGTAGTACCGCCCGTAGCGGTAGTACCGCTTACGATAAGCGGTAGTACCGCCCCAGACGCCAGCAAAACTTCCTTTCGCACCTTGCCTAAGCCTCGTGGGCTTTCCCCTTGGCCCAAATAAAGTGTTCTCGTATCCGAACATTTCGGGAAACATCCGGAACCTCTTCCGGTGAATTCCGGAACCCTTCCGGAAACAAAAACACTATTATCACATATATCAATCTTTACCTCCGGACTATTCCGGAGATCCTCGTCATATCCGGGATCTTATCCGGGACTCCGAACAACCTTCGGTCACCAACAAAATAACTCAACTATACTAATCGTCACCAAACGTTAAGTGTGTAGACCCTGCGGGTTCGAGAACTATGTAGACATGACCGAGACACCTCTACGATCAATAGCCAATAGCGGGACCTGGACGCCCATATTGGCTCCTACATATTCTACGAAGATCTTTATCGGTCGAACCTCTATGTCAAGGATTCAGTTAATCCCGTATACTGTTCCCTTTGTTCTTCGGTATGTTACTTGCCCGAGATTCGATCGTCGGTATCTCTATACCTAGTTCAATCTCGTTACCGGCAAGTCTCTTTACTCGTTCCGTAATACAAGATCTCGTGGCTAACACTTTAGTCACATTGCTTGCAAGGCTCATTGTGATGTTGTATTACCGAGTGGACCCTGAGATACCTCTCCGTCACACGGAGTAACAAATCCCAGTCTTGATCCATGCCAACCCAACAGACACCCTCGGAGATACCTGTAGAGCACCTTTATAGTCACCCAGTTACGTTGCGACGTTTGATACACACAAGGTATTCCTCCGATGTCAGGGAGTTGCATGATCTCATGGTCAAAGGAAAAGATACTTGACATGCAGAAAACAATAGCAATAAACTGACACGATCATATGCTACGTTCGTAGTTTGGGTCTTGTCCATCACATCATTCTCCTAATGATGTGATCCCGTTATCAAATGACATCTCATGTCAATGGCTAGGACACCTTAACCATCTTTGATCAACGAGCTAGTCAACTAGAGGCTTACTAGGGACACAGTGTTGTCTATGTACCCACACATGTATTTGAGTTTCCAATCAATACAATTATAGCATGGATAATAAACGATTATCATGAACAAGGAAATATAATAATAACCAATTTATTATTGCCTCTAGGGCATATTTCCAACAGTCTCCCACTTGCACTAGAGTCAATAATCTAGTTCACATCACTATGTGATTACATTGTAATGAATCGAACACCCATGCAGTTCTGGTGTTGTTCATGTTTAGCCCTTGGAAGAGGTTTAGTCATCGGATCTGCAACATTCAGATCCGTGTGTACTTTGCAAATATTTATGTCGTCCTCCTTGATGTAATCGCGGATGGAATTGAAGCGTCGCTTTATGTGTCTGGTCCTCTTGTGAAATCTTGGTTTCTTGGCTTGAGCAATGGCACCAGTATTATCACAAAACAGAGTCATTGGGTTAAGTGCACTAGGCACTACTCCAAGATCTGTCATGAACTCTTTCATCCAGACACCTTCCTTCGCCGCCTCCGAGGCAGCGATGTACTCCGCCTCGCATGTAGAATCAGCTACCACGCTCTGCTTGGAACTGCACCAGCTAACCGCACCCCCATTAAGAATAAATACGTATCCGGTTTGTGACTTAGAGTCATCCGGATCAGTGTCAAAGGTTGCATCGACGTAACCCTTTACGACGAGCTCTTGATCACCTCCATAAACGAGAAACATGTCCTTAGTCCTTTTCAGGTACTTCAGGATATTCTTGACCGCCGTCCAGTGTTCCATTCCTGGATCACTTTGAAACCTTCCGACCATACTTATGGCAAGGCTGGCATCGGGTCTTGTGCACAGCATTGCATACATGATAGAGCCTATGGCTGAAGCATAGGGGATGAGACTCATCTTTTCTCTATCTCCTGCAGTCACTGGGCATTGAGTCTTACTCAACTTCATACCTTGCAAAACAGGCAAGAACCCCTTCTTGGACTGATCCATTTTGAACTTCTTCAAAACTTTGTCAAGGTATGTTCTTTGTGAAAGTCCTATTAAGCGTCTTGATCTATCTCTATAGATCTTGATGCCTAATATGAAAGCAGCTTCTCCTAGGTCCTTCATTGAAAAACTCTTGTTCAAATATTCCTTCACGCTTTCCAACATTTCTATATTGTTTCCAATTAGTAATATGTCATCCACATATAATATTAGAAACGCTATAGAGCTCCCACTCACTTTCTTGTAAATACAAGCTTCTCCGTAAACTTGTATAAACTCGAACGCTTTGATCACCTCATCAAAGCGAAGATTCCAACTCCGAGATGCTTGCACCAGCCCATAAATGGATCGCTAGAGTTTGCAAACGTTGTCAGCATTCTCTGGATCGACAAAACCTTCTGGTTGCATCATATACAACTCTTCCTTAAGGAAACCGTTAAGGAACGCTGTTTTGACATCCATCTGCCAAATTTCATAATCGAAAAAGGCAGCTATTGCTAACATGATTCTGACGGACTTAAGCATCGCTACGGGTGAGAAGGTCTCATCGTAGTCAACTCCTTGAACTTGTGAAAAACCCTTTGCCACAAGTCGAGCTTTATAGACGGTGACATTACCGTCCGCGTCCGTCTTCCTCTTAAAGATCCATTTGTTCTGAATGGCCTTACGCCCTTCAGGTAATACTTCCAAAGTCCACACTTTGTTTTCATACATGGAACCCATCTCGGATTTCATGGCCTCTAACCACTTCTCGGAATCCGGGCCCATCATCGCTTCTCCATAGCTCGTAGGTTCATCGTTGTCCAACAACATGACTTCTAAGACAGGGTTGCCGTACCACTCAGGAGCAGTACGCGTCCTTGTCGACCTACGAGGTTCGATAGCAACTTGATCCAAAGCTTCATGATCATCATCATTAACTTCCTCTTCAGCTGATGTAGGCTCTACAGAAACATCTTTCTGCGCTGCGCTACTTTCAGGTTGAAGTAAAGGTTCAACAACCTCATCAAGTTCTATCTTCCTCCCACTCAATTCTTTCGAGAGAAATTCTTTCTCAAGAAACGTTCCGTTTTTAGCGACAAACACTTTGCCTTCGGATCTGAGGTAGAAGGTATACCCAACTGTCTCTTTTGGGTATCCTATGAAGACGCATTTCTCCGCTTTGGGTTCCAGCTTTTCAGGCTGAAGCTTTTTGACATAAGCATCACATCCCCAAATTTAAGAAACGACAGCTTTGGCTTCTTGCCAAACCAAAGTTCATATGGCGTCGTCTCAACGGATTTCGATGGTGCCCTATTTAAAGTGAATGCAGCTGTCTCTAATGCATAGCCCCAAAACGATAGTGGCAAATCGGCAAGAGACATCATAGATCGCACCATATCCAACAAGGTTCGATTACGACGTTCGGACACACCATTACGCTGTGGTGTTCCAGGCGGTGTCAATTGTGAAACAGTTCCACACTGTCTTAAGTGACTGCCAAACTCATAACTCAGATATTCTCCTCCTCGATCAGATCGTAGGAATTTAATCTTCTTGTTACGATGATTCTCAACTTCACTCTGAAATTGTTTGAACTTTTCAAATGTTTCAGACTTGTGTTTCATTAAGTAAATATACCCATATCTACTTAAGTCATCAGTGAAGGCGAGAAAGTAACGATAACCACCGCGCGCCTCAATACTCATCGGACCGCACACATCAGTATGTATGATTTCGAATAAGTCACTTGCCCGTTCCATTGTTCCAGAGAACGGCGTTTTAGTCATCTTGCCCATGAGGCATGGCTCACATGTGTCAAGTGATTCAAAATCAAGTGACTCTAAAAGTCCATCAGCATGGAGCTTCCTCATGCGTTTTACGCCAATATGACCTAAACGGCAGTGCCACAAGAAAGTGGTATTATCATTATCAATTCTACATCTTTTGGCATCAATGTTATGAACATGTGTATCATTACTATCGAGATTCAATAAGAATAAACCCCTCACATTGGGTGCATGACCATAAAAGATATTACTCATATAAATAGAACAACCATTATTCTCTGATTTAAATGAGTAACCGTCTCGCAATAAACAAGATCCAGATATAATGTTCATGCTTAACGCAGGCACTAAATAACAATTATTCAGGTTCATCACTAATCCCGATGGTAATCGAAGAGCGAGCGTGCCGACGGCGATCACATCAACCTTGGAACCATTTCCCACACGCATCGTCACTTCATCCTTTGCCAGCCTTCGTCTATTCCGCAGTTCCTGTTTTGAGTTGCAAATATGAGCAACCGCACCGGTATCAAATACCCAGGCACTACAACGAGAGTTGGTAAGGTACACATCAATAACATGTATATCATATATACCTTGTTTGTTGTTGGCCGCCTTCTTGTCAGCCAAATACTTGGGGCAGTTCCGCTTCCAGTGTCCAGTTCCCTTGCAATGAAAGCACACAGTTTCTGGTTTGGGTCCAGCCTTGGGTTTCTTCACGAGAGGAGCAACTGCTTTGCCACTCTTCTTGGAGTTACCCTTCTTACCCTTGCCATTTTTCTTGAAACTAGTGGTTTTATTGACCATCAACACTTGATGCTCCTTCTGAATTTCAGACTCAGCGTCTTTCAGCATCTTAAACAGCTCGGTGACTGACTTGTTCATCCCGTGCATGTTATAGTTCAACACAAAGCTCTTGTAGCTAGGTGGCAATGATTGAAGAACTCTGTCAGTGATAGCCTCTGGCGGAAGGAGCATCCCCAATTCAGCCAGACGGGTGGAGTACCCAGACATTCTGAGTACGTGATCACTGATAGACCCGTTCTCCTCCATCTTGCAAGCATAAAACTTATCGGAGATCTCATATCTCTCGATCCGGGCATTCTTCTGAAAGATAAACTTCAACTCTTGGAACATCTCATATGCTCCATGACGTTCAAAACGTCTTTGAAGTCCCGGTTCTAAGCCATACAATATTGCACATTGAACTATTGAGTAATCTTCAGAACGAGCCTGCCAGGCGTTCACAACGTCTAGAGACTCAACTGGAGCGGGTGGATCGCCAAGCGGTGCATCAAGGACATAAGCCTTCTGGGAAGCCGTAAGGATAATCCTTAGATTACGGGCCCAGTCCACAAAGTTACTTCCATCATCTTTCAACTTAGCTTTCTCTAGGAACGCATTAAAATTCAGGGGTGCTACTGCGCGAGCCATGATCCACAACATAAATATAGCAAAGACAACTTAGACTATTGTTCAAGATAATGAGTTTAGTTAATTATATTACTTAAAAACTCCCACTCAAATTGACATCCCTCCGATCATTCGAGTGTAACATGATCCAAATCCACCAACTCAAGTCCGATCATCACGTGAGTTGAGGTGGTTTCAATGGTGAACATCTTCATGTTGATCATATCTACTATATGACTCATGTTCGACCTTTCGGTCTCTTGTGTTCCGAGGCCATGTCTGTACATGCTAGGCTCGTCAAGTTTAACCCGAGTGTTCGGCACGTGCAACATGGCTTACACCCGTTGTATGTGAACGTAGAGTCTATCACACCCGATCATCACGGCGTGTCTCGAAACGACGAACTTTCGCAACGGTGCACACTCGGGGAGAACACAATTTATCTTGAAATTTAAGTGAGGGATCACCTTATAATGCTACCGTCGTCCTAAGCAAAATAAGATGCATAAAAGGATTAACATCACATGCAATTCATAAGTGACATGATATGGCCATGAACTTGTGCTTTTGATCTCCATCTCCAAAGCACCGGCATGATCTCCATCGTCACCGGCATGACACCATGATCTCCATCATCTTGATCTCCATCAACGTGTCGCCATGAGGTTGTCGCGCCGACTGTTGATTCCACGACTATTGCTAACTCATAGCGATAAAGTAAAGCAAAAACGGCGAAAATAATTAAAGACAACTCTATGGCTCCTGCCAGTTGCCGTACTCATCGACATGCAAGTCGTGATATTCTATACAACACATGATCATCTCATACATCACATATATCTCATCATGTAATTGGCCATATCACATCACAACATACCCTGCAAAAACAAGCTAGACGTCCTCTAATTGTTGTTGCAAATTTTACGTAGCTGCTACGGGTTTGCAAGAACCGTTCTTACCTACGCAAAACCACAACGTGGTGTAGTGATTGCTTTTTGATCTTCTAAAAGAACCCTCTTCATTGAAATCGATTCAACTAAAGTGAGAGAGACAGACACCTGCTAGCCATATTTATGCAACGAAGTTACATGTCAGTTGAAGGAACCTGTCTCGCGTAAGCGTACGCGTAATGTCGGTCCGGGCCGCTTCATCTCACAATGCCGCCGAATCAAGTATCAACTAGTAACGGCAAGCAATATGTATACACCCATGCCCACAACTCGTTTGTGTTCTACTCGAGATCTCATCTACGCATAGACCTGGCTCTGATACCACTGTTGGAGAACGTTGCATGGGAAACAAAAATTTTCCTACGCACACACAAGATCTATCCATGGTGATGAGCATCTACGAGAGGGAGAGTGAATCTACATACCCTTGTAGATCGCTAAGCGGAAGCGTTAAGAAACGCGGTTGATGTAGTCGAACGTCTCCGCGATCCAAATCGCAAGTCGTCCCTCGATCCGATCACGAACTAGTGCCGAACGGACGGCACCTCCGCGTTCAACACACGTACGGCTTGATGACGCCTTCACCTCCTCGATCCAGCGAGCGATGATGAAGTAGTAGATGAGTTCCGGCAGCACGACGGCGTGGTGATGGTGGTGAGGAACAATCTCTGCAGGGCTTCGCCAAGAACTACGGAGATTATGACGGGAGAACTAGAGGGTTAGGGTTGCCGACACACGGCTTGGGAAATCTTGATGTATCCCGTGTGCTAGCCCTGCCCCTCTATTTATATGTTGAGCCTTGGGGTCTAAACTTGGAGTAAAAGCCTCCTCCAGGTCGGTTTTGCCCGCGCAAGGTCGGTTTGGCCCGCAGGGAAAGAGTCCAACTCGGATCCCTGCAGTATCACTTACAAGCGGTAGTACCGCTTACGATAAGCGGTAGTACCGCCCGTAGCGGTAGTACCTCTTACGATAAGCGGTAGTACCGCCCGTAGCGGTAGTACCGCTTACGATAAGCGGTAGTACCGCCCCAGACGCCAGCAAAACTTCCTTTCGCACCTTGCCTAAGCCTCGTGGGCTTTACCCCTTGGCCCAAATAAAGTGTTCTCGTATCCGAACATTTCGGGAAACATCCGGAACCTCTTCCGGTGAATTCCGGAACCCTTCCGGAAACCAAAACACTATTATCACATATATCAATCTTTACCTCCGGACTATTCCGGAGATCCTCGTCATATCCGGGATCTTATCCGGGACTCCGAACAACCTTCGGTCACCAACAAAATAACTCAACTATACTAATCGTCACCAAACGTTAAGTGTGTAGACCCTGCGGGTTCGAGAACTATGTAGACATGACCGAGACACCTCTACGATCAATAACCAATAGCGGGACCTGGACGCCCATATTGGCTCCTACATATTCTACGAAGATCTTTATCGGTCGAACCTCTATGTCAAGGATTCAGTTAATCCCGTATACTGTTCCCTTTGTTCTTCGGTATGTTACTTGCCCGAGATTCGATCGTCGGTATCTCTATACCTAGTTCAATCTCGTTACCGGCAAGTCTCTTTACTCGTTCCGTAATACAAGATCTCGTGGCTAACACTTTAGTCACATTGCTTGCAAGGCTCATTGTGATGTTGTATTACCGAGTGGGCCCTGAGATACCTCTCCGTCACACGGAGTAACAAATCCCAGTCTTGATCCATGCCAACCCAACAGACACCCTCGGAGATACCTGTAGAGCACCTTTATAGTCACCCAGTTACGTTGCGACGTTTGATACACACAAGGTATTCCTCCGATGTCAGGGAGTTGCATGATCTCATGGTCAAAGGAAAAGATACTTGACATGCAGAAAACAATAGCAATAAACTGACACGATCATATGCTACGTTCGTAGTTTGGGTCTTGTCCATCACATCATTCTCCTAATGATGTGATCCCGTTATCAAATGACATCTCATGTCAATGGCTAGGAAACCTTAACCATCTTTGATCAACGAGCTAGTCAACTAGAGGCTTACTAGGGACACAGTGTTGTCTATGTACCCACACATGTATTTGAGTTTCCAATCAATACAATTATAGCATGGATAATAAACGATTATCATGAACAAGGAAATATAATAATAACCAATTTATTATTGCCTCTAGGGCATATTTCCAACAACTTCTTGGCTTGCTCATGTCGTGATTCCTGCCTCCTCTGGCTGTCGTCGGGAGAGGTAGCAGCATGGCCGTCGATACTCAAGCCGACCATCGCGCACGCAACCTCGATTCCGCCGTCGCCCAACTCCATCCTGTCGTCGGCCATTGGGGGTTTGATGGTGTGTGTGGCAACTAGCCAGGGGATCATTGACTCGCCGCCGTAGGCCATCGCTGTGGTTATTTATAGCTAGCTGCTGCCAAGGGGGTTGGGGATTTTATCATTTTATAATTTACCGCTGTGGCTGACGCGTGCGCTTGCGCGGGAAGCATTTTCACAGTTTTTGAGTTCTTTTCCGTGCACACATAATCGCACAAGAAACACATATAGCAACTGTCTGCAATCGTGTATAGGGTCATAAATAAATATCACCACTCTTCGCTCTCCACCGTTTCTTTCCCCTCTCGCACCCCCAAATCTATCCTTCTTCTCCCCACTGTCCTCGCCTCCACAAAATCCTCAACATTAGACATGTCATTCGCGCGGAGGACCCCGCTGCGGAGGAGCATGCGGTTGAGGCAGGTATGCGCTGCTGAGGGTCCGGAGGCCTTGGCGGCGGTACGCGCTGCTGAAGGTCCGGAGGCCTTGGCGGCAATAGCGGAAGAGATGAAGGTTACATCAGATCGGTTGCGGGAAAGCGCGGTTCTATACGCGGAACGCGTGGCTGTGGCCTTCGAAAGGGCATGATGCGCCGACCAGTTCGCCGTTGTCTTGCCGGCCCGCGTGGATTTGGCCTCGATAAGGGCATCAGCCTCCTTACTGCAGTCTCCTACCGCTCTAGCACAGCGCGCAGCTCTTGACTATGTTGTTTACGACCGCTTTGAATATCTCCGTCGTAAGTGGGCCGTACGCAGGCATTTGGACGTGGACGGGATTTTCCATGAGACCGGAGCTACCGTGATGGGGTATGAGCAGAGGAAAGTCTGGGCCTATGAAGCGTTCAAGAATATGGTCATCGCCGACCCGAAAGCGGATCCTACTTCCATAGAGAGTATGTTGCATGAGTGCAGAAGCTATTTCTACATTGGCGAACCTACAGGCCAGCCCCGCAACAACGACGACGAGTAGTTGTTTCCATTTTGCTGTTTTCTGAACCTTGCTGATATGTAATGTCGCTATTATGTTCTTTAGTCAATTATGTAGGAGTGCGAACGATAATTTGTGCTATCACTTTCTGAATCAGGTGCTTATTACCACGAATCATCTGTGTTATTATCTGTCTATGTTATTTTCTGTCTTTCCACACAATTTAGATTACTGACCTGTTTGCTGGGCATCACACACATCTTGTTACGCCCAATTGTTTGTGTTATTTTGGCTCACACATTTCATCCGAGCGCATGGTATGCCGTCTGTCGCACACATCTTGATCTGTGCAACCGTTTGTGTAGACAGCACAGATGTTGTGCAGACAGAGCAAATCACAGTACACACGGACAAAACTACGAAACCCGTCGGTGATGATTTCATCAATCGCTGACAAATTGTATACCAACAACCATTTTCCCACAACACACACAGGTTATTAACACCAATCGTTTGTGTTATTTCTTGTGTTCGCACACGATTGTGATTACTGACCTGTTTGCCCTCTATCACACACATCTTGTTATGCTGAATCGTTTATGTTCTGCTATATCATCGCACGCAGTTTATGTAGTGAACTGTGTGCCCTATATCGCACACATCTTGTTATACTGAATTGTTTGTGTTCTGCTATATTATCGCACACAGTTTTTAGTGATGAACTGTGTGCCCACTATCGCACACATCTGGATCTGTGTAACCGTTTCTGTTATCTTCGCTAATCACAAATGGTTCATAAGAACAAACTGTCTGCCATAGATCGCACACACAACTACTTTCTGAATCGTATTTGATGGATCCGCCTTCGCACACAGTTCGTGCCATTAGCGATGGAGCTTGAACTATACCGTTTGCGATTCATGCATCGCACACAGTTTCGTCGAAGGGTCTCTGATTGATGTGTCACATTAGCAGCATCCTGTAGTAGTGACGGCATCGGCAACAAAATCATCTTTAGGGTTTCAGCGATGGAGACGACAGACTGCTAGGTATTGGTTGTGCACGGCATCGGCAACAAAATCGTCGGTGAGTTCATCCCCTCCCCCTTCTTTCTCCTCTCTACCAATTCATCGGTGAGTTCATCCCCTCCGAATTTGATTCGCATCGCAAGGATTTTGGTTTGGCAATACAATATGTTAACGAATTAGGATAGTTTGAGTGAGTATGCAAAATTAGGAGTTTGATGGATTGATACTTTTGTATGGCAGTGTTGGATAGCTTGAGTGAGTAGGCAAAATTAGGAATTTGACAGTTCAAAACTAGTGTCAAAACAGTGCCAAAACTAGTGACAAAAGATTTGATTGTGCCAAGGCTTTACTTAATTTGACAGCTCCAAACTATTGTTAAAAAATTTGTTTGTCAAAGCCTTGATAGTGCCAAAACTAGTGTCAAAAGCTTTGACGGTGCCACTTTACTTAATCCTCGGGGGCGAGGTATGTACTATTAGCTATGTGTTCTCTCTCTCTCTCTCTCTCTCTCTCTCTCTCTCTCCTGTTCTTGATGGACTTGATTTTGATTGTGTATCATGAGCTTTATTAATAAAGTTGGATCTTATGACGTTCATCTTCCTCTATCCTTTTTATGGTGAATAGATTCTTGCTCTTTGAAGTTTCTTTATATTGGATTGAATATTTTGGATTTGAGATTACATGATGCATCTCTAGTAATTAACTTGTGGATACCCGAGGTGATATTGGGGTACTATAAGCATAGTTGAATGATAGTATCATACGGTGTTGTTGTTACGGTCTCTAGGACTATTTGTTACACTTTGGGGTGGTTCAATAGATTGATTGGAAACACAACTTTGAGGTAGTTTGCTACCTACGTGATTCCATCCTACTTTCTCCGATAGAATATAAACTTTCGAGTGATTCTTTGCTGTACTTTGAGGGATTATCATGATGTTCAATTATGTTAATGATGTTGAGGGTTGGCACTAGTGAAAGTATATATGAACCCTAGGCCTTGTTTACAAGCATTGCAATGCCATTTTTATCTACTTTTGTTACGTGTTACCTAGCTGTTTTATTTATTAAGATTACAAAAAACCTATTTTTACCATCTATATTACATTTGTATCACCCTATTTTTTCCGAACTAGTGTACCTATGCAATTGACAACTGTATTGGGTGTGTTGGGGACACGAGAGATTTCTTGTACTTGATTGCAGGGTTGTTTGAGAGAGAACCACTTCATCCTACACCTCTCACAGATTGATAAACCTTATGTCATCCACTTGAGGAAAATTTGCTACTACCTATAAAACACTGCGCTTGGAGGCCCAACAAAATCTACAAGAAAAATGTTACGTAGTAGACATCACAATCAAATAACCAATTACCAACTTTCATACTAGATTAATTTACCTCTCTCTCTACATTCTTACGGCGCTTGCTTCCAAATGTTCAATCATCAACCGACCCTCTAGGCCTTTTCCCCTAATTAACATATGGTAAATAGATGATTGACATGAGTATCGTACAGTACATATGCATGAAGTTGAAGATACAATATTTCTGTAATGATAAATGAATTAATTGTAGAAACAAAATCATGTTGCATTGTGCTCCAACATCATGTTTATAACACATTATTTGTATATGTATGGATCTTAAGGATAAAAGATACATGGACTTTGACTTTAAGAAATGGTTAATCGAAAGTGTTTCTCCTTGAATGAAGATTCACAAGTAATATCATGAAGTTGAAGATACATTTTTTTAAGTAATGATAATCTATACGTAATAATAAAGGGGCTATTGCTTCTGGCGGTACGTCACCAAAATTGCCACCAAAGTGGTAAAACATTACCCACCAATGCCACCTATAAGTTTTTTTTTTTTGAGAAAACTCGCCCTCTTTATTCATCAAAAGCCACGGTCATAGGTACAAGGTTTGGATCATGAGGGTTGCCTAACCACACATGTCTACCTATTCCTAGGTTACACGCAAACTTTGCGAGATTGTGAGGCTCGAAATTAAAGTTCCTACGTTCATGTATAAAAGAGACTGAGCTAAACCTATTACAATAGTTCCTGATTTCATGTACTATAGCTGCATTCGGACCTCCTGTTCCCTTTGTAATATCATTCACCACCCCAGCGCAATCCGAGGTGATGTGAATGTGTTGCACGGCCAAATCCTTAGCGAGAGATAGTGCTTCTCTGCAGGCATATGTCCCCAAAATATGTGGATCATTAACATTCGAGAAGACAATCGCCGAGGACCCCAAGTAAAGTCCAGTCTGATCCCTGCATACCGCTGCCACTGCCCCTCCATGGTGCGCCCGTGCTACCGCTCCATCAATGTTCATCTTCACACAACCATCTGGAGGGGGTAACCACCGTTGTGGTTGAGCTGGTACGGCTCCCCCTGGTGCAGTACTAACATTATGAGCTGACACCTGCCCCATCTCCGCTATGAAATTATTCACGATGGAGGTTGTTTGCTCCGGACTCTGGAAGATGGATTCGTAGACTGCTTTTCTCCTCGCATACCAAATAGCCCAAAGGGTTACAGCCAGCCTTGTGAAGTTCGCATGATCTAATGTGTCAGCAAGCTCAAATAACCAAAGCCTTGCGTTGGGTTCGCTGTTCTCTGACATCTGTGTTACCAAATTATCTTCCGAGAGCGCCCAAATGCAACGAGATAGGTTGCATGACACCAAAGCATGTCGCCACGAGTCCTGACAACCGCAAAGAGGGCATGCATCCACCACAGACATATTCTGATGCTTCAGCACATCGGTAGGAGGGAGTGAATGGTGAGCAAGACGCCATAAAAATATTCTGATCTTTGATGGGACCTTCAACTTCCAAAGAGATGACCATGAGTTTACATCGCGTTGAGTGTAAGATGATCCACTCCTTCCCTGCAGCCATTCCTCTCACTGCAACTTGGTTTTCAGCAAGAATTTATACGCCGATGAGACCGTGAACATACCCTTCTTCTCTGGTGACCACGCCCAGAAATCCTCCGTATTGCTAGTACATGTGGGGATCTTTAGTATTGCATTGGCATCAATGGGTAGAAAGATTGCACGTACCAGATTTTCATCCCAAGTCGCTATTGCCGGAATCAGTAACTCCGAGACCAGCTACGGCGGATTTGGCACAAGCGAGGTGATCGGCCTCAGCGTAGTCTCCTTAGGTATCCAGTTGTCATTCCATATGTTCGTGCTTTGGTCATTACCTATCCTCCGAATGAGACCTTGTCTCGGCAAGTCTCGCCCCTCTATGATAGCCCTCCAAATCTGTGAAGGTCATGAAACCTAGTTGAGCATCAAGTATAGAGTTGTCCGGAAAATAGGCCGCTTTTAAAATTCTTGCACTCAAGGTTCCCGGTTCTTGCATAATCCTCCAAGATTGCCTGGCTAAAAGCGCTAGTTTGAAAATCTCAAGGTCCTTGAAACCAAGTCCACCCAAGTTTTTAGGCCTCGTCATCACATCCCATGAGACCCATGCCAGTTTCCTCTCCCCCTGTTTACATCCCCACCAGAACTTGCGGATGATTGATTTGATATGCTCACAAAGTCCTCTAGGGAGCTTGAAACACAACATGGAATAAACCGGAATAGCTTGGGCCACTGACTTTATAAGAACATCCTTTCCTCCTGCCGACAGGCACTTGCTCATCCAGCCTTTAACCTTGTCCCAAACTCTGTCACTCAAATATTTGAAGGTACCTTTCTTCGAGCGACCCACATCTGTCGGCATACCTAAATACCTGTCACTTAAAGATTCATTAGGTACCTGAAGGAAACCTTTGACCGCATTTCGAACCACCTCAGGGCAGCCCGTACTAAAGAAAATAGAAGATTTCTCTCTGTTCACCCGTTGGCCTGACGCCAAGCAATATGTATCCAATAGGTTTGATACCTCTTCCGCTCCATTGATACTTGCCCTGAAAAACAGCAGGCTGTCATCTACGAATAAAAGATGGTTCACCGCCGGGGCCGACGGCGCCACCTTAATGCCGCTGAGTTGGGATGACTGGTTTTGAGATTTTAAGAGGCACGAAAGGCCCTCTGCTGCTAACAAGAAAAGGTATGGAGAGATTGGATCTCCCTGTCGAATACCACGCGATGGTTTAAAAACCTCTGATTTGGTCCCATTGAACATAACTGAGAAAGAAACTGAGTTCACCATATTCATGACAACAGAAACCCAGGATGCTGCAAACCCCAGTTTCTCCATGATGGATTTCAGATAAGACCATTCCACTCGATCATAGGCCTTCATCATATCAAGTTTGAGCGCACAGAAGCTATTACTCTTGGCCCTGTTTCGCTTCATAAAATGCAGACATTCGTAAGCAGAGATGATGTTGTCAGTTATGAGCCTCCCTGGAACAAACGCTGACTGTTCTTCAGATATAATTTCTAGAAGAATCTGCTTAAGGTGGTTGGAGAGAACTTTCGAGGCAATCTTATAGAAAACATTGCATAGACTTATTGGGCGAAACTGAGACAGCAGCGACGGATTGGTTACCTTAGGAATAACTACCAAAATCATGTCATTTAAGCATGCAGGGCTTTCCTCCCCCTTGACGATGCATAACACTGCCTTGGTCACCGCTTCGCCACATATGTCCCAGTGTTGCTGAAAAAAGTGCGCAGGAAAGCCGTCGGGGCCTGGTGCTTTCGTTGGAAACATTTGGAAGAGCGCTGTTTTGACTTCCTTCGCCTCATACGGAGCCAAAAGTATATCATTCATCGCCGGAGTTACCTTGACTGGAACATGCTGCAATACCTCCTCAACTCCTTGGACTCCTTCGGAAGTGTACAAATTCTTATAGAACTCCAGAGCAAGGTGTTGCATTTCGGATAAATCATTTGTCAGCTGCCCATCCGGACGTTGAAGAGCTTTTATCAGGTTCTTCCTTCTACGTGTCGACGCCCTCATATGGAAAAAATGAGAGTTCCGATCGCCAGCAGCTAGCCATTCCACACGTGCACGTTGCCTCCACATTAGTTCCTCTCGCAGATAAAGCTCGATTAAACGATCATTCTTTTAGTCAGCGTGTGAAGGGGCGACGCGAGCAGGGTCTCTGTGCATGCGCTCCAGCTCCTTTTTTAAAACTGCTATCTCGCTTCTCACACTCCCAAGCGAGCTCTTGGACCACGCCCCCAGATTGCATGCAAGTGCCTCGAGATTGGCCCGAACTTCACGCACCGTTGGATTATGGCTGTTGGGCTCCCATGCTGATTGAATAGTGGACTTTAGGTCAGGGTGGGTATCCCACATAACTTCGTACCTGAAAAGTTTATCCTTGCGCCATTGTCCTGATAGTGACTCTACCCGCAGCAGAATTGGCGAGTGGTCCGACGTGGCTGCAGTAAGATGTTCCACCACCGCTTCTGGAAAGAGATCACACCACCCGACCGAGCCCAAGGCCCTATCCAGGCGCACTCGGGTATAGGAGCCGCCCACAACTTTCTTTTCATACGTCCACCTGTTCCCCTTGAAACCTAGATCAATCAGGCCACATACATCGACGGCGTCTCTGAAGCCTGGATTTGTGACTGGCTCCGGTTACCAATACCATCATGTTCATCATGTCTTAACACCTCGTTAAAGTCTCCCACACACACCCACGGTAATTCGTGGAGAGTTGAGATTTTTTTCATAGTATTCCATGTGTGATAGTGAAGGTGGGTTTGTGCCTCCCCATAGAAACAAGAGAGCCTCCACGGATCACTACCCCAATCACTGATTTGCGCATCCATATGATACTTAGAGTATCCCAAGATCTCAATCCTTATATCATTATTCCAAAACATAGCTAGACCCCCACTTCTACCAGAGGAGTCAACACCAAAAGAATTATCAAAGCCTAGAATAGTTTTAAGTTGTTCAGCTCTAACCCTATTGATTTGGGTTTCAACAATGCAAAGAACTCTAGGGGCGAACTTTTGCGCGAGTTCGCGAAGCTCTTGAACTGTCGGGGCGTGGCCAATCCCACGACAGTTCCAGCATAGCAAACTCATTGGACCCGGCGGTCCTCCACCGGGGAGGCCGCCGATTTTGTCTCATTGGATTTTGGTCTCGCCGGGACTCTTCTAGCTGCAGTGCTACCATGCTTCTCCACCTGCGGTGTAGTCCTTGCCTTCTTTGGATCCTGCTTCGGTGGAGGACTCATAGGCATTATGTCGTCTCCCACCTTCTCCGATAACACAATTTCTTGCCCTATGGCGCCATCAACAATAGAAGTTTCGACTACCTGGTCCGACGTGCGCTTGCGATTCTCATCAACCCCGTCCATGTCAACATCCACTTGAGTATGATTACCCGATCCCTGCTGCTCTAGGTTGTCCATGGGTTTCTCCGATTGCTTGGGCTCCTTGGTGTTGTTCCAACGTCTAGTCCCCCATGTTGTTGTTGCCGGAGCGCGAAGATTTTTGAAGGTCATAGCAGTGGGCGGATGAACGCCATCACTATGTTCCTTGAATTCGTGCCCCATCATACCACACACCTGGCACCAGTCAGGCAAACGTTTCGTACTTAACTGCAAAGATCTCCCTTTGGCCACCATGGATCATTGATGTTGCTTTCTTCAGCGGATTGCGTATATCCAACCGCACCCGAACTCTGTAAATGTTGCCCTTGGAGTCGAAAGAAGACGGCTCCGCATCCACAAATTCGCTGAACTTCGAGGCAAGCGCCTTCACCTTACCATGATAAGCTATCGGAAGGTCAATGATCCGCGCCCAAGTCTCAAACTTGAACAGCTCAATGGTCGAAGGCTTCGAATATCCATCATACGGTGCAATAATTACCGGGTTTCCCCTGAAGTGCCACGGGCCGCTTTGGGTGACACGTTCCCAATCGCCTAAGCAATTGAATGTTGGAAATATGCCCTAGAGGCAATAATAAATTGGTTATTATTATATTTCCTTGTTCATGATAATCGTTTATTATCCATGCTATAATTGTATTGATTGGAAACTCAAATACATGTGTGGGTACATAGACAACACTGTGTCCCTAGTAAGCCTCTAGTTGACTAGCTCGTTGATCAAAAGATGGTGAAGGTTTCCTGGCCATGGACATGAGATGTCATTTGATAACAGGATCACATCATTAGGAGAATGATGTGATGGACAAGACCCAAACTATAAACGTAGCATATGATCGTGTCAGATTATTGCTATTGTTTTCTGCATGTCAAGTATCTGTTCCTATGACCATGAGATCATGCAACTCCCTGACATCGGAGGAGTACCTTGTGTGTATCAAACGTCGCAACGTAACTGGGTGACTATAAAGGTGCTCTACAGGTATCTTCGAGGGTGTCTGTTGGGTTGGCATGGATCAAGACTGGGATTTGTTACTCCGTGTGACGGAGAGGTATCTCAGGGCCCACTCGGTAATACAACATCACAATGAGCCTTGCAAGCAATGTGACTAAAGTGTTAGCCACGAGATCTTGTATTAGGGAACGAGTAAAGAGACTTGCCGGTAACGAGATTGAACTAGGTATAGAGATACCGACGATCGAATCTCGGGCAAGTAACATACCGTAGAACAAAGGGAACAGTATACGGGATTAACTGAATCCTTGACATAGAGGTTCGACCGATAAAGATCTTCGTAGAATATGTAGGAGCCAATATGGGCATCCAGGTCCCGCTATTGGTTATTGATCGTAGAGGTGTCTCGGTCATGTCTACATAGTTCTCGAACCTGCAGGGTCTACACACTTAACGTTTGGTGATGATTAGTATAGTTGAGTTATTTTGTTGGTGACCGAAGGTTGTTCGGAGTTCCGGATAAGATCCCGGACATGACGAGGAACTCCGGAATAGTCCGGAGGTAAAGATTGATATATGTGATAATAGTGTTTTGATCTCCGGAAGGGTTCCGGAATTCACCGGAAGGGGTTCCGGATGTTTACCGAAGTGTTCGGGTGCAGCAACACTTTATGGGCCAAAGGGGTAAAGCCCACGAGGTATTGGAAAGTGCAAAAGGAAGTTTTGCTGCTGCCTTAAGCGGTACTACCGCTAGTAAGGCAGTACTACCGCTCATGTGAAAGCGGTACTACCGCTTGTACGCGATACTGCTGGAATCCGAGTTAGACTCTTTCCGTGCGGGCCAAACCGACCTTGTGCGGGCAAAACCGACCTTGTGGAGGCTTTCTCTCCAAGTTTAGACCCCAGGGCTCAACATATAAATAGAGGGGCAAGGCTAACACACGGGACACATCAAGATTTCCCAAGCCGTGTGTCGGCAACCCTAACCCTCTAGTTCTCCCGTCATAATCTCCGTAGTGCTTGGCGAAGCCCTGCAGAGATTGTTCCTCACCACCATCACCACGCCGTCGTGCTGCCGGAACTCATCTACTACTTCATCATCGCTCGCTGGATCGAGGAGGTGAAGGCGTCATCAAGCCGTACGTGTGTTGAACGCGGAGGTGTCGTCCGTTCGGCACTAGTTCGTGATCGGATCGAGGGACGACTTGCGATTTGGATCGCGGAGACGTTCGACTACATCAACCGCGTTTCTTAACGCTTCCGCTTAGCGATCTACAAGGGTATGTAGATTCACTCTCCCTCTCGTAGATGCTCATCACCATGGATAGATCTTGTGTGTGCGTAGGAAAATTTTTGTTTCCCATGCAACGTTCCCCAAAAGTGGCATCAGAGCTAGGTCTATGCGTAGATGAGATCTCGAGTAGAACACAAACGAGTTGTGGGCGTGGGTGTATACATATTGCTTGCCGTTACTAGTTGATACTTGATTCGGCGGTATTGTGAGATGAAGCGGCCCGGACCGACATTACGCGTACGCTTACGCGAGACAGGTTCCTTCAACTGACATGTAACTTCGTTGCATAAAGATGGCTAGCGGGTGTCTGTCTCTCTCACTTTAATTGAATCGATTTCAATGAAGAGGGTTCTTTTAGAAGATCAAAAGGCAATCACTACACCACGTTGTGGTTTTGCGTAGGTAAGAACGGTTCTTGCAAACCCGTAGCAGGCACATAAAATTTGCAACAACAATTAGAGGACGTCTAACTTGTTTTTGCAGGGTATGTTGTGATGTGATATGGCCAATTACATGATGAGATATATGTGATGTATGAGATGATCATGTGTTGTATAGAATATCACGACTTGCATGTCGATGAGTACGGCAACTGGCAGGAGCCATAGAGTTGTCTTTAATTATTTTCGCCGTTTTGCTTTACTTTATCGCTATGAGTTAGCAATAGTCATGGAAGCAACAGTCGGCGCGACAACCTCATGGCGACACGTTGATGGAGATCAAGATGATGGAGATCATGGTGTCATGCCGGTGACGATGGAGATCATGCCGGTGCTTTGGAGATGGAGATCAAAAGCACAAGTTCATGGCCATATCATGTCACTTATGATTTGCATGTGATGTTAATCCTTTTATGCATCTTATTTTGCTTAGGACGACGGTAGCATTATAAGGTGATCCCTCACTTAAATTTCAAGATAAAATTGTGTTCTCCCCGAGTGTGCACCGTTGCGAAAGTTCGTCGTTTCGAGACACCACGTGATGATCGGGTGTGATAGACTCTACGTTCACATACAACGGGTGCAAGCCAGTGTTGCACATGCGGAACACTCGGGTTAAACTTGACGAGCCTAGCATGTACAGACATGGCCTCGGAACACAAGAGACCGAAAGGTCGAACATGAGTCATATAGTAGATATGATCAACATGAAGATGTTCACCATTGAAACCACCTCAACTCACGTGATGATCGGACTTGAGTTGGTGGATTTGGATCATGTTACACTCGAATGACCGGAGGGATGTCTATTTGAGTGGGAGTTTTTAAGTAATATGATTAACTAAACTCATTATCTAGAACAATAGTCTAAGTTGTCTTTGCTATATTTATGTTGTAGATCATGGCACGCGCAGTAGCACCTCTGAATTTTAATGTGTTCCTAGAGAAAGCTAAATTGAAAGATGATGGACGTAACTTTGTGGACTGGGCCCGTAATCTAAGGATTATCCTTACGGCTTCCCAGAAGGCTTATGTCCTTGATGCACCGCTTGGTGATCCACCCGCTCCAGTTGAGTCGCTAGACGTTGTGAACGCCTGGCAGGCTCGTTCTGAAGATTACTCAATAGTTCAATGTGCAATATTGTATGGCTTAGAACCGGGACTTCAAAGACGTTTTGAACGTCATGGAGCATATGAGATGTTCCAGGAGTTGAAGTTTATCTTTCAGAAGAATGCCCGAATCGAGAGATATGAGATCTTCGATAAGTTCTATGCTTGCAAGATGGAGGAGAACGGGTCTATCAGTGATCACGTACTCAGAATGTCTGGGTACTCCACCCGTCTGGCTGAATTGAGGATGCCCCTTCCGCCAGAGGCTATCACTGACAGAGTTCTTCAATCATTGCCACCTAGCTACAAGGGCTTCGTGTTGAACTATAACATGCACGGGATGAACAAGTCAGTCGCCGAGCTATTTGCGATGCTGAAAGCCGCTGAGTCTGAAATTCAGAAGGAGCATCAAGTGTTGATGGTCAATAAAACCACTAGTTTCAAGAAAAATGGCAAGGGTAAGAAGGGTAACTCCAAGAAGAGTGGCAAAGCAGTTGCTCCTCCCGTGAAGAAACCCAAGGCTGGACCCAAACCAGAAACTGTGTGTTTTCATTGCAAGGGAACTGGACACTGGAAGCGGAACTGCCCCAAGTATTTGGCTGACAATAAGGCGGCCAACAACAAACAAGGTATATATGATATACATGTTATTGATGTGTACCTTACCAACTCTCGTTGTAGTGCCTGGGTATTTGATACCGGTGCGGTTGCTCATGTTTGCAACTCAAAACAGGAACTGCGGAATAGACGGAGGCTGGCAAAGGACGAAGTGACGATGCGCGTGGGAAATGGTTCCAAGGTTGATGTGATCGCCGTCGGCACGCTCGCTCTTCGATTACCATCGGGATTAGTGATGAACCTGAATAATTGTTATTTAGTGCCTGCGTTAAGCATGAACATTATATCTGGATCTTGTTTATTGCGAGATGGTTACTCATTTAAATCAGAGAATAATGGTTGTTCTATTTATATGAGTAATATCTTTTATGGTCATGCACCCAATGTGAGGGGTTTATTCTTATTGAATCTCGATAGTAATGATACACATGTTCATAACATTGATGCCAAAAGATGTAGAATTGATAATGATAATACCACTTTCTTGTGGCACTGCCGTTTAGGTCATATTGGCGTAAAATGCATGAGGAAGCTCCATGCTGATGGACTTTTGGAGTCACTTGATTTTGAATCACTTGACACATGTGAGCCATGCCTCATGGGCAAGATGACTAAAACGCCGTTCTCTGGAACAATGGAACGGGCAAGTGACTTATTGGAAATCATACATACTGATGTGTGCGGTCCGATGAGCATTGAGGCGCACGGTGGTTATCGTTACTTTCTCACCTTCACTGATGACTTAAGTAGATATGGGTATATTTACTTAATGAAACACAAGTCTGAAACATTTGAAAAGTTCAAACAATTTCAGAGTGAAGTTGAGAATCATCGTAACAAGAAGATTAAATTCCTACGATCTGATCGAGGAGGAGAATATCTGAGTTATGAGTTTGGCAGTCACTTAAGACAATGTGGAATTGTTTCACAACTGACACCGCCTGGAACACCACAGTGTAATGGTGTGTCCGAACGTCGTAATCGAACCTTATTGGATATGGTGCGATCTATGATGTCTCTTGCCGATTTGCCACTATCGTTTTGGGGTTATGCATTAGAGACAGCTGCATTCACTTTAAATAGGGCACCATCGAAATCCGTTGAGACGACGCCATATGAACTTTGGTTTGGCAAGAAGCCAAAGCTGTCGTTTCTTAAAGTTTGGGGATGTGATGCTTATGTCAAAAAGCTTCAGCCTGAAAAGCTGGAACCCAAAGCGGAGAAATGCGTCTTCATAGGATACCCAAAAGAGACAGTTGGGTATACCTTCTACCTCAGATCCGAAGGCAAAGTGTTTGTCGCTAAAAACGGAACATTTCTTGAGAAAGAGTTTCTCTCGAAAGAATTGAGTGGGAGGAAGATAGAACTTGATGAGGTTGTTGAACCTTTACTTCAACCTGAAAGTAGCGTAGCGCAGAAAGATGTTTCTGTAGAGCCTACATCAGCTGAATAGGAAGTTAATGATGATGATCATGAAGCTTTGGATCAAGTTGCTATCGAACCTCGTAGGTCGACAAGGACGCGTACTGCCCCTGAGTGGTACGGCAACCCTGTCTTAGAGGTCATGTTGTTGGACAATGATGAACCTACGAGCTATGGAGAAGCAATGATGGGCCCGGATTCCGAGAAGTGGTTAGAGGCCATGAAAACCGAGATGGGATCCATGTATGAAAACAAAGTATGGACTTTGGAAGTATTACCTGAAGGGCGTAAGGCCATTCAGAACAAATGGATCTTTAAGAGGAAGACGGACGCGGACGGTAATGTCACCGTCTATAAAGCTCGACTTGTGGCAAAGGGTTTTTCACAAGTTCAAAGAGTTGACTACGATGAGACCTTCTCACCCATAGCGATGCTTAAGTCCGTCAGAATCATGTTAGCAATAGCTGCCTTTTTCGATTATGAAATTTGGCAGATGGATGTCAAAACAGCGTTCCTTAACGGTTTCCTTAAGGAAGAGTTGTATATGATGCAACCAGAAGGTTTTGTCGATCCAGAGAATGCTGACAAAGTTTGCAAACTCCAGCGATCCATTTATGGACTGGTGCAAGCATCTCGGAGTTGGAATCTTCGCTTTGATAAGGTGATCAAAGCGTTCGAGTTTATACAAGTGTACAGAGAAGCTTGTATTTACAAGAAAGTGAGTGGGAGCTCTATAGCGTTTCTAATATTATATGTGGATGACATATTACTGATTGGAAACAATATAGAAATGTTGGAAGGCGTGAAGGAATATTTGAACAAGAGTTTTTTAATGAAGGACCTAGGAGAAGCTGCTTTCATATTAGGCATCAAGATCTATAGAGATAGATCAAGACGTTTAATAGGACTTTCACAAAGCACATACCTTGATAAGATTTTGAAGAAGTTCAAAATGGATCAGTCCAAGAAGGGGTTCTTGCCTGTTTTGCAAGGTGTGAAGTTGAGTAAGACTCAATGCCCAGTGACTGCAGGAGATAGAGAAAAGATGAGTGTCATCCCCTATGCTTCAGCCATAGGCTCTATCATGTATGCAATGCTGTGCACAAGACCCGATGTCAGCCTTGCCATAAGTATGGTCGGAAGGTTTCAAAGTGATCCAGGAATGGAACACTGGATGGCGGTCAAGAATATCCTGAAGTACCTGAAAAGGACTAAGGACATGTTTCTCGTTTATGGAGGTGATCAAGAGCTCGTCGTAAAGGGTTACGTCGATGCAAGTTTTGACACTGATCCGGATGACTCTAAGTCACAAACCGGATATGTATTTATTCTTAATGGGGGTGCGGTTAGTTGGTGCAGTTCCAAGCAAAGCGTGGTAGCTGATTCTACATGCGAAGCGGAGTACATCGCTGCCTCGGAGGCGGCAAAGGAAGGTGTCTGGATGAAGGAGTTCATGATAGATCTTGGAGTAGTGCCTAGTGTGCTTAACCCAATGACTCTATTTTGTGATAATACTGGTGCCATTGCTCTAGCCAAGGAACCAAGATTTCACAAGAGGACCAGACACATAAAGCGACGTTTCAATTCTATCCGCGATTACATCAAGGAAGACGACATAAATATTTGCAAAGTACACACGGATCTGAATGTTGCAGATCCGATGACTAAACCTCTTCCAAGGGCTAAACATGAACAACACCAGAACTGCATGGGTGTTCGATTCATTACAATGTAAATCACATAGTGATGTGAACTAGATTATTGACTCTAGTGCAAGTGGGAGACTGTTGGAAATATGCCCTAGAGGCAATAATAAATTGGTTATTATTATATTTCCTTGTTCATGATAATCGTTTATTATCCATGCTATAATTGTATTGATTGGAAACTCAAATACATGTGTGGGTACATAGAAAACACTGTGTCCCTAGTAAGCCTCTAGTTGACTAGCTCGTTGATCAAAAGATGGTAAAGGTTTCCTAGCCATGGACATGAGATGTCATTTGATAACGGGATCACATCATTAGGAGAATGATGTGATGGACAAGACCCAAACTATAAACGTAGCATATGATCGCGTCAGTTTATTGCTATTGTTTTCTGCATGTCAAGTATCTGTTCCTATGACCATGAGATCATACAACTCCCTGACATCGGAGGAGTACCTTGTGTGTATCAAACGTCGCAACGTAACTGGGTGACTATAAAGGTGCTCTACAGGTATCTCCGAGGATGTCTGTTGGGTTGGCATGGATCAAGACTGGGATTTGTTACTCCGTGTGACGGAGAGGTATCTCAGGGCCCACTCGGTAATACAACATCACAATGAGCCTTGCAAGCAATGTGACTAAAGTGTTAGCCACGAGATCTTGTATTACGGAACGAGTAAAGAGACTTGCCGGTAACGAGATTGAACTAGGTATAGAGATACCGACGATCGAATCTCGGGCAAGTAACATACCGAAGAACAAAGGGAACAGCATACGGGATTAACTGAATCCTTGACATAGAGGTTCGACCGATAAAGATCTTCATAGAATATGTAGGAGCCAATATGGGCATCCAGGTCCCGCTATTGGTTATTGATCGTAGAGGTGTCTCGGTCATGTCTACATAGTTCTCGAACCCGCAGGGTCTACACACTTAACGTTTGGTGACGATTAGTATAGTTGAGTTATTTTGTTGGTGACCGAAGGTTGTTCGGAGTCCCGGATAAGATCCCGGACATGACGAGGATCTCCGGAAGAGTCCGGAGGTAAAGATTGATATATGTGATAATAGTGTTTTGGTTTCCGGAAGGATTCCGGAATTCACCGGAAGGGGTTCCGGATGTTTCCCGAAATGTTCGGGTACGAGAACACTTTATATGGGCCAAAGGGGTAAAGCCCACGAGGTATTGGAAAGTGCAAAAGGAAGTTTTGCTGGGCCGACGGCGCCACCTTAATGCCGCTGAGTTGGGATGACTGGTTTTGAGATTTTAAGAGGCACGAAAGGCCCTCTGCTGCTAACAAGAAAAGGTATGGAGAGATTGGATCTCCCTGTCGAATACCACGCGATGGTTTAAAAACCTCTGATTTGGTCCCATTGAACATAACTGAGAAAGAAACTGAGTTCACCATATTCATGACAACAGAAACCCAGGATGCTGCAAACCCCAGTTTCTCCATGATGGATTTCAGATAAGACCATTCCACTCGATCATAGGCCTTCATCATATCAAGTTTGAGCGCACAGAAGCTATTACTCTTGGCCCTGTTTCGCTTCATAAAATGCAGACATTCGTAAGCAGAGATGATGTTGTCAGTTATGAGCCTCCCTGGAACAAACGCTGACTGTTCTTCAGATATAATTTCTAGAAGAATCTGCTTAAGGTGGTTGGAGAGAACTTTCGAGGCAATCTTATAGAAAACATTGCATAGACTTATTGGGCGAAACTGAGACAGCAGCGACGGATTGGTTACCTTAGGAATAACTACCAAAATCGTGTCATTTAAGCATGCAGGGCTTTCCTCCCCCTTGACGATGCATAACACTGCCTTGGTCACCGCTTCGCCACATATGTCCCAGTGTTGCTGAAAAAAGTGCGCAGGAAAGCCGTCGGGGCCTGGTGCTTTCGTTGGAAACATTTGGAAGAGCGCTGTTTTGACTTCCTTCGCCTCATACGGAGCCAAAAGTATATCATTCATCGCCGGAGTTACCTTGACTGGAACATGCTGCAATACCTCCTCAACTCCTTGGACTCCTTCGGAAGTGTACAAATTCTTATAGAACTCCAGAGCAAGGTGTTGCATTTCGGATAAATCATTTGTCAGCTGCCCATCCGGACGTTGAAGAGCTTTTATCAGGTTCTTCCTTCTACGTGTCGACGCCCTCATATGGAAAAAATGAGAGTTCCGATCGCCAGCAGCTAGCCATTCCACACGTGCACGTTGCCTCCACATTAGTTCCTCTCGCAGATAAAGCTCGATTAAACGATCATTCTTTTAGTCAGCGTGTGAAGGGGCGACGCGAGCAGGGTCTCTGCGCATGCGCTCCAGCTCCTTTTTTAAAACTGCTATCTCGCTTCTCACACTCCCAAGCGAGCTCTTGGACCACGCCCCCAGATTGCATGCAAGTGCCTCGAGATTGGCCCGAACTTCACGCACCGTTGGATTATGGCTGTTGGGCTCCCATGCTGATTGAATAGTGGACTTTAGGTCAGGGTGGGTATCCCACATAACTTCGTACCTGAAAAGTTTATCCTTGCGCCATTGTCCTGATAGTGACTCTACCCGCAGCAGAATTGGCGAGTGGTCCGACGTGGCTGCAGTAAGATGTTCCACCACCGCTTCTGGAAAGAGATCACACCACCCGACCGAGCCCAAGGCCCTATCCAGGCGCACTCGGGTATAGGAGCCGCCCACAACTTTCTTTTCATACGTCCACCTGTTCCCCTTGAAACCTAGATCAATCAGGCCACATACATCGACGGCGTCTCTGAAGCCTGGATTTGTGACTGGCTCCGGTTACCAATACCATCATGTTCATCATGTCTTAACACCTCGTTAAAGTCTCCCACACACACCCACGATAATTCGTGGAGAGTTGAGATTTTTTTCATAGTATTCCATGTGTGATAGTGAAGGTGGGTTTGTGCCTCCCCATAGAAACAAGAGAGCCTCCACGGATCACTACCCCAATCACTGATTTGCGCATCCATATGATACTTAGAGTATCCCAAGATCTCAATCCTTATATCATTATTCCAAAACATAGCTAGACCCCCACTTCTACCAGAGGAGTCAACACAAAAAGAATTATCAAAGCCTAGAATACTTTTAAGTTGTTCAGCTCTAACCCTATTGATTTGGGTTTCAACAATGCAAAGAACTCTAGGGGCGAACTTTTGCGCGAGTTCGCGAAGCTCTTGAACTGTCGGGGCGTGGCCAATCCCACGACAGTTCCAGCATAGCAAACTCATTGGACCCGGCGGTCCTCCACCGGGGAGGCCGCCGATTTTGTCTCATTGGATTTTGGTCTCGCCGGGACTCTTCTAGCTGCAGTGCTACCATGCTTCTCCACCTGCGGTGTAGTCCTTGCCTTCTTTGGATCCTGCTTCGGTGGAGGACTCATAGGCATTATGTCGTCTCCCACCTTCTCCGATAACACAATTTCTTGCCCTATGGCGCCATCAACAATAGAAGTTTCGACTACCTGGTCCGACGTGCGCTTGCGATTCTCATCAACCCCGTCCATGTCAACATCCACTTGAGTATGATTACCCGATCCCTGCTGCTCCAGGTTGTCCATGGGTTTCTCCGATTGCTTGGGCTCCTTGGTGTTGTTCCAACGTCTAGTCCCCCATGTTGTTATTGCCGGAGCGCGAAGATTTTTGAAGGTCATAGCAGTGGGCGGATGAACGCCATCACTATGTTCCTTGAATTCATGCCCCATCATACCACACACCTGGCACCAGTCAGGCAAACGTTTCGTACTTAACTGCAAAGATCTCCCTTTGGCCACCACGGATCATTGATGTTGCTTTCTTCAGCGGATTGCGTATATCCAACCGCACCCGAACTCTGTAAAAGTTGCCCTCGGAGTCGAAAGAAGACGGCTCCGCATCCACAAATTCGCCGAACTTCGAGGCAAGCGCCTTCACCTTACCATGATAAGCTATCGGAAGGTCAATGATCCGCGCCCAAGTCTCAAACTTGAACAGCTCAATGGTCGAAGGCTTCGAATATCCATCATACGGTGCAATAATTACCGGGTTTCCCCTGAAGTGCCACGGGCCGCTTTGGGTGACACGTTCCCAATCGCCTAAGCAATTGAATGTTGGAAATATGCCCTAGAGGCAATAATAAATTGGTTATTATTATATTTCCTTGTTCATGATAATCGTTTATTATCCATGCTATAATTGTATTGATTGGAAACTCAAATACATGTGTGGGTACATAGACAACACTGTGTCCCTAGTAAGCCTCTAGTTGACTAGCTCGTTGATCAAAAGATGGTGAAGGTTTCCTGGCCATGGACATGAGATGTCATTTGATAACGGGATCACATCATTAGGAGAATGATGTGATGGACAAGACCCAAACTATAAACGTAGCATATGATCGTGTCAGATTATTGCTATTGTTTTCTGCATGTCAAGTATCTGTTCCTATGACCATGAGATCATGCAACTCCCTGACATCGGAGGAGTACCTTGTGTGTATCAAACGTCGCAACGTAACTGGGTGACTATAAAGGTGCTCTACAGGTATCTCCGAGGGTGTCTGTTGGGTTGGCATGGATCAAGACTGGGATTTGTTACTCCGTGTGACGGAGAGGTATCTCAGGGCCCACTCGGTAATACAACATCACAATGAGCCTTGCAAGCAATGTGACTAAAGTGTTAGCCACGAGATCTTGTATTAGGGAACGAGTAAAGAGACTTGCCGGTAACGAGATTGAACTAGGTATAGAGATACCGACGATCGAATCTCGGGCAAGTAACATACCGAAGAACAAAGGGAACAGTATACGGGATTAACTGAATCCTTGACATAGAGGTTCGACCGATAAAGATCTTCGTAGAATATGTAGGAGCCAATATGGGCATACATCCGCTATTGGTTATTGATCGTAGAGGTGTCTCGGTCATGTCTACATAGTTCTCGAACCCGCAGGGTCTACACACTTAACGTTTGGTGACGATTAGTATAGTTGAATTATTTTGTTGGTGACCGAAGGTTGTTCGGAGTTCCGGATAAGATCCCGGACATGACGAGGAACTCCGGAATAGTCCGGAGGTAAAGATTGATATATGTGATAATAGTGTTTTGATCTCCGGAAGGGTTCCGGAATTCACCGGAAGGGGTTCCGGATGTTTACCGAAGTGTTCGGGTGCAGCAACACTTTATGGGCCAAAGGGGTAAAGCCCACGAGGTATTGGAAAGTGCAAAAGGAAGTTTTGCTGCTGCCTTAAGCGATACTACCGCTAGTAAGGCAGTACTACCGCGTAAGCGGTACTACCGCTCATGTGAAAGCGGTACTACCGCTTGTACGCGATACTGCTGGAATCCGAGTTAGACTCTTTCCGTGCGGGCCAAACCGACCTTGTGCGGGCAAAACCGACCTTGTGGAGGCTTTCTCTCCAAGTTTAGACCCCAGGGCTCAACATATAAATAGAGGGGCAGGGCTAACACACGGGACACATCAAGATTTCCCAAGCCGTGTGTCGGCAACCCTAACCCTCTAGTTCTCCCGTCATAATCTCCGTAGTGCTTGGCGAAGCCCTGAAGAGATTGTTCCTCACCACCATCACCACGCCGTCGTGCTGCCGGAACTCATCTACTACTTCATCATCGCTCGCTGGATCGAGGAGGTGAAGGCGTCATCAAGCCGTACGTGTGTTGAACGCGGAGGTGCCGTCCGTTCGGCACTAGTTCGTGATCGGATCGAGGGACGACTTGCGATTTGGATCGCGGAGACGTTCGACTACATCAACCGCGTTTCTTAACGCTTCCGCTTAGCGATCTACAAGGGTATGTAGATTCACTCTCCCTCTCGTAGATGCTCATCACCATGGATAGATCTTGTGTGTGCGTAGGAAATTTTTTGTTTCCCATGCAACGTTCCCCAACATTGAACTGCATCTGGAACAGGTTCTCCTCTAGGTTTTGATCTTAACCGGCCTAGCTAGATCCCAGGTTGTCCTCATGTTCTGGAAAAACCAGTAAGTGCTAAAACCCTTGTCCATGTGTACGCGTGCCAAGATCATCCACCGGAGATCCACCTCATCCGGGGCATCGCCCTCCTCAAACACTACATCATCCAGGTCTTCCTCCTGTAGAGCCAACTCCTCCCATATCCTCAAGGTTACCTTTGCCTTTGCCCCCTGATGCCGAGGAACTCCCGCGATGAGCCATGAGCGAAAGCGATCTAGGTTGACTTGAGTTTCCGATCTCCTGGCTTTCGGGACCAGGGAGAGAATTTATTGGCCGCAGCCAACCAGCCTAACACCTACTCGAGGCGGAGTACAGCCCCCAGGAACGAGGACAGACCCGGTCGGGGTCGGAGAAGGAAACGAATCTCAACGGCGCCGCCGGCGTCGAGAGGAAGTATACCCAAACGAGAGGGAAATGTCATGTTTCCTAATGTCTCGATGCGGACCACCTTGTACGTGCTACCAATGCCACCTATAAGTGATAAAAAAACATATTACACATGGGAATCATTCACCTGGGCCGGCCCATACAGTAGGGACCTTCTATACTACGTTCTGCGTGCTGAGAGAAGATGCAGCATGCCCGTTTGGGTCGTCCCATATCCGGGCGGACTGTTTTTTAAATTTCGTTTTTTATTTTTTATTTTAATTTTCCGTTTTCTTCCTTTTTTACTTTAAATAATTTCGGGATTCAACACAACTTCGAAAATTAAAAATGAGAATTTTGAAATATTTTTTTTAACAAATCATAAAATGTTTGTGGATTCAAAAAATGTTCCTGATTTCATAAAAATGTTTGCGATTTTATAAAAAATGTCTACTTATTCAAAAATTGTTCAATTGTTTGAAAACAAACATTCCAGAAATAAGAAAATCATGATTTTTTAAAAAGTTCGTGTATTTAAAAATGTTAAAGAAATTGAACATATGTTTTTCAATTAAAAAAATCATGAATGGAAAAAATATCCTAAAAATTCAGAAAGTGTTCATGACTTACAAAATAGTTTATTCATTCATAAAATGTTCGCTGATTCAAAAAATGATCATGCATTTCAGAAAATGTACGTTAAATCAAAAAAATGTTCGTGAATTTCAAAAATTGTTCCACCAATTTCCAAAAAAATGTTCGTCAATTCTACAAATGTTTGCCGATTCAAGAAATTGTTTAAACGAATGTACAAATATTTTTTAGCAAATTGTATAAAATATTTATGAATTCTAAAAATGTTCTTGATTCTAGAAAATGCTCAAAAAATTGTAAAAGTGTTCATGGATTTGAAAAATGTTCATGATTTCAAATATGTTCACGAGTTTAAAAAATGTTCATAATTTCAAAAATTGTTCATAATCCTCTCAAAAAAAGTGTTCATGATTTCAAAAAATTGAGAGTGATAGTGTATCTTGGTGATGCGGCAAAATGTGGTTATGGCCATTCGAGATTATGATTTTTTTTCATTGCAACGCACGGACCCTTTTGCTAGTTGAACTAATTGTAAAAACAGAACCATAGATGCATTGTGCTCCAACATCGCGTACACATTATATGTATATGTATGAATCTTAAGGACAAAAGATATATGCACTTTTACTTTAAGAAATGGTAAATCATAAGTGTTTCTCCTTGAAGGAAAATTCGAAAGTATCTCATGAAGTTGAAGATACATTTTTTAGTAATGTAATTGAACTAATTGCAAATATGAAATCAAAGCTTCATTGTGCTCCAACATTGTGTATATAACACATTATATGTATATGTATGTATCTTAAGGATATAAGATACATGGAATTCAACTTAAAGTAATGGTTAATCAGAAGTGTTTCTCCTTGAAGGCAAATTCACAAGAATCTCATCAAGTTGACGGTTCAAGTTTTCTTAGTAATGAACTAAATGTAAAAACAACAGTATAGTTGCATTGTGCTCCAGCATCGTATATATAACACATTATATGTATGTGTAAGGATCTTAAGGGTAAAAGATACATGGTCTTTGGATTTAAGAAATGGTTAATTAGAAGTGTTTCTCCTTGAAGGAAAATTCACAAGTAATCTCATGAACGAAAACACTTTTATTGAAGAGAGAGAAAATAATCGTCAACTGGCATAGATAGGAAACTCCGTATATAGCACAAAATGGCACAAAAAGGATAGAATTACTCCCTACAAAACAAATCCCACTTCTATGATTTTCCTATACTTTTCCTACGAATCAATTACTCCCTATATAGTACAAACTAGCACAGAAGATGAATAGAATTACCTTAGCCTTTTCAGTGTCAACACAAAGGGTCTTGTTGGGATCCATGCTTCAGCAATGAAAATCGCAAAGATTTGATGGACATGTTTACAATAAAAAACAAATGCACAATGATAGAGTCAATCAAATATCAAAAAATTCTACTTCAGAAAGTAATCTAAAGAAAGAAGAGAAAGACAAAGAGAAGAAGGTGAGAGGGGGGAGAGGAGCACAAAACGAGAGGAGAATAGAAGAAGATGAAGCGTTGGTTGTGGGAGGAGTGTGGGAACTGGGAGGACCAGGGGCGGGACTGAAGCACCGGTTGCACAGACTCCTCCGCTTCCCTATGCGATTGGTTTCTCCCCAAGCCTTCCGCCTGTCCCGGACACCTCCGCTTCCCAATGCCCCCCCCCCCACTTCCCATCATAGCTTCTCTTTCCCCCATTTGAAAATGGGGCGAAATGGGGTATGCGTTTGGGATGCCCTAATCTTGGTCCTTCGGGGTGAGGTGGAGGCAGAAGGTGCAACGACGCACCATGGTGCCGCGTGGGGTCGCATGCTACCACACGACTACACGCGGGTGAGGGGGGGCTTGGAGGCGCCGGATCTAACAACATGTGGTGTGAGGCTATGGGGTGAGGAACAGAGGCAAAATCGAATACATAGGTGCTGGAATCCCGTAGGCGGTTCCACCTACAAAACTTCCCCGAGTATCCCGGTTGCGGGCATTTTCAAATTTCCAACTGCCTCCACCAATTACTACAGCAGATTCCAAATTTCTAACCACCTTGACCACAAAAATAACCTTCGTTGCTGGATTATTACAGGCAACCTTGTAACTTGGGGACATAACTACTTCCGGAGCCCGCTTTTAATGCTTACCTCTTCTACTAGTGAGAGGCAGACCACTGGCTGGACTAGATGGAAATTGAGCGATATATTTGGACCATATAATGTGACGTGCATGGATGTATCGAGGTCAAAGTGAAAGCACTTATTATCGACCAGAGGGGTGAATGGGAGATTTTAACAAATTCTCCGAAGGAAGAAATTTCTTCAAAGAAACATAACCTAAACAGTACGAAGAATTACTTGCAAGAAGTAAACTAAGTTAAGCATGCATCAGTGAAATGAAAAAGTTGATGCACTTACACAAAGGTCAATAGTGGGTACACATCAGCAAAAAAACCATAGTTTGGATGAATCATGCCTGATTTAGAAAAATGAGGGACAATGTGTCAACGAAAAGGATGAGGGACCAACCATATACTTTGAGTAAAATTGAGGGACCAAAATTTACCTTTCTCTTAGAAACCACAACATAGTTAAGTACAACAAGCAAAGGAAAAAATAAAGCATCCATAACGACTGGATAGAAAGTTTGACAACCGAAGACAAAAAAATTAGGTTAGTTGATTTCAACTATAGATACAAAGATCTAATAGAATAAGTCCTATTATTTTCAAACTTTTCATCTCAATGAATCATTCCGGTAAACCCACTAAATCTCATCAATCAAATTTAGCGGCCCCCACCACTATTTTGATGTCTCTTCATGCAACGTTCTTTCAAACTGTAGTGAGGTACCCTCTTCTATAAGTTTCTAAACTATATTACTTGTCTAAAGACCACCAGTCGCAAATTACTCCGTCCACATAATGCTTAAATATGCTATTCACATCACACAAGTTTTGCTAAAAAATGTGAACAACCATCCTCTCTATCAACCCCAGACAAAGTTTTCTTCTGCAAACATTTCTTATTTAGAGTTGTTTCTGTATTCCTTCTATAGTTTCTGATTTGCACGAACACTTGCGTAAAGAACTCTAAGTCATTATTATCTGATCTAGAATGCCCAAACCTTCACCATCTTTTGTTAAGCGCGTGCTATGTCGGTTGACAAGATGAGATTTTCTTTTATTTTGTGTTTCTTGCCAGGTCATTGCCCTATGTCACAAACAATGCATTTATATACTATTTATTAATACTCAAAGGTCAATACAGTCAAATCGGGTGCACCATAGGCCCTTGTGCGTCTACTATGTTCTTCATGAGTACACTGCTAATGTTGCTTGTTTTCAAGTTCAATAGTACTTTTAGATATAGTGTACTTTGATATTTAGCTATCAATGTAAAAATAAATTTTGAGTGAATGTAACTCATACAACTTGAAGTGGAAAACTAGCCAAAAAAGCAAAAATGATAAAAAATATATCCATATGCTTATTGAACAGAAAAAACAACAATTAAATCTTTAATTAATTTATATTATGATTTTAGTACAACTCAAAATGTCTTTCTCTTTAATCGTCGCTGCCATAAAAAGACCACAAAAGTTATAGAATGACCAACACTCATGGCTATGGGTGGCTGATTAGTACCACCATCAAGGACTATATGCGGCGGACAAGTACCATGGAAAAGTATGAGGAGTAGGTTGAAAATAAGTGATTTGGATATGTTGGTGCAAAATCAAATTGCATTCTATAGTCAATGTTTCTTTTTAGGTTATATACATTACGTTGTTTGCTAGTAAAAAGTAGACTGATTTATCATGTGTCTCGTAGAATCTTTTTGTTTAAATGACTAAGTATGAATATAATTATATATTATCACATATTTTTTAATATCCAACTAATTTATGGACCTGGGGTATGCTAAAATATCATCCCTTTTTATGTTAATTATTTTAGTCATGTGTAAATCCATTTTCCAATATAAGATGTCAATTGGTATGTTGTATGTTATGCTTGGCAAAATTAATCATATAAAATAATGTTAAATATCATAAGATGGTAGTTTTTAATGTAGTATTAACTCTAATATTGTAATATGTTTATGCCAAACTTGAATCATATTATTTGGTGGAGTTTATGTTATTGTTTTTCCTAATTTAGATTGTAACACCAACCTTTAACATTTTGTGTAATGAAACATAATACAAAGCAAAGCTTTTGCATGGGTTAGTTATGTTACGTTGTATGATGTTATATTTATATGTCCCAATGTCGTTTTAATATTTTACAATAGTGTGAGAGAGAAGATGTCTAAAAATTATTTTATAAGTGTTGCTATTTTGAAAATATCTAACTTCAGTGTAATATAAGGTAGAGGGTATGACAGATATACAAGTGGTTTGCCCTCGAGCTCCATACTTTGTATCAAATTGAGGTATTTTCCAGGAAACAGCTAATAATCTATAACATGGTCAACACGTTTTTTTAACATATTACGAACACGTTGTCGCTATATGTTCATGTGTTTTTTTAGTTTGATCGACGACATTTCGATATGGGTCGTCTATAAACATAGTTTTTATTATCTAATAAAATTGGAAATATAAACTATTTAATAATAGAAAATATACATTGCAAACAGTTCTTATGTTCATGTAACTGAATATCAGTGGCGGAGATAGGACTGTGGCAGCAAGGGCTATAGCCCTAGACCTAGTAACAATATGCCTTGTAATTTCTTCTTACAAAGTGCAAAAAATCAGTAGAATGCATCACTTAAACTATCTTAGCCCTTGGTGTAACCTGATGCTAGCTCCGCCCCTGCTGAATATAAATGTGCATATGTAGAACAACAAATGTGCATCTCACAATTCATAAATATTCATTTACACGAAAGAAATATTTATGTATTTTAAAAACACTTCATACATATTAGAATAATGTTAGTGCATGTTAGAATACATGTGCATGCAAAAAGTTCAAAACCATGTATTTTATCAAAAAACAAATACAACAAGAAATGAAAGTAAAAAATATAAAGGTGAAAAAGAAAAGAAAGGGGAAAATACGGAGTAAAAGTAAATAAAATAGATAAATAAGTGAAGGGGGGAAGATATACAATAAGAAAATAAAAGTATCAAAATAAAAAATAAAATAAAGAAAGGCAAAAAATGTAAATGAGCCAGGACCATATTCCCGCTACCACCAGGGTTTTGTCATCGCCTTGTGGGCTTCAATGGACGAGGCTTCTCGACGGAACCGGATCACTATCCAGCTTAAAAATGTAGTTAATTTTCGTAGGTTTGTGTTATTTTGGCAATGAAAAATGAGCGGTCGAGACATGTGTCATATCTCTATATACTACTGAAACAAAGAGTAGTGTTACTTTTTCTGCAAGCAGAACACTTCGTCAACCGGTTCCTCCCTCTCCCATCATGTTTCTTCATCGATTTTTTTGTCCAACCGTTTTTTTAGTCCCGCCACACCCTTTTTTCGCACCTTCCCCGTATGCTCATCAATCACATTTATTTACACAATCATGAACATGACTTGATAAACATGTATCTACACAATTACATTAAAATGGGCAGGTAAATCACAAGCTAACATACTAAAATATTTATATCCCGTTGCAATGCACGTGCATTGTCCTATGAGAATAAAGATTTCTTGGGCTCATCACGGTGGCCTAACAATTGTGGTCTACTCCATGAAACTGGTGGTTATATCATACCTCCTACTTCCATGCATTTGTTTTTTTGGCGGGTTTGGCGATGAAACAAGAGCTTACCTACCAGCCATATTTCTCTTAGTGGTATCAAATTTACATCTTTTGGAATCAGCTACTCATGTGATTTTTTCATACTTATGATGTTAGTCCAACTTGTTTGATATAATTTGAATATCTCACGCTAGACATGACATGAAAATTGCCGAAGATGTGACAAAAAAGATTGGGCGGCGAAGCATCAGTATGGTAGTGCCCCCCTCCATTGGGGTGGTTTAGTCCATGGCCTTTTAGGGCATTTCCACGATGGACCCGCAAATTTCCTCCCGCATTCGTCTGCGGACAGGGGGATCATTCCGTGGACCTGGATGCGGGAGGACACCATCCAACCGTAGTCGCATACATCCGGGCTTCCTCATTTTTTTTCCAAGTCCGCACGATCAAACAGCCGCATGCAAAGGGTACAGACGTTAAAATAGCCGCATACAACACTAGTTCAATTTTTAAAAAGTTCAAATATTACATCCTAACATTGTTGTCCCCTTTCAACGCCCACAGATGCTCCATCAAATCTCACTTCAGTTGCTCGTGAGTTGTTCGATGCCAAATTTGTTGATGCATTTGAATAAACTCTTCAAATGTGACCGGATTCTGTTCCGGAAGTTGGATAGGATCACCCATGTTCTAAAATTCCAGACCTGCAGCAGTATCGTCACCCTCATCCTCGACGATCGTGTTATGCATGATCACACAACATGTCATCACCTCCCACAAGATCTCAGAATCCCATTGTTTTGCAAGTCCATGAACAACTGCAAAACGGGCCTACAGAACTCCAAATGCCCTCTCGACATCCTTTTTAGTTGCTTCTTGTCTTTGGGCAAAGTAAGACTTTTTTTGACCTTTTGGGTTAGAGATGGTGCTGACAAAGGTAGCCCATGAAGGATAGATACCGTCAACTAGATATTAATCCATGTTGCATTCATGTCCGTTGACGGTATAGTGGCAAGGAGGAGCTTTTCTTTCAGTCAGCCTCGCAAACACCGTCGATCGTTGCAGCACATTGATGTCATTGTGAGACCCAGGCATGCCAAAGAAAGTGTGCCAAATCCAAAGATCATGTGATGCAAATGCTTCAAGAATGATGGTGGGCTTCTTAACATGATGGGGCGGGGCTGAACGGAGACGGAGAAGTGGCTGGGAGCCCTGATGGAGCGTCGGAGCGTGACGGAGAAGTGGTTGGGAGCCCTGATGGAGCGTCGGAGCGTGACGGAGACGCATAATTCTGGCAGAGGTGTGGCATGGTGGACGGGGTGGTGGAGCGGCAGCGAAGGAAAGAGAGAAAGAAGGAAGGAGAGAAAATTAGGAGGATGGATCCGCGAGGATCCGGGAAGGGTTTTGTGTGGGCCAGGGGTGACGGATAGCGACGTTTCTCGTGTTCGGACTCCCGCAAACTTCCCCCACTTTTGTCTCCTGCTTGCGGGACAAATCGCGTCCGAACCGCCCCGCGGATCGATACAGGACCGCGTTCGATGGCTTCCGCGGTCCGGACCACGCGGTGCAAACGGATGCGGGGGTTTGCAGGTCCGCCTTGGAGATGCCCTTAGAAGATTTCAGTTCAGTTTTTTATTTTAGTTTCCTGTTGGTCTTTTCACTGGTTTCATATTTATTTCTTTATCCCAAAAAGATCAAAATGGATTGTATTTAAAAATATATGCACATATTAACAAAAGTTCGTCTTTTTAGGGTATTTGAAAACAATATAAAAAAGTGGTCACGCTTTAAAAATGCTCAAAAATGTCAAAACAATTGAGTTTTCAAAGCATATTTTCAAATATTTAAAATATATTTTTTTCCAAAAAATGATCTTCTTTGTAAAATACTGTTCAAGAACATTTTTTACAATGTTTGTGATTTAAAATTTGTGTTTACAAACATTTAAATAATGTTCATGTTTGTAGAAAATTTTCATAAAAATAATAAAATGATTTGAATTTCCAAAAATGTTCCTTTTTCCTAAATATGTCCGCAAAAGTTTTTAAAAATGTTCACCTTTTCAAACAATGTTCTCAAATCATCCAAACATGATTACTTTCTAAAAGATAACCATTCTTAGTGTTTTTAAGTGACAAAAATAAAAAGGTAATAAACTAACAAACAGAGAAAACCAAAAAAAAAACAATATGACAGGAAAACCCTGGGACTACGCAGTTTCCTGTTTGTAGCATCAAATGGACCGGCCTAGTCTGTATCCACCTATGTGGCGACCTAGCAGCTCTAGCTCGAACCCAGTCAATCCCAGCCCACGTGCGGTTGGAGAGGATTTTTTTTTTGCGAGAAACTTCCAATCTATTCATCTTCAATCATGGCAGTACAAAGAACAACAGAGGTAATAAAAATTACAACCATGTCCGTGGACCACCTAGCGACAACTACAAGCACTGGAGCGAGCCGAAGGCGCGCCGCCGTCATCGCCCCTCCCTCACCGAAGCCGGGCAAACCTTGTTGTAGTAGACAGTCGGGAAGTCGTCGTGCTAAGGCCCCATAGGACCAGCGCACCAGAGTAGCAACCATCGCCGATGAAGAAAGTCGTAGATCAGAAGAATCAAACCTGTAAACACCCAAACAAAGGCGAACGAAGATCGGATCCAAACAGATCCACCGAAGACCAGCACCGACCGAATCCCGCGAGATCCGACGGAGACAAACCTCCACACGCCCTCCGATGATGCTAGACACACCATCGGGACGGGGATAGAACGTGGGAGACATTATTCCTACTATGGGATATCGCCGCCGCCACACAGCCCCAACCAACATGCTGAATCTAACAAGAACGAGAACGGGGTCCCTCCCGCCGGCGGGGGGCCGAGATCCTCCGCACCTCCATGGCCTAGAGGCCATCGGAGATGGGGCGGACCGGCGGCGGCGCCGACGGGAGGAGAAGAGCTTTTCTTGTGGAGGAGGAAAGAGATCGGTTGGAGAGGATTTGATCACAAGAAGAAGGAGAAAATCACCTGATACATCTTATTTTCAGGTAGATTCTGATGTATTCAACAATTGTCAAATTAGTACAAATAATTCGAGAGTAACATAAATTTACATCTTGATTCATAGATCACCTAGCGCTGACTAGAAGCAGTGGAGCTAGTCGAGGGCACGCCGTTGTCATCCCCCCTTCCTTACCGGAGTCGGGCAAATCTTGCCGTGGCAGACAATTGGAAAGTCGTCGTGCTAAGACCCAATAGTACCAGCGTGTCAGAACAACAACCAACCTTGATGTAGTGAATCACAGCTCGGAAGAATCTGACATGTAAACACACAAACACAGACTGACGAAGACTCTATCCAAGCGGATCCACCAAAGAGAAACACCGTCCTGAATTAGCGAGATCCACCGGAGACACACCTTCACACGATGTCCAACGACGCTAGATGCACCACCGGAACGAGGGCTAAGCGGGAATGAACCTTATTCCATCTTCACGGAGCAGCCACCGCCTCGTCTTTCTAAGCAGGATACAAAACCTACACATACTCATAAAAACATCTAAGAACGGGGTCCTCTTGTCGTTAAGGGTCGGGATCCGTCGTGTCTCGATTGCTCAAAGGCCAACGAAGCGAGGCAGACTGGCAACGACGTCGATGAGATGCGGGGAAAACCCTACCAATGTGCGCGTGAAGGATGCAAACGAGGCAACACCCGATATATCTAGCAACTTCATAAAATCACCTAACAAAAGAGTTCTCGGGCTTTGTGTATCTCTGCTTGATATTGTAGCCAGCTGCTCGAGGAATAAAATCCATGCTTTCATGCAAAAAGAAAAACCGTCAATGTCTTTTTAATACAAAATCAGTCCCGGCTATAGTAGCTAAACGTACTACCCACAATTTTTTTTTAATAAAATTTCACTATTCAGCTCTCTGATTTCTTTTTGTTTCTCATTATGTGAATAGATTTGGTGACAAAATTCAAAACCTAGGCAAACTTTATGATTTTTGGTTTTGTTTGAAAAATGTGGCAACTTCTGTAACCCACCAAAGTCGTGGTAGTCGGAGTGGATGATATCTTTGGGGTTTCCCACCCCGCCCGGCTACCCCGCGCTCCGCAGCGCCTCCATCTTCACGCTGACCACCATTCTCCTTCTCCCCCCAACTTCCCAGCCGCCTCGCCTCTCCCAAAAAAATCCCAACCTCTCTCGCCGCCGCAGCCGCCTCGCTCCACCCTCCCCGCCGACCCCCTCCCCAACTCCGCCGCCACCGCCACTTCCCCTCTCCTCTCCGCAGCGCCTCGTCGACCGTCTAGATCTGCCGCGCTTCTCCTTGCGTCCGCCTGCCGTACACCGTCGAGCGCCACAACGCCATCCGCCGTCCAGCGCCGCGTCGACCCGTCTCCTGCGCCAGCCTCCTCTCCGCCTGCGTCGGAAACTCCGTCCTCACCGCCGACTCCCTCCTCGTCCTCTCCGCCGGGAACCTCCTCTGCTACCTCAACCGCCGCCAGGAGCTCCGGCCTGCACGCGCCGAACTTCACCAACCCGTCTGCTGCCTCAGCCGCCAGGAGCCCGGCTCCTGAGCTCCACCGCCGTCTCAGCAGGCAGCGAGAAGGTGAACGCTGAAGCCCGCCTCTTCCCCCTCCCCCTCTCCCTGTTCCCCATGAGCCCCTTCTCTGTTCTTCGCCAGACCATGTCCGATCTGGTGCCTCTGTTGGGCTGGATCTGATGGATACGCCCAACTATCCTTGAAGTTCTTGCTAGTACTTTGCAACGGAAGATTTAGCGGTTTATCTCAAGTCGTTGGATCTACAGCAAGCTTATCTCCTCTACTGCGAACTCATTTTGACAAAGTTCATCCCGATCTGCAGTTTATTAGGGTTTATTTACATGCTGACGGCTTCGCTGTTTTTCAGGATATAGATGGACCAGGAGGTCAAGGAGTCAAAGCCCTCCGGCGAGCCAAACCTGTTCCTGCAATGGGGCAGCCGGAAGCGGCTCCGATGCGTCAAGTCACGCGAAGACGGCTCGCCGTCGCCAGCCCGGTCGGATGCGCTCAGGCGCACCATACCCCGGGTCAATCGGCCCCTTCTTGGAGGGGATGTCGCACAGTTTCGTTCACCACGCCGCCCGAGCACTCTCCACCGAAGGTAATTTCAGTATGCGTGCACAGACCCCTTCTTTTTGGCCGTGCAAAATGTCAAGAAATGTCTGACCCTGGTATTTGCTTGCGAGCAGGAAATCCGAGGCACAGGCGAGTGAGGCCAGGCAGTCGATGTCGCTCTCGCCGGAGAAGGACAGGTACTACTCCACCAGGGGTTCCCCATTTCCCTTTGAGGGGAATGGGTTTGATTTCAGCGGTGGAGTGGAAGAGAAGGGCACCGCTGCCCTGCCGAGGTTCTTCATCTCCTTGTCGAACAAGGAGAAAGAGGAGGACTTCATGGCAATGAAGGGCTGCAAGCTCCCACAGAGGCCAAAGAAGAGGCCCAAGCTAATGCAGAAGTGCTTGCTTGTAAGTTGTAATCTTTCTTTCAGAAAATAAACTGAAGTTCTGTTCTTTCAGAGATGTGTTCATGCTCATTTCCTAACCCTAACCCTAATGCTTTGTTGGTCGTTGTTGTGTGTGGCCATAGACGGTGTGCCCAGGAGCATGGCTGTCCGATTTGTCGCACGAGAGGTATGAAGTTCGAGAGAAGAAGAGCTCCAAAAAGGTACCCCCAGATCTCCTCATTTCCCTTTGGTTGCAAGTAACATACACTGGAGCTGTTAGCTCAATCTAGGTATATCGATGTGTTACTGAGATATCTCGCAAATTCAATCAGCAGAGGGCGAGAGGACTGAAGGCGCTGTGCATGGAGAGCGACTCGGAGTAGAGGCGGAAGCGGGATGGATTCATTTTTTGACTTCTGCTCGAGGCAGGAAAGCCGCACCTAGGTAGCAACGGTGGTTCTTCTTTTAACTAGGAAAATGCTCAGCAAGCAGCTAATTTAGTTCCCGTTCCCTTTCTCCTTGTTCACCACCTCCTGTTGAATCTCCATGATCCTTTCGTCTAATTGTCTGTTGGAAACTCTGAAGAGATTGTTCGTCTGGAACCATGAAGCAAAATAGTAGTGGTAATATATTAGATCATCATCTCTAATGTTTTGTGTGGAAAATGTTATGGTTGTGGAATCGCCACAGTCGTTGCGGATGAGTTGGGACTGCAATGGCACGCCATGTACAGTACTGTAGTATTTATGACCCATGTCTTGGGCGTGATCCTGAATTCCTGGCGCCCTGCTCCGTCGGCGAGGAGCATCGTTTCCATCCTAGTGTACTACATGTGGTTGGCCTTTGACTCTGTTGCTTGTTAGCTCCGTCGGCCAGTCAGCCAGTGCTTTAGACTGTGTTCTGATTGTGGCCTCGCTTCAGGGCTGCAACTTGTTTAGCCTCACTAGAAAGGCCCTTGGTTTAATCTAAACTTGATCATGAGCACGGAGCAGTGGTGCTCATCTGAGGATGATGTGATAATTGGGTAATTCCCCTACAAAAGAATAAAAACTGTGTACTCGAAGAGCCTGGTTCTTTGGGGTTCTTTTTTGCACTCTGCGGTTCGGCCTTGATGCCTTGAACGCCTGTACTGATTCCTCATAAGAACCGCTTACGGTCAACATTAGCATGCCAGTGCACTTCTGTGCTTCATAGGTTCGCTCGGCCCGTAGCGGTCGCTGTAGGTGCTGTTCAAAAGACCACTAAAAAAAAGGTGCTGCTCAAAAGTTTTTTTTTTTCATTTCTCTTTTGTTTTATTTGTCTTTTTTTTTCTTCATTTTGCTTTCGTTTCTTAGTTTTCTTAGTTTTTTTGTTATATTATGCTTTTCTTTTCTTTCTTTCTCGTTTTTTCTTTGTTTATTTCGTTTTATGCTTTTCTTCTCTTTTCTTTCTTTGTCGCTTTTTATTGGTTTTCTTGTCGGTTTTCCTCTTCCTTTTCTAATCCATGTCTACATTTTTTCATACGTATTATACATTTTTCGTATACATAAGGAATATATTTTTACACACGTTTAACATTTAAAACATAAATGATTAACATTTTATATATATGTTTTGATGTCTACTTCTTCATGCATGTTGTGCATTTTTTATATACAAATACATGTTTTTTAAAATAATTCACATTTTGCGAGTACATTTTAAACATTTAAAAAACATGCTTCGAACATATTTTTCAAATAAAAGTTAAAAAAATAAATACACATTGAAACATTTGTTTAATGATATGTTTTTTCTGAACCATGTCAAAAAAATTGTACATTGTACAAACATTTTTCTGAAATGTCGAGAACAAAATTGCGAAACATGTCAAATTTTTTGAATTAACAATTTTTTTTGAATTACACTAACATTTTTTTTGAAAATGTATAAACATTTTTCGTACATATGATTAACACTTTCTACTTTTCTTGATTCATATCGTACATTTTATGTATACATAAACAAAATCTGTAGACGTTTAACATTTTTCAAATGTATGATTAAATTTTTTAAATTTTTTAATGTAAAATAGTTTTTGGAATATTTATAATTCTGAATATAAACAAAGTGGAAAAAAAGAAAAAATGTGGACAAAAAACAAAACAAAATATTAACATGACGTCGGTAGACGTGCTGTGGCTACTAGACGGCCGACCCAATACGTTATGCCCTGCGGGCGCCGTGTGGTAGGGCTTGTTGGGAGCAACTAATCAGTGAGTACTGCTTCGAGAGCCTTCGCAAGGGTCATCTTTGGTGGGCTGAAAGCGTGCCACTTGGGGCGCTCTAGCTGACGCCATGTGATGCGCTTTGGACACTCCCTTTAGTTTTTTTTGTATACGCGTGTTTGGCTTTTATATGATTTTTTGGTTTTTTTGGATTTCCCCTGGTTTTGGACAAAAAGAAATTGCGCGGACAAACGTGTTTTCTATTTTCCTTCCGCGAGAGGCACATATTTACCTTTCGTGGAGGCACAGATTTGCTTCCGTGAGAGACACAGTCGTGTCTCTCATAAAAAGGAAAAAACTCAATTTTGTTTCTTCCGCGAGAGGCACAAATTTACTTCTTGTGGAGACACGAATTTGCTTTCGCGAGAGGCACAGTCGTGCCTCTAAAAAACGGACGTCAGTAACCACCACACGTGTGGGCTACAAAGGGGTCGTGCCGCACGATCCGTCCGGTGTTTCAGCAAGTCATCCCACACGCCCGCTGTTCGGGCAAACACGCGAACACCCACACGTTCGGGCGTAGACCCAGCTAGCCCGCACGACCAGTGAACACCTGCCTCGCCCCACGGACTAGCGTGGGTCCCTCGCGAGAGAGTCGCCACCCCAAAAACCAAATATGTAGTTCTAGTTTGTGCGTTTGTGGTTTACTACAGTTGCCATCTCTGATGCACTGCATTTGTCATGTCTAATCAACTGCATTTGCCATGTTTGGTAAACTACAGTTGCCATATCTGATCAATTGCATTTGCCATGTCTGATCATCTGCATTTGCCAGGTCTGATCATCTGCATTTGCCATGTCTCATAGACTACAATTGCCATCACTGATCAACTACAATTGCCATCACTTATCAACCACATTTGCCATGTATGATCAACTACAGTTGCCTTATGGGATGAACTGCAGTTGCCATACCGTGTCAGCTGTAGTTGCCTTATGGGTGAAAGCACAATGTGCTCCCTTGGTGGTTTTGATAATTCATGACAACATACATTGTCTCTTGGACTAATACTTTTACCTAGTGTATTTCAGATAAAGTCCACAGAGAGGGTTGGCAAAAAGGATTGTGGAGATTGTGGAGAAACCCCAAGATGCAAGGAAATGGATTGGCAAAGCCTCAAGCAAGAGGACTCTACATTTTACTTTGTGAGAAATCACTTTGAGTCCATAGGAAAGCCAATACTATTAAAAGGGGGTAAGGTATTGTTGGTGAACAAAATGCTCATATGTGCACAAGTGATAGTCACCAACAGGCCCGGGCCCATAGTTGTGCAGTTTGTGCGGCCCGCACAGGGCCCATATATTTTAGGGGCCCCAGATTTCGTATAGGCCTGTATAGTTGTTCCTGGCCACTGGGCCGCGCATGCCACTGGGCTGCTTGCGCGTCCGCTGGCCGCTGCTTGATCTGAAACGGGATCTTAGATTGATCGCGTTGCTACAACCTACAGGAATCCTGCCGGCGGCGGGCGACTCGGCAAAACAAAATCAATCGCATCCAGACTAGTGTGCCAGCGACGGGCGACACAGCGACAGATCGTCAGTTCCTCTCGCCAAAACAGGTAGTCTGCCGATGGCTAATCCTCCTTTCTAATTAACTTCGGATCCTGCTTCTAATTTCTAATTAACTTTTGGCACGCAAGCACATTCCCCTGTCGCACGGGCGTTTCACCATACGGTAGTACAAGGAGCAAGGACCTGCTGCGCGAGCCCGCCGGGAAGCCCCAGGAGCTGGCGCGGTTCGTCGGGATTCAGGAGGATACATCGTCAAACCCTATATCTTTGTACACCTTAAGCTCCTGGAATCCAATATGACGGGCAGCTTGGATCCCCTCCTCCCAATCAGTTCATCCTTGACATTGATTCAGTCTTGTTGATGACGTACGAGTAGCACAATGATTCAGTATTGTTGATGTCCAAAATTCATTCCTCTTGCTATGCAAATTCAGTTCATGTGTTATCAAAATTTCAGTGTTAAGTTGTCCAAAAATTCAGTGTATGTGCTGTGCAAATTTTAGTGTTTTGTTGTCCAAAAATTCAGTGTATGTGCTGTCCAAATTTCAGTGTTTTGTTGTCCAAAAATTCAGCGTCGGTGTTATGCAAATTTCAGTGCATAGGCTGTCTAAATTTTAGTTATATGCCGTCCAAATTGAGTGTACTTCCCCTGCTATTTTACTGCCATTTATCAAATGGTTTGCTGCCTTTCATCAAGTGATTTCAGTGCACCAAGGTTGGCTTTAACCATCTGTTCTCTTCTGTTTTCCTAGGCACCCACGAGTTGGCCTTGTTGCAAAGATAAATCTGCTGATCTCGTAATCAATGGAACAAAAGGTACTGAGTGTTTACTATTTTTACTGAAATACTACTTCTTTTTTTTGAATTACTGAAATAGTACTATATATGATTTGGAAAAAATAATCCGGTCTTCATTTAGCATAGTGACAAAAATAGTTTAGTCCATCTATTTTTTTTCTTTGTAGCTCGGCCACCAAAAGATAGGCCCCTTTTTAAAATTTGGCACAGGGCCCGAATATTGCCGGCCCGGCCCTGGTCACCAAAAACACCCACAAGCTCTTCCACAAAAGTCTGTCCAAAGTCAAATATCCAAAATCGGTGCAACCAACACTTTTCACTCGGTGCCACCGATTCCCAAACTCAGACAGACCCATGCCAAACCCTAGCCAGTCGGTGCAACCGATTCCACTTCGGTGCCACCGAGTTTGGGTTGCCAACTTTCTGTTACCTCGATTCACAAAATCGGTACCACCGAGTTTGTTGGATCGGCGTCACCGACATTGCGCAATCTAACTCTTGGTCACCTAATCGCTGCAACCGGGATTTATATATTGGTCTCACCGAGATTCAAAAGTTGCTACCTTTGGAGCAACTCGGTACCACCGAGATTCACACATCGGTGTCACCGAGTTGGTCACTTTAGGTGTAACGGTTGGATTTTTGGAGATGCCTATATATACCCCTTCACCACCACCCACTCGAAAGAGAAGCACTCGGAACTATTCCATGTGGTTGGCCTTTGACTCTGTTGCTTGTTAGCTCCGTCGGCCAGTCAGCCAGTGCTTTAGACTGTGTTCTGATTGTGGCCTCGCTTCAGGGATGCAACTTATTTAGCCTCACTAGAAAGGCCCTTGGTTTAATCTAAACTTGATCATGAGCACGGAGCAGTGGTGCTCATCTGAGGATGATGTGATAATTGGGTAATTCCCCTACAAAAGAATAAAAACTATGTACTCGAAGTTGGGTAATTCCCCTACAAAAGAATAAAAACGGTGTACTCGAAGTTGGGTAATTCCCCTACAAAAGAATAAAAACTGTGTACTCGAAGAGCCCGGTTCTTTGGGGTTCTTTTTTGCACTCTGCGGTTCGGCCTTGATGCCTTGAACGCCTGTACTGATTCCTCATAAGAACCGCTTACGGTCAACATTAGCATGCCAGTGCACTTCTGTGCTTCATAGGTTTGCTCGGCCCGTAGCGGTCGCTGTAGGTGCTGTTCAAAAGACCACTAAAAAAAAGGTGCTGCTCAAAAGTTTTTTTTTTTCATTTCTCTTTTGTTTTATTTGTCTTTTTTTTTCTTCATTTTGCTTTCGTTTCTTAGTTTTCTTAGTTTTTTTGTTATATTATGCTTTTCTTTTCTTTCTTTCTCGTTTTTTCTTTGTTTATTTCGTTTTATGTTTTTCTTCTCTTTTCTTTCTTTGTCGCTTTTTATTGGTTTTCTTGTCGGTTTTCCTCTTCCTTTTCTAATCCATGTCTACATTTTTTCATACGTATTATACATTTTTCGTATACATAAGGAATATATTTTTACACACGTTTAACATTTAAAACATAAATGATTAACATTTTATATATATGTTTTGATGTCTACTTCTTCATGCATGTTGTGCATTTTTTATATACAAATACATGTTTTTTAAAATAATTCACATTTTGCGAGTACATTTTAAACATTTAAAAAACATGCTTCGAACATATTTTTCAAATAAAAGTTAAAAAAATAAATACACATTGAAACATTTGTTTAATGATATGTTTTTTCTGAACTATGTCAAAAAAACTGTACATTGTACAAACATTTTTCTGAAATGTCGAGAACAAAATTGCGAAACATGTCAAATTTTTTGAATTAACAATTTTTTTGAATTATACTAACATTTTTTTTGAAAATGTATAAACATTTTTCGTACATATGATTAACACTTTCTACTTTTCTTGATTCATATCGTACATTTTATGTATACATAAACAAAATCTATAGACGTTTAACATTTTTCAAATGTATGATTAAATTTTTTAAATTTTTTAATGTAAAATAGTTTTTGGAATATTTATAATTCTGAATATAAACAAAGTGGAAAAAAAGAAAAAATGTGGACAAAAAACAAAACAAAATATTAACATGACGTCGGTAGACGTGCTGTGGCTACTAGACGGCCGGCCCAATACGTTATGCCCTGCGGGCGCCGTGTGGTAGGGCTTGTTGGGAGCAACTAATCAGTGAGTACTGCTTCGAGAGCCTTCGCAAGGGTCATCTTTGGTGGGCTGAAAGCGTGCCACTTGGGGCGCTCTAGCTGACGCCATGTGATGCGCTTTGGACGCTCCCTTTAGTTTTTTTTGTATACGCGTGTTTGGCTTTTATATGATTTTTTGGTTTTTTTGGATTTCCCCTGGTTTTGGACAAAAAGAAATTGCGCGGACAAACGTGTTTTCTATTTTCCTTCCGCGAGAGGCACATATTTACCTTTCGTGGAGGCACAGATTTGCTTCCGTGAGAGACACAGTCGTGTCTCTCAGAAAAAGGAAAAAACTCAATTTTGTTTCTTCCGCGAGAGGCACAAATTTACTTCTTGTGGAGACACGAATTTGCTTTCGCGAGAGGCACAGTCGTGCCTCTAAAAAACGGACGTCAGTAACCACCACACGTGTGGGCTACAAAGGGGTCGTGCCGCACGATCCGTCCGGTGTTTCAGCAAGTCATCCCACACGCCCGCTGTTCGGGCAAACACGCGAACACCCACACGTTCGGGCGTCCACCTGACGGCCCGCACGTTCGGGCGTAGACCCAGCTAACCCGCACGACCAGTGAACACCTGCCTCGCCCCACGGACTAGCGTGGGTCCCTCGCGAGAGAGTCGCCACCCCAAAAACCAAATATGTAGTTCTAGTTTGTGCGTTTGTGGTTTACTACAGTTGCCATCTCTGATGCACTGCATTTGTCATGTCTAATCAACTGCATTTGCCATGTTTGGTAAACTACAGTTGCCATATCTGATCAATTGCATTTGCCATGTCTGATCATCTGCATTTGCCAGGTCTGATCATCTGCATTTGCCATGTCTCATAGACTACAATTGCCATCACTGATCAACTACAATTGCCATCACTTATCAACTACATTTGCCATGTATGATCAACTACATTTGCCTTATGGGATGAACTGCAGTTGCCATACCGTGTCAGCTGTAGTTGCCTTATGGGTGAAAGCACAATGTGCTCCCTTGGTGGTTTTGATAATTCATGACAACATACATTGTCTCTTGGACTAATACTTTTACCTAGTGTATTTCAGATAAAGTCCACAGAGAGGGTTGGTAAAAAGGATTGTGGAGATTGTGGAGAAACCCCAAGATGCAAGGAAATGGATTGGCAAAGCCTCAAGCAAGAGGACTCTACATTTTACTTTGTGAGAAATCACTTTGAGTCCATAGGAAAGCCAATACTATTAAAAGAGGGTAAGGTATTGTTGGTGAACAAAATGCTCATATGTGCACAAGTGATAGTCACCAAAAACACCCACAAGCTCTTCCACAAAAGTCTGTCCAAAGTCAAATATCCAAAATTGGTGCAACCAACACTTTTCACTCGGTGCCACCGATTCCCAAACTCAGACAGACCCATGCCAAACCCTAGCCAGTCGGTGCAACCGATTCCACTTCGGTGCCACCGAGTTTGGGTTGCCAACTTTCTGTTACCTCGATTCACAAAATCGGTACCACCGAGTTTGTTGGATCGGCGTCACCGACATTGCGCAATCTGACTCTTGGTCACCTAATCGGTGCAACCGAGATTTATATATTGGTCTCACCGAGATTCAAAAGTTGCTACCTTTGGAGCAACTCGTTACCACCGAGATTCACACATCGGTGTCACCGAGTTGGTCACTTTAGGTGTAACGGTTGAATTTTTGGAGATGCCTATATATACCCCTTCACCACCACCCACTCGAAAGAGAAGCACTCGGAACTATTCCATACTTGCCCCATCATATTTTGTGAAAGAGAGCCTCCTACTCATGTGTTGAGATCATGCCATTCCATTCCAACCATATGAATCTAGATCTCAAGCCTCCCTAAGTTGCTTTCCACCAATCCAATCTCTTCTACCAAGCCAAATCTGTGAGAGAGTGATTGTGTGTTGAGGAGTCTATCATCTTGAAGCACAAGAGCAAGGAGTTCATCGTCATTACCGAGCCTATTACCTTTTGAAGGGTGGTGCCTCCTAGATTGGTTAGGTGTCGCTTGGGAGCCTCCTACTTTGTGTTGTGGAGTTGAACCAAGAAGTTTGTAAGGGCAAGGAGATCGCCTACTTTGTGAAGATCTACCCATAGTGAGGCTAGTCCTTCGTGGACGGAAGCCGTTATGGAATAGTCAAGGTTGCTACTTCGTGGACCCTTATGGATGGAGCCCTCCGTGGACTCTCGCGACCGTTACCCTCCGTGGGTTGAAGACTCCATAAACGTGGATGTACGATAGCACCACCTATCGGAACCACAGGAAAAATCCTTGCGTCTCCAACTGCGTTTGATCTCCCTATCTCATCTCTTTACCTTCATGTGCAATGTCTCTACTTTCCGCTGCTATACTCTTAGACATGCATGTGTAGGGTGTGCTAGACTTGCTATAATTGTTAAAATCTGCCAACCAATTAACTTGGGAAAAGGTTAGGTTTTAAATTCCTGCTAGTAGTCTATTCACCTCCCCTCTAGACACTCTTCTAGTGATCCCACAAGTGGTATCAGAGCTTTGGTCTCCATTGCTTCGGTTTAATCACCGTGGAGGAAGATGGATGTGTCTAGTATAGGGAGTTTGAGTTGTAGTGTGCCTATTCTTGATGGAGAGTACTATAGTCAATGGAAAACTTTGATGCTTGAGCTATTTAATGAATTTCATTTGAGCAAATATGTTAAGAGCCCCTATGTACCTCCCATTGATCATTTACATCCTACACACGAAGAGGAAATTGATATGCTATGCAATCTTAGAACTGTTAATCTCATCGTTAGAGGATTGCCTAGAAATGTGCTTAATCAAATGAAGAATTTTGAATGTGCTTATACTTTGTGGAAATACTTGGAGAAACGATATCCAAGTTATTCATTGAGTAACCTTGATGAAATTCTTCATAAAACTATTGCCTTTCACAAAATGACGCCTAGTGATCCCAAGTTTGATGACTATCTATTTGAGCTTAGAGACCTCATGCGTGCTAAAGGAGATGCCATAACTATTAACAACATCATTGTTGAAGCCATTCGAATTCACAAGTTTGAACATTGTCATGATCACAACCCTAACAAATCTCTTGTTCTTTGTGACGAGGATTCCCCACTTGATGATGACAATGTGGAACATGGCTACTATGATGAAGATGAGCTGTTCGACATCGAGTATGAGAAGATCATGAAGAATCTAAGTCTCATGGCAAACTTCAAGGATTACATGTCCGGAGGAAAAGAGTGGATTCTCGACAGCGGATGTACCGATCATATGACCGAAGATAGAGAAATGTTTGAAGAGATCACACCAAACCATGGACCGTGAAGGTACGTAACATTTGGAGACAACTCCAAGGGTAAGGTACTTGGTCTTGATAAGGTGGCCATATCCCATGATAGCTCTATTCAAAATGTCATGCTTGTTGAATCCCTTGGCTACAATCTTCTTTCCGTATCTAGACTTGCCGACTTTGGTTTTAATGTGCTATTCACGAAAGTAGATTGCCAAGTGTTTTGTCAAGATAATCATAAAATGGTCTTTACCGGTTTCCATAGAGGTGATCTATACATTGTCGATTTCACTAAGAAATCCAAACCTCGTACTTGTTTAATTGCAAAATCTTCTAAAGGTTGGCTTTGGCATAGAAGACTAGGACATGTTGGCATGCGTAATCTAGACAAGCTTATCAAAGGTGATCATATACTTGGTGTTAAAGATGTTATCTTTGACAAAGATAGACTTTGTAGTGCTTGTCAAGCTGGAAAGCAAGTAGGTGGAAGTCATCCCGTTAAGAATATCATGACTACTAGGAGACCGCTCGAGTTACTTCACATGGATCTTTTTGGTCCCAATGCTTACAAGAGTCTCGGTGGAAATTCCTATGGTCTAGTTATAGTTGATGATTTTTCCAGATTTACGTGGGTATTCTTTCTTGATGATAAGTCGCAGGTACAAAAGATCTTCAAGAACTTCGTTCGCAAAGCGCAAAATCAGTTTGAAGTGAAGATCAAGAAAGTTCGGAGCGATAACGGATCGGAGTCCAAGAACACCCATGTGGATAACTTTCTTGACGAAGAAGGTGTCTCACATGAGTTCTCGGCTACGTACACACCTCAACAAAATGGAGTTGTTGAGAGGAAGAACCGAACTCTTATTGAGATGGCAAGAACGATGCTCGACGAATACAAGACGCCAAGACACTTTTGGGCAGAAGCCATGGAAACAGCATGTCATGCCACAAACCGACTTTACTTGCACAAGCTTCTCGGTAAAACGGCATACGAGCTACTCACCGGTAACAAACCCCAAGTTGGATACTTTCGGGTATTCGGCTCAAAGTGCTACATTCTTGATAAGCATCGTCGTACTAAATTTGCTCCTAAATCTCATGAAGGATTCCTACTAAACTCTCACACTTACCGTGTCTACAACAACTTCACTCGAAAAGTTGAAGAGACGGTAGATGTGAAGTTTGATGAATCTAATGGTTCGCAAGTCGAACAATTGCCAAATGATGTAGGTGATAAGGACCCTTCGGAAGCTATCCAAGACTTTTCCATTCGCAAGATTCGTCCCATGGAGGTGAAGGAAAGTACTTCGTCAACTCAAGTGGAAGCCCCTACTTCACGTCTAGGTGAACCTCAACACGGCATGGAGGCATCCACAAGCAGTACACGACAAGATGATGAAGAGGAGGAAGTACATCATGAAGATCCACCACAACCTCCTTCACCACCACCTCAAGGAAACGACACCTTCAACAACAACGAAGATGAAGGAGATGATGATGAAGAAGAAGCTCCACCATCCAACAAGCCTAAGCTACCCCGAGTTCGAGCAAGAGTGACCAAGAACCATCCTCTAAACCAAATCTTTGGTGACATACAAACCGGGAGAATCACTCGCTCTAAAACTCGCCTAGCTAACTTTTGTGAGCATTATTCTTTCATCTCTAGCATTGAACCCTTGAAGGTAGAACAAGCTCTTGAAGACCCGGATTGGGTGAACGCAATGCATGAAGATCTTCACAACTTCGAGAGGAACGAAGTGTGGACACTCGTGGAGAAGCCCGAGGACGAGCACAACATCATCGGAACCAAATGGGTGTTTCGGAACAAGCAAGATGAAGACGGTCAAGTCGTACGCAACAAGGCACGTCTCGTAGCCCAAGGATATACGCAAGTCGAAGGTATGGACTACGGTGAGACCTATGCCCCCGTCGCTAGACTTGAAGCTATTCGCATTCTTCTTGCTTATGCTAATCACCATGATATCACGCTTTATCAAATGGACATTAAAAGTGCCTTTTTAAATGGTGAGATTGAAGAAGAAGTCTATGTTAAGCAACCACCTGGTTTTGTGAATCCTAGAAACCTAATCATGTTTACAAGCTTCGTAAAGCACTTTATGGTCTTAAGCAAGCCCCTCGTGCTTGGTACAAATGCTTAACGAAGTTTCTTATTGAAAAGGGTTTTGAAATTGGTAAAATTGACGCAACCTTATTCACTAAGAGAGTTAATGGTGAATTATTTGTGTGCCAAATCTATGTGGATAATTTTATCTTTGGATCTACTAACCCACAATTTAGTGAAAGATTTGGAAGGTTGATGTCCGAAAAGTATGAGATGTCCATGATGTGTGAGCTGAAATTCTTTCTTGGTTTGCAAATCAAGCAAACGAGGGAAGGAACTTTCATCTCTCAAACTAAGTATACCAAGGACTTGATCAAGAAGTTCAACATGCAAGAGTGCAAAGGTATGAAAACTCCTATGCCCACTAGTGGACATGTTGATCTTACCAAGGAGGACGAACTGGTTGATCAAAAGGTTGGCTCAGCGAAGCTGTGCGAAATCACTAGTTAGCGAGTACACCTTCCAACGATTACTCCCACCTCCCTAGGTTGCGACAAGTGGCGCACTGCATGCATGCGTGCCACTTGTCACAACCTAAGAGTTTTCCCTTTTTTCGTAGATCCGTATTTTCAAAACGTTTTATCTCCTAAACCGTGCGTCCAAATCTCGAACCGTTTTCACCGTTGGCTTTCTCGCGTCGAGATCTTCAAAACTAGATCCCATGTTGATAGGTTTTGATGGAAAAAAAAATTCACGAAAAAAACCGGACGAAAAAATCGTGCCTCACGCGATAGAAAAAAACAGAAAACGCGTTTTTTTTCCTTTCCGAGTGGCACGGGTCGTGCCTCCCGCGAAGGCAAAACCGTGCCTCTCGCGGAAGCAAAACCGTGCCTCTTGCGGAAAAAAAAGAGAGCAGAAAACGTGTTTTTTTCCTTTCGGGAGAGGCGTGCCTCTCGCGATAGCAAAACCGTGCCTCTCGCGGAAAAAAAAAGAAAGAGCAGAAAACGCGTTTTTTTCCCTTTCCGAGAGGCACGGCTGTGCCTCTCGCGAAGGCAAAACCGTGCCTCTCGCGGAAGCAAAACCGTGCCTCTCGCAAAAAAAAAACAGAAAACGCGGTTTTTCGCGCAAAAAAAAAAAATTGAAATTTTTTTTTCGTCCAAAAGCTACGAAAGACCGGTGAAAAACCGGAACACCAAAAAATTCGCAAAAAAACCACTGCAAAAAGGCAAAAACGCGTGTGAAAAAAAAATCCGAAGGAAACGCTCAGAGCGCGACACGTGGCGGCGACTGGGAACGCGCCAAGTGGCGGCGCGTGGGAGTGATCGCTGGAACGCTTGTGAGGGAGTGCTCGCTAACTAGTTGCTCCCGAATCTGTGACTATTGGACTCTTACGCGCGTTTATATAGGATTTACCTCGCCTTGCGCGCGCTATGGACAGTCCAAGTACGGTGCGTGGCGTCTCATGGTTTTTTCGTTTCTTTTTTAACTTAGAAAAATGTTCATGAATCTCAAATAGGAAAAAATTCCTATTTTACGAAATAGTTCCAAAGTTCAAAAACTGTTTAAAAATGTGAAAATAGTTCTATACTAAAAAATATTTAAAAATTGTTCAAGAATTTGAAAAATGTTCACGTGTTTCAAAAATATTCTGGGATTTCAAAAACAATCAAGAATTTCAATAATCATCCCAAAATCTAAAAAATGTTCGCAAATTTGAGAACATAATGCATTTGGGAAATGTTTCTGGATTTCAAAAAAATTAGAAATTGGAAAGTTGTTCCCGCATTTCAAAAAATAATTATGAATTTCCAAAATGTGCCCAAATTATAAAAATTGTTCATTAATTCGTAAGTGTTCATGACTTTTAAAAACGTCCATGATTTTAAAATAGTGTTGATGATTTCAATAAATGTTCGCGAAATGAAAATGAAAATGAGAGAACAAAAATATATTCTGTTGCGAGAAAACGAAAATAAAGAAGGAAAACATGAAAAAAAGGAAAATGTAAAGAGAATTAAAAACTGAAATAAAAACACAAAAAAGGGAAAACGGGTCTCGAGAAGTTCTAGAACCTTACAAAACCTGTGACGTGCACACAGAAAAACATCGAAATGGGCCGGCCAAAATACACTATGTGCGGTTACGTGAGGGTGTGCATTATGTCGATATTCATCGACGTACATGGGGAATAGGGATTACCCCTCTCCTCTACCCATTTGTTGTATGGTTTGGAAAGCACGTTGTTCGGCCCAGATATGCTCCGGAGTAGAGGGGAGCTGCTGTATAGTGCCCACTCTGAGCTCATTCACAAGGGTTGCTCAGAACGCTCCCTACATTAAATACTCTCTTCGTTCACAAATATAAGATGTTTCAAATGTTTGTTAATATCGACTATATATGAACTGAAATGAGTGAACAAACACATGAAAACGTCGATTCAGAAATTAGTTAAACATCTTACATTTGTGAACGGAGGGAGTACTTTGTTAAGAGAGAAAGGACATAAATAAGTTTTGAGATTGGAGATATGGTTTACCTGAAAATACAACCCTATCGACAAAATGCTTTTGGCCTTAGAGGATCACTGAAACTGAGACCTAAATTCTATGGTCCTTACAGAGTGATTGAACGAATTGGCTTTGTTTCTTACAAGTTACGGTTACGAGCAAGATCTGCCATTCACCCATTATTCCTTGTGAGTCAGCTGAAGAAAACATGTGGGACATTAGTCTTTCCTCTCCCTCATGTTCCACTGGTCACACCTGAAGGACATATCAAAACCATTTCAGTCACTGTGTTGGACAGACAGATCATTCAGAGGAACGAAACACCTGTTGGTCAATGTTTGGTTCAATGGGAAAGTTTGGCGCCAGATGATGCAACTTGAAGACATGGCCTTCCTAAATTTTACATTTCCAGGGCATAAACTTTTTTGCCTTGAGGACAAGGCATAACTCATGGCGGCCGCATTGTCAGGACCCAGCCCTGCACTGGCTGCACCGAAGAGAGTGACACAGAAGAAGAGAAACACTTCAGACAAGGAACGGCCCAGATCGAAGCTCGTTACTTAAGTGAAGATGAACGGCTTGGATCACCTCGCCATACTTCACCGCCATTTCACCCTGATCTCTCAGCTCTGTTAAAGCTATCCAACACTGCATGTTTAAGTGTCGGCGAGCGACGGAAGTTTGGGCGCAGCTGGGCTTGTTGCAAGTCATACGAAAAGCGGTCGCTGAGGACAGATTGGGGTCCATTACAATGGAGATTTTATCAAAACTTCAAGGCAGTGTTGCAGAGTTGCCAATGGCGGAGCTTGTAGTGGTAGCGGCATGGTATATATGGTGGCAACGTCGTCAAATAGTTAAGGGAGTTAGAGTCCAAACTCTGGAGAAAAATGCACTAGCTATCAAGGTATTGGCGACAAATTATCTCAGATCAACTATTCCCAAAGGTCCCGGAAGGAAAAGTGATGACATGTGGGTACAGTGAAAATAAATGTCGATGCTTCCTTTCAACATGAAACACTCGCAGGTGCTTGTGGCGCTGTGGCCCGTGATGACCGGGGAGATTTCATTGCTGCAGCAAGTTGGTTTCTGCCAAACATAAGTGGGGTTGACTCAGCTGAGCTAACTGCCATTAGGAACGGATTGTACTTGGCTGCCCATCTTGGATGCACCAATGTAGAATTCGAATCTGATTGTTCATTTGCTGTTGACTCGGTGAACCAAATTGAGGAATATTTAGGACCGGAGGTGGCAATCATCACCGAGTGCAAGCAACTTATGATGAACTTTTCGTCAATATCCTTCAAGCATTGCTATAGAGAGGCCAATCAGGTGGCAGATGAATTAGCAAAGAATAATATTACTGCTAGATATTCTGGTTCTTGGGACGATGAGATCCCCGGTTTAATTTCTCACCAACTTGTAAATGACACATCTATCCTTTGAGAAATAAAGTCTATTTGCTCTAAATTATAAAAAAGCCAGCCACTGCTATAATTCTCGAGTGGCCTCTCCTTATAAGCCGACCCCCCTTACCTGTAAACACATCTAACAACTCCGTATCCATTTTAGTCTAGACCTAGCTATTTGTAATTCGAGGTATCCATCTATGAGACCTGCCTATCAAAATTATCCCCAATTCTTCCTCTGATTTGATAAATTGTTCGATCCACCTAATCTAGTGTGGATCATGTTGATTCATGCCTCACAGTGGGAGAGCTCAGGGAGTCGCGCGGAGCTCGGTTTAGCGACCTCCGCCAGATTGAACTGAGATCGGCTCTGCTCCACTCTTTTGACTCTGTGGAGTTGTAGCGCTCGGCACTGCTCCGCCCGCCCGGAGCGGAGTTGTGAAGTGAAGTGGATCCAAACAGGCTCATAATAACCAGGAGCTCCTGGGACACGAAGCGCAGGGAGCAGGTTCAGCACCAGAGGCCATTCTTTGCTCATGGCGTAGGCTTACCTCAGCTCGCTATTGCAGCGTTCTCTTCACCATGGTCTTCCCCGCCATGTGCAGTGACATCTCGGCTGCTTACTGTAAGAAAATTTGTACGAGAAATTTCATAAACAGCATTCTTATTGTATTACATAGACATGTAAATAGTACTCCCTCTGTAAACTAATATAAGAGCGTTTAGATCACTAAAGTAGTAATCTAAACACTCTTATATTAGTTTACGGAGGGAGTATATTAAAGCTGGTTCATACTTTTGGGCAAACCAATACGTTCTGCTATATCCAATTTCTTTCTGGCGTAATCCAAATAGTTCTTCTGTCTCTCAAACTGAAAGTAAAATCAGACTCCAGCAAAATAAAGCCAATTGGAAACAGATCAAACTCACAAACAAAGAAACATCTCCTAACTACTCCCTCCGCCCCAAGATAAGTGTCGCTGATTTAGTACAACTTTGCACTGAAACTGTACTAAATCAGCATCATTTATTTTGAGGAGGGAGTACAAAACTAGCAATATCAGCTAACCATTTTCTCGACGGCCTCTATGACCAAGGGACGGGCTTCGTCGTCTGAAAACTACAGACGGACAACGGTGTTACATCAATGTAAAAGATCCCAATCAGGCATCGATCCCAATTCCCACACAAATCATGCTTACCTTCTCATCAATACCATCCATGAAGGTATCATACTGGAAAAAGAAACAAAATGAAAAATAGTTAAAGAAATGTTTAAATGGAATATGAAAGCATATGTGAAATAGTTAGCTGATGAAGTCAACTGAACATTATCCGTCACAAAGATGAACCTACATTATATTTTATCAAACAGAAGCCAGGATAGCTATCGAGCGCAGCTTTGATATCAGGCCTGCGGAAGGGGAAAATGTTCTTTTCGTACAATTGCCTCAAGGCGTCAGCGAAATTCATGAGCAATGTCAACACAAGTGGATATCAATGTCAATGAGCATACAAAGTTGAAACAAAAAGAGAAAGAGCAACATAAGTTTTCTTAGTTGTGAAGATTAAGGCATGAGAACATAACCTTTTTCCTAGCAACCTGTTTCCATATCTCAAGATAGACACCGCCCAAGTCCTTCCGGCACTGAAAGTAAAACCGAAGGCTGTATAGATGCTCCTCAAATTGAAAACAGAATTGTCAAATACCATCACCAACCAAATGCATGGATGAGAGAAGCGCATAACACTTAAGGCAGAGACAACTGAAGGTCGGGAAATATTAGGAAACTGCAATGCAATCTCCAATGATTGATTAAAAGCCACTGGCTCATTTTTCAGTCGCTACAAAACAACATTAAATGGTTACCATGCTCATGTGTGACACTGAGTGTAGTTAGATAGAATGCAAGAGGCTTTGAGGGGTACCTGATCTCCGAAGAGTGCTGCTTCATCATCAATCCACAGTCACATGGGAAAAAAACGCTGTCAGACCAAGTTAGCATAATAACCAATACAAAAGTTTACACTTGATTGCATCATGCCTACCTCAACTTTCTCCGACATCTTCTCACGGAACTGGACATATTCTAGATCTCCTTGGTAGGTGTGATATGTAAGGCGGTAATTCTTCCAGTTTCTGTATGTAGCCTGCACAAGGAAATGTCACTTGTAGAACATTAGGCTGCTGCTAGTACTGGAGCACATAAAGAAAATGGGCACTTGTTGAGTTAATCGTGACTATCATAAAAGGATATTAACATGCTCCCTTTATAAGGAGTACCAAGTTGTTCAACCAAACAAAAACAAGATCCATCGTCAACCTCAGAGTGGCTAAAACAGAATGCACATTAACTGTGGTTGTAGAAACAAATTTGATCATGTCAGCACAAACAAAAGTTAAAGTAATTGGTATATTGTTGACCTACATCATCACGAACCAGCCATCAAGCTTGCATAGTTCAGGATCGAAGTACCATTCACGATCATCTTTGACGCGGTCAAGGAAAAAACATGCAGAAGGACCTCCGCATCCTCGTTCGGTTGTGCGTCATCCGGTTCCTCTCCAGATAACTGTAGTAGAAGTAGAAAAGCAAAAGGTAAATGAATATGAACACAAAAGCGGAGCCATCAGACTACTAAAATGCACATGACAAAACAACCATGAAGAGTGTATCACGAAAGCTGTAAAGTTAATGTCGTTTCCTGATTATAAAATGTCCTGATAAATGATACTCCTTCCGTCCTATAATATAAGAGCATTTTTAACACTATACTTGGAATGCGAGGGAGTAACAGATACTACCTCAAGGGCTCTGTTGTAGTACCGGGGGAGATCTGCTGGTAGACCTCAGCCTGCTCCCTTTGGTCACACGTACAGCAAAATTCTGGTACACGAGCAGTGTTCAGCTTATTAGTAAGCGATACGCCCTTTTCAACGAGATCTTTTATTTCCTCTTCCTCTGGTCCCTGTTCTTGTTTGTGATCAGCTGGAAGTTTCTCTTCTGTCCATGATGTGCTTTTTTCTGAACTGCCGCTGCCGAGGCTGGCATGAGGAATTGATTTGTCCATCCTCAGATTTGCATCGAGGCAGTTGTCCGCTACAAGATCATGGCGGTTTATGCTGACATCCCCGGCTCCTTGACTGTAGTCATTCTTCTTTTGCCTCGGCGTCTCATGAGAGGCAGAAACAACAGAGGAACCGGCGGCTACTTTGGATCCCTTGGCGGAAAGGGATGGATCGCAGTGGCGTCTGTTCTCCATCTTCGCCCGCCGCAGGATGCCCAGATCTGAGCAGGAACCCTAGACCCTAATCTAACCAGCGAAAAATCGTGGAGATTGGATGATCAGTTCGCTCACGGACGATTTCTCCGTTGACCGATCCACCCCCCGCGCCGCCCCGCTCGGGCGACTCGGGGGCGAAAACCCTAGCCGCGCCGGCCCCCCCTCCTCCTCCCCAAGTCTCCCTCGCTGCCGCCGGGCAAGCCCGGGGTACCGCCAAGGATGGTGGCGGCGAGGCCTCCTGCTGCCCTGCTCTCTCGCGGGGAGCTTTGGATCTGGAGCGGCGGCTCCCCCGGTGAGGCTCTGCCAGCTCTGCGGCGAGCGGCGGGGCGGGCGTTGGACCCGATGCGCCTGGCCGCGCGGGCGGTGGGAGCTCGGTGGTTGCGAGTGACGCGTGGTGGCTGCTCCGGCATCCGGCGGCGCCAGATCTGGCGCTCTCCCTCCCTTCCCCGCTGGGCGTGCGTGCTCCCCTGGCTTGGCCGTGCTCCCTCGGGTCGACGGTTTCGGGCAGGGGTGCTGCTGGTGGTGGGGAGCTCAGGCCCGGAGAAATCCTTGGCCGGCCATGGCCGGTCACGACGGCGGCACCTGAGGGCGATGTTCCCCTCCCTGGAGGCGTCGGCTTGGCCTGGCTCCCCCACTTCCCCATCTCCTTGGTCTCCCGGTCGAAAGCCTAACTTTGTTGGGCGGCGGCGGCGCTCTCAGCGCCGTTCCCTTCTTGAAGGCGCCGCTTTGGGAGCCGGTGGGTGGTGGGTGCCTTTGGGTGGAGAGTGGCGGCGTTGGTGTGGCCCTCTTCGTCTTCTTCCTGGCGTGAAGCTTCCCCTCCTCCGGTGCTGGATGCGTGCAGCGGCGATGTTCTTCTCAAGGAAAGTCCCCGGCGGCTCGGCGGGGATGCGCTGACCCCATGTATGTGACCATCTTCCGGCGGCATCCACCCCATCCTGCAATGGTGCGGCGCCTTCGATCCAGGCGAGAAGGTAGTGGCCTTCTTCGAGTATGGTGTGTTGGATGTGCCGTGCCGGGGTCCGTAGCTGTCGGGCGACGGCATGCCTTGCTGGTGTCGGGTCCTCTCTCCTTCGAGCCGGTGTGCTCTTGTTCCTGGTGCAGCATTCACGGAGGAGGACCTCGACGTCTTCGGCTCCTCTCCTCATTGAGTATCTCCGTTGTTCGTAGCGTTGTAGGCTTGGTTTGGCGCTGTCCAATGTCTTTGTATCTTACCACATTGTATGTCTTTCTCTTTGCCCCTGGGTGTGTGCTTGTAATCCTGGCCGGTTGATGGCTTTGTTAATTCAAAGTCGGGCTAGGCTCGAGCCCCATCTTGGGCTCGGTTGATGCCTTTTCTCTAAAAAAAAAGTTCGCTCACGGACCCAAATCGCATGGTAGAGAGAGAGAGATAAAGAGGGAGAGACGAAAGGGTGTTAGGGCATCTTGTCCACATACATTTTAAACGAGATTTGAATAACCAAATTATTGTCATACAAATCGGATGAGTTTCACTTAATCCAAAACACATTCAACACATCTTTGACATATTTTATAAAACAAAAGCGTCATGGAGTTAACCTAGTCTATATCTTAGCATGCGTTCGTCCTTCAAGTTCTTGTTGTTCCCACGTTCGACATCATCAATGGCGTGAGCCTGGAAAGTGAAGCCGCGGGTTGTTGGCGAGGAAGAGTAAGACATGGACACGAGGCGCCGCTGTTTCCCACATCCTACTCTTCGTCTTCGGAGTCTGCGGCCTCGCCGTCTTCGATGAGTGCACACTGCTCCTCAACGAAGTTCGGGTCCTCCGTCACGGTGAGTTTGTAGCGTTGTTCGTCCTGCGCTTGCCGGAACGATGACACTGGCGATGCTGGCTGCACCTCCGCCATGACGGCGTTGAAGTGCGCCGCCCTTGCTCTATGGTGAAGTCGGCATTGACTGGCGCGGGCATGGGTGTTGACTCATTGTCGGAGGCTTACTTCATCCATAGGTCACCGTCACTCACTCCTGCGAGCTCGTCGGCAAGCCTGCCTATATCCACTACGCACAATGGCCCTGTCGACCACAAGGACATCCGGCTCGTGCTTTTGCTCCGTTGAGAGGCTCCCCAACATCGCTCTAAAGTTCATGGTCATGACGGAGGTGATGCACGAAGGAGGATTGGAAGCGAACATGGTGTGGTGCGGATTGTGCCGGGCGAGACCACGTTTGAATAGCGGGTGTCGAGCAGGCCAAGCAACGGGTTGTGTCAATGCAGGCGCCGGAGTGAGTTTATCGGCTGCTGGCTACTGCACCTTTTTAATGTCGACATGCAGAGGATCGGGCAACCCATTTGAATGCAGCAGATAGTCTTCCCGTCCCAAGCAGTCATGCCGCTTAAGTAGTCATGCCGCTCCGGCACTGAACATGCGCGGAGACCAAGATGCAACACGGTGGCGCTCTCGGTCGGTGTGCCGCTTCAATGTCGACACTAATTAATGAAAGGTCACGTCTGCACTGGGCCGGCATGAATGTGCAGCTCACGCTCTGGAGTGGTGCTGACCGACATGAATGCAAGGCGACCGCTTCAAGCAGGAGAGAGCGCGGGTGCGAGAGAGAATTTTCGGTGGATACGGGATGTTGGAGGCTTACGTGGCACCGCTCCAGACATCCGGAAAGCCCTCTGATTTGCGTCCGGTTTGCGGGAATACGAACAACCGGACTAGTCCGTGGACCGATGGGGTAATGTATTAGATCACTAGTGAAGGCCCCCCGGCGAGCAAGGCATGGCAACCGCCATACCTTAATTTTGGGCAAAACAAAATTCATACATACGCATGTATCGGTCCATCTGTTGTCTCGTTCGAGCGCATCTAGAAAATGGTGAAAGAAAGAGGCCGCTGGCCTAATGGGCCGACCCATCCAGCTGTTGTGCCAAGAACCGATCGAGCTCGATTCGATCGAGCACCCACGCATAGGCACACACGACCAACTCCACCCACGCACACACACACACGCGCGCGACTCAACCCTAAGCAGCTAGCGCCGCAGCGGCGCCTGGCCAGGTCGCGAGGAACAGGCGGGCAACTAACGACGGGTAGCCTACGGAGGCGCCAGGCTGAGGGTTTAGAGCATCTACAGCTGGACCTCTTAAACCCGTTTTAAATGCCCGGGAAGGTCGCTCGGTCATTGACCGATCACAGAAAAGTGATCCAGACGAGCGCCGCAAACAAGCCTCAAACGCCCGGACTGACCGACACTCCTCATATCCAGCCCAAATATGGGCGGATATGGGGGCGCCCGGGCGCATCCGCCACGTCGGACCCAGTCCACACTGGCCCACCCGACCCGTATATATTTTTTTCCGTCCGCTCGCCGGACCAACCCTAGACACTTCACTAAACTCACCTCCACTACCCTCCGTCACCCAATCTCACCTCCGGCGATCTCCAGCTTTCCCCGGCATGGCGGGCAACGAATCTGACTCCGACTAGTCCAAATCCGTCGACTGAGGTGTCATTCCGTGTGGGTTGGAGGAGGCAATAGCCGTCCGTATTGCACTCCGCTGCTCCCGCGAGGACAACACCCGGCCGACGATAGAATCTGTCCGGCGCTACTCCATAGCTTTGGACCTCCGATGATCTTCGGCAGGCTTCGCGAGCTTGTCAAGCGCAGTGTAACCAACATCTTCCAGCGTTGTGTCGAGGCGGGCAAAGGGCGCGAAATTCTCAAAGACATCCACCAGGGCGAGTGCGGTCACCACGCCGCCTCGAGAGCCCTGGTGGCCAAGGCGTTCCGCCATGGTTTCTACTGGCCGACGACTTTGGAAGACGCCAAGGCCTTAGTGGACAAGTGCAAGGGCTGCCAATGCTTCAGCAGCCGGAGCCATTTGCCGACTGCGGCTCTTCAAACCTTCCCCATCTCGTGGCCCTTTGCCGCCTGGGGTCTCGACATTGTGGGACCGTTCAAAACCGCGTGAGACGGCATGACGCATCTGTTGGTGGCCGTCGACAAATTCACCAAATGGATCGAAGCCAGGGCCATCAAGAAACTGGACGACCCGACAACGACACCAATTTCGCCAAGGGCGCGCTGGTCCGCTTCTGCTCTGTCCAAGGCATCCAGCTCGACCTCGCGTCGGTGGCCCACCCGCAGTCCAATGGCCAGGCAGAGAGGGACAACGGCCTGATCCTGGCTGGCATCAAGCCACGGCTCACCGAGCCGCTAGTGCGCTCGGCCGGCTGCTGGATCGACGAGTTACCGGCTGTCCTGTGGAGCCTCAGAACCACGCCCAACCGGTCAATTGGCTTCACCCCTTTCTTCCTCGTGTATGGATCCGAGGCGGTCATCTCCACGGACATCGAGTTCGACTCGCCTCGCGTCACACTGTACACGGAGGCGGAGGCCAAGGAGGCAAGAGAAGACGGCGTCGACCTACTTGGGGAGGCGCGCGAGTTGGCCCTGAGCCGGTCGGCCATCTACCAACAAAAGTTGCGACGCTACCATAGCAAGAAGATTCGACCCCTAGCTTTCCGCGAGGGCGACCTGGTGCTCCGGCTGGTCCAGCGGACAGCCGGCCAACACAAATTGGCTTCCCCATGGGAAGACCCTTTCATCGTCAGCAAAGCGCTGCACAACAACGCGTACTATCTCATAGACGCGCAGAAGTTGCAGAAGCGCAAGAGGGACACCTCCGGCGAGGAGACGGAACGCCCATAGAACGCGGCGCTCCTTCGCCTGTTTTACAGCTAAAACCAGTGTATGTATGTATCCCTCGCCTTTTGGGTTTGATGAATGCAGCAAGTAGCCCGAGCGACACTCGGGGGCTACCTTTTTATCGTCTCTCTTGAGCGCCCCTCTTTATGCATTTCCTTTCTCCCCTTCTACTTCGGCGTCCGGGTCCGGCTCCCCGGACCCAGGGGCTCGTCGGCTAGTCCAAGCCTTCCCTTCTCAAGCCGACCGGTAATGTGCGCAATGCCAAGGCCCACTCTTTGCCCCAGCTACAGACCGGCTTCCGGCTGTCCGGCTGGCGAGAGCCTAGGGCCGAAAGCATTCCCACACGAACGACGTATAAGGAAGCGCGACCGACTCGGGCTCCCCGGCTCGTAAGGCTGTTCCCAGCCGGCCTCTAGCGCACTCGCCCAAGCACAAGTCTTGCGACCCTAAGTACCACGCCGCCTCCTTCAAGGTTGATGTCCCGTCCCAGTCGCAGACCGGCTCCCGGCTGCCCGGCTGGCGGGATCGAAGCCAGAGAGGGGGAGGCATGAGAAAAAGGGGCAAGGGGCAAAGGCAATGGATGAGGCGACACACAAAAAATTTCTTCAACCAAAGCATGCATGTATTTACACAAATCAAAAGGCCCACGGCCACGAGTTCATTATATTAAAACTACACCCCCAGTGGGTGGACTTGCAAACTAATGAAAAGCATAAGAAAGAAGGGAAATCCTAACTAGTCGAGGCGTCGCCTGCCCCGGAATGGCCGAGTCCTGACAGCGCGCCGGTATCCTCTTCCCCTCCGTCGTCGTGATACGTGTCGGCCCTGGAGCCAATCCCTTCATCTTCCATCTCGACAGAGCTGCCCTCCGGGTCGTCCAGAGCCAGCGCGTAGGTAGTCCTCCGGGATCGCCACGCCATGTGTGGCCCGCTCCGGGACGAAGGAGTCTCACGGAGCGAAGGACGCGATGTCGCTCGCCCGCACGGCCAGCGGTGCGGTGGCCGCCTCCAGCTGCGCCTCTGTGCCGGCCCACCGGGCGGCCAGCAAACCCAGATTCCGATCTGGGTGCCAAGATAGCACGATGCTCAGTGCCATCTCCGCGCCGGCTCGGGCTACAGATGCCGTCCAGGCATCGATCTGTGCCGACCCGGCCTCCAGCCACCTCGCCAGCCAGTTTACGGTGCGAGGCTGCACCGCATCCGGCCAGAGGGTGCAAACCACAGCCAGGCCGGCATCCCGGAGCCGGTTCATGAAAAGCCCCACCGTCTTCAGCCGGGTTTCGGCAGCGAGGCTGGTCTCCTCCACCGTCCATGCGGCCAACCGTTCGATGTGGGCACCCACCACGCGCTGCTCCTCCCGATAGGACTCTACAACGTCCTCCATAGCCCCTTGCGTCTCAGGAAAGTCCCCTGAGCGAAGAAGATACGAGAGTAAGAAGAAAACCCAAGGGGCAAGAGGGAGCAAAGTGGACAAAGCAAAGAAACTTACCGGCAAGAAGCTCGTCGATGCGACGCGTCTCCGCCAACATTGCTTGCTCCCTCACTGACTACGCGTTGGCACGCTTCTCATAATCTGCCTTTAGCTGGCTGGCCTCCTCGATGACCTTCCCTAGCAGCGAGTCCTTCTCGGCCAGTGGTTGGCAGTGCTCCTCCGCCAGCCGGCTCGTCTCGCCTCCGTGGGCCGCCTTCAGCTGTCGCTTCTCCTCCACTAGCCGGTCCACCTGCTCACGCAGCCGGCCACACTCCACAACCAAGAGATTGTGCTGGTGGCCGCCTCGGGCCACCCGGCGGCGGGAGTCATCCGACTCACGGGTGGCGCCTGCACGACGAAGACAAGTTCTGGACAGCCCTCGAATGAAGAAAAACTGATGCAGTAAAGATCCGACCCGCCTGCCACGCAGCCGGCCCGAATCTCGGGGGCTACACCCAGTGGGTGCGCTGGCGCGCCCCCACTGAAGGATTATTGTTTGCGTACGTCGCAAGCGATGCAACTCCGCCTCCTTGGCCGTCGATTGCTGCTGCTCCTCCCGATACAAGCCCAACAGCTTGTTGAAGGCCACCACCCGGCGTTCGTGGAGGGCCTGCAGCACAAGACCTAAAACAAAGAAAGGCTAAGCAAAGGAGTCATAAGACTCGGCCCGGCCGCCTTCCAGCCGGCTCGAGCCTCGGGGGCTACACCTAGTGGGTGCGCTGGCGCGCCCCCACTAGAATGCTCCTCAAAAAGGAAAAAAGGAACAGAGCAAAGATACTCACCGCCACGGACTGCTCGAGATGCGCCAGCCGACCCTACGCTCCCTGGGTGAACTGCTGCAGCTGGTTGCTGTAGTCAGCAAACTCGTTCTGTAGGGTGATCACCGAGGCTCCAAAAAGGCTCAGAGGGGGCCCCGCTGGTTGCCTCGCGGGTGCTGGTCACCCAGTCGTCTTGCGGCTAGGTCCGGGAGCCAGAGCTTGTCCCGCTCGCTGCTGGCCGCGACGAAATCACCATGGCGCCAGGCCCCTCGGGCGCGGGCTCGGGATTTGCCTGGGGCATCCTTCCTCCACTCACGATGACTCCGCCGCCCAGACCGGCTCCGCCTCCATCGGCGCCGGCTCCTCCGCCACCCAAGTCGGCTCCCCCAACCTCAGCCGTGATGGCCGGCTCCGGAGGGGCCTCCGCGTCGGGCATGATGTCGTCGGCCTCCGCCTCCGCGGCCGTGGTCGTGCGCGCGTCGGCGACCGCCTGGGCGTCGGCCTCGGCCCAGCGCGCGGGGTCGTGCACCTGTTTCGAGCGCTGCTCCCTCGGCGGCGGTCATGAGGGCTGGCCGTCCCTTCACGCGCGCCCAGTCACCTGCCTCCGCCTCGAAACGGGTCGCCGCGGGCTCATGCCCCCTCGCGGCCTCCTTCTAGGCCCGCCGCTCCTCCGTCGCCAGCTCCCGCTCGGCGGCTTCCTGGTCCTTCCAGGCAAGCCGCTCCCTCTCTTCCGCGGTCGTCGCCTACGGCTCCGTGCGTCCTCCCATGGCGGACGTGTCCGCCTCAGGCGCGTGCGCGCCCCCGCCGCTGACATCTTTTGGCGGGGCCGCGGTCCCAAGAGCGCGCGGAGCCCTGCGCGGCACGCGGGGTGATACTCGTGATCTGCGTTGGGTTTTCCGTAAAGAGGAACGGGTTATCGCAACACAAAAGTGGGTAAGTATTTCCCTCAGTTATGAAACCAAGGTTTATCGAACCAATAGGAATATCAATCCTCAACTGTCTTCAGCGACTGCACACAAATGAACAAACAACTTGCACCCAACGCGGGCAAGAGGGTTGTCAATCCCCTTGATCTCGTTATTAGCAAGCAAATGAGTTGTGTAGATAATTGTAGATAATTGTAAATTGCAAAATAAAATAAAAGGTAAATAAAGGCAGCAAGGTTATAGTAGCGTTTGTAAATATATAAGTGAATAGACCCGGGGGCATAGTTTTCCCTAGCGGCATCTCTCATGTAGGCAGCATACGGTGGGTAACAAATTACTGTTGGGCAATTGATAGAAAAGCGGATAGTTATGCGATTTTCACGGCAATGATCATGTATATATAGGCATCACGTCCATAAACAAATAGGCCGACTCCTGCCTACACCTATTACTATTACTCCACTCATCGACTGCTATCCAGCATGCATCTAGAGTATTAAGTAAAACAGAGTAATGCATGGAGAACGATGACATGATGTAGACAAAAGTAAACTCAAGCAATATGAATGAACCCCATCGTGTTATCCTTAGTAGGAACAACACAAAGACGCATCTTGTCCCCTACTTTGTCACTGGGATATACAAACTCTTCACGTTGAACCTACCACAACGCACCACTCTCACTAAAGATAGATCAATCTACTTGGCCAAAGCACATCAATAAATCGGAGAGCATTACGAAGATATAATGATCATGCAAATAAGAATCTTAATATTCAGAGGTGACTCAAATACTTTTCGTGAATAATCTGAACATAAACCCACAATTCATCGGATCCCAACAAACACACCGCACAATAGGATTACATCAGATAGATCAAAGCGAAGATGCGATGATGATTGTATTGAAGATCAAAAGATAGAGAGATTGCCATCTAGGTACTAGCTATGGACCCGTAGGTCTGTGGTGAACTATTCACACATCATCATGAGGGCAGCAAGGTTGATGTAGAGGCCCTCTGTGATCGATCCCCCCTCTGGCAGGGTGCTGGAACGGAGCTCCAGATGGCCTCGCAATGGAACAGGGACTTGCGGCGGTGGAAAAAGGGTTTCGGGACTGCCTCTAGGGTTTTTATGATATATTAGAATTTATAGGCCAGAGAGGGGCGTCGGGGAGACGTCCGAGGGAGGCACAAGCCATCAGGGCACCCCCCCCAGTGCGCGCCCTGTTGGCTTGTGCGGCCCTCGTGCGGCCCCCGGCCTCCTTCCGAAGCTTCCAGGTCTTCTTTTGGTCCAGAAAAAATCATCAAAAAGTTTCGTGGCAATTGGACTCCGTTTGGTACTGTAAACCTGAAAAGTGAAAAACATGCAGAAAACAGCAACTGGCACTGGGCACTGGGTCAATAGGTTAGTGCTCAAAAATATTATAAATTGGTAAATAAATATCCAAAAAGTATCCTAGAATGATAATATATCAGCATGGAACAATAAAAAATTATAGATACGTTGGAGACGTATCAAGCATCCCCAAGCTTAATCCCCGCTCGTCCGCGTAGGTAAATGATAAAAACAGAATTTTTGATGTGACATGATATCCATTATGTAATCTTATGCATGTATGCTCATTGAGAAATGATGAATCAACAAATATTAACATAGCAATATTTAAAGTGTAAGAAACGAAATCATCAATCTTTCAAAGTATACGATCCTCAAGGAATGTTTACCCCCCATTCATCTTATTATATTAGCAAGGCATGGCTCCATCTTCACCACATTAATACAAATGTTAAGCACCACGGTGTCCAAGTCAGGCAATTGGATCGTACTTTTTCAATATGCATCAACTTTTTATTCTTCACGCAATACATGAGCGTGAGCCATTGTACATAGCATTTAGGTGGAATAGAATATGGTGGTAGATATCAAAGGGGCAAAAAGTGGAGAAGATAGTCTCACATCAACTAGGCATACCAACGGGCTATGGAGATGCCCATCGATAGATGTCAATGCAAGGAGTAGGTATTGCCATGCAAATGATGCACTAGAGCTATAAGTGTATGAAAGCTCAAATGAAGCTAAGTGGGGTGTGCATCCAACTTGCTTGCTCATGAAGACCTCAGGCATTTGAGGAAGCCCGTCATAGGAATATACAAGCCAAGTTTGTACTAATGAATAGGTAATTCCCACTAGCATATGAAAATGACATATCATGAGACTCTGTTCATGAGGAGCATAGTGCCACTTTGAGGCACAAGTGTGGTAAAAGATAGTAGCAAAGTCCCTTCTCTCTTTTTCTCTCATCATTTTTTATTATTTTTTATTCAGAATGGTGGGCTCATTTGGCCTTCCCCATCTTTATTTTTCGTCCGGAGTCTCATCCCGACTTGTGGGGGAATCATAGTCTCCATCATCCTTTCCTCACTGGGACAATGCACTAATAATGATGATCATTACACTTTTATTTACTTACAGCTCGATATGGAGAACTAATATGAAGATATGACTCTGTATGAATGCCTCTAGCAGTGTACAAGGAAGTGCAATGATCTAGTGTAACACGTATCAAAAATATGATGAACGGTGGCTTTGCCACAAATACTATGTCAGCTTTATATGATCATGCAAAGCAATATGATGATGAATGAACTAGTCATGTGAAGTGACGATGGAATTTACATGGCAATATATATCGGAATGGCTATGGAAATGCCATGATAGGTAGGTATGGTGGCTGTTTTGAGGAAAATATAATGAGGCTTATGTGCAACAGAGTGTATCATGTCACGGGGTTTGGATGCACCGGCGAAAGTTGCACCGATCCTCGAGGTGAGAATGGGCTATGCACAGTACCGAAGAGGCTAGCAAATATGAGAAGGTGAGATTGCGTATGTCCATGGTTTCACATTAGTCATAAAAAACTCATATACTTATTGTAAAGTTTTATTTATTTTATCATAAATCAAAGTACTACTCGCATGCCCCGAGGGAAGAGGTTGGTAGGAGTAACCATCGCTTGCTTCCGACCCGAAACACACTAGGATTTCAAAGAGGAATAGAAATGCTCACACATCATCACCATGCCTCTTTAATTTTTAGATGAACAAAAATTTAACCTTTCTTAATATCGACACTTCTACGGATCAACAATTATGAACTCACACCTTTTTCATATTACCACATCAATATCATTAACCCACAATTTCTCTATATGTGCTACTTGATGGTTTTGATTATCACTCATTGAATACCTAATATTTTTGGACTAGTCTTATGACCCATGCAAATTACTGCCACTATTTATTAACTCTCAAACAAATATAAGTGAAGAACGAGAGTGAAATTATTTCTATAAAATCTACACGTCACCGTGCTCAAAAAGATATAAGTGAAGTACTAGAGCAACTGCTAAGCTCAAAAGATATAAGTGAAGCACATAGAGTATTCTAAAAAATTATGATGAAGGTGTGTCTCTCTTAAATAGGTGTGTCCAGTAAACAATGATTGTGGCAAAATGAAAGTAAAATCAAAACAAAAACAAACGACGCTCCAAGCAAAAATCATATCATGTGACGAATAAAAATATAGTTTCAAGTGACATACCGATGGATTGAGACGAAAGAGGGGATGCCTTCCGGGGTATCCCCAAGCTTAGACGCTTGAGTATTCCTTAAAATATTACCTTGGGGTGCCTTGGGCATCCCCAAGCTTAGGCTCTTGCTACTCCTTATTCCTTTGTCCATCGTGATAACACCCAAAACTTGAAAACTTCAATCACACAAAACTCAACAAAACTTCGGGAGATCCGTTAGTATAAGAAACATATTGCATACTTTAGGTACTGTTATAAATTGATTCTTATTTCATAATTACATAATAGGTACTGTATTCTAACTTCTCCATGGCTTATACCCCCCGATACAATCCATAGCATAATCAAAACAAGCAACTATGCAAGCAAAAACAGAATCTGTCTAAAACAGAATAGTCTGTAGCAATCTGTAGATAACATATACTTATGTCAGTATAAAAATTCTGAAAACTTAGTACAACCTCGAGAATTGGTATAGCAACACTGTGTAAAAAAGTTAGATCATTATCACGCTCCAGTAAAAAATGAAAATTCCTGTACTAGAGTCAAAAGTTTTTGTTTTGTTTCAGCATCGATTCTACTCATCTTGTGAGTCATCCCAAAGGCTTTACTTGGCACAAACACTAATTTAAACAAAAAAACATAATCATTACAGAGGCAATAATCATGTTATCAAAAACAAACAGAAAATTTAAAGCAAAAGTTTAAACATAACTATTGGGTTGCCTCCCAACAAGCGCTATTGTTTTATGCCCCTAGCTAGGCATAATGCATAGTTTCAAGTATTGTCATCTTTGACACTCCACCCATAAGTAGCTCTCATGATTGATTCATAAGGTCGTTTAATTCTCTTTCTAGGGAAGTGTTCCATCCCTTTCTTTAATGGGATTGGAACCTTATGTTTCCCTCTTTCATGTCAATGATTGCACCTATAGTTCGTAGGAAAGGTCTTCCAAGTATTATGGGACAAGTAGGATTGCAATAAATATCAAGCACAATGAAATCTACAGGCACATAATTTTTATTTTCAATAATAGAACATCATTAATTCTACCTAGAGGTTTCTTAATGGTAGAATCCGCAAGATGCAAGTTAAGGGAACAATCTTCAATATTAGTGACACCAAGCACGTCACAAAGAGATTTAGGAATAGTTGAAACACTAGCACCAAGGTCACACAAGGCATTGCATTCATATTTATTTATATTTATTTTTATAGTAGGTCCCACTCATCATGCAATTTTCTAGGAATAGAAACTTCAAGCTCAAGTTTCTCATCATAAGCTTTTATCATGGCTTCTACTATATGTTCGGTAAAAGCTTTATTTTGTTCATAAGCATTGGGTGAGCTAATAATGGATTGCAACAAGGAAATACATTCTACTAAAGAGCAACTATCATAATTAAAGTCCTTGTAATCCAAAATAGTGGGCACATCACTAGTTAAAGTTTTGACCTCTCCAAACCCACGTTTTTCAATTTTAGCATCAAAATCATCACCCTCCAAGCAAACGGGACGCTTCTCAACTAGAGTTGACTCATCTCCAGTACCTTTATCATTTATATTCAGATAGGTAAATAAAGATTCAATAGGAGAAGTACCAACCATTTTAAGATCCTCATCATGATTCCTGTAAAAACCGGGTGGAAGAGCTTTTTCTAAGAATTCCCGCTTAGCTCTCAACTTAGCGGTCCTCTCCTTACTTTAATTAATTGATATTTGGATAGATTTAATAGCCTCATTAAAATCATGCTTAGGTGGCAAAGCTTTACTTTTAAGAGTTTGCACATCAAGAGCAATTCTATCCATATTTTTAGCCAAAGCATCAACTACATGCAATTTTTCTTCTACCATAGTGTTGAAAACCTTTTGAGAATTTATAAATTCTTTAATTATGTTATCAAGATCAGAGGGTATCCTATTATAATTTGTAGAAGAATTTCCATAAGAATTACCATAGTTGTTAGAGGAATTACCGGGATACGGTCTGGAATTGAAGTTTCCTTTATAAGAATTATTGTTGAAATTATTTCGCGAGACAAAGTTCACATCAATAGCATCATTATTTTGCTCAATCAAAGTGGATAAGGGAATATCATTGGGATCAACATGAGCATTTTTACTAGCAACCATATTCATAAGAGCATCCACTTTTTCACTCAAAGTAGCGATTTCTTCAACATAATTTACCTTCTTACCGGTTGGAGCCCTTTCGGTATGCCATTGAGAATAATTTGTCATAATGTTTTCCAGAAGTTTTGTGGCATCTCCTAAGGTCACATCCATAAAGGTACCACCTGCAGCTGAATCTAGAAGATTTCTAGACACAAAGTTTAGTCCAGCATAGAAGTTTTAGATAATCATCCACAAATTTAAGCCATGAGTAGGACAATTTCTTATCACCAATTTAATTCTCTCCCAAGCTTGTGCAACATGCTCTTGATCTTGCTGTTTAAAATTCATTATTTGATTTCTAAGGGAGATGATCTTAGCAGGAGGAAAATACTTGGCAATGAAAGCATCTTTACACTTATCCCATGTTCCAATACTATTATGAGGTAAAGATAAAAACCAAGCTTTAGCTTTATCTCTTAGTGAAAAAGGAAATAATTTTAATTTCACAATATCATTATCCATATCCTTTTTCTTTTGCATATCACATAATTCAACAAAGGTATTAAGATGTGACGCGGGATCCCAATTAGGACTTCCCGAAAATTGATCCTTCATGACAAGATTTAGCAATGCAGCATTAATATCAAAAGCCTCCGCACTAGTGGCGGGTGGTATAGGAATACTAATAAAATCATTATTATTAGTATTTGAGAAGTCATACAACTTAGTAGTATCTTGAGACATGGTGACCGAACAAGCAAAGTAACAAGCAAGACAAGTGAACTAGCAAGCGAAGAAGTAAACTAGTAACAAGCAAAGATAAATATTTTTGTGTTTTTCATTTTTATGAGACAAACTAAATATAATAGCAAATAAAAAGATAAAGAAGTGAATGAAAATTTGTGTGAAGTTACTTGATAGTTGATGATGATACTCCCCGGTGATGGCGCCAGAAATCCTTCCTGATACTCGTGATCTGCGTTGGGTTTTTCGTGAGAGGAACGGGTTATCGCAGCACAAAGTGGGTAAGTATTTCCCTCAGTTATGAAACTAAGGTTTATCGAACCAATAGGAATATAAATCCTCAACCGTCTTCAACGGCTGCACACAAATGAACAAACAACTTGCACCCAACGCGGGCAAGAGGGTTGTCAATCCCCTTGATCTCATTATTTGCAAGCAAATGAGTTATGTAGATAATTGTAAATTGCAAAATAAAATAAAAGGTAAATAAAGGCAGCAAGGTAATAGTAGCGTTTGTAAATATATAAGTGAATAGACCCGCGGGCCATAGTTTTCCCTAGCGGCATCTCTCATGTAGGCAGCATACGGTGGGTAACAAATTACAGTTGGGCAATTGATAGAAAAGCGGATAGTTATGCGATTTTCACGGCAATGATCATGTATATATAGGAATCACATCCATAAACAAATAGGCCGACTCCTGCCTACACCTATTACTATTACTCCACTCATCGACTGCTATCCAGCATGCATCTAGAGTATTAAGTAAAACAGAGTAATGCATGGAGAACGATGACATGATGTAGGCAAAGTAAACTCAAGCAATATGAATGAACCCCATCGTGTTATCCTTAGTAGAAACAACACAAAGACGCATCTTGTCCCCTACTTTGTCACTGGGATATAGAAACTCGTCAGGTTGAACCTACCACAACGCACCACTCTCACTAAAGATAGATCAATCTACTTGGCCAAAGCACATCAATAAATCGGAAAGCATTACGAAGCTATAATGATCATGCAAATAAGAATCTTAATATTCAGAGGTGACTCAAATAGTTTTCATGATTAATCTGAACATAAACGCACAATTCATCGGATCCCAACAAACACACCGCACAATAGGATTACATCGGATAGATCAAAGCGAAGATGCGATGATGATTGTATTGAAGATCAAGAGATAGAGAGATTTCCATCTAGGTACTACCTATGGACCCGTAGGTCTATGGTGAACTACTCACACATCATCATGAGGGCAGCAAGGTTGATGTAGAGGCCCTCCGTGATCGATCCCCCCTCCGGCAGGGTGCCGGAACGGAGCTCCAGATGGCCTCGCGACGGAACAGGGACTTGCGGCGGCGGAAAAAGGGTTTCGGGACTGCCTCCGGGGTTTTTAGGATATATTATAATTTATAGGCCAGAGAGGGGCGTCGGGAGACGCCCGAGGGAGGCACAAGCCATCAGGGTGCGCCCCCCCATGGCGCACCCTGTTGGCTTGTGCGCCCCTCGTGTGGCCCCCAGACTCCTTCCGAAGTTCCAGGTCTTCTTTTGGTCCCGAAAAAATCATCAAAAAGTTTTGTGGCAATTGGACTTCGTTTGGTACTGTAAACCTGAAAAGTGAAAAACATGTAGAAAATAGCAACTGGCACAGGGCACTAGGTCAATAGGTTAGTGCTCAAAAATATTATAAATTGGTAAATAAAGATCCAAAAAGTATCCTAGAATGATAATATATCAGCATGGAACAATCAAAAATTATACATACGTTGGAGAAGTATCACGGGGCAGTTCAAGAAAGAAAGAAAGAACAGGCAAGAGATGAGCAGATCAAAAAAGGAAGAAAATGGGCGACTCACCCGATGCTCATGGGGATTGCCCTCTTGGGGCAGGCGCCGAGGGGGCGCGGCGCGCTTTCTTCCCGCCTCCTCCGCGGCTGCTGCCCGGCTCCGCTACTGCCGCGCGCTTCGCAGCCGGCCGGGGCTCGGTCACCTGCTTCCCACGGTCGCGCTCCCCCGCAACCGGACCGCCGAACACCGCGACGTCGCCAACCCGCCGCGGCCGCCTTCGCGACGCGGTAGCGTCATCCTCCAGGGCCACGGATCCGCTGCGTCGCGCGCCTCCCCAGGATCAGCGTCATCGTCATTGATACGTCTCCAACGTATCTATAATTTATGAAGTATTCGTGTCATATTCACCTATGTTTACAATACTTTTATATGGTTTTAATGCACTTTATATGATTTATTTAGAACTAACCCGAACTGACGTTGTTTTCAGCAGAATTACCGTGGTGTTGTTTTTGTGCAGAAAATGGAAGTTCTCGGAATCGTCCGAAACTTTTTGATGATTTTTTCTGGAGGAAATAAGCAATATTGGAGCGAAGAACCACCGGAGGAGAGCCACCCGTGGGCCACAAGCAAACAGTGCACGGCCTTGGGGTGGTCGCGCCCTGATGGCTTGTGGGGCCCACGTGGCTCCGTTGCGCGTGATTCCAACGCTGAAAAATCCTATAAATCCTAGAAACCCTAGAAATAAAGAGAGACTCTCCGCTCCGCAGCCGTAACTCTCTGTATCAACGGAAAACCAATCTGGAGTCGTTTCAGTACCCTGCCGGAGAGGGGAAACCATCACCGGTGGCCATCTTCCTCATCCCGGCAGAGGCCGTGACGAGGAGGGAGTAGTTCACCCTCGAGGCTGAGGGTATGTACCAGTAGCTATGTGTTCAATCTCTCTCTCTCTCTCTCTCTCTCTCGTGTTCTTGAGATGTCACGGTCTTGATGTATCACGGGCTTTGTTAATATAGTCGAATCATATGATGTTATTCCCTTGCTACCTTGTGGTGATGAATTGAATCTTTACCTTTGAGATTTTGTTATGTCGGATTGAATATTGGATTGGATATCACTTGATATATGTCTTGCATGTGGATACCCATGGTGACAATGGGGTGTTCTATTGATTCACTTGATGTATGTTTTGGTACTCAACTTGCGGATTCCCGAGGTGACATTGGGGTAATCTATGCATAGGGGTTGATACACGTTCTTGTCCTACGTTCTCCGATAGAAATCTCTGGGTGCTCCTTGAAGTTCTTTGTGTTGGATTGAATATTATAGATCTGAAATTGTTTGATGCATGTCTCATAATTTACCCACGGATACTTGAGGTGACATTGGAGTATCTAGGTGACAGTAGGGTTAATTGATATGTATCATTGGTGTTATTTTAGTACGAACTCTAGGTTGTTTGTGACACTTATAGGAATAGCTCAAAAGATTGATCGGAAAGAATAACTTTGAGGTGGTTCTACTACCTACACCAATTTCATCTTATATTCTCCGCTACATAGGAACTTTGGAGTGATTCTTTGTTGCACGTTGAGGGATGGTTATATGATTCAACTATGTTAGCATTGTTGGGAGATTGCACTAGTGAAAGTATGAACCCTAGGCCTTATTACCAAGCATTTATACAACGTTTTGCTCGTTGTTTTACACTTGTTACCTTGCTGTTTTTGTATTTTCATATGACAAAAATCTATATCTAAGTTTCATACTACACTTGTATCACCATCTCTTTGCCAAACTAGTGCACCTATACAATTTGCCATTGTATTGGGTGTGTTGGGGACACAAGAGATTTCTTGTATTTGATTGCAGGGTTGTTTGAGAGAGACCATCTTCATCCTACGCCTCCCATGGATTGATAAACCTTAGGTCATCCACTTGAGGGAAAATTGCTACTGTCCTATAAAACTCTGCGCTTGGAGGCCCAACAAAGTCTGCATGAATAAAGTTGCGTAGTAGACATCAGTCATCCGTCCAATCGCGCAGGAGGCATGAAGAGAGGAACTCACCGGCTGATCCGGATCCGCCGATCCACCGCCTCCGGCTCTCGATACACCAGCTCCCGACCCGCCGGATCGGGTCTCCTCTCCCGCCGGCTCCACATCCTCAAAGTCCTCCACCTCTTCGGCGTCCCAGTTCGGCCGGTCGGGCGCCGGCTCGACGTTCGCTGGCTGGCTCAGGAACAGCTGCAACCGGACTGGATCGTGAGCAAAACAAGACACAACAACTAAACAACAGAGAAAACAACAATGTTGCGTACCTGAGGAGCCGGAAGGGCCCGGCAGTAAGGCGCCTTGCCTACGCCCAATCGTCCTCTGAAAGCTTGCCGGTGGTGATTGCGTTCACCCGCTTCGCGATGGCGGACCGCTTCAGCTCCTTCATGGACAGACGGCACGGGTCGTGCCGCCCGCTCATGTTTCAAATGCGGTGTGGGCGGCGCTGCAGCGGCTGCACCCGATGGGCGACCATGGTGACGATGAAGTCGGCTGCCTTGAGTCCCTCCTCGTCGGTCATCACGGTGAGTCGAGCTCACATCGAGTTCACCTCCTCGTTCGACTGTCGTGGATCCACCCCCCAGTTCAGTTGCGCGCGCGGCGGCTGGTTGACGAAGGGGGGGAGGTTGATGTAGTCCCGGTCCGGGTGCACGTTCTTCACATAGAAGAACGAGCGTTGCCAGTCCTTGGCCGACTCTAGCAGCGGGAGCTTGGGGAAGCCGGCTCCCGGCCAGACGTAGACAAGGGCCGCCCGGCAGGCGGTCATCTCCTTCGTCTTCCTCACCTTGTCCTCGTTCGTCTGCTTCTTGAGGAAGAAGAGCCGGCACCAGAGATCCAGCAACGGCTCGGTCCCGAGGTAGCCCTCGGACAGCGCGACGAAGGAGACAAGCTGCAAGGTGGAGTCAAGGCCGAGGTGGTGCGGCTGCAACCCGAAGTGGGTGAGGAACCGCCGGAAGAAAGTGCTCGCCGGCAGCCCGAACCCGCAGGAGAAGTGCTTGGCGAAGACGACCATTTCGCCATCCCTCGGCGTCGGGGAGTTCTCCGCCTCGACGATGCACGCCTCCACGAGCTCCGCAGGCGGTAGCTTCCGGCGGTAGTGCAGGTGCTCGATGAAGTCCTCGTCCACGTAGCTACCGTCCCACGCTCCTTTGCTCCTCATCGGTGGGCTAGGTGCGGACTCGGGTGCGGCGGCGGTGACGAAAGCGGCACGGAGAAGATTGCCCAGCGGGGCGTCGACGTCGAGCGTCGCTAGTGCGGCGAGGGGCAGCGAGATGATCTCTCCCTCTCTCTCACGAGCTCTCCAAGAAGCAAGAAGGCGAGGAGGGCGAGGAGCGGGGGGGGGGGCAAATGGAACCGATGCCCCCGTTGTGCCCCTCCCCTTCATTTAAACTCCCTGCGGGGGAGGTGGGAGTGGCATCGGTTGTGCCACGATCCCCACTACGCCCGCATTGTGCGGGCGCATTAACGCGTGCGGAGGAGCCCAACCGACGGGCTCGTCCGCAGCGGATCCTGCACACGGGCCAAGGCAGCGGCCGGATGGGACCGGCCCACCGCCCTGTCCCGTCGCGCGCGTAGCCTGGGAGGGCTCGACCCGCTGGCAGACGACGCATGGCGGTCCCGACTCCAGCGGCGGGAGCGCTGTCCCACGGCGGGCGACGCGAGCCGGCCGAGACCCTTCGTCTCCTCTTCCAGTCGGGTTCCTCCCCAGTGCCTCCGGCCTGGTGGGCGATCGAGCGACCCGATCCCGGTGATCAGGCCGGGTCTGCGCGGGAAACAAGCCATGAAGACTCGCCGCTTCGGACTAGCGGACCTCCCCAGCTTCGGGGACTACTGTTGGGGGATGACCCCAGGTAGGCCCAAGGACTCTAATCCCCTTTCAAAAACATCGGGGCCGCCTGCGCCCCTCCGTCCGGCTTGCCTTGGCCGGCTCGCCCTCGCAGCCGGCGGGTCGGTGCCTGTGCCCCCGCCCCATACGATAAGACCCCACCGCGTTGGTGGGACGTGGCGACAGTGGCCCAAGTACCGCTGACCGGGGCCGCGTGGCTACAGTGAAGGCGGTCGTACCGTTGACCTTGGCCGACAGCGACCGGGCGAGGCAGCACAGTGGCGGCACGCCTCCAACCACTCCATGACCCCGTTGACGCATGGCAAGGTGACACAGTGACTGCACAGTGCGGGCCACTCCGCGGCGTCATCAGCACGCGCCAATGATGACGACCAGCCGGTGGGCCCCTACTTCGAAGAGACCGTGCAGCCGGTGGGACCCACGGCCGGCTAGAGAGACTGCCAGCCGGGGCCCGCACCCAATATTCCTACATATTGTAAGCCGGGGGTTGGCCTATAAAACCCCCTGGTAGCCCCCCATGCAGAGGGGTTCACATATCTTCACACACACACACACACACACACACACACACACAAAGGAGAGGTAAGAGGAGAGCAAGCTAGCTCCTTCTTCCTCCTCCAACCTACAGCTCAAGGAGCACCCTTGTAACTCCCATGTATCATCTACAAGATCACGCAGGACTAAGGGTGTTACCTCCCACGGAGGGCCCCAAACCTGGGCACATCGTGTGTCTCACACCGCTTGTCCCCAATCCCGTTTCCGAAGCCCGACAACGCACTTTCGGTCCCAACCACACTCAATAAGCCACCCCATGGCATATGACGTGACAAAACGACGACAGCCGTGCCTCTCACGGAAGCAAATCCGTGCCTCTCATGGAAGCAAAACTGCGCCTCTCAAGGAAGGAAAAAAGAAAAGGAAAACACGTTTTTTCGTTTCCGAGAGGCACGATTGTGCCTCTCCGTAGAAGCAAATCCGTGCCTCTCGCGGAAGCAAAACCGTGCCTCTTGAGGAACAAAACAAACGCGTTCTTTTCCGTAAAAAAATCGATTTTTTTATCCAAAAGCAAAGAAAGGCCGGTGGAAAACCGAAAAGCCAAAAAAAACAATCTAAAAAGCGGAAAACACATGCAGAAAAATAAAAAAATTCGGAGGGAGCTCCCAGAGCGTGACATGTGATGGCGGCTGAGAACGCGTCAAGTAACGGCGCCTGAGAGTGACCCTTCGAAGGCTCCCAAAGAAACACTCCTCAATTAGTTGCTCCCCCTCTTCGACACCCTCAGCGCCGCTTAGACTGTTGGATGCTCGAACACGCGCGGTAGTGGGCCAGCCCACCATCGCTCGCGCCTAGATACTTAATAAACAAAACAAAATAAATATATGAGAAACATGGGATTCGAAGGAATTTCCTATTGGATGCACACTGCGTCAAAATGTCGACCCTTCGCACAGACCTGACAATGTAGCGATTACCTGGGCCCGCCCATTAACGTGTTGAAGCGTTTCCGGTTTTGGGAACCTTCTAGAGTTTCCCAGCCGGGTTTTTTTTTGTTTTGGGAACCTTCTAGAAGGTTCTCTGACCCAGTTTTTCTTTTTCCTGTTATTTTTTGTGGCTGGTTTTCTTTCAGTTTTTTTTCTTTTTTTCCCTTTCTGTTTCTTTTTCCTTTTAGTTTTCATTTTTTATCTTTTCTATTATTTCTTCCTTTTTCTTTTCTTTCATTTTTCTATTTCCTTTTTCGAAAGTTCAAAAGGTTCAGAATTAAAAAAAATCGCAAATTTGAAAATATGTTCTGGGTTTCCAAAAAAATGTTCATGTCTACAAAAAATGTTCACACATTTGAAAAAGCGTTTTAGTTTTCAAAAAATGTTCCCAAATTGAAAAAAAAAATGCGTTTCCAAAATGTTCGTAAAGTTAAAAAATGTCCACATTTTCGAAAAATGTTTGTGCTCTCAAAAAATATTTGTATATTTTAAAAAATGTTCATGTTTTTCAACATAATTTCGCAATATGAAAACATATTCGTCTTTCTGAAAAAATGTTTGCTCTTTCAAAACAATGTTTCCAATTTTTAAATTTGCGAACTTTCGTTTTCAACAATGCTCGCGTCTTCCCATTTCTTTTGTTTGACATTTTTCAATTTTTGTTCCATATTTCAGAAAATGTTCTCGTGTCCAAATTTTTCATATTTCCAAATTTTAACAATGTCTGTATTTCAAAAAAAGTTAAAAATTGCCAAAAATGTTCTTGCGTTCAAAATTTGTTCATATTCCCAAAAATTGATCGTGTTTCAAAAATGACCGTGTTTTGAAAAATGTTTCAGGATTTCAAAACATGTTCTTGTTTGTTAAAATTTGGTCATGATTTCATAAATGTTTTGTGTTTTAAAAATTGTCATCATTTTCAAAAAAAAATCACGATTCATAAAATGTTCTTGTTTCAAAAATTATTCAGGGATCTCACAATTGTTCTCATTCTCAAAATTTGTTCTCAATTTTCATAAAAATGTTTGTATTTCATAGAGTGTCCAGGAATTTTAAAATTTGTTCACACCTTAAGAAAAATATTTCGTGTTTCAAAAAATGTGTAGGAATTTCAAAATATGTTCGTGTTTTCAAAATTTTGTTTGAAATTTAAAAAATGTGCGAATTTAATAACAACGTTTGTTCTTTTATGAACAAGGTTTTAGAAAATTTCAAAATCTGACGAATTTCTAAATTTTGTTCCTGTAATTGAAAACTATTTAAAAATATTCTGCATATTCAAGAAATTCTTCGTATTTTTTAAAAATGTTCTCGTTTCATTTTGTTCCTTTAAAAAAATGTTTGCTATTACCAAAAATGATGCGAAATTTAATTTTTTTACTATGAAATATGAAAATGTTTGCGTTTCAAAAATATTAAAAAAAAATTCAAAAGGAAAAACACGTTCAAAATTTCAAAAATAATTTGAACCTGTTTCGGCTTATGTTCATATAAGGCGGACTGCCATGTTATGTAGGAAATCCCAGGAATTCCAGTGCTCACTTGCAGGAGGTCCTCGGTTTGACCTCTCACACTGATTTTTTTATTGAACTGTTGTTTAAGTTTTGCTGCTTCTGTATATTACTTTTAGGATGGCGCTGCAATTGTGACACAAGAATTTGTCAGTCGCAGCGGCTATCGTAACGCGTTTACCTCTAGAAAGTTGCAGGTTCGGGTCAGAGCGGTCTCACTTTTTTTTTATTTTTTCATCTCATGATCATGACACAGCAAATGGACCGGCCCAGGTTACCCGACCCTGTGGGAGACGCAGGCATTTTGCCGCGACAAGCGGCATATAGGAGGTCCCTGATTCGAACCCATATGCTAATCCCACATGCCAACGTCAACGGACTAGCCGCGGTAATAACTGCACCACGATAGCTTTGGTGTGCTCTATCTCAAAAAAATAGCTATTTGCCTCTCGTTTAGTCGCAGTTCGAATTATTTTATAAAAAGGAAAATTAAATTTGAACAAGAATTAATGAATTTTAAATAATTTCATTATTTTTTTCAGGAGTTCACGGATTTTCGAAGAAATGTTCTCGAAAAACAAATTCATCAATTTTGAAAGCAAAAAATACTTCACGAATTTGAAAAAAGTTCACTGGGTTTGAAAACGTTCATCGGTTTTGATAAAAATAAAGTTCACAAATTTAGAAAACATTCACCAGATTTTGAAAAAAGTTCACAAATATTAATAAAATTCATTGATTTTGCTAAAAAGGTTCACGTATTTTTAAAAAGTTCTCCAGACTTTGCAAAAAAGTTCACAGATTTGAAAAAAAAAAGTTCATAAATTTCAAAAAAGTTCATGGATTTTAAAAAAAAATCCATGGATTTCCAAAAAATGTTCATCAGAACTTTCTCTTTAATGTTTACCGTGCATTTGAAACATATGAAATGTGTAAAAACGTTTTGCTTGTATAATAAATGTGAATGTAAAATTAGAAAATGATAATAATGTATAGTAAACTTTTAATCATATGTACAAAAAATATTTGTGACGTTTATAAAACTATTTATACAAATGTAAAGCAATGTTCATGCAATTCAATAAAAAGGTTTTGTACTTTCAAAAACTTGTACGGCACAATTGAAAAATCTTCACGAGTCTCAAAATTTTATTCTTGGCTTTTTCAAAAAAATATTTGTACAGTGTACAAAACTGTTTAAATAGTTCCAAAATGCTTTTTAACCATTTGTTTCAATGTGTATCTAATTAAATTATATTATATTTGTAGAAATGTTAAATATGTATTTAGAAAATATTAAATAGATATAGAATGAATAATTTAATTATATACTTAAAATATACAATGTGTATGACACATATTGAAAAAACAAACTCAATGAAAAACAATAAAAGATAAAAAAACCAAATCAAAGATAATAAATGCAGAAAATCATGAAAGAAAAAGAAGACCAAAGTATAAAGAAGAAAAAATAAAAAATAAGGGGGGGGGGGGGGGGGCGTGCAAAGAAAAACGAAGAAAAAACAAAAAAAACCAGACCGAACCGACCAAACCCATCGACTGAAAGAGGACGAGCGAATGCAGCGAACGACGACAGTTAAATGGGTGAGTCCGCTAGTGGTCGCCCGTAGGCGATTTCTATTAAGAATCGGTATGGCCGACACAAAGCTAGATTTTCCGTCGGCGCACCAATCGAACCGAGGTTTCGAGGTGCAGGCACAGCATCGCTTATATTGCTTATTCTCTTATACTGTAGACCGTCCTTTGTGGCTAGTGATTGTGCCACATATTGCTTGTATTCCAGATGATAAAGCCCCTAGTTGACCTTGGAAAAAATTCATGAAAAAATTCCACTCAAAAAATATCATTTACAAAAAAAACTTAAACATCATAAAAAAACAAAATGAAAGGTCACGGGAAATATCTGAACTAAATAAGGAAGATATAGAGACACGGTTGGGACAAAACCAGATTTTCTATCCTAAAAGATACAATATTTCAATCCTATAGTGCATCTATTTTTTTTTTCAGTTTGCTAGTTAGGGCATCTCCAACCGAGTCTCAAACTACCCGTAACCGTCCGGACCGCGCGGTCCGATGTGTTTTGTCATCCAACGCGGTACTGCATCGGTCCGAACGCGCCTTTTCCCGCGAACCTAGACAAAGTGGGGTTTTTTGCTGGCGTCCGGACTGTTGCCTTCTGACTACCCTGGCACACCAAAAAAACACTCGTGGCCAGCTGACCGCATTGATGCTGGTATAGAGCGGTCACTCCGCGTTGACATCGGGCCAAAGCGCACGCGACCTCTCACTGCCGGCATTGGTGCGGCGCGCCGGCCGATAGAGCGACGCCCGCTGCATATCCGGCTAAACATGCCTCCTCGCCGCATTCAAATGGTTACAGACTGCCAGTGTGCCTCCATTAAACCCCCGTGTGTCGAGAAACCTACTCCGGCCACACGTCTGTTCACGATCGGGTGGCGTTAAACACAACGCGGGTTGGCTACTCTTGTCCGCCCGCTATTTAAACGAGGCCATACGCCGGGTGAAGAATCGCACCACACCTCTGCTCCCCCATCTCCGCGTTGCACCATATTCTCCACACTATCCATGGCATCCGGCGAGTTGGAAGAGAAGTTCTCCGGCATAAAAGCAGAATGGTTGCCCGCCGGATACGAGCCAGGCAACTCGCCGCTCCAGGAGGAGGAAGTGGCCATGCCTAGCCGACGTGTGGTTCAACAACTCGCCGCTCCAAGTGAGCTCGCGGAAGAGTGGCGAATTCCTCCTGGCCGGTACGCGGGAGAGCACGGCGACACGGGCATCGTAGCTGCCGTGGACGATGCCCGCTCCTCCTGCGCCTGTGGCCGCACCATCTGCCGTCAACATTCGCGGAACCGCGCGATGCCGGCAAAGAAAGAAGTTGGCTTCACGACAGCGAGGCGGTGGCCAGCACGACCGCACCCGCTGCCAACATTGACGAAAGGTAGAACATGAGAGGCCGCCGCCGCTTAGGTCCTAGGAAGGCCCCCGTCAACGCGTCGCCGGCGTGCACGGCCGGTGTTGTGCCCGCTCGCAGGCCACCGTCGTCCCCCGCCCCAAAAACCAGTCCTGATCCCTGCTTGACGGTAGCGGAGGCCACCCTTCTCCTCCGGCTGAACCATATATCTTTGGTGACACTCCGACGAGCGGCACTGCCTAACAAAGGGGAGATGGTGACTATTCTTCCACTCTCGCTGAAGCATATACCTTCAGGGCTCCCGGCTTTCCGGCGAGGGGGTTGCCAGACTTGGGAAAGACATGTCATGAGAGTGGAGATCCGTCACGGCCGGCATTAGACTAGGTTTAGCCTAGTTCGTTATAGTTTAGTTAAATATGTTCGAAATGTAAATATTTTCGTCCGAATGAAATAATCCGGTTCACATGTGATTCATTTGGTTATTTAAACTTTTTTGAATTTGTATGCACCCATGCAGATAGCGTTGGACGACCGGTTTTCTGTGTGTGTGGACCGTGAATGGATGTGGGAGGTAATTTACGGGTTAGGGTTGACGTTAGATTAGATTTATGACACAAGAATGTGTGGATGCCGCGAGAGAAGCTAGAAGCTTTCAAGATGGCGTACGCTACTAGTCTGCTCACACGAGGCATCATTTTCAGAGGTGGGTAGAGCACAACGACGGTAGTCATTGGTCACCGGTACCGGCGTACCGCTGGGCACGTGAGCGCCTCCAGCCCGTGCCTCCCACTGTAACGCATCATCATCTGAAATCTGAGCATGAATGACTGGACGTGAGTGACCCCGTCGCCTTCCAATCCGCTCTGCCTTTTTTTCTCTCGTCAGATGGGATGAGAGAGCCCACCAACACATAACCGACTCAGAATGACTGTCCGCCCGTACCGTGCACCCCTACCAAACCAATCCAATATTTCGTTCTTGCGACTTGCGAGGTCGTAGATCACAAGTATGTTGCGAGTCCAAACGCACCGAAGAACAGTCCTCGCCGCAGACAGCTCGCCGGTGCTGCTGCCGCTGCCGCCGCTTCCACCACGCAAGTTGAGCGACGAACAGCAACGTGACGAGCGAGCGAACAGACGCATCGATCGCCCACCAGCTTCCACCCGATTCCACTTTGACTGGACTGGACTGGCCTGGGAATCCGTGGCAGCAGCACATGATTCCCAGCATCTTAACACGCACAGTCAGACATGCACATTTGATTGCGGGCGGCTCTGCCCCGGGCCAAGCTGGGACAAACAAAGCGGCATGGGCGCAGGAACGCAAGAGCATTGGAAAACAAACAATTCATGCCAACTTCCACGGGCAGGGCAGCAGATGGTCAATCGACGCAGGCACGGGCTACCGCTCATTCGTCTTCATCACCAGTTCACAAAACCCATGAATATATTCAAGACGTGTACGCCTACAAAGTACGTATAATAATGCCCCGTTTCCTCAGGGATCAGCTCTTGCTTTTTTTTTTTTTTTTGCGAGAAAAGGGATCAGCTCTTGCTGCCTTGCTATATATATATCGATGCAAGGATAATCGACCAATAACACTGTCAACATTTTGTTACTAGCAGTAGTTTTGGTGGCATCATCAAGAGTTCACGGTATCTCAGAGTTCCCAACGGGACACACGACCCAAGTGTTGCTGCTTTCGATGCGCGCCATGCTGGGTAGTGGCATCCAAAGGAGAGAAAGGAAAGGAGTCCCTCCCTCCCAAGAGGAACAAAAGCCATTGTTGCTGCCCTCCCCATGCATGAAGAACCCAACCCTTTCCTGTAGAGAGAGAAAAGAAGAGAACCCTCCATCCAATAATAGCCACAAAGAAAAGACAGGTGAATGAATCTACTACTACCACAGTATGAAAAAGGAGCCTTTGGTAGGCCATCACACAACTGGTGCACCACCACAGACCACACCCACATGCCATGCTTCTCTTCAGAAGCCTTGATTGACACAGGGAAAGAGGAAGAAGAAAGAAAGAAAGAAAAAAATCAGGGGGCAGCAACACCAGGACCCATTCACATGACACCTATCATCATCATCATCTAGGCCTAACAATGCATGCAGATGGTGAACTACATTACACTTGCTCGCTCACTCACTCACTCACTCGTCAGCCATGGCGGTGGTCTTGCTCACTCACTGGCAGTTGGCGCTCCGGCCGGGGCCGCCGTAGTAGAAGTAGGAGCCCCAGTCGCCGTTGTTGCCGTTCTGCACGTCGTAGCAGTTGGACTGCTCCGTGAAGGTGCCCATCCCATGGGGCGCCTTGAGGTTGTTGGTGCTGTCCACCACCTGGATGTTCTTGAAGTAGCTCGACTTGCCGAACCCTTCCTCCGGGAAGTGCCCGCTGCCCATCTGCGTCGACGTGTGCACCCCCTCCGCCTGCGAGTTCACCACCTCCCCGCCCCACTCGATCATCGACGCGCTGTCTGCCAGGTACGAGAACAGGAACGACGGCCAGTAACCCAGCACGTACTCCTTGCCAAACTGCATCCACCAGTGACCCTCCTTCGGATCCTACATTGTGTCGGCACACAAAAACCGTCGTCGTTAGAACAACACATTGTGTCAGCAGCATTGTACAACAGAATCATTAGCTTTGACATGTATCTAGACTTCAGTAGGGGGTTAGCCGTTTAGCGTCAAGATGCCGACACTCACTGATGGTGCACTAAGCAGGCCATGGAATGCACTCATTACCCGTGCGTGATGGTATGAAAAACACTTGACTTTCTATCTCGGCACGGCACTCGCTTGTTGAGGTTAAAAGTAGCAATGCTTCATGAGGCTTCTATTGACAAGCACAACTAGAGTAATCATCAAGGCTAAAAAAGGTGGTTGATGAAACATGTATCATAGCCACATGCTGAGGGGTATGCTCTAAATAATCTTCAGAGCCCCAGAGTCCAGTCAAGGAATAAGAGGAGTAAAGGGCACAGCAGCAAATGGGCTAAATCCCCTGTGGCCTGCATTCATGTTTGCCTTGTGACAATTCTCAAACAGTAGTACAAGATGAACTGCTTGCTCGCTCACCTTCCAGATGAGTATGCTGATGTCGTACTGCGAGCCGGAGTAGCCCGAGATGGGGAAGATGCTGGCCCCCATGGCCACCTCGTTGTTGATCTGGACGAACCCTGAGCACAGTATGTTGTAGCACCCTGTTGCCTGGTACGCATCACTCTACAGGAAACAGAACATATATGGTTAAGATCATCAGCACAAGCACGTCTCACAGAGAATTGCAGGCTTGGTCTTTCACACGGTCATGTGAAGGGGAGAAAAACTTACAGTCCAGTAGGTGAACAGTCGTGTGTTGTTGTCCCCATAGAGGTCCGGGCTAACCTGATGGATCATCAAAAAGTTCAGGGCCCGTGACACAAACAGAGGTAGCTAGAAACGGTAGGAACAGAGCTATCCATCCATCAATCAACCGCAGCGACGGTGTGGCATTAACTAGACAGACATGGGCTACGAGAGCGAGGGGATGAAGCTCATGGAGCTGCATGTGGTAACGTGTCCGAGTCGACGAGTCGATGAGTCGTTCGAAGGTTGAGACTCATAGACTAATCGTGACTAGTCTAGACTACTGCTGGACTAGTCGACATGGTATGTAGCACACAACTTGCAGTAATCAATTACTAAAACCTAGTATTAGTATGTACTCCCTCCATTTAGTGTTAGATACATCCGTATCTAGACAAATCTAAGACCAGTAATTTGGGACAGAGATAAAAATATGTACTATACAAAGTGCATTGGACCGTCAATTTGTTATGCAGGTTAGTCCAATAAGCATATTTCCATGCTGGATCCTTGCTCCTAGTTGGCTTCTTTTAGGATCCTTCGATGGAGCGAGCTGGAAACCTAGCGGACCTAATTTTCCCTCCCACGGGCTGCGGGCTGGGAGACTGGCTCACTTATCCCCTCCCAATCCATAAAAAATATTGAGTCGAACGACTCAAAGTGCACGACTAGTCCAGACTAGTCTACGACTAATCCTTCGACTGCTCGACTCGGCGAACTAGTCTACACGAGATTTCTAGTCGACACCCAGTATGCGATTCAGAGACTAGTCTAGCGACTAGTCTCGACTAGTCTCTTGACTCGTAATCAATGATGTGGTTGGGTGATCTTATCAGTGTGGTACCTGCCAGCCGGCCTCGATGCTGTTGAGGTCCTCGCCGAAGGAGCCCCCCAAGATCCACAGCTGCGACAGGCTGAACTCGTTGGGCTGCTCGATCTTGGGCTCCCACACGTTGATCGTCGCCTTGGCGCCGTAGTACTTCTCGCCCTGAACGTACGATATCGCGTGCTGAAAAAATTCACAACAAACAGAGTTCATACGCAGCACTGGTCAGTCAGTGGCATTTCTTCTTCCTTGCTGCCACTCGAAACACTGAGTGAGATGGAAATGGATGCAATGCAATGCGTGCACGTACTTGATGGCCGCCCTCGTTGAGCATGGCGAGATCGACCGACATCGGGTTCGCCACCGTGGGCTTGTGCTTCCTGCCGTAGCGCCGCATCGAGCTCGCGCGCATCAGGTCGTCCTTCTTGGTCCTCCGGACCGGGACGGTGCCCGGTTCGCACCTGCCGTTCCGGTGCCAGAGCTGAACCATCGGCCTCTCGCCGTCGCCGGAGGAGGCCACATTGGCCTTGGACTCGTCGTACAGGCCCTCCGGGTGATAGCTCGGCCTCATCTGCAGACGCAAAAAAAACCTCAGGACTGAATCCAGCTAAAACAATGGCATCTGCTCCTGCTGCTGATGCATCTGAAACCATACCTGGATGGTGTGGTTCTTGAGGAAAGGGTGGTCGAATGCCGGCTGGTGCGAGATGTGCACGCAGTCTATGATGTCCCCGTCCGGGCTCTGCTCGATTGATTTGCAAGAAAACAAAAGTCAGCAAGCATCCACTGACCGAAGTTTGGGTAGCATTGCAAAAGGACACTCATACTTCTGTTGGCATCCACTGACTCAAGTTTGAGCAAAGAATCGATGAAGGACGGCATTGCAAAAGGACACTAGTAATACTACTTTGGCTGGCATCCACTGATGAAGCTTCAGATTTTTGCAGCAAGCAAGAAAGAAATTGCTCACAAAGTAGTGCGCATCTTTCTTGAAAATTTTTGCCTGGCTTTTGCAAAATTCGTAAAGCGAGAAAGCGAATCGGCCGGCCCCAAGAACAAGCCGCCGGGAAAAAACAAGCCCCCGGAAAGGCCGCCCTTTTGAATCAGGGCGTGGCGACTTTGAGCGACTGGACGGGAGCGGCCAAGAACTGCGCCGCCCGTTGCACCAATCTCGCCCAAATGCCCCCCCCAAAAAAATGCAGATTGAAACGGACGCCGGCTTTGACCAGGAAGGAAGAAAGAAAACAAATCCCCCGTTCAAATCTTGAGGGGAGGATAACAGCGGGACGGGTCAGTGAGAATCTAATCTAGCTGGCCCGGCGTGGCGCACGTACCTCGATGCTCTTGACCGCCGGCTTGTTGAGCCGCTTGAGGTGGCGGTGCATCCTGGCCTCCGGCGACCTCGCCGCCTCGCAGGAGAGGCACATCGCCGCCGCCAGCAGGCACGCGACGACGCGCGCAGCGGCCATGGCTCCTCTCCCTCTCTCTCTCCCTCTCTCACTCCTCCGCCTCCCCAGCCCCTCCCTCCTCTTGCTCGCCGCTGTGCTCCGGCTAGAGCCTCAAGAACGAAGAGCCCCCTGCTGCACCTGACCGCCGGCGAGCTACCGCCGCGCCGCCACCGGGGACCGGCCTGCGGATTTTGAAACAATGCGGGGGGGTGGCACGCTCTCCTCCGCTTCTCGGGCGGCTCGCCGTCTGGGCTGGGGACTCGGGACACTGGCGCTAGTGTAGTGCGGCTGGGGGGGGGGCTGAGGTTTGTTTACAAGTGGGCTGGGCAGTGGAGCGAGAGGACTCGGACGGAGCGGCCGGCCGTCTTGCGTTGCGTTGCGTCGTGCTTCTTGGCTGTGGCCGTCTGCTGCTCTGCCGCCCAGTCTCGCACGCTGCGGCTTTTGCCGTTTTCCGGGCCTGGCTTTTCGCGGGGGCGCCCGGACGGAAATGCCCCTGCGGGCACACACGACACGTAAATTGCTCCGGGGCTCCGGGGCGTGCGGACGTCGGAACGAGCCAGCCCCCACTGGGATGTGGGCCGCCCGCCCGGGATGGGTAAGTTTTCAAAAACAAGAAACGGTCGTGTTGATGAGCGGCAGTGGACTGTATTTCTGGTGAAAAGTATGACATCTGCTTTGTGATGGGCGCAACATGTTGATATGCTTACCAAATGTCAAACCCTAAACTACAAACGTTGAAGCAGACGAACAGCATATCGGACTTGTTTCCTCGACGCATAAAAGAGTAGTACATTGCAATATTTTGGTGCCGTGATGTGCGTTGTTTCGTCCGAGTGATGAGAACGTGCACACAACCGCGTTCAAATGGAGAGAGAGAAAAATGATATGGATGTTGTCGATGTATATAAACCAATGCAACATAACAAATCAAAACATCCAACTAAAAATCAAATAAAAAACCAACTAAGATTGGCATAAGCAGGATTTGGTGACATAGTGACATGACATTCATTAGGACTATTTTGTTGTATCGCTAGTCAAGGTGAGTTACTCGGAAATAAACAAGTACTCCCTGCATTGCAAAACAGTCGGAATGGGTACTAGGTTTTAAAAGTTTGTAAGGATACAACATTTGGCCAAACTAAGAATTGTTCATAGGTGAAGAAAGTTAACAATTTATCATAAAAGCGGCCCTTATCGAGAAAAACAATTTATCAAAAAGAATGTGAAAGGTAACCACACCAACTGAAAAAGATTCAGGTACACCACACATCGCATGTATATTAAATAAGTTAGGTCAACTGAAAAAGATGGAGTTCTTGGTAGAAGCCGAGATTTTTCATATACACCAATATATATAAGAAAACAAACCTGGAATAAGGAAGTATTCTGTACTACGTAATTCCATGCCTCCTAAACTTCACTCCTAGCATCTCTTTCGTGTCGAAACAACTACATCCTCTACACAATTAAACAAAACAAATGGTAGACCGCTCGCCACGTGCTGTGTAGGCGGTCAAAGTTTACCCAAGCTTTCTCGCAAAAAAAAAAAAAAGTTTACCCAAGCTATGGCGTACCGAAGTCGAAGCTGAGACTATAAAATCAGACATGCTCTTTGTTTTGTTTTCAAAGGAAGGATGAGGCTCATGGCCGCCGTTCAGGCGTTCACGCCTCGGACGTGCGCGTGCCCAACCGTCGGGCAGTGCGTGCGTGCGTGCATGCCTTTGGTAATTTCCTCCACCGCCACCAGGATGGATCGGGCGCCCGGCCGCCACCTACCTCGGGGCCCGGGACGCGTCACGTCCCGTCCCTTCCCGCTCACCCCGCACCCGCGGCCACGTGCGAGCTGCCGTTCCGCCGCGCTGCGCCTAATCTCGCCGACCGGTGGGACCGCGACCGCTTGGACCCACCAATCTTTTACTACCTTTCGTTGCGTGCGGGTGGCCGCGCGCGCCCGTGTGCCCGGTGGTGGTGGTGCGGCATGAGATGTATCTGGTGCACCGGGGCAATTGGTGTTACCGGGGCACCGAACCCCCTTGCACATTTTAAAATGTTTGAAAAAAATTCGAGAAAAATTTAGTGCATTCACACAACATCAATGTATGTTGTCACAAAAAATCAAATCAAAATTCGAAACATTGCTCGAGATGCAAAAATGACAAATTCGACACTAAATAATACATAACACAAGTTGGGCTTCAGATTTGGCCGGTGCTTACCGCTGCACGGGAGCTTTGGCCAAGGAGCCTACAAATCTTGCACCGTTGCTTGATTATTTTGTGCAGTGCTGCTAGCAAAGGGAGCTACAGGCATAGTAGTAAAGACGTTGCTTAAGTTCTTAACCTTTTTGTACAGTACTAGTAATAACGGTACTAAAACTACTGATTGTTTAAGCTCGTATTCCATCATGGCAAGCATGCAAACACGCTCAAACCCCTGTTAACAGGCACAGTTTGGCGTCATTACAATCTGTAGCCTGATAGTTCAAAAAAAAAAAAACAATCTGTACCCTGTAGGGGACAAACATGTACGTAGTACGACCGACCTACACAGGGTGTACACAAAACTGTTTAATCTGTAGTATATGAAAAATCCACGACAACATCACGCATATCGTGCCTCGGCTCGTGAAAACGCTGCGAAACGGGTCAAAGTTCGTACAGGACAATATCATAGGCCAAGAACCCCCCAGCCGTACACTAATCACTCTGCTGCTGAGTATTTTTAACTGTCACCGCTGGGGATGTCTTTTGGCATCAGTCTAAAATCAGAGGCGCGTCAGTCAGTAACACCACCAACAGCAAGTAATTAATTAAATGTGTAGTAAATAGGTAAATAACCCCATGTAGGAGTAAAAGATTGCACGCGGTAATTATAGTGTTACCGCTGCTGCGGCCGTGGGTTGGTGATTTGGTCCGGTCTGTTTGGTTGGTTGGCGCGTTGCGGACGCAGCAGTAACACAGGGTCAATGCACGCCGCTCTGCTAACTCAGTGAAACGGGATGATCGGTCTCCCCACGACCGGATCTTTACAGTCTTGGTAACGGGGTGAAAATAACATGCTAAACAGAACATTACAAGATTCATTTACGTGCAGTACCTGTGGTCCTCCTTCGTTCTGACGAAGCAAGGGCCCACATGACAGTACCCCTGCTGCATTGGGTGAGGGTCGGATGTCTGAGGGCCACATGGAAGGCCGGTGGAAGCACAATCAGCTTGGAACGGCGCACTGCACTGCAGCAAGCAGTAAAACGAGAGAGTTTTCACTCTACGGCCGACTGCCTGCAACTACAAGATCGTCTCCATTTTCTGTGTCGAGGAAACAACCATGCTTTACTTTGCTCTAATAAGCTCAGGATCGGGGCTGATAAACCAGTTAAAAACCCATTTGGTACCTGTCTGTGAAATTTCGATATATTATGTGCAGTGGCACCGTGAGTGGCATGGCATGTGCTTGACGCACAAGCTGCCGCTGGAGCATTGCTTAAGTAAAACAAAAGGCAATGCAAAATGGCCAACAGAGAGAATCAATCCGTCCTGACGAGCGAGCTAGAAAGCCGTCGATTTGCTTTTGCTCCTGGCTTTTTTCGTGCCACAAGCGCCCGAAAGACAACTTTCTTTACCACACACTTTGGTGCCTCTATTATTGTTTTCTCCATCGGCCATGAAAAAAGGCGGTCACCAAAAGCCTAGCTACCGATGCTCCGCTACAGCAAATGGCCATGCTTCCCTACCATAATAAGAGCCGAATCATTGCATGCCCTAGCGAGCAAAACGGAGATCGGTGGTGCACCAAGATGAACTGAACTGGATGGATATGCACATGAACGGGCTTTATAAAAAAAAGAATTGAGCGAGGGTTTTATAATTTTGGTAGCGTCGGGGAGTACGGGGAGACAGTGCACGATCGGTGTATAGTACGTCAGCTTGGCGTGTGGTGAGATGCTGGCTGGCAGTTGCAGTGGCCATGGCGTTGGCGCTGGGACCCCAGGTAAGAACAGGAGAGGAGTCATGAGCCGCAATTCAGACGCCGTTATTATCACGTGGTGTGCTTCCTAGCGAGCAAAGCTGGCGCGAGCAAAGCGGCAGCTGAAACAGCGAACGCACAGCATCGTATCCTCATCTCCGTCCGGTCCGGTCTGGTCTTCATGCAAACCACATTGAAATGCACGGTCAAGATGGGACGAACTCCCCGGAGGCACGCAGGCAGGCAGGCTGCTGCAGCACACCAATGGCCTATTAATTAGGTCAGCACGCTGCATGGATGCTCGTAAACTGCGCACAGGAATATAATCTGGCGAAGAGAGAAAGAAAGATGCGACGCACAAGGTCCTGTTGGAGTTGGGCTGCTGCTGTTTGATTGAGATGGTGCTAATAACCAGCTTGAGTTTGTCTGGCATGACACACTGACAGGGATGCGTCGCATGCGGATCGCTCTCAAGCCCTAAAATCTAAGCCTCGCACTCGCACTCGCACTCGCAGGGTCGTCCTCGGAGTGTTTATTCTGATAGTTAAGCGCTGGCATCGTCAACGGCCATCGTTTAGCCATCCAATGACGTACATCGATATTGTTTGGATCGGTCTGGACGTCTAACCTAGAGGACGTTTGAGGAGGTCTATGGCAACGATCCATCCAAAATCAAGGCGAAACCCACACATTCCTACAATCATGCCCGTCCTCCCGTGCGACAGCCTGCCTCTTCTGATGTCTCCACCCAATTGTCGTCCTCCCTCTTTCCATCGGCCACCACCGCCAGTGGCGGATTTGGGCCTGGCCCAGTTCGCCCGGGGCTTGGCCCATTTCTGGGTCCGCCACTAACCACCGCAGTGGTGCCTAAGACGATGTTCGTCGTCCCACCGAAACAAAACCGAAGGAGGTCATCCGCAAGGTCGCATCTGAGCTACGCCAAGGCCGGCATGTCAAGGCGACAGAGAAGACGAAGAAGGTGGCGGCGGACGATCAGGCTATAGGCCTTCATCAAAAGGCGAAGAAGGGGGTGGAGTAGCCGTGTTGCCCAATCAATCACAGCCTAGGCCCGCCCAGCTGAAGCCGCCGTACTACCACACCGCCTAGCACCTCGACATGTCCAACATGCAACCATCGTCGCAGGAGCCCGCGGCCTCCTTCTCCTCGGGCCATTGAGCGTTGCTCATCGTCAACCTCAGCATCGACTACCTCTTCACGAAGCCGACGCTTGTCAGATCACGGATTCCCGTTGTGGAGCTCTCATCCACCGGTGCATGGTCACTGTTTGCCGGAATGACTCGACCAAACACGACGACCTGGTAAGCACACGCCTTGCTGAAGCAGCTAACTAACAGACGCAGTAAAAAACCGTTGCGAAAATAGAAATTAACCGTTTCTTAAAAAACAAACGCAGTAAAACACACACAACATTGTATCCTTTTTCTCCGGTCCGGTCTTCATACGTACTGGCACATTGAAATCTACGGTCAAGATCGAACTCCCTGCGTGCTGCAGCGGCACCCATTAATTAGGTCGTCGGGCATGGATGCTCGTCCGCTCGCTCATCATAAACTAGGCACAGGAATATAATCTGGCAAAGGGAGAGAGATGCGACGCACAAAGGCACGTACGGCCATACCCTTTGCACTGCTGCTTGATTGAGGATTGAGATGGTGCTAACCAGCCCTAGTTCGCCTGGCCTGACAGGGACGCGCCCCATGCGGATCGCTCTCAATCTCTCTAATCTAAGCCTCCCACTCGCAGGGTCCAACTCAGAGTATTTATTCTGATGGTTTGGCAAAGCATGGCGTCGTCGTCGTCCTGATCATTCTCCCGTCACCAGCCGTTCTTCATTGAATAAACAAAGGACGTGCCAACCGCATGCATTGGTCTACGGTCTAAATTCTACAGGTACCGTTTGGATAAGTGTTCCCAGTCAGCAGCATCCAGGAGATTACGGCATCTCCGACGGACGACCGGCAAATTTTCTCTCGCATTCGTCCGCGAACTATTCCCCGTTCCCGGGCAGCAGCATCCAGAAAATTAGGGCATCTTTGACCGTGACCGATAAATTTCCCGCCGCATCCGTCTGCGGACATGGAAACAGTCCGAAGACACGGATACGAAAGACGGCCATCCAACGTTATCCGCATACATTTCAATAATTTTTTAAACCAATCGAACGAATTCGTGCAAACACGATTGATTTTATACAAATCGGACAAAAATATTTACATTTTGAACATATTTTAACTAAAAAGGTAAAACTACGTTCACGTACGGTCGCGCAGAGCTCCACTTCCACGACGTGGATACACTACACTAGTCTACGGCCGGTCGCGGCGGATTCCTTTGTCTTTCTCATGTCTGACAGCCCGCTCATCAGACTGAGGGGAGCCCCGGAGGTATATTCTTCCCCCGTATCTTCCCTATGTCCGGCTGCACCGCTCATAAGAGTGGCAAAGAGGGTGCTTCAGCCGGAGATGAAAGGGGGCTCCTCCGCTTCCGTGGAGCCCAGTTGGGGCCCGACGATGGTCTGAGATAAAGAACCGGGCATGTCACCGGCTGTACAAGCAGGCGACGCTCCGACGGTGGCCTCCTGTGTTCTACTTTCCCTCGATGTTGGCGGCGGAAGCAGACGCGCTAGCCACCGACTCGTCGATCTCCGAGCATCCGGCTTCTTTCCCTATCGGTAGGGCACGGTTACGCGTGCCTTGACGACGGATAGTGCAGTCGCAGGAACGGGAGGGCGGTACGACGTGCCGTCGTCCATGTCAGTGACGATACTTGTGCCGCTGTCCCCCCCCCCCCCCCCCCTCGTGCCGGCTTGGAGCAACTCACCACTCCTCCGCGAGCTGGCTTGGAACGGTGAGTTGCTGAACCACGCGCCGGCTTGGAGCGGCAACTTGCTCCGTCGGGCTATACGAGGGAGGTGGAGCAACGAGTTGCCTCGCTCGTATCTGGCGGGCTCGACAGGCCACCCAGTCGGCTTTTATGCCGAATAACTATTCTTCCTGCTCGTCGGATGCCATCAAAAGGGTGGATAAAATGGTGAAAGGAGTATATGGGGAGCGGTGAAGTGGTGCGATTCTTGCCCGACGTCTGGTTTCCTTTAAATAGCGAGCGGGCGACCGGAGGAGCTTGTGTTTAATGCCACCCGCTCGTGAACGGACATGTGGTCGGAGTATGTTTTTTTGCTTCCACGCGGGTTTAATGGAGCGTTTGAATACGACGAGGAGGCGTGTTCAGCCGGGTGTACAGCGGGCGACGCTCTTGGCCGGCGCGCCGCTTCAATGGCGGAGCCAGTGAGGTCGCGTTCTCCCTGAGTCGTCTTCAATGTGGAGCGTCCGCTTTACAGCGGCATGAATGCGGGAAGCCGGCGCCGGGCGGGAACGTGAGCGTACGAGGGAGGAGGGGTTTGGGTGGTCCAGGGCGATCAGACGCGGGCTTGGGTGCTGTTCGGACGCCTGCAAAGCCCCCGCCCCCCACGTTTGTCTCTGATTTGCGAGAGAAAGTACGCCTGGACAGCCAGCAAACCGATACAAGCCCGCGTTGGATAGCGCAACATGTCCGTACAGCGCGGTTCGGACATGGGCGGTTTGAGGGTCGCCGTTGGAGATGCCCTTATAACACAGACAGGAACCTTTGGTCTATGGGTGTATATACACCCTATATGAAAAAATAGTAATTAAATAGAAAGTAAGAAAATTCTGTTTTTTTTTTTTGAAATAAACTTGACCTATTGTACTAGTAAATAAATTCCACAAAAGGAAAAACATCGTTGACTTCTTTTTGAAAAGAACAAAAAATTGTCCAAAATAGTGTAAATAGTGACCTACAATAGCAAATAATTTTTTTGCCCTGAAGTAAAAAAAATCATGAAAAATATATGTACGCAAAAGAAAGTCAAGTTTATTTTAAAAAAACTTTAATCTTTTTTTGACTTTCTTTACATTTATTAAAAAAATATTATCATATCAGATGTATATACACCCAGGAACTAAAGGGTATTTCCCTTATAACACGGCCAAACCTATACATGGTGGCGGATCCACCATGGGGGCGTGCTGGGGCAGCCGCCCGGGCTCTCCGGCGACGGAGCAGGGTATCTTCCGTGCCTAGCGACCATCAACACAGTGCAACGAAGCTCCATCGTCATCTGTCGTCCCAGCTAACCTCAATATTTGGGTTCGTCACTCTGTATACATGAGCTGTAGTAGCACACACTAATAGGTCATCTAGTTTGATAGTATGGCTTTCTTGTGTGTAGTTGAGAAACTGGCCGAATGAGACGTCTCACCAAAATGACAGCCGGTGCCTTGTACTAACACACAGGAACATTTTGTGGTCCGTTCAATCACAGCGTGTACCATGCATATGCATGTTATAAGAGGACCACTTATCCTGCCTCCACGTAGTACTGCAGCAATCTACCGTACGAGTACCGCTACAAAGCTGTGGGTACTCGATATACAGGCATGAACTTTGTCCACCCCTCCTTCTCAGGTGGACCTTTTAAGTTGCAATCTTTGCAGATTATTATGGTCTGCTCTCTCAAAATTGCGCTGAATAGGTTCCATCTTCCATTCCATGCAAGCCGATGCATGAGTCTCAAGCACTGATGCAAAAGTTACTAAAATCGCCTGGCAGAATACTATACCTGACCAGAGGGAGATCACATACCCTCTTCTTAGAGCATCTCTAGCAGACCCCGTATAATCGCCGGAACTATAAAATTCTGGCGATTTTACGGGTTTGGGCCGTTTTAGCTGCCAGAACAGATACCGCAAAAGCAGCCTGGCCCGTAAAAAGTTTTCGGTGGCCCGGAAACGAGACCCCGCGACCACTATATCTACGGGTTCGGTAGCTGGATACGGGTCCGAACCCTATCCCTCCGCCGCCGCGAAAACCCCCCTTTCCTCACCGCCGACGACTCAGATTCGCCGCGCTCCCATCCAATCCGCCGCCCCGCCCCTCCATTCCACCGCCGGAGATGGCCAACGACGACCCCGAGAGGGCGCGTTGCGTCAGATCCGACGCGGCGCGGAAGCGCGCCGCATTGCGGTACACGCGTTGGGGCCGGTCGCCGCCGCCGTCGCTCCTCCGCCGCGAGACGGAGGAGTACGACCGCGCACGCGGCCGCCTCTTCTCCGGCGGTGGCAGCTCGTCCGCCGCGTCGAGCTCGCGCTCCTCCCTCACTCCGGTGAAGAGGGAGCTGGAGGAGCTCCCCCCGGTGAAGAGGGAGCCAGAGCGGTGCCGCTGGACGGCTACCGCACGAGCTCCGGTGAGCTCTATTTTGCGTAGTGCGGTAGGGTAGTTATTAGCTCCGGTGAGCTCTAGTTAGCTTAGGTGTAGTTAGCTCCGGTGAGCTCTATGGTATGTAAAGGCTCAATGCTATGTACTATTGAATGATCGATGCTATGCTATGTACTGTTGAATGATCGAAGCTCCGGCCATCTTTTTCGCTAAATTTCTAGCGCGAAACAGTTTTTTCAAAATTTACGGTTTGAGATACAGGTTCTGCTCCGCCGCACTGATTTTCAACCCGTATACACCCTTCCGCGCGAACTGTAAACTGCGTTTACAGTTTCGGAGAATAGGGGGTCTGCTAGAGATGCTCTTACGCTCTCCAGGGTTCAAACAGGCACACTGTAGCTCGAAAGGAAACCAGATTCCCAACGAACCATAAATTATAAAAGACCAAAAACGACAGGAAGACATAGCCTATCTGTGACAGAGTACACTCCTATATGGATCGATCGCTTGCCCGTGAAGCGATTAGGTTTTGGCCAAGCCCCTTTTACCAGCGCCTCCTCTATGTTCCAAAGCAGAGATCAATGGCTCTTGTCCACAGGTGGCCGAGGCTTAGCAGACACGCGCAATAATGCAGCTGCCATGGCTGCTAAAAAGCTTGTGTTACCATGGTAAACTAGTCCTTCAGCAACAACAACAATAACAAAAAAAAAAAAACTAGTGTACTGCTCAATGGAATGGACCCCACGTGTCCAGGGTGCATGAGGCCAGCCGATCATGCACGGTTCCACTTCCACGCACTCACAATGAGAGAGGAGGGGCTCTTTTACCCTGATCCGTTCATTCAGTGAATATTCCGAAAGCTACGTTTCAACCGTAGGATAGGAGACCATTTGTTTGCAAAATGAAAGAGCATCGCCTGTCTAGATTCTTAGTGCTATAAAAATCGGATAAATGCATGGTGGATTATGAATAATGGGTGGATGTAAAGGCCGTGTTTGGATGCTTCTCCTTGGATCATGGTAGGTATACACACGTATTCTTGTCGAGCTGCGCAAGTAGCAGAAACAGAACAAAGCCACGTCAGACGCATAGTTACAATGGAGATGGATACAATCGTGCCTTTACCGAGTCTGAGATCTAGAGTATATTTTTATTTTTATTTTTTAAACAGGGGAGGGATCCCGAAGGATCCCGAAATTTATTCATGATAGCAGCACATATTACATCCGGGCCCAGAAAAGAAAAGAAAATACAAACTAGTCCGTGGACTTTGCAGAAAGGACCTTAAACGGAGTAAAAGAAAAGCGATCAGGTCCTCAGCACCCACTCGGCTTCCACCTCGCCGTCGCCGGGGAACATGGCCACTTGGGGCGACGAAGCTGCCATAGCCAAAAGCCATGGCCACCAAGCAGATGCTGTACTGCCTCCCTGTAGGCGTCATGGCCGGGAGGAATTGATTCGGCCGCCTTTTGGCCAGAAGAGTCACCGATGAGGATGAAGCTGCAGGCCTTCGACCGCCATCACCATCTCCAGCGAAGGAAACAAGTAACGGCAGGCGCCATCGCCCTCCATCCAGCGTCAGTGAAGATAAGCTCCCCAATCGCCAGATCTGAATCCTCCACTTCCTCTCCATCTTCCATCCACCACCGTGATGACCAGAAGAGTGGAGAAAGAAGCTCGATCCGAACTCCAGCAAGAGAACACTGACTCCAGAGCCAGCTCTACATCTTACATCAACGAGAAAAGCTCCAGCAACCCGAGCTACAGCAGAACTCGAAGGAAGAAGCAGAACATGGCTTGGATCTGATTTATTCAGAACAAAAACCAAACACAAACAAACCATAAGATCCGACCCTCTCTCCCTCGCATCGTCAGCTAGCCGTGGCCGCTGCCGACGGGAAGGAGAGGGGCCGGCGAGGGACAGAGAGATTTGGGCGAGCTACAGGAGAAAAGGAAAGGGAGAGGAGCACGGCATCCGCCAGACCATTTTCAATTTATTCCGTCTTCAGACTTCAGGGCTGGTAGCCAACAGAGGGCTGGGATATCCAGAGTTCCAGACTAGTGGAGCTAAAAACACAACATTAACATTTAGGGCTCCTTTGTTTCAAAGGAATTGCATAGGATTTTTGAATGATTTGAACCGTTAGAAATTTTTCCTTTGATTGACATTTGATTCGTAGGATTGACATCCTTAAGAATTTTTTCATTAGAACCATTTGTACTATATTTTGGAGAAAAAATTTCATCCACTCAAACCTCTTTATAGAATTCTTTTGCTTTTTCTATGTTATCAAACATTCTTTCAAATCCTGTAGGGTATTATAGGACATGTCATTCTATTCCTACATTTTTTCTATTCCTTTATTTTGAGAATCCTACGAATCAAAGAAGCCCTTAGGCGTGCATGATAACTGCTCGTGGTAGGAAGGATGAACTCATTGTTGGCCGTGCGAGAACAGAAGCACGGACAGAAATGACATGCAGCGGCACACGATAAGATCCATCCCCCACCTCTCTCTGTCTAAGAGCATCTACAACCGGATATGACAAATCCGGCCCCTCAAACGCCCGCGGACGCGCCTGGACGCGTCCGCGGGCACTGACCGGGCACGCCTCAAATCCGCTCGTCCACATCCGTCTTCCTCATATCCGACCCCCTATTTCCATACTACCCATGCAACGTGGATCAAATTACGTCGATCAAACGCAGGACATATGAATCCGGACACGAGATAGCATCACATTGCAACAAAAGCTCCACCAGTTCATACATACGACGGACAAATTTTAACCTAAGCTAATCTAACTAGTACTTGCGGGCCGGACCTTTCCCCTTGCGGTCGCCGGCGTAGCTGTAGCCGTCGGTGGCGGGGGGCTGGTCGTCGTCGTCGTCGGAGGAGGAGTCGTCGTCGTCGGAGGAGGAGGAGGAGTCGGAGACGATCACGAGGCCCTTCAGCAGCTCCGCCGCCCGGTCCTGCCGGCGCTTGAGCTTGGCCAGCCGCGCCCGCTCCTTCGCCGTAACCGCCGCGAGCCGCTCGGACTCCTCAATGGCGATGCGGAGGGCCTTGGCGTTCTTGCGGCGGAGCCTCCTCGCGTCCGACTCCGCCGTCGTGAGCGACCGGCGGCAGATCCACGCGAGAAGGTGGTCCTCATCCATATCCGCTAGAGCCCGCGCCCGCTCCTTCGCCGTCTCCGCGGCCTCCCTCTCCCTCCGCCGCTGCCTCTCGCGACGGGCGGCGCGCGCCTCCGACTCCGGCGTGCGCGACCGGGCCGGAGGGGCGGGCAGAAGCACCCACCGCTGCCCCGCAGGGGGAGCAGCGGCGGGCGGAGGGAGGGCACGGCGGGAGGGAGCCCGCCCCGTCGGCACGGACTGGGCTGGCCGTCGGTCGCCTCTGCCCAATGCACGGGACGGGCCAGCGCCGGCGTCCGAAATGCGCCGACGGGGAGCGGGCGGCTTCGAGGACGCTCCAGATCCGGAGCTGCCTCCGGTCTCCGCCTTGGACCGCTCCAAGGCGATGCGGAGAGCCAGCTTGTACTCCGGATCGGAGTCGCCGGAGGCGCTGCCGGAGCTCGACATGCTCGTCGGCGGGGGGAGAGGAGCGGGCGGAGAGGGGAGAGGAGCGGACGAAGCGAGAGTGAGTGAGCTAGGGTTTCGCCGGACGGGGGTTTTTAGTGGGACAGGGTGGGGTCGGGTGGGCCGGGCTTGTCAGGCGGACGCGCCCGGGCCACCCCATATCCGCCCCATATTTGGGCTGGATATGGGGGGTGCCGGTCAGTCCGGGCGTTTGAAGCCCGTTTGAGGGGTCCGTCTGGGTCAACTTTTTTTGACCGGACAGCCCGCCCGGACGTATGAGGCGTGTTTGAGAGGTCCGGTTGTAGATGCTCTAACTAAGCTAAGCTGCACGGCTGCCGGGCTGCATCGCCACCTACCTGCCTACCTACCACTCCCCGACCAGGGGTAACAAAATTCCATGACGGCCGAACATGTCATTAACGGATTACTGAAATTGAAAGGCTACATTACACATGATGGCCAGCAAAATAGTGTGCGGAATCATCACATAATTAGTGCTTCTGACTCAAACCCACCACCCAGATACCCTGCTGAAGAAAGCATGATAAAAGTTCTGTGCCCACAGATAACATAATCTCCTTGTCTTTACAAACACACATCGAATTCCTCGAGCAAAAGGTTCCACAGTTTTACAGGTACATAACCTCTTCTCTTACCAGCATTGACGGCGACCGATCGTAGAAAGCATCACATGTTGCGTACTTTTAATCAATATAATCGGCATGTTGCATACATTTCGACCGTGGGATACGAGATCATTTGTTTGCAAAAATGAAAGAGAATGACTTGTCTAACTTCCTAGTTCTATAGGAAAAATTTGGATAAAATGCAAGATGGATTGTGGATAATGGGTACATGGAAAGGCTGTCTTTGGCCACCTTCCTGTTGGATAACTGCTCCTTGGACCATGGTAGGCATGGGCGGATTCAGGCCCCGGGCAGCAGGGGCGGCGGCCTGGGCGTGAAGCCCATCAGCTTCGTATACTGTAGCACTCTTGCTACAGTAAATGCTACAGTCAGCGAAGCCTGCCTGGGGCCTAGCCCATTCCTAGGTCCGCCACTGATGGTAGGTATACACGCATTATTATTGTGGAACAGCGCAAGTACGTACCAGAAACAGAACAATATGAAGAAGCTACATCATAGAGATGGATACCAACATACCTTCACGGAATCTGGAATCCGGAGTATATTCAATTTCTTGCCTCTTCGGGGCTGCAAGCCAAGAGAAAGCTGGGATATATGTACAACCCAGTAGAGCTGAAAGGGGGAAATGAAACAGTCAGATCTACTAGGCAGCCTTGAAAATTGCTGGCAGTAGAAAGGGATGAAATTTGTTGGATGTATCTGGTCAGAAAACACAGAAACGACATACATTGGCACTGCACATGATAAGAAACTCCACCTCTCTCTGTCCATGTCCATTCCATACTCCCCTGCACCACCACCACCTAGGCCCATACTTATTCCCTGGCCATACCAGGGATAACAAATATCCCTAACAACAAAGAAATTGGAGGCGATGATGGCCAACAAATACGATAAGAAATCATCACATAATTAGTGCTTCTGACTCTGACCCACCACCAAGATTCCCTGAAGGAAGCGTGATAAAAGTTGTCTGTTCTGAGATAATTCTCCTAGTCTTTACAAATAGATGGAATTGATGAAGAAAAGGTACAAGAGTTTTACAGGCACATCACTTGTTCTCCTCTCTTACCAACACTGACGGGTGACGGCGACGGGGATCTTGGAAAGCACCGCATGTTGCAAACAACTTTAATCAGAACGCATGAGTCGGCATGGCATAGTGCACAGCTGTAATCCATCACTGATTCACAGAGCAAAAGGTTTCTTAGAGCTAGATTGTTCAGTTTCCTTATAGCATGATGATGATGTAAAATACATCATCAAATTATGCTTCAAGTAAAATTTGCATCACCAAAAAAATGGTTTTTTACATCATACAAAACCTACAACTCCAACAAATGATGTAAATTTGGCCACTAAGGGCATCTTCAATGGCAACCCGCAAATTTCCTCCCGCATCCGTCGGTGGACAGGGGGACCAGTCCGCGGACATGGATGTGGGAGGACGCCATCCAACGCTAGCCGCATATATTTCAAACTCTTTTTCAACAAATGGATGAAATTCATGCAAATACGACCGAATTTCATGCAAACATGACAGATTTCATACAAACACGGCGGATTTCATTACATTTCGAACATTTAGCACAAAAAAAACCCGCCCCTAAACCTATCCTACGGCGGCGGCAGCCGGCGTGTCGTCCTCCCATCCGCTGTCTTCATGAGCACCGGCGATAAGACCGATGAAGAGAAGGTGCGGTCACCGGCGAGGAAGAGTAGAACACGGGAGACGGACTGGCCCACATGGGACACAAGGCACTGCCGCCTCCCGTGGCCTACTCATCCTCGGAGGAGTCCACGACCTGTCCGTCGCTGGTGGACATGAGGTCCACGATGGAAATGGTGGCGCCGGCATTGTCTTTGTCCCACCGGGCCGACCGATGGTTCGTCGGCGACGCGTAGGAGGCGCAGCTGGCGTTGTTCTTCTCCGTGATCGTCTGCAGCTGCGCCTCCGTGGCGGCCGCTTCCTGGCGAGCAGTGGCTTGAGCGCGGACGACATCGTAGATGGCACGCTGCTCCGCGATGAAGTTGGGGTTCGCCGCGGCCATGGCCACCATGGCCTCCTCGCCCGTGTGTTTGCCATAGATCTGGCCCTCTGCCAGTCGGTGCTGCCCAAGGAGGAACATGTTGTACCGTTGTTCCTCCTACGCCGGCTGGAACGCCGACAGAGGCGCCAGCGCAGGCTGCACCTCCGCCATGGCGGCGTTGAAGTGCGCCTGTGCCTGCTCCATGGTGAAGCCGGCGTGCACAGGAAGCGCGGGAGCCAGGGCGGAGTCGTCGTCGGAGGCCGTCTCCATTGTGGTGTCGTCCTCGTGTCGGGGACCTCGGGCGAGTTGGCCGGCAAGCCGGCCTCGATCCGCTTGGCACGACGGCTCTGCTAGGCGGCGGCAAGGGCGGCCACCGCGTGCCTCATCTCCTGCGACAGACTATCCCACAATGCTTTCCCGTCGGCGGTCATGGCGGATGTGGACGAAATGATGAGGATGTGGAATAGATTGTGCTGTGGAGATAGCCGGGTGTGGCCGCCCTTAACTAGCGGATTCATGTGAGGCCAGGCGTCAATGTGGGACGCCGGACTGGGTTTCTCGGCCGGCGAGCCTGCTTAATGGCGGCATACGGACGAACGGGGCATTGAACGGGCGTGGTAGATATCCGTCCCGTCATGTCCAGTCACGCGTCTCCAGCATTGAATAGGCGTGGACACCGGAGACACGTCGCGGGCGACGCCCTCCGCCGGCGAACCGCTTCAATGCCAACGCCAGTGAGAAGTCGTGTCCGCTCTTCAATGATGAGTGAACGCTCTACAATGGCATGAATACAAGCATGTGGCGCCGGTTGGGTGGCACATTGGGAGGGGGGGGGGTTTGGTGGGCCAGGGCGGTCAGAATTGGGCGAAGTAGCGGTCCAGACTCTTGCAAAGCTCCCGCTTGTTTGTCTCCGGTTTGCGGGAGAAATCATGTCTGGACCGCTCCACGAACCGATACAGGACTGAATTGGATGGATTCCGCGGTCCGAACAACGTGATTCGGACGTATGCGGGAGGTTTGCGGGTCGGTGTTGGAGATGCCCTAATGCTCAAATAAATTATGTAAAAGATAGTTCATCCACACAAACAAAAATGCAAAGATACCAAGTCCATTCCAAACAAACACAGTTCATATTACAAACATTGCAACAACTACTTCATACCAATTCTACTTGATCACCCTAAACATAATCTACTCGTCGGACTCGGGGTCGCTTTGGAGTGAGTCTCAGAACTCGTCGGTCTCAGGGGCGCTCTGGAGCGAGTTCCAGAACGCGTCGGACTCGGTGTCGTCGTAGGTGTTGAGCTCCTCCTCCTCCTCGCCGGATTCGATGGGATCACTGTCGAGGGGACGGCCTCGTCCTCCTGCTTCACCTGATTCTTCTTCTAATGGTCGCGCTTCCAGAAGAACTTCAACTCGTACTTAATGTATTGTGGATTCTCCCACGCAAACCTCGCCGTCACCACTTCATCGCTCTCGCCAGGAGCAATGTGGATCACCTTCTTCTTCTTCTTCTTCTTCTTCTTCTTCTTCTTCTTCTTCTTCTTCTTCTCATTGATTGGCAGTGTATGCCCACATTCTTTGGCCCGTCGAATTCCGCCTGCTTCAGCGATTCGATCTCCTGAAAGTTCATCTCGTGGATTGATCGACCAAAATGCCACGCGACGATGTCATACGGACGTGCGGCGATGTCCGCAGACTCGAGGGTGTCGAGCCAGTAGTGACGATTGTCGCACTGGAACTCCAAACTGAAGCAGTCGGAGGGGGCACGGGTGCGGCGTCGACGCGGGCGGCGGTGTACACGGGAGACGGCGCGACGGAGTGCGACAGGGTACCGCGGAGGTCGTGCGGTGACAGAATAGGGCGTTACGGCGTCCGAATCGGGCGGCACAACTATAGTAGCGGTGCGGCTGTGCGGAGGTGGATTGGGTCGATTAGGGGTCGCGTGACTGTGGGGATGGTGCGGATCCGGCGGCGGCAGGGTTGCGATGGATGGATCCGACGATCACAGGGTGCGGCGGGTGGGTTCGCCGGTGGCGGTCACTCAAGGGTGAGGGAAATGAAAGTTCACAAGGCGGTTGGGCGTTTGGGCGACCGCTTTTAGATTTGCTCGAGCGGCACAGGTGATGCAATTTTGCAGAATCAAGTGCCCTATTTTACATTAGGAAAATTTACATCTGCATCATTTATTGGAGCATCTTTTTCCCACTGATGATGTAAAAATAATTACTTCTACATTATCTATTGATGGCGCCCTTACTCAGAGGGTAACTCCTAAATATTACCAGTGTACTTTCAGAGAAAGAAGGCATCATGTAGCAATAGTGAAACCTTGTTATTTGCACGTATGAAGGCAGACATTTCAAATGAAATCTGGAACTGCATTTCGACTTTCATGTACAAACGTGAACATGATTTGTCCAATTTAACTAACTTGACATGTGTACTGATGAGCTGCCCGATGGAAAAGGAAATGAAACTAGGCAGAACAAATGAAAGGGTCGTTTTGGCGTGCACATTATTTATTGATTGCTTCCATTTACGCCACAACACATCTTTGCTTTGCTTGCTCAACTTATCGTATAATAATAAAGATATCTGCATTTTACATCAGCCGGTTGGCAAACCACGAATTGTATAAATCAGCAGCGTAACCATTGCACGGTAACAATATTAATCAAAGAATGAGGCCCTAATAAGAGCTAAAAGAAACTTGACAGCAGCTCGGCGTGAAAATTATGTACTTGGTCACAACAGAAGTTTCCTTCCTTTGGTATGGCTGGCTAATGGATTCGCAGGGTCAGCTGCATCCCTTCTTGCGTCTTCATCATCTATCATGGTTGAAAAGAAACCGAGGCCTCCGCCTTACGATTTTGTCGTGAATCGCGTCAAATACTCTGTCTTAACCATCAACCCATCTATATCAATCCATCTCTCAAATGTGGAACGGGGTTATTATTCCGTCCTCGGCCGGCCGGAGCTGCTTCTGAAAGATCTGTAGCCTGCAGGGGACAGCCATGTACGAGCAGACACCCTGTACAGAGCCTACACAAAACCGTTTAACTTGTATATCAAAATTACGAAAGCCTGAAAAAATCTACGACACCATCGCGCACATCGTACCTCAGCTCGTGAAAATGCTGCGAGATGGGTCGATGTTCGTACAGCACAAATATATACTCCATCCGTACAGTAATCACTCTGCTGCTGCTAGTAGTAGTACCTCAACCTCAGAGTAATATTTTAACTGTCACCGCTGGCTGCAGACAACATCGCCGGGGATGTCTTTTCGCGCCGCGGTAGCGTCAGTCTCAATCAGAGGCGCGTCAGTCAATAACACCGACAGCAGCAGCGATTATAACTAGTAGTTAAATGTAGATACATAAACAATCCCTCGGTATTAAAACACTACACGCGGTAATTATAGTGTTACCGCTGCGTTGCGGAAGCAGCAGCAGTAACACATGGTCAATGCACGCAGCCATGCTAAACTCAGTGAAACGGGATGATTGGTCTCCCCATGACCGGATCTTACAGTCTTGGTAAATGGGGGTAAAAACAACGTGCTAAACAGAAGACCGCATACTGACGAGGAGGGGGCCCACATGGCAGTACCCCACCCCCTGCATCTGCATTGGTGAATGAAGGTTGGATGCCTCAGGCCCACAGGTTGGGAAGGCCGGTGGAAACACAATCAGCTTGCAATGGCGCAAAGCGCTGCAGCAAGCAGTGAAGTGAAAGGGTTTTCACTCTACGGCCGACTGCCCACAAGAAAGATTCTCTTCATTTCCAGTTTCGACGAAGCAGACATGCTTTGGTCGTCTGATAAGCAAGCTCTAAGATTGGGGTTAATAAACTCATTTAGCAACTAACTAGTAGAAAATTCCGATATTATGCTACTAGATGCACGAGCACTGCCAGTGGCACGGCATGTGCTTGATGCACAAGCTAGCTGCCGCTGGAGCATAGCTTAAGTAAAACAAAAGGCAATGCAAAATGGCAACAGAGGGAATCAATCCGTCCTGACGAGCGAGCTAGAAAGCCGTCGATTTGCTTTTGCTCCTGGCTTTTCTCGTGCCACAAGCGCCCGAAAGACAACTTTCTTTGCCACACACTTTCGTGCCTCTATTATTGTTTTCTCCATCGACCATGAAAAAAGGCGGTTACCAAAAGCCTAGCTAGCTAGTGATGCTCTAGTGCTATACTACAACAAATGGCCATACTACTTCCCTAATCCCTACCATAATAAGAGCCGGATCATTGCATGCCCTAGCTCGCTCACTGATGAAGGAATGGAGCAAAATGGAGATCGGTGGCGCACCGAGATGAATTGAACTGGATGGGTATGCACGTGAACGGACTTTATAAAAAAAAATTGAGCAATGACGTGCCCGGTCACATCCGCGGACGCATCCGGGCGGTCCCTCATATTTCGTTTCGTGCATCAACATACCTCATATTCGGACTCTTAAATCCATGCAAAGTCATGCACGTCGATCATTCGATATTAAACGTCGCACGTAAAACAAATGTTGGTATATGTTGGGTCGTTGGGCCCCTACCTCCCCTCCCGGTCGCTCCCGCGAGCAACGCGGAAGGGAAACCCTAGCCCTCGGCCAAAGGCCGCCCCCTCCCCTCCTCCCCCTCGCCGCCGCCGGCTTGCGCTAACGGGCGAAGCCCGGTCAGCCTCGGCAGCGGCGGGGCCTCTCTTCCCTTGCTCGCCAGGGCCGACGCGGGTCGGGATCTACGGGCGGCGGCGCCGCGTTGGCCGAGGGCGCGGCGGTGCGGCGGTGGCTGGGCCGGTGCCTGGCGGCGGCGCGTTGAGCTCGGCGGTTTCTGCGCGGATGCGCCTGGAGGTGTGGCGGTGGCCACACGCGCGTGGCTCCCCTGTTTCCCTGCAGCGGGCGGCAGGGGCAGATGCGAAAGAAGGCCGGCCTGGCCGCACGGTCGGCGGGTTGGCGGCGGGCGTGAAGCTTGCTCCCGGGACTCCCCCGCGGTCCTCGGAGCGGATCTGAAGGCTGGTGGTCCCCCCCTCGCGCCCGTTCTTACCTCGCCAACCCACGCTACCGGCTGGTGGTCCTCCGGCTCGCCGGATCTGGTGGCTGGGTGAGGGTGGGGGGCTGGTTTGGATCGGGGGAAACCTTTGGCTGGCTGCTGCAGCCGCGATGCCGGTGGTGCTCTGGGCGTCGCTCCCCTTCCTGAAGGCGGCATCACGATCCTCCAATGCCCCCTTCCTCCATGTTCCGGGTGAAAACTCAAATCCAGGATTGGGTGGCGACGACGCTCCGGCGTCGTTGTTCTTCTTGAAGACGCCACCTTTGGACTGTGGCGTGGTGGTCGGGGATGCGGTGGCGGGGGTGGTCTACCGGATTCCTTCAGTGGGGGCTCCCACTTGGCTACTTGCGGTGGATGTGATCCTTGCTGACGGCCATGACGAAGTTTGGGGCGTCGCCTCGCACGGTGAGGTAGCTGTCCTCTATCTCTCCACGACAACCCGTTGGCCCTGTTCCTTCCGCTCGGTGGTGAGCGGCTTTGCTTGCCGATGGTGTGGCGCCCTATGATCTAGATGCGAAGGCAGGGATGCCCTCTTTGGCGGAAGAGACGGATGACGGACCAACTATGGTTGGCCTTCCGAGTGGATGGAGCACGGTTTTCATCCAGCTGCGGGTTACTCCCTCGTCCTTGTCGTGTCGTATGCAGGATCTTGTTCGCCGAGAGACTCGATGCCCAAGCCTCGCTTGTGCATTCGATGTTTGTTAGTGGCTCTTTCGGTGTCTTGTACCTTTGCTGTTTTCTGTTTTCCTCTTGTACTTGGATTTGGTGATCGATGTTGTGGTGGTTGCTTTATAATATGAAGCGGGGGGTAACCCTTTTTCGTGAAAACAAATGTTGGTACCGAACATAAGAAGTGTTTACATCAAATTTATTTGAAGTGCACAATCAATGATCCGCTCTTTGATTTCCATTGTGGGTCCACATATGCTCAACCAAATCATTGAGTAGTTGCGTGTGCACGTGATGATCTCGGAGATTATGATGCATCTGCAGAAAGTTCATAAGCTGAACTGCATCTTGATCTTCACGCATGTGCTCTCCCCCATCCCGACCATCTCACCAACAGCATCTGCCGCAGTACCAAGTGCAAGCATCCTCATAGTAGCCGTGCACTTTTGCTTCGCAGAGAAAGAGAGTTGACCGCAACAATCCCTTGTGAGCTTGAAGTAGTCATCGTGTGCCTCCACTCCCTCCACAATGCGCAAAAACAATGGTTTTCGCATGCGAAAACGACGACGAAACCATGGATCATCCGGGAAAGTTGGGTTCGGAGCAAAGTAATCCTTCTGCAGTAGCTTTGCTCTGGATACCCTATCCCGATTGATGACTCTTCTCCCTTTGATTGAGCCCTTGAAATTGAGAATGTGCTCCACTTCCGGTCCATTTACTCGTGCATGCTCATGAGCATTATCATGTCCACTTCTTCGCCTGAATCTGATGAATCGAAGAACTCATCTTGAATCACTAGATCAAGCTCCGTCGGTCCATACTACTCGCCGGACGAAGCATCGGAATCCATCGTTTCCCCTAAAATTTTGACCAACAAATCCGGTCAGACATTCCGTCGAACACATCCGGCGCAAGGCAGAGCCAGAGAGTTGCCGGACGTACCACGGTGTCTTCAGGGCCGGCGATGACGTCCTCCTCGGAGAGGTCGGGAGAGATGATCCCTCTGACCGAGCGGCCCGGGGGGGGGGGGGGAGGAGGCTACTAGGCAACGGAGCGCGCGCGGTGGCGGAGCTGCGAGACGGACGGCACGAGGAGGAAGAAAAGAGGAAAACAGGAAATGGATCCGGCAGTTCTGCGGGGTGAATTTGGTGCAATTTCCGGTTGGGTCAGGATGTCGGGTCTGACTTGGCGGGCGTGCCCGGGCGCGCCCGGGCTCCCCCATATCCGCCCCATATTTGGGCTGGATATGAGGGGTGACGGTCAACCCGGGCGTTTGAGGCCCGTTTGAGGGGTCCGTCTGGATCAATTTTTTGTGACCGGGCGGTTTGCCCGGGCGTTTGCGACGGGTTTGAGGGGTTCGGTTGTAGACGCTCTATGAGCATCTCTAGCAGACCCCGTATATAGCCGCGACCCGCAAAATAACCACCAAAATACGGGTCGGCGCGGAAAATCCTGCCCGACCAGACACCGCAAACGCGTCCGACTCGTAAAATTTTTTGCGGGGCGCGGCAAAAGATCTTCCCCAACCTTTAGATTCACGGGGTGGGAGGCCGACCCGAGCTCGGCCTCTATCCGCAGCGAGATTTGGCGCGAGGGACATTTCCGCGCGGCCGTTCCCGCTCCCCCACCCCTCCGCCACCATTGCCCCCGCCACCGCCTGCTCCGGTGCATCTTCCCCGGCAGTTCTTCGCTGACATGGATGACTCCCTGCCATCCCCCGTCACCGTCGAGGTCACGCACGCTCAATCCCCTCCGGCGGATCTCGTCGCCGGCCATGTTGGCCCCGCCGTCGCCCAAGGCACCACTGCGCCTGCCCGCAAGCGGCAGGGCAACGTGGTCGTGCAGGGTGGGAATCCGGCTGGCCCCGCCGGGAAGGCCCACGCTCCGGGCGCCAACTGTTGGAAATATGCCCTAGAGGCAATAATAAATTGGTTATTATTATATTTCCTTGTTCATGATAATCATTTATTATCCATGCTATAATTGTATTGATTGGAAACTCAAATACATGTGTGGGTACATAGACAACACTGTGTCCCTAGTAAGCCTCTAGTTGACTAGCTCGTTGATCAAAAGATGGTAAAGGTTTCCTAGCCATGGACATGAGATGTCATTTGATAACGGGATCACATCATTAGGAGAATGATGTGATGGACAAGACCCAAACTATAAACGTAGCATATGATCGTGTCAGTTTATTGCTATTGTTTTCTACATGTCAAGTATCTGTTCCTATGACCATGAGATCATACAACTCCCTGACATCGGAGGAGTACCTTGTGTGTATCAAACGTCGCAACGTAACTGGGTGACTATAAAGGTGCTCTACAGGTATCTCCGAGGATGTCTGTTGGGTTGGCATGGATCAAGACTGGGATTTGTTACTCCGTGTGACGGAGAGGTATCTCAGGGCCCACTCGGTAATACAACATCACAATGAGCCTTGCAAGCAATGTGACTAAAGTGTTAGCCACGAGATCTTGTATTACAGAACGAGTAAAGAGACTTGCCGGTAATGAGATTGAACTAGGTATAGAGATACCGACGATCGAATCTCGGGCAAGTAACATACCGAAGAACAAAGGGAACAGCATACGGGATTAACTGAATCCTTGACATAGAGGTTCGACCGATAAAGATCTTCGTAGAATATGTAGGAGCCAATATGGGCATCCAGGTCCCGCTATTGGTTATTGATCGTAGAGGTGTCTCGGTCATGTCTACATAGTTCTCGAACCCGCAGGGTCTACACACTTAACGTTTGGTGACGATTAGTATAGTTCAGTTATTTTGTTGGTGACCAAAGGTTGTTCGGAGTCCCGGATAAGATCCCGGACATGACGAGGATCTCCGGAAGAGTCCGGAGGTAAAGATTGATATATGTGATAATAGTGTTTTGGTTTCCGGAAGGATTCCGGAATTCACCGGAAGGGGTTCCGGATGTTTCCCGAAATGTTCGGGTACGAGAACACTTTATATGGGCCAAAGGGGTAAAGCCCACGAGGTATTGGAAAGTGCAAAAGGAAGTTTTGCTGCTGCCTTAAGCGGTACTACCGCTGGTAAGGCAGTACTACCGCGTAAGCGGTACTACCGCTTGTGTGAAGCGGTACTACCGCTCAAGCGGTACTACCGCTCGTGAGCGGTACTACCGCTTGTGCGCGGTACTGCAGGGATCCGAGTTGGACTCTTTCCCTGCGGGCCAAACCGACCTTGTGCGGGCAAAACCGACCTGGAGGAGGATTTTACTCCAAGTTTAGACCCCAAGGCTCAACATATAAATAGAGGGGCAAGGCTAGCACACGGGACACATCAAGATTTCCCAAGCCGTGTGTCGGCAACCCTAACCCTCTAGTTCTCCCGTCATAATCTCCGTAGTGCTTGGCGAAGCCCTGCAGAGATTGTTCCTCACCACCATCACCACGCCGTCGTGCTGCCGGAACTCATCTACTACTTCACCATCGCTCGCTGGATCGAGGAGGTGAAGGCGTCATCAAGCCGTACGTGTGTTGAACGCGGAGGTGCCGTCCGTTCGGCACTAGTTCGTGATCGGATCGATGGACGACTTGCGATTTGGATCGCGGAGACGTTCGACTACATCAACCGCGTTTCTTAACGCTTCCGCTTAGCGATCTACAAGGGTATGTAGATTCACTCTCCCTCTCGTAGATGCTCATCACCATGGATAGATCTTGTGTGTGCGTAGGAAATTTTTTGTTTCCCATGCAACGTTCCCCAACAGTGGCATCTGAGCTAGGTCTATGCGTAGATGAGATCTCGAGTAGAACACAAACGAGTTGTGGGCGTGGGTGTATACATATTGCTTGCCGTTACTAGTTGATACTTGATTCGGCGGTATTGTGAGATGAAGCGGCCCGGACCGACATTACGCGTACGCTTACGCGAGACAGGTTCCTTCAACTGACATGTAACTTCGTTGGATAAAGATGGCTAGCGGGTGTCTGTCTCTCTCACTTTAGTTGAATCAATTTCAATGAAGAGGGTTCTTTTAGAAGATCAAAAAGCAATCACTACACCACGTTGTGGTTTTGCATAGGTAAGAACGGTTCTTGCAAACCCGTAGCAGCCACGTAAAATTTGCAACAACAATTAGAGGACGTCTAACTTGTTTTTGCAGGGTATGTTGTGATGTGATATGGCCAATTACATGATGAGATATATGTGATGTATGAGATGATCATGTGTTGTATAGAATATCACGACTTGCATGTCGATGAGTACGGCAACTGGCAGGAGCCATAGAGTTGTCTTTTATTATTTTCGCCGTTTTGCTTTACTTTATCGCTATGAGTTAGCAATAGTCGTGGAAGCAATAGTCGGCGCGACAACCTCATGGCGACACGTTGATGGAGATCAAGATGATGGAGATCATGGTGTCATGCCGGTGACGATGGAGATCATGCCGGTGCTTTGGAGATGGAGATCAAAAGCACGAGTTCATGGCCATATCATGTCACTTATGATTTCCATGTGATGTTAATCCTTTTATGCATCTTATTTTTCTTAGGACGACGGTAGCATTATAAGGTGATCCCTCACTTAAATTTCAAGATAAAATTGTGTTCTCCCTGAGTGTGCACCGTTGCGAAAGTTCGTCGTTTCGAGACACCACGTGATGATCGGGTGTGATAGACTCTATGTTCACATACAATGGGTGCAAGCCAGTGTTGCACATGCGGAACACTCGGGTTAAACTTGACGAGCCTAGCATGTACAGACATGGCCTCGAAACACAAGAGACCGAAAGGTCGAACATGAGTCATATAGTAGATATGATCAACATGAAGATGTTCACCATTGAAACCACCTCAACTCACGTGATGATCGGACTTGAGTTGGTGGATTTGGATCATGTTACACTCGAATGACCGGAGGGATGTCAATTTGAGTGGGAGTTTTTAAGTAATATGATTAACTAAACTCATTATCTAGAACAATAGTCTAAGTTGTCTTTGCTATATTTATGTTGTAGATCATGGGTCGCGCAGTAGCACCCCTGAATTTTAATGCGTTCCTAGAGAAAGCTAAATTGAAAGATGATGGAAGTAACTTTGTGGACTGGGCCCGTAATCTAAGGATTATCCTTACGGCTTCCCAGAAGGCTTATGTCCTTGATGCACCGCTTGGTGATCCACCCGCTCCAGTTGAGTCTCTAGACGTTGTGAACGCCTGGCAGGCTCGTTTTGAAGATTACTCAATAGTTCAATGTGCAATATTGTATGGCTTAGAACCGGGACTTCAAAGATGTTTTGAACGTCATGGAGCATATGAGATGTTCCAGGAGTTGAAGTTTATCTTTCAGAAGAATGCCCGGATCGAGAGATATGAGATCTCCGATAAGTTCTATGCTTGCAAGATGGAGGAGAACGGGTCTATCAGTGATCACGTACTCAGAATGTCTGGGTACTCCACCCGTCTGGCTAAATTGGGGATGCACCTTCCGCCAGAGGCTATCACTGATAGAGTTCTTCAATCATTGCCACCTAGCTACAATAGCTTCGTGTTGAACTATAACATGCACGGGATGAACAAGTCAGTCGCCGAGCTGTTTGCGATGCTGAAAGCCGCTGAGTCTGAAATTCAGAAGGAGCATCAAGTGTTGATGATCAATAAAACCACTAGTTTCAAGAAAAATGGCAAGGGTAAGAAGGGTAAATCCAAGAAGAGTGGCAAAGCAGTTGCTCCTCTCGTGAAGAAACCCAAGGCTGGACCCAAACCAGAAACTATGTGCTTTCATTGCAAGGGAACTGGACACTGGAAGCGGAACTGCTCCAAGTACTTGGCTGACAAGAAGGCGGCCAACAACAAACAAGGTATATATGATATACATGTTATTGATGTGTACCTTACCAACTCTCGTTGTAGTGCCTGGGTATTTGATACCGGTGCGGTTGCTCATATTTGCAACTCAAAACAGGAACTGCGGAATAGACGGAGGCTGGCAAAGGACGAAGTGACGATGCGCGTGGGAAATGGTTCCAAGGTTGATGTGATCGCCTTCGGCACGCTCGCTCTTCGATTACCATCGGGATTAGTGATGAACCTGAATAATTGTTATTTAGTGCCTGCGTTAAGCATGAACATTATATCTGGATCTTGTTTATTGCGAGACGGTTACTCATTTAAATCAGAGAATAATGGTTGTTCTATTTATATGAGTAATATCTTTTATGGTCATGCACCCGATGTGAGGGGTTTATTCTTATTGAATCTCGATAGTAATGATACACATGTTCATAACATTGATGCCAAAAGATGTAGAATTGATAATGATAATACCACTTTCTTGTGGCACTGCCGTTTAGGTCATATTGGCGTAAAACGCATGAGGAAGCTCCATGCTGATGGACTTTTGGAGTCACTTGATTTTGAATCACTTGACACATGCGAGCCATGCCTCATGGGCAAGATGACTAAAACGCCGTTCTCTGGAATAATGGAACGGGCAAGTGACTTATTGGAAATCATACATACTGATGTGTGCGGTCCGATGAGTATTGAGGCGCGCGGTGGTTATCGTTACTTTCTCACCTTCACTGATGACTTAAGTAGATATGGGTATATTTACTTAATGAAACACAAGTCTGAAACATTTGAAAAGTTCAAACAATTTCAGAGTGAAGTTGAGAATCATCGTAACAAGAAGATTAAATTCCTACGATCTGATCGAGGAGGAGAATATCTGAGTTATGAGTTTGGCAGTCACTTAAGACAGTGTGGAATTGTTTCACAATTGACACCGCCTGGAACACCACAGCGTAATGGTGTGTCCGAACGTCGTAATCGAACCTTATTGGATATGGTGCGATCTATGATGTCTCTTGCCGATTTGCCACTATCGTTTTGGGGTTATGCATTAGAGACAGCTGCATTCACTTTAAATAGGGCACCATCGAAATCCGTTGAGACAACGCCATATGAACTTTGGTTTGGCAAGAAGCCAAAGCTGTCGTTTCTTAAAGTTTGGGGATGTGATGCTTATGTCAAAAAGCTTCAGCCTGAAAAGCTGGAACCCAAAGCGGAGAAATGCGTCTTCATAGGATACCCAAAAGAGACAGTTGGGTATACCTTCTACCTCAAATCCGAAGGCAAAGTGTTTGTCGCTAAAAACGGAACATTTCTTGAGAAAGAGTTTCTCTCGAAAGAATTGAGTGGGAGGAAGATAGAACTTGATGAGGTTGTTGAACCTTTACTTCAACCTGAAAGTAGCGCAGCACAGAAAGATGTTTCTGTAGAGCCTACATCAGCTGAAGAGGAAGTTAATGATGATGATCATGAAGCTTTGGATCAAGTTGCTATCGAACCTCGTAGGTCGACAAGGACTCGTACTGCTCCTGAGTGGTACGGCAACCCTGTCTTAGAGGTCATGTTGTTGGACAACGATGAACCTACGAGCTATGGAGAAGCGATGATGGGCCCGGATTCCGAGAAGTGGTTAGAGGCCATGAAATCCGAGATGGGATCCATGTATGAAAACAAAGTATGGACTTTGGAAGTATTACCTGAAGGGCGTAAGGCCATTCAGAACAAATGGATCTTTAAGAGGAAGACCGACGCGGACGGTAAAGCTCGACTTGTGGCAAAGGGTTTTTCACAAGTTCAAGGAGTTGACTACGATGAGACCTTCTCACCCGTAGCGATGCTTAAGTCCGTCAGAATCATGTTAGCAATAGCTGCCTTTTTCGATTATGAAATTTGGCAGATGGATGTCAAAACAGCGTTCCTTAACGGTTTCCTTAAGGAAGAGTTGTATATGATGCAACCAGAAGGTTTTGTCGATCCAGAGAATGCTGACAAAGTTTGCAAACTCCAGCGATCCATTTATGGACTGGTGCAAGCATCTCGGAGTTGGAATCTTCGCTTTGATGAGGTGATCAAAGCTTTCGAGTTTATACAAGTTTACGGAGAAGCTTGTATTTACAAGAAAGTGAGTGGGAGCTCTATAGCGTTTCTAATATTATATGTGGATGACATATTACTGATTGGAAACAATATAGAAATGTTGGAAAGCGTGAAGGAATATTTGAACAAGAGTTTTTCAATGAAGGACCTAGGAGAAGCTGCTTTCATATTAGGCATCAAGATCTATAGAGATAGATCGAGACGTTTAATAGGACTTTCACAAAGCACATACCTTGATAAGATTTTGAAGAAGTTCAAAATGCATCAGTCCAAGAAGGGGTTCTTGCCTGTATTGCAAGGTGTGAAGTTGAGTAAGACTCAATGCCCAGTGACTGCAGAAGATAGAGAAAAGATGAGTGTCGTCCCCTATGCTTCAGCCATAGGCTCTATCATGTATGCAATGCTGTGCACAAGACCCGATGTCAGCCTTGCCATAAGTATGGTCGGAAGGTTTCAAAGTGATCCAGGAATGGAACACTGGACGGCGGTCAAGAATATCCTGAAGTACCAGAAAAGGACTAAGGACATGTTTCTCGTTTATGGAGGTGATCAAGAGCTCGTCGTAAAGGGTTACGTCGATGCAAGCTTTGACACTGATCCGGATGACTCTAAGTCACAAACCGGATACGTATTTATTCTTAATGGGGGTGCGGTTAGCTGGTGCAGTTCCAAGCAAAGCGTGGTAGCTGATTCTACATGCGAAGCGGAGTACATCGCTGCCTCGGAGGCGGCGAAGGAAGGTGTCTGGATGAAGGAGTTCATGACAGATCTTGGAGTAGTGCCTAGTGCGCTTAACCCAATGACTCTGTTTTGTGATAATACTGGTGCAATTGCTCTAGCCAAGGAACCAAGATTTCACAAGAGGACCAGACACATAAAGCGACGTTTCAATTCCATCCGCGATTACATCAAGGAGGACGACATAAATAATTGCAAAGTACACACGGATCTAAATGTTGCAGATCCGATGACTAAACCTCTTCCAAAGGCTAAACATGAACAACACCAGAACTGCATGGGTGTTCGATTCATTACAATGTAAATCACATAGTGATGTGAACTAGATTATTGACTCTAGTGCAAGTGGGAGACTGTTGGAAATATGCCCTAGAGGCAATAATAAATTGGTTATTATTATATTTCCTTGTTCATGATAATCGTTTATTATCCATGCTATAATTGTATTGATTGGAAACTCAAATACATGTGTGGGTACATAGAAAACACTGTGTCCCTAGTAAGCCTCTAGTTGACTAGCTCGTTGATCAAAAGATGGTAAAGGTTTCCTAGCCATGGACATGAGATGTCATTTGATAACGGGATCACATCATTAGGAGAATGATGTGATGGACAAGACCCAAACTATAAACGTAGCATATGATCGTGTCAGTTTATTGCTATTGTTTTCTGCATGTCAAGTATCTGTTCCTATGACCATGAGATCATACAACTTCCTGACATCGGAGGAGTACCTTGTGTGTATCAAACGTCACAACGTAACTGGGTGACTATAAAGGTGCTCTACAGGTATCTCCGAGGATGTCTGTTGGGTTGGCATGGATCAAGACTGGGATTTATTACTCCGTGTGACGGAGAGGTATCTCAGGGCCCACTCGGTAATACAACATCACAATGAGCCTTGCAAGCAATGTGACTAAAGTGTTAGCCACGAGATCTTGTATTACGGAACGAGTAAAGAGACTTGCCGGTAACGAGATTGAACTAGGTATAGAGATACCGACGATCGAATCTCGGGCAAGTAACATACCGAAGAACAAAGGGAACAGCATACGGGATTAACTGAATCCTTGACATAGAGGTTCGACCGATAAAGATCTTCGTAGAATATGTAGGAGCCAATATGGGCATCCAGGTCCCGCTATTGGTTATTGATCGTAGAGGTGTCTCGGTCATGTCTACATAGTTCTCGAACCCGCAGGGTCTACACACTTAACGTTTGGTGACGATTAGTATAGTTGAGTTATTTTGTTGGTGACCGAAGGTTGTTCGGAGTCCCGGATAAGATCCCGGACATGACGAGGATCTCCGGAAAAGTCCGGAGGTAAAGATTAATATATGTGATAATAGTGTTTTGGTTTCCGGAAGGATTCCGGAATTCACCGGAAGGGGTTCCGGATGTTTCCCAAAATGTTCAGGTACGAGAACACTTTATATGGGCCAAAGGGGTAAAGCCCACGAGGTATTGGAAAGTGCAAAAGGAAGTTTTGCTGCTGCCTTAAGCGATACTACCGCTGGTAAGGCAGTACTACCGCGTAAGCGGTACTACCGCTTGTGTGAAGCGGTACTACCGCGTAAGCGTTACTACCGCTCGTGAGCGGTACTACCGCTTGTGCGCGGTACTGCAGGGATCCGAGTTGGACTCTTTCCCTGCGGGCCAAACCGACCTTGTGCGGGCAAAACCGACCTGGAGGAGGCTTTTACTCCAAGTTTAGACCCCAAGGCTCAACATATAAATAGAGGGGCAAGGCTAGCACACGGGACACATCAAGATTTCCCAAGCCGTGTGTCGGCAACCCTAACCCTCTAGTTCTCCCGTCATAATCTCCGTAGTGCTTGGCGAAGCCCTGCAGAGATTGTTCCTCACCACCATCACCACGCCGTCATGCTGCCGGAACTCATCTACTACTTCACCATCGCTCGCTGGATCGAGGAGGTGAAGGCGTCATCAAGCCGTACGTGTGTTGAACGCGGAGGTGCCGTCCGTTCGGCACTAGTTCGTGATCGGATCGAGGGACGACTTGCGATTTGGATCGCGGAGACGTTCGACTACATCAACCGCGTTTCTTAACGCTTCCGCTTAGCGATCTACAAGGGTATGTAGATTCACTCTCCCTCTCATAGATGCTCATCACCATGGATAGATCTTATGTGTGCGTAGGAAATTTTTTGTTTCCCATGCAACGTTCCCCAACACCAACGCCACTGCGCGATCCCGGCTGGCGGCGGAGAAGGCCAGCAAGGTCTCGGGCGTAAAGCGGAAGAGGATTCCGGCTACAAAGAGGCCGGCTCCTTCATCTACTCCCTCCGCCCCGGCAAGAGGTTCCCCGGCGATGCCGTTCAACGGCGCTGCTTCCACCGCTAGCGAGGTGTTTGACGAAATGGCCGGAAGGTATGCCTCTTCGGTCCCTTCAATTTTCTTTGCTTTTCGCCATTGCGGTAGCTCGTGACTTGTTGTCGCTCACTATAGCGGTGGTTCGAACAATGCCACTGCCGAGTTCGTGAACTTGTTGGACACGAACGCCGTTGACATCGATCAAGTCCCGTTCGCTGCATTCGATTACAATGAAACGGAGGGCGGCGTGGATGATCACGGTGGTGAAGAAGAATTGGAGGAGATAAATGAGGAGGCGTATGAGCAAGCGCAAGCAAAAAAAGCCAGAGATCGAAGAACTACACGATCTTGGAAGATCAAATCTTGATCAATGCTTGGAGTGCGGTTTCTCTTGATGCTTGCACAGGTACGTCTCAAACCGCCAAGAGGTATTGGCAAAGGATCGAAGATCAATACTTCCGCATGATGGCAAAGTATCCCAATAGGACTCCACACACCTTTCGGTCACTCCAGGGGCGTTGGGACGTGATCAAGCCGATTTGCAGCCGTTGGACAGCTTGCTTGGAACAAGTACGCAATGCACCTCCAAGTGGAACCGTGGAATCCGATTATGTGAGTTCGTTTTCACGTCCCAAGTTGTGCACATTATATTGCATCATATGAAATGATTGCATCATTTGACTTTGTTTAAATTGGGTAGGACAAAATTGCCCAACATAGATACAAAGACATGGAAGCTTCGGAAGGCAAATTCTTCAAACTAGAGCATTGTTGGGACTTGCTCAAAAAGAGCGAGAAGTGGAAGTTGATTGCCAAAGAATCCCCACCGAAGAGAGGTTCACTTACGAACATGGATGAAGATGAAGATGACGATGGCCCAAGAAACTTAAACAAACCCGATGGTGACAAGAAGACTAAGGAGAAGATGAAGAGAGAGCACGAAGCATCGAGCTTGCGGGACAAGATTGATTCCATGGTGCAATCAAATGAGTTGATGTTAGCGAAGACGTTGGAGATAAAGAAAGAATTGGCCGAGAAGAAGGCACGGGAGAAGCAAGAAAAATGGCAATTGCTCAAGGACGAGGGGCTGCACAAAGTGGCCATTGAGGAGAGAAGAACACGTGCCGCTGAAAACAAAGCCATGTCCAAGTTGCTTGCCGAAGAGAACAAGATCATGACCTTGAACCGCAATGACATGGACGACCTCACCAAAGAATGGCATGATATGGCAAGAAGAGATATCTTGAAGAGGAGAATGCTTGCGTCGGCCAGTGCGTGTTACAGTGCCGGAGATGTTTTCTCAACGGGGTTTGGAACCAATGTCGCCGATGCGTTCAGTGCACCAGCCGATGATTTCGGTGCCGGAGTTGGAACAAGTGCCGGAGGTGGACTCGGTGGTTGCGATGACCTCGATGGACTCGGTGGCGCGGAGTGAAGATCGACCAACATGATGCCGGACGTGGTCGTCACTTTTGCAGGACCCTCTTTTGCGTTTGTCCTACAAAACTAAGCTTTTATTTGCGTGTGAACTGTGTTCTATTGTTTGAATTTGAACTCATTTGTCGGAATCGATGTCAAATTCGATAATTGGGCGTCTTCGGTTTGCGGGTCGAAGCGGCGGCGCCCGAGCAGACCCCGCGTAGCCGACCCGTAAAAGAGCATATTCACCGAATATCCTTTTTTACAGGTCCGTTTTGCGGGGTCTGAGTCTGACCTCGTCCGCGCCGACCCGCATATACCCTTTTTCGCGAACTACAAAAGCCTTATGCGGGTCGGCGTTTTACGGGGTCTGCTAGCTAGAGATGCTAGCCTCGCACTCGCAGGGTCGAGCTCCGAGTATTTATTCTGATGGTTAAGCAAGCATGGCGTCGTCGTCGTCCTGATCATTCTCCCGCCACTGGCCCTTCTTCAATGAATAAATAAACGACGTGCCAACAGCATGCATTGGTCTACGTCTAGTGTCTAGTACTCCATCAGGTTGGGACGTTCAGGTGCGGTTTGGATAAGCACGTTGGGACGTTCCCCGTCAGCAGCATCCCGGGGATGGATGACACGGCCGAACCTACACACATGAGGTGTACGTATGTGATAAAAGTTCATCTAGTTTGATAGTATGGTTTTCCTGTGTGTGGTTGAGACGCCGGCCGAAGGAGACGTCCCACCAAGATGACAGCCCGTGCCTTGTACCACTTCACAGGAACATTTTGTGGTCCGTTCAATCACAGCATGTCCTATGCCTGTTCAAAAAAAAAAAAAAACTGGACACCTATCCTGCTGCCACGTGCTACTGCAGCAGTCTACCGTACATACGAGTTCCACTACAAAGCTGCGTGTACTCAGTACTATTGTCTCAGATGGACCTTTTAAGTTGCAATCTTACAAAATTATTCTCACAAAACTGCACTGAATGGGTTCCATGCAAATCGACGAGTCACAATTTCTGATGGAGAAATTACTGAAATCGCACCGCGGTATACTCTACCTGAACAGAGTGCAACCGCAGGCCCTAGTCCCTCTGCTCAGTGCTCAAACAGATAGTGTAGCTCCAAGAGAAACCAGATTTCCTACGAACCATATAAATTATAAAAGACCAAAAACGACAGGAAGACATAGCCTATCTGTGACAGAGTACACTCCTATATGGATCGATCGCTTGCCCGTGAAGCGATCAGGAGGCTACTAGGAGCCAAGCCCTTATCAGTACCCTCTCTAGGCTCCAAAACGGAGATCAATGGCTCTTGTCCACAGGTGGCCGAGGCTTAGCAGACACGCGCAATAATGCAGCTGCAGCCATGGCTAAAAAGCTTGCGTTACCGTGGTGTAAACTAGTGTGCTGCTCCACATGTCTAGTCCAGGGTCCACGAGGCCAGCGGATCCTGTGCCCAGGTTGTTCACGCACGGTTCCACTTCCGCACACTCAATATGAGAGTGAAGGGCACTTTTTCTTTTACCATGATCCATTTGTTCAGTTAATATTCTGAAAGCTACGTTTCAACAGTAGGACATGAGATCGTTTGTTTTGTCTGGAAAACGAAAGAGAATGATGACCTCTCTACCTTCTTTGGTGCTATAAAAATAGGATTGCAGCATCGTGGGTTGTGAGTAGATTAAAAGGCCGTATTCGGATACTACTACTTGGATCATGGTAGGTATACGCACACGCATTACTGTCGAACAGCGCAAGTAGAAGAAACAGAAGAATACCATGAAAAAGCTGCGTCATACCGTTTTGCTACAACACAGATGGATACAAACGTACCTTCACGGAATATGAATGGAACGTTAAAATTTAGGCGGGCATGAAAACTGATCGTGATAGGAAGGATGGCCGTGTTGGCCGTGCTGGAGCAAAATCACAGACAGAAATGACATGGCACACGATAAGACCCCCGGCCTCTCTGTCTAAGAGCATCTACAGCCGACCCCTCAAACCCGCCTCAAACGCCCGGACAGACCGCGCGGTCACTGACCGGTCATAAAAAAAATCGATCCAGCTGGACCCCTCAAACGGGCCTCAAACGTCCGGGCTGACCGGCACCCCTCATATCCAGGCCAAATATGGGGCGAATATGGGGAGCCCAGGTGCGTCCGGGCACGCCCACCTGGCCCGCGTTGGCCCGCATCTACCCCACATATATTCGTCCCCATCCGCTCGTCGGACCAAATCCTAGCCACTTCACTCCACTCTCCTCCACTTCCATCCGCCACCCAAGCTCACCTCTGGCGATCTCCGGCCTTCTCCGGCATGGCGGGCAGCGGATCCGAGTACTTCACCTCCAGATCCGTTGACCACGAGCTCATCCCACGCGGCCTCGAGGAGGAGATGGCCGTCCGGCTTGCGCTCCGCCGCTTCCGGGAGGCGGCCGCACTACGGCAGCGCTCGGACTCGCAACGCCGGGAATCCATTGCGTCCGCACAATCGGTGCTTGGATCCGGCGTCGCTGCCTCACCGGAGGCGGTGCGGTCCGTCTGGCGTTCGAACGCCGTGGCGGAAGCGCAACCCCTCCGTTGGCGCGCCGAGCACGAAGCATGGCCGTCCTCGGACGATGTCATGGCGCGGCGTGCCCGCCGGGCGAGGCAGCGGGCACGGGAGGCGGAGAAGGCCCTCGCGGCGGTGGACGTTGGAGAGGCGGAGTCACACTCTGTAAGAGCACATTTCTCCATGTGTGGTTTTGGGTAATTGATGACACTCCCTATGGACTAATGGTTGCCTTAAGTTATATTCGAAGGATTTGTCCATAGGCACTTCTTGAAGTCCATCTGTTGGTTTCAAAGAGTTTATATGGTGACCAAGGTGGTATTCAAGGTTTTATCCAAAGATTGGTCATGTGAGAGTTGAGCTTATTGCAAGCATGTCTTGAAGAAGAAGATTGTGTGAGCATTCATGTTTACCTTCAAGACATCATCTTTATGAAGAGAGAAGATAAGATACAAGGTTGATCAAGACTAAGTCAAAGAGTGAATCAAGATGATCAACACACAAAGCATCCAAAATGTACCGAGAGGGATCAAGCGATCCCATGGTATGGTAAGCATTGTCCATTATGCTTTGTGTACTAACCCATGGTCTACGTGAGAGTTCTATGTGGGGTTAGGTATATTTTCATGGGCTTGCATCAAGAGGAAGATCCCATACATCCCATGGAAGATGACATCAAGTGGTGATCGTCATCAAGGTTGCGGTGTGCAAGCTCAAGTGAAGCATCACGGAGAGATCATGCTTGAAGCTTGCCATTCATTGCGGTGACAATGGACTTGTGAAGATGTGCCGAAGAGTGGCTCACCCATAATGGAGTATGGAGGAGCAATCTACTAATCTTCATCAAGCCGGCACAATCAAGAAAGGTGGTCCATCTTGAGGAAGTCAAGATCGTCATCATCTAGCTCAAGTGGACTATGCGCAAGGCAAAGGTTTGACCTTGATAGGGTTTTCTATTTTACCGGTCTCATGTTGGTAGTTGGGAGACCGGGTTATAGGATCGGTAGTCGTACTATCAAGGGGGGCTCTCAAGTGAGTAGCTTGATCGTATCGTTCGTTGAGAGCTCAAACCATTGCATTCTTGGCATCATCATCTTTCTTGGTTCTTGGTTGGCTTTTCTCTCTGTGGGTTTTAGAGCTTATGGTCATCTTCATGACAAGTTCGAGTTCATCGAAAACGGAGTACATATGCATCTTCTATGATGTTTTCAATGTTTCAGTTTTTGCCGGTTCTTCATTCATAAAGGTTTCACATCTCTATAACATTGGCATTTTCATACTGCCTCTTCTTAGGATAACTAGCGGTAGTGTGCTATCCAACAAGCTTGAGTTTGCTCAATTCGGAGCTATCCAACAAGTTTGCCTGTTTGGATAGTACTTGTCATGTGCTATCCAACAAACTTGAGTTTGCTCAATTCGGAGCTCGTATGCGAAAGTTATGGCAGTTTCAGTACGACGGCAGTTTTTCTCTGAACTAGCTGTAGTACCGCTCGGTACCACGGTAGTACCGCTCCGGCGGTACTTCCGCTATGTACTACCGCTGCTACTATCGCTTATATTTACCTTCTGGTGCCCACGGGGGCCTTTGGCCATTTTCAGCGGAAGTACCGCTCCCCCAGAGCGGTACTACCGTTTCAGGCGGAAGTACCGCTCTCCCCAGAGCGGTAGTACCACTCCAGCGGTACTGCCGCCCTGAGGTTCCGTGGCTACTTCCGCCTAAGTGTTTCTTCTGGCTTCTTGGGATTATTTGAGCGGAAGTACCGCTCCCTCCAGAGCGGTACTACCGCTCTGTTGTTCCAGGACGGGTATAAGCGGAAGTACCGCTCCCCTGAGCGGTACTACCGCTTGTGTGCGGGCTGTGGGGGTAACGGTTGGATTTTCCCCCACCTATAAAAGGGGGTCTTCTTCCCCATTGCTCTCTAATCCTTTGAGCTCGAGTGCCCCCCATTTTTGACCTTCTTCGAGCTTGCTATCTCTCAATCCCTCCAATGATTCTTGCTAGTTCTTGAGGGAAAAGGGAGAGGAGATCTAGATCCACATTTCCACCAATCACTTTCTCCTCTATGTGAGGGGAACCCCTTGGATCTAGATCTTGGAGTTCTTCGTGTTCTTCTTTGTTCTTCCTCTCATTTTCCTCCCTAGCATTAGTTGCTTTGGTGGGATTTGAGAGAGAAGGACTTGGGCACTCCGTGTGCCCTTGCTATTGCATTTGGTGCATAGGTTTGAGTTCTCCACGGTGATACGTGGAAGTGAAGTTTGAGAAGCTTATTACTCTTGGGTGTTTGAGCACCCTAGAGCTTGTTCCTCTTGGGTGCCTTGGCACCCTAGACGGTTGGTGGTGCCTCGGAGCTCAATCATTGTGGTGTAAAGCTCCGGGCAAGCGTCAGGGTCTCCAATTAGGTTTTGGAGATTGCCCCGAGCAATTTGTACGAGTATCGGTAACCGCCCCAAGGGTTGCCAAAGTGTACGGGTACCGGTGACCGCCCCAAGGGTTGCCATTTGTACGGGTTCGGTGACCGCCCTCAAGGGTCCCTTAGTGGAATCACAGATCTTGCATTGTGCGAGGGCGTGAGGAGATTACGGTGGCCCTAGTGGCTTCTTGGGGAGCATTGTGCCTCCACACAGCTCCGAACGGAGATTAGCATCCGCAAGGGTGTGAACTTCGGGATACATCATCGTCTCCTCGTACCTCGGTTATCTCTTACCCGAGCCATTTACTTATGCACTTTACTTTGTGATAGCCATATTGTTTGTTGCTATATATCTTGCTATCACTTAGTTGTTTACCTTGCGTAGCATAAGTTGTTGGTGCACATAGGTGAGCCTAGTTGTTTTAGGTTTTGTGCTTGACATATTAAATGTTAGTTTTATTCCGCATTTGTTCAAGCCTAAACCGTAAGTATTTTAAAGCGCCTATTCACCCCCCCTCTAGGCGACATCCACGTCCTTTCACACTCTCCGACGCCCCGTAGGGTGCACCAGTGCGGGCGCCGCAACCGCGTCGTGGTGGACGTCGGCTCCTCCCAGGAAGGATCCGTCATCGACCTCACGTCCACCGGCACCGTCCAGGCTACGGGCTCTGCGAGGAAGAGTAGGGCATGGGAGACGGCGGTGGATTGAGTCCCGTGAGCCGGCTAGTGTCCCATGTCCTACTCTACCTCGCCGGCGGCCGGACCGACACTACGAGGGGCACAACCAGCCGCCGGACCTGGGCACGGCGGAGCCGGACGACCTCCGCTATTAGGTTTACGTTGCATGTAATAATATGGATTTAAGGTTTCTAGTTTGAGGTATCCGGATGTAGAATCCATTATTTGAGGCGTGACCGGTCGGTGTTCGCGTCCGAGCGCGTCTGTGGGCGTTTGAGGGGCCGAATTTGCAAGTTCCGGCTGTACATGCTCTAACTAAGCTGCACGGTTGCCGCGCCGCATCACCACCTCTACCTACCCTGCACATACTTATGGATAGCAAAATTCCATGACCACATAACATGTCATTAACGGACTCATCACATAATTAGTGCTTCCGACTCAAACCCACCACCTAGATACCCTGCTTAATCGAACCAACCTATGGTTGGATGGTTAGAGGGACAGTGCTATCCCCAGCCCATCAGGATTCAAGTCCTGGTGCTCGCATTATTCCTAGATTTATTTCAGGATTTCAGGCGACACGCTTTCAATGGGAGGAGACGTTCCCGTCGACGACGAGGCGCCTATGATGACTTTGTAAATCTCAAGATGATATGGTGGCTCAGTCTCTCGGAGGTACTCATAAGAATAGTGTGTGCGTGTGTGCGTTCGAAGGGGTGAGTGTATGCGCGTGTATATGACCGTTTACGGCTGTACTGTGTTTAAAAATAAAAGATACCCTGCTTAAGAAAGCATGATAAAAGTTCAGGTCCCAGATAATCTCCTTGTCTTTACAAATATACACCGAAGTCCTCAAGCAAAAAGGTTCCACAGTTTTACAGGCACATAACCAGTTCTCTTACCAACATTGACGGCTAGTCGGCTACGGGATCATGGAAAGCATCCCATGCAGCATAAATTTAATCAATAATTAGGGCACAGGAGTCATGGCATGTTGCATACATTTTAACTGCAGGATCAGGGTAATCATTTGTTTGCAAAATGAAAGAGAATGACTTGTCTAACCTCCTAGTGCTACCAAAAAGGTTAAATGCATGATGTATTATGGACGATAATGGGTAAATGGAAAGGCTGTCTTTGGCTATATACCTGGTGGGTACTACTCCTTGGATCATGGTAGGTATACACAAACATTATTGTGGAACTGCGCAAGTACGTAGCTGAAGAACAATATGAAGAAGCTACATCACATAGATGGATACAAATGCACCTTTTAGGAAGTAGGAACCTGGAATCTGGAATATATTTAGTTTCTTGCCTCTCCAGGGCTGCAACCCAAGAGAAACCTGGGAAATACAGCTTCAAATGGGAAATGAAACAGTAAAACTTGGACGGCCCTGACAATTGCTCCTAGTAGAGAGGGATCGGAAGCACAGAAATGAGATACAGTGGCACTGCACATGATAAGATCCTCCACCTCTGTCTGTCTATGTCCATACTCCCCTGCACCACCACCACCACCTAGGCCCATACTTATTCCCTGGCCATACCAGGGATAACAAATATCCCTAACAAGGATGAAATTGGAGGTAATGATGGCCAACAAATACGATAAGGAATCATCACATAATTAGTGCTTCTGACTCAAAACCAACCACCCACATTCCCTGCTGAATGAAGCATGATAAAAGTTGTCTGTTTTCGTATAATTCTCCTCGTCTTTACAAATAGATAGAATTGCTGACGATAAGGTACAAGAGTTTTACAGGCGTCTCACCTGTTCTCTTCTCTTACCAACACCGACGGCGACGGGTTCATGGAAAGCATCGCATGTGGCAAACACCTTTAATCAGAGCACAGGAGTCGGTATGGCATTATAGTGCACAGCTGTAATCCATCACTGATTCACAGAGCAAAAGGTTTCCAATATAGCTCAAAGCAGCCATAGATTGTTTTGTTCCCCTAGAAAATCTAGCGCCATAACCTGTAAATCCGGCACCTCAAACGCCCGCGACACGTCTCATATTTGATACTCTGCATCCGCGTCTTTTACATCAGACACCCAATATCCATACTACACATGCAACGTTGAGCTATTTTACGTGATCAAACATTGAACAACAAAATCGAAAGCAAACGAACACAAGATCAGTTGCCTCAAACGGAACGACCTAGCCGGGTGCCTCAAACAGCCTCAAACGTCCGGGCTGACCGGCACCCCTCATATCCAGTCCAAATATGAGGTGGATATGGGGGCACCCGGGCACGCCCTTCACGCAGGCCTGGCCCGCGCTGGCCCGCATCAACCCCACATATATTCGTCCCCATCCGCTCACCGGACCAAACCCTAGCCATTTCACTTCACTCCCATCTGCCACTCAAGCCCCCATCCGGCGATCTCCGGCCTTCTCCGGCATGGCGGGCAGCGGATCCGAGTCCTCACCTCTAGATCCGTCGACCACGAGCTCATCACACGCAGCCCCGAGGAGGAGATAACCGTCCGGCTTGCTCTCCGCCACTCCCGGGAGGCGGCCGCCCGACGACAGCGCTCAGACTCGCAACCTCGGGAATCCATTGCGTCGGCACAACCGGTGCTTGGATCCGACGTCGCTGCCTCACCGGAGGCGATGCGATCCGTCTGGCGTCCGAACGACGTGACGGACGCGCAACCCCTCCGTTGGCGCACTGAGGACGCACCATGGGCGTCCGCGGACGCTAACATGGCGTGGCGTGCCTGCCATGTGAGGTAGCGGGCGTGGGAGGCAGCGGAGTCCTTCGCGGCGGTGGACGTTGGAGAGGTGGAGTCACACTCTCTGGCGCCCCGTATGGTGCACTAATGCGGGCGTCATAACCGCATCGTGGTGGATGTCGGCTCCTCCCAGGAAGGATCCGTCATTGACCGCACGTCCACCGGCACCGTTCGGGTTACTGGCTCTGACGAGGAAGAGATGGGAGACGGCGGGAGCTCGACTTCCGTGAACCGGCTAGTGTCCCATGTCCTACTCTACCTTACCGGCGACCGGACCGACAACATGAGGGGCGCAACTAGCCGCCGGACATGGGCACGGCGGAGCCGGACGAGCTCCGCTTAGTATTAGGTTGACGTTGCATGTAATAATATGAATTTAAGGTTTCTAATTTAAAATATCCGGTTGTACATGCATTATTCAAGGCGTGACCGGTCAGTGTCCGCGCGGTCGTTTGAGTGGTTGAATTTGCCAAGTCCGCCAGTAGATTCTCTTACCGAGGGAGTATTTCCTTCCTTGTACTATCAAAGGATGTTTTGGCGCCTAAATACCAAGTGTACTGTTAGAGAAACAAGGATGTGCTGCCACCCATCATGTAGCAATAATGAGATCTTGTTATTTGCACGTACGAAGGCAGACCTTTCAAATGAAATCAGGAACTGCGTTTCGACTTTCATGTACAAATGTGAACATGATCTGTCCCATTTAATTAACTTGACATATGTACTGACGAGATGTACGATGGAAAATGAAATGAAACTAGCCAAACAAATGAAAGGGTCGTTTTGGCGGGCACAACACATCTGTGCTTTGGCTGCTCAACTTATCGCATAATAAAAAAGGTATCTGCATTTTACATCAGCCGGCTGGCAAATCACGAATTGTATAAAATTAGCAGCGTAACCATTGTCCTGTTATTAATGATGGTTGAAAAGAAACCGAGACCTCCACCTTCCAATTTTGTTATGAATCACGTCAAATACTAACCATCAATAACCCGTCCTCGGCCGACCGGAGCTTCTGAAAGATCCATTGTACTAAAAATGACAGTGAGTCAGACAAAGATCTCTGCATGTGCTGTGGACTTTGTCAGCAAGGAAGAAAGCTAGCTAACCTGTCAAGATCAAGAACAGGATTGGGATTCTCTGTTAAACACTTGTACACTGTAACAAACACTTGTACATTGTACGTTTATATCTGTTGTACATGTTCATGTATTTAGGATCTCTCGATGCCATGGCCTACGTGGCTGAATTGTAGGGCGGTCGATCTCTCTTCCTTGGGGATATATCCCTTGTACTGTGTAACAAATTTCATTAATGAAAGACTTATTCTCTCCAACCTGGTATCAGTTACCAGGGCAAACCACCATGGCCGAGCTCCCCTCCTCCGCCTCGTCGCCGGGCTCCCTCTCCTCCACGACGACCGCTCCTGCCTCGCCCTCGGTCACCTTTCACTAGTAGAAAACAGACCTTTTGTGCCGGTTCGTAAGGGCCTTTAGTGCCGGTTCTCCAACCGGCACTAAAGGGTGGGGACTAAAGCCCCCCCCCCCCCCTTTAGTCCCGGTTCAACACGGCCCGGCACTAAAGGCCCACCACGTGGCACCTGCCGGCGCCGTGGGCTGGGGGACCTTTAGTCCCGGTTGGTAACACCAACCGGGACTAAAAGTATTTAATTCTTTTAAGTTTGGTTTATTTTTCCTTTTAATTCTTTAGGGGTTTATGAATTAATTATGATTTATTTTTCCTTTTAATTTTGTGTTTTCCATTTAATTATTTTTCATTTCAAACATATATTACGCTACTACATATTGTACACGTTGTGCATATATATATAAATAGAATTTCTCGTAGAACCGATCATATATATATATATCATCGAATTTCTCGTACGACGACCATTCACATACATATATATATATATATATATATATATATATATATATATATATATACATACAATTTGGTATATACAATTTCTCCTACAATTTGCGGATCATTACATATGCAGGCATTACTGCTTGATCTTGTAATGGTATTCTCCTTTGGGATCTATGACCTGGTCGAGCAGAAATCCAGCTATTTCCTCTTGAATTGCTCGTATGCGAGCCGTTGGTAGGAGCTGGCCCCGCATCTCCGTCAGCTATAAGAAGGAGATCAAGATGAATATATTAGTTGTGTATATATATATATTAGCTAGATCATGATAAACAAATTATGGATAGTGTTCTGGCAACCATACCCAAAGATTTCTTTCATCTCTGCTCCTTTCAGACGTGATCATGCGAATGTTCTCGCAAACGTAGTATGCGCATAAACTATTCCCCTACTCCTGCCTCATGCACTTTACAAGAATAAAATTCAATCAGGTAATAATTAATCAAGCATGATAATGCTATTGAAACTAGAATTAAAGAGATGCACGGACGTAGCTAGCTAGTACTACTTAATTACCTTGGGTCGCACCCATGTCAGCTTTTGTTCCTAGTCGCTTGGGACCAGTTTGACGAACTTGGCCCAAGCCCTGCCCGCCGGCAAAGAAAATGAATAAATGAGTTATTAACTAGTTGATATCAGGAAATGAAGTAAAGAGGCCGACATAGTGCGATAATGATTGAAATTACCTGTCGACCATCCCCCTCACGGTTGCGTATTCAGATGGATTCTTATATAGTGAGTCCAGTACTTCAACTTTTCCCTTGTCAACTTCAATGATTAACAAGATCCAGTGGTAACTGCATGCGCACACGTTTTGTATAATTAAGCGGGCATGTGCATAACTCATCAACTACACTTATTAACATCTAGTAAGCAAAAAATAGAATTTGTAGTACAAGATATAGTAACACTCACCCGAAGTTGTAAGGAAGTAGTATTTCTGGTTGGGTGTTTAGTTGCTTCAAAAACTCTAGTAGGAATCTCTCTGTGTCTTTTCTCGAATATTCAGTTTCCCATATCGCCTGATTAACCGTATTTGGGTCAATGAACCCAATGCCATAGCGTCCAGCTTTTTTCATTTCATACATCTTTATTCTGCATAATACCACAGAAAAGAATATAGTGAGGATAATTACAGGTAATGAACGAGAGCACAGCTAGCTAGCTAGAGACTTAAATTACAGAAAGAAATCACTTACAGACAATAGCAACTGACGATAGATTTGTCGAGTGCGTCTTGATTTAATAACTGAAACAACTCTGAATAATGAATCCACAAATCTTTTTTATGGAAGTAATGCTTTTTCTTGACTTTCACCATGAGGGACTCTTGATTGGTATTTGCTGTTTCTTGCATGTACCACGTATGCAAATTGTACAATCTCGTTGGTAGAAGCTTGACATCGTCAGGCTTGACCATAGGTTTGCCGCGGACATATTGCCATTTTACTTCCTCCTGTTTAAGCCCAGGGATTTCCTCAAGGCCTAGGAGTTGTTCAACAGTGACACCGGCCTCTTTAGCCTGCCTTTTATGATCGTCGGTTACTACCAGCCGATCGGCGGTACTCACAGGTGTTTGTACAATGAGCGGGGGGGATCGATTGGACTACCTGTTCTCCCAGCGGGGGAACAGTTTTCCCGCTTTTTTTGCCAACTGCTTGGCTCGAGCTCGAGCTCGACTCCTTTTGTCCTGCAAAATATGACTTCTTGATAGACCGCACATAGTCGGAGTCCTTCTGATTGTCAGCCGGTCGAGCCATATCAATAAAGTGTTGTGAGACATGCTCAGGTACTTTCTCCTTTGGCGGCGGGGGCGGTTTCGGTCCAAAATGGGCCTTCAATTGGGCATTCACTACAGTGTTGAGTTCCTCCTCAGTCAGGTGGTAAGACAACTTCGGAAGAGGCTTGAGGTTTGGACCATATTTGAATTTCTTACCTGTTGTACCGCTAGCCGTCGTAGCTGCGGCCTCTCTCTTCCGCTGCTGCTTAGGCGACGAAGCACGCTGAGTCGGCCGAGACGGCAGACGCGGTGCCGGACTTGGAGGAGGAGGAGTCGGCTGACGCCGTGCCGGACTTGGAGGAGGAGTCGGCTGACGCCGTGCCGGACTTGGAGGATGGGTCGTTGGCTGACGCCGTGCCGGACTTGGAGGAGGAGTCGGCTGACGCGGTGCCGGACTTGGAGGAGGAGGAGTCGACTGACGCGGCGGCGGACTTGGAGGAGGAGGAGTCGGTGGCCTTGGAAAGACGATGCAATCCTTTTTCCATAGAATGATACGATGTATGGCCTCTCCCAGTGTTCTCTCCTCGTCACCTCCAAGAATGTCAAGTTGTTGCTCGTGATATCCTGACATCACTTCATCAACCCCGACACGAGCATAGCCAGCTGGAATGGGATTGCAATGGAAGGTTGCTTCAGGGGGATTTGCTAAAGCATAGCCGTCCGCCACCTTCATGGATAAGTTCTTCACTTTCATGTGTAGCTCACAGTTAGTCCTGTCTTTGATATCATCCACAGGGTAGCTAGCTAGAAGTGCATCATCGATATCGGCCGGGGCGGAACCCACGCTGCTTCTCGGCATAGATGGGACGGTGCTATCCAATGCTGGATCGATCTGCTCATGCTGCCGCTGAGACGCCCTTTCCTGGCTGAGTGAGTCGATCTGCTCTTGCTGCCGCCTGAAAGCGCGTTCCAACTCCAGGTGCTTTGATTCTAGGCCTTCAAGGCGGAGTGCTTCCTCCTTCTTCTTCTGCTCCTCTTGCTTCTTCTTTCTCGCACGGCTTCGTCGTCGTTCCAATCCGCAAACCCCTCAAACCACGGAACAACGCCTTTGCCTCGTGTTCTTCCCGGGTGTTCAGGATTCTTCAGGGCGCGCGTAAGCTCGTCGTTCTCTCTGTTGGGCGTGAACACCCCCGTTCGAGCTTCTTCTATTGCAATAAGCATTTCGCCTGTCGCTTCTTTAAGACTTGCCTTCACCATAACAAGCCCTGTCTCTGGGTCCAACTTCCCTCCATGCGCATAAAACCATGTCCTGCACCTGGGGGGCCATGTCAATGTAACTGGAGTGACCCCTGCACTAATCATCTCTTGCTCAGATTGATCCTACTTAGGCAGGGCCACCTGGTAGCCACCTGGCCCCAGAGTATGGTGCCACTTCTTATTCGCAGCATTAATCTTGTTTTTTCTCGACCGTTCCTTAGCTTCTTCCGATTCCTTGAACTTCACGAAAGCGTCCTAGTGATCTTTTGCCTTCACCAGTGCTCCCTTGAATTCTGGAGTCTTCTTTTTTGATTTGACGTACTTAGTCCATGTATTTTTCTTGAAGGTGTTGAATGCGATCGCCATCTTTTTAAGAGCATAGTTTCTGACTTTCTTCAGATCTGCATCTGTCAAATTATCTGGTAGGGTGAAATGTGACATGAGCGATGTCCAAAGCACATCTTTTGCTCTTTCGACGACAAAAGTAACTCCTGCTCGATCTCCCTTTGCTGGCTTTTTCCATTCTTGAACAGAGATCGGGATTTGGTCCCTGACAATAACTCCGCATTGATTCTTGAACTTGGTCGCATTTTTCCTAGGTTCAAGCGGTTCGCCATTTGATGTTTTGATGGAATCGATGTTGAACTTTACGCCAGGATCCAACTTTCTGGCCGGGCCTCGAACTACCCTGTCGCTTGTAGAAGATTTGCTCGATCCGGAGGCCTAAAAGAAGAAAGATCGATTCGTTAATACATACAAATCAATTAAGACATGTAATGATCACCGGATGGCTTATATAATAAATATACCTCGCCGGTCTTTGTTATTTGAAGAACATTTTCTTCGTCAACATCGTTGTCGTCGCCTTCATCTATTCGTTCGTCTTCATCAAATATCATACAACCCTCACCGGAATTGTTCAGATATTGCGAGCCGTCATCATCTTCAGGTTCATGCTCTGGGTTCGGGGAGCGTATGATGTCGAACAGAGCCTCTTCTCCTTCTCTGCCGGTATTGTCCATAACTTTTATGTAACTAATCCAGAAGAAAGATAAAACAATTTAGTATTCAAATTAGAATGCATGCAATCAATAAGGAAAAACTGAATCATAGTACATAATATGCATCTCGAATAATTCATATAATATGCATCATCGAATATAATCTCGAATAAATCGTCTCGAATATTATCGAATATAATCTCGAATACATCTCGAGTATTATCACTAATACATCTCGAATATTATCATATATATAACATCACTAGCTAATACAGATCGAATATTATCGAAGAATCTAGTTCACTCGCGGTTCCTGAGGCGCGGGCGGTGGACACCCAAAGAGAAGGAAGCATCACAGGATCATAGCTCGGGTGAGATCCCTGAAGAACCTGCCAGGTATTGGAGAACCTGACGTCCAACGCATCCATGTAGCGACGGACGTGCTCGTCCTCCTCCCTGACACGGCGACGTACCACCTCCGGCGGGGCCGGCTGCATCCGCACCGAAAGTGGCCCACGCGAACGCCACCAAAGAAGCTCCGGGTCTACGACGGGACCCGGGGCCGGGTTCCTCACCAAGCTGCGCGCCCCTGAAGGTAGCACCTCCTAGTGCCAGCCCGGCGGAGCCCAGTCCCGAACGTTGCCCCTCTGAAGCAGGACGTCGTCGCGAACGAGTCGACGACGAGGATGCGGGCCTGGCATCGTTGACTCCGAGAAGAAATTCTTATGAAAAAAATTTCCTATATATATATGCAATGTCATTTTATTAGGAAATTTTGAGCAAAATATCCTCTTTTCAATTATAATGTCCCATTCCTAGGTTATAACTACCCTAATAATATTCCTTTCTCAAAAAATTCCGAAACTTTTCCCACTTATATATAGTCCTTCTAACAAATATATATATGGTCAACTTTTTCCTATGCAACTTTTTTATATGCAATTTTTTTCTATACCATGATATACAACATTATATAAAATTAAAAAACAGAAAAAGGAACACTAATTAAGCATACTTCTATACATCCATTAAAAAACAGAAAAACAGCATTATATAAAAAAATCTATACTAATTAAACACTAGTTATATCCATCTAACATGCATTCATACATACATATATACTAGTGAAAAATAACTAAAACATCTAAATAGAAAATGTGTGCGGGTGTGTGTGTGTGTGTGTGTGTGTGTGTTCATGCATGTGTGTGTGTGTGTGTGGGGGGGGGGCTCGGGGCCGGAGGGGCGGCCATGGCAGCAGGGGGCGAGGGAGAGGGGGGAGAGGGAGGAACTGAGCTCACAGCGGGGCGACGGCGAGGCAAGGCGAGTCGGGGGTAGCGACGGCGTCGGGGCAGGCAGCGCAGCGAGGAGCGGGCGTGGGCGGCGCCGTCGGGGATCGGCGAGGAGGGCGCGTCCGGAGTAGGGGTCGACGAGGAGGCACGGGCGGCCGGCGTCGGGGGCGGCGACGGCGTCGATCGGGGCAGGCGGCGGCGCGCAGCAGCCTGGCGGCATCGTCTGTGTTTGGCGTCATGAGAATGGACAGGATGGGGGATTTTTCGTAAGTGGCGCTATATATATGAGAGCCTTTAGTCGCGGTTGGTGGCTCCAACCGCGACTAAAGGCCACCTTTAGTCGCGGTTGGAGCCACCAACCGCGACTAAAGGTATTTTTCGCCAGGCGAAGCGGTGGGAAGCGCAGACCTTTAGTCGCGGTTGGTGGCACCAACCGCGACTAAAGGTTACCTTTAGTCGCGGTTGCAGCCACCAACCGCGACTAAAGGTCTCGTGCTGCCACAGTTGCGGTGCAGAAAGTTTAGTCCCACCTCGCCCAACGAAGGGCAGCCGCACTGGTTTATAAGCCCCGCTGCGGCTGCTCCCTCGAGCTCCTCTCTAAGCAGGCCTGTGTGGGCCTATCGAACCCGTGCTGCCCTGTTGGGCCTACTGGGCCTTGTGAGCCTGCGGTTGGGGCCCAGTAGGCGGGCTTTTTTTTTACTTTTCAGTTTTTTTAATTTCTGTTTTATTTATTTTCTTTTGTTTCTGAGTTTTTTTTGCTTTATTTAGAGTTAATGAGTGAATCTTTTTGCGTTAGGTCAAAAAATTTCTAAACTTTCTGTTAGTGGAAGTAGTTTTCAAATTTGAATAGTTTAAATTCGAATTATTGGAAATTTGTGTACATCACTAATTTGTGAATAACTTTACTTTAAAAATAGATTTTGCAGTGATTCTTTTTTCTGCTTTTTAATATTAGCGTGTTTTATCATTATATTCAATTTGGTAATTCTTATTTTATTTAAAAAATAAAATGCCTTTGTAACAGATGAGTTTTCGTCTGAAACCCTTATACTTCGAAAGAGATTGTCCATTTTGTACACGAAGTGCATCCAGTTTTTGCCGTAACCTTCTAAACTTTTTAGCACATGCTATGTGGGTGAAATGATGATACCATGCCAACTTTCAACCTTTTCAGAGTTCATTTGTAGTGCTTTTCAATTTCAGGGCCATTTAGCTCAAAAAATCAGTAAATGCATGAAAAATAGCAAATGAAGTCAGAAAGGGTTGAAAATTGATGGCGTGGCTTCGAATGGTGCATACTGAACACACAAAAAGTCTGGAGTTGAAATAAGTTTAAAAAAATGAAATGCCTTAGTAACAGACGAGTTTTCGTCTGAAACCCTGATACTTCGAAAGAGATTGTCCATTTTGTACACGAAGTGCATCCAGTTTTTGCCGTAACCCTCTCAACTTTTTAGCACATGTTATGTGGGTGAAATGATGATACCATGCCAACTTTCAACCTTTTCAGAGTTCATTTGTAGTGCTTTTGAATTTCAGGGTCATTTAGCTCAAAAAAATCAGTAAATGCATGAAAAATAGCAAATGATGTCAGAAAGGGTTGAAAATTGATGGCGTGGCTTCGAATGGTGCATACTGAACACACAAAAAGTCTGGAGTTGAGATAAGTTAAAAAAAATGAAATGCCTTAGTAACAGACGAGTTTTCGTCTGAAATCCTGATACTTCGAAAGAGATTGTCCATTTTGTACACGAAGTGCATCCAGTTTTTGCCGTAACCCTCTCAACTTTTTAGCACATGTTATGTGGGTGAAATGATGATACCATGCCAACTTTCAACCTTTTCAGAGTTCATTTGTAGTGCTTTTCAATTTCAGGGTCATTTAGCTCAAAAAAATCAGTAAATGTATGAAAAATAGCAAATGAAGTCAGAAAGGGTTGAAAATTGATGGCGTGGCTTCGAATGGTGCATACTGAACACACAAAAAGTCTGGAGTTGAAATAAGTTTAAAAAAATGAAATGCCTTAGTAACACACGAGTTTTCGTCTGAAACCCTGATACTTCGAAAGAGATTGTCCATTTTGTACATGAAGTGCATCCAGTTTTTGCCGTAACCCTCTCAACTTTTTAGCACATGCTATGTGGTTGAAATGATGATACCATGCCAACTTTCAACTTTTTCAGAGTTCATTTGTAGTGCTTTCCAATTCCAGGGTCATTTAGCTCAAACAAATCAGTAAATGCATGAAAAATAGCAAATGAAGTCAGAAAGGGTTGAAAATTGATGACGTGGCTCTGGACATAATATTTCGACGTGTTTCAAATGCCAAAACACATAAGTACACTACTATTACAAAGATTCCCTCCGGTTTGTCCGAAGTGGGACTTTCCAGATATATAAGTCCGGAAACTAACTAGAGAAGCCGGTCACATCCCAGAGTGGGATCTTTGGGTATAAAACTTTTTCTTCGCGTGTGTCCCTTTGCGTCGTAACCATGGACAATCTTCATCGTTTAACTTGATGCTCGGTTCAACATTCACTCTGAAGGGAGCAATTTCATGAAACTTTTCATAATCTTCTGACATGTCTGTCTTGTCCTCCACTCCCACGATGTTTCTTTTCCCTGAAAGAACTATGTGGCGCTTTGGCTCATCGTATGATGTATTCGCTTGCTTATCTTTTCTTTTTCTCGGCTTAGTAGACATGTCCTTCACATAGAAAACCTGCGCCACATCATTGGCTAGGACGAATGGTTCGTCTGCGTACCCAAGATTGTTGAGATCCACTGTTGTCATTCAGTACTGCGGGTCTTCCTTTACCCCGCCTCCTGTCAGATTGACCCATTTGCACCGAAACAAAGGGACCTTCAAACCAAGTCCATAGTCAAGTTCCCATATCTCCTCTATGTAACCATAATATGTGTCCTTTGGCCTATTGGTGTTTGCTGCATCAAAGCGGATACCACTGTTTTGGTTGGCGCTCTTTTTATCTTGGGCGATCGTGTAAAATGTATTCCCATTTATCTCGTACCCTTTGAAAGTCAATATAGTCGAAGATGGTAACTTGGACAGCAAGTACAGGTCATCTGCAACAGTGTCGTCATGCATGAGACGTGTCTGCAACCAACCGGCGAAAGTCACCGTTTGTTCATGTGTAATCCAGTCGTCAGACTGCTCCGGGTGTTTGGAGCGTAGAATATTCTTGTGTTGCTTGATATACGGAGCTACCAAGGCGGAACTTTGTAGAACTGTGTAGTGTGCTTGCGCCAAAGAATGCCCGTCCTGGCATATTACTGAATTCTTTCCTAGCGTGCCTTTTCCACCCAGTCTGCCCTCATGCCGCGATTCAGGAACACCAATCGGCTTAATGTCAGGAATAAAGTCAACACAAAACTCAATGACCTCCTCTGTTTCATGGCCCTTGGAGATGCTTCCTTCTGGCCTAGCACGATTATGAACATATTTCTTTAAGACTCCCATGAACCTCTCAAAGGGGAACATATTGTGTAGAAATACAGGACCCAGAATGGCAATCTCCTCGACTAGGTGAACTAGGACGTGCGTCATGATATTGAAGAAGGATGGTGGGAACACCAACTCGAAACTGACAAGACATTGCACCAAATCATTCTCTAACCTTGGTAGGATTTCTGGATCGATTACCTTCTGAGAGATTGCATTGAGGAATGCACATAGCTTCACAATGGCTAATCGAACGTTTTCCGGTAGAAGCCCCCTCAATGCAACCGGAAGCAGTTGCGTCATAATCACGTGGCAGTCATGAGACTTTAGGTTCTGGAACTTTTTCTCTGCCATATTTATTATTCCCTTTATATTCGACGAGAAGCCAAACGGGACCTTCATACTGAGCAGGCATTCGAAGAAGATTTCCTTCTCTTCTTTGGTAAGAGCGTAGCTGGCATGACCCTGAAACTGCTTTGGATCCATGCCGTCTTCTCCGTGCATATGTTGCTGGTCCTCCCGTGCCTCCGGTGTATCTTTTGTCTTCCCATACACGCCCAAGAAGCCTAGCAGGTTCACGCAAAATTCTTCGTCACGTGCATCACGTCGATTGCAGAGCGGACCTCTAGGTCTTTCCAATAGGGTAGGTCCCAAAATATAGATTTCTTCTTCCACATGGGTGCGCGTCCGTCAGCGTCATTCGGAACAGATTGTCCGCCAGGACCCTTTCCAAAGATTACTTTTAAATCCTTGACCATATCAAGTATATCATCACCAGTACGGTGGCGAGGCTTCTTCCGGTGATCTGCCTCACCTTTGAAATGCTTGCCTTTCTTTCTTACGGGATGCCTGCTCTGAAGAAATCGACGATGCCCCAGGTACACATTCTTCTTACATTTATCCAAATATATACTGTCGGTATCATCTAAACAGTGTGTGCATGCGTGGTATCCCTTGTTTGTCTATCCTGAAAGGTTACTGAGAGCAGGCCAATCATTGATGGTTACAAACAGCAACGCATGTAGGTCAAATTCCTCCTGTTCTTTCTCATCCCATGCACGTACACCTTTTCCATTCCACAGCTGTAAAAGTTCTTCAACTAATGGCCTTAGGTACACATCAATGTCGTTGCCGGGTTGCTTGGGGCCTTGGATGAGCACTGGCATCATAATGAACTTCTGCTTCATGCACAACCAAGGAGGAAGGTTATAGATACATAGAGTCACAGGCCATGTGCTATGATTGCTGTTCTGCTCCCCAAAAGGATTAATGCCATCTGCACTTAAACCAAACCATACGTTCCTTGCGTCCTTTGCAAAGTCCTTCCACTTTCTCTCGATTTTTCTCCACTGCGATCCGTCAGCGGGTACTCTCAACTTCCCGTCTTTCTTACGGTCTTCGTTGTGCCATCGCATCAACTTGGCATGCTCCTTGTTTTGGAACAAACGTTTCAACCGTGGTATTATAGGAGCATACCACATCACCTTGGCAGGAATCTTCTTCCTGGGGCGCTCGCCCTCAACATCACCAGGGTCATCGTGGCCGATCTTATAGCGCAATGCACAGCATACCGGGCATGCATTCAAATCCTCGTACTCACCGCGGTAGAGGATGCAGTCATTAGGGCATGCATGTATCTTCTGCACCTCTAATCCTAGAGGGCAGACAGCCTTCTATGCTTCGTACGTACTGTCGGGCAATTTGTTGTCCTTTGGTAGCTTCTTCTTTAACATTATCAGCAACTTTTCAAATGCCTTGTCAGATACACCATTCTCTGCCTTACATTGCAGCAATTCCAGTGTGGTACCCAGCTTTTTCTTGTCATCTTCGCAATTTGGGTACAACAATTTCTTGTGATCCTCTAACATGCGCTACAACTTTAGCTTCTCCTTTTCACTTGCGCAGTTTCTCTTTGCATCGGCAATGGCCCGACCAAGATCATCAGCGGGCTCATCTGATGCCTCTTCTTCAGCTCCTTCCCGCATTGCCGGCTCAGCTTCTTCCCCCATTGTTGTACCATCGTATTCATGGAACCCATGGCCAGGATAGCTGTCGTCATCCTATTCTTCTTCATTCTCTTCCATTAGGACCCCTATTTCTCCATGCTTGGGCCAACAGTTATAGCCGGACATGAAACCGGACTCAAACAGGTGGACGTGAATGGTTCTTGAGTTAGAGTAATTTCGATCATTCTTACAGCCAGCACATGGACAATACATAAAACCATCCGCCCGTTGTTTACCTCAGCCGCAACCAGAAAAGTATGCACGCCATTAATGAATTGGGGAGAACATCGGTCATCGTACATCCATTGCCGGCTCATCTTCATTACACAACACCGAAAAGACCAAATTAATACAAGTTCATACATAAAGTTCATACACACTTGTTCTCATAAAACAACATACAAACTCTCTAGCTAAAGCATTTAAATGCAACAACAAATGCGATCAAGATCGCAACTAAGGTAACAATTGATCCAACAGCCTAGTGATAAAAAAGCCTCACTATCAATGGCATATTTTTTAAATTTTCTAATCTTCAAGCGCATTGCATCCATCTTGATCTTGTGATCATCGACGACATCGGCAACATACAACTCCAGTTTCATCTTCTCTTCTTCAACTCTTTTCAATTTTTCTTTCAAATACTCGTTTTCTTTTTCAACTAAATTTAACTTCTTGACAAGAATATCTATGTCGGTTGCAATTTCCGGTTCACATACCTCCTAGATAAAAATATCTATGTCAACTTGATGGGCATAATTGTCATAAACACGAAATGCAACAAATAGTTATAAAAGAGAGTATATACCACATCCGAATCATAAACCGGACGAGGGCCGACAGGGACGGATATCAAAACCATGCCACTATGTATAACAAACAACCATATAGGTAAGAAAACTATACAAGTAACTATCTAAATCTTACAAACATGATTTTTTTTATAAAAAAGATAAGAACAACAGGCTCACCAAGGTGGTGCCGGTGACGGGACGGTGCGGGCGATTGACGGTGGTTAGGACGGGGACGGGAAGGCACTAAGTAAACCACACCTACACATGCAAAGTAAGAAGTTAATTTGAGCTCAAATTGCATATAAATCAAATAAACTACCACATACAAATACTGCCAAACTAAAACCCACAAATCACGATACTTATAGAGCATTGCAAGAGCTAATCTAGCAATGAGAGATGAAAGGACAAAGTTGCTAACCTTTGTGAACACTTGGATGGATGGGGTGCCTCCAAATCTTGACAAATTTTGGCAAAAATGGAGGTGAGCTCGAGCAAGGGGAAGAACAAAGGAGAGGAAGAAGGGGAAAAACAGGGAGGAGTGTGCTCGTGCTGGCTGAAGGGTTCATATGTAGGGGATCTTTAGTCCCGGTTCGTGACACGAACCAGGACTAAAGGTGAGCCTATAGTCCCGGTTCGTGCCACGAACCGGGACTAAAGGTGATCGTGGGCCCCCAGGCTGACACCAGCCTGCCACCACCCCTTTAGTCCCGGTTCGTGTTACGAACCGGGACTAAAGGTCCGGAACGAACCGGGACTAATGATGCATGTCCCGAACCGGGACTAATGGTCACATTAGTGCCGGTTCAAAACCAGACCGGGACTAATGCTTTGGACAAAAGGTCTGTTTTCTACTAGTGTTTGCAACCTCCTCGTCGCCATTCATCTTCGGGACTACTCCCTCTCACCACCACGGCACCTCCGCCACCATCGGATCTCAGTTTGCTCCGCTCTTTTCTTCCGTAGCTCCTCTGTCGGCGCCGGCGCCCGCTCCTCACCACCTGTCGTGGTTTTGTCAACCCGGCAGATATCCTCGTGAAAGGATTTAGGTGTGAGGCCATTGCCGCTAGGTGGTGACTCGAAGGGGTTGAACGAGAGAGAGAGAGAGTCGGGTTTACCCAGGTTCGGCCCCTCCGATGGAGGTAATAGCCTACGTCCTGCTTTGTGTGTATTTGATGGATAGATATCGATTACAAGGGTGCGGAATCGCCAACCTAGCTATCGAGAGATTGTAACTTAAGTCTTCCGGTCCTAGGGGCCTGCCTTTATATACAGGTCAAGCCATATGGTTTACAATAGAGTTGGGGTCATATCATGTCCCGTGACCTACAATGTCTCTAACTTGCCTTGTGTCTTAGGGAAATCCAACCGGCGTCTTCACCTTCGTGGGCCTTGAGCCGCCATCTTCAAGTGTTGGGCCGCCTGGCGACTCTAGTCAGCCACCGCCTCACTTGCCTCGTCTTAACGACACGGCCCATCTTGAACTTGGTCATAAGGCTGTTAATATGTTAACCCGGCCCAGTAGGGCGGGTTACATCGTGGAGTTATATCCCCGACATTAGGCCCCAGATTGATTTGAATACGTTCATGTCAATTTCTCTTCTCTTCCTTTGGCGGCTCATCCTTGTATTTGTGTTTCCCACGAATTTCATTATGCCGGCTTGTAATACTTCTAGACTTGTCATTTCTCTAATATTTGTCTTTTAATGACGTCATACTTGCTGACCGTTGTTCTTCAAAGTCATCATAATGCATCCCTTCGAAAACTGCGCCAAATCTAGGTGGACGCGAAAATCGAGGCGCGCTCGTAGCCACAAATTTATCACGGTCGCTTCGTTTTTCTCGGCGCCGCTAAACTTTCTTCTCCTTATAAATAAGCCCACTTAGCTCCACAGTAACTTTTCCCATCGTCTTCCTTCTCCCGCTTCTCCATTGGCCGAGCACCGTTAGAGCTCCCGAAGCAACTCCGAGGTCTTCGACTCCATTGCCGACGTCGTCAGGCCTTCTTGCGACTGTCAAAGCGAACGCGATCATCTTCGTCTCTGCTTCGCCACCATGTGGTATGAATCCCCTCCATTTAGGGTTCGACGCTTCCAGTGTTCTTATCGTTTTCATCGTGTTCATCCGAAACTTTGTTTGTAGATCCTCATATTATTCGCTCATTGCCGCGTATTCTTAGAACGATCTCCGCTCTGTTTTCCTTATAAGTAGATCTAAAATGAGCCATTGAGAGTTATCCTTTGAAACGCCGTGGTTTTGGCTGTTCCGTTAGCTAGAACATATATCTCACTGTTTTTCCTCGCTTAATTAGATCCACCTGTAGGGAAATTTTCATAGAAACTTGTTTGTGACCCAACGTTTTTGCTAAGTGTTGGGCATGTCCCTTCGGCCATCTCAAATTTCGCTGGCTCATGAAAATACTTCAGTATAGGCGGCTTATAATCTGCTCCGGCTCATTTTCCTTGTTAATCTTGTAGTCATTGCATAACCCGCCATGGCTCCGAAAAACCCCAAAGTTTGCAACTGGGCCAAGACCAAATAGTCTAGGCTTACCTTGGACAACCTCGTGGACCAAGGTCTCTTGCCAGCTCGGAAAATTATAAAATAGCGGGCTCCCTAAGAAGAGCCGTCCCCTCAACCACGACTAGGAGAGGTTGTGGTTTTTACTGACCATCTACGTAGAGGCTTCCGTCCTCCCGGCTCAAAATTTCTTTAGGGACCTCTTGCATTTCTTCAATCTCAGGCCACAAGACATCGGTCCAAACTCTATGACCAATATTTGCCAGTTTCAAGTGCTATGTGAAGTGTACCTTCAGATTGAGCCGTCCGTGACTCTGTTTAGAGAGTTCTTTTATCTCAACCGGCAAACGGAGGGGAAGAATGGTGCTGCCTGTGAGCTTGGTGGCGTCTCTATCCAGAAGAGAAAGAAAAGCGCCTTCCCAGAATCAAAACTGGCGAGTCACCCGAAGGGGTGGAACAAAACCTGGTTCTACTGCAGAAACACTGCACCTGAAGGAGAAAATCCATTGTCGGGTTTTAGATTGGAGAGACTTAGTGGTAAGGTGGAGTTTTCGGGCTGGCAAACTGATGAAGAGAGGGCTCCTTTAGCACCCCTTCATGCAAAATTGAGAGCTTTAACTACACATGGTCTAACCGGGATAGATTTGATTTGCTGCTGGTTGAAATGGCAGATCCAACCCGTCAGTTTGAGGAACGGTTTGATGTGTGAATATTCAGGTGCCTCAAATGACCCTCAGCGGTTTTCTCGTGAGAATCTCTTTGACAACACTCTTACCAAAGAGACAAAAAGGTTCTCCTCCAATTCGAAAGAGCTATGCAGCGTCACCGACTTGGGTCCATTCTACCTTCTCAACCCGCCGCCTCGGGTATTGACCATTTTCATTGTCTTTGTTGAAATTATCTTTAACTCGCCATTTATTTATCATATACTTCATATATTTGCAGGCAGATTCTAACATTTGGAAAGTTGCACCTCAAGTCTGTGTTCCTTCTACGGGTAAAAAGAATGCCCCAGTCTCCGTGTCATCTTCAGAGGAGGAATCTGAGGTAGAACTTGACTCTCTCGGCCGCCTGTTTAATGAGCTTGCTGACGCACCTTCTTGCCAGGGCGACTCGGAATTTAGCCAAGCCGGCGAAACTGAGGTAACTCCAATTTCCCCCAGTCGTTCGGAAACGTTTGTTCCCCGGAAACCAAGACAATTCGTTCGGAAAGTTAAATTATCACACCCAAAAGCTCATTTGGCTCCTGATTTTCTTTTGAAGAAAACACAGTTTGCCGGCTCGTCAAAACGCAAAACCCAAGATGATGAAGACCCTAGTTTATCTCATGCGCCGCCGGCTCGTAAACCACGCCTTGAGGTGCCCTATAGTCCAACCGATTCTCGTCCTAGAGCCGCTTTGTTTAAACAACCTCTCAGTCCTTCAAATTCCCTTTATCAGGACTCTCCTTCGTCATCAGGCGACTCAAGTGCGTCACAGCTTCCCCCTTTCAACGTTAATTGCGGGTAAACTTTTGTTTTTGCAATATTGCCTTATGTCTCTTTGTTTTGATCCCATCTTATAATAACTTTTGTTGTATCAATAATCCACAGAGCCAAAGCCGTTGTGTCAAAACGAGCAGGCGGGTCATCCTCTGGGACAACAGGTCAAGAGGCGCCAATTCTTCTGAAGACAGCTTCAATGGCTGACCCTTCTGTTGAAAAGGAGCCTGATTCAAGGGTAGAGCCGCCAGCTGCTACTGAGATATCCGGGACAGATGAGCCGGTTTTTATGGATGCTCCTCTCGAGATTAAATCATCGTTTGGCCGCAACATTTCGGATGTTGTGTTTGTTAAAGAGGGTTTCCAAACCCAAACTACTTCCACCTCGTTGGCAAAAACCGCGAATAAGGATGAACCAGTAACTTTGGACGAGGGAAAAGCCAAGATGGAATTCCCAGAATTGTCCGTACTTGGTGTTGAAGATCTATATCAACAGTATTTGACCTGGCTATCTGAGAGTCGGGAAAATTAAAAGAGCATGATAAACGCTCTGAAGGAGAAATATGAGGTAATCTTCTAATTTTACCATTATCCTGTATATTGTCATTAGCTTCCAAAGACCAGCTTGTTATGATAAGCTGGTTTTACAAAATAACTAAAGCCTGTTAGTAACGGTGTAGCCCCCAAGGGCTGACTCATCTTGAGATGAGTCGGGTCTTGAAAATTGAAGAAATTCGACCTGTAGCCCCCAAGGGCCGACTCATCTTCTTGAGATGAGTCGGGTCTTTTAAGATTTGAAGAAGTTCGACCTGTAGCCCCCAAGGGCCGACTCATCTTCTTGAGATGAGTCGGGTCTTTTAAGATTTTGAGTTCGACCTGTAGCCCCCAAGGGCCGACTCATCTTCTTGAGATGAGTTGGGTCTTTTAAGATTTGAAGTTCGACCTGTAGCCCCCAAGGGCCGACTCATCTTCTTGAGATGAGTCGGGTCTTTTAAGATTTGAAGAAGTTCGACCTGTAGCCCCCAAGGGCCGACTCATCTTCTTAAGATGAGTCGGGTCTTCTCCATATCTTAGTTTCAAAAAAATTGATATACATTAGCCCCCCAAGTGTCAAGGATATTGCTTGCAATCTTCTTGGGACTTGTAGAAAAAATTACTGATGCTTCTTGCTCGTCTATCAGGGATATGTTGAAGACGCTGAGTCTGTTGCTGTGAGACTGCAGAAACGGCTCAAGGAAGAAAAAAGATTGAAAACTGAAGCCGAGTCCATGGCGGCTCATTTTGAAGATTCTGCATGTCAGGCAATTGAACGTCTGGAACATGCCATAAAGCTATTTGAGGCGGAAAAGGCTGTCTTGACAAAACGTGCAGAAAAAGCTAAGAAGAACTTCGGCCCGGTGAAGGAAATATATGCCACTCTCGTGAAACAGATCAATGAAATATTGACAACAATCTTTGGTATGTGTTCCGTTCCGCTTTTGTCAATATGCCGGCGTATAATCCTTACGGCGGCTTATTGTACCTTCTTTTGCTTGCAGGGCGGAAAAATCATAAACTTATAGAGCTGCCAATTGTGAAGCTGAAAACCATTTTCACGTATGTGGAGCAATTATTTACGGGCTCTGTTTATTCCATCATGCCGTAAAAAACCTGAAGCACCCGCCAAGAAACATCAAGGACATGTTGAAGAAACTCTCAACCGTGCCTCAATGGGTGGCTGAAACCCGAAAGTCAGCGGCTTGAGGAGGGGCGAACATGGCACTTGCTCGAGCCAAAGCGTATCTGCCATAATTGGACGTGAAGCTCCTAAAAGGCGGCTTCCCAGAATTTAAACTCGATGGCTCTGCATTCACTCGTGCAGATTACGCAAAGTGCCTTACGGAGACTCGGCCACTGACGTCCTTGATAGCTGAGGAGGTGGGTCTTTCAAAATATCATCCTGCGTACACCGTCGACAACGAAAGTGTTAACGCGCCCAAGGACGAGCCGTTTGATTTGGTGCCTCCCCGCTGTAAGACAACTTTTGCTCCTGACATTGACGCGTCGGCTCTTGTTGAAGGGACAACAAATTTTGAATCTTTGATTTCAATTCGATGGCAACAGAAAGGCCAACAGGTTGACGATGATGAGCCGGCGGGGTCAGATCCAGAGGCGGCTGATGATAGAGCATGAAGACACCTCGGGAGCTGGATGAGTCGCCCCTATAGAGCGAGCCCCCTGGTGTAAGAATTTTTTTTGAAGAAGTATGTGCCCTCCATTGTGAGCCTGTAATAGGAGTAGTGTTCTCCACAACTTGGAATTTGCTCTGTCGTGCCATCGTGCACGTTGGTGCCTTTTGTTAGCGTTGAACTCCAATCTGACAAACTTCCGTTAATATGCTTATGCCACCCCTTTATTGCCTGTTCCTGTAGTTTCCTTGCTTCGTGCTCGATGAGTTTTATCTATAAAGCAAGTCAGGAATTAGCCGGCAAGATAACTTGGTTTTCGAAACTCAAGTTGATCGAATTCTCCTCTAATGATATTCAAGACTGATGATCCGGAAACTGGTCATGATATGAGCCCAGTTGTGTAACCCGGAAATTTGAATATAAGCCGATAATAAGGGTAATATCGTACCTGAAAAAATACGAGTATATATATGTATATATATATATATGTATGTATGTATATATATATCTTTAAACAGGCCGGCTCAGTGAGACTCGGAATGAGGAGACTGGCTTTCGAGGCACAAGTCTTGCTTCGATGAAGCGGGTATAATAACCCATGATTTATCCTAGCTTTCTGTATGCCGGCTCTCACATGACTTCAGCCAATGTTTTAACCTTAAAAGTTCAGGGTCGAAAAAGGATTAACTTTTCAAGAGTACATGGGGTCATCTGAGCGGAGTCGCATCGAGCATACAGGCAGGATTAACCATATTTTGATGGCGTTTTTGCCGGGTCAAGAGGGTGAGAAAGTTAAACTCGATGAGTTGTAAGCCCCCAAGTGACATATGTTGCAAACAATAAAGACTCATGCTCTATTTATAGGCTGAAATGACAGAGACCCCGATTTTCGGAGGTGCCGGCTGTTGGAAATATGCCCTAGAGGCAATAATAATTTAGTTATTATCATATTTCCTTGTTCATGATAATCGTTTATTATCCATGCTATAATTGTATTGATTGGAAACTCAAATACATGTGTGGGTACATAGACAACACTGTGTCCCTAGTATGCCTCTAATAGACTAGCTCGTTGATCAAAGATGGTCAAGGTTTCCTAGCCATAGACATGAGATGTCATTTGATAACAGGATCACATCATTAGGAGAATGATGTGATGGACAAGACCCAAACTATAAACATAGCATATGATCGTGTCAGTTTATTGCTATAGTTTTCTGCATGTCAAGTATATGTTCGTATGACCATGAGATCATGCAACTCACTGACACCGGAGGAATACCTTGTGTGTATCAAACGTCACAACATAACTGGGTGACTATAAAGATGCTCTACAGGTATCTCCGAGGGTGTCTGTTGAGTGGGCATGGATCAAGACTGGGATTTGTTACTCCGTGTGACGGAGAGGTATCTCAGGGCCCACTCGGTAATACAACATCACAATAAGCCTTGCAAGCAATGTGACTAAGTGTTAGCCACGGGATCTTGTATTACAGAACGATTAAAGAGACTTGCCGGTAACGAGATTGAACTAGGTATAGAGATACTGACGATCGAATCTCGGGCAAGTAACATACCGAAGAACAAAGGGAACAGCGTACGGGATTAACTGAATCCTTGACATAGAGGTTCAACCGATAAAGATCTTCGTAGAATATGTAGGAACCAATATGGGCATCCAGGTCCCGCTATTGGTTATTGACCGTAGAGGTGTCTTGGTCATGTCTACATAGTTCTCGAACCCGCAGGGTCTGCACACTTAAGGTTCGGTGACGTTTCGGTATAGTAGAGTTATGTATGGTGGTGACCGAAGGTTGTTCGGAGTCCCGGATGAGATCCTGGATGTCACGAGGAGCTCTGGAATGGTCCGGAGGTAAAGATTGATATATAGGAAGTCCTGTTTTGGTCACCGGAAAAGTTTCGGGTACTTCGATAGTGTACCGGGAGTGCCGGGAGGGGTACCGGGGACCATCGGGGGGGGGGGGGGTGTCTCGACCCAAAGGACCTCATGGGCTGTGGGAGGAGTCAAACCAGCCCCTAGTGGGCTGGCCTAACCCCCCCACTAAGGCCCATGTGGCTTTGGGTGGAAAAAATCCAAAGGAGGAAAGGTGGAAAGGGTTTCCAAGTGGAGAGGAGGAATCCTACTCCTAATAGGATTGGAGTAGGACTCCTCCACCTCCAATTTCGGCCAAACCTTGAGGGTTTGAGGCTGCCTCCTCCCCTCCCTCCCTCCTATATATACTAGAGGATTTAGAGGGAAGAGCTAACCCTAATTGCCACGTGCTCCCTCTACTTCATCTAGATCGGTTTCTTCTCTAGTCTAGTTTCAGCGGTGCTTAGGCGAAGCCCTGCCGGAATTGTTCCACCACCATCGCCGCCGCGCCGTTGCGCCGCCGGAGAACTCTTCTACCTCTCCGCTCCCTCTTGCTGGATCAAGAAGGCGGAGATCGTCATTGAGCTGTACGTATGCTGAACGCGGAGGTGCCGTCCGTTCGGCGCTAGATCGGAAGGACCGTGATCAGGATCGCGAGACGATTCGTGATTTGATCGCGGGACGGATCGTGATGGGATCGCGGGACGGATCGAGATTGGATCGCGAGATGGATCGTGATGGGATCGCGGGACGCTCGGCGATTTGGATCGCGAAGACGTTCGACTACATCAACCGCGTTTCTTAACGCTTCCCGCTTAGCGATCTACAAGGGTATGTAGATCCACTCTCCCTCTCGTAGATGCTCATCACCATGGATAGATCTTGCGTGTGCGTAGGAAAATTTTTGTTTCCCATGCAACGTTCCCCAACAGTGGCATCATGAGCTAGGTCTATGTGTAGATGAGATCTCGAGTAGAACACAAAGGAGTTTGTGGGCGTTGATATTCAGATTGCTTCCTCCCTTGGTCTTTTCTTGATTCGGCGGTATTGTGGGATGAAGCGGCCCGGACCAACATTACTCGTACGCTTACGAGAGACCGGTTCCATCAACTGACATGTAACTTCGTTGCATAAAGATGGCTGGCGGGTGTCTGTTTCTCCCACTTTAGTCGGATCGGATTTGACAAAGGCGGTCCTTGAGAAGGTTGAATAGCAATTTTTGTATCACCGTTGTGGTTTTTGCGTTGGTAAGAATTGTTCTTGCTAGATACCCGTAGCAGCCACGTAAAACTTGCAACAACAATTAGAGGACGTCTAACTTGTTTTTGCAGGGTATGTTGTGATGTGATATGGCCAATTACATGATGAGATATATGTGATGTATGAGATGATCATGTATTGTATAGAATATCACGACTTGCATGTCGATGAGTACGGCAACTGGCAGGAGCCATAGGGTTGTCTTTAATTATTTTCGCCGTTTTTGCTTTACTTTATCGCTATGAGTTAGCAATAGTCGTGGAAGCAACAGTCGGCGCGACAACCTCATGGCGACACATTGATGGAGATCATGGTGTTATGCCGGTGACGATGGAGATCATGCCGGTGCTTTGGAGATGGAGATCAAAAGCACAAGTTCATGGCCATATCATGTCACTTATGATTTGCATGTGATGTTAATCCTTTTATGCACCTTGTTTTGCTTAGGACGACGGTAGCATTATAAGGTGATCCCTCACTTAAATTTCAAGATAAAATTGTGTTCTCCCCGAGTGTGCACCGTTGCGAAAGTTCGTCGTTTCGAGACACCACGTGATGATCGGGTGTGATAGACTCTTCGTTCGCATACAACGGGTGCAAGCCAGTGTTGCACGTGCGGAACACTCGGGTTAAACTTGACGAGCCTATCATGTACAGACATGGCCTCGGAACACAAGAGACCGAAAGTCGAACATGAGTCATATAGTAGATATGATCAACATGAAGATGTTCACCATTGAAACCACCTCAACTCATGTGATGATCGTACTTGAGTTGGTGGATTTGGATCATATGACACTCGAATGACCGGAGGGATGTCAATTTGAGTGGGAGTTTTTAAGTAATATGATTAACTAAACTCAGTATCATGAACATAGTCAAAATGTCATTGCAAATTATGTTGTAGATTACTAGCTCGCGCTGTAGCTCCCTTGAATTTTTTATATGTTCCTAGAGAAATAGAGTTGAAAGATGATGGTAGCAATAATGCGGACTGGGTCCGTGATCTGAGGATTGTCCTCATTGCTGCACAGAAGGCGTATGCCCTTAATGCACCGCTCGGTGCGCCACCCCCTCAAGCGTCGTCTGTAGATGTTGTGAACATCTGACAGGCATGTTCTGATGACTACTTGATAGTTCAGTGCGTCATGCATTACGGCTTAGAATTGAGGCTCCAAAACATTTTGAACATCACGGAACATATGAGATGTTCTAAGAGCTGAAATTGGGATCTCAGGCTCGTGCCCATGTTGAGAGGTATGAGACCTCCAACAAGATTCTTTGCCTGCAAGATGAAGGAGAATAGCTCAAGCGGGGAGCATGTGCTCAGATTGTCTGGGTGCTACAATCGCTTGAATCGAGTGGGAGTTAATCTTCCAGATAAGATAGTGATTGATATAGTTCTCCAAGTCACTGCCACTATGCTACTAGAGCCTCGTGATGAACTATAAAATGCCAGGGATAGAAATAATGATCCCTGAGCTATTCGCGATATTTGACACCGCGAAGTTAGAAATCAAGAAGGAGCATCAAGTGTTGATGGTTAGTGAAACCACTAGTTTCGAGAAGGGCAAGGGCTAGGAGGGAAACTTCATGGATGGCAAGTCAGTTGCTGCTCCAGTGAAGAAACCCAAGGTTGAACCCAAACTCGAGACTAAGTGCTTCTATTATGAGGAGAACGGTCGCTGAAGCGGAACAACCCTAGATACTTGGTAGATAAGAATGCTGGCAACGTCGATAGAAGTATATTTGATATACGTGTGTACCTTGCTAGTACTCCTAGTAGCACCTGGGTATTGGATACCGGTTCGGTTGCTAAATGTTAGTAACTCGAAATAAAAGCTACGGAATAAACGGAGGCTAGCTAAGGGTGAGGTGACGATGAGTGTTGGAAGTGTTTCCAAGGTTGATGTGATAACCATCGCACGCTCTCTCTACCTTCGGGATTAGTGATGAACCTAAATAAATGTTATTTGGTGTTTGCGTTGAGCATGAACGTGATTAGATCATGTTTATTGCAATACGGTTATTCATTCAAGTTAGAGAATAATGGTTATTCTGTTTACATGAATAATACCTTCAATGGTCATGCACCCAATGAGAATGGTTTATTGAATCTTGATCGTAGTGATACACATGTTCATAATATTGATGCCAAAAGATACAAAGTTAATAATGATAGTACCACATACTTGTGGCACTGCCGCTAAATGTCATATTGGTGTAAAACGCATGAAGAAACTCCATGTTGATGGATCTTTGGACTCATTCGATTTCGAATCGGTTGAGACATGCGGACCATGCCTCATGGGCAAGATGACTAAGACCCCGTTTTCCGGTATGATGGAGCGGGCAAGTGACTTATTGGAAATGATACATGTTGATGTATTCGGTCCAATGAGTGTTGTAGCGTGCGGTGGATATCATTATTTTCCTACCTTCACTGATGATTTGTGTAGATATGGGGATATTTACTTAATGAAACACAAGTCTGAAACATTTGAAAAGTTCAAACAAATTCAGAGTGAAGTTTGAGATCATCGTGACAAGAAGATAAAATATCTACGATATGATCGTAGAGGTAAATATCTGAGTTACGAGTTTGGTATACAACTTAAGACAATGTGGAAGTTGTTTCACAACTCACGCCACCCGGAACACCATAGTGTGATGGTGTGTCCGAATGTCGTAGTCGTGCTCTATTGGATATGGTGCGTACTATGATGTCTCTTATCGATTTGCCACTATCGTTTTGGGGTTATGCATTAGAGACAACTACATTCACTTTAAAAAGGGGCACCATCTAAGTCCGTTGAGATGACACCGTATGAATTTTGGTTTGGCAGAAACCTAAGCTGTCATTTCTTAATGTTTGGGGCTACGACGCTTATGTGGAAAAGGTTTTCAACCTGATGAGCTCGAACCCAAAGCGGACAAATGCATCTTCATAGAATACCCTAACGTAACAGTTGGGTAAACCTTCTATCTCAGATCCAAGCACAAAGTGTTTGTTGCTAAAACGGGTCCTTTCTCGAGAAAGAGTTTCTCTCGAAAGAATTGAGTGGGAGGAAGATAGAACTTGATAAGGTTGTTGAACCTTTGTTTCAACCAGAGAGTAGCGCAGCGCAGAAAGTTGTTTCTGTGGAGCCTAAATTAGTTGAAGAGGAAGTTAATGATGATGATCATAAAGCTTCGGATCAAGTTACTATCAAACCTCGTAGGTCGACAAGGACGCGTACTGCTCCTGAGTGGTACGGCAACCCTGTCTTAGAGGTCATGTTGTTGGACAACGATGAACCTACGGGCTATGGAGAAGCGATGATGGGCCCGGATTCCGAGAAATGGTTAGAGGCCATGCAATCCGAGATGGGATCCATGTATGAAAACAAAGTATGGGCTTTGGAAGTATTACCTGAAGGGCGAAAGGCCATTCAGAACAAATGGATCTTTGAAAGGAAGACGGACGCGGACGGTAATGTCACCGTCTATAAAGCTCGACTTCTGGCAAAGGGTTTTTCACAAGTTCAAGGAGTTGACTACGGTGAGACTTTCTCACCCGTAGCGATGCTAAAGTCTGTTGGAATTATGTTAGCAGTTGCTGCATTTTTCGATTATGAAATCTGGCAGATGGATGTCAAAACAGAGTTTCCTTAACGGTTTCCGTGAGGAAAGGTTGTATGTGATACAACCGGAAGGTTTTGTCAGTCCTAAGGATGCTAAAATGTATGCAAACTCCAACGATACTTCTATGGACTGGAGCAAGCATCTTGGAGTTGGAATATACGCTTTGATGAGGTGATCAAAGTTTTTGAGTCTATACAAAGTTTATGAGAAACTTGTATTTACAATAAAGTGAGTGGGAGCACTATAGAATTTCTGATAAGTATATGTGGATGACATATTGTTGATTGGAAATGATGTAGAATTTCTGGAAAGCATAAAGGGTTGTTTGAAAAGGAGTTTGTCAAAGGAAAACCTGGAAAGAAGCTACTTAAATGTTGGGCATCAGGATCTATAGAGATAGATCAAGACGTCTGATAAGACTTTCAATGAGTACATACCTTGACAAGATTTTGAAAGAGTTCAAAATGGATCAGTCAAAGAAAGAGTTCTTGCCTGATTTGTAAGGTGTGGAGTTGAGTGAGACTCAAAGCTCGACCACGGCAGAAGAAAGAGAAATGACGAAGGTCGTCCCCTATGCCTTAGCCATAGGCTCTATATAGTATGCCATGTTGTGTACCGCACCTGTGTGTGCCTTGCCACGAGTTTGTCAAGGGGTACAAGAGTGATCCAGGAGTGGATCACTGGACAGCGGTCAAAGTTATCCTTAGTAACTAAAGGACTAAGGAAATATTTCTCGATTATGGAGGTGATAAAGAGTTCGTCGTAAAGGGTTACGTCGATGCAAGCTTTATCACCAATCTGGATGACTCTGAGTAGCAATCCGGATACGTATAGTGGAGCAGCCATTTGGAATAGCTCCAAGTGGAGCATGGTAGCATCTGCAGTACGACATATAGATTTGCAAAGAACACACGGATTTGATTGTTGCAGACCGTTGACTAAAGACCTCTCTCACATGCAAAGCATGATCGAACCCCAGAACTCATTGGGTGTTAGATTCATAACAATGTTAATCACATGGCGATGTGAACTAGATTATTGACTCTAGTGCAAGTGGGAGACTGTTGGAAATATGCCCTAGAGGCAATAATAATTTAGTTATTATCATATTTCCTTGTTAATGATAATCGTTTATTATCCATGCTATAATTGTATTGATTGGAAACTCAAATACATGTGTGGGTACATAGATAACACTGTGTCCCTAGTATGCCTCTAATAGACTAGCTCGTTGATCAAAGATGGTCAAGGTTTCCTAGCCATAGACATGAGATGTCATTTGATAACGGGATCACATCATTAGGTGAATGATGTGATGGACAAGACCCAAACTATAAACATAGCATATGATCGTGTCAGTTTATTGCTATAGTTTTCTGCATGTCAAGTATCTGTTCCTATGACCATGAGATCATGCAACTCACTGACACCGGAGGAATACCTTGTGTGTATCAAACGTCACAACGTAACTGGGTGACTATAAAGATGCTCTACAGGTATCTCCGAGGGTGTCTGTTGAGTGGGCATGGATCAAGACTGGGATTTGTTACTCCGTGTGACGGAGAGGTATCTCAGGGCCCACTCGGTAATACAACATCACAATAAGCCTTGCAAGCAATGTGACTAAGTGTTAGCCACGGGATCTTGTATTACAGAATGAGTAAAGAGACTTGCCGGTAACGAGATTGAACTAGGTATAGAGATACCAACGATCGAATCTCGGGCAAGTAACATACCGAAGAACAAAGGGAATAGCGTACGGGATTAACTGAATCCTTGACATAGAGGTTCAACCGATAAAGATCTTCGTAGAATATGTAGGAACCAATATGGGCATCCAGGCCCCGCTATTGGTTATTGACCATAGAGGTGTGTTGGTCATGTCTACATAGTTCTCGAACCCGCAGGGTCTGCACACTTAAGGTTCGGTGACGTTTCGGTATAGTAGAGTTATGTATGGTGGTGACCGAAGGTTGTTCGGAGTCCCGGATGAGATCCTGGACGTCACGAGGAGCTCCGGAATGGTCCGGAGGTAAAGATTGATATATAGGAAGTCCTGTTTTGGTCACCGGAAAAGTTTCGGGTATTTCGGTAGTGTACCGGGAGTGCCGGGAGGGGTACCGGGGACCATCGGGAGGGGTGTCTCGACCCAAAGGACCTCATGGTCTGTGGGAGGAGTCAAACCAGCCCCTAGTGGGCTGGCCTACCCCCCCACTAAGGCCCATGTGACTTAGGGTGGAAAAAATCCAAAGGAGGAAAGGTGGAAAGGGTTTCCAAGTGGAGAGGAGGAATCCTACTCCTAATAGGATTAGAGTAGGACTCCTCCACCTCCAATTTCGGCAAAACCTTGAGGGTTTGAGGCTGCCTCCTCCCCTCCCTCCCTCCTATATATACTAGAGGATTTAGAGGGAAGAGCTAACCCTAATTGCCACGTGCTCCCTCTACTTCATCTAGATCGGTTTCTCCTCTAGTCTAGTTTCAACGGTGCTTAGGCGAAGCCCTGCCGGAATTGTTCCACCACCATCGCCGCCGCGCCGTCGCGCCGCCAGAGAACTCTTCTACCTCTCCGCTCCCTCTTGCTGGATCAAGAAGGCGGAGATCGTCATCGAGCTGTACATGTGCTGAACGCGGAGGTGTCGTCCGTTCGGCGCTAGATCGGAAGGACCGTGATCAGGATCGCGAGACGGATCGTGATGGGATCGCGGGACGGATCGAGATTGGATCGCGAGATGGATCGTGATGGGACTGCGGGACGCTCGGCGATTTGGATCGCGAAGATGTTCGACTACATCAACCGCGTTTCTTAACGCTTCCCGCTTAGCGATCTACAAGGGTATGTAAATCCACTCTCCCTCTCGTAGATGCTCATCACCATGGATAGATCTTGCGTGTGCGTTGGAAATTTTTTGTTTCCCATGCAACGTTCCCCAACAACAGCTTTATTATATTTGAACATAAAGAAGTATATACGGAATTTTGTAGAGGGGGAGAAAAAATTACAAAAGGTGAGCCGGTGGCTCCTAAGTGTAATAGGGCCGTAGATGTGCGATATTCCAGGGCCGGGTTGTTTCCTCCTTAGAAGTGTATTAACCTTCTCGTAAGTTGATAACCCACAAGTATAGGGGATCGCAACGGTTTTCGAGGGTAGAGTATTCAACCCAAATTTATAGATTCGACACAAGGGGAGCCAAAGAATACTTGAGGGTATTAGCAATTGAGTTGTCAATTCAACCACACCTGGAGATTGAATATCTGCAGTAGAGTGATCAGTAGCACAGTAATATGATAGTTTGATAGCAGTAGTGACAGTAACAGTAGCGGTAACAGTAGTAGCAATAGTTTTGTAGCAGTTGGAACAGCAGCAGCAGCAATAGTAACTTAGCAAGAACAGTAAGTGGAAAGGTCGTAGGCACTGGATCGGTAACTCGTTGGATGATATTCATCATATAACAGTCATAACCTAGGGCGATACAGAACTAGCTCAGTTCATCAATGTAATGTAGGTATGTATTCCGTAAATAGTCATACGTGCTTATGGAAAAGAACTTGCATGACATCTTTTGTCCTACCCTCCCGTGGCAACGGGGTCCATAAGGAAACTAAGGGATATTAAGGCCTCCTTTTAATAGAGAACCGGAACAAAGCATTAACACATGGTGAATACATGAACTCCTCAAACTACGGTCATCACCGCGAAGTATCCCAAATATTGTCACTATGGGGTTGATGGATCATAACACGTAATAGGTGCATATGACTAGGCAAGATCGGATCAAGAACATGGATATAGAGATGATAACATAAACGGTTCAGATCTGAAATCATGGCACTCGGGCCCTAGTGACAAGCATTAGGCATAGCAAAGTCATAGCAACATCAATCTCAGAACATAATGGATACTAGTGATCAAGCCCTAACAAAACTAACTCGATTAGATGATGAATCTCATCCAACTCCTCACAGACCAGCAAGCCTAAGAAGGAATTACTCACTCCCGGTGGGGAGCATCATGGAATTGGCGATGGAGAAAGGTTGGTGATGACGAAGACCGAAGATTCCCCTCTCCGGAGCCCCAAACGGGCTCCAGATCTGGCCTCCCGATGAAGAACAGGAGGTGGCGGCGGCTCCGTATCGTGAAACGCGATAATTCTTTCTCCTTGATTTTTTTCTCCAAAAATAAGAATTTATAGTGGTGGAGTTAGGGCAAGTGGGGCCACGAGGTGGGCACAACCCACCAGGGCGCGCCCTGGTGGGTGATGCTCACCCTAGCCCCCCTCTTCGATGGATTTTGGCTCCAATAATTCTCATTTATTCTGAAATAATTCTCCAAAAAGTTTCGTTCCATTCCGAGAACTTTTATTTTTGCACAAAAACAACACCATGGTAGTTCTGCTGAAAACAACGTTAGTCCGGGTTAGTTCCATTCAAATCATGCAAATTAGAGTCCAAAACAAGGGCAAAAGAGTGAGGAAAAGTAGATACGTTGGAGACGTATCAACTCCCCCAAGCTTCCTCAAGCAATTCAGTTGATAAACTGAAAGTGATAAAGAAAAACTTGTATGGACTCTTTTGTTCTTGTTTACATATATATGCTTAAGTAGTACCCAGGTTTTCAGCAAAGATTATGACTAACCATGTCAACATTAACTCTTAAAAATTATATTTACTCATAACAATAACGTAAGCAACTAGCGAGCAATAATAAGATATCTCAAGCGCCAACACTTTGTCAAAACAAACATGATACAATATGACAATAGTGGTATCTCGCTAGCCCTGTCTGAGACCGCAAAACATAAATGCAGAGCACCTCCAAAGTTCAAACAACGACTAAACATTGTAATTAATGGTAGAAAAGATCCAGTCATGCTGCACCCAATATCAACTATACACAATTCATGAGGATGACAATAGTGCTCTCAGGTCTGGCGCTTATTTGAGAAGGTGATGATTCAACATAAAAGTAAATAGATAGTCCCTTCGCAGAGGGAAGCATGGATTTGCAGCGGTGCCAGAGGTCAAAGTTTAAAACAGAGATAGATATAATTTTGGGAGGTACACCCTTCCTGTCAACGTCACGACCAAGAGTTATCGATATCTTCCATGCTAAACAAATTAGCGGCGGTTCCCAAGCGATAAAAGTAAAGGTTTACCCCCCCGCCACGGCGAGCCGCATCCACGGGTACCGTCCAAACCAACAACATTCCTGGGGGAGTTTTGTTTAATTATTTTTGATTTTTGATTTCGGGACTGGGAATCCCTATTACCGCCCCTCTCGTGTAAGGACAAGTGAATAAACACTCATCATGAGAATAACCCGCTTAGCATGGAAGATACTGACCGCCCCCTGTCGCTCCATGAGCGGTCCAGGCACACCAAACAGATGTTCATTTGAATTTTTAGAGGTGGCACATGCAAATTTACTTGGAATAGCAGGGTAATACCGCATATAGGTAGATATAGTGGACTCATCTGGCATAACTTGGTTTAAGGGTTTTGATGCACAGGCAGTATTCCCGCTTAGTACAGGTGAAGGCTAGCAAGTAGATTGAGAAGCGGCCAGCTAGAGAGCGAAAACGGTCATGAACATGCATTACATATAATCAACATTGAGTACTAGCATGAGTAGGATATGGACACCATGAACATAAATATCATGAAGGCTATGTTGGTTTTGATTCAACTACATGCGTGAACATGTGCCAAGTCAAGCCACTTGAAACATTCAGAGGAGGATACCATGTCATCATACCGCATCACAACCATTTTAATGCATGTTGACACCAAAGATAAATCATTATCCACTCCTAACTACTTAAGCATGGCATGAACAACTATAATCTCTAATGGTCACTGCAAATATGTTTGATCATAATGAGCTGAATCAAGGGATACTAGGTTAAACATATTTACAAAAACAAAAACAAGTTGAGTTAATACCCGCCTTTCTCTGCCACAGTCAATTCATCAAATGTTGTCATTATTGCCTTTCATTTGCACGATCGAACGATAAGAAGATAATAATAGTGCAAGAGTGCCGTGGACTAAGCTGGAATCTGCAAACATTTTATACAAGAGGAGAAGACAAAGTAATATGGGTTCTTTGTTAGATAAACAATAGTGCAGATGAGAGCCACTCAACAATTTCATTGTGGTCTTCTCCTTGGTACGACTCACACAAAAAAGAAAAGAATTTCAGATAAACACACTGAAATATTTTTCGACTTTTTGTTTTTTCTTGAAGAAAGCAAATTAAAGAGAAAAACAAAAACAAGAAAAAACTATTTACACAGGAAAGCTCCCAACAAGTAAAAGAAGAAGCGAGAAATCTTTTTGGGTTTTCTTTTAATGCAACAATTAAACTAGGCTAGAAAGAAAAACTAAAAAGAAGTAGGAAATATTTTTGGATTTTCTCAAGGTTTTTCAAACACACAAGAAGAAAGCGAGAAAACAATTTTAGCATGGATATTACAATGAAAAAGTATGGACACCGACAACTAGAATGAAATGTGTGAACATGAATGTAATGTCGATGGAAATACGTACTCCCCCAAGCTTAGGCTTTTGGCCTAGCTTGGTAATCACCATCCGTATGAACAATAGTCTAGGCGATGGCTCATTGAGAACCTCGGAGCAGACTTCGCGGCCCTCCTGGCAGCTTCAACCTCTGCGTTGTACATATGGGCTTCGCTCTCAAGGACATAATATCTTCCCCTAGTGTGAAAATCAAAGAGAGCAGGAGCAGGCAAAGCAACAGGCACAACGTTTTTTTTATTAATTCTCAAGTTATAGGTGTAGTTAGTGGCCGTACCCGTAAGGAACTTATGACGCTTCATGGCATCAAAGTCTAAATACTAAGTGGGTAGGATGGGGTCATTAGGCCATGGTGAAACATTTAATCTCTCAGCTACACGGGAGGCATAGATTCCTCCATAAAAATTACCAATAGCAGCATTAAGCTACAACCTCCGTGCAACAATTGCACCAAGATTATAATCCTTATTCCCAGTTATGGCAGTGTGTAAGAGACTCAAATCATGAGCACACAGTGTGCTACAATCTTGTTTGCCTACAATACATTTACCGTTAAAGAGCGCAAAATATTGTAGTGATGGAAAATGGATGTTGTTAATTCTCCCTTGTGTAACCCCCTATCTTCGCCAAAGCAAAGATTAACTAAAAATGACTCGTACTCAGATTTTGCTGGTTCATCGAGGGAACCCTCATATGGAAGTTTGCATGCATCGCTAAACATTTCTAACGGCATGGTAAAGGAATGATCGTACAGGTTGAATGAAACTCTAGACTCACGGGGAAAATATTTAAATTTCTTTGAGAAGGTTTTCGTGAGTTCGAGGTGTTGGGGGCACTTAACTGCGATGAAGGGAGCAAGCCCTGAGTTGTGAATAAATTGATCAAATTCCTCCTTAATACCCGCACCTTCCATGAACTCGTCGCAAGGCCACATGCATGATTTGGTGGCGGCATCTCGCATCGAGCTTTCGCTTGGTTCAACATAAGACTGTCGAAGTGAGCTTCCACTTGATGAGGCTCCCGAGGATCTCCTCCTCGAAGAACTCCTAAAGAATTGCATTTTATTCCTATAAAAATTCTGAAAATTTTTAGTCCACAAAAATTTGTGAACAAAACTTTGTAAGATTGTTAGCAACTACTCCTAAGCATGCATAGAGGCCATATTGAGCATTCAAACTACTTAGAACTCTAAGAATTCAACATGCAAGCTCATCTACAGCCGCACCAAGAGTAGCTAATTACTCTAAAAAGAGACAATTACACTGGTGGTGTCACAACTTGGCTTGAATGGTCACTTTGGTGCTACAAGTTGTGGTATACAACAAACTGGTGATAAAACTTGGCTTTCTTATGCACATACAGTGCTTTTCTCGTTTTCGTACGCTTCAGGGGCTGACCAAGCAAGCCAGCGTGGCACCGGTCCCACAGTCAGTGACCAGAGGACGCGGGCCGGGCTGTGTGGCCGGTTTTCTTTCGAAAACCTCCTCGCATTTGTTGCTTTTTCGCAAATAAGCCCCCACGTTGGCTGTATACACGCGACCTTTCATTTTTGCGTTCCTGACCTGCCGCTTCGGCTCCCTCACCTCGAGCTTTCCTCCTGTCTCTCTCCTCTCGATCGTGTGAAGGCGGTGACGGCAGTGATCTGGAGGACGACGATGATCGGCGGCGGCGGCGACGATGGAGCCCCGCCGGCGAGCTCCCGGCGAGGCAGCCCCTCTATATGGTGAGCACGGCCTCAACTTTCCCCCTCCTCATCCCCTGTTTTCTGTAGGGTTTTCATCGATTGGTTCGCCCGTGAGAAACAGGGGCCTTTTTGGTGATGATTTCGTCGGCGGATGCTTTTTACATGGCGTGATGTTAAAATCCCCCCTCGCATTCAATTGTAGTGTCTTTTCTCTCTAGGGTTTAGCACGGGTTTAAAAAGGCCTATGTTTTTTGCATTCACAAATCTGCTACGTGTTGTAACATGGTAGGTTCAGTAAAAACAGTGGACGTGCGCTGGTTAACTGAAGATGTGGCATGCTTGGACCAATTTATAGTTATCTGAATTTGTAGACAGATGTTAACTGAAGATGTGTACAAATGTTAACTGAAGATGTGGAAAAATGTTAACTGAATTTTGTGACAATTATCAACTGAAATTTTTGACACTGTTTAACTGAACATTTTAGCAGCTGCATGTAGGCTCTGTTCTGTCATTGTTAACTGAATCTCATGTTTGTACATTGCAGATGATTTTGATGGGCTATTCAGTATTGAGATTCATCACAAGGGATTCTTCTGTGGAGATGGCAGCAACAGGACATACATGGACTATCAAGTTGATTGGTTTGATAGCTGTGATAGTGACACATGGTCCATCTTGTGGATTGAAGATTTTGTTAAGCAGTTGGGGTATGACAGAGATAGTGGACAGCATGATGTGTTTTGGTGTCAACCTGGAAGAACACTTAGTGAAGGAATGAAAGAAATGAAATGTGATGCTGACAGCCTTGCAATGATAGCAGCTACTACATTCCACAAGAACTTGCTGCTGATCATAGACCATGGAGATACACTGAACAATTTGGTAAGAGATGATGTTGTAGTTCAAGGTGTTCCTGAATTGCCAAAGGTCATAACTCCAACAAAATCCAGCAAGGTCAAAGAACAAGCTACCTCACCTAAAGTTGCAACTGTGAGAAGTAATAGGAGCAGGTCTAGGGGATTGTTTCATGAAGGATCATCTTTAGGATGTGGTGATGATGGTGTTGAAGAACAAGATGCAGAAGCTGCATGTGATTCAGAGACTGATGAGGATTTCTTTGACAGTGACTTTGATGTAGAGGATGGGGACGATGATTTATTTGAAGATCATGTAGACAAAGAAGTGGATGATCACAAAGAAAGAGTTACAACATGTGACTATGAAACAGAGCTAGCAGAAGATGCTCTAGATGACCCTCACATAATGTTATGCAAAGAAGAGAGGGACAAGTTGAAGTACCACTTCAAAGGTTTCAATCCTGAGACAGATCTGAATGCTCCTGTATTTAAGTTAGGCATGGTGTTTGGGAGTGTGCAGGAGCTGAGCCATGCTATAACTTCTTATAGCATAAGAAACAGAGTTGCAATAAAAAAGACAAGAAACACAAGCACTACAGTTGAAGCAATATGCATTGATGATTGCCCATGGTACCTGATGGCAGTGAAAGACATCAAAAAACAGCTTCATTATAAAGAAGTATTGTGATGACCACAGTTGCCCTAAGTCATGGAACCTTAAAGGTCTAACTGCTCCATTTTTAACCAAAAAATCCAGGGATGAGTTCAGGGATAATGAGAAGATGCCTTTGAAGAAATTTGAGGAGAAGGTTCAGCAGGAATACAATCTCATACCAAGCAGGACCAAACTAGGAAGAGCTAGAAGAGAATCTGTGAAGCAGATTAGAGGTGAGGATGATGACCAGTACAAGCACTTGTGGGATTATGGAGAGGAGTTGAGGACCACAAACCCTGGCAGCAAGTTCTACCTGTGCACAAAGGAAGTTTTTGATGAAAAGGCTAAGCAGACAAGAGAACATTTTTCAACACTATACTGGTCATTGGATGCATGCAAGAGAGGTTGGCTATTGGGAGGCAGGCCCATTATTTTTATAGGTGGATGCCACATTAAGACCAGGTACAAAGGAAATTTGTTGACAGCAGTGGGTATTGACCCTAATGATTGTATCTATCCCCTAGCTTTTGGGATTGTGGAAGTGTAGTCGACTAGTAGCTGGGAGTGGTTCTTGGCAAGTCTGAAAGATGATCTTAATATATGTAACACTTCTCCATACACAATCATGAGTGATAAGCAAAAGGTATGTGACGTTATTCTCATTCACATTATTATGTAATTGTGTAGACCATATATTTATGTGAGACACTATATATATGATTTGCAGGGGCTCATAGCAGCAGTTGCAAATGTTTGGCCAGATGCTGAACACAGATTTTGTGTCAGGCATATGTACCAGAATTTCCATAAGCTTCACAAGGGGGGACAGTTGAAGAACAATTTGTGGGCAATTGCAAGAGCAACAAACAATCCAACATACATGAAAGCTATGAACAAGATGATGGCTTATAGTTTGGGTGCATACAAATGGGTGGAGAAATGGCCTCCAAGGACATGGATTAAAGCATTTTTAATCCTTTTCCAAAATGTGACATCCTGCTAAATAATATATCTGAAGTATTTAATAGGTAAGGTTGGATTGTACTAATATGCTTCAATTTTAACATTGCAATAAGCCTATTTTAGTTTGTCTTATTCTATTGCTGCACTAACAGTCCTGTTTTTTATTGTGACAGTTGGATTTTGCCACAAAGGGAACTTCCAATTTTATCCATGGTGGAGGGCATAAACAACAAGATAGCAGCAAGGATATATAGCAAGCAGAAGGAAGTGGCACTGGATAGGAAATGGAGTGATATATTGTGCCCCAAGATTAAGAAAAAACTAGACAAGTTTACTGACCGGGCTGCAAACTGCATGGTATTTGGAGCTGGCCAGAAGGTTTTCAAAGTGGTCTCAATGAACAATTCCTACATAGTGGACCTGAACATGGAAACTTGGGACTGCAGAAGATGGGACCTGTCAGGAATTCCATGCCACCATGCAATAGCATGTGCTAGAGAGGAGAGAATAGATCCTGCAAGTCTAGTGCATTACTGTTACTCTGTAGAAACTTAAAACAGCATACATCACTTCTTGTCAAACATTGCAAACATAATTGCAACTAATCCAAAGTACATGCAAACAACAAATATAATCATCCTATCTCTAGATTGCAGCTGATCTCTATGCATCCTTGTAGTCAACTTCTTCTGCAGATGGTGCTTCTCCTTCTCTGCTTCTATCTCAGAATCTTTATCCACTAGCTTCTTCTCCAGCACCTCTTTTTGGTTAGCTAATTCAGCAATGACACTTCTTTCCCTCCCCTGCCATGGTTTGTCAATCCATTTGAGATAACCACAAGTCCTATAGTCCTGTACAATCACAAAGTACACAATTATCAACACCATAATATACTGATGACAATACTTGCAGGACAAAAAAGGAAGAGATTAATTAACCTCATAGTAGCATGACAAGAATCTCCTGCCACTGTCCACTCCTTCATTGCATACACGACGAACTAGCGCCCTTAAGTGCCCGCACAAATCAACACTACGATCTGGCCCACTGAAACTAGCATCGACAGCATGTCGCGGCATGCAACCAGCCACATCCGGCATCTCATCTTCCTGGGTTCAAATCCAACTAACCATAAACAACCAACTCACTGCACATTTGAGAGGTGACAAAGATTTACCCGATTCTTGCCCTAGTAGACGACATAGGTAATCTTCGCCCATGGCTCATCGTCCTCCTCCATCTTCGCCCCACCATCGACCATCCTTGGTACACCGGTGCCACCCATCTACAAACGTGGCACCGACGTGAGAGAGCGATGAGGGAGGGGTCAGAGAGGACAGAGCGAAGTACGAGAGAGGAGAGACAGATTGTGTGAGCTAACCTCAAGTCAATGGATCGCCGTCGTTCAGCACCGCCGCCGTTGTGCTCACTGCAGGAGACTGCCGCCGCCGTGCTATGGAAAAGGGGATCGAGGGTTAGGGATTTGGATGCGGCGATTCGGGATCGGCAGGTTATACAGCCAACACGGGGGCTTATTTGTGAAAAAGCAACAAATGCAAGGGGGTTTTCGAAAGAAATCCGGCCACACAGCCCGGCTCGCGTCCTCTGGTCACTGACTGTGGGACCGGTGCCACGCTGGCTTGCTTGATCAGCCCCTGAAGCGTACGAAAACGAGAAAAGCACTGTATGTGCATAAGAAAGCCAAGTTTTATCACCAGTTTGTTGTATACCACAACTTGTAGCACCAAAGTGACCATTCAAGCCAAGTTGTGACACCACCAGTGTAATTGTCTCCTCTAAAAATAACCCACTAAAACAAAAACTAATTGGAGCAATGGAGGAGTTAGATACCAAGTAGCAATCCCTCCAAAAAGTTTCAGAAACGGAGCTTCGAGCAAAGAGATCAAAATCCGCGGGTTTGAGAGCAAGAACACGAAAATGCTGGCTGTGGTGATTTTTTGCTGGAGGTAGGTGATGATGTGGGCTAAAGAGATAAGTGAGGGGGCCCACGTGGGGGGCACAAGCCACCAGGGCGCGCTTGGGGGTGCTGGCGCGCCCTGGTGTCTTGTGGGCACCAGGTGCACCCCCCTCTAGTGTTATTTGCACCAAAAATTCATAAATATTCGGAAAAAATCGTATTAAATTTTCAGGGCATTCTGAGAATTTTTATTTTTGGGTCATTTTTTATTGCACGGGGAAAACAGAAAACAGGATAATCATGGCATTTTATTTTATTTGACTAAGCTAAAACAGAAAATAAAAGGTGGGAGCAGAGAGTCGTGCTTACTAGATTCATCGACGTCATACCTCTCAAAAATGATTCATTAATAAGGTTGATCAAGTCTTATTAACAACCACTTCCGATTAGCATGAAACCGAAGAACTTTCGTAAAACACTAAGTTACCTCAATGGGGATGTGCATATCCCCTACAATAAGTATATCATATTTCTTTTTGGCAGTAGGTAGAGGTAATTGAAAATTTCCAATAGTGATGGTCGGAAATTCTTCAATAACATTTATACCATTCACTTGGAATTGTTTCTTCAGAAAGTGCACCGTGTGTTCATTACCATTGATATGAAAAGTGACTTTGCTTTTGTTGCAATCAATAACAGCCCCTGCAGTATTCAAAAAGGGTCTACCAAGGATAATCGACATGTTTTCGTCCTCGGGCATCTCAAGAATAACAAAGTCCGTTAAGATAGTAACATTTGCAACAACAACGGGCACATCCTCACAAATACCAATAGGTATGGCCGTTGATTTGTCAGCCATTTGCAATGATATTTCAGTAGGTGTGAGTTTATTCAAATCAAGTCTCTTATATAAGGAGAAAGGCATAACACTAACACCGACTTCCAAATCACACAAAGCAGTTTTGACACAGTTTCTTTTGATGGAGCAAGGTATAGTTGGTATTCCAGGATCTCCAAGGTTTTTAGGTACTCCATCCTTAAAAGAATAATTAGCAAGCATGGTGGAGATTTCAGCTTCAGGTATCTTTCTTTTATTTGTGATGATGTGTTTCATATACTTTGCATAAGGGGCCATCTTCAAGATATCGGTTAAACGAGTACGCAAAAAGACTGGCCTAATCATCTCAGCAAATCATTCAAATTCCTTATCATCCTTTTTCTTAGATGGCTTAGGTGGAAATGGCATGGGTTTCTGAACCCATGGCTCTCTTTCTTTACCATGTTTCCTAGCCACAAAGTCTCTTTTATCATACCGTTTATTTTTAGGTTGTGGGTTATCAAGATCAGGAGCAGGCTCTATTTCAACATCATTATCTGGTTCTTTATCATTACTAGGTTGAGCATCATCATTATCATTATCATTATTACTAGGTTGATGTTCACTACCAGATTGAGTTTCAGCATCGGAAATAGAGACATCATTATTGCCAGGAGGTTTTTGTGTCTCAGGTTCACTAGAGGTATGCGAAGTCCTATCATTTTTCCTTTTCTTTTTCTTCTTAGAAGGACTAGGTGCATCACTATTAATTCTCTGAGAGTCTTGTTCAATTATTTTAGGATGACCCTCAGGATAAAGTGGTTCTTGGGTCATTCTACCTCCTCTAGTTACTACTCTAGCAGCGAAATCATGCATATTATTATTCATTTCATCAAGCAATTCTTTTTGAGACTTAGCAACCTGTTCTAACTGAGTTTGAACCATAGAGGCATGTTTTCCTACACCTCTAACATCATTACTGATTCTAAATAGCAAGTCACTCAAGCGAGCAATCATATTAGAATTATATTTCAATTGTTTTAGAACATGAGCATTGAAATGATCTTGCTTCATAATATAGTTATCAAACTCATATAAGCATTGAGTAGGATGTTTATTGTGAGGGATGTCACCTTCATTAAACTTTAATAAATAATTTACCTCTACCACCTGTGGAGGTGGTGGTGTGTCAAGGCCATGTATTTCTTCAATAGGTGGCAAATTCTTAACATCCTCAGCTTTAATACCTTTTTCCTTCATAGATTTCTTTGCCTCTTGCATATCTTCAGGACTGAGAAATAAGACACCCCTCTTCTTCGGAGTGGGTTTAGGCGGTGGTTCAGGGGAAGTCCAATCATCATAATTCTTCAATATGTTATTCAATAATTCCCCAGCTTGTTCAACAGTTCGTTCCCTGAAAACACAACCAGCACAACTATCTAGGAAGTCCCTAGAAGTATCGGTTAGTCCATTATAAAAGATATCAAGTATTTCATTTTTCTTGAGAGGATGATCAGGCAAAGCATTAAGCAATTGGAGAAGCCTCCCCCAAGCTTGTGGGAGACTCTCTTCTTCAATTTGCACAAAATTAAATATTTCCTGTAAGGCAGCTTGTTTCTTATGAGCAGGAAAATATTTTTCGGAGAAGTAGTAAATCATATCCTGTGGACTACGCACACAACCAGGAGCAAGAGTATTGTACCATGTCTTAGCATCACCCTTTAATGAGAATGGAAATAACTTAAGGATGTAATAGTAGCGAATCTTCTCATCATGAGCAAAGAGGGTGGCTATATCATTCAGCTTAGTAAGGTGTGCCACTACAGTTTCAGTTTCATAACCATGGCAAGGATCAGATTCAACCAAAGTAATTAACTCTGGGTCGACAGAGAACTCATAATCCTTGTCGGTAACAAAGATAGGTGAAGTAGCAAACTTAGGTTCACATTTCATTCTAGCATTCAAAGTCTTTTCCTTATACTTGCGTTGTCGCCTTTTGTTAGTGCTGAACTCCAATCTGACAAACTTCCGTTAATATGCTTATGCCACCCCTTTATTGCATGTTCCCGTAGTTTCCTTGGTTGGTGCTCGATGAGTTTTATCTATAAAGCAAGTCAGGAATAAGCCGGCAAGATAACTTGGTTTTCGAATCTCAAGTTGATCGAATTCTCCTCTAATGATATTCAAGACTGATGATCCGGAAACTGGTCATATATATATATATATATATGTATATCTTTAAATAGGCCGGCTCAGTGAGACTCGGAATGAGGAGACTGGCTTTCGAGGCACAAGTCTTGATTCGATGAAGCGGGTATAATAACCCATGGTTTATCCTAGCTTTCTGTATGCCGGCTCTCACATGACTTCACCCAATGTTTTAACCCTAAAAGTTCAGGGTCCAAAAAGGATTAACTTTTCAAGAGTACATGGGGTCATCTGATCGGAGTCGCATTGAGCATACACGCAGGTTTAACCGTATTTTGATGGCGTTTTTTGCCGGGTCAAGAGGGTGAGAAAGCTAAACTCGATGAGTTGGAAGCCCCCAAGTGACCTATGTTGCAAACAATAAAGACTCATGCTCAATTTATAGGCTGAAACGATAGAGACCCTGATTTTCGGCGGTGCCAGCTTTATTATATTTGAACATAAAGAAGTATATACAAAATTTTGCAGAGGGGGAGAAAAAATTACAAAAGGTGAGCCGGTGGCTCCTAAGTGTAATAGGGCCGTAGATGTGCGATATTCCAGGGCCGGATTGTTTCCTCGTCAGAAGTGTATGAACCTTCTCGTAAGTTGATAACGCACAAGTATAGGGGATCACAACAGTTTTCGAGGGTAGAGTATTCAACCCAAATTTATAGATTCGACACAAGGGGAGCCAAAGAATACTTGAGAGTATTAGCAGTTGAGTTATCAATTCAACCACACCTGGAGATTAAATATCTGCAGCAGAGTGATCAGTAGCACAGTAATATGATAGTTTGGTAGCAGTAGTGACAGTAACAGTAGCGGTAACAGTAGTAGCAATAGTTTTGTAGCAGTTGGAACAGCAGCAACAGCAATAGTAACTTAGCAAGAACAATAAGTGGAAAGGTCGTAGGCACTGGATCGGTAACTCGTTGGATGATATTCATCATATAACAGTCATAACCTAGGGCGATACAGAACTAGCTCAGTTCATCAATGTAATGTAGGCATGTATTCCGTAAATAGTCATACGTGCTTATGGAAAAGAACTTGCATGACATCTTTTGTCCTACCCTCCCGTGGCAGCGGGGTCCATAAGGAAACTATGGGATATTAAGGCCTCCTTTTTTATAGAGAACCGGAACAAAGCATTAACACATGGTGAATACATGAACTCCTCAAACTACGGTCATCACCGCGAAGTATCCCAAATATTGTCACTATGGGGTTGACGGATCATAACATGTAATAGGTGCATATGACTAGGCAAGATCGGATCAAGAACATGGATATAGAGATGATAATATTAACGGTTCAGATCTGAAATCATGGCACTCGGGTCCTAGTGACAAGCATTAGGCATAGCAAAGTCATAGCAACATCAATCTCAGAACATAATGGATACTAGTGATCAAGCCCTAACAAAACTAACTCGATTACATGATGAATCTCATCCACCTCCTCACCGACCAGCAAGCCTACGAAGGAATTACTCACTCCCGGTGGGGAGCATCATGGAATTGGCGATGGAGAAAGGTTGGTGATGATGAAGACCGAAGATTCCCCTCTCTGGAGCCCCTAACGGGCTCCAGATCTGGCCTCCTGATGAAGATAGGAGGTGGCGGCGGCTCCGTATTGTGAAACGCGATAATTCTTTCTCCTTGATTTTTTTCTCCAAAAATAGGAATTTATAGTGGGGCCACGAGGTGGGCACAACCCACCAGGGCGCGCCTAGGGGGCCTGGCGCGCCCTGACGGGTGATGCTCACCCTGGCCCCCCTCTTCGGTGGATTTTGGCTCCAATAATTCTCATTTATTCTGAAATAATTCTCCAAAAAGTTTCGTTCCATTCCGAGAACTTTTATTTCTGCACAAAAACAATACCATGGTAGTTGTGCTGAAAACAACGTTAGTCCGGGTTAGTTCCATTCAAAACATGCAAATTAGAGTCCAAAACAAGGGCAAAAGAGTGAGGAAAATTAGATACGTTGGAGACATATCATAAGTCGACCAGGTAATATGAACCATTATTGAGGTTTCGACTGACGACGAAAGGACCCTCCCAAGGTGGGGAGAGCTTGTGCATCCCCGTTTGGTCTTGAATAAGACGGAGGACTAAGTCACCTTCTTGAAAAGTGCGGCTTCGTACTCTACGGCTGTGATAACGACGCAGGTTTTGCTGGTATATTGCAGATATGGCTGTTGCTAAGTCACGCTCCTCTTCCAGGGCGTCCAGGGAATCTTGGCGTGCTTGCTCATTATCTGCCTCGACATAAGCAGTCACCCTAGGCGAGTCATGACGGATATCACTTGGGAGAACCGCCTCAGCTCCATAAACCAAGAAGAAAGGAGTGTATCCCGTGGATCTATTTGGCGTTGTTCGAATACTCCAAAGTACTGAAGGGAGTTCTTCAACCCAACAACCCGGCGTGCGCTCAAGGGGTACCATGAGCCGGGGTTTGATTCCTCTCAAGATCTCCTGGTTGGCTCTTTCAGCTTACCCATTGGACTGTGGATGCGCCACTGCTGCTAAATCGAGCCGGATGTGCTCTCGTTGGCAGAATTGTTTCATGACTCCCTTGGACAGATTGGTACCATTATCAGTAATGATGCTGTGTGGGTAGCCAAAACGGAAAATCAGCTTCTTCAAGAATTTGACCGCAGTTTCTGCATCAAAATTGCTGACCGGCTCTGCTTCGACCCACTTAGTGAACTTATCAACCTCCACTAATAAGTGGGTTTTCTTGTCAGAAGACGGTTTAAACGGACCAACCATATCTAGCCCCCAAACCGCAAACGGCCAAGTAATTGGGATCATACGCAACTCCTCAGCCGGTACATGAGCCTGTCGACCAAACTTTTGGCACCCATCACACTTGCACACAATCTCCTCAGCGTCGGCATGAGCCGTTAGCCAATAAAATCCATGCCGGAAAGCTTTGGCCACCAGTGATTGTGAGCCGGCATGATGTCCGCAATCGCCAGAATGAATTTCATTAAGTATCTCCTGGCCTTCCTCAGGCGAAACACACTGTTGAAACACGGCAGTGCTGCTTTGACGATGTAACTCGCCATTGACGATTGTCATTGACTTTGACCGCCGGATGATTTGACGAGCATCGACTTCCTCTTCTGGGAGTTCCCCTCGGGTCAAGTAAGCCAAATACGGCACAGTCCAATCGGGGGTGATATGTAGAGCCGCCACCAAGTGAGCCTCCGGGTCAGGGATAGCTATGTCCTCTTCAGATGGTAATTTGACTGACGGATTCTGAAGGACGTCCAGGAAAACGTTAGGCAGCACCGGCTTTCTCTGTGAGACAAGTCTAGACAAAGCGTCAGCCGCCTCATTGAGCCGGCGATCTATATGATCGACTTGGTATCCTTGGAAATGACCCGCCACATCAGATACCGCTTGTCGGTAAGCTGCCATAAGAGGGTCCTTAGAGTCCCAAGTCCCTGAAACTTGTTGTGCCACTAGATCTGAGTCACCCAGACATCTGACCCGGCTAAGGTTCATCTCTTTGGCTATTTTGAGCCCATGTAGGAGGGCCTCGTACTCAGCTGCATTGTTAGTACACGGGAACATGAGCCGTAAGACATAACAAAATTTATCACCTTTTGGAGAAGATAGCACGACTCCAGCCCCGGAGCCCTCCAGCTGTCTAGACCCGTCAAAGTGTATAGTCCAGTACGTGTTATCTGGCCTATCTTCTGTAATCTGTATCTCTGTCCAATCTTTGATGAAATCTACCAATGCCTGGGACTTGATAGCGGTTCGGGGCATGTACTTCAAATGGTGGTCGCCAAGCTCAATAGCCCACTTAGCAACCCTACCCGTGGCCTCCCGGTTTTGTATGATGTCACCGAGAGGCGCCGAACTGACCACAGTGATTGGGTGTTCCTGGAAATAATGCTTCAATTTCCGGCTCGCCATGAAGATCCCGAAGACCAGCTTCTGCCAAAACGGGTACCGCTGCTTGGACAGGGTTAAGACTTCGTTGACAAAGTAAACCGGATGCTGGACCGGATATTCCTTTCCTTCCTCTTTCCGCTCAACCACAACTGCAACGCTTACCACCTTGGAATTGGCAGCGATGTACAGGAGCATATGCTCTTTTTCCGTGGGAGCAGCCAAGACAGGTGGGTTAACAAGCTGTTGTTTGAGTGCTTCAAAGGCTTTGCCAGCTTTGTCCGTCTACTTAAAGTCGCCAGATTTCTTCAACAATTGGTAGAAGGGGATCGCCTTTTCTCCCAGGCGGCTTATAAACAGGCTTAAGGCCGCAATGAGTCCGGCAAGCCGCTGAACTTGATTCACGTTTGCCGGCTCGGACAACGACGTCACCGCCTTGATGTTGTTCGGGTTGGCCTCGATACCCCGCTCAGAGACTAGGAACCCTAGTAGCTTGCCCGCAGGAACGCCTTGATCTTGTTCGAGTCGCCTGGTGTGAAGTCGATCTGCTTCGTATCCTCGGCCGACTTAAATTTAAGCGTAGGTTCTGACTCAGTATTGGGTTTCTTGAACGGGCTCATGTCAGCCGGGTCAACATTGGCCGTGTAGAACTTCAATTCCTCTGCCGCGTAGGCCAACTCGGCATAGGACACATCTCCTTCCTCGCATTCCTGAGCTATCTTCCGGTTCTTGTCCACGGTTATGGTGCCTTTGAGTCCCGACATCTTGAGTTTGAGGTAGACGTAGCATGGGCGGGCCATGAAACGAGCGTAAGCCGGCCACCCAAAGAGAGCATGATAAGGGCTCTTTATTTTAACAACTTCAAACATCAAAGGCTCGCATCTATAGTTGAACTCATCTCCGAAGGCCACATCGAGCTTAATCCACCCGATCGGATAAGCAGACTTTCCAGGGACGATCCCATGAAAAACTGTCGTTGAAGGAAGCAACGTGCTCTCCGACAGATTCATTCGACGGAAGGTCTCATAATACAATATGTTTATGTTGCTGCCTCCATCCATGAGAACCTTGGACATAGTGTATCCACCGACTTGTGGTGCCACCACCAAGGCTAAGCCGTACGGATTATCAACCCGGGGGGATGATCCTCCCTGCTCCAGGTGATCGCGTGCTCGGATCAGTTAAGGTACCTGGGGACCGCCGGCTCAGCCATGTTGACGGCCCTACTCTTGACCTTGTTGTCCCGCTTGCAGGTATTGGTGGTGAACACGTGGTATTGACCACAATTTAGCTACCTTGGATTTCCCTGAAAAGTACCTTGGCCATCATGCTGCCGGAGCTTCGTTCCTGAGTCGCCGTGTGCTTCATCAGAGCCGCCAGATGATCCAGACGCGAGTGATGCTTGCGCTGCCGTGCTTACCATAGCACGAGATGAGACTTGCGGGGGAGGATCATGTCGTTCCTCGCGGGTTTCTGCTCGGAACGAGCCCCCAAGCTCAGCATCTGAGCTGATGACATTTGCTCCTTCGACGACCGGCTCATCCAAAGGACCGGCCCGCTGAGAGGGCCTGACCACGTCGTGACTTCGGCCGGCTTGACGCTGGCCAGATTGGGTACGCCGAGCCGGCTCCATGATGTTGGCGCAGATGTCCGGCTCGGGCACCGTCACGCCGATCTTGCCGATGAAGATTTGGATCTTGCCAAAGGGGACCCGGTATCCGTACTCAATCGAGTCGGCCTCCGGGCCCCAGCCAGAGTCGTCGATGTAAATCTTGCCGTGGTGGCTCTTCGTCATCCGACCGACCACGTAACTCTTGAACCCTGGAAGGGCTCGCTTCATGAACTCAACTCCACCGGGCGAGAGCCCCATGGTGGGCGCCAACTGTCGTGGTTTTGTCAACCCGGCAGATATCCTCGTGAAAGGACTTAGGTGTGAGGCCATCGCCGCTAGGTGGCGACTCGAAGGGGTTGAACGAGAGAGAGAGTCGGGTTTACCCAGGTTCGGCCCCTTCGATGGAGGTAATAGCCTACGTCCTGCTTTGTGTGTATTTGATGGATAGATCTCGATTACAAGGGTGTGGAATCGCCAACCTAGCTATCGAGAGATTGTAACTTAAGTCTTCCAGTCCTAGGGGCCTGCCTTTATATACAGGTCAAGCCCTAGGGTTTACAATAGAGTCCGGGTCATATCGTGTCCCGTGACCTACAATATCTCTAACTTGCCTTGTGTCTTAGGGAAATCCAACTGGCGTCTTCAGCTTCGTGGGCCTTGAGCCGCCATCTTCAAGTGTTGGACCATCTGGCGACTCTAGTCAGCCACCGCCTCACTTGCCTCATCTTAACGACACGGGCCATCTTGAACTTGGTCATAAGGTTGTTAATATGTTAACCCGGCCCAGTAGGGCGGGTTACACCGTGGAGTTATATCCCCGACACCACCCCCATCTTCAATGATCACATCACCAACCACATCAAGTTCCTTCTCAACCCTACCGACCATAACTACCGCAAGTGGAAGTCCTTCTTCCTCATGGTTCTCCGCTACGGTGTCTCCTTCCTCATCGAGCATCCCCCAACCCCTAATGCCGATGCCCAGTACCTGGAACTCGATGCTCATGCCGTGCTCTGGCTCTATGCGACCCTCGCTGATCCCATTGTCGCTCACGTGGTCGGCGCCACCACCACCTTTGCCATCTGGAAGAAAATCCACGACTACTTCCTCTCCAACCGCGCTGCTCGTTTCATGATCCTCAATCGACAGTACATAAACCTCAAGCAGGGCGATTTGTCGGTCGCCGAATAAGCCCAGCGCATGAAGCTCCTCCTGGATGGCCTCACAGACATCGATCATGCCGGCACCAAGGTCGATCTCACCACTTAGTTCTTGCACGGACTTGACAAGCATCTCGACACCATTTGCGTCGTCCTCGGCGACCAGCTCCCCATGCTGCCCTTCGACACCATGCTCTCGTGCGTCATCCTAGCCGATGAGTCCATGGCACAACGCGTGGCGGATGAGAGCGCCTCCGTGTTCGCTCTCCATGGCGGCGGCTCCGCCCGCGCTCCTCGCGGCCAGGGCGATCGCGGGGACCGCAACCCTGATCGGGTCAACGACTGCAACCACGGCTCTCCACCCCAACACCAGCATCATAGCCGCGGCGACCGTACCAACGACGGTGGTGACCGTGGCCGTGGGCGCGGCCGTGGCCGTGGGCGCGGCAACTCCGATAGGCGTGGCCAGTCCTCAGCGCCCCGCATGGCACACTTCACCGGCTACTTCACATCGTATGCGATGGCACTGCCCTCCCCTCGGTCCTGCTGGATTCCTCCTAATGCGTCCGGCGTCCTTGGCCCTGTCCCCGGCTCCCACGCCCATGCCTACCCGATCCAGACGACACCCTCGGCTCCTTCCTGAAAGCACAATGTGCTCCCTTGGTGGTTTTGATAATTCATGACAACATACATTGTCTCTTGGACTAATACTTTTACCTAGTGTATTTCAGATAAAGTCCACAGAGAGGGTTGGCAAAAAGGGTTGTGGAGAAACCCCTAGATAAAAGGAAATGGATTGGTAAAGCTTCAAGCAAGAAGACTCTACATTTTACTTTGTGAGAAATCACTTTGAGTCCATAGGAAAGCCAATACTATTAAAAGGGGGTAAGGTACTGTTGGTGAACAAGATGCTCCACATGCACAACTGATAGTCACCAAAAACACCCACAAGCTCTTCCACAAATACTCTGTCTAGAACCCTACCACTCAAATCGGTAAGACCAACAATTCCTATTCGGTCTCACCGAGATTCAAACCCTAGACAGATCCTAAGCCAAACCCATCTCGGTACTACCAACTTTCCACTTCGGTGCCACCGAGTTCAGTTGCCAACTTTCTGGTTAGCTATTTTCAAGTATCGGTACCACCGAGTTTTGCCAACCGGTCTCACCGAGATTTGGACCAACTTCCTGGTTAGCCATTCTCAAGAATCGGTACCACCGAGTTTTGTGAATCGGTCTTGTCATGGTTTTGTCACGGCAAGATGTCTCGTGAGAGAACTTAGGTGTGAGGTCATCACAATTATGTGGCGGCTTGAGAGGGGTTGATCGGAATCGAGAGATGCGAGTTTACCCATGTTCGGCCCCTCCGTTGGAGGTAAAAGACTACGTCCTGCTTTGTGTCTATATTGATGATGAGGATGATCTCGATTACAAGGGTGCGGGATCGCTACCTCTAATCCCGAGAGCCTCTAGTCTGTCTATCTCTAATGACTTGAACTTGTCCCTCTAGGGGTGCCTTACCCCTCCTTATATAAGTGGAAAGGGTAGGTTTACATGTAGAGCCCTACTGGGAGTAGGATTAGGACTAGTCTCTCTTGAGTCCTAATCCGGGTCTTGTTTATCTTGTAAGTGAATCCTTCCTCTCCTTTGGGCCTTCTCTGTGAGCCCCTTCCGCCATAACATGAGTCGGCCCTCCCATGAGCCGCCCTCTGGGCCGTTGGGCCTTGTCGCTCGTCTGACCCGCCTGCCGGGTCGCCAATGAGCCGCCAAGCTCGGCCGGGTCACCAGTGTGTCGCCAAGTCCCGACCGGGTCATACTTCAGGCCGGGTTATACCGTGGGGTAATATCCCCGACATTAGCCCCCAGGTTAGCTTGAATTTATTCATGGTAAGCTCCTGAAATAAGAATAACAAATATGTTAAAGGACCGGCTTGCTCCACTGGCCGGCTTAATGAAGTAGCTCCTTGAAAATCCGGGTTTCTTCTTCATATTAACGAGCCGTCTTCACAATCATATTGCAAGTCCATGTCCTTTCCAAAATATTGGGAATAAAATACCCATATGTCGTTGAGTCGGCCGCCAATGCTTTGGCTTGATGAAACTATTGGAGATAAGAAAACCATATGAAGTTGAGCCGGCTTCCATTGCTTCGGCTTGATAAAAATATTGGGAATAGAATATATAGAATCTGCCGGGTTATGATTTTTTGATAAAGCCGGGTCAAACAACTGGACTCCAGCTGACTTGATAAAATTATTGGGAATAAAGAAATCCATGTGATGTTGAGCTGGTCTTTCAACGCTTCAGCTTCATGAAGAAATGAGACCCGTCTCGCTCTCAATTGACGTCTTGAAAGTGTTCTTCTATTTTTTTATATCCATATTACCTGTAGCCCCCAAGTCTTAAGAGGGGAACATAGTGATAGCTTTAAGACTTGCTTCAATATAAATATTGCAACTCTAGAGAAATCTGGATTATTCGTCTGAGTCACCAGTCATAAGGTGAATGTTCCACATATGTAGCCCCCAAGTGCCGGGTTGTCTTGCCTGCAGCAACCCGGGACTTGTAATTGCATTGTGCTCATAATACTTCAGCCAGTGTAGCCCCCAAGGGCCGGCTCATCTTTATATGATGGGCCGGGTCTTCATATGATTCCTCAACTTGAAAATGATAGCACATTAGCCCCCCAAGGGCCGGCTCATCAGTGTGTGACGGGCCGGGTCTTCACTTTGGACCTTTATAATCTGTTTGTGCAGCTGAATACTGTAGCCCCAAGTGCCGAGTCGCATGCCTGCAGCGACTTGGGACTTTAGAAAATTTGATCTGAGTGGTGTAGCCCCCAAGTGCCGGGTTGTATGCCTGCAGCGACTCGGGACTTACATGCACTTCTCCTCTGAAAAGAAAAACATCATATGATGTAGCCCCCACATGTCGGGTCGTATGCCCACAGTGACTTGGGACTGTGTGAGAATAATATAACTCATCATAATTTGTTGAATGACTCCTTGACCGTGGTTGTAACCCGGTATTTTGTTGAATATCCTGGAATAATGCCTTTGTCCTTGAAATGAAAATCCCTGCTCGTGGTTGCGGTGCAACCCGGCAAATATATGTATGAGAAATCCATAAGTGTTGTAGTTTACTACAGAGCACAATTTGAAAGAATCCAAGAGCCGGTCAATTAGATGACACGACATTATACTTGATGGGGCGGCTCTTCGGGAATAGTCAATTCTTTCGAGCTGGCTTGAAAAACCCCAATCATTTAATACTGGTTATGATAAACCATGATGAAGATCCAGCCATGTTAGCTATTTAAGATAATAATATAACTTGGTTTGAGAACCTCAATTATTCAATATTGGTTATAACAACCATAATGGAAATCCAGCCATATTGGCTATTAAGGATTGGAATATTTATCCCGGTTTGAAAACCGGCTCCTGTAATATAAACCAGGATATTCATGCATATTTGATGCATGGTATGACGATGCAATGATGATGCAATGTATGATGATGTATGTGTATGATAACAGAGTATAAAAATGTCGGCTTTCAAGGCTCGACAAAAAGAGACTAGCTCTGTTTCGTTTTTTTTGAAAATCTCAAGTTTTGCTTCAAAGAAGCTTGGCATGAAAGCCGAAAACCTCATAAGCCGGCTCTCACGTAACATAAATCCGTCATTTGAACCTTAGCAAGTTCAGGGTCTTTAAAAGATTGACATTGCTAAGAGTACGAACGGGCCACATAGTGGAGAGACTACAACAGACAAGGCGAGTTTATCCTAGCTCACTGTAAGCCGGCTCTCTCGTGACAAAAGCCGCCATTTAAACCTTGACAAGTTCAGGGTCTTTGTGCGAGATTGACTATGAAAGTTCAGGGTCTCTGAGCCAGATTAACTGTCAAGAGTTTGGCGGGTCACATGGTGGAGTAGCAAGTTGCAAACAGGCAGGTTTAACTGAAACATGGCATATAAAGCCTGGCCAAGAGGGTATGAAAGCTAAACTCATAGAGTTGGAAGCCCCCAAGTGACCTTATGATGATCCAATAAATCAGGGCACCCATGTTTGAACGGCGCATCATGGCGGCTCGTCCTCTTGGGCGACTTTAAATCTTCAATAAGGTAGGGCACCCATGTTTGAACGGTCGCATCATGGCGGCTCGTCCTCTTGGGCGACTTTAAATCTTCCGCCAATAAAGCAGTGCACCCATGTATAAACGGTCGCATCATGGCGGCTCCTACTCTTGGGCGACTATAAATCTTCCGCCAATAAAGCAGTGCACCCATGTTTGAACGGTCGCATCATGGTGGCTTGTCCTCTTGGGCGACTTTAAAATCTTCCGCCAATAAGGCAGCAACCCCCGGGATCGGGTTATCTTCCCTGCAATGGCCCGGGGTTCCAGAACATTCGAACCCGGTTGAATCTGCCGAGTCATGTTTGTGTAGCCCCCGAGTCTTAAGACAACTCGAGGAGTTGGCTTGAGATTCTTCACACTTGGCCGTGGCACAAGCCGGCATATGGTTGATGACTGATAACTGAAATTTATTGAAGCCAAAAAGCGTGTGGCGAGTTGATGATCTTCGCGACACTCATTGTATGTCCTTGGCGTTGATAACGCAACATGAACCCGCGGGGGGTTGAAATGGCGGCTTATAAATGATCCCATATGAGTTTTGTCTGTAACCCGGCTGATGGTTCGACCCGGCTGGTTTGTTGAAGTTAACCAAACCGCAGTGGCGGCGACTTGTGCGCCTGCCCATTGAGCCATCTGATGCGATGTCACATCCCTAGTTCTTATAGCTTTGCAATAGCTAGAGTGAGCATCATGTTTAAATTTTGCATTAAAATGAAATGGGGAACATAAGAAACCCTAGCACCTCACCCTGAAAAAGAAATTCAAAACTTATGGATTTTCAATGAATCCAAAATGCCCTTCAAAAATGTTCATAGTTTTCCATAAATGTTGGCAACAACATATCAGGGGCCCATTTAATTTTCACAACAAGTTTAATATTTTCAGATAAGTTTTTAGTGCCTGAAAACAGCTATTAAATCACTATAAATATGATTGTTGCCCCAAAAATACCAAAATTGTTGAGAAAGTTTGAAATATTCAAACTAACCTCACCAGCAACTCCCTGGTATTTTTTGAGCTACCGTTGAGCCCTAAATAAAACAACAAACAAATGTCAGAATAGAAAACAGAAATAAAGAAAAGAGAAAAGCCTGCTTACCTGGCCCAGGAAGAAGATGGCCCAGCCCAGCCCACCAGGGGCAGGGGGGTCTTCTTCCACCTCCTGCCAGGAGGATAGGCAGGTGCGTGGCACGGCGCCGTCACCGCCCAGGTCACCTCCTGCTCGTCTGCCTGCCTCTGGAGGTCGCCTAGAGCGCCACGGAGCTTCCCCCGAGCCGTCCCTATCTATTCCTCGTCCCTCTGCCTCTCCTCTCACTCTGTCGCCATTGCCGCCCCGGTCCGAAGCCCGCCGCAGTAGACCAGCCCCTCCAGCGCGTCCCTCTCGCCCCTGAGTAGCTTAGCAGCTCTGCCTCGACGTCCTTGACCTCTCCAGCAAGCCACGCATCGACGGAGCCTCTGGATCGACGACCCCGACCTCTTCTTCCTCCTCGGGTCCGAGCATCGTCGTCGTCGATTTGCCGCCTCCAAGCCTCCCCCGAGCCCGCTCTCGATTGCTTCGCATCCCCTGTGAGCTCCCGGTTCCATTCCTCCCTTCTCCTGCTCGATTGCGCCCTGGATGCCCTGATTGCGTTGACGCCCGACGGGCTCCGCCACATGAGCTCATCGCCGGCGAAGCTCTGGTGCCCAGGTGGTCCTTCCGAGGCCACCATCGAGCTTGTAGTGATGCGTAGGTGTCGTAGGAGCCAAGCCCCGGTCATTTTGCGCGCTGGAACGTCGACCCGTTCGAAGCCCGAACTCCGGTGACCGCCAAACTCGACGCCGGCCTTGCTCCGGCCATTCCCTTGGCCTACTGATGGGTCAAATGGAAGCGCGCTTGCGTGCTCGTCCGATTGGTGCCCTCCGCCGCTATTTTGGTCGACGGAGTTGGGATTCCGAGCCCCTCCGCCGTCCCTGGTGTCGCCGGCGGCGCCATGCCGGCGAACCTGTCCAGTTTGACCACGGGGTTTGACCCCCTGGGTCACTGGCAGGTGGGGCCAGGCCCTGGTTAATCCAGGGTTAGTTTAAAAATAAAACAGATTAATTAATAAAGTTAATTAGTCACTGACAGGTGGGCCCAGACACATTATATTTAGTTTAAGAATTAATTTAAACTCTGTTTAATACTGAGTCACTGACATGTAGCCCCCACATGTCAGGTTTAAATGGAATTAAAACAATTAGTTTGCTGATGCAATGCTGATGTCATGCTGGTGCAATATATAATTAACTGATTAATTTTAAATCCAGAAAAGGCTGAAAACTTTAGAAAATCATAGAAAATAATCTGTAACTCAGATTGAAATAAATTATATATGAAAAATCATCAGAAAATTCCAAGGAATCCATTTATGCTATTATCATGCATGTTAGAGCAACCTAAGTATGAGAACATAGTCTTTTTGCATAAAGGCAATATCGGACATGTGATATGAAGTTTGAATTTGAACCTCGGATCAAACCAACTTCATTTAAATATGATGCTAGGTGCATTAGCTCATCCATACCATGTTGCTATATCATGATCATGCATCATCTTGTTGCATATGCAATGTATTGATTGTACCTTATCGATATCGCGGTAGGTTCTGCTCCCGAGGATACGCGAGAGTATCCAGTTGAAGAGCAGCACCCTGCCAGTCATCTGCAAGGCAAGCAACCCAACCTTGATCATCCCGATAACATCCTACTCTCTCGCTCCTGCTCTCTTATAATGATTTAGGACAATGACGATTCAACTGGCACATGTTCTCGGTAGTTGAACCCATTCCTTTGCATGACCTGTCTTTGCCACAGTAAATAGTTGAAACCACTTAGCATGAGTAGCAACTGCTTGAGCCTTGTTGTGCTTAATCATCCATGCTTGCTTACTGTGCCTGCTATGCTTAGAGTCCTGTCGGGTCTGATCCATCTGGGCGATGAATCGGAATGGTGTGTTCATGTCCTACTGTGTGAGAGTTAAGTGTGTGAATCCGATTTGGTAAAGGTAGCGATGAGAGGCCATGTAGGAATACATGGCGGGTTGTCTCATTGGGACCGTCCTTAAGAACTGAGTTCTGTATTTGTTATCCAAGACAAGATACTACCATGCATTGGGCCAGAAACCAATGTACCCTCTCGGCTTATTAATTGCCTTGATCTCTGTCCAGGAGTTGCAACTAGTTTCTGGTGTTTGTAGGATGTGCTGGCGGCCGTGCATAGCGCTGACCGAAGGGGTAGGCTATGGCGTGGTAGATGCACCGTGGCCCGGTGTACCAAGCGTAGTACCATCCGTCGAGGTGGGCTTGGGAACTCTGCACACATCGTTTGGGGCCGTAATGGAAACTTCGGCCGGACTTCCTTGCGGGTTCAGTCTCAAATAGGCGATAAACCTGGACTAGAGTCTTGTGTGGTTAACGGTCGTGGCCGGCTCCCTCGCTGGGCTTCCGCTTGAAGGTTGCCGAGGTGCCTTTTTACGTGCACATGGCGGTAAGTGGCGGAAGCGTGTGTGAAGAAGTATACCTGTCGGGGATATTACCCCGCGGTATAACCCTGCCGGAAGTATGACCCGGCCAGGACTTGGCGGCTCACTGGTGACCCGGTCGAGACTTGGCGGTTCATTGGTAACCCGGCAGGCGGGTCAGACAAGCGACAAGGCCCAGGGCCCAGCGAGCAAGCCAGCGCAAGGCGGCTCGTGGACGGGCCTGGAGGGGCGGCTCACAAGAGAAGGCCCAAAGGAGAGCAAGGATTCCCTCACAAAGGAAACAAGACCCGGATTAGGATTCAAGAGAGACTAGTCCTAATCCTACTCCTAGTAGGACTCTACATGTAAACTTACCCCTTCCACTTATATAAGGAGGGGTAAGGCGCCCCTAGAGGGACAAGTTGACAACTTCAAGTCATTAGAGATAGACAGATTAGAGGCTCTCGAGATTAGAGGTAGCGACTCCGCACCCTTGTAATCGAGATCGTCATCATCATCAATATAGACACAAAGCAGGACGTAGGCTTTTACCTCCACCGGAGGGGCCGAACCTGGGTAAACTCGCGTCTCTCGATTCCGACCAACCCCTCTGAAGCCGCCACATAGTTGCGATGGCCTCACACCTAAGTTCTCTCACGAGGACATCTTGCCGTGACAAAACCATGACAATACCCCTGCAGGGTGAATTAATCTGTTCGAATAGCCGCGTCCTTGGATATGGACTACTTGGATTGCTTATGTGGTACATAGACAAGTGAAAGGGATACTCTAAAATGCACAAGATAAGCGTGAGTGCTATGGATGGCCTTCTCGTAGGGAGACGGGAGTGGATCCATAGTGGTGTATTGATTTGGTGAATATGTGGACTCGTGTGCGCTTTCTCCCTTCAAAGAAAGATACTACTTGTAGTCGTAGTACAGGTTAGCCAAGAGTCAAAGCTGGCTTGGTGCAATAAACTCCACCACCCCCCTTTGTTGGTAATGATGCATATGTAGATAGTTCTGATGTAAGTCTTGCTGAGTACCTTTGTACTTATGGTTGCTTAATTTATGTTTTGCAGAGGAGACGTCAGTCTCATTAGTGATTCTTATGACGTGAAGTTCGATGTTGACCGGGTTAGCTTGGGAATCCCAGACAGAGGTCTGGCTCCTATGGTAGGGTCGTTGTAGCTTTTCAGGCTCTTCCATCCGCTTTTATTAGATGTCTGTACCCAGACATGTAACTTCCGCTTGTTGCTTGTATGCTCTGAATGTTGGGTCTTGTGACCCCTCCTGCTTGTAACATTATCCTATGATGGCTCTTCGGAGCCTCCTAAATAAATGTTATGTTGTAGAGTTTTGTTGTGATGCCATGTTGTATCTACGCATATCGTGCATAGTGTGTGTATGATTGAAATGCATTGGTATGTGTGGGATTCGACACCTAGTTGTGTGCCTTTAGTAGCCTTCTTTACGGGGAAATGCCTCTTTGTGCTTCCATGAGCCTTGGTAGCTTGCTACTGCTCCGGACGCATTGATTGACCGGCGTGTATCCTTCTTTGCTGCTGTGTCTGTCCCTACGGGGAAATGTCACGCGGTGTAATGGAGTCCTTGTAGCTTGCTACGACTCGTCTACACACGCTGATGACCGACACCTGCATTGTTGGGTTACGTATTCCTGTCCCTGTACGGTTGTGCCACTTGGGTCTATAACTAGTCATGTCGACCCGGGTTCTTTGACGTGTGAGTGCTAGCGACATGTTCATATCCGTGAGCCAAAAGGCGCAAGCAGTCCCGGCCAAGGTAAGGTGACAACCGTGGGTTACCGTGCGTGAGGCTGCAAAGTGGTGTGACATGCTACATGCTGGATTCATATGGCTTAGGATCGGGGTCCCGACAGCGTTGGTATCAGAGCTTGACTGTATGTAGGATTACCAAGCCAAACTGGATTATGTTGAGTCTAGAACTGCTTTAGTTATATAAGGAAATTGATTGTGGAAGAGAACGTAAGATTCTTTTTACTCCTTTCCTTGTGTCATTCATATTCTGAGTCACCCTCTTCTTCATTCTACGGGGTTTAAGAATTAGGCTTCTCTTCTATCTATTAGGATGACGAGTTACTATGCTGGAGACTTATAGAAAAGTTATTGTCTTCCTGGATCAATGTCTCCATAAGAATTCAGTTGTTTTGTTGTCAGTTTTCATGCAGGTTGCCTCATATTTCACACCCGTACAGCCGTTATGTTGTCCGAGTTATCCAAGAACACCATATAATCTGATGCAATTGTAAACTCTTTCATCTCGAATCGGTGTCTTTTGGGCCAGACAAAGCACACTAATTGTTGAGTTGAGGTACTCCATTACCTCGACGTGTGAGTGGAAGTGATAGGAAAACCAGGTCATTCCAGTGAACCACCCAATAGTCTAGTTGTGTTTGTGTTTCCAGTGTGATAATTCTGGCCATCATTATCGAAAGCATCCTGTGATGCCACTTAGTCAGTAGGTATTCTATTTCTGGGTTCTTGAACCCAAGGATCATTCTGCCTAACTCCTATTGATAGTATTTGCTCGTTCCTTTAGGATATTAGTAACCTAGTTCTAGTCTTCAAGGTTTGTGGTACATCATTCTTCCAATACCATGAACAAGTTATGGCAGAAGTTTCTCGTGAACTGAAGATCACAACAAGAGTACTCTTCATGAGTCCTCCATTCCATAGTTGTGAACCTGCCAACTCTTTCCTTCTGCATGGGTTATCCGAAAGAATTATGTTGAACTCATTTGACATGCTAACCTATGTATCTACAACTCAGGAAAAATTATGTGCTCTTGAGTTGCCCCTCTTCAGTTGTATTCTGACCCTCATCTATCAGTGGATAGTCAAGAGTAGTTGTGCATTCGTGTCATCGATGCATATTATTCTTGTGGTCTGTCAAGTCATTCTATTTCAGAATGACTAGGAGAAGCAAACTCCAGTACCCCATCCATTTCTAGGATTGGGTCAAAGCAGTTGTATTTCGTAGATCAAAATGCCAATCCAGCTTTTGCTTTGTTCTACCTTGAGGTATTACCCTCTTCATGTCGGGGATGTCATGAGAATTGCAAAACCTCTTATGAATTCTTGATGCAGTGATACTTCTCACCATCAGTATTCATTCCTCGGTCTCCGTGTTGGTTGTAACTGGAATATCGACAATTGAACAGTGATGTGTGTAATCAGTACTCCTAGCAATGCTATTGCTTGGAAGTTAATGGACAATAATTTCATTCTTCGTGTGTTGGTTGTTGAATCACCATTCTAAGAGTGATCGTGCTACCTACTCCATTTTCCATGGTGCACTTTTCTATCAATGAGTTAGGATTGTGTCAATCCTTCGCTCTGTTTATCATATCATCTTGCCTTGAAAAGCAAGATTGTTCTCGAGCTTGATAACATATCGGTGGATTGTGATTTTCCGAATATCTTCTCGGAGGTATTACCATGGTGTTCCTTTACTGTTATGTTGAGTTCGTGATCAAGTTGGTTTTTCTATAAACCACCCCTTCTCCAAGACTCTATGTTGGATACCCTTGAACTAGGTGGTTAAGCTAAACAACAACTTGGAGAGTTGGAAGATAAAAGTTTGATCTAACTTAGCTCATGTCAAAGGGATATCTGTGTGTTTTTGTGCTTGTGAGTGTTGAAGAAAGATGATATCTTCATCGATTGATCCTTGTGATCAATTGTTGCACCTATCATCTTGTACAACCATTGATTTGAGTTGGGCTATCGTCAAATCAAAATCAGAACCAAAGATTTTCCTAATGTTGTTTTACTCGTGGATATTCCTCGAGCATACACCGTTATATCTTTTGGTCTAACCAATGCTATCACCTTGTTCTCATAGTTGTGGAATTCCATCCATATGGATATCTCGATGAATTGTTGTTGAGCCCATCGACAACATTTTCATCTATTCCATGATTCATGATGAACATTAAGTTAGTATTGGAAACTTTTGTAGGCATTATCTTCAGGTCTTGCACTCGAAGTATGTGTATGGTGTAAGAAGTGACTTCCTCTAATTCACATGTACCTGGTGCAAGTTGCCACCGTGAATTAAGCAAAGTTGATTTTGCTTCCTTTGGAATCATCCCAAATCAGTCATGCACGTGCGAAGTGTTCTATGGGTTGGTAGACTTGCAACCTCCAATCCATATGTAACTCCTAGCACACCAAGCCACCGATTGATTTGTTTAAGGAAAAGAAGTTCCTTCCTAAGAGCTGATCATATGACTTATGCAAGGACTTCGCTATCTCCAATGATGGTTCCTAACCCGAACTCGGTGGTGATTTGTTGTAAGACGTCTATGTGGTCATGCTTGTCTCGGACAGTGTGTTCACATATATCTTGCAGTCCAGCTCATGTTTTGGAGTTGGCTTGTGTAGTTCATTTTCCGAGAATCCCGCAACGTCATCTCGTCGATTTGTGTTGCAAGCTTTCTTTTCAGATATGCTGAGTCTAAAACACCCTATCCCCAACCAGATCTGAATCTCAGGCAGATATGATGGTTGGATCATTTCCCAAGAATTATAATATTGGTCTCATTGTAACCCGGTAAGGTGATGCCATGGCTAACACACCTAGCCGGAAGACCTATTGTTGTAATATCTTGTATCAGCAACATTATCCATTTTCCCATGAGGACTTTGTATGACTTATTTTAGCAGTTGTTCCTCATGGACCTTTTCATGCTCCCGAAGTCCGACCTATACTTGATGTTCTACATACCAAACATTATTTTTTTGGTTATGCTAGTACATCAAGGAGAACATTAGAAGCGGAGTGCTAAATGTCTCTCGGTCGATCATCCAGATTTTGCTTCCTTGGCATAGCTAAGGTGAAATCTGAGAAAGTGTTTGCCTTCCTTTGCATCTGCATCCTCCACCACTATTCATCATGGTAGTATGATGTGTTGCCAGAATCCTTGGCATGGATGTTGGTAAAACCTTGATGAATATGGAAATGCTCAAGTTCTTGAGAGCACGCTCAGACACTAAGTTATATCCTCGGTATCATTTGGAATGTGCCTTCCGTCTGCCGAGTTGCTATATAACTCTAGTTTCCATTCCGATCTGAGTATGCCATTCTTTTGAATTCCTCCAAACGATCGTTGTGAATTGCCTTAGATTGGTATAAAGAGTTTCAGTGATCTCTGTATCAAAAGTAGTTCTTTTTGCCACTTAAGGGATAACCCTACGCGTCACCTTTCCTAAGGTGCCCGTTATGGTATGAAGGGCAACAAACTCCTCGCTACTTTGAAACCCATGCTCCATCCTAGCTACGCGTGGAATTGTTGCCTACCAATTGAACATCCGTCATCTGCCGCATTCCATCGTTCTCAGTGTGTGTTTTGTGTCTCAGCTCGAGAGATGTTATCACATCTCATTCCACGAGTTGATCATGGGTTGCTCGATCTTCGAGAAGATCGAATCTTGTAGAGCTATCCTCTTCCCATTGTCATCGTGTTGGATGAAGATCCCGAAGAAAAGATGTCAAGATCAACATGATGCAATGAATCAACATCTTCGAAAAGAGCAATTGGATCGCGAAGATTGTGATAGTTGTGTCCCCTCTGTCCTCTTACCCTACGCTTGAATCTCGGGACGAGATTCTTTTGAGTGGGGGTGAGTTGTCACATCCCTAGTTCTTATACCTTTGCAATAGCTAGAGTGAGCATCCTGTTTAAATTTTGCATTAAAATGAAATGGGGAACATAAGAAACCCTAGCACCTCACCCTGAAAAAGAAATTCAAAACTTATGGATTTTCAATGAATCCAAAATGCCCTTCAAAAATGTTCATAGTTTTCCATAAATGTTGGCAACAACATATCAGGGGCCCATTTAATTTTCACAACAAGTTTAATATTTTAAAATAAGTTTTTAGTGCTTGAAAACAGCTATTAAATCACTATAAATATGATTGTTGCCCCAAAAATACCAAAATTGTTGAGAAAGTTTGAAATATTCAAACTAACGTCACCAGCAACTCCCTGGTATTTTTTGAGCTACCGTTGAGCCCTAAATAAAACAACAAACAAATGTCAGAATAGAAAACAGAAATAAATAAAAGAGAAAAGCCTGCTTACCTGGCCCAGGAAGAAGATGGCCCAGCCCAGCCCACCAGGGGCAGGGGCGTCTTCTTCCACCTCCTGCCAGGAGGACAGGCAGGTGCGTGGCACGGCGCCATCACCGCCCAGGCCACCTCCTGCTCGTCTGCCTGCCTCTGGAGGTCGCCTAGAGGGGCACAGAGCCTCCCCCGAGCCGTCCCTATCCATTCCTCGTCCCTCTGCCTCTCCTCTCGCTCTGTCGCCATTGCCGCCCCGGTCCGAAGCCCGCCGCAGTAGACCAGCCCCTCCAGCGCCTTCCTCTCGCCCCTGAGTAGCTCAACAGCTCTGCCTCGACGTCCTTGACCTCTCCAGCAAGCCACGCATCGCCGGAGCCTCTGGATCGACGACCCCGACCTCTTCTTCCTCCTCGGGTCTGAGCATCACCGCCGTCGATTCGCCGCCTCCAAGCCTCCCCCGAGCCCGCTCTCGACGGCTTCGCATCCCCTGTGAGCTCCCGGTTCCATTCCCCCCCTTCTCCTGCTCGATTGCGCCCTGGATGCCCTGATTGCGTCGATGCCCGACGGGCTCCGCCGCGTGATCTCATCGCTGGTGAAGCTCCGGTGCCCAGGTGGTCCTTCTGAGGCCACCATCGAGCTTGTAGTGCTGCGTAGGTGCCGTAGGAGCCAAGCCCCGGTCATTTTGCGCGCTGGAACGTCGACCCGTTCGAAGCCCGAACTCCGGCGACCGCCAAGCTCGACACCGGCCTTGCTCCGGCCATTCCCTTGGCCTGCTGATGGGTCAAATGGAAGCGTGCTTGCATGCTCGTCCGATTGGTGCCCTCCGCCGCTGTTTTGGTCGACGGAGTGGGGATTCCAAGCCCCTCGCCTTCCCTGGTGTCGCCGGTGGCGCCACGCCGGCGAACCTGTCCAGTTTGACCACGGGGTTTGACCCCCTGGGTCACTGACAGGTGGGGTCAGGCCCTGGTTATTCCAGGGTTAGTTTAAAAATAAAACAGATTAATTAATAAAGTTAATTAGTCACTGACAGGTGGGCCCAGACACATTTAATTTAGTTTAAGAATTAATTTAAACTCTGTTTAATACTGAGTCACTGACATGTGGCCCCCACATGTCAGGTTTAAATGGAATTAAAAGAATTAGTTTGCTGATGCAATGCTGATGTCATGCTGGCGCAATATATAATTAACTGATTAATTTTAAATCCAGAAAACGCTGAAAAGTTTAGAAAATCATAGAAAATAATCTGTAACTCAGATTGAAATAAATTATATATGAAAAATCATCCGAAAAATCCAAGGAATCAATTTATGCTATTATCATGCATGTTAGAGCAACCTAAGTATGAGAACATAGTCTTTTGCATAAAGGCAATATCGGACATGTGATATGAAGTTTGAATTTGAACCTCGGATCAAACCAACTTCATTTAAATATGATGCTAGGTGCATTAGCTCATCCATACCATGTTGCCATATCATGATCATGCATCATCTTGTTACATATGCAATGTATTGATTGTACCTTATCGATATCGCTGTAGAGTCTGCTCCCGAGGATACGCGAGAGTATCCAGTTGAAGAGCAGCACCCTGCCAGTCATCTGCAAGGCAAGCAACCCAACCTTGAGCATCCCGATAACATCCTACTCTCTCGCTCCTGCTCTCTTATAATGCTTTAGGACAATGACGATTCAACTGTCACATGTTCTCGGTAGTTGAACCCATTCCATTGCATGACCTGTCTTTGCCACAGTAAATAGTTGAAACCACTTAGCATGAGTAGCAACTGCTTGAGCCTTGTTGTGCTTACTCATCCATGCTTGCTTACCATGCCTGCTATGCTTAGAGTCGTGTCGGGTCTGATCCATCTGGGCGATGAATCGGAATGGTGTGTTCATGTCCTACCGTGTGAGAATTAAGTGTGTGAATTCGATTTGGTAAAGGTAGCGATGAGAGGCCATGTAGGAGTACATGGCGGGTTGTCTCATTGGGACCGTCCTTAAGAACTGAGTTCTGTATTTGTTATCCAAGACAAGATACTACCATGCATTGGGCCCGAAACTAATGGACCCTCTCGGCTTATTAATCGCCTTGATCTCTGTCCAGGAGTTGCAACTAGTTTCTCGTGCTTGTAGGATGTGCTGGCGGCCGTGCATAGCGCTGACCGGAGGGGTAGGCTATGGCGCGGTAGATGCACCGTGGCCCGGTGTACCAAGCGTAGTACCATCCGTCGAGGTGGGCTTGGGAACCCTGCACACATCGTTTGGGGCCGTAATGGAAACTTCGGCCGGACTTCCTTGCGGGTTCAGTCTCAAATAGGCGATAAACCTGGACTAGAGTCTTGTGTGGTTAACGGTCGTGGCCGACTCCCTCGCTGGGCTTCCGCTTGAAGGTTGCCGAGGTGCCTTTTTACGTGCACATGGCGGTAAGTGGCGGAAGCGTGTGTGAAGAAGTATACCCCTGCAGGGTGAATTAATCTGTTCGAATAGCCGCGTCCTCGGATATGGACTACTTGGATTGCTTACGTGGTACATAGACAAGTGAAAGGGATACTCTAAAATGCGCAAGATAAGCGTGAGTGCTATGGATGGCCTTCTCGTAGGGAGACGGGAGTGGATCAATAGTGGTGTATTGATTTGGTGAATATGTGGACTCGTGTGCGCTTTCTCCCTTCAAAGAAAGATACTACTTGTAGTCGTAGTACAGGTTAGCCAAGAGTCAAAGCTGGCTTGCTGCAATAAACTCCACCGCCCCCATTTGTTGGTAATGATGCATATGTAGATAGTTCTGATGTAAGTCTTGCTGAGTACCTTTGTACTCACGGTTGCTTAATTTATGTTTTGCAGAGGAGACGTCGGTCTCATTAGTGATTCTTATGACGTGAAGTTCGATGTTGACCGGGTTAGCTTGGGAATCCCAGACAGAGGTCTGGCTCCTATGGTAGGGTCGTTGTAGCTTTTCAGGCTCTTCCAGCCGCTTTTATTAGATGTCTGTACCCAGACATGTAACTCCCGCTTGTTGCTTGTATGCTCTGAATGTTGGGTCTTGTGACCCCTCCTGCTTGTAACATTATCCTATGTTGGCTCTTCGGAGCCTCCTAAATAAATGTTATGTTGTAGAGTTTTGTTGTGATGCCATGTTGTATCTACGCATATCGTGCATAGTGCGTGTATGATTGAAATCCATTGGTATGTGTGGGATTCGACACCTAGTTGTGTGCCTTTAGTAGCCTTCTTTACGGGGAAATGCCTCTTTGTGCTTCCATGAGCCTTGGTAGCTTGCTACTGCGCCGGACACATTGATTGACCGGCGTGTATCCTTCTTTGCTGCTGTGTCTTTCCCTATGGGGAAATGTCACGCGGTGTAATGGAGTCCTTGTAGCTTGCTACGACTCGTCTACACACGCTGATGACCGACACCTGCATTGTTGGGTTACGTATGCCTGTCCCTGTACGGTTGTGCCACTTGGGTCTATAACTAGTCATGTCGACCCGGGTTCTTTGACGTGTGAGTGCTAGCGACATGTTCATATCCGTGAGCCAAAAGGCGCAAACAGTCCCGGCCAAGGTAAGGTGGCAGCCGTGGGTTACCGTGCGTGAGGCCGCAAAGTGGTGTGACATGCTACATGCTGGATTCATATGGCTTAGGATCGGGGTCCCGACTTGCGAGCAGAAACTGATAATATATTGTTATTTGCTCCAGAGTTGTTGTAGTAGACTGTCCGCAGGGGCGGCGACTTGCGCGCGCCCGCTGAGCAGCTTGTGCGGATGGACGGGTTGAACGAGCATGCAGGACACCGGCGTGTCAATGTAGACTAGACCGCAGAGACGGCAACTCACGAGCGTCCGTTGGGTGGCTTAAGTGAGCACGCGTGGCACCAGCATGTCGATATAGACCGGACCGCCGGGCGGCGAGTCGCCCACGGCGTTGTAGGCCAGCCCGGTCGGTGAGTCGGCCGTGCCGTTGTAAGCCAGCGCCGACGGGAGAGTCCGCCGCAGCGTTGTAAGTTGGTGCAGTCGCGAGAGACGGCCGTGGCGTTGTAAGCCGGTGCGGTCGCGAGAGACGGCCGTGGCGTTGTAAGCCGGTGCGGTCGCGAGGAACGGCCGCGGCGTTGTAAGCCGGTGCGGTCGCGAGAGACGGCCGCGGCGTTGTAAGCCGGTGCGGCGCGACACGGACGAACACCGGTGCAGAATGATGTTGGCGCGCCTCCATCTCCGCGGTATAATGCCACTTTGGCAATGAATAATTGTCCTGCGTAAAAAATATCACTGGCCAGAGTAATTGTTTTTGGACGAATAATATGTATTAAAAATATAAAAAGGGTGAATATCACCTGGTATTTCTGGGAAGAACGCGAACACTGACGATGGATAATGCTGGACGCAGCGCGATCAAACTGTGCAAGACCTTGCGCCCATGCGACTGGTAATTTCTCATATGCGGTTTGCATGCGTGCATGGACTTTTGACAAATCTCATGTAGTGGTGTTTCTGGCAGCACGTGGGTAGGATCAATGCCTTAATTTTCTTATGATCCATGCACGATATAGCTCCCTGGTTTCTTTTATGCTACTGCCTCAAAAGCTCAGCCCGACTGTGTACACCACGTGAGGATGCCGTCTCGAGGATAATATATGTTTTACAGTAACTCGGAACCCCCCCCCCCCCCCCCCATCTCTTCTCTACATGTTATGTTTCTATTGCTGAAGAACTTTGGTTTTTATTGCCACCTAGCCATCCCACATCTATTTTCCAATGGAAAACACAAAGGAGGGAGATTACCAGGCCAATGGTAGTCTGAATACGTAAGTGAGATGCAGTATAAATACTATAGTTCTTTTCTTAAGTTATTTATTTATGTCCAGCGTACACTAATGAAAGTTGATTCTTGATTTTTACAGATCGAGTGCCATACCAAGTTGGGTACCACAGATGGGCATGAAATTCGACACAGTTGATGAAGCATGGACATTCTGGGTTGCTTATGGGGGCAAAGTTGGATTTGGTACTAGAAAGCGATACCTCAACCCAAGTAAGTTTGATCGGACAATCACGTCATGCAGATTTGTTTGTCGCAAGGAAGGTCATCGAGGAAAAGACAAAAGAGATAAGCATATTATTTCACAGATAATTATACTGCAACTAGTTTTACTGATTTGTTGACGGTAAGTGTGATCTGAAATTGTGTTCTGCTAGTATGTTCAATAATGCAGCTGTACATTGTGATAATTTTTTTTTTGTAATGCAGACTTCTAAAGTAGAAGACATTGAAGCCCTTTGCCGCAACGACTTCTTTTGATAATTAAAGGAAGTGCTCTCTTGATTTGGATGCAGTGGAAAGTTCATGTAGCAGTAGTTCTGTGAAATACAGTCATGTGATGTGGCTTCTCAGTGTTATGGTATTTTGGGGATTTATATAAATAGTAATATTACTCTGTTATACTTGAGTTTCAATGCTCAGAATTGCAAAATCATTTGATTTTCATTGCTTGGATGATTCAGTGCTAAACATTACAGTAACACTTGAGTTTCAGTTCTACAAATTTCAGTACGGCTGTACCTGCATTTTTTGGTGCTTGGCATGGCTGTACGCCTGTACCTACAGACCACTAGCAAACTTGGGATGTGATGCAACTGCGACATCTCGACCGACATGGCGGCGACATTGCCTCGACGGTAACGTAGCAGCTGCAGCTCGACGGTGACGACGCGGACGCGGCTCCGTTGGACGTACCGTAGCGGCGGCGGCGGCGGCGACGCAAGTGCTACAGGTCAATAGCAACGAGGGCACAACGGCTCTCTGTAATTGACGATCCGCTACTTTTCTACTCCATGCTGTACGCTTCTCTGTAATTGTTGGCACGAGAAGATTCAGAGCATAGAGAAATTCGTTGGCCCATTCTGTTCGTTTGCTGGTGAGTTGCAGAAGTCCGTTGGATGGGATGGACAGTGAATGAATGGTGGATTTTGGCCCGTACGGCAGTTCTGCCGTGCGTGAAGGCACTGCAGACGAGCCGCGTCCGAATAAATCGAGTATTCGAGTTGGTCTCGATCTTGTTAACTGCCGCACGGTTTAGATGAATCATCGGATCTTACATGCTACTTTTCCCTTGCTCCTCACGACCGTGTAGTGTCGTGGCCTTTGGATTTTTGCTCGGCCATGCCCAATGGACCAAAGCTACGGCAGCTTTTCATCAGAGACGATTTTGATGGCAATGACGGGAGACATCACAACTCCCGAGGCGACCCGGTTTAGGCCAAGCGTGCGTGTAGGTCAACACAAGACGCCTGTGCTGACCTGTTTAGAGGCCGCCGGCTGGTACTTTCATACTTATGTGTTCGCCGTAAGAGAGGTCAGATCTCACGAACGGTTCGATGTTGCCGGCGAAACTTTTTCGATCTATACTGATGAACTTTGGAGTTGATGTAGATCTTTTTGTGTCTTCTCTTCGTCATCCGGCTGATGATGAGTTTCTCGATCCCTGAGAGAGCTCCCTTCAAGAACACAACACCACCGTGCGCTGGTCCTACGGTGGGCGCCAACTGTCGTGGTTTTGTCACGGCAAGATGTCTCGTGATAGAACTTAGGTATGAGGTCATCGCAATTATGTGGCGGCTTGAGAGGGGTTGGTCGGAATCGAGAGACGCGAGTTTACCCAGGTTCGGCCCCTCCGATGGAGGAAAAAGCCTACGTCCTGCTTTGTGTCTATATTGATGATGAGGATGATCTCGATTACAAGGGTGCGGGATCGCTACCTCTAATCCCGAGAGCCTCTAGTATGTCTATCTCTAATGACTTGAACTTGTCCCTCTAGGGGTGCCTTACCCCTCCTTATATAAGTGGAAAGGATAGGTTTACATGTAGAGCCCTACTGGGAGTAGGATTAGGACTAGTCTCTCTTGAGTCATAATCCGGGTCTTGTTTCTCTTGTAAGTGGATCCTTCCTCTCCTTTGGGCCTTCTCTCTGAGCCGCCTTCCGCCATAACATGAGTCGGCCCTCCCATGAGCCGCCCTCTGGGCCGTTGGGCCTTGTCGCTCGTCTGACCCGCCTGCCGGGTCACCAATGAGCCGCCAAGCTCGGCCGGGTCACCAGTGAGTCGCCAAGTCCCGGCCGGGTCATACTTCAGGCCGGATTATACCGCGGGGTAATATCCCCGACAGGTCTCACCGAGTTTTTGGACCAACTCTCTGGTTAGCCGTTGTCAAGAATTGGTACCACCGAGGTTTGAGAATCGGTCTCACCGAGTTGTGTAATCTGACCGTTGGTCATCAAATCGGTACCACCGAGATTTATGTATCGGTCTCACCGAGATTCAAAAGTTACCGCCTTTTGGTCACTTCGGTACCACCGAGTTTCATACTTCGGTGTCGCTGAGTTGGTCACTTTAAGTGTAACGGTTGGATTTTTGGGGATGCCTATATATATACCTCTTCACCACCACCCACTCCAAAGAGAAGCACTCAGAACTATTCCATACTTGCCCCATCCAATTTTCTGAGAGAGAGCCACCTACTCATGTGTTGAGATCAAGCCATTCTATTCCTACCATATGAATCTTGATCTCTAGCCTCCCCAAGTTGCTTTCCACCAATTCAATCTCTTCCACCATAGCCAAATCTGTGAGAGAGTGATTGTGTGTTGAGGAGTCTATCATCTTGAAGCATAAGGGCAAGGAGTTCATTGACATTGCCGAGCCTATTACCTTTTGGAGGGTGGTGCCTCCTAGATTGGTTAGGTGTCACTTGGGAGCCTCCTACTTCGTGTTGTGGAGTTGAACCAAGAAGTTTGTACGGGCAAGGAGATCGCCTACTTCGTGAAGATCTACCCATAGTGAGGCTAGTCCTTCGTGGACGGAAGCCGTTATGGAATAGTCAAGGTTGCTACTTCGTGGACCCTTATGGGTGGAGCCCTCCGTGGACTCTCGCGACCGTTACCCTTCGTGGGTTGAAGACTCCATAAACGTGGACGTACGATAGCACCACCTATCGGAACCACGGGAAAAATCTTCGTGTCCCTAATGCGTTTGATCTCCCTATCACAACTCTTTACTTCCATGTGCAATGTCTTTATTTTCCGCTGCCATACTTGTTGACTTGCATCTGTAGGGTGTGCTAGACTTGCTCTAATTGCTAAAATCTGCCAACCAATTAACTTGGGAAAATGTTAGGTTTTAAATTTGCTAGTAGTCTATTCACCCCCCTCTAGACACACACTTCTAGTGATCCTACAAGTGGTATCAGAGCATTGGTCTCCATTGCAACGGTTTCATCACCGTGGAGGAAGATGGATGTGTCTAGTTCAGGAAGTTTGAGTTGTTGAGTGCCTATTCTTGATGGGGAGTACTATAGTCAATGGAAATATAAGATGCTTGAGCTATTCAATGAATTCCATTTGAGAAAGTATGTTAAGAACCCCTATATACATCCCATTGATCCTTTACATCCCACACACGAAGAGGAAATTGATATGCTATGCAATCTTAGAACTGTTAATCTTATCGTTAGAGGATTGCCTAGGATTGTGCTTTATCAAATGAAGAATTTTGAATGTGCTTATACTTTGTGGAATGACTTGGAGAAACGATATCCAAGTTATTCATTGAGTAATCTTGATGAAATTCTTCATAAGACTATTGTCTTTCATAAAATGATGCCTAGTGATCCCATGTTTGATGACCATCTATTTGAGCTTAGAGACCTCATGCGTACTAAAGGAGATGTCATAACTATCAACAACATCATTGTAGAAGCCATTCGAATTCATAATTTTGAACATTGTCATGATCATAACCCTAATGAATCTCTTGTTACTTGTGACGAGGATTTCGCACTTGATGATGACAATGTGGAACATGGCTACTATGATGAAGATGAGTTTTTCGACATCGAGCATGAGAAGATCATGAAGAATCTAAGTCTCATGGCAAACTTCAAGGATTACATGTCCGGATCAAAAGAGTGGATTCTCGATAGTGGATGCATCGATCATATGACCGGAGATAGAGAGATGTTTGAAGAGATCACACCAAACCATGGACCGCGAAGGTACGTAACATTTGGAGACAACTCCAAGGGTAAGGTACTTGGTCTTGGTAAGGTGGCCATATCCCATGATAGCTCTATTCAAAACGTCATGTGTAACATCCCAAAATTTGGAATGTTATATTAATCAATAGAATGAATGATTGTTTGAAATTGAGTGAAATTTGAAACTTTTGAAAACATTTTTTTTTGAACTTGGAATGAGAGGGAATAAAATGACTTTCCCTTTTGTTTTTAAATTCAATTTCATCCAAGACAAACCATTGAGGGAAGATGACATGAGTTCTTCAAAATAAAGGATTTGAAAAAGTGGAATTGAAAACTATTGAAAATTTTCTATTTAATACTTGGTCCATTTTAAGTTTTGAATGAATTCAAATTTCACTTGCCCAAATTCAAAGATTTTGAGAGGAGGAACATGACCCTCCAAACCAGGGGTATTTTTGTGAAATATTTGAACCATAAAACCCAGGGGGTTATTTGAAAAATATTTGCAAAAATAAATAAAACCAATTTAGGCATTTTCTGAAAATGATTTTTTTAAGTATTTATTTTGGCCGGGGAAAAATGTTCATCTTGTTGTATTTAATTTTTTGATCATTTTGATATATAAAACATCTATATTTAGATTTGATTTGATTGCCCAAATCATATTTTCTTTCCTGTTTTTAATAAAAGGAAAAAAACTGCGTTTATTAGGAAACCGACCGCGGCCCATTTGGAATAGTTTCAGGCCCAGATCTGCTTCGCCGGATCCGAATCCCTTCGGATCGGCCGCCCGATCCCGCACGACTCCCTCTCCCCAACTGACACGCCGGGCCCACTGGCCGATCACCCTCGCCCGACGCTCTTCTCCTTCCCTCCCTCACCTCCTCCTTCCTTCGCCGGCGACCGCCTTGGATCCGACGGGATCTCGTCGATCCCCTTCCCTCCGAGCACCCCTGACCCCAGGGCTATAAAACCCGGGAGCCCCGCACCCCGTTCCGCCCGAGTCCCCCTCGACCGACCCTCTCCACTCGCCGGAATCCCTCGTCGGAGTAGAGCCCCGCAGCCGCACCATTTTCGTCCTGCCGCACCACCCAGACCACCTCACCCCTGCGTGAAGCCACCCACGCACTCGACTCCCTCGTACGCTTCCTCTCCACCCGCTCACCGAGCCCCACACCCCTCGGAACCCCCTCCCCGTCGACCACCCGAGCGCCGCCGCCGCCCCGAAGCTCGCCATCGTCACCCCATCGTCCCCGAGCTCGCCATCGACCACCTCTGGAAGCGCCGTTCACCGCTGCGTAGACTGGAGCCCGCTCCGTCGCCGGAGACCCACCGGAGCTCCCTCCCCGACGACCCCGAGCCCCCTATTGCCACCGCCGCCTTGCCGGAATCCCCTCACCGGCGACCAAGCTTCGGTAAGCCTCCCCGAGCGTCCGATCTATTTCAACAGCTAAGCTTAGATCACTTAAACGCCGAAGCATTTTCTTCTAAAAGCCGGCCGTTCGCTCTGTTACACCGCACGCGCACACCCCTTGTCCAATCAGATTTAGCCACGTGTACCCCTGTTCGTTAGAAATGTTTTTTCTTTTTCTGTTTTAATTTCAATTCCAGAAATAGTTCTGCTTTTAGTTTTGCTATAGCTTTTAGAGTTTTTAATATTTTTGAGTTATTCTTTTTGCATGCTGTCACAAATTTATTCTCGTTTCTGTAGATATAAAGTTTGACCTTATTTGAATATTTTAAATTCAGATTCAAACAGATTTGAATTCAAACTTGTTTTGCTTATAACTTTAGTTTAAAAAATTATTTTTGAGTGAATCTTTTTGCTACTGGTCACTAGTGACTTTATTTATCAGTAGGTAGAATTTAAGAATTTTTCGATTATTTTAAATTAGGGTTTCAAGCAAAACAGATTCTGTTTTAGTTCTTTTTAGGTTTATTTCTATTTGTTTTGTTTTAATTGTTTTTAATTCATTTTATTTTATATTAGTTGACAATTTTTACTTTGTTTTCTGTTAGTTAGCAGTATTATTTCAACCAAATTTATTTTTATGTTATTTATTATTTTTGATAGCATGAAATCAATTCTAGTTTCATAATAACTTGCAAATTGATTTCATTGCTAGTTTGACTTCCTATTTGAAAATATATTGTTTTAAATTGTTCTATAAGTTTTACTTTCTGTTAACTTAGTTGTTTTATATTTTGTTTTCTCTTATTTTATTATTTTATTATTTTATTTGTTTCTCTTGTTGTTAAGCTAGAACACTTATGTTGTTAGTGTGTTGTTTTCATAATTCCTAGTTGTTCTTCAAAAGAAATTCTTTTTGCTAGTAAAATATTTGCTGAAATACCTTTGTTAGATTTTGCTTCGTTGTTATTTTGTTGCTATTGAAAAATAGGTTATTTGTAGGGAAAACTATCTTTGGTTGTTGTGATGAAGTTTTGTTGTTTTAACTTTTGTCTTAAGTATTTCCTTCATCACAACACTTTTGTGTTTTTTTGTGTGTTGCTTTTTGATTTTTAGTATTGATTGCTAGTATGATTGCTTATATGAGTGCAATGTTTGATAATATAGATTTCAACGGAGAGTGACGAATAGTTCTATCAAGTTATTTTCCGAGAGCAATATTATCTTCATCAACAGTACAGGCAAGTTCACTTTGATCATCTTACATTACCTATGTTTTATTTGCATTAGAATAAATCTCTCCATCATACATCCAGTAGGATATTGAGCTTGAACTTGTTGTAGTATCATGAGGTAGGAGTAATCCAACACCCTGTTACCATTGTCCGGGAAGGGACATTACTTCACAATTTCTACGCTTTAGTAGACGGGGTTTGGTTGTGAGATTCAGGAGTGTTGTGAGGTTAATTAATTATTTCAAGACCTGCATGATGATCAAGACTTCAAGGACTCAATATACCTCTGGGTGGATTGGACATGCATTTTGGCAACCTGATATCTATCATGGTTATGCCGGGAATCCTGGTATCTACCTGTGATCATCCCAACGGAATGCCACCCAGGCTCAAAGAGATGGACGGATACTTCAAGGCCGGAAAGCTTACGTGTGCAACCGCAAGTCAATATGGGCTCTGGCTTGGTTGACCCTAGTCGTGACTCTGGTAGGTCAGTTCTACGAGATGTAGAAGAACGGTAGGATTGGATGGGCACTGACTTAACTATCGGAGGATCGATTTGGAAGACCATGTTTCGATCATCTCGTTCTCAAACACCAGGCAGTGCGAGGACACAACGGGAGGGATCGATTCTTGCGGGTAAAGTGTACAAACCTCTGCAGAGTGTCAAACTAATCGATTAGCCGTGTCCCCGGTTATGGACAACATGAGCACCGGAGATGATACTATCAGCCAGTCTCAACACAATTAATAAATTTTCATGATGAGTGGGTCTATTAATAATTTTGGGACATGAGAATTGGTTGGTGGAACCATCTCATTAACAACCAACTTTTGTAGTGATATTCCGTTTGACTCCTTTGTTGTAGGGAAAATAAAACCAGCTTTTCTGCGAAAACTCAGACATAGAGCCACAAAGCCTTTTGCATATAGAATAGTCTTTACCTTTGTTTCCTATGGTGATCTTGCCGGTACATTCAATGTACTGACCTACACGGCTGCAACGTCTTATGTTGCAGATACTTTTCTACGACGAGTAAGAGTACGATTCAGGGTTACCGTCTACACTCAACCTGCCGTTGGTGTTTATTGGGACTCCACTCCCGTTGACTGTTTCCGCTGAGATTTAAGAGGTATATATCAATTTTACGTTATTTACATGTGATTGCACTTTGATATATACATTGATGTACTGTGTGTGCCAGCATACTGATCCAGGGATGGCACTGACACACAGAGGCTTGACTCGTTTTGAGTCGGGACGCTACATCATGCTTGTTGAATCCCTTGGCTACAATCTTCTTTCCGTATCTAGACTTGCCGAGTTTGGTTTTAATGTGCTATTCACGAAAGTAGATTGCCAAGTATTTCGACAAGATAATCATAACATGGTCTTTACCGGTTTCCGTAGAGGTGATCTATATATTGTCAATTTCACTAAGAGATCCAAACCTCGTACTTGTCTTATTGCAAAATCATCTAAAGGTTGGCTATGGCATAGAAGGCTAGGACATGTAGGCATGTGCAATCTAGACAAGCTTATCAAAGGTGATCATATACTTGGTGTTAAATATGTTATCCTTGACAAAGATAGACTTTGTAGTGCTTGTCAAGCTGGAAAGCAAGTAGGCGGAAGTCATCCCGTAAAGAATATCATGACTACTAGGAGACCACTCGAGTTACTTCACATGGATCTTTTTGGTCCCAATGCTTACAAGAGCCTCGGTGGAAATTCCTATGGTCTAGTTATAGTTGATGATTTTTCCAGATTTACGTGGGTATTCTTTCTTGATGATAAGTCGCGGGTACAAAAGATCTTCAAGAACTTCGTTCGCAAAGCGCAAAATCAGTTTGAAGTGAAGATCAAGAAGGTTCGGAGCGATAACGGATCGGAGTTCAAGAACACCCATGTAGATACCTTTCTTGACGAAGAAGGTGTTTCACATGAGTTCTCGGCTACGTACACGCCTCAACAAAATGGAGTTGTTGAGAGGTAGAACCGGACTCTTATTGAGATGGCAAGAACGATGCTTGACGAATACAAGACGCCAAGACACTTTTGGGCAGAAGCCGTGGAAACAACATGTCATGCCACAAACCGACTCTACTTGCACAAGCTTCTCGGTAAAATGGCATACGAGCTACTCACCGGTAACAAACCCCAAGTTGGATACTTTCGGGTATTCGGCTCAAAGTGCTACATTCTTGATAAGCATTGTCGTACTAAATTTGCTCCTAAATCTCATGAAGGTTTCCTACTTGGTTACGGACCGAACTCTCACACTTACCGTGTCTACAACAACTTCACTCGAAAAGTAGAAGAGACGGTAGATGTGAAGTTTGATGAATCTAATGGTTCGCAAGTCGAACAATTGCCAAATGATGTAGGAGATAAGGATCCTTCGGAAGCTATCCAAGACTTTTCCATCAGCAAGATTCGTCCCATGGAGGTAAAGGAAAGTACTTCGTCAACTCAAGTGGAAGCCCCTACTTCACGTCAAGGTGAACCTCAACACGACATGGAGGCATCTACAAGCGGTACACGCCAAGATGAAGAGGAGGAAGTACATCATGAAGATCCACCACAACCTCCTTCACCACCACCTCAAGGAAACGACACCTTCAACAAAAACGAAGATGAAGGAGATGATGATGATGAAGAAGCTCCACCATCAAACAAGCCAAAGCTACCCCGAGTTCGAGCAAGAGTGACCAAGAACCATCCTCTAAACCAAATCTTTGGTGACATACAAACCGGGAGAATCACTCGCTCTAAAACACGCTTAACTAATTTTTGTGAGCATTATTCTTTCATCTCTAGCATTGAACCCTTGAAGGGAGAACAAGCTCTTGAAGATCCGGATTGGGTGAACGCCATGCATGAAGAGCTTCACAACTTCTAGAGGAACAAAGTGTGGACACACGAGCACAATATCATCGGAACCAAATGGGTGTTTCGGAACAAGCAAGATGAAGACGGTCAAGTTGTACGCAACAAGGCGCGTCTCGTAGCCCAAGGATATACACAAGTCGAAGGTATGGACTACGGTGAGACCTATGCCCCCGTCGCTAGACTCGAAGCTATTCGCATTCTTCTTGCTTATGCTAATCACCATGATATCACGCTTTATCAAATGGACATTAAAAGTGCATTTTTAAATGGTGAGATTGAAGAAGAGGTCTATGTCAAACAACCCCCTAGTTTTGTGAACCCTAAGAAACCTAATCATGTCTACAAGCTTCGTAATGCTCTTTACGGTCTTAAGCAAGCCCCACGTGCTTGGTATAAATGCTTAACGAAGTTTCTCATTGAAAAGGGTTTTGAAATTGGTAAAATTGACACAACCTTATTCACTAAAAGAGTTAATGGTGAATTACTTGTGTGCCAAATCTATGTGGATGATATTATCTTTGGATCTACTAACCCACAATTTAGTGAAAGATTTGGAAGGTTGATGTCCGAGAAGTATGAGATGTCCATGATGTGTGAGTTGAATTTTTTTTTTGGTTTACAAATCAAGCAAACGAGAGAAGGAACTTTCATCTCTCAAACCAAGTATACCAAGGACTTGATCAAAAAGTTCAACATGCAAGAGTGTAAAGGTATGAAAACTCCTATGCCTACTAGTGGACATGTTGATCTTACCAAGGAGTATGAACCGGTTGATCAAAATATTTATCGATCTATAATTGGTTCATTGTTATATCTATGTGCCTCCCGTCCCGATATTATGCTTAGTGTTTGCATGTGTGCTAGATATCAAGCTGCACCTAAAGAGTGTCATCTTTTGGCCGTGAAACGTATTGTGAGATATTTGATACAAACACCAAACTTTGGCATTTGGTATCCCAAGGGATCTTCCTTTAACCTTGTTGGCTATTTCGATTCGGACTATGCCGGTGACAAGGTTGATAGAAAATCCACCTCGGGTACATGTCAATTTCTTGGTAGATCTCTTGTGTCTTGGTCCTCCAAGAAACAAAACTCGGTATCTCTATCTACTGCCGAAGCTGAGTATATTGCCGCCGGATCATGTTGTGCACAATTACTATGGATGACACAAACGCTTAAGGATTATGGAATCCATGTGAAAAATGTTCCATTACTTTGTGACAATGAAAGTGCTATTAAGATTGGTCATAATCCCGTGCAACATTCTCGAACTAAGCATATTCAAGTTCGACATCATTTCATTCATGATCATGTTGCCAAAGGAGATATTAATCTTAAGCATGTTCGTACCAACAAGCAATTGGCCGATATCTTTACTAAGCCTTTTGATGAGAAAGTGTTTTGTCACTTGAGGAGTGAGCTGAATGTCATTGATGCTTCAAACTTGAGCTAAGCTCACTCATTTGCATGCAAGGGGATGTGCTTACTTGACCATTCCATGCCATCATTACCTTGAACTTCATATATCTTGGAATTCTATGCTCCCTTGTATTGCATCTAACCTTTTGTAGGTACTTGGAAGAACTTCATTCCACAAGGTTGCAAACAACTCATATTTTAAGCAATCTTGTCATGACCAAGTATCCACAACCCCTCTTAATGATGGAAGGAAGAAGACAACTCAATCATATCCTTGACATACATTTGATGTGATCCCATTTACTAATACTCAATTGATATCATGTCAAATGGATATATATGGTTCTTCCTTGCATGACTAACCTATGTAGGTGATAAGTGTACTAAAACAAGAAGGATTGCTCCCAACTCAAGATGAATTTCATCAACCTCGAGCATCCTCAACAAGTTCTTCTACAAGCCACGTCATCAACATCACTCAAAGGTATGTACTCATATCCTTGAAAAGGCTTTACTCCAAGTCATGAGATAAAGCAACTCAAGTGATATGAAAACATTAAAATGTTTAATCGAAAAATGGTAACCCCATTTTGAGCTTAACGATGAGTATGACCTATTATCAAGTATTCTTGCTTGGATCCTAAGTCAATATACTCTAATATAGGTGACCTAGTCACCGACCGTCATCTAGTTAAGTATCTTGTTTGGTTCATTCTCTATTTGCAAGATTTCTTGGAACCACTCAAATCTTCTCTAGTTGATATCTCTTTGTAAAGTCGTTTGCATTTTCTTTGAAGATCCTTTTGACATTTTGTTACAAGTTCTCCAAACTCATTTGCAAGTTTCTAAAATATTGCCAAGTTTCTGTTTACTACTCGGAGCCTCCGATTCAAATGACTCGGTTCTACCGATTATGCAGATAGGTTGCAAATACACATCTCGGTTTCACCGACTTATTTGCCTCGGAGCCACCGACTTTGCTATCTTTTTCTATCTTTGTTTAACTTAGCAATTCTCCATTTCTTCGATGATCCCTTATCAAAAAAGGAGAGAAACTCTATTCTAGGATCCCTAACTCAAAGGAGGAGAAGTCTTACAAGCTCTCAAATCAGCCAAAGGGGGAGAAATTATTTTCATCAACTTTTAATGCTCTCTATAATTTTCATTCTTTTCTGTGAACCCTACATTCTATGACCCTTGTTTTCAAGGATCCCTTCTTACTCCATGATCCCTGTGTCTGACCCTGAGTATGGACCTTTTTGGAAATTAATGCCAAAGGGGGAGAAATACCAAAGCTTCAAAGCTAAAGGGGGAGATACATGCTTCAATGCAAAGGGGGAGAATATCAAAGCTTATGCTTACATAGACAAGGGGAGAACACCAAAGTAGGGGGAGAAAAACATGTTTATCTCATTTGACTCATGTTAGAATGTTCTCACCCTATCCAAATCCCAATATCTACATGCTGAGATTCAGAGGGAGAGGATGACCTACTATTTCATATCTAGGGGAGAAAGTTCTAAAATGATCTTGGAGACATATCAATCTTAAGGAATACTATCTTCTATATGTTCTCCACATCTTGGTACTATTGAGTTCTATTGCTTTTTGATTGGTAGAATACTCTTGTGTTTCCTAACATTGTTTTCTCAAGTGTGTTTCTACTATTAGAATGCTCAAGAACGCAAGGTAAGTATATGCTCATAACCTTGATCAAGATGATCTCTTGCTTCTTGCACATATTGTTTGCAAGAGTGAAGTCTTGAACAAGGATACACTTCACTCATATATATTTGATGCATATAGCCAAGATACACATGACTCATTATATCACTTCCACTATATGTGTGTCCATGCATTCCAAAGCAAATATCCTTTAAAGGGATTGCACACATTTAGGGGGAGCAAATCTAAGTCATGTGTCTCTCAAAGTCTTCATTATATCCATGCATATCTTTATTTGAAGCTTTGATTGTATGTTGTCATCAATTACCAAAAAGGGGGAGATTGAAAGCACAATGTGCTCCCTTGGTGGTTTTGATAATTCATGACAACATACATTGTCTCTTGGACTAATACTTTTACCTAGTGTATTTTAGATAAAGTCCACAGAGAGGGTTGGGAAAAAGGGTTGTGGAGAAATCCCTAGATAAAAGGAAATGGATTGGCAAAGCTTCAAGCAAGAAGACTCTACATTTTACTTTGTGAGAAATCACTTTGAGTCCATAGGAAAGCCAATACTATTAAAAGGTGTAAGGTACTGTTGGTCAACAAGATGCTCCACGTGCACAAGTGATAGTCACCAAAAACTCCCATAAGCTCTTCCACAAATACTCTGTCTAGAACCCTACCACTCAAATCGGTAAGACCAACAATTCCTATTCGGTCTCACCGAGATTCAAACCCTAGACAGATCCTAAGCCAAACCCATCTCGGTACTACCAACTTTCCACTTCGGTGCCACCGAGTTCAGTTGCCAACTTTCTGGTTAGCTATTTTCAAGTATCGGTACCACCGAGTTTTGCCAATCGGTCTCACCGAGATTTGGACCAACTTCCTGGTTAGCCATTCTCAAGAATCGGTACCACCGAGTTTTGTGAATCGGTCTCACCGAGTTTTTGGACAAACTCTCTGGTTAGCCGTTCTCAAGAATTGGTAGCACCGAGATTTGAGAATCGGTCTCACCGAGTTGTGTAATCTGACCGTTGGTCATCAAATCTGTACCACCGAGATTTATGTATCGGTCTCACCGAGATTCAAAAGTTACTGCCTTTTGGTCACTTCGGTACCACCGAGTTTCATACTTCGGTGTCACCGAGTTGGTCACTTTAGGTGTAACGGTTGGATTTTTGGGGGATGCCTATATATATACCCCTTCACCACCACCCACTCGAAAGAGAAGCACTCAGAACTATTCCATACTTGCCCCATCCAATTTTCTGAGAGAGAGCCACCTACTCATGTGTTGAGATCAAGCCATTCCATTCCTACCATATTAATCTTGATCTCTAGCCTCCCCAAGTTGCTTTCCACCAATTCAATCTCTTCCACCATAGCCAAATATGTGAGAGAGTGATTGTGTGTTGAGGAGTCTATCATCTTGAAGCACAAGAGCAAGGAGTTCATTGACATTGCCGAGCCTATTACCTTTTGGAGGGTGGTGCCTCCTAGATTGGTTAGGTGTTGCTTGGGAGCCTCCTACTTCGTGTTGTGGAGTTGAACCAAGAAGTTTGTACGGGCAAGGAGATCGCCTACTTCGTGAAGATCTACCCATAGTGAGGCTAGTCCTTCGTGGACGGTAGCCGTTATGGAATAGTCAAGGTTGCTACTTCGTGGACCCTTATGGGTGGAGCCCTCCGTGGACTCTCGCGACCGTTACCCTTCGTGGGTTGAAGACTCCATAAGCGTGGACGTACGATAGCACCACCTATCGGAACCACGGGAAAAATCTTCGTGTCCCTAATGCGTTTGATCTCCCTATCACAACTCTTTACTTCCATGTGCAATGTCTTTATTTTCCGCTGCCATACTTGTTGACTTGCATGTGTAGGGTGTGCTAGACTTGCTCTAATTGCTAAAATCTGCCAACCAATTAACTTGGGAAAAGGTTAGGTTTTAAATTTGCTAGTAGTCTATTCACCCCCCTCTAGACACACACTTCTAGTGATCCTACACTTCCACACCGCAGTACCCGTCGGCCACATACTACGCGCCTCCTCCGCTGTCATGGGAGCACCTTGCCATGCTAAACGCTGCCTACAACAATGGTGGTTTCCAATCTTCCGCGTCGTCTGAATGGTACCTCGACAAAGCGCATCATCCCACGTCACCGGTAATCAAGGTATCCTCACCTCGTCTAGTTCTTCTTTAAAGCATTCACATCCATCTACTGTTCTTGTTGGCAATGGGCACCATCTCCCCACCACCGCTTTTGGTTCCACCACCCTCCCCCACTCCAACTTTCAATTGCATGATGTACTCACTTCTCCTTCCATTGTGACTAATCACATCTCAGTTCATCAATTTACCATTGATAATCTTTTCTCTATTGAATTTTACCCTTATGGTTTCATTGTGAAGGATCTTCGAACGCGGAAGGTGCTCATGATCTCCACTATCTTTGATGGCCTATACCCCTTCATCGGAAGATATTCGGCGTGGCCCACCGCCCTCACAGTCACCACATCTATGTCGGATCTCTAGCATCGTCGGCTTGGACACCCCGACACTCATTCCTTCTCCACTATCTCCAAAGATATTCTTAATTAGCTCATATAATAAGGCTCCTCACACACCATGTACTGCATGCCAACTAGGCCGGCAACCTAGATTACCCTTTCCATCCTCTTTTAGCAAAACGTATGCTCCTTTTGACTTAATTTATTGTGACTTGTGCACATCCCCGGTTGTAAGCTTCTCCGGTTATCAGTACTACCTCGTCATTTTAGATGATTTTACACACTATTCATGGTATTTTCCCTTACGTCCTAAATCCGAAACCTCCACGGTCCTCCAATGGTTATTTTCTTTTGTCTATACCCAATTTCATGTCGTCATTAAAAGCATGCAGTGTGACAATGGTGGTGAATTCATCAACACCTCTCTCCGCTCGTTCTTCTCTTCTAACGGCATTGTCTACCGGTTCTCCTGCCCTCACACCTCTCCCCAAAATGGCAAAGCCGAACGGCTCATTCAGACCACTAATGACATTGTACGCACGCTTCTCATTCAAGCACATCTCACTCCACCATTTTGGGTTGACACTAGTAGAAAACAGGGCACTAGTACCGGTTCCAGAGGGCCTTTAGTCCCGGTTCTGGAACCGGGACAAACCAAACGGGACTAATGCCCAAAACCTTTAGTCCCGGTTTGCTTACGAACCGGGACCAAAGGGGCTCCACGTGGCCTCAGCGGGGCGCCCAGGCAGGAGGACCTTTAGTCCCGGTTGGTAACACCGACCGGGACTAAAAGGCAGCCACGCGTCAGCACCTGCCAGGTGCTGGGGTTTTTGTTTTTTGTTTTTTGTTTTTGAAAGGGGGGGGGGTTAGGGTTTTTCCTATTGTGTTTCCCCTTTTTATTTTTGTGTTTACCATTTTTATTTTACGCTTTTCATTCAACTCGACGCTAGCTACTACATATAGCAATGAAGGAACCATTACACAACATCGTCATGATCAATATATAGAGAGAAGTGACCTCTCTTTCTCCCTGCTTGGTCGAATAATATGCAACAAGTTTTCGTAAATCTATACGATGCTATTACATATAGTACACGTTCATGCATATATACAATATAACATCTCTTACGATCCTAACGTCGTCTATTACCAACATCGCATTCGACATCCTTATGGTATTCTCCGTCTTTAGGTATGACATGCTCAACAAAGAATCCCGCCAATTCCTCTTGAATTGCTCGAATGCGATCAGTTGGTAGGAGTTCGTCCCGCTTCCGCCAGATCTAATTTAAAGAAGGGGGTCAATATATGAATGAAACTCAACACAATTGATGGTAATAAAATAAAAATGTGAATATTGTTTACGTACTTCAAATTGTTGTAAAGATATGCCCCGGCCACGCTCAGAGGTCGAGTGGCGAATGAACTCGCAAACGTAGTAGGCACATAAATTAGTCCCGGATGCCTGCAACAAGCACTTTACGAGAATAGAGTTCAATCAAAATGATAACCAAGCATGATAATGGTATTGAAACTAGCATCAATGAGAGATGTGCGGTACTAGAGTAGTACTTACTTTGGGCTGTACAAATTGCAGCTCCGGTTTCCAGCTGACACCCTTAACCTTTTTGGTGAACTTTTTCCAAACCCTGCCTGGCAAAGAAAATGATTACTTGATATCAGAAAATGAACGAAAGTTGTCGATATGGTGCGATAATGATTGAACTTACTTCTGAAGCATTTGCCTCATGTTCGTCCACTCCTTAGGGTCTTTACGTCTCGAGTCCAAGACAGTTACTTTTCCCTCTTCAAGCTGAATGTCTAGCAGAATAAAGTGGAAAGTGCGCACGCATAACTCGTTAACTGCACTTAACCTCGAGTAAGCGAAACAGAATGTGCACAAGATAGTAACACTGACTTGAAGTTGTAAGGAAATAGTATTTCCTTTCTGGTTTGTTGTCCAAGTAACGCCTTTAGCAAGATGTTCTCTGTTTCGGCGGGAAAATCTCGTAACGTAGGTTCATTTATGAAATTTGGGTCAATGAACCCAATGTCAAAGATTTGTTGTTGTTTGCATTCGAGGATCTTCAATCTGCATAATATAGTGTGAGGATAATTAATACATGCAATGAATGAGCTGAGCTAGAGACTTAATTACAGAAAAAATACTTACAGACAATAGGAACTGACGATAGTTTTGTCGAGTTCCTTTTGATTGTATAACTGAAATATTTCTTCAAATTCAACGAACAACACCTGCTCTCCATTGAAGAAGTGCTCATCTTTAATTCCCACAAAGATATTGTCGGCCCCGTCCTTGCAGGCTTTCAAGTACCATTCATGCAATCGTCGCATCATCGTTGGTAGACGGTCGAGCTCCTCACGTGTGACGAAAGGCTTCCCGTTCGCGTATTTTAAGGTTTGTACTACCTCAGCCGTTTCAAACTGTACCGAGTCGGGTAAGTAATCATCAGCAGTGATAGCAAGACCAGTGTCCCCATTCTCTGGATCATTAGCGATATCGGTAACCACCTTGAGCGGAGGACACGATTGCAGTTCTTGTTCGCCGAGCTGGGGAATTGTTTTCCCACTTCTTGAGCCACTTCTACTTAAGCTTCCCGACCGCCTCGCTTGATCATATTTCTTTTCAATACATCGGTCATAGTTTGATGGCGGCGGCGGAGGTGGTGGTCGCCTAAGGGCATCTAGAGTTCGCTTCGCTTTCACCGGATCTATTTTCTCCTCTTCAGGTGGGCGTTTCGGTGCGAGCTGACGTTTCACATCGGCATCTAGAGCGGCGGCGCCTCCTCATACCTCTCAGACCTCCTCAGACCTCTCGTAGGGTAACTTGGGAAGAGGCTTGAGGCTTGGGCCGTATCTGAATCTCCTCTGTTTCGTACTGCTGCTAGCCGCCGGAGCGGCGGCGCCTCGCTTCCACTGTTGCTTAGGCGGCGGAGGAGGCGGAGTTCGATGACGCGGCGGAGACAGTTGAGGCGAAGTAGGATTCTGCTAAGGGGCCTCCTCCGTCGGAGTCCGCTGAGGCGGCGGAGACGGCTGACGCACCGGAGACGGATGACGCGCCGGAGACGACTCAGGCAGCGGAGACGGCTGACGCACCGGAGATGGTTGACACACCGGAGACGGCTGACGCACCAGAGACGACTCAGGCACCGGGGCCTCCTCCGCCTGAGTCTGCTGAGGCGGCGTCCAGTATGGAAGCACGATGTGTTCCTTTCTCCATAGACAGGTAGTCCTTAAGGCATATCGAAGAAGAAGCTCCCCTTCACCTGTAGGGTACTCAAGCTCCAGCCCATCAAATCCGTCCATTATTTCATCCACCCCGACAATTGCAAAGCCAGCTGGAACCGGAGTGCAATGGAAAGTTGCATCAGGTCGAGGAAGTAAGCCAGAGCCGACCACTGCCTTAAAGGTCAGGTTATGGCATTTTGCCATTAGCACACAATGTTCATTATGCGTGATACCATCCACGGGGTAGTGAGGAGACGTGCTATCAGGATGAACGAGCTCAGTGGAAGCCATGCTGCTTCTCTGCTGAGATGGTGGGGTAGCATCGTGGGTAGTCTCCAATGAAGGATCTTCGTGCCGCTGAGATGGTTGGCCGGTAGCTCGCTGGCTCTCAAGTGCCTCTAGTTTCGCTAATCTTTCATTCAACTTCTGTATTTCGCTTGCTTCCTCTTTCTTCTTTCTCTGTCGGCTTCTGTAACCAGCGCTGTCGGGAAACCCAACCTTCCACGGAACGAAGCCTGATGTGCCTTGTGTTCGTCCAGGGTGTTCAGGATTCCCGAGGGCAAATGACAGCTCGTCCTCCTCTCTGTCGGGAACGAACGTCCCTTCCAGCGATTTCTTGATTGTTTTCTCAAGCTTTTTGAATGGTATTGCAAGTTGAGCTTTCGTCCAGACACACTTCCCCGTTTCTGGGTCCAAAGTTCCCCCAACCCCGAAGAACCAAGTCCTTGCCCGATCTGGCCAGTACAATGTCGCTGGTTGGACATCTTTAGCAAGCAGGTCTTGCTCAGTTTTGTCCCACGTAGGCCGGGCTTTTCTGTAGCCACCTGACCCCGTAACATGGTGATACTCCTTCCTTGCGGCATTTTTCTTATTTGTAAGTGACCTGTTCTTAGCCTTCTCCGATTTCTTGTAGGCCACAAATGCGGGCCAGTGATCTCTCATCTTCTCATATTGACCTCTGAATTCTGGAGTCTTGTCTTTCTCGACAAACTTCCTGTTCAATACTTTCTTCCAGTTCTTGAATAGTTCTGCCATCTTCTTAAGAGCAAACACCCTGACCTTTCGCTGTATAACTGGGTTATTCGGATCCTCCTCTGGCGGTAGACTGAAATTTCTCATCAGATTGGTCCAAAGATCATCTTTCAGTCTATCGTTGACATAAGGAACTTGAGGGTCCTTCTTCTTATTCCATTCTTGGCAGCTGATCGGGGCGATGTCCCTAACAACCACTCCGCACTGATGTATAAATTTGTTCTTGGTCCGGTAGGGAGCAATCGGTTGGCCTTCTGGAGAGACTTCTTCGATCGTGAACCTTTCTTGCGCGTCCAACCTTCTCATCGGGCCTCGTCTCCTTACCGAAGTGGAGCTCGATCCGGATGGCTAATTAAAAGAAGAAAGAAGCGTTAATATATGTACATACAAAAAAATTAATGCATCTAGTCAGCAGAGGATTAATTAATATATACCTCGCCGGACTTTGAAGCAGTTATGGCTCCCTTCTCCATTCGATCACCGGAGCCGTCATGATCTCCTTCATCCCCAGTTCGATCACCGGAGCAGTCATGATCTCCTTCCTCCTCACCGGAGCCGCCATCCTCCCTTTCCTCACCATCGGTCTCATTGAGAAACGACAAGCAGGTGAGATCGATATCACCTCCCTCTCGTATTATATCCCCCAACAACTGTTCTTTTTCTAAGTCTCTGTCCGCCATAGTTTCTGCAAATATTACAATGTGGCAATATACAACCATGAGAGATGGATTAGTGGCAAACATAGACTTAATCACAACGAGGAATCATATGCATATGAGCAATGGATTAGTGGGAAACATCATGCAAAGTTCACAAGTTTTATAACAGTTAGTTTCAAACGATCGTCGAGGACTCCTCCCCCCTCATGTCTGATGAGTCGCCCTATCTTTAGAGAGAGGATACTTTGCGGACCGCCTCTCTCATGGTCGTTTGTAGTGAAGGCTGAATGGCCCAATATGCTTAGCGTAGTATATTGACGGGGATGGTGGGTTTCGGGTTCGGGTATTACTGAAACAGGTTTGAACCCGAGACCGCCTCTCTCATGGTCCTCGAGGATACTTGCGGACCCCCACCCCCTCATCGAAGTTATCATTCTATGAACATATGAAAATTCTCAAGTGCATTAAGTTCATATGGTGGGACTGGCAACCTACGAAGCACCGATACAGCGACATTGATACGGTGATACGGGTACGGCGATACGGGATACGGCAATTTCTAAAAACAGCAATAAGGCGATACGGTAAACATATATAATTAATAATAAAATGACATGGACTGTCTCATTTTAAAAATCTCACTGTGGGGGATACGGCATAGTAAACATATATAAGTAATAATAAAATGACATGGACTTGACATTGATACGGTAAACATATACGGTAAACATATATAAGCAATAAGGTGATACGGTGATACGGGATACGGCAATAAACAAGAACTCTCAAAAAGCAACAAGCCATCAGCATCAACATGCAAGCCATGTTCAATGGGCTCACTGTGGGGGCAGGGGCCGGCGCGGCGACGTCGAGGCCGGCAGGGGCGCGGCGTCGGCGATGGGGCAGGGGGAGGTGACGGCGGGGAAGGGCGAGGCGACGGCGACGGCGGGGCAGGGCGAGGCGACGGCGACGGCGACGTAGGGGCAGGGCGCGGTGACGGCGACGACGACGTAGGGGCAGGGGCGCGACGACGGCGGGGCAGGGCGAGGCGCCGGCGACGGCGGGCCAGGCGACGGCGACAGCGGGGCAGGGCGAGGCGACGGCGACGTTGGGGCAGGGTGCGGCGACGGCGACGACGACATAGGGGCAGGGGCGCGACGACGGCGGGGCAGGGCGAGGCGATGGCGACGGCAGGGCAGGGCGCAGTGACGGCGACGGGGAGGAGGGCGCGCGAGGAGGTCCGGCACCGGCGACGGTCAGCGGGCTCGGGGACGGCAGGGCGACGGCAAAATCCGGCAGCCTGGCGGCGTCGATGTCGTCGTCGGCGCCGAGGTGAGAAGAAACTGCAATGGATTGGAAAAACTGCTAAGTCCCGCTTATATAGCCCCCCTTTAGTCCCGGTTGGTGGCTCCAACCGGGACTAATGCCCCCTTTAGTCCCGGTTGGTGCCACCAACCGGGACTAAAGGTCAATTTCCAGCAGCCCAAAGGGCGGGAAGCGGGGACCTTTAGTCCCGGTTTGGTGGCACCAACCGAGACTAAAGGGGGGCATTAGTCCCGGTTGGTTCCACCAACCGGGACTAAATTGCTGTGCTTCCCGTACCAAAAGTTTAGTCCCACCTCGCTAGTCGAGAGGGGCTTCGAGTGGTTTATAAGTGCTGCTGCCTGTGCCCTCTCGAGCTCCTCTCTAATGCAGGTAGTACATGCCTATTTGACGCCCTGTTGGGCCTTCTGGCACTGCGGGCCTGCATCCTTGCCCATTGTAGGGTTTCTAGTCGTATGCAGGACGTTGTGCCTAGTAGGCGGGCCTTCTTTTTGCATATATTATGATTTTTAATGTTATTTTTTGTATATGTTATTTTTAGTTATATAATTTTAGTTGCATAAATTTTATATAATTTTAGTTGCATAAGTTTTACTTTTTATTGGTTCTTTTTAGTTGATTCCTTTTGCTATTAGAGTTTTATAAAAGCTTTTTAGTTTTTATTAAAGCTTGTAACAAAATATACTTTATGAAAATTCATTTTACTATTAAAGTTTTTAACTCAAGATTTTTTTCTGCATTCAATATGCACCATTCAAAGCCACATCATCACTTTTCAACCCTTTTCTAACTTCATTTGCTATTTTTCATGCATTTCATGATTTATTTTGAGCTAAGATGACCCTGAGATTGAAAAGCACTGCAAATGAACTCTGAAATGGTTGAAAATTGGCATGGTATCATAATTTCACCCATGTAGCATGTGCTAAAAAGTTGAGAGGGTTACGGCAAAAACTGGATGCACTTCGTGTACGAACTGGACAATCTCTTTCGAAGTGTCAGTGTTTTGGACGAAAACTCTTCTGTTACAAAAGGATTTCAATTTTTAAACATATTTGAACTCAAGAATTTTTCTGCATTCAATATGCACCATTCAAAGCCACATCATCACTTTTCAAACCTTTTCTGACTTCATTTGCTATTTTTCATGCATTTCATGATTTATTTTGAGCTAAGATGACCCTGAGATTGAAAAGCACTGCAAATGAACTCTGAAATGATTGAAAATTGGCATGGTATCATAATTTCACCCACGTAGCATGTGCTAAAAAGTTGAGTGGGTTACGGCAAAAACTGGATGCACTTCGTGTACGAACTGGACAATCTCTTTCGAAGTGTCAGTGTTTTGGACGAAAACTCTTCTGCTACAAAAGGATTTGAATTTTTTAAACATATTCGAACTCAAGACTTTTTCTGCATTCAATATGCACCATTCAAAGACACATCATCACTTTTCAAACCTTTTCTGACTTCATTTGCTATTTTTCATGCATTTCATGATTTATTTTGAGCTAAGATGACCCTGAGATTGAAAAGCACTGCAAATGAACTCTGAAATGGTTGAAAATTGGCATGGTATCATAATTTCACCCACGTAGCATGTGCTAAAAAGTTGAGAGGGTTACGGCAAAAACTGGATGCACTTCGTGTACGAACTGGACAATCTCTTTCGAAGTGTCAGTGTTTTGGACGAAAACTCTTCTGCTACAAAAGGATTTCAATTTTTGAAACATATTTGAACTCAAGACTTTTTCTGCATTCAATATGCACCATTCAAAGCCACATCATCACTTTTCAAACCTTTTCTGACTTCATTTGCTATTTTTCATGCATTTCATGATTTATTTTGAGCTATGTTGACCCCGAGATTGAAAAGCACTTCAAATGAACTCTGAAATGGTTGAAAATTGGCATGGTATCATAATTTCACCCATGTAGCATGTGCTAAAAAGTTGAGAGGGTTATGGCAAAAACTGGATGCACTTCGTGTACGAACTGGACAATCTCTTTCGAAGTGTCAGTGTTTTGGACGAAAACTCTTCTGCTACAAAAGGATTTCAATTTTTTAAACATATTTGAACTCAAGACTTTTTCTGCATTCAATATGCACCATTCAAAGCCACATCATCACTTTTCAAACCTTTTCTGACATCATTTGCTATTTTTCATGCATTTCATGATTTATTTTGAGCTAAGATGACCCTGAGATTGAAAAGTACTGCAAATGAACTCTGAAATGGTTGAAAATTGGCATGGTATCATAATTTCACCCACGTAGCATGTGCTAAAAAGTTGAGTGGGTTACGGCAAAAACTCGATGCACTTCGTGTACGAACTGGACAATCTCTTTCGAAGTGTCGGTGTTTTGGACGAAAACTCTTCTGCTACAAAAGGATTTCAATTTTTTAAACATATTTGAACTCAAGACTTTTTCTGCATTCAATATGCACCATTCAAAGCCACATCATCACTTTTCAACCCTTTTCTGACTTCATTTGCTATTTTTCATGCATTTCATGATTTATTTTGAGCTAAGATGACCCTGAGATTGAAAAGCACTGCAAATGAAATCTGAAATGGTTAAAAATTGGCATGGTATCATAATTTTACCCATGTAGCATGTGCTAAAAAGTTGAGTGGGTTACGGCCAAAACTGGATGCACTTCCTGTACGAACTGGACAATCTCTTTCGAAGTGTCGGGGTTTTGGACGAAAACTCTTCTGTTACAAAAGGATTTCTATTTTTGAAACATATTTGAACTCAAGACTTTTTCTGCATTCAATATGAACCATTCAAAGCCACATCATCACTTTTCAAACCTTTTCTGACTTCATTTGCTATTTTGCACGCATTTCATGATTTATTTTGAGCTAAGATGACCCTGAGATTGAAAAGCACTGCAAATGAACTCTGAAATGGTTGAAAATTGGCATGGTATCATAATTTCACCCACGTAGCATGTGCTATAAAGTTGAGAGGGTTACGGCAAAAACTGGATGCACTTCGTGTACGAACTGGACAATCTCTTTCGAAGTGTCGGGGTTTTGGACGAAAACTCTTCTGTTACAAAAGGATTTCTATTTTTGAAACATATTTGAACTCAAGACTTTTTCTTCGTTCAATATGCACCATTCAAAGCCACATCATGACTTTTCAAACCTTTTCTGACTTCATTTGCTATTTTTCATGCATTTCATGATTTATTTTGAGCTAAGATGACCCTGAGATTGAAAAGCACTGCAAATGAAATCTGAAATGGTTAAAAATTGGCATGGTATCATAATTTTACCCACGTAGCATGTGCTAAAAAGTTGAGTGGGTTACGGAAAAAACTGGATGCACTTCGTGTACGAACTGGACAATCTCTTTCGAAGTGTCGGGGTTTTGGACGAAAACTCTTCTGTTACAAAAGGATTTCTATTTTTGAAACATATTTGAACTCAAGACTTTTTCTGCATTCAATATGCACCATTCAAAGCCACATCATGACTTTTCAAACCTTTTCTGACTTCATTTGCTATTTTTCAGGCATTTCATGATTTATTTTGAGCTAAGATGACCCTGAGATTGAAAAGCACTGCAAATGAACTCTGAAATGGTTGAAAATTGGCATGGTATCATAATTTCACCCACGTAGCATGTGCTAAAAAGTTGAGTGGGTTACGGCAAAAACTGGATGCACTTCGTGTACGAACTGGACAATCTCTTTCGAAGTGTCAGTGTTTTGGACGAAAACTTTTCTGCTACAAAAGGATTTCAATTTTTTAAACATATTTGAACTCAAGACTTTTTCTGCATTCAATATGCACCATTCAAAGCCACATCATCGCTTTTCAAACCTTTTCTGACTTCAGTTGCTATTTTTCATGCATTTCATGATTTATTTTGAGCTAAGATGACCCTGAGATTGAAAAGCACTTCAAATGAACTCTGAAATGGTTGAAAATTGGCACGGTATCATAATTTCACCCATGTAGCATGTGCTAAAAAGTTGAGAGGGTTATGGCAAAAACTGGATGCACTTCGTGTACGAACTGGACAATCTCTTTCGAAGTGTCAGTGTTTTGGACGAAAACTCTTCTGCTACAAAAGGATTTCAATTTTTTAAACATATTTGAACTCAAGACTTTTTCTGCATTCAATATGCACCATTCAAAGCCACATCATCACTTTTCAAACCTTTTCTGACTTCATTTGCTATTTTTCATGCATTTCATGATTTATTTTGAGCTATGTTGACCCCGAGATTGAAAAGCACTGCAAATGAACTCTGAAATGGTTGAAAATTGGCATGGTATCATAATTTCACCCACGTAGCATGTGCTAAAAAGTTGAGAGGGTTACGGCAAAAACTGGATGCACTTCGTGTACGAACTGGACAATCTCTTTCGAAGTGTCAGGGTTTTGGACGAAAACTCTTCTGTTACAAAAGGATTTCAATTTTTTAAACATATTTGAACTCAAGACTTTTTCTGCATTCAATATGCACCATTCAAAGCCACATCATCACTTTTCAACCCTTTTCTGACATCATTTGCTATTTTTCATGCATTTCATGATTTATTTTGAGCTAAGATGACCCTGAGATTGAAAAGCACTACAAATGAACTCTGAAATGGTTGAAAATTGACATGGTATCATAATTTCACCCACGTAGCAAGTGCTAAAAAGTTGAGAGGGTTACGGCAAAAACTGGATGCACTTCGTGTATGAACTGGACAATCTCTTTCGAAGTGTCGGGGTTTTGGACGAAAAGTCTTCTGTTACAAAAGGATTTCAATTTTTGAAACCTATTTGAACTCAAGACTTTTTTTGCATTCAATATGCACCATTCAAGGCCACATCATCAGTTTTCAACCATTTTCTGACTTCATTTGCTATTTTTCATGCATTTCATGATTTATTTTGAGCTATGATGACCCTGAGATTGAAAAGCACTGCAAATGAACTCTGAAATGGTTGAAAATTGGCATGGTATCATAATTTTACCCATGTAGCATGTGCTAAAAAGTTGAGTGGGTTACGGCAAAAACTGGATGCACTTCGTGTACGAACTGGACAATCTCTTTCGAAGTGTCAGTGTTTTGGACGAAAACTTTTCTGCTACAAAAGGATTTCAATTTTTTAAACATATTTGAACTCAAGACTTTTTCTGCATTCAATATGCACCATTCAAAGCCACATCATCACTTTTCAAACCTTTTCTGACTTCATTTGCTATTTTTCATGCATTTCATGATTTATTTTGAGCTAAGATGACCCTGAGATTGAAAAGCACTTCAAATGAACTCTGAAATGGTTGAAAATTGGCATGGTATCATAATTTCACCCATGTAGCATGTGCTAAAAAGTTGAGAGGGTTATGGCAAAAACTGGATGCACTTCGTGTACGAACTGGACAATCTCTTTCGAAGTGTCAGTGTTTTGGACGAAAACTCTTCTGCTACAAAAGGATTTCTATTTTTTAAACATATTCGAACTCAACACTTTTTCTGCATTCAATATGCACCATTCAAAGCCACATAATCACTTTTCAAACCTTTTCTGACTTCATTTGCTATTTTTCATGCCTTTCATGATTTATTTTGAGCTAGGATGACCCCGAGATTGAAAAGCACTGCAAATGAACTCTGAAATGGTTGAAAATTGGCATGGTATCATAATTTCACCCATGTAGCATGTGCTAAAAAGTTGAGAGGGTTACGGCAAAAACTGGATGCACTTCGTGTACGAACTGGACAATCTCTTTCGAAGTGTTAGTGTTTTGGACGAAAACTCTTCTGCTACAAAAGGATTTCAATTTTTTAAACATATTTGAACTCAAGACTTTTTCTGCATTCAATATGCACCATTCAAAGCCACATCATCACTTTTCAAACCTTTTCTGACTTCATTTGCTATTTTTCATGCATTTCATGATTTATTTTGAGCTAAGATGACCCTGAGATTGAAAAGCACTGCAAATGAACTCTGAAATGGTTGAAAATTGGCATGGTATCATAATTTTACCCACGTAGCATGTGCTAAAAAGTTGAGTGGGTTACGGCAAAAACTGGATGCACTTCGTGTACGAACTGGACAATCTCTTTCGAAGTGTCGGGGTTTTGGACGAAAACTCTTCTGTTACAAAAGGATTTCTATTTTTGAAACATATTTGAACTCAAGACTTTTTCTTCGTTCAATATGCACCATTCAAAGCCACATCATGACTTTTCAAACCTTTTCTGACTTCATTTGCTATTTTTCATGCATTTCATGATTTATTTTGAGCTAAGATGACCCTGAGATTGAAAAGCACTGCAAATGAAATCTGAAATGGTTAAAAATTGGCATGGTATCATAATTTTACCCACGTAGCATGTGCTAAAAAGTTGAGTGGGTTACGGAAAAAACTGGATGCACTTCGTGTACGAACTGGACAATCTCTTTCGAAGTGTCGGGGTTTTGGACGAAAACTCTTCTGTTACAAAAGGATTTCTATTTTTGAAACATATTTGAACTCAAGACTTTTTCTGCGTTCAATATGCACCATTCAAAGCCACATCATGACTTTTCAAACCTTTTCTGACTTCATTTGCTATTTTTCAGGCATTTCATGATTTATTTTGAGCTAAGATGACCCTGAGATTGAAAAGCACTGCAAATGAACTCTGAAATGGTTGAAAATTGGCATGGTATCATAATTTCACCCACGTAGCATGTGCTAAAAAGTTGAGTGGGTTACGGCAAAAACTGGATGCACTTCGTGTACGAACTGGACAATCTCTTTCGAAGTGTCAGTGTTTTGGACGAAAACTTTTCTGCTACAAAAGGATTTCAATTTTTTAAACATATTTGAACTCAAGACTTTTTCTGCATTCAATATGCACCATTCAAAGCCACATCATCGCTTTTCAAACCTTTTCTGACTTCATTTGCTATTTTTCATGCATTTCATGATTTATTTTGAGCTAAGATGACCCTGAGATTGAAAAGCACTTCAAATGAACTCTGAAATGGTTGAAAATTGGCATGGTATCATAATTTCACCCATGTAGCATGTGCTAAAAAGTTGAGAGGGTTATGGCAAAAACTGGATGCACTTCGTGTACGAACTGGACAATCTCTTTCGAAGTGTCAGTGTTTTGGACGAAAACTCTTCTGCTACAAAAGGATTTCAATTTTTTAAACATATTTGAACTCAAGACTTTTTCTGCATTCAATATGCACCATTCAAAGCCACATCATCACTTTTCAAACCTTTTCTGACTTCATTTGCTATTTTTCATGCATTTCATGATTTATTTTGAGCTATGTTTACCCCGAGATTGAAAAGCACTGCAAATGAACTCTGAAATGGTTGAAAATTGGCATGGTATCATAATTTCACCCACGTAGCATGTGCTAAAAAGTTGAGAGGGTTACGGCAAAAACTGGATGCACTTCGTGTACGAACTGGACAATCTCTTTCGAAGTGTCAGGGTTTTGGACGAAAACTCTTCTGTTACAAAAGGATTTCAATTTTTTAAACATATTTGAACTCAAGACTTTTTCTGCATTCAATATGCACCATTCAAAGCCACATCATCACTTTTCAAACCTTTTCTGACATCATTTGCTATTTTTCATGCATTTCATGATTTATTTTGAGCTAAGATGACCCTGAGATTGAAAAGCACTGCAAATGAACTCTGAAATGGTTGAAAATTGACATGGTATCATAATTTCACCCACGTAGCAAGTGCTAAAAAGTTGAGAGGGTTACGGCAAAAACTGGATGCACTTCGTGTATGAACTGGACAATCTCTTTCGAAGTGTCGGGGTTTTGGACGAAAAGTCTTCTGTTACAAAAGGATTTCAATTTTTGAAACATATTTGAACTCAAGACTTTTTTTGCATTCAATATGCACCATTCAAAGCCACATCATCAGTTTTCAACCATTTTCTGACTTCATTTGCTATTTTTCATGCATTTCATGATTTATTTTGAGCTATGATGACCCTGAGATTGAAAAGCACTGCAAATGAACTCTGAAATTGTTGAAAATTGGCATGGTATCATAATTTTACCCATGTAGCATGTGCTAAAAAGTTGAGTGGGTTACGGCCAAAACTGGATGCACTTCCTGTACGAACTGGACAATCTCTTTCGAAGTGTCAGGGTTTTGGACGAAAACTCTTCTGTTACAAAAGGATTTCAATTTTTTAAACATATTTGAACTCAAGACTTTTTCTGCGATCAATATGCACCATTCAAAGCCACATCATCACTTTTCAAACCTTTTCTGACTTCATTTGCTATTTTTCATGCATTTCATGATTTATTTTGAGCTAAGATGACCCTGAGATTGAAAAGTACTGCAAATGAACTCTGAAATGGTTGAAAATTGGCATGGTATCATAATTTCACCCACGTAGCATGTGCTAAAAAGTTGAGTGGGTTACGGCAAAAACTCGATGCACTTCGTGTACGAACTGGACAATCTCTTTCGAAGTGTCGGTGTTTTGGACGAAAACTCTTCTGCTACAAAAGGATTTCAATTTTTTAAACATATTTGAACTCAAGACTTTTTCTGCATTCAATATGCACCATTCAAAGCCACATCATCACTTTTCAACCCTTTTCTGACTTCATTTGCTATTTTTCATGCATTTCATGATTTATTTTGAGCTAAGATGACCCTGAGATTGAAAAGCACTGCAAATGAAATCTGAAATGGTTAAAAATTGGCATGGTATCATAATTTTACCCACGTAGCATGTGCTAAAAAGTTGAGTGGGTTACGGAAAAAACTGGATGCACTTCGTGTACGAACTGGACAATCTCTTTCGAAGTGTCGGGGTTTTGGACGAAAACTCTTCTGTTACAAAAGGATTTCTATTTTTGAAACATATTTGAACTCAAGACTTTTTCTGCATTCAATATGAACCATTCAAAGCCACATCATCACTTTTCAAACCTTTTCTGACTTCATTTGCTATTTTGCACGCATTTCATGATTTATTTTGAGCTAAGATGACCCTGAGATTGAAAAGCACTGCAAATGAACTCTGAAATGGTTGAAAATTGGCATGGTATCATAATTTCACCCACGTAGCATGTGCTATAAAGTTGAGAGGGTTACGGCAAAAACTGGATGCACTTCGTGTACGAACTGGACAATCTCTTTCGAAGTGTCGGGGTTTTGGACGAAAACTCTTCTGTTACAAAAGGATTTCTATTTTTGAAACATATTTGAACTCAAGACTTTTTATTCGTTCAATATGCACCATTCAAAGCCACATCATGACTTTTCAAACCTTTTCTGACTTCATTTGCTATTTTTCATGCATTTCATGATTTATTTTGAGCTAAGATGACCCTGAGATTGAAAAGCACTGCAAATGAAATCTGAAATGGTTAAAAATTGGCATGGTATCATAATTTTACCCACGTAGCATGTGCTAAAAAGTTGAGTGGGTTACGGAAAAAACTGGATGCACTTCGTGTACGAACTGGACAATCTCTTTCGAAGTGTCGGGGTTTTGGACGAAAACTCTTCTGTTACAAAAGGATTTCTATTTTTGAAACATATTTGAACTCAAGACTTTTTCTGCATTCAATATGCACCATTCAAAGCCACATCATGACTTTTCAAACCTTTTCTGACTTCATTTGCTATTTTTCAGGCATTTCATGATTTATTTTGAGCTAAGATGACCCTGAGATTGAAAAGCACTGCAAATGAACTCTGAAATGGTTGAAAATTGGCATGGTATCATAATTTCACCCACGTAGCATGTGCTAAAAAGTTGAGTGGGTTACGGCAAAAACTGGATGCACTTCGTGTACGAACTGGACAATCTCTTTCGAAGTGTCAGTGTTTTGGACGAAAACTTTTCTGCTACAAAAGGATTTCAATTTTTTAAACATATTTGAACTCAAGACTTTTTCTGCATTCAATATGCACCATTCAAAGCCACATCATCGCTTTTCAAACCTTTTCTGACTTCATTTGCTATTTTTCATGCATTTCATGATTTATTTTGAGCTAAGATGACCCTGAGATTGAAAAGCACTTCAAATGAACTCTGAAATGGTTGAAAATTGGCATGGTATCATAATTTCACCCATGTAGCATGTGCTAAAAAGTTGAGAGGGTTATGGCAAAAACTGGATGCACTTCGTGTACGAACTGGACAATCTCTTTCGAAGTGTCAGTGTTTTGGACGAAAACTCTTCTGCTACAAAAGGATTTCAATTTTTTAAACATATTTGAACTCAAGACTTTTTCTGCATTCAATATGCACCATTCAAAGCCACATCATCACTTTTCAAACCTTTTCTGACTTCATTTGCTATTTTTCATGCATTTCATGATTTATTTTGAGCTATGTTTACCCCGAGATTGAAAAGCACTGCAAATGAACTCTGAAATGGTTGAAAATTGGCATGGTATCATAATTTCACCCACGTAGCATGTGCTAAAAAGTTGAGAGGGTTACGGCAAAAACTGGATGCATTTCGTGTACGAACTGGACAATCTCTTTCGAAGTGTCAGGGTTTTGGACGAAAACTCTTCTGTTACAAAAGGATTTCAATTTTTTAAACATATTTGAACTCAAGACTTTTTCTGCATTCAATATGCACCATTCAAAGCCACATCATCACTTTTCAAACCTTTTCTGACATCATTTGCTATTTTTCATGCATTTCATGATTTATTTTGAGCTAAGATGACCCTGAGATTGAAAAGCACTGCAAATGAACTCTGAAATGGTTGAAAATTGACATGGTATCATAATTTCACCCACGTAGCAAGTGCTAAAAAGTTGAGAGGGTTACGGCAAAAACTGGATGCACTTCGTGTATGAACTGGACAATCTCTTTCGAAGTGTCGGGGTTTTGGACGAAAAGTCTTCTGTTACAAAAGGATTTCAATTTTTGAAACATATTTGAACTCAAGACTTTTTTTGCATTCAATATGCACCATTCAAGGCCACATCATCAGTTTTCAACCATTTTCTGACTTCATTTGCTATTTTTCATGCATTTCATGATTTATTTTGAGCTATGATGACCCTGAGATTGAAAAGCACTGCAAATGAACTCTGAAATGGTTGAAAATTGGCATGGTATCATAATTTTACCCATGTAGCATGTGCTAAAAAGTTGAGTGGGTTACGGCCAAAACTGGATGCACTTCCTGTACGAACTGGACAATCTCTTTCGAAGTGTCAGGGTTTTGGACGAAAACTCTTCTGTTACAAAAGGATTTCAATTTTTTAAACATATTTGAACTCAAGACTTTTTCTGCGATCAATATGCACCATTCAAAGCCACATCATCACTTTTCAAACCTTTTCTGACTTCATTTGCTATTTTTCATGCATTTCATGATTTATTTTGAGCTAAGATGACCCTGAGATTGAAAAGTACTGCAAATGAACTCTGAAATGGTTGAAAATTGGCATGGTATCATAATTTCACCCACGTAGCATGTGCTAAAAAGTTGAGTGGGTTACGGCAAAAACTCGATGCACTTCGTGTACGAACTGGACAATCTCTTTCGAAGTGTCGGTGTTTTGGACGAAAACTCTTCTGCTACAAAAGGATTTCAATTTTTTAAACATATTTGAACTCAAGACTTTTTCTGCATTCAATATGCACCATTCAAAGCCACATCATCACTTTTCAACCCTTTTCTGACTTCATTTGCTATTTTTCATGCATTTCATGATTTATTTTGAGCTAAGATGACCCTGAGATTGAAAAGCACTGCAAATGAAATCTGAAATGGTTAAAAATTGGCATGGTATCATAATTTTACCCACGTAGCATGTGCTAAAAAGTTGAGTGGGTTACGGAAAAAACTGGATGCACTTCGTGTACGAACTGGACAATCTCTTTCGAAGTGTCGGGGTTTTGGACGAAAACTCTTCTGTTACAAAAGGATTTCTATTTTTGAAACATATTTGAACTCAAGACTTTTTCTGCATTCAATATGAACCATTCAAAGCCACATCATCACTTTTCAAACCTTTTCTGACTTCATTTGCTATTTTGCACGCATTTCATGATTTATTTTGAGCTAAGATGACCCTGAGATTGAAAAGCACTGCAAATGAACTCTGAAATGGTTGAAAATTGGCATGGTATCATAATTTCACCCACGTAGCATGTGCTATAAAGTTGAGAGGGTTACGGCAAAAACTGGATGCACTTCGTGTACGAACTGGACAATCTCTTTCGAAGTGTCGGGGTTTTGGACGAAAACTCTTCTGTTACAAAAGGATTTCTATTTTTGAAACATATTTGAACTCAAGACTTTTTCTTCGTTCAATATGCACCATTCAAAGCCACATCATGACTTTTCAAACCTTTTCTGACTTCATTTGCTATTTTTCATGCATTTCATGATTTATTTTGAGCTAAGATGACCCTGAGATTGAAAAGCACTGCAAATGAAATCTGAAATGGTTAAAAATTGGCATGGTATCATAATTTTACCCACGTAGCATGTGCTAAAAAGTTGAGTGGGTTACGGAAAAAACTGGATGCACTTCGTGTACGAACTGGACAATCTCTTTCGAAGTGTCAGTGTTTTGGACGAAAACTCTTCTGTTACAAAAGGATTTCAATTTTTTAAACATATTTGAACTCAAGACTTTTTCTGCATTCAATATGCACCATTCAAAGCCACATCATGACTTTTCAAACCTTTTCTGACTTCATTTGCTATTTTTCAGGCATTTCATGATTTATTTTGAGCTAAGATGACCCTGAGATTGAAAAGCACTGCAAATGAACTCTGAAATGGTTGAAAATTGGCATGGTATCATAATTTCACCCACGTAGCATGTGCTAAAAAGTTGAGTGGGTTACGGCAAAAACTGGATGCACTTCGTGTACGAACTGGACAATCTCTTTCGAAGTGTCAGTGTTTTGGACGAAAACTTTTCTGCTACAAAAGGATTTCAATTTTTTAAACATATTTGAACTCAAGACTTTTTCTGCATTCAATATGCACCATTCAAAGCCACATCATCGCTTTTCAAACCTTTTCTGACTTCATTTGCTATTTTTCATGCATTTCATGATTTATTTTGAGCTAAGATGACCCTGAGATTGAAAAGCACTTCAAATGAACTCTGAAATGGTTGAAAATTGGCATGGTATCATAATTTCACCCATGTAGCATGTGCTAAAAAGTTGAGAGGGTTATGGCAAAAACTGGATGCACTTCGTGTACGAACTGGACAATCTCTTTCGAAGTGTCAGTGTTTTGGACGAAAACTCTTCTGTTACAAAAGGATTTCAATTTTTTAAACATATTTGAACTCAAGACTTTTTCTGCACTCAATATGCACCATTCAAAGCCACATCATCACTTTTCAAACCTTTTCTGACTTCATTTGCTATTTTTCATGCATTTCATGATTTATTTTGAGCTAAGATGACCCTGAGATTGAAAAGCACTGCAAATGAACTCTGAAATGGTTGAAAATTGGCATGGTATCATAATTTCACCCACGTAGCATGTGCTAAAGAGTTGAGAGGGTTACGGTAAAAACTGGATGCACTTCGTGTACGAACTGGACAATCTCTTTCGAAGTGTCAGGGTTTTGGATGAAAACTCTTCTGTTACAAAAGGATTTCAATTTTTTAAACATATTTGAACTCAAGACTTTTTCTGCATTCAATATGGACCATTCAAAGCCATATCATCACTTTTGAACCCTTTTCTGACATCATTTGCTATTTTTCATGCATTTCATGATTTATTTTGAGCTAAGATGACCCTGAGATTGAAAAGCACTGCAAATGAACTCTGAAATGGTTGAAAATTGGCATGGTATCATAATTTCACCCACGTAGCATGTGCTAAAAAGTTGAGAGGGTTACGGCAAAAACTGGATGCACTTCGTGTACGAACTTGACAATCTCTTTCGAAGTGTCAGGGTTTTGGACGAAAACTCTTCTGTTACAAAAGGATTTCAATTTTTGAAACATATTTGAACTCAAGACTTTTTCTGCATTCAATATGCACCATTCAAAGCCACATCATCACTTTTCAAACCTTTTCTGACTTCATTTGCTAATTTTCATGCATTTCATGATTTATTTTGAGCTAAGATGACCCTGAGATTGAAAAGCACTGCAAATGAACTCTGAAATGGTTGAAAATTGGCATGGTATCATAATTTCACCCACGTAGCATGTGCTAAAAAGTTGAGAGGGTTACGGCAAAAACTGGAGGCACTTCGTGTATGAACTGGACAATCTCTTTCGAAGTGTTGGGGTTTTGGAGGAAAACTCTTCTGTTACAAAAGGATTTCAATTTTTGAAACATATTTGAACTCAAGACTTTTTCTGCATTCAATATGCACCATTCAAAGCCACATCATCACTTTTCAACCATTTTCTGACTTTATTTGCTATTTTTCATGCATTTCATGATTTATTTTGAGCTAAGATGACCCTGAGATTGAAAAGCACTGCAAATGAACTCTGAAATGGTTGAAAATTGGCATGGTATCATCATTTTACCCACGTAGCATGTGCTAAAAATTTGAGTGGGTTACGGCAAAAACTGGATGCACTTCGTGTACGAACTGGACAATCTCTTTCGAAGTGTGAGGGTTTTGGACGAAAACTCTTCTGTTACAAAAGGATTTCAATTTTTTAAACATATTTGAACTCAAGACTTTTTCTGCGTTCAATATGCACCATTCAAAGCCACATCATGACTTTACAAACCTTTTCTGACTTCATTTGCTATTTTTCATGCATTTCATGATTTATTTTGAGCTAAGATGACCCTGAGATTGAAAAGCACTGCAAATGAACGCTGAAATGGTTGAAAATTGGCATGGTATCATAATTTCACCCACGTAGCATGTGCTAAAACGTTGAGTGGGTTACGGCAAAAACTGGATGCACTTCGTGTACGAACTGGACAATCTCTTTCGAAGTGTCAGTGTTTTGGACGAAAACTCTTCTGCTACAAAAGGATTTCAATTTTTGAAACATATTTGAACTCAAGACTTTTTCTGCATTCAATATGCACCATTCAAAGCCACATCATCACTTTTCAACCCTTTTCTGACTTCATTTGCTATTTTTCATGCATTTCATGATTTATTTTGAGCTATGATGACCCTGAGATTGAAAAGCACTGCAAATGAATTCTGAAATGGTTGAAAATTGGCATGGTATCATAATTTCACCCACGTAGCATGTGCTAAAAAGTTGAGTGGGTTACGGCAAAAACTGGATGCACTTCGTGTACGAACTGGACAATCTCTTTCGAAGTGTCAGGGTTTTGAACGAAAACTCTTCTGTTACAAAAGGATTTCAATTTTTTAAACATATTTGAACTCAAGACTTTTTCTGCATTCAATATGCACCATTCAAAGCCACATCATCACTTTTCAACCATTTTCTGACTTTATTTGCTATTTTTCATGCATTTCATGATTTATTTTGAGCTAAGATGACCCTGAGATTGAAAAGCACTGCAAATGAACTCTGAAATGGTTGAAAATTGGCATGGTATCATAATTTCACCCACGTAGCATGTGCTAAAAAGTTGAGTGGGTTACGGCAAAAACTGGATGCACTTCGTGTACGAACTGGACAATCTCTTTCGAAGTGTCAGGGTTTTGGACGAAAACTCTTCTGTTACAAAAGGATTTCAATTTTTTAAACATATTTGAACTCAAGACTTTTTCTGCATTCAATATGCACCATTCAAAGCCACATCATCACTTTTCAACCCTTTTCTGACTTCATTTGCTATTTTTCATCCATTTCATGATTTATTTTGACGTAAGATGACCCTGAGATTGAAAAGCACTGCAAATGAACTCTGAAATGGTTGAAAATTGGCATGGTATCATAATTTCACCCACGTAGTATGTGCTAAAAAGTTGAGAGGGTTACGGCAAAAACCGGATGCACTTCGTGTACGAACTGGACAATCTCTTTCGAAGTGTCAGGGTTTTGAACGAAAACTCTTCTGTTACAAAAGGATTTCAATTTTTTAAACATATTTGAACTGAAGACTTTTTCTGAATTCAATATGCACCATTCAAAGCAGAATCATCACTTTTCAAACCTTTTCTGACTTCATTTGCTAATTTTCATGCATTTCATGATTTATTTTGAGCTAAGATGACCCTGAGATTGAAAAGCACTGCAAATGAACTCTGAAATGGTTGAAAATTGGCATGGTATAATAATTTCACCCACGTAGCATGTGCTAAAAAGTTGAGTGGGTTACGGCAAAAACTGGATGCACTTCGTGTACGAACTGGACAATCTCTTTCGAAGTGTCAGGGTTTTGGACGAAAACTCTTCTGTTATAAAAGGATTTCAATTTTTTAAACATATTTGAACTCAAGACTTTTTCTGCATTCAATATGCACCATTCAAAGCCACATCATCACTTTTCAAGCCTTTTCTGACTTCATTTGCTATTTTTCATGCATTTCATGATTTATTTTGACCTAAGATGACCCTGAGATTGAAAAGCACTGCAAATGAACTCTGAAATCGTTGAAAATTGGTATGGTATCATAATTTCACCCACGTAGCATGTGCTAAAAACTGGAGAGAGTTACGGCAAAAAATGGATGCACTTCGTGTACGAACTGGACAATCTCTTTCGAAGTGTCAGGGTTTTGGACGAAAACTCTTCTGTTACAAAAGGATTTCAATTTTTTAAACATATTTGAACTCAAGACTTTTTCTGCACTCAATATGCACCATTCAAAGCCACATCATCACTTTTCAACCCTTTTCTGACTTCATTTGATATTTTTCGTGCATTTCATGATTTATTTTGAGCTAAGATGACCCTGAGATTGAAAAGCACTGCAAATGAACGTTGAAATGGTTGAAAATTGGCATGGTATCATAATTTCACCCACGTAGCATGTGCTAAGAAGTTGAGTGGGTTACGGCAAAAGCTGGATGCACTTCGTGTACGAACTGGACAATCTCTTTCGAAGTGTCAAGGTTTTGGATGAAAACTCTTCTGTTACAAAAGGATTTCTATTTTTTAAACATATTTGAACTCAAGACTTTTTCTGCGTTCTATATGCACCATTCAAAGCCACATCCTCACTTTTCATACCTTTTCTGACTTCATTTGCTATTTTTCATGCATTTCATGATTTATTTTGACCTAAGATGACCCTGAGATTGAAAAGCACTGCAAATGAACTCTGAAATGGCTGAAAATTGGCATGGTATCATAATTTCACCCACGTAGCATGTGCTAAAAAGTCGAGAGGGTTACGGCAAAAACTGGATGCACTTCGTGTATGAACTGGACAACCTCTTTCGAAGTGTCGGGGTTTTGGACGAAAACTCTTCTGTTACAAAAGGATTTCAATTTTGGAACATATTTGAACTCAAGACTTTTTCTGCATTCAATATGCACCATTCAAAGCAACATCATCACTTTTCAACCATTTTCTGACTTCATTTGCTATTTTTCATGCATTTCATGATTTATTTTGAGCTAAGATGACCCTGAGATTGAAAAGCACTGCAAATGAACTCTGAAATGGTTGAAAATTGGCATGGTATCATAATTTTACCCACGTAGCATGTGCTAAAAATTTGAGTGGGTTACGGCAAAAACTGGATGCACTTCGTGTACGAACTGGACAATCTCTTTCGAAGTGTGAGGGTTTTGGACGAAAACTCTTCTGTTACAAAAGGATTTCAATTTTTTAAACATATTTGAACTCAAGACTTTTTCTGCATTCAATATGCACCATTCAAAGCCACATCATGACTTTACAAACCTTTTCTGACTTTATTTGCTATTTTTCATGCATTTCATGATTTATTTTGAGCTAAGATGACCCTGAGATTGAAAAGCACTGCAAATGAACGCTGAAATGGTTGAAAATTGGCATGGTATCATAATTTCACCCACGTAGCATGTGCTAAAACGTTGAGTGGGTTACGGCAAAAACTGGATGCACTTCGTGTACGAACTGGACAATCTCTTTCGAAGTGTCAGTGTTTTGGACGAAAACTCTTCTGCTACAAAAGGATTTCAATTTTTGAAACATATTTGAACTCAAGACTTTTTCTGCATTCAATATGCACCATTCAAAGCCACATCATCACTTTTCAACCCTTTTCTGACTTCATTTGCTATTTTTCATGCATTTCAAGATTTATTTTGAGCTATGATGACCCTGAGATTGAAAAGCACTGCAAATGAATTCTGAAATGGTTGAAAATTGGCATGGTATCATAATTTCACCCACGTAGCATGTGCTAAAAAGTTGAGTGGGTTACGGCAAAAACTGGATGCACTTCGTGTACGAACTGGACAATCTCTTTCGAAGTGTCAGGGTTTTGAACGAAAACTCTTCTGTTACAAAAGGATTTCAATTTTTTAAACATATTTGAACTCAAGACTTTTTCTGCATTCAATATGCACCATTCAAAGCGACATCATCACTTTTCAACCCTTTTCTGACTTTATTTGCTATTTTTCATGCATTTCATGATTTATTTTGAGCTAAGATGACCCTGAGATTGAAAAGCACTGCAAATGAACTCTGAAATGGTTGAAAATTGGCATGGTATCATAATTTCACCCACGTAGCATGTGCTAAAAAGTTGAGTGGGTTACGGCAAAAACTGGATGCACTTCGTGTACGAACTGGACAATCTCTTTCGAAGTGTCAGGGTTTTGGACGAAAACTCTTCTGTTACAAAAGGATTTCAATTTTTTAAACATATTTGAACTCAAGACTTTTTCTGCATTCAATATGCACCATTAAAAGCCACATCATCACTTTTCAACCCTTTTCTGACTTCATTTGCTATTTTTCATGCATTTCATGATTTATTTTGACCTAAGATGACCCTGAGATTGAAAAGCACTGCAAATGAACTCTGAAATGGTTGAAAATTGGCATGGTATCATAATTTCACCCACGTAGTATGTGCTTAAAAGTTGAGAGGGTTACGGCAAAAACCGGATGCACTTCGTGTACGAACTGGACAATCTCTTTCGAAGTGTCAGGGTTTTGAACGAAAACTCTTCTGTTACAAAAGGATTTCAATTTTTTAAACATATTTGAACTGAAGACTTTTTCTGAATTCAATATGCACCATTCAAAGCAGAATCATCACTTTTCAAACCTTTTCTGACTTCATTTGCTAATTTTCATGCATTTCATGATTTATTTTGAGCTAAGATGACCCTGAGATTGAAAAGCACTGCAAATGAACTCTGAAATGGTTGAAAATTGGCATGGTATAATAATTTCACCCACGTAGCATGTGCTAAAAAGTTGAGTGGGTTACGGCAAAAACTGGATGCACTTCGTGTACGAACTGGACAATCTCTTTCGAAGTGTCAGGGTTTTGGACGAAAACTCTTCTGTTATAAAAGGATTTCAATTTTTTAAACATATTTGAACTCAAGACTTTTTCTGCATTCAATATGCACCATTCAAAGCGACATCATCACTTTTCAACCCTTTTCTGACTTTATTTGCTATTTTTCATGCATTTCATGATTTATTTTGAGCTAAGATGACCCTGAGATTGAAAAGCACTGCAAATGAACTCTGAAATGGTTGAAAATTGGCATGGTATCATAATTTCACCCACGTAGCATGTGCTAAAAAGTTGAGTGGGTTACGGCAAAAACTGGATGCACTTCGTGTACGAACTGGACAATCTCTTTCGAAGTGTCAGGGTTTTGGACGAAAACTCTTCTGTTACAAAAGGATTTCAATTTTTTAAACATATTTGAACTCAAGACTTTTTCTGCATTCAATATGCACCATTAAAAGCCACATCATCACTTTTCAACCCTTTTCTGACTTCATTTGCTATTTTTCATGCATTTCATGATTTATTTTGACCTAAGATGACCCTGAGATTGAAAAGCACTGCAAATGAACTCTGAAATGGTTGAAAATTGGCATGGTATCATAATTTCACCCACGTAGTATGTGCTTAAAAGTTGAGAGGGTTACGGCAAAAACCGGATGCACTTCGTGTACGAACTGGACAATCTCTTTCGAAGTGTCAGGGTTTTGAACGAAAACTCTTCTGTTACAAAAGGATTTCAATTTTTTAAACATATTTGAACTGAAGACTTTTTCTGAATTCAATATGCACCATTCAAAGCAGAATCATCACTTTTCAAACCTTTTCTGACTTCATTTGCTAATTTTCATGCATTTCATGATTTATTTTGAGCTAAGATGACCCTGAGATTGAAAAGCACTGCAAATGAACTCTGAAATGGTTGAAAATTGGCATGGTATAATAATTTCACCCACGTAGCATGTGCTAAAAAGTTGAGTGGGTTACGGCAAAAACTGGATGCACTTCGTGTACGAACTGGACAATCTCTTTCGAAGTGTCAGGGTTTTGGACGAAAACTCTTCTGTTATAAAAGGATTTCAATTTTTTAAACATATTTGAACTCAAGACTTTTTCTGCATTCAATATGCACCATTCAAAGCCACATCATCACTTTTCAAGCCTTTTCTGACTTCATTTGCTATTTTTCATGCATTTCATGATTTATTTTGACCTAAGATGACCCTGAGATTGAAAAGCACTGCAAATGAACTCTGAAATCGTTGAAAATTGGTATGGTATCATAATTTCACCCACGTAGCATGTGCTAAAAACTGGAGAGAGTTACGGCAAAAACTGGATGCACTTCGTGTACGAACTGGACAATCTCTTTCGAAGTGTCAGGGTTTTGGACGAAAACTCTTCTGTTACAAAAGGATTTCAATTTTTTAAACATATTTGAACTCAAGACTTTTTCTGCACTCAATATGCACCATTCAAAGCCACATCATCACTTTTCAACCCTTTTCTGACTTCATTTGATATTTTTCGTGCATTTCATGATTTATTTTGAGCTAAGATGACCCTGAGATTGAAAAGCACTGCAAATGAACGTTGAAATGGTTGAAAATTGGCATGGTATCATAATTTCACCCACGTAGCATGTGCTAAGAAGTTGAGTGGGTTACGGCAAAAGCTGGATGCACTTCGTGTACGAACTGGACAATCTCTTTCGAAGTGTCAAGGTTTTGGATGAAAACTCTTCTGTTACAAAAGGATTTCTATTTTTTAAACATATTTGAACTCAAGACTTTTTCTGCGTTCTATATGCACCATTCAAAGCCACATCCTCACTTTTCATACCTTTTCTGACTTCATTTGCTATTTTTCATGCATTTCATGATTTATTTTGACCTAAGATGACCCTGAGATTGAAAAGCACTGCAAATGAACTCTGAAATGGCTGAAAATTGGCATGGTATCATAATTTCACCCACGTAGCATGTGCTAAAAAGTTGAGAGGGTTACGGCAAAAACTGGATGCACTTCGTGTATGAACTGGACAACCTCTTTCGAAGTGTCGGGGTTTTGGACGAAAACTCTTCTGTTACAAAAGGATTTCAATTTTGGAACATATTTGAACTCAAGACTTTTTATGCATTCAATATGCACCATTCAAAGCAACATCATCACTTTTCAACCATTTTCTGACTTCATTTGCTATTTTTCATGCATTTCATGATTTATTTTGAGCTAAGATGACCCTGAGATTGAAAAGCACTGCAAATGAACTCTGAAATGGTTGAAAATTGGCATGGTATCATAATTTTACCCACGTAGCATGTGCTAAAAACTTGAGTGGGTTACGGCAAAAACTGGATGCACTTCGTGTACGAACTGGACAATCTCTTTCGAAGTGTGAGGGTTTTGGACGAAAACTCTTCTGTTACAAAAGGATTTCAATTTTTTAAACATATTTGAACTCAAGACTTTTTCTGCATTCAATATGCACCATTCAAAGCCACATCATGACTTTACAAACCTTTTCTGACTTCATTTGCTATTTTTCATGCATTTCATGATTTATTTTGAGCTAAGATGACCCTGAGATTGAAAAGCACTGCAAATGAACGCTGAAATGGTTGAAAATTGGAATGGTATCATAATTTCACCCACGTAGCATGTGCTAAAACGTTGAATGGGTTACGGCAAAAACTGGATGCACTTCGTGTACGAACTGGACAATCTCTTTCGAAGTGTCAGTGTTTTGGACGAAAACTCTTCTGCTACAAAAGGATTTCAATTTTTGAAACATATTTGAACTCAAGACTTTTTCTGCATTCAATATGCACCATTCAAAGCCACATCATCACTTTTGAACCCTTTTCTGACTTCATTTGCTATTTTTCATGCATTTCATGATTTATTTTGAGCTAAGATGACCCTGAGATTGAAAAGCACTGCACATGATCTCTGAAATGGTTGAAAATTGGCATGGTATCATAATTTCACCCACGTAGCCTGTGCTAAAAAGTTGAGTGGGTTATGGCAAAAACTCGATGCACTTCGTGTACGAACTGGACAATCTCTTTCGAAGTGTCAGTGTTTTGGACGAAAACTCTTCTGCTACAAAAGGATTTCAATTTTTTAAACATATTTGAACTCAAGACTTTTTCTGCATTCAATATGCACCATTCAAAGCCACATCATGACTTTTCAAACCTTTTCTGACTTCATTTGCTATTTTTCATGCATTTCATGATTTATTTTGAGCTAAGATGACCCTGAGATTGAAAAGCACTGCAAATGAACTCTGAAATGGTTGAAAATTCGCATGGTATCATAATTTCATTCACGTAGCATGTGCTAAAAAGTTGAGAGGGTTACGGCAAAATCTGGATGCACTTCGTGTATGAACTGGACAATCTCTTTCGAAGTGTCAGGGTTTTGGACGACAACTCTTCTGTTACAAAAAGATTTCAATTTTTTAAACGTATTTCAACTCAAGACTTTTTCTGCATTTAATATGCACCATTCAAAGCCACATCATCACTTTTGAACCCTTTTCTGACTTCATTTGCTATTTTTCATGCATTTCATGATTTATTTTGAGCTAAGATGACCCTGAGATTGAAAAGCACTGCACATGATCTCTGAAATGGTTGAAAATTGGCATGGTATCTTAATTTCACCCTCGTAGCATGTGCTAAAAAGTTGAGAGGGTTATGGCAAAAACTGGATGCACTTCGTGTACGAACTGGACAATCTCTTTCGAAGTGTCAGGGTTTTGGACGAAAACTCTTCTGTTACAAAAGGATTTCAATTTTTTAAACATATTTGAACTCAAGACTTTTTCTGCATTCAATATGCACCATTCCAAGCCACATCATGACTTTACAAACCTTTTCTGACTTCATTTGCTATTTTTCATGCATTTCATGATTTATTTTGAGCTAAGATGACCCTGAGATTGAAAAGCACTGCAAATGAACGCTGAAATGGTTGAAAATTGGCATGGTATCATAATTTCACCCACGTAGCATGTGCTAAAACGTTGAGTGGGTAACGGCAAAAACTGGATGCACTTCGTGTACGAACTGGACAATCTCTTTCGAAGTGTCAGTGTTTTGGACGAAAACTCTTCTGCTACAAAAGGATTTCAATTTTTGAAACATATTTGAACTCAAGACTTTTTCTGCATTCAATATGCACCATTCAAAGCCACATCATCACTTTTCAACCCTTTTCTGACTTCATTTGCTATTTGTCATGCATTTCATGATTTATTTTGAGCTAAGATGACCCTGAGATTGAAAAGCACTGCAAATGAACTCTGAAATGGTTAAAAATTGGCATGGTATCATAATTTCACCCACGAAGCATGTGCTAAAAAGTTGAGTGGGTTACGGCAAAAACTGGATGCACTTCGTGTACGAACTGGACAATCTCTTTCGAAGTGTCAGTGTTTTGGACGAAAACTCTTCTGTTACAAAAGGATTTCAATTTTTTAAACATATTTGAACTCAAGACGTTTTCTGCACTCAATATGCACCATTCAAAGCCACATCATCACTTTTCAAACCTTTTCTGACTTCATTTGCTATTTTTCATGCATTTCATGATTTATTTTGAGCTAAGATGACCCTGAGATTGAAAAGCACTGCAAATGAACTCTGAAATGGTTGAAAATTGGCATGGTATCATAATTTCACCCACGTAGCATGTGCTAAAAAGTTGAGAGGGTTACGGTAAAAACTGGATGCACTTCGTGTACGAACTGGACAATCTCTTTCGAAGTGTCAGGGTTTTGGATGAAAACTCTTCTGTTACAAAAGGATTTCAATTTTTTAAACATATTTGAACTCAAGACTTTTTCTGCATTCAATATGGACCATTCAAAGCCATATCATCACTTTTGAACCCTTTTCTGACATCATTTGCTATTTTTCATGCATTTCATGATTTATTTTGAGCTAAGATGACCCTGAGATTGAAAAGCACTGCAAATGAACTCTGAAATGGTTGAAAATTGGCATGGTATCATAATTTCACCCACGTAGCATGTGCTAAAAAGTTGAGAGGGTTACGGCAAAAACTGGATGCACTTCGTGTACGAACTTGACAATCTCTTTCGAAGTGTCAGGGTTTTGGACGAAAACTCTTCTGTTACAAAAGGATTTCAATTTTTGAAACATATTTGAACTCAAGACTTTTTCTGCATTCAATATGCACCATTCAAAGCCACATCATCACTTTTCAAACCTTTTCTGACTTCATTTGCTAATTTTCTTGCATTTCATGATTTATTTTGAGCTAAGATGACCCTGAGATTGAAAAGCACTGCAAATGAACTCTGAAATGGTTGAAAATTGGCATGGTATCATAATTTCACCCACGTAGCATGTGCTAAAAAGTTGAGAGGGTTACGGCAAAAACTGGAGGCACTTCGTGTATGAACTGGACAATCTCTTTCGAAGTGTTGGGGTTTTGGACGAAAACTCTTCTGTTACAAAAGGATTTCAATTTTTGAAACATATTTGAACTCAAGACTTTTTCTGCATTCAATATGCACCATTCAAAGCCACATCATCACTTTTCAACCATTTGCTGACTTTATTTGCTATTTTTCATGCATTTCATGATTTATTTTGAGATAAGATGACCCTGAGATTGAAAAGCACTGCAAATGAACTCTGAAATGGTTGAAAATTGGCATGGTATCATCATTTTACCCACGTAGCATGTGCTAAAAATTTGAGTGGGTTACGGCAAAAACTGGATGCACTTCGTGTACGAACTGGACAATCTCTTTCGAAGTGTGAGGGTTTTGGACGAAAACTCTTCTGTTACAAAAGGATTTCAATTTTTTAAACATATTTGAACTCAAGACTTTTTCTGCGTTCAATATGCACCATTCAAAGCCACATCATGACTTTACAAACCTTTTCTGACTTCATTTGCTATTTTTCATGCATTTCATGATTTATTTTGAGCTAAGATGACCCTGAGATTGAAAAGCACTGCAAATGAATGCTGAAATGGTTGAAAATTGGCATGGTATCATAATTTCACCCACGTAGCATGTGCTAAAACGTTGAGTGGGTTACGGCAAAAACTGGATGCACTTCGTGTACGAACTGGACAATCTCTTTCGAAGTGTCAGTGTTTTGGACGAAAACTCTTCTGCTACAAAAGGATTTCAATTTTTGAAACATATTAGAACTCAAGACTTTTTCTGCATTCAATATGCACCATTCAAAGCCACATCATCACTTTTCAACCCTTTTCTGACTTCATTTGCTATTTTTCATGCATTTCATGATTTATTTTGAGCTATGATGACCCTGAGATTGAAAAGCACTGCAAATGAATTCTGAAATGGTTGAAAATTGGCATGGTATCATAATTTCACCCACGTAGCATGTGCTAAAAAGTTGAGTGGGTTACGGCAAAAACTGGATGCACTTCGTGTACGAACTGGACAATCTCTTTCGAAGTGTCAGGGTTTTGAACGAAAACTCTTCTGTTACAAAAGGATTTCAATTTTTTAAACATATTTGAACTCAAGACTTTTTCTGCATTCAATATGCACCATTCAAAGCCACATCATCACTTTTCAACCATTTGCTGACTTTATTTGCTATTTTTCATGCATTTCATGATTTATTTTGAGCTAAGATGACCCTGAGATTGAAAAGCACTGCAAATGAACTCTGAAATGGTTGAAAATTGGCATGGTATCATAATTTCACCCACGTAGCATGTGCTAAAAAGTTGAGTGGGTTACGGCAAAAACTGGATGCACTTCGTGTACGAACTGGACAATCTCTTTCGAAGTGTCAGGGTTATGGACGAAAACTCTTCAGTTACAAAAGGATTTCAATTTTTTAAACATATTTGAACTCAAGACTTTTTCTGCATTCAATATGCACCATTCAAAGCCACATCATCACTTTTCTACCCTTTTCTGACTTCATTTGCTATTTTTCATGCATTTCATGATTTATTTTGACCTAAGATGACCCTGAGATTGAAAAGCACTGCAAATGAACTCTGAAATGGTTGAAAATTGGCATGGTATCATAATTTCACCCACGTAGTATGTGCTAAAAAGTTGAGAGGGTTACGGCAAAAACCGGATGCACTTCGTGTACGAACTGGACAATCTCTTTCGAAGTGTCAGGGTTTTGAACGAAAACTCTTCTGTTACAAAAGGATTTCAATTTTTTAAACATATTTGAACTGAAGACTTTTTCTGAATTCAATATGCACCATTCAAAGCAGAATCATCACTTTTCAAACATTTTCTGACTTCATTTGCTAATTTTCATGCATTTCATGATTTATTTTGAGCTAAGATGACCCTGAGATTGAAAAGCACTGCAAATGAACTCTGAAATGGTTGAAAATTGGCATGGTATAATAATTTCACCCACGTAGCATATGCTAAAAAGTTGAGTGGGTTACGGCAAAAACTGGATGCACTTCGTGTACGAACTGGACAATCTCTTTCGAAGTGTCAGGGTTTTGGACGAAAACTCTTCTGTTATAAAAGGATTTCAATTTTTTAAACATATTTGAACTCAAGACTTTTTCTGCATTCAATATGCACCATTCAAAGCCACATCATCACTTTTCAAGCCTTTTCTGACTTCATTTGCTATTTTTCATGCATTTCATGATTTATTTTGACCTAAGATGACCCTGAGATCGAAAAGCACTGCAAATGAACTCTGAAATCGTTGAAAATTGGTATGGTATCATAATTTCACCCACGTAGCATGTGCTAAAAACTGGAGAGAGTTACGGCAAAAACTGGATGCACTTCGTGTACGAACTGGACAATCTCTTTCGAAGTGTCAGGGTTTTGGACGAAAACTCTTCTGTTACAAAAGGATTTCAATTTTTTAAACATATTTCAACTCAAGACTTTTTCTGCACTCAATATGCACCATTAAAAGCCACATCATCACTTTTCAACCCTTTTCTGACTTCATTTGATATTTTTCGTGCATTTCATGATTTATTTTGAGCTAAGATGACCCTGAGATTGAAAAGCACTGCAAATGAACGTTGAAATGGTTGAAAATTGGCATGGTATCATAATTTCACCCACGTAGCATGTGCTAAGAAGTTGAGTGGGTTACGGCAAAAGCTGGATGCACTTCGTGTACGAACTGGACAATCTCTTTCGAAGTGTCAAGGTTTTGGATGAAAACTCTTCTGTTACAAAAGGATTTCTATTTTTTAAACATATTTGAACTCAAGACTTTTTCTGCGTTCTATATGCACCATTCAAAGCCACATCCTCACTTTTCATACCTTTTCTGACTTCATTTGCTATTTTTCATGCATTTCATGATTTATTTTGACCTAAGATGACCCTGAGATTGAAAAGCACTGCAAATGAACTCTGAAATGGCTGAAAATTGGCATGGTATCATAATTTCACCCACGTAGCATGTGCTAAAAACTTGAGTGGGTTACGGCAAAAACTGGATGCACTTCGTGTACGAACTGGACAATCTCTTTCGAAGTGTGAGGGTTTTGGACGAAAACTCTTCTGTTACAAAAGGATTTCAATTTTTTAAACATATTTGAACTCAAGACTTTTTCTGCATTCAATATGCACCATTCAAAGCCACATCATGACTTTACAAACCTTTTCTGACTTCATTTGCTATTTTTCATGCATTTCATGATTTATTTTGAGCTAAGATGACCCTGAGATTGAAAAGCACTGCAAATGAACGCTGAAATGGTTGAAAATTGGAATGGTATCATAATTTCACCCACGTAGCATGTGCTAAAACGTTGAATGGGTTACGGCAAAAACTGGATGCACTTCGTGTACGAACTGGACAATCTCTTTCGAAGTGTCAGTGTTTTGGACGAAAACTCTTCTGCTACAAAAGGATTTCAATTTTTGAAACATATTTGAACTCAAGACTTTTTCTGCATTCAATATGCACCATTCAAAGCCACATCATCACTTTTCAACCCTTTTCTGACTTCATTTGCTATTTTTCATGCATTTCATGATTTATTTTGAGCTAAGATGACCCTGAGATTGAAAAGCACTGCAAATGAACTCTGAAATGGTTAAAAATTGGCATGGTATCATAATTTCACCCACGTAGCATGTGCTAAAAAGTTGAGTGGGTTACGGCAAAAACTGGATGCACTTCGTGTACGAACTGGACAATCTCTTTCGAAGTGTCTGTGTTTTGGACGAAAACTCTTCTGTTACAAAAGGATTTCAATTTTTTAAACATATTTGAACTCAAGACTTTTTCTGCATTCAATATGCACCATTCAAAGCCACATCATCACTTTTCAACCCTTTTCTGACTTCATTTGCTATTTTTCATGCATTTCATGATTTATTTTGACCTAAGATGACCCTGAGATTGAAAAGCACTGCAAATGAACTCTGAAATCGTTGAAAATTGGCATGGTATCATAATTTCACCCACGTAGCATGTGCTAAAAACTTGAGAGAGTTACGGCAAAAACTGTATGCACTTCGTGTACGAACTGGACAATCTCTTTCGAAGTGTCAGGGTTTTGGACGAAAACTCTTCTGTTACAAAAGGATTTCAATTTTTTAAACATATTTGAACTCAAGACTTTTTCTACATTCAATATGCACCATTCAAAGCCACATCATCACTTTTCAACCATTTTCTGACTTTATTTACTATTTTTCATGCATTTCATGATTTACTTTGAGCTAAGATGACCCTGAGATTGAAAAGCACTGCAAATGAACTCTGAAATGGTTGAAAATTGGCATGGTATCATAATTTCACCCACGTAGCCTGTGCTAAAAAGTTGAGTGGGTTATGGCAAAAACTCGATGCACTTCGTGTACGAACTGGACAATCTCTTTCGAAGTGTCAGTGTTTTGGACGAAAACTCTTCTGCTACAAAAGGATTTCAATTTTTTAAACATATTTGAACTCAAGACTTTTTCTGCATTCAATATGCACCATTCAAAGCCACATCATGACTTTTCAAACCTTTTCTGACTTCATTTGCTATTTTTCATGCATTTCATGATTTATTTTGAGCTAAGATGACCCTGAGATTGAAAAGCACTGCAAATGAACTCTGAAATGGTTGAAAATTCGCATGGTATCATAATTTCATTCACGTAGCATGTGCTAAAAAGTTGAGAGGGTTACGGCAAAATCTGGATGCACTTCGTGTATGAACTGGACAATCTCTTTCGAAGTGTCAGGGTTTTGGACGACAACTCTTCTGTTACAAAAAGATTTCAATTTTTTAAACGTATTTCAACTCAAGACTTTTTCTGCATTTAATATGCACCATTCAAAGCCACATCATCACTTTTGAACCCTTTTCTGACTTCATTTGCTATTTTTCATGCATTTCATGATTTATTTTGAGCTAAGATGACCCTGAGATTGAAAAGCACTGCACATGATCTCTGATATGGTTGAAAATTGGCATGGTATCTTAATTTCACCCTCGTAGCATGTGCTAAAAAGTTGAGAGGGTTATGGCAAAAACTGGATGCACTTCGTGTACGAACTGGACAATCTCTTTCGAAGTGTCAGGGTTTTGGACGAAAACTCTTCTGTTACAAAAGGATTTCAATTTTTTAAACATATTTGAACTCAAGACTTTTTCTGCATTCAATATGCACCATTCCAAGCCACATCATGACTTTACAAACCTTTTCTGACTTCATTTGCTATTTTTCATGCATTTCATGATTTATTTTGAGCTAAGATGACCCTGAGATTGAAAAGCACTGCAAATGAACGCTGAAATGGTTGAAAATTGGCATGGTATCATAATTTCACCCACGTAGCATGTGCTAAAACGTTGAGTGGGTAACGGCAAAAACTGGATGCACTTCGTGTACGAACTGGACAATCTCTTTCGAAGTGTCAGTGTTTTGGACGAAAACTCTTCTGCTACAAAAGGATTTCAATTTTTGAAACATATTTGAACTCAAGACTTTTTCTGCATTCAATATGCACCATTCAAAGCCACATCATCACTTTTCAAACCTTTTCTGACTTCATTTGCTAATTTTCATGCATTTCATGATTTATTTTGAGCTAAGATGACCCTGAGATTGAAAAGCACTGCAAATGAACTCTGAAATGGTTAAAAATTGGCATGGTATCATAATTTCACCCACGAAGCATGTGCTAAAAAGTTGAGTGTGTTACGGCAAAAACTGGATGCACTTCGTGTACGAACTGGACAATCTCTTTCGAAGTGTCAGTGTTTTGGACGAAAACTCTTCTGTTACAAAAGGATTTCAATTTTTTAAACATATTTGAACTCAAGACGTTTTCTGCACTCAATATGCACCATTCAAAGCCACATCATCACTTTTCAAACCTTTTCTGACTTCATTTGCTATTTTTCATGCATTTCATGATTTATTTTGAGCTAAGATGACCCTGAGATTGAAAAGCACTGCAAATGAATGCTGAAATGGTTGAAAATTGGCATGGTATCATAATTTCACCCACGTAGCATGTGCTAAAACGTTGAGTGGGTTACGGCAAAAACTGGATGCACTTCGTGTACGAACTGGACAATCTCTTTCGAAGTGTCTGTGTTTTGGACGAAAACTCTTCTGTTACAAAAGGATTTCAATTTTTTAAACATATTTGAACTCAAGACTTTTTCTGCATTCAATATGCACCATTCAAAGCCACATCATCACTTTTCAACCCTTTTCTGACTTCATTTGCTATTTTTCATGCATTTCATGATTTATTTTGACCTAAGATGACCCTGAGATTGAAAAGCACTGCAAATGAACTCTGAAATCGTTGAAAATTGGCATGGTATCATAATTTCACCCACGTAGCATGTGCTAAAAACTTGAGAGAGTTACGGCAAAAACTGTATGCACTTCGTGTACGAACTGGACAATCTCTTTCGAAGTGTCAGGGTTTTGGACGAAAACTCTTCTGTTACAAAAGGATTTCAATTTTTTAAACATATTTGAACTCAAGACTTTTTCTACATTCAATATGCACCATTCAAAGCCACATCATCACTTTTCAACCATTTTCTGACTTTATTTACTATTTTTCATGCATTTCATGATTTACTTTGAGCTAAGATGACCCTGAGATTGAAAAGCACTGCAAATGAACTCTGAAATGGTTGAAAATTGGCATGGTATCATAATTTCACCCACGTAGCCTGTGCTAAAAAGTTGAGTGGGTTATGGCAAAAACTCGATGCACTTCGTGTACGAACTGGACAATCTCTTTCGAAGTGTCAGTGTTTTGGACGAAAACTCTTCTGCTACAAAAGGATTTCAATTTTTTAAACATATTTGAACTCAAGACTTTTTCTGCATTCAATATGCACCATTCAAAGCCACATCATGACTTTTCAAACCTTTTCTGACTTCATTTGCTATTTTTCATGCATTTCATGATTTATTTTGAGCTAAGATGACCCTGAGATTGAAAAGCACTGCAAATGAACTCTGAAATGGTTGAAAATTCGCATGGTATCATAATTTCATTCACGTAGCATGTGCTAAAAAGTTGAGAGGGTTACGGCAAAATCTGGATGCACTTCGTGTATGAACTGGACAATCTCTTTCGAAGTGTCAGGGTTTTGGACGACAACTCTTCTGTTACAAAAAGATTTCAATTTTTTAAACGTATTTCAACTCAAGACTTTTTCTGCATTTAATATGCACCATTCAAAGCCACATCATCACTTTTGAACCCTTTTCTGACTTCATTTGCTATTTTTCATGCATTTCATGATTTATTTTGAGCTAAGATGACCCTGAGATTGAAAAGCACTGCACATGATCTCTGATATGGTTGAAAATTGGCATGGTATCTTAATTTCACCCTCGTAGCATGTGCTAAAAAGTTGAGAGGGTTATGGCAAAAACTGGATGCACTTCGTGTACGAACTGGACAATCTCTTTCGAAGTGTCAGGGTTTTGGACGAAAACTCTTCTGTTACAAAAGGATTTCAATTTTTTAAACATATTTGAACTCAAGACTTTTTCTGCATTCAATATGCACCATTCCAAGCCACATCATGACTTTACAAACCTTTTCTGACTTCATTTGCTATTTTTCATGCATTTCATGATTTATTTTGAGCTAAGATGACCCTGAGATTGAAAAGCACTGCAAATGAACGCTGAAATGGTTGAAAATTGGCATGGTATCATAATTTCACCCACGTAGCATGTGCTAAAACGTTGAGTGGGTAACGGCAAAAACTGGATGCACTTCGTGTACGAACTGGACAATCTCTTTCGAAGTGTCAGTGTTTTGGACGAAAACTCTTCTGCTACAAAAGGATTTCAATTTTTGAAACATATTTGAACTCAAGACTTTTTCTGCATTCAATATGCACCATTCAAAGCCACATCATCACTTTTCAACCCTTTTCTGACTTCATTTGCTATTTGTCATGCATTTCATGATTTATTTTGAGCTAAGATGACCCTGAGATTGAAAAGCACTGCAAATGAACTCTGAAATGGTTAAAAATTGGCATGGTATCATAATTTCACCCACGAAGCATGTGCTAAAAAGTTGAGTGTGTTACGGCAAAAACTGGATGCACTTCGTGTACGAACTGGACAATCTCTTTCGAAGTGTCAGTGTTTTGGACGAAAACTCTTCTGTTACAAAAGGATTTCAATTTTTTAAACATATTTGAACTCAAGACGTTTTCTGCACTCAATATGCACCATTCAAAGCCACATCATCACTTTTCAAACCTTTTCTGACTTCATTTGCTATTTTTCATGCATTTCATGATTTATTTTGAGCTAAGATGACCCTGAGATTGAAAAGCACTGCAAATGAACTCTGAAATGGTTGAAAATTGGCATGGTATCATAATTTCACCCACGTAGCATGTGCTAAAAAGTTGAGAGGGTTACGGTAAAAACTGGATGCACTTCGTGTACGAACTGGACAATCTCTTTCGAAGTGTCAGGGTTTTGGATGAAAACTCTTCTGTTACAAAAGGATTTCAATTTTTTAAACATATTTGAACTCAAGACTTTTTCTGCATTCAATATGGACCATTCAAAGCCATATCATCACTTTTGAACCCTTTTCTGACATCATTTGCTATTTTTCATGCATTTCATGATTTATTTTGAGCTAAGATGACCCTGAGATTGAAAAGCACTGCAAATGAACTCTGAAATGGTTGAAAATTGGCATGGTATCATAATTTCACCCACGTAGCATGTGCTAAAAAGTTGAGAGGGTTACGGCAAAAACTGGATGCACTTCGTGTACGAACTTGACAATCTCTTTCGAAGTGTCAGGGTTTTGGACGAAAACTCTTCTGTTACAAAAGGATTTCAATTTTTGAAACATATTTGAACTCAAGACTTTTTCTGCATTCAATATGCACCATTCAAAGCCACATCATCACTTTTCAAACCTTTTCTGACTTCATTTGCTAATTTTCTTGCATTTCATGATTTATTTTGAGCTAAGATGACCCTGAGATTGAAAAGCACTGCAAATGAACTCTGAAATGGTTGAAAATTGGCATGGTATCATAATTTCACCCACGTAGCATGTGCTAAAAAGTTGAGAGGGTTACGGCAAAAACTGGAGGCACTTCGTGTATGAACTGGACAATCTCTTTCGAAGTGTTGGGGTTTTGGACGAAAACTCTTCTGTTACAAAAGGATTTCAATTTTTGAAACATATTTGAACTCAAGACTTTTTCTGCATTCAATATGCACCATTCAAAGCCACATCATCACTTTTCAACCATTTGCTGACTTTATTTGCTATTTTTCATGCATTTCATGATTTATTTTGAGATTAGATGACCCTGAGATTGAAAAGCACTGCAAATGAACTCTGAAATGGTTGAAAATTGGCATGGTATCATCATTTTACCCACGTAGCATGTGCTAAAAATTTGAGTGGGTTACGGCAAAAACTGGATGCACTTCGTGTACGAACTGGACAATCTCTTTCGAAGTGTGAGGGTTTTGGACGAAAACTCTTCTGTTACAAAAGGATTTCAATTTTTTAAACATATTTGAACTCAAGACTTTTTCTGCGTTCAATATGCACCATTCAAAGCCACATCATGACTTTACAAACCTTTTCTGACTTCATTTGCTATTTTTCATGCATTTCATGATTTATTTTGAGCTAAGATGACCCTGAGATTGAAAAGCACTGCAAATGAATGATGAAATGGTTGAAAATTGGCATGGTATCATAATTTCACCCACGTAGCATGTGCTAAAACGTTGAGTGGGTTACGGCAAAAACTGGATGCACTTCGTGTACGAACTGGACAATCTCTTTCGAAGTGTCAGTGTTTTGGACGAAAACTCTTCTGCTACAAAAGGATTTCAATTTTTGAAACATATTAGAACTCAAGACTTTTTCTGCATTCAATATGCACCATTCAAAGCCACATCATCACTTTTCAACCCTTTTCTGACTTCATTTGCTATTTTTCATGCATTTCATGATTTATTTTGAGCTATGATGACCCTGAGATTGAAAAGCACTGCAAATGAATTCTGAAATGGTTGAAAATTGGCATGGTATCATAATTTCACCCACGTAGCATGTGCTAAAAAGTTGAGTGGGTTACGGCAAAAACTGGATGCACTTCGTGTACGAACTGGACAATCTCTTTCGAAGTGTCAGGGTTTTGAACGAAAACTCTTCTGTTACAAAAGGATTTCAATTTTTTAAACATATTTGAACTCAAGACTTTTTCTGCATTCAATATGCACCATTCAAAGCCACATCATCACTTTTCAACCATTTGCTGACTTTATTTGCTATTTTTCATGCATTTCATGATTTATTTTGAGCTAAGATGACCCTGAGATTGAAAAGCACTACAAATGAACTCTGAAATGGTTGAAAATTGGCATGGTATCATAATTTCACCCACGTAGCATGTGCTAAAAAGTTGAGTGGGTTACGGCAAAAACTGGATGCACTTCGTGTACGAACTGGACAATCTCTTTCGAAGTGTCAGGGTTATGGACGAAAACTCTTCTGTTACAAAAGGATTTCAATTTTTTAAACATATTTGAACTCAAGACTTTTTCTGCATTCAATATGCACCATTCAAAGCCACATCATCACTTTTCTACCCTTTTCTGACTTCATTTGCTATTTTTCATGCATTTCATGATTTATTTTGACCTAAGATGACCCTGAGATTGAAAAGCACTGCAAATGAACTCTGAAATGGTTGAAAATTGGCATGGTATCATAATTTCACCCACGTAGTATGTGCTAAAAAGTTGAGAGGGTTACGGCAAAAACCGGATGCACTTCGTGTACGAACTGGACAATCTCTTTCGAAGTGTCAGGGTTTTGAACGAAAACTCTTCTGTTACAAAAGGATTTCAATTTTTTAAACATATTTGAACTGAAGACTTTTTCTGAATTCAATATGCACCATTCAAAGCAGAATCATCACTTTTCAAACCTTTTCTGACTTCATTTGCTAATTTTCATGCATTTCATGATTTATTTTGAGCTAAGATGACCCTGAGATTGAAAAGCACTGCAAATGAACTCTGAAATGGTTGAAAATTGGCATGGTATAATAATTTCACCCACGTAGCATATGCTAAAAAGTTGAGTGGGTTACGGCAAAAACTGGATGCACTTCGTGTACGAACTGGACAATCTCTTTGGAAGTGTCAGGGTTTTGGACGAAAACTCTTCTGTTATAAAAGGATTTCAATTTTTTAAACATATTTGAACTCAAGACTTTTTCTGCATTCAATATGCACCATTCAAAGCCACATCATCACTTTTCAAGCCTTTTCTGACTTCATTTGCTATTTTTCATGCATTTCATGATTTATTTTGACCTAAGATGACCCTGAGATCGAAAAGCACTGCAAATGAACTCTGAAATCGTTGAAAATTGGTATGGTATCATAATTTCACCCACGTAGCATGTGCTAAAAACTGGAGAGAGTTACGGCAAAAACTGGATGCACTTCGTGTACGAACTGGACAATCTCTTTCGAAGTGTCAGGGTTTTGGACGAAAACTCTTCTGTTACAAAAGGATTTCAATTTTTTAAACATATTTCAACTCAAGACTTTTTCTGCACTCAATATGCACCATTCAAAGCCACATCATCACTTTTCAACCCTTTTCTGACTTCATTTGATATTTTTCGTGCATTTCATGATTTATTTTGAGCAAAGATGACCCTGAGATTGAAAAGCACTGCAAATGAACGTTGAAATGGTTGAAAATTGGCATGGTATCATAATTTCACCCACGTAGCATGTGCTAAGAAGTTGAGTGGGTTACGGCAAAAGCTGGATGCACTTCGTGTACGAACTGGACAATCTCTTTCGAAGTGTCAAGGTTTTGGATGAAAACTCTTCTGTTACAAAAGGATTTCTATTTTTTAAACATATTTGAACTCAAGACTTTTTCTGCGTTCTATATGCACCATTCAAAGCCACATCCTCACTTTTCATACCTTTTCTGACTTCATTTGCTATTTTTCATGCATTTCATGATTTATTTTGACCTAAGATGACCCTGAGATTGAAAAGCACTGCAAATGAACTCTGAAATGGCTGAAAATTGGCATGGTATCATAATTTCACCAACGTAGCATGTGCTAAAAAGTTGAGAGGGTTACGGCAAAAACTGGATGCACTTCGTGTATGAACTGGACAACCTCTTTCGAAGTGTCGGGGTTTTGGACGAAAACTCTTCTGTTACAAAAGGATTTCAATTTTGGAACATATTTGAACTCAAGACTTTTACTGCATTCAATATGCACCATTCAAAGCAACATCATCACTTTTCAACCATTTTCTGACTTCATTTGCTATTTTTCATGCATTTCATGATTTATTTTGAGCTAAGATGACCCTGAGATTGAAAAGCACTGCAAATGAACTCTGAAATGGTTGAAAATTGGCATGGTATCATAATTTTACCCACGTAGCATGTGCTAAAAATTTGAGTGGGTTATGGCAAAAACTGGATGCACTTCGTGTACGAACTGGACAATCTCTTTCGAAGTGTGAGGGTTTTGGACGAAAACTCTTCTGTTACAAAAGGATTTCAATTTTTTAAACATATTTGAACTCAAGACTTTTTCTGCATTCAATATGCACCATTCAAAGCCACATCATGACTTTGCAAACCTTTTCTGACTTCATTTGCTATTTTTCATGCATTTCATGATTTATTTTGAGCTAAGATGACCCTGAGATTGAAAAGCACTGCAAATGAACGCTGAAATGGTTGAAAATTGGCATGGTATCATAATTTCACCCACGTAGCATGTGCTAAAACGTTGAGTGGGTTACGGCAAAAACTGGATGCACTTCGTGTACGAACTGGACAATCTCTTTCGAAGTGTCAGTGTTTTGGACGAAAACTCTTCTGCTACAAAAGGATTTCAATTTTTGAAACATATTTGAACTCAAGACTTTTTCTGCATTCAATATGCACCATTCAAAGCCACATCATGACTTTTCAAACCTTTTCTGACTTCATTTGCTAATTTTCATGCATTTCATGATTTATTTTGAGCTAAGATGACCCTGAGATTGAAAAGCACTGCAAATGAACTCTGAAATGGTTAAAAATTGGCATGGTATCATAATTTCACCCACGAAGCATGTGCTAAAAAGTTGAGTGTGTTACGGCAAAAACTGGATGCACTTCGTGTACGAACTGGACAATCTCTTTCGAAGTGTCAGTGTTTTGGACGAAAACTCTTCTGTTACAAAAGGATTTCAATTTTTTAAACATATTTGAACTCAAGACGTTTTCTGCACTCAATATGCACCATTCAAAGCCACATCATCACTTTTCAAACCTTTTCTGACTTCATTTGCTATTTTTCATGCATTTCATGATTTATTTTGAGCTAAGATGACCCTGAGATTGAAAAGCACTGCAAATGAATGCTGAAATGGTTGAAAATTGGCATGGTATCATAATTTCACCCACGTAGCATGTGCTAAAACGTTGAGTGGGTTACGGCAAAAACTGGATGCACTTCGTGTACGAACTGGACAATCTCTTTCGAAGTGTCTGTGTTTTGGACGAAAACTCTTCTGTTACAAAAGGATTTCAATTTTTTAAACATATTTGAACTCAAGACTTTTTCTGCATTCAATATGCACCATTCAAAGCCACATCATCACTTTTCAACCCTTTTCTGACTTCATTTGCTATTTTTCATGCATTTCATGATTTATTTTGACCTAAGATGACCCTGAGATTGAAAAGCACTGCAAATGAACTCTGAAATCGTTGAAAATTGGCATGGTATCATAATTTCACCCACGTAGCATGTGCTAAAAACTTGAGAGAGTTACGGCAAAAACTGTATGCACTTCGTGTACGAACTGGACAATCTCTTTCGAAGTGTCAGGGTTTTGGACGAAAACTCTTCTGTTACAAAAGGATTTCAATTTTTTAAACATATTTGAACTCAAGACTTTTTCTACATTCAATATGCACCATTCAAAGCCACATCATCACTTTTCAACCATTTTCTGACTTTATTTACTATTTTTCATGCATTTCATGATTTACTTTGAGCTAAGATGACCCTGAGATTGAAAAGCACTGCAAATGAACTCTGAAATGGTTGAAAATTGGCATGGTATCATAATTTCACCCACGTAGCCTGTGCTAAAAAGTTGAGTGGGTTATGGCAAAAACTCGATGCACTTCGTGTACGAACTGGACAATCTCTTTCGAAGTGTCAGTGTTTTGGACGAAAACTCTTCTGCTACAAAAGGATTTCAATTTTTTAAACATATTTGAACTCAAGACTTTTTCTGCATTCAATATGCACCATTCAAAGCCACATCATGACTTTTCAAACCTTTTCTGACTTCATTTGCTATTTTTCATGCATTTCATGATTTATTTTGAGCTAAGATGACCCTGAGATTGAAAAGCACTGCAAATGAACTCTGAAATGGTTGAAAATTCGCATGGTATCATAATTTCATTCACGTAGCATGTGCTAAAAAGTTGAGAGGGTTACGGCAAAATCTGGATGCACTTCGTGTATGAACTGGACAATCTCTTTCGAAGTGTCAGGGTTTTGGACGACAACTCTTCTGTTACAAAAAGATTTCAATTTTTTAAACGTATTTCAACTCAAGACTTTTTCTGCATTTAATATGCACCATTCAAAGCCACATCATCACTTTTGAACCCTTTTCTGACTTCATTTGCTATTTTTCATGCATTTCATGATTTATTTTGAGCTAAGATGACCCTGAGATTGAAAAGCACTGCACATGATCTCTGATATGGTTGAAAATTGGCATGGTATCTTAATTTCACCCTCGTAGCATGTGCTAAAAAGTTGAGAGGGTTATGGCAAAAACTGGATGCACTTCGTGTACGAACTGGACAATCTCTTTCGAAGTGTCAGGGTTTTGGACGAAAACTCTTCTGTTACAAAAGGATTTCAATTTTTTAAACATATTTGAACTCAAGACTTTTTCTGCATTCAATATGCACCATTCCAAGCCACATCATGACTTTACAAACCTTTTCTGACTTCATTTGCTATTTTTCATGCATTTCATGATTTATTTTGAGCTAAGATGACCCTGAGATTGAAAAGCACTGCAAATGAACGCTGAAATGGTTGAAAATTGGCATGGTATCATAATTTCACCCACGTAGCATGTGCTAAAACGTTGAGTGGGTAACGGCAAAAACTGGATGCACTTCGTGTACGAACTGGACAATCTCTTTCGAAGTGTCAGTGTTTTGGACGAAAACTCTTCTGCTACAAAAGGATTTCAATTTTTGAAACATATTTGAACTCAAGACTTTTTCTGCATTCAATATGCACCATTCAAAGCCACATCATCACTTTTCAACCCTTTTCTGACTTCATTTGCTATTTGTCATGCATTTCATGATTTATTTTGAGCTAAGATGACCCTGAGATTGAAAAGCACTGCAAATGAACTCTGAAATGGTTAAAAATTGGCATGGTATCATAATTTCACCCACGAAGCATGTGCTAAAAAGTTGAGTGTGTTACGGCAAAAACTGGATGCACTTCGTGTACGAACTGGACAATCTCTTTCGAAGTGTCAGTGTTTTGGACGAAAACTCTTCTGTTACAAAAGGATTTCAATTTTTTAAACATATTTGAACTCAAGACGTTTTCTGCACTCAATATGCACCATTCAAAGCCACATCATCACTTTTCAAACCTTTTCTGACTTCATTTGCTATTTTTCATGCATTTCATGATTTATTTTGAGCTAAGATGACCCTGAGATTGAAAAGCACTGCAAATGAACTCTGAAATGGTTGAAAATTGGCATGGTATCATAATTTCACCCACGTAGCATGTGCTAAAAAGTTGAGAGGGTTACGGTAAAAACTGGATGCACTTCGTGTACGAACTGGACAATCTCTTTCGAAGTGTCAGGGTTTTGGATGAAAACTCTTCTGTTACAAAAGGATTTCAATTTTTTAAACATATTTGAACTCAAGACTTTTTCTGCATTCAATATGGACCATTCAAAGCCATATCATCACTTTTGAACCCTTTTCTGACATCATTTGCTATTTTTCATGCATTTCATGATTTATTTTGAGCTAAGATGACCCTGAGATTGAAAAGCACTGCAAATGAACTCTGAAATGGTTGAAAATTGGCATGGTATCATAATTTCACCCACGTAGCATGTGCTAAAAAGTTGAGAGGGTTACGGCAAAAACTGGATGCACTTCGTGTACGAACTTGACAATCTCTTTCGAAGTGTCAGGGTTTTGGACGAAAACTCTTCTGTTACAAAAGGATTTCAATTTTTGAAACATATTTGAACTCAAGACTTTTTCTGCATTCAATATGCACCATTCAAAGCCACATCATCACTTTTCAAACCTTTTCTGACTTCATTTGCTAATTTTCTTGCATTTCATGATTTATTTTGAGCTAAGATGACCCTGAGATTGAAAAGCACTGCAAATGAACTCTGAAATGGTTGAAAATTGGCATGGTATCATAATTTCACCCACGTAGCATGTGCTAAAAAGTTGAGAGGGTTACGGCAAAAACTGGAGGCACTTCGTGTATGAACTGGACAATCTCTTTCGAAGTGTTGGGGTTTTGGACGAAAACTCTTCTGTTACAAAAGGATTTCAATTTTTGAAACATATTTGAACTCAAGACTTTTTCTGCATTCAATATGCACCATTCAAAGCCACATCATCACTTTTCAACCATTTGCTGACTTTATTTGCTATTTTTCATGCATTTCATGATTTATTTTGAGATTAGATGACCCTGAGATTGAAAAGCACTGCAAATGAACTCTGAAATGGTTGAAAATTGGCATGGTATCATCATTTTACCCACGTAGCATGTGCTAAAAATTTGAGTGGGTTACGGCAAAAACTGGATGCACTTCGTGTACGAACTGGACAATCTCTTTCGAAGTGTGAGGGTTTTGGACGAAAACTCTTCTGTTACAAAAGGATTTCAATTTTTTAAACATATTTGAACTCAAGACTTTTTCTGCGTTCAATATGCACCATTCAAAGCCACATCATGACTTTACAAACCTTTTCTGACTTCATTTGCTATTTTTCATGCATTTCATGATTTATTTTGAGCTAAGATGACCCTGAGATTGAAAAGCACTGCAAATGAATGATGAAATGGTTGAAAATTGGCATGGTATCATAATTTCACCCACGTAGCATGTGCTAAAACGTTGAGTGGGTTACGGCAAAAACTGGATGCACTTCGTGTACGAACTGGACAATCTCTTTCGAAGTGTCAGTGTTTTGGACGAAAACTCTTCTGCTACAAAAGGATTTCAATTTTTGAAACATATTAGAACTCAAGACTTTTTCTGCATTCAATATGCACCATTCAAAGCCACATCATCACTTTTCAACCCTTTTCTGACTTCATTTGCTATTTTTCATGCATTTCATGATTTATTTTGAGCTATGATGACCCTGAGATTGAAAAGCACTGCAAATGAATTCTGAAATGGTTGAAAATTGGCATGGTATCATAATTTCACCCACGTAGCATGTGCTAAAAAGTTGAGTGGGTTACGGCAAAAACTGGATGCACTTCGTGTACGAACTGGACAATCTCTTTCGAAGTGTCAGGGTTTTGAACGAAAACTCTTCTGTTACAAAAGGATTTCAATTTTTTAAACATATTTGAACTCAAGACTTTTTCTGCATTCAATATGCACCATTCAAAGCCACATCATCACTTTTCAACCATTTGCTGACTTTATTTGCTATTTTTCATGCATTTCATGATTTATTTTGAGCTAAGATGACCCTGAGATTGAAAAGCACTGCAAATGAACTCTGAAATGGTTGAAAATTGGCATGGTATCATAATTTCACCCACGTAGCATGTGCTAAAAAGTTGAGTGGGTTACGGCAAAAACTGGATGCACTTCGTGTACGAACTGGACAATCTCTTTCGAAGTGTCAGGGTTATGGACGAAAACTCTTCTGTTACAAAAGGATTTCAATTTTTTAAACATATTTGAACTCAAGACTTTTTCTGCATTCAATATGCACCATTCAAAGCCACATCATCACTTTTCTACCCTTTTCTGACTTCATTTGCTATTTTTCATGCATTTCATGATTTATTTTGACCTAAGATGACCCTGAGATTGAAAAGCACTGCAAATGAACTCTGAAATGGTTGAAAATTGGCATGGTATCATAATTTCACCCACGTAGTATGTGCTAAAAAGTTGAGAGGGTTACGGCAAAAACCGGATGCACTTCGTGTACGAACTGGACAATCTCTTTCGAAGTGTCAGGGTTTTGAACGAAAACTCTTCTGTTACAAAAGGATTTCAATTTTTTAAACATATTTGAACTGAAGACTTTTTCTGAATTCAATATGCACCATTCAAAGCAGAATCATCACTTTTCAAACCTTTTCTGACTTCATTTGCTAATTTTCATGCATTTCATGATTTATTTTGAGCTAAGATGACCCTGAGATTGAAAAGCACTGCAAATGAACTCTGAAATGGTTGAAAATTGGCATGGTATAATAATTTCACCCACGTAGCATATGCTAAAAAGTTGAGTGGGTTACGGCAAAAACTGGATGCACTTCGTGTACGAACTGGACAATCTCTTTGGAAGTGTCAGGGTTTTGGACGAAAACTCTTCTGTTATAAAAGGATTTCAATTTTTTAAACATATTTGAACTCAAGACTTTTTCTGCATTCAATATGCACCATTCAAAGCCACATCATCACTTTTCAAGCCTTTTCTGACTTCATTTGCTATTTTTCATGCATTTCATGATTTATTTTGACCTAAGATGACCCTGAGATCGAAAAGCACTGCAAATGAACTCTGAAATCGTTGAAAATTGGTATGGTATCATAATTTCACCCACGTAGCATGTGCTAAAAACTGGAGAGAGTTACGGCAAAAACTGGATGCACTTCGTGTACGAACTGGACAATCTCTTTCGAAGTGTCAGGGTTTTGGACGAAAACTCTTCTGTTACAAAAGGATTTCAATTTTTTAAACATATTTCAACTCAAGACTTTTTCTGCACTCAATATGCACCATTCAAAGCCACATCATCACTTTTCAACCCTTTTCTGACTTCATTTGATATTTTTCGTGCATTTCATGATTTATTTTGAGCAAAGATGACCCTGAGATTGAAAAGCACTGCAAATGAACGTTGAAATGGTTGAAAATTGGCATGGTATCATAATTTCACCCACGTAGCATGTGCTAAGAAGTTGAGTGGGTTACGGCAAAAGCTGGATGCACTTCGTGTACGAACTGGACAATCTCTTTCGAAGTGTCAAGGTTTTGGATGAAAACTCTTCTGTTACAAAAGGATTTCTATTTTTTAAACATATTTGAACTCAAGACTTTTTCTGCGTTCTATATGCACCATTCAAAGCCACATCCTCACTTTTCATACCTTTTCTGACTTCATTTGCTATTTTTCATGCATTTCATGATTTATTTTGACCTAAGATGACCCTGAGATTGAAAAGCACTGCAAATGAACTCTGAAATGGCTGAAAATTGGCATGGTATCATAATTTCACCAACGTAGCATGTGCTAAAAAGTTGAGAGGGTTACGGCAAAAACTGGATGCACTTCGTGTATGAACTGGACAACCTCTTTCGAAGTGTCGGGGTTTTGGACGAAAACTCTTCTGTTACAAAAGGATTTCAATTTTGGAACATATTTGAACTCAAGACTTTTACTGCATTCAATATGCACCATTCAAAGCAACATCATCACTTTTCAACCATTTTCTGACTTCATTTGCTATTTTTCATGCATTTCATGATTTATTTTGAGCTAAGATGACCCTGAGATTGAAAAGCACTGCAAATGAACTCTGAAATGGTTGAAAATTGGCATGGTATCATAATTTTACCCACGTAGCATGTGCTAAAAATTTGAGTGGGTTATGGCAAAAACTGGATGCACTTCGTGTACGAACTGGACAATCTCTTTCGAAGTGTGAGGGTTTTGGACGAAAACTCTTCTGTTACAAAAGGATTTCAATTTTTTAAACATATTTGAACTCAAGACTTTTTCTGCATTCAATATGCACCATTCAAAGCCACATCATGACTTTGCAAACCTTTTCTGACTTCATTTGCTATTTTTCATGCATTTCATGATTTATTTTGAGCTAAGATGACCCTGAGATTGAAAAGCACTGCAAATGAACGCTGAAATGGTTGAAAATTGGCATGGTATCATAATTTCACCCACGTAGCATGTGCTAAAACGTTGAGTGGGTTACGGCAAAAACTGGATGCACTTCGTGTACGAACTGGACAATCTCTTTCGAAGTGTCAGTGTTTTGGACGAAAACTCTTCTGCTACAAAAGGATTTCAATTTTTGAAACATATTTGAACTCAAGACTTTTTCTGCATTCAATATGCACCATTCAAAGCCACATCATCACTTTTCAACCCTTTTCTGACTTCATTTGCTATTTTTCATGCATTTCATGATTTATTTTGAGCTAAGATGACCCTGAGATTGAAAAGCACTACAAATGAACTCTGAAATGGTTAAAAATTGGCATGGTATCATAATTTCACCCACGTAGCATGTGCTAAAAAGTTGAGTGGGTTACGACAAAAACTGGATGCACTTCGTGTACGAACTGGACAATCTCTTTCGAAGTGTCAGTGTTTTGGACGAAAACTCTTCTGTTACAAAAGGATTTCAATTTTTTAAACATATTTGAACTCAAGACTTTTTCTGCATTCAATATGCACCATTCAAAGCCACATCATCACTTTTCAACCCTTTTCTGACTTCATTTGCTATTTTTCATGCATTTCATGATTTATTTTGACCTAAGATGACCCTGAGATTGAAAAGCACTGCAAATGAACTCTGAAATCGTTGAAAATTGGCATGGTATCATAATTTCACCCACGTAGCATGTGCTAAAAACTTGAGAGAGTTACGGCAAAAACTGGATGCACTTCGTGTACGAACTGGACAATCTCTTTCGAAGTGTCAGGGTTTTGGACGAAAACTCTTCTGTTACAAAAGGATTTCAATTTTTTAAACATATTTGAATTCAAGACTTTTTCTACATTCAATATGCACCATTCAAAGCCACATCATCACTTTTCAACCATTTTCTGACTTTATTTGCTATTTTTCATGCATTTCATGATTTATTTTGAGCTAAGATGACCCTGAGATTGAAAAGCACTGCAAATGAACTCTGAAATGGTTGAAAATTGGCATGGTATCATAATTTCACCCACGTAGCCTGTGCTAAAAAGTTGAGTGGGTTACGGCAAAAACTCGATCCACTTCGTGTACGAACTGGACAATCTCTTTCGAAGTGTCAGTGTTTTGGACGAAAACTCTTCTGCTACAAAAGGATTTCAATTTTTTAAACATATTTGAACTTAAGACTTTTTCTGCATTCAATATGCACCATTCAAAGCCACATCATGACTTTTCAAACCTTTTCTGACTTCATTTGCTATTTTTCATGCATTTCATGATTTATTTTGAGCTAAGATGACCCTGAGATTGAAAAGCACTGCAAATGAACTCTGAAATGGTTGAAAATTCGCATGGTATCATAATTTCATCCACGTAGCATGTGCTAAAAAGTTGAGAGGGTTACGGCAAAATCTGGATGTACTTCGTGTATGAACTGGACAATCTCTTTCGAAGTGTCAGGGTTTTGGACGACAACTCTTCTGTTACAAAAAGATTTCAATTTTTTAAACGTATTTGAACTCAAGACTTTTTCTGCATTTAATATGCACCATTCAAAGCCACATCATCACTTTTGAACCCTTTTCTGACTTCATTTGCTATTTTTCACGCATTTCATGATTTATTTTGAGCTAAGATGACCCTGAGATTGAAAAGCACTGCACATGATCTCTGAAATGGTTGAAAATTGGCATGGTATCTTAATTTCACCCACGTAGCATGTGCTAAAAAGTTGAGAGGGTTACGGCAAAAACTGGATGCACTTCGTGTACGAACTGGACAATCTCTTTCGAAGTGTCAGGGTTATGGACGAAAACTCTTCTGTTACAAAAGGATTTCAATTTTTTAAACATATTTGAACTCAAGACTTTTTCTGCATTCAATATGCACCATTCAAAGCCACATCATCACTTTTCTACCCTTTTCTGACTTCATTTGCTATTTTTCATGCATTTCATGATTTATTTTGACCTAAGATGACCCTGAGATTGAAAAGCACTGCAAATGAACTCTGAAATGGTTGAAAATTGGCATGGTATCATAATTTCACCCACGTAGTATGTGCTAAAAAGTTGAGAGGGTTACGGCAAAAACCGGATGCACTTCGTGTACGAACTGGACAATCTCTTTCGAAGTGTCAGGGTTTTGAACGAAAACTCTTCTGTTACAAAAGGATTTCAATTTTTTAAACATATTTGAACTGAAGACTTTTTCTGAATTCAATATGCACCATTCAAAGCAGAATCATCACTTTTCAAACCTTTTCTGACTTCATTTGCTAATTTTCATGCATTTCATGATTTATTTTGAGCTAAGATGACCCTGAGATTGAAAAGCACTGCAAATGAACTCTGAAATGGTTGAAAATTGGCATGGTATAATAATTTCACCCACGTAGCATATGCTAAAAAGTTGAGTGGGTTACGGCAAAAACTGGATGCACTTCGTGTACGAACTGGACAATCTCTTTGGAAGTGTCAGGGTTTTGGACGAAAACTCTTCTGTTATAAAAGGATTTCAATTTTTTAAACATATTTGAACTCAAGACTTTTTCTGCATTCAATATGCACCATTCAAAGCCACATCATCACTTTTCAAGCCTTTTCTGACTTCATTTGCTATTTTTCATGCATTTCATGATTTATTTTGACCTAAGATGACCCTGAGATCGAAAAGCACTGCAAATGAACTCTGAAATCGTTGAAAATTGGTATGGTATCATAATTTCACCCACGTAGCATGTGCTAAAAACTGGAGAGAGTTACGGCAAAAACTGGATGCACTTCGTGTACGAACTGGACAATCTCTTTCGAAGTGTCAGGGTTTTGGACGAAAACTCTTCTGTTACAAAAGGATTTCAATTTTTTAAACATATTTCAACTCAAGACTTTTTCTGCACTCAATATGCACCATTCAAAGCCACATCATCACTTTTCAACCCTTTTCTGACTTCATTTGATATTTTTCGTGCATTTCATGATTTATTTTGAGCAAAGATGACCCTGAGATTGAAAAGCACTGCAAATGAACGTTGAAATGGTTGAAAATTGGCATGGTATCATAATTTCACCCACGTAGCATGTGCTAAGAAGTTGAGTGGGTTACGGCAAAAGCTGGATGCACTTCGTGTACGAACTGGACAATCTCTTTCGAAGTGTCAAGGTTTTGGATGAAAACTCTTCTGTTACAAAAGGATTTCTATTTTTTAAACATATTTGAACTCAAGACTTTTTCTGCGTTCTATATGCACCATTCAAAGCCACATCCTCACTTTTCATACCTTTTCTGACTTCATTTGCTATTTTTCATGCATTTCATGATTTATTTTGACCTAAGATGACCCTGAGATTGAAAAGCACTGCAAATGAACTCTGAAATGGCTGAAAATTGGCATGGTATCATAATTTCACCAACGTAGCATGTGCTAAAAAGTTGAGAGGGTTACGGCAAAAACTGGATGCACTTCGTGTATGAACTGGACAACCTCTTTCGAAGTGTCGGGGTTTTGGACGAAAACTCTTCTGTTACAAAAGGATTTCAATTTTGGAACATATTTGAACTCAAGACTTTTACTGCATTCAATATGCACCATTCAAAGCAACATCATCACTTTTCAACCATTTTCTGACTTCATTTGCTATTTTTCATGCATTTCATGATTTATTTTGAGCTAAGATGACCCTGAGATTGAAAAGCACTGCAAATGAACTCTGAAATGGTTGAAAATTGGCATGGTATCATAATTTTACCCACGTAGCATGTGCTAAAAATTTGAGTGGGTTATGGCAAAAACTGGATGCACTTCGTGTACGAACTGGACAATCTCTTTCGAAGTGTGAGGGTTTTGGACGAAAACTCTTCTGTTACAAAAGGATTTCAATTTTTTAAACATATTTGAACTCAAGACTTTTTCTGCATTCAATATGCACCATTCAAAGCCACATCATGACTTTGCAAACCTTTTCTGACTTCATTTGCTATTTTTCATGCATTTCATGATTTATTTTGAGCTAAGATGACCCTGAGATTGAAAAGCACTGCAAATGAACGCTGAAATGGTTGAAAATTGGCATGGTATCATAATTTCACCCACGTAGCATGTGCTAAAACGTTGAGTGGGTTACGGCAAAAACTGGATGCACTTCGTGTACGAACTGGACAATCTCTTTCGAAGTGTCAGTGTTTTGGACGAAAACTCTTCTGCTACAAAAGGATTTCAATTTTTGAAACATATTTGAACTCAAGACTTTTTCTGCATTCAATATGCACCATTCAAAGCCACATCATCACTTTTCAACCCTTTTCTGACTTCATTTGCTATTTTTCATGCATTTCATGATTTATTTTGAGCTAAGATGACCCTGAGATTGAAAAGCACTACAAATGAACTCTGAAATGGTTAAAAATTGGCATGGTATCATAATTTCACCCACGTAGCATGTGCTAAAAAGTTGAGTGGGTTACGACAAAAACTGGATGCACTTCGTGTACGAACTGGACAATCTCTTTCGAAGTGTCAGTGTTTTGGACGAAAACTCTTCTGTTACAAAAGGATTTCAATTTTTTAAACATATTTGAACTCAAGACTTTTTCTGCATTCAATATGCACCATTCAAAGCCACATCATCACTTTTCAACCCTTTTCTGACTTCATTTGCTATTTTTCATGCATTTCATGATTTATTTTGACCTAAGATGACCCTGAGATTGAAAAGCACTGCAAATGAACTCTGAAATCGTTGAAAATTGGCATGGTATCATAATTTCACCCACGTAGCATGTGCTAAAAACTTGAGAGAGTTACGGCAAAAACTGGATGCACTTCGTGTACGAACTGGACAATCTCTTTCGAAGTGTCAGGGTTTTGGACGAAAACTCTTCTGTTACAAAAGGATTTCAATTTTTTAAACATATTTGAATTCAAGACTTTTTCTACATTCAATATGCACCATTCAAAGCCACATCATCACTTTTCAACCATTTTCTGACTTTATTTGCTATTTTTCATGCATTTCATGATTTATTTTGAGCTAAGATGACCCTGAGATTGAAAAGCACTGCAAATGAACTCTGAAATGGTTGAAAATTGGCATGGTATCATAATTTCACCCACGTAGCCTGTGCTAAAAAGTTGAGTGGGTTACGGCAAAAACTCGATCCACTTCGTGTACGAACTGGACAATCTCTTTCGAAGTGTCAGTGTTTTGGACGAAAACTCTTCTGCTACAAAAGGATTTCAATTTTTTAAACATATTTGAACTTAAGACTTTTTCTGCATTCAATATGCACCATTCAAAGCCACATCATGACTTTTCAAACCTTTTCTGACTTCATTTGCTATTTTTCATGCATTTCATGATTTATTTTGAGCTAAGATGACCCTGAGATTGAAAAGCACTGCAAATGAACTCTGAAATGGTTGAAAATTCGCATGGTATCATAATTTCATCCACGTAGCATGTGCTAAAAAGTTGAGAGGGTTACGGCAAAATCTGGATGTACTTCGTGTATGAACTGGACAATCTCTTTCGAAGTGTCAGGGTTTTGGACGACAACTCTTCTGTTACAAAAAGATTTCAATTTTTTAAACGTATTTGAACTCAAGACTTTTTCTGCATTTAATATGCACCATTCAAAGCCACATCATCACTTTTGAACCCTTTTCTGACTTCATTTGCTATTTTTCACGCATTTCATGATTTATTTTGAGCTAAGATGACCCTGAGATTGAAAAGCACTGCACATGATCTCTGAAATGGTTGAAAATTGGCATGGTATCTTAATTTCACCCACGTAGCATGTGCTAAAAAGTTGAGAGGGTTACGGCAAAAACTGGATGCACTTCGTGTACGAACTGGACAATCTCTTTCGAAGTGTCAGGGTTTTGGACGAAAACTCTTCTGTTACAAAAGGATTTCAATTTTTTAAACATATTTGAACTCAAGACTTTTTCTGCATTCAATATGCACCATTCAAAGCCACATCATGACTTTACAAACCTTTTCTGACTTCATTTGCTATTTTTCATGCATTTCATGATTTATTTTGAGCTAAGATGACCCTGAGATTGAAAAGCACTGCAAATGAACGCTGAAATGGTTGAAAATTGGCATGGTATCATAATTTCACCCACGTAGCATGTGCTAAAACGTTGAGTGGGTTACGGCAAAAACTGGATGCACTTCGTGTACGAACTGGACAATCTCTTTCGAAGTGTCAGTGTTTTGGACGAAAACTCTTCTGCTACAAAAGGATTTCAATTTTTGAAACATATTTGAACTCAAGACTTTTTCTGCATTCAATATGCACCATTCAAAGCCACATCATCACTTTTCAACCCTTTTCTGACTTCATTTGCTATTTGTCATGCATTTCATGATTTATTTTGAGCTAAGATGACCCTGAGATTGAAAAGCACTGCAAATGAACTCTGAAATGGTTAAAAATTGGCATGGTATCATAATTTCACCCACGAAGCATGTGCTAAAAAGTTGAGTGGGTTACGGCAAAAACTGGATGCACTTCGTGTACGAACTGGACAATCTCTTTCGAAGTGTCAGGGTTTTGGACGAAAACTCTTCTGTTACAAAAGGATTTCAATTTTTTAAACATATTTGAACTCAAGACTTTTTCTGCGTTCAATATGCACCATTCAAAGCCACATCATCACTTTTCAAACCTTTTCTGACTTCATTTGCTATTTTTCATGCATTTCATGATTTATTTTGAGCTAAGATGACCCTGAGATTGAAAAGCACTGCAAATGAACTCTGAAATGGTTGAAAATTGGCATGGTATCATAATTTCACCCACGTAGCATGTGCTAAAAAGTTGAGTGGGTTACGGCAAAAACTGGATGCACTTCGTGTACGAACTGGACAATCTCTTTCGAAGTGTCAGTGTTTTGGACGAAAAATCTTCTGCTACAAAAGGATTTCAATTTTTGAAACATATTTGAACTCAAGACTTTTTCTGCATTCAATATGCACCATTAAAAGCCACATCATCACTTTTCAACCCTTTTCTGACTTCATTTGCTATTTTTCATGCATTTCATGATTTATTTTCAGCTAAGATGACCCTGAGATTAAAAAGCACTGCAAATGAACTCTGAAATTGTTGAAAATTGGCATGGTATCATAATTTCACCCACGTAGCATGTGCTAAAATGTTGAGTGGGTTACGGCAAAATCTGGATGCACTTCGTGTACGAACTGGACAATCTCTTTCGAAGTGTCAGGGTTTTGGACGAAAACTCTTCTGTTACAAAAGGATTTCAATTTTTTAAACATATTTGAACTCAAGACTTTTTCTGAATTCAATATGCACCATTCAAAGCCACATCATCACTTTTCAAACCTTTTCTGACTTCATTTGCTATTTTTCCTGCATTTCATGATTTATTTTGAGCTAAGATGACCCTGAGATTGAAAAGCACTGCAAATGAACTCTGAAATGGTTGAAAATTGGCATGGTATCTTAATTTCACCCACGTAGCATGTGCTAAAAAGTTGAGAGGGTTACGGCAAAAACTGGATGCACTTCGTGTACGAACTGGACAATCTCTTTCGAAGTGTGAGGGTTTTGGACGAAAACTCTTCTGTTACAAAAGGATTTCAATTTTTTAAACATATTTGAACTCAAGACTTTTTCTGCATTCAATATGCACCATTCAAAGCCACATCATCACTTTTCAACCCTTTTCTGACTTCATTTGCTATTTTTCATGCATTTCATGATTTATTTTGAGCTAAGATGACCCTGAGATTGAAAAGCACTGCAAATGAACTCTGAAATGGTTGAAAATTGGCATGGTATCATAATTTTACCCACGTAGCATGTGCTAAAAAGTTGAGTGGGTTACGGCAAAAACTGGATGCACTTCGTGTACGAACTGGACAATCTCTTTCGAAGTGTCAGGGTTTTGGACGAAAACTCTTCTGTTACAAAAGCATTTCAATTTTTTAAACATATTTGAACTCAAGACTTTTTTTGCGTTCAATATGCACCATTCAAAGCCAGATCATGACTTTTCAAACCTTTTCTGACTTCATTTGCTATTTTTCATGCATTTCATGATTTATTTTGAGCTAAGATGACCCTAAGATTGAAAAGCACTGCAAATGAACTCTGAAACGGTTGAAAATTGGCATGGTATCATAATTTCACCCACGTAGCATGTGCTAAAAAGTTGAGTGGGTTACGGCAAAAACTGGATGCACTTCGTGTACGAACTGGACAATCTCTTTCGAAGTGTCAGGGTTTTGGACGAAAACTCTTCTGTTACAAAAGCATTTCAATTTTTTAAACATATTTGAACTCAAGACTTTTTTTGCGTTCAATATGCACCATTCAAAGCCAGATCATGACTTTTCAAACCTTTTCTGACTTCATTTGCTATTTTTCATGCATTTCATGATTTATTTTGAGCTAAGATGACCCTAAGATTGAAAAGCACTGCAAATGAACTCTGAAATGGTTGAAAATCGGCATGGTATCATAATTTCACCCACGTAGCATGTGCTAAAAAGTTGAGTGGGTTACGGCAAAAACTGGATGCACTTCGTGTACGAACTGGACAATCCCTTTCGAAGTGTCAGTGTTTTGGACGAAAACTCTTCTGCTACAAAAGGATTTCAATTTTTTAAACATATTTGAACTCAAGACTTTTTCTGCATTCAATATGCACCATTCAAAGCCACATCATCACTTTTCAACCCTTTTCTGACTTCATTTGCTATTTTTCATGCATTTCATGATTTATTTTGAGCTAAGATGACCCTGAGATTGAAAAGCACTGCAAATGAACTCTGAAATGGTTGAAAATTGGCATGGTATCATAATTTCACCCACGTAGCATGTGCTAAAAAGTTGAGTGGGTTACGGCAAAAACTGGATGCACTTCGTGTACGAACTGGACAATCTCTGTCGAAGTGTCAGGGTTTTGGACGAAAACTCTTCTGTTACAAAAGGATTTCAATTTTTGAAACATATTTGAACTCAAGACTTTTTCTGCATTCAATATGCACCATTCAAAGCCACATCATCACTTTTCAACCCTTTTCTGACTTCATTTGCTATTTTTCATGCATTTCATGATTTATTTTGACCTAAGATGACCCTGAGATTGAAAAGCACTGCAAATGAACTCTGAAATGGTTGAAAATTGGCATGGTATCAAAATTTCACCCACGTAGCATGTGCTAAAAAGTTGAGTGGGGTACGGCAAAAACTGGATGCACTTCGTGTACGAACTGGACAATCTCTTTCGAAGTGTCAGGGTTTTGGACGAAAACTCTTCTGTTACAAAAGGATTTCAATTTTTTAAACATATTTGAACTCAAGACTTTTTCTGCATTCAATATGCACCATTCAAAGCCACATCATCACTTTTCAACCCTTTTCTGACTTCATTTGCTATTTTTCATGCATTTCATGATTTATTTTGACCTAAGATGACCCTGAGATTGAAAAGCACTGCAAATGAACTCTGAAATGGTTGAAAATTGGCATGGTATCATAATTTCACCCACGTAGCATGTGCTAAAAAGTTGAGAGGGTTACGGTAAAAACTGGATGCACTTCGTGTACGAACTGGACAATCTCTTTCGAAGTGTCAGGGTTTTGGATGAAAACTCTTCTGTTACAAAAGGATTTAAATTTGAAACATATTTGAACTCGACTTTTTCTGCATTCAATATGGACCATTCAAAGCCACATCATCACTTTTGAACCCTTTTCTGACATCATTTGCTATTTTTCATGCATTTCATGATTTATTTTGAGCTAAGATGACCCTGAGATTGAAAAGCACTGCAAATGAACTCTGAAATGGTTGAAAATTGGCATGGTATCATAATTTCACCCACGTAGCATGTGCTAAAAAGTTGAGAGGGTTACGGCAAAAACTGGATGCACTTCGTGTACGAACTTGACAATCTCTTTCGAAGTGTCAGGGTTTTGGACGAAAACTCTTCTGTTACAAAAGGATTTCAATTTTTGAAACATATTTGAACTCAAGACTTTTTCTGCATTCAATATGCACCATTCAAAGCCACATCATCACTTTTCAAACCTTTTCTGACTTCATTTGCTAATTTTCATGCATTTCATGATTTATTTTGAGCTAAGATGACCCTGAGATTGAAAAGCACTGCAAATGAACTCTGAAATGGTTGAAAATTGGCATGGTATCATAATTTCACCCACGTAGCATGTGCTAAAAAGTTGAGAGGGTTACGGCAAAAACTGGAGGCACTTCGTGTATGAACTGGACAATCTCTTTCGAAGTGTTGGGGTTTTGGACGAAAACTCTTCTGTTACAAAAGGATTTCAATTTTTGAAACATATTTGAACTCAAGACTTTTTCTGCATTCAATATGCACCATTCAAATCCACATCATCACTTTTCAACCATTTTCTGACTTTATTTGCTATTTTTCATGCATTTCATGATTTATTTTGAGCTAAGATGACCCTGAGATTGAAAAGCACTGCAAATGAACTCTGAAATGGTTGCAAATTGGCATGGTATCATAATTTTACCCACGTAGCATGTGCTAAAAATTTGAGTGGGTTACGGCAAAAACTGGATGCCTTCGTGTACGAACTGGACAATCTCTTTCGAAGTGTGAGGGTTTTGGACGAAAACTCTTCTGTTACAAAAGGATTTCAATTTTTTAAACATATTTGAACTCAAGACTTTCTCTGCGTTCAATATGCACCATTCAAAGCCACATCATGACTTTACAAACCTTTTCTGACTTTATTTGCTATTTTTCATGCATTTCATGATTTATTTTGAGCTAAGATGACCCTGAGATTGAAAAGCACTGCAAATGAACGCTGAAATGGTTGAAAATTGGCATGGTATCATAATTTCACCCACGTAGCATGTGCTAAAACGTTGAGTGGGTTACGGCAAAAACTGGATGCACTTCGTGTACGACCTGGACAATCTCTTTCGAAGTGTCAGTGTTTTGGACGAAAACTCTTCTGCTACAAAAGGATTTCAATTTTTGAAACATATTTGAACTCAAGAGTTTTTCTGCATTCAATATGCACCATTCAAAGCCACATCATCACTTTTCAACCCTTTTCTGACGTCATTTGCTATTTTTCATGCATTTCATGATTTATTTTGAGCTATGATGAACCTGAGATTGAAAAGCACTGCAAATGAATTCTGAAATGGTTGAAAATTAGCATGGTATCATAATTTCACCCACGTAGCATGTGCTAAAAAGTTGAGTGGGTTACGGCAAAAACTGGATGCACTTCGTGTACGAACTGGACAATCTCTGTCGAAGTGTCAGGGTTTTGGACGAAAACTCTTCTGTTACAAAAGGATTTCAATTTTTGAAACATATTTGAACTCAAGACTTTTTCTGCATTCAATATGCACCATTCAAAGCCACATCATCACTTTTCAACCCTTTTCTGACTTCATTTGCTATTTTTCATGCATTTCATGATTTATTTTGACCTAAGATGACCCTGAGATTGAAAAGCACTGCAAATGAACTCTGAAATGGTTGAAAATTGGCATGGTATCAAAATTTCACCCACGTAGCATGTGCTAAAAAGTTGAGTGGGGTACGGCAAAAACTGGATGCACTTCGTGTACGAACTGGACAATCTCTTTCGAAGTGTCAGGGTTTTGGACGAAAACTCTTCTGTTACAAAAGGATTTCAATTTTTTAAACATATTTGAACTCAAGACTTTTTCTGCATTCAATATGCACCATTCAAAGCCACATCATCACTTTTCAACCCTTTTCTGACTTCATTTGCTATTTTTCATGCATTTCATGATTTATTTTGACCTAAGATGACCCTGAGATTGAAAAGCACTGCAAATGAACTCTGAAATGGTTGAAAATTGGCATGGTATCATAATTTCACCCACGTAGCATGTGCTAAAAAGTTGAGAGGGTTACGGTAAAAACTGGATGCACTTCGTGTACGAACTGGACAATCTCTTTCGAAGTGTCAGGGTTTTGGATGAAAACTCTTCTGTTACAAAAGGATTTCAATTTTTTAAACATATTTGAACTCGACTTTTTCTGCATTCAATATGGACCATTCAAAGCCACATCATCACTTTTGAACCCTTTTCTGACATCATTTGCTATTTTTCATGCATTTCATGATTTATTTTGAGCTAAGATGACCCTGAGATTGAAAAGCACTGCAAATGAACTCTGAAATGGTTGAAAATTGGCATGGTATCATAATTTCACCCACGTAGCATGTGCTAAAAAGTTGAGAGGGTTACGGCAAAAACTGGATGCACTTCGTGTACGAACTTGACAATCTCTTTCGAAGTGTCAGGGTTTTGGACGAAAACTCTTCTGTTACAAAAGGATTTCAATTTTTGAAACATATTTGAACTCAAGACTTTTTCTGCATTCAATATGCACCATTCAAAGCCACATCATCACTTTTCAAACCTTTTCTGACTTCATTTGCTAATTTTCATGCATTTCATGATTTATTTTGAGCTAAGATGACCCTGAGATTGAAAAGCACTGCAAATGAACTCTGAAATGGTTGAAAATTGGCATGGTATCATAATTTCACCCACGTAGCATGTGCTAAAAAGTTGAGAGGGTTACGGCAAAAACTGGAGGCACTTCGTGTATGAACTGGACAATCTCTTTCGAAGTGTTGGGGTTTTGGACGAAAACTCTTCTGTTACAAAAGGATTTCAATTTTTGAAACATATTTGAACTCAAGACTTTTTCTGCATTCAATATGCACCATTCAAATCCACATCATCACTTTTCAACCATTTTCTGACTTTATTTGCTATTTTTCATGCATTTCATGATTTATTTTGAGCTAAGATGACCCTGAGATTGAAAAGCACTGCAAATGAACTCTGAAATGGTTGCAAATTGGCATGGTATCATAATTTTACCCACGTAGCATGTGCTAAAAATTTGAGTGGGTTACGGCAAAAACTGGATGCCTTCGTGTACGAACTGGACAATCTCTTTCGAAGTGTGAGGGTTTTGGACGAAAACTCTTCTGTTACAAAAGGATTTCAATTTTTTAAACATATTTGAACTCAAGACTTTCTCTGCGTTCAATATGCACCATTCAAAGCCACATCATGACTTTACAAACCTTTTCTGACTTTATTTGCTATTTTTCATGCATTTCATGATTTATTTTGAGCTAAGATGACCCTGAGATTGAAAAGCACTGCAAATGAACGCTGAAATGGTTGAAAATTGGCATGGTATCATAATTTCACCCACGTAGCATGTGCTAAAACGTTGAGTGGGTTACGGCAAAAACTGGATGCACTTCGTGTACGACCTGGACAATCTCTTTCGAAGTGTCAGTGTTTTGGACGAAAACTCTTCTGCTACAAAAGGATTTCAATTTTTGAAACATATTTGAACTCAAGAGTTTTTCTGCATTCAATATGCACCATTCAAAGCCACATCATCACTTTTCAACCCTTTTCTGACGTCATTTGCTATTTTTCATGCATTTCATGATTTATTTTGAGCTATGATGAACCTGAGATTGAAAAGCACTGCAAATGAATTCTGAAATGGTTGAAAATTAGCATGGTATCATAATTTCACCCACGTAGCATGTGCTAAAAAGTTGAGTGGGTTACGGCAAAAACTGGATGCACTTCGTGTACGAACTGGACAATCTCTTTCGAAGTGTCTGGGTTTTGGACGAAAACTCTTCTGTTACAAAAGGATTTCAATTTTTTAAACATATTTGAACTCAAGACTTTTTCTGCATTCAATATGCACCATTCAAAGCCACATCATCACTTTTCAACCATTTTCTGACTTTATTTGCTATTTTTCATGCATTTCATGATTTATTTTGAGGTAAGATGACCCTGAGATTGAAAAGCACTGCAAATGAACTCTGAAATGGTTGAAAATTGGCATGGTATCATAATTTCACCCACGTAGCATGTGCTAAAAAGTTGAGTGGGTTACTGCAAAAACTGGATGCACTTCGTGTACGAACTGGACAATCTCTTTCGAAGTGTCAGGTTTTGGACGAAAACTCTTCTGTTACAAAAGGATTTCAATTTTTTAAACATATTTGAACTCAAGACTTTTTCTGCATTCAATATGCACCATTCAAAGCCACATCATGACTTTACAAACCTTTTCTGACTTCATTTGCTATTTTTCATGCATTTCATGATTTATTTTGACCTAAGATGACCCTGAGATTGAAAAGCACTGCAAATGAACTCTGAAATGGTTGAAAATTGGCATGGTATCATAATTTCACCCACGTAGCATGTGCTAAAAAGTTGAGAGGGTTACGGCAAAAACCGGATGCACTTCGTGTACGAACTGGACAATCTCTTTCGAAGTGTCAGGGTTTTGAACGAAAACTCTTCTGTTACAAAAGGATTTCAATTTTTTAAACATATTTGAACTGAAGACTTTTTCTGAATTCAATATGCACCATTCAAAGCAGAATCATCACTTTTCAAACCTTTTCTGACTTCATTTGCTAATTTTCATGCATTTCATGATTTATTTTGAGCTAAGATGACCCTGAGATTGAAAAGCACTGCAAATGAACTCTGAAATGGTTGAAAATTGGCATGGTATCATAATTTTACCCACGTAGCATGTGCTAAAAATTTGAGTGGGTTACGGCAAAAACTGGATGCACTTCGTGTACGAACTGGACAATCTCTTTCGAAGTGTGAGGGTTTTGGACGAAAACTCTTCTGTTACAAAAGGATTTCAATTTTTTAAACATATTTGAACTCAAGACTTTTTCTGCATTCAATATGCACCATTCAAAGCCACATCATGACTTTACAAACCTTTTCTGACTTCATTTGCTATTTTTCATGCATTTCATGATTTATTTTGAGCTAAGATGACCCTGAGATTGAAAAGCACTGCAAATGAACGCTGAAATGGTTGAAAATTGGCATGGTATCATAATTTCACCCACGTAGCATGTGCTAAAACGTTGAGTGGGTTACGGCAAAAACTGGATGCACTTCGTGTACGAACTGGACAATCTCTTTCGAAGTGTCAGGGTTTTGGACGAAAACTCTTCTGTTACAAAAGGATTTCAATTTTTTAAACATATTTGAACTCAAGACTTTTTCTGCATTCAATATGCACCATTCAAAGCCACATCATCACTTTTCATACCTTTTCTGACTTAATTTGCTATTTTTCATGCATTTCATGATTTATTTTGACCTAAGATGACCCTGAGATTGAAAAGCACTGCAAATGAACTCTGAAATGGTTGAAAATTGGCATGGTATCATAATTTCACCCACGTAGCATGTGCTAAAAAGTTGAGAGGGTTACGGCAAAAACCGAATGCACTTCTTGTACGAACTGGACAATCTCTTTCGAAGTGTCAGGGTTTTGAACGAAAACTCTTCTGTTACAAAAGGATTTCAATTTTTTAAACATATTTGAACTGAAGACTTTTTCTGAATTCAATATGCACCATTCAAAGCAGAATCATCACTTTTCAAACCTTTTCTGACTTCATTTGCTAATTTTCATGCATTTCATGATTTATTTTGAGCTAAGATGACCCTGAGATTGAAAAGCACTGCAAATGAACTCTGAAATGATTGAAAATTGGCATGGTATCATAATTTTACCCACGTAGCATGTGCTAAAAATTTGAGTGGGTTACGGCAAAAACTGGATGCACTTCGTGTACGAACTGGACAATCTCTTTCGAAGTGTGAGGGTTTTGGACGAAAACTCTTCTGTTACAAAAGGATTTCAATTTTTTAAACATATTTGAACTCAAGACTTTTTCTGCATTCAATATGCACCATTCAAAGCCACATCATGACTTTACAAACCTTTTCAGACTTCATTTGCTATTTTTCATGCATTTCATGATTTATTTTGAGCTAAGATGACCCTGAGATTGAAAAGCACTGCAAATGAACGCTGAAATGGTTGAAAATTGGCATGGTATCATAATTTCACCCACGTAGCATGTGCTAAAACGTTGAGTGGGTTACGGCAAAAACTGGATGCACTTCGTGTACGAACTGGACAATCTCTTTCGAAGTGTCAGTGTTTTGGACGAAAACTCTTCTGCTACAAAAGGATTTCAATTTTTGAAACATATTTGAACTCAAGACTTTTTCTGCATTCAATATGCACCATTCAAAGCCACATCATCACTTTTCAACCATTTTCTGACTTCATTTGCTATTTGTCATGCATTTCATGATTTATTTTGAGCTAAGATGACCCTGAGATTGAAAAGCACTGCAAATGAACTCTGAAATGGTTAAAAATTGGCATGGTATCATAATTTCACCCACGAAGCATGTGCTAAAAAGTTGAGTGGGTTACGGCAAAAGCTGGATGCACTTCGTGTACGAACTGGACAATCTCTTTCGAAGTGTCAGGGTTTTGGATGAAAACTCTTCTGTTACAAAAGGATTTCTATTTTTTAAACATATTTGAACTCAAGACTTTTTCTACGTTCTATATGCACCATTCAAAGCCACATCCTCACTTTTCATACCTTTTCTGACTTCATTTGCTATTTTTCATGCATTTCATGATTTATTTTGACCTAAGATGACCCTGAGATTGAAAAGCACTGCAAATGAATTCTGAAATGGCTGAAAATTGGCATGGTATCATAATTTCACCCACGTAGCATGTGCTAAAAAGTTGAGAGGGTTACGGCAAAAACTGGATGCACTTCGTGTATGAACTGGACAACCTCTTTCGAAGTGTCGGGGTTTTGGACGAAAACTCTTCTGTTACAAAAGGATTTCAATTTTGGAACATATTTGAACTCAAGACTTTTTCTGCATTCAATATGCACCATTCAAACCAACATCATCACTTTTCAACCATTTTCCGACTTCATTTGCTATTTTTCATGCATTTCATGATTTATTTTGAGCTAAGATGACCCTGAGATTGAAAAGCACTGCAAATGAACTCTGAAATGGTTGAAAATTGGCATGGTATCATAATTTTACCCACGTAGCATGTGCTAAAAATTTGAGTGGGTTACGGCAAAAACTGGATGCACTTCGTGTACGAACTGGACAATCTCTTTCGAAGTGTGAGGATTTTGGACGAAAACTCTTCTGTTACAAAAGGATTTCAATTTTTTAAACATATTTGAACTCAAGACTTTTTCTGCATTCAATATGCACCATTCAAAGCCACATCATGACTTTACAAACCTTTTCTGACTTCATTTGCTATTTTTCATGCATTTCATGATTTATTTTGAGCTAAGATGACCCTGAGATTGAAAAGCACTGCAAATGAACGCTGAAATGGTTGAAAATTGGCATGGTATCATAATTTCACCCACGTAGCATGTGCTAAAACGTTGAGTGGGTTACGGCAAAAACTGGATGCACTTCGTGTACGAACTGGACAATCTCTTTCGAAGTGTCAGTGTTTTGGACGAAAACTCTTCTGCTACAAAAGGATTTCAATTTTTGAAACATATTTGAACTCAAGACTTTTTCTGCATTCAATATGCACCATTCAAAGCCACATCATCACTTTTCAACCATTTTCTGACTTCATTTGCTATTTGTCATGCATTTCATGATTTATTTTGAGCTAAGATGACCCTGAGATTGAAAAGCACTGCAAATGAACTCTGAAATGGTTAAAAATTGGCATGGTATCATAATTTCACCCACGAAGCATGTGCTAAAAAGTTGAGTGGGTTACGGCAAAAACTGGATGCACTTCGTGTACGAGCTGGACAATCTCTTTCGAAGTGTCAGGGTTTTGGACGAAAACTCTTCTGTTACAAAAGGATTTCAATTTTTTAAACATATTTGAACTCAAGACTTTTTCTGCATTCAATATGAACCATTCAAAGCCACATCATCACTTTTCAACCCTTTTCTGACTTCATTTGCTATTTTTCATGCATTTCATGATTTATTTTGACCTAAGATGACCCTGAGATTGAAAAGCACTACAAATGAACTCTGAAATGATTGAAAATTGGCATGGTATCATAATTTTACCCACGTAGCATGTGCTAAAAATTTGAGTGGGTTACGGCAAAAACTGGATGCACTTCGTGTACGAACTGGACAATCTCTTTCGAAGTGTGAGGGTTTTGGACGAAAACTCTTCTGTTACAAAAGGATTTCAATTTTTTAAACATATTTGAACTCAAGACTTTTTCTGCATTCAATATGCACCATTCAAAGCCACATCATGACTTTACAAACCTTTTCTGACTTCATTTGCTATTTTTCATGCATTTCATGATTTATTTTGAGCTAAGATGACCCTGAGATTGAAAAGCACTGCAAATGAACGCTGAAATGGTTGAAAATTGGCATGGTATCATAATTTCACCCACGTAGCATGTGCTAAAACGTTGAGTGGGTTACGGCAAAAACTGGATGCACTTCGTGTACGAACTGGACAATCTCTTTCGAAGTGTCAGTGTTTTGGACGAAAACTCTTCTGCTACAAAAGGATTTCAATTTTTGAAACATATTTGAACTCAAGACTTTTTCTGCATTCAATATGCACCATTCAAAGCCACATCATCACTTTTCAACCATTTTCTGACTTCATTTGCTATTTGTCATGCATTTCATGATTTATTTTGAGATAAGATGACCCTGAGATTGAAAAGCACTGCAAATGAACTCTGAAATGGTTAAAAATTGGCATGGTATCATAATTTCACCCACGAAGCTTGTGCTAAAAAGTTGAGTGGGTTACGGCAAAAGCTGGATGCACTTCGTGTACGAACTGGACAATCTCTTTCGAAGTGTCAGGGTTTTGGATGAAAACTCTTCTGTTACAAAAGGATTTCTATTTTTTAAACATATTTGAACTCAAGACTTTTTCTACGTTCTATATGCACCATTCAAAGCCACATCCTCACTTTTCATACCTTTTCTGACTTCATTTGCTATTTTTCATGCATTTCATGATTTATTTTGACCTAAGATGACCCTGAGATTGAAAAGCACTGCAAATGAACTCTGAAATGGCTGAAAATTGGCATGGTATCATAATTTCACCCACGTAGCATGTGCTAAAAAGTTGAGAGGGTTACGGCAAAAACTGGATGCACTTCGTGTATGAACTGGACAACCTCTTTCGAAGTGTCGGGGTTTTGGACGAAAACTCTTCTGTTACAAAAGGATTTCAATTTTGGAACATATTTGAACTCAAGACTTTTTCTGCATTCAATATGCACCATTCAAAGCAACATCATCACTTTTCAACCATTTTCTGACTTCATTTGCTATTTTTCATGCATTTCATGATTTATTTTGAGCTAAGATGACCCTGAGATTGAAAAGCACTGCAAATGAACTCTGAAATGGTTGAAAATTGGCATGGTATCATAATTTTACCCACGTAGCATGTGCTAAAAATTTGAGTGGGTTACGGCAAAAATTGGATGCACTTCGTGTACGAACTGGACAATCTCTTTCGAAGTGTGAGGATTTTGGACGAAAACTCGTCTGTTACAAAAGGATTTCAATTTTTTAAACATATTTGAACTCAAGACTTTTTCTGCATTCAATATGCACCATTCAAAGCCACATCATGACTTTACAAACCTTTTCTGACTTCATTTGCTATTTTTCATGCATTTCATGATTTATTTTGAGCTAAGATGACCCTGAGATTGAAAAGCACTGCAAATGAACGCTGAAATGGTTGAAAATTGGCATGGTATCATAATTTCACCCACGTAGCATGTGCTAAAACGTTGAGTGGGTTACGGCAAAAACTGGATGCACTTCGTGTACGAACTGGACAATCTCTTTCGAAGTGTCAGTGTTTTGGACGAAAACTCTTCTGCTACAAAAGGATTTCAATTTTTGAAACATATTTGAACTCAAGACTTTTTCTGCATTCAATATGCACCATTCAAAGCCACATCATCACTTTTCAACCATTTTCTGACTTCATTTGCTATTTGTCATGCATTTCATGATTTATTTTGAGCTAAGATGACCCTGAGATTGAAAAGCACTGCAAATGAACTCTGAAATGGTTAAAAATTGGCATGGTATCATAATTTCACCCACGAAGCATGTGCTAAAAAGTTGAGTGGGTTACGGCAAAAACTGGATGCACTTCGTGTACGAGCTGGACAATCTCTTTCGAAGTGTCAGGGTTTTGGACGAAAACTCTTCTGTTACAAAAGGATTTCAATTTTTTAAACATATTTGAACTCAAGACTTTTTCTGCATTCAATATGAACCATTCAAAGCCACATCATCACTTTTCAACCCTTTTCTGACTTCATTTGCTATTTTTCATGCATTTCATGATTTATTTTGACCTAAGATGACCCTGAGATTGAAAAGCACTGCAAATGAACTCTGAAATGATTGAAAATTGGCATGGTATCATAATTTTACCCACGTAGCATGTGCTAAAAATTTGAGTGGGTTACGGCAAAAACTGGATGCACTTCGTGTACGAACTGGACAATCTCTTTCGAAGTGTGAGGGTTTTGGACGAAAACTCTTCTGTTACAAAAGGATTTCAATTTTTTAAACATATTTGAACTCAAGACTTTTTCTGCATTCAATATGCACCATTCAAAGCCACATCATGACTTTACAAACCTTTTCTGACTTCATTTGCTATTTTTCATGCATTTCATGATTTATTTTGAGCTAAGATGACCCTGAGATTGAAAAGCACTGCAAATGAACGCTGAAATGGTTGAAAATTGGCATGGTATCATAATTTCACCCACGTAGCATGTGCTAAAACGTTGAGTGGGTTACGGCAAAAACTGGATGCACTTCGTGTACGAACTGGACAATCTCTTTCGAAGTGTCAGTGTTTTGGACGAAAACTCTTCTGCTACAAAAGGATTTCAATTTTTGAAACATATTTGAACTCAAGACTTTTTCTGCATTCAATATGCACCATTCAAAGCCACATCATCACTTTTCAACCATTTTCTGACTTCATTTGCTATTTGTCATGCATTTCATGATTTATTTTGAGCTAAGATGACCCTGAGATTGAAAAGCACTGCAAATGAACTCTGAAATGGTTAAAAATTGGCATGGTATCATAATTTCACCCACGAAGCATGTGCTAAAAAGTTGAGTGGGTTACGGCAAAAGCTGGATGCACTTCGTGTACGAACTGGACAATCTCTTTCGAAGTGTCAGGGTTTTGGATGAAAACTCTTCTGTTACAAAAGGATTTCTATTTTTTAAACATATTTGAACTCAAGACTTTTTCTACGTTCTATATGCACCATTCAAAGCCACATCCTCACTTTTCATACCTTTTCTGACTTCATTTGCTATTTTTCATGCATTTCATGATTTATTTTGACCTAAGATGACCCTGAGATTGAAAAGCACTGCAAATGAACTCTGAAATGGCTGAAAATTGGCATGGTATCATAATTTCACCCACGTAGCATGTGCTAAAAAGTTGAGAGGGTTACGGCAAAAACTGGATGCACTTCGTGTATGAACTGGACAACCTCTTTCGAAGTGTCGGGGTTTTGGACGAAAACTCTTCTGTTACAAAAGGATTTCAATTTTGGAACATATTTGAACTCAAGACTTTTTCTGCATTCAATATGCACCATTCAAAGCCACATCATCACTTTTCAACCATTTTCTGACTTCATTTGCTATTTTTCATGCATTTCATGATTTATTTTGAGCTAAGATGACCCTGAGATTGAAAAGCACTGCAAATGAACTCTGAAATGGTTGAAAATTGGCATGGTATCATAATTTTACCCACGTAGCATGTGCTAAAAAGTTGAGTGGGTTACGGCAAAAACTGGATGCACTTCGTGTACGAACTGGACAATCTCTTTCGAAGTGTCAGTGTTTTGGACGAAAACTCTTCTGCTACAAAAGGATTTCAATTTTTGAAACATATTTGAACTCAAGACTTTTTCTGCATTCAATATGCACCATTCAAAGCCACATCATCACTTTTCAACCATTTTCTGACTTCATTTGCTATTTGTCATGCATTTCATGATTTATTTTGAGATAAGATGACCCTGAGATTGAAAAGCACTGCAAATGAACTCTGAAATGGTTAAAAATTGGCATGGTATCATAATTTCACCCACGAAGCATGTGCTAAAAAGTTGAGTGGGTTACGGCAAAAGCTGGATGCACTTCGTGTACGAACTGGACAATCTCTTTCGAAGTGTCAGGGTTTTGGATGAAAACTCTTCTGTTACAAAAGGATTTCTATTTTTTAAACATATTTGAACTCAAGACTTTTTCTACGTTCTATATGCACCATTCAAAGCCACATCCTCACTTTTCATACCTTTTCTGACTTCATTTGCTATTTTTCATGCATTTCATGATTTATTTTGACCTAAGATGACCCTGAGATTGAAAAGCACTGCAAATGAACTCTGAAATGGCTGAAAATTGGCATGGTATCATAATTTCACCCACGTAGCATGTGCTAAAAAGTTGAGAGGGTTACGGCAAAAACTGGATGCACTTCGTGTATGAACTGGACAACCTCTTTCGAAGTGTCGGGGTTTTGGACGAAAACTCTTCTGTTACAAAAGGATTTCAATTTTGGAACATATTTGAACTCAAGACTTTTTCTGCATTCAATATGCACCATTCAAAGCAACATCATCACTTTTCAACCATTTTCTGACTTCATTTGCTATTTTTCATGCATTTCATGATTTATTTTGAGCTAAGATGACCCTGAGATTGAAAAGCACTGCAAATGAACTCTGAAATGGTTGAAAATTGGCATGGTATCATAATTTTACCCACGTAGCATGTGCTAAAAATTTGAGTGGGTTACGGCAAAAATTGGATGCACTTCGTGTACGAACTGGACAATCTCTTTCGAAGTGTGAGGATTTTGGACGAAAACTCGTCTGTTACAAAAGGATTTCAATTTTTTAAACATATTTGAACTCAAGACTTTTTCTGCATTCAATATGCACCATTCAAAGCCACATCATGACTTTACAAACCTTTTCTGACTTCATTTGCTATTTTTCATGCATTTCATGATTTATTTTGAGCTAAGATGACCCTGAGATTGAAAAGCACTGCAAATGAACGCTGAAATGGTTGAAAATTGGCATGGTATCATAATTTCACCCACGTAGCATGTGCTAAAACGTTGAGTGGGTTACGGCAAAAACTGGATGCACTTCGTGTACGAACTGGACAATCTCTTTCGAAGTGTCAGTGTTTTGGACGAAAACTCTTCTGCTACAAAAGGATTTCAATTTTTGAAACATATTTGAACTCAAGACTTTTTCTGCATTCAATATGCACCATTCAAAGCCACATCATCACTTTTCAACCATTTTCTGACTTCATTTGCTATTTGTCATGCATTTCATGATTTATTTTGAGCTAAGATGACCCTGAGATTGAAAAGCACTGCAAATGAACTCTGAAATGGTTAAAAATTGGCATGGTATCATAATTTCACCCACGAAGCATGTGCTAAAAAGTTGAGTGGGTTACGGCAAAAACTGGATGCACTTCGTGTACGAGCTGGACAATCTCTTTCGAAGTGTCAGGGTTTTGGACGAAAACTCTTCTGTTACAAAAGGATTTCAATTTTTTAAACATATTTGAACTCAAGACTTTTTCTGCATTCAATATGAACCATTCAAAGCCACATCATCACTTTTCAACCCTTTTCTGACTTCATTTGCTATTTTTCATGCATTTCATGATTTATTTTGACCTAAGATGACCCTGAGATTGAAAAGCACTGCAAATGAACTCTGAAATGATTGAAAATTGGCATGGTATCATAATTTTACCCACGTAGCATGTGCTAAAAATTTGAGTGGGTTACGGCAAAAACTGGATGCACTTCGTGTACGAACTGGACAATCTCTTTCGAAGTGTGAGGGTTTTGGACGAAAACTCTTCTGTTACAAAAGGATTTCAATTTTTTAAACATATTTGAACTCAAGACTTTTTCTGCATTCAATATGCACCATTCAAAGCCACATCATGACTTTACAAACCTTTTCTGACTTCATTTGCTATTTTTCATGCATTTCATGATTTATTTTGAGCTAAGATGACCCTGAGATTGAAAAGCACTGCAAATGAACGCTGAAATGGTTGAAAATTGGCATGGTATCATAATTTCACCCACGTAGCATGTGCTAAAACGTTGAGTGGGTTACGGCAAAAACTGGATGCACTTCGTGTACGAACTGGACAATCTCTTTCGAAGTGTCAGTGTTTTGGACGAAAACTCTTCTGCTACAAAAGGATTTCAATTTTTGAAACATATTTGAACTCAAGACTTTTTCTGCATTCAATATGCACCATTCAAAGCCACATCATCACTTTTCAACCATTTTCTGACTTCATTTGCTATTTGTCATGCATTTCATGATTTATTTTGAGCTAAGATGACCCTGAGATTGAAAAGCACTGCAAATGAACTCTGAAATGGTTAAAAATTGGCATGGTATCATAATTTCACCCACGAAGCATGTGCTAAAAAGTTGAGTGGGTTACGGCAAAAGCTGGATGCACTTCGTGTACGAACTGGACAATCTCTTTCGAAGTGTCAGGGTTTTGGATGAAAACTCTTCTGTTACAAAAGGATTTCTATTTTTTAAACATATTTGAACTCAAGACTTTTTCTACGTTCTATATGCACCATTCAAAGCCACATCCTCACTTTTCATACCTTTTCTGACTTCATTTGCTATTTTTCATGCATTTCATGATTTATTTTGACCTAAGATGACCCTGAGATTGAAAAGCACTGCAAATGAACTCTGAAATGGCTGAAAATTGGCATGGTATCATAATTTCACCCACGTAGCATGTGCTAAAAAGTTGAGAGGGTTACGGCAAAAACTGGATGCACTTCGTGTATGAACTGGACAACCTCTTTCGAAGTGTCGGGGTTTTGGACGAAAACTCTTCTGTTACAAAAGGATTTCAATTTTGGAACATATTTGAACTCAAGACTTTTTCTGCATTCAATATGCACCATTCAAAGCCACATCATGACTTTACAAACCTTTTCTGACTTCATTTGCTATTTTTCATGCATTTCATGATTTATTTTGAGCTAAGATGACCCTGAGATTGAAAAGCACTGCAAATGAACGCTGAAATGGTTGAAAATTGGCATGGTATCATAATTTCACCCACGTAGCATGTGCTAAAACGTTGAGTGGGTTACGGCAAAAACTGGATGCACTTCGTGTACGAACTGGACAATCTCTTTCGAAGTGTCAGTGTTTTGGACGAAAACTCTTCTGCTACAAAAGGATTTCAATTTTTGAAACATATTTGAACTCAAGACTTTTTCTGCATTCAATATGCACCATTCAAAGCCACATCATCACTTTTCAACCATTTTCTGACTTCATTTGCTATTTGTCATGCATTTCATGATTTATTTTGAGATAAGATGACCCTGAGATTGAAAAGCACTGCAAATGAACTCTGAAATGGTTAAAAATTGGCATGGTATCATAATTTCACCCACGAAGCATGTGCTAAAAAGTTGAGTGGGTTACGGCAAAAGCTGGATGCACTTCGTGTACGAACTGGACAATCTCTTTCGAAGTGTCAGGGTTTTGGATGAAAACTCTTCTGTTACAAAAGGATTTCTATTTTTTAAACATATTTGAACTCAAGACTTTTTCTACGTTCTATATGCACCATTCAAAGCCACATCCTCACTTTTCATACCTTTTCTGACTTCATTTGCTATTTTTCATGCATTTCATGATTTATTTTGACCTAAGATGACCCTGAGATTGAAAAGCACTGCAAATGAACTCTGAAATGGCTGAAAATTGGCATGGTATCATAATTTCACCCACGTAGCATGTGCTAAAAAGTTGAGAGGGTTACGGCAAAAACTGGATGCACTTCGTGTATGAACTGGACAACCTCTTTCGAAGTGTCGGGGTTTTGGACGAAAACTCTTCTGTTACAAAAGGATTTCAATTTTGGAACATATTTGAACTCAAGACTTTTTCTGCATTCAATATGCACCATTCAAAGCAACATCATCACTTTTCAACCATTTTCTGACTTCATTTGCTATTTTTCATGCATTTCATGATTTATTTTGAGCTAAGATGACCCTGAGATTGAAAAGCACTGCAAATGAACTCTGAAATGGTTGAAAATTGGCATGGTATCATAATTTTACCCACGTAGCATGTGCTAAAAATTTGAGTGGGTTACGGCAAAAATTGGATGCACTTCGTGTACGAACTGGACAATCTCTTTCGAAGTGTGAGGATTTTGGACGAAAACTCGTCTGTTACAAAAGGATTTCAATTTTTTAAACATATTTGAACTCAAGACTTTTTCTGCATTCAATATGCACCATTCAAAGCCACATCATGACTTTACAAACCTTTTCTGACTTCATTTGCTATTTTTCATGCATTTCATGATTTATTTTGAGCTAAGATGACCCTGAGATTGAAAAGCACTGCAAATGAACGCTGAAATGGTTGAAAATTGGCATGGTATCATAATTTCACCCACGTAGCATGTGCTAAAACGTTGAGTGGGTTACGGCAAAAACTGGATGCACTTCGTGTACGAACTGGACAATCTCTTTCGAAGTGTCAGTGTTTTGGACGAAAACTCTTCTGCTACAAAAGGATTTCAATTTTTGAAACATATTTGAACTCAAGACTTTTTCTGCATTCAATATGCACCATTCAAAGCCACATCATCACTTTTCAACCATTTTCTGACTTCATTTGCTATTTGTCATGCATTTCATGATTTATTTTGAGCTAAGATGACCCTGAGATTGAAAAGCACTGCAAATGAACTCTGAAATGGTTAAAAATTGGCATGGTATCATAATTTCACCCACGAAGCATGTGCTAAAAAGTTGAGTGGGTTACGGCAAAAACTGGATGCACTTCGTGTACGAGCTGGACAATCTCTTTCGAAGTGTCAGGGTTTTGGACGAAAACTCTTCTGTTACAAAAGGATTTCAATTTTTTAAACATATTTGAACTCAAGACTTTTTCTGCATTCAATATGAACCATTCAAAGCCACATCATCACTTTTCAACCCTTTTCTGACTTCATTTGCTATTTTTCATGCATTTCATGATTTATTTTGACCTAAGATGACCCTGAGATTGAAAAGCACTGCAAATGAACTCTGAAATGATTGAAAATTGGCATGGTATCATAATTTTACCCACGTAGCATGTGCTAAAAATTTGAGTGGGTTACGGCAAAAACTGGATGCACTTCGTGTACGAACTGGACAATCTCTTTCGAAGTGTGAGGGTTTTGGACGAAAACTCTTCTGTTACAAAAGGATTTCAATTTTTTAAACATATTTGAACTCAAGACTTTTTCTGCATTCAATATGCACCATTCAAAGCCACATCATGACTTTACAAACCTTTTCTGACTTCATTTGCTATTTTTCATGCATTTCATGATTTATTTTGAGCTAAGATGACCCTGAGATTGAAAAGCACTGCAAATGAACGCTGAAATGGTTGAAAATTGGCATGGTATCATAATTTCACCCACGTAGCATGTGCTAAAACGTTGAGTGGGTTACGGCAAAAACTGGATGCACTTCGTGTACGAACTGGACAATCTCTTTCGAAGTGTCAGTGTTTTGGACGAAAACTCTTCTGCTACAAAAGGATTTCAATTTTTGAAACATATTTGAACTCAAGACTTTTTCTGCATTCAATATGCACCATTCAAAGCCACATCATGACTTTACAAACCTTTTCTGACTTCATTTGCTATTTTTCATGCATTTCATGATTTATTTTGAGCTAAGATGACCCTGAGATTGAAAAGCACTGCAAATGAACGCTGAAATGGTTGAAAATTGGCATGGTATCATAATTTCACCCACGTAGCATGTGCTAAAACGTTGAGTGGGTTACGGCAAAAACTGGATGCACTTCGTGTACGAACTGGACAATCTCTTTCGAAGTGTCAGTGTTTTGGACGAAAACTCTTCTGCTACAAAAGGATTTCAATTTTTGAAACATATTTGAACTCAAGACTTTTTCTGCATTCAATATGCACCATTCAAAGCCACATCATCACTTTTCAACCATTTTCTGACTTCATTTGCTATTTGTCATGCATTTCATGATTTATTTTGACCTAAGATGACCCTGAGATTGAAAAGCACTGCAAATGAACTCTGAAATGGTTAAAAATTGGCATGGTATCATAATTTCACCCACGAAGCATGTGCTAAAAAGTTGAGTGGGTTACGGCAAAAACTGGATGCACTTCGTGTACGAGCTGGACAATCTCTTTCGAAGTGTCAGGGTTTTGGACGAAAACTCTTCTGTTACAAAAGGATTTCAATTTTTTAAACATATTTGAACTCAAGACTTTTTCTGCATTCAATATGAACCATTCAAAGCCACATCATCACTTTTCAACCCTTTTCTGACTTCATTTGCTATTTTTCATGCATTTCATGATTTATTTTGACCTAAGATGACCCTGAGATTGAAAAGCACTGCAAATGAACTCTGAAATGATTGAAAATTGGCATGGTATCATAATTTTACCCACGTAGCATGTGCTAAAAATTTGAGTGGGTTACGGCAAAAACTGGATGCACTTCGTGTACGAACTGGACAATCTCTTTCGAAGTGTGAGGGTTTTGGACGAAAACTCGTCTGTTACAAAAGGATTTCAATTTTTTAAACATATTTGAACTCAAGACTTTTTCTGCATTCAATATGCACCATTCAAAGCCACATCATGACTTTACAAACCTTTTCTGACTTCATTTGCTATTTTTCATGCATTTCATGATTTATTTTGAGCTAAGATGACCCTGAGATTGAAAAGCACTGCAAATGAACGCTGAAATGGTTGAAAATTGGCATGGTATCATAATTTCACCCACGTAGCATGTGCTAAAACGTTGAGTGGGTTACGGCAAAAACTGGATGCACTTCGTGTACGAACTGGACAATCTCTTTCGAAGTGTCAGTGTTTTGGACGAAAACTCTTCTGCTACAAAAGGATTTCAATTTTTGAAACATATTTGAACTCAAGACTTTTTCTGCATTCAATATGCACCATTCAAAGCCACATCATGACTTTACAAACCTTTTCTGACTTCATTTGCTATTTGTCATGCATTTCATGATTTATTTTGAGCTAAGATGACCCTGAGATTGAAAAGCACTGCAAATGAACGCTGAAATGGTTGAAAATTGGCATGGTATCATAATTTCACCCACGTAGCATGTGCTAAAACGTTGAGTGGGTTACGGCAAAAACTGGATGCACTTCGTGTACGAACTGGACAATCTCTTTCGAAGTGTCAGTGTTTTGGACGAAAACTCTTCTGCTACAAAAGGATTTCAATTTTTGAAACATATTTGAACTCAAGACTTTTTCTGCATTCAATATGCACCATTCAAAGCCACATCATCACTTTTCAACCATTTTCTGACTTCATTTGCTATTTTTCATGCATTTCATGATTTATTTTGACCTAAGATGACCCTGAGATTGAAAAGCACTGCAAATGAACTCTGAAATGGCTGAAAATTGGCATGGTATCATAATTTCACCCACGTAGCATGTGCTAAAAAGTTGAGAGGGTTACGGCAAAAACTGGATGCACTTCGTGTATGAACTGGACAACCTCTTTCGAAGTGTCGGGGTTTTGGACGAAAACTCTTCTGTTACAAAAGGATTTCAATTTTGGAACATATTTGAACTCAAGACTTTTTCTGCATTCAATATGCACCATTCAAAGCAACATCATCACTTTTCAACCATTTTCTGACTTCATTTGCTATTTTTCATGCATTTCATGATTTATTTTGAGCTAAGATGACCCTGAGATTGAAAAGCACTGCAAATGAACTCTGAAATGGTTGAAAATTGGCATGGTATCATAATTTTACCCACGTAGCATGTGCTAAAAATTTGAGTGGGTTACGGCAAAAACTGGATGCACTTCGTGTACGAACTGGACAATCTCTTTCGAAGTGTGAGGATTTTGGACGAAAACTCGTCTGTTACAAAAGGATTTCAATTTTTTAAACATATTTGAACTCAAGACTTTTTCTGCATTCAATATGCACCATTCAAAGCCACATCATGACTTTACAAACCTTTTCTGACTTCATTTGCTATTTTTCATGCATTTCATGATTTATTTTGAGCTAAGATGACCCTGAGATTGAAAAGCACTGCAAATGAACGCTGAAATGGTTGAAAATTGGCATGGTATCATAATTTCACCCACGTAGCATGTGCTAAAACGTTGAGTGGGTTACGGCAAAAACTGGATGCACTTCGTGTACGAACTGGACAATCTCTTTCGAAGTGTCAGTGTTTTGGACGAAAACTCTTCTGCTACAAAAGGATTTCAATTTTTGAAACATATTTGAACTCAAGACTTTTTCTGCATTCAATATGCACCATTCAAAGCCACATCATCACTTTTCAACCATTTTCTGACTTCATTTGCTATTTGTCATGCATTTCATGATTTATTTTGAGCTAAGATGACCCTGAGATTGAAAAGCACTGCAAATGAACTCTGAAATGGTTAAAAATTGGCATGGTATCATAATTTCACCCACGAAGCATGTGCTAAAAAGTTGAGTGGGTTACGGCAAAAACTGGATGCACTTCGTGTACGAGCTGGACAATCTCTTTCGAAGTGTCAGGGTTTTGGACGAAAACTCTTCTGTTACAAAAGGATTTCAATTTTTTAAACATATTTGAACTCAAGACTTTTTCTGCGTTCTATATGCACCATTCAAAGCCACATCCTCACTTTTCATACCTTTTCTGACTTCATTTGCTATTTTTCATGCATTTCATGATTTATTTTGACCTAAGATGACCCTGAGATTGAAAAGCACTGCAAATGAACTCTGAAATGGCTGAAAATTGGCATGGTATCATAATTTCACCCACGTAGCATGTGCTAAAAAGTTGAGAGGGTTACGGCAAAAACTGGATGCACTTCGTGTATGAACTGGACAACCTCTTTCGAAGTGTCGGGGTTTTGGACGAAAACTCTTCTGTTACAAAAGGATTTCAATTTTGGAACATATTTGAACTCAAGACTTTTTCTGCATTCAATATGCACCATTCAAAGCAACATCATCACTTTTCAACCATTTTCTGACTTCATTTGCTATTTTTCATGCATTTCATGATTTATTTTGAGCTAAGATGACCCTGAGATTGAAAAGCACTGCAAATGAACTCTGAAATGGTTGAAAATTGGCATGGTATCATAATTTTACCCACGTAGCATGTGCTAAAAATTTGAGTGGGTTACGGCAAAAACTGGATGCACTTCGTGTACGAACTGGACAATCTCTTTCGAAGTGTGAGGATTTTGGACGAAAACTCGTCTGTTACAAAAGGATTTCAATTTTTTAAACATATTTGAACTCAAGACTTTTTCTGCATTCAATATGCACCATTCAAAGCCACATCATGACTTTACAAACCTTTTCTGACTTCATTTGCTATTTTTCATGCATTTCATGATTTATTTTGAGCTAAGATGACCCTGAGATTGAAAAGCACTGCAAATGAACGCTGAAATGGTTGAAAATTGGCATGGTATCATAATTTCACCCACGTAGCATGTGCTAAAACGTTGAGTGGGTTACGGCAAAAACTGGATGCACTTCGTGTACGAACTGGACAATCTCTTTCGAAGTGTCAGTGTTTTGGACGAAAACTCTTCTGCTACAAAAGGATTTCAATTTTTGAAACATATTTGAACTCAAGACTTTTTCTGCATTCAATATGCACCATTCAAAGCCACATCATCACTTTTCAACCATTTTCTGACTTCATTTGCTATTTGTCATGCATTTCATGATTTATTTTGAGCTAAGATGACCCTGAGATTGAAAAGCACTGCAAATGAACTCTGAAATGGTTAAAAATTGGCATGGTATCATAATTTCACCCACGAAGCATGTGCTAAAAAGTTGAGTGGGTTACGGCAAAAACTGGATGCACTTCGTGTACGAGCTGGACAATCTCTTTCGAAGTGTCAGGGTTTTGGACGAAAACTCTTCTGTTACAAAAGGATTTCAATTTTTTAAACATATTTGAACTCAAGACTTTTTCTGCATTCAATATGAACCATTCAAAGCCACATCATCACTTTTCAACCCTTTTCTGACTTCATTTGCTATTTTTCATGCATTTCATGATTTATTTTGACCTAAGATGACCCTGAGATTGAAAAGCACTGCAAATGAACTCTGAAATGATTGAAAATTGGCATGGTATCATAATTTTACCCACGTAGCATGTGCTAAAAATTTGAGTGGGTTACGGCAAAAACTGGATGCACTTCGTGTACGAACTGGACAATCTCTTTCGAAGTGTGAGGGTTTTGGACGAAAACTCTTCAGTTACAAAAGGATTTCAATTTTTTAAACATATTTGAACTCAAGACTTTTTCTGCATTCAATATGCACCATTCAAAGCCACATCATGACTTTACAAACCTTTTCTGACTTCATTTGCTATTTTTCATGCATTTCATGATTTATTTTGAGCTAAGATGACCCTGAGATTGAAAAGCACTGCAAATGAACGCTGAAATGGTTGAAAATTGGCATGGTATCATAATTTCAGCCACGTAGCATGTGCTAAAACGTTGAGTGGGTTACGGCAAAAACTGGATGCACTTCGTGTACGAACTGGACAATCTCTTTCGAAGTGTCAGTGTTTTGGACGAAAACTCTTCTGCTACAAAAGGATTTCAATTTTTGAAACATATTTGAACTCAAGACTTTTTCTGCATTCAATATGCACCATTCAAAGCCACATCATCACTTTTCAACCATTTTCTGACTTCATTTGCTATTTGTCATGCATTTCATGATTTATTTTGAGATAAGATGACCCTGAGATTGAAAAGCACTGCAAATGAACTCTGAAATGGTTAAAAATTGGCATGGTATCATAATTTCACCCACGAAGCATGTGCTAAAAAGTTGAGTGGGTTACGGCAAAAGCTGGATGCACTTCGTGTACGAACTGGACAATCTCTTTCGAAGTGTCAGGGTTTTGGATGAAAACTCTTCTGTTACAAAAGGATTTCTATTTTTTAAACATATTTGAACTCAAGACTTTTTCTACGTTCTATATGCACCATTCAAAGCCACATCCTCACTTTTCATACCTTTTCTGACTTCATTTGCTATTTTTCATGCATTTCATGATTTATTTTGACCTAAGATGACCCTGAGATTGAAAAGCACTGCAAATGAACTCTGAAATGGCTGAAAATTGGCATGGTATCATAATTTCACCCACGTAGCATGTGCTAAAAAGTTGAGAGGGTTACGGCAAAAACTGGATGCACTTCGTGTATGAACTGGACAACCTCTTTCGAAGTGTCGGGGTTTTGGACGAAAACTCTTCTGTTACAAAAGGATTTCAATTTTGGAACATATTTGAACTCAAGACTTTTTCTGCATTCAATATGCACCATTCAAAGCAACATCATCACTTTTCAACCATTTTCTGACTTCATTTGCTATTTTTCATGCATTTCATGATTTATTTTGAGCTAAGATGACCCTGAGATTGAAAAGCACTGCAAATGAACTCTGAAATGGTTGAAAATTGGCATGGTATCATAATTTTACCCACGTAGCATGTGCTAAAAATTTGAGTGGGTTACGGCAAAAATTGGATGCACTTCGTGTACGAACTGGACAATCTCTTTCGAAGTGTGAGGATTTTGGACGAAAACTCGTCTGTTACAAAAGGATTTCAATTTTTTAAACATATTTGAACTCAAGACTTTTTCTGCATTCAATATGCACCATTCAAAGCCACATCATGACTTTACAAACCTTTTCTGACTTCATTTGCTATTTTTCATGCATTTCATGATTTATTTTGAGCTAAGATGACCCTGAGATTGAAAAGCACTGCAAATGAACGCTGAAATGGTTGAAAATTGGCATGGTATCATAATTTCACCCACGTAGCATGTGCTAAAACGTTGAGTGGGTTACGGCAAAAACTGGATGCACTTCGTGTACGAACTGGACAATCTCTTTCGAAGTGTCAGTGTTTTGGACGAAAACTCTTCTGCTACAAAAGGATTTCAATTTTTGAAACATATTTGAACTCAAGACTTTTTCTGCATTCAATATGCACCATTCAAAGCCACATCATCACTTTTCAACCATTTTCTGACTTCATTTGCTATTTGTCATGCATTTCATGATTTATTTTGAGCTAAGATGACCCTGAGATTGAAAAGCACTGCAAATGAACTCTGAAATGGTTAAAAATTGGCATGGTATCATAATTTCACCCACGAAGCATGTGCTAAAAAGTTGAGTGGGTTACGGCAAAAACTGGATGCACTTCGTGTACGAGCTGGACAATCTCTTTCGAAGTGTCAGGGTTTTGGACGAAAACTCTTCTGTTACAAAAGGATTTCAATTTTTTAAACATATTTGAACTCAAGACTTTTTCTGCATTCAATATGAACCATTCAAAGCCACATCATCACTTTTCAACCCTTTTCTGACTTCATTTGCTATTTTTCATGCATTTCATGATTTATTTTGACCTAAGATGACCCTGAGATTGAAAAGCACTGCAAATGAACTCTGAAATGATTGAAAATTGGCATGGTATCATAATTTTACCCACGTAGCATGTGCTAAAAATTTGAGTGGGTTACGGCAAAAACTGGATGCACTTCGTGTACGAACTGGACAATCTCTTTCGAAGTGTGAGGGTTTTGGACGAAAACTCTTCTGTTACAAAAGGATTTCAATTTTTTAAACATATTTGAACTCAAGACTTTTTCTGCATTCAATATGCACCATTCAAAGCCACATCATGACTTTACAAACCTTTTCTGACTTCATTTGCTATTTTTCATGCATTTCATGATTTATTTTGAGCTAAGATGACCCTGAGATTGAAAAGCACTGCAAATGAACGCTGAAATGGTTGAAAATTGGCATGGTATCATAATTTCACCCACGTAGCATGTGCTAAAACGTTGAGTGGGTTACGGCAAAAACTGGATGCACTTCGTGTACGAACTGGACAATCTCTTTCGAAGTGTCAGTGTTTTGGACGAAAACTCTTCTGCTACAAAAGGATTTCAATTTTTGAAACATATTTGAACTCAAGACTTTTTCTGCATTCAATATGCACCATTCAAAGCCACATCATCACTTTTCAACCATTTTCTGACTTCATTTGCTATTTGTCATGCATTTCATGATTTATTTTGAGCTAAGATGACCCTGAGATTGAAAAGCACTGCAAATGAACTCTGAAATGGTTAAAAATTGGCATGGTATCATAATTTCACCCACGAAGCATGTGCTAAAAAGTTGAGTGGGTTACGGCAAAAGCTGGATGCACTTCGTGTACGAACTGGACAATCTCTTTCGAAGTGTCAGGGTTTTGGATGAAAACTCTTCTGTTACAAAAGGATTTCTATTTTTTAAACATATTTGAACTCAAGACTTTTTCTACGTTCTATATGCACCATTCAAAGCCACATCCTCACTTTTCATACCTTTTCTGACTTCATTTGCTATTTTTCATGCATTTCATGATTTATTTTGACCTAAGATGACCCTGAGATTGAAAAGCACTGCAAATGAACTCTGAAATGGCTGAAAATTGGCATGGTATCATAATTTCACCCACGTAGCATGTGCTAAAAAGTTGAGAGGGTTACGGCAAAAACTGGATGCACTTCGTGTATGAACTGGACAACCTCTTTCGAAGTGTCGGGGTTTTGGACGAAAACTCTTCTGTTACAAAAGGATTTCAATTTTGGAACATATTTGAACTCAAGACTTTTTCTGCATTCAATATGCACCATTCAAAGCAACATCATCACTTTTCAACCATTTTCTGACTTCATTTGCTATTTTTCATGCATTTCATGATTTATTTTGAGCTAAGATGACCCTGAGATTGAAAAGCACTGCAAATGAACTCTGAAATGGTTGAAAATTGGCATGGTATCATAATTTTACCCACGTAGCATGTGCTAAAAATTTGAGTGGGTTACGGCAAAAACTGGATGCACTTCGTGTACGAACTGGACAATCTCTTTCGAAGTGTGAGGATTTTGGACGAAAACTCGTCTGTTACAAAAGGATTTCAATTTTTTAAACATATTTGAACTCAAGACTTTTTCTGCATTCAATATGCACCATTCAAAGCCACATCATGACTTTACAAACCTTTTCTGACTTCATTTGCTATTTTTCATGCATTTCATGATTTATTTTGAGCTAAGATGACCCTGAGATTGAAAAGCACTGCAAATGAACGCTGAAATGGTTGAAAATTGGCATGGTATCATAATTTCACCCACGTAGCATGTGCTAAAACGTTGAGTGGGTTACGGCAAAAACTGGATGCACTTCGTGTACGAACTGGACAATCTCTTTCGAAGTGTCAGTGTTTTGGACGAAAACTCTTCTGCTACAAAAGGATTTCAATTTTTGAAACATATTTGAACTCAAGACTTTTTCTGCATTCAATATGCACCATTCAAAGCCACATCATCACTTTTCAACCATTTTCTGACTTCATTTGCTATTTGTCATGCATTTCATGATTTATTTTGAGCTAAGATGACCCTGAGATTGAAAAGCACTGCAAATGAACTCTGAAATGGTTAAAAATTGGCATGGTATCATAATTTCACCCACGAAGCATGTGCTAAAAAGTTGAGTGGGTTACGGCAAAAACTGGATGCACTTCGTGTACGAGCTGGACAATCTCTTTCGAAGTGTCAGGGTTTTGGACGAAAACTCTTCTGTTACAAAAGGATTTCAATTTTTTAAACATATTTGAACTCAAGACTTTTTCTGCATTCAATATGAACCATTCAAAGCCACATCATCACTTTTCAACCCTTTTCTGACTTCATTTGCTATTTTTCATGCATTTCATGATTTATTTTGACCTAAGATGACCCTGAGATTGAAAAGCACTGCAAATGAACTCTGAAATGATTGAAAATTGGCATGGTATCATAATTTTACCCACGTAGCATGTGCTAAAAATTTGAGTGGGTTACGGCAAAAACTGGATGCACTTCGTGTACGAACTGGACAATCTCTTTCGAAGTGTGAGGGTTTTGGACGAAAACTCTTCTGTTACAAAAGGATTTCAATTTTTTAAACATATTTGAACTCAAGACTTTTTCTGCATTCAATATGCACCATTCAAAGCCACATCATGACTTTACAAACCTTTTCTGACTTCATTTGCTATTTTTCATGCATTTCATGATTTATTTTGAGCTAAGATGACCCTGAGATTGAAAAGCACTGCAAATGAACGCTGAAATGGTTGAAAATTGGCATGGTATCATAATTTCACCCACGTAGCATGTGCTAAAACGTTGAGTGGGTTACGGCAAAAACTGGATGCACTTCGTGTACGAACTGGACAATCTCTTTCGAAGTGTCAGTGTTTTGGACGAAAACTCTTCTGCTACAAAAGGATTTCAATTTTTGAAACATATTTGAACTCAAGACTTTTTCTGCATTCAATATGCACCATTCAAAGCCACATCATCACTTTTCAACCATTTTCTGACTTCATTTGCTATTTGTCATGCATTTCATGATTTATTTTGAGCTAAGATGACCCTGAGATTGAAAAGCACTGCAAATGAACTCTGAAATGGTTAAAAATTGGCATGGTATCATAATTTCACCCACGAAGCATGTGCTAAAAAGTTGAGTGGGTTACGGCAAAAGCTGGATGCACTTCGTGTATGAACTGGACAATCTCTTTTGAAGTGTCAGGGTTTTGGACGAAAACTCTTCTGTTACAAAAGGATTTCAATTTTTTAAACATATTTGAACTCAAGACTTTTTCTGCATTCAATATGCACCATTCAAAGCCACATCATCACTTTTCAACCATTTTCTGACTTCATTTGCTATTTGTCATGCATTTCATGATTTATTTTGAGCTAAGATGACCCTGAGATTGAAAAGCACTGCAAATGAACGCTGAAATGGTTGAAAATTGGCATGGTATCATAATTTCACCCACGTAGCATGTGCTAAAACGTTGAGTGGGTTACGGCAAAAACTGGATGCACTTCGTGTACGAACTGGACAATCTCTTTCGAAGTGTCAGTGTTTTGGACGAAAACTCTTCTGCTACAAAAGGATTTCAATTTTTGAAACATATTTGAACTCAAGACTTTTTCTGCATTCAATATGCACCATTCAAAGCCACATCATCACTTTTCAACCATTTTCTGACTTCATTTGCTATTTGTCATGCATTTCATGATTTATTTTGAGCTAAGATGACCCTGAGATTGAAAAGCACTGCAAATGAACTCTGAAATGGTTAAAAATTGGCATGGTATCATAATTTCACCCACGAAGCATGTGCTAAAAAGTTGAGTGGGTTACGGCAAAAACTGGATGCACTTCGTGTACGAACTGGACAATCTCTTTCGAAGTGTCAGTGTTTTGGACGAAAACTCTTCTGCTACAAAAGGATTTCAATTTTTGAAACATATTTGAACTCAAGACTTTTTCTGCATTCAATATGCACCATTCAAAGCCACATCATCACTTTTCAACCATTTTCTGACTTCATTTGCTATTTGTCATGCATTTCATGATTTATTTTGAGCTAAGATGACCCTGAGATTGAAAAGCACTGCAAATGAACTCTGAAATGGTTAAAAATTGGCATGGTATCATAATTTCACCCACGAAGCATGTGCTAAAAAGTTGAGTGGGTTACGGCAAAAGCTGGATGCACTTCGTGTACGAACTGGACAATCTCTTTCGAAGTGTCAGGGTTTTGGATGAAAACTCTTCTGTTACAAAAGGATTTCTATTTTTTAAACATATTTGAACTCAAGACTTTTTCTACGTTCTATATGCACCATTCAAAGCCACATCCTCACTTTTCATACCTTTTCTGACTTCATTTGCTATTTTTCATGCATTTCATGATTTATTTTGACCTAAGATGACCCTGAGATTGAAAAGCACTGCAAATGAACTCTGAAATGGCTGAAAATTGGCATGGTATCATAATTTCACCCACGTAGCATGTGCTAAAAAGTTGAGAGGGTTACGGCAAAAACTGGATGCACTTCGTGTATGAACTGGACAACCTCTTTCGAAGTGTCGGGGTTTTGGACGAAAACTCTTCTGTTACAAAAGGATTTCAATTTTGGAACATATTTGAACTCAAGACTTTTTCTGCATTCAATATGCACCATTCAAAGCAACATCATCACTTTTCAACCATTTTCTGACTTCATTTGCTATTTTTCATGCATTTCATGATTTATTTTGAGCTAAGATGACCCTGAGATTGAAAAGCACTGCAAATGAACTCTGAAATGGTTGAAAATTGGCATGGTATCATAATTTTACCCACGTAGCATGTGCTAAAAATTTGAGTGGGTTACGGCAAAAACTGGATGCACTTCGTGTACGAACTGGACAATCTCTTTCGAAGTGTGAGGATTTTGGACGAAAACTCGTCTGTTACAAAAGGATTTCAATTTTTTAAACATATTTGAACTCAAGACTTTTTCTGCATTCAATATGCACCATTCAAAGCCACATCATGACTTTACAAACCTTTTCTGACTTCATTTGCTATTTTTCATGCATTTCATGATTTATTTTGAGCTAAGATGACCCTGAGATTGAAAAGCACTGCAAATGAACGCTGAAATGGTTGAAAATTGGCATGGTATCATAATTTCACCCACGTAGCATGTGCTAAAACGTTGAGTGGGTTACGGCAAAAACTGGATGCACTTCGTGTACGAACTGGACAATCTCTTTCGAAGTGTCAGTGTTTTGGACGAAAACTCTTCTGCTACAAAAGGATTTCAATTTTTGAAACATATTTGAACTCAAGACTTTTTCTGCATTCAATATGCACCATTCAAAGCCACATCATCACTTTTCAACCATTTTCTGACTTCATTTGCTATTTGTCATGCATTTCATGATTTATTTTGAGCTAAGATGACCCTGAGATTGAAAAGCACTGCAAATGAACTCTGAAATGGTTAAAAATTGGCATGGTATCATAATTTCACCCACGAAGCATGTGCTAAAAAGTTGAGTGGGTTACGGCAAAAACTGGATGCACTTCGTGTACGAGCTGGACAATCTCTTTCGAAGTGTCAGGGTTTTGGACGAAAACTCTTCTGTTACAAAAGGATTTCAATTTTTTAAACATATTTGAACTCAAGACTTTTTCTGCATTCAATATGAACCATTCAAAGCCACATCATCACTTTTCAACCCTTTTCTGACTTCATTTGCTATTTTTCATGCATTTCATGATTTATTTTGACCTAAGATGACCCTGAGATTGAAAAGCACTGCAAATGAACTCTGAAATGATTGAAAATTGGCATGGTATCATAATTTTACCCACGTAGCATCTGCTAAAAATTTGAGTGGGTTACGGCAAAAACTGGATGCACTTCGTGTACGAACTGGACAATCTCTTTCGAAGTGTGAGGGTTTTGGACGAAAACTCTTCTGTTACAAAAGGATTTCAATTTTTTAAACATATTTGAACTCAAGACTTTTTCTGCATTCAATATGCACCATTCAAAGCCACATCATGACTTTACAAACCTTTTCTGACTTCATTTGCTATTTTTCATGCATTTCATGATTTATTTTGAGCTAAGATGACCCTGAGATTGAAAAGCACTGCAAATGAACGCTGAAATGGTTGAAAATTGGCATGGTATCATAATTTCACCCACGTAGCATGTGCTAAAACGTTGAGTGGGTTACGGCAAAAACTGGATGCACTTCGTGTACGAACTGGACAATCTCTTTCGAAGTGTCAGTGTTTTGGACGAAAACTCTTCTGCTACAAAAGGATTTCAATTTTTGAAACATATTTGAACTCAAGACTTTTTCTGCATTCAATATGCACCATTCAAAGCCACATCATCACTTTTCAACCATTTTCTGACTTCATTTGCTATTTGTCATGCATTTCATGATTTATTTTGAGCTAAGATGACCCTGAGATTGAAAAGCACTGCAAATGAACTCTGAAATGGTTAAAAATTGGCATGGTATCATAATTTCACCCACGAAGCATGTGCTAAAAAGTTGAGTGGGTTACGGCAAAAGCTGGATGCACTTCGTGTACGAACTGGACAATCTCTTTCGAAGTGTCAGGGTTTTGGATGAAAACTCTTCTGTTACAAAAGGATTTCTATTTTTTAAACATATTTGAACTCAAGACTTTTTCTACGTTCTATATGCACCATTCAAAGCCACATCCTCACTTTTCATACCTTTTCTGACTTCATTTGCTATTTTTCATGCATTTCATGATTTATTTTGACCTAAGATGACCCTGAGATTGAAAAGCACTGCAAATGAACTCTGAAATGGCTGAAAATTGGCATGGTATCATAATTTCACCCACGTAGCATGTGCTAAAAAGTTGAGAGGGTTACGGCAAAAACTGGATGCACTTCGTGTATGAACTGGACAACCTCTTTCGAAGTGTCGGGGTTTTGGACGAAAACTCTTCTGTTACAAAAGGATTTCAATTTTGGAACATATTTGAACTCAAGACTTTTTCTGCATTCAATATGCACCATTCAAAGCAACATCATCACTTTTCAACCATTTTCTAACTTCATTTGCTATTTTTCATGCATTTCATGATTTATTTTGAGCTAAGATGACCCTGAGATTGAAAAGCACTGCAAATGAACTCTGAAATGGTTGAAAATTGGCATGGTATCATAATTTTACCCACGTAGCATGTGCTAAAAATTTGAGTGGGTTACGGCAAAAACTGGATGCACTTCGTGTACGAACTGGACAATCTCTTTCGAAGTGTGAGGATTTTGGACGAAAACTCGTCTGTTACAAAAGGATTTCAATTTTTTAAACATATTTGAACTCAAGACTTTTTCTGCATTCAATATGCACCATTCAAAGCCACATCATGACTTTACAAACCTTTTCTGACTTCATTTGCTATTTTTCATGCATTTCATGATTTATTTTGAGCTAAGATGACCCTGAGATTGAAAAGCACTGCAAATGAACGCTGAAATGGTTGAAAATTGGCATGGTATCATAATTTCACCCACGTAGCATGTGCTAAAACGTTGAGTGGGTTACGGCAAAAACTGGATGCACTTCGTGTACGAACTGGACAATCTCTTTCGAAGTGTCAGTGTTTTGGACGAAAACTCTTCTGCTACAAAAGGATTTCAATTTTTTAAACATATTTGAACTCAAGACTTTTTCTGCATTCAATATGCACCATTCAAAGCCACATCATGACTTTACAAACCTTTTCTGACTTCATTTGCTATTTTTCATGCATTTCATGATTTATTTTGAGCTAAGATGACCCTGAGATTGAAAAGCACTGCAAATGAACGCTGAAATGGTTGAAAATTGGCATGGTATCATAATTTCACCCACATAGCATGTGCTAAAACGTTGAGTGGGTTACGGCAAAAACTGGATGCACTTCGTGTACGAACTGGACAATCTCTTTCGAAGTGTCAGTGTTTTGGACGAAAACTCTTCTGCTACAAAAGGATTTCAATTTTTGAAACATATTTGAACTCAAGACTTTTTCTGCATTCAATATGCACCATTCAAAGCCACATCATCACTTTTCAACCATTTTCTGACTTCATTTGCTATTTGTCATGCATTTCATGATTTATTTTGAGCTAAGATGACCCTGAGATTGAAAAGCACTGCAAATGAACTCTGAAATGGTTAAAAATTGGCATGGTATCATAATTTCACCCACGAAGCATGTGCTAAAAAGTTGAGTGGGTTACGGCAAAAACTGGATGCACTTCGTGTACGAGCTGGACAATCTCTTTCGAAGTGTCAGGGTTTTGGACGAAAACTCTTCTGTTACAAAAGGATTTCAATTTTTTAAACATATTTGAACTCAAGACTTTTTCTGCATTCAATATGAACCATTCAAAGCCACATCATCACTTTTCAACCCTTTTCTGACTTCATTTGCTATTTTTCATGCATTTCATGATTTATTTTGACCTAAGATGACCCTGAGATTGAAAAGCACTGCAAATTAACTCTGAAATCGTTGAAAATTGGCATGGTATCATAATTTCACCCACGTAGCTGTTGGGGAACGTTGCATGGGAAACAAAAATTTTCCTACGCACACATAAGATCTATCCATGGTGATGAGCATCTACGAGAGGGAGAGTGAATCTACATACCCTTGTAGATCGCTAAGCGGAAGCGTTAATAAACGCGGTTGATGTAGTCGAACGTCTTCGCGATCCAAATCGCCGAGCGTCCCGCGATCCAATCACGATCCTTCCGATCTAGTGCCGAACGGACGGCACCTCCGCGTTCAACACACGTACGGCTTGATGACGCCTTCACCTCCTCGATCCAGCGAGCGATGGTGAAGTAGTGGTTGAGTTCCAGCAGCACGACGGCGTGGTGATGGTGGTGAGGAACAATCTCTGCAAGGCTTCGCCAAGCGCTACGGAGATTATGACGGAGGAACTAGAGGGTTAGGGTTGCCGCACACGGCTTGGGGAAATCTTGATGTGTCACGTGTGCTAGCCCTGCCCCTCTATTTATATGTTGAGCCTTGGGGTCCAAACTTGGAGTAAAAGGCTCTTCCAAGTCGGTTTTGCCCGCACAAGGTCGGTTTGGCCCGCAGGGAAAGAGTCCAACTCGGATCCCTGCCGAACCGTGCACAGCCGCACACAAGCGGTAGTACCGCTTCACACAAGCGGTAGTACCGCTTGGGCGGTAGTACCGCTTCACACAAGCGGTAGTACCGCTCGGGCGGTAGTACCGCTTCACACAAGCGGTAGTACCGCTTACGCGGCAGCAAAACTACTTTTGCGCTTTCCAATACCTCGTGGGCTTTATCCCTTTGGCCCATATAAAGTGTTGCTGCACCCGAACACTTCGGTAAACATCCGGAACCCATTCCGGTGAACTCTGGAACTCTTCCGGAGATCGAAACACTATTATCACATATATCAATCTTTACCTCCGGACTCTTCCGGAGATCCTCGTCATGTCCGGGATCTTATCCGGGACTCCGAACAACTTTCGGTCACCAACATAATAACTCAATTATACTAATCGTCACCAAACGTTAAGTGTGTAGACCCTGCGGGTTCGAGAACTATGTAGACATGACCGAGACACCTCTACGGCCAATAACCAATAGCGGGACCTGGATGCCCATATTGGCTCCTACATATTCTACGAAGATCTTTATCGGTCGAACCTCTATGTCAAGGATTCAGTTAATCCCGTATGCTGTTCCCTTTGTTCTTCGGTATGTTACTTGCCCGAGATTCGATCGTCGGTATCACTATACCTAGTTCAATCTCGTTACCGGCAAGTCTCTTTACTCGTTCCGTAATACAAGATCCTGTGGCTAACTCTTTAGTCACTTTGCTTGCAAGGCTCAATGTGATGTTGTATTACCGAGTGGGCCCTGAGATACCTCTCCGTCATACGGAGTAACAAATCCCAGTCTTGATCCATGCCAACCCAACAGACACCCTCGGAGATACCTGTAGAGCACCTTTATAGTCACCCAGTTACGTTGCGACGTTTGATACACACAAGGTATTCCTCCGGTGTCAGTGAGTTGCATGATCTCATGGTCAAAGGAACAGATACTTGACATGCAGAAAACAATAGCAATAAACTGACACGATCAAATGCTACGTTTACAGTTTGGGTCTTGTCCATCACATCATTCTCCTAATGATGTGATCCCGTTATCAAATGACATCTCATGTCAATGGCTAGGAAACCTTAACCATCTTTGATCAACGAGCTAGTCAACTAGAGGCTTACTAGGGACACAGTGTTGTCTATGTACCCACACATGTATTTGAGTTTCCAATCAATACAATTATAGCATGGATAATAAACGATTATCATTAACAAGGAAATATAATAATAACCAATTTATTATTGCCTCTAGGGCATATTTCCAACAGTCTCCCTCTTGCACTAGAGTCAATAATCTAGTTCACATCACTATGTGATTTACATTGTAATGAATCGAACACCCATGCAGTTCTGGTGTTGTTCATGTTTAGCCCTTGGAAGAGGTTTAGTCATCGGATCTGCAACATTTAGATCCGTGTGTACTTTGCAAATATTTATGTCGTCCTCCTTGATGTAATCGCGGATGGAATTGAAACGTCGCTTTATGTGTCTGGTCCTCTTGTGAAATCTTGGTTCCTTGGCTAGAGCAATGGCACCAGTATTATCACAAAACAGAGTCATTGGGTTAAGTGCACTAGGCACTACTCCAAGATCTGTCATGAACTCCTTCATCCAGACACCTTCCTTCGCCGCCTCCGAGGCAGCGATGTACTCCGCTTCGCATGTAGAATCTGCTACCACGCTTTGCTTGGAACTGCACCAGCTAACCTCACCCCCATTAAGAATAAATACGTATCCGGTTTGCGACTTAGAGTCATCCGGATCAGTGTCAAAGCTTGCATCGACGTAACCCTTTACGACGAGCTCTTGATCACCTCCATAAACGAGAAACATGTCCTTAGTCCTTTTCAGGTACTTCAGGATATTCTTGACCGCCGTCCAGTGTTCCATTCCTGGATCACTTTGAAACCTTCCGACCATACTTATGGCAAGGCTGACATCGGGTCTTGTGCACAGCATTGCATACATGATAGAGCCTATGGCTGAAGCATAGGGGATGACACTCATCTTTTCTCTATCTTCTGCAGTCACTGGGCATTGAGTCTTACTCAACTTCACACCTTGCAAAACAGGCAAGAACCCCTTCTTGGACTGATCCATTTTGAACTTCTTCAAAATCTTATCAAGGTATGTGCTTTGTGAAAGTCCTATTAAGCGTCTTGATCTATCTCTATAGATCTTGATGCCTAATATGAAAGCAGCTTCTCCTAGGTCCTTCATTGAAAAACTCTTGTTCAAATATTCCTTTACGCTTTCCAGCATTTCTATATTGTTTCCAATCAGCAATATGTCATCCACATATAATATTAGAAACGCTATAGAGCTCCCACTCACTTTCTTGTAAATACAAGCTTCTCCGTAAACTTGTATAAACTCGAACGCTTTGATCACATCATCAAAACGAAGATTCCAACTCCGAGATGCTTGCACCAGTCCATAAATGGATCGCTGGAGTTTGCAAACTTTGTCAGCATTCTCTGGATCGACAAAACCTTCTGGTTGCATCATATACAACTCTTCCTTAAGGTAACCGTTAAGGAACGCTGTTTTGACATCCATCTGCCAAATTTCATAATCGAAAAAGGCAGCTATTGCTAACATGATTCTGACGGACTTAAGCATCGCTACGGGTGAGAAGGTCTCATCGTAGTCAACTCCTTGAACTTGTGAAAAACCCTTTGCCACAAGTCGAGCTTTATAGACGGTGACATTACCGTCCGCGTCCGTCTTCCTCTTAAAGATCCATTTGTTCTGAATGGCCTTACGCCCTTCAGGTAATACTTCCAAAGTCCATACTTTGTTTTCATACATGGATCCCATCTCGGATTTCATGGCCTCTAACCACTTCTCGGAATCCGGGCCCATCATCGCTTCTCCATAGCTCGTAGGTTCATCGTTGTTTAACAACATGACCTCTAAGACAGGGTTGCCGTACCACTCAGGAGCAGTACGCGTCCTTGTCAACCTACGAGGTTCGATAGCAACTTGATCCAAAGCTTCATGATCATCATCATTAACTTCCTCTTCAGCTAATGTAGGCTCCACAGAAACAACTTTCTGCGCTGCGCTACTCTCAGGTTGAAGTAAAGGTTCAATAACCTCATCAAGTTCTATCTTCCTCCCACTCAATTCTTTCGAGAGAAACTCTTTCTCAAGAAATGTTCCGTTTTTAGCGACAAACACTTTGCCCTCGGATCTGAGGTAGAAGGTATACCCAATTGTCTCTTTTGGGTATCCTATGAAGACGCATTTCTCCGCTTTGGGTTCCAGCTTTTCAGGCTGAAGCTTTTTGACATAAGCATCACATCCCCAAACTTTGAGAAACGACAGCTTTGGCTTCTTGCCAAACCAAAGTTCATATGGCGTCGTCTCAACGGATTTCGATGGTGCCCTATTTAAAGTGAATGCAGCTGTCTCTAATGCATAACCCCAAAACGATAGTGGCAAATCGGCAAGAGACATCATAGATCGCACCATATCTAATAAGGTTCGATTACGACGTTCGGACACACCATTACGCTGTGGTGTTCCAGGCGGTGTCAATTGTGAAACAATTCCACACTGTCTTAAGTGACTTCCAAACTCATAACTCAGATATTCTCCTCCTCGATCAGATCGTAGGAATTTAATCTTCTTGTTACGATGATTCTCAACTTCACTCTGAAATTGTTTGAACTTTTCAAATGTTTCAGACTTGTGTTTCATTAAGTAAATATACCCATATCTACTTAAGTCATCAGTGAAGGTGAGAAAGTAACGATAACCACCGCGCGCCTCAATACTCATTGGACCGCACACATCAGTATGTATGATTTCCAATAAGTCACTTGCCCGTTCCATTATTCCAGAGAACGGCGTTTTAGTCATCTTGCCCATGAGGCATGGCTCACATGTGTCAAGTGATTCAAAATCAAGTGACTCCAAAAGTCCATCAGCATGGAGCTTCCTCATGCGTTTTACGCCAATATGACCTAAACGGCAGTGCCACAAGAAAGTGGTATTATCATTATCAATTCTACATCTTTTGGCATCAATGTTATGAACATGTGTATTATTACTATCGAGATTCAATAAGAATAAACCCCTCACATTGGGTGCATGACCATAAAAGATATTACTCATATAAATAGAACAACCATTATTCTCTGATTTAAATGAGTAACCGTCTCGCAATAAACAAGATCCAGATATAATGTTCATGCTTAACGCAGGCACCAAATAACACTTATTTAGGTTCATCACTAATCCCGACGGTAATCGAAGAGCGAGCGTGCCGACGGCGATCACATCAACCTTGGAACCATTTCCCACGCGCATCGTCACTTCGTCCTTTGCCAGCCTCCGTCTATTCCGCAGTTCCTGTTTTGAGTTGCAAATATGAGCAACCGCACCGGTATCAAATACCCAGGCACTACAACGAGAGTTGGTAAGGTACACATCAATAACATGTATATCATATATACCTTGTTTGTTGTTGGCCGCCTTCTTGTCAGCCAAATACTTGGGGCAGTTCCGCTTCCAGTGTCCAGTTCCCTTGCAATGAAAACACTCAGTTTCTGGTTTGGGTCCAGCCTTGGGTTTCTTCACGAGAGGAGCAACTGCTTTGCCACTCTTCTTAGAGTTACCCTTCTTACCCTTGCCATTTTTCTTGAAACTAGTGGTTTTATTGACCATCAACACTTGATGCTCCTTCTGAATTTCAGACTCAGCGACTTTCAGCATCGCAAACAGCTCGGCGACTGACTTGTTCATCCCGTGCATGTTATAGTTCAACACGAAGCTCTTGTAGCTAGGCGGCAATGATTGAAGAACTCTGTCAGTGATAGCCTCTGGCGGAAGGGGCATCCCTAACTCAGCCAGACGGGTGGAGTACCCAGACATTCTGAGCACGTGATCACTGATAGACCCGTTCTCCTCCATCTTGCAAGCATAGAACTTATCGGAGATCTCATATCTCTCGATCCGGGCATTCTTCTGAAAGATAAACTTCAACTCCTGGAACATCTCATATGCTCCATGACGTTCAAAACGTCTTTGAAGTCCCGGTTCTAAGCCATACAACATTGCACATTGAACTATTGAGTAATCATCAGAATGAGCCTGCCAGGCGTTCACAACGTCTAGAGACTCAACTGGAGCGGGTGGATCACCAAGCGGTGCATCAAGGACATAAGCCTTCTGGGAAGCCGTAAGGATAATCCTTAGATTACGGGCCCAGTCCACAAAGTTACTTCCATCATCTTTCAACTTAGCTTTCTCTAGGAACGCATTAAAATTCAGGGGTGCTACTGCGCGAGCCATGATCTACAACATAAATATAGCAAAGACAACTTAGACTATTGTTCTTAGATAATGAGTTTAGTTAATCATATTTTAAAAAAAACCCCACTCAAATTGACATCCCTCCGATCATTCGAGTGTAACATGATCCAAATCCACCAACTCAAGTCCGATCATCACGTGAGTTGAGGTGGTTTCAATGGTGAACATCTTCATGTTGATCATATCTACTATATGACTCATGTTCGACCTTTCGGTCTCTTGTGTTCCGAGGCCATGTCTGTACATGCTAGGCTCGTCAAGTTTAACCCGAGTGTTCCGCACGTGCAACATGGCTTGCACCCGTTGTATGCGAACGTAGAGTCTATCACACCCGATCATCACGGCGTGTCTCGAAACGACGAACTTTCGCAACGGTGCACACTTGGGGAGAACACAATTTATCTTGAAATTTAAGTGAGGGATCACCTTATAATGCTACCGTCGTCCTAAGCAAAATAAGATGCATAAAAGGATTAACATCACATGCAAATCATAAGTGACATGATATGGCCATGAACTTGTGCTTTTGATCTCCATCTCCAAAGCACCGGCATGATCTCCATCGTCACCGGCATGACACCATGATCTCCATCATCTTGATCTCCATCAACGTGTCGCCATAAGGTTGTCGCGCCGACTGTTGCTTCCACGACTATTGCTAACGTTTAGCGATAAAGTAAAGCATTACATAGCGCTTAATGATTGACACGCAGGTCATACAATAATTAAAGACAACTCTATGGCTCCTGCCAGTTGCCATATTCATCGACATGCAAGTCGTGATATTCTATACAACACATGATCATCTCATACATCACATATATCTCATCATGTAATTGGCCATATCACATCACAACATACCCTGCAAAAACAAGTTAGACGTCCTCTAATTGTTGTTGCAAATTTTACGTGGCTGCTATGGGTTTGCAAGAACCGTTCTTACCTACGCAAAACCACAACGTGGTGTAGTGATTGCTTTTTGATCTTCTAAAAGAACCCTCTTCATTGAAATCGATTCAACTAAAGTGAGAGAGACAGACACCCGCTAGCCATCTTTATGCAACGAAGTTACATGTTAGTTGAAGGAACTTGTCTCGCGTAAGTGTACGCGTAATGTCGGTCCGGGCCGCTTCATCTCACAGTACCGCCGAATCAAATATCAACTAGTAACGGCAAGCAATATGTATACACCCACGCCCACAACTCGTTTGTGTTCTACTCGAGATCTCATCTACGCATAGACCTAGCTCATGATGCCACTGTTGGGGAACGTTGCATGGGAAACAAAAATTTTCCTACGCACACATAAGATCTATCCATGGTGATGAGCATCTACGAGAGGGAGAGTGAATCTACATACCCTTGTAGATCGCTAAGCGGAAGCGTTAATAAACGCGGTTGATGTAGTCGAACGTCTTCGCGATCCAAATCGCCGAGCGTCCCGCGATCCAATCACGATCCTTCCGATCTAGTGCCGAACGGACGGCACCTCCGCGTTCAACACACGTACGGCTTGATGACGCCTTCACCTCCTCGATCCAGCGAGCGATGGTGAAGTAGTGGTTGAGTTCCAGCAGCACGACGGCGTGGTGATGGTGGTGAGGAACAATCTCTGCAGGGCTTCGCCAAGCGCTACGGAGATTATGACGGAGGAACTAGAGGGTTAGGGTTGCCGCACACGGCTTGGGGAAATCTTGATGTGTCACGTGTGCTAGCCCTGCCCCTCTATTTATATGTTGAGCCTTGGGGTCCAAACTTGGAGTAAAAGGCTCTTCCAAGTCGGTTTTGCCCGCACAAGGTCGGTTTGGCCCGCAGGGAAAGAGTCCAACTCGGATCCCTGCCGAACCGTGCACAGCCGCACACAAGCGGTAGTACCGCTTCACACAAGCGGTAGTACCGCTTGGGCGGTAGTACCGCTTCACACAAGCGGTAGTACCGCTCGGGCGGTAGTACCGCTTCACACAAGCGGTAGTACCGCTTACGCGGCAGCAAAACTACTTTTGCGCTTTCCAATACCTCGTGGGCTTTATCCCTTTGGCCCATATAAAGTGTTGCTGCACCCGAACACTTCGGTAAACATCCGGAACCCATTCCGGTGAACTCTGGAACTCTTCCGGAGATCGAAACACTATTATCACATATATCAATCTTTACCTCCGGACTCTTCCGGAGATCCTCGTCATGTCCGGGATCTTATCCGGGACTCCGAACAACTTTCGGTCACCAACATAATAACTCAATTATACTAATCGTCACCAAACGTTAAGTGTGTAGACCCTGCGGGTTCGAGAACTATGTAGACATGACCGAGACACCTCTACGGCCAATAACCAATAGCGGGACCTGGATGCCCATATTGGCTCCTACATATTCTACGAAGATCTTTATCGGTCGAACCTCTATGTCAAGGATTCAGTTAATCCCGTATGCTGTTCCCTTTGTTCTTCGGTATGTTACTTGCCCGAGATTCGATCGTCGGTATCACTATACCTAGTTCAATCTCGTTACCGGCAAGTCTCTTTACTCGTTCCGTAATACAAGATCCTGTGGCTAACTCTTTAGTCACTTTGCTTGCAAGGCTCAATGTGATGTTGTATTACCGAGTGGGCCCTGAGATACCTCTCCGTCATACGGAGTAACAAATCCCAGTCTTGATCCATGCCAACCCAACAGACACCCTCGGAGATACCTGTAGAGCACCTTTATAGTCACCCAGTTACGTTGCGACGTTTGATACACACAAGGTATTCCTCCGGTGTCAGTGAGTTGCATGATCTCATGGTCAAAGGAACAGATACTTGACATGCAGAAAACAATAGCAATAAACTGACACGATCAAATGCTACGTTTACAGTTTGGGTCTTGTCCATCACATCATTCTCCTAATGATGTGATCCCGTTATCAAATGACATCTCATGTCAATGGCTAGGAAACCTTAACCATCTTTGATCAACGAGCTAGTCAACTAGAGGCTTACTAGGGACACAGTGTTGTCTATGTACCCACACATGTATTTGAGTTTCCAATCAATACAATTATAGCATGGATAATAAACGATTATCATTAACAAGGAAATATAATAATAACCAATTTATTATTGCCTCTAGGGCATATTTCCAACAGTCTCCCTCTTGCACTAGAGTCAATAATCTAGTTCACATCACTATGTGATTTACATTGTAATGAATCGAACACCCATGCAGTTCTGGTGTTGTTCATGTTTAGCCCTTGGAAGAGGTTTAGTCATCGGATCTGCAACATTTAGATCCGTGTGTACTTTGCAAATATTTATGTCGTCCTCCTTGATGTAATCGCGGATGGAATTGAAACGTCGCTTTATGTGTCTGGTCCTCTTGTGAAATCTTGGTTCCTTGGCTAGAGCAATGGCACCAGTATTATCACAAAACAGAGTCATTGGGTTAAGTGCACTAGGCACTACTCCAAGATCTGTCATGAACTCCTTCATCCAGACACCTTCCTTCGCCGCCTCCGAGGCAGCGATGTACTCCGCTTCGCATGTAGAATCTGCTACCACGCTTTGCTTGGAACTGCACCAGCTAACCTCACCCCCATTAAGAATAAATACGTATCCGGTTTGCGACTTAGAGTCATCCGGATCAGTGTCAAAGCTTGCATCGACGTAACCCTTTACGACGAGCTCTTGATCACCTCCATAAACGAGAAACATGTCCTTAGTCCTTTTCAGGTACTTCAGGATATTCTTGACCGCCGTCCAGTGTTCCATTCCTGGATCACTTTGAAACCTTCCGACCATACTTATGGCAAGGCTGACATCGGGTCTTGTGCACAGCATTGCATACATGATAGAGCCTATGGCTGAAGCATAGGGGATGACACTCATCTTTTCTCTATCTTCTGCAGTCACTGGGCATTGAGTCTTACTCAACTTCACACCTTGCAAAACAGGCAAGAACCCCTTCTTGGACTGATCCATTTTGAACTTCTTCAAAATCTTATCAAGGTATGTGCTTTGTGAAAGTCCTATTAAGCGTCTTGATCTATCTCTATAGATCTTGATGCCTAATATGAAAGCAGCTTCTCCTAGGTCCTTCATTGAAAAACTCTTGTTCAAATATTCCTTTACGCTTTCCAGCATTTCTATATTGTTTCCAATCAGCAATATGTCATCCACATATAATATTAGAAACGCTATAGAGCTCCCACTCACTTTCTTGTAAATACAAGCTTCTCCGTAAACTTGTATAAACTCGAACGCTTTGATCACATCATCAAAACGAAGATTCCAACTCCGAGATGCTTGCACCAGTCCATAAATGGATCGCTGGAGTTTGCAAACTTTGTCAGCATTCTCTGGATCGACAAAACCTTCTGGTTGCATCATATACAACTCTTCCTTAAGGTAACCGTTAAGGAACGCTGTTTTGACATCCATCTGCCAAATTTCATAATCGAAAAAGGCAGCTATTGCTAACATGATTCTGACGGACTTAAGCATCGCTACGGGTGAGAAGGTCTCATCGTAGTCAACTCCTTGAACTTGTGAAAAACCCTTTGCCACAAGTCGAGCTTTATAGACGGTGACATTACCGTCCGCGTCCGTCTTCCTCTTAAAGATCCATTTGTTCTGAATGGCCTTACGCCCTTCAGGTAATACTTCCAAAGTCCATACTTTGTTTTCATACATGGATCCCATCTCGGATTTCATGGCCTCTAACCACTTCTCGGAATCCGGGCCCATCATCGCTTCTCCATAGCTCGTAGGTTCATCGTTGTTTAACAACATGACCTCTAAGACAGGGTTGCCGTACCACTCAGGAGCAGTACGCGTCCTTGTCAACCTATGAGGTTCGATAGCAACTTGATCCAAAGCTTCATGATCATCATCATTAACTTCCTCTTCAGCTAATGTAGGCTCCACAGAAACAACTTTCTGCGCTGCGCTACTCTCAGGTTGAAGTAAAGGTTCAATAACCTCATCAAGTTCTATCTTCCTCCCACTCAATTCTTTCGAGAGAAACTCTTTCTCAAGAAATGTTCCGTTTTTAGCGACAAACACTTTGCCCTCGGATCTGAGGTAGAAGGTATACCCAATTGTCTCTTTTGGGTATCCTATGAAGACGCATTTCTCCGCTTTGGGTTCCAGCTTTTCAGGCTGAAGCTTTTTGACATAAGCATCACATCCCCAAACTTTGAGAAATGACAGCTTTGGCTTCTTGCCAAACCAAAGTTCATATGGCGTCGTCTCAACGGATTTCGATGGTGCCCTATTTAAAGTGAATGCAGCTGTCTCTAATGCATAACCCCAAAACGATAGTGGCAAATCGGCAAGAGACATCATAGATCGCACCATATCTAATAAGGTTCGATTACGACGTTCGGACACACCATTACGCTGTGGTGTTCCAGGCGGTGTCAATTGTGAAACAATTCCACACTGTCTTAAGTGACTTCCAAACTCATAACTCAGATATTCTCCTCCTCGATCAGATCGTAGGAATTTAATCTTCTTGTTACGATGATTCTCAACTTCACTCTGAAATTGTTTGAACTTTTCAAATGTTTCAGACTTGTGTTTCATTAAGTAAATATACCCATATCTACTTAAGTCATCAGTGAAGGTGAGAAAGTAACGATAACCACCGCGCGCCTCAATACTCATTGGACCGCACACATCAGTATGTATGATTTCCAATAAGTCACTTGCCCGTTCCATTATTCCAGAGAACGGCGTTTTAGTCATCTTGCCCATGAGGCATGGCTCACATGTGTCAAGTGATTCAAAATCAAGTGACTCCAAAAGTCCATCAGCATGGAGCTTCCTCATGCGTTTTACGCCAATATGACCTAAACGGCAGTGCCACAAGAAAGTGGTATTATCATTATCAATTCTACATCTTTTGGCATCAATGTTATGAACATGTGTATTATTACTATCGAGATTCAATAAGAATAAACCCCTCACATTGGGTGCATGACCATAAAAGATATTACTCATATAAATAGAACAACCATTATTCTCTGATTTAAATGAGTAACCGTCTCGCAATAAACAAGATCCAGATATAATGTTCATGCTTAACGCAGGCACCAAATAACACTTATTTAGGTTCATCACTAATCCCGACGGTAATCGAAGAGCGAGCGTGCCGACGGCGATCACATCAACCTTGGAACCATTTCCCACGCGCATCGTCACTTCGTCCTTTGCCAGCCTCCGTCTATTCCGCAGTTCCTGTTTTGAGTTGCAAATATGAGCAACCGCACCGGTATCAAATACCCAGGCACTACAACGAGAGTTGGTAAGGTACACATCAATAACATGTATATCATATATACCTTGTTTGTTGTTGGCCGCCTTCTTGTCAGCCAAATACTTGGGGCAGTTCCGCTTCCAGTGTCCAGTTCCCTTGCAATGAAAACACTCAGTTTCTGGTTTGGGTCCAGCCTTGGGTTTCTTCACGAGAGGAGCAACTGCTTTGCCACTCTTCTTAGAGTTACCCTTCTTACCCTTGCCATTTTTCTTGAAACTAGTGGTTTTATTGACCATCAACACTTGATGCTCCTTCTGAATTTCAGACTCAGCGACTTTCAGCATCGCAAACAGCTCGGCGACTGACTTGTTCATCCCGTGCATGTTATAGTTCAACACGAAGCTCTTGTAGCTAGGCGGCAATGATTGAAGAACTCTGTCAGTGATAGCCTCTGGCGGAAGGGGCATCCCTAACTCAGCCAGACGGGTGGAGTACCCAGACATTCTGAGCACGTGATCACTGATAGACCCGTTCTCCTCCATCTTGCAAGCATAGAACTTATCGGAGATCTCATATCTCTCGATCCGGGCATTCTTCTGAAAGATAAACTTCAACTCCTGGAACATCTCATATGCTCCATGACGTTCAAAACGTCTTTGAAGTCCCGGTTCTAAGCCATACAACATTGCACATTGAACTATTGAGTAATCATCAGAATGAGCCTGCCAGGCGTTCACAACGTCTAGAGACTCAACTGGAGCGGGTGGATCACCAAGCGGTGCATCAAGGACATAAGCCTTCTGGGAAGCCGTAAGGATAATCCTTAGATTACGGGCCCAGTCCACAAAGTTACTTCCATCATCTTTCAACTTAGCTTTCTCTAGGAACGCATTAAAATTCAGGGGTGCTACTGCGCGAGCCATGATCTACAACATAAATATAGCAAAGACAACTTAGACTATTGTTCTTAGATAATGAGTTTAGTTAATCATATTTAAAAAAAAACCCCACTCAAATTGACATCCCTCCGATCATTCGAGTGTAACATGATCCAAATCCACCAACTCAAGTCCGATCATCACGTGAGTTGAGGTGGTTTCAATGGTGAACATCTTCATGTTGATCATATCTACTATATGACTCATGTTCGACCTTTCGGTCTCTTGTGTTCCGAGGCCATGTCTGTACATGCTAGGCTCGTCAAGTTTAACCCGAGTGTTCCGCACGTGCAACATGGCTTGCACCCGTTGTATGCGAACGTAGAGTCTATCACACCCGATCATCACGGCGTGTCTCGAAACGACGAACTTTCGCAACGGTGCACACTTGGGGAGAACACAATTTATCTTGAAATTTAAGTGAGGGATCACCTTATAATGCTACCGTCGTCCTAAGCAAAATAAGATGCATAAAAGGATTAACATCACATGCAAATCATAAGTGACATGATATGGCCATGAACTTGTGCTTTTGATCTCCATCTCCAAAGCACCGGCATGATCTCCATCGTCACCGGCATGACACCATGATCTCCATCATCTTGATCTCCATCAACGTGTCGCCATAAGGTTGTCGCGCCGACTGTTGCTTCCACGACTATTGCTAACGTTTAGCGATAAAGTAAAGCATTACATAGCGCTTAATGATTGACACGCAGGTCATACAATAATTAAAGACAACTCTATGGCTCCTGCCAGTTGCCATATTCATCGACATGCAAGTCGTGATATTCTATACAACACATGATCATCTCATACATCACATATATCTCATCATGTAATTGGCCATATCACATCACAACATACCCTGCAAAAACAAGTTAGACGTCCTCTAATTGTTGTTGCAAATTTTACGTGGCTGCTATGGGTTTGCAAGAACCGTTCTTACCTACGCAAAACCACAACGTGGTGTAGTGATTGCTTTTTGATCTTCTAAAAGAACCCTCTTCATTGAAATCGATTCAACTAAAGTGAGAGAGACAGACACCCGCTAGCCATCTTTATGCAACGAAGTTACATGTTAGTTGAAGGAACCTGTCTCGCGTAAGTGTACGCGTAATGTCGGTCCGGGCCGCTTCATCTCACAGTACCGCCGAATCAAATATCAACTAGTAACGGCAAGCAATATGTATACACCCACGCCCACAACTCGTTTGTGTTCTACTCGAGATCTCATCTACGCATAGACCTAGCTCATGATGCCACTGTTGGGGAACGTTGCATGGGAAACAAAAATTTTCCTACGCACACATAAGATCTATCCATGGTGATGAGCATCTACGAGAGGGAGAGTGAATCTACATACCCTTGTAGATCGCTAAGCGGAAGCGTTAATAAACGCGGTTGATGTAGTCGAACGTCTTCGCGATCCAAATCGCCGAGCGTCCCGCGATCCAATCACGATCCTTCCGATCTAGTGCCGAACGGACGGCACCTCCGCGTTCAACACACGTACGGCTTGATGACGCCTTCACCTCCTCGATCCAGCGAGCGATGGTGAAGTAGTGGTTGAGTTCCAGCAGCACGACGGCGTGGTGATGGTGGTGAGGAACAATCTCTGCAGGGCTTCGCCAAGCGCTACGGAGATTATGACGGAGGAACTAGAGGGTTAGGGTTGCCGCACACGGCTTGGGGAAATCTTGATGTGTCACGTGTGCTAGCCCTGCCCCTCTATTTATATGTTGAGCCTTGGGGTCCAAACTTGGAGTAAAAGGCTCTTCCAAGTCGGTTTTGCCCGCACAAGGTCGGTTTGGCCCGCAGGGAAAGAGTCCAACTCGGATCCCTGCCGAACCGTGCACAGCCGCACACAAGCGGTAGTACCGCTTCACACAAGCGGTAGTACCGCTTGGGCGGTAGTACCGCTTCACACAAGCGGTAGTACCGCTCGGGCGGTAGTACCGCTTCACACAAGCGGTAGTACCGCTTACGCGGCAGCAAAACTACTTTTGCGCTTTCCAATACCTCGTGGGCTTTATCCCTTTGGCCCATATAAAGTGTTGCTGCACCCGAACACTTCGGTAAACATCCGGAACCCATTCCGGTGAACTCTGGAACTCTTCCGGAGATCGAAACACTATTATCACATATATCAATCTTTACCTCCGGACTCTTCCGGAGATCCTCGTCATGTCCGGGATCTTATCCGGGACTCCGAACAACTTTCGGTCACCAACATAATAACTCAATTATACTAATCGTCACCAAACGTTAAGTGTGTAGACCCTGCGGGTTCGAGAACTATGTAGACATGACCGAGACACCTCTACGGCCAATAACCAATAGCGGGACCTGGATGCCCATATTGGCTCCTACATATTCTACGAAGATCTTTATCGGTCGAACCTCTATGTCAAGGATTCAGTTAATCCCGTATGCTGTTCCCTTTGTTCTTCGGTATGTTACTTGCCCGAGATTCGATCGTCGGTATCACTATACCTAGTTCAATCTCGTTACCGGCAAGTCTCTTTACTCGTTCCGTAATACAAGATCCTGTGGCTAACTCTTTAGTCACTTTGCTTGCAAGGCTCAATGTGATGTTGTATTACCGAGTGGGCCCTGAGATACCTCTCCGTCATACGGAGTAACAAATCCCAGTCTTGATCCATGCCAACCCAACAGACACCCTCGGAGATACCTGTAGAGCACCTTTATAGTCACCCAGTTACGTTGCGACGTTTGATACACACAAGGTATTCCTCCGGTGTCAGTGAGTTGCATGATCTCATGGTCAAAGGAACAGATACTTGACATGCAGAAAACAATAGCAATAAACTGACACGATCAAATGCTACGTTTACAGTTTGGGTCTTGTCCATCACATCATTCTCCTAATGATGTGATCCCGTTATCAAATGACATCTCATGTCAATGGCTAGGAAACCTTAACCATCTTTGATCAACGAGCTAGTCAACTAGAGGCTTACTAGGGACACAGTGTTGTCTATGTACCCACACATGTATTTGAGTTTCCAATCAATACAATTATAGCATGGATAATAAACGATTATCATTAACAAGGAAATATAATAATAACCAATTTATTATTGCCTCTAGGGCATATTTCCAACAGTCTCCCTCTTGCACTAGAGTCAATAATCTAGTTCACATCACTATGTGATTTACATTGTAATGAATCGAACACCCATGCAGTTCTGGTGTTGTTCATGTTTAGCCCTTGGAAGAGGTTTAGTCATCGGATCTGCAACATTTAGATCCGTGTGTACTTTGCAAATATTTATGTCGTCCTCCTTGATGTAATCGCGGATGGAATTGAAACGTCGCTTTATGTGTCTGGTCCTCTTGTGAAATCTTGGTTCCTTGGCTAGAGCAATGGCACCAGTATTATCACAAAACAGAGTCATTGGGTTAAGTGCACTAGGCACTACTCCAAGATCTGTCATGAACTCCTTCATCCAGACACCTTCCTTCGCCGCCTCCGAGGCAGCGATGTACTCCGCTTCGCATGTAGAATCTGCTACCACGCTTTGCTTGGAACTGCACCAGCTAACCTCACCCCCATTAAGAATAAATACGTATCCGGTTTGCGACTTAGAGTCATCCGGATCAGTGTCAAAGCTTGCATCGACGTAACCCTTTACGACGAGCTCTTGATCACCTCCATAAACGAGAAACATGTCCTTAGTCCTTTTCAGGTACTTCAGGATATTCTTGACCGCCGTCCAGTGTTCCATTCCTGGATCACTTTGAAACCTTCCGACCATACTTATGGCAAGGCTGACATCGGGTCTTGTGCACAGCATTGCATACATGATAGAGCCTATGGCTGAAGCATAGGGGATGACACTCATCTTTTCTCTATCTTCTGCAGTCACTGGGCATTGAGTCTTACTCAACTTCACACCTTGCAAAACAGGCAAGAACCCCTTCTTGGACTGATCCATTTTGAACTTCTTCAAAATCTTATCAAGGTATGTGCTTTGTGAAAGTCCTATTAAGCGTCTTGATCTATCTCTATAGATCTTGATGCCTAATATGAAAGCAGCTTCTCCTAGGTCCTTCATTGAAAAACTCTTGTTCAAATATTCCTTTACGCTTTCCAGCATTTCTATATTGTTTCCAATCAGCAATATGTCATCCACATATAATATTAGAAACGCTATAGAGCTCCCACTCACTTTCTTGTAAATACAAGCTTCTCCGTAAACTTGTATAAACTCGAACGCTTTGATCACATCATCAAAACGAAGATTCCAACTCCGAGATGCTTGCACCAGTCCATAAATGGATCGCTGGAGTTTGCAAACTTTGTCAGCATTCTCTGGATCGACAAAACCTTCTGGTTGCATCATATACAACTCTTCCTTAAGGTAACCGTTAAGGAACGCTGTTTTGACATCCATCTGCCAAATTTCATAATCGAAAAAGGCAGCTATTGCTAACATGATTCTGACGGACTTAAGCATCGCTACGGGTGAGAAGGTCTCATCGTAGTCAACTCCTTGAACTTGTGAAAAACCCTTTGCCACAAGTCGAGCTTTATAGACGGTGACATTACCGTCCGCGTCCGTCTTCCTCTTAAAGATCCATTTGTTCTGAATGGCCTTACGCCCTTCAGGTAATACTTCCAAAGTCCATACTTTGTTTTCATACATGGATCCCATCTCGGATTTCATGGCCTCTAACCACTTCTCGGAATCCGGGCCCATCATCGCTTCTCCATAGCTCGTAGGTTCATCGTTGTTTAACAACATGACCTCTAAGACAGGGTTGCCGTACCACTCAGGAGCAGTACGCGTCCTTGTCAACCTACGAGGTTCGATAGCAACTTGATCCAAAGCTTCATGATCATCATCATTAACTTCCTCTTCAGCTAATGTAGGCTCCACAGAAACAACTTTCTGCGCTGCGCTACTCTCAGGTTGAAGTAAAGGTTCAATAACCTCATCAAGTTCTATCTTCCTCCCACTCAATTCTTTCGAGAGAAACTCTTTCTCAAGAAATGTTCCGTTTTTAGCGACAAACACTTTGCCCTCGGATCTGAGGTAGAAGGTATACCCAATTGTCTCTTTTGGGTATCCTATGAAGACGCATTTCTCCGCTTTGGGTTCCAGCTTTTCAGGCTGAAGCTTTTTGACATAAGCATCACATCCCCAAACTTTGAGAAACGACAGCTTTGGCTTCTTGCCAAACCAAAGTTCATATGGCGTCGTCTCAACGGATTTCGATGGTGCCCTATTTAAAGTGAATGCAGCTGTCTCTAATGCATAACCCCAAAACGATAGTGGCAAATCGGCAAGAGACATCATAGATCGCACCATATCTAATAAGGTTCGATTACGACGTTCGGACACACCATTACGCTGTGGTGTTCCAGGCGGTGTCAATTGTGAAACAATTCCACACTGTCTTAAGTGACTTCCAAACTCATAACTCAGATATTCTCCTCCTCGATCAGATCGTAGGAATTTAATCTTCTTGTTACGATGATTCTCAACTTCACTCTGAAATTGTTTGAACTTTTCAAATGTTTCAGACTTGTGTTTCATTAAGTAAATATACCCATATCTACTTAAGTCATCAGTGAAGGTGAGAAAGTAACGATAACCACCGCGCGCCTCAATACTCATTGGACCGCACACATCAGTATGTATGATTTCCAATAAGTCACTTGCCCGTTCCATTATTCCAGAGAACGGCGTTTTAGTCATCTTGCCCATGAGGCATGGCTCACATGTGTCAAGTGATTCAAAATCAAGTGACTCCAAAAGTCCATCAGCATGGAGCTTCCTCATGCGTTTTACGCCAATATGACCTAAACGGCAGTGCCACAAGAAAGTGGTATTATCATTATCAATTCTACATCTTTTGGCATCAATGTTATGAACATGTGTATTATTACTATCGAGATTCAATAAGAATAAACCCCTCACATTGGGTGCATGACCATAAAAGATATTACTCATATAAATAGAACAACCATTATTCTCTGATTTAAATGAGTAACCGTCTCGCAATAAACAAGATCCAGATATAATGTTCATGCTTAACGCAGGCACCAAATAACACTTATTTAGGTTCATCACTAATCCCGACGGTAATCGAAGAGCGAGCGTGCCGACGGCGATCACATCAACCTTGGAACCATTTCCCACGCGCATCGTCACTTCGTCCTTTGCCAGCCTCCGTCTATTCCGCAGTTCCTGTTTTGAGTTGCAAATATGAGCAACCGCACCGGTATCAAATACCCAGGCACTACAACGAGAGTTGGTAAGGTACACATCAATAACATGTATATCATATATACCTTGTTTGTTGTTGGCCGCCTTCTTGTCAGCCAAATACTTGGGGCAGTTCCGCTTCCAGTGTCCAGTTCCCTTGCAATGAAAACACTCAGTTTCTGGTTTGGGTCCAGCCTTGGGTTTCTTCACGAGAGGAGCAACTGCTTTGCCACTCTTCTTAGAGTTACCCTTCTTACCCTTGCCATTTTTCTTGAAACTAGTGGTTTTATTGACCATCAACACTTGATGCTCCTTCTGAATTTCAGACTCAGCGACTTTCAGCATCGCAAACAGCTCGGCGACTGACTTGTTCATCCCGTGCATGTTATAGTTCAACACGAAGCTCTTGTAGCTAGGCGGCAATGATTGAAGAACTCTGTCAGTGATAGCCTCTGGCGGAAGGGGCATCCCTAACTCAGCCAGACGGGTGGAGTACCCAGACATTCTGAGCACGTGATCACTGATAGACCCGTTCTCCTCCATCTTGCAAGCATAGAACTTATCGGAGATCTCATATCTCTCGATCCGGGCATTCTTCTGAAAGATAAACTTCAACTCCTGGAACATCTCATATGCTCCATGACGTTCAAAACGTCTTTGAAGTCCCGGTTCTAAGCCATACAACATTGCACATTGAACTATTGAGTAATCATCAGAATGAGCCTGCCAGGCGTTCACAACGTCTAGAGACTCAACTGGAGCGGGTGGATCACCAAGCGGTGCATCAAGGACATAAGCCTTCTGGGAAGCCGTAAGGATAATCCTTAGATTACGGGCCCAGTCCACAAAGTTACTTCCATCATCTTTCAACTTAGCTTTCTCTAGGAACGCATTAAAATTCAGGGGTGCTACTGCGCGAGCCATGATCTACAACATAAATATAGCAAAGACAACTTAGACTATTGTTCTTAGATAATGAGTTTAGTTAATCATATTTTAAAAAAAACCCCACTCAAATTGACATCCCTCCGATCATTCGAGTGTAACATGATCCAAATCCACCAACTCAAGTCCGATCATCACGTGAGTTGAGGTGGTTTCAATGGTGAACATCTTCATGTTGATCATATCTACTATATGACTCATGTTCGACCTTTCGGTCTCTTGTGTTCCGAGGCCATGTCTGTACATGCTAGGCTCGTCAAGTTTAACCCGAGTGTTCCGCACGTGCAACATGGCTTGCACCCGTTGTATGCGAACGTAGAGTCTATCACACCCGATCATCACGGCGTGTCTCGAAACGACGAACTTTCGCAACGGTGCACACTTGGGGAGAACACAATTTATCTTGAAATTTAAGTGAGGGATCACCTTATAATGCTACCGTCGTCCTAAGCAAAATAAGATGCATAAAAGGATTAACATCACATGCAAATCATAAGTGACATGATATGGCCATGAACTTGTGCTTTTGATCTCCATCTCCAAAGCACCGGCATGATCTCCATCGTCACCGGCATGACACCATGATCTCCATCATCTTGATCTCCATCAACGTGTCGCCATAAGGTTGTCGCGCCGACTGTTGCTTCCACGACTATTGCTAACGTTTAGCGATAAAGTAAAGCATTACATAGCGCTTAATGATTGACACGCAGGTCATACAATAATTAAAGACAACTCTATGGCTCCTGCCAGTTGCCATATTCATCGACATGCAAGTCGTGATATTCTATACAACACATGATCATCTCATACATCACATATATCTCATCATGTAATTGGCCATATCACATCACAACATACCCTGCAAAAACAAGTTAGACGTCCTCTAATTGTTGTTGCAAATTTTACGTGGCTGCTATGGGTTTGCAAGAACCGTTCTTACCTACGCAAAACCACAACGTGGTGTAGTGATTGCTTTTTGATCTTCTAAAAGAACCCTCTTCATTGAAATCGATTCAACTAAAGTGAGAGAGACAGACACCCGCTAGCCATCTTTATGCAACGAAGTTACATGTTAGTTGAAGGAACCTGTCTCGCGTAAGTGTACGCGTAATGTCGGTCCGGGCCGCTTCATCTCACAGTACCGCCGAATCAAATATCAACTAGTAACGGCAAGCAATATGTATACACCCACGCCCACAACTCGTTTGTGTTCTACTCGAGATCTCATCTACGCATAGACCTAGCTCATGATGCCACTGTTGGGGAACGTTGCATGGGAAACAAAATTTTTCCTACGCACACATAAGATCTATCCATGGTGATGAGCATCTACGAGAGGGAGAGTGAATCTACATACCCTTGTAGATCGCTAAGCGGAAGCGTTAATAAACGCGGTTGATGTAGTCGAACGTCTTCGCGATCCAAATCGCCGAGCGTCCCGCGATCCAATCACGATCCTTCCGATCTAGTGCCGAACGGACGGCACCTCCGCGTTCAACACACGTACGGCTTGATGACGCCTTCACCTCCTCGATCCAGCGAGCGATGGTGAAGTAGTGGTTGAGTTCCAGCAGCACGACGGCGTGGTGATGGTGGTGAGGAACAATCTCTGCAGGGCTTCGCCAAGCGCTACGGAGATTATGACGGAGGAACTAGAGGGTTAGGGTTGCCGCACACGGCTTGGGGAAATCTTGATGTGTCACGTGTGCTAGCCCTGCCCCTCTATTTATATGTTGAGCCTTGGGGTCCAAACTTGGAGTAAAAGGCTCTTCCAAGTCGGTTTTGCCCGCACAAGGTCGGTTTGGCCCGCAGGGAAAGAGTCCAACTCGGATCCCTGCCGAACCGTGCACAGCCGCACACAAGCGGTAGTACCGCTTCACACAAGCGGTAGTACCGCTTGGGCGGTAGTACCGCTTCACACAAGCGGTAGTACCGCTCGGGCGGTAGTACCGCTTCACACAAGCGGTAGTACCGCTTACGCGGCAGCAAAACTACTTTTGCGCTTTCCAATACCTCGTGGGCTTTATCCCTTTGGCCCATATAAAGTGTTGCTGCACCCGAACACTTCGGTAAACATCCGGAACCCATTCCGGTGAACTCTGGAACTCTTCCGGAGATCGAAACACTATTATCACATATATCAATCTTTACCTCCGGACTCTTCCGGAGATCCTCGTCATGTCCGGGATCTTATCCGGGACTCCGAACAACTTTCGGTCACCAACATAATAACTCAATTATACTAATCGTCACCAAACGTTAAGTGTGTAGACCCTGCGGGTTCGAGAACTATGTAGACATGACCGAGACACCTCTACGGCCAATAACCAATAGCGGGACCTGGATGCCCATATTGGCTCCTACATATTCTACGAAGATCTTTATCGGTCGAACCTCTATGTCAAGGATTCAGTTAATCCCGTATGCTGTTCCCTTTGTTCTTCGGTATGTTACTTGCCCGAGATTCGATCGTCGGTATCACTATACCTAGTTCAATCTCGTTACCGGCAAGTCTCTTTACTCGTTCCGTAATACAAGATCCTGTGGCTAACTCTTTAGTCACTTTGCTTGCAAGGCTCAATGTGATGTTGTATTACCGAGTGGGCCCTGAGATACCTCTCCGTCATACGGAGTAACAAATCCCAGTCTTGATCCATGCCAACCCAACAGACACCCTCGGAGATACCTGTAGAGCACCTTTATAGTCACCCAGTTACGTTGCGACGTTTGATACACACAAGGTATTCCTCCGGTGTCAGTGAGTTGCATGATCTCATGGTCAAAGGAACAGATACTTGACATGCAGAAAACAATAGCAATAAACTGACACGATCAAATGCTACGTTTACAGTTTGGGTCTTGTCCATCACATCATTCTCCTAATGATGTGATCCCGTTATCAAATGACATCTCATGTCAATGGCTAGGAAACCTTAACCATCTTTGATCAACGAGCTAGTCAACTAGAGGCTTACTAGGGACACAGTGTTGTCTATGTACCCACACATGTATTTGAGTTTCCAATCAATACAATTATAGCATGGATAATAAACGATTATCATTAACAAGGAAATATAATAATAACCAATTTATTATTGCCTCTAGGGCATATTTCACCCATGTATCATAATTTCACCCACGTAGCATGTGCTAAAAACTTGAGAGAGTTACGGCAAAAACTGGATGCACTTCGTGTACGAACTGGACAATCTCTTTCGAAGTGTCAGGGTTTTGGACGAAAACTCTTCTGTTACAAAAGGATTTCAATTTTTTAAACATATTTGAACTCAAGACTTTTTCTACATTCAATATGCACCATTCAAAAGCCACATCATCACTTTTCAACCATTTTCTGACTTTATTTGCTATTTTTCATGCATTTCATGATTTATTTTGAGCTAAGAAGACCCTGAGATTGAAAAGCACTGCAAATGAACTCTGAAATGGTTGCAAATTGGCATGGTATCATAATTTTACCCACGTAGCATGTGCTCAAAATTTGAGTGGGTTACGGCAAAAACTGGATGCACTTCGTGTACAAACTGGACAATCTCTTTCGAAGTGTGAGGGTTTTGGACGAAAACTCTTCTGTTACAAAAGGATTTCAATTTTTTAAACATATTTGAACTCAAGACTTTTTCTGCGTTCAATATGCACCATTCAAAGCCACATCATGACTTTACAAACCTTTTCTGACTTCATCTGCTATTTTTCATGCATTTCATGATTTATTTTGAGCTAAGATGACCCTGAGATTGAAAAGCACTGCAAATGAACGCTGAAATGGTTGAAAATTGGCATGGTATCATAATTTCACCCACGTAGCATGTGCTAAAACGTTGAGTGGGTTACGGCAAAAACTGGATGCACTTCGTGTACGAACTGGACAATCTCTTTCGAAGTGTCAGTGTTTTGGACGAAAACTCTTCTGCTACAAAAGGATTTCAATTTTTGAAACATATTTGAACTCAAGGCTTTTTCTGCATTTAATATGCACCATTCAAAGCCACATCATCACTTTTCAACCATTTTCTGACTTTATTTGCTATTTTTCATGCATTTCATGATTTATTTTGAGCTAAGATAACCCTGAGATTGAAAAGCACTGCAAATGAACTCTGAAATGGTTGAAAATTGGCATGGTATCATAATTTCACCCATGTAGCATGTGCTAAAAAGTTGAGTGGGTTACGGCAAAAACTGGATGCACTTCGTGTACGAACTGGACAATCTCTTTCGAAGTGTCAGGGTTTTGGACGAAAACTCTTCTGTTACAAAAGGATTTCAATTTTTTAAACATATTTGAACTCAAGACTTTTTCTGCATTCAATATGCACCATTCAAAGCCACATCATCACTTTTCAACCCTTTTCTGACTTCATTTGCTATTTTTCATGCATTTCATGATTTATTTTGACCTAAGATGACCCTGAGATTGAAAAGCACTGCAAATGAACTCTGAAATGGTTGAAAATTGGGATGGTATCATAATTTCACCCACGTAGCATGTGCTAAAAAGTTGAGAGGGTTACGGCAAAAACCGGATGCACTTCGTGTACGAACTGGACAATCTCTTTCGAAGTGTCAGGGTTTTGAACGAAAACTCTTCTGTTACAAAAGGATTTCAATTTTTTAAACATATTTGAACTGAAGACTTTTTCTGAATTCAATATGCACCATTCAAAGCAGAATCATCACTTTTCAAACCTTTTCTGAGTTCATTTGCTATTTTTCATGCATTTCATGATTTATTTTGAGCTAAGATGACCCTGAGATTGAAAAGCACTGCAAATGAACTCTGAAATGGTTGAAAATTGGCATGGTATCATAATTTCACCCACGTAGCATGTGCTAAAAAGTTGCGAGGGTTACGGCAAAAATTGGATGCACTTCGTGTACGAACTGGACAATCTCTTTCGATGTGTCACGGTTTTGGACGAAAACTCTTCTGTTACAAAAGGATTTCAATTTTTTAAACATATTTGAACACAAGACTTTTTCTGCATTCAATATGCACCTTTCAACGCCACATAATCACTTTTCAAACCTTTTCTGACTTCATTTGCTATTTTTCATGCATTTCATGATTTATTTTGACCTAAGATGACTCTGTGATTGAAAAGCACTGCAAATGAACTCTGAAATGGTTGAAAATTGGCATGGTATCATAATTTCACCCACGTAGCATGTGCTAAAAAGTTTAGAGGGTTACGGCAAAAACTGGATGCACTTCGTGTACGAACTGGACAATCTCTTTCGAAGTGTCAGGGTTTTGGACGAAAACTCTTCTGTTACAAAAGGATTTCAATTTTTTAAACATATTTGAACTCAAGACTTTTTCTGCATTCAATATGCTCCATTCAAAGCGACGTCATCACTTTTCAACGCTTTTCTGACTTCATTTGCTAATTTTCATGCATTTCATGATTTATTTTGAGCTAAGATGACCCTAAGATTGAAAAGCACTGCAAATGAACTCTGAAATGGTTGAAAATTGGCATGGTATCATATTTTCACCCACGTAGCATGTGCTAAAAAGTTGAGAGGGTTACGGCAAAAACTGGATGGACTTCGTGTATGAACTGGACAATCTCTTTCGAAGTGTCGGGGTTTTGGACGAAAACTCTTCTGTTACAAAAGGATTTCAATTTTTTAAACATATTTGAACTCAAGACTATTTCTGCATTCAATATGCACCATTCAAAGCCACATCATCACTTTTCAACCCTTTTCTGACTTCATTTGCTATTTTTCATGCATTTCATGATTTATTTTGACCTAAGATGACCCTGAGATTGAAAAGCACTGCAAATGAACTCTGAAATGGTTGAAAATTGGCATGGTATCATAATTTCACACACGTAGCATGTGCTAAAAAGTTGAGTGGGTTACGGCAAAAACTGGATGCACTTCGTGTATTAACTGGACAATCTCTTTCGAAGTGTCAGGGTTTTGGACGAAAACTCTTCATTTACGAAAGGATTTCAATTTTTTAAACATATTTGAACTCAAGACTTTTTCTACATTCAATATGCACCATTTAAAGCCACATCATCACTTTTCAACCATTTTCTGACTTCATTTGCTATTTTTCATGCATTTCATGATTTATTTTGAGCTAAGATGACCCTGAGATTGAAAAGCACTGCAAATGAACTCTGAAATGGTTGAAAATTGGCATGGTATCATAATTTCACCCACGTAGCATGTGCTAAAAATTTGAGTGGGTTACGGCAAAAACTGGATGCACTTCGTGTACGAACCGGACAATCTCTTTCGAAGTGCTAGTGTTTTGGACGAAAACTCTTCTGTTACAAAAGGATTTCAATTTTTTAAACATATTTGAACTCAAGACTTTTTCTACATTCAATATGCACCATTCAAAGCCACATCATCACTTTTCAACCCTTTTCTGACTTCATTTGCTATTTTTCATGCATTTCATAATTTATTTTGAGCTAAGATGACCCTGAGATTGAAAAGCACCGCAAATGAACTCTGAAATGGTTGAAAATTGGCATGGTATCATAATTTCACACACGTACCATGTGCTAAAAAGTTGAGAGGGTTACGGCAAAAACTGGATGCACTTCATGTACGAACTGGACAATCTCTTTCGAAGTGTCAGTGTTTTGGACGAAAACTCTTCTGCTACAAAAGGATTTCAATTTTTTAAACATAGTTGAACTCAATACTTTTTCTGCATTCAATATGCACCATTCAAAGCCACATCATCACTTTTCAACCCTTTTCTGACTTCATTTGCTATTTTTCATGCATTTCATGATTTATTTTGACCTAAGATGACCCTGAGATTGAAAAGCACTACAAATGAACTCTGAAATGGTTGAAAATTGGCATGGTAACATAATTTCACCCACGTAGCATGTTCTAAAAAGTTGAGTGGGTTACGGCAAAAACTGGATGCACTTCGTGTACGAACTGGACAATCTCTTTCGAAGTATCAGGGTTTTGGACGAAATCTCTTCTGTTACAAAAGGATTTCAATTTTTTAAACATATTTGAACTCAAGACTTTTTCTGCATTCAATATGCACCATTCAAAGCCACATCATCACTTTTCAACCCTTTTCTGACTTCATTTGCTATTTTTCATGCATTTCATGATTTATTTTGACCTAAGATGACCCTGAGATTGAAAAGCACTGCAAATGAACTCTGAAATGGTTGAAAATTGGCATGGTATCATAATTTCACCCACGTAGCATGTGCTAAAAACTTGAGAGAGTTACGGCAAAAACTGGATGCACTTCGTGTACGAACTGGACAATCTCTTTAGAAGTGTCAGGGTTTTGGACGAAAACTCTTCTGTTACAAAAGGATTTCAATTTTTTAAACATATTTGAACTCAAGACTTTTTCTGCACTCAATATGCACCATTCAAAGCCACATCATCACTTTTCAACCCTTTTCTGACTTCATTTGATATTTTTCATGCATTTCATGATTTATTTTGAGCTAAGATGACCCTGAGATTGAAAAGCACTGCAAATGAACGCTGAAATGGTTGAAAATTGGCATGGTATCATAATTTCACCCACGTAGCATGTGCTAAGAAGTTGAGTGGGTTACGGCAAAAACTGGATGCACTTCGTGTACGAACTGGACAATCTCTTTCGAAGTGTCAGGGTTTTGGATGAAAACTCTTCTGTTACAAAAGGATTTCAATTTTTTAAACATATTTGAACTCAAGACTTTTTCTGCGTTCTATATGCACCATTCAAAGCCACATCATCACTTTTCATACCTTTTCTGACTTCATTTGCTATTTTTCATGCATTTCATGATTTATTTTGACCTAAGATGACCCTGAGATTGAAAAGCACTGCAAATGAACTCTGAAATGCTTGAAAATTGGCATGGTATCATAATTTCACCCACGTAGCATGTGCTAAAAAGTTGAGAGGGTTACGGCAAAAACTGGATGCACTTCGTGTACGAACTGGACAATCTCTTTCGAAGTGTCACGGTTTTGGACGAAAACTCTTCTGTTACGAAAGGATTTCAATTTTTTAAACATATTTGAACTGAAGACTTTTTCTGAATTCAATATGCACCATTCAAAGCCACATCATCACTTTTCAACCCTTTTCTGACTTCATTTGCTATTTTTCATGCATTTCATGATTTATTTTGAGCTAAGATGACCCTGAGATTGAAAAGCACTGCAAATGAACTCTGAAATGGTTAAAAATTGGCATGGTATCATAATTTCACCCACGTAGCAAGTGCTAAAAAGTTGAGAGGGTTACGGCAAAAACTGGATGCACTTCGTGTATGAACTGGACAATCTCTTTCGAAGTGTCGGGGTTTTGGACGAAAAGTCTTCTGTTACAAAAGGATTTCAATTTTTGAAACATATTTGAACTCAAGACTTTTTTTGCATTCAATATGCACCATTCAAGGCCACATCATCAGTTTTCAACCATTTTCTGACGTCATTTGCTATTTTTCATGCATTTCATGATTTATTTTGAGCTAAGATGACCCTGAGATTGAAAAGCACTGCAAATGAACTCTGAAATGGTTGAAAATTGGCATGGTATCATAATTTTACCCACGTAGCATGTGCTAAAAAGTTGAGTGGGTTACGGCAAAAACTGGATGCACTTCGTGTACTAACTGGACAATCTCTTTCGAAGTGTGAGGCTTTTGGACGAAAACTCTTCTGTTACAAAAGGATTTCAATTTTTTAAACATATTTGAACTCAAGACTTTTTCTGCATTCAATATGCACCATTCAAAGCCACATCATCACTTTTCAACCCTTTTCTGACTTCATTTGCTATTTTTCATGCATTTCATGATTTATTTTGACCTAAGATGACCCTGAGATTGAAAAGCACTGCAAATGAACTCTGAAATGGTTGAAAATTGGCATGGTATCATAATTTCACACACGTAGCATGTGCTAAAAAGTTGAGTGGGTTACGGCAAAAACTGGATGCACTTCGTGTACGAACTGGACAATCTCTTTCGTAGTGTCAGGGTTTTGGACGAAAACTCTTCTGTTACAAAAGGATTTCAATTTTTTAAACATATTTGAACTCAATACTTTTTCTGCATTCAATATGCACCATTCAAACCACATCATCACTTTTCAAACCTTTTCTGACTTCATTTGCTATTTTTCATGCATTTCATGATTTATTTTGAGCTAAGATGACCCTGAGATTGAAAAGCACTGCAAATGAACTCTGAAATGGTTGAAAATTGGCATGGTATCATAATTTCACCCACGTAGCATGTGCTAAAAAGTTGAGAGGGTTACGGCAAAAACTGGATGCACTTCGTGTACGAACTGGACAATCTCTTTCGAAGTGTGAGGGTATTGGACGAAAACTCTTCTGTTACAAAAGGATTTCAATTTTTTAAACATATTTGAACTCAAGACTTTTTCTGCATTCAATATGCACCATTCAAAGCCACATCATCACTTTTCAACCCTTTTCTGACTTCATTTGCTAATTTTCATGCATTTCATGATTTATTTTGAGCTAAGATGACCCTGAGATTGAAAAGCACTGCAAATGAACTCTGAAATGGTTGAAAATTGGCATGGTATCATAATTTCACCCACGTAGCATGTGCTAAAAAGTTGAGAGGGTTACGGCAAAAACTGGATGCACTTCGTGTATGAACTGGACAATCTCTTTCGAAGTGTCGGGGTTTCGGACGAAAACTCTTCTGTTACAAAAGGATTTCAATTTTTGAAACATATTTGAACTCAAGACTTTTTCTGCATTCAATATGCACCATTCAAAGCCACATCATCACTTTTCAACCATTTTCTGACTTCATTTGCTATTTTTCATGCATTTCATGATTTATTTTGAGCTAAGATGACCCTGAGATTGAAAAGCACTGCAAATGAACTCTGAAATGGTTGAAAATTGGCATGGTATCATAATTTCACCCACGTAGCATGTGCTAAAAATTTGAGTGGGTTACGGCAAAAACTGGATGCACCTCGTGTACGAACTGGACAATCTCTTTCGAAGTGTTAGTGTTTTGGACGAAAACTCTTCTGCTACAAAAGGATTTCAATTTTTTAAACATATTTGAACTCAAGACTTTTTCTGCATTCAATATGCACCATTCAAAGCCACATCATCACTTTTCAACCCTTTTCTGACTTCATTTGCTAATTTTCATGCATTTCATGATTTATTTTGAGCTAAGATGACCCTGAGATTGAAAAGCACTGCAAATGAACTCTGAAATGGTTGAAAATTGGCATGGTATCATAATTTCACCCACGTAGCATGTGCTAAAAAGTTGAGAGGGTTACGGCAAAAACTGGATGCACTTCGTGTATGAACTGGACAATCTCTTTCGAAGTGTCGGGGTTTCGGACGAAAACTCTTCTGTTACAAAAGGATTTCAATTTTTGAAACATATTTGAACTCAAGACTTTTTCTGCATTCAATATGCACCATTCAAAGCCACATCATCACTTTTCAACCATTTTCTGACTTCATTTGCTATTTTTCATGCATTTCATGATTTATTTTGAGCTAAGATGACCCTGAGATTGAAAAGCACTGCAAATGAACTCTGAAATGGTTGAAAATTGGCATGGTATCATAATTTCACCCACGTAGCATGTGCTAAAAATTTGAGTGGGTTACGGCAAAAACTGGATGCACCTCGTGTACGAACTGGACAATCTCTTTCGAAGTGTTAGTGTTTTGGACGAAAACTCTTCTGCTACAAAAGGATTTCAATTTTTTAAACATATTTGAACTCAAGACTTTTTCTGCATTCAATATGCACCATTCAAAGCCACATCATGACTTTACAAACCTTTTCTGACTTCATTTGCTATTTTTCATGCATTTCATGATTTATTTTGAGCTAAGATGACCCTGAGATTGAAAAGCACTGCAAATGAACTCTGAAATGGTTAAAAATTGGCATGGTATCATAATTTCACCCACGTAGCAAGTGCTAAAAAGTTGAGAGGGTTACGGCAAAAACTGGATGCACTTCGTGTATGAACTGGACAATCTCTTTCGAAGTGTCGGGGTTTTGGACGAAAAGTCTTCTGTTACAAAAGGATTTCAATTTTTGAAACATATTTGAACTCAAGACTTTTTTTGCATTCAATATGCACCATTCAAGGCCACATCATCAGTTTTCAACCATTTTCTGACGTCATTTGCTATTTTTCATGCATTTCATGATTTATTTTGAGCTAAGATGACCCTGAGATTGAAAAGCACTGCAAATGAACTCTGAAATGGTTGAAAATTGGCATGGTATCATAATTTTACCCACGTAGCATGTGCTAAAAAGTTGAGTGGGTTACGGCAAAAACTGGATGCACTTCGTGTACTAACTGGACAATCTCTTTCGAAGTGTGAGGCTTTTGGACGAAAACTCTTCTGTTACAAAAGGATTTCAATTTTTTAAACATATTTGAACTCAAGACTTTTTCTGCATTCAATATGCACCATTCAAAGCCACATCATCACTTTTCAACCCTTTTCTGACTTCATTTGCTATTTTTCATGCATTTCATGATTTATTTTGACCTAAGATGACCCTGAGATTGAAAAGCACTGCAAATGAACTCTGAAATGGTTGAAAATTGGCATGGTATCATAATTTCACACACGTAGCATGTGCTAAAAAGTTGAGTGGGTTACGGCAAAAACTGGATGCACTTCGTGTACGAACTGGACAATCTCTTTCGTAGTGTCAGGGTTTTGGACGAAAACTCTTCTGTTACAAAAGGATTTCAATTTTTTAAACATATTTGAACTCAATACTTTTTCTGCATTCAATATGCACCATTCAAACCACATCATCACTTTTCAAACCTTTTCTGACTTCATTTGCTATTTTTCATGCATTTCATGATTTATTTTGAGCTAAGATGACCCTGAGATTGAAAAGCACTGCAAATGAACTCTGAAATGGTTGAAAATTGGCATGGTATCATAATTTCACCCACGTAGCATGTGCTAAAAAGTTGAGAGGGTTACGGCAAAAACTGGATGCACTTCGTGTACGAACTGGACAATCTCTTTCGAAGTGTGAGGGTATTGGACGAAAACTCTTCTGTTACAAAAGGATTTCAATTTTTTAAACATATTTGAACTCAAGACTTTTTCTGCATTCAATATGCACCATTCAAAGCCACATCATCACTTTTCAACCCTTTTCTGACTTCATTTGCTAATTTTCATGCATTTCATGATTTATTTTGAGCTAAGATGACCCTGAGATTGAAAAGCACTGCAAATGAACTCTGAAATGGTTGAAAATTGGCATGGTATCATAATTTCACCCACGTAGCATGTGCTAAAAAGTTGAGAGGGTTACGGCAAAAACTGGATGCACTTCGTGTATGAACTGGACAATCTCTTTCGAAGTGTCGGGGTTTCGGACGAAAACTCTTCTGTTACAAAAGGATTTCAATTTTTGAAACATATTTGAACTCAAGACTTTTTCTGCATTCAATATGCACCATTCAAAGCCACATCATCACTTTTCAACCATTTTCTGACTTCATTTGCTATTTTTCATGCATTTCATGATTTATTTTGAGCTAAGATGACCCTGAGATTGAAAAGCACTGCAAATGAACTCTGAAATGGTTGAAAATTGGCATGGTATCATAATTTCACCCACGTAGCATGTGCTAAAAATTTGAGTGGGTTACGGCAAAAACTGGATGCACCTCGTGTACGAACTGGACAATCTCTTTCGAAGTGTTAGTGTTTTGGACGAAAACTCTTCTGCTACAAAAGGATTTCAATTTTTTAAACATATTTGAACTCAAGACTTTTTCTGCATTCAATATGCACCATTCAAAGCCACATCATGACTTTACAAACCTTTTCTGACTTCATTTGCTATTTTTCATGCATTTCATGATTTATTTTGAGCTAAGATGACCCTGAGATTGAAAAGCACTGCAAATGAACTCTGAAATGGTTGAAAATTGGCATGGTATCATAATTTGACACACGTAGCATGTGCTAAAAAGTTGAGAGGGTTACGGCAAAAACTGGATGCACTTCGTGTACGAACTGGACAATCTCTTTCGAAGTGTCAGTGTTTTGGACGAAAACTCTTCTGCTACAAAAGGATTTCAATTTTTTAAACATATTTGAACTCAATACTTTTTCTGCATTCAATATGCACCATTCAAAGCCACATCATCACTTATCAACCCTTTTCTGACTTCATTTGCTATTTTTCATGCATTTCATGATTTATTTTGACCTAAGATGACCCTGAGATTGAAAAGCACTGCAAATGAACTCTGAAATGGTTGAAAATTGGCATGGTATCATAATTTCACCCACGTAGCTTGTGCTAAAAAGTTGAGTGGGGTACGGAAAAAACTGGATGCACTTCGTGTATGAACTGGACAATCTCTTTCGAAATGTCAGGGTTTTGGACGAAAACTCTTCTGTTACGAAAGGATTTCAATTTTTTAAACATATTTGAACTCAAGACTTTTTCTACATTCAATATGCACCATTCAAAGCCACATCATCACTTTTCAAACCTTTTCTGACTTCATTTGCAATTTTTCATGCATTTCATGATTTATTTTGACCCAAGATGACCCTGAGATTGAAAAGCACTGCAAATGAACTCTGAAATGGTTGAAAATTGGCATGGTATCATAATTTCACCCACGTAGCATGTGCTAAAAAGTTGAGAGGGTTACGGCAAAAATTGGATGCACTTCGTGTACGAACTGGACAATCTCTTTCGATGTGTCACGGTTTTGGACGAAAACTCTTCTGTTACAAAAGGATTTCAATTTTTAAACATATTTGAACTCAAGACTTTTTCTGCATTCAATATGCACCTTTCAAAGCCACATAATCACTTTTCAAACCTTTTCCGACTTCATTTGCTATTTTTCATGAATTTCATGATTTATTTTGACCTAAGATGACTCTGTGATTGAAAAGCACTGCAAATGAACTCTGAAATGGTTGAAAATTGGCATGGTATCATAATTTCACCCACGTAGCATGTGCTAAAAAGTTGAGAGGGTTATGGCAAAAACTGGATGCACTTCGTGTACGAACTGGACAATCTCTTTCGAAGTGTCAGGGTTTTGGACGAAAACTCTTCTGTTACAAAAGGATTTCAATTTTTTAAACATATTTGAACTCAAGACTTTTTCTGCATTCAATATGCTCCATTCAAAGCTACGTCATCACTTTTCAACCCTTTTCTGACTTCATTTGCTAATTTTCATGCATTTCATGATTTATTTTGAGCTAAGATGACCCTGAGATTGAAAAGCACTGCAAATGAACTCTGAAATGGTTGAAAATTGGCATGGTATCATAATTTCACCCACGTAGCATGTGCTAAAAAGTTGAGAGGGTTACGGCAAAAACTGGATGCACTTCGTGTACGAACTGGACAATCTCTTTCGAAGTGTCACGGTTTTGGACGAAAACTCTTCTGTTACGAAAGGATTTCAATTTTTTAAACATATTTGAACTGAAGACTTTTTCTGAATTCAATATGCACCATTCAAAGCCACATCATCACTTTTCAACCCTTTTCTGACTTCATTTGCTATTTTTCATGCATTTCATGATTTATTTTGAGCTAAGATGACCCTGAGATTGAAAAGCACTGCAAATGAACTCTGAAATGGTTAAAAATTGGCATGGTATCATAATTTCGCCCACGTAGCAAGTGCTAAAAAGTTGAGAGGGTTACGGCAAAAACTGGATGCACTTCGTGTATGAACTGGACAATCTCTTTCGAAGTGTCGGGGTTTTGGACGAAAAGTCTTCTGTTACAAAAGGATTTCAATTTTTGAAACATATTTGAACTCAAGACTTTTTTTGCATTCAATATGCACCATTCAAGGCCACATCATCAGTTTTCAACCATTTTCTGACGTCATTTGCTATTTTTCATGCATTTCATGATTTATTTTGAGCTAAGATGACCCTGAGATTGAAAAGCAGTGCAAATGAACTCTGAAATGGTTGAAAATTGGCATGGTATCATAATTTTACCCACGTAGCATGTGCTAAAAAGTTGAGTGGGTTACGGCAAAAACTGGATGCACTTCGTGTACGAACTGGACAATCTCTTTCGAAGTGTGAGGCTTTTGGACGAAAACTCTTCTGTTACAAAAGGATTTCAATTTTTTAAACATATTTGAACTCAAGACTTTTTCTGCATTCAATATGCACCATTCAAAGCCACATCATCACTTTTCAACCCTTTTCTGACTTCATTTGCTATTTTTCATGCATTTCATGATTTATTTTGACCTAAGATGACCCTGAGATTGAAAAGCACTGCAAATGAACTCTGAAATGGTTGAAAATTGGCATGGTATCATAATTTCACACACGTAGCATGTGCTAAAAAGTTGAGTGGGTTACGGCAAAAACTGGATGCACTTCGTGTACGAACTGGACAATCTCTTTCGTAGTGTCAGGGTTTTGGACGAAAACTCTTCTGTTACAAAAGGATTTCAATTTTTTAAACATATTTGAACTCAATACTTTTTCTGCATTCAATATGCACCATTCAAACCACATCATCACTTTTCAAACCTTTTCTGACTTCATTTGCTATTTTTCATGCATTTCATGATTTATTTTGAGCTAAGATGACCCTGAGATTGAAAAGCACTGCAAATGAACTCTGAAATGGTTGAAAATTGGCATGGTATCATAATTTCACCCACGTAGCATGTGCTAAAAAGTTGAGAGGGTTACGGCAAAAACTGGATGCACTTCGTGTACGAACTGGACAATCTCTTTCGAAGTGTGAGGGTATTGGACGAAAACTCTTCTGTTACAAAAGGATTTCAATTTTTTAAACATATTTGAACTCAAGACTTTTTCTGCATTCAATATGCACCATTCAAAGCCACATCATCACTTTTCAACCCTTTTCTGACTTCATTTGCTAATTTTCATGCATTTCATGATTTATTTTGAGCTAAGATGACCCTGAGATTGAAAAGCACTGCAAATGAACTCTGAAATGGTTGAAAATTGGCATGGTATCATAATTTCACCCACGTAGCATGTGCTAAAAAGTTGAGAGGGTTACGGCAAAAACTGGATGCACTTCGTGTATGAACTGGACAATCTCTTTCGAAGTGTCGGGGTTTCGGACGAAAACTCTTCTGTTACAAAAGGATTTCAATTTTTGAAACATATTTGAACTCAAGACTTTTTCTGCATTCAATATGCACCATTCAAAGCCACATCATCACTTTTCAACCATTTTCTGACTTCATTTGCTATTTTTCATGCATTTCATGATTTATTTTGAGCTAAGATGACCCTGAGATTGAAAAGCACTGCAAATGAACTCTGAAATGGTTGAAAATTGGCATGGTATCATAATTTCACCCACGTAGCATGTGCTAAAATTTTGAGTGGGTTACGGCAAAAACTGGATGCACCTCGTGTACGAACTGGACAATCTCTTTCGAAGTGTTAGTGTTTTGGACGAAAACTCTTCTGCTACAAAAGGATTTCAATTTTTTAAACATATTTGAACTCAAGACTTTTTCTGCATTCAATATGCACCATTCAAAGCCACATCATGACTTTACAAACCTTTTCTGACTTCATTTGCTATTTTTCATGCATTTCATGATTTATTTTGAGCTAAGATGACCCTGAGATTGAAAAGCACTGCAAATGAACTCTGAAATGGTTGAAAATTGGCATGGTATCATAATTTCACTCACGTAGCATGTGCTAAAAAGTTGAGAGGGTTACGGCAAAAACTGGATGCACTTTGTGTACGAACTGGACAATCTCTTTCGAAGCGTCAGTGTTTTGGACGAAAACTCTTCTGCTACAAAAGGATTTCAATTTTTTAAACATATTTGAACTCAATACTTTTTCTGCATTCAATATGCACCATTCAAAGCCACATCATCAATTATCAACCCTTTTCTGACTTCATTTGCTATTTTTCATGCATTTCATGATTTATTTTGACCTAAGATGACCCTGAGATTGAAAAGCACTGCAAATGAACTCTGAAATGGTTGAAAATTGGCATGGTATCATAATTTCACCCACGTAGCATGTGCTAAAAAGTTGAGAGGGTTACGGCAAAAACTGGATGCACTTCGTGTATGAACTGGACAATCTCTTTCGAAGTGTCGGGGTTTCGGACGAAAACTCTTCTGTTACAAAAGGATTTCAATTTTTGAAACATATTTGAACTCAAGACTTTTTCTGCATTCAATATGCACCATTCAAAGCCACATCATCACTTTTCAACCATTTTCTGACTTCATTTGCTATTTTTCATGCATTTCATGATTTATTTTGAGCTAAGATGACCATGAGATTGAAAAGCACTGCAAATGAACTCTGAAATGGTTGAAAATTGGCATGGTATCATAATTTCACCCACGTAGCATGTGCTAAAATTTTGAGTGGGTTACGGCAAAAACTGGATGCACCTCGTGTACGAACTGGACAATCTCTTTCGAAGTGTTAGTGTTTTGGACGAAAACTCTTCTGCTACAAAAGGATTTCAATTTTTTAAACATATTTGAACTCAAGACTTTTTCTGCATTCAATATGCACCATTCAAAGCCACATCATGACTTTACAAACCTTTTCTGACTTCATTTGCTATTTTTCATGCATTTCATGATTTATTTTGAGCTAAGATGACCCTGAGATTGAAAAGCACTGCAAATGAACTCTGAAATGGTTGAAAATTGGCATGGTATCATAATTTCACTCACGTAGCATGTGCTAAAAAGTTGAGAGGGTTACGGCAAAAACTGGATGCACTTTGTGTACGAACTGGACAATCTCTTTCGAAGCGTCAGTGTTTTGGACGAAAACTCTTCTGCTACAAAAGGATTTCAATTTTTTAAACATATTTGAACTCAATACTTTTTCTGCATTCAATATGCACCATTCAAAGCCACATCATCAATTATCAACCCTTTTCTGACTTCATTTGCTATTTTTCATGCATTTCATGATTTATTTTGACCTAAGATGACCCTGAGATTGAAAAGCACTGCAAATGAACTCTGAAATGGTTGAAAATTGGCATGGTATCATAATTTCACCCACGTAGCTTGTGCTAAAAAGTTGAGTGGGGTACGGCAAAAACTGGATGCACTTCGTGTATGAACTGGACAATCTCTTTCGAAATGTCAGGGTTTTGGACGAAAACTCTTCTGTTACGAAAGGATTTCAATTTTTTAAACATATTTGAACTCAAGACTTTTTCTACATTCAATATGCACCATTCAAAGCCACATCATCACTTTTCAAACCTTTTCTGACTTCATTTGCAATTTTTCATGCATTTCATGATTTATTTTGACCCAAGATGACCCTGAGATTGAAAAGCACTGCAAATGAACTCTGAAATGGTTGAAAATTGGCATGGTATCATAATTTCACCCACGTAGCATGTGCTAAAAAGTTGAGAGGGTTACGGCAAAAATTGGATGCACTTCGTGTACGAACTGGACAATCTCTTTCGATGTGTCACGGTTTTGGACGAAAACTCTTCTGTTACAAAAGGATTTCAATTTTTAAACATATTTGAACTCAAGACTTTTTCTGCATTCAATATGCACCTTTCAAAGCCACATAATCACTTTTCAAACCTTTTCCGACTTCATTTGCTATTTTTCATGAATTTCATGATTTATTTTGACCTAAAATGACTCTGTGATTGAAAAGCACTGCAAATGAACTCTGAAATGGTTGAAAATTGGCATGGTATCATAATTTCACCCACGTAGCATGTGCTAAAAAGTTGAGAGTGTTATGGCAAAAACTGGATGCACTTCGTGTACGAACTGGACAATCTCTTTCGAAGTGTGAGGGTTTTGGACGAAAACTCTTCTGTTACAAAAGGATTTCAATTTTTTAAACATATTTGAACTCAAGACTTTTTCTGCATTCAATATGCTCCATTCAAAGCTACGTCATTACTTTTCAACCCTTTTCTGACTTCATTTGCTAATTTTCATGCATTTCATGATTTATTTTGAGCTAAGATGACCCTGAGATTGAAAAGCACTGCAAATGAACTCTGAAATGGTTGAAAATTGGCATGGTATCATAATTTCACCCACGTAGCATGTGCTAAAAAGTTGAGAGGGTTACGGCAAAAACTGGATGCACTTCGTGTATGAACTGGACAATCTCTTTCGAAGTGTCGGGGTTTTGGACGAAAACTCTTCTGTTATAAAAGGATTTCAATTTTTGAAACATATTTGAACTCAAGACTTTTTCTGCATTCAATATGCACCATTCAAAGCCACATCATCACTTTTCAACCATTTTCTGACTTCATTTGCTATTTTTCATGCATTTCATGATTTATTTTGAGCTAAGATGACCCTGAGATTGAAAAGCACTGCAAATGAACTCTGAAATGGTTGAAAATTGGCATGGTATCATAATTTCACCCACGTAGCATGTGCTAAAAATTTGAGTGGGTTACGGCAAAAACTGGATGCACTTCGTGTACGAACTGGACAATCTCTTTCGAAGTGTCAGTGTTTTGGACGAAAACTCTTCTGCTACAAAAGGATTTCAATTTTTGAAACATATTTGAACTCAAGACTTTTTCTGCATTCAATATGCACCATTCAAAGCCACATCATGACTTTACAAACCTTTTCTGACTTCAGTTGCTATTTTTCATGCATTTCATGATTTATTTTGAGCTAAGATGACCCTGAGATTGAAAAGCACTGCAAATGAACTCTGAAATGGTTGAAAATTGGCATGGTATCATAATTTCACACACGTAGCATGTGCTAAAAAGTTGAGAGGGTTATGGCAAAAACTGGATGCACTTCGTGTACGAACTGGACAACCTCTTTCGAAGTGTTAGTGTTTTGGACGAAAACTCTTCTGCTACAAAAGGATTTCAATTTTTTAAACATATTTGAACTCAATACTTTTTCTGCATTCAATATGCACCATTCAAAGCCACATCATCACTTATCAACCCTTTTCTGACTTCATTTGCTATTTTTCATGCATTTCATGATTTATTTTGACCTAAGATGACCCTGAGATTGAAAAGCACTGCAAATGAACTCTGAAATGGTTGAAAATTGGCATGGTATCATAATTTCACCCACGTAGCTTGTGCTAAAAGGTTGAGTGGGGTACGGCAAAAACTGGATGCACTTCGTGTATGAACTGGACAATCTCTTTCGAAGTGTCAGGGTTTTGGACGAAAACTCTTCTGTTACGAAAGGATTTCAATTTTTTAAACATATTTGAACTCAAGACTTTTTCTACATTCAATATGCACCATTCAAAGCCACATCATCACTTTTCAACCATTTTCTGACTTCATTTGCTATTTTTCATGCATTTCATGATTTATTTTGAGCTAAGATGACCCTGAGATTGAAAAGCACTGCAAATGAACTCTGAAATGGTTGAAAATTGGCATGGTATCATAATTTCACCAACGTAGCATGTGCTAAAAAGTTGAGAGGGTTACGGCAAAAATTGGATGCACTTCGTGTACGAACTGGACAATCTCTTTCGATGTGTCACGGTTTTGGACGAAAACTCTTCTGTTACAAAAGGATTTCAATTTTTTAAACATATTTGAACTCAAGACTTTTTCTGCATTCAATATGCACCTTTCAAAGCCACATAATCACTTTTCAAACCTTTTCCGACTTCATTTGCTATTTTTCATGAATTTCATGATTTATTTTGACCTAAGTTGACTCTGTGATTGAAAAGCACTGCAAATGAACTCTGAAATGGTTGAAAATTGGCATGGTATCATAATTTCACCCACGTAGCATGTGCTAAAAAGTTGAGAGGGTTACGGCAAAAACTGGATGCACTTCGTGTACGAACTGGACAATCTCTTTCGAACTGTCAGGGTTTTGGACGAAAACTCTTCTGTTACAAAAGGATTTCAATTTTTTAAACATATTTGAACTCAAGACTTTTTCTGCATTCAATATGCTCCATTCAAAGCTACGTCATCACTTTTCAACCCTTTTCTGACTTCATTTGCTAATTTTCATGCATTTCATGATTTATTTTGAGCTAAGATGACCCTGAGATTGAAAAGCACTGCAAATGAACTCTGAAATGGTTGAAAATTGGCATGGTATCATAATTTCACCCACGTAGCATGTGCTAAAAAGTTGAGAGGGTTACGGAAAAAACTGGTTGCACTTCGTGTATGAACTAGACAATCTCTTTCGAAGTGTCGGGGTTTTGGACGAAAACTCTTCTGTTACAAAAGGATTTCAATTTTTGAAACATATTTGAACTCAAGACTTTTTCTGCATTCAATATGCAACATTCAAAGCCACATCATCACTTTTCAACCATTTTCTGACTTCATTTGCTATTTTTCATGCATTTCATGATTTATTTTGAGCTAAGATGACCCTGAGATTGAAAGGCACTGCAAATGAACTCTGAAATGGTTGAAAATTGGCATGGTATCATAATTTCACCCACGTAGAATGTGCTCAAAATTTGACCGGGTTACGGCAAAAACTGGATGCACTTCGTGTACGAACTGGACAATCTCTTTCTAAGTGTCAGTGTTTTGGACGAAAACTCTTCTGCTACAAAAGGATTTCAATTTTTTAAACATATTTGAACTCAAGACTTTTTCAGCATTCAATATGCACCATTCAAAGCCACATCATGACTTTACAAACCTTTTCTGACTTCATTTGCTATTTTTCATGCATTTCAAGATTTATTTTGAGCTAAGATGACCTTGAGATTGAAAAGCACTGCAAATGAACTCTGAAATGGTTGAAAATTGGCATGGTATCATAATTTCACACACGTAGCATGTGCTAAAAAGTTGAGAGGGTTATGTCAAAAACTGGATGCACTTCGTGTACGAACTGGACAATCTCTTTCGAAGTGTCAGTGTTTTGGACGAAAACTCTTCTGCTACAAAAGGATTTCAATTTTTTAAACATATTTGAACTCAATACTATTTCTGCATTCAATATGCACCATTCAAAGCCACATCATCACTTATCAACCCTTTTCTGACTTCATTTGCTATTTTTCATGCATTTCATGATTTATTTTGACCTAAGATGACCCTGAGATTGACAAGCACTGCAAATGAACTCTGAAATGGTTGAAAATTGGCATGGTATCATAATTTCACCCAAGTAGCTTGTGCTAAAAAGTTGAGTGGGGTACGGCAAAACCTGGATGCACTTCGTGTATGAACTGGACAATCTCTTTCGAAGTGTCAGGGTTTTGGACGAAAACTCTTCATTTACGAAAGGATTTCAATTTTTTAAACATATTTGAACTCAAGACTTTTTCTACATTCAATATGCACCATTCAAAGCCACATAATCACTTTTCAACCATTTTCTGACTTCATTTGCTATTTTTCATGCATTTCATGATTTATTTTGAGCTAAGATGACCCTGAGATTGAAAAGCACTGCAAATGAGCTCTGAAATGGTTGAAAATTGGCATGGTATCATAATGTCACCCATGTAGCATGTGCTAAAAATTTGAGTGGGTTACGGCAAAAACTGGATGCACTTCGTGTACGAACCGGACAATCTCTTTCGAAGTGTCAGGGTTTTGGACGAAAACTCTTCTGTTACGAAAGGATTTCAATTTTTTAAACATATTTGAACTCAAGAGTTTTTCTACGTTCAATATGCACCATTCAAAGCCACATCATCACTTTTCAAACCTTTTCTGACTTCATTTGCTATTTTTCATGCATTTCATGATTTATTTTGACCCAAGATGACCCTGAGATTGAAAAGCACTGCAAATGAACTCTGAAATGGTTGAAAATTGGCATGGTATCATAATTTCACCCACGTAGCATGTGCTAAAAAGTTGAGAGCGTTACGGCAAAAATTGGATGCACTTCGTGTACGAACTGGACAATCTCTTTCGATGTGTCACGGTTTTGGACGAAAACTCTTCGGTTACAAAAGGATTTCAATTTTTTAAACATATTTGAACTCAAGACTTTTTCTGCATTCAATATGCACCATTCAAAGCCACATCATGACTTTACAAACCTTTTCTGACTTCAGTTGCTATTTTTCATGCATTTCATGATTTATTTTGAGCTAAGATGACCCTGAGATTGAAAAGCACTGCAAATGAACTATGAAATGGTTGAAAATTGGCATGGCATCATAATTTCACACACGTAGCATGTGCTAAAAAGTTGAGAGGGTTACGGCAAAAACTGGATGCACTTCGTGTACGAACTGGACAATCTCTTTCGAAGTGTCAGTGTTTTGGACGAAAACTCTTCTGCTACAAAAGGATTTCAATTTTTTAAACATATTTGAAGTCAATACTTTTTCTGCATTCAATATGCACCATTCAAAGCCACATCATCACTTTTCAACCCTTTTCTGACTTCATTTGCTATTTTTCATGCATTTCATGATTTATTTTGACCTAAGATGACCCTGAGATTGAAAAGCACTGCAAATGAACTCTGAAATGGTTGAAAATTGGCATGGTAACATAATTTCACCCACGTAGCATGTGCTCTATAGTTGAGTGGGGTACAGCAAAAACTGGATACACTTCGTGTATGAACTGGACAATCTCTTTCGAAGTGTCAGGGTTTTGGACGAAAACTCTTCTGTTACGAAAGGATTTCAATTTTTTAAACATATTTGAACTCAAGACTTTTTCTATGTTCAATATGCACCATTCAAAGCCACATCATCACTTTTCAAACCTTTTCTGACTTCATTTGCTATTTTTCATGCATTTCATGATTTATTTTGACCCAAGATGACCCTGAGATTGAAAAGCACTGCAAATGAACTCTGAAATGGTTGAAAATTGGCATGGTATCATAATTTCACCCACGTAGCATGTGCTAAAAAGTTGAGAGCGTTACGGCAAAAATTGGATGCACTTCGTGTACGAACTGGACAATCTCTTTCGATGTGTCACGGTTTTGGACGAAAACTCTTCTGTTACAAAAGGATTTCAAATTTTTAAACATATTTGAACTCAAGAATTTTTCTGCATTCAATATGCACCTTTGAAAGCCAGATAATCACTTTTGACACCTTTTCCGACTTCATTTGCTATTTTTCATGAATTTCATGATTTATTTGGACCGAAGATGACTTTGTGATTGAAAAGCACTGCAAATGAACGCTGAAATGGTTGAAAATTGGCATGGTATCATAATTTCACCCACGTAGCATGTGCTAAAAAGTTGAGAGGGTTACGGCAAAAACTGGATGCACTTCGTGTACGAACTGGACAATCTCTTTCGAAGTGTCTGGGTTTTGGACGAAAACTCTTCTGTTACAAAAGGATTTCAATTTTTTGAATATATTTGAACTCAAGACTGTTTCTGCATTCAATATGCTCCATTCAAAGCCACATCATCACTTCAAACCTTTTCTGGCTTCATTTGCTATTTTTCATGCATTTCATGATTTATTTTGAGCTAAGATGACCCTGAGATTGAAAAGCACTGCAAATGAACTCTGAAATGGTTGAAAATTGGCATGGTATCATAATTTCACCCACATAGCATGTGCTAAAAAGTTGAGAGGGTTACGGCAAAAACTGGATGCCCTACGTGTACGAACTGGACAATCTCTTTCGAAGTGTCAGTGTTTTGCACGAAAACTCTTCTGTTACAAAAGGATTTCAATTTTTTAAACATATTTGAACTCAAGACTTTTTCTACATTCAATATGCACCATTCAAAGCCACATCATCACTTTTCAACCCTTTTCTGACTTCATTTGCTATTTTTCATGCATTTCATGATTTATTTTGACCTAAGATGACCCTGAGATTGAAAAGCACTGCAAACGAACTCTGAAATGGTTGAAAATTGTCATGCTATCATAATTTCACCCACGTAGCTCTCAACTTTTTAAACATATTTGAAGTCAATACTTTTTCTGCATTCAATTTTTTAAACATATTTGAAGTCAATACTTTTTCTGCATTCAATATGCACCATTCAAAGCCACATCATCACTTTTCAACCCTTTTCTGACTTCATTTGCTATTTTTCATGCATTTCATGATTTATTTTGACCTAAGATGACCCTGAGATTGAAAAGCACTGCAAATGAACTCTGAAATGGTTGAAAATTGGCATGGTAACATAATTTCACCCACGTAGCATGTGCTCTAAAGTTGAGTGGGGTACAGCAAAAACTGGATACACTTCGTGTATGAACTAGACAATCTCTTTCGAAGTGTGAGGGTTTTGGACGAAAACTCTTCTGTTACGAAAGGATTTCAATTTTTTAAACATATTTGAACTCAAGACTTTTTCTATGTTCAATATGCACCATTCAAAGCCACATCATCACTTTTCAAACCTTTTCTGACTTCATTTGCTATTTTTCATGCATTTCATGATTTATTTTGACCCAAGATGACCCTGAGATTGAAAAGCACTGCAAATGAACTCTGAAATGGTTGAAAATTGGCATGGTATCATAATTTCACCCACGTAGCATGTGCTAAAAAGTTGAGAGCGTTACGGCAAAAATTGGATGCACTTCGTGTACGAACTGGACAATCTCTTTCGATGTGTCACGGTTTTGGACGAAAACTCTTCTGTTACAAAAGGATTTCAATTTTTTAAACATATTTGAACTCAAGACTTTTTCTGCATTCAATATGCACCATTCAAAGCCACATCATCACTTATCAACCATTTTCTGACTTCATTTGCTATTTTTCAAGCAATTCATGATTTATTTTGAGCTAAGATGACCCTGAGATTGAAAAGCACTGCAAATGAACTCTGAAATGGTTGAAAATTGGCATGGTATCATAATTTCACCCACGTAGCATGTGCTAAAAATTTGAGAGGGTTACGGCAAAAACTGGATTCACTTCGTGTACGAACTGGACAATCTCTTTCGAAGTGTCAGTGTTTTGGACGAAAACTCTTCTGCTACAAAAGGATTTCAATTTTTTAAACATATTTGAACTCAATACTTTTTCTGCATTCAATATGCACCATTCAAAGCCACATCATCACTTATCAACCCTTTTCTGACTTCATTTGCTATTTTTCATGCATTTCATGATTTATTTTGACCTAAGATGACCCTGAGATTGAAAAGCACTGCAAATGAACTTTGAAATGGTTGAAAATTGGCATGGTATCATAATTTCACACACGTAGCATGTGCTAAAAAGTTGAGAGGGTTACGGCAAAAACTGGATGCACTTCGTCTACGAACTGGACAATCTCTTTCGAAGTGTCAGTGTTTTGGACGAAAACTCTTCTGCTACAAAAGGATTTCAATTTTTTAAACATATTTGAACTCAATACTTTTTCTGCATTCAATATGCACCATTCAAAGCCACATCATCACTTATCAACCCTTTTCTGACTTCATTTGCTATTTTTCATGCATTTCATGATTTATTTTGAGCTAAGATGACCCTGAGATTGAAAAGCACTGCAAATTACCTCTGAAATGGTTGAAAATTGGCATGGTATCATAATTTCACCCACGTAGCTTGTGCTAAAAAGTTGAGTGGGGTACGGCAAAAACTGGATGCACTTCGTGTATGAACTGGACAATCTCTTTCGAAGTGTCAGTGTTTTGGACGAAAACTCTTCTGTTACGAAAGGATTTCAATTTTTTAAACATATTTGAACTCAAGACTTTTTCTGCATTCAATATACACCATTCAAAGCCACATCATCACTTTTCAAACCTTTTCTGACTTCATTTGCTATTTTTCATGCATTTCATGATTTATTTTTAGCTAAGATGACCCTGAGATTGAAAAGCACTGCAAAGGAACTCTGAAATGGTTGAAAATTGGCATGGTATCATAATTTCACCCACGTAGCATGTGCTAAAAAGTTGAGAGGGTTACGGAAAAAACTGGATGCACTTCGTGTATGAACTGGACAATCTCTTTCGAAGTGTCAGTGTTTAGGACGAAAACTCTTCTGCTACAAAAGGATTTCAATTTTTTAAACATATTTGAACTCAAGACTTTTTCTGAATTCAATATGCACCATTCAAAGCCACATCATCACTTTTCAACCCTTTTCTGACTTCATTTGCTATTTTTCATGCATTTCATGATTTATTTTGAGCTAAGATGACCCTGAGATTGAAAAGCACTGCAAATGAACTCTGAAATGGTTGAAAATTGGCATGGTAACATAATTTCACCCACGTAGCATGTGCTCTAAAGTTGAGTGGGGTACAGCAAAAACTGGATACACTTCGTGTATGAACTAGACAATCTCTTTCGAAGTGTCAGGGTTTTGGACGAAAACTCTTCTGTTACGAAAGGATTTCAATTTTTTAAACATATTTGAACTCAAGACTTTTTCTATGTTCAATATGCACCATTCAAAGCCACATCATCACTTTTCAAACCTTTTCTGACTTCATTTGCTATTTTTCATGCATTTCATGATTTATTTTGACCCAAGATGACCCTGAGATTGAAAAGCACTGCAAATGAACTCTGAAATGGTTGAAAATTGGCATGGTATCATAATTTCACCCACGTAGCATGTGCTAAAAAGTTGAGAGCGTTACGGCAAAAATTGGATGCACTTCGTGTACGAACTGGACAATCTGTTTCGATGTGTCACGGTTTTGGACGAAAACTCTTCTGTTACAAAAGGATTTCAAATTTTTAAACATATTTGAACTCAAGACTTTTTCTGCATTCAATATGCACCTTTGAAAGCCAGATAATCACTTTTGACACCTTTTCCGATTTCATTTGCTATTTTTCATGAATTTCATGATTTATTTGGACCGAAGATGACTCTGTGATTGAAAAGCACTGCAAATGAACTCTGAAATGGTTGAAAATTGGCATGGTATCATAATTTCACCCACGTAGCATGTGCTAAAAAGTTGAGAGGGTTACGGCAAAAACTGGATGCACTTCGTGTACGAACTGGACAATCTCTTTCGAAGTGTCTGGGTTTTGGACGAAAACTCTTCTGTTACAAAAGGATTTCAATTTTTTGAATATATTTGAACTCAAGACTGTTTCTGCATTCAATATGCACCATTCAAAGCAACATCATCACTTCAAACCTTTTCTGGCTTCATTTGCTATTTTTCATGCATTTCATGATTTATTTTGAGCTAAGATGACCCTGAGATTGAAAAGCACTGCAAATGAACTCTGAAATGGTTGAAAATTGGCATGGTATCATAATTTCACCCACGTAGCATGTGCTAAAAAATTGAGTGGGTTACGGCAAAAACTGGATGCACTTCGTGTACGAACTGGACAATCTCTTTCGAAGTGTCAGGGTTTTGGACGAAAACTCTTCTGTTACAAAAGGATTTCAATTTTTTAAACATATTTGAACTCAAGACTTTTTCTGCATTCAATATGCACCATTCAAAGCCACATCATCACTTTTCAACCCTTTTCTGACTTCCTTTGCTAATTTTCATGCATTTCATGATTTATTTTGAGCTAAGATGACCCTGAGATTGAAAAGCACTGCAAATGAACTCTGAAATGGTTGAAAATTGGTATGGTATCATAATTTCACCCACGTAGCATGTGCTAAAAAGTTGAGAGGGTTACGGCAAAAACTGGATGCACTTCGTGTATGAACTGGACAATCTCTTTCGATGTGTCACGGTTTTGGACGAAAACTCTTCTGTTACAAAAGGATTTCAATTTTTGAAACATATTTGAAGTCAAGAATTTTTCTGCATTCAATATGCACCATTCAAAGCCACATCATCACTTATCAACCATTTTCTGACTTCATTTGCTATTTTTCAAGCAATTCATGATTTATTTTGAGCTAAGAAGACCCTGAGATTGAAAAGCACTGCAAATGAACTCTGAAATGCTTGAAAATTGGCATGGTATCATAATTTCACCCACGTAGCATGTGCTAAAAAGTTGAGAGGGTTACGGCAAAAACTGGATGCTCTTCGTGTACGAACTGGACAATCTCTTTCGAAGTGTGAGGGTTTTGGACGAAAACTCTTCTGCTACCAAAGGATTTCAATTTTTTAAACATATTTGAACTCAATACTTTTTCTGCATTCAATATGCACCATTCAAAGCCACATCATCACTTATCAACCATTTTCTGACTTCATTTGCTATTTTTCATGCATTTCATGATTTATTTTGACCTAAGATGACCCTGAGATTGAAAAGCACTGCAAATGAACTCTGAAATGGTTGAAAATTGGCATGGTATCATAATTTCACCCACGTAGCATGTGCTAAAAAGTTGAGAGGGTTACGGCAAAAACTGGATGCACTTCGTCTACGAACTGGACAATCTCTTTCGAAGTGTCAGTGTTTTGGACGAAAACTCTTCTGCTACAAAAGGATTTCAATTTTTTAAACATATTTGAACTCAATACTTTTTCTGCATTCAATATGCACCATTCAAAGCCACATCATCACTTATCAACCCTTTTCTGACTTCATTTGCTATTTTTCATGCATTTCATGATTTATTTTGACCTAAGATGACCCTCAGATTGAAAAGCACTGCAAATGAACTCTGAAATGGTTGAAAATTGGCATGGTATCATAATTTCACCCACGTAGCTTGTGCTAAAAAGTTGAGTGGGGTACGGCAAAAACTGGATGCACTTCGTGTATGAACTGGACAATCTCTTTCGAAGTGTCAGTGTTTTGGACGAAAACTCTTCTGTTACGAAAGGATTTCAATTTTTTAAACATATTTGAACTCAAGACTTTTTCTGCATTCAATATACACCATTCAAAGCCACATCATCACTTTTCAAACCTTTTCTGACTTCATTTGCTATTTTTCATGCATTTCATGATTTATTTTGACCCAAGATGACCCTGAGATTGAAAAGCACTGCAAATGAACTCTGAAATGGTTGAAAATTGGCATGGTATCATAATTTCACCAACGTAGCATGTGCTAAAAAGTTGAGAGGGTTACGGCAAAAACTGGATGCACTTCGTGTACGAACAGGACAATCTCTTTCGAAGTGTCAGGGTTTTGGACGAAAACTCTTCTGTTACAAAAGGATTTCAATTTTTTAAACATATTTGAACTCAAGACTTTTTCTGCATTCAATATGCACCATTCAAAGCTACGTCATCACTTTTCAACCCTTTTCTGACTTCATTTGCTAATTTTCATGCATTTCATGATTTATTTTGAGCTAAGATGACCCTGAGATTGAAAAGCACTGCAAATGAACTCTGAAATGGTTGAAATTTGGCATGGTATCATAATTTCACCCACGTAGCATGTGCTAAAAAGTTGAGAGGGTTACGGCAAAAACTGGATGCACTTCGTGTATGAACTGGACAATCTCTTTCGAAGTGTCGGGGTTTTGGACGAAAACTCTTCTGTTACAAAAGGATTTCAATTTTTGAAACATATTTGAACTCAAGACTTTTTCTGCATTCAATATGCACAATTCAAAGCCACATCATTACTTTTCAACCATTTTCTGACTTCATTTGCTATTTTTCATGCATTTCATGATTTATTTTGAGCTAAGATGACCCTGAGATTGAAAAGCACTGCAAATGAACTCTGAAATGGTTGAAAATTGGCATGGTATCGTAATTTCACCCACGTAGCATGTGCTAAAAATTTGAGTGGGTTACAACAAAAACTGGATGCACTTCGTGTACGAACTGGACAATCTCTTTCGAAGTGTCAGTGTTTTGGACGAAAACTCTTCTGCTACAAAAGGATTTCAATTTTTTAAACATATTTGAACTCAAGACTTTTTCTGCATTCAATATGCACCATTCAAAGCCACATCATGACTTTACAAACCTTTTCTGACTTCAGTTGCTATTTTTCAGGCATTTCATGATTTATTTTGAGCTAAGATGACCCTGAGATTGAAAAGCACTGCAAATGAACTCTGAAATGGTTGAAAATTGGCATGGTATCATAATTTCACACACGTAGCATGTGCTAAAAAGTTGAGAGGGTTACGGCAAAAACTGGATGCACTTCGTGTACGAACTGGACAATCTCTTTCGATGTGTCAGTGTTCTGGACGAAAACTCTTCTGCTACAATAGGATTTCAATTTTTTAAACATATTTGAACTCAATAATTTTTCTGCATTCAATATGCACCATTCAAAGCCACATCATCACTTTTCAACCCTTTTCTGACTTCATTTGCTATTTTTCATGCATTTCATGATTTATTTTGACCTAAGATGACCCTGAGATTGAAAAGCACTGCAAATGAACTCTGAAATGGTTGAAAATTGGCATGGTATCATAATTTCACCCACGTAGCATGTGCTAAAAAGTTGAGTGGGGTACGGCAAAAACTGGATGCACTTCGTGTATGAACTGGACAATCTCTTTCGAAGTGTCAGGGTTTCGGACGAAAACTCTTCTGTTACGAAGGGATTTCAATTTTTTAAACATATTTGAACTCAAGACTTTTTCTACGTTCAATTTGCACCATTCAAAGCCACATCATCACTTTTCAAACCTTTTCTGACTTCATTTGCTATTTTTCATGCATTTCATGATTTATTTTGAGCTAAGATGACCCTGAGATTGAAAAGGACTGCAAATGAACTCTGAAATGGTTGAAAATTGGCATGGTATCATAATTTCACTCACGTAGCATGTGCTAAAAAGTTGAGAGGGTTACGGCAAAAACCGGATGCCCTTCGTGTACGAACTGGACAATCTCTTTCGAAGTGTCAGTGTTTTGCACGAAAACTCTTCTGTTACAAAAGGATTTCAATTTTTGAAACATATTTGAACTCAAGACTTTTTCTACATTCAATATGCACCATTCAAAGCCACATCATCACTTTTCAACCATTTTCTGACTTCATTTGCTATTTTTCATGCATTTCATGATTTATTTTGAGCTAAGATGACCCTGAGATTGAAAAGCACTGCAAACGAACTCTGAAATGGTTGAAAATTGGCATGGTATCATAATTTCACCCACGTAGCATGTGCTAAAAAGTTGAGTGGGGTACGGCAAAAACTGGATGCACTTCGTGTACGAACTGGACAATCTCTTTCGAAGTGTCAGTGTTTTGGACGAAAACTCTTCTGTAAGAAAAGGATTTCAATTTTTTAAACATATTTGAACTCAAAACATTTTCTGCACTCAATATGCACCATTCAAAGCCACATCATCACTTTTCAAACCTTTTCTGACTTCATTTTCTATTTTTCATGCATTTAATGATTTATTTTGAGCTAAGATGACCCTGAGATTGAAAAGCACTGCAAATGAACTCTGAAATGCTTGAAAATTGGCATGGTATCATAATTTCCCCCACGTAGAATGTGCTAAAAAGTTGAGAGGGTTACGGCAAAAACTGGATGCACTTCGTGTACGAACTGGACAATCTCTTTCGAAATGTCAGGGTTTTGGACGAAAACTCTTCTGTTAGAAAAGGATTTCAATTTTTTAAACATATTTGAACTCAAGACTTTTTCTGCATTCAATATGCACCATTCAAAGCCACATCATCACTTTTCAAACCTTTTCTGACTTCATTTGCTATTTTTCATGCATTTCATGATTTATTTTGAGCTAAGATGACCCTGATATTGAAAAGCACTGCAAATGAACTCTGAAATGGTTGAAAATTGGCATGGTATCATAATTTCACCCACGTAGCATGTGCTAAAAAGTTGAGAGGGTTACGGCAAAAACTGGATGCACTTCGTGTACGAACTGGACAATCTCTTTCGAACTGTCAGGGTTTTGGACGAAAACTCTTCTGTTACAAAATGATTTCAATTTTTTAAACATATTTGAACTCAATACTTTTCCTGCATTCAGTATGCACCATTCAAAGCCACATCATGACTTTTCAAACCTTTTCTGACTTCATTTGCTATTTTTCATGCATTTCATGATTTATTTTGAGCTAAGATGACCCTGAGATTGAAAAGCACTGCAAATGAACTCTGAAATGGTTGAAAATTGGCATGGTATCATAATTTCACCCACGTAGCATGTGCTAAAAAGTTGAGTGGGTTACGGCAAAAACTGGATGCACTTCGTGTACGAACTGGACAATCTCTTTCGAAGTGTCAGTGTTTTGGAAGAAAACTCTTCTGCTACAAAAGGATTTCAATTTTTGAAACATATTTGAACTCAAGACTTTTTCTGCATTCAATATGCACCATTCAAAGCCACATCATCACTTTTCAACCCTTTTCTGACTTCATTTGCTATTTTTCATGCATTTCATGATTTATTTTGAGCTAAGATGACCCTGAGATTGAAAAGCACTGCAAATGAACTCTGAAATGGTTGAAAATTGGCATGGTATCATATTTCTCCGACGTAGCATGTGCTAAAAACTTGAGAGGGTTACGGCAAAAATTGGATGCACTTCGTGTACGAACTGGACAATCTCTTTCGATGTGTCACGGTTTTGGACGAAAACTCTTCTGTTACAAAAGGATTTCAATTTTTTAAACATATTTGAACTCAAGACTTTTTCTGCATTCAATATGCACCTTTCAAAGCCACATAATCACTTTTCAAACCTTTTCCGACTTCATTTGCTATTTTTCATGAATTTCATGATTTATTTTGACCTAAGATGACTCTAAGATTGAAAAGCACTGCAAATGAACTCTGAAATGGTTGAAAATTGGCATGGTATCATAATTTCACCCACGTAGCATGTGCTAAAAAGTTGAGAGGGTTACGGCAAAAACTGGATGCACTTCGTGTACGAACTGGACAATCTCTTTCGAAGTGTCTGGGTTTTGGACGAAAACTCTTCTGTTACAAAAGGATTTAAATTTTTTGAACATATTTGAACTCAAGACTGTTTCTGCATTCAATATGCACCATTCAAAGCCACATCATCACTTCAAACCTTTTCTTGCTTCATTTGCTATTTTTCATGCATTTCATGATTTATTTTGAGCTAAGATGACCCTGAGATGGAAAAGCACTGCAAATGAACTCTGAAATGGTTGAAAATTGGCATGGTATCATGATTTCACCCACGTAGCATGTGCTAAAAAGTTGAGAGGGTTACGGCAAAAACTGGATGCCCTTCGTGTACGAACTGGACAATCTCTTTCGAAGTGTCAGTGTTTTGGACGAAAACTCTTCTGTTACAAAAGGATTTCAATTTTTTAAACATATTTGAACTCAAGACTTTTTCTACATTCAATATGCACCATTCAAAGCCACATCATCACTTTTCAACCCTTTTCTGACTTCATTTGCTATTTTTCATGCATTTCATGATTTATTTTGACCTAAGATGACCCTGAGATTGAAAAGCACTGCAAATGAACTCTGAAATGGTTGAAAATTGGCATGGTAACATAATTTCACACACGTAGCATGTGCTAAAAAGTTGAGTGGGGTACGGCAAAAACTAGATGCACTTCGTGTACGAACTGGACAATCTCTTTCGAAGTGTCAGTGTTTTGGACGAAAACTCTTCTGTTACAAAAGGATTTCAATTTTTTAAACATATTTGAACTCAAGACTTTTTCTGCACTCAATATGCACCATTCAAAGCCACATCATCACTTTTCAAACCTTTTCTGACTTCATTTGCAATTTTTCATGCATTTCATGATTTATTTTGAGCTAAGATGACCCAGAGATTGAAAAGCACTGCAAATGAACTCTGAAATGGCTGAAAATTAGCATGGTATCATAATTTCACCCACGTAGCATGTGCTAAAAAGTTGAGAGGGTTACGGTAAAAACTGGATGCACTTCGTGTACGAACTGGACAATCTCTTTCGAAATGTCAGGGTTTTGGACGAAAACTCTTCTGTTACAAAAGGATTTCAATTTTTTAAACATATTTGAAGTCAAGACTTTTTCTGCATTCAATATGCACCATTCAAAGCCACATCATCACTTTTCAAACCTTTTCTAACTTAATTTGCTAATTTTCATGCATTTCATGATTTATTTTGAGCTAAGATGACCCTGAGATTGAAAAGCACTGCAAATGAACTCTGAAATGGTTGAAAATTGGCATGGTATCATAATTTCACCCACGTAGCATGTGCTAAAAAATTGAGTGGGTTGCGTCAAAAACTGGATGCACTTCGTGTACGAACTGGACAATCTCTTTCGAAATGTCAGGGTTTTGGACGAAAACTCTTCTGTTACAAAAGGATTTCAATTTTTAAACATATTTGAACTCAAGACTTTTTCTGCATTCAATATGCACCATTCAAAGCCACATCATCACTTTTCAAACCTTTTCTGACTTCATTTGCTATTTTTCATGCATTTCATGCACCATTCAATATGCACCATTCAAAGCCACATCATCACTTTGCAAATGATCTCTGAAATGGTTGAAAATTGGCATGGTATCATAATTTCACCCACGTGGCATGTGCTAAAAAGTTGAGAGGGTTACGGCAAAAACTGGATGCACTTCGTGTATGAACTGGACAACCTCTTTCGAAGTGTCGGGGTTTTGGACGAAAACTCTTCTGTTACAAAAGGATTTCAATTTTTGAAACATATTTGAACTCAAGACTTTTTCTGCATTCAATATGCACCATTCAAAGCCACATCATCACTTTTCAACCATTTTCTGACTTCATTTGCTATTTTTCATGCATTTCATGATTTATTTTGAGCTAAGATGACCCTGAGATTGAAAAGCACTGCAAATGAACTCTGAAATGGTTGAAAATTGGCATGGTATCATAATTTTACCCACGTAGCATGTGCTAAAAATTTGAGTGGGTTACGGCAAAAACTGGATGCACTTCGTGTACGACCTGGACAATCTCTTTCTAAGTGTGAGGGTTTTGGACGAAATCACTTCTGTTACAAAAGGATTTCAATTTTTTAAACATATTTGAACTCAAGACTTTTTCTGCATTCAATATGCACCATTCAATGCCACATCATCACTTTTCAACCCTTTTCTGACTTCATTTGCTATTTTTCATGCATTTCATGATTTATTTTGAGCTAAGATGACCCTGAGATTGAAAAGCACTGCAAATGAACTCTGAAATGGTTGAAAATTGGCATGGTATCATAATTTCACCCACGTAGCATGTGCTAAAAAGTTGAGTGGGTTACGGCAAAAACTGGATGCACTTCGTGTACGAACTGGACAATCTCTTTCGAAGTGTCAGGGTTTTGGACGGAAACTCTTCTGTTACAAAAGGATTTCAATTTTTTAAACATATTTGAACTCAAGACTTTTTCTACATTCAATATGCACCATTCAAAGCCACATCATCACTTTTCAACCCTTTTCTGACTTCATTTGCTATTTTTCATGCATTTCATGATTTATTTTGACCTAAGATGCCCTGAGATTGAAAAGCACTGCAAATGAACTCTGAAATGGTTGAAAATTGGCATGGTATCATAATTTCACACACGTAGCATGTGCTAAAAAGTTGAGTGGGGTACGGCAAAAACTGGATGCACTTCGTGTACGAACTGGACAATCTCTTTCGAAGTGTCAGTGTTTTGGACGAAAACTCTTCTGTTACAAAAGGATTTCAATTTTTTAAACATATTTGAACTCAAGACTTTTTCTGCACTCAATATGCACCATTCAAAGCCACATCATCACTTTTCAACCCTTTTCTGACTTCATTTGCTATTTTTCATGCATTTCATGATTTATTTTGAGCTAAGATGACCCTGAGATTGAAAAGCACTGCAAATGAACTCTGAAATGGTTAAAAATTGGCATGGCATCATAATTTCACCCACGTAGCATGTGCTAAAAAGTTGAGTGGGTTACGGCAAAAACTGGATGCACTTCGTGTACGAACTGGACAATCTCTTTCGAAGTGTCAGGGTTTTGGACGAAAACTCTTCTGTTACAAAAGGATTTCAATTTTTTAAACATATTTGAACTCAAGACTTTTTCTACATTCAATATGCACCATTCAAAGCCACATCATCACTTTTCAACCCTTTTCTGACTTCATTTGCTATTTTTCATGCATTTCATGATTTATTTTGACCTAAGATGACCCTGAGATTGAAAAGCACTGCAAATGAACTCTGAAATGGTTGAAAATTGGCATGGTAACATAATTTCACACACGTAGCATGTGCTAAAAAGTTGAGTGGGGTACGGCAAAAACTGGATGCACTTCGTGTACGAACTGGACAATCTCTTTCGAAGTGTGAGTGTTTTGGACGAAAACTCTTCTGTTACAAAAGGATTTCAATTTTTTAAACATATTTGAACTCAAGACTTTTTCTGCACTCAATATGCACCATTCAAAGCCACATCATCACTTTTCAAACCTTTTCTGACTTCATTTGCTATTTTTCATGCATTTCATGATTTATTTTTAGCTAAGATGACCCTGAGATTGAAAAGCACTGCAAATGAACTCTGAAATGGTTGAAAATTGGCATGGTATCATAATTTCACCCACGTAGCATGTGCTAAAAAGTTGAGAGGGTTACGGTAAAAACTAGATGCACTTCGTGTACGAACTGGACAATCTCTTTCGAAATGTCAGGGTTTTGGACGAAAACTCTTCTGTTACAAAAGGATTTCAATTTTTTAAACATATTTGAACTCAAGACTTTTTCTGCATTCAATATGCACCATTCAAAGCCACATCATCACTTTTCAAACCTTTTCTGACTTCATTTGCTATTTTTCATGCATTTCATGATTTATTTTGAGCTAAGACGACACTGAGATTGAAAAGCACTGCAAATGCTCTCTGAAATGGTTGAAAATTGGCATGGTATCATAATTTCACCCACGTAGCATGTGCTAAAAAGTTGAGAGGGTTACGGCAAAAACTGGATGCACTTCGTGTATGAACTGGACAACCTCTTTCGAAGTTTCGGGGTTTTGGACGAAAACTCTTCTGTTACAAAAGGATTTCAATTTTTGAAACATATTTGAACTCAAGACTTTTTCTGCATTCAATATGCACCATTCAAAGCCACATCATCACTTTTCAACCATTTTCTGACTTCATTTGCTATTTTTCATGCATTTCATGATTTTTTTTTAGCTAAGATGACCCTGAGATTGAAAAGCACTGCAAATGAACTCTGAAATGGTTGAAAATTGGCATGGTATCATAATTTTACCCACGTAGCATGTGCTAAAAATTTGAGTGGGTTACGGCAAAAACTGGATGCACTTCGTGTACGAACTGGACAATCTCTTTCTAAGTGTGAGGGTTTTGGACGAAATCACTTCTGTTACAAAAGGATTTCAATTTTTTAAACATATTTGAACTCAAGACTTTTTCTGCATTCAATATGCACCATTCAATGCCACAACATCACTTTTCAACCCTTTTCTGACTTCATTTGCTATTTTTCATGCATTTCTTGATTTATTTTGAGCTAAGATGACCCTGAGATTGAAAAGCACTGCAAATGAACTCTGAAATGGTTGAAAATTGGCATGGTATCATAATTTCACCCACGTAGCATGTGCTAAAAAGTTGAGTGGGTTACGGCAAAAACTGGATGCACTTCGTGTACGAATTAGACAATCTCTTTCGAAGTGTCAGCGTTTTGGACGGAAACTCTTCTGTTACAAAAGAATTTCAATTTTTTAAACATATTTGAACTCAAGACTTTTTCTACATTCAATATGCACCATTCAAAGCCACATCATCACTTTTCAACCCTTTTCTGACTTCATTTGCTATTTTTCATGCATTTCATGATTTATTTTGACCTAAGATGATCCTGAGATTGAAAAGCACTGCAAATGAACTCTGAAATGGTTGAAAATTGGCATGGTATCATAATTTCACACACGTAGCGTGTGCTAAAAAGTTGAGTGGGGTACGGCAAAAACTGGATGCACTTCGTGTACGAACTGGACAATCTCTTTCGAAGTGTCAGTGTTTTGGACGAAAACTCTTCTGTTACAAAAGGATTTCAATTTTTTAAACATATTTGAACTCAAGACTTTTCTGCACTCAATATGCACCATTCAAAGCCACATCATCACTTTTCAACCCTTTTCTGACTTCATTTGCTATTTTTCATGCATTTCATGATTTATTTTGAGCTAAGATGACCCTGATATTGAAAAGCACTGCAAATGAACTCTGAAATGGTTAAAAATTGGCATGGCATCATAATTTCACCCACGTAGCATGTGCTAAAAAGTTGAGTGGGTTACGGCAAAAACTGGATGCACTTCGTGTACGAACTGGACAATCTCTTTCGAAGTGTCAGGGTTTTGGACGGAAACTCTTCTGTTACAAAAGGATTTCAATTTTTTAAACATATTTGAACTCAAGACTTTTTCTGCATTCAATATGCACCATTCAAAGCCACATCATCAATTTTCAACCCTTTTCTGACTTCATTTGCTATTTTTCATGCATTTCATGATTTATTTTGACCTAAGATGACCCTGAGATTGAAAAGCACTGCAAATGAACTCTGAAATCGTTGAAAATTGGCATGGTATCATAATTTCACCCACGTAGCATGTGCTAAAAACTTGAGAGAGTTACGGCAAAAACTGGATGCACTTCGTGTATGAACTGGACAATCTCTTTCGAAGTGTCAGTGTTTTGGACGAAAACTCTTCTGTTACAAAAGGATTTCAATTTTTTAAACATATTTGAACTCAAGACTTTTTCTGCACTCAATATGCACCATTCAAAGCCACATCATCAGTTTTCAACCCTTTTCTGACTTCATTTGCTATTTTTCATGCATTTCATGATTTATTTTGAGCTAAGATGACCCTGAGATTGAAAAGCACTGCAAATGAACTCTGAAATGGTTAAAAATTGGCATGGCATCATAATTTCACCCACGTAGCATGTGCTAAAAAGTTGAGTGGGTTACGGCAAAAACTGGATGCACTTCGTGTACGAACTGGACAATCTCTTTCGAAGTGTCAGGGTTTTGGACGAAAACTCTTCTGTTACAAAAGGATTTCAATTTTTTAAACATATTTGAACTCAAGACTTTTTCTGCATTCAATATGCACCATTCAAAGCCACATCATCACTTTTCAACCCTTTTCTGACTTCATTTGCTATTTTTCATGCATTTCATGATTTATTTTGACCTAAGATGACCCTGAGATTGAAAAGCACTGCAAATGAACTCTGAAATCGTTGAAAATTGGCATGGTATCATAATTTCACCCACGTAGCATGTGCTAAAAACTTGAGAGAGTTACGGCAAAAACTGGATGCACTTCGGGTACGAACTGGACAATCTCTTTCGAAGTGTCAGGGTTTTGGACGAAAACTCTTCTGTTACAAAAGGATTTCAATTTTTTAAACATATTTGAACGCAAGACTTTTTCTGCACTCAATATGCACCATTCAAAGCCACATCATCACTTTTCAACCCTTTTCTGACTTCATTTGCTATTTTTCATGCATTTCATGATTTATTTTGAGCTAAGATGACCCTGAGATTGAAAAGCACTGCAAATGAACGCTGAAATGGTTGAAAATTGGCATGGTATCATAATTTCACCCACGTAGCATGTGCTAAGAAGTTGAGTGGGTTACGGCAAAAACTGGATGCACTTCGTGTACGAACTGGACAATCTCTTTCGAAGTGTCAGGGTTTTGGATGAAAACTCTTCTGTTACAAAAGGATTTCAATTTTTTAAACATATTTGAACTCAAGACTTTTTCTGCGTTCTATATGCACCATTCAAAGCCACATCATCACTTTTCATACCTTTTCTGACTTCATTTGCTATTTTTCATGTATTTCATGATTTATTTTGACCTAAGATAACCCTGAGATTGAAAAGCACTGCAAATGAACTCTGAAATGCTTGAAAATTGGCATGGTATCATAATTTCACCCACGTAGCATGTGCTAAAAAGTTGAGAGGGTTACGGCAAAAACTGGATGCACTTCGTGTACGAACTGGACAATCTCTTTCGAAGTGTCAGGGTTTTGGACGAAAACTCTTCTGTTACAAAAGGATTTCAATTTTTTAAACATATTTGAACTGAAGACTTTTTCTGAATTCAATATGCACCATTCAAAGCCACATCATCACTTTTCAACCCTTTTCTGACTTCATTTGCTATTTTTCATGCATTTCATGATTTATTTTGAGCTAAGATGACAATGAGATTGAAAAGCACTGCAAATGAACTCTGAAATGGTTAAAAATTGGCATGGTATCATAATTTCACCCACGTAGCATGTGCTAAAAAGTTGAGTGGGTTACGGCAAAAAACTGGATGCACTTCGTGTACGAACTGGACAATCTCTTTCGAAGTGTCAGGGTTTTGGACGAAAACTCTTCTGTTACAAAAGGATTTCAATTTTTTAAACATATTTGAACTCAAGACTTTTTCTGCATTCAATATGCACCATTCAAAGCCACATCATCACTTTTCAAACCTTTTCTGACTTCATTTGCTATTTTTCATGCATTTCATGATTTATTTTGACCTAAGATGACCCTGAGATTGAAAAGCACTGCAAATGAACTCTGAAATGGTTGAAAATTGCCATGGTATCATAATTTCACGCACGTAGCATGTGCTAAAAAGTTGAGTGGGTTACGGCAAAAACTGGATGCACTTCGTGTACGAATTGGACAATCTCTTTCGAAGTGTCAGGGTTTTGGACGAAAACTCTTCTGTTACAAAAGGATTTCAATTTTTTAAACATATTTGAACTCAATACTTTTTCTGCATTCAATATGCACCATTCAAAGCCACACCATCACTTTTCAAACCTTTTCTGACTTCATTTGCTATTTTTCATGCATTTCATGATTTATTTTGAGCTAAGATGACCCTGAGATTGAAAAGCACTGCACATGAACTCTGAAATGGATGAAAATTGGCATGGTATCATAATTTCACCCACGTAGCATGTGCTAAAAAGGTGAGAGGGTTACGGCAAAAACAGAATGCACTTCGTGTACGAACTGGACAATCTCTTTCGAAGTGTCAGGGTTTTGGACGAAAACTCTTCTGTTACAAAAGGATTTCAATTTTTTAAACATATTTGAACTCAAGACTTTTTCTGCATTCAATATGCACCATTCAAAGCCACATCATCACTTTTCAACCCTTTTCTGACTTCATTTGCTATTTTTCATGCATTTCATGATTTATTTTGACCTAAGATGACCCTGAGATTGAAAAGCACTGCACATGAACTCTGAAATGGTTGAAAATTGGCATGGTATCATAATTTCACCCACGTAGCATGTGCTAAAAAGTTGAGAGGGTTACGGCAAAAACTGGATGCACTTCGTGTACGAACTGGACAATCTCTTTCGAAGTGTCAGGGTTTTGGACGAAAACTCTTCTGTTACAAAAGGATTTCAATTTTTTAAACATATTTGAACTGAAGACTTTTTCTGAATTCAATATGCACCATTCAAAGCCACATCATCACTTTTCAACCCTTTTCTGACTTCATTTGCTATTTTTCATGCATTTCATGATTTATTTTGAGCTAAAATGACCCTGAGATTGTAAAGCACTGCAAATGAACTCTGAAATGGTTAAAAATTGGCATGGTATCATAATTTCACCCACGTAGCATGTGCTAAAATGTTGAGTGGGTTACGGCAAAAAACTGGATGCACTTCGTGTACGAACTGGACAATCTCTTTCGAAGTGTCAGGGTTTTGGACGAAAACTCTTCTGTTACAAAAGGATTTCAATTTTTTAAACATATTTGAACTCAAGACTTTTTCTGCATTCAATATGCACCATTCAAAGCCACATCATAACTTTTCAACCCTTTTCTGACTTCATTTGCTATTTTTCATGCATTTCATGATTTATTTTGACCTAAGATGACCCTGAGATTGAAAAGCACTGCAAATGAACTCTGAAATGGTTGAAAATTGGCATGGTATCATAATTTCACACACGTAGCATGTGCTAACAAGTTGAGTGGGTTACGGCAAAAACTAGATGCACCTCGTGTACGAACTGGACAATCTCTTTCGAAGTGTCAGGGTTTATGACGAAAACTCTTCTGTTACAAAAGGATTTCAATTTTTTAAACATATTTGAACTCAATACTTTTTCTGCATTCAATATGCACCATTCAAAGCCACACCATCACTTTTGAAACCTTTTCCGACTTCATTTGCTATTTTTCATGAATTTCATGATTTATTTTGAGCTAAGATGACCCTGAGATTGAAAAGCACTGCAAATGAACTCTGAAATGGTTGAAAATTGGCATGGTATCATAATTTCACCCACGTAGCATGTGCTAAAAAGTTGAGAGGGTTACGGCAAAAACTGAATGCACTTCGTGTACGAATTGGACAATCTTTTTCGAAGTGTCAGGGTTTTGGACGAAAACTCTTCTGTTACAAAAGGATTTCAATTTTTTAAACATATTTGAACTCAAGACTTTTTCTGCATTCAATATGCACCATTCAAAGCCACATCATCACTTTTCAACACTTTTCTGACTTCATTTGCTAATTTTCATGCATTTCATGATTTATTTTGAGCTAAGATGACCCTGAGATTGAAAAGCACTGCAAATGAACTCTGAAATGGTTGAAAATTGGCATGGTATCATAATTTCACCCATGTAGCATGTGCTAAAAAGTTGAGAGGGTTACGGCAAAAACTGGATGCACTTCGTGTATGAACTGGACAATCTCTTTCGAAGTGTCGGGGTTTTGGACGAAAACTCTTCTGTTACAAAAGGATTTCAATTTTTGAAACATATTTGAACACAAGACTTTTTCAGCATTCAATATGCACCATTCAAAGCCACATCATCACTTTTCAACCATTTTCTGACTTCATTTGCTATTTTTCATGCATTTCATGATTTATTTTGAGCTAAGATGACCCTGAGATTGAAAAGCACTGCAAATGAACTCTGAAATGGTTGAAAATTGGCATGGTATCATAATTTCACCCACGTAGCATGTGCTAAAAATTTGAGTGGGTTACGGCAAAAACTGGATGCAATTCGTGTACGAACTGGACAATCTCTTTCAAAGTGTGAGTGTTTTGGACGAAAACTCTTCTGTTACAAAAGGATTTCAATTTTTTAAACATATTTGAACTCAAGACTTTTTCTGCATTCAATATGCACCATTCAAAGCCACATCATCACTTTTCAACCCTTTTCTGACTTCATTTGCTATTTTTCATGCATTTCATGATTTATTTTTAGCTAAGATGACCCTGAGATTGAAAAGCACTGCAAATGAACTCTGAAATGGTTGAAAATTGGCATGGTATCATAATTTCACACACGTAGCATGTGCTAAAAAGGTGAGAGGGTTACGGCAAAAACTGGATGCACTTCGTTTACGAACTGGACAATCTCTTTCGAAATGTCAGGGTTTTGGACGAAAACTCTTCTGTTACAAAAGGATTTCAATTTTTTAAACATATTTGAACTCAAGACTTTTTCTGCATTCAATATGCACCATTCAAAGCCACATCATCACTGTTCAAACCTTTTCTGACTTCATTTGCTAATTTTCATGCATTTCATGATTTATTTTGAACTAAGATGACCCTGAGATTGAAAAGCACTGCAAATGAACTCTGAAATGGTTGAAAATTGGCATGGTATCGTAATTTCACCCACGTAGCATGTGCTAAAAAGTTGAGAGGGTTACGGCAAAAACTGGATGCACTTCGTGTACGAACTGGACAACCTCTTTCGAAGTGTCGGGGTTTTGGACGAAAACTCTTCTGTTACAAAAGGATTTCAATTTTTGAAACATATTTGAACTCAAGACTTTTTCTGCATTCAATATGCACCATTCAAAGCCACATCATCACTTTTCAACCGTTTTCTGACTTCATTTGCTATTTTTCATGCATTTCATGATTTATTTTGAGCTAAGATGACCCTGAGATTGAAAAGCACTGCAAATGAACTCTGAAATGGTTGAAAATTGGCATGGTATCATAATTATACCCACGTAGCATGTGCTAAAAATTTGAGTGGGTTACGGCAAAAACTGGATGCACTTCGTGTACGAACTGGACAATCTCTTTCGAAGTGTGAGGGTTTTGGACGAAAACTCTTCTGTTAGAAAAGGATTTCAATTTTTTAAACATATTTGAACTCAAGACTTTTTCTGCATTCAATATGCACCATTCAAAGCCACATCATCACTTTTCAACCGTTTTCTGACTTCATTTGCTATTTTTCATGCATTTCATGATTTATTTTGAGTTAAGATGACCCTGAGATTGAAAAGCACTGCAAATGAACTCTGAAATGGTTGAAAATTGGCATGGTATCATAATTTCACCCACGTAGCATGTGCTAAAAATTTGAGTGGGTTACGGCAAAAACTGGATGCACTTCGTGTACGAACTGGACAATCTCTTTCGAAGTGTGAGGGTTTTGGACGAAAACTCTTCTGTTACAAAAGGATTTCAATTTTTTAAACATATTTGAACTCAAGACTTTTTCTGCATTCAATATGCACCTTTCAAAGCCACATCATCACTTTTCAACCCTTTTCTGACTTTATTTGCTATTTTTCATGCATTTCATGATTTATTTTGAGCTAAGATGACCCTGAGATTGAAAAGCACTGCAAATGAACTCTGAAATGGTTGAAAATTGGCATTGTATCATAATTTCACCCACGTAGCATGTGCTAAAAAGTTGAGTGGGTTACGGCAAAAACTGGATGCACTTCGTGTACGAACTGGACAATCTCTTTCGAAGTGTCGGGGTTTTGGACGAAAACTCTTCTGTTACAAAAGGATTTCAATTTTTGAAACATATTTGAACTCAAGACTTTTTCTGCGTTCAATATGCACCATTCAAAGCCACATCATCACTTTTCAACCATTTTCCGACTTCATTTGATATTTTTCATGCATTTCATGATTTATTTTGAGCTTAGATGACCCTGAGATTGAAAAGCACTGCAAATGAACTCTGAAATGGTTGAAAATTGGCATGGTTTCATAATTTCACCCACGTAGCATGTGCTAAAAATTTGAGTGGGTTACGGCAAAAACTGGATGCAATTCGTGTACGAACTGGACAATCTCTTTCGAAGTGTCAGTGTTTTGGACGAAAACTCTTTTGCTACAAAAGGATTTCCATTTTTTAAACATATTTGAACTCAAGACTTTTTCTGCATTCAATATGCACCATTCAAAGCCACATCATCACTTTTCAACCATTTTCTGACTTCATTTGCTATTTTTCATGCATTTCATGATTTATTTTGAGCTAAGATGACCCTGAGATTGAAAAGCACTGCAAATGAACTCTGAAATGGTTGAAAATTGGCATGGTATCATAATTTTACCCACGTAGCATGTTCTAAAAAGTTGAGAGGGTTACGGCAAAAACTGGAAGCACTTCGTGTACGAACTGGACAATCTCTTTCGAAGTGTCAGGGTTTTGGACGAAAACTCTTCTGTTACAAAAGGATTTCAATTTTTTAAACATATTTGAACTCAAGACTTTTTCTGCATTCAATATGCACCATTCAAAGCCACATCATCACTTTTCAACCCTTTTCTGACTTCATTTGCTATTTTTCATGCATTTCATGATTTATTTTGACCTAAGATGACCCTGAGATTGAAAAGCACTGCAAATGAACTCTGAAATGGTTGAAAATTGGCATGGTATCATAATTTCACACACGTAGCATGTGCTAAAAAGTTGAGTGGGGTACGGCAAAAACTGGATGCACTTCGTGTACGAACTGGACAATCTCTTTCGAAGTGTCAGTGTTTTGGACGAAAACTCTTTTGTTACAAAAGGATTTCAATTTTTTAAACATATTTGAACTCAAGAATTTTTCTACACTCAATATGCACCATTCAAAACCACATCATCACTTTTCAAACCTTTTCTGACTTCATTTGCTATTTTTCATGCATTTCATGATTTATTTTGAGCTAAGATGACCCTGAGATTGAAAAGCACTGCAAATGAACTCTGAAATGGTTGAAAATTGGCATGGTATCATAATTTCACCCATGTAGCATGTGCTAAAAAGTTGAGAGGGTTACGGCAAAAACTGGATGCACTTCGTGTATGAACTGGACAATCTCTTTCGAAGTGTCGGGGTTTTGGACGAAAACTCTTCTGTTACAAAAGGATTTCAATTTTTGAAACATATTTGAACACAAGACTTTTTCAGCATTCAATATGCACCATTCAAAGCCACATCATCACTTTTCAACCATTTTCTGACTTCATTTGCTATTTTTCATGCATTTCATGATTTATTTTGAGCTAAGATGACCCTGAGATTGAAAAGCACTGCAAATGAACTCTGAAATGGTTGAAAATTGGCATGGTATCATAATTTCACCCACGTAGCATGTGCTAAAAATTTGAGTGGGTTACGGCAAAAACTGGATGCAATTCGTGTACGAACTGGACAATCTCTTTCAAAGTGTGAGTGTTTTGGACGAAAACTCTTCTGTTACAAAAGGATTTCAATTTTTTAAACATATTTGAACTCAAGACTTTTTCTGCATTCAATATGCACCATTCAAAGCCACATCATCACTTTTCAACCCTTTTCTGACTTCATTTGCTATTTTTCATGCATTTCATGATTTATTTTTAGCTAAGATGACCCTGAGATTGAAAAGCACTGCAAATGAACTCTGAAATGGTTGAAAATTGGCATGGTATCATAATTTCACACACGTAGCATGTGCTAAAAAGGTGAGAGGGTTACGGCAAAAACTGGATGCACTTCGTTTACGAACTGGACAATCTCTTTCGAAATGTCAGGGTTTTGGACGAAAACTCTTCTGTTACAAAAGGATTTCAATTTTTTAAACATATTTGAACTCAAGACTTTTTCTGCATTCAATATGCACCATTCAAAGCCACATCATCACTGTTCAAACCTTTTCTGACTTCATTTGCTAATTTTCATGCATTTCATGATTTATTTTGAACTAAGATGACCCTGAGATTGAAAAGCACTGCAAATGAACTCTGAAATGGTTGAAAATTGGCATGGTATCGTAATTTCACCCACGTAGCATGTGCTAAAAAGTTGAGAGGGTTACGGCAAAAACTGGATGCACTTCGTGTACGAACTGGACAACCTCTTTCGAAGTGTCGGGGTTTTGGACGAAAACTCTTCTGTTACAAAAGGATTTCAATTTTTGAAACATATTTGAACTCAAGACTTTTTCTGCATTCAATATGCACCATTCAAAGCCACATCATCACTTTTCAACCGTTTTCTGACTTCATTTGCTATTTTTCATGCATTTCATGATTTATTTTGAGCTAAGATGACCCTGAGATTGAAAAGCACTGCAAATGAACTCTGAAATGGTTGAAAATTGGCATGGTATCATAATTATACCCACGTAGCATGTGCTAAAAATTTGAGTGGGTTACGGCAAAAACTGGATGCACTTCGTGTACGAACTGGACAATCTCTTTCGAAGTGTGAGGGTTTTGGACGAAAACTCTTCTGTTAGAAAAGGATTTCAATTTTTTAAACATATTTGAACTCAAGACTTTTTCTGCATTCAATATGCACCATTCAAAGCCACATCATCACTTTTCAACCGTTTTCTGACTTCATTTGCTATTTTTCATGCATTTCATGATTTATTTTGAGTTAAGATGACCCTGAGATTGAAAAGCACTGCAAATGAACTCTGAAATGGTTGAAAATTGGCATGGTATCATAATTTCACCCACGTAGCATGTGCTAAAAATTTGAGTGGGTTACGGCAAAAACTGGATGCACTTCGTGTACGAACTGGACAATCTCTTTCGAAGTGTGAGGGTTTTGGACGAAAACTCTTCTGTTACAAAAGGATTTCAATTTTTTAAACATATTTGAACTCAAGACTTTTTCTGCATTCAATATGCACCTTTCAAAGCCACATCATCACTTTTCAACCCTTTTCTGACTTTATTTGCTATTTTTCATGCATTTCATGATTTATTTTGAGCTAAGATGACCCTGAGATTGAAAAGCACTGCAAATGAACTCTGAAATGGTTGAAAATTGGCATTGTATCATAATTTCACCCACGTAGCATGTGCTAAAAAGTTGAGTGGGTTACGGCAAAAACTGGATGCACTTCGTGTACGAACTGGACAATCTCTTTCGAAGTGTCGGGGTTTTGGACGAAAACTCTTCTGTTACAAAAGGATTTCAATTTTTGAAACATATTTGAACTCAAGACTTTTTCTGCGTTCAATATGCACCATTCAAAGCCACATCATCACTTTTCAACCATTTTCCGACTTCATTTGATATTTTTCATGCATTTCATGATTTATTTTGAGCTTAGATGACCCTGAGATTGAAAAGCACTGCAAATGAACTCTGAAATGGTTGAAAATTGGCATGGTTTCATAATTTCACCCACGTAGCATGTGCTAAAAATTTGAGTGGGTTACGGCAAAAACTGGATGCAATTCGTGTACGAACTGGACAATCTCTTTCGAAGTGTCAGTGTTTTGGACGAAAACTCTTTTGCTACAAAAGGATTTCCATTTTTTAAACATATTTGAACTCAAGACTTTTTCTGCATTCAATATGCACCATTCAAAGCCACATCATCACTTTTCAACCATTTTCTGACTTCATTTGCTATTTTTCATGCATTTCATGATTTATTTTGAGCTAAGATGACCCTGAGATTGAAAAGCACTGCAAATGAACTCTGAAATGGTTGAAAATTGGCATGGTATCATAATTTTACCCACGTAGCATGTTCTAAAAAGTTGAGAGGGTTACGGCAAAAACTGGAAGCACTTCGTGTACGAACTGGACAATCTCTTTCGAAGTGTCAGGGTTTTGGACGAAAACTCTTCTGTTACAAAAGGATTTCAATTTTTTAAACATATTTGAACTCAAGACTTTTTCTGCATTCAATATGCACCATTCAAAGCCACATCATCACTTTTCAACCCTTTTCTGACTTCATTTGCTATTTTTCATGCATTTCATGATTTATTTTGACCTAAGATGACCCTGAGATTGAAAAGCACTGCAAATGAACTCTGAAATGGTTGAAAATTGGCATGGTATCATAATTTCACACACGTAGCATGTGCTAAAAAGTTGAGTGGGGTACGGCAAAAACTGGATGCACTTCGTGTACGAACTGGACAATCTCTTTCGAAGTGTCAGTGTTTTGGACGAAAACTCTTTTGTTACAAAAGGATTTCAATTTTTTAAACATATTTGAACTCAAGAATTTTTCTACACTCAATATGCACCATTCAAAACCACATCATCACTTTTCAAACCTTTTCTGACTTCATTTGCTATTTTTCATGCATTTCATGATTTATTTTTAGCTAAGATGACCCTGAGATTGAAAAGCACTGCAAATGAACTCTGAAATGGTTGAAAATTGGCATGGTATCATAATTTCACCCACGTAGCATGTGCTAAAAAGTTGAGAGGGTTACGGTAAAAACTGGATGCACTTCGTGTACGAACCGGACAATCTCTTTCGAAATGTCAGGGTTTTGGACGAAAACTCTTCTGTTACAAAAGGATTTCAATTTTTTAAACATATTTGAACTCAAGACTTTTTCTGCATTCAATATGCACCATTCAAAGCCACATCATCACTTTTCAAACCATTTCTGACTTCATTTGCTAATTTTCATGCATTTCATGATTTATGTTGAGCTAAGATGACCCTGGGATTGAAAAGCACTGCAAATGAACTCTGAAATGGTTGAAAATTGGCATGGTATCATAATTTCACATACGTAGCATGTGCTAAAAAGTTGAGAGGGTTACGGCAAAAACTGGATGCACTTCGTGTATGAACTGGACAACCTCTTTCGAAGTGTCGGGGTTTTGGACGAAAACTCTTCTGTTACAAAAGGATTTCAATTTTTGAAACATATTTGAACTCAAGACTTTTTCTGCATTCAATATGCACCATTCAAAGCCACATCATCACTTTTCAACCATTTTCTGACTTCATTTCCTATTTTTCATGCATTTCATGATTTATTTTGAGCTAAGATGACCCTGAGATTGAAAAACACTCAAATGAACTCTGAAATGGTTGAAAATTGGCATGGTATCATAATTTTACCCACGTAGCATGTGCTAAAAATTTGAGTGGGTTACGGCAAAAACTGGATGCACTTCGTGTACGAACTGGACAATCTCTTTCGAAGTGTGAGGGTTTTGGACGAAAACTCTTCTGTTACAAAAGGATTTCAATTTTTTAAACATATTTGAACTCAAGACTTTTTCTGCGTTCAATATGCACCATTCAAAGCCACAACATCACTTTTCAACCCTTTTCTGACTTCATTTGCTATTTTTCATGCATTTCTTGATTTATTTTGAGCTAAGATGACCCTGAGATTGAAAAGCACTGCAAATGAACTCTGAAATGGTTGAAAATTGGCATGGTATCATAATTTCACCCACGTAGCATGTGCTAAAAAGTTGAGTGGGTTACGGCAAAAACTGGATGCACTTCGTGTACGAATTAGACAATCTCTTTCAAAGTGTCAGGGTTTTGGACGGAAACTCTTCTGTTACAAAAGAATTTCAATTTTTTAAACATATTTGAACTCAAGACTTTTTCTACATTCAATATGCACCATTCAAAGCCACATCATCACTTTTCAACCCTTTTCTGACTTCATTTGCTATTTTTCATGCATTTCATGATTTATTTTGACCTAAGATGATCCTGAGATTGAAAAGCACTGCAAATGAACTCTGAAATGGTTGAAAATTGGCATGGTATCATAATTTCACACACGTAGCGTGTGCTAAAAAGTTGATTGGGGTACGGCAAAAACTGGATGCACTTCGTGTACGAACTGGACAATCTCTTTCGAAGTGTCAGTGTTTTGGACGAAAACTCTTCTGTTACAAAAGGATTTCAATTTTTTAAACATATTTGAACTCAAGACTTTTTCTGCACTCAATATGCACCATTCAAAGCCACATCATCACTTTTCAACCCTTTTCTGACTTCATTTGCTATTTTTCATGCATTTCATGATTTATTTTGAGCTAAGATGACCCTGATATTGAAAAGCACTGCAAATGAACTCTGAAATGGTTAAAAATTGGCATGGCATCATAATTTCACCCACGTAGCATGTGCTAAAAAGTTGAGTGGGTTACGGCAAAAACTGGATGCACTTCGTGTACGAACTGGACAATCTCTTTCGAAGTGTCAGGGTTTTGGACGGAAACTCTTCTGTTACAAAAGGATTTCAATTTTTTAAACATATTTGAACTCAAGACTTTTTCTGCATTCAATATGCCCCATTCAAAGCCACATCATCACTTTTCAACCCTTTTCTGACTTCATTTGCTATTTTTCATGCATTTCATGATTTATTTTGACCTAAGATGACCCTGAGATTGAAAAGCACTGCAAATGAACTCTGAAATCGTTGAAAATTGGCATGGTATCATAATTTCACCCACGTAGCATGTGCTAAAAACTTGAGAGAGTTACGGCAAAAACTGGATGCACTTCGTGTATGAACTGGACAATCTCTTTCGAAGTGTCAGTGTTTTGGACGAAAACTCTTCTGTTACAAAAGGATTTCAATTTTTTAAACATATTTGAACTCAAGACTTTTTCTGCACTCAATATGCACCATTCAAAGCCACATCATCAGTTTTCAACCCTTTTCTGACTTCATTTGCTATTTTTCATGCATTTCATGATTTATTTTGAGCTAAGATGACCCTGAGATTGAAAAGCACTGCAAATGAACTCTGAAATGGTTAAAAATTGGCATGGCATCATAATTTCACCCACGTAGCATGTGCTAAAAAGTTGAGTGGGTTACGGCAAAAACTGGATGCACTTCGTGTACGAACTGGACAATCTCTTTCGAAGTGTCAGGGTTTTGGACGAAAACTCTTCTGTTACAAAAGGATTTCAATTTTTTAAACATATTTGAACTCAAGACTTTTTCTGCATTCAATATGCACCATTCAAAGCCACATCATCACTTTTCAACCCTTTTCTGACTTCATTTGCTATTTTTCATGCATTTCATGATTTATTTTGACCTAAGATGACCCTGAGATTGAAAAGCACTGCAAATGAACTCTGAAATCGTTGAAAATTGGCATGGTATCATAATTTCACCCACGTAGCATGTGCTAAAAACTTGAGAGAGTTACGGCAAAAACTGGATGCACTTCGGGTACGAACTGGACAATCTCTTTCGAAGTGTCAGGGTTTTGGACGAAAACTCTTCTGTTACAAAAGGATTTCAATTTTTTAAACATATTTGAGCGCAAGACTTTTTCTGCACTCAATATGCACCATTCAAAGCCACATCATCACTTTTCAACCCTTTTCTGACTTCATTTGCTATTTTTCATGCATTTCATGATTTATTTTGAGCTAAGATGACCCTGAGATTGAAAAGCACTGCAAATGAACGCTGAAATGGTTGAAAATTGGCATGGTATCATAATTTCACCCACGTAGCATGTGCTAAGAAGTTGAGTGGGTTACGGCAAAAACTGGATGCACTTTGTGTACGAACTGGACAATCTCTTTCGAAGTGTCAGGGTTTTGGATGAAAACTCTTCTGTTACAAAAGGATTTCAATTTTTTAAACATATTTGAACTCAAGACTTTTTCTGCGTTCTATATGCACCATTCAAAGCCACATCATCACTTTTCATACCTTTTCTGACTTCATTTGCTATTTTTCATGTATTTCATGATTTATTTTGACCTAAGATAACCCTGAGATTGAAAAGCACTGCAAATGAACTCTGAAATGCTTGAAAATTGGCATGGTATCATAATTTCACCCACGTAGCATGTGCTAAAAAGTTGAGAGGGTTACGGCAAAAACTGGATGCACTTCGTGTACGAACTGGACAATCTCTTTCGAAGTGTCAGGGTTTTGGACGAAAACTCTTCTGTTACAAAAGGATTTCAATTTTTTAAACATATTTGAACTGAAGACTTTTTCTGAATTCAATATGCACCATTCAAAGCCACATCATCACTTTTCAACCCTTTTCTGACTTCATTTGCTATTTTTCATGCATTTCATGATTTATTTTGAGCTAAGATGACAATGAGATTGAAAAGCACTGCAAATGAACTCTGAAATGGTTAAAAATTGGCATGGTATCATAATTTCACCCACGTAGCATGTGCTAAAAAGTTGAGTGGGTTACGGCAAAAAACTGGATGCACTTCGTGTACGAACTGGACAATCTCTTTCGAAGTGTCAGGGTTTTGGACGAAAACTCTTCTGTTACAAAAGGATTTCAATTTTTTAAACATATTTGAACTCAAGACTTTTTCTGCATTCAATATGCACCATTCAAAGCCACATCATCACTTTTCAAACCTTTTCTGACTTCATTTGCTATTTTTCATGCATTTCATGATTTATTTTGACCTAAGATGACCCTGAGATTGAAAAGCACTGCAAATGAACTCTGAAATGGTTGAAAATTGCCATGGTATCATAATTTCACGCACGTAGCATGTGCTAAAAAGTTGAGTGGGTTACGGCAAAAACTGGATGCACTTCGTGTACGAATTGGACAATCTCTTTCGAAGTGTCAGGGTTTTGGACGAAAACTCTTCTGTTACAAAAGGATTTCAATTTTTTAAACATATTTGAACTCAATACTTTTTCTGCATTCAATATGCACCATTCAAAGCCACACCATCACTTTTCAAACCTTTTCTGACTTCATTTGCTATTTTTCATGCATTTCATGATTTATTTTGAGCTAAGATGACCCTGAGATTGAAAAGCACTGCACATGAACTCTGAAATGGATGAAAATTGGCATGGTATCATAATTTCACCCACGTAGCATGTGCTAAAAAGTTGAGAGGGTTACGGCAAAAACAGAATGCACTTCGTGTACGAACTGGACAATCTCTTTCGAAGTGTCAGGGTTTTGGACGAAAACTCTTCTGTTACAAAAGGATTTCAATTTTTTAAACATATTTGAACTCAAGACTTTTTCTGCATTCAATATGCACCATTCAAAGCCACATCATCACTTTTCAACCCTTTTCTGACTTCATTTGCTATTTTTCATGCATTTCATGATTTATTTTGACCTAAGATGACCCTGAGATTGAAAAGCACTGCAAATGAACTCTGAAATGGTTGAAAATTGGCATGGTATCATAATTTCACCCACGTAGCATGTGCTAAAAAGTTGAGAGGGTTACGGCAAAAACTGGATGCACTTCGTGTACGAACTGGACAATCTCTTTCGAAGTGTCAGGGTTTTGGACGAAAACTCTTCTGTTACAAAAGGATTTCAATTTTTTAAACATATTTGAACTGAAGACTTTTTCTGAATTCAATATGCACCATTCAAAGCCACATCATCACTTTTCAACCCTTTTCTGACTTCATTTGCTATTTTTCATGCATTTCATGATTTATTTTGAGCTAAAATGACCCTGAGATTGAAAAGCACTGCAAATGAACTCTGAAATGGTTAAAAATTGGCATGGTATCATAATTTCACCCACGTAGCATGTGCTAAAATGTTGAGTGGGTTACGGCAAAAAACTGGATGCACTTCGTGTACGAACTGGACAATCTCTTTCGAAGTGTCAGGGTTTTGGACGAAAACTCTTCTGTTACAAAAGGATTTCAATTTTTTAAACATATTTGAACTCAAGACTTTTTATGCATTCAATATGCACCATTCAAAGCAACATCATAACTTTTCAACCCTTTTCTGACTTCATTTGCTATTTTTCATGCATTTCATGATTTATTTTGACCTAAGATGACCCTGAGATTGAAAAGCACTGCAAATGAACTCTGAAATGGTTGAAAATTGGCATGGTATCATAATTTCACACACGTAGCATGTGCTAACAAGTTGAGTGGGTTACGGCAAAAACTAGATGCACCTCGTGTACGAACTGGACAATCTCTTTCGAAGTGTCAGGGTTTATGACGAAAACTCTTCTGTTACAAAAGGATTTCAATTTTTTAAACATATTTGAACTCAATACTTTTTCTGCATTCAATATGCACCATTCAAAGCCACACCATCACTTTTCAAACCTTTTCTGAATTCATTTGCTATTTTTCATGCATTTCATGATTTATTTTGAGCTAAGATGACCCTGAGATTGAAAAGCACTGCAAATGAACTCTGAAATGGTTGAAAATTGGCATGGTATCATAATTTCACCCACGTAGCATGTGCTAAAAAGTTGAGAGGGTTACGGCAAAAACTGAATGCACTTCGTGTACGAATTGGACAATCTTTTTCGAAGTGTCAGGGTTTTGGACGAAAACTCTTCTGTTACAAAAGGATTTCAATTTTTTAAACATATTTGAACTCAAGACTTTTTCTGCATTCAATATGCACCATTCAAAGCCACATCATCACTTTTCAACACTTTTCTGACTTCATTTGCTAATTTTCATGCATTTCATGATTTATTTTGAGCTAAGATGACCCTGAGATTGAAAAGCACTGCAAATGAACTCTGAAATGGTTGAAAATTGGCATGGTATCATAATTTCACCCATGTAGCATGTGCTAAAAAGTTGAGAGGGTTACGGCAAAAACTGGATGCACTTCGTGTATGAACTGGACAATCTCTTTCGAAGTGTCGGGGTTTTGGACGAAAACTCTTCTGTTACAAAAGGATTTCAATTTTTGAAACATATTTGAACACAAGACTTTTTCAGCATTCAATATGCACCATTCAAAGCCACATCATCACTTTTCAACCATTTTCTGACTTCATTTGCTATTTTTCATGCATTTCATGATTTATTTTGAGCTAAGATGACCCTGAGATTGAAAAGCACTGCAAATGAACTCTGAAATGGTTGAAAATTGGCATGGTATCATAATTTCACCCACGTAGCATGTGCTAAAAATTTGAGTGGGTTACGGCAAAAACTGGATGCAATTCGTGTACGAACTGGACAATCTCTTTCAAAGTGTGAGTGTTTTGGACGAAAACTCTTCTGTTACAAAAGGATTTCAATTTTTTAAACATATTTGAACTCAAGACTTTTTCTGCATTCAATATGCACCATTCAAAGCCACATCATCACTTTTCAACCCTTTTCTGACTTCATTTGCTATTTTTCATGCATTTCATGATTTATTTTTAGCTAAGATGACCCTGAGATTGAAAAGCACTGCAAATGAACTCTGAAATGGTTGAAAATTGGCATGGTATCATAATTTCACACACGTAGCATGTGCTAAAAAGGTGAGAGGGTTACGGCAAAAACTGGATGCACTTCGTTTACGAACTGGACAATCTCTTTCGAAATGTCAGGGTTTTGGACGAAAACTCTTCTGTTACAAAAGGATTTCAATTTTTTAAACATATTTGAACTCAAGACTTTTTCTGCATTCAATATGCACCATTCAAAGCCACATCATCACTGTTCAAACCTTTTCTGACTTCATTTGCTAATTTTCATGCATTTCATGATTTATTTTGAACTAAGATGACCCTGAGATTGAAAAGCACTGCAAATGAACTCTGAAATGGTTGAAAATTGGCATGGTATCGTAATTTCACCCACGTAGCATGTGCTAAAAAGTTGAGAGGGTTACGGCAAAAACTGGATGCACTTCGTGTACGAACTGGACAACCTCTTTCGAAGTGTCGGGGTTTTGGACGAAAACTCTTCTGTTACAAAAGGATTTCAATTTTTGAAACATATTTGAACTCAAGACTTTTTCTGCATTCAATATGCACCATTCAAAGCCACATCATCACTTTTCAACCGTTTTCTGACTTCATTTGCTATTTTTCATGCATTTCATGATTTATTTTGAGCTAAGATGACCCTGAGATTGAAAAGCACTGCAAATGAACTCTGAAATGGTTGAAAATTGGCATGGTATCATAATTATACCCACGTAGCATGTGCTAAAAATTTGAGTGGGTTACGGCAAAAACTGGATGCACTTCGTGTACGAACTGGACAATCTCTTTCGAAGTGTGAGGGTTTTGGACGAAAACTCTTCTGTTAGAAAAGGATTTCAATTTTTTAAACATATTTGAACTCAAGACTTTTTCTGCATTCAATATGCACCATTCAAAGCCACATCATCACTTTTCAACCGTTTTCTGACTTCATTTGCTATTTTTCATGCATTTCATGATTTATTTTGAGTTAAGATGACCCTGAGATTGAAAAGCACTGCAAATGAACTCTGAAATGGTTGAAAATTGGCATGGTATCATAATTTCACCCACGTAGCATGTGCTAAAAATTTGAGTGGGTTACGGCAAAAACTGGATGCACTTCGTGTACGAACTGGACAATCTCTTTCGAAGTGTGAGGGTTTTGGACGAAAACTCTTCTGTTACAAAAGGATTTCAATTTTTTAAACATATTTGAACTCAAGACTTTTTCTGCATTCAATATGCACCTTTCAAAGCCACATCATCACTTTTCAACCCTTTTCTGACTTTATTTGCTATTTTTCATGCATTTCATGATTTATTTTGAGCTAAGATGACCCTGAGATTGAAAAGCACTGCAAATGAACTCTGAAATGGTTGAAAATTGGCATGGTATCATAATTTCACCCACGTAGCATGTGCTAAAAAGTTGAGTGGGTTACGGCAAAAACTGGATGCACTTCGTGTACGAACTGGACAATCTCTTTCGAAGTGTCGGGGTTTTGGACGAAAACTCTTCTGTTACAAAAGGATTTCAATTTTTGAAACATATTTGAACTCAAGACTTTTTCTGCGTTCAATATGCACCATTCAAAGCCACATCATCACTTTTCAACCATTTTCCGACTTCATTTGATATTTTTCATGCATTTCATGATTTATTTTGAGCTTAGATGACCCTGAGATTGAAAAGCACTGCAAATGAACTCTGAAATGGTTGAAAATTGGCATGGTTTCATAATTTCACCCACGTAGCATGTGCTAAAAATTTGAGTGGGTTACGGCAAAAACTGGATGCAATTCGTGTACGAACTGGACAATCTCTTTCGAAGTGTCAGTGTTTTGGACGAAAACTCTTTTGCTACAAAAGGATTTCCATTTTTTAAACATATTTGAACTCAAGACTTTTTCTGCATTCAATATGCACCATTCAAAGCCACATCATCACTTTTCAACCATTTTCTGACTTCATTTGCTATTTTTCATGCATTTCATGATTTATTTTGAGCTAAGATGACCCTGAGATTGAAAAGCACTGCAAATGAACTCTGAAATGGTTGAAAATTGGCATGGTATCATAATTTTACCCACGTAGCATGTGCTAAAAAGTTGAGAGGGTTACGGCAAAAACTGGAAGCACTTCGTGTACGAACTGGACAATCTCTTTCGAAGTGTCAGGGTTTTGGACGAAAACTCTTCTGTTACAAAAGGATTTCAATTTTTTAAACATATTTGAACTCAAGACTTTTTCTGCATTCAATATGCACCATTCAAAGCCACATCATCACTTTTCAACCCTTTTCTGACTTCATTTGCTATTTTTCATGCATTTCATGATTTATTTTGACCTAAGATGACCCTGAGATTGAAAAGCACTGCAAATGAACTCTGAAATGGTTGAAAATTGGCATGGTATCATAATTTCACACACGTAGCATGTGCTAAAAAGTTGAGTGGGGTACGGCAAAAACTGGATGCACTTCGTGTACGAACTGGACAATCTCTTTCGAAGTGTCAGTGTTTTGGACGAAAACTCTTCTGTTACAAAAGGATTTCAATTTTTTAAACATATTTGAACTCAAGAATTTTTCTGCACTCAATATGCACCATTCAAAACCACATCATCACTTTTCAAACCTTTTCTGACTTCATTTGCTATTTTTCATGCATTTCATGATTTATTTTTAGCTAAGATGACCCTGAGATTGAAAAGCACTGCAAATGAACTCTGAAATGGTTGAAAATTGGCATGGTATCATAATTTCACCCACGTAGCATGTGCTAAAAAGTTGAGAGGGTTACGGTAAAAACTGGATGCACTTCGTGTACGAACCGGACAATCTCTTTCGAAATGTCAGGGTTTTGCACGAAAACTCTTCTGTTACAAAAGGATTTCAATTTTTTAAACAAATTTGAACTCAAGACTTTTTCTGCATTCAATATGCACCATTCAAAGCCACATCATCACTTTTCAAACCATTTCTGACTTCATTTGCTAATTTTCATGCATTTCATGATTTATGTTGAGCTAAGATGACCCTGGGATTGAAAAGCACTGCAAATGAACTCTGAAATGGTTGAAAATTGGCATGGTATCATAATTTCACCCACGTAGCATGTGCTAAAAAGTTGAGAGGGTTACGGCAAAAACTGGATGCACTTCGTGTATGAACTGGACAACCTCTTTCGAAGTGTCGGGGTTTTGGACGAAAACTCTTCTGTTACAAAAGGATTTCAATTTTTGAAACATATTTGAACTCAAGACTTTTTCTGCATTCAATATGCACCATTCAAAGCCACATCATCACTTTTCAACCATTTTCTGACTTCATTTCCTATTTTTCATGCATTTCATGATTTATTTTGAGCTAAGATGACCCTGAGATTGAAAAACACTCAAATGAACTCTGAAATGGTTGAAAATTGGCATGGTATCATAATTTTACCCACGTAGCATGTGCTAAAAATTTGAGTGGGTTACGGCAAAAACTGGATGCACTTCGTGTACGAACTGGACAATCTCTTTCGAAGTGTGAGGGTTTTGGACGAAAACTCTTCTGTTACAAAAGGATTTCAATTTTTTAAACATATTTGAACTCAAGACTTTTTCTGCGTTCAATATGAACCATTCAAAGCCACATCATGACTTTACAAACCTTTTCTAACTTCATTTGCTATTTTTCATGCATTTCATGATTTATTTTGAGCTAAGATGACCTTGAGATTGAAAAGCACTGCAAATGAACGCTGAAATGGTTGAAAATTGGCATGGTATCATAATTTCACCCACGTAGCATGTGCTAAAAAGTTGAGTGGTTTACGGCATAAACTGGATGCACTTCGTGTACGAACTGGACAATCTCTTTCGAAGTGTCAGGGTTTTGGACGAAAACTCTTCTATTACAAAAGGATTTCAATTTTTAAACATATTTGAACTCAAGACTTTTTCTGCACTCAATATGCACCATTCAAAGCCACATCATCACTTTTGAACCCTTTTCTGACTTCATTTGCTATTTTTCATGCATTTCATGATTTATTTTGAGCTAAGATGACCCTGAGATTGAAAAGCACTGCAAATGAACTCTGAAATGGTTAAAAATTGGCATCATAATTTCACCCACGTAGCATGTGCTAAAAAGTTGAGTGGGTTACGGCAAAAACTGGATGCACTTCGTGTACGAACTGGACAATCTATTTCGAAGTGTCAGGGTTTTGGACGAAAACTCTTCTGTTACAAAAGGATTTCAATTTTTTAAACATATTTGAACTCAAGACTTTTTCTGCATTCAATATGCACCATTCAAAGCCACATCATCACTTTTCAACCCTTTTCTGACTTCATTTGCTATTTTTCATGCATTTCATGATTTATTTTGACCTAAGATGACCCTGAGATTGAAAAGCACTGCAAATGAACTATGAAATCGTTGAAAATTGGCATGGTATCATAATTTCACCCACGTAGCATGTGCTAAAAACTTGAGAGAGTTACGGCAAAAACTGGATGCACTTCGTGTACGAACTGGACAATCTCTTTCGAAGTGTCAGGGTTTTGGACGAAAACTCTTCTGTTACAAAAGGATTTCAATTTTTTAAACATATTTGAACTCAAGACTTTTTCTGCACTCAATATGCACCATTCAAAGCCACATCATAACTTTTCAACACTTTTCTGACTTCATTTGCTATTTTTCATGCATTTCATGATTTATTTTGAGCTAAGATGACCCTGAGATTGAAAAGCACTCCAAATGAACGCTGAAATGGTTGAAAATTGGCATGGTGTCATAATTTCACCCACGTAGCATGTGCTAAGAAGTTGAGTGGGTTACGGCAAAAACTGGATGCACTTCGTGTACGAACTGGAAAATCTCTTTCGAAGTGTCAGGGTTTTGGATGAAAACTCTTCTGTTACAAAAGGATTTCAATTTTTTAAACATATTTGAACTCAAGACTTTTTCTGCGTTCTATATGCACCATTCAAAGCCACATCATCACTTTTCATACCTTTTCTAACTTCATTTGCTATTTTTCATGTATTTCATGATTTATTTTGACCTAAGATGACCCTGAGATTGAAAAGCACTGCGAATGAACTCTGAAATGCTTGAAAATTGGCATGGTATCATAATTTCACCCAAGTAGCATGTGCTAAAAAGTTGAGAGGGTTACGGCAAAAACTGGATGCACTTCGTGTACGAACTGGACAATCTCTTTCGAAGTGTCAGGGTTTTGGACGAAAACTCTTCTGTTACAAAAGGATTTCAATTTTTTAAACATATTTGAACTGAAGACTTTTTCTGAATTCAATATGCATCATTCAAAGCCACATCATCACTTTTCAACCCTTTTCTGACTTCATTTGCTATTTTTCATGCATTTCATGATTTATTTTGAGCTAAGATGACCCTGAGATTGAAAAGCACTGCAAATGAACTCTGAAATGGTTAAAAATTGGCATGGTATCATAATTTCACCCACGTAGCATGTGCTAAAAAGTTGAGTGGGTTACGGCAAAAAACTGGATGCACTTCGTGTACGAACTGGACAATCTCTTTCGAAGTGTCAGGGTTTTGGACGAAAACTCTTCTGTTACAAAAGGATTTCAATTTTTTAAACATATTTGAACTCAAGACTTTTTCTGCATTCAATATGCACCATTCAAAGCCACATCATCACTTTTCAACCCTTTTCTGACTTCATTTGCTATTTTTCATGCATTTCATGATTTATTTTGACCTAAGATGACCCTGAGATTGAAAAGCAATGCAAATGAACTCTGAAATGGTTGAAAATTGGCATGGTATCATCATTTCACACACGTAGCATGTGCTAAAAAGTTGAGTGGGTTACGGCAAAAACTGGATGCACTTCGTGTACGAACTGGACAATCTCTTTCGAAGTGTCAGGGTTTTGGACGAAAACTCTTCTGTTACAAAAGGATTTCAATTTTTTAAACATATTTGAACTCAATACTTTTTCTGCATTCAATATGCACCATTCAAAGCCACATCATCACTTTTCAAACCTTTTCTGACTTCATTTGCTATTTTTCATGCATTTCATGATTTATTTTGAGCTAAGATGACCCTGAGAATGAAAAGCACTGCAAATGAACTCTGAAATGGTTGAAAATTGGCATGGTATCATAATTTCACCCACGTAGCATGTGCTAAAAAGTTGAGAGGGTTACGGCAAAAACTGGATGCACTTCGTGTATGAACTGGACAACCTCTTTCGAAGTGTCGGGGTTTTGGACGAAAACTCTTCTGTTACAAAAGGATTTCAATTTTTGAAACATATTTGAACTCAAGACTTTTTCTGCATTCAATATGCACCATTCAAAGCCACATCATCACTTTTCAACCATTTTCTGACTTCATTTGCTATTTTTCATGCATTTCATGATTTATTTTGAGCTAAGATGACCCTGAGATTGAAAAACACTCAAATGAACTCTGAAATGGTTGAAAATTGGCATGGTATCATAATTTTACCCACGTAGCATGTGCTAAAAATTTGAGTGGGTTACGGCAAAAACTGGATGCACTTCGTGTACGAACTGGACAATCTCTTTCGAAGTGTGAGGGTTTTGGACGAAAACTCTTCTGTTACAAAAGGATTTCAATTTTTTAAACATATTTGAACTCAAGACTTTTTCTGCGTTCAATATGCACCATTCAAAGCCACATCATGACTTTACAAACCTTTTCTGACTTCATTTGCTATTTTTCATGCATTTCATGATTTATTTTGAGCTAAGATGACCCTGAGATTGAAAAGCACTGCAAATGAACGCTGAAATGGTTGAAAATTGGCATGGTATCATAATTTCACCCACGTAGCATGTGCTAAAAAGTTGAGTGGGTTACGGCAAAAACTGGATGCATTTCGTGTACGAACTGGACAATCTCTTTCGAAGTTTCAGTGTTTTGGACGAAAACTCTTCTGCTACAAAAGGATTTCAATTTTTGAAACATATTTGAACTCAAGACTTTTTCTGCATTCAATATGCACCATTCAAAGCCACATTATCACTTTTCAACCCTTTTCTGACTTCATTTGCTATTTTTCATGCATTTCATGATTTATTTTGAGCTAAGATGACCCTGAGATTGAAAAGCACTGCAAATGAACTCTGAAATGGTTAAAAATTGGCATGGTATCATAATTTCACCCACGTAGCATGTGCTAAAAAGTTGAGTGGGTTACGGCAAAAACTGGATGCACTTCGTGTACGAACTGGACAATCTCTTTCGAAGTGTCAGGGTTTTGGACGAAAACTCTTCTGTTACAGAAGGATTTCAATTTTTTAAACATATTTGAACTCAAGACTTTTTCTGCATTCAATATGCACCATTCAAAGCCACATCATCACTTTTCAACCCTTTTCTGACTTCATTTGCTATTTTTCATGCATTTCATGATTTATTTTGACCTAAGATGACCCTGAGATTGAAAAGCACTGCAAATGAACTCTGAAATCGTTGAAAATTGGCATGGTATCATAATTTCACCCACGTAGCATGTGCTAAAAAGTTGAGAGGGTTACGGCAAAAACTGGATGCACTTCGTGTACGAACTGGACAATCTCTTTCGAAGTGTCAGGGTTTTGGACGAAAACTCTTCTGTTACAAAAGGATTTCAATTTTTTAAACATATTTGAACTCAAGACTTTTTCTGCACTCAATATGCACCATTCAAAGCCACATCATCACTTTTCAACCCTTTTCTGACTTCATTTGCTATTTTTCATGCATTTCATGATTTATTTTGAGCTAAGATGACCCTGAGATTGAAGAGCACTGCAAATGAACTCTGAAATGCTTGAAAATTGGCATGGCATCATAATTTCACCCACGTAGCATGTGCTAAAAAGTTGAGAGGGTTACGGCAAAAACCGGATGCACTTCGTGTACGAACTGGACAATCTCTTTCGAAGTGTCAGGGTTTTGGACGAAAACTCTTCTGTTACAAAAGGATTTCAATTTTTTAAACTTATTTGAACTCAAAACTTTTTCGGCGTTCAATATGCACCATTCAAAGCTACATCATCACTTTTCATACCTTTTCTGACTTCATTTGCTATTTTTCATGCATTTCATGATTTATTTTGAGCTAAGATGACCCTGAGATTGAAAAGCACTGCAAATGAACTCTGAAATGGTTGAAAATTGGCATGGTATCATAATTTCACCCACGTAGCATGTGCTAAAAAGTTGAGAGGGTTACGGCAAAAACTGGATGCACTTCGTGTATGAACTGGACAAACTCTTTCGAAGTGTCGGGGTTTTGGACGAAAACTCTTCTGTTACAAAAGGATTTCAATTTTTGAAACATATTTGAACTCAAGACTTTTTCTGCATTCAATATGCACCATTCAAAGCCACATCATCACTTTTCAACCATTTTCTGACTTCATTTGCTATTTTTCATGCATTTCATGATTTATTTTGAGCTAAGATGACCCTGAGATTGAAAAACACTCAAATGAACTCTGAAATGGTTGAAAATTGGCATGGTATCATAATTTTACCCACGTAGCATGTGCTAAAAATTTGAGTGGGTTACGGCAAAAACTGGATGCACTTCGTGTACGAACTGGACAATCTCTTTCGAAGTGTGAGGGTTTTGGACGAAAACTCTTCTGTTACAAAAGGATTTCAATTTTTTAAACATATTTGAACTCAAGACTTTTTCTGCGTTCAATATGCACCATTCAAAGCCACATCATGACTTTACAAACCTTTTCTGACTTCATTTGCTATTTTTCATGCATTTCATGATTTATTTTGAGCTAAGATGACCCTGAGATTGAAAAGCACTGCAAATGAACGCTGAAATGGTTGAAAATTGGCATGGTATCATAATTTCACCCACGTAGCATGTGCTAAAAAGTTGAGTGGGTTACGGCAAAAACTGGATGCATTTCGTGTACGAACTGGACAATCTCTTTCGAAGTTTCAGTGTTTTGGACGAAAACTCTTCTGCTACAAAAGGATTTCAATTTTTGAAACATATTTGAACTCAAGACTTTTTCTGCATTCAATATGCACCATTCAAAGCCACATCATCACTTTTCAACCATTTTCTGACTTCATTTGCTATTTTTCATGCATTTCATGATTTATTTTGAGCTAAGATGACCCTGAGATTGAAAAGCACTGCAAATGAACTCTGAAATGGTTGAAAATTGGCATGGTATCATAATTTTACCCACGTAGCATGTGCTAAAAATTTGAGTGGGTTACGGCAAAAACTGGATGCACTTCGTGTACGAACTGGACAATCTCTTTCGAAGTGTGAGGGTTTTGGACGAAAACTCTTCTATTACAAAAGGATTTCAATTTTTTAAACATATTTGAACTCAAGACTTTTTCTGCACTCAATATGCACCATTCAAAGCCACATCATCACTTTTCAACCCTTTTCTGACTTCATTTGCTTTTTTTCATGCATTTCATGATTTATTTTGAGCTAAGATGACCCTGAGATTGAAAAGCACTGCAAATGAACTCTGAAATGGTTAAAAATTGGCATGGCATCATAATTTCACCCACGTAGCATGTGCTAAAAAGTTGAGTGGGTTACGGCAAAAACTGGATGCACTTCGTGTACGAACTGGACAATCTCTTTCGAAGTGTCAGGGTTTTGGACGAAAACTCTTCTGTTACAAAAGGATTTCAATTTTTTAAACATATTTGAACTCAAGACTTTTTCTGCATTCAATATGCACCATTCAAAGCCACATCATCACTTTTCAACGCTTTTCTGACTTCATTTGCTATTTTTCATGCATTTCATGATTTATTTTGACCTAAGATGACCCTGAGATTGAAAAGCACTGCAAATGAACTCTGAAATCGTTGAAAATTGGCATGGTATCATAATTTTACCCACGTAGCATGTGCTAAAAACTTGAGAGAGTTACGGCAAAAACTGGATGCACTTCGTGTACGAACTGGACAATCTCTTTCGAAGTGTCAGGGTTTTGGACGAAAACTCTTCTGTTACAAAAGGATTTCAATTTTTTAAACATATTTGAACTCAAGACTTTTTCTACACTCAATATGCACCATTCAAAGCCACATCATAACTTTTCAACCCTTTTCTGACTTCATTTGCTATTTTTCATGCATTTCATGATTTATTTTGAGCTAAGATGACCCTGAGATTGAAAAGCACTCCAAATGAACGCTGAAATGGTTGAAAATTGGCATGGTATCATAATTTCACCCACGTAGCATGTGCTAAGAAGTTGAGTGGGTTACGGCAAAAACTGGATGCACTTCGTGTACGAACTGGACAATCTCTTTCGAAGTGTCAGGGTTTTGGATGAAAACTCTTCTGTTACAAAAGGATTTCAATTTTTTAAACATATTTGAACTCAAGACTTTTTCTGCGTTCTATATGCACCATTCAAAGCCACATCATCACTTTTCATACCTTTTCTAACTTCATTTGCTATTTTTCATGTATTTCATGATTTATTTTGACCTAAGATGACCCTGAGATTGAAAAGCACTGCAAATGAACTCTGAAATGCTTGAAAATTGGCATGGTATCATAATTTCACCCAAGTAGCATGTGCTAAAAAGTTGAGAGGGTTACGGCAAAAACTGGATGCACTTCGTGTACGAACTGGACAATCTCTTTCGAAGTGTCAGGGTTTTGGACGAAAACTCTTCTGTTACAAAAGGATTTCAATTTTTTAAACATATTTGAACTCAAGACTTTTTCTGCATTCAATATGCACCATTCAAAGCCACATCATCACTTTTCAACCCATTTCTGACTTCATTTGCTATTTTTCATGCATTTCATGATTTATTTTGACCTAAGATGACCCTGAGATTGAAAAGCACTGCAAATGAACTCTGAAATCGTTGAAAATTGGCATGGTATCATAATTTCACCCACGTAGCATGTGCTAAAAACTTGAGAGAGTTACGGCAAAAACTGGATGCACTTCGTGTACGAACTGGACAATCTCTTTCGAAGTGTCAGGGTTTTGGACGAAAACTCTTCTGTTACAAAAGGATTTCAATTTTTTAAACATATTTGAACTCAAGACTTTTTCTGCACTCAATATGCACCATTCAAAGCCACATCATAACTTTTCAACCCTTTTCTGACTTCATTTGCTATTTTTCATGCATTTCATGATTTATTTTGAGCTAAGATGACCCTGAGATTGAAAAGCACTCCAAATGAACGCTGAAATGGTTGAAAATTGGCATGGTATCATAATTTCACCCACGTAGCATGTGCTAAGAAGTTGAGTGGGTTACGGCAAAAACTGGATGCACTTCGTGTACGAACTGGACAATCTCTTTCGAAGTGTCAGGGTTTTGGATGAAAACTCTTCTGTTACAAAAGGATTTCAATTTTTTAAACATATTTGAACTCAAGACTTTTTCTGCGTTCTATATGCACCATTCAAAGCCACATCATCACTTTTCATACCTTTTCTAACTTCATTTGCTATTTTTCATGTATTTCATGATTTATTTTGACCTAAGATGACCCTGAGATTGAAAAGCACTGCAAATGAACTCTGAAATGCTTGAAAATTGGCATGGCATCATAATTTCACCCAAGTAGCATGTGCTAAAAAGTTGAGAGGGTTACGGCAAAAACTGGATGCACTTCGTGTACGAACTGGACAATCTCTTTCGAAGTGTCAGGGTTTTGGACGAAAACTCTTCTGTTACAAAAGGATTTCAATTTTTTAAACATATTTGAACTCAAGACTTTTTCTGCATTCAATATGCACCATTCAAAGCCACATCATCACTTTTCAACCCTTTTCTGACTTCATTTGCTATTTTTCATGCATTTCATGATTTATTTTGACCTAAGATGACCCTGAGATTGAAGAGCACTGCAAATGAACTCTGAAATGCTTGAAAATTGGCATGGCATCATAATTTCACCCACGTAGCATGTGCTAAAAAGTTGAGAGGGTTACGGCAAAAACTGGATGCACTTCGTGTACGAACTGGACAATCTCTTTCGAAGTGTCAGGGTTTTGGACGAAAACTCTTCTGTTACAAAAGGATTTCAATTTTTTAAACATATTTGAACTCAAGACTTTTTCTGCACTCAATATGCACCATTCAAAGCCACATCATAACTTTTCAACCCTTTTCTGACTTCATTTGCTATTTTTCATGCATTTCATGATTTATTTTGAGCTAAGATGACCTTGAGATTGAAAAGCACTCCAAATGAACGCTGAAATGGTTGAAAATTGGCATGGTATCATAATTTCACCCACGTAGCATGTGCTAAGAAGTTGAGTGGGTTACGGCAAAAACTGGGTGCACTTCGTGTACGAACTGGACAATCTCTTTCGAAGTGTCAGGGTTTTGGATGAAAACTCTTCTGTTACAAAAGGATTTCAATTTTTTAAACATATTTGAACTCAAGACTTTTTCTGCGTTCTATATGCACCATTCAAAGCCACATCATCACTTTTCATACCTTTTCTAACTTCATTTGCTATTTTTCATGTATTTCATGATTTATTTTGACCTAAGATGACCCTGAGATTGAAAAGCACTGCAAATGAACTCTGAAATGCTTGAAAATTGGCATGGTATCATAATTTCACCCAAGTAGCATGTGCTAAAAAGTTGAGAGGGTTACGGCAAAAACTGGATGCACTTCGTGTACGAACTGGACAATCTCTTTCGAAGTGTCAGGGTTTTGGACGAAAACTCTTCTGTTACAAAAGGATTTCAATTTTTTAAACATATTTGAACTCAAGACTTTTTCTGCACTCAATATGCACCATTCAAAGCCACATCATCACTTTTCAACCCTTTTCTGACTTCATTTGCTATTTTTCATGCATTTCATGATTTATTTTGAGCTAAGATGACCCTGAGATTGAAGAGCACTGCAAATGAACTCTGAAATGCTTGAAAATTGGCATGGCATCATAATTTCACCCACGTAGCATGTGCTAAAAAGTTGAGAGGGTTACGGCAAAAACCGGATGCACTTCGTGTACGAACTGGACAATCTCTTTCGAAGTGTCAGGGTTTTGGACGAAAACTCTTCTGTTACAAAAGGATTTCAATTTTTTAAACTTATTTGAACTCAAGACTTTTTCGGCGTTCAATATGCACCATTCAAAGCTACATCATCACTTTTCATACCTTTTCTGACTTCATTTGCTATTTTTCATGCATTTCATGATTTATTTTGAGCTAAGATGACCCTGAGATTGAAAAGCACTGCAAATGAACTCTGAAATGGTTGAAAATTGGCATGGTATCATAATTTCACCCACGTAGCATGTGCTAAAAAGTTGAGAGGGTTACGGCAAAAACTGGATGCACTTCGTGTATGAACTGGACAACCTCTTTCGAAGTGTCGGGGTTTTGGACGAAAACTCTTCTGTTACAAAAGGATTTCAATTTTTGAAACATATTTGAACTCAAGACTTTTTCTGCATTCAATATGCACCATTCAAAGCCACATCATCACTTTTCAACCATTTTCTGACTTCATTTGCTATTTTTCATGCATTTCATGATTTATTTTGAGCTAAGATGACCCTGAGATTGAAAAACACTCAAATGAACTCTGAAATGGTTGAAAATTGGCATGGTATCATAATTTTACCCACGTAGCATGTGCTAAAAATTTGAGTGGGTTACGGCAAAAACTGGATGCACTTCGTGTACGAACTGGACAATCTCTTTCGAAGTGTGAGGGTTTTGGACGAAAACTCTTCTGTTACAAAAGGATTTCAATTTTTTAAACATATTTGAACTCAAGACTTTTTCTGCGTTCAATATGCACCATTCAAAGCCACATCATGACTTTACAAACCTTTTCTGACTTCATTTGCTATTTTTCATGCATTTCATGATTTATTTTGAGCTAAGATGACCCTGAGATTGAAAAGCACTGCAAATGAACGCTGAAATGGTTGAAAATTGGCATGGTATCATAATTTCACCCACGTAGCATGTGCTAAAAAGTTGAGTGGGTTACGGCAAAAACTGGATGCATTTCGTGTACGAACTGGACAATCTCTTTCGAAGTTTCAGTGTTTTGGACGAAAACTCTTCTGCTACAAAAGGATTTCAATTTTTTAAACATATTTGAACTCGATACTTTTCCTGCATTCAATATGCACCATTCAAAGCCACATCATCACTTTTCAACCATTTTCTGACTTCATTTGCTATTTTTCATGCATTTCATGATTTATTTTGAGCTAAGATGACCCTGAGATTGAAAAGCACTGCAAATGAACTCTGAAATGGTTAAAAATTGGCATGGCATCATAATTTCACCCACGTAGCATGTGCTAAAAAGTTGAGTGGCTTACGGCAAAAACTGGATGCACTTCGTGTACGAACTGGACAATCTCTTTCGAAGTGTCAGGGTTTTGGACGAAAACTCTTCTGTTACAAAAGGATTTCAATTTTTTAAACATATTTGAACTCAAGACTTTTTCTGCCTTCAATATGCACCATTCAAAGCCACATCATCACTTTTCAACCCTTTTCTGACTTCATTTGCTATTTTTCATGCATTTCATGATTTATTTTGAGCTAAGATGACCCTGAGATTGAAGAGCACTGCAAATGAACTCTGAAATGCTTGAAAATTGGCATGGCATCATAATTTCACCCACGTAGCATGTGCTAAAAAGTTGAGAGGGTTACGGCAAAAACCGGATGCACTTCGTGTACGAACTGGACAATCTCTTTCGAAGTGTCAGGGTTTTGGACGAAAACTCTTCTGTTACAAAAGGATTTCAATTTTTTAAACTTATTTGAACTCAAGACTTTTTCGGCGTTCAATATGCACCATTCAAAGCTACATCATCACTTTTCATACCTTTTCTGACTTCATTTGCTATTTTTCATGCATTTCATGATTTATTTTGAGCTAAGATGACCCTGAGATTGAAAAGCACTGCAAATGAACTCTGAAATGGTTGAAAATTGGCATGGTATCATAATTTCACCCACGTAGCATGTGCTAAAAAGTTGAGAGGGTTACGGCAAAAACTGGATGCACTTCGTGTATGAACTGGACAACCTCTTTCGAAGTGTCGGGGTTTTGGACGAAAACTCTTCTGTTACAAAAGGATTTCAATTTTTGAAACATATTTGAACTCAAGACTTTTTCTGCATTCAATATGCACCATTCAAAGCCACATCATCACTTTTCAACCATTTTCTGACTTCATTTGCTATTTTTCATGCATTTCATGATTTATTTTGAGCTAAGATGACCCTGAGATTGAAAAACACTCAAATGAACTCTGAAATGGTTGAAAATTGGCATGGTATCATAATTTTACCCACGTAGCATGTGCTAAAAATTTGAGTGGGTTACGGCAAAAACTGGATGCACTTCGTGTACGAACTGGACAATCTCTTTCGAAGTGTGAGGGTTTTGGACGAAAACTCTTCTGTTACAAAAGGATTTCAATTTTTTAAACATATTTGAACTCAAGACTTTTTCTGCGTTCAATATGCACCATTCAAAGCCACATCATGACTTTACAAACCTTTTCTGACTTCATTTGCTATTTTTCATGCATTTCATGATTTATTTTGAGCTAAGATGACCCTGAGATTGAAAAGCACTGCAAATGAACGCTGAAATGGTTGAAAATTGGCATGGTATCATAATTTCACCCACGTAGCATGTGCTAAAAAGTTGAGTGGGTTACGGCAAAAACTGGATGCATTTCGTGTACGAACTGGACAATCTCTTTCGAAGTTTCAGTGTTTTGGACGAAAACTCTTCTGCTACAAAAGGATTTCAATTTTTTAAACATATTTGAACTCGATACTTTTCCTGCATTCAATATGCACCATTCAAAGCCACATCATCACTTTTCAACCATTTTCTGACTTCATTTGCTATTTTTCATGCATTTCATGATTTATTTTGAGCTAAGATGACCCTGAGATTGAAAAGCACTGCAAATGAACTCTGAAATGGTTAAAAATTGGCATGGCATCATAATTTCACCCACGTAGCATGTGCTAAAAAGTTGAGTGGCTTACGGCAAAAACTGGATGCACTTCGTGTACGAACTGGACAATCTCTTTCGAAGTGTCAGGGTTTTGGACGAAAACTCTTCTGTTACAAAAGGATTTCAATTTTTTAAACATATTTGAACTCAAGACTTTTTCTGCCTTCAATATGCACCATTCAAAGCCACATCATCACTTTTCAACCCTTTTCTGACTTCATTTGCTATTTTTCATGCATTTCATGATTTATTTTGACCTAAGATGACCCTGAGATTGAAAAGCACTGCAAATGAACTCTGAAATCGTTGAAAATTGGCATGGTATCATAATTTCACCCACGTAGCATGTGCTAAAAACTTGAGAGAGTTACGGCAAAAAGTGGATGCACTTCGTGTACGAACTGGACAATCTCTTTCGAAGTGTTAGGGTTTTGGACGAAAACTCTTCTGTTACAAAAGGATTTCAATTTTTTAAACATATTTGAACTCAAGACTTTTTCTGCACTCAATATGCACCATTCAAAGCCACATCATAACTTTTCAACCCTTTTCTGACTTCATTTGCTATTTTTCATGCATTTCATGATTTATTTTGAGCTAAGATGACCCTGAGATTGAAAAGCACTCCAAATGAACGCTGAAATGGTTGAAAATTGGCATGGTATCATAATTTCACCCACGTAGCATGTGCTAAGAAGTTGAGTGGGTTACGGCAAAAACTGGAAGCACTTCGTGTACGAACTGGACAATCTCTTTCGAAGTGTCAGGGTTTTGGATGAAAACTCTTCTGTTACAAAAGGATTTCAATTTTTTAAACATATTTGAACTCAAGACTTTTTCTGCGTTCTATATGCACCATTCAAAGCCACATCATGACTTTTCATACCTTTTCTGACTTCATTTGCTATTTTTCATGTATTTCATGATTTATTTTGACATAAGATGACCCTGAGATTGAAAAGCACTGCAAATGAACGCTGAAATGCTTGAAAATTGGCAAGGTATCATAATTTCACCCAAGTAGCATGTGCTAAAAAGTTGAGAGGGTTACGGCAAAAACTGGATGCACTTCGTGTACGAACTGGACAATCTCTTTCGAAGTGTCAGGGTTTTGGACGAAAACTCTTCTGTTACAAAAGGATTTCAATTTTTTAAACATATTTGAACTCAAGACTTTTTCTGCACTCAATATGCACCATTCAAAGCCACATCATCACTTTTCAACCCTTTTCTGACTTCATTTGCTATTTTTCATGCATTTCATGATTTATTTTGAGCTAAGATGACCCTGAGATTGAAAAGCACTGCAAATGAACTCTGAAATGGTTAAAAATTGGCATGGCATCATAATTTCACCCACGTAGCATGAGCTAAAAAGTTGAGTGGCTTACGGCAAAAACTGGATGCATTTCGTGTACGAACTGGACAATCTCTTTCGAAGTGTCAGGGTTTTGGACGAAAACTCTTCTGTTACAAAAGGATTTCAATTTTTTAAACATATTTGAACTCAAGACTTTTTCTGCATTCAATATGCACCATTCAAAGCCACATCATCACTTTTCAACCCTTTTCTGACTTCATTTGCTATTTTTCATGCATTTCATGATTTATTTTGACCTAAGATGACCCTGAGATTGAAAAGCAATGCAAATGAACTCTGAAATGGTTGAAAATTGGCATGGTATCATAATTTCACCCACGTAGCATGTGCTAAAAAGTTGAGTGGGTTACGGCAAAAACTGGATGCACTTCGTGTACGAACTGGACAATCTCTTTCGATGTGTCAGGGTTTTGGACGAAAACTCTTCTGTTACAAAAGGATTTCAATTTTTTAAACATATTTGAACTCAATACTTTTTCTGCATTCAATATGCACCATTCAAAGCCACATCATCACTTTTCAAACCTTTTCTGACTTCATTTGCTATTTTTCATGCATTTCATGATTTATTTTGAGCTAAGATGACCCTGAGATTGAAAAGCACTGCAAATGAACTCTGAAATGGTTGAAAATTGGCATGGTATCATAATTTCACCCACGTAGCATGTGCTAAAAAGTTGAGAGGGTTACGGCAAAAACTGGATGCACTTCGTGTACGAACTGGACAACCTCTTTCGAAGTGTCGGGGTTTTGGACGAAAACTCTTCTGTTACAAAAGGATTTCAATTTTTTAAACATATTTGAACTCAAGACTTTTTCTGCATTCAATATGCACCATTCAAAGCCACATCATCACTTTTCAACCATTTTCTGACTTCATTTGCTATTTTTCATGCATTTCATGATTTATTTTGAGCTAAGATGACCCTGAGATTGAAAAACACTCAAATGAACTGTGAAATGGTTGAAAATTGGCATGGTATCATAATTTTACCCACGTAGCATGTGCTAAAAATTCGAGTGGGTTACGGCAAAAACTGGATGCACTTCGTGTACGAACTGGACAATCTCTTTCGAAGTGTCAGGGTTTTGGACGAAAACTCTTCTGTTACAAAAGGATTTCAATTTTTTAAACATATTTGAACTCAAGACTTTTTCTGCGTTCAATATGCACCATTCAAAGCCACATCATCACTTTACAACCCTTTTCTGACTTCATTTGCTATTTTTCATGCATTTCATGATTTATTTTGAGCTAAGATGACCCTGAGATTGAAAAGCACTGCAAATGAACGCTGAAATGGTTGAAAATTGGCATGGTATCATAATTTCACCCACGTAGCATGTGCTAAAAAGTTGAGTGGGTTACGGCAAAAACTGGATGCATTTCGTGTACGAACTGGACAATCTCTTTCGAAGTTTCAGTGTTTTGGACGAAAACTCTTCTGCTACAAAAGGATTTCAATTTTTGAAACATATTTGAACTCAAGACTTTTTCTGCATTCAATATGCACCATTCAAAGCCACATCATCACTTTTCAACCCTTTTCTGACTTCATTTGCTATTTTTCATGCATTTCATGATTTATTTTGACCTAAGATGACCCTGAGATTGAAAAGCAATGCAAATGAACTCTGAAATGGTTGAAAATTGGCATGGTATCATAATTTCACACACGTAGCATGTGCTAAAAAGTTGAGTGGGTTACGGCAAAAACTGGATGCACTTCGTGTACGAACTGGACAACCTCTTTCGAAGTGTCGGGGTTTTGGACGAAAACTCTTCTGTTACAAAAGGATTTCAATTTTTTAAACATATTTGAACTCAAGACTTTTTCTGCATTCAATATGCACCATTCAAAGCCACATCATCACTTTTCAACCATTTTCTGACTTCATTTGCTATTTTTCATGCATTTCATGATTTATTTTGAGCTAAGATGACCCTGAGATTGAAAAACACTCAAATGAACTCTGAAATGGTTGAAAATTGGCATGGTATCATAATTTTACCCACGTAGCATGTGCTAAAAATTTGAGTGGGTTACGGCAAAAACTGGATGCACTTCGTGTACGAACTGGACAATCTCTTTCGAAGTGTCAGGGTTTTGGATGAAAACTCTTCTGTTACAAAAGGATTTCAATTTTTTAAACATATTTGAACTCAAGACTTTTTCTGCGTTCAATATGCACCATTCAAAGCCACATCATGACTTTACAAACCTTTTCTGACTTCATTTGCTATTTTTCATGCATTTCATGATTTATTTTGAGCTAAGATGACCCTGAGATTGAAAAGCACTGCAAATGAACGCTGAAATGGTTGAAAATTGGCATGGTATCATAATTTCACCCACGTAGCATGTGCTAAAAAGTTGAGTGGGTTACGGCAAAAACTGGATGCATTTCGTGTACGAACTGGACAATCTCTTTCGAAGTTTCAGTGTTTTGGACGAAAACTCTTCTGCTACAAAAGGATTTCAATTTTTGAAACATATTTGAACTCAAGACTTTTTCTGCATTCAATATGCACCATTCAAAGCCACATTATCACTTTTCAACCCTTTTCTGACTTCATTTGCTATTTTTCATGCATTTCATGATTTATTTTGAGCTAAGATGACCCTGAGATTGAAAAGCACTGCAAATGAACTCTGAAATGGTTAAAAATTGGCATGGTATCATAATTTCACCCACGTAGCATGTGCTAGAAAGTTGAGTGGGTTACGGCAAAAACTGGATGCACTTCGTGTACGAACTGGACAATCTCTTTCGAAGTGTCAGGGTTTTGGACGAAAACTCTTCTGTTACAAAAGGATTTCAATTTTTTAAACATATTTGAACTCAAGACTTTTTCTGCATTCAATATGCACCATTCAAAGCCACATCATCACTTTTCAACCCTTTTCTGACTTCATTTGCTATTTTTCATGCATTTCATGATTTATTTTGACCTAAGATGACCCTGAGATTGAAAAGCACTGCAAATGAACTCTGAAATCGTTGAAAATTGGCATGGTATCATAATTTCACCCACGTAGCATGTGCTAAAAACTTGAGAGAGTTACGGCAAAAACTGGATGCACTTCGTGTACGAACTGGACAATCTCTTTCGAAGTGTCAGGGTTTTGGACGAAAACTCTTCTGTTACAAAAGGATTTCAATTTTTTAAACATATTTGAACTCAAGACTTTTTCTGCACTCAATATGCACCATTCAAAGCCACATCATCACTTTTCAACCCTTTTCTGACTTCATTTGCTATTTTTCATGCATTTCATGATTTATTTTGAGCTAAGATGACCCTGAGATTGAAAAGCACTGCAAATGAACTCTGAAATGCTTGAAAATTGGCATGGCATCATAATTTCACCCACGTAGCATGTGCTAAAAAGTTGAGAGGGTTACGGCAAAAACCGGATGCACTTCGTGTACGAACTGGACAATCTCTTTCGAAGTGTCAGGGTTTTGGACGAAAACTCTTCTGTTACAAAAGGATTTCAATTTTTTAAACTTATTTGAACTCAAGAATTTTTCGGCGTTCAATATGCACCATTCAAAACTACATCATCACTTTTCATACCTTTTCTGACTTCATTTGCTATTTTTCATGCATTTCATGATTTATTTTGAGCTAAGATGACCCTGAGATTGAAAAGCACTGCAAATGAACTCTGAAATGGTTGAAAATTGGCATGGTATCATAATTTCACCCACGTAGCATGTGCTAAAAAGTTGAGAGGGTTACGGCAAAAACTGGATGCACTTCGTGTATGAACTGGACAATCTCTTTCGAAGTGTCAGGGTTTTGGACGAAAACTCTTCTGTTACAAAAGGATTTCAATTTTTTAAACATATTTGAACTCAAGACTTTTTATGCACTCAATATGCACCATTCAAAGCCACATCATCACTTTTCAACCCTTTTCTGACTTCATTTGCTATTTTTCATGCATTTCATGATTTATTTTGAGCTAAGATGACCCTGAGATTGAAAAGCACTCCAAATGAACGCTGAAATGGTTGAAAATTGGCATGGTATCATAATTTCACCCACGTAGCATGTGCTAAGAAGTTGAGTGGGTTACGGCAAAAACTGGATGCACTTCGTGTACGAACTGGACAATCTCTTTCGAAGTGTCAGGGTTTTGGATGAAAACTCTTCTGTTACAAAAGGATTTCAATTTTTTAAACATATTTGAACTCAAGACTTTTTCTGCGTTCTATATGCACCATTCAAAGCCACATCATGACTTTTCATACCTTTTCTAACTTCATTTGTTATTTTTCATGTATTTCATTATTTATTTTGACCTAAGATGACCCTGAGATTGAAAAGCACTGCAAATGAACTCTGAAATGCTTGAAAATTGGCATGGTATCATAATTTCACCCAAGTAGCATGTGCTAAAAAGTTGAGAGGGTTACGGCAAAAACTGGATGCACTTCGTGTACGAACTGGACAATCTCTTTCGAAGTGTCAGGGTTTTGGACGAAAACTCTTCTGTTACAAAAGGATTTCAATTTTTTAAACATATTTGAACTGAAGACTTTTTCTGCATTCAATATGCACCATTCAAAGCCACATCATCACTTTTCAACCCTTTTCTGACTTCATTTGCTATTTTTCATGCATTTCATGATTTATTTTGAGCTAAGATGACCCTGAGATTGAAAAGCACTGCAAATGAACTCTGAAATGGTTAAAAATTGGCATGTTATCATAATTTCACCCACGTAGCATGTGCTAAAAAGTTGAGTGGGTTACGGCAAAAAACGGATGCACTTCGTGTACGAACTGGACAATCTCTTTCGAAGTGTCAGGGTTTTGGACGAAAACTCTTCTGTTACAAAAGGATTTCAATTTTTTAAACATATTTGAACTCAAGACTTTATCTGCATTCAATATGCACCATTCAAAGCCACATCATCACTTTTCAACCCTTTTCTGACTTCATTTGCTATTTTTCATGCATTTCATGATTTATTTTGACCTAAGATGACCCTGAGATTGAAAAGCAATGCAAATGAACTCTTAAATGGTTGAAAATTGGCATGGTATCATAATTTCACACACGTAGCATGTGCTAAAAAGTTGAGTGGGTTACGGCAAAAACTGGATGCACTTCGTGTATGAACTGGACAATCTCTTTCGAAGTGTCAGGGTTTTGGACGAAAACTCTTCTGTTACAAAAGGATTTCAATTTTTTAAACATATTTGAACTCAATACTTTTTCTGCATTCAATATGCACCATTCAAAGCCACATCATCACTTTTCAAACCTTTTCTGACTTCATTTGCTATTTTTCATGCATTTCATGATTTATTTTGAGCTAAGATGACCCTGAGATTGAAAAGCACTGCAAATGAACTCTGAAATGGTTGAAAATTGGCATGGTATCATAATTTCACCCACGTAGCATGTGCTAAAAAGTTGAGAGGGTTACGGCAAAAACTGGATGCACTTCGTGTACGAACTGGACAATCTCTTTCGAAGTGTCAGGGTTTTGGACGAAAACTCTTCTGTTACAAAAGGATTTCAATTTTTTAAACATATTTGAACTCAATACGTTTTCTGCATTCAATATGCACCATTCAAAGCCACATCATCACTTTTCAAACCTTTTCTGACTTCATTTGCTATTTTTCATGCATTTCATGATTTATTTTGAGCTAAGATGACCCTGAGATTGAAAAGCACTGCAAATGAACGCTGAAATGGTTGAAAATTGGCATGGTATCATAATTTCACCCACGTAGCATGTGCTAAAAAGTTGAGTGGGTTACGGCAAAAACTGGATGCACTTCGTGTATGAACTGGACAACCTCTTTCGAAGTGTCGGGGTTTTGGACGAAAACTCTTCTGTTACAAAAGGATTTCAATTTTTGAAACATATTTGAACTCAAGACTTTTTCTGCATTCAATATGCACCATTCAAAGCCACATCATCACTTTTTAACCATTTTCTGACTTCATTTGCTATTTTTCATGCATTTCATGATTTATTTTGAGCTAAGATGACCCTGAGATTGAAAAACACTCAAATGAACTCTGAAATGGTTGAAAATTGGCATGGTATCATAATTTTACCCACGTAGCATGTGCTAAAAATTTGAGTGGGTTACGGCAAAAACTGGATGCACTTCGTGTACGAACTGGACAATCTCTTTCGAAGTGTGAGGGTTTTGGACGAAAACTCTTCTGTTACAAAAGGATTTCAATTTTTTAAACATATTTGAACTCAAGACTTTTTCTGCGTTCAATATGCACCATTCAAAGCCACATCATCACTTTACAAACCTTTTCTGACTTCAATTGCTATTTTTCATGCATTTCATGATTTATTTTGAGCTAAGATGACCCTGAGATTGAAAAGCACTGCAAATGAACGCTGAAATGGTTGAAAATTGGCATGGTATCATAATTTCACCCACGTAGCATGTGCTAAAAAGTTGAGTGGGTTACGGCAAAAACTGGATGCATTTCGTGTACGAACTGGACAATCTCTTTCGAAGTTTCAGTGTTTTGGACGAAAACTCTTCTGCTACAAAAGGATTTCAATTTTTGAAACATATTTGAACTCAAGACTTTTTCTGCATTCAATATGCACCATCCAAAGCCACATCATCACTTTTCAACCCTTTTCTGACTTCATTTGCTATTTTTCATGCATTTCATGATTTATTTTGAGCTAAGATGACCCTGAGATTGAAAAGCACTGCAAATGAACTCTGAAATGGTTAAAAATTGGCATGGTATCATAATTTCACCCACGTAGCATGTGCTAAAAAGTTGAGTGGGTTACGGCAAAAACTGGATGCATTTCGTGTACGAACTGGACAATCTCTTTCGAAGTGTGAGGGTTTTGGACGAAAACTCTTCTGTTACAAAAGGATTTCAATTTTTTAAACATATTTGAACTGAAGACTTTTTCTGCATTCAATATGCACCATTCAAAGCCACATCATCACTTTTCAAACCTTTTCTGACTTCATTTGCTATTTTTCATGCATTTCATGATTTATTTTGAGCTAAGATGACCCTGAGATTGAAAAGCACTGCAAATGAACTCTGAAATGGTTGAAAATTGGCATGGTATCATAATTTCACCCACGTAGCATGTGCTAAAAAGTTGAGAGGGTTACGGCAAAAACTGGATGCACTTCGTGTACGAACTGGACAATCTCTTTCGAAGTGTCAGGGTTTTGGACGAAGACTCTTCTGTTACTAAAGGATTTCAATTTTTGAAACATATTTGAACTCAAGACTTTTTCTGCATTCAATATGCACCATTCAAAGCCACATCATCACTTTTCAACCCTTTTCTGACTTCATTTGGTATTTTTCATGCATTTCATGATTTATTTTGAGCTAAGATGACCCTGAGATTGAAAAGCACTGCAAATGAACTCTGAAATGGTTAAAAATTGGCATGGTATCATAATTTCACCCACGTAGCATGTGCTAAAAAGTTGAGTGGGTTACGGCAAAAACTGGATGCATTTCGTGTACGAACTGGACAATCTCTTTCGAAGTTTCAGTGTTTTGGACGAAAACTCTTCTGCTACAAAAGGATTTCAATTTTTTAAACATATTTGAACTCAAGACTTTTTCTGCATTCAATATGCACCATTCAAAGCCACATCATCACTTTTCAACCCTTTTCTGACTTCATTTGCTATTTTTCATGCATTTCATGATTTATTTTGAGCTAAGATGACCCTGAGATTGAAAAGCACTGCAAATGAACTCTGAAATGGTTGAAAATTGGCATGGTATCATAATTTCACCCACGTAGCATGTGCTAAAAAGTTGAGAGGGTTACGGCAAAAACTGGATGCACTTCGTGTATGAACTGGACAATCTCTTTCGAAGTGTCAGGGTTTTGGACGAAAACTCTTCTGTTACTAAAGGATTTCAATTTTTGAAACATATTTGAACTCAAGACTTTTTCTGCATTCAATATGCACCATTCAAAGCCACATCATCACTTTTCAAACCTTTTCTGACTTCATTTGCTATTTTTCATGCATTTCATGATTTATTTTGAGCTAAGATGACCCTGAGATTGAAAAGCACTGCAAATGAACTCTGAAATGGTTGAAAATTGGCATGGTATCATAATTTCACCCACGTAGCATGTGCTAAAAAGTTGAGAGGGTTACGGCAAAAACTGGATGCACTTCGTGTACGAACTGGACAATCTCTTTCGAAGTGTCAGGGTTTTGGACGAAAACTCTTCTGTTACTAAAGGATTTCAATTTTTGAAACATATTTGAACTCAAGACTTTTTCTGCATTCAATATGCACCATTCAAAGCCACATCATCACTTTTCAACCCTTTTCTGACTTCATTTGCTATTTTTCATGCATTTCATGATTTATTTTGAGCTAAGATGACCCTGAGATTGAAAAGCACTGCAAATGAACTCTGAAATGGTTAAAAATTGGCATGGTATCATAATTTCACCCACGTAGCATGTGCTAAAAAGTTGAGTGGGTTACGGCAAAAACTGGATGCATTTCGTGTACGAACTGGACAATCTCTTTCGAAGTTTCAGTGTTTTGGACGAAAACTCTTCTGCTACTAAAGGATTTCAATTTTTTAAACATATTTGAACTCAAGACTTTTTCTGCATTCAATATGCACCATTCAAAGCCACATCATCACTTTTCAACCCTTTTCTGACTTCATTTGCTATTTTTCATGCATTTCATGATTTATTTTGAGCTAAGATGACCCTGAGATTGAAAAGCACTGCAAATGAACTCTGAAATGGTTGAAAATTGGCATGGTATCATAATTTCACCCACGTAGCATGTGCTAAAAAGTTGAGAGGGTTACGGCAAAAACTGGATGCACTTCGTGTATGAACTGGACAACCTCTTTCGAAGTGTCGGGGTTTTGGACGAAAACTCTTCTGTTACAAAAGGATTTCAATTTTTGAAACATATTTGAACTCAAGATTTTTTCTGCATTCAATATGCACCATTCAAAGCCACATCATCACTTTTCAACCATTTTCTGACTTCATTTGCTATTTTTCATGCATTTCATGATTTATTTTGAGCTAAGATGACCCTGAGATTGAAAAACACTCAAATGAACTCTGAAATGGTTGAAAATTGGCATGGTATCATAATTTTACCCACGTAGCATGTGCTAAAAATTTGAGTGGGTTACGGCAAAAACTGGATGCACTTCGTGTACAAACTGGACAATCTCTTTCGAAGTGTGAGGGTTTTGGACGAAAACTCTTCTGTTACAAAAGGATTTCAATTTTTTAAACATATTTGAACTCAAGACTTTTTCTGCGTTCAATATGCACCATTCAAAGCCACATCATGACTTTACAAACCTTTTCTGACTTCAATTGCTATTTTTCATGCATTTCATGATTTATTTTGAGCTAAGATGACCCTGAGATTGAAAAGCACTGCAAATGAACGCTGAAATGGTTGAAAATTGGCATGGTTTCATAATTTCACCCACGTAGCATGTGCTAAAAAGTTGAGTGGGTTACGGCAAAAACTGGATGCATTTCGTGTACGAACTGGACAATCTCTTTCGAAGTTTCAGTGTTTTGGACGAAAACTCTTCTGCTACAAAAGGATTTCAATTTTTTAAACATATTTGAACTCAAGACTTTTTCTGCATTCAATATGCACCATTCAAAGCCACATTATCACTTTTCAACCCTTTTCTGACTTCATTTGCTATTTTTCATGCATTTCATGATTTATTTTGAGCTAAGATGACCCTGAGATTGAAAAGCACTGCAAATGAACTCTGAAATGGTTAAAAATTGGCATGGTATCATAATTTCACCCACGTAGCATGTGCTAAAAAGTTGAGTGGGTTACGGCAAAAACTGGATGCACTTCGTGTACGAACTGGACAATCTCTTTCGAAGTATCAGGGTTTTGGACGAAAACTCTTCTGTTACAAAAGGATTTCAATTTTTTAAACATATTTGAACTCAAGACTTTTTCTGCATTCAATATGCACCATTCAAAGCCACATCATCACTTTTCAACCCTTTTCTGACTTCATTTGCTATTTTTCATGCATTTCATGATTTATTTTGACCTAAGATGACCCTGAGATTGAAAAGCACTGCAAATGAACTCTGAAATCGTTGAAAATTGGCATGGTATCATAATTTCACCCACGTAGCATGTGCTAAAAACTTGAGAGAGTTACGGCAAAAACTGGATGCACTTCGTGTACGAACTGGACAATCTCTTTCGAAGTGTCAGGGTTTTGGACGAAAACTCTTCTGTTACAAAAGGATTTCAATTTTTGAAACATATTTGAACTCAAGACTTTTTCTGCATTCAATATGCACCATTCAAAGCCACATCATCACTTTTCAACCCTTTTCTGACTTCATTTGGTATTTTTCATGCATTTCATGATTTATTTTGAGCTAAGATGACCCTGAGATTGAAAAGCACTGCAAATGAACTCTGAAATGGTTAAAAATTGGCATGGTATCATAATTTCACCCACGTAGCATGTGCTAAAAAGTTGAGTGGGTTACGGCAAAAACTGGATGCATTTCGTGTACGAACTGGACAATCTCTTTCGAAGTTTCAGTGTTTTGGACGAAAACTCTTCTGCTACAAAAGGATTTCAATTTTTTAAACATATTTGAACTCAAGACTTTTTCTGCATTCAATATGCACCATTCAAAGCCACATCATCACTTTTCAACCCTTTTCTGACTTCATTTGCTATTTTTCATGCATTTCATGATTTATTTTGAGCTAAGATGACCCTGAGATTGAAAAGCACTGCAAATGAACTCTGAAATGGTTGAAAATTGGCATGGTATCATAATTTCACCCACGTAGCATGTGCTAAAAAGTTGAGAGGGTTACGGCAAAAACTGGATGCACTTCGTGTATGAACTGGACAATCTCTTTCGAAGTGTCAGGGTTTTGGACGAAAACTCTTCTGTTACTAAAGGATTTCAATTTTTGAAACATATTTGAACTCAAGACTTTTTCTGCATTCAATATGCACCATTCAAAGCCACATCATCACTTTTCAAACCTTTTCTGACTTCATTTGCTATTTTTCATGCATTTCATGATTTATTTTGAGCTAAGATGACCCTGAGATTGAAAAGCACTGCAAATGAACTCTGAAATGGTTGAAAATTGGCATGGTATCATAATTTCACCCACGTAGCATGTGCTAAAAAGTTGAGAGGGTTACGGCAAAAACTGGATGCACTTCGTGTACGAACTGGACAATCTCTTTCGAAGTGTCAGGGTTTTGGACGAAAACTCTTCTGTTACTAAAGGATTTCAATTTTTGAAACATATTTGAACTCAAGACTTTTTCTGCATTCAATATGCACCATTCAAAGCCACATCATCACTTTTCAACCCTTTTCTGACTTCATTTGCTATTTTTCATGCATTTCATGATTTATTTTGAGCTAAGATGACCCTGAGATTGAAAAGCACTGCAAATGAACTCTGAAATGGTTAAAAATTGGCATGGTATCATAATTTCACCCACGTAGCATGTGCTAAAAAGTTGAGTGGGTTACGGCAAAAACTGGATGCATTTCGTGTACGAACTGGACAATCTCTTTCGAAGTTTCAGTGTTTTGGACGAAAACTCTTCTGCTACTAAAGGATTTCAATTTTTTAAACATATTTGAACTCAAGACTTTTTCTGCATTCAATATGCACCATTCAAAGCCACATCATCACTTTTCAACCCTTTTCTGACTTCATTTGCTATTTTTCATGCATTTCATGATTTATTTTGAGCTAAGATGACCCTGAGATTGAAAAGCACTGCAAATGAACTCTGAAATGGTTGAAAATTGGCATGGTATCATAATTTCACCCACGTAGCATGTGCTAAAAAGTTGAGAGGGTTACGGCAAAAACTGGATGCACTTCGTGTATGAACTGGACAACCTCTTTCGAAGTGTCGGGGTTTTGGACGAAAACTCTTCTGTTACAAAAGGATTTCAATTTTTGAAACATATTTGAACTCAAGATTTTTTCTGCATTCAATATGCACCATTCAAAGCCACATCATCACTTTTCAACCATTTTCTGACTTCATTTGCTATTTTTCATGCATTTCATGATTTATTTTGAGCTAAGATGACCCTGAGATTGAAAAACACTCAAATGAACTCTGAAATGGTTGAAAATTGGCATGGTATCATAATTTTACCCACGTAGCATGTGCTAAAAATTTGAGTGGGTTACGGCAAAAACTGGATGCACTTCGTGTACAAACTGGACAATCTCTTTCGAAGTGTGAGGGTTTTGGACGAAAACTCTTCTGTTACAAAAGGATTTCAATTTTTTAAACATATTTGAACTCAAGACTTTTTCTGCGTTCAATATGCACCATTCAAAGCCACATCATGACTTTACAAACCTTTTCTGACTTCAATTGCTATTTTTCATGCATTTCATGATTTATTTTGAGCTAAGATGACCCTGAGATTGAAAAGCACTGCAAATGAACGCTGAAATGGTTGAAAATTGGCATGGTTTCATAATTTCACCCACGTAGCATGTGCTAAAAAGTTGAGTGGGTTACGGCAAAAACTGGATGCATTTCGTGTACGAACTGGACAATCTCTTTCGAAGTTTCAGTGTTTTGGACGAAAACTCTTCTGCTACAAAAGGATTTCAATTTTTTAAACATATTTGAACTCAAGACTTTTTCTGCATTCAATATGCACCATTCAAAGCCACATTATCACTTTTCAACCCTTTTCTGACTTCATTTGCTATTTTTCATGCATTTCATGATTTATTTTGAGCTAAGATGACCCTGAGATTGAAAAGCACTGCAAATGAACTCTGAAATGGTTAAAAATTGGCATGGTATCATAATTTCACCCACGTAGCATGTGCTAAAAAGTTGAGTGGGTTACGGCAAAAACTGGATGCACTTCGTGTACGAACTGGACAATCTCTTTCGAAGTATCAGGGTTTTGGACGAAAACTCTTCTGTTACAAAAGGATTTCAATTTTTTAAACATATTTGAACTCAAGACTTTTTCTGCATTCAATATGCACCATTCAAAGCCACATCATCACTTTTCAACCCTTTTCTGACTTCATTTGCTATTTTTCATGCATTTCATGATTTATTTTGACCTAAGATGACCCTGAGATTGAAAAGCACTGCAAATGAACTCTGAAATCGTTGAAAATTGGCATGGTATCATAATTTCACCCACGTAGCATGTGCTAAAAACTTGAGAGAGTTACGGCAAAAACTGGATGCACTTCGTGTACGAACTGGACAATCTCTTTCGAAGTGTCAGGGTTTTGGACGAAAACTCTTCTGTTACAAAAGGATTTCAATTTTTTAAACATATTTGAACTCAAGACTTTTTCTGCACTCAATATGCACCATTCAAAGCCACATCATCACTTTTCAACCCTTTTCTGACTTCATTTGCTATTTTTCATGCATTTCATGATTTATTTTGAGCTAAGATGACCCTGAGATTGAAAAGCACTCCAAATGAACGCTGAAATGGTTGAAAATTGGCATGGTATCATAATTTCACCCACGTAGCATGTGCTAAGAAGTTGAGTGGGTTACGGCAAAAACTGGATGCACTTCGTGTACGAACTGGACAATCTCTTTCGAAGTGTCAGGGTTTTGGACGAAAACTCTTCTGTTACAAAAGGATTTCAATTTTTTAAACATATTTGAACTCAAGACTTTTTCTGCATTCAATATGCACCATTCAAAGCCACATCATCACTTTTCAACCCTTTTCTGACTTCATTTGCTATTTTTCATGCATTTCATGATTTATTTTGACCTAAGATGACCCTGAGATTGAAAAGCAATGCAAATGAACTCTGAAATGGTTGAAAATTGGCATGGTATCATAATTTCACACACGTAGCATGTGCTAAAAAGTTGACTGGGTTACGGCAAAAACTGGATGCACTTCGTTTACGAACTGGACAATCTCTTTCGAAGTGTCAGGGTTTTGGACGAAAACTCTTCTGTTACAAAAGGATTTCAATTTTTTAAACATATTTGAACTCAATACTTTTTCTGCATTCAATATGCACCATTCAAAGCCACATCATCACTTTTCAAACCTTTTCTGACTTCATTTGCTATTTTTCATGCATTTCATGATTTATTTTGAGCTAAGATGACCCTGAGATTGAAAAGCACTGCAAATGAACTCTGAAATGGTTGAAAATTGGCATGGTATCATAATTTCACCCACGTAGCATGTGCTAAAAAGTTGAGAGGGTTACGGCAAAAACTGGCTGCACTTCGTGTACGAACTGGACAATCTCTTTCGAAGTGTCAGGGTTTTGGACGAAAACTCTTCTGTTACAAAAGGATTTCAATTTTTTAAACATATTTGAACTCAAGACTTTTTCTGCATTCAATATGCACCGTTCAAAGCCACATCATCACTTTTCAACCCTTTTCTGACTTCATTTGCTATTTTTCATGCATTTCATGATTTATTTTGACCTAAGATGACCCTGAGATTGAAAAGCAATGCAAATGAACTCTGAAATGGTTGAAAATTGGCATGGTATCATAATTTCACACACGTAGCATGTGCTAAAAAGTTGAGTGGGTTACGGCAAAAACTGGATGCACTTCGTGTACGAACTGGACAATCTCTTTCGAAGTGTCAGGGTTTTGGACGAAAACTCTTCTGTTACAAAAGGATTTCAATTTTTTAAACATATTTGAACTCAATACGTTTTCTGCATTCAATATGCACCATTCAAAGCCACATCATCACTTTTCAACCCTTTTCTGACTTGATTTGCTATTTTTCATGCATTTCATGATTTATTTTGAGCTAAGATGACCCTGAGATTGAAAAGCACTGCAAATGAACTCTGAAATTGTTGAAAATTGGCATGGTATCATAATTTCACCCACGTAGCATGTGCTAAAAAGTTGAGAGGGTTACGGCAAAAACTGGATGCACTTCGTGTATGAACTGGACAACCTCTTTCGAAGTGTCGGGGTTTTGGACGAAAACTCTTCTGTTACAAAAGGATTTCAATTTTTGAAACATATTTGAACTCAAGACTTTTTCTGCATTCAATATGCACCATTCAAAGCCACATCATCACTTTTCAACCATTTTCTGACTTCATTTGCTATTTTTCATGCATTTCATGATTTATTTTGAGCTAAGATGACCCTGAGATTGAAAAACACTCAAATGAACTCTGAAATGGTTGAAAATTGGCATGGTATCATAATTTTACCCACGTAGCATGTGCTAAAAATTTGAGTGGGTTACGGCAAAAACTGGATGCACTTCGTGTACGAACTGGACAATCTCTTTCGAAGTGTGAGGGTTTTGGACGAAAACTCTTCTGTTACAAAAGGATTTCAATTTTTTAAACATATTTGAACTCAAGACTTTTTCTGCGTTCAATATGCACCATTCAAAGCCACATCATGACTTTACAAACCTTTTCTGACTTCAATTGCTATTTTTCATGCATTTCATGATTTATTTTGAGCTAAGATGACCCTGAGATTGAAAAGCACTGCAAATGAACGCTGAAATGGTTGAAAATTGGCATGGTATCATAATTTCACCCACGTAGCATGTGCTAAAAAGTTGAGTGGGTTAGGGCAAAAACTGGATGCATTTCGTGTACGAACTAGACAATCTCTTTCGAAGTGTCAGGGTTTTGGACGAAAACTCTTCTGCTACGGAAGGATTTCAATTTTTTAAACATATTTGAACTCAAGACTTTTTCTGCATTCAATATGCACCATTCAAAGCCACATCATCACTTTTCAACCCTTTTCTGACTTCATTTGCTATTTTTCATGCATTTCATGATTTATTTTGAGCTAAGATGACCCTGAGATTGAAAAGCACTGCAAATGAACTCTGAAATGGTTAAAAATTGGCATGGTATCATAATTTCACCCACGTAGCATGTGCTAAAAAGTTGAGTGGGTTACGGCAAAAACTGGATGCATTTCGTGTACGAACTGGACAATCTCTTTCGAAGTTTCAGTGTTTTGGACGAAAACTCTTCTGCTACAAAAGGATTTCAATTTTTGAAACATATTTGAACTCAAGACTTTTTCTGCATTCAATATGCACCATTCGAAGCCACATTATCACTTTTCAACCCTTTTCTGACTTCATTTGCTATTTTTCATGCATTTCATGATTTATTTTGAGCTAAGATGACCCTGAGATTGAAAAGCACTGCAAATGAACTCTGAAATGGTTAAAAATTGGCATGGTATCATAATTTCACCCACGTAGCATGTGCTAAAAAGTTGAGTGGGTTACGGCAAAAACTGGATGCACTTCGTGTACGAACTGGACAATCTCTTTCGAAGTATCAGGGTTTTGGACGAAAACTCTTCTGTTACAAAAGGATTTCAATTTTTTAAACATATTTGAACTCAAGACTTTTTCTGCATTCAATATGCACCATTCAAAGCCACATCATCACTTTTCAACCCTTTTCTGACTTCATTTGCTATTTTTCATGCATTTCATGATTTATTTTGAGCTAAGATGACCCTGAGATTGAAAAGCACTGCAAATGAACTTTGAAATGGTTAAAAATTGGCATGGTATCATAATTTCACCCACGTAGCATGTGCTAAAAAGTTGAGTGGGTTACGGCAAAAAACTGGATGCACTTCGTGTACGAACTGGACAGTCTCTTTCGAAGTGTCAGGGTTTTGGACGAAAACTCTTCTGTTACAAAAGGATTTCAATTTTTTAAACATATTTGAACTCAAGACTTTTTCTGCATTCAATATGCACCATTCAAAGCCACATCATCACTTTTCAACCCTTTTCTGACTTCATTTGCTATTTTTCATGCATTTCATGATTTATTTTGACCTAAGATGACCCTGAGATTGAAAAGCAATGCAAATGAACTCTGAAATGGTTGAAAATTGGCATGGTATCATAATTTCACACACGTAGCATGTGCTAAAAAGTTGAGTGGGTTACGGCAAAAACTGGATGCACTTCGTGTACGAACTGGACAATCTCTTTCGAAGTGTCAGGGTTTTGGACGAAAACTCTTCTGTTGCAAAAGGATTTCAATTTTTTAAACATATTTGAACTCAATACTTTTTCTGCATTCAATATGCACCATTCAAAGCCACATCATCACTTTTCAAACCTTTTCTGACTTCATTTGCTATTTTTCATGCATTTCATGATTTATTTTGAGCTAAGATGACCCTGAGATTGAAAAGCACTGCAAATGAACTCTGAAATGGTTGACAATTGGCATGGTATCATAATTTCACCCGCGTAGCATGTGCTAAAAAGTTGAGAGGGTTACGGCAAAAACTGAATGCACTTCGTGTACGAAATTGACAATCTCTTTCGAAGTGTCAGGGTTTTGGACGAAAACTCTTCTGTTACAAAAGGATTTCAATTTTTTAAACATATTTGAACTCAAGACTTTTTCTGCATTCAATATGCACCATTCAAAGCCACATCATCACTTTTCAACCCTTTTCTGACTTCATTTGCTATTTTTCATGCATTTCATGATTTATTTTGACCTAAGATGACCCTGAGATTGAAAAGCAATGCAAATTAACTCTGAAATGGTTGAAAATTGGCATGGTATCATAATTTCACACACGTAGCATGTGCTAAAAAGTTGAGTGGGTTACGGCAAAAACTGGATGCACTTCGTGTACGAACTGGACAATCTCTTTCGAAGTGTCAGGGTTTTGGACGAAAACTCTTCTGTTACAAAAGGATTTCAATTTTTTAAATATATTTGAACTCAATACTTTTTCTGCATTCAATATGCACCATTCAAAGCCACATCATCACTTTTCAAACCTTTTCTGACTTCATTTGCTATTTTTAATGCATTTCATGATTTATTTTGAGCTAAGATGACCCTGAAATTGAAAAGCACTGCAAATGAACTCTGAAATGGTTGAAAATTGGCATGGTATCATAATTTCACCCACGTAGCATGTGCTAAAAATTTGAGAGGGTTACGGCAAAAACTGGATGCACTTCGTGTATGAACTGGACAACCTCTTTCGAAGTGTCGGGGTTTTGGACGAAAACTCTTCTGTTACAAAAGGATTTCAATTTTTGAAACATATTTGAACTCAAGACTTTTTCTGCATTCAATATGCACCATTCAAAGCCACATCATCACTTTTCAACCATTTTCTGACTTCATTTGCTATTTTTCATGCATTTCATGATTTATTTTGAGCTAAGATGACCCTGAGATTGAAAAACACTCAAATGAACTCTGAAATGGTTGAAAATTGGCATGGTATCATAATTTTACCCACGTAGCATGTGCTAAAAATTTGAGTGGGTTACGGCAAAAACTACATGCAATTCGTGTACGAACTGGACAATCTCTTTCGAAGTGTCAGTGTTTTGGACGAAAACTCTTCTGCTACAAAAGGATTTCAATTTTTTAAACATATTTGAACTCAAGACTTTTTCTGCACTCAATATGCACCATTCAAAGCCACATCATCACTTTTCAACCCTTTTCTGACCTCATTTGCTATTTTTCATGCATTTCATGATTTATTTTGAGCTAAGATGACCCTGAGATTGAAAAGCACTCCAAATGAACGCTGAAATGGTTGAAAATTGGCATGGTATCATAATTTCACCCACGTAGCATGTGCTAAGAAGTTGAGTGGGTTACGGCAAAAACTGGATGCACTTCGTGTACGAACTGGACAATCTCTTTCGAAGTGTCAGGGTTTTGGATGAAAACTCTTCTTTTACAAAAGGATTTCAATTTTTTAAACATATTTGAACTCAAGACTTTTTCTGCGTTCTATATGCACCATTCAAAGCCACATCATCACTTTTCAAACCTTTTCTGTCTTCATTTGCTATTTTTCATGCATTTCATGATTTATTTTGAGCTAAGATGACCCTGAGATTGAAAAGCACTGCAAATTAACGCTGAAATGGTTGAAAATTGGCATGGTATCATAATTTCACCCACGTAGCATGTGCTAAAAAGTTGAGTGGGTTACGGCAAAAACTGGATGCACTTCGTGTACGAACTGGACAATCTCTTTCGAAGTTTCAGGGTTTTGGACGAAAACTCTTCTGCTACAAAAGGATTTCAATTTTTGAAACATATTTGAACTCAAGACTTTTTCTGCATTCAATATGCACCATTCAAAGCCACATTATCACTTTTCAACCCTTTTCTGACTTCATTTGCTATTTTTCATGCATTTCATGATTTATTTTGAGCTAAGATGACCCTGAGATTGAAAAGCACTGCAAATGAACTCTGAAATGGTTAAAAATTGGCATGGTATCATAATTTCACCCACGTAGCATGTGCTAAAAAGTTGAGTTGGTTACGGCAAAAACTGGATGCACTTCGTGTACGAACTGGACAATCTCTTTCGAAGTGTCAGGGTTTTGGACGAAAACTCTTCTGTTACAAAAGGATTTCAATTTTTTAAACATATTTGAACTCAAGACTTTTTTTGCATTCAATATGCACCATTCAAAGCCACATCATCACTTTTCAACCCTTTTCTGACTTCATTTGCTATTTTTCATGGATTTCATGATTTATTTTGACCTAAGATGACCCTGAGATTGAAAAGCACTGCAAATAAAATCTGAAATCGTTGAAAATTGGCATGGTATCATAATTTCACCCACGTAGCATGTGCTAAAAACTTGAGAGAGTTACGACAAAAACTGGATGCACTTCGTGTACGAAGTGGACAATCTCTTTCGAAGTGTCAGGGTTTTGGACGAAAACTCTTCTGTTACAAAAGGATTTCAATTTTTTAAACATATTTTAACTCAAGACTTTTTCTGCACTCAATATGCACCATTCAAAGCCACATCATCACTTTTCAACCCTTTTCTGACTTCATTTGCTATTTTTCATGCATTTCATGATTTATTTTGAGCTAAGATGACCCTGAGATTGAAAAGCACTCCAAATGAACGCTGAAATGGTTGAAAATTGGCATGGTATCATAATTTCACCCACGTAGCATGTGCTAAGAAGTTGAGTGGGTTACGGCAAAAACTGGAGGCACTTCGTGTACGAACTGGACAATCTCTTTCGAAGTGTCAGGGTTTTGGATGAAAACTCTTCTGTTACAAAGGATTTCAATTTTTTAAACATATTTGAACTCAAGAACTTTTCTGCGTTCTATATGCACCATTCAAAGCCACATCATCACTTTTCATACCTTTTCTAATTTCATTTGCTATTTTTCATGTATTTCGTGATTTATTTTGACCTAAGATGACCCTGAGATTGAAAAGCACTGCAAATGAACTCTGAAATGCTTGAAAATTGGCATGGTATCATAATTTCACCCAAGTAGCATGTGCTAAAAAGTTGAGAGGGTTACGGCAAAAACTAGATGCACTTCGTGTACGAACTGGACAATCTCTTTCGAAGTGTCAGGGTTTTGGACGAAAACTCTTCTGTTACAAAAGGATTTCAATTTTTTAAACATATTTGAACTGAAGACTTTTTCTGAATTCAATATGCACCATTCAAAGCCACATCATCACTTTTCAACCCTTTTCTGACTTCATTTGCTATTTTTCATGCATTTCATGATTTATTTTGAGCTAAGATGACCCTGAGATTGAAAAGCACTGCAAATGAACTCTGAAATGGTTAAAAATTGGCATGGTATCATAATTTCACCCACATAGCATGTGCTAAAAAGTTGAGTGGGTTACGGCAAAAAACTGGATGCACTTCGTGTACGAACTGGACAGTCTCTTTCGAAGTGTCAGGGTTTTGGACGAAAACTCTTCTGTTACAAAAGGATTTCAATTTTTTAAACATATTTGAACTCAAGACTTTTTCTGCATTCAATACGCACCATTCAAAGCCACATCATCACTTTTCAACCCTTTTCTGACTTCATTTGCTATTTTTCATGCATTTCATGATTTATTTTGACCTAAGATGACCCTGAGATTGAAAAGCAATGCAAATGAACTCTGAAATGGTTGAAAATTGGCATGGTATCATAATTTCACACACGTAGCATGTGCTAAAAAGTTGAGTGGGTTACGGCAAAAACTGGATGCACTTCGTGTACGAACTGGACAATCTCTTTCGAAGTGTCAGGGTTTTGGACGAAAACTCTTCTGTTACAAAAGGATTTCAATTTTTTAAACATATTTGAACTCAATACTTTTTCTGCATTCAATATGCACCATTCAAAGCCACATCATCACTTTTCAAACCTTTTCTGACTTCATTTGCTATTTTTCATGCATTTCATGATTTATTTTGAGCTAAGATGACCCTGAGATTGAAAAGCACTGCAAATGAACTCTGAAATGGTTGAAAATTGGCATGGTATCATAATTTCACCCACGTAGCATGTGCTAAAAAGTTGAGAGGGTTACGGCAAAAACTGGATGCACTTCGTGTATGAACTGGACAACCTCTTTCGAAGTGTCGGGGTTTTGGACGAAAACTCTTCTATTACAAAAGGATTTCAATTTTTGAAACATATTTGAACTCAAGACTTTTTCTGCATTCAATATGCACCATTCAAAGCCACATCATCACTTTTCAACCATTTTCTGACTTCATTTGCTATTTTTCATGCATTTCATGATTTATTTTGAGCTAAGATGACCCTGAGATTGAAAAACACTCAAATGAACTCTGAAATGGTTGAAAATTGGCATGGTATCATAATTTTACCCACGTAGCATGTGCTAAAAATTTGAGTGGGTTACGGCAAAAACTGGATGCACTTCGTGTACGAACTAGACAATCTCTTTCGAAGTGTGAGGGTTTTGGACGAAAACTCTTCTGTTACAAAAGGATTTCAATTTTTTAAACATATTTGAACTCAAGACTTTTTCTGCGTTCAATATGCACCATTCAAAGCCACATCATGACTTTACAAACCTTTTCTGACTTCATTTGCTATTTTTCATGCATTTCATGATTTATTTTGAGCTAAGATGACCCTGAGATTGAAAAGCACTGCAAATGAACGCTGAAATGGTTGAAAATTGGCATGGTATCATAATTTCACCCACGTAGCATGTGCTAAAAAGTTGAGTGGGTTACGGCAAAAACTGGATGCACTTCGTGTACGAACTGGACAATCTCTTTCGAAGTTTCAGTGTTTTGGACGAAAACTCTTCTGCTACAAAAGGATTTCAATTTTTGAAACATATTTGAACTCAAGACTTTTTCTGCATTCAATATGCACCATTCAAAGCCACATTATCACTTTTCAACCCTTTTCTGACTACATTTGCTATTTTTCATGCATTTCATGATTTATTTTGAGCTAAGATGACCCTGAGATTGAAAAGGACTGCAAATGAACTCTGAAATGGTTAAAAATTGGCATGGTATCATAATTTCACCCACGTAGCATGTGCTAAAAAGTTGAGTGGGTTACGGCAAAAACTGGATGCACTTCGTGTACGAACTGGACAATCTCTTTCGAAGTGTCAGGGTTTTGGACGAAAACTCTTCTGTTACAAAAGGATTTCAATTTTTGAAACATATTTGAACTCAAGACTTTTTCTGCATTCAATATGCACCATTCAAAGCCACATCATCACTTTTCAACCCTTTTCTGACTTCATTTGCTATTTTTCATGCATTTCATGATTTATTTTGACCTAAGATGACCCTGAGATTGAAAAGCACTGCAAATGAACGCTGAAATGGTTGAAAATTGGCATGGTATCATAATTTCACCCACGTAGCATGTGCTAAAAAGTTGAGTGGGTTACGGCAAAAACTGGATGCACTTCGTGTACGAACTGGACAATCTCTTTCGAAGTTTCAGTGTTTTGGACGAAAACTCTTCTGCTACAAAAGGATTTCAATTTTTGAAACATATTTGAACTCAAGACTTTTTCTGCATTCAATATGCACCATTCAAAGCCACATTATCACTTTTCAACCCTTTTCTGACTACATTTGCTATTTTTCATGCATTTCATGATTTATTTTGAGCTAAGATGACCCTGAGATTGAAAAGGACTGCAAATGAACTCTGAAATGGTTAAAAATTGGCATGGTATCATAATTTCACCCACGTAGCATGTGCTAAAAAGTTGAGTGGGTTACGGCAAAAACTGGATGCACTTCGTGTACGAACTGGACAATCTCTTTCGAAGTGTCAGGGTTTTGGACGAAAACTCTTCTGTTACAAAAGGATTTCAATTTTTGAAACATATTTGAACTCAAGACTTTTTCTGCATTCAATATGCACCATTCAAAGCCACATCATCACTTTTCAACCCTTTTCTGACTTCATTTGCTATTTTTCATGCATTTCATGATTTATTTTGACCTAAGATGACCCTGAGATTGAAAAGCAATGCAAATGAACTCTGAAATGGTTGAAAATTGGCATGGTATCATAATTTCACACACGTAGCATGTGCTAAAAAGTTGAGTGGGTTATGGCAAAAACTGGATGCACTTCGTGTACGAACTGGACAATCTCTTTCGAAGTGTCAGGGTTTTGGACGAAAACTCTTCTGTTACAAAAGGATTTCAATTTTTTAAACATATTTGAACTCAAGACTTTTTCTGCATTCAATATGCACCATTCAAAGCCACATCATCACTTTTCAACCCTTTTCTGACTTCATTTGCTATTTTTCATGCATTTCATGATTTATTTTGACCTAAGATGACCCTGAGATTGAAAAGCACTGCAAATGAACTCTGAAATCGTTGAAAATTGGCATGGTATCATAATTTCACCCACGTAGCATGTGCTAAAAACTTGAGAGAGTTACGGCAAAAACTGGATGCACTTCGTGTACGAACTGGACAATCTCTTTCGAAGTGTCAGGGTTTTGGACGAAAACTCTTCTGTTACAAAAGGATTTCAATTTTTTAAACATATTTGAACTCAAGACTTTTTCTGCACTCAATATGCACCATTCAAAGCCACATCATCACTTTTCATACCTTTTCTAACTTCATTTGCTATTTTTCATGCATTTCATGATTTATTTTGACCTAAGATGACCCTGAGATTGAAAAGCACTGCAATTGAACTCTGAAATGCTTGAAAATTGGCATGGTATCATAATTTCACACAAGTAGCATGTGCTAAAAAGTTGAGTGGGTTACGGCAAAAACTGGATGCACTTCGTGTACGAACTGGACAATCTCTTTCGAAGTGTCAGGGTTTTGGATGAAAACTCTTCCGTTACAAAAGGATTTCAATTTTTTAAACATATTTGAACTGAAGACTTTTTCTGAATTCAATATGCACCATTCAAAGCCACATCATCACTTTTCAACCCTTTTCTGACTTCATTTGCTATTTTTCATGCATTTCATGATTTATTTTGAGCTAAGATGACCCTGAGATTGAAATGCACTGCAAATGAACTCTGAAATGGTAGAAAACTGGCATGGTATCATAATTTCACCCACGTAGCATGTGCTAAAAAGTTGAGAGGGTTACGGCAAAAACTGGATGCACTTCGTGTATGAACTGGACAACCTCTTTCGAAGTGTCGGGGTTTTGGACGAAAACTCTTCTGTTACAAAAGGATTTCAATTTTTGAAACATATTTGAACTCAATACTTTTTCTGCATTCAATATGCACCATTCAAAGCCACATCATCACTTTTCAACCATTTTCTGACTTCATTTGCTATTTTACATGCATTTCATGATTTATTTTGAGCTAAGATGACCCTGAGATTGAAAAACACTCAAATGAACTCTGAAATGGTTGAAAATTGGCATGGTATCATAATTTTACCCACGTAGCATGTGCTAAAAATTTGAGTGGGTTACGGCAAAAACTGGATGCACTTCGTGTACGAACTGGACAACCTCTTTCGAAGTGTGAGGGTTTTGGACGAAAACTCTTCTGTTACAAAAGGATTTCAATTTTTTAAACATATTTGAACTCAAGACTTTTTCTGCGTTCAATATGCACCATTCAAAGCCACATCATGACTTTACAAACCTTTTCTGACTTCATTTGCTATTTTTCATGCATTTCATGATTTATTTTGAGCTAAGATGACCCTGAGATTGAAAAACACTCAAATGAACTCTGAAATGGTTGAAAATTGGCATGGTATCATAATTTTACCCACGTAGCATGTGCTAAAAATTTGAGTGGGTTACGGCAAAAACTGGATGCACTTCGTGTACGAACTGGACAATCTCTTTCGAAGTGTGAGGGTTTTGGACGAAAACTCTTCTGTTACAAAAGGATTTCAATTTTTTAAACATATTTGAACTCAAGACTTTTTCTGCGTTCAATATGCACCATTCAAAGCCACATCATGACTTTACAAACCTTTTCTGACTTCATTTGCTATTTTTCATGCATTTCATGATTTATTTTGAGCTAAGATGACCCTGAGATTGAAAAGCACTGCAAATGAACGCTGAAATGGTTCAAAATTGGCATGGTATCATAATTTCACCCACGTAGCATGTGCTAAAAAGTTGAGTGGGTAACGGCAAAAACTGGATGCATTTCGTGTACGAACTGGACAATCTCTTTCGAAGTTTCAGTGTTTTGGACGAAAACTCTTCTGCTAGAAAAGGATTTCAATTTTTGAAACATATTTGAAATCAAGACTTTTTCTACATTCAATATGCACCATTCAAAGCCACATTATCACTTTTCAACCCTTTTCTGACTTTATTTGCTATTTTTCATGCATTTCATGATTTATTTTGAGCTAAGATGACCCTGAGATTGAAAAGCACTGCGAATGAACTCTGAAATGGTTAAAAATTGGCATGGTATCATAATTTCACCCACGTAGCATGTGCTAAAAAGTTGAGTGGGTTACGGCAAAAACTGGATGCACTTCGTGTACGAACTGGACAATCTCTTTCGAAGTTTCAGGGTTTTGGACGAAAACTCTTCTGTTACAAAAGGATTTCAATTTTTTAAACATATTTGAACTCAAGACTTTTTCTGCATTCAATATGCACCATTCAAAGCCACATCATCACTTTTCAACCCTTTTCTGACTTCATTTGCTATTTTTCATGCATTTCATGATTTATTTTGACCTAAGATGACCCTGAGATTGAAAAGCACTGCAAATGAACTCTGAAATCGTTGAAAATTGGCATGGTATCATAATTTCACCCACGTAGCATGTGCTAAAAACTTGAGAGAGTTACGGCAAAAACTGGATGCACTTCGTGTACGAACTGGACAATCTCTTTCGAAGTGTGAGGCTTTTAGACGAAAACTCTTCTGTTACAATAGGATTTCAATTTTTTAAACATATTTGAACTCAAGACTTTTTCTGCACTCAATATGCACCATTCAAAGCCACATCATCACTTTTCAACCCTTTTCTGACTTCATTTGCTATTTTTCATGCATTTCATGATTTATTTTGAGCTAAGATGACCCTGAGATTGAAAAGCACTCCAAATGAACGCTGAAATGGTTGGAAATTGGCATGGTATCATAATTTCACCCACGTAGCATGTGCTAAGAAGTTGAGTGGGTTACGGCAAAAATTGGATGCACTTCGTGTACGAACTGGACAATCTCTTTCGAAGTGTCAGGGTTTTGGATGAAAACTCTTCTGTTACAAAAGGATTTCAATTTTTTAAACATATTTGAACTCAAGACTTTTTCTGCATTCAATATGCACCATTCAAAGCCACATTATCACTTTTCAACCCTTTTCTGACTACATTTGCTATTTTTCATGCATTTCATGATTTATTTTGAGCTAAGATGACCCTGAGATTGAAAAGGACTGCAAATGAACTCTGAAATGGTTAAAAATTGGCATGGTATCATAATTTCACCCACGTAGCATGTGCTAAAAAGTTGAGTGGGTTACGGCAAAAACTGGATGCACTTCGTGTACGAACTGGACAATCTCTTTCGAAGTGTCAGGGTTTTGGACGAAAACTCTTCTGTTACAAAAGGATTTCAATTTTTTAAACATATTTGAACTCAAGACTTTTTCTGCATTCAATATGCACCATTCAAAGCCACATCATCACTTTTCAACCCTTTTCTGACTTCATTTGCTATTTTTCATGCATTTCATGATTTATTTTGACCTAAGATGACCCTGAGATTGAAAAGCACTGCAAATGAACTCTGAAATCGTTGAAAATTGGCATGGTATCATAATTTCACCCACGTAGCATGTGCTAAAAACTTGAGAGAGTTACGGCAAAAACTGGATGCACTTCGTGTACGAACTGGACAATCTCTTTCGAAGTGTCAGGGTTTTGGACGAAAACTCTTCTGTTACAAAAGGATTTCAATTTTTTAAACATATTTGAACTCAAGACTTTTTCTGCACTCAATCTGCACCATTCAAAGCCACATCATCACTTTTCATACCTTTTCTAACTTCATTTGCTATTTTTCATGCATTTCATGATTTATTTTGACCTAAGATGACCCTGAGATTGAAAAGCACTGCAAATGAACTCTGAAATGCTTGAAAATTGGCATGGTATCATAATTTCACCCAAGTAGCATGTGCTAAAAAGTTGAGTGGGTTACGGCAAAAACTGGATGCACTTCGTGTACGAACTGGACAATCTCTTTCGAAGTGTCAGGGTTTTGGATGAAAACTCTTCCGTTACAAAAGGATTTCAATTTTTTAAACATATTTGAACTGAAGACTTTTTCTGAATTCAATATGCACCATTCAAAGCCACATCATCACTTTTCAACCCTTTTCTGACTTCATTTGCTATTTTTCATGCATTTCATGATTTATTTTGAGCTAAGATGACCCTGAGATTGAAATGCACTGCAAATGAACTCTGAAATGGTAGAAAACTGGCATGGTATCATAATTTCACCCACGTAGCATGTGCTAAAAAGTTGAGAGGGTTACGGCAAAAACTGGATGCACTTCGTGTATGAACTGGACAACCTCTTTCGAAGTGTCGGGGTTTTGGACGAAAACTCTTCTGTTACAAAAGGATTTCAATTTTTGAAACATATTTGAACTCAATACTTTTTCTGCATTCAATATGCACCATTCAAAGCCACATCATCACTTTTCAACCATTTTCTGACTTCATTTGCTATTTTACATGCATTTCATGATTTATTTTGAGCTAAGATGACCCTGAGATTGAAAAACACTCAAATGAACTCTGAAATGGTTGAAAATTGGCATGGTATCATAATTTTACCCACGTAGCATGTGCTAAAAATTTGAGTGGGTTACGGCAAAAACTGGATGCACTTCGTGTACGAACTGGACAACCTCTTTCGAAGTGTGAGGGTTTTGGACGAAAACTCTTCTGTTATAAAAGGATTTCAATTTTTTAAACATATTTGAACTCAAGACTTTTTCTGCGTTCAATATGCACCATTCAAAGCCACATCATGACTTTACAAACCTTTTCTGACTTCATTTGCTATTTTTCATGCATTTCATGATTTATTTTGAGCTAAGATGACCCTGAGATTGAAAAACACTCAAATGAACTCTGAAATGGTTGAAAATTGGCATGGTATCATAATTTTACCCACGTAGCATGTGCTAAAAATTTGAGTGGGTTACGGCAAAAACTGGATGCACTTCGTGTACGAACTGGACAATCTCTTTCGAAGTGTCAGGGTTTTGGACGAAAACTCTTCTGTTACAAAAGGATTTCAATTTTTTAAACATATTTGAACTCAAGACTTTTTCTGCGTTCAATATGCACCATTCAAAGCCACATCATGACTTTACAAACCTTTTCTGACTTCATTTGCTATTTTTCATGCATTTCATGATTTATTTTGAGCTAAGATGACCCTGAGATTGAAAAGCACTGCAAATGAACGCTGAAATGGTTCAAAATTGGCATGGTATCATAATTTCACCCACGTAGCATGTGCTAAAAAGTTGAGTGGGTTACGGCAAAAACTGGATGCATTTCGTGTACGAACTGGACAATCTCTTTCGAAGTTTCAGTGTTTTGGACGAAAACTCTTCTGCTAGAAAAGGATTTCAATTTTTGAAACATATTTGAAATCAAGACTTTTTCTACATTCAATATGCACCATTCAAAGCCACATTATCACTTTTCAACCCTTTTCTGACTTTATTTGCTATTTTTCATGCATTTCATGATTTATTTTGAGGTAAGATGACCCTGAGATTGAAAAGCACTGCAAATGAACTCTGAAATGGTTAAAAATTGGCATGGTATCATAATTTCACCCACGTAGCATGTGCTAAAAAGTTGAGTGGGTTACGGCAAAAACTGGATGCACTTCGTGTACGAACTGGACAATCTCTTTCGAAGTGTCAGGGTTTTGGACGAAAACTCTTCTGTTACAAAAGGATTTCAATTTTTTAAACATATTTGAACTCAAGACTTTTTCTGCATTCAATATGCACCATTCAAAGCCACATCATCACTTTTCAACCCTTTTCTGACTTCATTTGCTATTTTTCATGCATTTCATGATTTATTTTGACCTAAGATGACCCTGAGATTGAAAAGCACTGCAAATGAACTCTGAAATCGTTGAAAATTGGCATGGTATCATAATTTCACCCACGTAGCATGTGCTAAAAACTTGAGAGAGTTACGGCAAAAACTGGATGCACTTCGTGTACGAACTGGACAATCTCTTTCGAAGTGTGAGGCTTTTGGACGAAAACTCTTCTGTTACAAAAGGATTTCAATTTTTTAAACATATTTGAACTCAAGACTTTTTCTGCACTCAATATGCACCATTCAAAGCCACATCATCACTTTTCAACCCTTTTCTGACTTCATTTGCTATTTTTCATGCATTTCATGATTTATTTTGAGCTAAGATGACCCTGAGATTGAAAAGCACTCCAAATGAACGCTGAAATGGTTGAAAATTGGCATGGTATCATAATTTCACCCACGTAGCATGTGCTAAGAAGTTGAGTGGGTTACGGCAAAAATTGGATGCACTTCGTGTACGAACTGGACAATCTCTTTCGAAGTGTCAGGGTTTTGGATGAAAACTCTTCTGTTACAAAAGGATTTCAATTTTTTAAACATATTTGAACTCAAGACTTTTTCTGCGTTCTATATGCACCATTCAAAGCCACATCATCACTTTTCATACATTTTCTAACTTCATTTGCTATTTTTCATGTATTTCATGATTTATTTTGACCTAAGATGACCCTGAGATTGAAAAGCACTGCAAATGAACTCTGAAATACTTGAAAATTGGCATGGTATCATAATTTCACCCAAGTAGCATGTGCTAAAAAGTTGAGAGGGTTACGGCAAAAACTGGATGCACTTCGTGTACGAACTGGACAATCTCTTTCGAAGTGTCAGGGTTTTGGACGAAAACTCTTCTGTTACAAAAGGATTTCAATTTTTTAAACATATTTGAACTGAAGACTTTTTCTGAATTCAATATGCACCATTCAAAGCCACATCATCACTTTTCAACCCTTTTCTGACTTCATTTCCTATTTTTCATGCATTTCATGATTTATTTTGAGCTAAGATGACCCTGAGATTGAAAAACACTCAAATGAACTCTGAAATGGTTGAAAATTGGCATGGTATCATAATTTTACCCACGTAGCATGTGCTAAAAATTTGAGTGGGTTACGGCAAAAACTGGATGCACTTCGTGTACGAACTGGACAATCTCTTTCGAAGTGTGAGGGTTTTGGACGAAAACTCTTCTGTTACAAAAGGATTTCAATTTTTTAAACATATTTGAACTCAAGACTTTTTCTGCGTTCAATATGCACCATTTAAAGCCACATCATGACTTTACAAACCTTTTCTGACTTCATTTGCTATTTTTCATGCATTTCATGATTTATTTTGAGCTAAGATGACCCTGAGATTGAAAAGAACTGCAAATGAACACTGAAATGGTTGAAAATTGGCATGGTATCATAATTTCACCCACGTAGCATGTGCTAAGAAGTTGAGTGGGTTACGGCAAAAACTGGATGCACTTCGTGTACGAACTGGACAATCTCTTTCGAAGTTTCAGTGTTTTGGACGAAAACTCTTCTGCTACAAAAGGATTTCAATTTTTGAAACATATTTGAACTCAAGACTTTTTCTGCATTCAATATGCACCATTCAAAGCCACATTATCACTTTTCAACCCTTTTCTGACTACATTTGCTATTTTTCATGCATTTCATGATTTATTTTGAGCTAAGATGACCCTGAGATTGAAAAGCACTGCAAATGAACTCTGAAATGGTTCAAAATTGGCATGGTATCATAATTTCACCCACGTAGCATGTGCTAAAAAGTTGAGTGGGTTACGGCAAAAACTGGATGCACTTCGTGTACGAACTGGACAATCTCTTTCGAAGTGTCAGGGTTTTGGACGAAAACTCTTCTGTTACAAAAGGATTTCAATTTTTTAAACATATTTGAACTCAAGACTTTTTCTGCATTCAATATGCACCATTCAAAGCCACATCATCACTTTTCAACCCTTTTCTGACTTCATTTGCTATTTTTCATGCATTTCATGATTTATTTTGACCTAAGATGACCCTGAGATTGAAAAGCACTGCAAATGAACTCTGAAATCGTTGAAAATTGGCATGGTATCATAATTTCACCCACGTAGCATGTGCTAAAAACTTGAGAGAGTTACGGCAAAAACTGGATGCACTTCGTGTACGAACTGGACAATCTCTTTCGAAGTGTCAGGGTTTTGGACGAAAACTCTTCTGTTACACAAGGATTTCAATTTTTTAAACATATTTGAACTCAAGACTTTTTCTGCACTCAATATGCACCATTCAAAGCCACATCATCACTTTTCATACCTTTTCTAACTTCATTTGCTATTTTTCATGCATTTCATGATTTATTTTGACCTAAGATGACCCTGAGATTGAAAAGCACTGCAAATGAACTCTGAAATGCTTGAAAATTTTCATGGTATCATAATTTCACCCAAGTAGCATGTGCTAAAAAGTTGAGTGGGTTACGGCAAAAACTGGATGCACTTCGTGTACGAACTGGACAATCTCTTTCGAAGTGTCAGGGTTTTGGATGAAAACTCTTCCGTTACAAAAGGATTTCAATTTTTTAAACATATTTGAACTGAAGACTTTTTTTGAATTCAATATGCACCATTCAAAGCCACATCATCACTTTTCAACCCTTTTCTGACTTCATTTGCTATTTTTCATGCATTTCATGATTTATTTTGAGCTAAGATGACCCTGAGATTGAAATGCACTGCAAATGAACTCTGAAATGGTTAAAAATTGGCATGGTATCATAATTTCACCCACGTAGCATGTGCTAAAAAGTTGAGTGGGTTACGGCAAAAAACTGGATGCACTTCGTGTACGAACTGGACAATCTCTTTCGAAGTGTCAGGGTTTTGGACGAAAACTCTTCTGTTACAAAAGGATTTCAATTTTTTAAACATATTTGAACTCAAGACTTTTTCTGCATTCAATATGCACCATTCAAAGCCACATCATCACTTTTCAACCCTTTTCTGACTTCATTTGCTATTTTTCATGCATTTCATGATTTATTTTGACCTAAGATGACCCTGAGATTGAAAAGCAATGCAAATGAACTCTGAAATGGTTGAAAATTGGCATGGTATCATAATTTCACACACGTAGCATGTGCTAAAAAGTTGAGTGGGTTATGGCAAAAACTGGATGCACTTCGTGTACGAACTGGACAATCTCTTTCGAAGTGTCAGGGTTTTGGACGAAAACTCTTCTGTTACAAAAGGATTTCAATTTTTTAAACATATTTGAACTCAAGACTTTTTCTGCGTTCAATATGCACCATTCAAAGCCACATCATGACTTTACAAACCTTTTCTGACTTCATTTGCTATTTTTCATGCATTTCATGATTTATTTTGAGCTAAGATGACCCTGAGATTGAAAAGCACTGCAAATGAACGCTGAAATGGTTCAAAATTGGCATGGTATCATAATTTCACCCACGTAGCATGTGCTAAAAAGTTGAGTGGGTTACGGCAAAAACTGGATGCATTTCGTGTACGAACTGGACAATCTCTTTCGAAGTTTCAGTGTTTTGGACGAAAACTCTTCTGCTAGAAAAGGATTTCAATTTTTGAAACATATTTGAACTCAAGACTTTTTCTACATTCAATATGCACCATTCAAAGCCACATCATCACTTTTCAACCCTTTTCTGACTTTATTTGCTATTTTTCATGCATTTCATGATTTATTTTGAGGTAAGATGACCCTGAGATTGAAAAGCACTGCAAATGAACTCTGAAATGGTTAAAAATTGGCATGGTATCATAATTTCACCCACGTAGCATGTGCTAAAAAGTTGAGTGGGTTACGGCAAAAACTGGATGCACTTCGTGTACGAACTGGACAATCTCTTTCGAAGTGTCAGGGTTTTGGACGAAAACTCTTCCGTTACAAAAGGATTTCAATTTTTTAAACATATTTGAACTGAAGACTTTTTTTGAATTCAATATGCACCATTCAAAGCCACATCATCACTTTTCAACCCTTTTCTGACTTCATTTGCTATTTTTCATGCATTTCATGATTTATTTTGAGCTAAGATGACCCTGAGATTGAAATGCACTGCAAATGAACTCTGAAATGGTTAAAAATTGGCATGGTATCATAATTTCACCCACGTAGCATGTGCTAAAAAGTTGAGTGGGTTACGGCAAAAAACTGGATGCACTTCGTGTACGAACTGGACAATCTCTTTCGAAGTGTCAGGGTTTTGGACGAAAACTCTTCTGTTACAAAAGGATTTCAATTTTTTAAACATATTTGAACTCAAGACTTTTTCTGCATTCAATATGCACCATTCAAAGCCACATCATCACTTTTCAACCCTTTTCTGACTTCATTTGCTATTTTTCATGCATTTCATGATTTATTTTGACCTAAGATGACCCTGAGATTGAAAAGCAATGCAAATGAACTCTGAAATGGTTGAAAATTGGCATGGTATCATAATTTCACACACGTAGCATGTGCTAAAAAGTTGAGTGGGTTATGGCAAAAACTGGATGCACTTCGTGTACGAACTGGACAATCTCTTTCGAAGTGTCAGGGTTTTGGACGAAAACTCTTCTGTTACAAAAGGATTTCAATTTTTTAAACATATTTGAACTCAAGACTTTTTCTGCGTTCAATATGCACCATTCAAAGCCACATCATGACTTTACAAACCTTTTCTGACTTCATTTGCTATTTTTCATGCATTTCATGATTTATTTTGAGCTAAGATGACCCTGAGATTGAAAAGCACTGCAAATGAACGCTGAAATGGTTCAAAATTGGCATGGTATCATAATTTCACCCACGTAGCATGTGCTAAAAAGTTGAGTGGGTTACGGCAAAAACTGGATGCATTTCGTGTACGAACTGGACAATCTCTTTCGAAGTTTCAGTGTTTTGGACGAAAACTCTTCTGCTAGAAAAGGATTTCAATTTTTGAAACATATTTGAAATCAAGACTTTTTCTACATTCAATATGCACCATTCAAAGCCACATTATCACTTTTCAACCCTTTTCTGACTTTATTTGCTATTTTTCATGCATTTCATGATTTATTTTGAGGTAAGATGACCCTGAGATTGAAAAGCACTGCAAATGAACTCTGAAATGGTTAAAAATTGGCATGGTATCATAATTTCACCCACGTAGCATGTGCTAAAAAGTTGAGTGGGTTACGGCAAAAACTGGATGCACTTCGTGTACGAACTGGACAATCTCTTTCGAAGTGTCAGGGTTTTGGACGAAAACTCTTCTGTTACAAAAGGATTTCAATTTTTTAAACATATTTGAACTCAAGACTTTTTCTGCATTCAATATGCACCATTCAAAGCCACATCATCACTTTTCAACCCTTTTCTGACTTCATTTGCTATTTTTCATGCATTTCATGATTTATTTTGACCTAAGATGACCCTGAGATTGAAAAGCACTGCAAATGAACTCTGAAATCGTTGAAAATTGGCATGGTATCATAATTTCACCCACGTAGCATGTGCTAAAAACTTGAGAGAGTTACGGCAAAAACTGGATGCACTTCGTGTACGAACTGGACAATCTCTTTCGAAGTGTGAGGCTTTTGGACGAAAACTCTTCTGTTACAAAAGGATTTCAATTTTTTAAACATATTTGAACTCAAGACTTTTTCTGCACTCAATATGCACCATTCAAAGCCACATCATCACTTTTCAACCCTTTTCTGACTTCATTTGCTATTTTTCATGCATTTCATGATTTATTTTGAGCTAAGATGACCCTGAGATTGAAAAGCACTCCAAATGAACGCTGAAATGGTTGAAAATTGGCATGGTATCATAATTTCACCCACGTAGCATGTGCTAAGAAGTTGAGTGGGTTACGGCAAAAATTGGATGCACTTCGTGTACGAACTGGACAATCTCTTTCGAAGTGTCAGGGTTTTGGATGAAAACTCTTCTGTTACAAAAGGATTTCAATTTTTTAAACATATTTGAACTCAAGACTTTTTCTGCGTTCTATATGCACCATTCAAAGCCACATCATCACTTTTCATACATTTTCTAACTTCATTTGCTATTTTTCATGTATTTCATGATTTATTTTGACCTAAGATGACCCTGAGATTGAAAAGCACTGCAAATGAACTCTGAAATACTTGAAAATTGGCATGGTATCATAATTTCACCCAAGTAGCATGTGCTAAAAAGTTGAGAGGGTTACGGCAAAAACTGGATGCACTTCGTGTACGAACTGGACAATCTCTTTCGAAGTGTCAGGGTTTTGGACGAAAACTCTTCTGTTACAAAAGGATTTCAATTTTTTAAACAAATTTGAACTGAAGACTTTTTCTGAATTCAATATGCACCATTCAAAGCCACATCATCACTTTTCAACCCTTTTCTGACTTCATTTCCTATTTTTCATGCATTTCATGATTTATTTTGAGCTAAGATGACCCTGAGATTGAAAAACACTCAAATGAACTCTGAAATGGTTGAAAATTGGCATGGTATCATAATTTTACCCACGTAGCATGTGCTAAAAATTTGAGTGGGTTACGGCAAAAACTGGATGCACTTCGTGTACGAACTGGACAATCTCTTTCGAAGTGTGAGGGTTTTGGACGAAAACTCTTCTGTTACAAAAGGATTTCAATTTTTTAAACATATTTGAACTCAAGACTTTTTCTGCGTTCAATATGCACCATTTAAAGCCACATCATGACTTTACAAACCTTTTCTGACTTCATTTGCTATTTTTCATGCATTTCATGATTTATTTTGAGCTAAGATGACCCTGAGATTGAAAAGAACTGCAAATGAACACTGAAATGGTTGAAAATTGGCATGGTATCATAATTTCACCCACGTAGCATGTGCTAAAAAGTTGAGTGGGTTACGGCAAAAACTGGATGCACTTCGTGTACGAACTGGACAATCTCTTTCGAAGTTTCAGTGTTTTGGACGAAAACTCTTCTGCTACAAAAGGATTTCAATTTTTGAAACATATTTGAACTCAAGACTTTTTCTGCATTCAATATGCACCATTCAAAGCCACATTATCACTTTTCAACCCTTTTCTGACTACATTTGCTATTTTTCATGCATTTCATGATTTATTTTGAGCTAAGATGACCCTGAGATTGAAAAGCACTGCAAATGAACTCTGAAATGGTTCAAAATTGGCATGGTATCATAATTTCACCCACGTAGCATGTGCTAAAAAGTTGAGTGGGTTACGGCAAAAACTGGATGCACTTCGTGTACGAACTGGACAATCTCTTTCGAAGTGTCAGGGTTTTGGACGAAAACTCTTCTGTTACAAAAGGATTTCAATTTTTTAAACATATTTGAACTCAAGACTTTTTCTGCATTCAATATGCACCATTCAAAGCCACATCATCACTTTTCAACCCTTTTCTGACTTCATTTGCTATTTTTCATGCATTTCATGATTTATTTTGACCTAAGATGACCCTGAGATTGAAAAGCACTGCAAATGAACTCTGAAATCGTTGAAAATTGGCATGGTATCATAATTTCACCCACGTAGCATGTGCTAAAAACTTGAGAGAGTTACGGCAAAAACTGGATGCACTTCGTGTACGAACTGGACAATCTCTTTCGAAGTGTCAGGGTTTTGGACGAAAACTCTTCTGTTACACAAGGATTTCAATTTTTTAAACATATTTGAACTCAAGACTTTTTCTGCACTCAATATGCACCATTCAAAGCCACATCATCACTTTTCATACCTTTTCTAACTTCATTTGCTATTTTTCATGCATTTCATGATTTATTTTGACCTAAGATGACCCTGAGATTGAAAAGCACTGCAAATGAACTCTGAAATGCTTGAAAATTTTCATGGTATCATAATTTCACCCAAGTAGCATGTGCTAAAAAGTTGAGTGGGTTACGGCAAAAACTGGATGCACTTCGTGTACGAACTGGACAATCTCTTTCGAAGTGTCAGGGTTTTGGATGAAAACTCTTCCGTTACAAAAGGATTTCAATTTTTTAAACATATTTGAACTGAAGACTTTTTTTGAATTCAATATGCACCATTCAAAGCCACATCATCACTTTTCAACCCTTTTCTGACTTCATTTGCTATTTTTCATGCATTTCATGATTTATTTTGAGCTAAGATGACCCTGAGATTGAAATGCACTGCAAATGAACTCTGAAATGGTTAAAAATTGGCATGGTATCATAATTTCACCCACGTAGCATGTGCTAAAAAGTTGAGTGGGTTACGGCAAAAAACTGGATGCACTTCGTGTACGAACTGGACAATCTCTTTCGAAGTGTCAGGGTTTTGGACGAAAACTCTTCTGTTACAAAAGGATTTCAATTTTTTAAACATATTTGAACTCAAGACTTTTTCTGCATTCAATATGCACCATTCAAAGCCACATCATCACTTTTCAACCCTTTTCTGACTTCATTTGCTATTTTTCATGCATTTCATGATTTATTTTGACCTAAGATGACCCTGAGATTGAAAAGCAATGCAAATGAACTCTGAAATGGTTGAAAATTGGCATGGTATCATAATTTCACACACGTAGCATGTGCTAAAAAGTTGAGTGGGTTATGGCAAAAACTGGATGCACTTCGTGTACGAACTGGACAATCTCTTTCGAAGTGTCAGGGTTTTGGACGAAAACTCTTCTGTTACAAAAGGATTTCAATTTTTTAAACATATTTGAACTCAATACTTTTTCTGCATTCAATATGCACCATTCAAAGCCACATCATCACTTTTCAAACCTTTTCTGACTTCATTTGCTATTTTTCATGCGTTTCATGATTTATTTTGAGCTAAGACGACCCTGAGATTGAAAAGCACTGCAAATGAACTCTGAAATGGTTGAAAATTGGCATGGTATCATAATTTCACCCACGTAGCATGTGCTAAAAAGTTGAGAGGGTTACGGCAAAAACTGGATGCACTTCGTGTATGAACTGGACAGCCTCTTTCGAAGTGTCGGGGTTTTGGACGAAAACTCTTCTGTTACAAAAGGATTTCAATTTTTGAAACATATTTGAACTCAATACTTTTTCTGAATTCAATATGCACCATTCAAAGCCACATCATCACTTTTCAACCCTTTTCTGACTTCATTTGCTATTTTTCATGCATTTCATGATTTATTTTGAGCTAAGATGACCCTGAGATTGAAAAACACTCAAATGAACTCTGAAATGGTTGAAAATTGGCATGGTATCATAATTTTACCCACGTAGCATGTGCTAAAAATTTGAGTGGGTTACGGCAAAAACTGGTTGCACTTCGTGTACGAACTGGACAACCTCTTTCGAAGTGTGAGGGTTTTGGACGAAAACTCTTCTGTTACAAAAGGATTTCAATTTTTTAAACATATTTGAACTCAAGACTTTTTCTGCGTTCAATATGCACCATTCAAAGCCACATCATGACTTTACAAACCTTTTCTGACTTCATTTGCTATTTTTCATGCATTTCATGATTTATTTTGAGCTAAGATGACCCTGAGATTGAAAAGCACTCAAATGAACTCTGAAATGGTTGAAAATTGGCATGGTATCATAATTTTACCCACGTAGCATGTGCTAAAAATTTGAGTGGGTTACGGCAAAAACTGGATGCACTTCGTGTACGAACTGGACAATCTCTTTCGAAGTGTGAGGGTTTTGGACGAAAACTCTTCTGTTACAAAAGGATTTCAATTTTTTAAACATATTTGAACTCAAGACTTTTTCTGCGTTCAATATGCACCATTCAAAGCCACATCATGACTTTACAAACCTTTTCTGACTTCATTTGCTATTTTTCATGCATTTCATGATTTATTTTGAGCTAAGATAACCCTGAGATTGAAAAGCACTGCAAATGAACGCTGAAATGGTTCAAAATTGGCATGGTATCATAATTTCACCCACGTAGCATGTGCTAAAAAGTTGAGTGGGTTACGGCAAAAACTGGATGCATTTCGTGTACGAACTGGACAATCTCTTTCGAAGTTTCAGTGTTTTGGACGAAAACTCTTCTGCTAGAAAAGGACTTCAATTTTTGAAACATATTTGAAATCAAGACTTTTTCTACATTCAATATGCACCATTCAAAGCCACATCATCACTTTTCAACCCTTTTCTGACTTCATTTGCTATTTTTCATGCATTTCATGATTTATTTTGAGCTAAGATGACCCTGAGATTGAAAAGCACTGCAAATGAACTCTGAAATGGTTAAAAATTGGCATGGTATCATAATTTCACCCACGTAGCATGTGCTAAAAAGTTGAGTGGGTTACGGCAAAAACTGGATGCACTTCGTGTACGAACTGGACAATCTCTTTCGAAGTGTCAGGGTTTTGGACGAAAACTCTTCTGTTACAAAAGGATTTCAATTTTTTAAACATATTTGAACTCAAGACTTTTTCTGCATTCAATATGCACCATTCAAAGCCACATCATCACTTTTCAACCCTTTTCTGACTTCATTTGCTATTTTTCATGCATTTCATTATTTATTTTGACCTAAGATGACCCTGAGATTGAAAAGCACTGCAAATGACTCTGAAATCGTTGAAAATTGGCATGGTATCATAATTTCACCCACGTAGCATGTGCTAAAAACTTGAGAGAGTTACGGCAAAAACTGGATGCACTTCGTGTACGAACTGGACAATCTCTTTCGAAGTGTGAGGGTTTTGGACGAAAACTCTTCTGTTACAAAAGGATTTCAATTTTTTAAACATATTTGAACTCAAGACTTTTTCTGCACTCAATATGCACCATTCAAAGCCACATCATCACTTTTCAACCCTTTTCTGACTTCATTTGCTATTTTTCATGCATTTCATGATTTATTTTGAGCTAAGATGACCCTGAGATTGAAAAGCACTCCAAATGAACGCTGAAATGGTTGAAAATTGGCATGGTATCATAATTTCACCCACGTAGCATGTGCTAAGAAGTTGAGTGGGTTACGGCAAAAACTGGATGCACTTCGTGTACGAACTGGACAATCTCTTTCGAAGTGTCAGGGTTTTGGATGAAAACTCTTCTGTTACAAAAGGATTTCAATTTTTTAAACATATTTGAACTCAAGACTTTTTCTGCGTTCTATATGCACCATTCAAAGCCACATCATCACTTTTCAACCCTTTTCTAACTTCATTTGCTATTATTCATGTATTTCATGATTTATTTTGACCTAAGATGACCCTGAGATTGAAAAGCACTGCAAATGAACTCTGAAATACTTGAAAATTGGCATGGTATCATAATTTCACCCACGTAGCATGTGCTAAAAATTTGAGAGGGTTACGGCAAAAACTGGATGCACTTCGTGTACGAACTGGACAATCTCTTTCGAAGTGTCAGGGTTTTGGACGAAAACTCTTCTGTTACAAAAGGATTTCAATTTTTTAAACATATTTGAACTGAAGACTTTTTCTGAATTCAATATGCACCATTCAAAGCCACATCATCACTTTTCAACCCTTTTCTGACTTCATTTGCTATTTTTCATGCATTTCATGATTTATTTTGAGCTAAGATGACCCTGAGATTGAAAAGCACTGCAAATGAACTCTGAAATGGTTAAAAATTGGCATGGTATCATAATTTCACCCACGTAGCATGTGCTAAAAAGTTGAGTGGGTTACGGCAAAAAACTGGATGCACTTCGTGTACGAACTGGACAATCTCTTTCGAAGTGTCAGGGTTTTGGACGAAAACTCTTCTGTTACAAAAGGATTTCAATTTTTTAAACATATTTGAACTCAATACTTTTTCTGCATTCAATATGCACCATTCAAAGCCACATCATCACTTTTCAACCCTTTTCTGACTTCATTTGCTATTTTTCATGCATTTCATGATTTATTTTGACCTAAGATGACCCTGAGATTGAAAAGCAATGCAAATGAACTCTGAAATGGTTGAAAATTGGCATGGTATCATAATTTCACACACGTAGCATGTGCTAAAAAGTTGAGAGGGTTACGGCAAAAACTGGATGCACTTCGTGTACGAACTGGACAATCTCTTTCGAAGTGTCAGGGTTTTGGACGAAAACTCTTCTGTTACAAAAGGATTTCAATTTTTTAAACATATTTGAACTGAAGAATTTTTCTGAATTCAATATGCACCATTCAAAGCCACATCATCACTTTTCAACCCTTTTCTGACTTCATTTGCTATTTTTCATGCATTTCATGATTTATTTTGAGCTAAGATGACCCTGAGATTGAAAAGCACTGCAAATGAACTCTGAAATGGTTAAAAATTGGCATGGTATCATAATTTCACCCACGTAGCATGTGCTAAAAAGTTGAGTGGGTTACGGCAAAAAACTGGATGCACTTCGTGTACGAACTGGACAATCTCTTTCGAAGTGTCAGGGTTTTGGACGAAAACTCTTCTGTTACAAAAGGATTTCAATTTTTTAAACATATTTGAACTCAATACTTTTTCTGCATTCAATATGCACCATTCAAAGCCACATCATCACTTTTCAACCCTTTTCTGACTTCATTTGCTATTTTTCATGCATTTCATGATTTATTTTGACCTAAGATGACCCTGAGATTGAAAAGCAATGCAAATGAACTCTGAAATGGTTGAAAATTGGCATGGTATCATAATTTCACACACGTAGCATGTGCTAAAAAGTTGAGAGGGTTACGGCAAAAACTGGATGCACTTCGTGTACGAACTGGACAATCTCTTTCGAAGTGTCAGGGTTTTGGACGAAAACTCTTCTGTTACAAAAGGATTTCAATTTTTTAAACATATTTGAACTGAAGACTTTTTCTGAATTCAATATGCACCATTCAAAGCCACATCATCACTTTTCAACCCTTTTCTGACTTCATTTGCTAATTTTCATGCATTTCATGATTTATTTTGAGCTAAGATGACCCTGAGATTGAAAAGCACTGCAAATGAACTCTGAAATGGTTAAAAATTGGCATGGTATCATAATTTCACCCACGTAGCATGTGCTAAAAAGTTGAGTGGGTTACGGCAAAAAACTGGATGCACTTCGTGTACGAACTGGACAATCTCTTTCGAAGTGTCAGGGTTTTGGACGAAAACTCTTCTGTTACAAAAGGATTTCAATTTTTTAAACATATTTGAACTCAATACTTTTTCTGCATTCAATATGCACCATTCAAAGCCACATCATCACTTTTCAACCCTTTTCTGACTTCATTTGCTATTTTTCATGCATTTCATGATTTATTTTGACCTAAGATGACCCTGAGATTGAAAAGCAATGCAAATGAACTCTGAAATGGTTGAAAATTGGCATGGTATCATAATTTCACACACGTAGCATGTGCTAAAAAGTTGAGAGGGTTACGGCAAAAACTGGATGCACTTCGTGTACGAACTGGACAATCTCTTTCGAAGTGTCAGGGTTTTGGACGAAAACTCTTCTGTTACAAAAGGATTTCAATTTTTTAAACATATTTGAACTGAAGACTTTTTCTGAATTCAATATGCACCATTCAAAGCCACATCATCACTTTTCAACCCTTTTCTGACTTCATTTGCTATTTTTCATGCATTTCACGATTTATTTTGAGCTAAGATGACCCTGAGATTGAAAAGCACTGCAAATGAACTCTGAAATGGTTAAAAATTGGCATGGTATCATAATTTCACCCACGTAGCATGTGCTTAAAAGTTGAGTGGGTTACGGCAAAAAACTGGATGCACTTCGTGTACGAACTAGACAATCTCTTTCGAAGTGTCAGGGTTTTGGACGAAAACTCTTCTGTTACAAAAGGATTTCAATTTTTTAAACATATTTGAACTCAATACTTTTTCTTCATTCAATATGCACCATTCAAAGCCACATCATCACTTTTCAACCCTTTTCTGACTTCATTTGCTATTTTTCATGCATTTCATGATTTATTTTGACCTAAGATGACCCTGAGATTGAAAAGCAATGCAAATGAACTCTGAAATGGTTGAAAATTGGCATGGTATCATAAGTTCACACACGTAGCATGTGCTAAAAAGTTGAGTGGGTTACGGCAAAAACTGGATGCACTTCGTGTACGAACTGGACAATCTCTTTCGAAGTGTCAGGGTTTTGGACGAAAACTCTTCTGTTACAAAAGGATTTCAATTTTTTAAACATATTTGAACTCAATACTTTTTCTGCATTCAATATGCACCATTCAAAGCCACATCATCACTTTTCAAACCTTTTCTGACTTCATTTGCTATTTTTCATGCATTTCATGATTTATTTTGAGCTAAGATGACCCTGAGATTGAAAAGCACTGCAAATGAACTCTGAAATGGTTGAAAATTCGCATGGTATCATAATTTCACCCACGTAGCATGTGCTAAAAAGTTGAGAGGGTTACGGCAAAAACTGGATGCACTTCGTGTATGAACTGGACAACCTCTTTCGAAGTGTCGGGGTTTTGGACGAAAACTCTTCTGTTACAAAAGGATTTCAATTTTTGAAACATATTTGAACTCAAGACTTTTTCTGCATTCAATATGCACCATTCAAAGGCACATCATCACTTTTCAACCATTTTCTGACTTCATTTGCTATTTTTCATGCATTTCATGATTTATTTTGAGCTAAGATGACCCTGAGATTGAAAAACACTCAAATGAAATCTGAAATGGTTGAAACTTGGCATGGTATCATAATTTTACCCACGTAGCATGTGCTAAAAATTTGAGTGGGTTACGGCAAAAACTGGATGCACTTCGTGTACGAACTGGACAATCTCTTTCGAAGTGTCAGGGTTTTGGACGAAAACTCTTCTGTTACAAAATGATTTCAATTTTTTAAACATATTTGAACTCAAGACTTTTTCTGCGTTCAATATGCACCATTCAAAGCCACATCATGACTTTACAAACCTTTTCTGACTTCATTTGCTATTTTTCATGCATTTCATGATTTATTTTGAGCTAAGATGACCCTGAGAATGAAAAGCACTGCAAATGAACGCTGAAATGGTTGAAAATTGGCATGGTATCATAATTTCACCCACGTAGCATGTGCTAAAAAGTTGAGTGGGTTACGGCAAAAACTGGATGCACTTCGTGTACGAACTGGACAATCTCTTTCGAAGTTTCAGTGTTTTGGACGAAAACTCTTCTGCTACAAAAGGATTTCAATTTTTGAAACATATTTGAACTCAAGACTCTTTCTGCATTCAATATGCACCATTCAAAGCCACATTATCACTTTTCAACCCTTTTCTGACTTCATTTGCTATTTTTCATGCATTTCATGATTTATTTTGAGCTAAGATGACCCTGAGATTGAAAAGCACTGCAAATGAACTCTGAAATGGTTAAAAATTGGCATGGTATCATAATTTCACCCACGTAGCATGTGCTAAAAAGTTGAGTGGGTTACGGCAAAAACTGGAAGCACTTCGTGTACGAACTGGACAATCTCTTTCGAAGTGTGAGGGTTTTGGACGAAAACTCTTCTGTTACAAAAGGATTTCAATTTTTTAAACATATTTGAACTCAAGACTTTTTCTGCACTCAATATGCACCATTCAAAGCCACATCATCACTTTTCAACCCTTTTCTGACTTCATTTGCTATTTTTCATGCATTTCATGATTTATTTTGAGCTAAGATGACCCTGAGATTGAAAAGCACTCCAAATGAACGCTGAAATGGTTGAAAATTGGCATGGTATCATAATTTCACCCACATAGCATGTGCTAAGAAGTTGAGTGGGTTACGGCAAAAACTGGATGCACTTCGTGTACGAACTGGACAATCTCTTTCGAAGTGTCAGGGTTTTGGATGAAAACTCTTCTGTTACAAAAGGATTTCAATTTTTTAAACATATTTGAACTCAAGACTTTTTCTGCGTTCTATATGCACCATTCAAAGCCACATCATCACTTTTCATACCTTTTCAAACTTCATTTGCTATTTTTCATGTATTTCATGATTTATTTTGACCTAAGATGACCCTGAGATTGAAAAGCACTGCAAATGAACTCTGAAATACTTGAAAATTGGCATGGTATCATAATTTCACCCACGTAGCATGTGCTAAAAAGTTGAGAGGGTTACGGCAAAAACTGGATGCACTTCGTGTACGAACTGGACAATCTCTTTCGAAGTGTCAGGGTTTTGGACGAAAACTCTTCTGTTACAAAAGGATTTCAATTTTTTAAACATATTTGAACTGAAGACTTTTTCTGAATTCAATATGCACCATTCAAAGCCACATCATCACTTTTCAACCCTTTTCTGACTTCATTTGCTATTTTTCATGCATTTCATGATTTATTTTGAGCTAAGATGACCCTGAGATTGAAAAGCACTGCAAATGAACTCTGAAATGGTTAAAAATTGGCATGGTATCATAATTTCACCCACGTAGCATGTGCTAAAAAGTTGAGTGGGTTACGGCAAAAAACTGGATGCACTTCGTGTACGAACTGGACAATCTCTTTCGAAGTGTCAGGGTTTTGGACGAAAACTCTTCTGTTACAAAAGGATTTCAATTTTTTAAACATATTTGAACTCAATACTTTTTCTGCATTCAATATGCACCATTCAAAGCCACATCATCACTTTTCAACCCTTTTCTGACTTCATTTGCTATTTTTCATGCATTTCATGATTTATTTTGACTTAAGATGACCCTGAGATTGAAAAGCAATGCAAATGAACTCTGAAATGGTTGAAAATTGGCATGGTATCATAATTTCACACACGTAGCATGTGCTAAAAAGTTGAGAGGGTTACGGCAAAAACTGGATGCACTTCGTGTACGAACTGGACAATCTCTTTCGAAGTGTCAGGGTTTTGGACGAAAACTCTTCTGTTACAAAAGGATTTCAATTTTTTAAACATATTTGAACTGAAGACTTTTTCTGAATTCAATATGCACCATTCAAAGCCACATCATCTCTTTTCAACCCTTTTCTGACTTCATTTGCTATTTTTCATGCATTTCATGATTTATTTTGAGCTAAGATGACCCTGAGATTGAAAAGCACTGCAAATGAACTCTGAAATGGTTAAAAATTGGCACGGTATCATAATTTCACCCACGTAGCATGTGCTTAAAAGTTGAGTGGGTTACGGCAAAAAACTGGATGCACTTCGTGTACGAACTGGACAATCTCTTTCGAAGTGTCAGGGTTTTGGACGAAAACTCTTCTGTTACAAAAGGATTTCAATTTTTTAAACATATTTGAACTCAATACTTTTTCTGCATTCAATATGCACCATTCAAAGCCACATCATCACTTTTCAACCCTTTTCTGACTTCATTTGCTATTTTTCATGCATTTCATGATTTATTTTGACCTAAGATGACCCTGAGATTGAAAAGCAATGCAAATGAACTCTGAAATGGTTGAAAATTGGCATGGTATCATAATTTCACACACGTAGCATGTGCTAAAAAGTTGAGTGGGTTACGGCAAAAACTGGATGCACTTCGTGTACGAACTGGACAATCTCTTTCGAAGTGTCAGGGTTTTGGACGAAAACTCTTCTGTTACAAAAGGATTTCAATTTTTTAAACATATTTGAACTCAATACTTTTTCTGCATTCAATATGCACCATTCAAAGCCACATCATCACTTTTCAAACCTTTTCTGGCTTCATTTGCTATTTTTCATGCATTTCATGATTTATTTTGAGCTAAGATGACCCTGAGATTGAAAAGCACTGCAAATGAACTCTGAAATGGTTGAAAATTGGCATGGTATCATAATTTCACCCACGTAGCATGTGCTAAAAAGTTGAGAGGGTTACGGCAAAAACTGGATGCACTTCGTGTATGAACTGGACAACCTCTTTCGAAGTGTCGGGGTTTTGGACGAAAACTCTTCTGTTACAAAAGGATTTCAATTTTTTAAACATATTTGAACTCAATACTTTTTCTGCATTCAATATGCACCATTCAAAGCCACATCATCACTTTTCAACCCTTTTCTGACTTCATTTGCTATTTTTCATGCATTTCATGATTTATTTTGAGCTAAGATGACCCTGAGATTGAAAAGCACTCCAAATGAACGCTGAAATGGTTGAAAATTGGCATGGTATCATAATTTCACCCACATAGCATGTGCTAAGAAGTTGAGTGGGTTACGGCAAAAACTGGATGCACTTCGTGTACGAACTGGACAATCTCTTTCGAAGTGTCAGGGTTTTGGATGAAAACTCTTTTGTTACAAAAGGATTTCAATTTTTTAAACATATTTGAACTCAAGACTTTTTCTGCGTTCTATATGCACCATTCAAAGCCACATCATCACTTTTCATACCTTTTCAAACTTCATTTGCTATTTTTCATGTATTTCATGATTTATTTTGACCTAAGATGACCCTGAGATTGAAAAGCACTGCAAATGAACTCTGAAATACTTGAAAATTGGCATGGTATCATAATTTCACCCACGTAGCATGTGCTAAAAAGTTGAGAGGGTTACGGCAAAAACTGGATGCACTTCGTGTACGAACTGGACAATCTCTTTCGAAGTGTCAGGGTTTTGGACGAAAACTCTTCTGTTACAAAAGGATTTCAATTTTTTAAACATATTTGAACTGAAGACTTTTTCTGAATTCAATATGCACCATTCAAAGCCACATCATCACTTTTCAACCCTTTTCTGACTTCATTTGCTATTTTTCATGCATTTCATGATTTATTTTGAGCTAAGATGACCCTGAGATTGAAAAGCACTGCAAATGAACTCTGAAATGGTTAAAAATTGGCATGGTATCATAATTTCACCCACGTAGCATGTGCTAAAAAGTTGAGTGGGTTACGGCAAAAAACTGGATGCACTTCGTGTACGAACTGGACAATCTCTTTCGAAGTGTCAGGGTTTTGGACGAAAACTCTTCTGTTACAAAAGGATTTCAATTTTTTAAACATATTTGAACTCAATACTTTTTCTGCATTCAATATGCACCATTCAAAGCCACATCATCACTTTTCAACCCTTTTCTGACTTCATTTGCTATTTTTCATGCATTTCATGATTTATTTTGACTTAAGATGACCCTGAGATTGAAAAGCAATGCAAATGAACTCTGAAATGGTTGAAAATTGGCATGGTATCATAATTTCACACACGTAGCATGTGCTAAAAAGTTGAGAGGGTTACGGCAAAAACTGGATGCACTTCGTGTATGAACTGGACAACCTCTTTCGAAGTGTCGGGGTTTTGGACGAAAACTCTTCTGTTACAAAAGGATTTCAATTTTTTAAACATATTTGAACTCAATACTTTTTCTGCATTCAATATGCACCATTCAAAGCCACATCATCACTTTTCAACCCTTTTCTGACTTCATTTGCTATTTTTCATGCATTTCATGATTTATTTTGAGCTAAGATGACCCTGAGATTGAAAAGCACTCCAAATGAACGCTGAAATGGTTGAAAATTGGCATGGTATCATAATTTCACCCACATAGCATGTGCTAAGAAGTTGAGTGGGTTACGGCAAAAACTGGATGCACTTCGTGTACGAACTGGACAATCTCTTTCGAAGTGTCAGGGTTTTGGATGAAAACTCTTCTGTTACAAAAGGATTTCAATTTTTTAAACATATTTGAACTCAAGACTTTTTCTGCGTTCTATATGCACCATTCAAAGCCACATCATCACTTTTCATACCTTTTCAAACTTCATTTGCTATTTTTCATGCATTTCATGATTTATTTTGACTTAAGATGACCCTGAGATTGAAAAGCAATGCAAATGAACTCTGAAATGGTTGAAAATTGGCATGGTATCATAATTTCACACACGTAGCATGTGCTAAAAAGTTGAGAGGGTTACGGCAAAAACTGGATGCACTTCGTGTATGAACTGGACAACCTCTTTCGAAGTGTCGGGGTTTTGGACGAAAACTCTTCTGTTACAAAAGGATTTCAATTTTTTAAACATATTTGAACTCAATACTTTTTCTGCATTCAATATGCACCATTCAAATCCACATCATCACTTTTCAACCCTTTTCTGACTTCATTTGCTATTTTTCATGCATTTCATGATTTATTTTGAGCTAAGATGACCCTGAGATTGAAAAGCACTCCAAATGAACGCTGAAATGGTTGAAAATTGGCATGGTATCATAATTTCACCCACATAGCATGTGCTAAGAAGTTGAGTGGGTTACGGCAAAAACTGGATGCACTTCGTGTACGAACTGGACAATCTCTTTCGAAGTGTCAGGGTTTTGGATGAAAACTCTTCTGTTACAAAAGGATTTCAATTTTTTAAACATATTTGAACTCAAGACTTTTTCTGCGTTCTATATGCACCATTCAAAGCCACATCATCACTTTTCATACCTTTTCAAACTTCATTTGCTATTTTTCATGTATTTCATGATTTATTTTGACCTAAGATGACCCTGAGATTGAAAAGCACTGCAAATGAACTCTGAAATGGTTGAAAATTGGCATGGTATCATAATTTCACCCACGTAGCATGTGCTAAAAAGTTGAGAGGGTTACGGCAAAAACTGGATGCACTTCGTGTATGAACTGGACAACCTCTTTCGAAGTGTCGGGGTTTTGGACGAAAACTCTTCTGTTACAAAAGGATTTCAATTTTTTAAACATATTTGAACTCAATACTTTTTCTGCATTCAATATGCACCATTCAAAGCCACATCATCACTTTTCAACCCTTTTCTGACTTCATTTGCTATTTTTCATGCATTTCATGATTTATTTTGAGCTAAGATGACCCTGAGATTGAAAAGCACTCCAAATGAACGCTGAAATGGTTGAAAATTGGCATGGTATCATAATTTCACCCACATAGCATGTGCTAAGAAGTTGAGTGGGTTACGGCAAAAACTGGATGCACTTCGTGTACGAACTGGACAATCTCTTTCGAAGTGTCAGGGTTTTGGATGAAAACTCTTCTGTTACAAAAGGATTTCAATTTTTTAAACATATTTGAACTCAAGACTTTTTCTGCGTTCTATATGCACCATTCAAAGCCACATCATCACTTTTCATACCTTTTCAAACTTCATTTGCTATTTTTCATGTATTTCATGATTTATTTTGACCTAAGATGACCCTGAGATTGAAAAGCACTGCAAATGAACTCTGAAATACTTGAAAATTGGCATGGTATCATAATTTCACCCACGTAGCATGTGCTAAAAAGTTGAGAGGGTTACGGCAAAAACTGGATGCACTTCGTGTACGAACTGGACAATCTCTTTCGAAGTGTCAGGGTTTTGGACGAAAACTCTTCTGTTACAAAAGGATTTCAATTTTTTAAACATATTTGAACTGAAGACTTTTTCTGAATTCAATATGCACCATTCAAAGCCACATCATCACTTTTCAACCCTTTTCTGACTTCATTTGCTATTTTTCATGCATTTCATGATTTATTTTGAGCTAAGATGACCCTGAGATTGAAAAGCACTGCAAATGAACTCTGAAATGGTTAAAAATTGGCATGGTATCATAATTTCACCCACGTAGCATGTGCTAAAAAGTTGAGTGGGTTACGGCAAAAAACTGGATGCACTTCGTGTACGAACTGGACAATCTCTTTCGAAGTGTCAGGGTTTTGGACGAAAACTCTTCTGTTACAAAAGGATTTCAATTTTTTAAACATATTTGAACTCAATACTTTTTCTGCATTCAATATGCACCATTCAAAGCCACATCATCACTTTTCAACCCTTTTCTGACTTCATTTGCTATTTTTCATGCATTTCATGATTTATTTTGACTTAAGATGACCCTGAGATTGAAAAGCAATGCAAATGAACTCTGAAATGGTTGAAAATTGGCATGGTATCATAATTTCACACACGTAGCATGTGCTAAAAAGTTGAGAGGGTTACGGCAAAAACTGGATGCACTTCGTGTACGAACTGGACAATCTCTTTCGAAGTGTCAGGGTTTTGGACGAAAACTCTTCTGTTACAAAAGGATTTCAATTTTTTAAACATATTTGAACTGAAGACTTTTTCTGAATTCAATATGCACCATTCAAAGCCACATCATCTCTTTTCAACCCTTTTCTGACTTCATTTGCTATTTTTCATGCATTTCATGATTTATTTTGAGCTAAGATGACCCTGAGATTGAAAAGCACTGCAAATGAACTCTGAAATGGTTAAAAATTGGCACGGTATCATAATTTCACCCACGTAGCATGTGCTTAAAAGTTGAGTGGGTTACGGCAAAAAACTGGATGCACTTCGTGTACGAACTGGACAATCTCTTTCGAAGTGTCAGGGTTTTGGACGAAAACTCTTCTGTTACAAAAGGATTTCAATTTTTTAAACATATTTGAACTCAATACTTTTTCTGCATTCAATATGCACCATTCAAAGCCACATCATCACTTTTCAACCCTTTTCTGACTTCATTTGCTATTTTTCATGCATTTCATGATTTATTTTGACCTAAGATGACCCTGAGATTGAAAAGCAATGCAAATGAACTCTGAAATGGTTGAAAATTGGCATGGTATCATAATTTCACACACGTAGCATGTGCTAAAAAGTTGAGTGGGTTACGGCAAAAACTGGATGCACTTCGTGTACGAACTGGACAATCTCTTTCGAAGTGTCAGGGTTTTGGACGAAAACTCTTCTGTTACAAAAGGATTTCAATTTTTTAAACATATTTGAACTCAATACTTTTTCTGCATTCAATATGCACCATTCAAAGCCACATCATCACTTTTCAAACCTTTTCTGACTTCATTTGCTATTTTTCATGCATTTCATGATTTATTTTGAGCTAAGATGACCCTGAGATTGAAAAGCACTGCAAATGAACTCTGAAATGGTTGAAAATTGGCATGGTATCATAATTTCACCCACGTAGCATGTGCTAAAAAGTTGAGAGGGTTACGGCAAAAACTGGATGCACTTCGTGTATGAACTGGACAACCTCTTTCGAAGTGTCGGGGTTTTGGACGAAAACTCTTCTGTTACAAAAGGATTTCAATTTTTGAAACATATTTGAACTCAAGACTTTTTCTGCATTCAATATGCACCATTCAAAGGCACATCATCACTTTTCAACCATTTTCTGACTTCATTTGCTATTTTTCATGCATTTCATGATTTATTTTGAGCTAAGATGACCCTGAGATTGAAAAACACTCAAATGAAATCTGAAATGGTTGAAAATTGGCATGGTATCATAATTTTACCCACGTAGCATGTGCTAAAAATTTGAGTGGGTTACGGCAAAAACTGGATGCACTTCGTGTACGAACTGGACAATCTCTTTCGAAGTGTGAGGGTTTTGGACGAAAACTCTTCTGTTACAAAAGGATTTCAATTTTTTAAACATATTTGAACTCAAGACTTTTTCTGCGTTCAATATGTACCATTCAAAGCCACATCATGACTTTACAAACCTTTTCTGACTTCATTTGCTATTTTTCATGCATTTCATGATTTATTTTGAGCTAAGATGACCCTGAGAATGAAAAGCACTGCAAATGAACGCTGAAATGGTTGAAAATTGGCATGGTATCATAATTTCACCCACGTAGCATGTGCTAAAAAGTTGAGTGGGTTACGGCAAAAACTGGATATACTTCGTGTACGAACTGGACAATCTCTTTCGAAGTTTCAGTGTTTTGGACGAAAACTCTTCTGCTACAAAAGGATTTCAATTTTTGAAACATATTTGAACTCAAGACTCTTTCTGCATTCAATATGCACCATTCAAAGCCACATTATCACTTTTCAACCCTTTTCTGACTTCATTTGCTATTTTTCATGCATTTCATGATTTATTTTGAGCTAAGATGACCCTGAGATTGAAAAGCACTGCAAATTAACTCTGAAATGGTTAAAAATTGGCATGGTATCATAATTTCACCCACGTAGCATGTGCTAAAAAGTTGAGTGGGTTACGGCAAAAACTGGATGCACTTCGTGTACGAACTGGACAATCTCTTTCGAAGTGTCAGGGTTTTGGACGAAAACTCTTTTGTTACAAAAGGATTTCAATTTTTTAAACATATTTAAACTCAAGACTTTTTCTGCATTCAATATGCACCATTCAAAGCCACATCATCACTTTTCAACCCTTTTCTGACTTCATTTGCTATTTTTCATGCATTTCATGATTTATTTTGACCTAAGTTGACCCTGAGATTGAAAAGCACTGCAAATGATCTCTGAAATCGTTGAAAATTGGCATGGTATCATAATTTCACCCACGTAGCATGTGCTAAAAACTTGAGAGAGTTACGGCAAAAACTGGATGCACTTCGTGTACGAACTGGACAATCTCTTTCGAAGTGTGAGGGTTTTGGACGAAAACTCTTCTGTTACAAAAGGATTTCAATTTTTTAAACATATTTGAACTCAAGACTTTTTCTGCACTCAATATGCACCATTCAAAGCCACATCATCACTTTTCAACCCTTTTTTGACTTCATTTGCTATTTTTCATGCATTTCATGATTTATTTTGAGCTAAGATGACCCTGAGATTGAAAAGCACTCCAAATGAACGCTGAAATGGTTGAAAATTGGCATGGTATCATAATTTCACCCACGTAGCATGTGCTAAGAAGTTGAGTGGGTTACGGCAAAATTTGGATGCACTTCGTGTACGAACTGGACAATCTCTTTCGAAGTGTCAGGGTTTTGGATGAAAACTCTTCTGTTACAAAAGGATTTCAATTTTTTAAACATATTTGAACTCAAGACTTTTTCTGCATTCAATATGCACCATTCAAAGCCACATCATCACTTTTCAACCCTTTTCTGACTTCATTTGCTATTTTTCATGCATTTCATGATTTATTTTGACCTAAGTTGACCCTGAGATTGAAAAGCACTGCAAATGAACTCTGAAATGGTTGAAAATTGGCATGGTATCATAATTTCACCCAAGTAGCATGTGCTAAAAAGTTGAGAGGATTACGGCAAAAACTGGATGCACTTCGTGTACGAAGTGGACAATCTCTTTCGAAGTGTCAGGGTTTTGGACGAAAACTCTTCTGTTACAAAAGGATTTCAATTTTTTAAACATATTTGAACTAAAGACTTTTTCTGAATACAATATGCACCATTCAAAGCCACATCATCACTTTTCAACCCTTTTCTGACTTCATTTGCTATTTTTCATGCATTTCATGATTTATTTTGAGCTAAGATGACCCTGAGATTGAAAAGCACTGCAAATGAACTCTGAAATGGTTAAAAATTGGCATGGTATCATAATTTCACCCACGTAGCATGTGCTAAAAAGTTGAGTGGGTTACGGCAAAAAACTGGATGCACTTCGTGTACGAACTGGACAATCTCTTTCGAAGTGTCAGGGTTTTGGACGAAAACTCTTCTGTTACAAAAGGATTTCAATTTTTTAAACATATTTGAACTCAAGACTTTTTCTGCATTCAATATGCACCATTCAAAGCCACATCATCACTTTTCAACCCTTTTCTGACTTCATTTGCTATTTTTCATGCATTTCATGATTTATTTTGACCTAAGATGACCCTGAGATTGAAAAGCAATGCAAATGAACTCTGAAATGGTTGAAAATTGGCATGGTATCATAATTTCACACACGTAGCATGTGCTAAAAAGTTGAGTGGGTTACGGCAAAAACTGGATGCACTTCGTGTACGAACTGGACAACTCTTTCGAAGTGTCAGGGTTTTGGACGAAAACTCTTCTGTTACAAAAGGATTTCAATTTTTTAAACATATTTGAACTCAATACTTTTTCTGCATTCAATATGCACCATTCAAAGCCACATCATCACTTTTCAAACCTTTTCTGACTTCATTTGCTATTTTTCATGCATTTCATGATTTATTTTGAGCTAAGATGACCCTGAGATTGAAAAGCACTGCAAATGAACTCTGAAATGGTTGAAAATTGGCATGGTATCATAATTTCACCCACGTAGCATGTGCTAAAAAGTTGAGAGGGTTACGGCAAAAACTGAATGCACTTCGTGTACGAACTGGACAATCTCTTTCGAAGTGTCAGGGTTTTGGACGAAAACTCTTCTGTTACAAAAGGATTTCAATTTTTTAAACATATTTGAACTCAAGACTTTTTCTGCATTCAATATGCACCATTCAAAGCCACATCATCACTTTTCAACCCTTTTCTGACTTCATTTGCTAATTTTCATGCATTTCATGATTTATTTTGAGCTAAGATGACCCTGAGATTGAAAAGCACTGCAAATGAACTCTGAATTGGTTGAAAATTGGCATGGTATCATAATTTCACCCACGAAGCATGTGCTAAAAAGTTGAGAGGGTTACGGCAAAAACTGGATGCACTTGGTGTTTGAACTGGACAATCTCTTTCGAAGTGTCGGGGTTTTGGACGAAAACTCTTCTGTTACAAAAGGATTTCAATTTTTTAAACATATTTGAACTCAAGACTTTTTCAGCATTCAATATGCACCATTCAAAGCCACATCATCACTTTTCATCCATTTTCTGACTTCATTTGCTATTTTTCATGCATTTCATGATTTATTTTGAGCTAAGATGACCCTGAGATTGAAAAGCACTGCAAATGAACTCTGAAATGGTTGAAAATTGGCATGGTATCATAATTTCACCCACGTAGCATGTGCTAAAAATTTGAGTGGGTTACGGCAAAAACTGGATGCAATTCGTGTACGAACTGGACAATCTCTTTCGAAGTGTCAGTGTTTTGGACGAAAACTCTTCTGCTACAAAAGGATTTCAATTTTTTAAACATATTTGAACTCAAGACTTTTTCTGCACAAACCTTTTCTGACTTCATTTGCTATTTTTCATGCATTTCATGATTTATTTTGAGCTAAGATGACCCTGAGATTGAAAAGCACTGCAAATGAACTCTGAAATGGTTGAAAATTGGCATGGTATCTTAATTTCACACACGTAGCATGTGCTAAAAAGTTGAGAGGGTTACGGCAAAAACTGGATGCACTTCGTGTACGAACTGGACAATCTCTTTCGAAGTGTCAGTGTTTTGGACGAAAACTCTTCTGCTACAAAAGGATTTCAATTTTTTAAACATATTTGAACTCAATACTTTTTCTGCATTCAATATGCACCATTCAAAGCCACATCATCACTTTTCAACCCTTTTCTGACTTCATTTGCTATTTTTCATGCATTTCATGATTTATTTTGACCTAAGATGACCCTGAGATTGAAAAGCACTGCAAATGAACTCTGAAATGGTTGAAAATTGGCATGGTATCATAATTTCACCCACGTAGCATGTGCTAAAAAATTGAGTGGGTTACGGCAAAAACTGGATGCACTTCGTGTACGAACTGGACAATCTCTTTCGAAATGTTAGGGTTTTGGACGAAAACTCTTCTGTTACAAAAAGATTTCAATTTTTAAACATATTTGAACTCAAGACTTTTCTGCATTCAATATGCACCTTTCAAAGCCACATCATCACTTTTCAAACCTTTTCTGACTTCATTTGCTATTTGTCATGAATTTCAGGATTTATTTTGACCTAAGATGACTCTGTGATTGAAAAGCACTGCAAATGAACTCTGAAATGGTTGAAAATTGGCATGGTATCATAATTTCACCCACGTAGCATGTGCTAAAAAGTTGAGAGGGTTACGGCAGAAACTGGATGCACTTCGTGTACGAACTGGACAATCTCTTTCGAAGTATCAGTGTTTTGGACGAAAACTCTTCTGCTACAAAAGGATTTCAATTTTTTAAACATATTTGAACTCAAGACTTTTTCTGCATTCAATATGCACCATTCAAAGCCACATCATCACTTTTCAACCCTTTTCTGGCTTCATTTGCTATTTTTCATGCATTTCATGATTTATTTTGAGCTAAGATGACCCTGAGATTGAAAAGCACTGCAAATGAACTCTGAAATGGTTAAAAATTGGCATGGTATCATAATTTCACCCACGTAGCATGTGCTAAAAAGTTGAGTGGGTTACGGCAAAAAACTGGATGCACTTCGTGTACGAACTGGACAATCTCTTTCGAAGTGTCAGGGTTTTGGACGAAAACTCTTCTGTTACAAAAGGATTTCAATTTTTTAAACATATTTGAACTCAAGACTTTTTCTGCATTCAATATGCACCATTCAAAGCCACATCATCACTTTTCAACCCTTTTCTGACTTCATTTGCTATTTTTCATGCATTTCATGATTTATTTTGACCTAAGATGACCCTGAGATTGAAAAGCAATGCAAATGAACTCTGAAATGGTTGAAAATTGGCATGGTATCATAATTTCACACACGTAGCATGTGCTAAAAAGTTGAGTGGGTTACGGCAAAAACTGGATGCACTTCGTGTACGAACTGGACAACTCTTTCGAAGTGTCAGGGTTTTGGACGAAAACTCTTCTGTTACAAAAGGATTTCAATTTTTTAAACATATTTGAACTCAATACTTTTTCTGCATTCAATATGCACCATTCAAAGCCACATCATCACTTTTCAAACCTTTTCTGACTTCATTTGCTATTTTTCATGCATTTCATGATTTATTTTGAGCTAAGATGACCCTGAGATTGAAAAGCACTGCAAATGAACTCTGAAATGGTTGAAAATTGGCATGGTATCATAATTTCACCCACGTAGCATGTGCTAAAAAGTTGAGAGGGTTACGGCAAAAACTGAATGCACTTCGTGTACGAACTGGACAATCTCTTTCGAAGTGTCAGGGTTTTGGACGAAAACTCTTCTGTTACAAAAGGATTTCAATTTTTTAAACATATTTGAACTCAAGACTTTTTCTGCATTCAATATGCACCATTCAAAGCCACATCATCACTTTTCAACCCTTTTCTGACTTCATTTGCTAATTTTCATGCATTTCATGATTTATTTTGAGCTAAGATGACCCTGAGATTGAAAAGCACTGCAAATGAACTCTGAATTGGTTGAAAATTGGCATGGTATCATAATTTCACCCACGAAGCATGTGCTAAAAAGTTGAGAGGGTTACGGCAAAAACTGGATGCACTTGGTGTATGAACTGGACAATCTCTTTCGAAGTGTCGGGGTTTTGGACGAAAACTCTTCTGTTACAAAAGGATTTCAATTTTTTAAACATATTTGAACTCAAGACTTTTTCAGCATTCAATATGCACCATTCAAAGCCACATCATCACTTTTCATCCATTTTCTGACTTCATTTGCTATTTTTCATGCATTTCATGATTTATTTTGAGCTAAGATGACCCTGAGATTGAAAAGCACTGCAAATGAACTCTGAAATGGTTGAAAATTGGCATGGTATCATAATTTCACCCACGTAGCATGTGCTAAAAATTTGAGTGGGTTACGGCAAAAACTGGATGCAATTCGTGTACGAACTGGACAATCTCTTTCGAAGTGTCAGTGTTTTGGACGAAAACTCTTCTGCTACAAAAGGATTTCAATTTTTTAAACATATTTGAACTCAAGACTTTTTCTGCACAAACCTTTTCTGACTTCATTTGCTATTTTTCATGCATTTCATGATTTATTTTGAGCTAAGATGACCCTGAGATTGAAAAGCACTGCAAATGAACTCTGAAATGGTTGAAAATTGGCATGGTATCTTAATTTCACACACGTAGCATGTGCTAAAAAGTTGAGAGGGTTACGGCAAAAACTGGATGCACTTCGTGTACGAACTGGACAATCTCTTTCGAAGTGTCAGTGTTTTGGACGAAAACTCTTCTGCTACAAAAGGATTTCAATTTTTTAAACATATTTGAACTCAATACTTTTTCTGCATTCAATATGCACCATTCAAAGCCACATCATCACTTTTCAACCCTTTTCTGACTTCATTTGCTATTTTTCATGCATTTCATGATTTATTTTGACCTAAGATGACCCTGAGATTGAAAAGCACTGCAAATGAACTCTGAAATGGTTGAAAATTGGCATGGTATCATAATTTCACCCACGTAGCATGTGCTAAAAAATTGAGTGGGTTACGGCAAAAACTGGATGCACTTCGTGTACGAACTGGACAATCTCTTTCGAAATGTTAGGGTTTTGGACGAAAACTCTTCTGTTACAAAAAGATTTCAATTTTTAAACATATTTGAACTCAAGACTTTTCTGCATTCAATATGCACCTTTCAAAGCCACATCATCACTTTTCAAACCTTTTCTGACTTCATTTGCTATTTGTCATGAATTTCAGGATTTATTTTGACCTAAGATGACTCTGTGATTGAAAAGCACTGCAAATGAACTCTGAAATGGTTGAAAATTGGCATGGTATCATAATTTCACCCACGTAGCATGTGCTAAAAAGTTGAGAGGGTTACGGCAGAAACTGGATGCACTTCGTGTACGAACTGGACAATCTCTTTCGAAGTATCAGTGTTTTGGACGAAAACTCTTCTGCTACAAAAGGATTTCAATTTTTTAAACATATTTGAACTCAAGACTTTTTCTGCATTCAATATGCACCATTCAAAGCCACATCATCACTTTTCAAACCTTTTCTGGCTTCATTTGCTATTTTTCATGTATTTCATGATTTATTTTGAGCTAAGATGACCCAGATATTGAAAAGCACTGCAAATGAACTCTGAAATGGTTGAAAATTGGCATGGTATCATAATTTCACACACGTAGCATGTGCTAAAAAGTTGAGAGGGTTACGGCAAAAACTGGATGCACTTTGTTTACGAACTGGACAATCTCTTTTGAAGTGTCACGGTTTTGGACGAAAACTATTCTGTTACAAAAGGATTTCAATTTTTTAAACATATTTCAACTCAATACTTTTTCTGCATTCAATATGCACCATTCAAAGCCACATCATCACTTTTCAACCCTTTTCTGACTTCATTTGCTATTTTTCATGCATTTCATGATTTATTTTGACCTAAGATGACCCTGAGATTGAAAAGCACTGCAAATGAACTCTAAAATGGTTGAAAATTGGCATGGTATCATAATTTCACCCACGTAGCATGTGCTAAAAAGTTGAGTGGGGTACGGCAAAAACTGGATGCACTTCGTGTATGAACTGGACAATCTCTTTCGAAGTGTCAGGGTTTTGGACGAAAACTCTTCTGTTACAAAAGGATTTCAATTTTTTAAACATATTTGAACTCAAGACTTGTTCTACGTTCAATATGCACCATTCAAAGCCACATCATCACTTTTCAAACCTTTTCTGACTTCATTTGCTATTTTTCATGCATTTCATGATTTATTTTGACCTAAGATGACCCTGATATTAAAAAGCACTGCATATGAACTCTGAAATGGTTGAAAATTGGCATGGTATCATAATTTCACCCGCGTAGCATGTGCTAAAAAGTTGAGAGGGTTACGGAAAAAACTAGATGCACTTCGTGTACGAACTGGACAATCTCTTTCGAAGTGTCAGGGTTTCGGACGAAAACTCTTCTGTTACAAAAGGATTTCAATTTTTTAAACATATTTGAACTCAAGACTTTTTATGAATTCAATATGCACCATTCAAAGCCACATCATCACTTTTCAACCCTTTTCTGGCTTCATTTGCTATTTTTCATGCATTTCATGATTTATTTTGACCTAAGATGACCCTGAGATTGAAAAGCACTGCAAATGAACTCTGAAATGGTTGAAAATTGGCATGGTATCATAATTTCACACACGTAGCATGTGCTAAAAAGTTGAGAGGGTTACGGCAAAAAACTGGATGCACTTCGTGTACGAACTGGACAATCTCTTTCGAAGTGTCAGGGTTTTGGACGAAAACTCTTCTGTTACAAAAGGATTTCAATTTTTTAAACATATTTGAACTCAAGACTTTTTCTGCATTCAATATGCACCATTCAAAGCCACATCATCACTTTTCAACCCTTTTCTGACTTCATTTGCTATTTTTCATGCATTTCATGATTTATTTTGACCTAAGATGACCCTGAGATTGAAAAGCAATGCAAATGAACTCTGAAATGGTTGAAAATTGGCATGGTATCATAATTTCACACACGTAGCATGTGCTAAAAAGTTGAGTGGGTTACGGCAAAAACTGGATGCACTTCGTGTACGAACTGGACAATCTCTTTCGAAGTGTTAGGGTTTTGGACGAAAACTCTTCTGTTACAAAAGGATTTCAATTTTTTAAACATATTTGAACTCAATACTTTTTCTGCATTCAATATGCACCATTCAAAGCCACATCATCACTTTTCAAACCTTTTCTGACTTCATTTGCTATTTTTCATGCATTTCATGATTTATTTTGAGCTAAGATGACCCTGAGATTGAAAAGCACTGCAAATGAACTCTGAAATGGTTGAAAATTGGCATGGTATCATAATTTCACCCACGTAGCATGTGCTAAAAAGTTGAGAGGGTTACGGCAAAAACTGGATGCACTTCGTGCATGAACTGGACAACCTCTTTCGAAGTGTCAGTGTTTTGGACGAAAACTCTTCTGCTACAAAAGGATTTCAATTTTTTAAACATATTTGAACTCAATACTTTTTCTGCATTCAATATGCACCATTCAAAGCCACATCATCACTTTTCAACCCTTTTCTGACTTCATTTGCTATTTTTCATGCATTTCATGATTTATTTTGACCTAAGATGACCCTGAGATTGAAAAGCACTGCAAATGAACTCTGAAATGGTTGAAAATTGGCATGGTATCATAATTTCACCCACGTAGCATGTGCTAAAAAATTGAGTGGGTTACGGCAAAAACTGGATGCACTTCGTGTACGAACTGGACAATCTCTTTCGAAATGTTAGGGTTTTGGACGAAAACTCTTCTGTTACAAAAAGATTTCAATTTTTAAACATATTTGAACTCAAGACTTTTCTGCATTCAATATGCACCTTTCAAAGCCACATCATCACTTTTCAAACCTTTTCTGACTTCATTTGCTATTTGTCATGAATTTCAGGATTTATTTTGACCTAAGATGACTCTGTGATTGAAAAGCACTGCAAATGAACTCTGAAATGGTTGAAAATTGGCATGGTATCATAATTTCACCCACGTAGCATGTGCTAAAAAGTTGAGAGGGTTACGGCAGAAACTGGATGCACTTCGTGTACGAACTGGACAATCTCTTTCGAAGTATCAGTGTTTTGGACGAAAACTCTTCTGCTACAAAAGGATTTCAATTTTTTAAACATATTTGAACTCAAGACTTTTTCTGCATTCAATATGCACCATTCAAAGCCACATCATCACTTTTCAAACCTTTTCTGGCTTCATTTGCTATTTTTCATGCATTTCATGATTTATTTTGAGCTAAGATGACCCAGATATTGAAAAGCACTGCAAATGAACTCTCAAATGGTTGAAAATTGGCATGGTATCATAATTTCACCCACGTAGCATGTGCTAAAAAGTTGAGTGGGGTACGGCAAAAACTGGATGCACTTCGTGTATGAACTGGACAATCTCTTTCGAAGTGTCAGGGTTTTGGACGAAAACTCTTCTGTTACAAAAGGATTTCAATTTTTTAAACATATTTGAACTCAAGACTTTTTCTACGTTCAATATGCACCATTCAAAGCCACATCATCACTTTTCAAACCTTTTCTGACTTCATTTGCTATTTTTCATGCATTTCATGATTTATTTTGACCTAAGATGACCCTGATATTAAAAAGCACTGCATATGAACTCTGAAATGGTTGAAAATTGGCATGGTATCATAATTTCACCCGCGTAGCATGTGCTAAAAAGTTGAGAGGGTTACGGAAAAAACTAGATGCACTTCGTGTACGAACTGGACAATCTCTTTCGAAGTGTCAGGGTTTCGGACGAAAACTCTTCTGTTACAAAAGGATTTCAATTTTTTAAACATATTTGAACTCAAGACTTTTTATGAATTCAATATGCACCATTCAAAGCCACATCATCACTTTTCAACCCTTTTCTGGCTTCATTTGCTATTTTTCATGCATTTCATGATTTATTTTGACCTAAGATGACCCTGAGATTGAAAAGCACTGCAAATGAACTCTGAAATGGTTGAAAATTGGCATGGTATCATAATTTCACACACGTAGCATGTGCTAAAAAGTTGAGAGGGTTACGGCAAAAACCTGGATGCACTTCGTGTACGAACTGGACAATCTCTTTCGAAGTGTCAGGGTTTTGGACGAAAACTCTTCTGTTACAAAAGGATTTCAATTTTTTAAACATATTTGAACTCAAGACTTTTTCTGCATTCAATATGCACCATTCAAAGCCACATCATCACTTTTCAACCCTTTTCTGACTTCATTTGCTATTTTTCATGCATTTCATGATTTATTTTGACCTAAGATGACCCTGAGATTGAAAAGCAATGCAAATGAACTCTGAAATGGTTGAAAATTGGCATGGTATCATAATTTCACACACGTAGCATGTGCTAAAAAGTTGAGTGGGTTACGGCAAAAACTGGATGCACTTCGTGTACGAACTAGACAATCTCTTTCGAAGTGTCAGGGTTTTGGACGAAAACTCTTCTGTTACAAAAGGATTTCAATTTTTTAAACATATTTGAACTCAATACTTTTTCTGCATTCAATATGCACCATTCAAAGCCACATCATCACTTTTCAAACCTTTTCTGACTTCATTTGCTATTTTTCATGCATTTCATGATTTATTTTGAGCTAAGATGACCCTGAGATTGAAAAGCACTGCAAATGAACGCTGAAATGGTTGAAAATTGGCATGGTATCATAATTTCACCCACGTAGCATGTGCTAAAAAGTTGAGTGGGTTACGGCAAAAACTGGATGCATTTCGTGTACGAACTGGACAATCTCTTTCGAAGTGTCAGGGTTTTGGACGAAAACTCTTCTGTTACAAAAGGATTTCAATTTTTTAAACATATTTGAACTCAAGACTTTTTCTGCATTCAATATGCACCATTCAAAGCCACATCATCACTTTTCAACCCTTTTCTGACTTCATTTGCTATTTTTCATGCATTTCATGATTTATTTTGAGCTAAGATGACCCTGAGATTGAAAAGCACTGCAAATAAACTCTGAAATGGTTAAAAATTGGCATGGTATCATAATTTCACCCACGTAGCATGTGCTAAAAAGTTGAGTGGGTTACGGCAAAAACTGGATGCACTTCGTGTACGAACTGGACAATCTCTTTCGAAGTGTCAGGGTTTTGGACGAAAACTCTTCTGTTACAAAAGGATTTCAATTTTTTAAACATATTTGAACTCAAGACTTTTTCTGCATTCAATATGCACCATTCAAAGCCACATCATCACTTTTCAACCCTTTTCTGACTTCATTTGCTATTTTTCATGCATTTCATGATTTATTTTGACCTAAGATGACCCTGAGATTGAAAAGCACTGCAAATGAACTCTGAAATCGTTGAAAATTGGCATGGTATCATAATTTCACCCACGTAGCATGTGCTAAAAACTTGAGAGAGTTACGGCAAAAACTGGATGCACTTCGTGTACGAACTGGACAATCTCTTTCGAAGTGTGAGGGTTTTGGATGAAAACTCTTCTGTTACAAAAGGATATCAATTTTTTAAACATATTTGAACTCAAGACTTTTTCTGCACACAATATGCACCATTCAAAGCCACATCATCACTTTTCAACCCTTTTCTGACTTCATTTGCTATTTTTCATGCATTTCATGATTTATTTTGAGCTAAGATGACCCTGAGATTGTAAAGCACTCCAAATGAACGCTTAAATGGTTGAAAATTGGCATGGTATCATAATTTCACCCACGTAGCATGTGCTAAGAAGTTGAGTGGGTTACGGCAAAAACTGGATGCACTTCGTGTACGAACTGGACAATCTCTTTCGAAGTGTCAGGGTTTTGGATGAAAACTCTTCTGTTACAAAAGGATTTCAATTTTTTAAACATATTTGAACTCAAGACTTTTTCTGCGTTCTATATGCACCATTCAAAGCCACATCATCACTTTTCATACCTTTTCTAACTTCATTTGCTATTTTTCATGTATTTCATGATTTATTTTGACCTAAGATGACCCTGAGATTGAAAAGCACTGCAAATGAACTCTGAAATACTTGAAAATTGGCATGGTATCATAATTTCACCCAAGTAGCATGTGCTAAAAAGTTGAGAGGGTTACGGCAAAAACTGGATGCACTTCGTGTACGAACTGGACAATCTCTTTCGAAGTGTCGGGGTTTTGGAAGAAAACTCTTCTGTTACAAAAGGATTTCAATTTTTTAAACATATTTGAACTGAAGACTTTTTCTGAATTCAATATGCACCATTCAAAGCCACATCATCACTTTTCAACCCTTTTCTGACTTCATTTGCTATTTTTCATGCATTTCATGATTTATTTTGAGCTAAGATGACCCTGAGATTGAAAAGCACTGCAAATGAACTCTGAAATGGTTGAAAATTGGCATGGTATCATAATTTCACCCACGTAGCATGTGCTAAAAAGTTGAGTGGGTTACGGCAAAAAACTGGATGCACTTCGTGTACGAACTGGACAATCTCTTTCGAAGTGTCAGGGTTTTGGACGAAAACTCTTCAGTTACAAAAGGATTTCAATTTTTTAAACATATTTGAACTCAAGACTTTTTCTGCATTCAATATGCACCATTCAAAGCCACATCATCACTTTTCAACCCTTTTCTGACTTCATTTGCTATTTTTCATGCATTTCATGATTTATTTTGACCTAAGATGACCCTGAGATTGAAAAGCAATGCAAATGAACTCTGAAATGGTTGAAAATTGGCATGGTATCATAATTTCACACACGTAGCATGTGCTAAAAAGTTGAGTGGGTTACGGCAAAAACTGGATGCACTTCGTGTACGAACTGGACAATCTCTTTCGAAGTGTCAGGGTTTTGGACGAAAACTCTTCTGTTACAAAAGGATTTCAATTTTTTAAACATATTTGAACTCAATACTTTTTCTGCATTCAATATGCACCATTCAAAGCCACATCATCACTTTTCAAACCTTTTCTGACTTCATTTGCTATTTTTCATGCATTTCATGATTTATTTTGAGCTAAGATGACCCTAAGATTGAAAAGCACTGCAAATGAACTGTGAAATGGTTGAAAATTGGCATGGTATCATAATTTCACCCACGTAGCATGTGCTAAAAAGTTGAGAGGGTTACGGCAAAAACTGGATGCACTTCGTGCATGAACTGGACAACCTCTTTCGAAGTGTCGGGGTTTTGGACGAAAACTCTTCTGTTACAAAAGGATTTCAATTTTTGAAACATATTTGAACTCAAGACTTTTTCTGCATTCAATATGCACCATTCAAAGCCACATCATCACTTTTCAACCATTTTCTGACTTCATTTGCTATTTTTCATGCATTTCATGATTTATTTTGAGCTAAGATGACCCTGAGATTGAAAAACACTCAAATGAACTCTGAAATGGTTGAAAATTGGCATGGTATCATAATTTTACCCACGTAGCATGTGCTAAAAATTTGAGTGGGTTACGGCAAAAACTGGATGCACTTCGTGTACGAACTGGACAATCTCTTTCGAAGTGTGAGGGTTCTGGACGAAAACTCTTCTGTTACAAAAGGATTTCAATTTTTTAAACATATTTGAACTCAAGACTTTTTCTGCGTTCAATATGCACCATTCAAAGCCACATCATGACTTTACAAACCTTTTCTGACTTCATTTGCTATTTTTCATGCATTTCATGATTTATTTTGAGCTAAGATGACCCTGAGATTGAAAAGCACTGCAAATGAACGCTGAAATGGTTGAAAATTGGCATGGTATCATAATTTCACCCACGTAGCATGTGCTAAAAAGTTGAGAGGGTTACGGCAAAAACTGGATGCATTTCGTGTACGAACTGGACAATCTCTTTCGAAGTTTCAGTGTTTTGGACGAAAACTCTTCTGCTACAAAAGGATTTCAATTTTTGAAACATATTTGAACTCAAGACTTTTTCTGCATTTAATATGCACCATTCAAAGCCACATTATCACTTTTCAACCCTTTTCTGACTTCATTTGCTATTTTTCATGCATTTCATGATTTATTTTGAGCTAAGATGACCCTGAGATTGAAAAGCACTGCAAATAAACTCTGAAATGGTTAAAAATTGGCATGGTATCATAATTTCACCCATGTAGCATGTGCTAAAAAGTTGAGTGGGTTACGGCAAAAACTGGATGCACTTCGTGTACGAACTGGACAATCTCTTTCGAAGTGTCAGGGTTTTGGATGAAAACTCTTCTGTTACAAAAGGATTTCAATTTTTTAAACATATTTGAACTCAAGACTTTTTCTGCATTCAATATGCACCATTCAAAGCCACATCATCACTTGTCAACCCTTTTCTGACTTCATTTGCTATTTTTCATGCATTTCATGATTTATTTTGACCTAAGATGACCCTGAGATTGAAAAGCACTGCAAATGAACTCTGAAATCGTTGAAAATTGGCATGGTATCATAATTTCACCCACGTAGCATGTGCTAAAAACTTGAGAGAGTTACGGCAAAAACTGGATGCACTTCGTGTACGAACTGGACAATCTCTTTCGAAGTGTGAGGGTTTTGGACGAAAACTCTTCTGTTACAAAAGGATTTCAATTTTTTAAACATATTTGAACTCAAGACTTTTTCTGCACTCAATATGCACCATTCAAAGCCACATCATCACTTTTCAACCCTTTTCTGACTTCATTTGCTATTTTTCATGCATTTCATGATTTATTTTGAGCTAAGATGACCCTGAGATTGTAAAGCACTCCAAATGAACGCTGAAATGGTTGAAAATTGGCATGGTATCGTAATTTCACCCACGTAGCATGTGCTAAGAAGTTGAGTGGGTTACGGCAAAAACTGGATGCACTTCGTGTACGAACTGGACAATCTCTTTCGAAGTGTCAGGGTTTTGGATGAAAACTCTTCTGTTACAAAAGGATTTCAATTTTTTAAACATATTTGAACTCAAGACTTTTTCTGCGTTCTATATGCACCATTCAAAGCCACATCATCACTTTTCATACCTTTTCTAACTTCATTTGCTATTTTTCATGTATTTCATGATTTATTTTGACCTAAGATGACCCTGAGATTGAAAAGCACTGCAAATGAACTCTGAAATACTTGAAAATTGGCATGGTATCATAATTTCACCCAAGTAGCATGTGCTAAAAAGTTGAGAGGGTTACGGCAAAAACTGGATGCACTTCGTGTACGAACTGGACAATCTCTTTCGAAGTGTCAGGGTTTTGGACGAAAACTCTTCTGTTACAAAAGGATTTCAATTTTTTAAACATATTTGAACTGAAGACTTTTTCTGAATTCAATATGCACCATTCAAAGCAACATCATCACTTTTCAACCCTTTTCTGACTTCATTTGCTATTTTTCATGCATTTCATGATTTATTTTGAGCTAAGATGACCCTGAGATTGAAAAGCACTGCAAATGAACTCTGAAATGGTTGAAAATTGGCATGGTATCATAATTTCACCCACGTAGCATGTGCTAAAAAGTTGAGTGGGTTACGGCAAAAAACTGGATGCACTTCGTGTACGAACTGGACAATCTCTTTCGAAGTGTCAGGGTTTTGGACGAAAACTCTTCTGTTACAAAAGGATTTCAATTTTTTAAACATATTTGAACTCAAGACTTTTTCTGCATTCAATATGCACCATTCAAAGCCACATCATCACTTTTCAACCCTTTTCTGACTTCATTTGCTATTTTTCATGCATTTCATGATTTATTTTGACCTAAGATGACCCTGAGATTGAAAAGCAATGCAAATGAACTCTGAAATGGTTGAAAATTGGCATGGTATCATAATTTCACACACGTAGCATGTGCTAAAAAGTTGAGTGGGTTACGGCAAAAACTGGATGCACTTCGTGTACGAACTGGACAATCTCTTTCGAAGTGTCAGGGTTTTGGACGAAAACTCTTCTGTTACAAAAGGATTTCAATTTTTTAAACATATTTGAACTCAATACTTTTTCTGCATTCAATATGCACCATTCAAAGCCACATCATCACTTTTCAAACCTTTTCTGACTTCATTTGCTATTTTTCATGCATTTCATGATTTATTTTGAGCTAAGATGACCCTGAGATTGAAAAGCACTACAAATGAACTCTGAAATGGATGAAAATTGGCATGGTATCATAATTGCACCCACGTAGCATGTGCTATAAAGTTGAGAGGGTTACGGCAAAAACTGGATGCACTTCGTGTATGAACTGGATAACCTCTTTCGAAGTGTCGGGGTTTTGGACGAAAACTCTTCTGTTACAAAAGGATTTCAATTTTTGAAACATATTTGAACTCAAGACTTTTTCTGCATTCAATATGCACCATTCAAAGCCACATCATCACTTTTCAACCATTTTCTGACTTAATTTGCTATTTTTCATGCATTTCATGATTTATTTTGAGCTAAGATGACCCTGAGATTGAAAAACACTCAAATGAACTCTGAAATGGTTGAAAATTGGCATGGTATCATAATTTTACCCACGTAGCATGTGCTAAAAATTTGAGTGGGTTACGGCAAAAACTGGATGCACTTCACGTACGAACTGGACAATCTCTTTCGAAGTGTGAGGGTTTTGGACGAAAACTCTTCTGTTACAAAAGGATTTCAATTTTTTAAACATATTTGAACTCAAGACTTTTTCTGCGTTCAATATGCACCATTCAAAGCCACATCATGACTTTACAAACCTTTTCTGACTTCATTTGCTATTTTTCATGCATTTCATGATTTATTTTGACCTAAGATGACCCTGAGATTGAAAAGCACTGCAAATGAACGCTGAAATGGTTGAAAATTGGCATGGTATCATAATTTCACCCACGTAGCATGTGCTAAAAAGTTGAGTGGGTTACGGCAAAAACTGGATGCACTTCGTGTACGAACTGGACAATCTCTTTCGAAGTTTCAGTGTATTGGACGAAAACTCTTCTGCTACAAAAGGATTTCAATTTTTGAAACATATTTGAACTAAAGACTTTTTCTGCATTCAATATGCACCATTCAAAGCCACATTATCACTTTTCAACCCTTTTCTGACTTCATTTGCTATTTTTCATGCATTTCATGATTTATTTTGAGCTATTATGACCCTGAGATTGAAAAGCACTGCAAATGAACTCTGAAATGGTTAAAAATTGGCATGGTATCATAATTTCAGCCACGTAGCATGTGCTAAAAAGTTGAGTGGGTTACGGCAAAAACTGGATGCACTTCGTGTACGAACTGGACAATCTCTTTCGAAGTGTCAGGGTTTTGGACGAAAACTCTTCTGTTACAAAAGGATTTCAATTTTTTAAACATATTTGAACTCAAGACTTTTTCTGCATTCAATATGCACCATTCAAAGCCACATCATCTCTTTTCAACCCTTTTCTGACTTCATTTGCTATTTTTCATGCATTTCATGATTTATTTTGACCTAAGATGACCCTGAGATTGAAAAGCACTGCGAATGAACTCTGAGATCGTTGAAAATTGGCATGGTATCATAATTTCACCCACGTAGCATGTGCTAAAAACTTGAGAGAGTTACGGCAAAAACTGGATGCACTTCGTGTACGAACTGGACAATCTCTTTCGAAGTGTGAGGGTTTTGGACGAAAACTCTTCTGTTACAAAAGGATTTCAATTTTTTAAACATATTTGAACTCAAGACTTTTTCTGCACTCAATATGCACCATTCAAAGCCACATCATCACTTTTCAACCCTTTTCTGACTTCATTTGCTATTTTTCATGCATTTCATGATTTATTTTGAGCTAAGATGACCCTGAGATTGAAAAGCACTCCAAATGAACGCTGAAATGGTTGAAAATTGGCATGGTATCATAATTTCACCCACGTAGCATGTGCTAAGAAGTTGAGTGGGTTACGGCAAAAACTGGATGCACTTCGTGTACGAACTGGACAATCTCTTTCGAAGTGTCAGGGTTTTGGATGAAAACTCTTCTGTTACAAAAGGATTTCAATTTTTTAAACATATTTGAACACAAGACTTTTTCTGCGTTCTATATGCACCATTCAAAGCCACATCATCACTTTTCATACCTTTTCAAACTTCATTTGCTATTTTTCAGGTATTTCATGATTTATTTTGACCTAAGATGACCCTGAGATTGAAAAGCACTGCAAATGAACTCTGAAATGCTTGAAAATTGGCATGGTATCATAATTTCACCCAAGTAGCATGTGCTAAAAAGTTGAGAGGGTTACGGCAAAAACTGGATGCACTTCGTGTACGAACTGGACAATCTCTTTCGAAGTGTCAGGGTTTTGGACGAAAACTCTTCTGTTACAAAAGGATTTCAATTTTTTAAACATATTTGAACTGAAGACTTTTTCTGAATTCAATATGCACCATTCAAAGCCACATCATCACTTTTCAACCCTTTTCTGACTTCATTTGCTATTTTTCATGCATTTCATGATTTATTTTGAGCTAAGATGACCCTGAGATTGAAAAGCTCTGCAAATGAACTCTGAAATGGTTAAAAATTGGCATGGTATCATAATTTCACCCACGTAGCATGTGCTAAAAAGTTGAGTGGGTTACGCCAAAAAACTGGATGCACTTCGTGTACGAACAGGACAATCTCTTTCGAAGTGTCAGGGTTTTGGACGAAAACTCTTCTGTTACAAAAGGATTTCAATTTTTTAAACATATTTGAACTCAAGACTTTTTCTGCATTCAATATGCACCATTCAAAGCCACATCATCACTTTTCAACCCTTTTCTGACTTCATTTGCTATTTTTCATGCATTTCATGATTTATTTTGACCTAAGATGACCCTGAGATTGAAAAGCAATGCAAATGAACTCTGAAATGGTTGAAAATTGGCATGGTATCATAATTTCACACACGTAGCATGTGCTAAAAAGTTGAGTGGGTTACGGCAAAAACTGGATGCACTTCGTGTACGAACTGGACAATCTCTTTCGAAGTGTCAGGGTTTTGGACGAAAACTCTTCTGTTACAAAAGGATTTCAATTTTTTAAACATATTTGAACTCAATACTTTTTCTGCATTCAATATGCACCATTCAAAGCCACATCATCACTTTTCAAACCTTTTCTGACTTCATTTGCTATTTTTCATGCATTTCATGATTTATTTTGAGCTAAGATGACCCTGAGATTGAAAAGCACTGCAAATGAACTCTGAAATGGTTGAAAATTGGCATGGTATCATAATTTCACCCACGTAGCATGTGCTAAAAAGTTGAGTGGGTTACGGCAAAAACTGAATGCACTTCGTGTACGAACTGGACAATCTCTTTCGAAGTGTCAGGGTTTTGGACGAAAACTCTTCTGTTACAAAAGGATTTCAATTTTTTAAACATATTTGAACTCAAGACTTTTTCTGCATTCAATATGCACCATTCAAAGCCACATCATCACTTTTCAACCCTTTTCTGACTTCATTTGCTATTTTTCATGCATTTCATGATTTATTTTGAGCTAAGATGACCCTGAGATTGAAAAGCACTGCAAATGAACTCTGAATTGGTTGAAAATTGGCATGGTATCATAATTTCACCCACGAAGCATGTGCTAAAAAGTTGAGAGGGTTACGGCAAAAACTGGATGCACTTCGTGTATGAACTGGACAATCTCTTTCGAAGTGTCAGGGTTTTGGACGAAAACTCTTCTGTTACAAAAGGATTTCAATTTTTTAAACATATTGAACTCAAGACTTTTTCTGCATTCAATATGCACCATTCAAAGCCACATCATCACTTTTCAACCCTTTTCTGACTTCATTTGCTATTTTTCATGCATTTCATGATTTATTTTGACCTAAGATGACCCTGAGATTGAAAAGCACTGCAAATGAACTCTGAAATGGTTGAAAATTGGCATGGTATCATAATTTCACCCACGTAGCATGTGCTAAAAAGTTGAGTGGGTTACGGCAAAAACTGGATGCACTTCGTGTACGAACTGGACAATCTCTTTCGAAGTGTCAGGGTTTTGGACGAAAACTCTTCTGTTACAAAAGGATTTCAATTTTTTAAACATATTTGAACTCAAGACTTTTTCTGCATTCAATATGCACCATTCAAAGCCACATCATCACTTTTCAAACCTTTTCTGACTTCATTTGCTATTTTTCATGCATTTCATGATTTATTTTGAGCTAAGATGACCCTGAGATTGAAAAGCACTGCAAATGAACTCTGAATTGGTTGAAAATTGGCATGGTATCATAATTTCACCCACGTAGCATGTGCTATAAAGTTGAGAGGGTTACGGCAAAAACTGAATGCACTTCGTGTACGAACAGGACAATCTCTTTCGAAGTGTCAGGGTTTTGGACGAAAACTCTTCTGTTACAAAAGGATTTCAATTTTTTAAACATATTTGAACTCAAGACTTTTTCTACATTCAATATGCACCATTCAAAGCCACATCATCACTTTTCAACCCTTTTCTGACTTCATTTGCTATTTTTCATGCATTTCATGATTTATTTTGAGCTAAGATGACCCTGAGATTGAAAAGCACTGCAAATGAACTCTGAATTGGTTGAAAATTGGCATGGTATCATAATTTCACCCACGAAGCATGTGCTAAAAAGTTGAGAGGGTTACGGCAAAAACTGGATGCACTTCGTGTATGAACTGGACAATCTCTTTCGAAGTGTCGGGGTTTTGGACGAAAACTCTTCTATTACAAAAGGATTTCAATTTTTTAAACATATTTGAACTCAAGACTTTTTCAGCATTCAATATGCACCATTCAAAGCCACATCATCACTTTTCATCCATTTTCTGACTTCATTTGCTATTTTTCATGCATTTCATGATTTATTTTGAGCTAAGATGACCCTGAGATTGAAAAGCACTGCAAATGAACTCTGAAATGGTTGAAAATTGGCATGGTATCATAATTTCACCCACGTAGCATGTGCTAAAAATTTGAGTGGGTTACGGCAAAAACTGGATGCAATTCGTGTACGAACTGGACAATCTCTTTCGAAGTGTCAGTGTTTTGGACGAAAACTCTTCTGCTACAAAAGGATTTCAATTTTTTAAACATATTTGAACTCAAGACTTTTTCTGCATTCAATATGCACCATTCAAAGCCACATCATGACTTTACAAACCTTTTCTGACTTCATTTGCTATTTTTCATGCATTTCATGATTTATTTTGAGCTAAGATGACCCTGAGATTGAAAAGCACTGCAAATGAACTCTGAAATGGTTGAAAATTGGCATGGTATCTTAATTTCACACACGTAGCATGTGCTAAAAAGTTGAGAGGGTTACGGCAAAAACTGGATGCACTTCGTGTACGAACTGGACAATCTCTTTCGAAGTGTCAGTGTTTTGGACGAAAACTCTTCTGCTACAAAAGGATTTCAATTTTTTAAACATATTTGAACTCGATACTTTTTCTGCATTCAATATGCACTATTCAAAGCCACATCATCACTTTTCAACCCTTTTCTGACTTCATTTGCTATTTTTCATGCATTTCATGATTTATTTTGACCTAAGATGACCCTGAGATTGAAAAGCACTGCAAATGAACTCTGAAATGGTTGAAAATTGGCATGGTATCATAATTTCACCCACGTAGCATGTGCTAAAAAATTGAGTGGGTTACGGCAAAAACTGGATGCACTTCTTGTACAAACTGGACAATCTCTTTCGAAATGTCAGGGTTTTGGACGAAAACTCTTCTGTTACAAAAGGATTTCAATTTTTAAACATATTTGAACTCAAGACTTTTCTGCATTCAATATGCACCTTTCAAAGCCACATCATCACTTTTCAAACCTTTTCTGACTTCATTTGCTATTTGTCATGAATTTCATGATTTATTTTGACCTAAGATGAACCTGTGATTGAAAAGCACTGCAAATGAACTCTGAAATGGTTGAAAATTGGCATGGTATCATAATTTCACCCACGTAGCATGTGCTAAAAAGTTGAGAGGGTTACGGCAAAAACTGGATGCACTTCGTGTACGAACTGGAGAATCTCTTTCGAAGTGTCAGTGTTTTGGACGAAAACTCTTCTGCTACAAAAGGATTTCAATTTTTTAAACATATTTGAACTCAAGACTTTTTCTGCATTCAATATGCACCATTCAAAGCCACATCATCACTTTTCAAACCTTTTCTGGCTTCATTTGCTATTTTTCATGCATTTCATGATTTATTTTGAGCTAAGATGACCCAGATATTGAAAAGCACTGCAAATGAACTCTGAAATGGCTGAAAATTGGCATGGTATCATAATTTCACACACGTAGCATGTGCTAAAAAGTTGAGTGGGTTACGGCAAAAACTGGATGCATTTCGTGTACGAACTGGACAATCTCTTTCGAAGTGTCAGGGTTTTGGACGAAAACTCTTGTGTTACAAAAGGATTTCAATTTTTTAAACATATTTCAACTCAAGACTTTTTCTGCATTCAATATGCACCATTCAAAGCCACATCATCACTTTTCAATCCTTTTCTGACTTCATTTGCTATTTTTCATGCATTTCATGATTTATTTTGACCTAAGATGACCCTGAGATTGAAAAGCACTGCAAATGAACTCTGAAATGGTTGAAAATTGGCATGGTATCATAATTTCACCCACGTAGCATGTGCTAAAAATTTGAGTGGGTTACGGCAAAAACTGGATGCAATTCGTGTACGAACTGGACAATCTCTTTCGAAGTGTCAGGGTTTTGGACGAAAACTCTTCTGTTACAAAAGGATTTCAATTTTTTAAACATATTTGAACTCAAGACTTTTTCTACGTTCAATATGCACCATTCAAAGCCACATCATCACTTTACAAATCTTTTCTGACTTCATTTGCTATTTTTCATGCATTTCATGATTTATTTTGAGCTAAGATGAACCTGAGATTGAAAAGCACTGCATATGAACTCTGAAATGGTTGAAAATTGGCATGGTATCATAATTTCACCCGCGTAGCATGTGCTAAAAAGTTGAGAGGGTTACGGAAAAAACTAGATGCACTTCGTGTACGAACTGGACAATCTCTTTCGAAGTGTCAGTGTTTCGGACGAAAACTCTTCTGTTACAAAAGGATTTCAATTTTTTAAACATATTTGAACTCAAGACTTTTTCTGAATTCAATATGCACCATTCAAAGCCACATCATCACTTTTCAACCCTTTTCTGGCTTCATTTGCTATTTTTCATGCATTTCATGATTTATTTTGACCTAAGATGACCCTGAGATTGAAAAGCACTGCAAATGAACTCTGAAATGGTTGAAAATTGGCATGGTATCATAATTTCACACACGTAGCATGTGCTAAAAAGTTGAGAGGGTTACGGCAAAAACTGGATGCACTTTGTTTACGAACTGGACAATCTCATTCGAAGTGTCAGTGTTTTGGACGAAAACTCTTCTGTTACAAAAGGATTTCAATTTTTTAAACATATTGAACTCAAGACTTTTTCTGCATTCAATATGCACCATTCAAAGCCACATCATCACTTTTCAACCCTTTTCTGACTTCATTTGCTATTTTTCATGCATTTCATGATTTATTTTGACCTAAGATGACCCTGAGATTGAAAAGCACTGCAAATGAACTCTGAAATGGTTGAAAATTGGCATGGTATCATAATTTCACCCACGTAGCATGTGCTAAAAAGTTGAGTGGGTTACGGCAAAAACTGGATGCACTTCGTGTACGAACTGGACAATCTCTTTCGAAGTGTCAGGGTTTTGGACGAAAACTCTTCTGTTACAAAAGGATTTCAATTTTTTAAACATATTTGAACTCAAGACTTTTTCTGCATTCAATATGCACCATTCAAAGCCACATCATCACTTTTCAAACCTTTTCTGACTTCATTTGCTATTTTTCATGCATTTCATGATTTATTTTGAGCTAAGATGACCCTGAGATTGAAAAGCACTGCAAATGAACTCTGAATTGGTTGAAAATTGGCATGGTATCATAATTTCACCCACGTAGCATGTGCTATAAAGTTGAGAGGGTTACGGCAAAAACTGAATGCACTTCGTGTACGAACAGGACAATCTCTTTCGAAGTGTCAGGGTTTTGGACGAAAACTCTTCTGTTACAAAAGGATTTCAATTTTTTAAACATATTTGAACTCAAGACTTTTTCTACATTCAATATGCACCATTCAAAGCCACATCATCACTTTTCAACCCTTTTCTGACTTCATTTGCTATTTTTCATGCATTTCATGATTTATTTTGAGCTAAGATGACCCTGAGATTGAAAAGCACTGCAAATGAACTCTGAATTGGTTGAAAATTGGCATGGTATCATAATTTCACCCACGAAGCATGTGCTAAAAAGTTGAGAGGGTTACGGCAAAAACTGGATGCACTTCGTGTATGAACTGGACAATCTCTTTCGAAGTGTCGGGGTTTTGGACGAAAACTCTTCTATTACAAAAGGATTTCAATTTTTTAAACATATTTGAACTCAAGACTTTTTCAGCATTCAATATGCACCATTCAAAGCCACATCATCACTTTTCATCCATTTTCTGACTTCATTTGCTATTTTTCATGCATTTCATGATTTATTTTGAGCTAAGATGACCCTGAGATTGAAAAGCACTGCAAATGAACTCTGAAATGGTTGAAAATTGGCATGGTATCATAATTTCACCCACGTAGCATGTGCTAAAAATTTGAGTGGGTTACGGCAAAAACTGGATGCAATTCGTGTACGAACTGGACAATCTCTTTCGAAGTGTCAGTGTTTTGGACGAAAACTCTTCTGCTACAAAAGGATTTCAATTTTTTAAACATATTTGAACTCAAGACTTTTTCTGCATTCAATATGCACCATTCAAAGCCACATCATGACTTTACAAACCTTTTCTGACTTCATTTGCTATTTTTCATGCATTTCATGATTTATTTTGAGCTAAGATGACCCTGAGATTGAAAAGCACTGCAAATGAACTCTGAAATGGTTGAAAATTGGCATGGTATCTTAATTTCACACACGTAGCATGTGCTAAAAAGTTGAGAGGGTTACGGCAAAAACTGGATGCACTTCGTGTACGAACTGGACAATCTCTTTCGAAGTGTCAGTGTTTTGGACGAAAACTCTTCTGCTACAAAAGGATTTCAATTTTTTAAACATATTTGAACTCGATACTTTTTCTGCATTCAATATGCACTATTCAAAGCCACATCATCACTTTTCAACCCTTTTCTGACTTCATTTGCTATTTTTCATGCATTTCATGATTTATTTTGACCTAAGATGACCCTGAGATTGAAAAGCACTGCAAATGAACTCTGAAATGGTTGAAAATTGGCATGGTATCATAATTTCACCCACGTAGCATGTGCTAAAAAATTGAGTGGGTTACGGCAAAAACTGGATGCACTTCTTGTACAAACTGGACAATCTCTTTCGAAATGTCAGGGTTTTGGACGAAAACTCTTCTGTTACAAAAGGATTTCAATTTTTAAACATATTTGAACTCAAGACTTTTCTGCATTCAATATGCACCTTTCAAAGCCACATCATCACTTTTCAAACCTTTTCTGACTTCATTTGCTATTTGTCATGAATTTCATGATTTATTTTGACCTAAGATGAACCTGTGATTGAAAAGCACTGCAAATGAACTCTGAAATGGTTGAAAATTGGCATGGTATCATAATTTCACCCACGTAGCATGTGCTAAAAAGTTGAGAGGGTTACGGCAAAAACTGGATGCACTTCGTGTACGAACTGGAGAATCTCTTTCGAAGTGTCAGTGTTTTGGACGAAAACTCTTCTGCTACAAAAGGATTTCAATTTTTTAAACATATTTGAACTCAAGACTTTTTCTGCATTCAATATGCACCATTCAAAGCCACATCATCACTTTTCAAACCTTTTCTGGCTTCATTTGCTATTTTTCATGCATTTCATGATTTATTTTGAGCTAAGATGACCCAGATATTGAAAAGCACTGCAAATGAACTCTGAAATGGCTGAAAATTGGCATGGTATCATAATTTCACACACGTAGCATGTGCTAAAAAGTTGAGTGGGTTACGGCAAAAACTGGATGCATTTCGTGTACGAACTGGACAATCTCTTTCGAAGTGTCAGGGTTTTGGACGAAAACTCTTGTGTTACAAAAGGATTTCAATTTTTTAAACATATTTCAACTCAAGACTTTTTCTGCATTCAATATGCACCATTCAAAGCCACATCATCACTTTTCAATCCTTTTCTGACTTCATTTGCTATTTTTCATGCATTTCATGATTTATTTTGACCTAAGATGACCCTGAGATTGAAAAGCACTGCAAATGAACTCTGAAATGGTTGAAAATTGGCATGGTATCATAATTTCACCCACGTAGCATGTGCTAAAAATTTGAGTGGGTTACGGCAAAAACTGGATGCAATTCGTGTACGAACTGGACAATCTCTTTCGAAGTGTCAGGGTTTTGGACGAAAACTCTTCTGTTACAAAAGGATTTCAATTTTTTAAACATATTTGAACTCAAGACTTTTTCTACGTTCAATATGCACCATTCAAAGCCACATCATCACTTTACAAATCTTTTCTGACTTCATTTGCTATTTTTCATGCATTTCATGATTTATTTTGAGCTAAGATGAACCTGAGATTGAAAAGCACTGCATATGAACTCTGAAATGGTTGAAAATTGGCATGGTATCATAATTTCACCCGCGTAGCATGTGCTAAAAAGTTGAGAGGGTTACGGAAAAAACTAGATGCACTTCGTGTACGAACTGGACAATCTCTTTCGAAGTGTCAGTGTTTCGGACGAAAACTCTTCTGTTACAAAAGGATTTCAATTTTTTAAACATATTTGAACTCAAGACTTTTTCTGAATTCAATATGCACCATTCAAAGCCACATCATCACTTTTCAACCCTTTTCTGGCTTCATTTGCTATTTTTCATGCATTTCATGATTTATTTTGACCTAAGATGACCCTGAGATTGAAAAGCACTGCAAATGAACTCTGAAATGGTTGAAAATTGGCATGGTATCATAATTTCACACACGTAGCATGTGCTAAAAAGTTGAGAGGGTTACGGCAAAAACTGGATGCACTTTGTTTACGAACTGGACAATCTCTTTCGAAGTGTCAGGGTTTTGGACGAAAACTCTTCTGTTACAAAAGGATTTCAATTTTTAAACATATTTGAACTCAAGACTTTTTCTGCGTTCAATATGCACCATTCAAAGCCACATCATCACTTTTCAAACCTTTTCTGACTTCATTTGCTATTTTTCATGCATTTCATGATTTATTTTGAGCTAAGATGACCCTGATATTGAAAAGCACTGCAAATGAACTCTGAAATGGTTGAAAATTGGCATGGTATCATAATTTCACCCACGTAGCATGTGCTAAAAAGTTGAGAGGGTTACGGCAAAAACTGGATGCACTTCGTGTACGAACTGGAAAATCTGTTTCGAAGTGTCAGTGTTTTGGACGAAAACACTTCTGCTACAAAAGGATTTCAATTTTTTAAACATATTTGAACTCAAGACTTTTTCTGCATTCAATATGCACCATTCAAAGCCACATCATCACTTTTCAAACCTTTTCTGACTTCATTTGCAATTTTTCATGCATTTCATGATTTATTTTGAGCTAAGATGACCCAGAGATTGAAAAGCACTGCAAATGAACTCTGAAATGGTTGAAAATTAGCATGGTATCATAATTTCACACACGTAGCATGTGCTAAAAAGTTGAGAGGGTTACGGCAAAAACTGGATGCACTTTGTTTACGAACTGGACAAGCACTTTCGAAGTGTCAGGGTTTTGGACGAAAACTCTTCTGTTACAAAAGGATTTCAATTTTTTAAACATATTTCAACTCAATACTTTTTCTGCATTCAATATGCACAATTCAAAGCCACATCATCACTTTTCAACCCTTTTCTGACTTCATTTGCTATTTTTCATGCATTTCATGATTTATTTTGACCTAAGATGACCTTGAGATTGAAAAGCACTGCAAATGAACTCTGAAATGGTTGAAAATTGGCATGGTATCATAATTTCACCCATGTAGCATGTGCTAAAAAGTTGAGTGGGGTACGGCAAAAACTGGATGCACTTCGTGTATGAACTGGACAATCTCTTTCGATGTGTTAGGGTTTTGGACGAAAACTCTTCTGTTACAAAAGGATTTCAATTTTTAAACATATTTGAACTCAAGACTTTTTCTGCGTTCAATATGCACCATTCAAAGCCACATCATCAATTTTCAAACCTTTTCTGACTTCATTTGCTATTTTCCATGCATTTCATGATTTATTTTGAGCTAAGATGACCCTGAGATTGAAAAGCACTGCATATGAACTCTGAAATAGATGAAAATTGGCATGGTATCATAATTTCACCCACGTAGCATGTGCTAAAAAGTTGAGAGGGTTACGGCAAAAACTGGATGCACTTCGTGTACGAACTGGACAATCTCTTTCGAAGTGTCAGTGCTTTGGACGAAAACTCTTCTGTTACAAAAGGATTTCAATTTTTTAAACATATTTGAACTCAAGACTTTTTCTGAATTCAATATGCACCATTCAAAGCCACATCATCACTTTTCAACCCTTTTCTGGCTTCATTTGCTATTTTTCATGCATTTCATGATTTATTTTGAGTTAAGATGACCCTGAGATTGAAAAGCACTGCAAATGAACTCTGAAATGGTTGAAAATTGGCATGGTATCATAATTTCACCCACGAAGCATGTGCTAAAAAGTTGAGAGGGTTACGGCAAAAACTGGATGCACTTCGTGTATGAACTGGACAATCTCTTTCGAAGTGTCGGGGTTTTGGACGAAAACTCTTCTATTACAAAAGGATTTCAATTTTTTAAACATATTTGAACTCAAGACTTTTTCAGCATTCAATATGCACCATTCAAAGCCACATCATCACTTTTCATCCATTTTCTGACTTCATTTGCTATTTTTCATGCATTTCATGATTTATTTTGAGCTAAGATGACCCTGAGATTGAAAAGCACTGCAAATGAACTCTGAAATGGTTGAAAATTGGCATGGTATCATAATTTCACCCACGTAGCATGTGCTAAAAATTTGAGTGGGTTACGGCAAAAACTGGATGCAATTCGTGTACGAACTGGACAATCTCTTTCGAAGTGTCAGTGTTTTGGACGAAAACTCTTCTGCTACAAAAGGATTTCAATTTTTTAAACATATTTGAACTCAAGACTTTTTCTGCATTCAATATGCACCATTCAAAGCCACATCATGACTTTACAAACCTTTTCTGACTTCATTTGCTATTTTTCATGCATTTCATGATTTATTTTGAGCTAAGATGACCCTGAGATTGAAAAGCACTGCAAATGAACTCTGAAATGGTTGAAAATTGGCATGGTATCTTAATTTCACACACGTAGCATGTGCTAAAAAGTTGAGAGGGTTACGGCAAAAACTGGATGCACTTCGTGTACGAACTGGACAATCTCTTTCGAAGTGTCAGTGTTTTGGACGAAAACTCTTCTGCTACAAAAGGATTTCAATTTTTTAAACATATTTGAACTCGATACTTTTTCTGCATTCAATATGCACTATTCAAAGCCACATCATCACTTTTCAACCCTTTTCTGACTTCATTTGCTATTTTTCATGCATTTCATGATTTATTTTGACCTAAGATGACCCTGAGATTGAAAAGCACTGCAAATGAACTCTGAAATGGTTGAAAATTGGCATGGTATCATAATTTCACCCACGTAGCATGTGCTAAAAAATTGAGTGGGTTACGGCAAAAACTGGATGCACTTCGTGTACAAACTGGACAATCTCTTTCGAAATGTCGGGGTTTTGGACGAAAACTCTTCTGTTACAAAAGGATTTCAATTTTTAAACATATTTGAACTCAAGACTTTTCTGCATTCAATATGCACCTTTCAAAGCCACATCATCACTTTTCAAACCTTTTCTGACTTCATTTGCTATTTGTCATGAATTTCATGATTTATTTTGACCTAAGATGAACCTGTGATTGAAAAGCACTGCAAATGAACTCTGAAATGGTTGAAAATTGGCATGGTATCATAATTTCACCCACGTAGCATGTGCTAAAAAGTTGAGAGGGTTACGGCAAAAACTGGATGCACTTCGTGTACGAACTGGAGAATCTCTTTCGAAGTGTCAGTGTTTTGGACGAAAACTCTTCTGCTACAAAAGGATTTCAATTTTTTAAACATATTTGAACTCAAGACTTTTTCTGCATTCAATATGCACCATTCAAAGCCACATCATCACTTTTCAAACCTTTTCTGGCTTCATTTGCTATTTTTCATGCATTTCATGATTTATTTTGAGCTAAGATGACCCAGATATTGAAAAGCACTGCAAATGAACTCTGAAATGGCTGAAAATTGGCATGGTATCATAATTTCACACACGTAGCATGTGCTAAAAAGTTGAGTGGGTTACGGCAAAAACTGGATGCATTTCGTGTACGAACTGGACAATCTCTTTCGAAGTGTCAGGGTTTTGGACGAAAACTCTTGTGTTACAAAAGGATTTCAATTTTTTAAACATATTTCAACTCAAGACTTTTTCTGCATTCAATATGCACCATTCAAAGCCACATCATCACTTTTCAATCCTTTTCTGACTTCATTTGCTATTTTTCATGCATTTCATGATTTATTTTGACCTAAGATGACCCTGAGATTGAAAAGCACTGCAAATGAACTCTGAAATGGTTGAAAATTGGCATGGTATCATAATTTCACCCACGTAGCATGTGCTAAAAATTTGAGTGGGTTACGGCAAAAACTGGATGCAATTCGTGTACGAACTGGACAATCTCTTTCGAAGTGTCAGGGTTTTGGACGAAAACTCTTCTGTTACAAAAGGATTTCAATTTTTTAAACATATTTGAACTCAAGACTTTTTCTACGTTCAATATGCACCATTCAAAGCCACATCATCACTTTACAAACCTTTTCTGACTTCATTTGCTATTTTTCATGCATTTCATGATTTATTTTGAGCTAAGATGAACCTGAGATTGAAAAGCACTGCATATGAACTCTGAAATGGTTGAAAATTGGCATGGTATCATAATTTCACCCGCGTAGCATGTGCTAAAAAGTTGAGAGGGTTACGGAAAAAACTAGATGCACTTCGTGTACGAACTGGACAATCTCTTTCGAAGTGTCAGTGTTTCGGACGAAAACTCTTCTGTTACAAAAGGATTTCAATTTTTTAAACATATTTGAACTCAAGACTTTTTCTGAATTCAATATGCACCATTCAAAGCCACATCATCACTTTTCAACCCTTTTCTGGCTTCATTTGCTATTTTTCATGCATTTCATGATTTATTTTGACCTAAGATGACCCTGAGATTGAAAAGCACTGCAAATGAACTCTGAAATGGTTGAAAATTGGCATGGTATCATAATTTCACCCACGTAGCATGTGCTAAAAAATTGAGTGGGTTACGGCAAAAACTGGATGCACTTCGTGTACAAACTGGACAATCTCTTTCGAAATGTCAGGGTTTTGGACGAAAACTCTTCTGTTACAAAAGGATTTCAATTTTTAAACATATTTGAACTCAAGACTTTTCTGCATTCAATATGCACCTTTCAAAGCCACATCATCACTTTTCAAACCTTTTCTGACTTCATTTGCTATTTGTCATGAATTTCATGATTTATTTTGACCTAAGATGAACCTGTGATTGAAAAGCACTGCAAATGAACTCTGAAATGGTTGAAAATTGGCATGGTATCATAATTTCACCCACGTAGCATGTGCTAAAAAATTGAGTGGGTTACGGCAAAAACTGGATGCACTTCGTGTACAAACTGGACAATCTCTTTCGAAATGTCAGGGTTTTGGACGAAAACTCTTCTGTTACAAAAGGATTTCAATTTTTAAACATATTTGAACTCAAGACTTTTCTGCATTCAATATGCACCTTTCAAAGCCACATCATCACTTTTCAAACCTTTTCTGACTTCATTTGCTATTTGTCATGAATTTCATGATTTATTTTGACCTAAGATGAACCTGTGATTGAAAAGCACTGCAAATGAACTCTGAAATGGTTGAAAATTGGCATGGTATCATAATTTCACCCACGTAGCATGTGCTAAAAAGTTGAGAGGGTTACGGCAAAAACTGGATGCACTTCGTGTACGAACTGGAGAATCTCTTTCGAAGTGTCAGTGTTTTGGACGAAAACTCTTCTGCTACAAAAGGATTTCAATTTTTTAAACATATTTGAACTCAAGACTTTTTCTGCATTCAATATGCACCATTCAAAGCCACATCATCACTTTTCAAACCTTTTCTGGCTTCATTTGCTATTTTTCATGCATTTCATGATTTATTTTGAGCTAAGATGACCCAGATATTGAAAAGCACTGCAAATGAACTCTGAAATGGCTGAAAATTGGCATGGTATCATAATTTCACACACGTAGCATGTGCTAAAAAGTTGAGTGGGTTACGGCAAAAACTGGATGCATTTCGTGTACGAACTGGACAATCTCTTTCGAAGTGTCAGGGTTTTGGACGAAAACTCTTGTGTTACAAAAGGATTTCAATTTTTTAAACATATTTCAACTCAAGACTTTTTCTGCATTCAATATGCACCATTCAAAGCCACATCATCACTTTTCAATCCTTTTCTGACTTCATTTGCTATTTTTCATGCATTTCATGATTTATTTTGACCTAAGATGACCCTGAGATTGAAAAGCACTGCAAATGAACTCTGAAATGGTTGAAAATTGGCATGGTATCATAATTTCACCCACGTAGCATGTGCTAAAAATTTGAGTGGGTTACGGCAAAAACTGGATGCAATTCGTGTACGAACTGGACAATCTCTTTCGAAGTGTCAGGGTTTTGGACGAAAACTCTTCTGTTACAAAAGGATTTCAATTTTTTAAACATATTTGAACTCAAGACTTTTTCTACGTTCAATATGCACCATTCAAAGCCACATCATCACTTTACAAACCTTTTCTGACTTCATTTGCTATTTTTCATGCATTTCATGATTTATTTTGAGCTAAGATGAACCTGAGATTGAAAAGCACTGCATATGAACTCTGAAATGGTTGAAAATTGGCATGGTATCATAATTTCACCCGCGTAGCATGTGCTAAAAAGTTGAGAGGGTTACGGAAAAAACTAGATGCACTTCGTGTACGAACTGGACAATCTCTTTCGAAGTGTCAGTGTTTCGGACGAAAACTCTTCTGTTACAAAAGGATTTCAATTTTTTAAACATATTTGAACTCAAGACTTTTTCTGAATTCAATATGCACCATTCAAAGCCACATCATCACTTTTCAACCCTTTTCTGGCTTCATTTGCTATTTTTCATGCATTTCATGATTTATTTTGACCTAAGATGACCCTGAGATTGAAAAGCACTGCAAATGAACTCTGAAATGGTTGAAAATTGGCATGGTATCATAATTTCACACACGTAGCATGTGCTAAAAAGTTGAGAGGGTTACGGCAAAAACTGGATGCACTTTGTTTACGAACTGGACAATCTCTTTCGAAGTGTCAGGGTTTTGGACGAAAACTCTTCTGTTACAAAAGGATTTCAATTTTTAAACATATTTGAACTCAAGACTTTTTCTGCGTTCAATATGCACCATTCAAAGCCACATCATCACTTTTCAAACCTTTTCTGACTTCATTTGCTATTTTTCATGCATTTCATGATTTATTTTGAGCTAAGATGACCCTGATATTGAAAAGCACTGCAAATGAACTCTGAAATGGTTGAAAATTGGCATGGTATCATAATTTCACCCACGTAGCATGTGCTAAAAAGTTGAGAGGGTTACGGCAAAAACTGGATGCACTTCGTGTACGAACTGGAAAATCTGTTTCGAAGTGTCAGTGTTTTGGACGAAAACACTTCTGCTACAAAAGGATTTCAATTTTTTAAACATATTTGAACTCGAGACTTTTTCTGCATTCAATATGCACCATTCAAAGCCACATCATCACTTTTCAAACCTTTTCTGACTTCATTTGCAATTTTTCATGCATTTCATGATTTATTTTGAGCTAAGATGACCCAGAGATTGAAAAGCACTGCAAATGAACTCTGAAATGGTTGAAAATTAGCATGGTATCATAATTTCACACACGTAGCATGTGCTAAAAAGTTGAGAGGGTTACGGCAAAAACTGGATGCACTTTGTTTACGAACTGGACAAGCACTTTCGAAGTGTCAGGGTTTTGGACGAAAACTCTTCTGTTACAAAAGGATTTCAATTTTTTAAACATATTTCAACTCAATACTTTTTCTGCATTCAATATGCACAATTCAAAGCCACATCATCACTTTTCAACCCTTTTCTGACTTCATTTGCTATTTTTCATGCATTTCATGATTTATTTTGACCTAAGATGACCTTGAGATTGAAAAGCACTGCAAATGAACTCTGAAATGGTTGAAAATTGGCATGGTATCATAATTTCACCCATGTAGCATGTGCTAAAAAGTTGAGTGGGGTACGGCAAAAACTGGATGCACTTCGTGTATGAACTGGACAATCTCTTTCGATGTGTTAGGGTTTTGGACGAAAACTCTTCTGTTACAAAAGGATTTCAATTTTTAAACATATTTGAACTCAAGACTTTTTCTGCGTTCAATATGCACCATTCAAAGCCACATCATCAATTTTCAAACCTTTTCTGACTTCATTTGCTATTTTCCATGCATTTCATGATTTATTTTGAGCTAAGATGACCCTGAGATTGAAAAGCACTGCATATGAACTCTGAAATAGATGAAAATTGGCATGGTATCATAATTTCACCCACGTAGCATGTGCTAAAAAGTTGAGAGGGTTACGGCAAAAACTGGATGCACTTCGTGTACGAACTGGACAATCTCTTTCGAAGTGTCAGTGCTTTGGACGAAAACTCTTCTGTTACAAAAGGATTTCAATTTTTTAAACATATTTGAACTCAAGACTTTTTCTGAATTCAATATGCACCATTCAAAGCCACATCATCACTTTTCAACCCTTTTCTGGCTTCATTTGCTATTTTTCATGCATTTCATGATTTATTTTGAGTTAAGATGACCCTGAGATTGAAAAGCACTGCAAATGAACTCTGAAATGGTTGAAAATTGGCATGGTATCATAATTTCACCCACGTAGCATGTGCTAAAAAGTTGAGTGGGTTACGGCAAAAACTGGATGCACTTCGTGTACGAACTGGACAATCTCTCTCGAAGTGTCAGTGTTTTGGACGAAAACTCTTCTGTTACAAAAGGGTTTCTATTTTTTAAACATATTTGAACTCAAGACTTTTTCTGCATTCAATATGCACCATTCAAAGCCACATCATCACTTTTCAAACCTTTTTTGACTTCATTTGCTATTTTTCATGCATTTCATGATTTATTTTGAGCTAAGATGACCCTGAGATTGAAAAGCACTGCAAATGAACTCTGAAATGGATGAAAATTGGCATGGTATCATAATTTCACCAACGTAGCATGTGCTAAAAAGTTGAGAGGGTTACGGCAAAAACTGGATGCACTTCGTGTACGAACTTGACAATCTCTTTCGAAGTGTCAGTGTTTTGGACGAAAACTCTTCTGTTACAAAAGGATTTCAATTTTTTAAACATATTTGAACTCAAGACTTTTTCTGCATTCAATATGCACCATTCAAAGCCGCATCATCACTTTTCAAACCTTTTCTGACTTCAATTGCTATTTTTCATGCATTTCATTATTTATTTTGAGCTAAGATGACCCTGAGATTGTAAAGCACTGCAAATGAACTCTGAAATGGTTGAAAATTGGCATGGTATCATAATTTCACCCACGTAGCATGTGCTAAAAAGTTGAGATGGTTACGGCAAAAACTGGATGCACTTCGTGTACAAACTGGACAATCTCTTTCGAAGTGTCAGTGTTTTGGACGAAAACTCTTCTGTTACAAAAGGATTTCAAGTTTTTAAACATATTTGAACTCAAGATTTTTTCTGCATGCAATATGCACCATTCAAAGCCACATCATCACTTTTCAAACATTTTCTGACTTCAATTGCTATTTTTCATGCATTTCATGATTTATTTTGAGCTAAGATGACCCTGAGATTGAAAAGCACTGCAAATGAACTCTGAAATGGTTGAAAATTGGCATGGTATCATAATTTCACCCACGTAGCATGTGCTAAAAAGTTGAGAGGGTTACGGCAAAAACTGGATGCACTTCGTGTACGAACTGGACAATCTCTTTCGAAGTGTCAGGGTTTTGGACGAAAACTCTTCTGTTAGAAAAGGATTTCAATTTTTTAAACATATTTGAACTCAAGAATTTTTCTGCATTCAATATGCACCATTCAAAGCCACATCATCACTTTTCAAACCTTTTCTGACTTCAATTGCTATTTTTCATGCATTTCATGATTTATTTTGAGCTAAGATGACCCTGAGATTGAAAAGCACTGCAAATGAACTCTGAAATGGTTGAAAATTGGCATGGTATCATAATTTCACCCACGTAGCATGTGCTAAAAAGTTGAGAGGGTTACGGCAAAAACTGGATGCACTTCGTGTACGAACTGGACAATCTCTTTCGAAGTGTCAGGGTTTTGGACGAAAACTCTTCTGTTAGAAAAGGATTTCAATTTTTTAAACATATTTGAACTCAAGAATTTTTCTGCATTCAATATGCACCATTCAAAGCCACATCATCACTTTTCAAACCTTTTCTGACTTCAATTGCTATTTTTCATGCATTTCATGATTTATTTTGAGCTAAGATGACCCTGAGATTGAAAAGCACTGCAAATGAACTCTGAAATGCTTGAAAATTGGCATGGTATCATAATTTCACCCACGTAGCATGTGCTAAAAAGTTGAGAGGGTTACGGCAAAAACTGGATGCACTTGGTGTACGAACTTGACAATCTCTTTCGAAGTGTCAGTGTTTTGGACGAAAACTCTTCTGTTACAAAAGGATTTCAAGTTTTTAAACATATTTGAACTCAAGACTTTTTCTGCATTCAATATGCACCATTCAAAGCCACATCATCACTTTTCAAACCTTTTCTGACTTCAATTGCTATTTTTCATGCATTTCATGATTTATTTTGAGCTAAGATGACCCTGAGATTGAAAAGCACTGCAAATGTACTCTGAAATGGTTGAAAATTGGCATGGTATCATAATTTCACCCACGTAGCATGTGCTAAAAAGTTGAGAGGGTTACGGCAAAAACTGGATGCACTTCGTGTACGAACTGGACAATCTCTTTCGAAGTGTCAGGGTTTTGGACGAAAACTCTTGTGTTAGAAAAGGATTTCAATTTTTTAAACATATTTGAACTCAAGACTTTTTCTGCATTCAATATGCACCATTCAAAGCCACATCATCACTTTTCAACCCTTTTCTGACTTCATTTGCAATTTTTCATGCATTTCATGATTTATTTTGAGCTAAGATGACCCTGAGATTGAAAAGCACTGCAAATGAACGCTGAAATGGTTGAAAATTGGCATGGTATCATAATTTCCCCCACGTAGCATGTGCTAAAAAGTTGAGTGGGTTACGGCAAAAACTGGATGCACTTCGTGTACGAACTAGACAATCTCTTTCGAAGTGTCAGGGTTTTGGACGAAAACTCTTCTGTTACAAAAGGATTTCAATTTTTTAAACATATTTGAACTCAAGACTTTTTCTGCGTTCATTATGCACCATTCAAAGCCACATCATCACTTTTCATACCTTTTCTGGCTTCATTTGCTATTTTTCATGCTTTTCATGATTTATTTTGACCTAATTTGACCCTGAGATTGAAAAGCACTGCAAATGAACTCTGAAATGCATGAAAATTGGCATGGTATCATAATTTCACCCACGTAGCATGTGCTAAAAAGTTGAGAGGGTTACGGCAAAAATTGGATGCACTTCGTGTACGAACTGGACAATCTCTTTCGAAGTGTCAGGGTTTTGAACGAAAACTCTTCTGTTACAAAAGGATTTCAATTTTTTAAACATATTTGAACTCAAGACTTTTTCTGCATTCAATATGCACCTTTCAAAGCCACATTATCACTTTTGAAACCTTTTCTGACTTCATTTGCTATTTTTCAGGAATTTCATGATTTATTGTGACCTAAGATGACTCTGAGATTGAAAAGCACTGCAAATGAACTCTGAAATGGTTGAAAATTGGCATGGTATCATAATTTCACCGACGTAGCATGTGCTAAAAAGTTGAGAGGGTTACGGCAAAAACTGGATGCACTTCGTGTACGAACTGGACAAGCTTTTTTGAAGTGTCACCGTTTTGGACGAAAACTCTTCTGTTACAAAAGGATTTCAATTTTTAAACATATTTGAACTCAAGACTTTTTCTGCATTCAATATGCACCATTCAAAGCCACATCATCACTTCAAACCTTTTCTGGCTTCGTTTGCTATTTTTCATGCATTTCATGATTTATTTTGAGCTAAGATGACCCTGAGATTGAAAAGCACTGCAAATGAACTCTGAAATGGATGAAAATTGGCATGGTATCATAATTTCACCCACGTAGCATGTGCTAAAAAGTTGAGTGGGTTACGCAAAAACGGGATGCACTTCGTGTACGAACTGGACAATCTCTTTCGAAGTGTCAGTGTTTTGGACGATAACTCTTCTGCTACAAAAGGATTTCAATTTTTTAAACATATTTGAACTCAATACTTTTTCTGCATTCAATATGCACCATTCAAAGCCAAATCATCACTTTTCAACCCTTTTCTGACTTCATTTGCTATTTTTCATGCATTTCATGATTTATTTTGACCTAAGATGACCCTGAGATTGAAAAGCACTGCAAATGAACTCTGAAATGGTTGAAAATTGGCATGGTATCATAATTTCACCCACGTAGCATGTGCTAAAAAATTGAGTGGGTTACGGCAAAAACTGGATGCACTTCGTGTACGAACAGGACAATCTCTTTCGAAATGTCAGGGTTTTGGACGAAAACTCTTCTGTTACAAAAGGATTTCAATTTTTAAACATATTTGAACTCAAGACTTTTCTGCATTCAATATGCACCTTTCAAAGCCACATCATCACTTTTCAAACCTTTTCTGACTTCATTTGCTATTTGTCATGAATTTCATGATTTATTTTGACCTAAGATGACTCTGTGATTGAAAAGCACTGCAAATGAACTCTGAAATGGTTGAAAATTGGCATGGTATCATAATTTCACCCACGTAGCATGTGCTAAAAAGTTGAGAGGGTTACGGCAAAAACTGGATGCACTTCGTGTACGAACTGGACAATCTCTTTCGAAGTGTCAGTGTTTTGGACGAAAACTCTTCTGCTACAAAAGGATTTCAATTTTTTAAACATATTTTAACTCAAGACTTTTTCTGCATTCAATATGCACCATTCAAAGCCACATCATCACTTTTCAAACCTTTTCTGGCTTCATTTGCTATTTTTCATGCATTTCATGATTTATTTTGAGCTAAGATGACCCTGATATTGAAAAGCACAGCAAATGAACTCTGAAATGGTTGAAAATTGGCATGGTATCATAATTTCACACACGTAGCATGTGCTAAAAAGTTGAGAGGGTTACGGCAAAAACTGGATGCACTTTGTTTACGAACTGGACAATCTCTTTTGAAGTGTCACGGTTTTGGACGAAAACTCTTCTGTTACAAAAGGATTTCAATTTTTTAAACATATTTCAACTCAATACTTTTTCTGCATTCAATATGCACCATTCAAAGCCACATCATCACTTTTCAACCCTTTTCTGACTTCATTTGCTATTTTTCATGCATTTCATGATTTATTTTGACCTAAGATGACCCTGAGATTGAAAAGCACTGCAAATGAACTCTGAAATGGTTGAAAATTGGCATGGTATCATAATTTCACCCACGTAGCATGTGCTAAAAAGTTGAGTGGGGTACGGCAAAAACTGGATGCACTTCGTGTATGAACTGGACAATCTCTTTCGAAGTGTCAGGGTTTTGGACGAAAACTCTTCTGTTACAAAAGGATTTCAATTTTTTAAACATATTTGAACTCAAGACTTTTTCTACGTTCAATATGCACCATTCAAAGCCACATCATCACTTTTCAAACCTTTTCTGACTTCATTTGCAATTTTTCATGCATTTCATGATTTATTTTGACCTAAGATGACCCTGATATTAAAAAGCACTGCATATGAACTCTGAAATGGTTGAAAATTGGCATGGTATCATAATTTCACCCGCGTAGCATGTGCTAAAAAGTTGAGAGGGTTACGGAAAAAACTAGATGCACTTCGTGTACGAACTGGACAATCTCTTTCGAAGTGTCAGGGTTTTGGACGAAAACTCTTCTGTTACAAAAGGATTTCAATTTTTTAAACATATTTCAACTCAATACTTTTTCTGCATTCAATATGCACCATTCAAAGCCACATCATCACTTTTCAACCCTTTTCTGGCTTCATTTGCGATTTTTCATGCATTTCATGATTTATTTTGACCTAAGATGACCCTGAGATTGAAAACCACTGCAAATGAACTCTGAAATGGTTGAAAATTGGCATGGTATCATAATTTCACACACGTAGCATGTGCTAAAAAGTTGAGAGGGTTACGGCAAAAACTGGATGCACTTTGTTTACGAACTGGACAATCTCTTTCGAAGTGTCAGGGTTTTGGACGAAAACTCTTCTGTTACAAAAGGATTTCAATTTTTAAACATATTTGAACTCAAGACTTTTTCTGCGTTCAATATGCACCATTCAAAGCCACATCATCACTTTTCAAACCTTTTCTGACTTCATTTGCTGTTTTTCATGCATTTCATGATTTATTTTGAGCTAAGATGACCCTGATATTGAAAAGCACTGCAAATGAACTCTGAAATGGTTGAAAATTGGCATGGTATCATAATTTCACCCACGTAGCATGTGCTAAAAAGTTGAGAGGGTTACGGCAAAAACTGGATGCACTTCGTGTACGAACTGGAAAATCTGTTTCGAAGTGTCAGTGTTTTGGACGAAAACACTTCTGCTACAAAAGGATTTCAATTTTTTAAACATATTTGAACTCAAGACTTTTTCTGCATTCAATATGCACCATTCAAAGCCACATCATCACTTTTCAAACCTTTTCTGACTTCATTTGCAATTTTTCATGCATTTCATGATTTATTTTGAGCTAAGATGACCCAGAGATTGAAAAGCACTGCAAATGAACTCTGAAATGGTTGAAAATTAGCATGGTATCATAATTTCACACACGTAGCATGTGCTAAAAAGTTGAGAGGGTTACGGCAAAAACTGGATGCACTTTGTTTACGAACTGGACAAGCACTTTCGAAGTGTCAGGGTTTTGGACGAAAACTCTTCTGTTAAAAAAAGATTTCAATTTTTTAAACATATTTCAACTCAATACTTTTTCTGCATTCAATATGCACAATTCAACGCCACATCATCACTTTTCAACCCTTTTCTGACTTCATTTGCTATTTTTCATGCATTTCATGATTTATTTTGACCTAAGATGACCTTGAGATTAAAAAGCACTGCAAATGAACTCTGAAATGGTTGAAAATTGGCATGGTATCATAATTTCACCCACGTAGCATGTGCTAAAAACTTGAGAGAGTTACGGCAAAAACTGGATGCACTTCGTGTACGAACTGGACAATCTCTTTCGAAGTGTCAGGGTTTTGGACGAAAACTCTTCTGTTACAAAAGGATTTCAATTTTTTAAACATATTTGAACTCAAGACTTTTTCTGCGTTTAATATGCACCATTCAAAGCCACATCATCACTTTTCAAACCTTTTCTGACTTCATTTGCTATTTTTCATGCATTTCATGATTTATTTTGAGCTAAGATGACCCTGAGATTGAAAAGCACTGCATATGAACTCTGAAATGGTTGAAAATTGGCATGGTATCATAATTTCACCCACGTAGCATGTGCTAAAAAGTTGATAGGGTTACGGCAAAAACTGGATGCACTTCGTGTACGAACTGGACAATCTCTTTCGAAGTGTCAGGGTTTTGGACGAAATCTCTTCTGTTACAAAAGGATTTCAATTTTTTAAACATATTTGAACTCAAGACTTTTTCTGAATTCAATATGCACCATTCAAAGCCACATCATCACTTTTCAACCCTTTTCTGGCTTCATTTGCTATTTTTCATGCATTTCATGATTTATTTTGAGTTAAGATGACCCTGAGATTGAAAAGCACTGCAAATGAACTCTGAAATGGTTGAAAATTGGCATGGTATCATAATTTTACCCATGTAGCATGTGCTAAAAAGTTGAGTGGGTTACGGCAAAAACTGGATGCACTTCGTGTACGAACTGGACAATCTCTTTCGAAGTGTCAGTGTTTTGGACGAAAACTCTTCTGTTACAAAAGGATTTCAATTTTTTAAACATATTTGAACTCAAGACTTTTTCTGAATTCAATATGCACCATTCAAAGCCACATCATCACTTTTCATACCTTTTCTGGCTTCATTTGCTATTTTTCATGCTTTTCATGATTTATTTTGACCTAATTTGACCCTGAGATTGAAAAGCACTGCAAATGAACTCTGAAATGCATGAAAATTGGCATGGTATCATAATTTCACCCACGTAGCATGTGCTAAAAAGTTGAGAGGGTTACGGCAAAAATTGGATGCACTTCGTGTACGAACTGGACAATCTCTTTCGAAGTGTCAGGGTTTTGAACGAAAACTCTTCTGTTACAAAAGGATTTCAATTTTTTAAACATATTTGAACTCAAGACTTTTTCTGCATTCAATATGCACCTTTCAAAGCCACATTATCACTTTTGAAACCTTTTCTGACTTCATTTGCTATTTTTCAGGAATTTCATGATTTATTGTGACCTAAGATGACTCTGAGATTGAAAAGCACTGCAAATGAACTCTGAAATGGTTGAAAATTGGCATGGTATCATAATTTCACCGACGTAGCATGTGCTAAAAAGTTGAGAGGGTTACGGCAAAAACTGGATGCACTTCGTGTACGAACTGGACAAGCTTTTTTGAAGTGTCACCGTTTTGGACGAAAACTCTTCTGTTACAAAAGGATTTCAATTTTTAAACATATTTGAACTCAAGACTTTTTCTGCATTCAATATGCACCATTCAAAGCCACATCATCACTTCAAACCTTTTCTGGCTTCGTTTGCTATTTTTCATGCATTTCATGATTTATTTTGAGCTAAGATGACCCTGAGATTGAAAAGCACTGCAAATGAACTCTGAAATGGATGAAAATTGGCATGGTATCATAATTTCACCCACGTAGCATGTGCTAAAAAGTTGAGTGGGTTACGCAAAAACGGGATGCACTTCGTGTACGAACTGGACAATCTCTTTCGAAGTGTCAGTGTTTTGGACGATAACTCTTCTGCTACAAAAGGATTTCAATTTTTTAAACATATTTGAACTCAATACTTTTTCTGCATTCAATATGCACCATTCAAAGCCAAATCATCACTTTTCAACCCTTTTCTGACTTCATTTGCTATTTTTCATGCATTTCATGATTTATTTTGACCTAAGATGACCCTGAGATTGAAAAGCACTGCAAATGAACTCTGAAATGGTTGAAAATTGGCATGGTATCATAATTTCACCCACGTAGCATGTGCTAAAAAATTGAGTGGGTTACGGCAAAAACTGGATGCACTTCGTGTACGAACAGGACAATCTCTTTCGAAATGTCAGGGTTTTGGACGAAAACTCTTCTGTTACAAAAGGATTTCAATTTTTAAACATATTTGAACTCAAGACTTTTCTGCATTCAATATGCACCTTTCAAAGCCACATCATCACTTTTCAAACCTTTTCTGACTTCATTTGCTATTTGTCATGAATTTCATGATTTATTTTGACCTAAGATGACTCTGTGATTGAAAAGCACTGCAAATGAACTCTGAAATGGTTGAAAATTGGCATGGTATCATAATTTCACCCACGTAGCATGTGCTAAAAAGTTGAGAGGGTTACGGCAAAAACTGGATGCACTTCGTGTACGAACTGGACAATCTCTTTCGAAGTGTCAGTGTTTTGGACGAAAACACTTCTGCTACAAAAGGATTTCAATTTTTTAAACATATTTGAACTCGAGACTTTTTCTGCATTCAATATGCACCATTCAAAGCCACATCATCACTTTTCAAACCTTTTCTGACTTCATTTGCAATTTTTCATGCATTTCATGATTTATTTTGAGCTAAGATGACCCAGAGATTGAAAAGCACTGCAAATGAACTCTGAAATGGTTGAAAATTAGCATGGTATCATAATTTCACACACGTAGCATGTGCTAAAAAGTTGAGAGGGTTACGGCAAAAACTGGATGCACTTTGTTTACGAACTGGACAAGCACTTTCGAAGTGTCAGGGTTTTGGACGAAAACTCTTCTGTTAAAAAAAGATTTCAATTTTTTAAACATATTTCAACTCAATACTTTTTCTGCATTCAATATGCACAATTCAACGCCACATCATCACTTTTCAACCCTTTTCTGACTTCATTTGCTATTTTTCATGCATTTCATGATTTATTTTGACCTAAGATGACCTTGAGATTAAAAAGCACTGCAAATGAACTCTGAAATGGTTGAAAATTGGCATGGTATCATAATTTCACCCACGTAGCATGTGCTAAAAACTTGAGAGAGTTACGGCAAAAACTGGATGCACTTCGTGTACGAACTGGACAATCTCTTTCGAAGTGTCAGGGTTTTGGACGAAAACTCTTCTGTTACAAAAGGATTTCAATTTTTTAAACATATTTGAACTCAAGACTTTTTCTGCGTTTAATATGCACCATTCAAAGCCACATCATCACTTTTCAAACCTTTTCTGACTTCATTTGCTATTTTTCATGCATTTCATGATTTATTTTGAGCTAAGATGACCCTGAGATTGAAAAGCACTGCATATGAACTCTGAAATGGTTGAAAATTGGCATGGTATCATAATTTCACCCACGTAGCATGTGCTAAAAAGTTGATAGGGTTACGGCAAAAACTGGATGCACTTCGTGTACGAACTGGACAATCTCTTTCGAAGTGTCAGGGTTTTGGACGAAATCTCTTCTGTTACAAAAGGATTTCAATTTTTTAAACATATTTGAACTCAAGACTTTTTCTGAATTCAATATGCACCATTCAAAGCCACATCATCACTTTTCAACCCTTTTCTGGCTTCATTTGCTATTTTTCATGCATTTCATGATTTATTTTGAGTTAAGATGACCCTGAGATTGAAAAGCACTGCAAATGAACTCTGAAATGGTTGAAAATTGGCATGGTATCATAATTTTACCCATGTAGCATGTGCTAAAAAGTTGAGTGGGTTACGGCAAAAACTGGATGCACTTCGTGTACGAACTGGACAATCTCTTTCGAAGTGTCAGTGTTTTGGACGAAAACTCTTCTGTTACAAAAGGATTTCAATTTTTTAAACATATTTGAACTCAAGACTTTTTCTGAATTCAATATGCACCATTCAAAGCCACATCATCACTTTTCATACCTTTTCTGGCTTCATTTGCTATTTTTCATGCTTTTCATGATTTATTTTGACCTAATTTGACCCTGAGATTGAAAAGCACTGCAAATGAACTCTGAAATGCATGAAAATTGGCATGGTATCATAATTTCACCCACGTAGCATGTGCTAAAAAGTTGAGAGGGTTACGGCAAAAATTGGATGCACTTCGTGTACGAACTGGACAATCTCTTTCGAAGTGTCAGGGTTTTGAACGAAAACTCTTCTGTTACAAAAGGATTTCAATTTTTTAAACATATTTGAACTCAAGACTTTTTCTGCATTCAATATGCACCTTTCAAAGCCACATTATCACTTTTGAAACCTTTTCTGACTTCATTTGCTATTTTTCAGGAATTTCATGATTTATTGTGACCTAAGATGACTCTGAGATTGAAAAGCACTGCAAATGAACTCTGAAATGGTTGAAAATTGGCATGGTATCATAATTTCACCGACGTAGCATGTGCTAAAAAGTTGAGAGGGTTACGGCAAAAACTGGATGCACTTCGTGTACGAACTGGACAAGCTTTTTTGAAGTGTCACCGTTTTGGACGAAAACTCTTCTGTTACAAAAGGATTTCAATTTTTAAACATATTTGAACTCAAGACTTTTTCTGCATTCAATATGCACCATTCAAAGCCACATCATCACTTCAAACCTTTTCTGGCTTCGTTTGCTATTTTTCATGCATTTCATGATTTATTTTGAGCTAAGATGACCCTGAGATTGAAAAGCACTGCAAATGAACTCTGAAATGGATGAAAATTGGCATGGTATCATAATTTCACCCACGTAGCATGTGCTAAAAAGTTGAGTGGGTTACGCAAAAACGGGATGCACTTCGTGTACGAACTGGACAATCTCTTTCGAAGTGTCAGTGTTTTGGACGATAACTCTTCTGCTACAAAAGGATTTCAATTTTTTAAACATATTTGAACTCAATACTTTTTCTGCATTCAATATGCACCATTCAAAGCCAAATCATCACTTTTCAACCCTTTTCTGACTTCATTTGCTATTTTTCATGCATTTCATGATTTATTTTGACCTAAGATGACCCTGAGATTGAAAAGCACTGCAAATGAACTCTGAAATGGTTGAAAATTGGCATGGTATCATAATTTCACCCACGTAGCATGTGCTAAAAAATTGAGTGGGTTACGGCAAAAACTGGATGCACTTCGTGTACGAACAGGACAATCTCTTTCGAAATGTCAGGGTTTTGGACGAAAACTCTTCTGTTACAAAAGGATTTCAATTTTTAAACATATTTGAACTCAAGACTTTTCTGCATTCAATATGCACCTTTCAAAGCCACATCATCACTTTTCAAACCTTTTCTGACTTCATTTGCTATTTGTCATGAATTTCATGATTTATTTTGACCTAAGATGACTCTGTGATTGAAAAGCACTGCAAATGAACTCTGAAATGGTTGAAAATTGGCATGGTATCATAATTTCACCCACGTAGCATGTGCTAAAAAGTTGAGAGGGTTACGGCAAAAACTGGATGCACTTCGTGTACGAACTGGACAATCTCTTTCGAAGTGTCAGTGTTTTGGACGAAAACTCTTCTGCTACAAAAGGATTTCAATTTTTTAAACATATTTTAACTCAAGACTTTTTCTGCATTCAATATGCACCATTCAAAGCCACATCATCACTTTTCAAACCTTTTCTGGCTTCATTTGCTATTTTTCATGCATTTCATGATTTATTTTGAGCTAAGATGACCCTGATATTGAAAAGCACAGCAAATGAACTCTGAAATGGTTGAAAATTGGCATGGTATCATAATTTCACACACGTAGCATGTGCTAAAAAGTTGAGAGGGTTACGGCAAAAACTGGATGCACTTTGTTTACGAACTGGACAATCTCTTTTGAAGTGTCACGGTTTTGGACGAAAACTCTTCTGTTACAAAAGGATTTCAATTTTTTAAACATATTTCAACTCAATACTTTTTCTGCATTCAATATGCACCATTCAAAGCCACATCATCACTTTTCAACCCTTTTCTGACTTCATTTGCTATTTTTCATGCATTTCATGATTTATTTTGACCTAAGATGACCCTGAGATTGAAAAGCACTGCAAATGAACTCTGAAATGGTTGAAAATTGGCATGGTATCATAATTTCACCCACGTAGCATGTGCTAAAAAGTTGAGTGGGGTACGGCAAAAACTGGATGCACTTCGTGTATGAACTGGACAATCTCTTTCGAAGTGTCAGGGTTTTGGACGAAAACTCTTCTGTTACAAAAGGATTTCAATTTTTTAAACATATTTGACCTCAAGACTTTTTCTACGTTCAATATGCACCATTCAAAGCCACATCATCACTTTTCAAACCTTTTCTGACTTCATTTGCAATTTTTCATGCATTTCATGATTTATTTGGACCTAAGATGACCCTGATATTAAAAAGCACTGCATATGAACTCTGAAATGGTTGAAAATTGGCATGGTATCATAATTTCACCCGCGTAGCATGTGCTAAAAAGTTTAGAGGGTTACGGAAAAAACTAGATGCACTTCGTGTACGAACTGGACAATCTCTTTCGAAGTGTCAGGGTTTTGGACGAAAACTCTTCTGTTACAAAAGGATTTCAATTTTTTAAACATATTTGAACTCAAGACTTTTTCTGAATTCTATATGCACCATTCAAAGCCACATCATCACTTTTCAACCCTTTTCTGGCTTCATTTGCGATTTTTCATGCATTTCATGATTTATTTTGACCTAAGATGACCCTGAGATTGAAAAGCACTGCAAATGAACTCTGAAATGGTTGAAAATTGGCATGGTATCATAATTTCACACACGTAGCATGTGCTAAAAAGTTGAGAGGGTTACGGCAAAAACTGGATGCACTTTGTTTACGAACTGGACAATCTCTTTCGAAGTGTCAGGGTTTTGGACGAAAACTCTTCTGTTACAAAAGGATTTCAATTTTTAAACATATTTGAACTCAAGACTTTTTCTGCGTTCAATATGCACCATTCAAAGCCACATCATCACTTTTCAAACCTTTTCTGACTTCATTTGCTGTTTTTCATGCATTTCATGATTTATTTTGAGCTAAGATGACCCTGATATTGAAAAGCACTGCAAATGAACTCTGAAATGGTTGAAAATTGGCATGGTATCATAATTTCACCCACGTAGCATGTGCTAAAAAGTTGAGAGGGTTACGGCAAAAACTGGATGCACTTCGTGTACGAACTGGAAAATCTGTTTCGAAGTGTCAGTGTTTTGGACGAAAACACTTCTGCTACAAAAGGATTTCAATTTTTTAAACATATTTGAACTCAAGACTTTTTCTGCATTCAATATGCACCATTCAAAGCCACATCATCACTTTTCAAACCTTTTCTGACTTCATTTGCAATTTTTCATGCATTTCATGATTTATTTTGAGCTAAGATGACCCAGAGATTGAAAAGCACTGCAAATGAACTCTGAAATGGTTGAAAATTAGCATGGTATCATAATTTCACACACGTAGCATGTGCTAAAAAGTTGAGAGGGTTACGGCAAAAACTGGATGCACTTTGTTTACGAACTGGACAAGCACTTTCGAAGTGTCAGGGTTTTGGACGAAAACTCTTCTGTTAAAAAAAGATTTCAATTTTTTAAACATATTTCAACTCAATACTTTTTCTGCATTCAATATGCACAATTCAACGCCACATCATCACTTTTCAACCCTTTTCTAACTTCATTTGCTATTTTTCATGCATTTCATGATTTATTTTGACCTAAGATGACCTTGAGATTGAAAAGCACTGCAAATGAACTCTGAAATGGTTGAAAATTGGCATGGTATCATAATTTCACCCACGTAGCATGTGCTAAAAACTTGAGAGAGTTACGGCAAAAACTGGATGCACTTCGTGTACGAACTGGACAATCTCTTTCGAAGTGTCAGGGTTTTGGACGAAAACTCTTCTGTTACAAAAGGATTTCAATTTTTTAAACATATTTGAACTCAAGACTTTTTCTGCGTTTAATATGCACCATTCAAAGCCACATCATCACTTTTCAAACCTTTTCTGACTTCATTTGCTATTTTTCATGCATTTCATGATTTATTTTGAGCTAAGATGACCCTGAGATTGAAAAGCACTGCATATGAACTCTGAAATGGTTGAAAATTGGCATGGTATCATAATTTCACCCACATAGCATGTGCTAAAAAGTTGATAGGGTTACGGCAAAAACTGGATGCACTTCGTGTACGAACTGGACAATCTCTTTCGAAGTGTCAGGGTTTTGGACGAAATCTCTTCTGTTACAAAAGGATTTCAATTTTTTAAACATATTTGAACTCAAGACTTTTTCTGAATTCAATATGCACCATTCAAAGCCACATCATCACTTTTCAACCCTTTTCTGGCTTCATTTGCTATTTTTCATGCATTTCATGATTTATTTTGAGTTAAGATGACCCTGAGATTGAAAAGCATTGCAAATGAACTCTGAAATGGTTGAAAATTGGCATGGTATCATAATTTTACCCATGTAGCATGTGCTAAAAAGTTGAGTGGGTTACGGCAAAAACTGGAAGCACTTCGTGTACGAACTGGACAATCTCTTTCGAAGTGTCAGTGTTTTGGACGAAAACTCTTCTGTTACAAAAGGATTTCAATTTTTTAAACATATTTGAACTCAATACTTTTTCTGCATTCAATATGCACCATTCAAAGCCACATCATCACTTTTCAAACCTTTTTTGACTTCATTTGCTATTTTTCAAGCATTTCATGATTTATTTTGAGCTAAGATGACCCTGAGATTGAAAAGCACTGCAAATGAACTCTAAAATAGATCAAAATTGGCATGGTATCTTAATTTCACCCACGTAGCATGTGCTAAAAAGTTGAGAGGGTTACGGCAAAAACTGGATGCACTTCGTGTACGAACTGGACAATCTCTTTCGAAGTGTCAGTGCTTTGGACGAAAACTCTTCTGTTACAAAAGGATTTCAATTTTTTAAACATATTTGAACTCAAGACTTTTTCTGCATTCAATATGCACCATTCAAAGCCACATCATCACTTTTCAAACCTTTTCTGACTTCATTTGCTATTTTTCATGCATTTCATGATTTATTTTGAGCTAAGATGACCCTGAGATTTAAAAGCACTGCAAATGAACTCTGAAATGGTTGAAAATTGGCATGGTATCATAATTTCAGCCACGTAGCATGTGCTAAATAGTTGAGAGGGTTAAGGCAAAAACTGGATGCACTTCGTGTACGAACTGGACAATCTCTTTCGAAGTGTCAGGGTTTTGGACGAAAACTCTTCTGTTAGAAAAGGATTTCAATTTTTTAAACATATTTGAACTCAAGACTTTTTCTGCACTCAATATGCACCATTCAAAGCCACATCATCACTTTTCAAACCTTTTCTGACTTCATTTGCTATTTTTCATGCATTTCATGATTTATTTTGAGCTAAGATGACCCTAAGATTGAAAAGCACTGCAAATGAACTCTGAAATGCTTGAAAATTGGCATGGCATCATAATTTCACCCACGTAGCATGTGCTAAAAAGGTGAGAGGGTTACGGCAAAAACTGGATGCACTTCGTGTACGAACTGGACAATCTCTTTCGAAGTGTCAGGGTTTTGGACGAAAACTCTTCTGTTAGAAAAGGATTTCAATTTTTTAAACATATTTGAACTCAAGACTTTTTCTGCATTCAATATGCACCTTTCAAAGCCACATCATCACTTTTCAAACTTTTTCTGACTTCATTTGCTATTTTTCATGAATTTCATGATTTATTTTGACCTAAGATGACTCTGAGATTGAAAAGCACTGCAAATGAACTCTGAAATGGTTAAAAATTGGCATGGTATCATAATTTCACCCACGTAGCATGTGCTAAAAAGTTGAGAGGGTTACGGCAAAAACTGGATGCACTTCGTGTACGAACTGGACAATCTCTTTTGAACTGTCAGGGTTTTGGACGAAAACTCTTCTGTTACAAAATGATTTCAATTTTTTAAACATATTTGAACTCAAGACTTTTCCTGCATTCAATATGCACCATTCAAAGCCACATCATCACTTTTCAAACCTTTTCTGACTTCATTTGCTATTTTTCATGCATTTCATGATTTATTTTGAGCTAAGATGACCCTGAGATTGAAAAGCACTGCAAATGAACTCTGAAATAGATGAAAATTGGCATGGTATCATAATTTCACCCACGTAGCATGTGCTAAAAAGTTGAGAGGGTTACGGCAAAAACTGGATGCACTTCGTGTACGAACTGGACAATCTCTTTCGAAGTGTCAGTGCTTTGGACGAAAACTCTTCTGTTACAAAAGGATTTCAATTTTTTAAACATATTTGAACTCAAGACTTTTTCTGCATTCAATATGCACCATTCAAAGCCACATCATCACTTTTCAAACCTTTTCTGACTTCATTTGCTATTTTTCATGCATTTCATGATTTATTTTGAGCTAAGATGACCCTGAGATTGAAAAGCACTGCAAATGAACTCTGAAATGGTTAAAAATTGGCATGGTATCATAATTTCACCCACGTAGCATGTGCTAAAAAGTTGAGAGGGTTACGGCAAAAACTGGATGCACTTCGTGTACGAACTGGACAATCTCTTTCGAAGTGTCAGGGTTTTGGACGAAAACTCTTCTGTTACAAAAGGATTTCAATTTTTTAAACATATTTGAACTCAAGACTTTTTCTGAATTCAATATGCACCATTCAAAGCCACATCATCACTTTTCAACCCTTTTCTGGCTTCATTTGCTATTTTTCATGCATTTCATGATTTATTTTGACCTAAGATGACCCTGAGATTGAAAAGCACTGCAAATGAACTCTGAAATGGTTGAAAATTGGCATGGTATCATAATTGCACACACGTAGCATGTGGTAAAAAGTTGAAAGGGTTACGGCAAAAACTGGATGCACTTTGTTTACGAACTGGACAATCTCTTTCGAAGTGTCAGGGTTTTGGACGAAAACTCTTCTGTTACAAAAGGATTTCAATTTTTAAACATATTTGAACTCAAGACTTTTTCTGCGTTCAATATGCACCATTCAAAGCCACATCATCACTTTTCAAACCTTTTCTGACTTCATTTGCTATTTTTCATGCATTTCATGATTTATTTTGAGCTAAGATGACCCTGAGATTGAAAAGCACTGCAAATGAACTCTGAAATGGTTAAAAAATGGCATGGTATCATAATTTCACCCACGTAGCATGTGCTAAAAAGTTGAGAGGGTTACGGCAAAAACTGGATGCACTTCGTGTACGAACTGGACAATCTCTTTCGAAGTGTTAGTGCTTTGGACGAAAACTCTTCTGTTACAAAAGGATTTCAATTTTTTAAACATATTTGAACTCAAGACTTTTTCTGCATTCAATATGCACCATTCAAAGCCACATCATCACTTTTCAAACCTTTTCTGGCTTCATTTGCTATTTTTCATGCATTTCATGATTTATTTTGAGCTAAGATGACCCTGAGATTGAAAAGCACTGCAAATGAACTCTGAAATGGTTGAAAATTGGCATGGTATCATAATTTCACCCACGTAGCATGTGCTAAAAAGTTGAGAGGGTTACGGCAAAAACTGGATGCACTTCGTGTACGAACTGGACAATCTCTTTCGAAGTGTCAGGGTTTTGGACGAAAACTCTTCTGTTAGAAAAGGATTTCAATTTTTTAAACATATTTGAACTCAAGACTTTTTCTGCACTCAATATGCACCATTCAAAGCCACATCATCACTTTTCAAACCTTTTCTGACTTCATTTGCTATTTTTCATGCATTTCATGATTTATTTTGAGCTAAGATGACCCTGAGATTGAAAAGCACTGCAAATGAACTCTGAAATGCTTGAAAATTGGCATGGCATCATAATTTCACCCACGTAGCATGTGCTAAAAAGGTGAGAGGGTTACGGCAAAAACTGGATGCACTTCGTGTATGAACTGGACAATCTCTTTCGAAGTGTGAGGGTTTTGGACGAAAACTCTTCTGTTAGAAAAGGATTTCAATTTTTTAAACATATTTGAACTCAAGACTTTTTCTGCATTCAATATGCACCTTTCAAAGCCACATCATCACTTTTCAAACTTTTTCTGACTTCATTTGCTATTTTTCATGAATTTCATGATTTATTTTGACCTAAGATGACTCTGAGATTGAAAAGCACTGCAAATGAACTCTGAAATGGTTAAAAATTGGCATGGTTTCATAATTTCACCCACGTAGCATGTGCTAAAAAGTTGAGAGGGTTACGGCAAAAACTGGATGCACTTCGTGTACGAACTGGACAATCTCTTTCGAACTGTCAGGGTTTTGGACGAAAACTCTTCTGTTACAAAATGATTTCAATTTTTTAAACATATTTGAACTCAATACTTTTCCTGCATTCAATATGCACCATTCAAAGCCACATCATCACTTTTCAAACCTTTTCTGACTTCATTTGCTATTTTTCATGCATTTCATGATTTATTTTGAGCTAAGATGACCCTGAGATTGAAAAGCACTGCAAATGAACTCTGAAATAGATGAAAATTGGCATGGTATCATAATTTCACCCATGTAGCATGTGCTAAAAAGTTGAGAGGGTTACGGCAAAAACTGGATGCACTTCGTGTACGAACTGGACAATCTCTTTCGAAGTGTCAGTGCTTTGGACGAAAACTCTTCTGTTACAAAAGGATTTCAATTTTTTAAACATATTTGAACTCAAGACTTTTTCTGCATTCAATATGCACCATTCAAAGCCACATCATCACTTTTCAAACCTTTTCTGACTTCATTTGCTATTTTTCATGCATTTCATGATTTATTTTGAGCTAAGATGACCCTGAGATTGAAAAGCACTGCAAATGAACTCTGAAATGGTTGAAAATTGGCATGGTATCATAATTTCACCCACGTAGCATGTGCTAAAAAGTTGAGAGGGTTACGGCAAAAACTGGATGCACTTCGTGTACGAACTGGACAATCTCTTTCGAAGTGTCAGGGTTTTGGACGAAAACTCTTCTGTTAGAAAAGGATTTAAATTTTTTAAACATATTTGAACTCAAGACTTTTTCTGCACTCAATATGCACCATTCAAAGCCACATCATCACTTTTCAAACCTTTTCTGACTTCATTTGCTATTTTTCATGCATTTCATGATTTATTTTGAGCTAAGATGACCCTGAGATTGAAAAGCACTGCAAATGAACTCTGAAATGCTTGAAAATTGGCATGGCATCATAATTTCACCCACGTAGCATGTGCTAAAAAGGTGAGAGGGTTACGGCAAAAACTGGATGCACTTCGTGTACGAACTGGACAATCTCTTTCGAAGTGTGAGGGTTTTGGACGAAACCTCTTCTGTTACAAAAGGATTTCAATTTTTTAAACATATTTGAACTCAAGACTTTTTCTGCATTCAATATGCACCATTCAAAGCCACATCATCACTTTTCAAACCTTTTCTGACTTCATTTGCTATTTTTCATGCATTTCATGATTTATTTTGAGCTAAGATGACCCTGAGATTGAAAAGCACTGCAAATGAACTCTGAAATGGTTGAAAATTGGCATGGTATCATAATTTCACCCACGTAGCATGTGCTAAAACGTTGAGAGGGTTACGGCAAAAACTGGATGCACTTCGTGTACGAACTGGACAATCTCTTTCGAACTGTCAGGGTTTTGGACGAAAACTCTTCTGTTACAAAATGATTTCAATTTTTTAAACATATTTGAACTCAAGACTTTTCCTGCATTCAATATGCACCATTCAAAGCCACATCATCAATTTTCAAACCTTTTCTGACTTCATTTGCTATTTTTCATGCATTTCATGATTTATTTTGAGCTAAGATGACCCTGAGATTGAAAAGCACTGCATATGAACTCTGAAATGGTTGAAAATTGGCAAGGTATCATAATTTCACCCACGTAGCATGTGCTAAAAAGTTGAGAGGGTTACGGCAAAAACTGGATGCACTTCGTGTATGAACTGGACAATCTCTTTCGAAGTATCAGGGTTTTGGACGAAAACTCTTCTGTTACGAAAGGATTTCAATTTTTTAAACATATTTGAACTCAAGACTTTTTCTGAATTCAATATGCACCATTCAAAGCCACATCATCACTTTTCAAACCTTTTCTGGCTTCATTTGCTATTTTTCATGTATTTCATGATTTATTTTGAGTTAAGATGACCCTGAGATTGAAAAGCACTGCAAATGAACTCTGAAATGGTTGAAAATTGGCATGGTATCATAATTTCACCCACGTAGCATGTGCTAAAAAGTTGAGTGGGTTACGGCAAAAACTGGATGCACTTCGTGTACGAACTGGACAATCTCTTTCGAAGTGTCAGTGTTTTCGACGAAAACTCTTCTGTTACAAAAGGGTTTCTATTTTTTAAACATATTTGAACTCAAGACTTTTTCTGCATTCAATATGCACCATTCAAAGCCACATCATCACTTTTCAAACCTTTTCTGACTTCATTTGCTATTTTTCATGCATTTCATGATTTATTTTGAGCTAAGATGACCCTGAGATTGAAAAGCACTGCAAATGAACTCTGAAATGGATGAAAATTGGTATGGTATCATAATTTCACCAACGTAGCATGTGCTAAAAAGTTGAGAGGGTTACGGCAAAAACTGGATGCACTTCGTGTACGAACTTGACAATCTCTTTCGAAGTGTCAGTGTTTTGGACGAAAACTCTTCTGTTACAAAAGGATTTCAATTTTTTAAACATATTTGAACTCAAGACTTTTTCTGCATTCAATATGCACCATTCAAAGCCACATCATCACTTTTCAAACCTTTTCTGACTTCAATTGCTATTTTTCATGCATTTCATGATTTATTTTGAGCTAAGATGACCCTGAGATTGTAAAGCACTGCAAATGAACTCTGAAATGGTTGAAAATTGGCATGGTATCATAATTTCACCCACGTAGCATGTGCTAAGAAGTTGAGAGGGTTACGGCAAAAACTGGATGCACTTCGTGTACGAACTGGACAATCTCTTTCGAAGTGTCAGTGTTTTGGACGAAAACTCTTCTGTTACAAAAGGATTTCAAGATTTTAAACATATTTGAACTCAAGACTTTTTCTGCATTCAATATGCACCATTCAAAGCCACATCATCACTTTTCAAACCTTTTCTGACTTCAATTGCTATTTTTCATGCATTTCATGATTTATTTTGAGCTAAGATGACCCTGAGATTGAAAAAGCACTGCAAATGAACTCTGAAATGGTTGAAAATTGGCATGGTATCATAATTTCACCCACGTAGCATGTGCTAAAAAGTTGAGAGGGTTACGGCAAAAACTGGATGCACTTCGTGTACGAACTGGACAATCTCTTTCAAAGTGTCAGGGTTTTGGACGAAAACTCTTCTGTTAGAAAAGGATTTCAATTTTTTAAACATATTTGAACTCAAGACTTTTTCTACATTCAATATGCACCATTCAAAGCCACATCATCACTTTTCAACCCTTTTCTGACTTCATTTGCTATTTTTCATGCATTTCATGATTTATTTTGAGCTAAGATGACCCTGAGATTGAAAAGCACTGCAAATGAACGCTGAAATGGTTGAAAATTGGCATGGTATCATAATTTCCCCCACGTAGCATGTGCTAAAAAGTTGAGTGGGTTACGGCAAAAACTGGATGCACTTCGTGTACGAACTAGACAATCTCTTTCGAAGTGTCAGGGTTTTGGACGAAAACTCTTCTGTTACAAAAGGATTTCAATTTTTTAAACATATTTGAACTCAAGACTTTTTCTGCGTTCATTATGCACCATTCAAAGCCACATCATCACTTTTCATACCTTTTCTGGCTTCATTTGCTATTTTTCATGCTTTTCATGATTTATTTTGACCTAATTTGACCCTGAGATTGAAAAGCCCTGCAAATGAACTCTGAAATGCTTGAAAATTGGCATGGTATCATAATTTCACCCACGTAGCATGTGCTAAAAAGTTGAGAGGGTTACGGCAAAAATTGGATGCACTTCGTGTACGAACTGGACAATCTCTTTCGAAGTGTCAGGGTTTTGAACGAAAACTCTTCTGTTACAAAAGGATTTCAATTTTTTAAACATATTTGAACTCAAGACTTTTTCTGCATTCAATATGCACCATTCAAAGCCACATCATCACTTCAAACCTTTTCTGGCTTCGTTTGCTATTTTTCATGCATTTCATGATTTATTTTGAGCTAAGATGACCCTGAGATTGAAAAGCACTGCAAATGAACTCTGAAATGGATGAAAATTGGCATGGTATCATAATTTCACCCACGTAGCATGTGCTAAAAAGTTGAGTGGGTTACGGCAAAAACTGGATGCACTTCGTGTACGAACTAGACAATCTCTTTCGAAGTGTCAGGGTTTTGGACGAAAACTCTTCTGTTACAAAAGGATTTCAATTTTTTAAACATATTTGAACTCAAGACTTTTTCTGCATTCAATATGCACCATTCAAAGCCACATCCTCACTTTTCAACCCTTTTCTGACTTCATTTGCAAATTTTCATGCATTTCATGATTTATTTTGAGCTAAGATGACCCTGAGATTGAAAAGCACTGCAAATGAACTCTGAAATGGTTGAAAATTGGCATGGTATCATAATTTCACCCACGTAGCATGTGCTAAAAAATTGAGTGGGTTACGGCAAAAACTGGATGCACTTCGTGTATGAACTGGACAATCTCTTTCGAAATGTCAGGGTTTTGGACGAAAACTCTTCTGTTACAAAAGGATTTCAATTTTTATACATATTTGAACTCAAGACTTTTTCTGCATTCAATATGCACCATTCAAAGCCACATCATCACTTTTCAAACCTTTTCTGACTTCATTTGCTATTTTTCATGCATTTCATGATTTATTTTGAGCTAAGATGACCCTGATATTGAAAAGCACTGCAAATGAACTCCGAAATGGTTGAAAATTGGCATCGTATCATAATTTCACCCACGTAGCATGTGCTAAAAAGTTGAGAGGGTTACGGCAAAAACTGGATGCACTTCGTGTACGAACTGGACAATCTCTTTCGAAGTGTCAGTGTTTTGGACGAAAACTCTTCTGCTACAAAAGGATTTCAATTTTTTAAACATATTTGAACTCAAGACTTTTTCTGCATTCAATATGCACCATTCAAAGCCACATCATCACTTTTCAAACCTTTTCTGACTTCATTTGCTATTTTTCATGCATTTCATGATTTATTTTGAGCTAAGATGACCCAGAGATTGAAAAGCGCTGCAAATGAACTCTGAAATGGTTGAAAATTGGCATGGTATCATAATTTCACACACGTAGCATGTGCTAAAAAGTTGAGAGGGTTACGGCAAAAACTGGATGCACTTTGTTTACGAACTGGACAATCTCTTTCAAAGTGTCAGGGTTTTGGACGAAAACTCTTCTGTTACAAAAGGATTTCAATTTTTTAAACATATTTCAACTCAATACTTTTTCGGCAATCAATATGCACCATTCAAAGCCACATCATCACTTTTCAACACTTTTCTGACTTCATTTGCTATTTTTCATGCATTTCATGATTTATTTTGAGCTAAGATGACCCAGAGATTGAAAAGTACTGCAAATGAACTCTGAAATGGTTGAAAATTGGCATGGTATCATAATTTCACACACGTAGCATGTGCTAAAAAGTTGAGAGGGTTACGGCAAAAACTGGATGCACTTTGTTTACGAACTGGACAATCTCTTTCGAAGTGTCAGGGTTTTGGACGAAAACTCTTCTGTTACAAAAGCAGTTCAATTTTTGAAACATATTTCAACTCAATACTCTTTCTGCATTCAATATGCACCATTCAAAGCCACATCATCACTTTTCAAACCTTTTCTGACTTCATTTGCTATTTTTCATGCATTTCATGATTTATTTTGACCTAAGATGACCCTGAGATTGAAAAGCACTGCAAATGAACTCTGAAATGGTTGAAAATTGGCATGGTATCATAATTTCACCCACGTAGCATGTGCTAAAAAGTTGAGAGGGTTACGGCAAAAAATGGATGCACTTCGTGTACGAACTGGAAAATCTCTTTCGATGTGTCATGGTTTTGGACGAAAACTCTTCTGTTACAAAAGGATTTCAATTTTTTAAACATATTTGAACTCAAGACTTTTTCTGAATTCAATATGCACCATTCAAAGCCACATCATCACTTTTCAACCCTTTTCTGGCTTCATTTGCTATTTTTCATGCATTTCATGATTTATTATGAGTTAAGATGACCCTGAGATTGAAAAGCACTGCAAATGAACTCTGAAATGGTTGAAAATTGGCATGGTATCATAATTTCACCCAAGTAGCATGTGCTAAAAAGTTGAGTGGGTTACGGAAAAAACTGGATGCACTTCGTGTACGAACTGGACAATCTCTTTCGAAGTGTGAGGGTTTTGGACGAAAACTCTTCTGTTACAAAAGGATTTCAATTTTTTAAACATTTTTGAACTCAAGACTTTTTCTGCGTTCAGCATGCACCATTCAAAGCCACATCATCACTTTTCATACCTTTTCTGACATCATTTGCTATTTTTCATGCATTTCATGATTTATTTTGACCTAAGATGACCCTGAGATTGAAAAGCACTGCAAATGAACTCTGAAATGGTTGAAAATTGGCATGGTATCATAATTTCACCCACGTAGCATGTGCTAAAAAGTTGAGAGGGTTACGGCAAAAATTGGATGCACTTCGTGTACGAACTGGACAATCTCTTTCGAAGTGTCAGGGTTTTGGACGAAAACTCTTCTGTTACAAAAGGATTTCAATTTTTTAAACATATTTGAACTCAAGACTTTTTCTGCATTCAATATGCACCATTCAAAGCCACATCATCACTTTTCAAACCTTTTCTGACTTCATTTGCTATTTTTCATGCATTTCATGATTTATTTTGAGCTAAGATGACCCTGAGATTGAAAAGCACAGCAAATGAACTCTGAAATGGTTGAAAATTGGCATGGTATCATATTTTCACCCACGTAGCATGTGCTAAAAAGTTGAGAGGGTTACGGCAAAAACTGGATGCACTTCGTGTACGACCTGGACAATCTCTTTCGAAGTGTCAGTGTTTTGGACGAAAACTCTTCTGTTACAAAAGGATTTCAATTTTTTAAACATATTTGAACTCAAGACTTTTTTTGCATTTAATATGCACCATTCATAGCCGCATCATCACTTTTCAAACCTTTTCTGACTTCATTTGCTATTTTTCATGCATTTCATGATTTATTTTGAGCTAAGATGACCCTGAGATTGAAAAGCACTGCAAATGAACTCTGAAATGGTTGAAAATTGGCATGGTATCATAATTTCACCCACGTAGCGTGTGCTAAAAAGTTGAGAGCGTTACGGCAAAAACTAGATGCACTTCGTGTACGAACTGGACAATCTCTTTCGAAGTGTCAGGGTTTTGGACGAAAACTCTTCTGTTACAAAAGGATTTCAATTTTTTAAACATTTTTGAACTCAAAACTTTTTCTACGTTCAACATGCACCATTCAAAGCCACATCATCACTTTTCATACCTTTTCTGACATCATTTGCTATTTTTCATGCATTTCATGATTTATTTTGACCCAAGATGACCATGAGATTGAAAAGCACTGCAAATGAACTCTGAAATGGTTGAAAATTGGCATGGTATCATAATTTCACCCACGTAGCATGTGCTAAAAAGTTGAGAGGGTTACGGCATAAATTGGATGCACTTCGTGTAGGAACTGGACAATCTCTTTCGAAGTGTCAGGGTTTTGGACGAAAACTCTTCTGTTACAAAAGGATTTCAAATTTTTAAACATATTTGAACTCAAGACTTTTTCTGCATTCAATATGCACCTTTCAAAGCCACATTATCACTTTTGAAACCTTTTCTGACTTCATTTGCTATTTTTCATGATTTTCATGATTTATTGTGACCTATGATGACTCTGAGATTGAAAAGCAGTGCAAATGAACTCTGAAATGGTTGAAAATTGGCATGGTATCATAATTTCACCGACGTAGCATGTGCTAAAAAGTTGAGAGGGTTACGGCAAAAACTGGATGCACTTAGTGTACGAACTGGACAATCTCTTTCGAAGTGTCAGTGCTTTGGACGAAAACTCTTCTGTTAGAAAAGGATTTCAATTTTTTAAACATATTTGAACTCAAGACTTTTTCTACATTCAATATGCACCATTCAAAGCCACATCATCACTTTTCAACCCTTTTCTGACTTCATTTGCTATTTTTCATGCATTTAATGATTTATTTTGAGCTAAGATGACCCTGAGATTGAAAAGCACTGCAAATGAACGCTGAAATGGTTGAAAATTGGCATGGTATAATAATTTCCCCCACGTAGCATGTGCTAAAAAGTTGAGTGGGTTACGGCAAAAACTGGATGCACTTCGTGTACGAACTAGACAATCTCTTTCGAAGTGTCAGGGTTTTGGACGAAAACTCTTCTGTTACAAAAGGATTTCAATTTTTTAAACATATTTGAACTCAAGACTTTTTCTGAATTCATTATGCACCATTCTGGCTTCATTTGCTATTTTTCATGCTTTTCATGATTTATTTTGACCTAATTTGACCCTGAGATTGAAAAGCACTGCAAATGAACTCTAAAATGCTTGAAAATTGGCATGGTATCATAATTTCACCCACGTAGCATGTGCTAAAAAGTTGAGAGGGTTACGGCAAAAATTGGATGCACTTCGTGTACGAACTGGACAATCTCTTTCGAAGTGTCAGGGTTTTGAACGAAAACTCTTCTGTTACAAAAGGATTTCAATTTTTTAAACATATTTGAACTCAAGACTTTTTCTGCATTCAATATGCACCTTTCAAAGCCACATTATCACTTTTGAAACCTTTTCTGACTTCATTTGCTATTTTTCAAGAATTTCATGATTTATTGTGACCTAAGATGACTCTGAGATTGAAAAGCACTGCAAATGAACTCTGAAATGGTTGAAAATTGGCATGGTATCATAATTTCACCGACGTAGCATGTGCTAAAAAGTTGAGAGGGTTACGGCAAAAACTGGATGCACTTCGTGTACGAACTGGACAAGCTTTTTCGAAGTGTCACCGTTTTGGACGAAAACTCTTTTGTTACAAAAGGATTTCAATTTTTTAAACATATTTGAACTCAAGACTTTTTCTGCATTCAATATGCACCATTCAAAGCCACATCATCACTTCAAACCTTTTCTGGCTTCGTTTGCTATTTTTCATGCATTTCATAATTTATATTAAGCTAAGATGACCCTGAGATTGAAAAGCACTGCAAATGAACTCTGAAATGGATGAAAATTGGCATGGTATCATAATTTCACCCACGTAGCATGTGCTAAAAAGTTGAGTGGGTTACGCAAAAACTGGATGCACTTCGTGTACGAACTGGACAATCTCTTTCGAAGTGTTAGTGTTTTGGACGAAAACTCTTCTGTTACAAAAGGATTTCAATTTTTTAAACATATTTGAACTCAAGACTTTTTCTGCATTCAATATGCACCATTCAAAGCCACATCCTCACTTTTCAACCCTTTTCTGACTTCATTTGCAAATTTTCATGCATTTCATGATTTATTTTGAGCTAAGATGACCCTGAGATTGAAAAGCACTGCAAATGAACTCTGAAATGGTTGAAAATTGGCATGGTATCATAATTTCACCCACGTAGCATGTGCTAAAAAATTGAGTGGGTTACGGCAAAAACTGGATGCACTTCGTGTATGAACTGGACAATCTCTTTCGAAATGTCAGGGTTTTGGACGAAAACTCTTCTGTTACAAAAGGATTTCAATTTTTATACATATTTGAACTCAAGACTTTTTCTGCATTCAATATGCACCATTCAAAGCCACATCATCACTTTTCAAACCTTTTCTGACTTCATTTGCTATTTTTCATGCATTTCATGATTTATTTTGAGCTAAGATGACCCTGATATTGAAAAGCACTGCAAATGAACTCCGAAATGGTTGAAAATTGGCATGGTATCATAATTTCACCCACGTAGCATGTGCTAAAAAGTTGAGAGGGTTACGGCAAAAACTGGATGCACTTCGTGTACGAACTGGACAATCTCTTTCGAAGTGTCAGTGTTTTGGACGAAAACTCTTCTGCTACAAAAGGATTTCAATTTTTTAAACATATTTGAACTCAAGACTTTTTCTGCATTCAATATGCACCATTCAAAGCCACATCATCACTTTTCAAACCTTTTCTGACTTCATTTGCTATTTTTCATGCATTTCATGATTTATTTTGAGCTAAGATGACCCAGAGATTGAAAAGCGCTGCAAATGAACTCTGAAATGGTTGAAAATTGGCATGGTATCATAATTTCACACATGTAGCATGTGCTAAAAAGTTGAGAGGGTTTCGGCAAAAACTGGATGCACTTTGTTTACGAACTGGACAATCTCTTTCAAAGTGTCAGGGTTTTGGACGAAAACTCTTCTGTTGCAAAAGGATTTCAATTTTTTAAACATATTTCAACTCAATACTTTTTCGGCAATCAATATGCACCATTCAAAGCCACATCATCACTTTTCAACACTTTTCTGACTTCATTTGCTATTTTTCATGCATTTCATGATTTATTTTGAGCTAAGATGACCCAGAGATTGAAAAGTACTGCAAATGAACTCTGAAATGGTTGAAAATTGGCATGGTATCATAATTTCACACACGTAGCATGTGCTAAAAAGTTGAGAGGGTTACGGCAAAAACTGGATGCACTTTGTTTACGAACTGGACAATCTCTTTCGAAGTGTCAGGGTTTTGGACGAAAACTCTTCTGTTACAAAAGCACTTCAATTTTTGAAACATATTTCAACTCAATACTTTTTTCTGCATTCAATATGCACCATTCAAAGCCACATCATCACTTTTCAAACCTTTTCTGACTTCATTTGCTATTTTTCATGCATTTCATGATTTATTTTGAGCTAAGATGACCCAGAGATTGAAAAGGACTGCAAATGAACTCTGAAATGGTTGAAAATTGGCATGGTATCATAATTTCACACACGTAGCATGTGCTAAAAAGTTGAGAGGGTTACGGCAAAAACTGGATGCACTTTGTTTACGAACTGGACAATCTCTTTCGAAGTGTCAGGGTTTTGGACGAAAACTCTTCTGTTACAAAAGGACTTCAATTTTTGAAACATATTTCAACTCAATACTTTTTCTGCATTCAATATGCACCATTCAAAGCCACATCATCACTTTTCAAACCTTTTCTGACTACATTTGCTATTTTTCATGCATTTCATGATTTATTTTGACCTAAGATGACCCTGAGATTGAAAAGCACTGCAAATGAACTCTGAAATGGTTGAAAATTGGCATGGTATCATAATTTCACCCACGTAGCATGTGCTAAAAAGTTGAGAGGGTTACGGCAAAAACTGGATGCACTTCGTGTACGAACTGGAAAATCTCTTTCGATGTGTCATGGTTTTGGACGAAAACTCTTCTGTTACAAAAGGATTTCAATTTTTTAAACATATTTGAACTCAAGACTTTTTCTGAATTCAATATGCACCATTCAAAGCCACATCATCACTTTTCAACCCTTTTCTGGCTTCATTTGCTATTTTTCATGCATTTCATGATTTATTATGAGTTAAGATGACCCTGAGATTGAAAAGCACTGCAAATGAACTCTGAAATGGTTGAAAATTGGCATGGTATCATAATTTCACCCAAGTAGCATGTGCTAAAAAGTTGAGTGGGTTACGGCAAAAACTGGATGCACTTCGTGTACGAACTGGACAATCTCTTTCGAAGTGTGAGGGTTTTGGACGAAAACTCTTCTGTTACAAAAGGATTTCAATTTTTTAAACATTTTTGAACTCAAGACTTTTTCTGCGTTCAGCATGCACCATTCAAAGCCACATCATCACTTTTCATACCTTTTCTGACATCATTTGCTATTTTTCATGCATTTCATGATTTATTTTGACCTAAGATGACCCTGAGATTGAAAAGCACTGCAAATGAACTCTGAAATGGTTGAAAATTGGCATGGTATCATAATTTCACCCACGTAGCATGTGCTAAAAAGTTGAGAGGGTTACGGCAAAAATTGGATGCACTTCGTGTACGAACTGGACAATCTCTTTCGAAGTGTCAGGGTTTTGGACGAAAACTCTTCTGTTACAAAAGGATTTCAATTTTTTAAACATATTTGAACTCAAGACTTTTTCTGCATTCAATATGCACCATTCAAAGCCACATCATCACTTTTCAAACCTTTTCTGACTTCATTTGCTATTTTTCATGCATTTCATGATTTATTTTGAGCTAAGATGACCCTGAGATTGAAAAGCACAGCAAATGAACTCTGAAATGGTTGAAAATTGGCATGGTATCATAATTTCACCCACGTAGCATGTGCTAAAAAGTTGAGAGGGTTACGGCAAAAACTGGATGCACTTCGTGTACGAACTGGACAATCTCTTTCGAAGTGTCAGTGTTTTGGACGAAAACTCTTCTGTTACAAAAGGATTTCAATTTTTTAAACATATTTGAAATCAAGACTTTTTTTGCATTTAATATGCACCATTCATAGCCGCATCATCACTTTTCAAACCTTTTCTGACTTCATTTGCTATTTTTCATGCATTTCATGATTTATTTTGAGCTAAGATGACCCTGAGATTGAAAAGCACTGCAAATGAACTCTGAAATGGTTGAAAATTGGCATGGTATCATAATTTCACCCACGTAGCGTGTGCTAAAAAGTTGAGAGGGTTACGGCAAAAACTAGATGCACTTCGTGTACGAACTGGACAATCTCTTTCGAAGTGTCAGGGTTTTGGACGAAAACTCTTCTGTTACAAAAGGATTTCAATTTTTTAAACATTTTTGAACTCAAGACTTTTTCTACGTTCAACATGCACCATTCAAAGCCACATCATCACTTTTCATACCTTTTCTGACATCATTTGCTATTTTTCATGCATTTCATGATTTATTTTGACCCAAGATGACCATGAGATTGAAAAGCACTGCAAATGAACTCTGAAATGGTTGAAAATTGGCATGGTATCATAATTTCACCCACGTAGCATGTGCTAAAAAGTTGAGAGGGTTACGGCATAAATTGGATGCACTTCGTGTAGGAACTGGACAATCTCTTTCGAAGTGTCAGGGTTTTGGACGAAAACTCTTCTGTTACAAAAGGATTTCAAATTTTTAAACATATTTGAACTCAAAACTTTTTCTGCATTCAATATGCACCTTTCAAAGCCACATTATCACTTTTGAAACCTTTTCTGACTTCATTTGCTATTTTTCATGATTTTCATGATTTATTGTGACCTATGATGACTCTGAGATTGAAAAGCAGTGCAAATGAACTCTGAAATGGTTGAAAATTGGCATGGTATCATAATTTCACCGACGTAGCATGTGCTAAAAAGTTGAGAGGGTTACGGCAAAAACTGGATGCACTTAGTGTACGAACTGGACAATCTTTTTCTAAGTGTCAGGGTTTTGGACGAAAACTCTTCTGTTACAAAAGGATTTCAATTTTTTAAACATATTTGAACTCAAGACTTTTTCTGCATTCAATATGCACCATTCAAAGCCACATCATCACTTTTCAAACCTTTTCTGACTTCATTTGCTATTTTTCATGCATTTCATGATTTATTTTGAGCTAAGATGACCCTGAGATTGAAAAGCACTGCAAATGAACTCTGAAATGGTTGAAAATTGGCATGGTATCATAATTTCACCCACGTAGCATGTGCTAAAAAGTTGAGAGGGTTACGGCAAAAACTGGATGCACTTCGTGTACGAACTGGACAATCTCTTTCGAAGTGTCAGTGTTTTGGACGAAAACTCTTCTGTTACAAAAGGATTTCAATTTTTTAAACATATTTGAACTCAAGACTTTTTTTGCATTTAATATGCACCATTCATAGCCGCATCATCACTTTTCAAACCTTTTCTGACTTCATTTGCTATTTTTCATGCATTTCATGATTTATTTTGAGCTAAGATGACCCTGAGATTGAAAAGCACTGCAAATGAACTCTGAAATGGTTGAAAATTGGCATGGTATCATAATTTCACCCACGTAGCGTGTGCTAAAAAGTTGAGAGGGTTACGGCAAAAACTAGATGCACTTCGTGTACGAACTGGACAATCTCTTTCGAAGTGTCAGGGTTTTGGACGAAAACTCTTCTGTTACAAAAGGATTTCAATTTTTTAAACATTTTTGAACTCAAGACCTTTTCTACGTTCAACATGCACCATTCAAAGCCACATCATCACTTTTCATACCTTTTCTGACATCATTTGCTATTTTTCATGCATTTCATGATTTATTTTGACCCAAGATGACCATGAGATTGAAAAGCACTGCAAATGAACTCTGAAATGGTTGAAAATTGGCATGGTATCATAATTTCACCCACGTAGCATGTGCTAAAAAGTTGAGAGGGTTACGGCATAAATTGGATGCACTTCGTGTAGGAACCGGACAATCTCTTCCGAAGTGTCAGGGTTTTGGACGAAAACTCTTCTGTTACAAAAGGATTTCAATTTTTAAAACATATTTGAACTCAAGACTTTTTCTGCATTCAATATGCACCTTTCAAAGCCACATTATCACTTTTGAAACCTTTTCTGACTTCATTTGCTATTTTTCATGATTTTCATGATTTATTGTGACCTATGATGACTCTGAGATTGAAAAGCAGTGCAAATGAACTCTGAAATGGTTGAAAATTGGCATGGTATCATAATTTCACCGACGTAGCATGTGCTAAAATGTTGAGAGGGTTACGGCAAAAACTGGATGCACTTCGTGTACGAACTGGACAATCTTTTTCTAAGTGTCAGGGTTTTGGACGAAAACTCTTCTGTTACAAAGGGATTTCAATTTTTTAAACATATTTGAACTCAAGACTTTTTCTGCATTCAATATGCACCATTCAAAGCCACATCATCACTTCAAACCTTTTCTGGATTCATTTGCTATTTTTCATGCATTTCATGATTTATTTTGAGCTAAGATGACCCTGAGATTGAAAAGCACTGGAAATGAACTCTGCAATGGTTGAAAATTGGCATGGTATCATAATTTCACCCACGTAGCATGTGCTAAAAAGTTGAGAGGGTTACGGCAAAAACTAGATGCACTTTGTGTACGAACTGGACAATCTCTTTCGAAGTGTCAGGGTTTTGGACGAAAACTCTTCTGTTACAAAAGGATTTCAATTTTTTAAACATATTTGAACTCAAGACTTTTTCTGCATTCAATATGCACCATTCAAAGCCACATCATCACTTTTCAAACCTTTTCTGAATTCAATTGCTATTTTTCATGCATTTCATGATTTATTTTGAGCTAAGATGACCCTGAGATTGAAAAGCACTGCAAATGAACTCTGAAATGCTTGAAAATTGGCATGGCATCATAATTTCAACCACGTAGCATGTGCTAAAAAGGTGAGAGGGTTACGGCAAAAACTGGATGCACTTCGTGTACGAACTGGACAATCTCTTTCGAAGTGTGAGGGTTTTGGACGAAAACTCTTCTGTTAGAAAAGGATTTCAATTTTTTAAACATATTTGAACTCAAGACTTTTTCTGCATTCAATATGCACCTTTCAAAGCCACATCATCACTTTTCAAACTTTTTCTGACTTCATTTGCTATTTTTCATGCATTTCATGATTTATTTTGAGCTAAGATGACTCTGAGATTGAAAAGCACTGCAAATGAACTCTGAAATGGTTAAAAATTGGCATGGTATCATAATTTCACCCACGTAGCATGTGCTAAAAAGTTGAGAGGGTTACAGCAAAAACTGGATGCACTTCGTGTATGAACTGGACAATCTCTTTTGAAGTGTCAGGGTTTTGGACGAAAACTCTTCTGTTACAAAAGGATTTCAATTTTTTAAACATATTTGAACTCAAGACTTTTTCTGCATTCAATATGCACCATTCAAAGTCACATCATCACTTTTCAACCCTTTTGTGACTTCATTTGCTATTTTTCATGCATTTCTTGATTTATTTTGAGCTAAGATGACCCTGAGATTGAAAAGCACTGCAAATGAACTCTAAAATGGTTGAAAATTGGCATGGTATCATAATTTCACCCATGTAGCATGTGCTAAAAAGTTGAGTGGGTTACGGCAAAAACTGGATGCACTTCGTGTACGAACTGGACAATCTCTTTCGAAGTGTCAGGGTTTTGGATGAAAACTCTTCTGTTACAAAAGGATTTCAATTTTTTTTAACATTTTTGAACTCAAGACTTTTTCTGCGTTCAACATGCACCATTCAAAGCCACATCATCACTTTTCATACCTTTTCTGACATCATTTGCTATTTTTCATGCATTTCATGATTTATTTTGACCTAAGATGACCCTGAGATTGAAAAGCACTGCAAATGAACTCTGAAATGGTTGAAAATTGGCATGGTATAACAATTTCACCCACGTAGCATGTGCTAAAAAGTTGAGAGGGTTGCGGCAAAAATTGGATGCACTTGGTGTACGAACTGGACAATCGCTTTCGAAGTGTCAGGGTTTTGGACGAAAACTCTTCTGTTACAAAAGGATTTCAATTTTATAAACATAATTAAACTCAAGACTTTTTCTGCGTTCAACATGCACCATTCAAAGCCACATCATCACTTTTCATACCTTTTCTGACATCATTTGCTATTTTTCATGCATTTCATGATTTATTTTGAGCTAAGATGACCCTGAGATTGAAAAGCACTGCAAATGAACTCTAAAATGGTTGAAAATTGGCGTGGTATCACAATTTGACCCACGTAGCATGTGCTAAAAAGTTGAGAGGGTTGCGGCAAAAATTGGATGCACTTCGTGTACGAACTGGACAATCTCTTTCGAAGTGTCAGGGTTTTGGACGAAAACTCTTCTGTTACAAAAGGATTTCAATTTTTTTAATATATTTGAACTCAAGACTTTTTCTGCATTCAATATGCACCTTTCAAAGCCACATCATCACTTTTGAAACCTTTTCTAACTTCATTTGCTATTTTTCATGAATTTCATGATTTATTTTGAGCTAAGATGACCCCGAGATTGAAAATCACTGTAAATGAACTCTGAAATGGATGAAAATTGGCATGGTATCATAATTTCACCCACGTAGCATGTGCCAAAAAGTTGAGAGGGTTACGGCAAAAACTGGATGCACTTCGTGTACGAACTGGACAATCTCTTTCGAAGTGTCAGTGTTTTGGACGAAAACTCTTCTGTTACAAAAGGATTTCAATTTTTCAAACATATTTGAACTCAAGACTTTTTCTGCATTCAATATGCACCATTCAAAGCGACATCATCACTTTTCAAACCTTTTTTGACTTCATTTGCTATTTTTCATGCATTTCATGATTTATTTTGAGCTAAGATGACACTGAGATTGAAAAGCACTGCAAATGAACTCTGAAATGGATGAAAATTGGCATGGTATCATAATTTCACCAACGTAGCATGTGCTAAAAAGTTGAGAGGGTTACGGCAAAAACTGGATGCACTTCGTGTACGTACTTGACAATCTCTTTCGAAGTGTCAGTGTTTTGGACGAAAACTCTTCTATTACAAAAGGATTTCAATTTTTTAAACATATTTGAACTCAAGACTTTTTCTGCATTCAATATGCACCATTCAAAGCCACATCATCACTTTTCAAACCTTTTCTGACTTCAATTGCTATTTTTCATGCATTTCATGATTTATTTTGAGCTAAGATGACCCTGAGATTGTAAAGCACTGCAAATGAACTCTGAAATGGTTGAAAATTGGCATGGTATCATAATTTCACCCACGTAGCATGTGCTAAAAAGTTGAGAGGGTTACGGCAAAAACTGGATGCACTTCGTGTACGAACTGGACAATCTCTTTCGAAGTGTCAGTGTTTTGGACGAAAACTCTTCTGTTACAAAAGGATTTCAAGTTTTTAAACATATTTGAACTCAAGACTTTTTCTGCATTCAATATGCACCATTCAAAGCCACATCATCACTTTTCAAACCTTTTCTGACTTCAATTGCTATTTTTCATGCATTTCATGATTTATTTTGAGCTAAGATGACCCTGAGATTGAAAAAGCACTGCAAATGAACTCTGAAATGGTTGAAAATTGGCATGGTATCATAATTTCACCCACGTAGCATGTGCTAAAAAGTTGAGAGGGTTACGGCAAAAACTGGATGCACTTCGTGTACGAACTGGACAATCTCTTTCGAAGTGTCAGGGTTTTGGACGAAAACTCTTCTGTTAGAAAAGGATTTCAATTTTTTAAACATATTTTAACTCAAGACTTTTTCTGCATTCAATATGCACCATTCAAAGCCACATAATCACTTTTCAACCCTTTTCTCACTTCATTTGCTATTTTTCATGCATTTCATGATTTATTTTGAGCTAAGATGACCCTGAGATTGAAAAGCACTGCAAATGAACGCTGAAATGGTTGAAAATTGGCATGGTATCATAATTTCCCCCACGTAGCATGTGCTAAAAAGTTGAGTGGGTTACGGCAAAAACTGGATGCACTTCGTGTACGAACTGGACAATCTCTTTCGAAGTGTCAGTGTTTTGGACGAAAACTCTTCTGTTACAAAAGGATTTCAATTTTTTAAACATATTTGAACTCAAGAATTTTTCTGCGTTCATTATGCACCATTCAAAGCCACATCATCACTTTTCATACCTTTTCTGGCTTCATTTGCTATTTTTCATGCTTTTCATCATTTATTTTGACCTAATTTGACCCTGAGATGGAAAAGCACTGCAAATGAACTCTGAAATGCTTGAAAATTGGCATGGTATCATAATTTCACCCACGTAGCATGTGCTAAAAAGTTGAGAGGGTTACGGCAAAAATTGGATGCACTTCGTGTACGAACTGGACAATCTCTTTCGAAGTGTCAGGGTTTTGAACGAAAACTCTTCTGTTACAAAAGGATTTCAATTTTTTAAACATATTTGAACTCAAGACTTTTTCTGCATTCAATATGCACCTTTCAAAGCCACATTATCACTTTTGAAACCTTTTCTGACTTCATTTGCTATTTTTCAAGAATTTCATGATTTATTGTGACCTAAGATGACTCTGAGATTGAAAAGCACTGCAAATGAACTCTGAAATGGTTGAAAATTGGCATGGTATCATAATTTCACCGACGTAGCATGTGCTAAAAAGTTGAGAGGGTTACGGCAAAAACTGGATGCACTTCGTGTACGAACTGGACAAGCTTTTTCGAAGTGTCACCGTTTTGGATGAAAACTCTTTTGTTACAAAAGGATTTCAATTTTTTAAACATATTTGAACTCAAGACTTTTTCTGCATTCAATATGCACCATTCAAAGCCACATCATCACTTCAAACCTTTTCTGGCTTCGTTTGCTATTTTTCATGCATTTCATGATTTATTTTGAGCTAAGATGACCCTGAGATTGAAAAGCACTGCAAATGAACTCTGAAATGGATGAAAATTGGCATGGTATCATAATTTCACCCACGTAGCATGTGCTAAAAAGTTGAGTGGGTTACGCAAAAACTGGATGCACTTCGTGTACGAACTGGACAATCTCTTTCGAAGTGTTAGTGTTTTGGACGAAAACTCTTCTGTTACAAAAGGATTTCAATTTTTTAAACATATTTGAACTCAAGACTTTTTCTGCATTCAATATGCACCATTCAAAGCCACATCCTCACTTTTCAAACCTTTTCTGACTTCATTTTCTAATTTTCATGCATTTCATGATTTATTTTGAGCTAAGATGACCCTGAGATTGAAAAGCACTGCAAATGAACTCTGAAATGGTTGAAAATTGGCATGGTATCATAATTTCACCCACGTAGCATGTGCTAAAAAATTGAGTGGGTTACGGCAAAAACTGGATGCACTTCGTGTATGAACTGGACAATCTCTTTCGAAATGTCAGGGTTTTGGACGAAAACTCTTCTGTTACAAAAGGATTTCAATTTTTATACATATTTGAACTCAAGACTTTTTCTGCATTCAATATGCACCATTCAAAGCCACATCATCACTTTTCAAACATTTTCTGACTTCATTTGCTATTTTTCATGCATTTCATGATTTATTTTGAGCTAAGATGACCCTGATATTGAAAAGCACTGCAAATGAACTCCGAAATGGTTGAAAATTGGCATGGTATCATAATTTCACCCACGTAGCATGTGCTAAAAAGTTGAGAGGGTTACGGCAAAAACTGGATGCAATTCGTGTACGAACTGGACAATCTCTTTCGAAGTGTCAGTGTTTTGGACGAAAACTCTTCTGCTACAAAAGGATTTCAATTTTTTAAACATATTTGAACTCAAGACTTTTTCTGCATTCAATATGCACCATTCAAAGCCACATCATCACTTTTCAAACATTTTCTGACTTCATTTGCTATTTTTCATGCATTTCATGATTTATTTTGAGCTAAGATGACCCTGATATTGAAAAGCACTGCAAATGAACTCCAAAATGGTTGAAAATTGGCATGGTATCATAATTTCACCCACGTAGCATGTGCTAAAAAGTTGAGAGGGTTACGGCAAAAACTGGATGCACTTCGTGTACGAACTGGACAATCTCTTTCGAAGTGTCAGTGTTTTGGACGAAAACTCTTCTGCTACAAAAGGATTTCAATTTTTTAAACATATTTGAACTCAAGACTTTTTCTGCATTCAATATGCACCATTCAAAGCCACATCCTCACTTTTCAAACCTTTTCTGACTTCATTTTCTAATTTTCATGCATTTCATGATTTATTTTGAGCTAAGATGACCCTGAGATTGAAAAGCACTGCAAATGAACTCTGAAATGGTTGAAAATTGGCATGGTATCATAATTTCACCCACGTAGCATGTGCTAAAAAATTGAGTGGGTTACGGCAAAAACTGGATGCACTTCGTGTATGAACTGGACAATCTCTTTCGAAATGTCAGGGTTTTGGACGAAAACTCTTCTGTTACAAAAGGATTTCAATTTTTATACATATTTGAACTCAAGACTTTTTCTGCATTCAATATGCACCATTCAAAGCCACATCATCACTTTTCAAACATTTTCTGACTTCATTTGCTATTTTTCATGCATTTCATGATTTATTTTGAGCTAAGATGACCCTGATATTGAAAAGCACTGCAAATGAACTCCGAAATGGTTGAAAATTGGCATGGTATCATAATTTCACCCACGTAGCATGTGCTAAAAAGTTGAGAGGGTTACGGCAAAAACTGGATGCAATTCGTGTACGAACTGGACAATCTCTTTCGAAGTGTCAGTGTTTTGGACGAAAACTCTTCTGCTACAAAAGGATTTCAATTTTTTAAACATATTTGAACTCAAGACTTTTTCTGCATTCAATATGCACCATTCAAAGCCACATCATCACTTTTCAAACATTTTCTGACTTCATTTGCTATTTTTCATGCATTTCATGATTTATTTTGAGCTAAGATGACCCTGATATTGAAAAGCACTGCAAATGAACTCCAAAATGGTTGAAAATTGGCATGGTATCATAATTTCACCCACGTAGCATGTGCTAAAAAGTTGAGAGGGTTACGGCAAAAACTGGATGCACTTCGTGTACGAACTGGACAATCTCTTTCGAAGTGTCAGTGTTTTGGACGAAAACTCTTCTGCTACAAAAGGATTTCAATTTTTTAAACATATTTGAACTCAAGACTTTTTCTGCATTCAATATGCACCATTCAAAGCCACATCCTCACTTTTCAAACCTTTTCTGACTTCATTTTCTAATTTTCATGCATTTCATGATTTATTTTGAGCTAAGATGACCCTGAGATTGAAAAGCACTGCAAATGAACTCTGAAATGGTTGAAAATTGGCATGGTATCATAATTTCACCCACGTAGCATGTGCTAAAAAATTGAGTGGGTTACGGCAAAAACTGGATGCACTTCGTGTATGAACTGGACAATCTCTTTCGAAATGTCAGGGTTTTGGACGAAAACTCTTCTGTTACAAAAGGATTTCAATTTTTAAACATATTTGAACTCAAGACTTTTTCTGCATTCAATATGCACCATTCAAAGCCACATCATCACTTTTCAAACATTTTCTGACTTCATTTGCTATTTTTCATGCATTTCATGATTTATTTTGAGCTAAGATGACCCTGATATTGAAAAGCACTGCAAATGAACTCCGAAATGGTTGAAAATTGGCATGGTATCATAATTTCACCCACGTAGCATGTGCTAAAAAGTTGAGAGGGTTATGGCAAAAACTGGATGCACTTCGTGTACGAACTGGACAATCTCTTTCGAAGTGTCAGTGTTTTGGACGAAAACTCTTCTGCTACAAAAGGATTTCAATTTTTTAAACATATTTGAACTCAAGACTTTTTCTGCATTCAGTATGCACCATTCAAAGCCACATCATCACTTTTGAAACCTTTTCTGACTTCATTTGCTATTTTTCATGCATTTCATGATTTATTTTGAGCTAAGATGACCCAGAGATTGAAAAGCACTGCAAATGAACTCTGAAATGGTTGAAAATTGGCATGGTATCATAATTTCACACACGTTGCATGTGCTAAAAAGTTGAGAGGGTTACGGCAAAAACTGGATGCACTTTGTTTACGAACTGGACAATCTCTTTCGAAGTGTCAGGGTTTTGGACGAAAACTCTTCTGTTACAAAAGGATTTCAATTTTTTAACCATATTTCAACTCAATACTTTTTCGGCAATCAATATGCACCATTCAAAGCCACATCCTCACTTTTCAACACTTTTCTGACTTCATTTGCTATTTTTCATGCATTTCATGATTTATTTTGAGCTAAGATGACCCAGAGATTGAAAAGCACTGCAAATGAACTCTGAAATGGTTGAAAATTGGCATGGTATCATAATTTCACACACGTAGCATGTGCTAAAAAGTTGAGAGGGTTACGGCAAAAACTGGATGCACTTTGTTTACGAACTGGACAATCTCTTTCGAAGTGTCAGGGTTTTGGACGAAAACTCTTCTGTTACAAAAGGATTTCAATTTTTTAAACATATTTCAACTCAATACTTTTTCGGCAATCAATATGCACCATTCAAAGCCACATCCTCACTTTTCAACACTTTTCTGACTTCATTTGCTATTTTTCATGCATTTCATGATTTATTTTGAGCTAAGATGACCCAGAGATTGAAAAGCACTGCAAATGAACTCTGAAATGGTTGAAAATTGGCATGGTATCATAATTTCACACACGTAGCATGTGCTAAAAAGTTGAGAGGGTTACGGCAAAAACTGGATGCACTTTGTTTACGAACTGGACAATCTCTTTCGAAGTGTCAGGGTTTTGGACGAAAACTCTTCTGTTACAAAAGGATTTCAATTTTTGAAACATATTTCAACTCAATACTTTTTCTGCATTCAATATGCACCATTCAAAGCCACATCATCACTTTTCAAACCTTTTCTGACTTCATTTGCTATTTTTCATGCATTTCATGATTTATTTTGACCTAAGATGACCCTGAGATTGAAAAGCACTGCAAATGAACTCTGAAATGGTTGAAAATTGGCATGGTATCAAAAATTTCACCCACGTAGCATGTGCTAAAAAGTTGAGAGGGTTACGGCAAAAACTGGATGCACTTCGTGTACGAACTGGACAATCTCTTTCGATGTGTCACGGTTTTGGACGAAAACTCTTTTGTTACAAAAGGATTTCAATTTTTTAAACATATTTGAACTCAAGACTTTTTCTGAATTCAATATGCACCATTCAAAGCCACATCATCACTTTTCAACCCTTTTCTGGCTTCATTTGCTATTTTTCATGCATTTCATGATTTATTATGAGTTAAGATGACCCTGAGATTGAAAAGCACTGCAAATGAACTCTGAAATGGTTGAAATTGGCAAGGTATCATAATTTCACCCAAGTAGCATGTGCTAAAAAGTTGAGTGGGTTACGGCAAAAACTGGATGCACTTCGTGTACGAACTGGACAATCTCTTTCGAAGTGTGAGGGTTTTGGACGAAAACTCTTCTGTTACAAAAGGATTTCAATTTTTGAAACATTTTTGAACTCAAGACTTTTTCTGCGTTCAGCATTCACCATTCAAAGCCACATCATCACTTTTCATACCTTTTCTGACATCATTTGCTATTTTTCATGCATTTCATGATTTATTTTGACCTAAGATGACCCTAAGATTGAAAAGCACTGCAAATGAACTCTGAAATGGTTGAAAATTGGCATGGTATCATAATTTCACCCACGTAGCATGTGCTAAAAAGTTGAGAGGGTTACGGCAAAAACTGGATGCACTTCGTGTACGAACTGGACAATCTCTTTCGAAGTGTCAGTGTTTTGGACGAAAACTCTTCTGTTACAAAAGGATTTCAATTTTTTAAACATATTTGAACTCAAGACTTTTTTTGCATTTAATATGCACCATTCATAGCCGCATCATCACTTTTCAAACCTTTTCTGACTTCATTTGCTATTTTTCATGCATTTCATGATTTATTTTGAGCTAAGATGACCCTGAGATTGAAAAGCACTGCAAACGAACTCTGAAATGGTTGAAAATTGGCATGGTATCATAATTTCACCCACGTAGCTTGTGCTAAAAATTTGAGAGGGTTACGGCAAAAACTAGATGCACTTCGTGTACGAACTGGACAATCTCTTTCGAAGTGTCAGGGTTTTGGACGAAAACTCTTCTGTTACAAAAGGATTTCAATTTTTTAAACATTTTTGAACTCAAGACTTTTTCTACGTTCAACATGCACCATTCAAAGCCACATCATCACTTTTCATACCTTTTCTGACATCATTTGCTATTTTTCATGCATTTCATGATTTATTTTGACCCAAGATGACCATGAGATTGAAAAGCACTGCAAATAAACTCTGAAATGGTTGAAAATTGGCATGGTATCATAATTTCACCTACGTAGCATGTGCTAAAAAGTTGAGAGGGTTACGGCATAAATTGGATGCACTTCGTGTAGGAACTGGACAATCTCTTTCGAAGTGTCAGGGTTTTGGACGAAAACTCTTCTGTTACAAAAGGATTTCAATTTTTTAAACATATTTGAACTCAAGACTTTTTCTGCATTCAATATGCACCTTTCAAAGCCACATTATCACTTTTGAAACCTTTTCTGACTTCATTTGCTATTTTTCATGATTTTCATGATTTATTGTGACCTATGATGACTCTGAGATTGAAAAGCAGTGCAAATGAACTCTGAAATGTTGAAAATTGGCATGGTATCATAATTTCACCGACGTAGCATGTGCTAAAAAGTTGAGAGGGTTACGGCAAAAACTGGATGCACTTCGTGTACGAACTGGACAATCTTTTTCTAAGTGTCAGGGTTTTGGACGAAAACTCTTCTGTTACAAAAGGATTTCAATTTTTTAAACATATTTGAACTCAAGACTTTTTCTGCATTCAATATGCACCATTCAAAGCCACATCATCACTTCAAACCTTTTCTGGATTCATTTGCTATTTTTCATGCATTTCATGATTTATTTTGAGCTAAGATGACCCTGAGATTGAAAAGCACTGCAAATGAACTCTGAAATGGTTGAAAATTGGCATGGTATCATAATTTCACCCACGTAGCATGTGCTAAAAAGTTGAGAGGGTTACGGCAAAAACTGGATGCACTTCGTGTACGAACTGGACAATCTCTTTTGAAGTGTCAGGGTTTTGGACGAAAACTCTTCTGTTACAAAAGGATTTCAATTTTTTAAACATATTTGAACTCAAGACTTTTTCTGCATTCAATATGCACCATTCAAAGTCACATCATCACTTTTCAACCCTTTTCTGACTTCATTTGCTATTTTTCATGCATTTCTTTATTTATTTTGAGCTAAGATGACCCTGAGATTGAAAAGCACTGCAAATGAACTCTGAAATGGTTGAAAATTGGCATGGTATCATAATTTCACCCTTGTAGCATGTGCTAAAAAGTTGTGTGGGTTACGGCAAAAACTGGATGCACTTCGTGTACGAACTGGACAATCTCTTTCGAAGTGTCAGGGTTTTGGACGAAAACTCTTCTGTTACAAAAGGATTTCAATTTTTTTAACATTTTTGAACTCAAGACTTTTTGTACGTTCAACATGCACCATTCAAAGCCACATCATCACTTTTCATACCTTTTCTGACATCATTTGCTATTTTTCATGCATTTCATGATTTATTTTGACCTAAGATGACCCTGAGATTGAAAAGCACTGCAAATGAACTCTGAAATGGTTGAAAATTGGCATGGTATAACAATTTCACCCACGTAGCATGTGCTAAAAAGTTGAGAGGGTTGCGGCAAAAATTGGATGCACTTGGTGTACGAACTGGACAATCTCTTTCGAAGTGTCAGGGTTTTGGACGAAAACTCTTCTGTTACAAAAGGATTTCAATTTTTTAAACATATTTGAACTCAAGCCTTTTTCTGCGTTCAACATGCACCATTCAAAGCCACATCATCACTTTTCATACCTTTTCTGACATCATTTGCTATTTTTCATGCATTTCATGATTTATTTTGACCTAAGATGACCCTGAGATTGAAAAGCACAGCAAATGAACTCTAAAATGGTTGAAAATTGGCATGGTATCACAATTTGACCCACGTAGCATGTGCTAAAAAGTTGAGAGGGTTGCGGCAAAAATTGGATGCACTTCGTGTACGAACTGGACAATCTCTTTCGAAGTGTCAGGGTTTTGGACGAAAACTCTTCTGTTACAAAAGGATTTCAATTTTTTAAACATATTTGAACTCAAGACTTTTTCTGCATTCAATATGCACCTTTCAAAGCCACATTATCACTTTTGAAACCTTTTCTAACTTCATTTGCTATTTTTCATGAATTTCATGATTTATTTTGAGCTAAGATGACCCCGAGATTGAAAAGCACTGCAAATGAACTCTGAAATGGATGAAAATTGGCATGGTATCATAATTTCACCCACGTAGCATGTGCTAAAAAGTTGAGAGGGTTACGGCAAAAACTGGATGCACTTCGTGTACGAACTGGACAATCTCTTTCGAAGTGTCAGTGTTTTGGACGAAAACTCTTCTGTTACAAAAGGATTTCAATTTTTCAAACATATTTGAACTCAAGACTTTTTCTGCATTCAATATGCACCATTCAAAGCGACATCATCACTTCAAACCTTTTCTCGCTTCATTTGCTATTTTTCATGCATTTCATGATTTATTTTGAGCTAAGATGACCCTGAGATTGAAAAGCACTGCAAATGAACTCTGAAATGGTTGAAAATTGGTATGGTATCATAATTTCACCCACGTAGAATGTGCTAAAAAGTTGAGAGGGTTACGGCAAAAACTGGATGCACTTCGTATACGAATTGGACAATCTCTTTCGAAGTGTTAGTGTTTTGGATGAAAACTCTTCTGTTACAAAAGGATTTCAATTTTTTAAACATATTTGAACTCAAGACTTTTTCTGCATTCAATATGCACCATTCAAAGCCACATCATCACTTTTCAACCATTTTCTGACTTTATTTGCTATATTTCATGCATTTCATGATTTATTTTGAGCTAAGATGACCCTGAGATTGAAAAGCACTGCAAATGAACTCTGAAATGGTTGAAAATTGGCATGGTATCATAATTTCACCCACGTAGCATGTGCTAAAAAGTTGAGAGGGTTACGGCAAAAACTGGATGCACTTCGTGTACGAACTGGACAATCTCTTTCGAAGTGTCAGGGTTTTGGACGAAAACTCTTCTGTTACAAAAGGATTTCAATTTTTTAAACATATTTGAACTCAAGACTTTTTCTGCACTCAATATGCACCATTCAAAGCCACATCATCACTTTTCATACCTTTTCTGACTTCATTTGCTATTTTTCATGCATTTCATGATTTATTTTGACCTAAGATAACCCTGAGATTGAAAAGCACTGCAAATGAACTCTGAAATGCTTGAAAATTGGCATGGCATCATAATTTCACCCACGTAGCATGTGCTAAAAAGTTGAGAGGGTTACGGCAAAAACTAGATGCACCTCGTGTATGAACTGGACAATCTCTTTCGAAGTGTCGGGGTTTTGGACGAAAACTCTTCTGTTACAAAAGGATTTCAATTTTTTAAACATATTTGAACTCAAGACTTTTTCTGCATTCAATATGCACCTTTCAAAGCCACATTATCACTTTTGAAACCTTTTCTGACTTCATTTGCTATTTTTCATGATTTTCATGATTTATTGTGACCTATGATGACTCTGAGATTGAAAAGCAGTGCAAATGAACTCTGAAATGGTTGAAAATTGGCATGGTATCATAATTTCACCGACGTAGCATGTGCTAAAAAGTTGAGAGGGTTACGGCAAAAACTGGATGCACTTCGTGTACGAACTGGACAATCTTTTTCTAAGTGTCAGGGTTTTGGACGAAAACTCTTCTGTTACAAAAGGATTTCAATTTTTTAAACATATTTGAACTCAAGACTTTTTCTGCATTCAATATGCACCATTCAAAGCCACATCATCACTTTTCAAACCTTTTCTGACTTCATTTGCTATTTTTCATGCATTTCATGATTTATTTTGAGCTAAGATGACCCTGAGATTGAAAAGCACTGCAAATGAACTCTGAAATGGTTGAAAATTGGCATGGTATCATAATTTCACCCACGTAGCATGTGCTAAAAAGTTGAGAGGGTTACGGCAAAAACTGGATGCACTTCGTGTACGAACTGGACAATCTCTTTCGAAGTGTCAGTGTTTTGGACGAAAACTCTTCTGTTACAAAAGAATTTCAATTTTTTAAACATATTTGAACTCAAGACTTTTTTTGCATTTAATATGCACCATTCATAGCCGCATCATCACTTTTCAAACCTTTTCTGACTTCATTTGCTATTTTTCATGCATTTCATGATTTATTTTGAGCTAAGATGACCCTGAGATTGAAAAGCACTGCAAATGAACTCTGAAATGGTTGAAAATTGGCATGGTATCATAATTTCACCCACGTAGCGTGTGCTAAAAAGTTGAGAGGGTTACGGCAAAAACTAGATGCACTTCGTGTACGAACTGGACAATCTCTTTCGAAGTGTCAGGGTTTTGGACGAAAACTCTTCTGTTACAAAAGGATTTCAATTTTTTAAACATTTTTGAACTCAAGACCTTTTCTACGTTCAACATGCACCATTCAAAGCCACATCATCACTTTTCATACCTTTTCTGACATCATTTGCTATTTTTCATGCATTTCATGATTTATTTTGACCGAAGATGACCATGAGATTGAAAAGCACTGCAAATGAACTCTGAAATGGTTGAAAATTGGCATGGTATCATAATTTCACCCACGTAGCACGTGCTAAAAAGTTGAGAGGGTTACGGCATAAATTGGATGCACTTCGTGTAGGAACTGGACAATCTCTTTCGAAGTGTCAGGGTTTTGGACGAAAACTCTTCTGTTACAAAAGGATTTCAATTTTTTAAACATATTTGAACTCAAGGCTTTTTCTGCATTCAATATGCACCTTTCAAAGCCACATTATCACTTTTGAAACCTTTTCTGACTTCATTTGCTATTTTTCATGATTTTCATGATTTATTGTGACCTATGATGACTCTGAGATTGAAAAGCAGTGCAAATGAACTCTGAAATGGTTGAAAATTGGCATGGTATCATAATTTCACCGACGTAGCATGTGCTAAAAAGTTGAGAGGGTTACGGCAAAAACTGGATGCACTTCGTGTACGAACTCGACAATCTTTTTCTAAGTGTCAGGGTTTTGGACGAAAACTCTTCTGTTACAAAAAGATTTCAATTTTTTAAACATATTTGAACTCAAGACTTTTTCTGCATTCAATATGCACCATTCAAAGCCACATCATCACTTCAAACCTTTTCTGGATTCATTTGCTATTTTTCATGCATTTCATGATTTATTTTGAGCTAAGATGACCCTGAGATTGAAAAGCACTGCAAATGAACTCTGAAATGCTTGAAAATTGGCATGGCATCATAATTTCACCCACGTAGCATGTGCTAAAAAGTTGAGAGGGTTACGGCAAAAACTGGATGCACTTCGTGTACGAACTGGACAATCTCTTTCGAAGTGTCAGTGTTTTGGACGAAAACTCTTCTGTTACAAAAGGATTTCAATTTTTCAAACATATTTGAACTCAAGACTTTTTCTGCATTCAATATGCACCATTCAAAGCGACATCATCACTTCAAACCTTTTCTCGCTTCATTTGCTATTTTTCATGCATTTCATGATTTATTTTGAGCTAAGATGACCCTGAGATTGAAAAGCACTGCAAATGAACTCTGAAATGGTTGAAAATTGGTATGGTATCATAATTTCACCCACGTAGAATGTGCTAAAAAGTTGAGAGGGTTACGGCAAAAACTGGATGCACTTCGTATACGAATTGGACAATCTCTTTCGAAGTGTTAGTGTTTTGGATGAAAACTCTTCTGTTACAAAAGGATTTCAATTTTTTAAACATATTTGAACTCAAGACTTTTTCTGCATTCAATATGCACCATTCAAAGCCACATCATCACTTTTCAACCATTTTCTGACTTTATTTGCTATATTTCATGCATTTCATGATTTATTTTGAGCTAAGATGACCCTGAGATTGAAAAGCACTGCAAATGAACTCTGAAATGGTTGAAAATTGGCATGGTATCATAATTTCACCCACGTAGCATGTGCTAAAAAGTTGAGAGGGTTACGGCAAAAACTGGATGCACTTCGTGTACGAACTGGACAATCTCTTTCGAAGTGTCAGGGTTTTGGACGAAAACTCTTCTGTTACAAAAGGATTTCAATTTTTTAAACATATTTGAACTCAAGACTTTTTCTGCACTCAATATGCACCATTCAAAGCCACATCATCACTTTTCATACCTTTTCTGACTTCATTTGCTATTTTTCATGCATTTCATGATTTATTTTGACCTAAGATAACCCTGAGATTGAAAAGCACTGCAAATGAACTCTGAAATGCTTGAAAATTGGCATGGCATCATAATTTCACCCACGTAGCATGTGCTAAAAAGTTGAGAGGGTTACGGCAAAAACTAGATGCACCTCGTGTATGAACTGGACAATCTCTTTCGAAGTGTCGGGGTTTTGGACGAAAACTCTTCTGTTACAAAAGGATTTCAATTTTTTAAACATATTTGAACTCAAGACTTTTTCTGCATTCAATATGCACCTTTCAAAGCCACATTATCACTTTTGAAACCTTTTCTGACTTCATTTGCTATTTTTCATGATTTTCATGATTTATTGTGACCTATGATGACTCTGAGATTGAAAAGCAGTGCAAATGAACTCTGAAATGGTTGAAAATTGGCATGGTATCATAATTTCACCGACGTAGCATGTGCTAAAAAGTTGAGAGGGTTACGGCAAAAACTGGATGCACTTCGTGTACGAACTGGACAATCTTTTTCTAAGTGTCAGGGTTTTGGACGAAAACTCTTCTGTTACAAAAGGATTTCAATTTTTTAAACATATTTGAACTCAAGACTTTTTCTGCATTCAATATGCACCATTCAAAGCCACATCATCACTTTTCAAACCTTTTCTGACTTCATTTGCTATTTTTCATGCATTTCATGATTTATTTTGAGCTAAGATGACCCTGAGATTGAAAAGCACTGCAAATGAACTCTGAAATGGTTGAAAATTGGCATGGTATCATAATTTCACCCACGTAGCATGTGCTAAAAAGTTGAGAGGGTTACGGCAAAAACTGGATGCACTTCGTGTACGAACTGGACAATCTCTTTCGAAGTGTCAGTGTTTTGGACGAAAACTCTTCTGTTACAAAAGGATTTCAATTTTTTAAACATATTTGAACTCAAGACTTTTTCTGCATTCAATATGCACCATTCAAAGCCACATCATCACTTTTCAACCATTTTCTGACTTTATTTGCTATATTTCATGCATTTCATGATTTATTTTGAGCTAAGATGACCCTGAGATTGAAAAGCACTGCAAATGAACTCTGAAATGGTTGAAAATTGGCATGGTATCATAATTTCACCCACGTAGCGTGTGCTAAAAAGTTGAGAGGGTTACGGCAAAAACTAGATGCACTTCGTGTACGAACTGGACAATCTCTTTCGAAGTGTCAGGGTTTTGGACGAAAACTCTTCTGTTACAAAAGGATTTCAATTTTTTAAACATTTTTGAACTCAAGACCTTTTCTACGTTCAACATGCACCATTCAAAGCCACATCATCACTTTTCATACCTTTTCTGACATCATTTGCTATTTTTCATGCATTTCATGATTTATTTTGACCGAAGATGACCATGAGATTGAAAAGCACTGCAAATGAACTCTGAAATGGTTGAAAATTGGCATGGTATCATAATTTCACCCACGTAGCATGTGCTAAAAAGTTGAGAGGGTTACGGCATAAATTGGATGCACTTCGTGTAGGAACTGGACAATCTCTTTCGAAGTGTCAGGGTTTTGGACGAAAACTCTTCTGTTACAAAAGGATTTCAATTTTTTAAACATATTTGAACTCAAGGCTTTTTCTGCATTCAATATGCACCTTTCAAAGCCACATTATCACTTTTGAAACCTTTTCTGACTTCATTTGCTATTTTTCATGATTTTCATGATTTATTGTGACCTATGATGACTCTGAGATTGAAAAGCAGTGCAAATGAACTCTGAAATGGTTGAAAATTGGCATGGTATCATAATTTCACCGACGTAGCATGTGCTAAAAAGTTGAGAGGGTTACGGCAAAAACTGGATGCACTTCGTGTACGAACTCGACAATCTTTTTCTAAGTGTCAGGGTTTTGGACGAAAACTCTTCTGTTACAAAAAGATTTCAATTTTTTAAACATATTTGAACTCAAGACTTTTTCTGCATTCAATATGCACCATTCAAAGCCACATCATCACTTCAAACCTTTTCTGGATTCATTTGCTATTTTTCATGCATTTCATGATTTATTTTGAGCTAAGATGACCCTGAGATTGAAAAGCACTGCAAATGAACTCTGAAATGGTTGAAAATTGGCATGGTATCATAATTTCACCCACGTAGCATGTGCTAAAAAGTTGAGAGGGTTACGGCAAAAACTGGATGCACTTCGTGTACGAACTGGACAATCTCTTTTGAAGTGTCAGGGTTTTGGACGAAAACTCTTCTGTTACAAAAGGATTTCAATTTTTTAAACATATTTGAACTCAAGACTTTTTCTGCATTCAATATGCACCATTCAAAGTCACATCATCACTTTTCAACCCTTTTCTGATTTCATTTGCTATTTTTCAAGCATTTCTTGATTTATTTTGAGCTAAGATGACCCTGAGATTGAAAAGCACTGCAAATGAACTCTGAAATGGTTGAAAATTGGCATGGTATCATAATTTCACCCATGTAGCATGTGCTAAAAAGTTGAGTGGGTTACGGCAAAAACTGGATGCACTTCGTGTACGAACTGGACAATCTCTTTCGAAGTGTCAGGGTTTTGGACGAAAACTCTTCTGTTACAAAAGGATTTCAATTTTTTTAACATTTTTGAACTCAAGACTTTTTCTGCGTTCAACATGCACCATTCAAAGCCACATCATCACTTTTCATACCTTTTCTGACATCATTTGCTATTTTTCATGCATTTCATGATTTATTTTGACCTAAGATGACCCTGAGATTAAAAAGCACTGCAAATGAACTCTGAAATGGTTGAAAATTGGCATGGTATCACAATTTGATCCACGTAGCATGTGCTAAAAAGTTGAGAGGGTTGCGGCAAAAATTGGATGCACTTCGTGTACGAACTGGACAATCTCTTTCGAAGTGTTAGGGTTTTGGACGAAAACTCTTCTGTTACAAAAGGATTTCAATTTTTTCAACATATTTGAACTCAAGACTTTTTCTGCATTCAATATGCACCTTTCAAAGCCACATCATCACTTTTGAAACCTTTTATAACTTCATTTGCTATTTTTCATGAATTTCATGATTTATTTTGAGCTAAGATGACCCCGAGATTGAAAAGCACTGCAAATGAACTCTGAAATGGATGAAAATTGGCATGGTATCATAATTTCACCCACGTAGCATGTGCTAAAAAGTTGAGAGGGTTACGGCAAAAACTGGATGCATTTCGTGTACGAACTGGACAATCTCTTTCGAAGTGTCAGTGTTTTGGACGAAAACTCTTCTGTTACAAAAGGATTTCAATTTTTCAAACATATTTGAACTCAAGACTTTTTCTGCATTCAATATGCACCATTCAAAGCGACATCATCACTTCAAACCTTTTCTCGCTTCATTTGCTATTTTTCATGCATTTCATGATTTATTTTGAGCTAAGATGACCCTGAGATTGAAAAGCACTGCAAATGAACTCTGAAATGGTTGAAAATTGGTATGGTATCATAATTTCACCCACGTAGAATGTGCTAAAAAGTTGAGAGGGTTACGGCAAAAACTGGATGCACTTCGTATACGAATTGGACAATCTCTTTCGAAGTGTTAGTGTTTTGGACGAAAACTCTTCTGTTACAAAAGGATTTCAATTTTTTAAACATATTTGAACTCAAGACTTTTTCTGCATTCAATATGCACCATTCAAAGCCACATCATCACTTTTCAACCATTTTCTGACTTTATTTGCTATATTTCATGCATTTCATGATTTATTTTGAGCTAAGATGACCCTGAGATTGAAAAGCACTGCAAATGAACTCTGAAATGGTTGAAAATTGGCATGGTATCATAATTTCACCCACGTAGCATGTGCTAAAAAGTTGAGAGGGTTATGGCAAAAACTGGATGCACTTCGTGTACGAACTGGACAATCTCTTTCGAAGTGTCAGGGTTTTGGACGAAAACTCTTCTGTTACAAAAGGATTTCAATTTTTTAAACATATTTGAAATCAAGACTTTTTCTGCGTTCTATATGCACCATTCAAAGCCACATCATCACTTTTCATACCTTTTCTGACTTCATTTGCTATTTTTCATGCATTTCATGATTTATTTTGACCTAAGATGACCCTGAGATTGAAAAGCACTGCAAATGAACTCTAAAATGGTTGAAAATTGGCATGGTATCACAATTTGACCCACGTAGCATGTGCTAAAAAGTTGAGAGGGTTGCGGCAAAAATTGGATGCACTTCGTGTACGAACTGGACAATCTCTTTCGAAGTGTTAGGGTTTTGGACGAAAACTCTTCTGTTACAAAAGGATTTCAATTTTTTCAACATATTTGAACTCAAGACTTTTTCTGCATTCAATATGCACCTTTCAAAGCCACATCATCACTTTTGAAACCTTTTCTAACTTCATTTGCTATTTTTCATGAATTTCATGATTTATTTTGAGCTAAGATGACCCCGAGATTGAAAAGCACTGCAAATGAACTCTGAAATGGATGAAAATTGGCATGGTATCATAATTTCACCCACGTAGCATGTGCTAAAAAGTTGAGAGGGTTACGGCAAAAACTGGATGCACTTCGTGTACGAACTGGACAATCTCTTTCGAAGTGTCAGTGTTTTGGACGAAAACTCTTCTGTTACAAAAGGATTTCAATTTTTTAAACATATTTGAAATCAAGACTTTTTCTGCGTTCTATTTGCACCATTCAAAGCCACATCATCACTTTTCATAACTTTTCTGACTTCATTTGCTATTTTTCATGCATTTCATGATTTATTTTGACCTAAGATGACCCTGAGATTGAAAAGCACTGCAAATGAACTTTGAAATGCTTGAAAATTGGCATGGCATCATAATTTCACCCACGTAGCATGTGCTAAAAAGTTGAGAGGGTTACGGCAAAAACCGGATGCACTTCGTGTACGAACTGGACAATCTCTTTCGAAGTGTCAGGGTTTTGGACGAAAACTCTTCTGTTACAAAAGGATTTCAATTTTTTAAACTTATTTGAACTCAAGACTTTTTCGGCGTTCAATATGCACCATTCAAAGCTACATCATCACTTTTCATACCTTTTCTGACTTCATTTGCTATTTTTCATGCATTTCATGATTTATTTTGACCTAATTTGACCCTGAGATTGAAAAGCACTGCAAATGAACTCTGAAATGGTTGAAAATTGGCATGGTGTCATAATTTCACCCACGTAGCATGTGCTAAAAAGTTGAGAGGGTTACGGCAAAAATTGCATGCACTTCGTGTACGAACTGGACAATCTCTTTCGAAGTGTCAGGGTTTTGGACGGAAACTCTTCTGTTACAAAAGGATTTCAATTTTTTAAACATATTTGAACTCAAGACTTTTTCTGCATTCAATATGCACCTTTCAAAGCCACATTATCACTTTTGAAACCTTTTCTGACTTCATTTGCTATTTTTCATGATTTTCATGATTTATTGTGACCTATGATGACTCTGAGATTGAATAGCACTGCAAATGAACTCTGAAATGGTTGAAAATTGGCATGGTATCATAATTTCACCCACGTAGCATGTGCTAAAAAGTTGAGAGGGTTACGGCAAAAATTGAATGCACTTCGTGTACGAACTGGACAATCTCTTTCGAAGTGTCAGGGTATTGGATGAAAACTCTTCTGTTACAAAAGGATTTCAATTATTTAAACATATTTGAACTCAAGACTTTTTCTGCATTCAATATGCACCTTTCAAAGCCACATTATCACTTTTGAAACATTTTCTGGCTTCATTTGCTATTTTTCATGAATTTCATGATTTATTTTGACCTAAGATGACTCTAAGATTGAAAAGCACTGTAAATGAACTCTGAAATGGTTGATAATTGGCATGGTATCATAATTTCACCCACGTAGCATGTGCTAGAAAGTTGAGAGGGTTACGGCAAAAACTGGATGCACTTCATGTACGAACTGGACAATCTCTTTCGAAGTGTCAGGGTTTTGGACAAAAACTCTTCTGTTACAAAAGGATTTCAATTTTTTAAACATATTTGAACTCAAGACTTTTTCTGCATTCAATATGCACCATTCAAAGCGACATCATCACTTCAAACCTTTTCTCGCTTCATTTGCTATTTTTCATGCATTTCATGATTTATTTTGAGCTAAGATGACCCTGAGATTGAAAAGCACTGTAAATGAACTCTGAAATGGTTGATAATTGGCATGGTATCATAATTTCACCCAGTAGCATGTGCTAAAAAGTTGAGAGGGTTACGGCAAAAACTGGATGCACTTCATGTACGAACTGGACAATCTCTTTCGAAGTGTCAGGGTTTTGGACAAAAACTCTTCTGTTACAAAAGGATTTCAATTTATTAAACATATTTGAACTCAAGACTTTTTCTGCATTCATTATGCACCATTCAAAGCGACATCATCACTTCAAACCTTTTCTCGCTTCATTTGCTATTTTTCATGCATTTCATGATTTATTTTGAGCTAAGATGACCCTGAGATTGAAAAGCACTGCAAATGAACTCTGAAATGGTTGAAAATTGGTATGGTATCATAATTTCACCCACGTAGAATGTGCTAAAAAGTTGAGAGGGTTACGGCAAAAACTGGATGCATTTCGTGTACGAACTGGACAATCTCTTTCGATGTGTCACGGTTTTGGACGAAAACTCTTCTGTTACAAAAGGATTTCAATTTTTTAAACATATTTGAACTCAAGACTTTTTCTGAATTCAATATGCAGCATTCAAAGCCACATCATCACTTTTCAACCCTTTTCTGGCTTCATTTGCTATTTTTCATGCATTTCATGATTTATTTTGAGTTAAGAAGACCCTGAGATTGAAAAGCACTGCAAATGAACTCTGAAATGGTTGAAAATTGGCATGGTATCATAATTTCACCCACGTAGCATGTGCTAAAAAGTTGAGTGGGTTACGGCAAAAACTGGATGCACTTCGTGTACGAACTGGAGAATCTCTTTCGAAGTGTCAGTGTTTTGGACGAAAACTCTTCTGCTACAAAAGTATTTCAATTTTTTAAACATATTTGAACTCAAGACTTTTTCTGCATTCAATATGCACCATTCAAAGCCACATCATCACTTTTCCAACCTTTTCTGACTTCATTTGCTATTTTTCCTGCATTTCATGATTTATTTTGAGCTAAGATGACCCAGAGATTGAAAAGCACTGCAAATGAACTCTGAAATGGTTGAAAATTGGCATGGTATCATAATTTCACACACGTAGCATGTGCTAAAAAGTTGAGAGGGTTACGGCAAAAACTGGATGCACTTTGTTTACGAACTGGACAATCTCTTTCGAAGTGTCAGGGTTTTGGACGAAAACTCTTCTGTTACAAAAGGATTTCAATTTTTTAAACATATTTCAACTCAATACTTTTTCTGCATTCAATATGCACCATTCAAATCCACATCATCACTTTTCAACCCTTTTCTAACTTCATTTGCTATTTTTCATGCATTTCATGATTTATTATGACCTAAGATGACCCTGAGATTGAAAAGCACTGCAAATGAACTCTGAAATGGTTGAAAATTGGCATGGTATCATAATTTCACCCACGTAGCATGTGCTAAAAAGTTGAGTGGGGTACGGCAAAAACTGGATGCACTTCGTGTATGAACTGGACAATCTCTTTCGAAGTGTCAGGGTTTTGGACGAAAACTCTTCTGTTACGAAAGGATTTCAATTTTTTAAACATATTTGAACTCAAGACTTTTTCTACGTTCAATATGCACCATTCAAAGCCACATCATATCTTTTCAAACCTTTTCTGACTTCATTTGCTATTTTTCATGCATTTCATGATTTATTTTGACCTAATTTGACCCTGAGATTGAAAAGCACTGCAAATGAACTCTGAAATGGTTGAAAATTGGCATGGTATCATAATTTCACCCACGTAGCATGTGCTAAAAAGTTGAGAGGGTTACGGCAAAAACTGGATGCATTTCGTGTACGAACTGGACAATCTCTTACGATGTGTCACGGTTTTGGACGAAAACTCTTCTGTTACAAAAGGATTTCAATTTTTTAAACATATTTGAACTCAAGACTTTTTCTGAATTCAATATGCAGCATTCAAAGCCACATCATCACTTTTCAACCCTTTTCTGGCTTCATTTGCTATTTTTCATGCATTTCATGATTTATTTTGAGTTAAGATGACCCTGAGATTGAAAAGCACTGCAAATGAACTCTGAAATGGTTGAAAATTGGCATGGTATCATAATTTCACCCACGTAGCATGTGCTAAAAAGTTGAGTGGGTTACGGCAAAAACTGGATGCACTTCGTGTACGAACTGGACAATCTCTTTCGAAGTGTCAATGTTTTGGACGAAAACACTTCTGTTACAAAAGGATTTCAATTTTTTAAACATATTTGAACTCAAGACTTTTTCTGCATTTAATATGCACCATTCAAATCAACATCAGCACTTTTCAACCCTTTTCTGACTTCATTTGCTATTTTTCATGCATTTCATGATTTATTTTGAGCTAAGATGACCCTGAGATTGAAAAGCACTGCAAATGAACTCTGAAATGGTTGAAAATTGGCATGGTATCATAATTTCACCCACGTAGGATGTGCTAAAAAGTTGAGTGGGTTACGGCAAAAACTGGATGCACTTCGTGTACGAACTGGACAATCTCTTTCGAAGCGGCAGGGTTTTGGACGAAAACTCTTCTGTTACTAAAGGATTTCAATTTTTTAAACATTTTTGAACTCAAGACTTTTTCTGCGTTCAACATGCACCATTCAAAGCCACATCATCACTTTTCATACCTTTTCTGACATTATTTGCTATTTTTCATGCATTTCATGATTTATTTTGACCTAAGATGACCCTGAGATTGAAAAGCACTGCAAATGAACTCTGAAATGGTTGAAAATTGGCATGGTATCATAATTTCACCCACGTAGCATGTGCTAAAAAGTTGAGTGGGGTACGGCAAAAACTGGATGCACTTCGTGTATGAACTGGACAATCTCTTTCGAAGTGTCAGGGTTTTGGACGAAAACTCTTCTGTTACGAAAGGATTTCAATTTTTTAAACATATTTGAACTCAAGACTTTTTATGCGTTCAATATGCACCATTCAAAGCCACATCATCTCTTTTCAAACCTTTTCTGACTTCATTTGCTATTTTTCATGCATTTCATGATTTATTTTGACCTAAGATGATACTGAGATTGAAAAGCACTGCAAATGAACTCTGAAATGGTTGAAAATTGGCATGGTATCATAATTTCACCCACGTAGCATGTGCTAAAAAGTTGAGAGGGTTACGGCAAAAACTGGATGCATTTCGTGTACGAACTGGACAATCTCTTTCGATGTGTCACGGTTTTGGACGAAAACTCTTCTGTTACAAAAGGATTTCAATTTTTTAAACATATTTGAACTCAAGACTTTTTCTGAATTCAATATGCAGCATTCAAAGCCACATCATCACTTTTCAACCCTTTTCTGGCTTCATTTGCTATTTTTCATGCATTTCATGATTTATTTTGAGTTAAGATGACCCTGAGATTGAAAAGCACTGCAAATGAACTCTGAAATGGTTGAAAATTGGCATGGTATCATAATTTCACCCACGTAGCATGTGCTAAAAAGTTGAGTGGGTTACGGCAAAAACTGGATGCACTTCGTGTACGAACTGGACAATCTCTTTCGAAGTGTCAATGTTTTGGACGAAAACACTTCTGTTACAAAAGGATTTCAATTTTTTAAACATATTTGAACTCAAGACTTTTTCTGCATTTAATATGCACCATTCAAATCAACATTAGCACTTTTCAACCCTTTTCTGACTTCATTTGCTATTTTTCATGCATTTCATGATTTATTTTGAGCTAAGATGACCCTGAGATTGAAAAGCACTGCAAATGAACTCTGAAATGGTTGAAAATTGGCATGGTATCATAATTTCACCCACGTAGGATGTGCTAAAAAGGTGAGTGGGTTACGGCAAAAACTGGATGCACTTCGTGTACGAACTGGACAATCTCTTTCGAAGCGGCAGGGTTTTGGACGAAAACTCTTTTGTTACTAAAGGATTTCAATTTTTTAAACATATTTGAACTCAAGACTTTTTCTGCATTCAATATCCACCATTCGAAGCCACATTATCACTTTTCAAACTTTTCTGACTTCATTTGCTATTTTTCATGCATTTCATGATTTATTTTGAGCTAAGATGACCCTGAGATTGAAAAGCACTGCAAATGAACTCTGAAATGGTTGAAAATTGGCATGGTATCATAATTTCACCCACGTAGCATGTGCTAAAAAATTGAGGGGGTTACGGCAAAAACTGGATGCACTTCGTGTACGAACTGGACAATCTCTTTCGATGTGTCAGGGTTTTGGACGAAAACTCTTCTGTTACAAAAGGATTTCAATTTTTAAACATATTTGAACTCAAGACTTTTTCCGCATTCAATATGCACCATTCAAAGCCACATCATCACTTTTCAAACCTTTTCTGGCTTCATTTGCTATTTTTCATGCATTTCATGATTTATTTTGAGCTAAGATGACCCTGATATTGAAAAGCACTGCAAATGAACTCTGAAATGGTTGAAAATTGGCATGGTATCATAATTTCACCCACGTAGCATGTGCTAAAAAGTTGAGAGGGTTACGGCAAAAACTGGATGCACTTCGTGTACGAACTGGACAATCTCTTTCGAAGTGTCAGTGTTTTGGACGAAAACTCTTCTGCTACAAAAGGATTTCAATTTTTTAAACATATTTGAACTCAAGACTTTTTCTGCGTTCAATATGCACCATTCAAAGCCACATCATCACTTTTCAAACCTTTTCTGACTTCATTTGCTATTTTTCATGCATTTCATGATTTATTGTGACCTATGATGACTCTGAGATTGAAAAGCACTGCAAATGAACTCTGAAATGGTTGAAAATTGGCATGGTATCATAATTTCACTCACGTAGCATGTGCTAAAAAGTTGAGAGGGTTACGGCAAAAACTGGATGCACTTTGTTTACGAACTGGACAATCTCTTTCAAAGTGTCAGGGTTTTGGACGAAAACTCTTCTGTTACGAAAGGATTTCAATTTTTTTAACATATTTCAACTCAATACTTTTTCTGCATTCAATATGCACCATTCAAAGCCAGATCATCACTTTTCAACCCTTTTCTAACTTCATTTGCTATTTTTCATGCATTTCATGATTTATTTTGACCTAAGATGACCCTGAGATTGAAAAGCACTGCAAATGAACTCTGAAATGGTTCAAAATTGGCATGGTATCATAATTTCACCCACGTAGCATGTGCTAAAAAGTTGAGTGGGGTACGGCAAAAACTGGATGCACTTCGTGTATGAACTGGACAATCTCTTTCGAAGTGTCAGGGTTTTGGACGAAAACTCTTCTGTTACGAAAGGATTTCAATTTTTTAAACATATTTGAACTCAAGACTTTTTCTCCGTTCAATATGCACCATTCGAAGCCACATCATCTCTTTTCAAACCTTTTCTGACTTCATTTGCTATTTTTCATGCATTTCATGATTTATTTTGAGCTAAGATGACCCTGAGATTGAAAAGCACTGCAAATGAACTCTGAAATGGTTGAAAATTGGCATGGTATCATAATTTCACCCACGTAGCATGTGCTAAAAAGTTGAGAGGGTTACGGCAAAAACTGGATGCATTTCGTGTACGAACTGGACAATCTCTTTCGATGTGTCACGGTTTTGGACGAAAACTGTTCTGTTACAAAAGGATTTCAATTTTTTAAACATATTTGAACTCAAGACTTTTTCTGAATTCAATATGCAGCATTCAAAGCCACATCATCACTTTTCAACCCTTTTCTGGCTTCATTTGCTATTTTTCATGCATTTCATGATTTATTTTGAGTTAAGATGACCCTGAGATTGAAAAGCACTGCAAATGAACTCTGAAATGGTTGAAAATTGGCATGGTATCATAATTTCACCCACGTAGCATGTGCTAAAAAGTTGAGTGGGTTACGGCAAAAACTGGATGCACTTCGTGTACGAACTGGACAATCTCTTTCGAAGTGTCAATGTTTTGGACGAAAACACTTCTGTTACAAAAGGATTTCAATTTTTTAAACATATTTGAACTCAACACTTTTTCTGCATTCAATATGCACCATTCAAAGCAACATCATCACTTTTCAACCCTTTTCTGACTTCATTTGCTATTTTTCATGCATTTCATGATTTATTTTGAGCTAAGATGACCCTGAGATTGAAAAGCACTGCAAATGAACTCTGAAATGGTTTAAAATTCGCATGGTATCATAATTTCACCCACGTAGGATGTGCTAAAAAGTTGAGTGGGTTACGACAAAAACTGGATGCACTTCGTGTACGAACTGGACAATCTCTTTCGAAGTGTCAGGGTTTTGGACGAAAACTCTTCTGTTACAAAAGGATTTCAATTTTTTAAACATTTTTGAACTCAAGACTTTTTCTGCGTTCAACATGCACCATTCAAAGCCACATCATCACTTTTCATACCTTTTCTGACATCACTTGCTATTTTTCATGCATTTCATGATTTATTTTGACCTAAGATGACCCTGAGATTGAAGAGCACTGTAAATAAACTCTGAAATGGTTGAAAATTGGCATGGTATCATAATTTCACCCGTGTAGCATGTGCTAAAAATTTGAGAGGGTTACAGCAAAAATTGGATGCACTTCGTGTACGAACTGGACAATCTCTTTCGAAGTGTCAGGGTTTTGGACAAAAACTCTTCTGTTACAAAAGGATTTCTAATTTTTAAACATATTTGAACTCAAGACTTTTTCTGCATTCAATATGCACCATTCAAAGCCACATCATCACTTTTCAAACCTTTTCTGACTTCATTTGCTATTTTTCATGCATTTCATGATTTATTTTGAGCTAAGATGACCCTGAGATTGAAAAGCACTGCAAATGAACTCTGAAATGGTTGAAAATTGGCATGGTATCATAATTTCACCCACGTAGCATGTGCTAAAAAGTTGAGTCGGTTACGGCAAAAACTGGATGCACTTCGTGTACGAACTGGACAATCTCTTTCGAAGTGTCAGTGTTTTGGACGAAAACTCTTCTGTTACAAAAGGATTTCAATTTTTTAAACATATTTGAACTCAAGACTTTTTCTGCATTTAATATGCACCATTCATAGCCGCATCATCACTTTTCGAACCTTTTCTGACTTCATTTGCTATTTTTCATGCATTTCATGATTTATTTTGAGCTAAGATGACCCTGATATTGAAAAGCACTGCAAATGAACTCTGAAATAGTTGAAAATTGGCATGGTATCATAATTTCACCCACGTAGCATGTGCTAAAAAGTTGAGAGGGTTACGGCAAAAATTAGATGCACTTCGTGTACGAACTGGACAATCTCTTTCGAAGTGTCAGGGTTTTGGACGAAAACTCTTCTGTTACAAAAGGATTTCAATTTTTTAAACATATTTGAACTCCAGACTTTTTCTGCATTCAATATGCACCATTCAAAGCCACATCATCACTTTTCAACCCTTTTCTGACTTCATTTGCTATTTTTCATGCATTTCATGATTTATTTTGAGCTAAGATGACCCTGAGATTGAAAAGCACTGCAAATGAACTCTGAAATGGTTGAAAATTGGCATGGTATCATAATTTCACCCACGTAGCATGTGCTAAAAAGTTGAGTGGGTTACGGCAAAAACTGGATGCACTTCGTGTACGAACTGGACAATCTCTTTCGAAGTGTCAATGTTTTGGACGAAAACACTTCTCTTACAAAAGGATTTCAATTTTTTAAACATATTTGAACTCAAGACTTTTTCTGCATTTAATATGCACCATTCAAATCAACATTAGCACTTTTCAACCCTTTTCTGACTTCATTTGCTATTTTTCATGCATTTCATGATTTATTTTGAGCTAAGATGACCCTGAGATTGAAAAGCACTGCAAATGAACTCTGAAATGGTTGAAAATTGGCATGGTATCATAATTTCACCCACGTAGGATGTGCTAAAAAGGTGAGTGGGTTACGGCAAAAACTGGATGCACTTCGTGTACGAACTGGACAATCTCTTTCGAAGCGGCAGGGTTTTGGACGAAAACTCTTTTGTTACTAAAGGATTTCAATTTTTTAAACATATTTGAACTCAAGACTTTTTCTGCATTCAATATCCACCATTCGAAGCCACATTATCACTTTTCAAACTTTTCTGACTTCATTTGCTATTTTTCATGCATTTCATGATTTATTTTGAGCTAAGATGACCCTGAGATTGAAAAGCACTGCAAATGAACTCTGAAATGGTTGAAAATTGACATGGTATCATAATTTCACCCACGTAGCATGTGCTAAAAAATTGAGGGGGTTACGGCAAAAACTGGATGCACTTCGTGTACGAACTGGACAATCTCTTTCGATGTGTCAGGGTTTTGGACGAAAACTCTTCTGTTACAAAAGGATTTCAATTCTTAAACATATTTGAACTCAAGACTTTTTCCGCATTCAATATGCACCATTCAAAGCCACATCATCACTTTTCAAACCTTTTCTGGCTTCATTTGCTATTTTTCATGCATTTCATGATTTATTTTGAGCTAAGATGACCCTGATATTGAAAAGCACTGCAAATGAACTCTGAAATGGTTGAAAATTGGCATGGTATCATAATTTCACCCACGTAGCATGTGCTAAAAAGTTGAGAGGGTTACGGCAAAAACTGGATGCACTTCGTGTACGAACTGGACAATCTCTTTCGAAGTGTCAGTGTTTTGGACGAAAACTCTTCTGCTACAAAAGGATTTCAATTTTTTAAACATATTTGAACTCAAGACTTTTTCTGCGTTCAATATGCACCATTCAAAGCCACATCATCACTTTTCAAACCTTTTCTGACTTCATTTGCTATTTTTCATGCATTTCATGATTTATTTTGAGCTAAGATGACCCAGAGATTGAAAAGCACTGCAAATGAACTCTGAAATGGTTGAAAATTGGCATGGTATCATAATTTCACTCACGTAGCATGTGCTAAAAAGTTGAGAGGGTTACGGCAAAAACTGGATGCACTTTGTTTACGAACTGGACAATCTCTTTCAAAGTGTCAGGGTTTTGGACGAAAACTCTTCTGTTACGAAAGGATTTCAATTTTTTTAACATATTTCAACTCAATACTTTTTCTGCATTCAATATGCACCATTCAAAGCCAGATCATCACTTTTCAACCCTTTTCTAACTTCATTTGCTATTTTTCATGCATTTCATGATTTATTTTGACCTAAGATGACCCTGAGATTGAAAAGCACTGCAAATGAACTCTGAAATGGTTCAAAATTGGCATGGTATCATAATTTCACCCACGTAGCATGTGCTAAAAAGTTGAGTGGGGTACGGCAAAAACTGGATGCACTTCGTGTATGAACTGGACAATCTCTTTCGAAGTGTCAGGGTTTTGGACGAAAACTCTTCTGTTACGAAAGGATTTCAATTTTTTAAACATATTTGAACTCAAGACTTTTTCTCCGTTCAATATGCACCATTCGAAGCCACATCATCTCTTTTCAAACCTTTTCTGACTTCATTTGCTATTTTTCATGCATTTCATGATTTATTTTGAGCTAAGATGACCCTGAGATTGAAAAGCACTGCAAATGAACTCTGAAATGGTTGAAAATTGGCATGGTATCATAATTTCACCCACGTAGCATGTGCTAAAAAGTTGAGAGGGTTACGGCAAAAACTGGATGCATTTCGTGTACGAACTGGACAATCTCTTTCGATGTGTCACGGTTTTGGACGAAAACTGTTCTGTTACAAAAGGATTTCAATTTTTTAAACATATTTGAACTCAAGACTTTTTCTGAATTCAATATGCAGCATTCAAAGCCACATCATCACTTTTCAACCCTTTTCTGGCTTCATTTGCTATTTTTCATGCATTTCATGATTTATTTTGAGTTAAGATGACCCTGAGATTGAAAAGCACTGCAAATGAACTCTGAAATGGTTGAAAATTGGCATGGTATCATAATTTCACCCACGTAGCATGTGCTAAAAAGTTGAGTGGGTTACGGCAAAAACTGGATGCACTTCGTGTACGAACTGGACAATCTCTTTCGAAGTGTCAATGTTTTGGACGAAAACACTTCTGTTACAAAAGGATTTCAATTTTTTAAACATATTTGAACTCAACACTTTTTCTGCATTCAATATGCACCATTCAAAGCAACATCATCACTTTTCAACCCTTTTCTGACTTCATTTGCTATTTTTCATGCATTTCATGATTTATTTTGAGCTAAGATGACCCTGAGATTGAAAAGCACTGCAAATGAACTCTGAAATGGTTTAAAATTCGCATGGTATCATAATTTCACCCACGTAGGATGTGCTAAAAAGTTGAGTGGGTTACGACAAAAACTGGATGCACTTCGTGTACGAACTGGACAATCTCTTTCGAAGTGTCAGGGTTTTGGACGAAAACTCTTCTGTTACAAAAGGATTTCAATTTTTTAAACATTTTTGAACTCAAGACTTTTTCTGCGTTCAACATGCACCATTCAAAGCCACATCATCACTTTTCATACCTTTTCTGACATCACTTGCTATTTTTCATGCATTTCATGATTTATTTTGACCTAAGATGACCCTGAGATTGAAGAGCACTGTAAATAAACTCTGAAATGGTTGAAAATTGGCATGGTATCATAATTTCACCCGTGTAGCATGTGCTAAAAATTTGAGAGGGTTACAGCAAAAATTGGATGCACTTCGTGTACGAACTGGACAATCTCTTTCGAAGTGTCAGGGTTTTGGACAAAAACTCTTCTGTTACAAAAGGATTTCTAATTTTTAAACATATTTGAACTCAAGACTTTTTCTGCATTCAATATGCACCATTCAAAGCCACATCATCACTTTTCAAACCTTTTCTGACTTCATTTGCTATTTTTCATGCATTTCATGATTTATTTTGAGCTAAGATGACCCTGAGATTGAAAAGCACTGCAAATGAACTCTGAAATGGTTGAAAATTGGCATGGTATCATAATTTCACCCACGTAGCATGTGCTAAAAAGTTGAGTCGGTTACGGCAAAAACTGGATGCACTTCGTGTACGAACTGGACAATCTCTTTCGAAGTGTCAGTGTTTTGGACGAAAACTCTTCTGTTACAAAAGGATTTCAATTTTTTAAACATATTTGAACTCAAGACTTTTTCTGCATTTAATATGCACCATTCATAGCCGCATCATCACTTTTCGAACCTTTTCTGACTTCATTTGCTATTTTTCATGCATTTCATGATTTATTTTGAGCTAAGATGACCCTGATATTGAAAAGCACTGCAAATGAACTCTGAAATAGTTGAAAATTGGCATGGTATCATAATTTCACCCACGTAGCATGTGCTAAAAAGTTGAGAGGGTTACGGCAAAAATTAGATGCACTTCGTGTACGAACTGGACAATCTCTTTCGAAGTGTCAGGGTTTTGGACGAAAACTCTTCTGTTACAAAAGGATTTCAATTTTTTAAACATATTTGAACTCCAGACTTTTTCTGCATTCAATATGCACCATTCAAAGCCACATCATCACTTTTCAACCCTTTTCTGACTTCATTTGCTATTTTTCATGCATTTCATGATTTATTTTGAGCTAAGATGACCCTGAGATTGAAAAGCACTGCAAATGAACTCTGAAATGGTTGAAAATTGGCATGGTATCATAATTTCACCCACGTAGCATGTGCTAAAAAGTTGAGTGGGTTACGGCAAAAACTGGATGCACTTCGTGTACGAACTGGACAATCTCTTTCGAAGTGTCAATGTTTTGGACGAAAACACTTCTCTTACAAAAGGATTTCAATTTTTTAAACATATTTGAACTCAAGACTTTTTCTGCATTTAATATGCACCATTCAAATCAACATTAGCACTTTTCAACCCTTTTCTGACTTCATTTGCTATTTTTCATGCATTTCATGATTTATTTTGAGCTAAGATGACCCTGAGATTGAAAAGCACTGCAAATGAACTCTGAAATGGTTGAAAATTGGCATGGTATCATAATTTCACCCACGTAGGATGTGCTAAAAAGGTGAGTGGGTTACGGCAAAAACTGGATGCACTTCGTGTACGAACTGGACAATCTCTTTCGAAGCGGCAGGGTTTTGGACGAAAACTCTTTTGTTACTAAAGGATTTCAATTTTTTAAACATATTTGAACTCAAGACTTTTTCTGCATTCAATATCCACCATTCGAAGCCACATTATCACTTTTCAAACTTTTCTGACTTCATTTGCTATTTTTCATGCATTTCATGATTTATTTTGAGCTAAGATGACCCTGAGATTGAAAAGCACTGCAAATGAACTCTGAAATGGTTGAAAATTGACATGGTATCATAATTTCACCCACGTAGCATGTGCTAAAAAATTGAGGGGGTTACGGCAAAAACTGGATGCACTTCGTGTACGAACTGGACAATCTCTTTCGATGTGTCAGGGTTTTGGACGAAAACTCTTCTGTTACAAAAGGATTTCAATTCTTAAACATATTTGAACTCAAGACTTTTTCCGCATTCAATATGCACCATTCAAAGCCACATCATCACTTTTCAAACCTTTTCTGGCTTCATTTGCTATTTTTCATGCATTTCATGATTTATTTTGAGCTAAGATGACCCTGATATTGAAAAGCACTGCAAATGAACTCTGAAATGGTTGAAAATTGGCATGGTATCATAATTTCACCCACGTAGCATGTGCTAAAAAGTTGAGAGGGTTACGGCAAAAACTGGATGCACTTCGTGTACGAACTGGACAATCTCTTTCGAAGTGTCAGTGTTTTGGACGAAAACTCTTCTGCTACAAAAGGATTTCAATTTTTTAAACATATTTGAACTCAAGACTTTTTCTGCGTTCAATATGCACCATTCAAAGCCACATCATCACTTTTCAAACCTTTTCTGACTTCATTTGCTATTTTTCATGCATTTCATGATTTATTTTGAGCTAAGATGACCCAGAGATTGAAAAGCACTGCAAATGAACTCTGAAATGGTTGAAAATTGGCATGGTATCATAATTTCACTCACGTAGCATGTGCTAAAAAGTTGAGAGGGTTACGGCAAAAACTGGATGCACTTTGTTTACGAACTGGACAATCTCTTTCAAAGTGTCAGGGTTTTGGACGAAAACTCTTCTGTTACGAAAGGATTTCAATTTTTTTAACATATTTCAACTCAATACTTTTTCTGCATTCAATATGCACCATTCAAAGCCAGATCATCACTTTTCAACCCTTTTCTAACTTCATTTGCTATTTTTCATGCATTTCATGATTTATTTTGACCTAAGATGACCCTGAGATTGAAAAGCACTGCAAATGAACTCTGAAATGGTTCAAAATTGGCATGGTATCATAATTTCACCCACGTAGCATGTGCTAAAAAGTTGAGTGGGGTACGGCAAAAACTGGATGCACTTCGTGTATGAACTGGACAATCTCTTTCGAAGTGTCAGGGTTTTGGACGAAAACTCTTCTGTTACGAAAGGATTTCAATTTTTTAAACATATTTGAACTCAAGACTTTTTCTCCGTTCAATATGCACCATTCGAAGCCACATCATCTCTTTTCAAACCTTTTCTGACTTCATTTGCTATTTTTCATGCATTTCATGATTTATTTTGAGCTAAGATGACCCTGAGATTGAAAAGCACTGCAAATGAACTCTGAAATGGTTGAAAATTGGCATGGTATCATAATTTCACCCACGTAGCATGTGCTAAAAAGTTGAGAGGGTTACGGCAAAAACTGGATGCATTTCGTGTACGAACTGGACAATCTCTTTCGATGTGTCACGGTTTTGGACGAAAACTGTTCTGTTACAAAAGGATTTCAATTTTTTAAACATATTTGAACTCAAGACTTTTTCTGAATTCAATATGCAGCATTCAAAGCCACATCATCACTTTTCAACCCTTTTCTGGCTTCATTTGCTATTTTTCATGCATTTCATGATTTATTTTGAGTTAAGATGACCCTGAGATTGAAAAGCACTGCAAATGAACTCTGAAATGGTTGAAAATTGGCATGGTATCATAATTTCACCCACGTAGCATGTGCTAAAAAGTTGAGTGGGTTACGGCAAAAACTGGATGCACTTCGTGTACGAACTGGACAATCTCTTTCGAAGTGTCAATGTTTTGGACGAAAACACTTCTGTTACAAAAGGATTTCAATTTTTTAAACATATTTGAACTCAACACTTTTTCTGCATTCAATATGCACCATTCAAAGCAACATCATCACTTTTCAACCCTTTTCTGACTTCATTTGCTATTTTTCATGCATTTCATGATTTATTTTGAGCTAAGATGACCCTGAGATTGAAAAGCACTGCAAATGAACTCTGAAATGGTTTAAAATTCGCATGGTATCATAATTTCACCCACGTAGGATGTGCTAAAAAGTTGAGTGGGTTACGACAAAAACTGGATGCACTTCGTGTACGAACTGGACAATCTCTTTCGAAGTGTCAGGGTTTTGGACGAAAACTCTTCTGTTACAAAAGGATTTCAATTTTTTAAACATTTTTGAACTCAAGACTTTTTCTGCGTTCAACATGCACCATTCAAAGCCACATCATCACTTTTCATACCTTTTCTGACATCACTTGCTATTTTTCATGCATTTCATGATTTATTTTGACCTAAGATGACCCTGAGATTGAAGAGCACTGTAAATAAACTCTGAAATGGTTGAAAATTGGCATGGTATCATAATTTCACCCGTGTAGCATGTGCTAAAAATTTGAGAGGGTTACAGCAAAAATTGGATGCACTTCGTGTACGAACTGGACAATCTCTTTCGAAGTGTCAGGGTTTTGGACAAAAACTCTTCTGTTACAAAAGGATTTCTAATTTTTAAACATATTTGAACTCAAGACTTTTTCTGCATTCAATATGCACCATTCAAAGCCACATCATCACTTTTCAAACCTTTTCTGACTTCATTTGCTATTTTTCATGCATTTCATGATTTATTTTGAGCTAAGATGACCCTGAGATTGAAAAGCACTGCAAATGAACTCTGAAATGGTTGAAAATTGGCATGGTATCATAATTTCACCCACGTAGCATGTGCTAAAAAGTTGAGTCGGTTACGGCAAAAACTGGATGCACTTCGTGTACGAACTGGACAATCTCTTTCGAAGTGTCAGTGTTTTGGACGAAAACTCTTCTGTTACAAAAGGATTTCAATTTTTTAAACATATTTGAACTCAAGACTTTTTCTGCATTTAATATGCACCATTCATAGCCGCATCATCACTTTTCGAACCTTTTCTGACTTCATTTGCTATTTTTCATGCATTTCATGATTTATTTTGAGCTAAGATGACCCTGATATTGAAAAGCACTGCAAATGAACTCTGAAATAGTTGAAAATTGGCATGGTATCATAATTTCACCCACGTAGCATGTGCTAAAAAGTTGAGAGGGTTACGGCAAAAATTAGATGCACTTCGTGTACGAACTGGACAATCTCTTTCGAAGTGTCAGGGTTTTGGACGAAAACTCTTCTGTTACAAAAGGATTTCAATTTTTTAAACATATTTGAACTCCAGACTTTTTCTGCATTCAATATGCACCATTCAAAGCCACATCATCACTTTTCAACCCTTTTCTGACTTCATTTGCTATTTTTCATGCATTTCATGATTTATTTTGAGCTAAGATGACCCTGAGATTGAAAAGCACTGCAAATGAACTCTGAAATGGTTGAAAATTGGCATGGTATCATAATTTCACCCACGTAGCATGTGCTAAAAAGTTGAGTGGGTTACGGCAAAAACTGGATGCACTTCGTGTACGAACTGGACAATCTCTTTCGAAGTGTCAATGTTTTGGACGAAAACACTTCTCTTACAAAAGGATTTCAATTTTTTAAACATATTTGAACTCAAGACTTTTTCTGCATTTAATATGCACCATTCAAATCAACATTAGCACTTTTCAACCCTTTTCTGACTTCATTTGCTATTTTTCATGCATTTCATGATTTATTTTGAGCTAAGATGACCCTGAGATTGAAAAGCACTGCAAATGAACTCTGAAATGGTTGAAAATTGGCATGGTATCATAATTTCACCCACGTAGGATGTGCTAAAAAGGTGAGTGGGTTACGGCAAAAACTGGATGCACTTCGTGTACGAACTGGACAATCTCTTTCGAAGCGGCAGGGTTTTGGACGAAAACTCTTTTGTTACTAAAGGATTTCAATTTTTTAAACATATTTGAACTCAAGACTTTTTCTGCATTCAATATCCACCATTCGAAGCCACATTATCACTTTTCAAACTTTTCTGACTTCATTTGCTATTTTTCATGCATTTCATGATTTATTTTGAGCTAAGATGACCCTGAGATTGAAAAGCACTGCAAATGAACTCTGAAATGGTTGAAAATTGACATGGTATCATAATTTCACCCACGTAGCATGTGCTAAAAAATTGAGGGGGTTACGGCAAAAACTGGATGCACTTCGTGTACGAACTGGACAATCTCTTTCGATGTGTCAGGGTTTTGGACGAAAACTCTTCTGTTACAAAAGGATTTCAATTCTTAAACATATTTGAACTCAAGACTTTTTCCGCATTCAATATGCACCATTCAAAGCCACATCATCACTTTTCAAACCTTTTCTGGCTTCATTTGCTATTTTTCATGCATTTCATGATTTATTTTGAGCTAAGATGACCCTGATATTGAAAAGCACTGCAAATGAACTCTGAAATGGTTGAAAATTGGCATGGTATCATAATTTCACCCACGTAGCATGTGCTAAAAAGTTGAGAGGGTTACGGCAAAAACTGGATGCACTTCGTGTACGAACTGGACAATCTCTTTCGAAGTGTCAGTGTTTTGGACGAAAACTCTTCTGCTACAAAAGGATTTCAATTTTTTAAACATATTTGAACTCAAGACTTTTTCTGCGTTCAATATGCACCATTCAAAGCCACATCATCACTTTTCAAACCTTTTCTGACTTCATTTGCTATTTTTCATGCATTTCATGATTTATTTTGAGCTAAGATGACCCAGAGATTGAAAAGCACTGCAAATGAACTCTGAAATGGTTGAAAATTGGCATGGTATCATAATTTCACTCACGTAGCATGTGCTAAAAAGTTGAGAGGGTTACGGCAAAAACTGGATGCACTTTGTTTACGAACTGGACAATCTCTTTCAAAGTGTCAGGGTTTTGGACGAAAACTCTTCTGTTACGAAAGGATTTCAATTTTTTTAACATATTTCAACTCAATACTTTTTCTGCATTCAATATGCACCATTCAAAGCCAGATCATCACTTTTCAACCCTTTTCTAACTTCATTTGCTATTTTTCATGCATTTCATGATTTATTTTGACCTAAGATGACCCTGAGATTGAAAAGCACTGCAAATGAACTCTGAAATGGTTCAAAATTGGCATGGTATCATAATTTCACCCACGTAGCATGTGCTAAAAAGTTGAGTGGGGTACGGCAAAAACTGGATGCACTTCGTGTATGAACTGGACAATCTCTTTCGAAGTGTCAGGGTTTTGGACGAAAACTCTTCTGTTACGAAAGGATTTCAATTTTTTAAACATATTTGAACTCAAGACTTTTTCTCCGTTCAATATGCACCATTCGAAGCCACATCATCTCTTTTCAAACCTTTTCTGACTTCATTTGCTATTTTTCATGCATTTCATGATTTATTTTGAGCTAAGATGACCCTGAGATTGAAAAGCACTGCAAATGAACTCTGAAATGGTTGAAAATTGGCATGGTATCATAATTTCACCCACGTAGCATGTGCTAAAAAGTTGAGAGGGTTACGGCAAAAACTGGATGCATTTCGTGTACGAACTGGACAATCTCTTTCGATGTGTCACGGTTTTGGACGAAAACTGTTCTGTTACAAAAGGATTTCAATTTTTTAAACATATTTGAACTCAAGACTTTTTCTGAATTCAATATGCAGCATTCAAAGCCACATCATCACTTTTCAACCCTTTTCTGGCTTCATTTGCTATTTTTCATGCATTTCATGATTTATTTTGAGTTAAGATGACCCTGAGATTGAAAAGCACTGCAAATGAACTCTGAAATGGTTGAAAATTGGCATGGTATCATAATTTCACCCACGTAGCATGTGCTAAAAAGTTGAGTGGGTTACGGCAAAAACTGGATGCACTTCGTGTACGAACTGGACAATCTCTTTCGAAGTGTCAATGTTTTGGACGAAAACACTTCTGTTACAAAAGGATTTCAATTTTTTAAACATATTTGAACTCAACACTTTTTCTGCATTCAATATGCACCATTCAAAGCAACATCATCACTTTTCAACCCTTTTCTGACTTCATTTGCTATTTTTCATGCATTTCATGATTTATTTTGAGCTAAGATGACCCTGAGATTGAAAAGCACTGCAAATGAACTCTGAAATGGTTTAAAATTCGCATGGTATCATAATTTCACCCACGTAGGATGTGCTAAAAAGTTGAGTGGGTTACGACAAAAACTGGATGCACTTCGTGTACGAACTGGACAATCTCTTTCGAAGTGTCAGGGTTTTGGACGAAAACTCTTCTGTTACAAAAGGATTTCAATTTTTTAAACATTTTTGAACTCAAGACTTTTTCTGCGTTCAACATGCACCATTCAAAGCCACATCATCACTTTTCATACCTTTTCTGACATCACTTGCTATTTTTCATGCATTTCATGATTTATTTTGACCTAAGATGACCCTGAGATTGAAGAGCACTGTAAATAAACTCTGAAATGGTTGAAAATTGGCATGGTATCATAATTTCACCCGTGTAGCATGTGCTAAAAATTTGAGAGGGTTACGGCAAAAATTGGATGCACTTCGTGTACGAACTGGACAATCTCTTTCGAAGTGTCAGGGTTTTGGACAAAAACTCTTCTGTTACAAAAGGATTTCTAATTTTTAAACATATTTGAACTCAAGACTTTTTCTGCATTCAATATGCACCATTCAAAGCCACATCATCACTTTTCAAACCTTTTCTGACTTCATTTGCTATTTTTCATGCATTTCATGATTTATTTTGAGCTAAGATGACCCTGAGATTGAAAAGCACTGCAAATGAACTCTGAAATGGTTGAAAATTGGCATGGTATCATAATTTCACCCACGTAGCATGTGCTAAAAAGTTGAGTCGGTTACGGCAAAAACTGGATGCACTTCGTGTACGAACTGGACAATCTCTTTCGAAGTGTCAGTGTTTTGGACGAAAACTCTTCTGTTACAAAAGGATTTCAATTTTTTAAACATATTTGAACTCAAGACTTTTTCTGCATTTAATATGCACCATTCATAGCCGCATCATCACTTTTCAAACCTTTTCTGACTTCATTTGCTATTTTTCATGCATTTCATGATTTATTTTGAGCTAAGATGACCCTGATATTGAAAAGCACTGCAAATGAACTCTGAAATGGTTGAAAATTGGCATGGTATCATAATTTCACCCACGTAGCATGTGCTAAAAAGTTGAGAGGGTTACGGCAAAAATTAGATGCACTTCGTGTACGAACTGGACAATCTCTTTCGAAGTGTCAGGGTTTTGGACGAAAACTCTTCTGTTACGAAAGGATTTCAATTTTTTAAACATATTTGAACTCCAGACTTTTTCTGCATTCAATATGCACCATTCAAAGCCACATCATCACTTTTCAACCCTTTTCTGACTTCATTTGCTATTTTTCATGCATTTCATGATTTATTTTGAGCTAAGATGACCCTGAGATTGAAAAGTACTGCAAATGAACTCTGAAATGGTTGAAAATTGGCATGGTATCATAATTTCACCCACGTAGCATGTGCTTAAAATTTGAGTGGGTTACGGCAAAAACTGGATGCACTTCGTGTACGAACTGGACAATCTCTTTCGAAGTGTCAGGGTTTTGGACGAAAACTCTTCTGTTACAAAAGGATTTCAATTTTTTAAACATTTTTGAACTCACGACTTTTTCTACGTTCAACATGCACCATTCAAAGCCACATCATCACTTTTCATACCTTTTCTGACATCATTTGCTATTTTTCATGCATTTCATGATTTATTTTGACCCAAGATGACCCTGAGATTGAAAAGCACTGCAAATGAACTCTGAAAAGGTTGAAAATTGGCATGGTATCATAATTTCACCCACGTAGCATGTGCTAAAAAGTTGAGAGGGTTACGGCATAAATTGGACGCACTTCGTGTACGAACTGGACAATCTCTTTCGAAGTGTCAGGGTTTTGGACGAAAACTCTTCTGTTACAAAAGGATTTCAATTTTTTAAACATATTTGAACTCAAGACTTTTTCTGCATTCAATACGCACCTTTCAAAGCCACATTATCACTTTTTAAACCTTTACTGACTTCATTTGCTATTTTTCATGAATTTCATGATTTATTGTGACCTAAGATGACTCTGAGATTGAAAAGCACTGCAAATGACTCTGAAATGGTTGAAAATTGGCATGGTATCATAATTTCACCGACGTAGCATGTGCTAAAAAGTTGAGAGGGTTACGGCAAAAACTGGATACACTTCGTGTACGAACTGGACAATCTTTTTCTAAGTGTCAGGGTTTTGGACGAAAACTCTTCTGTTACAAAAGGATTTCAATTTTTTAAACATATTTGAACTCAAGACTTTTTCTGCATTCAATATGCACCATTCAAAGCCACATCATCACTGCAAACCTTTTCTGGCTTCATTTGCTATTTTTCATGAATTTCATGATTTATTTTGAGCTAAGATGACCCTGAGATTGAAAAGCACTGCAAATGAACTCTGAAATGGTTGAAAATTGGCATGGTATCAAAATTTCACCCACGGAGCATGTGCTAAAAAGTTGAGTGGGTTACGGCAAAAACTGGATGCACTTCGTGTACGAACTGGACAATCTCTTTCGAAGTGTCAGGGTTTTGGACGAAAACTCTTCTGTTACAAAAGGATTTCAATTTTTTAAACATATTTGAACTCAAGACTTTTTCTGCACTCAATATGCACCATTCAAAGCCACATCATCACTTTTCAACCCTTTTCTGACTTCATTTGCTATTTTTCATGCATTTCATGATTTATTTTGAGCTAAGATGACCCTGAGATTGAAAAGCACTGCAAATGAACTCTGAAATGGTTGAAAATTGGCATGGTATCATAATTTCACCCACGGAGCATGTGCTAAAAAGTTGAGTGGGTTACGGCAAAAACTGGATGCACTTCGTGTACGAACTGGACAATCTCTTTCGAAGTGTCAGGGTTTTGGACGAAAACTCTTCTGTTACAAAAGGATTTCAATTTTTTAAACATATTTGAACTCAAGACTTTTTCTGCGTTCTATATGCACCATTCAAAGCCACATCATCACTTTTCAACCCTTTTCTGACTTCATTTGCTATTTTTCATGCATTTCATGATTTATTTTGACCTAAGATGACCCTAAGATTGAAAAGCACTGCAAATGAACTCGGAAATGCTTGAAAATTGGCATGGTATCATAATTTCACCCACGTAGCATGTGCTAAAAAGTTGAGAGGGTTACGGCAAAAACTGGATGCAGTTCGTGTACGAACTGGACAATCTCTTTCGAAGTGTCAGGGTTTTGGACGAAAACTCTTCTGTTACAAAAGGATTTCAATTTTTTAAACATATTTGAACGCAAGACTTTTTCTACATTCAATATGCACCATTCAAAGCCACATCATCACTTCAAACCTTTTCTGGCTTCATTTGCTATTTTTCATGAATTTCATGATTTATTTTGACCTAAGATGACTCTGAGATTGAAACGCACTGCAAATGAACTCTGAAATGGTTGAAAATTGGCATGGTATCATAATTTCACCCACGTAGCATGTGCTAAAAAGTTGAGAGGGTTACGGCAAAAACTGGATGCACTTCGTGTACGAACTGGACAATCTCTTTCGAAGTGTCAGGGTTTTCGACGAAAACTCTTCTGTTACAAAAGGATTTCAATTTGTTAAACATATTTGAACTCAAGACTTTTTCTGCATTCAATATGCACCATTCAAAGCCACATCATCACTTTTCAACCCTTTTCTGACTTTATTTACTATTTTTCATGCATTTCATGATTTATTTTGAGCTAAGATGACCCTGAGATTGAAAAGCGCTGCAAATTAACTCTGAAATGGTTGAAAATTGGCATGGTATCATAATTTCACCCACGTAGCATGTGCTAAAAAGTTGAGAGGGTTACGGCAAAAATTGGATCCACTTCGTACACGAACTGGACAATCTCTTTCGAAGTGTTAGGGTTTTGGACGAAAACTCTTCTGTTACAAAAGGATTTCAATTTTTTAAACATATTTGAACTCAAGACTTTTTCTGCATTCAATATGCACCTTTCAAATCCACATTATCACTTTTGTAACCTTTTCTGACTTCATTTGCTATTTATCATGAATTTCATGATTTATTGTGACCTAAGATGACTCTGAGATTGAAAAGCACTGCAAATGAACCCTGAAATGGTTGAAAATTGGCATGGTATCATAATTTCACCGACGTAGCATGTGCTGAAAAGTTGAGAGGGTTGCGGCAAAAACTGGATGCACTTCGTGTACGAACTGGACAATCTTTTTCTAAGTGTCAGGGTTTTGGACGAAAATTCTTCTGTTACAAAAGGATTTCAATTTTTTAAACATATTTGAACTCAAGACTTTTTCTGCATTCAATATCCACCATTCAAAGCCACATCATCACTTTTCAAACCTTTTCTGACTTCATTTGCTATTTTTCATGCATTTCATGATTTATTTTGACCTAAGATGACCCTGAGATTGAAAAGCACTGCAAATGAACTCTGAAATGGTTGAAAATTGGCATGGTATCATAATTTCACCCACGTAGCACGTGCTAAAAAGTTGAGAGGGTTACGGCAAAAACTGGATGCACTTCGTGTACGAACTGGACAATCTCTTTCGAAGTGTCAGGGTTTTGGACGAAAACTCTTCTGTTACAAAAGGATTTCAATTTTTTAAACATATTTGAACTCAAGACTTTTTCTGCATTCAATATGCACCATTCAAAGCCGCATTATCACTTTTCAAACCTTTTCTGCCTTCATTTGCTATTTTTCATGCATTTCATGATTTATTTTGAGCTAAGATGACCCTGAGATAGAAAAGCACTGCAAATGAACTCTGAAATGCTTGAAAATTGGCATGGTATCATAATTTCACCCACGTAGCATGTGCTAAAAAGTTGAGAGGGTTACGGCAAAAATTGGATGCACTTCGTGTACGAACTGGACAATCTCTTTCGAAGTGTCAGGGTTTTGGACGAAAACTCTTCTGTTACAAAAGGATTTCAATTTTTTAAACATATTTGAACTCAAGACTTTTTCTGCATTCAATATGCACCTTTCAAAGCCTCATTATCACTTTTGAAACCTTTTCTAACTTCATTTGCTATTTTTCATGAATTTCATGATTTATTTTGACCTAAGATGACTCTGAGATTGAAAAGCACTGCAAATGAACTCTGAAATGGTTTAAAATTGGCATGGTATCATAATTTCACCCACGTAGCATGTGCTAAAAAGTTGAGAGGGTTACGGCAAAAACTGGATGCACTTCGTGTACGAACTGGACAATCTCTTTCGAAGTGTCAGGGTTTTGGACGAAAACTCTTCTGTTACAAAAGGATTTCAATTTTTTAAACATATTTGAACTCAAGACTTTTTCTGCATTCAATATGCACCATTCAAAGCCACATCATCACTTCAAACCTTTTCTGGCTTCATTTGCTATTTTTCATGCATTTCATGATTTATTTTGAGCTAAGATGACCGTGAGATTGAAAAGTACTGCAAATGAACTCTGAAATGGATGAAAATTGGCATGGTATCATAATTTCACCCACGTAGCATGTGCTAAAAAGTTGAGAGGGTTACGGCAAAAACTGGATGCACTTCGTGTACGAACTGGACAATCTCTTTCGAAGTGTCAGTGTTTTGGACGAAAACTCTTCTGTTACAAAAGGATTTCAATTTTTTAAACATATTTGAACTCAAGACTTTTTCTGCATTCAATATCCACCATTCAAAGCCACATCATCACTTTTCAAACCTTTTCTGACTTCATTTGCTATTTTTCATGCATTTCATGATTTATTTTGACCTAAGATGACCCTGAGATTGAAAAGCACTGCAAATGAACTCTGAAATGGTTGAAAATTGGCATGGTATCATAATTTCACCCACGTAGCATGTGCTAAAAAGTTGAGAGGGTTACGGAAAAAACTGGATGCACTTCGTGTACGAACTGGACAATCTCTTTCGAAGTGTCAGGGTTTTGGACGAAAACTCTTCTGTTACAAAAGGATTTCAATTTTTTAAACATATTTGAACTCAAGAAATTTTCTGCATTCAATATGCACCATTCAAAGCCACATCATCACTTTTCAACCCTTTTCTGACTTCATTTGCTATTTTTCATGCATTTCATGATTTATTTTAAGCTAAGATGACCCTGAGATTGAAAAGCACTGCAAATGAACTCTGAAATGGAGGAAAATTGGCATGGTATCATAATTTCACCCACGTAGCATGTGCTAAAAAGTTGAGTGGGTTACGGCAAAAACTAGATGCACTTCGTGTATGAACTGGACAATCTCTTTCGAAGTGTCAGGGTTTTGGACGAAAACTCTTCTGTTACAAAAGGATTTCAATTTTTTAAACATATTTGAACTCAAGACCTTTTCTGCATTCAATATGCACCATTCAAGGCCACATCATCACTTCAAACCTTTTCTGGCTTCATTTGCTATTTTTCATGCATTTCATGATTTATTTTGAGCTAAGATGACCCTGAGATTGAAAAGCACTGCAAATGAACTCTGAATTGGATGAAAATTGGCATGGTATCATAATTTCACCCACGTAGCATGTGCTAAAAAGTTGAGAGGGTTACGGCAAAAACTGGATGCACTTCGTGTACGAACTGTACAATCTCTTTCGAAGTGTCAGGGTTTTGGACGAAAACTCTTCTCTTACAAAAGGATTTCAATTTTTTAAACATATTTGAACTCAAGACTTTTTCTGCATTCAATATGCACCATTCAAAGCCACATCATCACTTTTCAACCCTTTTCTGACTTCATTTGCTATTTTTCATGCATTTCATGATTTATTTTGAGCTAAGATGACCCTGAGATTGAAAAGCACTGCAAATGAACTCTGAAATGGTTGAAAATTGGCATGGTATCATAATTTCACCCACGTAGCATGTGCTAAAAAGTTGAGAGGGTTACGGCAAAAACTTGATGGACTTCGTGTACGAACTGGACAATCTCTTTCGAAGTGTCAGGGTTTTGGACGAAAACTCTTCTGTTACAAAAGGATTTGAATTTTTTAAACATATTTGAACTCAAGACATTTTCTGCATTCAATATGCACCATTCAAAGCCACATCATCACTTTTCAACCCTTTTCTGACTTCATTTTCTATTTTTCATGCATTTCATGATTTATTTTAAGCTAAGATGACCCTGAGATTGAAAAGCACTGCAAATGAACTCTGAAATGGATGAAAATTGGCATGGTATCATAATTTCACCCACGTAGCATGTGCTAAAAAGTTGAGAGGGTTACGGCAAAAACTGGATGCACTTCGTGTACGAACTGGACAATCTCTTTCGAAGTGTCAGGGTTTTGGACGAAAACTCTTCTGTTACAAAAGGATTTCAATTTGTTAAACATATTTGAACTCAAGACTTTTTCTGCATTCAATATGCACCATTCAAAGCCACATCATCACTTTTCAACCCTTTTCTGACTTTATTTGCTATTTTTCATGCATTTCATGATTTATTTTGAGCTAAGATGACCCTGAGATTGAAAAGCGCTGCAAATTAACTCTGAAATGGTTGAAAATTGGCATGGTATCATAATTTCACCCACGTAGCATGTGCTAAAAAGTTGAGAGGGTTACGGCAAAAACTGGATGCACTTCGTGTACGAACTGGACAATCTCTTTCGAAGTGTTAGGGTTTTGGACGAAAACTCTTGTGTTACAAAAGGATTTCAATTTTTTAAACATATTTGAACTCAAGACTTTTTCTGCGTTCAATATGCACCATTCAAAGCCACATCATCACTTTTCATACCTTTTCTGACTTCATTTGCTATTTTTCATGCATTTCATGATTTATTTTGACCTAATTTGACCCTGAGATTGAAAAGCACTGCAAATGAACTCTGAAATGGTTGAAAATTGGCATGGTATCATAATTTCACCCACGTAGCATGTGCTAAAAAGTTGAGAGGGTTACGGCAAAAATTGGATGCACTTCGTGTACGAACTGGACAATCTCTTTCGAAGTGTCAGGGTTTTGGACGAAAACTCTTCTGTTACAAAAGGATTTCAATTTTTTAAACATATTTGAACTCAAGACATTTTCTGCATTCAATATGCACCTTTCAAAGCCACATTATCACTTTTGAAACCTTTTCTGACTTCATTTGCTATTTTTCATGAATTTCATGATTTATTGTGACCTAAGATGACTCTGAGATTGAAAAGCGCTGCAAATGAACTCTGAAATGGTTGAAAATTGGCATGGTATCATAATTTCACCGACGTAGCATGTGCTAAAAAGTTGAGAGGGTTACGGCAAAAACTGGATGCACTTCTTGTACGAACTGGACAATCTTTTTCTAAGTGTCAGGGTTTTGGACGAAAACTCTTCTGTTACAAAAGGATTTCAATTTTTTAAACATATTTGAACTCAAGACTTTTCCTGCATTCAATATGCACCATTCAAAGCCACATCATCACTTCAAACCTTTTCTGGCTTCATTTGCTATTTTTCATGCATTTCATGATTTATTTTTAGCTAAGATGACCCTGAGATTGAAAAGCACTGCAAATGAACTCTGAAATGGTTGAAAATTGGCATGGTATCATAATTTCACCCACGTAGGATGTGCTAAAAAGTTGAGAGGGTTACGGCAAAAAATGGATGCACTTCGTGTACGAACTGGACAATCTCTTTCGAAGTGTCAGTGTTTTGGACGAAAACTCTTCTGTTACAAAAGGATTTCAATTTTTTAAAAATATTTGAACTCAAGACTTTTTCTGCATTCAATATGCACCATTCAAAGCCTCATTATCACGTTTGAAACCTTTTCTGACTTCATTTGCTATTTTTCATGCATTTCATGATTTATTTTGACCTAAGATGACCCTGAGATTGAAAAGCACTGCAAATGAACTCTGAAATGGTTGAAAATTGGCATGGTATCATAATTTCACCCACGTAGCATGTGCTAAAAAGTTGAGAGGGTTACGGCAAAAACTGGATGCACTTCGTGTACGAACTGGACAATCTCTTTCGAAGTGTCAGGGTTTTGGACGAAAACTCTTCTGATACAAAAGGATTTCAATTTTTTAAACATATTTGAACTCAAGACTTTTTCTGCATTCAATATGCACCATTCAAAGCCACATCATCACTTTTCAACCCTTTTCTGACTTCATTTGCTATTTTTCATGCATTTCATGATTTATATTGAGCTAAGATGACCCTGAGATTGAAACGCACGGCAAATGAGCTCTGAAATTGTTGAAAATTGGCATGGTATCATAATTTCAGCCACGTAGCATGTGCTAAAAATTTGAGAGGGTTACGGCAAAAACTGGATGCACTTCGTGTACGAACTGGACAATCTCTTTCGAAGTGTCAGGGTTTTCGACGAAAACTCTTCTGTTACAAAAGGATTTCAATTTGTTAAACATATTTGAACTTAAGACTTTTTCTGCATTCAATATGCACCATTCAAAGCCACATCATCACTTTTCAACCCTTTTCTGACTTTATTTGCTATTTTTCATGCATTTCATGATTTATTTTGAGCTAAGATGACCCTGAGATTGAAAAGCGCTGCAAATTAACTCTGAAATGGTTGAAAATTGGCATGGTATCATAATTTCACCCACGTAGCATGTGCTAAAAAGTTGAGAGGGTTACGGCAAAAATTGGATGCACTTCGTGTACGAACTGGACAATCTCTTTCGAAGTGTTAGGGTTTTGGACGAAAACTCTTCTGTTACAAAAGGATTTCAATTTTTTAAACATATTTGAACTCAAGACTTTTTCTGCATTCAATATGCACCTTTCAAAGCCACATTATCACTTTTGTAACCTTTTCTGACTTCATTTGCTATTTATCATGAATTTCATGATTTATTGTGACCTAAGATGACTCTAAGATTGAAAAGCACTGCAAATGAACTCTGAAATGGTTGAAAATTGGCATGGTATCATAATTTCACCGACGTAGCATGTGCTGAAAAGTTGAGAGGGTTGCGGCAAAAACTGGATGCACTTCGTGTACGAACTGGAGAATCTTTTTCTAAGTGTCAGGGTTTTGGACGAAAACTCTTCTGTTACCAAAGGATTTCAATTTTTTAAACATATTTGAACTTAAGACTTTTTCTGCATTCAATATGCACCATTCAAAGCCACATCATCACTTCACACCTTTTCTGGCTTCATTTGCTATTTTTCATGCATTTCATGATTTATTTTGAGCTAAGATGACCCTGAGATTGAAAAGCACTGTAAATGAACTCTGAAATGGTTGAAAATTGGCATGGTATCATAATTACACCCACGTAGCATGTGCTAAAAAGTTGAGAGGGTTACGGCAAAAACTGGATGCACTTCGTGTATGAACTGGACAATCTTTTTCTAAGTGTCAGGGTTTTGGACGAAAACTCTTCTGTTACAAAAGGATTTTAATTTTTTAACCATATTTGAACTCAAGACTTTTTCTGCATTCAATATGCACCATTCAAAGCCGCATTATCACTTTTCAAACCTTTTCTGACTTCATTTGCTATTTTTCATGCATTTCATGATTTATTTTGAGCTAAGATGACCCTGAGATAGAAAAGCACTGCAAATGAACTCTGAAATGGTTGAAAATTGGCATGGTATCATAATTTCACCCACGTAGCATGTGCTAAAAATTTGAGAGGGTTACGGCAAAAATTGGATGCACTTCGTGTACGAACTGGACAATCTCTTTCGAAGTGTCAGGGTTTTGGACGAAAACTCTTCTGTTACAAAAGGATTTCAATTTTTTAAACATATTTGAACTCAAGACTTTTTCTGCATTCAATATGCACCTTTCAAAGCCTCATTATCACGTTTGAAACCTTTTCTAACTTCATTTGCTATTTTTCATGAATTACATGATTTATTTTGACCTAAGATGACTCTGAGATTGAAAAGCACTGCAAATGAACTCTGAAATGGTTTAAAATTGGCATGGTATCATAATTTCACCCACGTAGCATGTGCTAAAAAGTTGAGAGGGTTACGGCAAAAACTGGATGCACTTTGTGTACGAACTGGACAATCTCTTTCGAAGTGTCAGGGTTTTGGACGAAAACTCTTCTGTTACAAAAGGATTTCAATTTTTTAAACATATTTGAACTCAAGACTTTTTCTGCATTCAATATGCACCTTTCAAAGCCTCATTATCACGTTTGAAACCTTTTCTAACTTCATTTGCTATTTTTCATGAATTACATGATTTATTTTGACCTAAGATGACTCTGAGATTGAAAAGCACTGCAAATGAACTCTGAAATGGTTTAAAATTGGCATGGTATCATAATTTCACCCACGTAGCATGTGCTAAAAAGTTGAGAGGGTTACGGCAAAAACTGGATGCACTTTGTGTACGAACAGGACAATCTCTTTCGAAGTGTCAGGGTTTTGGACGAAAACTCTTCTGTTACAAAAGGATTTCAATTTTTTAAACATATTTGAACTCAAGACTTTTTCTGCATTCAATATGCACCATTCAAAGCCACATCATCACTTCAAACCTTTTCTGGCTTCATTTGCTATTTTTCATGCATTTCATGATTTATTTTGAGCTAAGATGACCGTGAGATTGAAAAGCACTGCAAATGAACTCTGAAATGGATGAAAATTGGCATGGTATCATAATTTCACCCACGTAGCATGTGCTAAAAAGTTGAGAGGGTTACGGCAAAAACTGGATGCACTTCGTGTACGAACTGGACAATCTCTTTCGAAGTGTCAGTGTTTTGGACGAAAACTCTTCTGTTACAAAAGGATTTCAATTTTTTAAACATATTTGAACTCAAGACTTTTTCTGCATTCAATATCCACCATTCAAAGCCACATCATCACTTTTCAAACCTTTTCTGACTTCATTTGCTATTTTTCATGCATTTCATGATTTATTTTGACCTAAGATGACCCTGACATTGAAAAGCACTGCAAATGAACTCTGAAATGGTTGAAAATTGGCATGGTATCATAATTTCACCCACGTAGCATGTGCGAAAAAGTTGAGAGGGTTACGGCAAAAACTGGATGCACTTCGTGTACGAACTGGACAATCTCTTTCGAAGTGTCAGGGTTTTGGATGAAAACTCTTCTGTTACAAAAGGATTTCAATTTTTTAAACATATTTGAACTCAAGAAATTTTCTGCATTCAATATGCACCATTCAAAGCCACATCATCACTTTTCAACCCTTTTCTGACTTCATTTGCTATTTTTCATGCATTTCATGATTTATTTTAAGCTAATATGACCCTGAGATTGAAAAGCACTGCAAATGAACTCTGAAATGGATGAAAATTGGCATGGTATCATAATTTCACCCACGTAGCATGTGCTAAAAAGTTGAGTGGGTTACGGCAAAAACTAGATGCACTTCGTGTATGAACTGGACAATCTCTTTCGAAGTGTCAGGGTTTTGGACGAAAACTCTTCTGTTACAAAAGGATTTTAATTTTTTAAACATATTTGAACTCAAGACCTTTTCTGCATTCAATATGCACCATTCAAGGCCACATCATCACTTCAAACCTTTTCTGGCTTCATTTGCTATTTTTCATGCATTTCATGATTTATTTTGAGCTAAGATGACCCAGAGATTGAAAAGCACTGCAAATGAACTCTGAATTGGATGAAAATTGGCATGGTATCATAATTTCACCCACGTAGCATGTGCTAAAAAGTTGAGAGGGTTACGGCAAAAACTGGATGCACTTCGTGTACGAACTGTACAATCTCTTTCGAAGTGTCAGGGTTTTGGACGAAAACTCTTCTCTTACAAAAGGATTTCAATTTTTTAAACATATTTGAACTCAAGACATTTTCTGCATTCAATATCCACCATTCAAAGCCACATCATCACTTTTCAACCCTTTTCTGACTTCATTTGCTATTTTTCATGCATTTCATGATTTATTTTGAGCTAAGATGACCCTGAGATTGAAAAGCACTGCAAATGAACTCTGAAATGGTTGAAAATTGGCATGGTATCATAATTTCCCCCACGTAGCATGTGCTAAAAAGTTGTGTGGGTTACGGCAAAAACTGGATGCACTTCGTGTAGGAACTGGACAATCTCTTTCGAAGTGTCAGGGTTTTGAACGAAAACTCTTCTGTTACAAAAGGATTTCAATTTTTTAAACATATTTGAACTCAAGACTTTTTCTGCGTTCAATATGCACCATTCAAAGCCACATCATCACTTCAAACCTTTTCTGACTTCATTTGCTATTTTCATGCATTTCATGATTTATTTTGACCTAATTTGACCCTGAGATTGAAAAGCACTGCAAATGAACTCTGAAATGGTTGAAAATTGGCATGGTATCATAATTTCACCCACGTAGCATGTGCTAAAAAGTTGAGAGGGTTACGGCAAAAACTGGATGCACTTCGTGTACGAACTGGACAATCTCTTTCGAAGTGTCAGGGTTTTGGACGAAAACTCTTCTGTTACAAAAGGATTTCAATTTTTTAAACATATTTGAACTCAAGACTTTTTCTGCATTCAATATGCACCTTTCAAAGCCACATTATCACTTTTGAAACCTTTTCTGACTTCATTTGCTATTTTTCATGAATTTCATGATTTATTGTGACCTAAGATGACTCTGAGATTGAAAAGCACTGCAAATGAACTCTGAAATGGTTGAAAATTGGCATGGTATCATAATTTCAGCGACGTAGCATGTGCTAAAAAGTTGAGAGGTTTACGGCAAAAACTGGATGCACTTCGTGTACGAACTGGACAATCTCTTTCGAAGTGTCAGTGTTTTGGACGAAAACTCTTCTGTTACAAAAGGATTTCAATTTTTTAAACATATTTGAACTCAAGACTTTTTCTGCATTCAATATGCACCATTCAAAGCCACATCATCACTTCAAACCTTTTCTGGCTTCATTTGCTATTTTTCATGCATTTCATGATTTATTTTGAGCTAAGATGACCCTGAGATTGAAAAGTACTGCAAATGAACTCTGAAATGGTTGAAAATTGGCATGGTATCATAATTTCACCCACGTAGCATGTGCTAAAAAGTTGAGAGCGTTACGGCAAAAACTGGATGCACTTCGTGTACGAACTGGACAATCTCTTTCGAAGTGTCAGTGTTTTGGACGAAAACTCTTCTGTTACAAAAGGATTTCAATTTTTAAAAAATATTTGAACTCAAGACTTTTTCTGCATTCAATATGCAACATTCAAAGCCGCATTATCACTTTTCAAACCTTTTCTGACTTCATTTGCTATTTTTCATGCATTTCATGATTTATTTTGAGCTAAGATGACCCTGAGATTGAAAAGCGCTGCAAATGAACTCTGAAATGGTTGAAAATTGGCATGGTATCATAATTTCACCCACGTAGCATGTGCTAAAAAGTTGGGAGGGGTACGGCAAAAACTGGATGCACTTCGTGTACGAACTGGACAATCTCTTTCGAAGTGTCAGGGTTTTGGACGAAAACTCTTCTGATACAAAAGGATTTCAATTTTTTAAACATATTTGAACTCAAGACTTTTTCTGCATTCAATATGCACCATTCAAAGCCACATCATCACTTTTCAACCCTTTTCTGACTTCATTTGCTATTTTTCATGCATTTCATGATTTATTTTGAGCTAAGATGACCCTGAGATTGAAAAGCACTGCAAATGAACTCTGAAATGGTTGAAAATTGGCATGGTATCATAATTTCACCCACGTAGCATGTGCTAAAAAGTTGAGAGGGTTACGGCAAAAATTGGATGCACTTCGAGTACGAACTGGACAATCTCTTTCGAAGTGTTAGGGTTTTGGACGAAAACTCTTCTGTTACAAAAGGATTTCAATTTTTTAAACATATTTGAACTCACGACTTTTTCTGCATTCAATACGTACCTTTCAAAGCCACATTATCACTTTTGTAACCTTTTCTGACTTCATTTGCTATTTTTCATTAATTTCATGATTTATTGTGACCTAAGATGACTCTGAGATTGAAAAGCACTGCAAATGAACTCTGAAATGGTGGAAAATTGGCATGGTATCATAATTTCACCCACGTAGCATGTGCTAAAAAGTTGAGAGGGTTACGGCAAAAACTGGATGCACTTCGTGTACGAACTGGACAATCTTTTTCTAAGTGTCAGGGTTTTGGACGAAAACTCTTCTGTTACAAAAGGATTTCAATTTTTTAAACATATTTGAACTCAAGACTTTTTCTGCATTCAATATGCACCATTCAAAGCCACATCATCACTTCAAACCTTTTCTGGCTTCATTTGCTATTTTTCATGCATTTCATGATTTATTTTGAGCTAAGATGACCCTGAGATTGAAAAGCACTGCAAATGAACTCTGAAATGGTTGAAAATTGGCATGGTATCATAATTTCACCCACGTAGCATGTGCTAAAAAGTTGAGAGGGTTACGGCAAAAACTGGATGCACTTCATGTACGAACTGGACAATCTCTTTCGAAGTGTCAGTGTTTTGGACGAAAACTCTTCTGTTACAAAAGGATTTCAATTTTTTAAACATATTTGAACTCAAGACTTTTTCTGCATTCAATATGCACCATTCAAAGCCGCATTATCACTTTTCAAACTTTTTCTGACTTCATTTGCTATTTTTCATGCATTTCATGATTTATTTTGAGCTAAGATGACCCTGAGATTGAAAAGCACTGCAAATGAACTCTGAAATGGTGGAAAATTGGCATGGTATCATAATTTCACCCACGTAGCATGTGCTAAAAAGTTGAGAGGGTTACGGCAAAAACTGGATGCACTTCGTGTACGAACTGGACAATCTCTTTCGAAGTGTCAGGGTTTTGGACGAAAACTCTTCTGTTACAAAGGGATTTAAATTTTTTAAACATATTTGAACTCAAGACTTTTTCTGCATTCAATATGCACCATTCAAAGCCACATCATCACTTTTCAACCCTTTTCTGACTTTATTTGCTATTTTTCATGCATTTCATGATTTATTTTGAGCTAAGATGACCCTGAGATTGAAAAGCACTGCAAATGAACTCTGAAATGGTTGAAAATTGGCATGGTATCATAATTTCACCCACGTAGCATGTGCTAAAAAGTTGAGAGGGTTACGGCAAAAATTGGATGCACTTCGTGTATGAACTGGACAATCTCTTTCGAAGTGTCAGGGTTTTGGACGAAAACTCTTCTGTTACAAAAGGATTTCAATTTTTTAAACATATTTGAACTCAAGACTTTTTCTGCATTCAATATGCACCTTTCAAAGCCTCATTATCGCTTTTGAAACTTTTTCTAACTTCATTTGCTATTTTTCATGAATTGCATGATTTATTTTGACCTAAGATGACCCTAAGATTAAAAAGCACTGCAAATGAACTCTGAAATGGTTGAAAATTGGCATGGTATCATAATTTCACCCACGTATCATGTGCTAAAAAGTTGAGAGGGTTACGGCAAAAACTGGATACACTTCGTGTACGAACTGGACAATCTCTTTCGAAGTGTCAGGGTTTTGGACGAAAACTCTTCTGTTACAAAAGGATTTCAATTTTTTAAACATATTTGAACTCAAGACTTTTTCTGCATTCAATATGCACCATTCAAAGCAACATCATCACTTCAAACCTTTTCTGGCTTCATTTGCTATTTTTCATGCATTTCATGATTTATTTTGAGCTAAGATGACCCTGAGATTGAAAAGCACTGCAAATGAACTCTGAAATGGATGAAAATTGGCATGGTATCATAATTTCACCCACGTAGCATGTGCTAAAAAGTTGAGAGGGTTACGGCAAAAACTGGATGCACTTCGTGTACGAACTGGACAATCTCTTTCGAAGTGTCAGTGTTTTGGACGAAAACTCTTCTGTTACAAAAGGATTTCAATTTTTTAAACATATTTCAACTCAAGACTTTTTCTGCATTCAATATCCACCATTCAAAGCCACATCATCACTTTTCAAAGCTTTTCTGACTTCATTTGCTATTTTTCATGCATTTCATGATTTATTTTGACCTAAGATGACCCTGAGATTGAAAAGCACTGCAAATGAACTCTGAAATGGTTGAAAATTGGCATGGTATCATAATTTCACCCACGTAGCATGTGCTAAAAAGTTGAGAGGGTTACGGCAAAAACTGGATGCACTTCGTGTACGAACTGGACAATCTCTTTTGAAGTGTCAGGGTTTTGGACCAAAACTCTTCTGTTACAAAAGGATTTCAATTTTTTAAACATATTTGAACTCTTGACTTTTTCTGCACTCAATATGCACCATTCAAAGCCACATCATCACTTTTCAACCCTTTTCTGACTTCATTTGCTATTTTTCATGCATTTCATGATTTATTTAGAGCTAAGATGACCCTGAGATCTAAAAGCACTGCAAATGAACTCTGAAATGGTTGAAAATTGGCATGGTATCATAATTTCACCCACGGAGCATGTGCTAAAAAGTTGAGTGGGTTACGGCAAAAACTGGATGCACTTCGTGTACGAACTGGACAATCTCTTTCGAAGTGTGAGGGTTTTGGACGAAAACTCTTCTGTTACAAAAGGATTTCAATTTTTTAAACATATTTGAACTCAAGACTTTTTCTGCGTTCTATATACACCATTCAAAGCCACATCATCACTTTTCATACCTTTTCTGACTTCATTTGCTATTTTTCATGCATTTCATGATTTATTTTGACCTAAGATGACCCTGAGATTGAAAAGCACTGCAAATGAACTCTGAAATGCTTGAAAATTGGCATGGTATCATAATTTCACCCACGTAGCATGTTCTAAAAAGTTGAGAGGGTTACGGCAAAAACTGGATGCACTTCGTGTACGAACTGGACAATCTCTTTCGAAGTGTCAGGGTTTTGGACGAAAACTCTTCTGTTACAAAAGGATTTCAATTTTTTAAACAGATTTGAACTCAAGACTTTTTCTGCATTCAATATGCACCATTCAAAGCCACATCATCACTTCAAACCTTTTCTGGCTTCATTTGCTATTTTTCATGAATTTCATGATTTATTTTGACCTAAGATGACTCTGAGATTGAAAAGCACTGTAAATGAACTCTGAAATGGTTGACAATTGGCATGGTATCATAATTTCACCCACGTAGCATGTGCTAAAAAGTTGAGAGGGTTACGGCAAAAACTGGATGCACATCGTATACGAATTGGACAATCTCTTTCGAAGTGTCAGTGTTTTGGACGAAAACTCTTCTGTTACAAAAGGATTTCAATTTTTTAAACATATTTGAACTCAATACTTTTTCTGCATTCAATATGCACCATTCAAAGCCACATCGTCACTTTTCAAACCTTTTCTGACTTCATTTGCTATTTTTCATGCATTTCATGATTTATTTTGAGCTAAGATGACCCTGAGATTGAAAAGCACTGCAAATGAACTCTGAAATGGTTGAAAATTAGAATGGAATCATAATTTCAGCCACGTAGCATGTGCTGAAAAGTTGAGAGGGCTACGGCAAAAACTGGATGCACTTCGTGTACGAACTGGACAATCTCTTTCGAAGTGTCAGGGTTTTGGACGAAAACTCTTCTGTTACAAAAGGATTTCAATTTTTTAAACATATTTGAACTCAAGACTTTTTTTTGCATTCAATATGCACCATTCAAAGCCACATCATCACTTCAAACCTTTTCTGGCTTCATTTGCTATTTTTCATGCATTTCATGATTTATTTTGAGCTAAGATGAACCTGAGATTGAAAAGCACTGCAAATGAACTCTGAAATGGTTGAAAATTGGCATGGTATCATAATTTCACCCACGTAGCATGTGCTAAAAAGTTGAGAGGGTTACGGCAAAAACTGGATGCACTTCGTGTACGAACTGGACAATCTCTTTCGAAGTGCCAGTGTTTTGGACGAAAACTCTTCTGTTACAAAAGGATTTCAATTTTTTAAACATATTTGAACTCAAGACTTTTTCTGCATTCAATATGCACCATTCAAAGCCACATCATCACTTTTCAAACCTTTTCTGACTTCATTTGCTATTTTTCATGCATTTCATGATTTATTTTGAGCTAAAATGACCCTGACATTGAAAAGCACTACAAATGAATTCTGAAATGGTTGAAAATTGGCATGGTATCATAATTTCACCCATGTAGCATGTGCTAAATAGTTGAGAGGGTTACGGCAAAAACTGGATGCACTTCGTGTACGAACTGGACAATCTCTTTCGAAGTGTCAGGGTTTTGGACGAAAACTCTTCTGTTACAAAAGGATTTCAATTTTTTAAACATATTTGAACTCAAGACATTTTATGCATTCAATATGCACCATTCAAAGCCACATCATCACTTTTCAACCCTTTTCTGACTTCATTTGCTATTTTTCATGCATTTCATGATTTATTTTGAGCTAAGATGACCCTGAGATTCAAAAGCACTGCAAATGAACTCTGAAATGGTTGAAAATTGGCATGGTATCATAATTTCACCCACGTAGCATGTGCTAAAAAGTTGAGTGGGTTACGGCAAAAACTGGATGCACTTCGTGTACGAACTGGACAATCTCTTTCGAAGTGTCAGGGTTTTGGACGAAAACTCTTCTGTTACAAAAGGATTTCAATTTTTTAAACTTATTTGAACTCAAGACTTTTTCGGCGTTCAATATGCACCATTCAAAGTCACATCATCACTTTTCATACCTTTTCTGACTTCATTTGCTATTTTTCATGCATTTCATGATTTATTTTGACCTAAGATGACCCTGAGATTGAAAAGCACTGCAAATGAACTCTGAAATGGTTGAAAATTGGCATGGTATCATAATTTCACCCACGTAGCATGTGCTAAAAAGTTGAGAGGGTTAGGGCAAAAATTGGATGCACTTCGTGTACGAACTGGACAATCTCTTTCGAAGTATCAGGGTTTTGGACGAAAACAGTTCTGTTACAAAAGGATTTCAAATTTTTAAACATATTTGAACTCAAGACTTTTTCTGCATTCAATATGCACCTTTCAAAGCCACATTATCACTTTTGAAACCTTTTCTGACTTCATTTGCTATTTTTCATGAATTTCATGATTTATTTTGACCTAAGATGACTCTGAGATTCAAAAGCACTGCAAATGAACTCTGAAATGGTTGAAAATTGGCATGGTATCATAATTTCACCCACGTAGCATGTGCTAAAAAGTTGAGTGGGTTACGGCAAAAACTGGATGCACTTCGTCTACGAACTGGACAATCTCTTTCGAAGTGTGAGGGTTTTGGACGAAAACTCTTCTGTTACAAAAGGATTTCAATTTTTTAAACTTATTTGAACTCAAGACTTTTTCGGCGTTCAATATGCACCATTCAAAGCCACATCATCACTTTTCATACCTTTTCTGACTTCATTTGCTATTTTTCATGCATTTCATGATTTATTTTGACCTAAGATGACCCTGAGATTGAAAAGCACTGCAAATGAACTCTGAAATGGTTGAAAATTGGCATGGTATCATAATTTCACCCACGTAGCATGTGCTAAAAAGTTGAGAGGGTTAGGGTGAAAAATTGGATGCACTTCGTGTACGAACTGGACAATCTCTTTCGAAGTATCAGGGTTTTGGACGAAAACACTTCTGTTACAAAAGGATTTCAAATTTTTAAACATATTTGAACTCAAGACTTTTTCTGCATTCAATATGCACCTTTCAAAGCCACATTATCACTTTTGAAACCTTTTCTGACTTCATTTGCTATTTTTCATGAATTTCATGATTTATTTTGACCTAAGATGACTCTGAGATTGAAAAGCACTGCAAATGAACTCTGAAATGGTTGAAAATTGGCATGGTATCATAATTTCACCCACGTAGCATGTGCTAAAAAGTTGAGAGGGTTACGGCAAAAACTGGATGCACTTCGTATACGAATTGGACAATCTCTTTCGAAGTGTCAGTGTTTTGGACGAAAACTCTTCTGTTACAAAAGGATTTCAATTTTTTAAACATATTTGAACTCAATACTTTTTCTGCATTCAATATGCACCATTCAAAGCCACATCGTCACTTTTCAAACCTTTTCTGACTTCATTTGCTATTTTTCATGCATTTCATGATTTATTTTGAGCTAAGATGACCCTGAGATTGAAAAGCACTGCAAATGAACTCTGAAATGGTTGAAAATTAGAATGGAATCATAATTTCAGCCACGTAGCATGTGCTGAAAAGTTGAGAGGGCTACGGCAAAAACTGGATGCACTTCGTGTACGAACTGGACAATCTCTTTCGAAGTGTCAGGGTTTTGGACGAAAACTCTTCTGTTACAAAAGGATTTCATTTTTTTAAACATATTTGAACTCAAGACTTTTTTTTGCATTCAATATGCACCATTCAAAGCCACATCATCACTTCAAACCTTTTCTGGCTTCATTTGCTATTTTTCATCCATTTCATGATTTATTTTGAGCTAAGATGAACCTGAGATTGAAAAGCACTGCAAATGAACTCTGAAATGGTTGAAAATTGGCATGGTATCATAATTTCACCCACGTAGCATGTGCTAAAAAGTTGAGAGGGTTACGGCAAAAACTGGATGCACTTCGTGTACGAACTGGACAATCTCTTTCGAAGTGCCAGTGTTTTGGACGAAAACTCTTCTGTTACAAAAGGATTTCAATTTTTTAAACATATTTGAACTCAAGACTTTTTCTGCATTCAATATGCACCATTCAAAGCCACATCATCACTTTTCAAACCTTTTCTGACTTCATTTGCTTTTTTTCATGCATTTCATGATTTATTTTGAGCTAAGATGACCCTGACATTGAAAAGCACTACAAATGAATTCTGAAATGGTTGAAAATTGGCATGGTATCATAATTTCACCCATGTAGCATGTGCTAAATAGTTGAGAGGGTTACGGCAAAAACTGGATGCACTTCGTGTACGAACTGGACAATCTCTTTCGAAGTGTCAGGGTTTTGGACGAAAACTCTTCTGTTACAAAAGGATTTCAATTTTTTAAACATATTTGAACTCAAGACATTTTCTGCATTCAATATGCACCATTCAAAGCCACATCATCACTTTTCAACCCTTTTCTGACTTCATTTGCTATTTTTCATGCATTTCATGATTTATTTTGAGCTAAGATGACCCTGAGATTGAAAAGCACTGCAAATGAACTCTGAAATGGTTGAAAATTGGCATGGTATCATAATTTCACCCACGTGGCATGTGCTAAAAAGTTGAGTGGGTTACGGCAAAAACTGGATGCACTTCGTGTACGAACTGGACAATCTCTTTCGAAGTGTCAGGGTTTTGGACGAAAACTCTTCTGTTACAAAAGGATTTCAATTTTTTAAACTTATTTGAACTCAAGACTTTTTCGGCGTTCAATATGCACCATTCAAAGCCACATCATCACTTTTCATACCTTTTCTGACTTCATTTGCTATTTTTCATGCATTTCATGATTTATTTTGACCTAAGATGACCCTGAGATTGAAAAGCACTGCAAATGAACTCTGAAATGGTTGAAAATTGGCATGGTATCATAATTTCACCCACGTAGCATGTGCTAAAAAGTTGAGAGGGTTAGGGCAAAAATTGGATGCACTTCGTGTACGAACTGGACAATCTCTTTCGAAGTATCAGGGTTTTGGACGAAAACAGTTCTGTTACAAAAGGATTTCAAATTTTTAAACATATTTGAACTCAAGACTTTTTCTGCATTCAATATGCACCTTTCAAAGCCACATTATCACTTTTGAAACCTTTTCTGACTTCATTTGCTATTTTTCATGAATTTCATGATTTATTTTGACCTAAGATGACTCTGAGATTGAAAAGCACTGCAAATGAACTCTGAAATGGTTGAAAATTGGCATGGTATCATAATTTCACCCACGTAGCATGTGCTAAAAAGTTGAGAGGGTTACGGCAAAAACTGGATGCACTTCGTATACGAATTGGACAATCTCTTTCGAAGTGTCAGTGTTTTGGACGAAAACTCTTCTGTTACAAAAGGATTTCAATTTTTTAAACATATTTGAACTCAATACTTTTTCTGCATTCAATATGCACCATTCAAAGCCACATCGTCACTTTTCAAACCTTTTCTGACTTCATTTGCTATTTTTCATGCATTTCATGATTTATTTTGAGCTAAGATGACCCTGAGATTGAAAAGCACTGCAAATGAACTCTGAAATGGTTGAAAATTAGAATGGAATCATAATTTCAGCCACGTAGCATGTGCTGAAAAGTTGAGAGGGCTACGGCAAAAATTGGATGCACTTCGTGTACGAACTGGACAATCTCTTTCGAAGTGTCAGGGTTTTGGACGAAAACTCTTCTGTTACAAAAGGATTTCATTTTTTTAAACATATTTGAACTCAAGACTTTTTTTTGCATTCAATATGCACCATTCAAAGCCACATCATCACTTCAAACCTTTTCTGGCTTCATTTGCTATTTTTCATCCATTTCATGATTTATTTTGAGCTAAGATGAACCTGAGATTGAAAAGCACTGCAAATGAACTCTGAAATGGTTGAAAATTGGCATGGTATCATAATTTCACCCACGTAGCATGTGCTAAAAAGTTGAGAGGGTTACGGCAAAAACTGGATGCACTTCGTGTACGAACTGGACAATCTCTTTTGAAGTGCCAGTGTTTTGGACGAAAACTCTTCTGTTACAAAAGGATTTCAATTTTTTAAACATATTTGAACTCAAGACTTTTTCTGCATTCAATATGCACCATTCAAAGCCACATCATCACTTTTCAAACCTTTTCTGACTTCATTTGCTTTTTTTCATGCATTTCATGATTTATTTTGAGCTAAGATGACCCTGACATTGAAAAGCACTACAAATGAATTCTGAAATGGTTGAAAATTGGCATGGTATCATAATTTCACCCATGTAGCATGTTCTAAATAGTTGAGAGGGTTACGGCAAAAACTGGATGCACTTCGTGTACGAACCGGACAATCTCTTTCGAAGTGTCAGGGTTTTGGACGAAAACTCTTCTGTTACAAAAGGATTTCAATTTTTTAAACATATTTGAACTCAAGACATTTTCTGCATTCAATATGCACCATTCAAAGCCACATCATCACTTTTCAACCCTTTTCTGACTTCATTTGCTATTTTTCATGCATTTCATGATTTATTTTGAGCTAAGATGACCCTGAGATTGAAAAGCACTGCAAATGAACTCTGAAATGGTTGAAAATTGGCATGGTATCATAATTTCAGCGACGTAGCATGTGCTAAAAAGTTGAGAGGTTTACGGCAAAAACTGGATGCACTTCGTGTACGAACTGGACAATCTCTTTCGAAGTGTCAGTGTTTTGGACGAAAACTCTTCTGTTACAAAAGGATTTCAATTTTTTAAACATATTTGAACTCAAGACTTTTTCTGCATTCAATATGCACCATTCAAAGCCACATCATCACTTCAAACCTTTTCTGGCTTCATTTGCTATTTTTCATGCATTTCATGATTTATTTTGAGCTAAGATGACCCTGAGATTGAAAAGTACTGCAAATGAACTCTGAAATGGTTGAAAATTGGCATGGTATCATAATTTCACCCACGTAGCATGTGCTAAAAAGTTGAGAGCGTTACGGCAAAAACTGGATGCACTTCGTGTACGAACTGGACAATCTCTTTCGAAGTGTCAGTGTTTTGGACGAAAACTCTTCTGTTACAAAAGGATTTCAATTTTTAAAAAATATTTGAACTCAAGACTTTTTCTGCATTCAATATGCACCATTCAAAGCCGCATTATCACTTTTCAAACCTTTTCTGACTTCATTTGCTATTTTTCATGCATTTCATGATTTATTTTGAGCTAAGATGACCCTGAGATTGAAAAGCGCTGCAAATGAACTCTGAAATGGTTGAAAATTGGCATGGTATCATAATTTCACCCACGTAGCATGTGCTAAAAAGTTGAGAGGGGTACGGCAAAAACTGGATGCACTTCGTGTACGAACTGGACAATCTCTTTCGAAGTGTCAGGGTTTTGGACGAAAACTCTTCTGATACAAAAGGATTTCAATTTTTTAAACATATTTGAACTCAAGACTTTTTCTGCATTCAATATGCACCATTCAAAGCCACATCATCACTTTTCAACCCTTTTCTGACTTCATTTGCTATTTTTCATGCATTTCATGATTTATTTTGAGCTAAGATGACCCTGAGATTGAAAAGCACTGCAAATGAACTCTGAAATGGTTGAAAATTGGCATGGTATCATAATTTCACCCACGTAGCATGTGCTAAAAAGTTGAGAGGGTTACGGCAAAAATTGGATGCACTTCGAGTACGAACTGGACAATCTCTTTCGAAGTGTTAGGGTTTTGGACGAAAACTCTTCTGTTACAAAAGGATTTCAATTTTTTAAACATATTTGAACTCACGACTTTTTCTGCATTCAATACGTACCTTTCAAAGCCACATTATCACTTTTGTAACCTTTTCTGACTTCATTTGCTATTTTTCATTAATTTCATGATTTATTGTGACCAAAGATGACTCTGAGATTGAAAAGCACTGCAAATGAACTCTGAAATGGTTGAAAATTGGCATGGTATCATAATTTCACCCACGTAGCATGTGCTAAAAAGTTGAGAGGGTTACGGCAAAAACTGGATGCACTTCGTGTACGAACTGGACAATCTTTTTCTAAGTGTCAGGGTTTTGGACGAAAACTCTTCTGTTACAAAAGGATTTCAATTTTTTAAACATATTTGAACTCAAGACTTTTTCTGCATTCAATATGCACCATTCAAAGCCACATCATCACTTCAAACCTTTTCTGGCTTCATTTGCTATTTTTCATGCATTTCATGATTTATTTTGAGCTAAGATGACCCTGAGATTGAAAAGCACTGCAAATGAACTCTGAAATGGTTGAAAATTGGCATGGTATCATAATTTCACCCACGTAGCATGTGCTAAAAAGTTGAGAGGGTTACGGCAAAAACTGGATGCACTTCATGTACGAACTGGACAATCTCTTTCGAAGTGTCAGTGTTTTGGACGAAAACTCTTCTGTTACAAAAGGATTTCAATTTTTTAAACATATTTGAACTCAAGACTTTTTCTGCATTCAATATGCACCATTCAAAGCCGCATTATCACTTTTCAAACTTTTTCTGACTTCATTTGCTATTTTTCATGCATTTCATGATTTATTTTGAGCTAAGATGACCCTGAGATTGAAAAGCACTGCAAATGAACTCTGAAATGGTGGAAAATTGGCATGGTATCATAATTTCACCCACGTAGCATGTGCTAAAAAGTTGAGAGGGTTACGGCAAAAACTGGATGCACTTCGTGTACGAACTGGACAATCTCTTTCGAAGTGTCAGGGTTTTGGACGAAAACTCTTCTGTTACAAAGGGATTTAAATTTTTTAAACATATTTGAACTCAAGACTTTTTCTGCATTCAATATGCACCATTCAAAGCCACATCATCACTTTTCAACCCTTTTCTGACTTTATTTGCTATTTTTCATGCATTTCATGATTTATTTTGAGCTAAGATGACCCTGAGATTGAAAAGCACTGCAAATGAACTCTGAAATGGTTGAAAATTGGCATGGTATCATAATTTCACCCACGTAGCATGTGCTAAAAAGTTGAGAGGGTTACGGCAAAAATTGGATGCACTTCGTGTATGAACTGGACAATCTCTTTCGAAGTGTCAGGGTTTTGGACGAAAACTTTTCTGTTACAAAAGGATTTCAATTTTTTAAACATATTTGAACTCAAGACTTTTTCTGCATTCAATATGCACCTTTCAAAGCCTCATTATCGCTTTTGAAACTTTTTCTAACTTCATTTGCTATTTTTCATGAATTGCATGATTTATTTTGACCTAAGATGACCCTAAGATTAAAAAGCACTGCAAATGAACTCTGAAATGGTTGAAAATTGGCATGGTATCATAATTTCACCCACGTATCATGTGCTAAAAAGTTGAGAGGGTTACGGCAAAAACTGGATACACTTCGTGTACGAACTGGACAATCTCTTTCGAAGTGTCAGGGTTTTGGACGAAAACTCTTCTGTTACAAAAGGATTTCAATTTTTTAAACATATTTGAACTCAAGACTTTTTCTGCATTCAATATGCACCATTCAAAGCAACATCATCACTTCAAACCTTTTCTGGCTTCATTTGCTATTTTTCATGCATTTCATGATTTATTTTGAGCTAAGATGACCCTGAGATTGAAAAGCACTGCAAATGAACTCTGAAATGGATGAAAATTGGCATGGTATCATAATTTCACCCACGTAGCATGTGCTAAAAAGTTGAGAGGGTTACGGCAAAAACTGGATGCACTTCGTGTACGAACTGGACAATCTCTTTCGAAGTGTTAGTGTTTTGGACGAAAACTCTTCTGTTACAAAAGGATTTCAATTTTTTAAACATATTTCAACTCAAGACTTTTTCTGCATTCAATATCCACCATTCAAAGCCACATCATCACTTTTCAAAGCTTTTCTGACTTCATTTGCTATTTTTCATGCATTTCATGATTTATTTTGACCTAAGATGACCCTGAGATTGAAAAGCACTGCAAATGAACTCTGAAATGGTTGAAAATTGGCATGGTATCATAATTTCACCCACGTAGCATGTGCTAAAAAGTTGAGAGGGTTACGGCAAAAACTGGATGCACTTCGTGTACGAACTGGACAATCTCTTTTGAAGTGTCAGGGTTTTGGACCAAAACTCTTCTGTTACAAAAGGATTTCAATTTTTTAAACATATTTGAACTCTTGACTTTTTCTGCACTCAATATGCACCATTCAAAGCCACATCATCACTTTTCAACCCTTTTCTGACTTCATTTGCTATTTTTCATGCATTTCATGATTTATTTAGAGCTAAGATGACCCTGAGATCTAAAAGCACTGCAAATGAACTCTGAAATGGTTGAAAATTGGCATGGTATCATAATTTCACCCACGGAGCATGTGCTAAAAAGTTGAGTGGGTTACGGCAAAAACTGGATGCACTTCGTGTACGAACTGGACAATCTCTTTCGAAGTGTGAGGGTTTTGGACGAAAACTCTTCTGTTACAAAAGGATTTCAATTTTTTAAACATATTTGAACTCAAGACTTTTTCTGCGTTCTATATACACCATTCAAAGCCACATCATCACTTTTCATACCTTTTCTGACTTCATTTGCTATTTTTCATGCATTTCATGATTTATTTTGACCTAAGATGACCCTGAGATTGAAAAGCACTGCAAATGAACTCTGAAATGCTTGAAAATTGGCATGGTATCATAATTTCACCCACGTAGCATGTTCTAAAAAGTTGAGAGGGTTACGGCAAAAACTGGATGCACTTCGTGTACGAACTGGACAATCTCTTTCGAAGTGTCAGGGTTTTGGACGAAAACTCTTCTGTTACAAAAGGATTTCAATTTTTTAAACAGATTTGAACTCAAGACTTTTTCTGCATTCAATATGCACCATTCAAAGCCACATCATCACTTCAAACCTTTTCTGGCTTCATTTGCTATTTTTCATGAATTTCATGATTTATTTTGACCTAAGATGACTCTGAGATTGAAAAGCACTGTAAATGAACTCTGAAATGGTTGACAATTGGCATGGTATCATAATTTCACCCACGTAGCATGTGCTAAAAAGTTGAGAGGGTTACGGCAAAAACTGGATGCACATCGTATACGAATTGGACAATCTCTTTCGAAGTGTCAGTGTTTTGGACGAAAACTCTTCTGTTACAAAAGGATTTCAATTTTTTAAACATATTTGAACTCAATACTTTTTCTGCATTCAATATGCACCATTCAAAGCCACATCGTCACTTTTCAAACCTTTTCTGACTTCATTTGCTATTTTTCATGCATTTCATGATTTATTTTGAGCTAAGATGACCCTGAGATTGAAAAGCACTGCAAATGAACTCTGAAATGGTTGAAAATTAGAATGGAATCATAATTTCAGCCACGTAGCATGTGCTGAAAAGTTGAGAGGGCTACGGCAAAAACTGGATGCACTTCGTGTACGAACTGGACAATCTCTTTCGAAGTGTCAGGGTTTTGGACGAAAACTCTTCTGTTACAAAAGGATTTCAATTTTTTAAACATATTTGAACTCAAGACTTTTTTTTGCATTCAATATGCACCATTCAAAGCCACATCATCACTTCAAACCTTTTCTGGCTTCATTTGCTATTTTTCATGCATTTCATGATTTATTTTGAGCTAAGATGAACCTGAGATTGAAAAGCACTGCAAATGAACTCTGAAATGGTTGAAAATTGGCATGGTATCATAATTTCACCCACGTAGCATGTGCTAAAAAGTTGAGAGGGTTACGGCAAAAACTGGATGCACTTCGTGTACGAACTGGACAATCTCTTTCGAAGTGCCAGTGTTTTGGACGAAAACTCTTCTGTTACAAAAGGATTTCAATTTTTTTAAACATATTTGAACTCAAGACTTTTTCTGCATTCAATATGCACCATTCAAAGCCACATCATCACTTTTCAAACCTTTTCTGACTTCATTTGCTATTTTTCATGCATTTCATGATTTATTTTGAGCTAAGATGACCCTGACATTGAAAAGCACTACAAATGAATTCTGAAATGGTTGAAAATTGGCATGGTATCATAATTTCACCCATGTAGCATGTGCTAAATAGTTGAGAGGGTTACGGCAAAAACTGGATGCACTTCGTGTACGAACTGGACAATCTCTTTCGAAGTGTCAGGGTTTTGGACGAAAACTCTTCTGTTACAAAAGGATTTCAATTTTTTAAACATATTTGAACTCAAGACATTTTATGCATTCAATATGCACCATTCAAAGCCACATCATCACTTTTCAACCCTTTTCTGACTTCATTTGCTATTTTTCATGCATTTCATGATTTATTTTGAGCTAAGATGACCCTGAGATTCAAAAGCACTGCAAATGAACTCTGAAATGGTTGAAAATTGGCATGGTATCATAATTTCACCCACGTAGCATGTGCTAAAAAGTTGAGTGGGTTACGGCAAAAACTGGATGCACTTCGTGTACGAACTGGACAATCTCTTTCGAAGTGTCAGGGTTTTGGACGAAAACTCTTCTGTTACAAAAGGATTTCAATTTTTTAAACTTATTTGAACTCAAGACTTTTTCGGCGTTCAATATGCACCATTCAAAGTCACATCATCACTTTTCATACCTTTTCTGACTTCATTTGCTATTTTTCATGCATTTCATGATTTATTTTGACCTAAGATGACCCTGAGATTGAAAAGCACTGCAAATGAACTCTGAAATGGTTGAAAATTGGCATGGTATCATAATTTCACCCACGTAGCATGTGCTAAAAAGTTGAGAGGGTTAGGGCAAAAATTGGATGCACTTCGTGTACGAACTGGACAATCTCTTTCGAAGTATCAGGGTTTTGGACGAAAACAGTTCTGTTACAAAAGGATTTCAAATTTTTAAACATATTTGAACTCAAGACTTTTTCTGCATTCAATATGCACCTTTCAAAGCCACATTATCACTTTTGAAACCTTTTCTGACTTCATTTGCTATTTTTCATGAATTTCATGATTTATTTTGACCTAAGATGACTCTGAGATTGAAAAGCACTGCAAATGAACTCTGAAATGGTTGAAAATTGGCATGGTATCATAATTTCACCCACGTAGCATGTGCTAAAAAGTTGAGTGGGTTACGGCAAAAACTGGATGCACTTCGTCTACGAACTGGACAATCTCTTTCGAAGTGTGAGGGTTTTGGACGAAAACTCTTCTGTTACAAAAGGATTTCAATTTTTTAAACTTATTTGAACTCAAGACTTTTTCGGCGTTCAATATGCACCATTCAAAGCCACATCATCACTTTTCATACCTTTTCTGACTTCATTTGCTATTTTTCATGCATTTCATGATTTATTTTGACCTAAGATGACCCTGAGATTGAAAAGCACTGCAAATGAACTCTGAAATGGTTGAAAATTGGCATGGTATCATAATTTCACCCACGTAGCATGTGCTAAAAAGTTGAGAGGGTTAGGGTGAAAAATTGGATGCACTTCGTGTACGAACTGGACAATCTGTTTCGAAGTATCAGGGTTTTGGACGAAAACACTTCTGTTACAAAAGGATTTCAAATTTTTAAACATATTTGAACTCAAGACTTTTTCTGCATTCAATATGCACCTTTCAAAGCCACATTATCACTTTTGAAACCTTTTCTGACTTCATTTGCTATTTTTCATGAATTTCATGATTTATTTTGACCTAAGATGACTCTGAGATTGAAAAGCACTGCAAATGAACTCTGAAATGGTTGAAAATTGGCATGGTATCATAATTTCACCCACGTAGCATGTGCTAAAAAGTTGAGAGGGTTACGGCAAAAACTGGATGCACTTCGTATACGAATTGGACAATCTCTTTCGAAGTGTCAGTGTTTTGGACGAAAACTCTTCTGTTACAAAAGGATTTCAATTTTTTAAACATATTTGAACTCAATACTTTTTCTGCATTCAATATGCACCATTCAAAGCCACATCGTCACTTTTCAAACCTTTTCTGACTTCATTTGCTATTTTTCATGCATTTCATGATTTATTTTGAGCTAAGATGACCCTGAGATTGAAAAGCACTGCAAATGAACTCTGAAATGGTTGAAAATTAGAATGGAATCATAATTTCAGCCACGTAGCATGTGCTGAAAAGTTGAGAGGGCTACGGCAAAAACTGGATGCACTTCGTGTACGAACTGGACAATCTCTTTCGAAGTGTCAGGGTTTTGGACGAAAACTCTTCTGTTACAAAAGGATTTCAATTTTTTAAACATATTTGAACTCAAGACTTTTTTTTGCATTCAATATGCACCATTCAAAGCCACATCATCACTTCAAACCTTTTCTGGCTTCATTTGCTATTTTTCATGCATTTCATGATTTATTTTGAGCTAAGATGAACCTGAGATTGAAAAGCACTGCAAATGAACTCTGAAATGGTTGAAAATTGGCATGGTATCATAATTTCACCCACGTAGCATGTGCTAAAAAGTTGAGAGGGTTACGGCAAAAACTGGATGCACTTCGTGTACGAACTGGACAATCTCTTTCGAAGTGCCAGTGTTTTGGACGAAAACTCTTCTGTTACAAAAGGATTTCAATTTTTTAAACATATTTGAACTCAAGACTTTTTCTGCATTCAATATGCACCATTCAAAGCCACATCATCACTTTTCAAACCTTTTCTGACTTCATTTGCTATTTTTCATGCATTTCATGATTTATTTTGAGCTAAGATGACCCTGACATTGAAAAGCACTACAAATGAATTCTGAAATGGTTGAAAATTGGCATGGTATCATAATTTCACCCATGTAGCATGTGCTAAATAGTTGAGAGGGTTACGGCAAAAACTGGATGCACTTCGTGTACGAACTGGACAATCTCTTTCGAAGTGTCAGGGTTTTGGACGAAAACTCTTCTGTTACAAAAGGATTTCAATTTTTTAAACATATTTGAACTCAAGACATTTTATGCATTCAATATGCACCATTCAAAGCCACATCATCACTTTTCAACCCTTTTCTGACTTCATTTGCTATTTTTCATGCATTTCATGATTTATTTTGAGCTAAGATGACCCTGAGATTCAAAAGCACTGCAAATGAACTCTGAAATGGTTGAAAATTGGCATGGTATCATAATTTCACCCACGTAGCATGTGCTAAAAAGTTGAGTGGGTTACGGCAAAAACTGGATGCACTTCGTGTACGAACTGGACAATCTCTTTCGAAGTGTCAGGGTTTTGGACGAAAACTCTTCTGTTACAAAAGGATTTCAATTTTTTAAACTTATTTGAACTCAAGACTTTTTCGGCGTTCAATATGCACCATTCAAAGTCACATCATCACTTTTCATACCTTTTCTGACTTCATTTGCTATTTTTCATGCATTTCATGATTTATTTTGACCTAAGATGACCCTGAGATTGAAAAGCACTGCAAATGAACTCTGAAATGGTTGAAAATTGGCATGGTATCATAATTTCACCCACGTAGCATGTGCTAAAAAGTTGAGAGGGTTAGGGCAAAAATTGGATGCACTTCGTGTACGAACTGGACAATCTCTTTCGAAGTATCAGGGTTTTGGACGAAAACAGTTCTGTTACAAAAGGATTTCAAATTTTTAAACATATTTGAACTCAAGACTTTTTCTGCATTCAATATGCACCTTTCAAAGCCACATTATCACTTTTGAAACCTTTTCTGACTTCATTTGCTATTTTTCATGAATTTCATGATTTATTTTGACCTAAGATGACTCTGAGATTGAAAAGCACTGCAAATGAACTCTGAAATGGTTGAAAATTGGCATGGTATCATAATTTCACCCACGTAGCATGTGCTAAAAAGTTGAGTGGGTTACGGCAAAAACTGGATGCACTTCGTCTACGAACTGGACAATCTCTTTCGAAGTGTGAGGGTTTTGGACGAAAACTCTTCTGTTACAAAAGGATTTCAATTTTTTAAACTTATTTGAACTCAAGACTTTTTCGGCGTTCAATATGCACCATTCAAAGCCACATCATCACTTTTCATACCTTTTCTGACTTCATTTGCTATTTTTCATGCATTTCATGATTTATTTTGACCTAAGATGACCCTGAGATTGAAAAGCACTGCAAATGAACTCTGAAATGGTTGAAAATTGGCATGGTATCATAATTTCACCCACGTAGCATGTGCTAAAAAGTTGAGAGGGTTAGGGTGAAAAATTGGATGCACTTCGTGTACGAACTGGACAATCTGTTTCGAAGTATCAGGGTTTTGGACGAAAACACTTCTGTTACAAAAGGATTTCAAATTTTTAAACATATTTGAACTCAAGACTTTTTCTGCATTCAATATGCACCTTTCAAAGCCACATTATCACTTTTGAAACCTTTTCTGACTTCATTTGCTATTTTTCATGAATTTCATGATTTATTTTGACCTAAGATGACTCTGAGATTGAAAAGCACTGCAAATGAACTCTGAAATGGTTGAAAATTGGCATGGTATCATAATTTCACCCACGTAGCATGTGCTAAAAAGTTGAGAGGGTTACGGCAAAAACTGGATGCACTTCGTATACGAATTGGACAATCTCTTTCGAAGTGTCAGTGTTTTGGACGAAAACTCTTCTGTTACAAAAGGATTTCAATTTTTTAAACATATTTGAACTCAATACTTTTTCTGCATTCAATATGCACCATTCAAAGCCACATCGTCACTTTTCAAACCTTTTCTGACTTCATTTGCTATTTTTCATGCATTTCATGATTTATTTTGAGCTAAGATGACCCTGAGATTGAAAAGCACTGCAAATGAACTCTGAAATGGTTGAAAATTAGAATGGAATCATAATTTCAGCCACGTAGCATGTGCTGAAAAGTTGAGAGGGCTACGGCAAAAACTGGATGCACTTCGTGTACGAACTGGACAATCTCTTTCGAAGTGTCAGGGTTTTGGACGAAAACTCTTCTGTTACAAAAGGATTTCATTTTTTTAAACATATTTGAACTCAAGACTTTTTTTTGCATTCAATATGCACCATTCAAAGCCACATCATCACTTCAAACCTTTTCTGGCTTCATTTGCTATTTTTCATCCATTTCATGATTTATTTTGAGCTAAGATGAACCTGAGATTGAAAAGCACTGCAAATGAACTCTGAAATGGTTGAAAATTGGCATGGTATCATAATTTCACCCACGTAGCATGTGCTAAAAAGTTGAGAGGGTTACGGCAAAAACTGGATGCACTTCGTGTACGAACTGGACAATCTCTTTCGAAGTGCCAGTGTTTTGGACGAAAACTCTTCTGTTACAAAAGGATTTCAATTTTTTAAACATATTTGAACTCAAGACTTTTTCTGCATTCAATATGCACCATTCAAAGCCACATCATCACTTTTCAAACCTTTTCTGACTTCATTTGCTTTTTTTCATGCATTTCATGATTTATTTTGAGCTAAGATGACCCTGACATTGAAAAGCACTACAAATGAATTCTGAAATGGTTGAAAATTGGCATGGTATCATAATTTCACCCATGTAGCATGTGCTAAATAGTTGAGAGGGTTACGGCAAAAACTGGATGCACTTCGTGTACGAACTGGACAATCTCTTTCGAAGTGTCAGGGTTTTGGACGAAAACTCTTCTGTTACAAAAGGATTTCAATTTTTTAAACATATTTGAACTCAAGACATTTTCTGCATTCAATATGCACCATTCAAAGCCACATCATCACTTTTCAACCCTTTTCTGACTTCATTTGCTATTTTTCATGCATTTCATGATTTATTTTGAGCTAAGATGACCCTGAGATTGAAAAGCACTGCAAATGAACTCTGAAATGGTTGAAAATTGGCATGGTATCATAATTTCACCCACGTGGCATGTGCTAAAAAGTTGAGTGGGTTACGGCAAAAACTGGATGCACTTCGTGTACGAACTGGACAATCTCTTTCGAAGTGTCAGGGTTTTGGACGAAAACTCTTCTGTTACAAAAGGATTTCAATTTTTTAAACTTATTTGAACTCAAGACTTTTTCGGCGTTCAATATGCACCATTCAAAGCCACATCATCACTTTTCATACCTTTTCTGACTTCATTTGCTATTTTTCATGCATTTCATGATTTATTTTGACCTAAGATGACCCTGAGATTGAAAAGCACTGCAAATGAACTCTGAAATGGTTGAAAATTGGCATGGTATCATAATTTCACCCACGTAGCATGTGCTAAAAAGTTGAGAGGGTTAGGGCAAAAATTGGATGCACTTCGTGTACGAACTGGACAATCTCTTTCGAAGTATCAGGGTTTTGGACGAAAACAGTTCTGTTACAAAAGGATTTCAAATTTTTAAACATATTTGAACTCAAGACTTTTTCTGCATTCAATATGCACCTTTCAAAGCCACATTATCACTTTTGAAACCTTTTCTGACTTCATTTGCTATTTTTCATGAATTTCATGATTTATTTTGACCTAAGATGACTCTGAGATTGAAAAGCACTGCAAATGAACTCTGAAATGGTTGAAAATTGGCATGGTATCATAATTTCACCCACGTAGCATGTGCTAAAAAGTTGAGAGGGTTACGGCAAAAACTGGATGCACTTCGTATACGAATTGGACAATCTCTTTCGAAGTGTCAGTGTTTTGGACGAAAACTCTTCTGTTACAAAAGGATTTCAATTTTTTAAACATATTTGAACTCAATACTTTTTCTGCATTCAATATGCACCATTCAAAGCCACATCGTCACTTTTCAAACCTTTTCTGACTTCATTTGCTATTTTTCATGCATTTCATGATTTATTTTGAGCTAAGATGACCCTGAGATTGAAAAGCACTGCAAATGAACTCTGAAATGGTTGAAAATTAGAATGGAATCATAATTTCAGCCACGTAGCATGTGCTGAAAAGTTGAGAGGGCTACGGCAAAAATTGGATGCACTTCGTGTACGAACTGGACAATCTCTTTCGAAGTGTCAGGGTTTTGGACGAAAACTCTTCTGTTACAAAAGGATTTCATTTTTTTAAACATATTTGAACTCAAGACTTTTTTTTGCATTCAATATGCACCATTCAAAGCCACATCATCACTTCAAACCTTTTCTGGCTTCATTTGCTATTTTTCATCCATTTCATGATTTATTTTGAGCTAAGATGAACCTGAGATTGAAAAGCACTGCAAATGAACTCTGAAATGGTTGAAAATTGGCATGGTATCATAATTTCACCCACGTAGCATGTGCTAAAAAGTTGAGAGGGTTACGGCAAAAACTGGATGCACTTCGTGTACGAACTGGACAATCTCTTTCGAAGTGCCAGTGTTTTGGACGAAAACTCTTCTGTTACAAAAGGATTTCAATTTTTTAAACATATTTGAACTCAAGACTTTTTCTGCATTCAATATGCACCATTCAAAGCCACATCATCACTTTTCAAACCTTTTCTGACTTCATTTGCTTTTTTTCATGCATTTCATGATTTATTTTGAGCTAAGATGACCCTGACATTGAAAAGCACTACAAATGAATTCTGAAATGGTTGAAAATTGGCATGGTATCATAATTTCACCCATGTAGCATGTTCTAAATAGTTGAGAGGGTTACGGCAAAAACTGGATGCACTTCGTGTACGAACTGGACAATCTCTTTCGAAGTGTCAGGGTTTTGGACGAAAACTCTTCTGTTACAAAAGGATTTCAATTTTTTAAACATATTTGAACTCAAGACATTTTCTGCATTCAATATGCACCATTCAAAGCCACATCATCACTTTTCAACCCTTTTCTGACTTCATTTGCTATTTTTCATGCATTTCATGATTTATTTTGAGCTAAGATGACCCTGAGATTGAAAAGCACTGCAAATGAACTCTGAAATGGTTGAAAATTGGCATGGTATCATAATTTCACCCACGTAGCATGTGCTAAAAAGTTGAGTGGGTTACGGCAAAAACTGGATGCACTTCGTGTACGAACTGGACAATCTCTTTCGAAGTGTCAGGGTTTTGGACGAAAACTCTTCAGTTACAAAAGGATTTCAATTTTTTAAACTTATTTGAACTCAAGACTTTTTCGGCGTTCAATATGCACCATTCAAAGTCACATCATCACTTTTCATACCTTTTCTGACTTCATTTGCTATTTTTCATGCATTTCATGATTTATTTTGACCTAAGATGACCCTGAGATTGAAAAGCACTGCATATGAACTCTGAAATGGTTGAAAATTGGCATGGTATCATAATTTCACCCACGTAGCATGTGATAAAAAGTTGAGAGGGTTAGGGCAAAAATTGGATGCACTTCGTGTACGAACTGGACAATCTCTTTCGAAGTATCAGGGTTTTGGACGAAAACAGTTCTGTTACAAAAGGATTTCAAATTTTTAAACATATTTGAACTCAAGACTTTTTCTGCATTCAATATGCACCTTTCAAAGCCACATTATCACTTTTGAAACCTTTTCTGACTTCATTTGCTATTTTTCATGAATTTCATGATTTATTTTGACCTAAGATGACTCTGAGATTGAAAAGCACTGCAAATGAACTCTGAAATGGTTGAAAATTGGCATGGTATCATAATTTCACCCACGTAGCATGTGCTAAAAAGTTGAGTGGGTTACGGCTAAAACTGGATGCACTTCGTGTACGAACTGGACAATCTCTTTCGAAGTGTCAGGGTTTTGGACGAAAACTCTTCTGTTACAAAAGGATTTCAATTTTTTAAACTTATTTGAACTCAAGACTTTTTCGGCGTTCAATATGCACCATTCAAAGCCACATCATCACTTTTCATACCTTTTCTGACTTCATTTGCTATTTTTCATGCATTTCATGATTTATTTTGACCTAAGATGACCCTGAGATTGAAAAGCACTGCAAATGAACTCTGAAATGGTTGAAAATTGGCATGGTATCATAATTTCACCCACGTAGCATGTGCTAAAAAGTTGAGAGGGTTAGGGCAAAAATTGGATGCACTTCGTGTACGAACTGGACAATCTCTTTCGAAGTATCAGGGTTTTGGACGAAAACAGTTCTGTTACAAAAGGATTTCAAATTTTTAAACATATTTGAACTCAAGACTTTTTCTGCATTCAATATGCACCTTTCAAAGCCACATTATCACTTTTGAAACCTTTTCTGACTTCATTTGCTATTTTTCATGAATTTCATGATTTATTTTGACCTAAGATGACTCTGAGATTGAAAAGCACTGCAAATGAACTCTGAAATGGTTGAAAATTGGCATGGTATCATAATTTCACCCACGTAGCATGTGCTAAAAAGTTGAGTGGGTTACGGCAAAAACTGGATGCACTTCGTGTACGAACTGGACAATCTCTTTCGAAGTGTTAGGGTTTTGGACGAAAACTCTTCTGTTACAAAAGTATTTCAATTTTTCAAACATATTTGAACTCAACACTTTTTCTGCATTCAATATGCACCATTCAAAGCCACATCATCACTTTTCAAACCTTTTCTGACTTCATTTGCTATTTTTCATGCATTTCATGATTTATTTTGAGCCTAGATGACCCTGAGATTGAAAAGCACTGCAAATGAACTCTGAAATGGTTGAAAATTGGCATGGTATCATAATTTCACCCACGTAGCATGTGCTAATAAGTTGAGAGGGTTACGGCAAAAACTGGATGCACTTCGTGTACGAACTGGACAATCTGTTTCGAAGTGTCAGTGTTTTGGACGAAAACTCTTCTGTTACAAAAGGATTTCAATTTTTAAACATATTTGAACTCAAGACTTTTTCTGCATTCAATATGCACCATTCAAAGCCACATCATCACTTTTCAAACCTGTTCTGATTTCATTTGCTATTTTTCATCCATTTCATGATTTATTTTTTGCTAAGATGACCCTGAGATTGAAAAGCACTGCAAATGAACTCTGAAATGGTTGAAAATTGGCATGGTATCATAATTTCACCCACGTAGCATGTGCTAAAAAGTTGAGAGGGTTACGGCAAAAACCGGATGCACTTCGTGTACGAACTGGACAATCTCTTTCGAAGTGTGAGTGTTTTGGACGAAAACTCTTCTGTTACAAAAGGATTTCAATTTTTTAAACATATTTGAACTCAAGACTTTTTCTGAATTCAATATGCACCATTCAAAGCCACATCATCACTTTTCAACCCTTTTCTGGCTTCATTTGCTATTTTTCATGCATTTCATGATTTATTTTGAGTTAAGATGACCCTGAGATTGAAAAGCACTGTAAATGAACTCTGAAATGGCTGAAAATTGGCATGGTATCATAATTTCACCCACGTAGCATGTGCTAAAAAGTTGAGAGGGTTACGGCAAAAACTGGATGCACTTCGTGTACGAACTGGCCAATCTCTTTCGAAGTGTCAGGGTTTTGGACGAAAACTCTTCTGTTACAAAAGGATTTCAATTTTTTAAACATATTTGAACTCAAGACTTTTTTTGCATTCAATATGCACCATTCAAAGCCACATCATCACTTCAAACCTTTTCTGGCTTCATTTGCTATTTTTCATGCATTTCATGATTTATTTTGAGCTAAGATGACCCTGAGATTGAAAAGCACTGCAAATGAACTCTGAAATGGTTGAAAATTGGCATGGTATCATAATTTCACCCACGTAGCATATGCTAAAAAGTTGAGAGGGTTACGGCAAAAACTGGATGCACTTCGTGTACGAACTGGACAATCTCTTTCGAAGTGCCAGTGTTTTGGACGAAAACTCTTCTGTTACAAAAGGATTTCAATTTTTTAAACATATTTGAACTCAAGACTTTTTCTGCATTCAATATGCACCATTCAAAGCCACATCATCACTTTTCAAACCTTTTCTGACTTCATTTGCTATTTTTCATGCATTTCATGATTTATTTTGAGCTAAGATGACCCTGAGATTGAAAAGCACTGCAAATGAACTCTGAAATGGTTGAAAATTGGCATGGTATCATAATTTCACCCACGTAGCATGTGCTAAATAGTTGAGAGGGTTACGGCAAAAACTGGATGCACTTCGTGTACGAACTGGACAATCTCTTTCGAAGTGTCAGGGTTTTGGACGAAAACTCTTCTGTTACAAAAGGATTTCAATTTTTTAAACATATTTGAACTCAAGACATTTTCTGCATTCAATATGCACCATTCAAAGCCACATCATCACTTTTCAACCCTTTTCTGACTTCATTTGCTATTTTTCATGCATTTCATGATTTATTTTGAGCTAAGATGACCCTGAGATTGAAAAGCACTGCAAATGAACTCTGAAATGGTTGAAAATTGGCATGGTATCATAATTTCACCCACGTAGCATGTGCTAAAAAGTTGAGTGGGTTACGGCAAAAACTGGATGCACTTCGTGTACGAACTGGACAATCTCTTTCGAAGTGTCAGGGTTTTGGACGAAAACTCTTCTGTTACAAAAGGATTTCAATTTTTTAAACTTATTTGAACTCAAGACTTTTTCGGCGTTCAATATGCACCATTCAAAGCCACATCATCACTTTTCATACCTTTTCTGACTTCATTTGCTATTTTTCATGCATTTCATGATTTATTTTGACCTAAGATGACCCTGAGATTGAAAAGCACTGCAAATGAACTCTGAAATGGTTGAAAATTGGCATGGTATCATAATTTCACCCACGTAGCATGTGCTAAAAAGTTGAGAGGGTTAGGGCAAAAATTGGATGCACTTCGTGTACGAACTGGACAATCTCTTTCGAAGTATCAGGGTTTTGGACGAAAACACTTCTGTTACAAAAGGATTTCAAATTTTTAAACATATTTGAACTCAAGACTTTTTCTGCATTCAATATGCACCTTTCAAAGCCACATTATCACTTTTGAAACCTTTTCTGACTTCATTTGCTATTTTTCATGAATTTCATGATTTATTTTGACCTAAGATGACTCTGAGATTGAAAAGCACTGCAAATGAACTCTGAAATGGTTGAAAATTGGCATGGTATCATAATTTCACCCACGTAGCATGTGCTAAAAAGTTGAGTGGGTTACGGCAAAAACTGGATGCACTTCGTGTACGAACTGGACAATCTCTTTCGAAGTGTTAGGGTTTTGGACGAAAGCTCTTCTGTTACAAAAGTATTTCAATTTTTCAAACATATTTGAACTCAACACTTTTTCTGCATTCAATATGCACCATTCAAAGCCACATCATCACTTTTCAAACCTTTTCTGACTTCATTTGCTATTTTTCATGCATTTCATGATTTATTTTGAGCTAAGATGACCCTGAGATTGAAAAGCACTGCAAATGAACTCTGAAATGGTTGAAAATTGGCATGGTATCACAATTTCACCCACGTAGCATGTGCTAATAAGTTGAGAGGGTTACGGCAAAAACTGGATGCACTTCGTGTACGAACTGGACAATCTGTTTCGAAGTGTCAGTGTTTTGGACGAAAACTCTTCTGTTACAAAAGGATTTCAATTTTAAAACATATTTGAACTCAAGACTTTTTCTGCATTCAATATGCACCATTCAAAGCCACATCATCACTTTTCAAACCTTTTCTGATTTCATTTGCTATTTTTCATCCATTTCATGATTTATTTTTAGCTAAGATGACCCTGAGATTGAAAAGCACTGCAAATGAACTCTGAAATGGTTGAAAATTGGCATGGTATCATAATTTCACCCACGTAGCATGTGCTAAAAAGTTGAGAGGGTTACGGCAAAAACCGGATGCACTTCGTGTACGAACTGGACAATCTCTTTCGAAGTGTGAGTGTTTTGGACGAAAACTCTTCTGTTACAAAAGGATTTCAATTTTTTAAACATATTTGAACTCAAGACTTTTTCTGAATTCAATATGAACCATTCAAAGCCACATCATCACTTTTCAACCCTTTTCTGGCTTCATTTGCTATTTTTCATGCATTTCATGATTTATTTTGAGTTAAGATGACCCTGAGATTGAAAAGCACTGTAAATGAACTCTGAAATGGCTGAAAATTGGCATGGTATCATAATTTCACCCACGTAGCATGTGCTAAAAAGTTGAGAGGGTTACGGCAAAAACTGGATGCACTTCGTGTACGAACTGGACAATCTCTTTCGAAGTGTCAGGGTTTTGGACGAAAACTCTTCTGTTACAAAAGGATTTCAATTTTTTAAACATATTTGAACTCAAGACTTTTTCTGCATTCAATATGCACCATTCAAAGCAACATCATCACTTTTCAACCCTTTTCTGACTTTATTTGCTATTTTTCATGCATTTCATGATTTATTTTGAGCTAAGATGACCCTGAGATTCAAAAGCACTGCAAATGAACTCTGAAATGGTTGAAAATTGGCATGGTACCATAATTTCACCCACGTAGCATGTGCTACAAAGTTGAGAGGGTTACGGCAAAAATTGGATGCACATCGTGTACGAACTGGACAATCTCTTTCGAAGTGTCAGGGTTTTGGACGAAAACTCTTCTGTTACAAAAGGATTTCAATTTTTTAAACATATTTGAACCCAAGACTTTTTCTGCATTCAATATGCACCTTTCAAAGCCACATTATCTCTTTTGAAACCTTTTCTAACCTCATTTGCTATTTTTCATGAATTTCATGATTTATTTTGACCTAAGATGACTCTGAGATTGAAAAGCACTGCAAATGAACTCTGAAATGGCTGAAAATTGGCATGGTATCATAATTTCACCCACGTAGCATGTGCTAAAAAGTTGAGAGGGTTACAGCAAAAACTGGATGCACTTCGTGTACGAACTGGACAATCTCTTTTGAAGTGTCAAGGTTTTGGACGAAAACTCTTCTGTTACAAAAGGATTTCAATTTTTTAAACATATTTGAACTCAAGACTTTTTCTGCATTCAATATGCACCATTCAAAGCCACATCATCACTTCAAACCTTTTCTGGCTTCATTTGCTATTTTTCATGCATTTCATGATTTATTTTGAGCTAAGATGACCCTGAGATTGAAAAGCACTGCAAATGAACTCTGAAATGGATGAAAATTGGCATGGTATCATAATTTCACCCACGTAGCATGTGCTAAAAAGTTGAGAGGGTTACGGCAAAAACTGGATGCACTTCGTGTACGAACTGGACAATCTCTTTCGAAGTGTCAGTGTTTTGGACGAAAACTCTTCTGTTACAAAAGGATTTCAATTTTTTAAACATATTTGAACTCAAGACTTTTTCTGCATTCAATATGCACCATTCAAAGCCACATCATCACATTTCAAACCTTTTCTGACTTCATTTGCTATTTTTCATGCATTTCATGATTTATTTTGAGCTAAGATGACCCTGAGATTGAAAAGCACTGCAAATGAACTCTGAAATTGTTGAAAATTGGCATGGTATCATAATTTCACCCACGTAGCATGTGCTAAAAAGTTGAGAGGGTTACGGCAAAAACTGGATGCACTTCGTGTACGAACTGGACAATCTCTTTCGAAGTGACAGGGTTTTGGACGAAAACTCTTCTGTTACAAAAGGATTTCAATTTTTTAAACATATTTGAACTCAAGACTTTTTCTGCACTCAATATGCACCAATCAAAGCCACATCATCACTTTTCAACCCTTTTGTGACTTCATTTGCTATTTTTCATGCATTTCATGATTTATTTTGAGCTAAGATGACCCTGAGATTGAAAAGCACTGCAAATGAACTCTGAAATGGTTGAAAATTGGCATGATATCATAATTTCACCCACGTAGCATGTGCTAAAAAGTTGAGTGGGTTACGGCAAAAACTGGATGCACTTCGTGTACGAACTGGACAATCTCTTTCGAAGTGTCAGGGTTTTGGACGAAAACTCTTCTGTTACAAAAGGATTTCAATTTTTTAAACTTATTTGAACTCAAGACTTTTTCGGCGTTCAATATGCACCATTCAAAGCCACATCATCACTTTTCATACCTTTTCTGACTTCATTTGCTATTTTTCATGCATTTCATGATTTATTTTGACCTAAGATGACCCTGAGATTGAAAAGCACTGCAAATGAACTCTGAAATGGTTGAAAATTGGCATGGTATCATAATTTCACCCACGTAGCATGTGCTAAAAAGTTGAGAGGGTTAGGGCAAAAATTGGATGCACTTCGTGTACGAACTGGACAATCTCTTTCGAAGTATCAGGGTTTTGGACGAAAACACTTCTGTTACAAAAGGATTTCAAATTTTTAAACATATTTGAACTCAAGACTTTTTCTGCATTCAATATGCACCTTTCAAAGCCACATTATCACTTTTGAAACCTTTTCTGACTTCATTTGCTATTTTTCATGAATTTCATGATTTATTTTGACCTAAGATGACTCTGAGATTGAAAAGCACTGCAAATGAACTCTGAAATGGTTGAAAATTGGCATGGTATCATAATTTCACCCACGTAGCATGTGCTAAAAAGTTGAGTGGGTTACGGCAAAAACTGGATGCACTTCGTGTACGAACTGGACAATCTCTTTCGAAGTGTTAGGGTTTTGGACGAAAACTCTTCTGTTACAAAAGTATTTCAATTTTTCAAACATATTTGAACTCAACACTTTTTCTGCATTCAATATGCACCATTCAAAGCCACATCATCACTTTTCAAACCTTTTCTGACTTCATTTGCTATTTTTCATGCATTTCATGATTTATTTTGAGCTAAGATGACCCTGAGATTGAAAAGCACTGCAAATGAACTCTGAAATGGTTGAAAATTGGCATGGTATCATAATTTCACCCACGTAGCATGTGCTAATAAGTTGAGAGGGTTACGGCAAAAACTGGATGCACTTCGTGTACGAACTGGACAATCTGTTTCGAAGTGTCAGTGTTTTGGACGAAAACTCTTCTGTTACAAAAGGATTTCAATTTTTAAACATATTTGAACTCAAGACTTTTTCTGCATTCAATATGCACCATTCAAAGCCACATCATCACTTTTCAAACCTTTTCTGATTTCATTTGCTATTTTTCATCCATTTCATGATTTATTTTTAGCTAAGATGACCCTGAGATTGAAAAGCACTGCAAATGAACTCTGAAATGGTTGAAAATTGGCATGGTATCATAATTTCACCCACGTAGCATGTGCTAAAAAGTTGAGAGGGTTACGGCAAAAACCGGATGCACTTCGTGTACGAACTGGACAATCTCTTTCGAAGTGTGAGTGTTTTGGACGAAAACTCTTCTGTTACAAAAGGATTTCAATTTTTTAAACATATTTGAACTCAAGACTTTTTCTAAATTCAATATGAACCATTCAAAGCCACATCATCACTTTTCAACCCTTTTCTGGCTTCATTTGCTATTTTTCATGCATTTCATCATTTATTTTGAGTTAAGATGACCCTGAGATTGAAAAGCACTGTAAATGAACTCTGAAATGGCTGAAAATTGGCATGGTATCATAATTTCACCCACGTAGCATGTGCTAAAAAGTTGAGAGGGTTACGGCAAAAACTGGATGCACTTCGTGTACGAACTGGACAATCTCTTTCGAAGTGTCAGGGTTTTGGACGAAAACTCTTCTGTTACAAAAGGATTTCAATTTTTTAAACATATTTGAACTCAAGACTTTTTCTGCATTCAATATGCACCATTCAAAGCAACATCATCACTTTTCAACCCTTTTCTGACTTTATTTGCTATTTTTCATGCATTTCATGATTTATTTTGAGCTAAGATGACCCTGAGATTCAAAAGCACTGCAAATGAACTCTGAAATGGTTGAAAATTGGCATGGTATCATAATTTCACCCACGTAGCATGTGCTACAAAGTAGAGAGGGTTACGGCAAAAATTGGATGCACATCGAGTACGAACTGGACAATCTCTTTCGAAGTGTCAGGGTTTTGGACGAAAACTCTTCTGTTAAAAAAGGATTTCAATTTTTTAAACATATTTGAACTCAAGACTTTTTCCGCATTCAATATGCACCATTCAAAGCAACATCATCACTTTTCAACCCTTTTCTGACTTCATTTGCTATTGTTCATGCATTTCATGATTTATTTTGAGCTAAGAAGACCCAGAGATTGAAAAGCAGTGCAAATGAACTCTGAAATGGTTGAAACTTGGCATGGTATCATAATTTCACCCACATAGCATGTGCTAAAAAGTTGAGAGGGTTACAGCAAAAACTGGATGCACTTCGTGTACGAACTGGACAATCTCTTTCGAAGTGTCAAGGTTTTGGACGAAAACTCTTCTGTTACAAAAGGATTTCAATTTTTTAAACATATTTGAACTCAAGACTTTTTCTGCATTCAATATGCACCATTCAAAGCCACATCATCACTTCAAACCTTTTCTGGCTTCATTTGCTATTTTTCATGCATTTCATGATTTATTTTGAGCTAAGATGACCCTGAGATTGAAAAGCACTGCAAATGAACTCTGAAATGGATGAAAATTGGCATGGTATCATAATTTCACCCACGTAGCATGTGCTAAAAAGTTGAGAGGGTTACGGCAAAAACTGGATGCACTTCGTGTACGAACTGGACAATCTCTTTCGAAGTGTCAGTGTTTTGGACGAAAACTCTTCTGTTACAAAAGGATTTCAATTTTTTAAACATATTTGAACTCAAGACTTTTTCTGCATTCAATATGCACCATTCAAAGCCACATCATCACATTTCAAACCTTTTCTGACTTCATTTGCTATTTTTCATGCATTTCATGATTTATTTTGAGCTAAGATGACCCTGAGATTGAAAAGCACTGCAAATGAACTCTGAAATTGTTGAAAATTGGCATGGTATCATAATTTCACCCACGTAGCATGTGCTAAAAAGTTGAGAGGGTTACGGCAAAAACTGGATGCACTTCGTGTACGAACTGGACAATCTCTTTCGAAGTGACAGGGTTTTGGACGAAAACTCTTCTGTTACAATAGGATTTCAATTTTTTAAACATATTTGAACTCAAGACTTTTTCTGCACTCAATATGCACCAATCAAAGCCACATCATCACTTTTCAACCCTTTTCTGACTTCATTTGCTATTTTTCATGCATTTCATGATTTATTTTGAGCTAAGATGACCCTGAGATTGAAAAGCACTGCAAATGAACTCTGAAATGGTTGAAAATTGGCATGGTATCATAATTTCACCCACGCAGCATGTGGTAAAAAGTTGAGTGGGTTACGGCAAAAACTGGATGCACTTCGTGTACGAACTGAACAGTCTCTTTCGAAGTGTCAGGGTTTTGGACGAAAACTCTTCTGTTACAAAAGGATTTCAATTTTTTAAACATATTTGAACTCAAGACTTTTTCTGCGTTCTATATGCACCATTCAAAGCCACATCATCACTTTTCATACCTTTTCTGACTTCATTTGCTATTTTTCATGCATTTCATGATTTATTTTGACCTAAGATGACCCTGAGATTGAAAAGCACTGCAAATGAACTCTGAAATGCTTGAAAATTGGCATGGTATCATAATTTCACCCACGTAGCATGTGCTAAAAAGTTGAGAGGGTTACGGCAAAAACTGGATGCACTTCGTGTACGAACTGGACAATCTCTTTCGAAGTGTCAGGGTTTTGGACGAAAACTCTTCTGTTACAAAAGGATTTCAATTTTTTAAACATATTTGAACTGAAGACTTTTTCTGCATTCAATATGCACCATTCAAAGCCACATCATCACTTCAAACCTTTTCTGGCTTCATTTGCTATTTTTCATGAATTTCATGATTTATTTTGACCTAAGATGACTCTGAGATTGAAAAGCACTGTAAATGAACTCTGAAATGGTTGATAATTGGTATGGTATCATAATTTCACCCACATAGCATGTGCTAAAAAGTTGAGAGGGTTACGGCAAAATTTGGATGCACTTCGTGTACGAACTGGACAATCTCTTTCGAAGTGTCAGGGTTTTGGACAAAAACTCTTCTGTTACAAAAGGATTTCAATTTTTTAAACATATTTTAACTCAAGACTTTTTCTGCATTCAATATGCACCATTCAAAGCCACATCATCACTTCAAACCTTTTCTCGCTTCATTTGCTATTTTTCATGCATTTCATGATTTATTTTGAGCTAAGATGACCCTGAAATTGAAAAGCACTGCAAATGAACTCTGAAATGGTTGAAAATTGGTATGGTATCATAATTTCACCCACGTAGCATGTGCTAAAAAGTTGAGAGGGTTACGGCAAAAACTGGATGCACTTCGTATACGAATTGGACAATCTCTTTCGAAGTGTCAGTGTTTTGGACGTAAACTCTTCTGTTACAAAAGGATTTCAATTTTTTAAACATATTTGAACTCAATACTTTTTCTGCATTCAATATGCACCATTCAAAGCCACATCGTCACTTTTCAAACCTTTTCTGACTTCATTTGCTATTTTTCATGCATTTCATGATTTATTTTGAGCTAAGATGACCCTGAGATTGAAAAGCACTGCAAATGAACTCTGAAATGGTTGAAAATTGGCATGGAATCATAATTTCACCCACGTAGCATGAGCTAAAAAGTTGAGAGGGTTACGGCAAAAACTGGATGCACTTCGTGTACGAACTGGACAATCTCTTTCGAAGTGTCAGGGTTTTGGACGAAAACTCTTCTGTTACAAAAGGATTTCAATTTTTTAAACATATTTGAACTCAAGACTTTTTTTTGCATTCAATATGCACCATTCAAAGCCACATCATCACTTCAAACCTTTTCTGGCTTCATTTGCTATTTTTCATGCATTTCATGATTTATTTTGAGCTAAGATGACCCTGAGATTGGAAAGCACTTCAAATGAACTCTGAAATGGTTGAAAATTGGCATGGTATCATAATTTCACCCATGTAGCATGTGCTAAAAAGTTGAGAGGGTTACGGCAAAAACTGGATGCACTTCGTGTACGAACTGGACAATCTCTTTCGAAGTGCCAGTGTTTTGGACGAAAACTCTTCTGTTACAAAAGGATTTCAATTTTTTAAACATATTTGAACTCAAGAATTTTTCTACATTCAATATGCACCATTCAAAGCCACATCATCACTTTTCAAACCTTTTCTGACTTCATTTGCTATTTTTCATGCATTTCATGATTTATTTTGAGCTAAGATGACCCTGAGATTGAAAAGCACTGCAAATGAACTCTGAAATGGTTGAAAATTGGCATGGTATCATAATTTCACCCACGTAGCATGTGCTAAAAAGTTGAGAGGGTTACGGCAAAAACTGGATGCACTTCGTGTACGAACTGGACAATCTCTTTCGAAGTGTCAGGGTTTTGGACGAAAACTCTTCTGTTACAAAAGGATTTCAATTTTTTAAACATATTTGAACTCAAGACTTTTTCTGCATTCAATATGCACCATTCGAAGCCACATCATCACTTTTCAACCCTTTTCTGACTTCATTTGCTATTTTTCATGCATTTCATGATTTATTTTGAGCTAAGATGACCCTGAGATTGAAAAGCACTGCAAATGAACTCTGAAATGGTTGAAAATTGGCATGGTATCATAATTTCACCCACGCAGCATGTGGTAAAAAGTTGAGTGGGTTACGGCAAAAACTGGATGCACTTCGTGTACGAACTGGACAATCTCTTTCGAAGTGTTAGGTTTTTGGACGAAAACTCTTCTGTTACAAAAGGATTTCAATTTTTTAAACATATTTGAACTCAAGACTTTTTCTGCGTTCTATATGCACCATTCAAAGCCACATCATCACTTTTCATACCTTTTCTGACTTCATTTGCTATTTTTCATGCATTTCATGATTTATTTTGACCTAAGATGACCCTGAGATTGAAAAGCACTGCAAATGAACTCTGAAATGCTTGAAAATTGGCATGGTATCATAATTTCACCCACGTAGCATGTGCTAAAAAGTTGAGAGGGTTACGGCAAAAACTGGATGCACTTCGTGTACGAACTGGACAATCTCTTTCGAAGTGTCAGGGTTTTGGACGAAAACTCTTCTGTTACAAAAGGATTTCAATTTTTTAAACATATTTGAACTGAAGACTTTTTCTGCATTCAATATGCACCATTCAAAGCCACATCATCACTTCAAACCTTTTCTGGCTTCATTTGCTATTTTTCATGAATTTCATGATTTATTTTGACCTAAGATGACTCTGAGATTGAAAAGCACTGTAAATGAACTCTGAAATGGTTGATAATTGGTATGGTATCATAATTTCACCCACGTAGCATGTGCTAAAAAGTTGAGAGGGTTACGGCAAAATTTGGATCCACTTCGTGTACGAACTGGACAATCTCTTTCGAAGTGTCAGGGTTTTGGACAAAAACTCTTCTGTTACAAAAGGATTTCAATTTTTTAAACATATTTTAACTCAAGACTTTTTCTGCATTCAATATGCACCATTCAAAGCCACATCATCACTTCAAACCTTTTCTCGCTTCATTTGCTATTTTTCATGCATTTCATGATTTATTTTGAGCTAAGATGACCCTGAAATTGAAAAGCACTGCAAATGAAGTCTGAAATGGTTGAAAATTGGTATGGTATCATAATTTCACCCACGTAGCATGTGCTAAAAAGTTGAGAGGGTTACGGCAAAAACTGGATGCACTTCGTATACGAATTGGACAATCTCTTTCGAAGTGTCAGTGTTTTGGACGAAAACTCTTCTGTTACAAAAGGATTTCAATTTTTTAAACATATTTGAACTCAATACTTTTTCTGCATTCAATATGCACCATTCAAAGCCACATTATCTCTTTTGAAACCTTTTCTAACCTCATTTGCTATTTTTCATGAATTTCATGATTTATTTTGACCTAAGATGACTCTGAGATTGAAAAGCACTGCAAATGAACTCTGAAATGGTTGAAAATTGGCATGGTATCATAATTTCACCCACGTAGCATGTGCTAAAAAGTTGAGAGGGTTACAGCAAAAACTGGATGCACTTCGTGTACGAACTGGACAATCTCTTTCGAAGTGTCAAGGTTTTGGACGAAAACTCTTCTGTTACAAAAGGATTTCAATTTTTTAAACATATTTGAACTCAAGACTTTTTCTGCATTCAATATGCACCATTCAAACCCACATCATCACTTCAAACCTTTTCTGGCTTCATTTGCTATTTTTCATGCATTTCATGATTTATTTTGAGCTAAGATGACCCTGAGATTGAAAAGCACTGCAAATGAACTCTGAAATGGATGAAAATTGGCATGGTATCATAATTTCACCCACGTAGCATGTGCTAAAAAGTTGAGAGGGTTACGGCAAAAACTGGATGCACTTCGTATACGAATTGGACAATCTCTTTCGAAGTGTCAGTGTTTTGGACGAAAACTCTTCTGTTACAAAAGGATTTCAATTTTTTAAACATATTTGAACTCAATACTTTTTCTGCATTCAATATGCACCATTCAAAGCCACATTATCTCTTTTGAAACCTTTTCTAACCTCATTTGCTATTTTTCATGAATTTCATGATTTATTTTGACCTAAGATGACTCTGAGATTGAAAAGCACTGCAAATGAACTCTGAAATGGTTGAAAATTGGCATGGTATCATAATTTCACCCACGTAGCATGTGCTAAAAAGTTGAGAGGGTTACAGCAAAAACTGGATGCACTTCGTGTACGAACTGGACAATCTCTTTCGAAGTGTCAAGGTTTTGGACGAAAACTCTTCTGTTACAAAAGGATTTCAATTTTTTAAACATATTTGAACTCAAGACTTTTTCTGCATTCAATATGCACCATTCAAAGCCACATCATCACTTCAAACCTTTTCTGGCTTCATTTGCTATTTTTCATGCATTTCATGATTTATTTTGAGCTAAGATGACCCTGAGATTGAAAAGCACTGCAAATGAACTCTGAAATGGATGAAAATTGGCATGGTATCATAATTTCACCCACGTAGCATGTGCTAAAAAGTTGAGAGGGTTACGGCAAAAACTGGATGCACTTCGTGTACGAACTGGACAATCTCTTTCGAAGTGTCAGTGTTTTGGACGAAAACTCTTCTGTTACAAAAGGATTTCAATTTTTTAAACATATTTGAACTCAAGACTTTTTCTGCATTCAATATGCACCATTCAAAGCCACATCATCACATTTCAAACCTTTTCTGACTTCATTTGCTATTTTTCATGCATTTCATGATTTATTTTGAGCTAAGATGACCCTGAGATTGAAAAGCACTGCAAATGAACTCTGAAATTGTTGAAAATTGGCATGGTATCATAATTTCACCCACGTAGCATGTGCTAAAAAGTTGAGAGGGTTACGGCAAAAACTGGATGCACTTCGTGTACGAACTGGACAATCTCTTTCGAAGTGACAGGGTTTTGGACGAAAACTCTTCTGTTACAAAAGGATTTCAATTTTTTAAACATATTTGAACTCAAGACTTTTTCTGCACTCAATATGCACCAATCAAAGCCACATCATCACTTTTCAACCCTTTTCTGACTTCATTTGCTATTTTTCATGCATTTCATGATTTATTTTGAGCTAAGATGACCCTGAGATTGAAAAACACTGCAAATGAACTCTGAAATGGTTGAAAATTGGCATGGTATCATAATTTCACCCACGCAGCATGTGGTAAAAAGTTGAGTGGGTTACGGCAAAAACTGGATGCACTTCGTGTACGAACTGGACAGTCTCTTTCGAAGTGTCAGGGTTTTGGACGAAAACTCTTCTGTTACAAAAGGATTTCAATTTTTTAAACATATTTGAACTCAAGACTTTTTCTGCGTTCTATATGCACCATTCAAAGCCACATCATCACTTTTCATACCTTTTCTGACTTCATTTGCTATTTTTCATGCATTTCATGATTTATTTTGACCTAAGATGACCCTGAGATTGAAAAGCACTGCAAATGAACTCTGAAATGCTTGAAAATTGGCATGGTATCATAATTTCACCCACGTAGCATGTGCTAAAAAGTTGAGAGGGTTACGGCAAAAACTGGATGCACTTCGTGTACGAACTGGACAATCTCTTTCGAAGTGTCAGGGTTTTGGACGAAAACTCTTCTGTTACAAAAGGATTTCAATTTTTTAAACATATTTGAACTCAAGACTTTTTCTGCATTCAATATGCACCATTCAAAGCCACATCATCACATTTCAAACCTTTTCTGACTTCATTTGCTATTTTTCATGCATTTCATGATTTATTTTGAGCTAAGATGACCCTGAGATTGAAAAGCACTGCAAATGAACTCTGAAATGAATGAAAATTGGCATGGTATCATAATTTCACCCACGTAGCATGTGCTAAAAAGTTGAGAGGGTTACGGCAAAAACTGGATGCACTTCGTGTACGAACTGGACAATCTCTTTCGAAGTGACAGGGTTTTGGACGAAAACTCTTCTGTTACAAAAGGATTTCAATTTTTTAAACATATTTGAACTCAAGACTTTTTCTGCACTCAATATGCACCAATCAAAGCCACATCATCACTTTTCAACCCTTTTCTGACTTCATTTGCTATTTTTCATGCATTTCATGATTTATTTTGAGCTAAGATGACCCTGAGATTGAAAAGCACTGCAAATGAACTCTGAAATGGTTGAAAATTGGCATGGTATCATAATTTCACCCACGCAGCATGTGGTAAAAAGTTGAGTGGGTTACGGCAAAAACTGGATGCACTTCGTGTACGAACTGGACAGTCTCTTTCGAAGTGTCAGGGTTTTGGACGAAAACTCTTCTGTTACAAAAGGCTTTCAATTTTTTAAACATATTTGAACTCAAGACTTTTTCTGCGTTCTATATGCACCATTCAAAGCCACATCATCACATTTCATACCTTTTCTGACTTCATTTGCTATTTTTCATGCATTTCATGATTTATTTTGACCTAAGATGACCCTGAGATTGAAAAGCACTGCAAATGAACTCTGAAATGCTTGAAAATTGGCATGGTATCATAATTTCACCCACGTAGCATGTGCTAAAAAGTTGAGAGGGTTACGGCAAAAACTGGATGCACTTCGTGTACGAACTGGACAATCTCTTTCGAAGTGTCAGGGTTTTGGACGAAAACTCTTCTGTTACAAAAGGATTTCAATTTTTTAAACATATTTGAACTGAAGACTTTTTCTGCATTCAATATGCACCATTCAAAGCCACATCATCACTTCAAACCTTTTCTGGCTTCATTTGCTATTTTTCATGAATTTCATGATTTATTTTGACCTAAGATGACTCTGAGATTGAAAAGCACTGTAAATGAACTCTGAAATGGTTGATAATTGGTATGGTATCATAATTTCACCCACGTAGCATGTGCTAAAAAGTTGAGAGGGTTACGGCAAAATTTGGATGCACTTCGTGTACGAACTGGACAATCTCTTTCGAAGTGTCAGGGTTTTGGACAAAAACTCTTCTGTTACAAAAGGATTTCAATTTTTTAAACATATTTTAACTCAAGACTTTTTCTGCACTCAATATGCACCAATCAAAGCCACATCATCACTTTTCAACCCTTTTCTGACTTCATTTGCTATTTTTCATGCATTTCATGATTTATTTTGAGCTAAGATGACCCTGAGATTGAAAAGCACTGCAAATGAACTCTGAAATGGTTGAAAATTGGCATGGTATCATAATTTCACCCACGCAGCATGTGGTAAAAAGTTGAGTGGGTTACGGCAAAAACTGGATGCACTTCGTGTACGAACTGGACAGTCTCTTTCGAAGTGTCAGGGTTTTGGACGAAAACTCTTCTGTTACAAAAGGCTTTCAATTTTTTAAACATATTTGAACTCAAGACTTTTTCTGCGTTCTATATGCACCATTCAAAGCCACATCATCACATTTCATACCTTTTCTGACTTCATTTGCTATTTTTCATGCATTTCATGATTTATTTTGACCTAAGATGACCCTGAGATTGAAAAGCACTGCAAATGAACTCTGAAATGCTTGAAAATTGGCATGGTATCATAATTTCACCCACGTAGCATGTGCTAAAAAGTTGAGAGGGTTACGGCAAAAACTGGATGCACTTCGTGTACGAACTGGACAATCTCTTTCGAAGTGTCAGGGTTTTGGACGAAAACACTTCTGTTACAAAAGGATTTCAATTTTTTAAACATATTTGAACTCAAGACTTTTTCTGCACTCAATATGCACCAATCAAAGCCACATCATCACTTTTCAACCCTAAGATGACCCTGAGATTGAAAAGCACTGCGAATGAACTCTGAAACGGTTGAAAATTGGTATGGTATCATAATTTCACCCACGTAGCATGTGCTAAAAAGTTGAGAGGGTTACGGCAAAAACTGGATGCACTTCGTGTACGAACTGGACAATCTCTTTCGAAGTGACAGGGTTTTGGACGAAAACTCTTCTGTTACAAAAGGATTTCAATTTTTTAAACATATTTGAACTCAAGACTTTTTCTGCACTCAATATGCACCAATCAAAGCCACATCATCACTTTTCAACCCTTTTCTGACTTCATTTGCTATTTTTCATGCATTTCATGATTTATTTTGAGCTAAGATGACCCTGAGATTGAAAAGCACTGCAAATGAACTCTGAAATGGTTGAAAATTGGCATGGTATCATAATTTCACCCACGCAGCATGTGGTAAAAAGTTGAGTGGGTTACGGCAAAAACTGGATGCACTTCGTGTACGAACTGGACAGTCTCTTTCGAAGTGTCAGGGTTTTGGACGAAAACTCTTCTGTTACAAAAGGCTTTCAATTTTTTAAACATATTTGAACTCAAGACTTTTTCTGCGTTCTATATGCACCATTCAAAGCCACATCATCACATTTCATACCTTTTCTGACTTCATTTGCTATTTTTCATGCATTTCATGATTTATTTTGACCTAAGATGACCCTGAGATTGAAAAGCACTGCAAATGAACTCTGAAATGCTTGAAAATTGGCATGGTATCATAATTTCACCCACGTAGCATGTGCTAAAAAGTTGAGAGGGTTACGGCAAAAACTGGATGCACTTCGTGTACGAACTGGACAATCTCTTTCGAAGTGTCAGGGTTTTGGACGAAAACTCTTCTGTTACAAAAGGATTTCAATTTTTTAAACATATTTGAACTGAAGACTTTTTCTGCATTCAATATGCACCATTCAAAGCCACATCATCACTTCAAACCTTTTCTGGCTTCATTTGCTATTTTTCATGAATTTCATGATTTATTTTGACCTAAGATGACTCTGAGATTGAAAAGCACTGTAAATGAACTCTGAAATGGTTGATAATTGGTATGGTATCATAATTTCACCCACGTAGCATGTGCTAAAAAGTTGAGAGGGTTACGGCAAAATTTGGATGCACTTCGTGTACGAACTGGACAATCTCTTTCGAAGTGTCAGGGTTTTGGACAAAAACTCTTCTGTTACAAAAGGATTTCAATTTTTTAAACATATTTTAACTCAAGCCTTTTTCTGCATTCAATATGCACCATTCAAAGCCACATCATCACTTCAAACCTTTTCTCGCTTCATTTGCTATTTTTCATGCATTTCATGATTTATTTTGAGCTAAGATGACCCTGAAATTGAAAAGCACTGCAAATGAACTCTGAAATGGTTGAAAATTGGTATGGTATCATAATTTCACCCACGTAGCATGTGCTAAAAAGTTGAGAGGGTTACGGCAAAAACTGGATGCACTTCGTGTACGAACTGGACAATCTCTTTCGAAGTGTTAGGGTTTTGGACGAAAACTCTTCTGTTACAAAAGGATTTCAATTTTTTAAACATATTTGAACTCAAGACTTTTTCTGCATTCAATATGCACCATTCATAGCCACATCATCACTTCAAACCTTTTCTGGCTTCATTTGCTATTTTTCATGCATTTCATGATTTATTTTGAGCTAAGATGACCCTGAGATTGAAAAGCACTGCAAATGAACTCTGAAATTGTTGAAAATTGGCATGGTATCATAATTTCACCCACGTAGCATGTGCTAAAAAGTTGAGAGGGTTACGGCAAAAACTGGATGCACTTCGTGTACGAACTGGACAATCTCTTTCGAAGTGACAGGGTTTTGGACGAAAACTCTTCTGTTACAAAAGGATTTCAATTTTTTAAACATATTTGAACTCAAGACTTTTTCTGCACTCAATATGCACCAATCAAAGCCACATCATCACTTTTCAACCCTTTTCTGACTTCATTTGCTATTTTTCATGCATTTCATGATTTATTTTGAGCTAAGATGACCCTGAGATTGAAAAGCACTGCAAATGAACTCTGAAATGGTTGAAAATTGGCATGGTATCATAATTTCACCCACGCAGCATGTGGTAAAAAGTTGAGTGGGTTACGGCAAAAACTGGATGCACTTCGTGTACGAACTGGACAGTCTCTTTCGAAGTGTCAGGGTTTTGGACGAAAACTCTTCTGTTACAAAAGGATTTCAATTTTTTAAACATATTTGAACTCAAGACTTTTTCTGCGTTCTATATGCACCATTCAAAGCCACATCATCACTTTTCATACCTTTTCTGACTTCATTTGCTATTTTTCATGCATTTCATGATTTATTTTGACCTAAGATGACCCTGAGATTGAAAAGCACTGCAAATGAACTCTGAAATGCTTGAAAATTGGCATGGTATCATAATTTCACCCACGTAGCATGTGCTAAAAAGTTGAGAGGGTTACGGCAAAAACTGGATGCACTTCGTGTACGAACTGGACAATCTCTTTCGAAGTGTCAGGGTTTTGGACGAAAACTCTTCTGTTACAAAAGGATTTCAATTTTTTAAACATATTTGAACTCAAGACTTTTTCTGCATTCAATATGCACCATTCAAAGCCACATCATCACATTTCAAACCTTTTCTGACTTCATTTGCTATTTTTCATGCATTTCATGATTTATTTTGAGCTAAGATGACCCTGAGATTGAAAAGCACTGCAAATGAACTCTGAAATGAATGAAAATTGGCATGGTATCATAATTTCACCCACGTAGCATGTGCTAAAAAGTTGAGAGGGTTACGGCAAAAACTGGATGCACTTCGTGTACGAACTGGACAATCTCTTTCGAAGTGACAGGGTTTTGGACGAAAACTCTTCTGTTACAAAAGGATTTCAATTTTTTAAACATATTTGAACTCAAGACTTTTTCTGCACTCAATATGCACCAATCAAAGCCACATCATCACTTTTCAACCCTTTTCTGACTTCATTTGCTATTTTTCATGCATTTCATGATTTATTTTGAGCTAAGATGACCCTGAGATTGAAAAGCACTGCAAATGAACTCTGAAATGGTTGAAAATTGGCATGGTATCATAATTTCACCCACGCAGCATGTGGTAAAAAGTTGAGTGGGTTACGGCAAAAACTGGATGCACTTCGTGTACGAACTGGACAGTCTCTTTCGAAGTGTCAGGGTTTTGGACGAAAACTCTTCTGTTACAAAAGGCTTTCAATTTTTTAAACATATTTGAACTCAAGACTTTTTCTGCGTTCTATATGCACCATTCAAAGCCACATCATCACTTTTCATACCTTTTCTGACTTCATTTGCTATTTTTCATGCATTTCATGATTTATTTTGACCTAAGATGACCCTGAGATTGAAAAGCACTGCAAATGAACTCTGAAATGCTTGAAAATTGGCATGGTATCATAATTTCACCCACGTAGCATGTGCTAAAAAGTTGAGAGGGTTACGGCAAAAACTGGATGCACTTCGTGTACGAACTGGACAATCTCTTTCGAAGTGTCAGGGTTTTGGACGAAAACTCTTCTGTTACAAAAGGATTTCAATTTTTTAAACATATTTGAACTGAAGACTTTTTCTGCATTCAATATGCACCATTCAAAGCCACATCATCACTTCAAACCTTTTCTGGCTTCATTTGCTATTTTTCATGAATTTCATGATTTATTTTGACCTAAGATGACTCTGAGATTGAAAAGCACTGTAAATGAACTCTGAAATGGTTGATAATTGGTATGGTATCATAATTTCACCCACGTAGCATGTGCTAAAAAGTTGAGAGGGTTACGGCAAAATTTGGATGCACTTCGTGTACGAACTGGACAATCTCTTTCGAAGTGTCAGGGTTTTGGACAAAAACTCTTCTGTTACAAAAGGATTTCAATTTTTTAAACATATTTTAACTCAAGACTTTTTCTGCATTCAATATGCACCATTCAAAGCCACATCATCACTTCAAACCTTTTCTCGCTTCATTTGCTATTTTTCATGCATTTCATGATTTATTTTGAGCTAAGATGACCCTGAAATTGAAAAGCACTGCAAATGAACTCTGAAATGGTTGAAAATTGGTATGGTATCATAATTTCACCCACGTAGCATGTGCTAAAAAGTTGAGAGGGTTACGGCAAAAACTGGATGCACTTCGTGTACGAACTGGACAATCTCTTTCGAAGTGTTAGGGTTTTGGACGAAAACTCTTCTGTTACAAAAGGATTTCAATTTTTTAAACATATTTGAACTCAAGACTTTTTCTGCATTCAATATGCACCATTCATAGCCACATCATCACTTCAAACCTTTTCTGGCTTCATTTGCTATTTTTCATGCATTTCATGATTTATTTTGAGCTAAGACGACCCTGAGATTGAAAAGCACTGCAAATGAACTCTGAAATGGTTGAAAATTGGCATGGTATCATAATTTCACCCACGTAGCATGTTCTAAAAAGTTGAGAGGGTTACGGCAAAAACTGGATGCACTTCGTGTACGAACTGGACAATCCCTTTCGAAGTGTCAGGGTTTTGGACGAAAACACTTCTGTTACAAAAGGATTTCAATTTTTTAAACATATTTGAACTCAAGACTTTTTCTGTATTCAATATGCACCATTCAAAGCCACATCATCACTTTTCAACCCTTTTCTGGCTTCATTTGCTATTTTTCATGCATTTCATGATTTATTTTGAGTTAAGATGACCCTGAGATTGAAAAGCACTGTAAATGAACTCTGAAATGGTTGAAAATTGGCATGGTATCATAATTTCACCCACGTAGCATGTGTTAAAAAGTTGAGTGGGTTACGGCAAAAACTGGATGCACTTCGTGTACGAACTGGACAATCTCTTTCGAAGTGTGAGTGTTTTGGACGAAAACTCTTCTGTTACAAAAGGATTTCAATTTTTTAAACATATATGGACTCAAGACTTTTTCTGCATTCAATATGCACCATTCAAAGCCACATCATCACTTTTCAAACCTTTTCTGACTTCATTTGCTATTTTTCATGCATTTCATGATTTATTTTGAGCTAAGATGACCCTGAGATTGAAAAGCACTGCAAATGTACTCTGAAATGGTTGAAAATTGGCATGGTATCATAATTTCACCCACGTAGCATGTGCTAAAAAGTTGAGAGGGTTACGGCAAAAATTGGATGCACTTCGTGTACGAACTGGACAATCTCTTTCGAAGTGTCAGGGTTTTGGACGAAAACTCTTCTGTTACAAAAGGATTTCAATGTTTTAAACATATTTGAACTCAAGACTTTTTCTGCATTCAATATGCACCTTTCAAAGCCACATTATCACTTTTGAAACCTTTTCTGACTTCATTTGCTATTTTTCATGAATTTCATGATTTATTTTGACCTAAGATGACTCTGAGATTGAAAAGCACTGCAAATGAACTCTGAAATGGTTGAAAATTGGCATGGTATCATAATTTCACCGACGTAGCATGTGCTAAAAAGTTGAGAGGGTTACGGCAAAAACTGGATGCACTTCGTGTACGAACTGGACAATCTTTTTCTAAGTGTCAGGGTTTTGGACGAAAACTCTTCTGTTACAAAAGGATTTCAATTTTTTAAACATATTTGAACTCAAGACTTTTTCTGCATTCAATATGCAGCATTCAAAGCCACATCATCACTTCCAACCTTTTCTGGCTTGATTTGCTATTTTTCCTGCATTTCATGATTTATTTTGAGCTAAGATGACCCTGAGATTGAAAAGCACTGCGAATGAACTCTGAAACGGTTGAAAATTGGTATGGTATCATAATTTCACCCACGTAGCATGTGCTAAAAAGTTGAGAGGGTTACGGCAAAAACTGGATGCACTTCGTATACGAATTGGACAATCTCTTTCGAAGTGTCAGTGTTTTGGACGAAAACTCTTCTGTTACAAAAGGATTTCAATTTTTTAAACATATTTGAACTCAATACTTTTTCTGCATTCAATATGCACCATTCAAAGCCACATCGTCACTTTTCAAACCTTTTCTGACTTCATTAGCTATTTTTCATGCATTTCATGATTTATTTTGAGCAAAGATGACCCTGAGATTGAAAAGCACTGCAAATGAACTCTGAAATGGTTGAAAATTGGCATGGAATCATAATTTCACCTACGTAGCATGTGCTAAAAAGTTGAGAGGGTTACGGCAAAAACTGGATGCACTTCGTGTACGAACTGGACAATCCCTTTCGAAGTGTCAGTGTTTTGGACGAAAACTCTTCTGTTGCAAAAGGATTTCAATTTTTAAACATATTTGAACTCAAGACTTTTTCTGCATTCAATATGCACCATTCAAAGCCACATCATCACTTTTCAAACCTTTTCTGACTTCATTTTCTATTTTTCATCCATTTCATGATTTATTTTGAGCTAAGATGACCCTGAGATTGAAAAGCACTGCAAATGAACTCTGAAATGGTTGAAAATTGGCATGGTATCATAATTTCACCCACGTAGCATGTGCTAAAAAGTTGAGAGGGTGACGGCAAAAACCGGATGCACTTCGTGTTAGAACTGGACAATCTCTTTCGAAGTGTCAGGGTTTTGGACGAAAACTCTTCTGTAACAAAAGGATTTCAATTTTTTAAACATATTTGAACTCAAGACTTTTTCTGAATTCAATATGCACCATTCAAAGCCACATCATCACTTTTCAACCCTTTTCTGGCTTCATTTGCTATTTTTCAAGCATTTCATGAATTATTTTGAGTTAAGATGACCCTGAGATTGAAAATCACTGTAAATGACCTCTAAAATGGTTGAAAATTGGCATGGTATCATAATTTCCCCCACGTAGCATGTGCTAAAAAGTTGAGTGGGTTACGGCATAAACTGGATGCACTTCGTGTACGAACTGGACAATCTCTTTCGAAGTGTCAGGGTTTTGGACGAAAACTCTTCTGTTACAAAAGGATTTCAATTTTTTAAACATATTTGAACTCAAGACTTTTTCTGCGTTCAAAATGCACCATTCAAAGCCACATCATCACTTTTCATACCTTTTCTGACTTCATTTGCTATTTTTCATGCATTTCATGATTTATTTTGACCTAATTTGACCCTGAGATTGAAAAGCACTGCAAATGAACTCTGAAATGGTTAAAAATTGGCATGGTATCATAATTTCACCCACGTAGCATGTGCTAAAAAGTTGAGAGGGTTACGGCAAAAATTGGATGCACTTCGTGTACGAACTGGACAATCTCTTTCGAAGTGTTAGGGTTTTGGACGAAAACTCTTCTGTTACAAAAGGATTTCAATGTTTTAAACATATTTGAACTCAAGACTTTTTCTGCATTCAATATGCACCTTTCAAAGCCACTTTATCACTTTTGAAACCTTTTCTGACTTCATTTGCTATTTTTCATGAATTTCATGATTTATTTTGACCTAAGATGACTCTGAGATTGAAAAGCACTGCAAATGAACTCTGAAATGGTTGAAAATTGGCACGGTATCATAATTTCACCGACGTAGCATGTGCTAAAAAGTTTAGAGGGTTACGGCAAAAACTGGATGCACTTCGTGTACGAACTGGACAATCTTTTTCTAAGTGTCAGGGTTTTGGACGAAAACTCTTCTGTTACAAAAGGATTTCAATTTTTTAAACATATTTGAACTCAAGACTTTTTCTGCATTCAATATGCACCATTCAAAGCCACATCATCACTTCAAACCTTTTCTGGCTTGATTTGCTATTTTTCCTGCATTTCATGATTTATTTTGAGCTAAGATGACCCTGAGATTGAAAAGCACTGCGAATGAACTCTGAAATGGTTGAAAATTGGCATGGTATCATAATTTCACCCACGTAGCATGTGCTAAAAAGTTGAGAGGGTTACGGCAAAAACTGGATGCACTTCGTGTACGAACTGGACAATCGCTTTCGAAGTATCAGGGTTTTGGACGAAAACTCTTCTGTTACAAAAGGATTTCAAATTTTTAAACATATTTGAACTCAAGACTTTTTCTGCATTCAATATGCACCATTCAAAGCCGCATCATCACTTTTCAAACCTTTTCTGCCTTCATTTGCTATTTTTCATCCATTTCATGATTTATTTTGAGCTAAGATGACCCTGAGATTGAAAAGCACTGCAAATGAACTCTGAAATGGTTGAAAATTGGCATGGTATCATAATTTCACCCACGTAGCATGTGCTAAAAAGTTGAGAGGGTTACGGGAAAAACCGGATGCACTTCGTGTACGAACTGGACAATCTCTTTCGAAGTGTCAGGGTTTTGGACGAAAACTCTTCTGTTACAAAAGGATTTCAATTTTTTAAACATATTTGAACTCAAGACTTTTTCTGAATTCAATATGCACCATTCAAAGCCACATCATCACTTTTCAACCCTTTTCTGGCTTCATTTGCTATTTTTCATGCATTTCATGATTTATTTTGAGTTAAGATGACCCTGAGATTGAAAAGCACTGTAAATGAACTCTGAAATGGTTGAAAATTGGCATGGTATCATAATTTCACCCACGTAGCATGTGCTAAAAAGTTGAGTGGGTTACGGCAAAAACTGGATGCACTTCGTGTACGAACTGGACAATCTCTTTCGAAGTGTGAGTGTTTTGGACGAAAACTCTTCTGTTACAAAAGGATTTCAATTTTTTAAACATATTTGAACTCAAGACTTTTTCTGCATTCAATATGCACCATTCAAAGCCACATCATCACTTTTCAAACCTTTTCTGACTTCATTTGCTATTTTTCATGCATTTCATGATTTATTTTGACCTAATTTGACCGTGAGATTGAAAAGCACTGCAAATGAACTCTGAAATGGTTAAAAATTGGCATGGTATCACAATTTCACCCACGTAGCATGTGCTAAAAAGTTGAGAGGGTTACGGCAAAAATTGGATGCACTTCGTGTACGAACTGGACAATCTCTTTCGAAGTGTTAGGGTTTTGGACGAAAACTCTTCTCTTACAAAAGGATTGCAATGTTTTAAACATATTTGAACTCAAGACTTTTTCTGCATTCAATATGCACCTTTCAAAGCCACATTATCACTTTTGAAACCTTTTCTGACTTCATTTGCTATTTTTCATGAATTTCATGATTTATTGTGACCTAAGATGACTCTGAGATTGAAAAGAACTGCAAATGAACTCTGAAATGGTTGAAAATTGGCATGGTATCATAATTTCACCCACGTAGCATGTGCTAAAAAGTTGAGAGGGTTACGGCAAAAACTGGATGCACTTCGTGTATGAACTGGACAATCTCTTTCGAAGTGTTAGGGTTTTGGACGAAAACTCTTCTCTTACAAAAGGATTTCAATTTTTAAACATATTTGAACTCAAGACCTTTTCTGCATTCAATATGCACCATTCATAGCCACATCATCACTTCAAACCTTTTCTGGCTTCATTTGCTATTTTTCATGCATTTCATGATTTATTTTGAGATAAGATGACCCTGAGATTGAAAAGCACTGCAAATGAACTCTGAAAAGGTTGAAAATTGGCATGGTATCATAATTTCACCCACGTAGCATGTGCTAAGAAGTTGAGAGGGTTACGGCAAAAACTGGATGCACTTCGTGTACGAACTGGACAATCTCTTTCGAAGTGTCAGTGTTTTGGACGAAAACTCTTCTGTTACAAAAGGATTTCAATTTTTTAAACATATTTGAACTCAAGACTTTTTCTGCGTTCAATATGCACCATTCAAAGCCACATCATCACTTTTCAAACCTTTTCTGACTTCATTTGCTATTTTTCATGCATTTCATGATTTATTTTGAGCTAAGATGACCCTGAGATTGAAAAGCACTCCAAATGAACTCTGAAATGGTTGAAAATTGGCATGGTATCATAATTTCACCCACGTAGCATGTGGTAAAAAGTTGAGTGGGTTACGGCAAAAACTGGATGCACTTCGTGTACGAACTGGACAATCTCTTTCGAAGTGTCAGTGTTTTGGACGAAAACTCTTCTGTTACAAAAGGATTTCAATTTTTTAAACATATTTGAACTCAAGACTTTTTCTGCATTCAATATGCACCTTTCAAAGCCACATTATCACTTTTGAAACCTTTTCTAACTTCATTTGCTATTTTTCTTGAATTTCATGATTTATTTTGACCTAAGATGACTCTAAGATTGAAAAGCGCTGCAAATGAACTCTGAAATGGTTGAAAATTGGCATGGTATCATAATTTCACCCACGTACCATGTGCTAAAAAGTTGAGAGGGTTACGGCAAAAACTGGATGCACTTCGTGTACGAACTGGACAATCTCTTTCGAAGTGTCAGGGTTTTGGACGAAAACTCTTCTGTTACAAAAGGATTTCAATTTTTTAATCATATTTCAACTCAAGACTTATTCTGCATTCAATATGCACCATTCAAAGCCACATCATCACTTCAAACCTTTTCTGACTTCATTTTCTATTTTCCATGCATTTCATGATTTATTTTGAGCTAAGATGACCCTGAGATTGAAAAGCTCTGCAAATGAACTCTGAAATGGTTGAAAATTGGCATGGTATCATAATTTCACCCACGTAGCATGTGCTAAAAAGTTCAGAGGGTTACGGCAAAAACTGGATGCACTTCGTGTACGAACTGGACAATCTCTTTCGAAGTGCCAGTGTTTTGGACGAAAACTCTTCTGTTACAAAAGGATTTCAATTTTTTAAACATATTTGAACTCAAGACTTTTTCTGCATTCAATATGCACCATTCAAAGCCACATCATCACTTTTCAAACCTTTTCTGACTTCATTTGCTATTTTTCATGCATTTCATGATTTATTTTGAGCTAAGATGACCCTGAGATTGAAAAGCACTGCAAATGAACTCTGAAATGGTTCAAAATTGGCATGGTATCATAATTTCACCCACGTAGCATGTGCTAAAAAGTTGAGAGGGTTACGGCAAAAACTGGATGCACTTCGTGTACGAACTGGACAATCTCTTTCGAAGTGTCATGGTTTTGGACGAAAACTCTTCTATTACAAAAGGATTTCAATTTTTTAAACATATTTGAACTCAAGACATTTTCTGCATTCAATATGCACCATTCAAAGCCACATCATCACTTTTCAACCCTTTTCTGACTTCATTTGCTATTTTTCATGCATTTCATGATTTATTTTAAGCTAAGATGACCCTGAGATTGAAAAGCACTGCAAATGAACTCTGAAATGGTTGAAAATTGGCATGGTATCATAATTTCACCCACGTAGCATGTGCTAAAAAGTTGAGTGGGTTACGGCAAAAACTGGATGCACTTCGTGTACGAACTGGACAATCTCTTTCGAAGTGTCGGGGTTTTGGACGAAAACTCTTCTGTTACAAAAGGATTTCAATTTTTTAAACTTATTTGAACTCAAGACTTTTTCGGCGTTCAATATGCACCATTCAAAGCGACATCATCACTTTTCATTCCTTTTCTGACTTCATTTGCTATTTTTCATGCATTTCATGATTTATTTTGACCTAAGATGACCCTGAGATTGAAAAGCACTGCAAATGAACACTGAAATAGTTGAAAATTGGCATGGTATCATAATTTCACCCACGTAGCATGTGCTAAAAAGTTGAGAGGGTTACGGCAAAAATTGGATGCACTTCGTGTACGAACTGGACAATCGCTTTCGAAGTATCAGGGTTTTGGACGAAAACTCTTCTGTTACAAAAGGATTTCAAATTTTTAAACATATTTGAACTCAAGACTTTTTCTGCATTCAATATGCACCTTTCAAAGCCACATTATCACTTTTGAAACCTTTTCTGACTTCATTTGCTATTTTTCATGAATTTCATGATTTATTTGGACCTAAGATGACTCTGAGATTGAAAAGCACTGCAAATGAACTCTGAAATGGTTAAAAATTGGCATGGTATCATAATTTCACCCACGTAGCATGTGCTAAAAAGTTGAGAGGCTTACGGCAAAAATTGGATGCACTTCGTGTACGAACTGGACAATCTCTTTCGAAGTGTTAGGGTTTTGGACGAAAACTCTTCTGTTACAAAAGGATTTCAATGTTTTAAACATATTTGAACTCAAGACTTTTTCTGCATTCAATATGCACCTTTCAAAGCCACTTTATCACTTTTGAAACCTTTTCTGACTTCATTTGCTATTTTTCATGAATTTCATGATTTATTTTGACCTAAGATGACTCTGAGATTGAAAAGCACTGCAAATGAACTCTGAAATGGTTGAAAATTGGCACGGTATCATAATTTCACCGACGTAGCATGTGCTAAAAAGTTTAGAGGGTTACGGCAAAAACTGGATGCACTTCGTGTACTAACTGGACAATCTTTTTCTAAGTGTCAGGGTTTTGGACGAAAACTCTTCTGTTACAAAAGGATTTCAATTTTTTAAACATATTTGAACTCAAGACTTTTTCTGCATTCAATATGCACCATTCAAAGCCACATCATCACTTCAAACCTTTTCTGGCTTGATTTGCTATTTTTCCTGCATTTCATGATTTATTTTGAGCTAAGATGACCCTGAGATTGAAAAGCACTGCGAATGAACTCTGAAATGGTTGAAAATTGGCATGGTATCATAATTTCACCCACGTAGCATGTGCTAAAAAGTTGAGAGGGTTACGGCAAAAACTGGATGCACTTCGTGTACGAACTGGACAATCGCTTTCGAAGTATCAGGGTTTTGGACGAAAACTCTTCTGTTACAAAAGGATTTCAAATTTTTAAACATATTTGAACTCAAGACTTTTTCTGCATTCAATATGCACCATTCAAAGCCGCATCATCACTTTTCAAACCTTTTCTGCCTTCATTTGCTATTTTTCATCCATTTCATGATTTATTTTGAGCTAAGATGACCCTGAGATTGAAAAGCACTGCAAATGAACTCTGAAATGGTTGAAAATTGGCATGGTATCATAATTTCACCCACGTAGCATGTGCTAAAAAGTTGAGAGGGTTACGGGAAAAACCGGATGCACTTCGTGTACGAACTGGACAATCTCTTTGGAAGTGTCAGGGTTTTGGACGAAAACTCTTCTGTTACAAAAGGATTTCAATTTTTTAAACATATTTGAACTCAAGACTTTTTCTGAATTCAATATGCACCATTCAAAGCCACATCATCACTTTTCAACCCTTTTCTGGCTTCATTTGCTATTTTTCATGCATTTCATGATTTATTTTGAGTTAAGATGACCCTGAGATTGAAAAGCACTGTAAATGAACTCTGAAATGGTTGAAAATTGGCATGGTATCATAATTTCACCCACGTAGCATGTGCTAAAAAGTTGAGTGGGTTACGGCAAAAACTGGATGCACTTCGTGTACGAACTGGACAATCTCTTTCGAAGTGTGAGTGTTTTGGACGAAAACTCTTCTGTTACAAAAGGATTTCAATTTTTTAAACATATTTGAACTCAAGACTTTTTCTGCATTCAATATGCACCATTCAAAGCCACATCATCACTTTTCAAACCTTTTCTGACTTCATTTGCTATTTTTCATGCATTTCATGATTTATTTTGACCTAATTTGACCGTGAGATTGAAAAGCACTGCAAATGAACTCTGAAATGGTTAAAAATTGGCATGGTATCACAATTTCACCCACGTAGCATGTGCTAAAAAGTTGAGAGGGTTACGGCAAAAATTGGATGCACTTCGTGTACGAACTGGACAATCTCTTTCGAAGTGTTAGGGTTTTGGACGAAAACTCTTCTCTTACAAAAGGATTGCAATGTTTTAAACATATTTGAACTCAAGACTTTTTCTACATTCAATATGCACCTTTCAAAGCCACATTATCACTTTTGAAACCTTTTCTGACTTCATTTGCTATTTTTCATGAATTTCATGATTTATTGTGACCTAAGATGACTCTGAGATTGAAAAGAACTGCAAATGAACTCTGAAATGGTTGAAAATTGGCATGGTATCATAATTTCACCCACGTAGCATGTGCTAAAAAGTTGAGAGGGTTACGGCAAAAACTGGATGCACTTCGTGTATGAACTGGACAATCTCTTTCGAAGTGTTAGGGTTTTGGACGAAAACTCTTCTCTTACAAAAGGATTTCAATTTTTAAACATATTTGAACTCAAGACCTTTTCTGCATTCAATATGCACCATTCATAGCCACATCATCACTTCAAACCTTTTCTGGCTTCATTTGCTATTTTTCATGCATTTCATGATTTATTTTGAGATAAGATGACCCTGAGATTGAAAAGCACTGCAAATGAACTCTGAAAAGGTTGAAAATTGGCATGGTATCATAATTTCACCCACGTAGCATGTGCTAAGAAGTTGAGAGGGTTACGGCAAAAACTGGATGCACTTCGTGTACGAACTGGACAATCTCTTTCGAAGTGTCAGTGTTTTGGACGAAAACTCTTCTGTTACAAAAGGATTTCAATTTTTTAAACATATTTGAACTCAAGACTTTTTCTGCGTTCAATATGCACCATTCAAAGCCACATCATCACTTTTCAAACCTTTTCTGACTTCATTTGCTATTTTTCATGCATTTCATGATTTATTTTGAGCTAAGATGACCCTGAGATTGAAAAGCACTCCAAATGAACTCTGAAATGGTTGAAAATTGGCATGGTATCATAATTTCACCCACGTAGCATGTGGTAAAAAGTTGAGTGGGTTACGGCAAAAACTGGATGCACTTCGTGTACGAACTGGACAATCTCTTTCGAAGTGTCAGTGTTTTGGACGAAAACTCTTCTGTTACAAAAGGATTTCAATTTTTTAAACATATTTGAACTCAAGACTTTTTCTGCATTCAATATGCACCTTTCAAAGCCACATTATCACTTTTGAAACCTTTTCTAACTTCATTTGCTATTTTTCTTGAATTTCATGATTTATTTTGACCTAAGATGACTCTAAGATTGAAAAGCGCTGCAAATGAACTCTGAAATGGTTGAAAATTGGCATGGTATCATAATTTCACCCACGTACCATGTGCTAAAAAGTTGAGAGGGTTACGGCAAAAACTGGATGCACTTCGTGTACGAACTGGACAATCTCTTTCGAAGTGTCAGGGTTTTGGACGAAAACTCTTCTGTTACAAAAGGATTTCAATTTTTTAATCATATTTCAACTCAAGACTTATTCTGCATTCAATATGCACCATTCAAAGCCACATCATCACTTCAAACCTTTTCTGACTTCATTTTCTATTTTCCATGCATTTCATGATTTATTTTGAGCTAAGATGACCCTGAGATTGAAAAGCTCTGCAAATGAACTCTGAAATGGTTGAAAATTGGCATGGTATCATAATTTCACCCACGTAGCATGTGCTAAAAAGTTCAGAGGGTTACGGCAAAAACTGGATGCACTTCGTGTACGAACTGGACAATCTCTTTCGAAGTGCCAGTGTTTTGGACGAAAACTCTTCTGTTACAAAAGGATTTCAATTTTTTAAACATATTTGAACTCAAGACTTTTTCTGCATTCAATATGCACCATTCAAAGCCACATCATCACTTTTCAAACCTTTTCTGACTTCATTTGCTATTTTTCATGCATTTCATGATTTATTTTGAGCTAAGATGACCCTGAGATTGAAAAGCACTGCAAATGAACTCTGAAATGGTTCAAAATTGGCATGGTATCATAATTTCACCCACGTAGCATGTGCTAAAAAGTTGAGAGGGTTACGGCAAAAACTGGATGCACTTCGTGTACGAACTGGACAATCTCTTTCGAAGTGTCATGGTTTTGGACGAAAACTCTTCTATTACAAAAGGATTTCAATTTTTTAAACATATTTGAACTCAAGACATTTTCTGCATTCAATATGCACCATTCAAAGCCACATCATCACTTTTCAACCCTTTTCTGACTTCATTTGCTATTTTTCATGCATTTCATGATTTATTTTAAGCTAAGATGACCCTGAGATTGAAAAGCACTGCAAATGAACTCTGAAATGGTTGAAAATTGGCATGGTATCATAATTTCACCCACGTAGCATGTGCTAAAAAGTTGAGTGGGTTACGGCAAAAACTGGATGCACTTCGTGTACGAACTGGACAATCTCTTTCGAAGTGTCGGGGTTTTGGACGAAAACTCTTCTGTTACAAAAGGATTTCAATTTTTTAAACTTATTTGAACTCAAGACTTTTTCGGCGTTCAATATGCACCATTCAAAGCGACATCATCACTTTTCATTCCTTTTCTGACTTCATTTGCTATTTTTCATGCATTTCATGATTTATTTTGACCTAAGATGACCCTGAGATTGAAAAGCACTGCAAATGAACACTGAAATAGTTGAAAATTGGCATGGTATCATAATTTCACCCACGTAGCATGTGCTAAAAAGTTGAGAGGGTTACGGCAAAAATTGGATGCACTTCGTGTACGAACTGGACAATCGCTTTCGAAGTATCAGGGTTTTGGACGAAAACTCTTCTGTTACAAAAGGATTTCAAATTTTTAAACATATTTGAACTCAAGACTTTTTCTGCATTCAATATGCACCTTTCAAAGCCACATTATCACTTTTGAAACCTTTTCTGACTTCATTTGCTATTTTTCATGAATTTCATGATTTATTTGGACCTAAGATGACTCTGAGATTGAAAAGCACTGCAAATGAACTCTGAAATGGTTGAAAATTGGCATGGTATCATAATTTCACCTACGTAGCATGTGCTAAAAAGTTGAGAGGATTACGGCAAAAAATGGATGCACTTCGTGTACGAACTGGACAATCTCTTTCGAAGTGTCAGGGTTTTGAACGAAAATTCTTCTGTTACAAAAGGATTTCAATTTTTAAACATATTTGAACTCAAGACTTTTTCTGCATTCAATATGCACCATTCAAAGCCACATCATCACTTCAAACCTTTTCTGGCTTCATTTGCTATTTTTCATGCATTTCATGATTTATTTTGAGCTAAGATGACCCTGAGATTGAAAAGCACTGCAAATGAACTCTGAAAAGGTTGAAAATTGGCATGGTATCATAATTTCACCCACGTAGCATGTGCTAAGAAGTTGAGAGGGTTACGGCAAAAACTGGATGCACTTCGTGTACGAACTGGACAATCTCTTTCGAAGTGTCACTGTTTTGGACGAAAACTCTTCTGTTACAAAAGGATTTCAATTTTTAAACATATTTGAACTCAAGAATTTTTCTGCATTCAATATGCACCATTCAAAGCCACATCATCACTTTTCAAACCTTTTCTGACTTCATTTGCTATTTTTCATGCATTTCATGATTTATTTTGAGCTAAGATGACTCTGAGATTGAAAAGCACTGCAAATGAACTCTGAAATGGTTGAAAATTGGCATGGTATCATAATTTCACCCACGTAGCATGTGCTAAAAAGTTGAGTGGGTTACGGCAAAAACTGGATGCACTTCGTGTACGAACTGGACAATCTCTTTCGAAGTGTGAGTGTTTTGGACGAAAACTCTTCTGTTACAAAAGGATTTCAATTTTTTAAACATATTTGAACTCAAGACTTTTTCTGCATTCAATATGCACCATTCAAAGCCACATCATCACTTTTCAAACCTTTTCTGACTTCATTTGCTATTTTTCATGCATTTCATGATTTATTTTGAGCTAAGATGACCCTGAGATTGAAAAGCACTGCAAATGAACTCTGAAATGGTTGAAAATTGGCATGGTATCATAATTTCACCCACCTAGCATGTGCTAAAAAGTTGAGAGGGTTACGGCAAAAACTGGATGCACTTCGTGTACGAACTGGACAATCTCTTTCGAAGTGTTTGGGTTTTGGACGAAAACTCTTCTGTTATAAAAGGATTTCAATTTTTTAAACATATTTGAACTCAAGACTTTTTCTGCATTCAATATGCACCATTCAAAGCCACATCATCACTTTTCATACCTTTTCTGACTTCATTTGCTATTTTTCATGCATTTCATGATTTATTTTGACCTAATTTGACCGTGAGATTGAAAAGCACTGCAAATGAACTCTGAAATGGTTAAAAATTGCCATGGTATCACAATTTCACCCACGTAGCATGTGCTAAAAAGTTGAGAGGGTTACGGCAAAAATTGGATGCACTTCGTGTACGAACTGGACAATCTCTTTCGAAGTGTCAGGGTTTTGGACGAAAACTCTTCCGTTACAAAAGGATTTCAATTTTTTAAACATATTTGAACTCAAGACTTTTTCTACATTCAATATGCACCTTTCAAAGCCACATTATCACTTTTGAAACCTTTTCTGACTTCATTTGCTATTTTTCATGAATTTCATGATTTATTGTGACCTAAGATGACTCTGAGATTGAAAAGCACTGCAAATGAACTCTGAAATGGTTGAAAATTGGCATGGTATCATAATTTCACCGACGTAGCATGTGCTAAAAAGTTGAGAGGGTCACGGCAAAAACTGGATGCACTTCGTGTACGAACTGGACAATCTTTTTCTAAGTGTCAAGGTTTTGGAAGAAAACTCTTCTGTTACAAAAGGATTTCAATTTTTTAAACATATTTGAACTCAAGACTTTTTCTGCATTCAATATGCACCATTCAAAGCCACATCATCACTTCAAACCTTTTCTGGCTTCATTTGCTATTTTTCATGCATTTCATGATTTATTTTGAGCTAAGATGACCCTGAGATTGAAAAGAACTACAAATGAACTCTGAAATGGTTGAAAATTGGCATGGTATCATAATTTCACCCACGTAGCATGTGGTAAAAAGTTGAGAGGGTTACGGCAAAAACTGGATGCACTTCGTGTACGAATTGGACAATCTCTTTCGAAGTGTCAGTGTTTTGGACGAAAACTCTTCTGTTACAAAAGGATTTCAATTTTTTAAACATATTTGAACTCAAGACTTTTTCTGCGTTCAATATGCACCATTCAAAGCCACATCATCACTTTTCAAACCTTTTCTGACTTCATTTGCTATTTTTCATGCATTTCATGATTTATTTTGAGCTAAGATGACCCTGAGATTGAAAAGCACTGCAAATGAACTCTGAAATGCTTGAAAATTGGCATGGTATCATAATTTTACCCACGTAGCATGTGCTAAAAAGTTGAGAGGGTTAGGGCAAAAATTGGATGCACTTCGTTTACGAACTGGACAATCGCTTTCGAAGTATCAGGGTTTTGGACGAAAACTCTTCTGTTACAAAAGGATTTCAAATTTTTAAACATATTTGAACTCAAGACTTTTTTTGCATTAAATATGCACCTTTCAAAGCCACATTATCACTTTTGAAACCTTTTCTGACTTCATTGGCTATTTTTCATGAATTTCATGATTTATTTTGACCTAAGATGACTCTGAGATTGAAAAGCACTGCAAATGAACACTGAAATGGTTGAAAATTGGCATGGTATCATAATTTCACCTACGTAGCATGTGCTAAAAAGTTGAGAGGATTACGGCAAAAACCGGATGCACTTCGTGTACAAACTGGACAATCTCTTTCGAAGTGTCAGGGTTTTGGACGAAAACTCTTCTGTTACAAAAGGATTTCAATTTTTTAAACATATTTGAACTCAAGACTTTTTCTGCATTCAATATGCACCATTCAAAGCCACATCATCACTTTTCAACCCTTTTCTGACTTTATTTGCTATTTTTCATGCATTTCAAGATTTATTTTGAGCTAAGATGACCCTGAGATTGAAAAGCACTGCAAATGAACTCTGAAATGGTTGAAAATTGGCATGGTATCATAATTTCACCCACGTAGCATGTGGTAAAAACTTGAGTGGGTTACGGCAAAAACTGGATGCACTTCGTGTACGAACTGGACAATCTCTTTCGAAGTGTCAGGGTTTTGTACGAAAACTCTTCTGTTACAAAAGGATTTCAATTTTTTAAACATTTTTGAACTCAAGACTTTTTCTGCGTTCAACATGCATCATTCAAAGCCACATCATCACTTTTCATACCTTTTCGGACATCATTTGCTATTTTTCATGCATTTCATGATTTATTTTGACCTAAGATGACCCTGAGATTGAAAAGCACTGCAAATGAACTCTGAAATGGTTGAAAATTCACATGGTATCATAATTTCACCCACGTAGCATGTGCTAAAAAGTTGAGAGGGTTACGGCAAAAACTGGATGCACTTCGTGTACGAACTGGACAATCTCTTTCGAAGTGTCAGGATTTTGGACGAAAACTCTTCTGTTACAAAAGGATTTCAATTTTTTAATCATATTTGAACTCAAGACTTTTTCTGCATTCAATATGCACCATTCAAAGCCACATCATCACTTCAAACCTTTTCTGGCTTCATTTGCTATTTTTCATGCATTTCATGATTTATTTTGAGCTAAGATGACCCTGAGATTGAAAAGCACTGCAAATGAACTCTCAAATGGTTGAAAATTGGCATGGTATCATAATTTCACCCACGTAGCATGTGCTAAAAAGTTGAGAGGGTTACGGCAAAAACTGGATGCACTTCGTGTACGAACTGGACAATCTCTTTCGAAGTGTCAGGGTTTTGGACGAAAACTCTTCTGTTACAAAAGGATTTCAATTTTTTAATCATATTTGAACTCAAGACTTTTTCTGCCTTCAATATGCACCATTCAAAGCCACATCATCACTTCAAACCTTTTCTGGCTTCATTTGCTATTTTTCATGCATTTCATGATTTATTTTGAGCTAAGATGACCCTGAGATTGAAAAGCACTGCAAATGAACTCTGAAATGGTTGAAAATTGGCATGGTATCATAATTTCACCCACGTAGCATGTGCTAAAAAGTTGAGAGGGTTACGGCAAAAACTGGATGCACTTCGTGTACGAAATGGACAATCTCTTTCGAAGTGCCAGTGTTTTGGACGAAAACTCTTCTGTTACAAAAGGATTTCAATTTTTTAAACATATTTGAACTCAAGACTTTTTCTGCATTCAATATGCACCATTCAAAGCCACATCATCACTTTTCAAACCTTTTCTGACTTCATTTGCTATTTTTCATGCATTTCATGATTTATTTTGAGCTAAGATGACCCTGCGATTGAAAAGCATTGCAAATGAACTCTGAAATGGTTGAAAATTGGCATGGTATCATAATTTCACCCACGTAGCATGTGCTAAAAAGTTGAGAGGGTTACGGCAAAAACTGGATGCACTTCGTGTACGAACTGGACAATCTCTTTCGAAGTGTCAGGGTTTTGGATGAAAACTCTTCTGTTACAAAAGGATTTCAATTTTTTAAACATATTTGAACTCAAGACATTTTATTCATTCAATATGCACCATTCAAAGCCACATCATCACTTTTCAACCCTTTTCTGACTTCATTTGTTATTTTTCATGCATTTCATGATTTATTTTAAGCTAAGATGACCCTAAGATTGAAAAGCACTGCAAATGAACTCTGAAATGGTTGAAAATTGGCATGGTATCATAATTTCACCCACGTAGCATGTGCTAAAAAGTTGAGTGGGTTACGGCAAAAACTGGATGCACTTCGTGTACGAACTGGACAATCTCTTTCGAAGTGTCAGGGTTTTGGACGAAAACTCTTCTGTTACAAAAGGATTTCAATTTCTTAAACATATTTGAACTAAAGACTTTTTCTGCGTTCTATATGCACCATTCAAAGCCACATCATCACTTTTCATACCTTTTCTGACTTCATTTGCTATTTTTCATGCATTTCATGATTTATTTTGACCTAAGATGACCCTGAGATTGAAAAGCACTGCAAATGAACTCTGAAATGCTTGAAAATTGGCATGGTATCATAATTTCACCCACGTAGCATGTGCTAAAAAGTTGAGAGGGTTACGGCAAAAACTGGATGCACTTCGTGTACGAACTGGACAATCTCTTTCGAAGTGTCAGGGTTTTGGACGAAAACTCTTCTGTTACAAAAGGATTTCAATTTTTTAAACTTATTTGAACTCAAGAATTTTTTGGCGTTCAATATGCACCATTCAAAGCCACATCATCACTTTTCATACCTTTTCTGACTTCATTTGCTATTTTTCATGCATTTCATGATTTATTTTGACCTAAGATGACCCTGAGATTGAAAAGCACTGCAAATGTACTCTGAAATGGTTGAAAATTGGCATGGTATCATAATTTCACCCACGTAGCATGTGCTAAAAAGTTGAGAGGGTTTGGGCAAAAATTGGATGCACTTCGTGTACGAACTGGACAATCTCTTTCGAAGTATCAGGGTTTTGGACGAAATCTCTTCTGTTACAAAAGGATTTCAAATTTTTAAACATATTTGAACTCAAGACTTTTTCTGCATTCAATATGCACCTTTCAAAGCCACATTATCACTTTTGAAACCTTTTCTGACTTCATTTGCTATTTTTCATGAATTTCATGATTTATTTTGACCTAAGATGACTCTGAGATTGAAAAGCACTGCAAATGAACTCTGAAATGGTTGAAAATTGGCATGGTATCATAATTTCACCGACGTAGCATGTGCTAAAAAGTTGAGAGGGTTACGGCAAAAACTGGATGCACTTCGTGTACGAACTGGACAATCTTTTTCTAAGTGTTAGGGTTTTGGACGAAAACTCTTCTGTTACAAAAGGATTTCAATTTTTTAAACATATTTTAACTCAAGACTTTTTCTGCATTCAATATGCACCATTCAAAGCCACATCATCACTTCAAACCTTTTCTCGCTTCATTTGCTATTTTTCATGCATTTCACGATTTATTTTGAGCTAAGATGACCCTGAAATTGAAAAGCACTGCAAATGAACTCTGAAATGGTTGAAAATTGGTATGGTATCATAATTTCACCCACATAGCATGTGCTAAAAAGTTGAGAGGGTTACGGCAAAAACTGGATGCACTTCGTATACGAATTGGACAATCTCTTTCGAAGTGTCAGTGTTTTGGACGAAAACTCTTCTGTTACAAAAGGATTTCAATTTTTTAAACATATTTGAACTCAATACTTTTTCTGCATTCAATATGCACCATTAAAAGCCACATCGTCACTTTTCAAACCTTTTCTGACTTCATTTGCTATTTTTCATGCATTTCATGATTTATTTTGAGCTAAGATGACCCTGAGATTGAAAAGCACTGCAAATGAACTCTGAAATGGTTGAAAATTGGCATGGAATCATAATTTCACCCACGTAGCATGTGCTAAAAAGTTGAGAGGGTTACGGCAAAAACTGGATGCACTTCGTGTATGAACTGGACAATCTCTTTCGAAGTGTTAGGGTTTTGGACGAAAACTCTTCTCTTACAAAAGGATTTCAATTTTTAAACATATTTGAACTCAAGACTTTTTCTGCATTCAATATGCACCATTCATAGCCACATCATCACTTCAAACCTTTTCTGGCTTCATTTGCTATTTTTCATGCATTTCATGATTTATTTTGAGCTAAGATGACCCTGAGATTGAAAAGCACTGCAAATGAACTCTGAAATGGTTGAAAATTGGCATGCTATCATAATTTCACGCACGTAGCATGTGCTAAAAAGTTGAGAGGGTTACGGCAAAAACTGGATGCACTTCGTGTACGAACTGGACAATCCCTTTCGAAGTGTCAGTGTTTTGGACGAAAACTCTTCTGTTACAAAAGGATTTCAATTTTTAAACATATTTGAACTCAAGACTTTTTCTGCATTCAATATGCACCATTCAAAGCCACATCATCACTTTTCAAACCTTTTCTGACTTCATTTGCTATTTTTCATCCATTTCATGATTTATTTTGAGCTAAGATGACCCTGAGATTGAAAATTACTGCAAATGAACTCTGAAATGGTTGAAAATTGGCATGGTATAATAATTTCACCCACGTAGCATGTGCTAAAAAGTTGAGAGGGTTACGGCAAAAACCGGATGCACTTCGTGTACGAACTGGACAATCTCTTTCGAAGTGTCAGGGTTTTGGACGAAAACTCTTCTGTTACAAAAGGATTTCAATTTTTTAAACATATTTGAACTCAAGACTTTTTCTGTATTCAATATGCACCATTCAAAGCCACATCATCACTTTCCAACCCTTTTCTGGCTTCATTTGCTATTTTTCATGCATTTCATGATTTATTTTGAGTTAAGATGACCCTGAGAGTGAAAAGCACTGTAAATGAACTCTGAAATGGTTGAAAATTGGCATGGTATCATAATTTCACCCACGTAGCATGTGCTAAAAAGTTGAGTGGGTTACGGCAAAAACTGGATGCACTTCGTGTACGAACTGGACAATCTCTTTCGAAGTGTGAGTGTTTTGGACGAAAACTCTTCTGTTACAAAAGGATTTCAATTTTTTAAACATATATGGACTCAAGACTTTTTCTGCATTCAATATGCACCATTCAAAGCCACATCATCACTTTTCAACCCTTTTCTGACTTCATTTGCTATTTTTCATGCATTTCATGATTTATTTTGAGCTAAGATGACCCTGAGATTGAAAAGCACTGCAAATGAACTCTGAAATGGTTGAAAATTGTCATGGTATCATAATTTCACCCACGTAGCATGTGCTAAAAAGTTGAGTGGGTTACGGCAAAAACTGGATGCACTTCGTGTATGAACTGGACAATCTCTTTCGAAGTGTCAGGGTTTTGGACGAAAACTCTTCTGTTACAAAAGGATTTCAATTTTTTAGACATTTTTTTACTCAAGACTTTTTCTGCGTTCAACATGCATCATTCAAAGCCACATCATCACTTTTCATACCTTTTCTGACATCATTTGCTATTTTTCATGCATTTCATGATTTATTTTGACCTAAGATGACCCTGAGATTGAAAAGCACTGCAAATTAACTCTGAAATGGTTGAAAATTGGCATGGTATCATAATTTCACCCACGTAGCATGTGCTAAAAAGTTGAGAGGGTTACGGCAAAAATTGGATGCACTTCTTGTACAAACTGGACAATCTCTTTCGAAGTGTCAGTGTTTTGGACGAAAACTCTTCTGTTACAAAAGGATTTCAATTTTTTAAACATATTTGAACTCAAGACTTTTTCTGCATTCAATATGCACCATTCAAAGCCACATCATCACTTTTCAACCCTTTTCTGACTTTATTTGCTATTTTTCATGCATTTCATGATTTATTTTGAGCTAAGATGACCCTGAGATTGAAAAGCACTGCAAATGAACTCTGAAATGGTTGAAAATTGGCATGGTATCATAATTTCACCCACGTAGCATGTGCTAAAAAGTTGAGTGGGTTACGGCAAAAACTGGATGCACTTCGTGTACGAACTGGACAATCTCTTTCGAAGTGTCAGGGTTTTGGACGAAAACTCTTCTGTTACAAAAGGATTTCAATTTTTTAAACATTTTTTAACTCAAGACTTTTTCTGCGTTCAACATGCATCATTCAAAGCCACATCATCACTTTTCATACCTTTTCTGACATCATTTGCTATTTTCATGCATTTCATGATTTATTTTGACCTAAGATGACCCTGAGATTGAAAAGCACTGCAAATGAACTCTGAAATGGTTGAAAATTGGCATGGTATCATAATTTCACCCACGTAGCATGTGCTAAAAAGTTGAGAGGGTTACGGGAAAAATTGGATGCACTTCGTGTACGAACTGGACAATCTCTTTCGAAGTGACAGTGTTTTCGACGAAAACTCTTCTGTTACAAAAGGATTTCAATTTTTTTAACATATTTGAACTCAAGACTTTTTCTGCATTCAATATGCACCTTTCAAAGCCACATTATCACTTTTGAAACCTTTTCTAACTTCATTTGCTATTTTTCATGAATTTCATGATTTATTTTTACCTAAGATGACTCTGAGATTGAAAAGCACTGCAAATGAACTCTGAAATGGTTGAAAATTGGCATGGTATCATAATTTCACCCACGTAGCATGTGCTAAAAAGTTGAGAGGGTTACGACAAAAACTGGATGCACTTCGTGTACGAACTGGACAATCTCTTTCGAAGTGTCAGGGTTTTGGACGAAAACTCTTCTGTTACAAAAGGATTTCAATTTTTTAATCATATTTGAACTCAAGACTTTTTCTGCATTCCATATGCACCATTCAAAGCCACATCATCACTTCAAACCTTTTCTGGCTTCATTTGCTATTTTTCATGCATTTCATGATTTAGTTTGAGCTAAGATGACCCTGAGATTGAAAAGCACTGCAAATGAACTCTGAAATGGTTGAAAATTGGCATGGTATCATAATTTCACCCACGTAGCATGTGCTAAAAAGTTGAGTGGGTTACGGCAAAAACTGGATGCACTTCGTGTACGAACTTGACAATCTCTTTCGAAGTGTGAGGGTTTTGGACGAAAACTCTTCTGTTACAAAAGGATTTCAATTTTTTAAACTTATTTGAACTGAAGACTTTTTCGGCGTTCAATATGCACCATTCAAAGCCACATCATCACTTTTCATACCTTTTCTGACTTCATTTGCTATTTTTCATGCATTTCATGATTTATTTTGACCTAAGATGACCCTGAGATTGAAAAGCACTGCAAATGAACTCTGAAATGGTTGAAAATTGGCATGGTATCATAATTTCACCCACGTAGCATGTGCTAAAAAGTTGAGAGGGTTAGGGCAAAAATTGGATGCACTTCGTGTACGAACTGGACAATCTCTTTCGAAGTATCAGGGTTTTGGACGAAAACTCTTCTGTTACAAAAGGATTTCAAAATTTTAAACATATTTGAACTCAATACTTTTTCTGCATTCAATATGCACCTTTCAAAGCCACATTATCACTTTTGAAACCTTTTCTGACTTCATTTGCTATTTTTCATGAATTTCATGATTTATTTTGACCTAAGATGACTCTGAGATTGAAAAGCACTGCAAATGAACTCTGAAATGGTTGAAAATTGGCATGGTATCATAATTTCACCGACGTAGCATGTGCTAAAAAGTTGAGAGGGTTACGGCAAAAACTGGATGCACTTCGTGTACGAACTGGACAATCTTTTTCTAAGTGTCAGGGTGTTGGACGAAAACTCTTCTGTTACAAAAGGATTTCAATTTTTTAAACATATTTTAACTCAAGACTTTTTCTGCATTCAATATGCACCATTCAAAGCCACATCATCACTTTTCAAACCTTTTCTGACTTCATTTGCTATTTTTCATCCATTTCATGATTTATTTTGAGCTAAGATGACCCTGAGATTGAAAAGCACTGCAAATGTACTCTGAAATGGTTGAAAATTGGCATGGTATCATAATTTCACCCACGTAGCATGTGCTAAAAAGTTGAGAGGGTTACGGCAAAAACCGGATGCACTTCGTGTTAGAACTGGACAATCTCTTTCGAAGTGTCAGGGTTTTGGACGAAAACTCTTCTGTTACAAAAGGATTTCAATTTTTTAAACATATTTGAACTCAAGACTTTTTCTGAATTCAATATGCACCATTCAAAGCCACATCATCACTTTTCAACCCTTTTCTGGCTTCATTTGCTATTTTTCAAGCATTTCATGATTTATTTTGAGTTAAGATGACCCTGAGATTGAAAAGAACTGTAAATGAACTCTGAAATGGTTGAAAATTGGCATGGTATCATAATTTCACCCACGTAGCATGTGCTAAACAGTTGAGTGGGTTACGGCAAAAACTGGATGCACTTCGTGTACGAACTGGACAATCTCTTTCTAAGTGTGAGTGTTTTGGACGAAAACTCTTCTGTTACAAAAGGATTTCAATTTTTTAAACATATTTGAACTCAAGACTTTTTCTGCATTCAATATGCACCATTCAAAGCCACATCATCACTTTTCAAACCTTTTCTGACTTCATTTGCTATTTTTCATGCATTTCATGATTTATTTTGAGCTAAGATGACCCTGAAATTGAAAAGCACTGCAAATGAACTCAGAAATGGTTGAAAATTGGCATGGTATCATAATTTCACCCACGTAGCATGTGCTAAAAAGTGGAGAGGGTTACGGCAAAAACTGGATGCACTTCGTGTACGAACTGGACAATCTCTTTCGAAGTGTCAGGGTTTTGGACGAAAACTCTTCTGTTACAAAAGGATTTCAATTTTTTAAACATATTTTAACTCAAGACTTTTTCTGCATTCAATATGCACCATTCAAAGCCACATCATCACTTTTCAACCCTTTTCTGACTTCATTTGCTATTTTTCATGCATTTCATGATTTATTTTGAGCTAAGATGACCCTGAGATTGAAAAGCACTGCAAATGAACTCTGAAATGGTTGAAAATTGTCATGGTATCATAATTTCACCCACGTAGCATGTGCTAAAAAGTTGAGTGGGTTACGGCAAAAACTGGATGCACTTCGTGTATGAACTGGACAATCTCTTTCGAAGTGTCAGGGTTTTGGACGAAAACTCTTCTGTTACAAAAGGATTTCAATTTTTTAAACATTTTTTTACTCAAGACTTTTTCTGCGTTCAACATGCATCATTCAAAGCCACATCATCACTTTTCATACCTTTTCTGACATCATTTGCTATTTTTCATGCATTTCATGATTTATTTTGACCTAAGATGACCCTGAGATTGAAAAGCACTGCAAATTAACTCTGAAATGGTTGAAAATTGGCATGGTATCATAATTTCACCCACGTAGCATGTGCTAAAAAGTTGAGAGGGTTACGGCAAAAATTGGATGCACTTCTTGTACGAACTGGACAATCTCTTTCGAAGTGTCAGTGTTTTGGACGAAAACTCTTCTGTTACAAAAGGATTTCAATTTTTTAAACATATTTGAACTCAAGACTTTTTCTGCATTCAATATGCACCATTCAAAGCCACATTATCACTTTTCAACCCTTTTCTGACTTTATTTGCTATTTTTCATCCATTTCATGATTTATTTTGAGCTAAGATGACCCTGAGATTAAAAAGCACTGCAAATGAACTCTGAAATGGTTGAAAATTGGCATGGTATCATAATTTCACCCAAGTAGCATGTGCTAAAAAGTTGAGTGGGTTACGGCAAAAACTGGATGCACTTCGTGTACGAACTGGACAATCTCTTTCGAAGTGTCAGGGTTTTGGACGAAAACTCTTCTGTTACAAAAGGATTTCAATTTTTTAAACATTTTTTAACTCAAGACTTTTTCTGCGTTCAACATGCATCATTCAAAGCCACATCATCACTTTTCATACCTTTTCTGACATCATTTGCTATTTTCATGCATTTCATGATTTATTTTGACCTAAGATGACCCTGAGATTGAAAAGCACTGCAAATGAACTCTGAAATGGTTGAAAATTGGCATGGTATCATAATTTCACCCACGTAGCATGTGCTAAAAAGTTGAGAGGGTTACGGGAAAAATTGGATGCACTTCGTGTACGAACTGGACAATCTCTTTCGAAGTGACAGTGTTTTGGACGAAAACTCTTCTGTTACAAAAGGATTTCAATTTTTTAAACATATTTGAACTCAAGACTTTTTCTGCATTCAATATGCACCTTTCAAAGCCACATTATCACTTTTGAAACCTTTTCTAACTTCATTTGCTATTTTTCATGAATTTCATGATTTATTTTTACCTAAGATGACTCTGAGATTGAAAAGCACTGCAAATGAACTCTGAAATGGTTGAAAATTGGCATGGTATCATAATTTCACCCACGTAGCATGTGCTAAAAAGTTGAGAGGGTTACGACAAAAACTGGATGCACTTCGTGTACGAACTGGACAATCTCTTTCGAAGTGTCAGGGTTTTGGACGAAAACTCTTCTGTTACAAAAGGATTTCAATTTTTTAATCATATTTGAACTCAAGACTTTTTCTGCATTCCATATGCACCATTCAAAGCCACATCATCACTTCAAACCTTTTCTGGCTTCATTTGCTATTTTTCATGCATTTCATGATTTAGTTTGAGCTAAGATGACCCTGAGATTGAAAAGCACTGCAAATGAACTCTGAAATGGTTGAAAATTGGCATGGTATCATAATTTCACCCACGTAGCATGTGCTAAAAAGTTGAGTGGGTTACGGCAAAAACTGGATGCACTTCGTGTACGAACTTGACAATCTCTTTCGAAGTGTCAGGGTTTTGGACGAAAACTCTTCTGTTACAAAAGGATTTCAATTTTTTAAACTTATTTGAACTGAAGACTTTTTCGGCGTTCAATATGCACCATTCAAAGCCACATCATCACTTTTCATACCTTTTCTGACTTCATTTGCTATTTTTCATGCATTTCATGATTTATTTTGACCTAAGATGACCCTGAGATTGAAAAGCACTGAAATGAACTCTGAAATGGTTGAAAATTGGCATGGTATCATAATTTCACCCACGTAGCATGTGCTAAAAAGTTGAGAGGGTTAGGGCAAAAATTGGATGCACTTCGTGTACGAACTCGACAATCTCTTTCGAAGTATCAGGGTTTTGGACGAAAACTCTTCTGTTACAAAAGGATTTCAAAATTTTAAACATATTTGAACTCAATACTTTTTCTGCATTCAATATGCACCTTTCAAAGCCACATTATCACTTTTGAAACCTTTTCTGACTTCATTTGCTATTTTTCATGAATTTCATGATTTATTTTGACCTAAGATGACTCTGAGATTGAAAAGCACTGCAAATGAACTCTGAAATGGTTGAAAATTGGCATGGTATCATAATTTCACCGACGTAGCATGTGCTAAAAAGTTGAGAGGGTTACGGCAAAAACTGGATGCACTTCGTGTACGAACTGGACAATCTTTTTCTAAGTGTCAGGGTGTTGGACGAAAACTCTTCTGTTACAAAAGGATTTCAATTTTTTAAACATATTTTAACTCAAGACTTTTTCTGCATTCAATATGCACCATTCAAAGCCACATCATCACTTTTCAAACCTTTTCTGACTTCATTTGCTATTTTTCATCCATTTCATGATTTATTTTGAGCTAAGATGACCCTGAGATTGAAAAGCACTGCAAATGAACTCTGAAATGGTTGAAAATTGGCATGGTATCATAATTTCACCCACGTAGCATGTGCTAAAAAGTTGAGAGGGTTACGGCAAAAACCGGATGCACTTCGTGTTAGAACTGGACAATCTCTTTCGAAGTGTCAGGGTTTTGGACGAAAACTCTTCTGTTACAAAAGGATTTCAATTTTTTAAACATATTTGAACTCAAGACTTTTTCTGAATTCAATATGCACCATTCAAAGCCACATCATCACTTTTCAACCCTTTTCTGGCTTCATTTGCTATTTTTCAAGCATTTCATGATTTATTTTGAGTTAAGATGACCCTGAGATTGAAAAGAACTGTAAATGAACTCTGAAATGGTTGAAAATTGGCATGGTATCATAATTTCACCCACGTAGCATGTGCTAAAAAGTTGAGTGGGTTACGGCAAAAACTGGATGCACTTCGTGTACGAACTTGACAATCTCTTTCGAAGTGTCAGGGTTTTGGACGAAAACTCTTCTGTTACAAAAGGATTTCAATTTTTTAAACTTATTTGAACTGAAGACTTTTTCGGCGTTCAATATGGACCATTCAAAGCCACATCATCACTTTTCATACCTTTTCTGACTTCATTTGCTATTTTTCATGCATTTCATGATTTATTTTGACCTAAGATGACCCTGAGATTGAAAAGCACTGAAATGAACTCTGAAATGGTTGAAAATTGGCATGGTATCATAATTTCACCCACGTAGCATGTGCTAAAAAGTTGAGAGGGTTAGGGCAAAAATTGGATGCACTTCGTGTACGAACTGGACAATCTCTTTCGAAGTATCAGGGTTTTGGACGAAAACTCTTCTGTTACAAAAGGATTTCAAAATTTTAAACATATTTGAACTCAATACTTTTTCTGCATTCAATATGCTCCTTTCAAAGCCACATTATCACTTTTGAAACCTTTTCTGACTTCATTTGCTATTTTTCATGAATTTCATGATTTATTTTGACCTAAGATGACTCTGAGATTGAAAAGCACTGCAAATGAACTCTGAAATGGTTGAAAATTGGCATGGTATCATAATTTCACCGACGTAGCATGTGCTAAAAAGTTGAGAGGGTTACGGCAAAAACTGGATGCACTTCGTGTACGAACTGGACAATCTTTTTCTAAGTGTCAGGGTGTTGGACGAAAACTCTTCTGTTACAAAAGGATTTCAATTTTTTAAACATATTTTAACTCAAGACTTTTTCTGCATTCAATATGCACCATTCAAAGCCACATCATCACTTTTCAAACCTTTTCTGACTTCATTTGCTATTTTTCATCCATTTCATGATTTATTTTGAGCTAAGATGACCCTGAGATTGAAAAGCACTGCAAATGAACTCTGAAATGGTTGAAAATTGGCATGGTATCATAATTTCACCCACGTAGCATGTGCTAAAAAGTTGAGAGGGTTACGGCAAAAACCGGATGCACTTCGTGTTAGAACTGGACAATCTCTTTCGAAGTGTCAGGGTTTTGGACGAAAACTCTTCTGTTACAAAAGGATTTCAATTTTTTAAACATATTTGAACTCAAGACTTTTTCTGAATTCAATATGCACCATTCAAAGCCACATCATCACTTTTCAACCCTTTTCTGGCTTCATTTGCTATTTTTCAAGCATTTCATGATTTATTTTGAGTTAAGATGACCCTGAGATTGAAAAGAACTGTAAATGAACTCTGAAATGGTTGAAAATTGGCATGGTATCATAATTTCACCCACGTAGCATGTGCTAAAAAGTTGAGTGGGTTACGGCAAAAACTGGATGCACTTCGTGTACGAACTTGACAATCTCTTTCGAAGTGTCAGGGTTTTGGACGAAAACTCTTCTGTTACAAAAGGATTTCAATTTTTTAAACTTATTTGAACTGAAGACTTTTTCGGCGTTCAATATGCACCATTCAAAGCCACATCATCACTTTTCATACCTTTTCTGACTTCATTTGCTATTTTTCATGCATTTCATGATTTATTTTGACCTAAGATGACCCTGAGATTGAAAAGCACTGAAATGAACTCTGAAATGGTTGAAAATTGGCATGGTATCATAATTTCACCCACGTAGCATGTGCTAAAAAGTTGAGAGGGTTAGGGCAAAAATTGGATGCACTTCGTGTACGAACTGGACAATCTCTTTCGAAGTATCAGGGTTTTGGACGAAAACTCTTCTGTTACAAAAGGATTTCAAAATTTTAAACATATTTGAACTCAATACTTTTTCTGCATTCAATATGCACCTTTCAAAGCCACATTATCACTTTTGAAACCTTTTCTGACTTCATTTGCTATTTTTCATGAATTTCATGATTTATTTTGACCTAAGATGACTCTGAGATTGAAAAGCACTGCAAATGAACTCTGAAATGGTTGAAAATTGGCATGGTATCATAATTTCACCGACATAGCATGTGCTAAAAAGTTGAGAGGGTTACGGCAAAAACTGGATGCACTTCGTGTACGAACTGGACAATCTTTTTCTAAGTGTCAGGGTGTTGGACGAAAACTCTTCTGTTACAAAAGGATTTCAATTTTTTAAACATATTTTAACTCAAGACTTTTTCTGCATTCAATATGCACCATTCAAAGCCACATCATCACTTTTCAAACCTTTTCTGACTTCATTTGCTATTTTTCATCCATTTCATTATTTATTTTGAGCTAAGATGACCCTGAGATTGAAAAGCACTGCAAATGAACTCTGAAATGGTTGAAAATTGGCATGGTATCATAATTTCACCCACGTAGCATGTGCTAAAAAGTTGAGAGGGTTACGGCAAAAACCGGATGCACTTCGTGTTAGAACTGGACAATCTCTTTCGAAGTGTCAGGGTTTTGGACGAAAACTCTTCTGTTACAAAAGGATTTCAATTTTTTAAACATATTTGAACTCAAGACTTTTTCTGAATTCAATATGCACCATTCAAAGCCACATCATCACTTTTCAACCCTTTTCTGGCTTCATTTGCTATTTTTCAAGCATTTCATGATTTATTTTGAGTTAAGATGACCCTGAGATTGAAAAGAACTGTAAATGAACTCTGAAATGGTTGAAAATTGGCATGGTATCATAATTTCACCCACGTAGCATGTGCTAAAAAGTTGAGTGGGTTACGGCAAAAACTGGATGCACTTCGTGTACGAACTTGACAATCTCTTTCGAAGTGTCAGGGTTTTGGACGAAAACTCTTCTGTTACAAAAGGATTTCAATTTTTTAAACTTATTTGAACTGAAGACTTTTTCGGCGTTCAATATGCACCATTCAAAGCCACATCATCACTTTTCATACCTTTTCTGACTTCATTTGCTATTTTTCATGCATTTCATGATTTATTTTGACCTAAGATGACCCTGAGATTGAAAAGCACTGAAATGAACTCTGAAATGGTTGAAAATTGGCATGGTATCATAATTTCACCCACGTAGCATGTGCTAAAAAGTTGAGAGGGTTAGGGCAAAAATTGGATGCACTTCGTGTACGAACTGGACAATCTCTTTCGAAGTATCAGGGTTTTGGACGAAAACTCTTCTGTTACAAAAGGATTTCAAAATTTTAAACATATTTGAACTCAATACTTTTTCTGCATTCAATATGCACCTTTCAAAGCCACATTATCACTTTTGAAACCTTTTCTGACTTCATTTGCTATTTTTCATGAATTTCATGATTTATTTTGACCTAAGATGACTCTGAGATTGAAAAGCACTGCAAATGAACTCTGAAATGGTTGAAAATTGGCATGGTATCATAATTTCACCGACATAGCATGTGCTAAAAAGTTGAGAGGGTTACGGCAAAAACTGGATGCACTTCGTGTACGAACTGGACAATCTTTTTCTAAGTGTCAGGGTGTTGGACGAAAACTCTTCTGTTACAAAAGGATTTCAATTTTTTAAACATATTTTAACTCAAGACTTTTTCTGCATTCAATATGCACCATTCAAAGCCACATCATCACTTTTCAAACCTTTTCTGACTTCATTTGCTATTTTTCATCCATTTCATGATTTATTTTGAGCTAAGATGACCCTGAGATTGAAAAGCACTGCAAATGAACTCTGAAATGGTTGAAAATTGGCATGGTATCATAATTTCACCCACGTAGCATGTGCTAAAAAGTTGAGAGGGTTACGGCAAAAACCGGATGCACTTCGTGTTAGAACTGGACAATCTCTTTCGAAGTGTCAGGGTTTTGGACGAAAACTCTTCTGTTACAAAAGGATTTCAATTTTTTAAACATATTTGAACTCAAGACTTTTTCTGAATTCAATATGCACCATTCAAAGCCACATCATCACTTTTCAACCCTTTTCTGGCTTCATTTGCTATTTTTCAAGCATTTCATGATTTATTTTGAGTTAAGATGACCCTGAGATTGAAAAGAACTGTAAATGAACTCTGAAATGGTTGAAAATTGGCATGGTATCATAATTTCACCCACGTAGCATGTGCTAAACAGTTGAGTGGGTTACGGCAAAAACTGGATGCACTTCGTGTACGAACTGGACAATCTCTTTCTAAGTGTGAGTGTTTTGGACGAAAACTCTTCTGTTACAAAAGGATTTCAATTTTTTAAACATATTTGAACTCAAGACTTTTTCTGCATTCAATATGCACCATTCAAAGCCACATCATCACTTTTCAAACCTTTTCTGACTTCATTTGCTATTTTTCATGCATTTCATGATTTATTTTGAGCTAAGATGACCCTGAGATTGAAAAGCACTGCAAATGAACTCTGAAATGGTTGAAAATTGGCATGGTATCATAATTTCACCCACGTAGCATGTGCTAAAAAGTGGAGAGGGTTACGGCAAAAACTGGATGCACTTCGTGTACGAACTGGACAATCTCTTTCGAAGTGTCAGGGTTTTGGACGAAAACTCTTCTGTTACAAAAGGATTTCAATTTTTTAAACATATTTTAACTCAAGACTTTTTCTGCATTCAATATGCACCATTCAAAGCCACATCATCACTTTTCAACCCTTTTCTGACTTCATTTGCTATTTTTCATGCATTTCATGATTTATTTTGAGCTAAGATGACCCTGAGATTGAAAAGCACTGCAAATGAACTCTGAAATGGTTGAAAATTGTCATGGTATCATAATTTCACCCACGTAGCATGTGCTAAAAAGTTGAGTGGGTTACGGCAAAAACTGGATGCACTTCGTGTATGAACTGGACAATCTCTTTCGAAGTGTCAGGGTTTTGGACGAAAACTCTTCTGTTACAAAAGGATTTCAATTTTTTAAACATTTTTTTACTCAAGACTTTTTCTGCGTTCAACATGCATCATTCAAAGCCACATCATCACTTTTCATACCTTTTCTGACATCATTTGCTATTTTTCATGCATTTCATGATTTATTTTGACCTAAGATGACCCTAAGATTGAAAAGCACTGCAAATTAACTCTGAAATGGTTGAAAATTGGCATGGTATCATAATTTCACCCACGTAGCATGTGCTAAAAAGTTGAGAGGGTTACGGCAAAAATTGGATGCACTTCTTGTACGAACTGGACAATCTCTTTCGAAGTGTCAGTGTTTTGGACGAAAACTCTTCTGTTACAAAACGATTTCAATTTTTTAAACATATTTGAACTCAAGACTTTTTCTGCATTCAATATGCACCATTCAAAGCCACATCATCACTTTTCAACCCTTTTCTGACTTTATTTGCTATTTTTCATGCATTTCATGATTTATTTTGAGCTAAGATGACCCTGAGATTGAAAAGCACTGCAAATGAACTCTGAAATGGTTGAAAATTGGCATGGTATCATAATTTCACCCACGTAGCATGTGCTAAAAAGTTGAGTGGGTTACGGCAAAAACTGGATGCACTTCGTGTACGAACTGGACAATCTCTTTCGAAGTGTCAGGGTTTTGGACGAAAACTCTTCTGTTACAAAAGGATTTCAATTTTTTAAACATTTTTTAACTCAAGACTTTTTCTGCGTTCAACATGCATCATTCAAAGCCACATCATCACTTTTCATACCTTTTCTGACATCATTTGCTATTTTCATGCATTTCATGATTTATTTTGACCTAAGATGACCCTGAGATTGAAAAGCACTGCAAATGAACTCTGAAATGGTTGAAAATTGGCATGGTATCATAATTTCACCCACGTAGCATGTGCTAAAAAGTTGAGAGGGTTACGGGAAAAATTGGATGCACTTCGTGTACGAACTGGACAATCTCTTTCGAAGTGACAGTGTTTTGGACGAAAACTCTTCTGTTACAAAAGGATTTCAATTTTTTAAACATATTTGAACTCAAGACTTTTTCTGCATTCAATATGCACCTTTCAAAGCCACATTATCACTTTTGAAACCTTTTCTAACTTCATTTGCTATTTTTCATGAATTTCATGATTTATTTTTACCTAAGATGACTCTGAGATTGAAAAGCACTGCAAATGAACTCTGAAATGGTTGAAAATTGGCATGGTATCATAATTTCACCCACGTAGCATGTGCTAAAAAGTTGAGAGGGTTACGACAAAAACTGGATGCACTTCGTGTACGAACTGGACAATCTCTTTCGAAGTGTCAGGGTTTTGGACGAAAACTCTTCTGTTACAAAAGGATTTCAATTTTTTAATCATATTTGAACTCAAGACTTTTTCTGCATTCCATATGCACCATTCAAAGCCACATCATCACTTCAAACCTTTTCTGGCTTCATTTGCTATTTTTCATGCATTTCATGATTTAGTTTGAGCTAAGATGACCCTGAGATTGAAAAGCACTGCAAATGAACTCTGAAATGGTTGAAAATTGGCATGGTATCATAATTTCACCCACGTAGCATGTGCTAAAAAGTTGAGTGGGTTACGGCAAAAACTGGATGCACTTCGTGTACGAACTTGACAATCTCTTTCGAAGTGTCAGGGTTTTGGACGAAAACTCTTCTGTTACAAAAGGATTTCAATTTTTTAAACTTATTTGAACTGAAGACTTTTTCGGCGTTCAATATGCACCATTCAAAGCCACATCATCACTTTTCATACCTTTTCTGACTTCATTTGCTATTTTTCATGCATTTCATGATTTATTTTGACCTAAGATGACCCTGAGATTGAAAAGCACTGAAATGAACTCTGAAATGGTTGAAAATTGGCATGGTATCATAATTTCACCCACGTAGCATGTGCTAAAAAGTTGAGAGGGTTAGGGCAAAAATTGGATGCACCTCGTGTACGAACTGGACAATCTCTTTCGAAGTATCAGGGTTTTGGACGAAAACTCTTCTGTTACAAAAGGATTTCAAAATTTTAAACATATTTGAACTCAATACTTTTTCTGCATTCAATATGCACCTTTCAAAGCCACATTATCACTTTTGAAACCTTTTCTGACTTCATTTGCTATTTTTCATGAATTTCATGATTTATTTTGACCTAAGATGACTCTGAGATTGAAAAGCACTGCAAATGAACTCTGAAATGGTTGAAAATTGGCATGGTATCATAATTTCACCGACGTAGCATGTGCTAAAAAGTTGAGAGGGTTACGGCAAAAACTGGATGCACTTCGTGTACGAACTGGACAATCTTTTTCTAAGTGTCAGGGTGTTGGACGAAAACTCTTCTGTTACAAAAGGATTTCAATTTTTTAAACATATTTTAACTCAAGACTTTTTCTGCATTCAATATGCACCATTCAAAGCCACATCATCACTTTTCAAACCTTTTCTGACTTCATTTGCTATTTTTCATCCATTTCATGATTTATTTTGAGCTAAGATGACCCTGAGATTGAAAAGCACTGCAAATGAACTCTGAAATGGTTGAAAATTGGCATGGTATCATAATTTCACCCACGTAGCATGTGCTAAAAAGTTGAGAGGGTTACGGCAAAAACCGGATGCACTTCGTGTTAGAACTGGACAATCTCTTTCGAAGTGTCAGGGTTTTGGACGAAAACTCTTCTGTTACAAAAGGATTTCAATTTTTTAAACATATTTGAACTCAAGACTTTTTCTGAATTCAATATGCACCATTCAAAGCCACATCATCACTTTTCAACCCTTTTCTGGCTTCATTTGCTATTTTTCAAGCATTTCATGATTTATTTTGAGTTAAGATGACCCTGAGATTGAAAAGAACTGTAAATGAACTCTGAAATGGTTGAAAATTGGCATGGTATCGTAATTTCACCCACGTAGCATGTGCTAAACAGTTGAGTGGGTTACGGCAAAAACTGGATGCACTTCGTGTACGAACTAGACAATCTCTTTCTAAGTGTGAGTGTTTTGGATGAAAACTCTTCTGTTACAAAAGGATTTCAATTTTTTAAACATATTTGAACTCAAGACTTTTTCTGCATTCAATATGCACCATTCAAAGCCACATCATCACTTTTCAAACCTTTTCTGACTTCATTTGCTATTTTTCATGCATTTCATGATTTATTTTGTGCTAAGATGACCCTGAGATTGAAAAGCACTGCAAATGAACTCTGAAATGGTTGAAATTGGCATGGTATCATAATTTCACCCACGTAGCATGTGCTAAAAAGTTGAGAGGGTTACGGCAAAAACTGGATGCACTTCGTGTACGAACTGGACAATCTCTTTCGAAGTGTCAGGGTTTTGGACGAAAACTCTTCTGTTACAAAAGGATTTCAATTTTTTAAACATATTTGAACTCAAGACTTTTTCTGCATTCAATATGCACCATTCAAAGCCACATCATCACTTTTCAACCCTTTTCTGACTTCATTTGCTATTTTTCATGCATTTCATGATTTATTTTGAGCTAAGATGACCCTGAGATTGAAAATCACTGCAAATGAACTCTGAAATGGTTGAAAATTGGCATGGTATCATAATTTCCCCCACGTAGCATGTGCTAAAAAGTTGAGTGGGTTACGGCATAAACTGGATGCACTTCGTGTACGAACTGGACAATCTCTTTCGAAGTGTCAGGGTTTTGGACGAAAACTCTTCTGTTACAAAAGGATTTCAAAATTTTAAACATATTTGAACTCAATACTTTTTCTGCATTCAATATGCACCTTTCAAAGCCACATTATCACTTTTGAAACCTTTTCTGACTTCATTTGCTATTTTTCATGAATTTCATGATTTATTTTGACCTAAGATGACTCTGAGATTGAAAAGCACTGCAAATGAACTCTGAAATGGTTGAAAATTGGCATGGTATCATAATTTCACCGACGTAGCATGTGCTAAAAAGTTGAGAGGGTTACGGCAAAAACTGGATGCACTTCGTGTACGAACTGGACAATCTTTTTCTAAGTGTCAGGGTTTTGGACGAAAACTCTTCTGTTACAAAAGGATTTCAATTTTTTAAACATATTTTAACTCAAGACTTTTTCTGCATTCAATATGCACCATTCAAAGCCACATCATCACTTTTCAAACCTTTTCTGACTTCATTTGCTATTTTTCATCCATTTCATGATTTATTTTGAGCTAAGATGACCCTGAGATTGAAAAGCACTGCAAATGAACTCTGAAATGGTTGAAAATTGGCATGGTATCATAATTTCACCCACGTAGCATGTGCTAAAAAGTTGAGTGGGTTACGGCAAAAACTGGATGCACTTCGTGTACGAACTGGACAATCTCTTTCGAAGTGTTAGGGTTTTGGACGAAAACTCTTCTGTTACAAAAGGATTTCAATTTTTTAAATATTTTTTGACTCAAGACTTTTTCTGCGTTCAACATGCATCATTCAAAGCCACATCATCACTCTGAAATGGTTGAAAATTGGCATGGTATCATAATTTCACCCACGTAGCATGTGCTAAAAAGTTGAGAGGGTTACGGCAAAAACCGGATGCACTTCGTGTTAGAACTGGACAATCTCTTTCGAAGTGTCAGGGTTTTGGACGAAAACTCTTCTGTTACAAAAGGATTTCAATTTTTTAAACATATTTGAACTCAAGACTTTTTCTGAATTCAATATGCACCATTCAAAGCCACATCATCACTTTTCAACCCTTTTCTGGCTTCATTTGCTATTTTTCAAGCATTTCATGATTTATTTTGAGTTAAGATGACCCTGAGATTGAAAAGCACTGTAAATGAACTCTGAAATGGTTGAAAATTGGCATGGTATCATAATTTCACCCACGTAGCATGTGCTAAAAAGTTGAGTGGGTTACGGCAAAAACTGGATGCACTTCGTGTACGAACTGGACAATCTCTTTCTAAGTGTGAGTGTTTTGGACGAAAACTCTTCTGTTACAAAAGGATTTCAATTTTTTAAACATATTTGAACTCAAGACTTTTTCTGCATTCAATATGCACCATTCAAAGCCACATCATCACTTTTCAAACCTTTTCTGACTTCATTTGCTATTTTTCATGCATTTCATGATTTATTTTGAGCTAAGATGACCCTGAGATTGAAAAGCACTGCAAATGAACTCTGAAATGGTTGAAATTGGCATGGTATCATAATTTCACCCACGTAGCATGTGCTAAAAAGTTGAGAGGGTTACGGCAAAAACTGGATGCACTTCGTGTACGAACTGGACAATCTCTTTCGAAGTGTCAGGGTTTTGGACGAAAACTCTTCTGTTACAAAAGGATTTCATTTTTTTAAACATATTTGAACTCAAGACTTTTTCTGCATTCAATATGCACCATTCAAAGCCACATCATCACTTTTCAACCCTTTTCTGACTTCATTTGCTATTTTTCATGCATTTCATGATTTATTTTGAGCTAAGATGACCCTGAGAATGAAAATCACTGCAAATGAACTCTGAAATGGTTGAAAATTGGCATGGTATCATAATTTCCCCCACGTAGCATGTGCTAAAAAGTTGAGTGGGTTACGGCATAAACTGGATGCACTTCGTGTACGAACTGGACAATCTCTTTCGAAGTGTCAGGGTTTTGGACGAAAACTCTTCTGTTACAAAAGGATTTCAATTTTTTAAACATATTTGAACTCAAGACTTTTTCTGCGTTCAAAATGCACCATTCAAAGCCACATCATCACTTTTCATACCTTTTCTGACTTCATTTGCTATTTTTCATGCATTTCATGATTTATTTTGACCTAATTTTACCCTGAGATTGAAAAGCACTGCAAATGAACTCTGAAATGGTTAAAAATTGGCATGGTATCATAATTTCACCCACGTAGCATGTGCTAAAAAGTTGAGAGGGTTACGGCAAAAATTGGATGCATTTCGTGTACGAACTGGACAATCTCTTTCGAAGTGTTAGGGTTTTGGACGAAAACTCTTCTGTTAGAAAAGGATTTCAATGTTTTAAACATATTTTAACTCAAGACTTTTTCTGCATTCAATATGCACCTTTCAAAGCCACGTTATCACTTTTGAAACCTTTTCTGACTTCATTTGCTATTTTTCATGAATTTCATGATTTATTTTGACCTAAGATGACTCTGAGATTGAAAAGCACTGCAAATGAACTCTGAAATGGTTGAAAATTGGCACGGTATCATAATTTCACCGACGTAGCATGTGCTAAAAAGTTGAGAGGGTTACGGCAAAAACTGGATGCACTTCGTGTACGAACTGGACAATCTTTTTCTAAGTGTCAGGGTTTTGGACGAAAACTCTTCTGTTAGAAAAGGATTTCAATTTTTTAAACATATTTGAACTCAAGACTTTTTCTGCATTCAATATGCACCATTCAAAGCCACATCATCACTTCAAACCTTTTCTGGCTTGATTTTCTATTTTTCCTGCATTTCATGATTTATTTTGAGCTAAGATGACCCTGAGATTGAAAAGCACTGCGAATGAACTCTGAAACGGTTGAAAATTGGCATGGTATCATAATTTCACCCACGTAGCATGTGCTAAAAAGTTGAGAGGGTTACGGCAAAAACTGGATGCACTTCGTGTACGAACTGGACAATCTCTTTCGAAGTGTCAGTGTTTTGGACGAAAACTCTTCTGTTACAAAAGGATTTCAATTTTTTAAACATATTTGAACTCAAGACTTTTTCTGCGTTCAATATGCACCATTCAAAGCCGCATCATCACTTTTCAAACCTTTTCTGACTTCATTTGCTATTTTTCATGCATTTCATGATTTATTTTGAGCTAAGATGACCCTGAGATTGAAAAGCACTGCAAATGAACTCTGAAATGGTTGAAAATTGGCATGGTATCATAATTTCTCCCACGTAGCATGTGCTAAAAAGTTGAGAGGGTTACAGCAAAAATTGGATGCACTTCGTGTACGAACTGGACAATCTCTTTCGAAGTGTCAGGGTTTTGGACGAAAACTCTTCTGTTACAAAAGGATTTCAATTTTTTAAACATATTTGAACTCAAGACTTTTTCTGCATTCAATATGCACCATTCAAAGCCACATCATCACTTTTCAACCCTTTTCTGACTTTATTTGCTATTTTTCATGCATTTCATGATTTATTTTGAGCTAAGATGACCCTGAGATTGAAAAGCACTGCAAATGAACTCTGAAATGGTTGAAAATTGGCATGGTATCATAATTTCACCCACGTAGCATGTGCTAAAAAGTTGAGTGGGTTACTGCAAAAACTGGATGCACTTCTTGTACGAACTGGACAATCTCTTTCGAAGTGTCAGGGTTTTGGACGAAAACTCTTCTGTTACAAAAGGATTTCAATTTTTTAAACATTTTTTAACTCAAGACTTTTTCTGCGTTCAACATGCATCATTCAAAGCCACATCATCACTTTTCATACCTTTTCTGACATCATTTGCTATTTTTCATGCATTTCATGATTTATTTTGACCTAAGATGACCCTGAGATTGAAAAGCACTGCAAATGAACTCTGAAATGGTTGAAAATTGGCATGGTACCATAATTTCACCCACGTAGCATGTGCTAAAAAGTTGAGAGGGTTACGGCAAAAATTGGATGCACTTCGTGTACGAACTGGACAATCTCTTTCGAAGTGTCAGTGTTCTGGACGAAAACTCTTCTGTTACAAAAGGATTTCAATTTTTTAATAATATTTGAACTCAAGACTTTTTCTGCATTCAATATGCACCTTTCAAAGCCACATTATCACTTTTGAAACCTTTTCTAACTTCATTTGCTATTTTTCATGAATTTCATGATTTATTTTGACCTAAGATGACTCTGAGATTGAAAAGCACTGCAAATGAACTCTGAAATGGTTGAAAATTGGCATGGTATCATAATTTCACCCACGTAGCATGTGCTTAAAAGTTGAGATGGTTACGGCAAAAACTGGATGCACTTCGTGTACGAACTGGACAATCTCTTTCGAAGTGTCAGGGTTTTGGACGAAAACTTTTCTGTTACAAAAGGATTTCAATTTTTTAATCATATTTGAACTCAAGACTTTTTCTGCATTCAATATGCACCATTCAAAGCCACATCATCACTTCAAACCTTTTCTGGCTTCATTTGCTATTTTTCATGCATTTCATGATTTATTTTGAGCTAAGATGACCCTGAGATAGAAAAGCACTGCAAATGAACTCTGAAATGGTTGAAAATTGGCATGGTATCATAATTTCACCCACGTAGCATGTGCTAAAAAGTTGAGAGGGTTACGGCAAAAACTGGATGCACTTCGTGTACGAACTGGACAATCTCTTTCGAAGTGTCAGGGTTTTGGACGAAAACTCTTCTGTTACAAAAGGATTTCAATTTTTTAATCATATTTGAACTCAAGACTTTTTCTGCATTCAATATGCACCATTCAAAGCCACATCATCACTTCAAACCTTTTCTGGCTTCATTTGCTATTTTTCATGCATTTCATGATTTAGTTTGAACTAAGATGACCCTGAGATTGAAATGCACTGCAAATGAACTCTGAAATGGTTGAAAATTGGCATGGTATCATAATTTCACCCACGTAGCATGTGCTAAAAAGTTGAGTGGGTTACGGCAAAAACTGGATGCACTTCGTGTACGAACTGGACAATCTCTTTCGAAGTGTCATGGTTTTGGACGAAAACTCTTCTGTTACAAAAGGATTTCAATTTTTTAAACTTATTTGAACTGAAGACTTTTTCGGCGTTCAATATGCACCATTCAAAGCCAAATCATCACTTTTCATACCTTTTCTGACTTCATTTGCTATTTTTCATGCATTTCATGATTTATTTTGACCTAAGATGACCCTGAGATTGAAAAGCACTGCAAATGAACTCTGAAATGGTTGAAAATTGGCATGGTATCATAATTTCACCCACGTAGCATGTGCTAAAAAGTTGAGAGGGTTAGGGCAAAAATTGGATGCACTTCGTGTACGAACTGGACAATCTCTTTCGAAGTATCAGGGTTTTGGACGAAAACTCTTCTGTTACAAAAGGATTTCAAATTTTCAAACATATTTGAACTCAAGACTTTTTCTGCATTCAATATGCACCTTTCAAAGCCACATTATCACTTTTGAAACCTTTTCTGACTTCATTTGCTATTTTTCATGAATTTCATAATTTATTTTGACCTAAGATGACTCTGAGATTGAAAAGCACTGCAAATGAACTCTGAAATGGTTGAAAATTGGCATGGTATCATAAATTCACCGACGTAGCATGTGCTAAAAAGTTGAGAGGGTTACGGCAAAAACTGGATGCACTTCGTGTACGAACTGGACAATCTTTTTCTAAGTGTCAGGGTTTTGGACGAAAACTCTTCTGTTACAAAAGGATTTCAAATTTTTAAACATATTTTAACTCAAGACTTTTTCTGCATTCAATATGCACCATTCAAAGCCACATCATCACTTCAAACCTTTTCTCGCTTCATTTGCTATTTTTCATGCATTTCATGATTTATTTTGAGCTAAGATGACCCTGAAATTGAAAAGCACTGCAAATAAACTCTGAAATGGTTGAAAATTGGTATGGTATCATAATTTCACCCACGTAGCATGTGCTAAAAAGTTGAGAGGGTTACGGCAAAAACTGGATGCACTTCGTATACGAATTGGACAATCTCTTTCGAAGTGTCAGTGTTTTGGACGAAAACTCTTCTGTTACAAAAGGATTTCAATTTTTTAAACATATTTCAACTCAATACTTTTTTCTGCATTCAATATGCACCATTCAAAGCCACATCGTCACTTTTCAAACCTTTTCTGACTTCATTTTCTATTTTTCATGCATTTCATGATTTATTTTGAGCTAAGATGACCCTGAGATTGAAAAGCACTGCAAATGAACTCTGAAATGGTTGAAAATTGGCATGGAATCATAATTTCACCTACGTAGCATGTGCTAAAAAGTTGAGAGGGTTACGGCAAAAACTGGATGCACTTCGTGTACGAACTGGACAATCCCTTTCGAAGTGTCAGTGTTTTGGACGAAAACTCTTCTGTTGCAAAAGGATTTCAATTTTTAAACATATTTGAACTCAAGACTTTTTCTGCATTCAATATGCACCATTCAAAGCCACATCATCACTTTTCAAACCTTTTCTGACTTCATTTGCTATTTTTCATCCATTTCATGATTTATTTTGAGCTAAGATGACCATGAGATTGAAAAGCACTGCAAATGAACTCTGAAATGGTTGAAAATTGGCATGGTATCATAATTTCACCCACGTAGCATGTGCTAAAAAGTTGAGAGGGTTACGGCAAAAACCGGATGCACTTCGTGTTAGAACTGGACAATCTCTTTCGAAGTGTCAGGGTTTTGGACGAAAACTCTTCTGTTACAAAAGGATTTCAATTTTTTAAACATATTTGACCTCAAGACTTTTTCTGAATTCAATATGCACCATTCAAAGCCACATCATCACTTTTGAACCCTTTTCTGGCTTCATTTGCTATTTTTCAAGCATTTCATGATTTATTTTGAGTTAAGATGACCCTGAGATTGAAAAGCACTGTAAATGAACTCTGAAATGGTTGAAAATTGGCATGGTATCATAATTTCACCCACGTAGCATGTGCTAAAAAGTTGAGTGGGTTACGGCAAAAACTGGATGCACTTCGTGTACGAACTGGACAATCTCTTTCGAAGTGTCAGGGTTTTGGACGAAAACTCTTCTGTTACAAAAGGATTTCAATTTTTTAAACATATTTGAACTCAAGACTTTTTCTGCAATCAATATGCACCATTCAAAGCCACATCATCACTTTTCAACCCTTTTCTGACTTTATTTGCTATTTTTCATGCATTTCATGATTTATTTTGAGCTAAGATGACCCTGAGATTGAAAAGCACTGCAAATGAACTCTGAAATGGTTGAAAATTGGCATGGTATCATAATTTCACCCACGTAGCATGTGCTAAAAAGTTGAGTGGGTTACGGCAAAAACTGGATGCACTTCGTGTACGAACTGGACAATCTCTTTCGAAGTGTCACGGTTTTGGACGAAAACTCTTCTGTTACAAAAGGATTTCAATTTTTTAAACATATTTGAACTCAAGACTTTTTCTGCAATCAATATGCACCATTCAAAGCCACATCATCACTTTTCAACCCTTTTCTGACTTTATTTGCTATTTTTCATGCATTTCATGATTTATTTTGAGCTAAGATGACCCTGAGATTGAAAAGCACTGCAAATGAACTCTGAAATGGTTGAAAATTGGCATGGTATCATAATTTCACCCACGTAGCATGTGCTAAAAAGTTGAGTGGGTTACGGCAAAAACTGGATGCACTTCGTGTACGAACTGGACAATCTCTTTCGAAGTGTCAGGGTTTTGGACGAAAACTGTTCTGTTACAAAAGGATTTCAATTTTTTAATCATATTTGAACTCAAGACTTTTTCTGCATTCAATATGCACCATTCAAAGCCACATCATCACTTCAAACCTTTTCTGGCTTCATTTGCTATTTTTCATGCATTTCATGATTTAGTTTGAGCTAAGATGACCCTGAGATTGAAAAGCACTGCAAATGAACTCTTAAATGGTTGAAAATTGGCATGGTATCATAATTTCACCCACGTAGCATGTGCTAAAAAGTTGAGTGGGTTACGGCAAAAACTGGATGCACTTCGTGTACGAACTGGACAATCTCTTTCGAAGTGTCAGGGTTTTGGACGAAAACTCTTCTGTTACAAAAGGATTTCAATTTTTTAAACTTATTTGAACTGAAGACTTTTTCGGCGTTCAATATGCACCATTCAAAGCCAAATCATCACTTTTCATACCTTTTCTGACTTCATTTGCTATTTTTCATGCATTTCATGATTTATTTTGACCTAAGATGACCCTGAGATTGAAAAGCACTGCAAATGAACTCTGAAATGGTTGAAAATTGGCATGGTATCATAATTTCACCCACGTAGCATGTGCTAAAAAGTTGAGAGGGTTAGGGCAAAAATTGGATGCACTTCGTGTACGAACTGGACAATCTCTTTCGAAGTATCAGGGTTTTGGACGAAAACTCTTCTGTTACAAAAGGATTTCAAATTTTTAAACATATTTGAACTCAAGACTTTTTCTGCATTCAATATGCACCTTTCAAAGCCACATTATCACTTTTGAAACCTTTTCTGACTTCATTTGCTATTTTTCATGAATTTCATAATTTATTTTGACCTAAGATGACTCTGAGATTGAAAAGCACTGCAAATGAACTCTGAAATGGTTGAAAATTGGCATGGTATCATAAATTCACCGACGTAGCATGTGCTAAAAAGTTGAGAGGGTTACGGCAAAAACTGGATGCACTTCGTGTACGAACTGGACAATCTTTTTCTAAGTGTCAGGGTTTTGGACGAAAACTCTTCTGTTACAAAAGGATTTCAAATTTTTAAACATATTTTAACTCAAGACTTTTTCTGCATTCAATATGCACCATTCAAAGCCACATCATCACTTCAAACCTTTTCTCGCTTCATTTGCTATTTTTCATGCATTTCATGATTTATTTTGAGCTAAGATGACCCTGAAATTGAAAAGCACTGCAAATAAACTCTGAAATGGTTGAAAATTGGTATGGTATCATAATTTCACCCACGTAGCATGTGCTAAAAAGTTGAGAGGGTTACGGCAAAAACTGGATGCACTTCGTATACGAATTGGACAATCTCTTTCGAAGTGTCAGTGTTTTGGACGAAAACTCTTCTGTTACAAAAGGATTTCAATTTTTTAAACATATTTCAACTCAATACTTTTTTCTGCATTCAATATGCACCATTCAAAGCCACATCGTCACTTTTCAAACCTTTTCTGACTTCATTTGCTATTTTTCATGCATTTCATGATTTATTTTGAGCTAAGATGACCCTGAGATTGAAAAGCACTGCAAATGAACTCTGAAATGGTTGAAAATTGGCATGGAATCATAATTTCACCTACGTAGCATGTGCTAAAAAGTTGAGAGGGTTACGGCAAAAACTGGATGCACTTCGTGTACGAACTGGACAATCCCTTTCGAAGTGTCAGTGTTTTGGACGAAAACACTTCTGTTGCAAAAGGATTTCAATTTTTAAACATATTTGAACTCAAGACTTTTTCTGCATTCAATATGCACCATTCAAAGCCACATCATCACTTTTCAAACCTTTTCTGACTTCATTTGCTATTTTTCATCCATTTCATGATTTATTTTGAGCTAAGATGACCATGAGATTGAAAAGCACTGCAAATGAACTCTGAAATGGTTGAAAATTGGCATGGTATCATAATTTCACCCACGTAGCATGTGCTAAAAAGTTGAGAGGGTTACGGCAAAAAACGGATGCACTTCGTGTTAGAACTGGACAATCTCTTTCGAAGTGTCTGGGTTTTGGACGAAAACACTTCTGTTACAAAAGGATTTCAATTTTTTAAACATATTTGACCTCAAGACTTTTTCTGAATTCAATATGCACCATTCAAAGCCACATCATCACTTTTCAACCCTTTTCTGGCTTCATTTGCTATTTTTCAAGCATTTCATGATTTATTTTGAGTTAAGATGACCCTGAGATTGAAAAGCACTGTAAATGAACTCTGAAATGGTTGAAAATTGGCATGGTATCATAATTTCACCCACGTAGCATGTGCTAAAAAGTTGAGTGGGTTACGGCAAAAACTGGATGCACTTCGTGTACGAACTGGACAATCTCTTTCGAAGTGTCAGGGTTTTGGACGAAAACTCTTCTGTTACAAAAGGATTTCAATTTTTTAAACATATTTGAACTCAAGACTTTTTCTGCAATCAATATGCACCATTCAAAGCCACATCATCGCTTTTCAACCCTTTTCTGACTTTATTTGCTATTTTTCATGCATTTCATGATTTATTTTGAGCTAAGATGACCCTGAGATTGAAAAGCACTGCAAATGAACTCTGAAATGGTTGAAAATTGGCATGGTATCATAATTTCACCCACGTAGCATGTGCTAAAAAGTTGAGTGGGTTACGGCAAAAACTGGATGCACTTCGTGTACGAACTGGACAATCTCTTTCGAAGTGTCAGGGTTTTGGACGAAAACTCTTCTGTTACAAAAGGATTTCAATTTTTTAATCATATTTGAACTCAAGACTTTTTCTGCATTCAATATGCACCATTCAAAGCCACATCATCACTTCAAACCTTTTTTGGCTTCATTTGCTATTTTTCATGCATTTCATGATTTAGTTTGAGCTAAGATGACCCTGAGATTGAAAAGCACTGCAAATGAACTCTGAAATGGTTGAAAATTGGCATGGTATCATAATTTCACCCACGTAGCATGTGCTAAAAAGTTGAGAGGGTTAGGGCAAAAATTGGATGCACTTCGTGTACGAACTGGACAATCTCTTTCGAAGTGTCAGGGTTTTGGACGAAAACTCTTCTGTTACAAAAGGATTTCAATTTTTTAAACTTATTTGAACTGAAGACTTTTTCGGCGTTCAATATGCACCATTCAAAGCCACATCATCACTTTTCATACCTTTTCTGACTTCATTTGCTATTTTTCATGCATTTCATGATTTATTTTGACCTAAGATGACCCTGAGATTGAAAAGCACTGCAAATGAACTCTGAAATGGTTGAAAAATGGCATGGTATCATAATTTCACCGACGTAGCATGTGCTAAAAAGTTGAGAGGGTTACGGCAAAAACTGGATGCACTTCGTGTACGAACTGGACAATCTTTTTCTAAGTGTCAGGGTTTTGGACGAAAACTCTTCTGTTACAAAAGGATTTCAAATTTTTAAACATATTTTAACTCAAGACTTTTTCTGCATTCAATATGCACCATTCAAAGCCACATCATCACTTCAAACCTTTTCTCGCTTCATTTGCTATTTTTCATGCATTTCATGATTTATTTTGAGCTAAGATGACCCTGAAATTGAAAAGCACTGCAAATAAACTCTGAAATGGTTGAAAATTGGTATGGTATCATAATTTCACCCACGTAGCATGTGCTAAAAAGTTGAGAGGGTTACGGCAAAAACTGGATGCACTTCGTATACGAATTGGACAATCTCTTTCGAAGTGTCAGTGTTTTGGACGAAAACTCTTCTGTTACAAAAGGATTTCAATTTTTTAAACATATTTCAACTCAATACTTTTTTCTGCATTCAATATGCACCATTCAAAGCCACATCGTCACTTTTCAAACCTTTTCTGACTTCATTTGCTATTTTTCATGCATTTCATGATTTATTTTGAGCTAAGATGACCCTGAGATTGAAAAGCACTGCAAATGAACTCTGAAATGGTTGAAAATTGGCATGGAATCATAATTTCACCTACGTAGCATGTGCTAAAAAGTTGAGAGGGTTACGGCAAAAACTGGATGCACTTCGTGTACGAACTGGACAATCCCTTTCGAAGTGTCAGTGTTTTGGACGAAAACTCTTCTGTTGCAAAAGGATTTCAATTTTTAAACATATTTGAACTCAAGACTTTTTCTGCATTCAATATGCACCATTCAAAGCCACATCATCACTTTTCAAACCTTTTCTGACTTCATTTGCTATTTTTCATCCATTTCATGATTTATTTTGAGCTAAGATGACCATGAGATTGAAAAGCACTGCAAATGAACTCTGAAATGGTTGAAAATTGGCATGGTATCATAATTTCACCCACGTAGCATGTGCTAAAAAGTTGAGAGGGTTACGGAAAAAACCGGATGCACTTCGTGTTAGAACTGGACAATCTCTTTCGAAGTGTCAGGGTTTTGGACGAAAACTCTTCTGTTACAAAAGGATTTCAATTTTTTAAACATATTTGACCTCAAGATTTTTTCTGAATTCAATATGCACCATTCAAAGCCACATCATCACTTTTCAACCCTTTTCTGGCTTCATTTGCTATTTTTCAAGCATTTCATGATTTATTTTGAGTTAAGATGACCCTGAGATTGAAAAGCACTGTAAATGAACTCTGAAATGGTTGAAAATTGGCATGGTATCATAATTTCACCCACGTAGCATGTGCTAAAAAGTTGAGTGGGTTACGGCAAAAACTGGATGCACTTCGTGTACGAACTGGACAATCTCTTTCGAAGTGTCAGGGTTTTGGACGAAAACTCTTCTGTTACAAAAGGATTTCAATTTTTTAAACATATTTGAACTCAAGACTTTTTCTGCAATCAATATGCACCATTCAAAGCCACATCATCACTTTTCAACCCTTTTCTGACTTTATTTGCTATTTTTCATGCATTTCATGATTTATTTTGAGCTAAGATGACCCTGAGATTGAAAAGCACTGCAAATGAACTCTGAAATGGTTGAAAATTGGCATGGTATCATAATTTCACCCACGTAGCATGTGCTAAAAAGTTGAGTGGGTTACGGCAAAAACTGGATGCACTTCGTGTACGAACTGGACAATCTCTTTCGAAGTGTCAGGGTTTTGGACGAAAACTCTTCTGTTACAAAAGGATTTCAATTTTTTTAATCATATTTGAACTCAAGACTTTTTCTGCATTCAATATGCACCATTCAAAGCCACATCATCACTTCAAACCTTTTCTGGCTTCATTTGCTATTTTTCATGCATTTCATGATTTAGTTTGAGCTAAGATGACCCTGAGATTGAAAAGCACTGCAAATGAACTCTGAAATGGTTGAAAATTGGCATGGTATCATAATTTCACCCACGTAGCATGTGCTAAAAAGTTTAGTGGGTTACGGCAAAAACTGGATGCACTTCGTGTACGAACTGGACAATCTCTTTCGAAGTGTCAGGGTTTTGGACGAAAACTCTTCTGTTACAAAAGGATTTCAATTTTTTAAACTTATTTGAACTGAAGACTTTTTCGGCGTTCAATATGCACCATTCAAAGCCACATCATCACTTTTCATACCTTTTCTGACTTCATTTGCTATTTTTCATGCATTTCATGATTTATTTTGACCTAAGATGACCCTGAGATTGAAAAGCACTGCAAATGAACTCTGAAATGGTTGAAAAATGGCATGGTATCATAATTTCACCCACGTAGCATGTGCTAAAAAGTTGAGAGGGTTAGGGCAAAAATTGGATGCACTTCGTGTACGAACTGGACAATCTCTTTCGAAGTATCAGGGTTTTGGACGAAAACTCTTCTGTTACAAAAGGATTTCAAATTTTTAAACATATTTGAACTCAATACTTTTTCTGCATTCAATATGCACCTTTCAAAGCCACATTATCACTTTTGAAACCTTTTCTGACTTCATTTGCTATTTTTCATGAATTTCATAATTTATTTTGACCTAAGATGACTCTGAGATTGAAAAGCACTGCAAATGAACTCTGAAATGGTTGAAAATTGGCATGGTATCATAATTTCACCGACGTAGCATGTGCTAAAAAGTTGAGAGGGTTACGGCAAAAACTGGATGCACTTCGTGTACGAACTGGACAATCTTTTTCTAAGTGTCAGGGTTTTGGACGAAAACTCTTCTGTTACAAAAGGATTTCAAATTTTTAAACATATTTTAACTCAAGACTTTTTCTGCATTCAATATGCACCATTCAAAGCCACATCATCACTTCAAACCTTTTCTCGCTTCATTTGCTATTTTTCATGCATTTCATGATTTATTTTGAGCTAAGATGACCCTGAAATTGAAAAGCACTGCAAATAAACTCTGAAATGGTTGAAAATTGGTATGGTATCATAATTTCACCCACGTAGCATGTGCTAAAAAGTTGAGAGGGTTACGGCAAAAACTGGATGCACTTCGTATACGAATTGGACAATCTCTTTCGAAGTGTCAGTGTTTTGGACGAAAACTCTTCTGTTACAAAAGGATTTCAATTTTTTAAACATATTTCAACTCAATACTTTTTTCTGCATTCAATATGCACCATTCAAAGCCACATCGTCACTTTTCAAACCTTTTCTGACTTCATTTGCTATTTTTCATGCATTTCATGATTTATTTTGAGCTAAGATGACCCTGAGATTGAAAAGCACTGCAAATGAACTCTGAAATGGTTGAAAATTGGCATGGAATCATAATTTCACCTACGTAGCATGTGCTAAAAAGTTGAGAGGGTTACGGCAAAAACTGGATGCACTTCGTGTACGAACTGGACAATCCCTTTCGAAGTGTCAGTGTTTTGGACGAAAACTCTTCTGTTGCAAAAGGATTTCAATTTTTAAACATATTTGAACTCAAGACTTTTTCTGCATTCAATATGCACCATTCAAAGCCACATCATCACTTTTCAAACCTTTTCTGACTTCATTTGCTATTTTTCATCCATTTCATGATTTATTTTGAGCTAAGATGACCATGAGATTGAAAAGCACTGCAAATGAACTCTGAAATGGTTGAAAATTGGCATGGTATCATAATTTCACCCACGTAGCATGTGCTAAAAAGTTGAGAGGGTTACGGCAAAAACCGGATGCACTTCGTGTTAGAACTGGACAATCTCTTTCGAAGTGTCAGGGTTTTGGACGAAAACTCTTCTGTTACAAAAGGATTTCAATTTTTTAAACATATTTGACCTCAAGATTTTTTCTGAATTCAATATGCACCATTCAAAGCCACATCATCACTTTTCAACCCTTTTCTGGCTTCATTTGCTATTTTTCAAGCATTTCATGATTTATTTTGAGTTAAGATGACCCTGAGATTGAAAAGCACTGTAAATGAACTCTGAAATGGTTGAAAATTGGCATGGTATCATAATTTCACCCACGTAGCATGTGCTAAAAAGTTGAGTGGGTTACGGCAAAAACTGGATGCACTTCGTGTACGAACTGGACAATCTCTTTCGAAGTGACAGGGTTTTGGACGAAAACTCTTCTGTTACAAAAGGATTTCAATTTTTTAAACATATTTGAACTCAAGACTTTTTCTGCAATCAATATGCACCATTCAAAGCCACATCATCACTTTTCAACCCTTTTCTGACTTTATTTGCTATTTTTCATGCATTTCATGATTTATTTTGAGCTAAGATGACCCTGAGATTGAAAAGCACTGCAAATGAACTCTGAAATGGTTGAAAATTGGCATGGTATCATAATTTCACCCACGTAGCATGTGCTAAAAAGTTGAGTGGGTTACGGCAAAAACTGGATGCACTTCGTGTACGAACTGGACAATCTCTTTCGAAGTGTCAGGGTTTTGGACGAAAACTCTTCTGTTACAAAAGGATTTCAATTTTTTAATCATATTTGAACTCAAGACTTTTTCTGCATTCAATATGCACCATTCAAAGCCACATCATCACTTCAAACCTTTTCTGGCTTCATTTGCTATTTTTCATGCATTTCATGATTTAGTTTGAGCTAAGATGACCCTGAGATTGAAAAGCACTGCAAATGAACTCTGAAATGGTTGAAAATTGGCATGGTATCATAATTTCACCCACGTAGCATGTGCTAAAAAGTTGAGTGGGTTACGGCAAAAACTGGATGCACTTCGTGTACGAACTGGACAATCTCTTTCGAAGTGTCAGGGTTTTGGACGAAAACTCTTCTGTTACAAAAGGATTTCAATTTTTTAAACTGAAGACTTTTTCGGCGTTCAATATGCACCATTCAAAGCCACATCATCACTTTTCATACCTTTTCTGACTTCATTTGCTATTTTTCATGCATTTCATGATTTATTTTGACCTAAGATGACCCTGAGATTGAAAAGCACTGCAAATGAACTCTGAAATGGTTGAAAAATGGCATGGTATCATAATTTCACCCACGTAGCATGTGCTAAAAAGTTGAGAGGGTTAGGGCAAAAATTGGATGCACTTCGTGTACGAACTGGACAATCTCTTTCGAAGTATCAGGGTTTTGGACGAAAACTCTTCTGTTACAAAAGGATTTCAAATTTTTAAACATATTTGAACTCAAGACTTTTTCTGCATTCAATATGCACCATTCAAAGCCACATCATCACTTTTCAAACCTTTTCTGACTTCATTTGCTATTTTTCATCCATTTCATGATTTATTTTGAGCTAAGATGACCATGAGATTGAAAAGCACTGCAAATGAACTCTGAAATGGTTGAAAATTGGCATGGTATCATAATTTCACCCACGTAGCATGTGCTAAAAAGTTGAGAGGGTTACGGCAAAAACCGGATGCACTTCGTGTTAGAACTGGACAATCTCTTTCGAAGTGTCAGGGTTTTGGACGAAAACTCTTCTGTTACAAAAGGATTTCAATTTTTTAAACATATTTGACCTCAAGACTTTTTCTGAATTCAATATGCACCATTCAAAGCCACATCATCACTTTTCAACCCTTTTCTGGCTTCATTTGCTATTTTTCAAGCATTTCATGATTTATTTTGAGTTAAGATGACCCTGAGATTGAAAAGCACTGTAAATGAACTCTGAAATGGTTGAAAATTGGCATGGTATCATAATTTCACCCACGTAGCATGTGCTAAAAAGTTGAGTGGGTTACGGCAAAAACTGGATGCACTTCGTGTACGAACTGGACAATCTCTTTCGAAGTGTCAGGGTTTTGGACGAAAACTCTTCTGTTACAAAAGGATTTCAATTTTTTAAACATATTTGAACTCAAGACTTTTTCTGCAATCAATATGCACCATTCAAAGCCACATCATCACTTTTCAACCCTTTTCTGACTTTATTTGCTATTTTTCATGCATTTCATGATTTATTTTGAGCTAAGATGACCCTGAGATTGAAAAGCACTGCAAATGAACTCTGAAATGGTTGAAAATTGGCATGGTATCATAATTTCACCCACGTAGCATGTGCTAAAAAGTTGAGTGGGTTACGGCAAAAACTGGATGCACTTCGTGTACGAACTGGACAATCTCTTTCGAAGTGTCAGGGTTTTGGACGAAAACTCTTCTGTTACAAAAGGATTTCAATTTTTTAATCATATTTGAACTCAAGACTTTTTCTGCATTCAATATGCACCATTCAAAGCCAGATCATCACTTCAAACCTTTTCTGGCTTCATTTGCTATTTTTCATGCATTTCATGATTTAGTTTGAGCTAAGATGACCCTGAGATTGAAAAGCACTGCAAATGAACTCTGAAATGGTTGAAAATTGGCATGGTATCATAATTTCACCCACGTAGCATGCGCTAAAAAGTTGAGTGGGTTACGGCAAAAACTGGATGCACTTCGTGTACGAACTGGACAATCTCTTTCGAAGTGTCAGGGTTTTGGACGAAAACTCTTCTGTTACAAAAGGATTTCAATTTTTTAAACTGAAGACTTTTTCGGCGTTCAATATGCACCATTCAAAGCCACATCATCACTTTTCATACCTTTTCTGACTTCATTTGCTATTTTTCATGCATTTCATGATTTATTTTGACCTAAGATGACCCTGAGATTGAAAAGCACTGCAAATGAACTCTGAAATGGTTGAAAAATGGCATGGTATCATAATTTCACCCACGTAGCATGTGCTAAAAAGTTGAGAGGGTTAGGGCAAAAATTGGATGCACTTCGTGTACGAACTGGACAATCTCTTTCGAAGTATCAGGGTTTTGGACGAAAACTCTTCTGTTACAAAAGGATTTCAAATTTTTAAACATATTTGAACTCAAGACTTTTTCTGCATTCAATATGCACCTTTCAAAGCCACATTATCACTTTTGAAACCTTTTCTGACTTCATTTGCTATTTTTCATGAATTTCATAATTTATTTTGACCTAAGATGACTCTGAGATTGAAAAGCACTGCAAATGAACTCTGAAATGGTTGAAAATTGGCATGGTATCATAATTTCACCGACGTAGCATGTGCTAAAAAGTTGAGAGGGTTACGGCAAAAACTGGATGCACTTCGTGTACGAACTGGACAATCTTTTTCTAAGTGTCAGGGTTTTGGACGAAAACTCTTCTGTTACAAAAGGATTTCAAATTTTTAAACATATTTTAACTCAAGACTTTTTCTGCATTCAATATGCACCATTCAAAGCCACATCATCACTTCAAACCTTTTCTCGCTTCATTTGCTATTTTTCATGCATTTCATGATTTATTTTGAGCTAAGATGACCCTGAAATTGAAAAGCACTGCAAATAAACTCTGAAATGGTTGAAAATTGGTATGGTATCATAATTTCACCCACGTAGCATGTGCTAAAAAGTTGAGAGGGTTACGGCAAAAACTGGATGCACTTCGTATACGAATTGGACAATCTCTTTCGAAGTGTCAGTGTTTTGGACGAAAACTCTTCTGTTACAAAAGGATTTCAATTTTTTAAACATATTTCAACTCAATACTTTTTTCTGCATTCAATATGCACCATTCAAAGCCACATCGTCACTTTTCAAACCTTTTCTGACTTCATTTGCTATTTTTCATGCATTTCATGATTTATTTTGAGCTAAGATGACCCTGAGATTGAAAAGCACTGCAAATTAACTCCGAAATGGTTGAAAATTGGCATGGAATCATAATTTCACCTACGTAGCATGTGCTAAAAAGTTGAGAGGGTTACGGCAAAAACTGGATGCACTTCGTGTACGAACTGGACAATCCCTTTCGAAGTGTCAGTGTTTTGGACGAAAACTCTTCTGTTGCAAAAGGATTTCAATTTTTAAACATATTTGAACTCAAGACTTTTTCTGCATTCAATATGCACCATTCAAAGCCACATCATCACATTTCAAACCTTTTCTGACTTCATTTGCTATTTTTCATCCATTTCATGATTTATTTTGAGCTAAGATGACCCTGAGATTGAAAAGCACTGCAAATGAACTCTGAAATGGTTGAAAATTGGCATGGTATCATAATTTCACCCACGTAGCATGTGCTAAAAAGTTGAGAGGGTTACGGCCAAAACCGGATGCACTTCGTGTTAGAACTGGACAATCTCTTTCGAAGTGTCAGGGTTTTGGACGAAAACTCTTCTGTTACAAAAGGATTTCAATTTTTTAAACATATTTGACCTCAAGACTTTTTCTGAATTCAATATGCACCATTCAAAGCCACATCATCACTTTTCAACCCTTTTCTGGCTTCATTTGCTACTTTTCAAGCATTTCATGATTTATTTTGAGTTAAGATGACCCTGAGATTGAAAAGCACTGTAAATGAACTCTGAAATGGTTGAAAATTGGCATGGTATCATAATTTCACCCACGTAGCATGTGCTAAAAAGTTGAGTGGGTTACGGCAAAAACTGGATGCACTTCGTGTACGAACTGGACAATCTCTTTCGAAGTGTCAAGGTTTTGGACGAAAACTCTTCTGTTACAAAAGGATTTCAATTTTTTAAACATATTTGAACTCAAGACTTTTTCTGCATTCAATATGCACCATTCAAAGCCACATCATCACTTTTCAACCCTTTTCTGACTTTATTTGCTATTTTTCATGCATTTCATGATTTATTTTGAGCTAAGATGACCCTGAGGTTGAAAAGCACTGCAAATGAACTCTGAAATGGTTGAAAATTGGCATAGTATCATAATTTCACCCACGTAGCATGTGCTAAAAAGTTGAGTGGGTTACGGCAAAAACTGGATGCACTTCGTGTACGAACTGGACAATCTCTTTCGAAGTGTCAGGGTTTTGGACGAAAACTCTTCTGTTACAAAAGGATTTCAATTTTTTAAACATATTTGAACTCAAGACTTTTTCTGCAATCAATATGCACCATTCAAAGCCACATCATCACTTTTCAACCCTTTTCTGACTTTATTTGCTATTTTTCATGCATTTCATGATTTATTTTGAGCTAAGATGACCCTGAGATTGAAAAGCACTGCAAATGAACTCTGAAATGGTTGAAAATTGGCATGGTATCATAATTTCACCCACGTAGCATGTGCTAAAAAGTTGAGTGGGTTACGGCAAAAACTGGATGCACTTCGTGTACGAACTGGACAATCTCTTTCGAAGTGTCAGGGTTTTGGACGAAAACTCTTCTGTTACAAAAGGATTTCAATTTTTTAATCATATTTGAACTCAAGACTTTTTCTGCATTCAATATGCACCATTCAAAGCCACATCATCACTTCAAACCTTTTCTGGCTTCATTTGCTATTTTTCATGCATTTCATGATTTAGTTTGAGCTAAGATGACCCTGAGATTGAAAAGCACTGCAAATGAACTCGAAATGGTTGAAAATTGGCATGGTATCATAATTTCACCCACGTAGCATGTGCTAAAAAGTTTAGTGGGTTACGGCAAAAACTGGATGCACTTCGTGTACGAACTGGACAATCTCTTTCGAAGTGTCAGGGTTTTGGACGAAAACTCTTCTGTTACAAAAGGATTTCAATTTTTTAAACTTATTTGAACTGAAGACTTTTTCGGCGTTCAATATGCACCATTCAAAGCCACATCATCACTTTTCATACCTTTTCTGACTTCATTTGCTATTTTTCATGCATTTCATGATTTATTTTGACCTAAGATGACCCTGAGATTGAAAAGCACTGCAAATGAACTCTGAAATGGTTGAAAAATGGCATGGTATCATAATTTCACCCACGTAGCATGTGCTAAAAAGTTGAGAGGGTTAGGGCAAAAATTGGATGCACTTCGTGTACGAACTGGACAATCTCTTTCGAAGTATCAGGGTTTTGGACGAAAACTCTTCTGTTACAAAAGGATTTCAAATTTTTAAACATATTTGAACTCAAGACTTTTTCTGCATTCAATATGCACCTTTCAAAGCCACATTATCACTTTTGAAACCTTTTCTGACTTCATTTGCTATTTTTCATGAATTTCATAATTTATTTTGACCTAAGATGACTCTGAGATTGAAAAGCACTGCAAATGAACTCTGAAATGGTTGAAAATTGGCATGGTATCATAATTTCACCGACGTAGCATGTGCTAAAAAGTTGAGAGGGTTACGGCAAAAACTGGATGCACTTCGTGTACGAACTGGACAATCTTTTTCTAAGTGTCAGGGTTTTGGACGAAAACTCTTCTGTTACAAAAGGATTTCAAATTTTTAAACATATTTTAACTCAAGACTTTTTCTGCATTCAATATGCACCATTCAAAGCCACATCATCACTTCAAACCTTTTCTCGCTTCATTTGCTATTTTTCATGCATTTCATGATTTATTTTGAGCTAAGATGACCCTGTGATTGAAAAGCACTGCAAATTAACTCCGAAATGGTTGAAAATTGGCATGGAATCATAATTTCACCTACGTAGCATGTGCTAAAAAGTTGAGAGGGTTACGGCAAAAACTGGATGCACTTCGTGTACGAACTGGACAATCCCTTTCGAAGTGTCAGTGTTTTGGACGAAAACTCTTCTGTTGCAAAAGGATTTCAATTTTTAAACATATTTGAACTCAAGACTTTTTCTGCATTCAATATGCACCATTCAAAGCCACATCATCACTTTTCAAACCTTTTCTGACTTCATTTGCTATTTTTCATCCATTTCACGATTTATTTTGAGCTAAGATGACCCTGAGATTGAAAAGCACTGCAAATGAACTCTGAAATGGTTGAAAATTGGCATGGTATCATAATTTCACCCACGTAGCATGTGCTAAAAAGTTGAGAGGGTTACGGCCAAAACCGGATGCACTTCGTGTTAGAACTGGACAATCTCTTTCGAAGTGTCAGGGTTTTGGACGAAAACTCTTCTGTTACAAAAGGATTTCAATTTTTTAAACATATTTGACCTCAAGACTTTTTCTGAATTCAATATGCACCATTCAAAGCCACATCATCACTTTTCAACCCTTTTCTGGCTTCATTTGCTATTTTTCAAGCATTTCATGATTTATTTTGAGTTAAGATGACCCTGAGATTGAAAAGCACTGTAAATGAACTCTGAAATGGTTGAAAATTGGCATGGTATCATAATTTCACCCACGTAGCATGTGCTAAAAAGTTGAGTTGGTTACGGCAAAAACTGGATGCACTTCGTGTACGAACTGGACAATCTCTTTCGAAGTGTTAGGGTTTTGGACGAAAACTCTTCTGTTACAAAAGGATTTCAATTTTTTAAATATTTTTTAACTCAACACTTTTTCTGCGTTCAACATGCATCATTCAAAGCCACATCATCACTTTTCATACCTTTTCTGACATCATTTGCTATTTTTCATGCATTTCATGATTTATTTTGACCTAAGATGACCCTGAGATTGAAAAGCACTGCAAATGAACTCTGAAATGGTTGAAAATTGGCATGGTACCATAATTTCACCCACGTAGCATGTGCTAAAAAGTTGAGAGGGTTACGGCAAAAATTGGATGCACTTCGTGTACGAGCTGGACAAGCTCTTTCGAAGTGTCAAGGTTTTGGACGAAAACTCTTCTGTTACAAAAGGATTTCAATTTTTTAAACATTTTTTAACTCAAGACTTTTTCTGCATTCAACATGCATCATTCAAAGCCACATCATCACTTTTCATACCTTTTCTGACATCATTTGCTATTTTTCATGCATTTCATGATTTATTTTGACCTAAGATGACCCTGAGATTGAAAAGCACTGCAAATGAACTCTGAAATGGTTGAAAATTGGCATGGTATCATAATTTCACCCACGTAGCATGTGCTAAAAAGTTGAGAGGGTTACGGCAAAAATTGGATGCCCTTCGTGTACGAACTGGACAATCTCTTTCAAAGTGTCAGTGTTTTGGACGAAAACTCTTCTGTTAAAAAAGGATTTCAATTTTTTAAACATATTTGAACTCAAGACTTTTTCTGCATTCAATATGCACCTTTCAAAGCCACATTATCACTTTTGAAACCTTTTCTAACTTCATTTGCTATTTTTCATGAATTTCATCATTTATTTTGACCTAAGATGACTCTGAGATTGAAAAGCACTGCAAATGAACTCTGAAATGGTTGAAAATTGGCATGGTATCATAATTTCACCCACGTAGCATGTGCTAAAAAGTTGAGAGGGTTACGGCAAAAACTGGATGCACTTCGTGTACGAACTGGACAATCTCTTTCGAAGTGTCAGGGTTTTGGACGAAAACTCTTCTGTTACAAAAGGATTTCAATTTTTTAATCATATTTGAACTCAAGACTTTTTCTGCATTCAATATGCACCATGCAAAGCCACATCATCACTTCAAACCTTTTCTGACTTCATTTGCTATTTTCCATGCATTTCATGATTTATTTTGAGCTAAGATGACCCTGAGATTGAAAAGCACTGCAAATGAACTCTGAAATCGTTGAAAATTGGCATGGTATCATAATTTCACCCACGTAGCATGTGCTAAAAAGTTGAGTGGGTTACGGCAAAAACTGGATGCACTTCGTGTACGAACTGGACAATCTCTTTCGAAGTGTCAAGGTTTTGGACGAAAACTCTTCTGTTACAAAAGGATTTCAATTTTTTAAACATTTTTTAACTCAAGACTTTTTCTGCATTCAACATGCATCATTCAAAGCCACATCATCACTTTTCATACCTTTTCTGACATCATTTGCTATTTTTCATGCATTTCATGATTTATTTTGACCTAAGATGACCCTGAGATTGAAAAGCACTGCAAATGAACTCTGAAATGGTTGAAAATTGGCATGGTATCATAATTTCACCCACGTAGCATGTGCTAAAAAGTTGAGAGGGTTACGGCAAAAATTGGATGCACTTCGTGTACGAACTGGACAATCTCTTTCGAAGTGTCAGTGTTTTGGACGAAAACTCTTCTGTTAAAAAAGGATTTCAATTTTTTAAACATATTTGAACTCAAGACTTTTTCTGCATTCAATATGCACCTTTCAAAGCCACATTATCACTTTTGAAACCTTTTCTAACTTCATTTGCTATTTTTCATGAATTTCATGATTTATTTTGACCTAAGATGACTCTGAGATTGAAAAGCACTGCAAATGAACTCTGAAATGGTTGAAAATTGGCATGGTATCATAATTTCACCCACGTAGCATGTGCTAAAAAGTTGAGAGGGTTACGGCAAAAACTGGATGCACTTCGTGTACGAACTGGACAATCTCTTTCGAAGTGTCAGGGTTTTGGACGAAAACTCTTCTGTTACAAAAGGATTTCAATTTTTTAATCATATTTGAACTCAAGACTTTTTCTGCATTCAATATGCACCATTCAAAGCCACATCATCACTTCAAACCTTTTCTGACTTCATTTGCTATTTTCCATGCATTTCATGATTTATTTTGAGCTAAGATGACCCTGAGATTGAAAAGCTCTGCAAATGAACTCTGAAATGGTTGAAAATTGGCATGGTATCATAATTTCACCCACGTAGCATGTGCTAAAAAGTTGAGAGGGTTACGGCAAAAACTGGATGCACTTCGTGTACGAACTGGACAATCTCTTTCGAAGTGCCAGTGTTTTGGACGAAAACTCTTCTGTTACAAAAGGATTTCAATTTTTTAAACATATTTGAACTCAAGACTTTTTCTGCATTCAATATGCACCATTCAAAGCCACATCATCACTTTTCAAACCTTTTCTGACTTCATTTGCTATTTTTCATGCATTTCATGATTTATTTTGAGCTAAGATGACCCTGAGATTGAAAAGCACTGCAAATGAACTCTGAAATGGTTGAAAATTGGCATGGTATCATAATTTCACCCACGTAGCATGTGCTAAAAAGTTGAGAGGGTTAAGGCAAAAACTGGATGCACTTCGTGTACGAACTGGACAATCTCTTTCGAAGTGTCATGGTTTTGGACGAAAACTCTTCTGTTACAAAAGGATTTCAATTTTTTAAACATATTTGAACTCAAGACATTTTCTGCATTCAATATGCACCATTCAAAGCCACATCATCACTTCAAACCTTTTCTGACTTCATTTGCTATTTTTCATGCATTTCATGATTTATTTTAAGCTAAGATGACCCTGAGATTGAAAAGCACTGCAAATGAACTCTGAAATGGTTGAAAATTGGCATGGTATCATAATTTCACCCACATATCATGTGCTAAAAAGTTGAGTGGGTTACGGCAAAAACTGGATGCACTTCGTGTACGAACTGGACAATCTCTTTCGAAGTGTCGGGGTTTTGGACGAAAACTCTTCTGTTACAAAAGGATTTCAATTTTTTAAACTTATTTGAACTCAAGACTTTTTCGGCGTTCAATATGCACCATTCAAAGCCACATCATCACTTTTCATTCCTTTTCTGACTTCATTTGCTATTTTTCATGCATTTCATGATTTATTTTGACCTAAGATGACCCTGAGATTGAAAAGCACTGCAAATGAACACTGAAATGGTTGAAAATTGGCATGGTATCATAATTTCACCCACGTAGCATGTGCTAAAAAGTTGAGAGGGTTACGGCAAAAATTGGATGCACTTCGTGTACGAACTGGACAATCGCTTTCGAAGTATCAGGGTTTTGGACGAAAACTCTTCTGTTACAAAAGGATTTCAAATTTGTAAACATATTTGAACTCAAGACTTTTTATGCATTCAATATGCACCTTTCAAAGCCACATTATCACTTTTGAAACCTTTTCTGACTTCATTTGCTATTTTTCATGAATTTCATGATTTATTTTGACCTAAGATGACTCTGAGATTGAAAAGCACTGCAAATGAACTCTGAAATGGTTGAAAACTGGCATGGTATCATAATTTCACCTACGTAGCACGTGCTAAGAAGTTGAGAGGGTTACGGCAAAAACTGGATGCACTTCGTGTACGAACTGGACAATCTCTTTCGAAGTGTCACTGTTTTGGACTAAAACTCTTCTGTTACAAACGGATTTCAATTTTTAAACATATTTGAACTCAAGAATTTTTCTGCATTCAATATGCACCATTCAAAGCCACATCATCACTTTTCAAACCTTTTCTGACTTCATTTGCTATTTTTCATGCATTCCATGATTTATTTTGAGCTAAGATGACCCTGAGATTGAAAAGCACTGCAAATGAACTCTGAAATGGTTGAAAATTGGCATGGTATCATAATTTCACCCACTTAGCATGTGCTAAAAAGTTGAGAGGGTTACGGCAAAAATTGGATGCCCTTCGTGTACGAACTGGACAATCTCTTTCGAAGTGTCAGTGTTTTGGACGAAAACTCTTCTGTTAAAAAAGGATTTCAATTTTTTAAACATATTTGAACTCAAGACTTTTTCTGCATTCAATATGCACCTTTCAAAGCCACATTATCACTTTTGAAACCTTTTCTAACTTCATTTGCTATTTTTCATGAATTTCATGATTTATTTTGACCTAAGATGACTCTGAGATTGAAAAGCACTGCAAATGAACTCTGAAATGGTTGAAAATTGGCATGGTATCATAATTTCACCCACGTAGCATGTGCTAAAAAGTTGAGAGGGTTACGGCAAAAACTGGATGCACTTCGTGTACGAACTGGACAATCTCTTTCGAAGTGTCAGGGTTTTGGACGAAAACTCTTCTGTTACAAAAGGATTTCAATTTTTTAATCATATTTGAACTCAAGACTTTTTCTGCATTCAATATGCACCATTCAAAGCCACATCATCACTTCAAACCTTTTCTGACTTCATTTGCTATTTTCCATGCATTTCATGATTTATTTTGAGCTAAGATGACCCTGAGATTGAAAAGCTCTGCAAATGAACTCTGAAATGGTTGAAAATTGGCATGGTATCATAATTTCACCCACGTAGCATGTGCTAAAAAGTTGAGAGGGTTACGGCAAAAACTGGATGCACTTCGTGTACGAACTGGACAATCTCTTTCGAAGTGCCAGTGTTTTGGACGAAAACTCTTCTGTTACAAAAGGATTTCAATTTTTTAAACATATTTGAACTCAAGACTTTTTCTGCATTCAATATGCACCATTCAAAGCCACATCATCACTTTTCAAACCTTTTCTGACTTCATTTGCTATTTTTCATGCATTTCATGATTTATTTTGAGCTAAGATGACCCTGAGATTGAAAAGCACTGCAAATGAACTCTGAAATGGTTGAAAATTGGCATGGTATCATAATTTCACCCACGTAGCATGTGCTAAAAAGTTGAGAGGGTTAAGGCAAAAACTGGATGCACTTCGTGTACGAACTGGACAATCTCTTTCGAAGTGTCATGGTTTTGGACGAAAACTCTTCTGTTACAAAAGGATTTCAATTTTTTAAACATATTTGAACTCAAGACATTTTCTGCATTCAATATGCACCATTCAAAGCCACATCATCACTTCAAACCTTTTCTGACTTCATTTGCTATTTTTCATGCATTTCATGATTTATTTTAAGCTAAGATGACCCTGAGATTGAAAAGCACTGCAAATGAACTCTGAAATGGTTGAAAATTGGCATGGTATCATAATTTCACCCACATATCATGTGCTAAAAAGTTGAGTGGGTTACGGCAAAAACTGGATGCACTTCGTGTACGAACTGGACAATCTCTTTCGAAGTGTCGGGGTTTTGGACGAAAACTCTTCTGTTACAAAAGGATTTCAATTTTTTAAACTTATTTGAACTCAAGACTTTTTCGGCGTTCAATATGCACCATTCAAAGCCACATCATCACTTTTCATTCCTTTTCTGACTTCATTTGCTATTTTTCATGCATTTCATGATTTATTTTGACCTAAGATGACCCTGAGATTGAAAAGCACTGCAAATGAACACTGAAATGGTTGAAAATTGGCATGGTATCATAATTTCACCCACGTAGCATGTGCTAAAAAGTTGAGAGGGTTACGGCAAAAATTGGATGCACTTCGTGTACGAACTGGACAATCGCTTTCGAAGTATCAGGGTTTTGGACGAAAACTCTTCTGTTACAAAAGGATTTCAAATTTGTAAACATATTTGAACTCAAGACTTTTTATGCATTCAATATGCACCTTTCAAAGCCACATTATCACTTTTGAAACCTTTTCTGACTTCATTTGCTATTTTTCATGAATTTCATGATTTATTTTGACCTAAGATGACTCTGAGATTGAAAAGCACTGCAAATGAACTCTGAAATGGTTGAAAACTGGCATGGTATCATAATTTCACCTACGTAGCACGTGCTAAGAAGTTGAGAGGGTTACGGCAAAAACTGGATGCACTTCGTGTACGAACTGGACAATCTCTTTCGAAGTGTCACTGTTTTGGACTAAAACTCTTCTGTTACAAACGGATTTCAATTTTTAAACATATTTGAACTCAAGAATTTTTCTGCATTCAATATGCACCATTCAAAGCCACATCATCACTTTTCAAACCTTTTCTGACTTCATTTGCTATTTTTCATGCATTCCATGATTTATTTTGAGCTAAGATGACCCTGAGATTGAAAAGCACTGCAAATGAACTCTGAAATGGTTGAAAATTGGCATGGTATCATAATTTCACCCACTTAGCATGTGCTAAAAAGTTGAGAGGGTTACGGCAAAAACTGAATGCACTTCGTGTACGAACTGGACAATCTCTTTCGGAGTGTCAGAGTTTTGGACGAAAACTCTTCTGTTACAAAAGGATTTCAATTTTTAAACATATTTGAACTCAAGACTTTTTCTGCATTCAATATGCACCATTCAAAGCCACATCATCACTTTTCAAACCTTTTCTGCCTTCATTTGCTATTTTTCATCCATTTCATGATTTATTTTGAGTTAAGATGACCCTGAGATTGAAAAGCACTGCAAATGAACTCTGAAATGGTTGAAAATTGGCATGGTATCATAATTTCACCCACGTAGCATGTGCTAAAAAGTTGAGAGGGTTACGGGAAAAACCGGATGCACTTCGTGTACGAACTGGACAATCTCTTTCGAAGTGTCAGGGTTTTGGACGAAAACTCTTCTGTTACAAAAGGATTTCAATTTTTTAAACATATTTGAACTCAAGACTTTTTCTGAATTCAATATGCACCATTCAAAGCCACATCATCACTTTTCAACCCTTTTCTGGCTTCATTTGCTATTTTTCATGCATTTCATGATTTATTTTGAGTTAAGATGACCCTGAGATTGAAAAGCACTGTAAATTAACTCTGAAATGGTTGAAAATTGGCATGGTATCATAATTTCACCCACGTAGCATGTGCTAAAAAGTTGAGAGGGTTACGGCAAAAACTGGATGCACTTCGTGTACGAACTGGACAATCTCTTTCGAAGTGCCAGTGTTTTGGACGAAAACTCTTCTGTTACAAAAGGATTTCAATTTTTTAAACATATTTGAACTCAAGACTTTTTCTGCATTCAATATGCACCATTCAAAGCCACATCATCACTTTTCAAACCTTTTCTGTCTTCATTTGCTATTTTTCATGCATTTCATGATTTATTTTGAGCTAAGATGACCCTGAGATTGAAAAGCACTGCAAATGAACTCTGAAATGGTTGAAAATTGGCATGGTATCATAATTTCACCCACGTAGCATGTGCTAAAAAGTTGAGAGGGTTAAGGCAAAAACTGGATGCACTTCGTGTATGACCTGGACAATCTCTTTCGAAGTGTCATGGTTTTGGATGAAAACTCTTCTGTTACAAAAGGATTTCAATTTTTTAAACATATTTGAACTCAAGACATTTTCTGCATTCAATATGCACCATTCAAAGCCACATCATCACTTCAAACCTTTTCTGACTTCATTTGCTATTTTTCATGCATTTCATGATTTATTTTAAGCTAAGATGACCCTGAGATTGAAAAGCACTGCAAATGAACTCTGAAATGGTTGAAAATTGGCATGGTATCATAATTTCACCCACGTAGCATGTGCTAAAAAGTTGAGTGGGTTACGGCAAAAACTGGATGCACTTCGTGTACGAACTGGACAATCTCTTTCGAAGTGTCGGGGTTTTGGACGAAAACTCTTCTGTTACAAAAGGATTTCAATTTTTTAAACTTATTTGAACTCAAGACTTTTTCGGCGTTCAATATGCACCATTCAAAGCCACATCATCACTTTTCATTCCTTTTCTGACTTCATTTGCTATTTTTCATGCATTTCATGATTTATTTTGACCTAAGATGACCCTGAGATTGAAAAGCACTGCAAATGAACACTGAAATGGTTGAAAATTGGCATGGTATCATAATTTCACCCACGTAGCATGTGCTAAAAAGTTGAGAGGGTTACGGCAAAAATTGGATGCACTTCGTGTACGAACTGGACAATCGCTTTCGAATTATCAGGGTTTTGGACGAAAACTCTTCTGTTACAAAAGGATTTCAAATTTGTAAACATATTTGAACTCAAGACTTTTTATGCATTCAATATGCACCTTTCAAAGCCACATTATCACTTTTGAAACCTTTTCTGACTTCATTTGCTATTTTTCATGAATTTCATGATTTATTTTGACCTAAGATGACTCTGAGATTGAAAAGCACTGCAAATGAACTCTGAAATGGTTGAAAATTGGCATGGTATCATAATTTCACCTACGTAGCATGTGCTAAAAAGTTGAGAGGATTACGGCAAAAACTGGATGCACTTCGTGTACGAACTGGACAATCTCTTTCGAAGTGTCAGGGTTTTGAACGAAAACTCTTCTGTTACAAAAGGATTTCAATTTTTTAAACATATTTGAACTCAAGACTTTTTCTGCATTCAATATGCACCATTCAAAGCCACATCATCACTTCAAACCTTTTCTGGCTACATTTGCTATTTTTCATGCATTTCATGATTTATTTTGAGCTAAGATGACCCTGAGATTGAAAAGCACTGCAAATGAACTCTGAAAAGGTTGAAAATTGGCATGGTATCATAATTTCACCGACGTACCATGTGCTAAGAAGTTGAGAGGGTTACGGCAAAAACTGGATGCACTTCGTGTACGAACTGGACAATCTCTTTCGAAGTGTCACTGTTTTGGACGAAAACTCTTCTGTTACAAAAGGATTTCAATTTTTAAACATATTTGAACTCAAGAATTTTTCTGCATTCAATATGCACCATTCAAAGCCACATCATCACTTTTCAAACCTTTTCTGACTTCATTTGCTATTTTTCATGCATTTCATGATTTATTTTGAGCTAAGATGACCCTGAGATTGAAAAGCACTGCAAATGAACTCTGAAATGGTTGAAAATTGGCATGGTATCATAATTTCACCAACGTAGCATGTGCTAAAAAGTTGAGAGGGTTACGGCAAAAACTGAATGCACTTCGTGTACGAACTGGACAATCTCTTTCGGAGTGTCAGAGTTTTGGACGAAAACTCTTCTGTTACAAAAGGATTTCAATTTTTAAACATATTTGAACTCAAGACTTTTTCTGCATTCAATATGCACCATTCAAAGCCACATCATCACTTTTCAAACCTTTTCTGCCTTCATTTGCTATTTTTCATCCATTTCATGATTTATTTTGAGTTAAGATGACCCTGAGATTGAAAAGCACTGCAAATGAACTCTGAAATGGTTGAAAATTGGCATGGTATCATAATTTCACCCACGTAGCATGTGCTAAAAAGTTGAGAGGGTTACGGGAAAAACCGGATGCACTTCGTGTACGAACTGGACAATCTCTTTCGAAGTGTCAGGGTTTTGGACGAAAACTCTTCTGTTACAAAAGGATTTCAATTTTTTAAACATATTTGAACTCAAGACTTTTTCTGAATTCAATATGCACCATTCAAAGCCACATCATCACTTTTCAACCCTTTTCTGGCTTCATTTGCTATTTTTCATGCATTTCATGATTTATTTTGAGTTAAGATGACCCTGAGATTGAAAAGCACTGTAAATTAACTCTGAAATGGTTGAAAATTGGCATGGTATCATAATTTCACCCACGTAGCATGTGCTAAAAAGTTGAGAGGGTTACGGCAAAAACTGGATGCACTTCGTGTACGAACTGGACAATCTCTTTCGAAGTGCCAGTGTTTTGGACGAAAACTCTTCTGTTACAAAAGGATTTCAATTTTTTAAACATATTTGAACTCAAGACTTTTTCTGCATTCAATATGCACCATTCAAAGCCACATCATCACTTTTCAAACCTTTTCTGTCTTCATTTGCTATTTTTCATGCATTTCATGATTTATTTTGAGCTAAGATGACCCTGAGATTGAAAAGCACTGCAAATGAACTCTGAAATGGTTGAAAATTGGCATGGTATCATAATTTCACCCACGTAGCATGTGCTAAAAAGTTGAGAGGGTTAAGGCAAAAACTGGATGCACTTCGTGTATGACCTGGACAATCTCTTTCGAAGTGTCATGGTTTTGGATGAAAACTCTTCTGTTACAAAAGGATTTCAATTTTTTAAACATATTTGAACTCAAGACATTTTCTGCATTCAATATGCACCATTCAAAGCCACATCATCACTTCAAACCTTTTCTGACTTCATTTGCTATTTTTCATGCATTTCATGATTTATTTTAAGCTAAGATGACCCTGAGATTGAAAAGCACTGCAAATGAACTCTGAAATGGTTGAAAATTGGCATGGTATCATAATTTCACCCACGTAGCATGTGCTAAAAAGTTGAGTGGGTTACGGCAAAAACTGGATGCACTTCGTGTACGAACTGGACAATCTCTTTCGAAGTGTCGGGGTTTTGGACGAAAACTCTTCTGTTACAAAAGGATTTCAATTTTTTAAACTTATTTGAACTCAAGACTTTTTCGGCGTTCAATATGCACCATTCAAAGCCACATCATCACTTTTCATTCCTTTTCTGACTTCATTTGCTATTTTTCATGCATTTCATGATTTATTTTGACCTAAGATGACCCTGAGATTGAAAAGCACTGCAAATGAACACTGAAATGGTTGAAAATTGGCATGGTATCATAATTTCACCCACGTAGCATGTGCTAAAAAGTTGAGAGGGTTACGGCAAAAATTGGATGCACTTCGTGTACGAACTGGACAATCGCTTTCGAATTATCAGGGTTTTGGACGAAAACTCTTCTGTTACAAAAGGATTTCAAATTTGTAAACATATTTGAACTCAAGACTTTTTATGCATTCAATATGCACCTTTCAAAGCCACATTATCACTTTTGAAACCTTTTCTGACTTCATTTGCTATTTTTCATGAATTTCATGATTTATTTTGACCTAAGATGACTCTGAGATTGAAAAGCACTGCAAATGAACTCTGAAATGGTTGAAAATTGGCATGGTATCATAATTTCACCTACGTAGCATGTGCTAAAAAGTTGAGAGGATTACGGCAAAAACTGGATGCACTTCGTGTACGAACTGGACAATCTCTTTCGAAGTGTCAGGGTTTTGAACGAAAACTCTTCTGTTACAAAAGGATTTCAATTTTTTAAACATATTTGAACTCAAGACTTTTTCTGCATTCAATATGCACCATTCAAAGCCACATCATCACTTCAAACCTTTTCTGGCTACATTTGCTATTTTTCATGCATTTCATGATTTATTTTGAGCTAAGATGACCCTGAGATTGAAAAGCACTGCAAATGAACTCTGAAAAGGTTGAAAATTGGCATGGTATCATAATTTCACCGACGTAGCATGTGCTAAGAAGTTGAGAGGGTTACGGCAAAAACTGGATGCACTTCGTGTACGAACTGGACAATCTCTTTCGAAGTGTCACTGTTTTGGACGAAAACTCTTCTGTTACAAAAGGATTTCAATTTTTAAACATATTTGAACTCAAGAATTTTTCTGCATTCAATATGCACCATTCAAAGCCACATCATCACTTTTCAAACCTTTTCTGACTTCATTTGCTATTTTTCATGCATTTCATGATTTATTTTGAGCTAAGATGACCCTGAGATTGAAAAGCACTGCAAATGAACTCTGAAATGGTTGAAAATTGGCATGGTATCATAATTTCACCAACGTAGCATGTGCTAAAAAGTTGAGAGGGTTACGGCAAAAACTGAATGCACTTCGTGTACGAACTGGACAATCTCTTTCGGAGTGTCAGAGTTTTGGACGAAAACTCTTCTGTTACAAAAGGATTTCAATTTTTAAACATATTTGAACTCAAGACTTTTTCTGCATTCAATATGCACCATTCAAAGCCACATCATCACTTTCAAACCTTTTCTGCCTTCATTTGCTATTTTTCATCCATTTCATGATTTATTTTGAGCTAAGATGACCCTGAGATTGAAAAGCACTGCAAATGAACTCTGAAATGGTTGAAAATTGGCATGGTATCATAATTTCACCCACGTAGCATGTGCTAAAAAGTTGAGAGGGTTACGGGAAAAACCGGATGCACTTCGTGTACGAACTGGACAATCTCTTTCGAAGTGTCAGGGTTTTGGACGAAAACTCTTCTGTTACAAAAGGATTTCAATTTTTTAAACATATTTGAACTCAAGACTTTTTCTGAATTCAATATGCACCATTCAAAGCCACATCATCACTTTTCAACCCTTTTCTGGCTTCATTTGCTATTTTTCATGCATTTCATGATTTATTTTGAGTTAAGATGACCCTGAGATTGAAAAGCACTGTAAATGAACTCTGAAATGGTTGAAAATTGGCATGGTATCATAATTTCACCCACGTAGCATGTGCTAAAAAGTTGAGAGGGTTAGGGCAAAAATTGGATGCACTTCGTGTACGAACTGGACAATCTCTTTCGAAGTATCAGGGTTTTGGACGAAAACTCTTCTGTTACAAAAGGATTTCAAATTTGTAAACATATTTGAACTCAAGACTTTTTATGCATTCAATATGCACCTTTCAAAGCCACATTATCACTTTTGAAACCTTTTCTGACTTCATTTGCTATTTTTCATGAATTTCATGATTTATTTTGACCTAAGATGACTCTGAGATTGAAAAGCACTGCAAATGAACTCTGAAATGGTTGAAAATTGGCATGGTATCATAATTTCACCTACGTAGCATGTGCTAAAAAGTTGAGAGGATTACGGCAAAAACTGGATGCACTTCGTGTACGAACTGGACAATCTCTTTCGAAGTGTCAGGGTTTTGAACGAAAACTCTTCTGTTACAAAAGGATTTCAATTTTTTAAACATATTTGAACTCAAGACTTTTTCTGCATTCAATATGCACCATTCAAAGCCACATCATCACTTCAAACCTTTTCTGGCTACATTTGCTATTTTTCATGCATTTCATGATTTATTTTGAGCTAAGATGACCCTGAGATTGAAAAGCACTGCAAATGAACTCTGAAAAGGTTGAAAATTGGCATGGTATCATAATTTCACCGACGTAGCATGTGCTAAGAAGTTGAGAGGGTTACGGCAAAAACTGGATGCACTTCGTGTACGAACTGGACAATCTCTTTCGAAGTGTCACTGTTTTGGACGAAAACTCTTCTGTTACAAAAGGATTTCAATTTTTAAACATATTTGAACTCAAGAATTTTTCTGCATTCAATATGCACCATTCAAAGCCACATCATCACTTTTCAAACCTTTTCTGACTTCATTTGCTATTTTTCATGCATTTCATGATTTATTTTGAGCTAAGATGACCCTGAGATTGAAAAGCACTGCAAATGAACTCTGAAATGGTTGAAAATTGGCATGGTATCATAATTTCACCAACGTAGCATGTGCTAAAAAGTTGAGAGGGTTACGGCAAAAACTGAATGCACTTCGTGTACGAACTGGACAATCTCTTTCGGAGTGTCAGAGTTTTGGACGAAAACTCTTCTGTTACAAAAGGATTTCAATTTTTAAACATATTTGAACTCAAGACTTTTTCTGCATTCAATATGCACCATTCAAAGCCACATCATCACTTTTCAAACCTTTTCTGCCTTCATTTGCTATTTTTCATCCATTTCATGATTTATTTTGAGCTAAGATGACCCTGAGATTGAAAAGCACTGCAAATGAACTCTGAAATGGTTGAAAATTGGCATGGTATCATAATTTCACCCACGTAGCATGTGCTAAAAAGTTGAGAGGGTTACGGGAAAAACCGGATGCACTTCGTGTACGAACTGGACAATCTCTTTCGAAGTGTCAGGGTTTTGGACGAAAACTCTTCTGTTACAAAAGGATTTCAATTTTTTAAACATATTTGAACTCAAGACTTTTTCTGAATTCAATATGCACCATTCAAAGCCACATCATCACTTTTCAACCCTTTTCTGGCTTCATTTGCTATTTTTCATGCATTTCATGATTTATTTTGAGTTAAGATGACCCTGAGATTGAAAAGCACTGTAAATGAACTCTGAAATGGTTGAAAATTGGCATGGTATCATAATTTCACCCACGTAGCATGTGCTAAAAAGTTGAGAGGGTTAGGGCAAAAATTGGATGCACTTCGTGTACGAACTGGACAATCTCTTTCGAAGTATCAGGGTTTTGGACGAAAACTCTTCTGTTACAAAAGGATTTCAAATTTGTAAACATATTTGAACTCAAGACTTTTTATGCATTCAATATGCACCTTTCAAAGCCACATTATCACTTTTGAAACCTTTTCTGACTTCATTTGCTATTTTTCATGAATTTCATGATTTATTTTGACCTAAGATGACTCTGAGATTGAAAAGCACTGCAAATGAACTCTGAAATGGTTGAAAATTGGCATGGTATCATAATTTCACCTACGTAGCATGTGCTAAAAAGTTGAGAGGATTACGGCAAAAACTGGATGCACTTCGTGTACGAACTGGACAATCTCTTTCGAAGTGTCAGGGTTTTGAACGAAAACTCTTCTGTTACAAAAGGATTTCAATTTTTTAAACATATTTGAACTCAAGACTTTTTCTGCATTCAATATGCACCATTCAAAGCCACATCATCACTTCAAACCTTTTCTGGCTACATTTGCTATTTTTCATGCATTTCATGATTTATTTTGAGCTAAGATGACCCTGAGATTGAAAAGCACTGCAAATGAACTCTGAAAAGGTTGAAAATTGGCATGGTATCATAATTTCACCGACGTAGCATGTGCTAAGAAGTTGAGAGGGTTACGGCAAAAACTGGATGCACTTCGTGTACGAACTGGACAATCTCTTTCGAAGTGTCACTGTTTTGGACGAAAACTCTTCTGTTACAAAAGGATTTCAATTTTTAAACATATTTGAACTCAAGAATTTTTCTGCATTCAATATGCACCATTCAAAGCCACATCATCACTTTTCAAACCTTTTCTGACTTCATTTGCTATTTTTCATGCATTTCATGATTTATTTTGAGCTAAGATGACCCTGAGATTGAAAAGCACTGCAAATGAACTCTGAAATGGTTGAAAATTGGCATGGTATCATAATTTCACCAACGTAGCATGTGCTAAAAAGTTGAGAGGGTTACGGCAAAAACTGAATGCACTTCGTGTACGAACTGGACAATCTCTTTCGGAGTGTCAGAGTTTTGGACGAAAACTCTTCTGTTACAAAAGGATTTCAATTTTTAAACATATTTGAACTCAAGACTTTTTCTGCATTCAATATGCACCATTCAAAGCCACATCATCACTTTTCAAACCTTTTCTGCCTTCATTTGCTATTTTTCATCCATTTCATGATTTATTTTGAGCTAAGATGACCCTGAGATTGAAAAGCACTGCAAATGAACTCTGAAATGGTTGAAAATTGGCATGGTATCATAATTTCACCCACGTAGCATGTGCTAAAAAGTTGAGAGGGTTACGGGAAAAACCGGATGCACTTCGTGTACGAACTGGACAATCTCTTTCGAAGTGTCAGGGTTTTGGACGAAAACTCTTCTGTTACAAAAGGATTTCAATTTTTTAAACATATTTGAACTCAAGACTTTTTCTGAATTCAATATGCACCATTCAAAGCCACATCATCACTTTTCAACCCTTTTCTGGCTTCATTTGCTATTTTTCATGCATTTCATGATTTATTTTGAGTTAAGATGACCCTGAGATTGAAAAGCACTGTAAATGAACTCTGAAATGGTTGAAAATTGGCATGGTATCATAATTTCACCCACGTAGCATGTGCTAAAAAGTTGAGAGGGTTAGGGCAAAAATTGGATGCACTTCGTGTACGAACTGGACAATCTCTTTCGAAGTATCAGGGTTTTGGACGAAAACTCTTCTGTTACAAAAGGATTTCAAATTTTTAAACATATTTGAACTCAAGACTTTTTCTACATTCAATATGCACCTTTCAAAGCCACATTATCACTTTTGAAACCATTTCTGACTTCATTTGCTATTTTTCATGAATTTCATAATTTATTTTGACCTAAGATGACTCTGAGATTGAAAAGCACTGCAAATGAACTCTGAAATGGTTGAAAATTGGCATGGTATCATAATTTCACCGACGTAGCATGTGCTAAAAAGTTGAGAGGGTTACGGCAAAAACTGGATGCACTTCGTGTACGAACTGGACAATCTTTTTCTAAGTGTCAGGGTTTTGGACGAAAACTCTTCTGTTACAAAAGGATTTCAAATTTTTAAACATATTTTAACTCAAGACTTTTTCTGCATTCAATATGCACCATTCAAAGCCACATCATCACTTCAAACCTTTTCTCGCTTCATTTGCTATTTTTCATGCATTTCATGATTTATTTTGAGCTAAGATGACCCTGAAATTGAAAAGCACTGCAAATAAACTCTGAAATGGTTGAAAATTGGAATGGTATCATAATTTCACCCACGTTGCATGTGCTAAAAAGTTGAGAGGGTTACGGCAAAAACTGGATGCACTTCGTATACAAATTGGACAATCTCTTTCGAAGTGTCAGTGTTTTGGACGAAAACTCTTCTGTTACAAAAGGATTTCAATTTTTTAAACATATTTCAACTCAATACTTTTTTCTGCATTCAATATGCACCATTCAAAGCCACATCGTCACTTTTCAAACCTTTTCTGACTTCATTTGCAATTTTTCATGCATTTCATGATTTATTTTGAGCTAAGATGACCCTGAGATTGAAAAGCACTGCAAATGAACTCTGAAATGGTTCAAAATTGGCATGGAATCATAATTTCACCTACGTAGCATGTGCTAAAAAGTTGAGAGAGTTACGGCAAAAACTGGATGCACTTCGTGTACGAACTGGACAATCCCTTTCGAAGTGTCAGTGTTTTGGACGAAAACTCTTCTGTTGCAAAAGGATTTCAATTTTTAAACATATTTGAACTCAAGACTTTTTCTGCATTCAATATGCACCATTCAAAGCCACATCATCACTTTTCAAACCTTTTCTGACTTCATTTGCTATTTTTCATCCATTTCATGATTTATTTTGAGCTAAGATGACCCTGAGATTGAAAAGCACTGCAAATGAACTCTAAAATGGTTGAAAATTGGCATGGTATCATAATTTCACCCACGTAGCATGTGCTAAAAAGTTGAGAGGGTTACGGCAAAAACCGGATGCACTTCGTGTTAGAACTGGACAATCTCTTTCGAAGTGTCAGGGTTTTGGACGAAAACTCTTCTGTTATAAAAGGATTTCAATTTTTTAAACATATTTGACCTCAAGACTTTTTCTGAATTCAATATGCACCATTCAAAGCCACATCATCACTTTTCAACCCTTTTCTGGCTTCATTTGCTATTTTTCAAGCATTTCATGATTTATTTTGAGTTAAGATGACCCTGAGATTGAAAAGCACTGTAAATGAACTCTGAAATGGTTGAAAATTGGCATGGTATCATAATTTCACCCACGTAGCATGTGCTAAAAAGTTGAGTGGGTTACGGCAAAAACTGGATGCACTTCGTGTACGAACTGGACAATCTCTTTCGAAGTGTCAGTGTTTTGGACGAAAACTCTTCTGTTACAAAAGGATTTCAATTTTTTAAACATATTTGAACTCAAGACTTTTTCTGCATTCAATATGCACCATTCAAAGCCACATCATCACTTTTCAACCCTTTTCTGACTTTATTTGCTATTTTTCATGCATTTCATGATTTATTTTGAGCTAAGATGACCCTGAGGTTGAAAAGCACTGCAAATGAACTCTAAAATGGTTGAAAATTGGCATGGTATCATAATTTCACCCACGTAGCATGTGCTAAAAAGTTGAGTGGGTTACGGCAAAAATTGGATGCACTTCGTGTACGAACTGGACAATCTCTTTCGAAGTGTCAGGGTTTTGGACGAAAACTCTTCTGTTACAAAAGAATTTCAATTTTTTAATCATATTTGAACTCAAGACTTTTTCTGCATTCAATATGCACCATTCAAAGCCACATCATCACTTCAAACCTTTTCTGACTTCATTTGCTATTTTCCATGCATTTCATGATTTATTTTGAGCTAAGATGACCCTGAGATTGAAAAGCTCTGCAAATGAACTCTGAAATGGTTGAAAATTGGCATGGTATCATAATTTCACCCACGTAGCATGTGCTAAAAAGTTGAGAGGGTTACGGCAAAAACCGGATGCACTTCGTGTTAGAACTGGACAATCTCTTTCGAAGTGTCAGGGTTTTGGACGAAAACTCTTCTGTTACAAAAGGATTTCAATTTTTTAAACATATTTGACCTCAAGACTTTTTCTGAATTCAATATGCACCATTCAAAGCCACATCATCACTTTTCAACCCTTTTCTAGCTTCATTTGCTATTTTTCAAGCATTTCATGATTTATTTTGAGTTAAGATGACCCTGAGATTGAAAAGCACTGTAAATGAACTCTGAAATGGTTGAAAATTAGCATGGTATCATAATTTCACCCACGTAGCATGTGCTAAAAAGTTGAGTGGGTTACAGCAAAAACTGGATGCACTTCGTGTACGAACTGGACAATCTCTTTCGAAGTGTCAGGGTTTTGGACGAAAAGTCTTCTGTTACAAAAGGATTTCAATTTTTTAAACATATTTGAACTCAAGACTTTTTCTGCATTCAATATGCACCATTCAAAGCCACATCATCACTTTTCAACCCTTTTCTGACTTTATTTGCTATTTTTCATGCATTTCATGATTTATTTTGAGCTAAGATGACCCTGAGGTTGAAAAGCACTGCAAATGAACTCTGAAATGGTTGAAAATTGGCATGGTATCATAATTTCACCCACGTAGCATGTGCTAAAAAGTTGAGTGGGTTACGGCAAAAACTGGATGCACTTCGTGTACGAACTGGACAATCTCTTTCGAAGTGTTAGGGTTTTGGACGAAAACTCTTCTGTTACAAAAGGATTTCAATTTTTTAAATATTTTTTAACTCAAGACTTTTTCTGCGTTCAACATGCATCATTCAAAGCCACATCATCACTTTTCATACCTTTTCTGACATCATTTGCTATTTTTCATCCATTTCATGATTTATTTGGACCTAAGATGACCCTGAGATTGAAAAGCACTGCCAATGAACTCTGAAATGGTTGAAAATTGGCATGGTATCATAATTTCACCCACGTAGCATGTGCTAAAAAGTTGAGAGGGTTACGGCAAAAATTGGATGCACTTCGTGTACGAACTGGACAATCTCTTTCGAAGTGTCAGTGTTTTGGACGAAAACTCTTCTGTTACAAAAGGATTTCAATTTTTTAAACATATTTGAACTCAAGACTTTTTCTGCATTCAATATGCACCTTTCAAAGCCACATTATCACTTTTGAAACCTTTTCTAACTTCATTTGCTATTTTTCATGAATTTCATGATTTATTTTGACCTAAGATGACTCTGAGATTGAAAAGCACTGCAAATGAACTCTGAAATGGTTGAAAATTGGCATGGTATCATAATTTCACCCACGTAGCATGTGCTAAAAAGTTGAGAGGGTTACGGCAAAAACTGGATGCACTTCGTGTACGAACTGGACAATCTCTTTCGAAGTGTCAGTGTTTTGGACGAAAACTCTTCTGTTACAAAAGGATTTCAATTTTTTAATCATATTTGAACTCAAGACTTTTTATGCATTCAATATGCACCATTCAAAGCCACATCATCACTTCAAACCTTTTCTGGCTTCATTTGCTATTTTTCATGCATTTCATGATTTATTTTGAGCTAAGATGACCCTGAGATTGAAAAGCACTGCAAATGAACTCTGAAATCGTTGAAAATTGGCATGGTATCATAATTTCACCCACGTAGCATGTGCTAAAAAGTTGAGAGGGTTACGGCAAAAACTGGATGCACTTCGTGTACGAACTGGACAATCTCTTTCGAAGTGTCAGGGTTTTGGACGAAAACTCTTCTGTTACAAAAGGATTTCAATTTTTTAAACATATTTGAACTCAAGACTTTTTCTGCATTCAATATGCACCATTCAAAGCCACATCATCACTTTTCAACCCTTTTCTGACTTTATTTGCTATTTTTCATGCATTTCATGATTTATTTTGAGCTAAGATGACCCTGATATTGAAAAGCACTGCAAATGAACTCTGAAATGGTTGAAAATTGGCATGGTATCATAATTTCACCCACGTAGCATGTGCTAAAAAGTTGAGTGGGTTACGGCAAAAACTGGATGCACTTCGTGTACGAACTGGACAATCTCTTTCGAAGTGTCAGGGTTTTGGACGAAAACTCTTCTGTTACAAAAGGATTTCAATTTTTTATACATTTTTTAACTCAAGACTTTTTCTGCGTTCAACATGCATCATTCAAAGCCACATCATCACTTTTCATACCTTTTCTGACATCATTTGCTATTTTTCATGCATTTCATGATTTATTTTGACCTAAGATGACCCTGAGATTGAAAAGCACTGCAAATGAACTCTGAAATGGTTGAAAATTGGCATGGTATCATAATTTCACCCACGTAGCATGTGCTAAAAAGTTGAGAGGGTTACGGCAAAAATTGGATGCACTTCGTGTACGAACTGGACAATCTCTTTCGAAGTGTCAGTGTTTTGGACGAAAACTCTTCTGTTAAAAAAGGATTTCAATTTTTTAAACATATTTGAACTCAAGACTTTTTCTGCATTCAATATGCACCTTTCAAAGCCACATTATCACTTTTGAAACCTTTTCTAACTTCATTTGCTATTTTTCATGAATTTCATGATTTATTTTGACATAAGATGACTCTGAGATTGAAAAGCACTGCAAATGAACTCTGAAATGGTTGAAAATTGGCATGGTATCATAATTTCACCCACGTAGCATGTGCTAAAAAGTTGAGAGGGTTACGGCAAAAACTGGATGTACTTCGTGTACGAACTGGACAATCTCTTTCGAAGTGTCAGGATTTTGGACGAAAACTCTTCTGTTACAAAAGGATTTCAATTTTTTAATCATATTTGAACTCAAGACTTTTTCTGCATTCAATATGCACCATTCAAAGCCACATCATCACTTCAAACCTTTTCTGACTTCATTTGCTATTTTCCATGCATTTCATGATTTATTTTGAGCTAAGATGACCCTGAGATTGAAAAGCTCTGCAAATGAACTCTGAAATGGTTGAAAATTGGCATGGTATCATAATTTCACCCACGTAGCATGTGCTAAAAAGTTGAGAGGGTTACGGCAAAAACTGGATGCACTTCGTGTACGAACTGGACAATCTCTTTCGAAGTGCCAGTGTTTTGGACGAAAACTCTTCTGTTACAAAAGGATTTCAATTTTTTAAACATATTTGAACTCAAGACTTTTTCTGCATTCAATATGCACCATTCAAAGCCACATCATCACTTTTCAAACCTTTTCTGACTTCATTTGCTATTTTTCATGCATTTCATGATTTATTTTGAGCTAAGATGACCCTGAGATTGAAAAGCACTGCAAATGAACTCTGAAATGGTTGAAAATTGGCATGGTATCGTAATTTCACCCACGTAGCATGTGCTAAAAAGTTGAGAGGGTTAAGGCAAAAACTGGATGCACTTCGTGTACGAACTGGACAATCTCTTTCGAAGTGTCATGGTTTTGGACGAAAACTCTTCTGTTACAAAAGGATTTCAATTTTTTAAACATATTTGAACTCAAGACATTTTCTGCATTCAATATGCACCATTCAAAGCCACATCATCACTTCAAACCTTTTATGGCTTCATTTGCTATTTTTCATGCATTTCATGATTTATTTTGAGCTAAGATGACCCTGAGATTGAAAAGCACTGCAAATGAACCCTGAAATGGTTGAAAATTGGCATGGTATCATAATTTCACCCACGTAGCATGTGCTAAAAAGTTGAGTGGGTTACGGCAAAAACTGGATGCACTTCGTGTACGAACTGGACAATCTCTTTCGAAGTGTCGGGGTTTTGGACGAAAACTCTTCTGTTACAAAAGGATTTCAATTTTTTAAACTTATTTGAACTCAAGACTTTTTCGGCGTTCAATATGCACCATTCAAAGCCACATCATCACTTTTCATTCCTTTTCTGACTTAATTTGCTATTTTTCATGCATTTCATGATTTATTTTGACCTAAGATGACCCTGAGATTGAAAAGCACTGCAAATGAACACTGAAATGGTTGAAAATTGGCATGGTATCATAATTTCACCCACGTAGCATGTGCTAAAAAGTTGAGAGGGTTACGGCAAAAATTGGATGCACTTCGTGTACGAACTGGACAATCGCTTTCGAAGTATCAGGGTTTTGGACGAAAACTCTTCTGTTACAAAAGGATTTCAAATTTGTAAACATATTTGAACTCAAGACTTTTTATGCATTCAATATGCACCTTTCAAAGCCACATTATCACTTTTGAAACCTTTTCTGACTTCATTTGCTATTTTTCATGAATTTCATGATTTATTTTGACCTGAGATGACTCTGAGATTGAAAAGCACTGCAAATGAACTCTGAAATGGTTGAAAATTGGCATGGTATCATAATTTCACCTACGTAGCATGTGCTAAAAAGTTGAGAGGATTACAGCAAAAACTGGATGCACTTCGTGTACGAACTGGACAATCTCTTTCGAAGTGTCACGGTTTTGAACGAAAACTCTTCTGTTACAAAAGGATTTCAATTTTTTAAACATATTTGAACTCAAGACTTTTTCTGCATTCAATATGCACCATTCAAAGCCACATCATCACTTCAAACCTTTTCTGGCTTCATTTGCTATTTTTCATGCATTTCATGATTTATTTTGAGCTAAGATGACCCTGAGATTGAAAAGCACTGCAAATGAACTCTGAAAAGGTTGAAAATTGGCATGGTATCATAATTTCACCCACGTAGCATGTGCTAAGAAGTTGAGAGGGTTACGGCAAAAACTGGATGCACTTCGTGTACGAACTGGACAATCTCTTTCGAAGTGTCACTGTTTTGGACGAAAACTCTTCTGTTACAAAAGGATTTCAATTTTTAAACATATTTGAACTCAAGAATTTTTCTGCATTCAATATGCGCCATTCAAAGCCACATCATCACTTTTCAAACCTTTTCTGACTTCATTTGCTATTTTTCATGCATTTCATGATTTATTTTGAGCTAAGATGACCCTGAGATTGAAAAGCACTGCAAATGAACTCTGAAATGGTTGAAAATTGGCATGGTATCATAATTTCACCCACGTAGCATGTGCTAAAAAGTTGAGAGGGTTACGGCAAAAACTGAATGCACTTCGTGTATGAACTGGACAATCTCTTTCGGAGTGTCAGAGTTTTGGACGAAAACTCTTCTGTTACAAAAGGATTTCAATTTTTAAACATATTTGAACTCAAGACTTTTTCTGCATTCAATATGCACCATTCAAAGCCACATCATCACTTCAAACCTTTTCTGACTTCATTTGCTATTTTTCATGCATTTCATGATTTATTTTAAGCTAAGATGACCCTGAGATTGAAAAGCACTGCAAATGAACTCTGAAATGGTTGAAAATTGGCATGGTATCATAATTTCACCCACGTAGCATGTGCTAAAAAGTTGAGAGGGTTACGGGAAAAACCGAATGCACTTCGCGTACGAACTGGACAATCTCTTTCGAAGTGTCAGGGTTTTGGACGAAAACTCTTCTGTTACAAAAGGATTTAAATTTTTTAAACATATTTGAACTCAAGAATTTTTCTGAATTCAATATGCACCATTCAAAGCCACATCATCACTTTTCAACCCTTTTCTGGCTTCATTTGCTATTTTTCATGCATTTCATGATTTATTTTGAGTTAAGATGACCCTGAGACTGAAAAGCACTGTAAATGAACTCTGAAATGGTTGAAAATTGGCATGGTATCATAATTTCACCCACGTAGCATGTGCTAAAAATTTGAGTGGGTTACGGCAAAAACTGGATGCACTTCGTGTACGAACTGGACAATCTCTTTCGAAGTGTGAGTGTTTTGGACGAAAACTCTTCTGTTACAAAAGGATTTCAATTTTTTAAACATATTAGAACTCAAGACTTTTTCTGCATTCAATATGCACCATTCAAAGCCACATCATCACTTTTCACACCTTTTCTGACTTCATTTGCTATTTTTCATGCATTTCATGATTTATTTTGAGCTAAGATGACCCTGAGATTGAAAAGCACTGCAAATGAACTCTGAAATGGTTGAAAATTGGCATGGTATCATAATTTCACCCACGTAGCATGTGCTAAAAAGTTGAGAGGGTTACGGCAAAAACTGGATGCACTTCGTGTACGAACTGGACAATCTCTTTCGAAGTGTTAGGGTTTTGGACGAAAACTCTTCTGTTACAAAAGGATTTCAATTTTTTAAACATATTTGAACTCAAGACTTTTTCTGCATTCAATATGCACCATTCAAAGCCACATCATCACTTTTCATACCTTTTCTGACTTCATTTGCTATTTTTCATGCATTTCATGATTTATTTTGACCTAATTTGACCGTGAGATTGAAAAGCACTGCAAATGAACTCTGAAATGGTTAAAAATTAGCATGGTATCACAATTTCACCCACGTAGCATGTGCTAAAAAGTTGAGAGGGTTACGGCAAAAATTGGACGCACTTCGTGTACGAACTGGACAATCTCTTTCGAAGTGTTAGGGTTTTGGACGAAAACTCTTCTGTTAGAAAAGGATTGCAATGTTTTAAACATATTTGAACTCAAGACTTTTTCTGCATTCAATATGCACCTTTCAAAGCCACATTATCACTTTTGAAACCTTTTCTGACTTCATTTGCTATTTTTCATGAATTTCATGATTTATTGTGACCTAAGATGACTCTGAGATTGAAAAGCACTGCAAATGAACTCTGAAATGGTTGAAAATTGGCATGGTATCATAATTTCACCGACGTAGCATGTGCTAAAAAGTTGAGAGGGTTACGGCAAAAACTGGATGCACTTCGTGTACGAACTGGACAATCTTTTTCTAAGTGTCAGGGTTTTGGACGAAAACTCTTCTGTTACAAAAGGATTTCAATTTTTTAAACATATTTGAACTCAAGAATTTTTCTGCATTCAATATGCACCATTCAAAGCCACATCATCACTTCAAACCTTTTCTGACTTCATTTGCTATTTTTCATGCATTTCATGATTTATTTTGAGCTAAGATGACCCTGAGATTGAAAAGAACTGCAAATGAACTCTGAAATGGTTGAAAATTGGCATGGTATCATAATTTCACCCACGTAGCATGTGCTAAAAAGTTGAGAGGGTTACGGCAAAAACTGGATGCACTTCGTGTACGAACTGGACAATCTCTTTCGAAGTGTCAGTGTTTTGGACGAAATCTCTTCTGTTACAAAAGGATTTCAATTTTATAAACATATTTGAACTCAAGACTTTTTCTGCATTCAATATGCACCATTCAAAGCCACATCATCACTTTTCACACCTTTTCTGACTTCATTTGCTATTTTTCATGCATTTCATGATTTATTTTGAGCTAAGATGACCCTGAGATTGAAAAGCACTGCAAATGAACTCTGAAATGGTTGAAAATTGGCATGGTATCATAATTTCACCCACGTAGCATGTGCTAAAAAGTTGAGAGGGTTACGGCAAAAACTGGATGCACTTCGTGTACGAACTGGACAATCTCTTTCGAAGTGTTAGGGTTTTGGACGAAAACTCTTCTGTTACAAAAGGATTTCAATTTTTTAAACATATTTGAACTCAAGACTTTTTCTGCGTTCAATATGCACCATTCAAAGCCACATCATCACTTTTCAAACCTTTTCTGACTTCATTTGCTATTTTTCATGCATTTCATGATTTATTTTGAGCTAAGATGACCCTGAGATTGAAAAGCACTGCAAATGAACTCTGAAATGCTTGAAAATTGGCATGGTATCATAATTTCACCCACGTAGCATGTGCTAAAAAGTTGAGAGGGTTAGGGCAAAAATTGGATGCACTTCGTTTACGAACTGGACAATCGCTTTCGAAGTATCAGGGTTTTGGACGAAAACTCTTCTGTTACAAAAGGATTTCAAATTTTTAAACATATTTGAACTCAAGACTTTTTCTGCATTCAATATGCACCTTTCAAAGCCACATTATCACTTTTGAAACCTTTTCTGACTTCATTTGCTATTTTTCATGAATTTCATGATTTATTTTGACCTAAGATGACTCTGAGATTGAAAAGCACTGCAAATGAACTCTGAAATGGTTGAAAATTGGCATGGTATCATAATTTCACCTACGTAGCATGTGCTAAAAAGTTGAGAGGATTACGGCAAAAACCGGATGCACTTCGTGTACAAACTGGACAATCTCTTTCGAAGTGTCAGGGTTTTGGACGAAAACTCTTCTGTTACAAAAGGATTTCAATTTTTTAAACATATTTGAACTCAAGACTTTTTCTGCATTCAATATGCACCATTCAAAGCCACATCATCACTTTTCAACCCTTTTCTGACTTTATTTGCTATTTTTCATGCATTTCAAGATTTATTTTGAGCTAAGATGACCCTGAGATTGAAAAGCACTGCAAATGAACTCTGAAATGGTTGAAAATTGGCATGGTATCATAATTTCACCCACGTAGCATGTGGTAAAAAGTTGAGTGGGTTACGGCAAAACCTGGATGCACTTCGTGTACGAACTGGACAATCTCTTTCGAGTGTCAGGGTTTTGTACGAAAACTCTTCTGTTACAAAAGGATTTCAATTTTTTAAACATTTTTGAACTCAAGACTTTTTCTGCGTTCAACATGCATCATTCAAAGCCACATCATCACTTTTCATACCTTTTCTGACATCATTTGCTATTTTTCATGCATTTCATGATTTATTTTGACCTAAGATGACCCTGGGATTGAAAAGCACTACAAATGAACTCTGAAATGGTTGAAAATTGGCATGGTATCATAATTTCACCCACGTAGCATGTGCTAAAAACTTGAGAGGGTTACGGCAAAAATTGGATGCACTTCATGTACGAACTGGACAATCTCTTTCGAAGTGTCAGGGTTTTGGACGAAAACTCTTCTGTTACAAAAGGATTTCAATTTTTTAATCATATTTGAACTCAAGACTTTTTCTGCATTCAATGTGCACGACTCAAAGCCACATCATCACTTCAAACCTTTTCTGGCTTCATTTGCTATTTTTCATGCATTTCATGATTTATTTTGAGCTAAGATGACCCTGAGATTGAAAAGCACTGCAAATGAACTCTAAAATGGTTGAAAATTGGCATGGTATCATAATTTCACCCACGTAGCATGTGCTAAAAAGTTGAGAGGATTACGGCAAAAACCGGATGCACTTCGTGTACAAACTGGACAATCTCTTTCGAAGTGTCAGGGTTTTGGACGAAAACTCTTCTGTTACAAAAGGATTTCAATTTTTTAAACATATTTGAACTCAAGACTTTTTCTGCATTCAATATGCACCATTCAAAGCCACATCATCACTTTTCAACCCTTTTCTGACTTTATTTGCTATTTTTCATGCATTTCAAGATTTATTTTGAGCTAAGATGACCCTGAGATTGAAAAGCACTGCAAATGAACTCTGAAATGGTTGAAAATTGGCATGGTATCATAATTTCACCCACGTAGCATGTGGTAAAAAGTTGAGTGGGTTACGGCAAAACCTGGATGCACTTCGTGTACGAACTGGACAATCTCTTTCGAGTGTCAGGGTTTTGTACGAAAACTCTTCTGTTACAAAAGGATTTCAATTTTTTAAACATTTTTGAACTCAAGACTTTTTCTGCGTTCAACATGCATCATTCAAAGCCACATCATCACTTTTCATACCTTTTCTGACATCATTTGCTATTTTTCATGCATTTCATGATTTATTTTGACCTAAGATGACCCTGGGATTGAAAAGCACTACAAATGAACTCTGAAATGGTTGAAAATTGGCATGGTATCATAATTTCACCCACGTAGCATGTGCTAAAAACTTGAGAGGGTTACGGCAAAAATTGGATGCACTTCATTTACGAACTGGACAATCTCTTTCGAAGTGTCAGGGTTTTGGACGAAAACTCTTCTGTTACAAAAGGATTTCAATTTTTTAAACATATTTGAACTCAAGACTTTTTCGGCATTCAATATGCACCATTCAAAGCCACATCATCACTTCAAACCTTTTCTGGCTTCATTTGCTATTTTTCATGCATTTCATGATTTATTTTGAGCTAAGATGACCCTGAGATTGAAAAGCACTGCAAATGAACTCTGAAATGGTTGAAAATTGGCATGGTATCATAATTTCACCCACGTAGCATGTGCTAAAAAGTTGAGAGGGTTACGGCAAAAACTGGATGCACTTCGTGTACGAAATGGACAATCTCTTTCGAAGTGCCAGTGTTATGGACGAAAACTCTTCTGTTACAAAAGGATTTCAATTTTTTAAACATATTTGAACTCAAGACTTTTTCTGCATTCAATATGCACCATTCAAAGCCACATCATCACTTTTCAAACCTTTTCTGACTTCATTTGCTATTTTTCATGCATTTCATGCTTTATTTTGAGCTAAGATGACCCTGAGATTGAAAAGCATTGCAAATGAACTCTGAAATGGTTGAAAATTGGCATGGTATCATAATTTCACCCACGTAGCATGTGCTAAAAAGTTGAGAGAGTTACGGCAAAAACTGGATGCACTTCGTGTACAAACTGGACAATCTCTTTCGAAGTGTCAGGGTTTTGGACGAAAACTCTTCTGTTACAAAAGGATTTAAATTTTTTAAACATATTTGAACTCAAGACATTTTCTGCATTCAATATGCACCATTCAAAGCCACATCATCACTTTTCAACCCTTTTCTGACTTCATTTGCTATTTTTCATGCATTTCATGATTTATTTTAAGCTAAGATGACCCTGAGATTGAAAAGCACTGCAAATGAACTCTGAAATGGTTGAAAATTGGCATGGTATCATAATTTCACCCACGTAGCATGTGCTAAAAAGTTGAGTGGGTTACGGCAAAAACTGGATGCACTTCGTGTACGAACTGGACAATCTCTTTCGAAGTGTCAGGGTTTTGGACGAAAACTCTTCTGTTACAAAAGGATTTCAAACTTTTAAACATATTTGAACTCAAGACATTTTCTGCATTCAATATGCACCATTCAAAGCCACATCATCACTTTTCAACCCTTTTCTGACTTCATTTGCTATTTTTCATGCATTTCATGATTTATTTTAAGCTAAGATGACCCTGAGATTGAAAAGCACTGCAAATGAACTCTGAAATGGTTGAAAATTGGCATGGTATCATAACTTCACCCACGTAGCATGTGCTAAAAAGTTGAGTGGGTTACGGCAAAAACTGGATGCACTTCGTGTACAAACTGGACAATCTCTTTCGAAGTGTCAGGGTTTTGGACGAAAACTCTTCTGTTACAAAAGGATTTAAATTTTTTAAACATATTTGAACTCAAGACATTTTCTGCATTCAATATGCACCATTCAAAGCCACATCATCACTTTTCAACCCTTTTCTGACTTCATTTGCTATTTTTCATGCATTTCATGATTTATTTTAAGCTAAGATGACCCTGAGATTGAAAAGCACTGCAAATGAACTCTGAAATGGTTGAAAATTGGCATGGTATCATAATTTCACCCACGTAGCATGTGCTAAAAAGTTGAGTGGGTTACGGCAAAAACTGGATGCACTTCGTGTACGAACTGGACAATCTCTTTCGAAGTGTCAGGGTTTTGGACGAAAACTCTTCTGTTACAAAAGGATTTCAAACTTTTAAACATATTTGAACTCAAGACATTTTCTGCATTCAATATGCACCATTCAAAGCCACATCATCACTTTTCAACCCTTTTCTGACTTCATTTGCTATTTTTCATGCATTTCATGATTTATTTTAAGCTAAGATGACCCTGAGATTGAAAAGCACTGCAAATGAACTCTGAAATGGTTGAAAATTGGCATGGTATCATAACTTCACCCACGTAGCATGTGCTAAAAAGTTGAGTGGGTTACGGCAAAAACTGGATGCACTTCGTGTACAAACTGGACAATCTCTTTCGAAGTGTCAGGGTTTTGGACGAAAACTCTTCTGTTACAAAAGGATTTCAATTTTTTAAACTTATTTGAACTCAAGACTTTTTCGGCGTTCAATATGCACCATTCAAAGCCACATCATCACTTTTCATTCCTTTTCTGACTTCATTTGCTATTTTTCATGCATTTTATGATTTATTTTGACCTAAGATGACCCTGAGATTGAAAAGCACAGCAAATGAACTCTGAAATGGTTGAAAATTGGCATGGTATCATAATTTCACCCACGTAGCATGTGCTAAAAAGTTGAGAGGGTTACGGCAAAAATTGGATGCACTTCATGTACGAACTGGACAATCGCTTTCGAAGTATCAGGGTTTTGGACGAAAACTCTTCTGTTACAAAAGGATTTCAAATTTTTAAACATATTTGAACTCAAGACTTTTTCTGCATTCAATATGCACCTTTCAAAGCCACATTATCACTTTTGAAACCTTTTCTGACTTCATTTGCATTTTTTCATGAATTTCATGATTTATTTTGACCTAAGATGACTCTGAGATTGAAAAGCACTGCAAATGAACTCTGAAATTGTTGAAAATTAGCATGGTATCATAATTTCACCTACGTAGCATGTGCTAAAAAGTTGTGAGGATTACGGCAAAAACTGGATGCACTTCGTGTACGAACTGGACAATCTCTTTCGAAGTGTCAGGGTTTTGAACGAAAACTCTTCTGTTACAAAAGGATTTCAATTTTTTAAACATATTTGAACTCAAGACATTTTCTGCATTCAATATGCACCATTCAAAGCCACATCATCACTTCAAACCTTTTCTGGCTTCATTTGCTATTTTTCATGCATTTCATGATTTATTTTGAGCTAAGATGACCCTGAGATTGAAAAGCACTGCAAATGAACTCTGAAATGGTAGAAAATTGGCATGGTATCATAATTTCACCCACGTAGCATGTGCTAAAAAGTTGAGAGGGTTACGGCAAAAACTGGATGCACTTCGTGTACGAACTGGACAATCTCTTTCGAAGTGTCAGTGTTTTGGACGAAAACTCTTCTGTTACAAAAGGATTTCAATTTTTAAACATATTTGAACTCAAGAATTTTTCTGCATTAAATATGCACCATTCAAAGCCACATCATCACTTTTCAAACCTTTTCTGACTTCATTTGCTATTTTTCATGCATTTCATGATTTATTTTGAGCTAAGATGACCCTGAGATTGAAAAGCACTGCAAATGAACTCTGAAATGGTTGAAAATTGGCATGGTATCATAATTTCACCCACGTAGCATGTGCTAAAAAGTTAAGTGGGTTACGGCAAAAACTGGATGCACTTCGTGTACGAACTGGACAATCTCTTTCGAAGTATCAGGGTTTTGGACGAAAACTCTTCTGTTACAAAAGGATTTCAATTTTTTAATCATATTTGAACTCAAGACTTTTTCTGCATTCAATGTGCACGACTCAAAGCCACATCATCACTTCAAACCTTTTCTGGCTTCATTTGCTATTTTTCATGCATTTCATGATTTATTTTGAGCTAAGAAGACCCTGAGATTGAAAAGCACTGCAAATGAACTCTAAAATGGTTGAAAATTGGCATGGTATCATAATTTCACCCACGTAGCATGTGCTAAAAAGGTGAGAGGGTTACGGCAAAAACTGGATGCACTTCGTGTACGAACTGGACAATCTCTTTCGAAGTGTCAGGGTTTTGGACGAAAACTCTTGTGTTACAAAAGGATTTCAATTTTTTAATCATATTTGAACTCAAGACTTTTTCGGCATTCAATATGCACCATTCAAAGCCACATCATCACTTCAAACCTTTTCTGGCTTCATTTGCTATTTTTCATGCATTTCATGATTTATTTTGAGCTAAGATGACCCTGAGATTGAAAAGCACTGCAAATGAACTCTGAAATGGTTGAAAATTGGCATGGTATCATAATTTCACCCACGTAGCATGTGCTAAAAAGTTGAGAGGGTTACGGCAAAAACTGGATGCACTTCGTGTACGAAATGGACAATCTCTTTCGAAGTGCCAGTGTTATGGACGAAAACTCTTCTGTTACAAAAGGATTTCAATTTTTTAAACATATTTGAACTCAAGACTTTTTCTGCATTCAATATGCACCATTCAAAGCCACATCATCACTTTTCAAACCTTTTCTGACTTCATTTGCTATTTTTCATGCATTTCATGCTTTATTTTGAGCTAAGATGACCCTGAGATTGAAAAGCACTGCAAATGAACTCTGAAATGGTTGAAAATTGGCATGGTATCATAATTTCACCCACGTAGCATGTGCTAAAAAGTTGAGAGGGTTACGGCAAAAACTGGATGCACTTCGTGTACGAAATGGACAATCTCTTTCGAAGTGCCAGTGTTATGGACGAAAACTCTTCTGTTACAAAAGGATTTCAATTTTTTAAACATTTTTGAACTCAAGACTTTTTCTGCGTTCAACATGCATCATTCAAAGCCACATCATCACTTTTCATACCTTTTCTGACATCATTTGCTATTTTTCATGCATTTCATGATTTATTTTGACCTAAGATGACCCTGGGATTGAAAAGCACTACAAATGAACTCTGAAATGGTTGAAAATTGGCATGGTATCATAATTTCACCCACGTAGCATGTGCTAAAAACTTGAGAGGGTTACGGCAAAAATTGGATGCACTTCATGTACGAACTGGACAATCTCTTTCGAAGTGTCAGGGTTTTGGACGAAAACTCTTCTGTTACAAAAGGATTTCAATTTTTTAATCATATTTGAACTCAAGACTTTTTCTGCATTCAATGTGCACGACTCAAAGCCACATCATCACTTCAAACCTTTTCTGGCTTCATTTGCTATTTTTCATGCATTTCATGATTTATTTTGAGCTAAGATGACCCTGAGATTGAAAAGCACTACAAATGAACTCTAAAATGGTTGAAAATTGGCATGGTATCATAATTTCACCCACGTAGCATGTGCTAAAAAGGTGAGAGGGTTACGGCAAAAACTGGATGCACTTCGTGTACGAACTGGACAATCTCTTTCGAAGTGTCAGGGTTTTGGACGAAAACTCTTCTGTTACAAAAGGATTTCAATTTTTTAATCATATTTGAACTCAAGACTTTTTCGGCATTCAATATGCACCATTCAAAGCCACATCATCACTTCAAACCTTTTCTGGCTTCATTTGCTATTTTTCATGCATTTCATGATTTATTTTGAGCTAAGATGACCCTGAGATTGAAAAGCACTGCAAATGAACTCTGAAATGGTTGAAAATTGGCATGGTATCATAATTTCACCCACGTAGCATGTGCTAAAAAGTTGAGAGGGTTACGGCAAAAACTGGATGCACTTCGTGTACGAAATGGACAATCTCTTTCGAAGTGCCAGTGTTATGGACGAAAACTCTTCTGTTACAAAAGGATTTCAATTTTTTAAACATATTTGAACTCAAGACTTTTTCTGCATTCAATATGCACCATTCAAAGCCACATCATCACTTTTCAAACCTTTTCTGACTTCATTTGCTATTTTTCATGCATTTCATGCTTTATTTTGAGCTAAGATGACCCTGAGATTGAAAAGCATTGCAAATGAACTCTGAAATGGTTGAAAATTGGCATGGTATCATAATTTCACCCACGTAGCATGTGCTAAAATGTTGAGAGAGTTACGGCAAAAACTGGATGCACTTCGTGTACAAACTGGACAATCTCTTTCGAAGTGTCAGGGTTTTGGACGAAAACTCTTCTGTTACAAAAGGATTTAAATTTTTTAAACATATTTGAACTCAAGACATTTTCTGCATTCAATATGCACCATTCAAAGCCACATCATCACTTTTCAACCCTTTTCTGACTTCATTTGCTATTTTTCATGCATTTCATGATTTATTTTAAGCTAAGATGACCCTGAGATTGAAAAGCACTGCAAATGAACTCTGAAATGGTTGAAAATTGGCATGGTATCATAATTTCACCCACGTAGCATGTGCTAAAAAGTTGAGTGGGTTACGGCAAAAACTGGATGCACTTCGTGTACGAACTGGACAATCTCTTTCGAAGTGTCAGGGTTTTGGACGAAAACTCTTCTGTTACAAAAGGATTTCAATTTTTTAAACTTATTTGAACTCAAGACTTTTTCGGCGTTCAATATGCACCATTCAAAGCCACATCATCACTTTTCATTCCTTTTCTGACTTCATTTGCTATTTTTCATGCATTTCATGATTTATTTTGACCTAAGATGACCCTGAGATTGAAAAGCACTGCAAATGAACTCTGAAATGGTTGAAAATTGGCATGGTATCATAATTTCACCCACGTAGCATGTGCTAAAAAGTTGAGAGGGTTACGGCAAAAATTGGATGCACTTCATGTACGAACTGGACAATCGCTTTCGAAGTATCAGGGTTTTGGACGAAAACTCTTCTGTTACAAAAGGATTTCAAATTTTTAAACATATTTGAACTCAAGACTTTTTCTGCATTCAATATGCACCTTTCAAAGCCACATTATCACTTTTGAAACCTTTTCTGACTTCATTTGCAATTTTTCATGAATTTCATGATTTATTTTGACCTAAGATGACTCTGAGATTGAAAAGCACTGCAAATGAACTCTGAAATTGTTGAAAATTGGCATGGTATCATAATTTCACCTACGTAGCATGTGCTAAAAAGTTGTGAGGATTACGGCAAAAACTGGATGCACTTCGTGTACGAACTGGACAATCTCTTTCGAAGTGTCAGGGTTTTGAACGAAAACTCTTCTGTTACAAAAGGATTTCAATTTTTTAAACATATTTGAACTCAAGACATTTTCTGCATTCAATATGCACCATTCAAAGCCACATCATCACTTCAAACCTTTTCTGGCTTCATTTGCTATTTTTCATGCATTTCATGATTTATTTTGAGCTAAGATGACCCTGAGATTGAAAAGCACTGCAAATGAACTCTGAAATGGTAGAATATTGGCATCGTATCATAATTTCACCCACGTAGCATGTGCTAAAAAGTTGAGAGGGTTACGGCAAAAACTGGATGCACTTCGTGTACGAACTGGACAATCTCTTTCGAAGTGTCAGTGTTTTGGACGAAAACTCTTCTGTTACAAAAGGATTTCAATTTTTAAACATATTTGAACTCAAGAATTTTTCTGCATTAAATATGCACCATTCAAAGCCACATCATCACTTTTCAAACCTTTTCTGACTTCATTTGCTATTTTTCATGCATTTCATGATTTATTTTGAGCTAAGATGACCCTGAGATTGAAAAGCACTGCAAATGAACTCTGAAATGGTTGAAAATTGGCATGGTATCATAATTTCACCCACGTAGCATGTGCTAAAAAGTTGAGAGGGTTACAGCAAAAACTGGATGCACTTCGTGTACGAACTGGACAATCTCTTTCGAAGTGTCAGGGTTTTGGACGAAAACTCTTCTGTTACAAAAGGATTTCAATTTTTTAAACATATTTGAACTCAAGACTTTTTCTGAATTCAATATGCACCATTCAAAGCCACATCATCACTTTTCAACCCTTTTCTGACTTCATTTGCTATTTTTCATGCATTTCATGATTTATTTTGAGTTAAGATGACCCTGAGATTGAAAAGCACTGTAAATGAACTCCGAAATGGTTGAAAATTGGCATGGTATCATAATTTCACCCACGTAGCATGTGCTAAAAAGTTAAGTGGGGTACGGCAAAAACTGGATGCACTTCGTGTACGAACTGGACAATCTCTTTCGAAGTGTGAGTGTTTTGGACGAAAACTCTTCTGTTACAAAAGGATTTCAATTTTTTAAACATATTTGAACTCAAGACTTTTTCTGCATTCAATATGCACCATTCAAAGCCACATCATCACTTTTCAAACCTTTTCTGACTTCATTTGCTATTTTTCATGCATTTCATGATTTATTTTGAGCTATGATGACCCTGAGATTGAAAAGCACTGCAAATGAACTCTGAAATGGTTGAAAATTGGCATGGTATCATAATTTCACCCACGTAGCATGTGCTAAAAAGTTGAGAGGTTTACGGCAAAAACTGGATGCACTTCGTGTACGAACTGGACAATCTCTTTCGAAGTGTCAGGGTTTTGGACGAAAACTCTTCTGTTACAAAAGGATTTCAATTTTTTAAACATATTTGAACTCAAGACATTTTCTGCATTCAATATGCACCATTCAAATCCACATCATCACTTTTCAACCCTTTTCTGACTTCATTTGCTATTTTTCATGCATTTCATGATTTCTTTTAAGCTAAGATGACCCTGAGATTGAAAAGCACTGCAAATGAACTCTGAAATGGTTGAAAATTGGCATGGTATCATAATTTCACCCACGTAGCATGTGCTAAAAAGTTGAGTGGGTTACGGCAAAAACTGGATGCACTTCGTGTACGAACTGGACAATCTCTTTCGAAGTGTCAGGGTTTGGACGAAAACTCTTCTGTTACAAAAGGATTTCAATTTTTTAAACTTATTTGAACTCAAGAATTTTTCGGCGTTCAATATGCACCATTCAAAGCCACATCATCACTTTTCATTCCTTTTCTGACTTCATTTGCTATTTTTCATGCATTTCATGATTTATTTTGACCTAAGATGACCCTGAGATTGAAAAGCACTGCAAATGAACTCTGAAATGGTTGAAAATTGGCATGGTATCATAATTTCACCCACGTAGCATGTGCTAAAAAGTTGAGAGGGTTACGGCAAAAATTGGATGCACTTCGTGTACGAACTGGACAATCGCTTTCGAAGTATCTGGGTTTTGGACGAAAACTCTTCTATTACAAAAGGATTTCAAATTTTTAAACATATTTGAACTCAAGACTTTTTCTGCATTCAATATGCACCTTTCAAAGCCACATTATCACTTTTGAAACCTTTTCTGACTTCATTTGCTATTTTTCATGAATTTCATGATTTATTTTGACCTAAGATGACTCTGAGATTGAAAAGCACTGCAAATGAACTCTGAAATTGTTGAAAATTGGCATGGTATCATAATTTCACCTACGTAGCATGTGCTAAAAAGTTGAGAGGATTACGGCAAAAACTGGATGCACTTCGTGTACGAACTGGACAATCTCTTTCGAAGTGTCAGGGTTTTGAACGAAAACTCTTCTGTTACAAAAGGATTTCAATTTTTTAAACATATTTGAACTCAAGACTTTTTCTGCATTCAATATGCACCATTCAAAGCCACATCATCACTTCAAACCTTTTCTGGCTTCATTTGCTATTTTTCATGCATTTCATGATATATTTTGAGCTAAGATGACCCTGAGATTGAAAAGCACTGCAAATGAACTCTGAAATGGTAGAAAATTGGCATGGTATCATAATTTCACCCACGTAGCATGTGCTAAAAAGTTGAGAGGGTTACGGCAAAAACTGGATGCACTTCGTGTACGAACTGGACAATCTCTTTCGAAGTGTAGTGTTTTGGACGAAAACTCTTCTGTTACAAAAGGATTTCAATTTTTAAACATATTTGAACTCAAGAATTTTTCTGCATTCAATATGCACCATTCAAAGCCACATCATCACTTTTCAAACCTTTTCTGACTTCATTTGCTATTTTTCATGCATTTCATGATTTATTTTGAGCTAAGATGACCCTGAGATTGAAAAGCACTGCAAATGAACTCTGAAATGGTTGAAAATTGGCATGGTATCATAATTTCACCCACGTAGCATGTGCTAAAAAGTTGAGAGGGTTACAGCAAAAACTGGATGCACTTCGTGTACGAACTGGACAATCTCTTTCGAAGTGTCAGGGTTTTGGACGAAAACTCTTCTATTACAAAAGGATTTCAATTTTTTAAACATATTTGAACTCAAGACTTTTTCTGAATTCAATATGCACCATTCAAAGCCACATCATCACTTTTCAACCCTTTTCTGGCTTCAATTGCTATTTTTCATGCATTTCATGATTTATTTTGAGTTAAGATGACCCTGAGATTGAAAAGCACTGTAAATGAACTCTGAAATGGTTGAAAATTGGCATGGTATCATAATTTCACCCACGTAGCATGTGCTAAAAAGTTGAGTGGGTTACGACAAAAACTGGATGCACTTCGTGTACGAACTGGACAATCTCTTTCGAAGTGTGAGTGTTTTGGACGAAAACTCTTCTGTTACAAAAGGATTTCAATTTTTTAAACATATTTGAACTCAAGACTTTTTCTGCATTCAATATGCACCATTCAAAGCCACATCATCACTTTTCAAACCTTTTCTGCCTTCATTTGCTATTTTTCATGCATTTCATGATTTATTTTGAGCTAAGATGACCCTGAGATTGAAAAGCACTGCAAATGAACTCTGAAATGGTTGAAAATTGGCATGGTATCATAATTTCACCCACGTAGCATGTGCTAAAAAGTTGAGAGGGTTACGGCAAAAACTGGATGCACTTCGTGTACGAACTGGACAATCTCTTTCGAAGTGTCAGGGTTTTGGACGAAAACTCTTCTGTTACAAAAGGATTTCAATTTTTTAAACATATTTGAACTCAAGACATTTTCTGCATTCAATATGCACCATTCAAAGCCACATCATCACTTTTCAACCCTTTTCTGACTTCATTTGCTATTTTTCATGCATTTCACGATTTATTTTAAGCTAAGATGACCCTGAGATTGAATAGCACTGCAAATGAACTCCGAAATGGTTGAAAATTGGCATGGTATCATAATTTCACCCACGTAGCATGTGCTAAAAAGTTGAGTGGGTTACGGCAAAAACTGAATGCAGTTCGTGTACGAACTGGACAATCTCTTTCGAAGTGTCAGGGTTTTGGACGAAAACTCTTCTGTTACAAAAGGATTTCAATTTTTTAAACTTATTTGAACTCAAGACTTTTTCGGCGTTCAATATGCACCATTCAAAGCCACATCATCACTTTTCATTCCTTTTCTGACTTCATTTGCTATTTTTCATGCATTTCATGATTTATTTTGACCTAAGATGACCCTGAGATTGAAAAGCACTGCAAATGAACTCTGAAATGGTTGAAAATTGGCATGGTATCATAATTTCACCCACGTAGCATGTGCTAAAAAGTTGAGAGGGTTACGGCAAAAATTGGATGCACTTCGTGTACGAACTGGACAATCGCTTTTGAAGTATCAGGGTTTTGGACGAAAACTCTTCTGTAACAAAAGGATTTCAAATTTTTAAACATATTTGAACTCAAGACTTTTTCTGCATTGAATATGCACCTTTCAAAGCCACATTATCACTTTTGAAACCTTTTCTGACTTCATTTGCTATTTTTCATGAATTTCATGATTTATTTTGACCTAAGATGACTCTGAGATTGAAAAGCACTGCAAATGAACTCTGAAATATTTGAAAATTGGCATGGTATCATAATTTCACCTACGTAGCATGTGCTAAAAAGTTGAGAGGATTACGGCAAAAACTGGATGCATTTCGTGTACGAACTGGACAATCTCTTTCGAAGTGTCAGGGTTTTGGACGAAAACTCTTCTGTTACAAAAGGATTTCAATTTTTTAAACTTATTTGAACTCAAGACTTTTTCGGCGTTCAATATGCACCATTCAAAGCCACATCATCACTTTTCATTCCTTTTCTGACTTCATTTGCTATTTTTCATGCATTTCATGATTTATTTTGACCTAAGATGACCCTGAGATTGAAAAGCACTGCAAATGAACTCTGAAATGGTTGAAAATTGGCATGGTATCATAATTTCACCCACGTAGCATGTGCTAAAAAGTTGAGAGGGTTACCGCAAAAATTGGATGCACTTCGTGTACGAACTGGACAATCGCTTTCGAAGTATCAAGGTTTTGGACGAAAACTCTTCTGTTACAAAAGGATTTCAAATTTTTAAACATATTTGAACTCAAGACTTTTTCTGCATTCAATATGCACCTTTCAAAGCCACATTATCACTTCTGAAACCTTTTCTGACTTCATTTGCTATTTTTCATGAATTTCATGATTTATTTTGACCTAAGATGACTCTGAGATTGAAAAGCACTGCAAATCAACTCTGAAATTGTTGAAAATTGGCATGGTATCATAATTTCACCTACGTAGCATGTGCTAAAAAGTTGAGAGGATTACGGCAAAAACTGGATGCACTTCGTGTACGAACTGGACAATCTCTTTCGAAGTGTCAAGGTTTTGAACGAAAACTCTTCTGTTACAAAAGGATTTCAATTTTTTAAACATATTTGAACTCAAGACTTTTTCTGCATTCAATATGCACCATTCAAAGCCACATCATCACTTCAAACCTTTTCTGGCTTCATTTGCTATTTTTCATGCATTTCATGATTTATTTTGAGCTAAGATGACCCTGAGATTGAAAAGCACTGCAAATGAACTCTGAAATGGTAGAAAATTGGCATGGTATCATAATTTCACCCACGTAGCATGTGCTAAAAAGTTGAGAGGGTTACGGCAAAAACTGGATGCACTTCGTGTACGAACTGGACAATCTCTTTCGAAGTGTCAGTGTTTTGGACGAAAACTCTTCTGTTACAAAAGGATTTCAATTTTTAAACATATTTGAACTCAAGAATTTTTCTGCATTCAATATGCACCATTCAAAGCCACATCATCACTTTTCAAACCTTTTCTGACTTCATTTGCTATTTTTCATGCATTTCATGATTTATTTTGAGCTAAGATGACCCTGAGATTGAAAAGCACTGCAAATGAACTCTGAAATGGTTGAAAATTGGCATGGTATCATAATTTCACCCACGTAGCATGTGCTAAAAAGTTGACAGGGTTACAGCAAAAACTGGATGCACTTCATGTACGAACTGGACAATCTCTTTCGAAGTGTCAGGGTTTTGGACGAAAACTCTTCTGTTACAAAAGGATTTCAATTTTTTAAACATATTTGAACTCAAGACTTTTTCTGAATTCAATATGCACCATTCAAAGCCACATCATCACTTTTCAACCCTTTTCTGGCTTCATTTGCTATTTTTCATGCATTTCATGATTTATTTTGAGTTAAGATGACCCTGAGATTGAAAAGCACTGTAAATGAACTCTGAAATGGTTGAAAATTGGCATGGTATCATAATTTCACCCACGTAGCATGTGCTAAAAAGTTGAGTGGGTTACGGCAAAAACTGGATGCACTTCGTGTACGAACTGGACAATCTCTTTCGAAGTGTGAGTGTTTTGGACGAAAACTCTTCTGTTACAATAGGATTTCAATTTTTTAAACATATTTGAACTCAAGACTTTTTCTGCATTCAATATGCACCATTCAAAGCCACATCATCACTTTTCAAACCTTTTCTGACTTCATTTGCTATTTTTCATGCATTTCATGATTTATTTTGAGCTAAGATGACCCTGAGATTGAAAAGCACTGCAAATGAACTCTGAAATGGTTGAAAATTGGCATGGTATCATAATTTCACCCACGTAGCATGTGCTAAAAAGTTGAGAGGGTTACGGCAAAAACTGGATGCACTTCGTGTACGAACTGGACAATCTCTTTCGAAGTGTCAGGGTTTTGGACGAAAACTCTTCTGTTACAAAAGGATTTCATTTTTTAAACATATTTGAACTGAAGACATTTTCTGCATTCAATATGCACCATTCAAAGCCACATCATCACTTTTCAACCCTTTTCTGACTTCATTTGCTATTTTTCATGCATTTCATGATTTATTTTAAGCTAAGATGACCCTGAGATTGAAAAGCACTGCAAATGAACTCTGAAATGGTTGAAAATTGGCATGGTATCATAATTTCACCCACGTAGCATGTGCTAAAAAGTTGAGTGGGTTACGGCAAAAACTGGATGCACTTCGTGTACGAACTGGACAATCTCTTTCGAAGTGTCAGGGTTTTGGACGAAAACTATTCTGTTACAAAAGGATTTCAATTTTTTAAACTTATTTGAACTCAAGACTTTTTCGGCGTTCAATATGCACCATTCAAAGCCACATCATCACTTTTCAACCCTTTTCTGACTTCATTTGCTATTTTTCATGCATTTCATGATTTATTTTAAGCTAAGATGACCCTGAGATTGAAAAGCACTGCAAATGAACTCTGAAATGGTTGAAAATTGGCATGGTATCATAATTTCACCCACGTAGCATGTGCTAAAAAGTTGAGTGGGTTACGGCAAAAACTGGATGCAGTTCGTGTACGAACTGGACAATCTCTTTCGAACTGTTAGGGTTTTGGACGAAAACTCTTCTGTTACAAAAGGATTTCAATTTTTTAAACTTATTTGAACTCAAGACTTTTTCTGCATTCAATATGCACCTTTCAAAGCCACATTATCACTTTTGAAACCTTTTCTGACTTCATTTGCTATTTTTCATGAATTTGATGATTTATTTTGACCTAAGATGACTCTGAGATTGAAAAGCACTGCAAATGAACTCTGAAATTGTTGAAAATTGGCATGGTATCATAATTTCACCTACGTAGCATGTGCTAAAAAGTTGAGAGGATTACGGCAAAAACTGGATGCACTTCGTGTACGAACTGGACAATCTCTTTCGAAGTGTCAGGGTTTTGGACGAAAACTCTTCTGTTACAAAAGGATTTCAATTTTTTAAACTTATTTGAACTCAAGACTTTTTCGGCGTTCAATATGCACCATTCAAAGCCACATCATCACTTTTCATTCCTTTTCTGACTTCATTTGCTATTTTTCATGCATTTCATGATTTATTTTGACCTAAGATGACCCTGAGATTGAAAAGCACTGCAAATGAACTCTGAAATGGTTGAAAATTGGCATGGTATCATAATTTCACCGACGTAGCATGTGCTAAAAAGTTGAGAGGGTTACGGCAAAAACTGGATGCACTTCGTGTACGAACTGGACAATCTTTTTCTAAGTGTCAGGGTTTTGGACGAAAACTCTTCTGTTACAAAAGGATTTCAATTTTTTAAACATATTTGAACTCAAGACTTTTTCTGCGTTCAATATGCACCATTCAAAGCCACATCATCACTTCAAACCTTTTCTGGCTTCATTTGCTATTTTTCATGCATTTCATGATTTATTTTGAGCTAAGATGACCCTGAGATTGAAAAGCACTGCAAATGAACTCTGAAATGGTAGAAAACTGGCATGGTATCATAATTTCACCCACGTAGCATGTGCTAAAAAGTTGAGAGGGTTACGGCAAAAACTGGATGCACTTCGTGTACGAACTGGACAATCCCTTTCGAAGTGTCAGTGTTTTGGACGAAAACTCTTCTGTTACAAAAGGATTTCAATTTTTAAACATATTTGAACTCAAGAATTTTTCTGCATTCAATATGCACCATTCAAAGCCACATCATCACTTTTCAAACCTTTTCTGACTTCATTTGCTATTTTTCATGCATTTCATGATTTATTTTGAGCTAAGATGACCCTGAGATTGAAAAGCACTGCAAATGAACTCTGAAATGGTTGAAAATTGGCATGGTATCATAATTTCACCCACGTAGCATGTGCTAAAAAGTTGAGAGGGTTACAGCAAAAACTGGATGCACTTCATGTACGAACTGGACAATCTCTTTCGAAGTGTCAGGGTTTTGGACGAAAACTCTTCTGTTACAAAAGGATTTCAATTTTTTAAACATATTTGAACTCAAGACTTTTTCCGAATTCAATATGCACCATTCAAAGCCACATCATCACTTTTCAACCCTTTTCTGGCTTCATTTGCTATTTTTCATGCATTTCATGATTTATTTTGAGTTAAGATGACCCTGAGATTGAAAAGCACTGTAAATGAACTCTGAAATGGTTGAAAATTGGCATGGTATTATAATTTCACCCACGTAGCATGTGCTAAAAAGTTGAGTGGGTTACGGCAAAAACTGGATGCACTTCGTGTACGAACTGGACAATCTCTTTCGAAGTGTCAGTGTTTTGGACGAAAACTCTTCTGTTACAAAAGGATTTCAATTTTTTAAACATATTTGAACTCAAGACTTTTTCTGCATTCAATATGCACCATTCAAAGCCACATCATCACTTTTCAAACCTTTTCTGACTTCATTTGCTATTTTTCATGCATTTCATGATTTATTTTCAGCTAAGATGACCCTGAGATTGAAAAGCACTGCAAATGAACTCTGAAATGGTTGAAAATTGGCATGGTATCATAATTTCACCCACGTAGCATGTGCTAAAAAGTTGAGAGGGTTACGGCAAAAACTGGATGCACTTCGTGTACGAACTGGACAATCTCTTTCGAAGTGTCAGGGTTTTGGACGAAAACTCTTCTGTTACAAAAGGATTTCAATTTTTTAAACATATTTGAACTCAAGACATTTTCTGCATTCAATATGCACCATTCAAAGCCACATCATCACTTTTCAACCCTTTTCTGACTTCATTTGCTATTTTTCATGCATTTCATGATTTATTTTATGCTAAGATGACCCTGAGATTGAAAAGCACTGCAAATGAACTCTGAAATGGTTGAAAATTGGCATGGTATCATAATTTCACCCACGTAGCATGTGCTAAAAAGTTGAGTGGGTTACGGCACAAACTGGATGCAGTTCGTGTACGAACTGGACAATCTCTTTCGAACTGTCAGGGTTTTGGACGAAAACTCTTCTGTTACAAAAGGATTTCAATTTTTTAAACTTATTTGAACTCAAGACTTTTTCGGCGTTCAATATGCACCATTCAAAGCCACATCATCACTTTTCATTCCTTTTCTGACTTCATTTGCTATTTTTCATGCATTTCATGATTTATTTTGACCTAAGATGACCCTGAGATTGAAAAGCACTGCAAATGAACTCTGAAATGGTTGAAAATTGGCATGGTATCATAATTTCACCCACGTAGCATGTGCTAAAAAGTTGAGAGGGTTACGGCAAAAATTGGATGCACTTCGTGTACGAACTGGACAATCGCTTTTGAAGTATCAGGGTTTTGGACGAAAATTCTTCTGTAACAAAAGGATTTCAAATTTTTAAACATATTTGAACTCAAGACTTTTTCTGCATTGAATATGCACCTTTCAAAGCCACATTATCACTTTTGAAACCTTTTCTGACTTCATTTGCTATTTTTCATGAATTTCATGATTTATTTTGACCTAAGATGACTCTGAGATTGAAAAGCACTGCAAATGAACTCTGAAATATTTGAAAATTGGCATGGTATCATAATTTCACCTACGTAGCATGTGCTAAAAAGTTGAGAGGATTACGGCAAAAACTGGATGCACTTCGTGTACGAACTGGACAATCTCTTTCGAAGTGTCAGGGTTTTGGACGAAAACTCTTCTGTTACAAAAGGATTTCAATTTTTTAAACTTATTTGAACTCAAGACTTTTTCGGCGTTCAATATGCACCATTCAAAGCCACATCATCACTTTTCATTCCTTTTCTGACTTCATTTGCTATTTTTCATGCATTTCATGATTTATTTTGACCTAAGATGACCCTGAGATTGAAAAGCACTGCAAATGAACTCTAAAATGGTTGAAAATTGGCATGGTATCATAATTTCACCCACGTAGCATGTGCTAAAAAGTTGAGAGGGTTACCGCAAAAATTGGATGCACTTCGTGTACGAACTGGACAATCGCTTTCGAAGTATCAGGGTTTTGGACGAAAACTCTTCTGTTACAAAAGGATTTCAAATTTTTAAACATATTTGAACTCAAGACTTTTTCTGCATTCAATATGCACCTTTCAAAGCCACATTATCACTTCTGAAACCTTTTCTGACTTCATTTGCTATTTTTCATGAATTTCATGATTTATTTTGACCTAAGATGACTCTGAGATTGAAAAGCACTGCAAATGAACTCTGAAATTGTTGAAAATTGGCATGGTATCATAATTTCACCTACGTAGCATGTGCTAAAAAGTTGAGAGGATTACGGCAAAAACTGGATGCACTTCGTGTACGAACTGGACAATCTCTTTCGAAGTGTCAGGGTTTTGAACGAAAACTCTTCTGTTACAAAAGGATTTCAATTTTTTAAACATATTTGAACTCAAGACTTTTTCTGCATTCAATATGCACCATTCAAAGCCACATCATCACTTCAAACCTTTTCTGGCTTCATTTGCTATTTTTCATGCATTTCATGATTTATTTTGAGCTAAGATGACCCTGAGATTGAAAAGCACTGCAAATGAACTCTGAAATTGTAGAAAATTGGCATGGTATCATAATTTCACCCACGTAGCATGTGCTAAAAAGTTGAGAGGGTTATGGCAAAAACTGGATGCACTTCGTGTACGAACTGGACAATCTCTTTCGAAGTGTCAGTGTTTTGGACGAAAACTCTTCTGTTACAAAAGGATTTCAATTTTTAGACATATTTGAACTCAAGAATTTTTCTGCATTCAATATGCACCATTCAAAGCCACATCATCACTTTTCAAACCTTTTCTGACTTCATTTGCTATTTTTCATGCATTTCATGATTTATTTTGAGCTAAGATGACCCTGAGATTGAAAAGCACTGCAAATGAACTCTGAAATGGTTGAAAATTGGCATGGTATCATAATTTCACCCACGTAGCATGTGCTAAAAAGTTGAGAGGGTTACAGCAAAAACTGGATGCACTTCATGTACGAACTGGACAATCTCTTTCGAAGTGTCAGTGTTTTGGACGAAAACTCTTCTGTTACAAAAGGATTTCAATTTTTTAAACATATTTGAACTGAAGACTTTTTCTGAATTCAATATGCACCATTCAAAGCCACATCATCACTTTTCAACCCTTTTCTGGCTTCATTTGCTATTTTTCATGCATTTCATGATTTATTTTGAGTTAAGATGACCCTGAGATTGAAAAGCACTGTAAATGAACTCTGAAATGGTTGAAAATTGGCATGGTATCATAATTTCACCCACGTAGCATGTGCTAAAAAGTTGAGTGGGTTACGGCAAAAACTGGATGCACTTCGTGTACGAACTGGACAATCTCTTTCGAAGTGTGAGTGTTTTGGACGAAAACTCTTCTGTTACAAAAGGATTTCAATTTTTTAAACATATTTGAACACAAGACTTTTTCTGCATTCAATATGCACCATTCAAAGCCACATCATCACTTTTCAAACCTTTTCTGACTTCATTTGCTATTTTTCATGCATTTCATGATTTATTTTGAGCTAAGATGACCCTGAGATTGAAAAGCACTGCAAATGAACTCTGAAATGGTTGAAAATTGGCATGGTATCATAATTTCACCCACGTAGCATGTGCTAAAAAGTTGAGAGGGTTACGGCAAAAACTGGATGCACTTCGTGTACGAACTGGACAATCTCTTTCGAAGTGTCAGGGTTTTGGACGAAAACTCTTCTGTTACAAAAGGATTTCATTTTTTAAACATATTTGAACTGAAGACATTTTCTGCATTCAATATGCACCATTCAAAGCCACATCATCACTTTTCAACCCTTTTCTGACTTCATTTGCTATTTTTCATGCATTTCATGATTTATTTTAAGCTAAGATGACCCTGAGATTGAAAAGCACTGCAAATGAACTCTGAAATGGTTGAAAATTGGCATGGTATCATAATTTCACCCACGTAGCATGTGCTAAAAAGTTGAGTGGGTTACGGCAAAAACTAGATGCACTTCGTGTACGAACTGGACAATCTCTTTCGAAGTGTCAGGGTTTTGGACGAAAACTCTTCTGTTACAAAAGGATTTCAATTTTTTAAACTTATTTGAACTCAAGACTTTTTCGGCGTTCAATATGCACCATTCAAAGCCACATCATCACTTTTCAACCCTTTTCTGACTTCATTTGCTATTTTTCATGCATTTCATGATTTATTTTAAGCTAAGATGACCCTGAGATTGAAAAGCACTGCAAATGAACTCTCAAATGGTTGAAAATTGGCATGGTATCATAATTTCACCCACGTAGCATGTGCTAAAAAGTTGAGTGGGTTACGGCAAAAACTGGATGCAGTTCGTGTACGAACTGGACAATCTCTTTCGAACTGTTAGGGTTTTGGACGAAAACTCTTCTGTTACAAAAGGATTTCAATTTTTTAAACTTATTTGAACTCAAGACTTTTTCTGCATTCAATATGCACCTTTCAAAGCCACATTATCACTTTTGAAACCTTTTCTGACTTCATTTGCTATTTTTCATGAATTTGATGATTTATTTTGACCTAAGATGACTCTGAGATTGAAAAGCACTGCAAATGAACTCTGAAATTGTTGAAAATTGGCATGGTATCATAATTTCACCTACGTAGCATGTGCTAAAAAGTTGAGAGGATTACGGCAAAAACTGGATGCACTTCGTGTACGAACTGGACAATCTCTTTCGAAGTGTCAGGGTTTTGGACGAAAACTCTTCTGTTACAAAAGGATTTCAATTTTTTAAACTTATTTGAACTCAAGACTTTTTCGGCGTTCAATATGCACCATTCAAAGCCACATCATCACTTTTCATTCCTTTTCTGACTTCATTTGCTATTTTTCATGCATTTCATGATTTATTTTGACCTAAGATGACCCTGAGATTGAAAAGCACTGCAAATGAACTCTGAAATGGTTGAAAATTGGCATGGTATCATAATTTCACCGACGTAGCATGTGCTAAAAAGTTGAGAGGGTTACGGCAAAAACTGGATGCACTTCGTGTACGAACTGGACAATCTTTTTCTAAGTGTCAGGGTTTTGGACGAAAACTCTTCTGTTACAAAAGGATTTCAATTTTTTAAACATATTTGAACTCAAGACTTTTTCTGCATTCAATATGCACCATTCAAAGCCACATCATCACTTCAAACCTTTTCTGGCTTCATTTGCTATTTTTCATGCATTTCATGATTTATTTTGAGCTAAGATGACCCTGAGATTGAAAAGCACTGCAAATGAACTCTGAAATGGTAGAAAACTGGCATGGTATCATAATTTCACCCACGTAGCAGGTGCTAAAAAGTTGAGAGGGTTACGGCAAAAACTGGATGCACTTCGTGTACGAACTGGACAATCTCTTTCGAAGTGTTAGTGTTTTGGACGAAAACTCTTCTGTTACAAAAGGATTTCAATTTTTAAACATATTTGAACTCAAGAATTTTTCTGCATTCAATATGCACCATTCAAAGCCACATCATCACTTTTCAAACCTTTTCTGACTTCATTTGCTATTTTTCATGCATTTCATGATTTATTTTGAGCTAAGATGACCCTGAGATTGAAAAGCACTGCAAATGAACTCTGAAATGGTTGAAAATTGGCATGGTATCATAATTTCACCCACGTAGCATGTGCTAAAAAGTTGAGAGGGTTACAGCAAAAACTGGATGCACTTCATGTACGAACTGGACAATCTCTTTCGAAGTGTCAGGGTTTTGGACGAAAACTCTTCTGTTACAAAAGGATTTCAATTTTTTAAACATATTTGAACTCAAGACTTTTTCCGAATTCAATATGCACCATTCAAAGCCACATCATCACTTTTCAACCCTTTTCTGGCTTCATTTGCTATTTTTCATGCATTTCATGATTTATTTTGAGTTAAGATGACCCTGAGATTGAAAAGCACTGTAAATGAACTCTGAAATGGTTGAAAATTGGCATGGTATTATAATTTCACCCACGTAGCATGTGCTAAAAAGTTGAGTGGGTTACGGCAAAAACTGGATGCACTTCGTGTACGAACTGGACAATCTCTTTCGAAGTGTCAGTGTTTTGGACGAAAACTCTTCTGTTACAAAAGGATTTCAATTTTTTAAACATATTTGAACTCAAGACTTTTTCTGCATTCAATATGCACCATTCAAAGCCACATCATCACTTTTCAAACCTTTTCTGACTTCATTTGCTATTTTTCATGCATTTCATGATTTATTTTCAGCTAAGATGACCCTGAGATTGAAAAGCACTGCAAATGAACTCTGAAATGGTTGAAAATTGGCATGGTATCATAATTTCACCCACGTAGCATGTGCTAAAAAGTTGAGAGGGTTACGGCAAAAACTGGATGCACTTCGTGTACGAACTGGACAATCTCTTTCGAAGTGTCAGGGTTTTGGACGAAAACTCTTCTGTTACAAAAGGATTTCAATTTTTTAAACATATTTGAAGTCAAGACATTTTCTGCATTCAGTATGCACCATTCAAAGCCACATCATCACTTTTCAACCCTTTTCTGACTTCATTTGCTATTTTTCATGCATTTCATGATTTATTTTATGCTAAGATGACCCTGAGATTGAAAAGCACTGCAAATGAACTCTGAAATGGTTGAAAATTGGCATGGTATCATAATTTCACCCACGTAGCATGTGCTAAAAAGTTGAGTGGGTTACGGCACAAACTGGATGCAGTTCGTGTATGAACTGGACAATCTCTTTCGAACTGTCAGGGTTTTGGACGAAAACTCTTCTGTTACAAAAGGATTTCAATTTTTTAAACTTATTTGAACTCAAGACTTTTTCGGCATTCAATATGCACCATTCAAAGCCACATCATCACTTTTCATTCCTTTTCTGACTTCATTTGCTATTTTTCATGCATTTCATGATTTATTTTGACCTAAGATGACCCTGAGATTGAAAAGCACTGCAAATGAACTCTGAAATGGTTGAAAATTGGCATGGTATCATAATTTCACCCACGTAGCATGTGCTAAAAAGTTGAGAGGGTTACGGCAAAAATTGGATGCACTTCATGTACGAACTGGACAATCGCTTTCGAAGTATCAGGGTTTTGGACGAAAACTCTTCTGTTACAAAAGGATTTCAAATTTTTAAACATATTTGAACTCAAGACTTTTTCTGCATTCAATATGCACCTTTCAAAGCCACATTATCACTTTTGAAACCTTTTCTGACTTCATTTGCTATTTTTCATGAATTTGATGATTTATTTTGACCTAAGATGACTCTGAGATTGAAAAGCACTGCAAATGAACTCTGAAATTGTTGAAAATTGGCATGGTATCATAATTTCACCTACGTAGCATGTGCTAAAAAGTTGAGAGGATTACGGCAAAAACTGGATGCACTTCGTGTACGAACTGGACAATCTCTTTCGAAGTGTCAGGGTTTTGGACGAAAACTCTTCTGTTACAAAAGGATTTCAATTTTTTAAACTTATTTGAACTCAAGACTTTTTCGGCGTTCAATATGCACCATTCAAAGCCACATCATCACTTTTCATTCCTTTTCTGACTTCATTTGCTATTTTTCATGCATTTCATGATTTATTTTGACCTAAGATGACCCTGAGATTGAAAAGCACTGCAAATGAACTCTGAAATGGTTGAAAATTGGCATGGTATCATAATTTCACCCACGTAGCACGTGCTAAAAAGTTGAGAGGGTTACGGCAAAAATTGGATGCACTTCGTGTACGAACTGGACAATCGCTTTCGAAGTATCAGGGTTTTGGACGAAAACTCTTCTGTTACAAAAGGATTTCAATTTTTTAAACTTATTTGAACTCAATACTTTTTCTGCATTCAATATGCACCTTTCAAAGCCACATTATCACTTTTGAAACCTTTTCTGACTTCATTTGCTATTTTTCATGAATTTCACGATTTATTTTGACCTAAGATGACTCTGAGATTGAAAAGCACTGCAAATGAACTCTGAAATGGTTGAAAATTGGCATGGTATCATAATTTCACCTACGTAGCATGTGCTAAAAAGTTGAGAGGATTACGGCAAAAACTGGATGCACTTCGTGTACGAACTGGACAATCTCTTTCGAATTGTCAGGGTTTTGGACGAAAACTCTTCTGTTACAAAAGGATTTCAATTTTTTAAACATATTTGAACTCAAGACTTTTTTTGCATTCAATATGCACCATTCAAAGCCACATCATCACTTTTCAACCCTTTTCTGACTTTATTTGCTATTTTTCATGCATTTCATGATTTATTTTGAGCTAAGATGACCCTGAGATTGAAAAGCACTGCAAATGAACTCTGAAATGGTTGAAAATTGGCATGGTATCATAATTTTACCCACGTAGCTTGTGCTAAAAAGTTGAGTGGGTTACGGCAAAAACTGGATGCACTTCGTGTACGAACTGGACAATCTCTTTCGAAGTGTCAGGGTTTTGGACGAAAACTCTTCTGTTACAAAAGGATTTCAATTTTTTAAACATTTTTGAACTCAAGACTTTTTCTGCGTTCAACATGCATCATTCAAAGCCACATCATCACTTTTCATACCTTTTCTGGCTTCATTTGCTATTTTTCATGCATTTCATGAGTTATTTTGACCTAAGATGACCCTGAGATTGAAAAGCACTGCAAATGAACTCTGAAATGGTTGAAAATTGGCATGGTATCATAATTTCACCCACGTAGCATGTGCTAAAAAGTTGAGAGGGTTACGGCAAAAATTGGATGCACTTCGTGTACGAACTGGACAATCGCTTTCGAAGTATCAGGGTTTTGGACGAAAACTCTTCTGTTACAAAAGGATTTCAAATTTTTAAACATATTTGAACTCAAGACTTTTTCTGCATTCAATATGCACCTTTCAAAGCCACATTATCACTTTTGAAACCTTTTCTGACTTCATTTGCTATTTTTCATGAATTTCATGATTTATTTTGACCTAAGATGACTCTGAGATTGAAAAGCACTGCAAATGAACTCTGAAATTGTTGAAAATTGGCATGGTATCATAATTTCACCTACTTAGCATGTGCTAAAAAGTTGAGAGGATTACGGCAAAAACTGGATGCACTTCGTGTACGAACTGGACAATCTCTTTTGAAGTGTCAGGGTTTTGAACGAAAACTCTTCTGTTACAAAAGGATTTCAATTTTTTAAACATATTTGAACTCAAGACTTTTTCTGCATTCCATATGCACCATTCAAAGCCACATCATCACTTCAAACCTTTTCTGGCTTCATTTGCTATTTTTCATGCATTTCATGATTTATTTTGAGCTAAGATGACCCTGAGATTGAAAAGCACTGCAAATGAACTCTGAAATGGTAGAAAATTGGCATGGTATCATAATTTCACCCACGTAGCATGTGCTAAAAAGTTGAGAGGGTTACGGCAAAAACTGGATGCACTTCGTGTACGAACTGGACAATCTCTTTCGAAGTGTCAGTGTTTTGGACGAAAACTCTTCTCTTACAAAAGGATTTCAATTTTGTAAACATATTTGAACTCAAGACTTTTTCTGCATTCAATATGCACCATTCAAAGCCACATCATCACTTTTCAAACCTTTTCTGACTTCATTTGCTATTTTTCATGCATTTCATGATTTATTTTGAGCTAAGATGACCCTGAGATTGAAAAGCACTGCAAATGAACTCTGAAATGGTTGAAAATTGGCATGGTATCATAATTTCACCCACGTAGCATGTGCTAAAAAGTTGAGAGGGTTACGGCAAAAACTGGATGCACTTCGTGTACGAACTGGACAATCTCTTTGGAAGTGTCAGTGTTTTGGACGAAAACTCTTCTGTTACAAAAGGATTTCAATTTTGTAAACATATTTGAACTCAAGACATTTTCTGAATTCAATATGCACCATTCAAAGCCACATCATGACTTTTCAACCCTTTTCTGGCTTCATTTGCTATTTTTCATGCATTTCATGATTTATTTTGAGTTAAGATGACCCTGAGATTGAAAAGCACTGTAAATGAACTCTGAAATGGTTGAAAATTGGCATGGTATCATAATTTCACCCACGTAGCATGTGCTAAAAAGTTGAGTGGGTTACGGCAAAAACTGGATGCACTTCGTGTACGAACTGGACAATCTCTTTCGAAGTGTGAGTGTTTTGCACGAAAACTCTTCTGTTACAAAAGGATTTCAATTTTTTAAACATATTTGAACTCAAGACATTTTCTGCATTCAATATGCACCATTCAAAGCCACATCATCACTTTTCAAACCTTTTCTGACTTCATTTGCTATTTTTCATGCATTTCATGATTTATTTTGAGCTAAGATGACCCTGAGATTGAAAAGCACTGCAAATGAACTCTGAAATGGTTGAAAATTGGCATGGTATCATAATTTCACCCACGTAGCATGTGCTAAAAAGTTGAGAGGGTTACGGCAAAAACTGGATGCACTTCGTGTACGAACTGGACAATCTCTTTCGAAGTGTCAGGGTTTTGGACGAAAACTCTTCTGTTACAAAAGGATTTCAATTTTTTAAACATATTTGAACTCAAGACTTTTTCTGCATTCAATATGCACCATTCAAAGCCACATCATCACTTTTTAACCCTTTTCTGACTTCATTTGCTATTTTTCATGCATTTCATGATTTATTTTGAGCTAAGATGACCCTGAGATTGAAAATCACTGCAAATGAACTCTGAAATGGTTGAAAATTGGCATGGTATCATAATTTCCCCCACGTAGCATGTGCTAAAAAGTTGAGTGGGTTACGGCATAAACTGGATGCACTTCGTGTACGAACTGGACAATCTCTTTCGAAGTGTCAGGGTTTTGGACGAAAACTCTTCTGTTACAAAAGGATTTCAATTTTTTAAACATATTTGAACTCAAGACTTTTTCTGCGTACAAAATGCACCATTCAAAGCCAGATCATCACTTTTCATACCTTTTCTGACTTCATTTGCTATTTTTCAGGCATTTCATGATTTATTTTGACCTAATTTGACCCTGAGATTGAAAAGCACTGCAAATGAACTCTGAAATGGTTAAAAATTGGCATGGTTTCATAATTTCACCCACGTAGCATGTGCTAAAAAGTTGAGAGGATTACGGCAAAAATTGGATGCACTTCGTGTACGAACTGGACAATCTCTTTCGAAGTGTTAGGGTTTTGGACGAAAACTCTTCTGTTACAAAAGGATTTAAATGTTTTAAACATATTTGAACTCAAGACTTTTTCTGAATTCAATATGCACCATTCAAAGCCACATCATCACTTTTCAACCCTTTTCTGGCTTCATTTGCTATTTTTCATGCATTTCATGATTTATTTTGAGTTAAGATGACCCTGAGATTGAAAAGCAATGTAAATGAACTCTGAAATGGTTGAAAATTGGCATGGTATCATAATTTCCCCCACGTAGCATGAGCTAAAAAGCTGAGTGGGTTACGGCAAAAACTAGATGCACTTCGTGTACGAACTGGACAATCTCTTTCGAAGTGTCAGGGTTTTGGACGAAAACTCTTCTGTTACAAAAGGATTTCAATTTTTTAAACATTTTTGAACTCAAGAGTTTTTCTGCGTTCAACATGCATCATTCAAAGCCACATCATCACTTTTCATACCTTTTCTGACATCATTTGCTATTTTTCATGCATTTCATGAGTTATTTTGACCTAAGATGACCCTGAGATTGAAAAGCACTGCAAATGAACTCTGAAATGGTTGAAAATTGGCATGGTATCATAATTTCACCCACGTAGCATGTGCTAAAAAGTTGAGAGGGTTACGGCAAAAATTGGATGCACTTCGTGTACGAACTGGACAATCTCTTTCGAAGTGTCAGGGTTTTGGACGAAAACTCTTCTGTTACAAAAGGATTTCAATTTTTTAAACATATTTGAACTCAAGAATTTTTCTGCATTCAATACGCACCTTTCAAAGGCACATCATCACTTTTCAAACCTTTTCTGACTTCATTTGCTATTTTTCATGCATTTCATGATTTATTTTGAGCTAAGATGACCCTGAGATTGAAAAGCACTGCAAATGAACTCTGAAATGGTTGAAAATTGGCATGGTATCATAATTTCACCCACGTAGCATGTGCTAAAAAGTTGAGAGGGTTACGGCAAAAACTGGATGCACTTCGCGTACGAACTGGACAATCTCTTTCGAAGTGCTAGTGTCTTGGACGAAAACTCTTCTGTTACAAAAGGATTTCAATATTTTAAACATATTTGATCTCAAGACTTTTTCTGCATTCAATATGCACCATTCAAAGCCACATCATCACTTTTCAACCCTTTTCTGACTTTATTTGCTATTTTTCATGCATTTCATGATTTATTTTGAGCTAAGATGACCCTGAGATTGAAAAGCACTGCAAATGAACTCTGAAATGGTTAAAAATTGGCATGGTATCATAATTTCACCCACGTAGCATGTGCTAAAAAGTTGAGAGGGTTACGGCAAAAACTGGATGCACTTCGTGTACGAACTGGACAATCTCTTTCGAAGTGCTAGTGTCTTGGACGAAAACTCTTCTGTTACAAAAGGATTTCAATTTTTTAAACATATTTGAACTCAAGACTTTTTCTGCATTCAATATGCACCATTCAAAGCCACATCATCACTTTTCAACCCGTTTCTGACTTTATTTGCTATTTTTCATGCATTTCAAGATTTATTTTGAGCTAAGATGACCCTGAGATTGAAAAGCACTGCAAATGAACTCTGAAATGGTTGAAAATTGGCATGGTATCATAATTTCACCCACGTAGCATGTGCTAAAAAGTTGAGAGGGTTACGGCAAAAACTGGATGCACTTCGTGTACGAACTGGACAATCTCTTTCGAAGTGCTAGTGTCTTGGACGAAAACTCTTCTGTTACAAAAGGAATTCAATTTTTTAAACATATTTGAACTCAAGACTTTTTCTGCATTCAATATGCACCATTCAAAGCCACATCATCACTTTTCAACCCTTTTCTGACTTTATTTGCTATTTTTCATGCATTTCATGAATTATTTTGAGCTAAGATGACCCTGAGATTGAAAAGCACTGCAAATGAACTCTGAAATGGTTAAAAATTGGCATGGTATCATAATTTCACCCACGTAGCATGTGCTAAAAAGTTTAGAGGGTTACGGCAAAAACTGGATGCACTTCGTGTACTAACTGGACAATCTTTTTCTAAGTGTCAGGGTTTTGGACAAAAACTCTTCTGTTACAAAAGGATTTCAATTTTTTAAACTTATTTGAACTCAAGACTTTTTCGGCGTTCAATATGCACCATTCAAAGCCACATCATCACTTTTCACTCCTTTTCTGACTTCATTTGCTATTTTTCATGTATTTCATGATTTATTTTGACCTAAGATGACCCTGAGATTGAAAAGCACTGCAAATGAACTCTGAAATGGTTGAAAATTGGCATGGTATCATAATATCACCCACGTAGCATGTGCTAAAAAGTTGAGAGGGTTACGGCAAAAATTGGATGCATTCGTGTACGAACTGGACAATCGCTTTCGAAATATCAGGGTGTTGGACGAAAACTCTTCTGTTACAAAAGGATTTCAAATTTTTAAACATATTTGAACTGAAGACTTTTTCTGCATTCAATATGCACCTTTCAAAGCCACATTATCACTTTTGAAACCTTTTCTGACTTCATTTGCTATTTTTCTTGAATTTCATCATTTATTTTGACCTAAGATGACTCTGAGATTGAAAAGCACTACAAATGAACTCTGAAATGGTTGAAAATTGGCATGGTATCATAATTTCACCTACGTAGCATGTGCTAAAAAGTTGAGAGGATTACGGCAAAAACTGGATGCACTTCGTGTACGAACTGGACAATCTCTTTCGAAGTGTCAGGGTTTTGAACGAAAACTCTTCTGTTACAAAAGGATTTCAATTTTTTAAACATATTTGAACTAAAGACTTTTTCTGCATTCAATATGCACCATTCAAAGCCACATCATCACTTCAAACCTTTTCTGGCTTCATTTGCTATTTTTCATGCATTTCTTGATTTATTTTGAGCTAAGATGACCCTGAGATTGAAAAGCACTGCAAATGAACTCTGAAATGGTTGAAAATTGGCATGGTATCATAATTTCACCCACGTAGCATGTGCTAAAAAGTTGAGAGGGTTACGGCAAAAACTGGATGCACTTCGTGTACGAACTGGACAATCTCTTTCGAAGTGTCAGTGTTTTGGACGAAAACTCTTCTGTTACAAAAGGATTTCAATTTTTAAACATATTTGAACTCAAGAATTTTTCTGCATTCAATATGCACCATTCAAAGCAACATCATCACTTTTCAAACCTTTTCTGACTTCATTTGCTATTTTTCATGCATTTCATGATTTATTTTGAGCTAAGATGACCCTGAGATTGAAAAGCACTGCAAATGAACTCTGAAATGGTTGAAAATTGGCATGGTATCATACGTTCACCCACGTAGCATGTGCTAAAAAGTTGAGAGGGTTACGGCAAAAACTGGATGCACTTCGTGTACGAACAGGACAATCTCTTTCGATGTGTCAGGGTTTTGGACGAAAACTCTTCTGTTACAAAAGGATTCCAATTTTTTAAACATATTTGAACTCAAGACTTTTTCTGAATTCAATATGCACCATTCAAAGCCACATCATCACTTTTCAACCCTTTTCTGGCTTCATTTGCTATTTTTCATGCATTTCATGATTTATTTTGAGTTAAGATGACCCTGAGATTGAAAAGCACTGTAAATGAACTCTGAAATGGTTGAAAATTGGCATGGTATCATAATTTCACCCACGTAGCATGTGCTAAAAAGTTGAGAGGGTTACGGCAAAAACTGGATGCACTTCGTGTACGAACTGGACAATCTCTTTCGAAGTGCTAGTGTCTTGGACGAAAACTCTTCTGTTACAAAAGGAATTCAATTTTTTAAACATATTTGAACTCAAGACTTTTTCTGCATTCAATATGCACCATTCAAAGCCACATCATCACTTTTCAACCCTTTTCTGACTTTATTTGCTATTTTTCATGCATTTCATGATTTATTTTGAGCTAAGATGACCCTGAGATTGAAAAGCACTGCAAATGAACTCTGAAATGGTTAAAAATTGGCATGGTATCATAATTTCACCCACGTAGCATGTGCTAAAAAGTTGAGAGGGTTACGGCAAAAACTGGATGCACTTCGTGTACGAACTGGACAATCTCTTTCGAAGTGTCAGGGTTTTGGACGAAAACTCTTCTGTTACAAAAGGATTTCAATTTTTTAAACATATTTGAACTCAATACATTTTCTGCATTCAATATGCACCATTCAAAGCCACATCATCACTTTTCAACCCTTTTCTGACTTTATTTGCTATTTTTCATGCATTTCATGATTTATTTTAAGCTAAGATGACCCTGAGATTGAAAAGCACTGCAAATGAACTCTGAAATGGTTGAAAATTGGCATGGTATCATAATTTCACCCACGTAGCATGTGCTAAAAAGTTGAGTGGGTTACGGCAAAAACTGGATGCACTTCGTGTACGAACTGGACAATCTCTTTCGAAGTGTCAGGGTTTTGGACAAAAACTCTTCTGTTACAAAAGGATTTCAATTTTTTAAACTTATTTGAACTCAAGACTTTTTCGGCGTTCAATATGCACCATTCAAAGCCACATCATCACTTTTCAACCCTTTTCTGGCTTCATTTGCTATTTTTCATGCATTTCATGATTTATTTTAAGCTAAGATGACCCTGAGATTGAAAAGCACTGCAAATGAACTCTGAAATGGTTGAAAATTGGCATGGTATCATAATTTCACCCACGTAGCATGTGCTAAAAAGTTGAGTGGGTTACGGCAAAAACTGGATGCACTTCGTGTACGAACTGGACAATCTCTTTCGAAGTGTCAGGGTTTTGGACGAAAACTCTTCTGTTACAAAAGGATTTCAATTTTTTAAACATATTTGAACTCAAGACTTTTTCGGCGTTCAATATGCACCATTCAAAGCCACATCATCACTTTTCACTCCTTTTCTGACTTCATTTGCTATTTTTCATGCATTTCATGATTTATTTTGAGCTAAGATGACCCTGAGATTGAAAAGCACTGCAAATGAACTCTGAAATGGTTGAAAATTGGCATGGTATCATAATTTCACCCACGTAGCATGTGCTAAAAAGTTGAGAGGGTTACGGCAAAAACTGGATGCACTTCGTGTACGAACTGGACAATCTCTTTCGAAGTGTCAGGGTTTTGGACGAAAACTCTTCTGTTACAAAAGGATTCCAATTTTTTAAACATATTTGAACTCAAGACTTTTTCTGAATTCAATATGCACCATTCAAAGCCACATCATCACTTTTCAACCCTTTTCTGGCTTCACTTGCTATTTTTCATGCATTTTATGATTTATTTTGAGTTAAGATGACCCTGAGATTGAAAAGCACTGTAAATGAACTCTGAAATGGTTGAAAATTGGCATGGTATCATAATTTCACCCACGTAGCATGTGCTAAAAAGTTGAGAGGGTTACGGCAAAAACTGGATGCACTTCGTGTACGAACTGGACAATCTCTTTCGAAGTGCCAGGGTTTTGGACGAAAACTCTTCTGTTACAAAAGGAATTCAATTTTTTAAACATATTTGAACTCAAGACTTTTTCTGCATTCAATATGCACCATTCAAAGCCACATCATCACTTTTCAACCCTTTTCTGACTTTATTTGCTATTTTTCATGCATTTCATGATTTATTTTGAGCTAAGATGACCCTGAGATTGAAAAGCACTGTAAATGAACTCTGAAATGGTTGAAAATTGGCATGGTATCATAATTTCACCCACGTAGCATGTGCTAAAAAGTTGAGAGGGTTACGGCAAAAACTGGATGCACTTCGTGTACGAACTGGACAATCTCTTTCGAAGTGCTAGTGTCTTGGACGAAAACTCTTCTGTTACAAAAGGAATTCAATTTTTTAAACATATTTGAACTCAAGACTTTTTCTGCATTCAATATGCACCATTCAAAGCCACATCATCACTTTTCAACCCTTTTCTGACTTTATTTGCTATTTTTCATGCATTTCATGATTTATTTTAAGCTAAGATGACCCTGAGATTGAAAAGCACTGCAAATGAACTCTGAAATGGTTAAAAATTGGCATGGTATCATAATTTCACCCACGTAGCATGTGCTAAAAAGTTGAGAGGGTTACGGCAAAAACTGGATGCACTTCGTGTACGAACTGGACAATCTCTTTCGAAGTGTCAGGGTTTTGGACAAAAACTCTTCTGTTACAAAAGGATTTCAATTTTTTAAACATATTTGAACTCAATACATTTTCTGCATTCAAGATGCACCATTCAAAGCCACATCATCACTTTTCAACCCTTTTCTGACTTCATTTGCTATTTTTCATGCATTTCATGATTTATTTTAAGCTAAGATGACCCTGAGATTGAAAAGCACTGCAAATGAACTCTGAAATGGTTGAAAATTGGCATGGTATCATAATTTCACCCACGTAGCATGTGCTAAAAAGTTGAGTGGGTTACGGCAAAAACTGGATGCACTTCGTGTACGAACTGGACAATCTCTTTCGAAGTGTCAGGGTTTTGGACAAAAACTCTTCTGTTACAAAAGGATTTCAATTTTTTAAACTTATTTGAACTCAAGACTTTTTCGGCGTTCAATATGCACCATTCAAAGCCACATCATCACTTTTCACTCCTTTTCTGACTTCATTTGCTATTTTTCATGTATTTCATGATTTATTTTGACCTAAGATGACCCTGAGATTGAAAAGCACTGCAAATGAACTCTGAAATGGTTGAAAATTGGCATGGTATCATAATATCACCCACGTAGCATGTGCTAAAAAGTTGAGAGGGTTACGGCAAAAATTGGATGCATTCGTGTACGAACTGGACAATCGCTTTCGAAATATCAGGGTGTTGGACGAAAACTCTTCTGTTACAAAAGGAATTCAATTTTTTAAACATATTTGAACTCAAGACTTTTTCTGCATTCAATATGCACCATTCAAAGCCACATCATCACTTTTCAACCCTTTTCTGACTTTATTTGCTATTTTTCATGCATTTCATGATTTATTTTGAGCTAAGATGACCCTGAGATTGAAAAGCACTGCAAATGAACTCTGAAATGGTTAAAAATTGGCATGGTATCATAATTTCACCCACGTAGCATGTGCTAAAAAGTTGAGAGGGTTACGGCAAAAACTGGATGCACTTCGTGTACGAACTGGACAATCTCTTTCGAAGTGTCAGGGTTTTGGACGAAAACTCTTCTGTTACAAAAGGATTTCAATTTTTTAAACATATTTGAACTCAATACATTTTCTGCATTCAATATGCACCATTCAAAGCCACATCATCACTTTTCAACCCTTTTCTGACTTCATTTGCTATTTTTCATGCATTTCATGATTTATTTTAAGCTAAGATGACCCTGAGATTGAAAAGCACTGCAAATGAACTCTGAAATGGTTGAAAATTGGCATGGTATCATAATTTCACCCACGTAGCATGTGCTAAAAAGTTGAGTGGGTTACGGCAAAAACTGGATGCACTTCGTGTACGAACTGGACAATCTCTTTCGAAGTGTCAGGGTTTTGGACAAAAACTCTTCTGTTACAAAAGGATTTCTTTTTTTTAAACTTATTTGAACTCAAGACTTTTTCGGCGTTCAATATGCACCATTCAAAGCCACATCATCACTTTTCACTCCTTTTCTGGCTTCATTTGCTATTTTTCATGCATTTCATGATTTATTTTGAGCTAAGATGACCCTGAGATTGAAAAGCACTGCAAATGAACTCTGAAATGGTTGAAAATTGGCATGGTATCATAATTTCACCCACGTAGCATGTGCTAAAAAGTTGAGAGGGTTACGGCAAAAACTGGATGCACTTCGTGTACGAACTGGACAATCTCTTTCGAAGTGTCAGTGTTTTGGACGAAAACTCTTCTGTTACAAAAGGATTTCAATTTTTAAACATATTTGAACTCAAGAATTTTTCTGCATTCAATATGCACCATTCAAAGCAACATCATCACTTTTCAACCCTTTTCTGGCTTCATTTGCTATTTTTCATGCATTTCATGATTTATTTTGAGTTAAGATGACCCTGAGATTGAAAAGCACTGTAAATGAACTCTGAAATGGTTGAAAATTGGCATGGTATCATAATTTCACCCACGTAGCATGTGCTAAAAAGTTGAGTGGGTTACTGCAAAAACTGGATGCACTTCGTGTACGAACTGGACAATCTCTTTCGAAGTGTCAGGGTTTTGGACGAAAACTCCTCTGTTACAAAAGGATTTCAATTTTTTAAACATATTTGAACTCAAGACTTTTTCTGCATTCAATATGCACCATTCAAAGCCACATCATCACTTTTCAACCCTTTTCTGACTTTATTTGCTATTTTTCATGCATTTCATGATTTATTTTGAGCTAAGATGACCCTGAGATTGAAAAGCACTGCAAATGAACTCTGAAATGGTTAAAAATTGGCATGGTATCATAATTTCACCCACGTAGCATGTGCTAAAAAGTTGAGAGGGTTACGGCAAAAACTGGATGCACTTCGTGTACGAACTGGACAATCTCTTTCGAAGTGTCAGGGTTTTGGACGAAAACTCTTCTGTTACAAAAGGATTTCAATTTTTTAAACATATTTGAACTCAATACATTTTCTGCATTCAAGATGCACCATTCAAAGCCACATCATCACTTTTCAACCCTTTTCTGACTTCATTTGCTATTTTTCATGCATTTCATGATTTATTTTAAGCTAAGATGACCCTGAGATTGAAAAGCACTGCAAATGAACTCTGAAATGGTTGAAAATTGGCATGGTATCATAATTTCACCCACGTAGCATGTGCTAAAAAGTTGAGTGGGTTACGGCAAAAACTGGATGCACTTCGTGTACGAACTGGACAATCTCTTTCGAAGTGTCAGGGTTTTGGACAAAAACTCTTCTGTTACAAAAGGATTTCAATTTTTTAAACTTATTTGAACTCAAGACTTTTTCGGCGTTCAATATGCACCATTCAAAGCCACATCATCACTTTTCACTCCTTTTCTGACTTCATTTGCTATTTTTCATGTATTTCATGATTTATTTTGACCTAAGATGACCCTGAGATTACAAAGCACTACAAATGAACTCTGAAATGGTTGAAAATTGGCATGGTATCATAATATCACCCACGTAGCATGTGCTAAAAAGTTGAGAGGGTTACGGCAAAAATTGGATGCATTCGTGTACGAACTGGACAATCGCTTTCGAAATATCAGGGTGTTGGACGAAAACTCTTCTGTTACAAAAGGATTTCAAATTTTTAAACATATTTGAACTCAAGACTTTTTCTGCATTCAATATGCACCTTTCAAAGCCACATTATCACTTTTGAAACCTTTTCTGACTTCATTTGCTATTTTTCTTGAATTTCATCATTTATTTTGACCTAAGATGACTCTGAGATTGAAAAGCACTACAAATGAACTCTGAAATGGTTGAAAATTGGCATGGTATCATAATTTCACCTACGTAGCATGTGCTAAAAAGTTGAGAGGATTACGGCAAAAACTGGATGCACTTCGTGTACGAACTGGACAATCTCTTTCGAAGTGTCAGGGTTTTGGACGAAAACTCTTCTGTTACAAAAGGATTCCAATTTTTTAAACATATTTGAACTCAAGACTTTTTCTGAATTCAATATGCACCATTCAAAGCCACATCATCACTTTTCAACCCTTTTCTGGCTTCATTTGCTATTTTTCATGCATTTTATGATTTATTTTGAGTTAAGATGACCCTGAGATTGAAAAGCACTGTAAATGAACTCTGAAATGGTTGAAAATTGGCATGGTATCATAATTTCACCCACGTAGCATGTGCTAAAAAGTTGAGAGGGTTACGGCAAAAATTGGATGCATTCGTGTACGAACTGGACAATCTCTTTCGAAGTGTCAGGGTTTTGGACAAAAACTCTTCTGTTACAAAAGGATTTCAATTTTTTAAACTTATTTGAACTCAAGACTTTTTCGGCGTTCAATATGCACCATTCAAAGCCACATCATCACTTTTCACTCCTTTTCTGACTTCATTTGCTATTTTTCATGTATTTCATGATTTATTTTGACCTAAGATGACCCTGAGATTGAAAAGCACTACAAATGAACTCTGAAATGGTTGAAAATTGGCATGGTATCATAATATCACCCACGTAGCATGTGCTAAAAAGTTGAGAGGGTTACGGCAAAAATTGGATGCATTCGTGTACGAACTGGACAATCGCTTTCGAAATATCAGGGTGTTGGACGAAAACTCTTCTGTTACAAAAGGATTTCAAATTTTTAAACATATTTGAACTCAAGACTTTTTCTGCATTCAATATGCACCTTTCAAAGCCACATTATCACTTTTGAAACCTTTTCTGACTTCATTTGCTATTTTTCTTGAATTTCATCATTTATTTTGACCTAAGATGACTCTGAGATTGAAAAGCACTACAAATGAACTCTGAAATGGTTGAAAATTGGCATGGTATCATAATTTCACCTACGTAGCATGTGCTAAAAAGTTGAGAGGATTACGGCAAAAACTGGATGCACTTCGTGTACGAACTGGACAATCTCTTTCGAAGTGTCAGGGTTTTGAACGAAAACTCTTCTGTTACAAAAGGATTTCAATTTTTTAAACATATTTGAACTAAAGACTTTTTCTGCATTCAATATGCACCATTCAAAGCCACATCATCACTTCAAACCTTTTCTGGCTTCATTTGCTATTTTTCATGCATTTCATGATTTATTTTGAGCTAAGATGACCCTGAGATTGAAAAGCACTGCAAATGAACTCTGAAATGGTTGAAAATTGGCATGGTATCATAATTTCACCCACGTAGCATGTGCTAAAAAGTTGAGAGGGTTACGGCAAAAACTGGATGCACTTCGTGTACGAACTGGACAATCTCTTTCGAAGTGTCAGTGTTTTGGACGAAAACTATTCTGTTACAAAAGGATTTCAATTTTTAAACATATTTGAACTCAAGAATTTTTCTGCATTCAATATGCACCATTCAAAGCAACATCATCACTTTTCAAACCTTTTCTGACTTCATTTGCTATTTTTCATGCATTTCATGATTTATTTTGAGCTAAGATGACCCTGAGATTGAAAAGCACTGCAAATGAACTCTGAAATGGTTGAAAATTGGCATGGTATCATACGTTCACCCACGTAGCATGTGCTAAAAAGTTGAGAGGGTTACGGCAAAAACTGGATGCACTTCGTGTACGAACAGGACAATCTCTTTCGAAGTGTCAGGGTTTTGGACGAAAACTCTTCTGTTACAAAAGGATTCCAATTTTTTAAACATATTTGAACTCAAGACTTTTTCTGAATTCAATATGCACCATTCAAAGCCACATCATCACTTTTCAACCCTTTTCTGGCTTCATTTGCTATTTTTCATGCATTTCATGATTTATTTTGAGTTAAGATGACCCTGAGATTGAAAAGCACTGTAAATGAACTCTGAAATGGTTGAAAATTGGCATGGTATCATAATTTCACCCACGTAGCATGTGCTAAAAAGTTGAGTGGGTTACTGCAAAAACTGGATGCACTTCGTGTACGAACTGGACAATCTCTTTCGAAGTGTCAGGGTTTTGGACGAAAACTCTTCTGTTACAAAAGGATTTCAATTTTTTAAACATATTTGAACTCAAGACTTTTTCTGCATTCAATATGCACCATTCAAAGCCGCATTATCACTTTTCAAACCTTTTCTGACTTCATTTGCTATTTTTCATGCATTTCATGATTTATTTTGAGCTAAGATGACCCTGAGATTGAAAAGCACTGCAAATGAACTCTGAAATGGTTGAAAATTGGCATGGTATCATAATTTCACCGACGTAGCATGTGCTAAAAAGTTGAGAGGGTTACGGCAAAAACTGGATGCACTTCGTGTACGAACTGGACAATCTTTTTCTAAGTGTCAGGGTTTTGGACGAAAACTCCTCTGTTACAAAAGGATTTCAATTTTTTAAACATATTTGAACTCAAGACTTTTTCTGCATTCAATATGCACCATTCAAAGCCACATCATCACTTCAAACCTTTTCTGGCTTCATTTGCTATTTTTCATCCATTTCATGATTTATTTTGAGCTAAGATGACCCTGAGATTGAAAAGCACTGCAAATGAACTCTGAAATGGTTGAAAATTGGCATGGTATCATAATTTCACCCACGTAGCATGTGCTTAAAAGTTGAGAGGGTTACGGCAAAAACTGGATGCACTTCATGTACGAACTGGACAATCTCTTTCGAAGTGTCAGTGTTTTGGACGAAAACTCTTCTGTTACAAAAGGATTTCAATTTTTAAACATATTTGAACTCAAGAATTTTTCTGCATTCAATATGCACCATTCAAAGCAACATCATCACTTTTCAAACCTTTTCTGACTTCATTTGCTATTTTTCATGCATTTCATGATTTATTTTGAGCTAAGATGACCCTGAGATTGAAAAGCACTGCAAATGAACTCTGAAATCGTTGAAAATTGGCATGGTATCATACGTTCACCCACGTAGCATGTGCTAAAAAGTTGAGAGGGTTACGGCAAAAACTGGATGCACTTCGTGTACGAACAGGACAATCTCTTTCGAAGTGTCAGGGTTTTGGACGAAAACTCTTCTGTTACAAAAGGATTCCAATTTTTTAAACATATTTGAACTCAAGACTTTTTCTGAATTCAATATGCACCATTCAAAGCCACATCATCACTTTTCAACCCTTTTCTGGCTTCATTTGCTATTTTTCATGCATTTCATGATTTATTTTGAGTTAAGATGACCCTGAGATTGAAAAGCACTGTAAATGAACTCTGAAATGGTTGAAAATTGGCATGGTATCATAATTTCACCCACGTAGCATGTGCTAAAAAGTTGAGTGGGTTACTGCAAAAACTGGATGCACTTCGTGTACGAACTGGACAATCTCTTTCGAAGTGTCAGGGTTTTGGACGAAAACTCCTCTGTTACAAAAGGATTTCAATTTTTTAAACATATTTGAACTCAAGACTTTTTCTGCATTCAATATGCACCATTCAAAGCCGCATCATCACTTCAAACCTTTTCTGACTTCATTTGCTATTTTTCATGCATTTCATGATTTATTTTGAGCTAAGATGACCCTGAGATTGAAAAGCACTGCAAATGAACTCTGAAATGGTTGAAAATTGGCATGGTATCATAATTTCACCGACGTAGCATGTGCTAAAAAGTTGAGAGGGTTACGGCAAAAACTGGATGCACTTCGTGTACGAACTGGACAATCTTTTTCTAAGTGTCAGGGTTTTGGACGAAAACTCCTCTGTTACAAAAGGATTTCAATTTTTTAAACATATTTGAACTCAAGACTTTTTCTGCATTCAATATGCACCATTCAAAGCCACATCATCACTTCAAACCTTTTCTGGCTTCATTTGCTATTTTTCATCCATTTCATGATTTATTTTGAGCTAAGATGACCCTGAGATTGAAAAGCACTGCAAATGAACTCTGAAATGGTTGAAAATTGGCATGGTATCATAATTTCACCCACGTAGCATGTGCTTAAAAGTTGAGAGGGTTACGGCAAAAACTGGATGCACTTCGTGTACGAACTGGACAATCTCTTTCGAAATGTCAGGGTTTTGGACGAAAACTCTTCTGTTACAAAAGGATTTCAATTTTTTAAACATATTTGAACTCAAGACTTTTTCTGCATTCAATATGCACCATTCAAAGCCACATCATCACTTATTTGCTATTTTTCATGCATTTCATGATTTATTTTGAGCTAAGATGACCCTGAGATTCAAAAGCACTGCAAATGAACTCTGAAATGGTTGAAAATTGGCATGCTATCATAATTTCACCCACGTAGCATGTGCTAAAAAGTTGAGTGGGTTACGGCAAAAATTGGATGCACTTCGTGTACGAACTAGACAATCTCTTTCGAAGTGTCAGGGTTTTGGACGAAAACTCTTCTGTTACAAAAGGATTTCAATTTTTTAAACATATTTGAACTCAAGACTTTTTCTGCATTCAATATGCACCATTCAAAGGCACATCATCACTTTTCAGCCCTTTTCTGACTTTATTTGCTATTTTTCATGCATTTCATGATTTATTTTGAGCTAAGATGACCCTGAGATTGAAAAGCACTGCAAATGAACTCTGAAATGGTTGAAAATTGGCATGCTATCATAATTTCACCCACGTAGCATGTGCTAAAAAGTTGAGAGGGTTACGGCAAAAATTGGATGCACTTCGTGTACGAACTGGACAATCTTTTTCTAAGTGTCAGGGTTTTGGACGAAAACTCCTCTGTTACAAAAGGATTTCAATTTTTTAAACATATTTGAACTCAAGACTTTTTCTGCAATCAATATGCACCTTTCAAAGCCACATTATCACTTTTGAAACCTTTTCTGACTTCATTTGCCATTTTTCATAAATTTCATGATTTATTGTGACCTAAGATGACTCTGAGATTGAAAAGCACTGCAAATGAACTCTGAAATGGTTGAAAATTGGCATGGTATCATAATTTCACCGACGTAGCATGTGCTAAAAGGTTGAGAGGGTTACGGCAAAAACTGGATGCACTTCGTGTACGAACTGGACAATCATTTTCTAAGTGTCAGGGTTTTGGACGAAAACTCCTCTGTTACAAAAGGATTTCAATTTTTTAAACATATTTGAACTCAAGACTTTTTCTGCATTCAATATGCACCATTCAAAGCCACATCATCACTTCAAACCTTTTCTGGCTTCATTTGCTATTTTTCATGCATTTCATGATTTATTTTTAGCTAAGATGACCCTGAGATTGAAAAGCACTGCAAATGAACTCTGAAATGGTTGAAAATTGGCATGGTATCATAATTTCACCCACGTAGCATGTGCTAAAAAGTTGAGAGGGTTACGGCAAAAACTGGATGCACTTCGTGTACGAACTGGACAATCTCTTTCGAAGTGTCAGTGTTTTGGACGAAAACTCTTCTGTTACAAAAGGATTTCAATTTTTTAAAAATATTTGAACTCAAGACTTTTTCTGCATTCAATATGCACCATTCAAAGCCGCATCATCACTTTTCAAACCTTTTCTGACTTCATTTGCTATTTTTCATGCATTTCCTGATTTATTTTGAGCTAAGATGACCCTGAGATTGAAAAGCACTGCAAATGAACTCTGAAATGGTTGAAAATTGGCATGGTATCATAATTTCACCCACGTAGCATGTGCTAAAAAGTTGAGAGGGTTACGGCAAAAACTGGATGCACTTCGTGTACGAACTGGACAATCTCTTTCGAAGTGTCAGGGTTTTGGACGAAAACTCTTCTGATACAAAAGGATTTCAATTTTTTAAACATATTTGAACTCAAGACTTTTTCTGCATTCAATATGCACCATTCAAAGCCACATCATCACTTTTCAACCCTTTTCTGACTTTATTTGCTATTTTTCATGCATTTCATGATTTATTTTGAGCTAAGATGACCCTGAGATTGAAAAGCACTGCAAATGAACTCTGAAATGGTTGAAAATTGGCATGGTATCATAATTTCACCCACGTAGCATGTGCTAAAAAGTTGAGAGGGTTACGGAAAAAATTGGATGCACTTCGTGTACGAACTGGACAATCTCTTTCGAAGTGTCAGTGTTTTGGACGAAAACTCTTCTGTTACAAAAGGATTTCAATTTTTTAAAAATATTTGAACTCAAGACTTTTTCTGCATTCAATATGCACCATTCAAAGCCGCATTATCACTTTTCAAACCTTTTCTGACTTCATTTGCTATTTTTCATGCATTTCATGATTTATTTTGAGCTAAGATGACTCTGAGATTGAAAAGCACGACAAATGAACTCTGAAATGATTGAAAATTGGCATGGTATCATAATTTCACCGACGTAGCATGTGCTAAAAAGTTGAGAGGGTTACGGCAAAAACTGGATGCACTTCGTGTACGAACTGGACAATCTTTTTCTAAGTGTCAGGGTTTTGGACGAAAACTCCTCTGTTACAAAAGGATTTCAAATTTTTAAACATATTTGAACTCAAGACTTTTTCTGCATTCAATATGCACCATTCAAAGCCACATCATCACTTCAAACCTTTTCTGGCTTCATTTGCTATTTTTCATGCATTTCATGATTTATTTTTAGCTAAGATGACCCTGAGATTGAAAAGCACTGCAAATGAACTCTGAAATGGTTGAAAATTGGCATGGTATCATATTTTCACCCACGTAGCATGTGCTAAAAAGTTGAGAGGGTTACGGCAAAAACTGGATGCACTTCGTGTACGAACTGGACAATCTCTTTCGAAGTGTCAGGGTTTCGGACGAAAACTCTTCTGATACAAAAGGATTTCAATTTTTTAAACATATTTGAACTCAAGACTTTTTCTGCGTTCAATATGCACCATTCAAAGCCACATCATCACTTTTCATACCTTTTCTGACTTCATTTGCTATTTTTCATGCATTTCATGATTTATTTTGAGCTAAGATGACCCTGAGATTGAAAAGCACTGCAAATGAACTCTGAAATGGTTGAAAATTGGCATGGTATCATAATTTCACCCACGTAGCATGTGCTAAAAAGTTGAGAGGGTTACGGCAAAAATTGGATGCACTTCGTGTACGAACTGGACAATCTCTTTCGAAGTGTCAGGGTTTTGGACGAAAACTCTTCTGTTGCAAAAGGATTTCAATTTTTTAAACATATTTGAACTCAAGACTTTTTCTGCATTCAATATGCACGTTTCAAAGCCACATTATCACTTTTGAAACCTTTTCTGACTTCATTTGCTATTTTTCATGAATTTCATGATTTATTGTGACCTAAGATGACTCTGAGATTGAAAAGCACTGCAAATGAACTCTGAAATGGTTGAAAATTGGCATGGTATCATAATTTCACCGACGTAGCATGTGCTAAAAAGTTGAGAGGGTTACGGCAAAAACTGGATGCACTTCCTGTACGAACTGGACAATCTTTTTCTAAGTGTCAGGGTTTTGGACGAAAACTCCTCTGTTACAAAAGGATTTCAATTTTTTAAACATATTTGAACTCAAGACTTTTTCTGCATTCAATATGCACCATTCAAAGCCACATCATCACTTCAAACCTTTTCTGGCTTCATTTGCTATTTTTCATGCATTTCATGATTTATTTTGAGCTAAGATGACCCTGAGATTGAAAAGCACTGCAAATGAACTCTGAAATGGTTGAAAATTGGCATGGATCATAATTTCACCCACGTAGCATGTGCTAAAAAGTTGAGAGGGTTACGGCAAAAACTGGATGCACTTCGTGTACGAACTGGACAATCTCTTTCGAAGTGTCAGTGTTTTGGACGAAAACTCTTCTGTTACAAAAGGATTTCAATTTTTTAAACATATTTGAACTCAAGACTTTTTCTGCATTCAATATGCACCATTCAAAGCCGCATTATCACTTTTCAAACCTTTTCTGACTTCATTTGCTATTTTTCATGCATTTCTTGATTTATTTTGAGCTAAGATGACCCTGAGATTGAAAAGCACTGCAAATGAACTCTGAAATGGTTGAAAATTGGCATGGTATCATAATTTCGCCCACGTAGCATGTGCTAAAAAGTTGAGAGGGTTACGGCAAAAACTGGATGCACTTCGTGTACGAACTGGACAATCTCTTTCGAAGTGTCAGGGTTTTGGACGAAAACTCTTCTGTTACAAAAGGATTTCAATTTTTTAAACATATTTGAACTCAAGACTTTTTCTGCATTCAATATGCACCATTCAAAGCCACAGCATCACTTTTCAACCCTTTTCTGACTTTATGTGCTATTTTTCATGCATTTCATGATTTATTTTGAGCTAAGATGACCCTGAGATTGAAAAGCACTGCAAATGAACTCTGAAATGGTGAAAATTGGCATGGTATCATAATTTCACCCACGTAGCATGTGCTAAAAAGTTGAGAGGGTTACGGCAAAAATTGGATGCACTTCGTGTACGAACTGGACAATCTCTTTCGAAGTGTCAGGGTTTTGGACAAAAACTCTTCTGTTACAAAAGGATTTCAATTTTTTAAACATGTTTGAACTCAAGACTTTTTCTGCATTCAATATGCACCTTTCAAAGCCACATTATCACTTTTGAAACCTTTTCTAACTTCATTTGCTATTTTTCATGAATTTAATGATTTATTTTGACCTAAGATGACTCTGAGATTGAAAAGCACTGCAAATGAACTCTGAAATGGTTGAAAATTGGCATGGTATCATAATTTCACCCACGTAGCATGTGCTAAAAAGTTGAGAGGGTTACGGCAAAAACTGGATGCACTTCGTGCACGAACTGGACAATCTCTTTCGAAGTGTCAGGGTTTTGGACGAAAACTCTTCTGTTACAAAAGGATTTCAATTTTTTAAACATATTTGAACTCAAGACTTTTTCTGCATTCAATATGCACGTTTCAAAGCCACATTATCACTTTTGAAACCTTTTCTGACTTCATTTGCTATTTTTAATGAATTTCATGATTTATTGTGACCTAAGATGACTCTGAGATTGAAAAGCACTGCAAATGAACTCTGAAATGGTTGAAAATTGGCATGGTATCATAATTTCACCGACGTAGCATGTGCTAAAAAGTTGAGAGGGTTACGGCAAAAACTGGATGCACTTCGTGTACGAACTGGACAATCTTTTTCTAAGTGTCAGGGTTTTGGACGAAAACTCCTCTGTTACAAAAGGATTTCAATTTTTTAAACATATTTGAACTCAAGACTTTTTCTGCATTCAAGATGCACCATTCAAAGCCACATCATCACTTTTCAACCCTTTTCTGACTTCATTTGCTATTTTTCATGCATTTCATGATTTATTTTAAGCTAAGATGACCCTGAGATTGAAAAGCACTCCAAATGAACTCTGAAATGGTTGAAAATTGGCATGGTATCATAATTTCACCCACGTAGCATGTGCTAAAAAGTTGAGTGGGTTACGGCAAAAACTGGATGCACTTCGTGTACGAACTGGACAATCTCTTTCGAAGTGTCAGGGTTTTGGACAAAAACTCTTCTGTTACAAAAGGATTTCAATTTTTTAAACTTATTTGAACTCAAGACTTTTTCGGCGTTCAATATGCACCATTCAAAGCCACATCATCACTTTTCACTCCTTTTCTGACTTCATTTGCTATTTTTCATGTATTTCATGATTTATTTTGACCTAAGATGACCCTGAGATTGAAAAGCACTGCAAATGAACTCTGAAATGGTTGAAAATTGGCATGGTATCATAATATCACCCACGTAGCATGTGCTAAAAAGTTGAGAGGGTTACGGCAAAAATTGGATGCATTCGTGTACGAACTGGACAATCGCTTTCGAAATATCAGGGTGTTGGACGAAAACTCTTCTGTTACAAAAGGAATTCAATTTTTTAAACATATTTGAACTCAAGACTTTTTCTGCATTCAATATGCACCATTCAAAGCCACATCATCACTTTTCAACCCTTTTCTGACTTTATTTGCTATTTTTCATGCATTTCATGATTTATTTTGAGCTAAGATGACCCTGAGATTGAAAAGCACTGCAAATGAACTCTGAAATGGTTAAAAATTGGCATGGTATCATAATTTCACCCACGTAGCATGTGCTAAAAAGTTGAGAGGGTTACGGCAAAAACTGGATGCACTTCGTGTACGAACTGGACAATCTCTTTCGAAGTGTCAGGGTTTTGGACGAAAACTCTTCTGTTACAAAAGGATTTCAATTTTTTAAACATATTTGAACTCAATACATTTTCTGCATTCAATATGCACCATTCAAAGCCACATCATCACTTTTCAACCCTTTTCTGACTTCATTTGCTATTTTTCATGCATTTCATGATTTATTTTAAGCTAAGATGACCCTGAGATTGAAAAGCACTGCAAATGAACTCTGAAATGGTTGAAAATTGGCATGGTATCATAATTTCACCCACGTAGCATGTGCTAAAAAGTTGAGTGGGTTACGGCAAAAACTGGATGCACTTCGTGTACGAACTGGACAATCTCTTTCGAAGTGTCAGGGTTTTGGACAAAAACTCTTCTGTTACAAAAGGATTTCTTTTTTTTAAACTTATTTGAACTCAAGACTTTTTCGGCGTTCAATATGCACCATTCAAAGCCACATCATCACTTTTCACTCCTTTTCTGGCTTCATTTGCTATTTTTCATGCATTTCATGATTTATTTTGAGCTAAGATGACCCTGAGATTGAAAAGCACTGCAAATGAACTCTGAAATGGTTGAAAATTGGCATGGTATCATAATTTTACCCACGTAGCATGTGCTAAAAAGTTGAGAGGGTTACGGCAAAAACTGGATGCACTTCGTGTACGAACTGGACAATCTCTTTCGAAGTGTCAGTGTTTTGGACGAAAACTCTTCTGTTACAAAAGGATTTCAATTTTTAAACATATTTGAACTCAAGAATTTTTCTGCATTCAATATGCACCATTCAAAGCAACATCATCACTTTTCAACCCTTTTCTGGCTTCATTTGCTATTTTTCATGCATTTCATGATTTATTTTGAGTTAAGATGACCCTGAGATTGAAAAGCACTGTAAATGAACTCTGAAATGGTTGAAAATTGGCATGGTATCATAATTTCACCCACGTAGCATGTGCTAAAAAGTTGAGTGGGTTACTGCAAAAACTGGATGCACTTCGTGTACGAACTGGACAATCTCTTTCGAAGTGTCAGGGTTTTGGACGAAAACTCCTCTGTTACAAAAGGATTTCAATTTTTTAAACATATTTGAACTCAAGACTTTTTCTGCATTCAATATGCACCATTCAAAGCCACATCATCACTTTTCAACCCTTTTCTGACTTTATTTGCTATTTTTCATGCATTTCATGATTTATTTTGAGCTAAGATGACCCTGAGATTGAAAAGCACTGCAAATGAACTCTGAAATGGTTAAAAATTGGCATGGTATCATAATTTCACCCACGTAGCATGTGCTAAAAAGTTGAGAGGGTTACGGCAAAAACTGGATGCACTTCGTGTACGAACTGGACAATCTCTTTCGAAGTGTCAGGGTTTTGGACGAAAACTCTTCTGTTACAAAAGGATTTCAATTTTTTAAACATATTTGAACTCAATACATTTTCTGCATTCAAGATGCACCATTCAAAGCCACATCATCACTTTTCAACCCTTTTCTGACTTCATTTGCTATTTTTCATGCATTTCATGATTTATTTTAAGCTAAGATGACCCTGAGATTGAAAAGCACTGCAAATGAACTCTGAAATGGTTGAAAATTGGCATGGTATCATAATTTCACCCACGTAGCATGTGCTAAAAAGTTGAGTGGGTTACGGCAAAAACTGGATGCACTTCGTGTACGAACTGGACAATCTCTTTCGAAGTGTCAGGGTTTTGGACAAAAACTCTTCTGTTACAAAAGGATTTCAATTTTTTAAACTTATTTGAACTCAAGACTTTTTCGGCGTTCAATATGCACCATTCAAAGCCACATCATCACTTTTCACTCCTTTTCTGACTTCATTTGCTATTTTTCATGTATTTCATGATTTATTTTGACCTAAGATGACCCTGAGATTGAAAAGCACTGCAAATGAACTCTGAAATGGTTGAAAATTGGCATGGTATCATAATATCACCCACGTAGCATGTGCTAAAAAGTTGAGAGGGTTACGGCAAAAATTGGATGCATTCGTGTACGAACTGGACAATCGCTTTCGAAATATCAGGGTGTTGGACGAAAACTCTTCTGTTACAAAAGGATTTCAAATTTTTAAACATATTTGAACTCAAGACTTTTTCTGCATTCAATATGCACCTTTCAAAGCCACATTATCACTTTTGAAACCTTTTCTGACTTCATTTGCTATTTTTCTTGAATTTCATCATTTATTTTGACCTAAGATGACTCTGAGATTGAAAAGCACTACAAATGAACTCTGAAATGGTTGAAAATTGGCATGGTATCATAATTTCACCTACGTAGCATGTGCTAAAAAGTTGAGAGGATTACGGCAAAAACTGGATGCACTTCGTGTACGAACTGGACAATCTCTTTCGAAGTGTCAGGGTTTTGAACGAAAACTCTTCTGTTACAAAAGGATTTCAATTTTTTAAACATATTTGAACTAAAGACTTTTTCTGCATTCAATATGCACCATTCAAAGCCACATCATCACTTCAAACCTTTTCTGGCTTCATTTGCTATTTTTCATGCATTTCATGATTTATTTTGAGCTAAGATGACCCTGAGATTGAAAAGCACTGCAAATGAACTCTGAAATGGTTGAAAATTGGCATGGTATCATAATTTCACCCACGTAGCATGTGCTAAAAAGTTGAGAGGGTTACGGCAAAAACTGGATGCACTTCGTGTACGAACTGGACAATCTCTTTCGAAGTGTCAGTGTTTTGGACGAAAACTATTCTGTTACAAAAGGATTTCAATTTTTAAACATATTTGAACTCAAGAATTTTTCTGCATTCAATATGCACCATTCAAAGCAACATCATCACTTTTCAAACCTTTTCTGACTTCATTTGCTATTTTTCATGCATTTCATGATTTATTTTGAGCTAAGATGACCCTGAGATTGAAAAGCACTGCAAATGAACTCTGAAATGGTTGAAAATTGGCATGGTATCATACGTTCACCCACGTAGCATGTGCTAAAAAGTTGAGAGGGTTACGGCAAAAACTGGATGCACTTCGTGTACGAACAGGACAATCTCTTTCGAAGTGTCAGGGTTTTGGACGAAAACTCTTCTGTTACAAAAGGATTCCAATTTTTTAAACATATTTGAACTCAAGACTTTTTCTGAATTCAATATGCACCATTCAAAGCCACATCATCACTTTTCAACCCTTTTCTGGCTTCATTTGCTATTTTTCATGCATTTCATGATTTATTTTGAGTTAAGATGACCCTGAGATTGAAAAGCACTGTAAATGAACTCTGAAATGGTTGAAAATTGGCATGGTATCATAATTTCACCCACGTAGCATGTGCTAAAAAGTTGAGTGGGTTACTGCAAAAACTGGATGCACTTCGTGTACGAACTGGACAATCTCTTTCGAAGTGTCAGGGTTTTGGACGAAAACTCTTCTGTTACAAAAGGATTTCAATTTTTTAAACATATTTGAACTCAAGACTTTTTCTGCATTCAATATGCACCATTCAAAGCCGCATTATCACTTTTCAAACCTTTTCTGACTTCATTTGCTATTTTTCATGCATTTCATGATTTATTTTGAGCTAAGATGACCCTGAGATTGAAAAGCACTGCAAATGAACTCTGAAATGGTTGAAAATTGGCATGGTATCATAATTTCACCCACGTAGCATGTGCTAAAAAGTTGAGAGGGTTACGGCAAAAACTGGATGCACTTCGTGTACGAACTGGACAATCTTTTTCTAAGTGTCAGGGTTTTGGACGAAAACTCCTCTGTTACAAAAGGATTTCAATTTTTTAAACATATTTGAACTCAAGACTTTTTCTGCATTCAATATGCACCATTCAAAGCCACATCATCACTTCAAACCTTTTCTGGCTTCATTTGCTATTTTTCATCCATTTCATGATTTATTTTGAGCTAAGATGACCCTGAGATTGAAAAGCACTGCAAATGAACTCTGAAATGGTTGAAAATTGGCATGGTATCATAATTTCACCCACGTAGCATGTGCTTAAAAGTTGAGAGGGTTACGGCAAAAACTGGATGCACTTCATGTACGAACTGGACAATCTCTTTCGAAGTGTCAGTGTTTTGGACGAAAACTCTTCTGTTACAAAAGGATTTCAATTTTTAAACATATTTGAACTCAAGAATTTTTCTGCATTCAATATGCACCATTCAAAGCAACATCATCACTTTTCAAACCTTTTCTGACTTCATTTGCTATTTTTCATGCATTTCATGATTTATTTTGAGCTAAGATGACCCTGAGATTGAAAAGCACTGCAAATGAACTCTGAAATCGTTGAAAATTGGCATGGTATCATACGTTCACCCACGTAGCATGTGCTAAAAAGTTGAGAGGGTTACGGCAAAAACTGGATGCACTTCGTGTACGAACAGGACAATCTCTTTCGAAGTGTCAGGGTTTTGGACGAAAACTCTTCTGTTACAAAAGGATTCCAATTTTTTAAACATATTTGAACTCAAGACTTTTTCTGAATTCAATATGCACCATTCAAAGCCACATCATCACTTTTCAACCCTTTTCTGGCTTCATTTGCTATTTTTCATGCATTTCATGATTTATTTTGAGTTAAGATGACCCTGAGATTGAAAAGCACTGTAAATGAACTCTGAAATGGTTGAAAATTGGCATGGTATCATAATTTCACCCACGTAGCATGTGCTAAAAAGTTGAGTGGGTTACTGCAAAAACTGGATGCACTTCGTGTACGAACTGGACAATCTCTTTCGAAGTGTCAGGGTTTTGGACGAAAACTCCTCTGTTACAAAAGGATTTCAATTTTTTAAACATATTTGAACTCAAGACTTTTTCTGCATTCAATATGCACCATTCAAACCCGCATCATCACTTCAAACCTTTTCTGACTTCATTTGCTATTTTTCATGCATTTCATGATTTATTTTGAGCTAAGATGACCCTGAGATTGAAAAGCACTGCAAATGAACTCTGAAATGGTTGAAAATTGGCATGGTATCATAATTTCACCGACGTAGCATGTGCTAAAAAGTTGAGAGGGTTACGGCAAAAACTGGATGCACTTCGTGTACGAACTGGACAATCTTTTTCTAAGTGTCAGGGTTTTGGACGAAAACTCCTCTGTTACAAAAGGATTTCAATTTTTTAAACATATTTGAACTCAAGACTTTTTCTGCATTCAATATGCACCATTCAAAGCCACATCATCACTTCAAACCTTTTCTGGCTTCATTTGCTATTTTTCATCCATTTCATGATTTATTTTGAGCTAAGATGACCCTGAGATTGAAAAGCACTGCAAATGAACTCTGAAATGGTTGAAAATTGGCATGGTATCATAATTTCACCCACGTAGCATGTGCTTAAAAGTTGAGAGGGTTACGGCAAAAACTGGATGCACTTCGTGTACGAACTGGACAATCTCTTTCGAAATGTCAGGGTTTTGGACGAAAACTCTTCTGTTACAAAAGGATTTCAATTTTTTAAACATATTTGAACTCAAGACTTTTTCTGCATTCAATATGCACCATTCAAAGCCACATCATCACTTATTTGCTATTTTTCATGCATTTCATGATTTATTTTGAGCTAAGATGACACTGAGATTCAAAAGCACTGCAAATGAACTCTGAAATGGTTGAAAATTGGCATGCTATCATAATTTCACCCACGTAGCATGTGCTAAAAAGTTGAGAGGGTTACGGCAAAAATTGGATGCACTTCGTGTACGAACTAGACAATCTCTTTCGAAGTGTCAGGGTTTTGGACGAAAACTCTTCTGTTACAAAAGGATTTCAATTTTTTAAACATATTTGAACTCAAGACTTTTTCTGCATTCAATATGCACCATTCAAAGGCACATCATCACTTTTCAGCCCTTTTCTGACTTTATTTGCTATTTTTCATGCATTTCATGATTTATTTTGAGCTAAGATGACCCTGAGATTGAAAAGCACTGCAAATGAACTCTGAAATGGTTGAAAATTGGCATGCTATCATAATTTCACCCACGTAGCATGTGCTAAAAAGTTGAGAGGGTTACGGCAAAAATTGGATGCACTTCGTGTACGAACTGGACAATCTTTTTCTAAGTGTCAGGGTTTTGGACGAAAACTCCTCTGTTACAAAAGGATTTCAATTTTTTAAACATATTTGAACTCAAGACTTTTTCTGCAATCAATATGCACCTTTCAAAGCCACATTATCACTTTTGAAACCTTTTCTGACTTCATTTGCCATTTTTCATAAATTTCATGATTTATTGTGACCTAAGATGACTCTGAGATTGAAAAGCACTGCAAATGAACTCTGAAATGGTTGAAAATTGGCATGGTATCATAATTTCACCGACGTAGCATGTGCTAAAAGGTTGAGAGGGTTACGGCAAAAACTGGATGCACTTCGTGTACGAACTGGACAATCATTTTCTAAGTGTCAGGGTTTTGGACGAAAACTCCTCTGTTACAAAAGGATTTCAATTTTTTAAACATATTTGAACTCAAGACTTTTTCTGCATTCAATATGCACCATTCAAAGCCACATCATCACTTCAAACCTTTTCTGGCTTCATTTGCTATTTTTCATGCATTTCATGATTTATTTTTAGCTAAGATGACCCTGAGATTGAAAAGCACTGCAAATGAACTCTGAAATGGTTGAAAATTGGCATGGTATCATAATTTCACCCACGTAGCATGTGCTAAAAAGTTGAGAGGGTTACGGCAAAAACTGGATGCACTTCGTGTACGAACTGGACAATCTCTTTCGAAGTGTCAGTGTTTTGGACGAAAACTCTTCTGTTACAAAAGGATTTCAATTTTTTAAAAATATTTGAACTCAAGACTTTTTCTGCATTCAATATGCACCATTCAAAGCCGCATCATCACTTTTCAAACCTTTTCTGACTTCATTTGCTATTTTTCATGCATTTCCTGATTTATTTTGAGCTAAGATGACCCTGAGATTGAAAAGCACTGCAAATGAACTCTGAAATGGTTGAAAATTGGCATGGTATCATAATTTCACCCACGTAGCATGTGCTAAAAAGTTGAGAGGGTTACGGCAAAAACTGGATGCACTTCGTGTACGAACTGGACAATCTCTTTCGAAGTGTCAGGGTTTTGGACGAAAACTCTTCTGATACAAAAGGATTTCAATTTTTTAAACATATTTGAACTCAAGACTTTTTCTGCATTCAATATGCACCATTCAAAGCCACATCATCACTTTTCAACCCTTTTCTGACTTTATTTGCTATTTTTCATGCATTTCATGATTTATTTTGAGCTAAGATGACCCTGAGATTGAAAAGCACTGCAAATGAACTCTGAAATGGTTGAAAATTGGCATGGTATCATAATTTCACCCACGTAGCATGTGCTAAAAAGTTGAGAGGGTTACGGAAAAAATTGGATGCACTTCGTGTACGAACTGGACAATCTCTTTCGAAGTGTCAGTGTTTTGGACGAAAACTCTTCTGTTACAAAAGGATTTCAATTTTTTAAAAATATTTGAACTCAAGACTTTTTCTGCATTCAATATGCACCATTCAAAGCCGCATTATCACTTTTCAAACCTTTTCTGACTTCATTTGCTATTTTTCATGCATTTCATGATTTATTTTGAGCTAAGATGACTCTGAGATTGAAAAGCACGACAAATGAACTCTGAAATGATTGAAAATTGGCATGGTATCATAATTTCACCGACGTAGCATGTGCTAAAAAGTTGAGAGGGTTACGGCAAAAACTGGATGCACTTCGTGTACGAACTGGACAATCTTTTTCTAAGTGTCAGGGTTTTGGACGAAAACTCCTCTGTTACAAAAGGATTTCAATTTTTTAAACATATTTGAACTCAAGACTTTTTCTGCATTCAATATGCACCATTCAAAGCCACATCATCACTTCAAACCTTTTCTGGCTTCATTTGCTATTTTTCATGCATTTCATGATTTATTTTGAGCTAAGATGACCCTGAGATTGAAAAGCACTGCAAATGAACTCTGAAATGGTTGAAAATTGGCATGGATCATAATTTCACCCACGTAGCATGTGCTAAAAAGTTGAGAGGGTTACGGCAAAAACTGGATGCACTTCGTGTACGAACTGGACAATCTCTTTCGAAGTGTCAATGTTTTGGACGAAAACTCTTCTGTTACAAAAGGATTTCAATTTTTTAAACATATTTGAACTCAAGACTTTTTCTGCATTCAATATGCACCATTCAAAGCCGCATTATCACTTTTCAAACCTTTTCTGACTTCATTTGCTATTTTTCATGCATTTCTTGATTTATTTTGAGCTAAGATGACCCTGAGATTGAAAAGCACTGCAAATGAACTCTGAAATGGTTGAAAATTGGCATGGTATCATAATTTCGCCCACGTAGCATGTGCTAAAAAGTTGAGAGGGTTACGGCAAAAACTGGATGCACTTCGTGTACGAACTGGACAATCTCTTTCGAAGTGTCAGGGTTTTGGACGAAAACTCTTCTGTTACAAAAGGATTTCAATTTTTTAAACATATTTGAACTCAAGACTTTTTCTGCATTCAATATGCACCATTCAAAGCCACAGCATCACTTTTCAACCCTTTTCTGACTTTATGTGCTATTTTTCATGCATTTCATGATTTATTTTGAGCTAAGATGACCCTGAGATTGAAAAGCACTGCAAATGAACTCTGAAATGGTGAAAATTGGCATGGTATCATAATTTCACCCACGTAGCATGTGCTAAAAAGTTGAGAGGGTTACGGCAAAAATTGGATGCACTTCGTGTACGAACTGGACAATCTCTTTCGAAGTGTCAGGGTTTTGGACAAAAACTCTTCTGTTACAAAAGGATTTCAATTTTTTAAACATGTTTGAACTCAAGACTTTTTCTGCATTCAATATGCACCTTTCAAAGCCACATTATCACTTTTGAAACCTTTTCTAACTTCATTTGCTATTTTTCATGAATTTAATGATTTATTTTGACCTAAGATGACTCTGAGATTGAAAAGCACTGCAAATGAACTCTGAAATGGTTGAAAATTGGCATGGTATCATAATTTCACCCACGTAGCATGTGCTAAAAAGTTGAGAGGGTTACGGCAAAAACTGGATGCACTTCGTGTACGAACTGGACAATCTCTTTCGAAGTGTCAGGGTTTTGGACGAAAACTCTTCTGTTACAAAAGGATTTCAATTTTTTAAACATATTTGAACTCAAGACTTTTTCTGCATTCAATATGCACGTTTCAAAGCCACATTATCACTTTTGAAACCTTTTCTGACTTCATTTGCTATTTTTAATGAATTTCATGATTTATTGTGACCTAAGATGACTCTGAGATTGAAAAGCACTGCAAATGAACTCTGAAATGGTTGAAAATTGGCATGGTATCATAATTTCACCCACGTAGCATGTGCTAAAAAGTTGAGAGGGTTACGGCAAAAACTGGATGCACTTCGTGTACGAACTGGACAATCTTTTTCTAAGTGTCAGGGTTTTGGACGAAAACTCCTCTGTTACAAAAGGATTTCAATTTTTTAAACATATTTGAACTCAAGACTTTTTCTGCATTCAATATGCACCATTCAATGCCACATCATCACTTCAAACCTTTTCTGGCTTCATTTGCTATTTTTCATGCATTTCATGATTTATTTTGAGCTAAGATGACCCTGAGATTGAAAAGCACTGCAAATGAACTCTGAAATGGTTGAAAATTGGCATGGATCATAATTTCACCCACGTAGCATGTGCTAAAAAGTTGAGAGGTTTACGGCAAAAACTGGATGCACTTCGTGTACGAACTGGACAATCTCTTTCGAAGTGTCAGTGTTTTGGACGAAAACTCTTCTGTTACAAAAGGATTTCAATTTTTTAAACATATTTGAACTCAAGACTTTTTCTGCATTCAATATGCACCATTCAAAGCCGCATTATCACTTTTCAAACCTTTTCTGACTTCATTTGCTATTTTTCATGCATTTCTTGATTTATTTTGAGCTAAGATGACCCTGAGATTGAAAAGCACTGCAAATGAACTCTGAAATGGTTGAAAATTGGCATGGTATCATAATTTCGCCCACGTAGCATGTGCTAAAAAGTTGAGAGGGTTACGGCAAAAACAGGATGCACTTCGTGTACGAACTGGACAATCTTTTTCTAAGTGTCAGGGTTTTGGACGAAAACTCCTCTGTTACAAAAGGATTTCAATTTTTTAAACATATTTGAACTCAAGACTTTTTCTGCATTCAATATGCACCATTCAATGCCACATCATCACTTCAAACCTTTTCTGGCTTCATTTGCTATTTTTCATGCATTTCATGATTTATTTTGAGCTAAGATGACCCTGAGATTGAAAAGCACTGCAAATGAACTCTGAAATGGTTGAAAATTGGCATGGATCATAATTTCACCCACGTAGCATGTGCTAAAAAGTTGAGAGGTTTACGGCAAAAACTGGATGCACTTCGTGTACGAACTGGACAATCTCTTTCGAAGTGTCAGTGTTTTGGACGAAAACTCTTCTGTTACAAAAGGATTTCAATTTTTTAAACATATTTGAACTCAAGACTTTTTCTGCATTCAATATGCACCATTCAAAGCCGCATTATCACTTTTCAAACCTTTTCTGACTTCATTTGCTATTTTTCATGAATTTCATGATTTATTGTGACCTAAGATGACTCTGAGATTGAAAAGCACTGCAAATGAACTCTGAAATGGTTGAAAATTGGCATGGTATCATAATTTCACCGACGTAGCATGTGCTAAAAAGTTGAGAGGGTTACGGCAAAAACTGGATGCACTTCGTGTACGAACTGGACAATCTTTTTCTAAGTGTCAGGGTTTTGGACGAAAACTCCTCTGTTACAAAAGGATTTCAATTTTTTAAACATATTTGAACTCAAGACTTTTTCTGCATTCAATATGCACCATTCAAAGCCGCATTATCACTTTTCAAACCTTTTCTGACTTCATTTGCTATTTTTCATGCATTTCTTGATTTATTTTGAGCTAAGATGACCGTGAGATTGAAAAGCACTGCAAATGAACTCTGAAATGGTTGAAAATTGGCATGGTATCATAATTTCGCCCACGTAGCATGTGCTAAAAAGTTGAGAGGGTTACGGCAAAAACAGGATGCACTTCGTGTACGAACTGGACAATCTTTTTCTAAGTGTCAGGGTTTTGGACGAAAACTCCTCTGTTACAAAAGGATTTCAATTTTTTAAACATATTTGAACTCAAGACTTTTTCTGCATTCAATATGCACCATTCAATGCCACATCATCACTTCAAACCTTTTCTGGCTTCATTTGCTATTTTTCATGCATTTCATGATTTATTTTGAGCTAAGATGACCCTGAGATTGAAAAGCACTGCAAATGAACTCTGAAATGGTTGAAAATTGGCATGGATCATAATTTCACCCACGTAGCATGTGCTAAAAAGTTGAGAGGTTTACGGCAAAAACTGGATGCACTTCGTGTACGAACTGGACAATCTCTTTCGAAGTGTCAGTGTTTTGGACGAAAACTCTTCTGTTACAAAAGGATTTCAATTTTTTAAACATATTTGAACTCAAGACTTTTTCTGCATTCAATATGCACCATTCAAAGCCGCATTATCACTTTTCAAACCTTTTCTGACTTCATTTGCTATTTTTCATGAATTTCATGATTTATTGTGACCTAAGATGACTCTGAGATTGAAAAGCACTGCAAATGAACTCTGAAATGGTTGAAAATTGGCATGGTATCATAATTTCACCGACGTAGCATGTGCTAAAAAGTTGAGAGGGTTACGGAAAAAACTGGATGCACTTCGTGTACGAACTGGACAATCTTTTTCTAAGTGTCAGGGTTTTGGACGAAAACTCCTCTGTTACAAAAGGATTTCAATTTTTTAAACATATTTGAACTCAAGACTTTTTCTGCATTCAATATGCACCATTCAAAGCCACATCATCACTTTTCAACCCTTTTCTGACTTGATTTGCTATTTTTCATGCATTTCATGATTTATTTTGAGCTAAGATGACCCTGAGATTGAAAAGCACTGCAAATGAACTCTGAAATGGTGAAAATTGGCATGGTATCATAATTTCACCCACGTAGCATGTGCTAAAAAGTTGAGAGGGTTACGGCAAAAATTGGATGCACTTCGTGTACGAACTGGACAATCTTTTTCTAAGTGTCAGGGTTTTGGACGAAAACTCCTCTGTTACAAAAGGATTTCAATTTTTTAAACATATTTGAACTCAAGACTTTTTCTGCATTCAATATGCACCATTCAATGCCACATCATCACTTCAAACCTTTTCTGGCTTCATTTGCTATTTTTCATGCATTTCATGATTTATTTTGAGCTAAGATGACCCTGAGATTGAAAAGCACTGCAAATGAACTCTGAAATGGTTGAAAATTGGCATGGATCACTTCACCCACGTAGCATGTGCTAAAAAGTTGAGAGGTTTACGGCAAAAACTGGATGCACTTCGTGTACGAACTGGACAATCTCTTTCGAAGTGTCAGTGTTTTGGACGAAAACTCTTCTGTTACAAAAGGATTTCAATTTTTTAAACATATTTGAACTCAAGACTTTTTCTGCATTCAATATGCACCATTCAAAGCCGCATTATCACTTTTCAAACCTTTTCTGACTTCATTTGCTATTTTTCATGCATTTCTTGATTTATTTTGAGCTAAGATGACCCTGAGATTGAAAAGCACTGCAAATGAACTCTGAAATGGTTGAAAATTGGCATGGTATCATAATTTCGCCCACGTAGCATGTGCTAAAAAGTTGAGAGGGTTACGGCAAAAACAGGATGCACTTCGTGTACGAACTGGACAATCTTTTTCTAAGTGTCAGGGTTTTGGACGAAAACTCCTCTGTTACAAAAGGATTTCAATTTTTTAAACATATTTGAACTCAAGACTTTTTCTGCATTCAATATGCACCATTCAATGCCACATCATCACTTCAAACCTTTTCTGGCTTCATTTGCTATTTTTCATGCATTTCATGATTTATTTTGAGCTAAGATGACCCTGAGATTGAAAAGCACTGCAAATGAACTCTGAAATGGTTGAAAATTGGCATGGATCATAATTTCACCCACGTAGCATGTGCTAAAAAGTTGAGAGGTTTACGGCAAAAACTGGATGCACTTCGTGTACGAACTGGACAATCTCTTTCGAAGTGTCAGTGTTTTGGACGAAAACTCTTCTGTTACAAAAGGATTTCAATTTTTTAAACATATTTGAACTCAAGACTTTTTCTGCATTCAATATGCACCATTCAAAGCCGCATTATCACTTTTCAAACCTTTTCTGACTTCATTTGCTATTTTTCATGAATTTCATGATTTATTGTGACCTAAGATGACTCTGAGATTGAAAAGCACTGCAAATGAACTCTGAAATGGTTGAAAATTGGCATGGTATCATAATTTCACCGACGTAGCATGTGCTAAAAAGTTGAGAGGGTTACGGCATAAACTGGATGCACTTCGTGTACGAACTGGACAATCTTTTTCTAAGTGTCAGGGTTTTGGACGAAAACTCCTCTGTTACAAAAGGATTTCAATTTTTTAAACATATTTGAACTCAAGACTTTTTCTGCATTCAATATGCACCATTCAAAGCCACATCATCACTTTTCAACCCTTTTCTGACTTGATTTGCTATTTTTCATGCATTTCATGATTTATTTTGAGCTAAGATGACCCTGAGATTGAAAAGCACTGCAAATGAACTCTGAAATGGTGAAAATTGGCATGGTATCATAATTTCACCCACGTAGCATGTGCTAAAAAGTTGAGAGGGTTACGGCAAAAATTGGATGCACTTCGTGTACGAACTGGACAATCTTTTTCTAAGTGTCAGGGTTTTGGACGAAAATTCCTCTGTTACAAAAGGATTTCAATTTTTTAAAAATATTTGAACTCAAGACTTTTTCTGCATTCAATATGCACCATTCAATGCCACATCATCACTTCAAACCTTTTCTGGCTTCATTTGCTATTTTTCATGCATTTCATGATTTATTTTGAGCTAAGATGACCCTGAGATTGAAAAGCACTGCAAATGAACTCTGAAATGGTTGAAAATTGGCATGGATCATAATTTCACCCACGTAGCATGTGCTAAAAAGTTGAGAGGTTTACGGCAAAAACTGGATGCACTTCGTGTACGAACTGGACAATCTCTTTCGAAGTGTCAGTGTTTTGGACGAAAACTCTTCTGTTACAAAAGGATTTCAATTTTTTAAACATATTTGAACTCAAGACTTTTTCTGCATTCAATATGCACCATTCAAAGCCGCATTATCACTTTTCAAACCTTTTCTGACTTCATTTGCTATTTTTCATGCATTTCTTGATTTATTTTGAGCTAAGATGACCCTGAGATTGAAAAGCACTGCAAATGAACTCTGAAATGGTTGAAAATTGGCATGGTATCATAATTTCGCCCACGTAGCATGTGCTAAAAAGTTGAGAGGGTTACGGCAAAAACTGGATGCACTTCGTGTACGAACTGGACAATCTCTTTCGAAGTGTCAGGGTTTTGGACGAAAACTCTTCTGTTACAAAAGGATTTCAATTTTTTAAACATATTTGAACTCAAGACTTTTTCTGCATTCAATATGCACCATTCAAAGCCACATCATCACTTTTCAACCCTTTTCTGACTTGATTTGCTATTTTTCACGCATTTCATGATTTATTTTGAGCTAAGATGACCCTGAGATTGAAAAGCACTGCAAATGAACTCTGAAATGGTGAAAATTGGCATGGTATCATAATTTCACCCACGTAGCATGTGCTAAAAAGTTGAGAGGGTTACGGCAAAAATTGGATGCACTTCGTGTACGAACTGGACAATCTCTTTCGAAGTGTCAGGGTTTTGGACGAAAACTCTTCTGTTACAAAAGGATTTCAATTTTTTAAACATATTTGAACTCAAGACTTTTTCTGTATTCAATATGCACCTTTCAAAGCCACATTATCACTTTTGAAACCTTTTCTAACTTCATTTGCTATTTTTCATGAATTTAATGATTTATCTTGACCTAAGATGACTCTGAGATTGAAAAGCACTGCAAATGAACTCTGAAATGGTTGAAAATTGGCATGGTATCATAATTTCACCCACGTAGCATGTGCTAAAAAGTTGAGAGGGTTACGGCAAAAATTGGATGCACTTCGTGTACGAACTGGACAATCTCTTTCGAAGTGTCAGGGTTTTGGACGAAAACTCTTCTGTTACAAAAGGATTTCAATTTTTTAAACATATTTGAACTCAAGACTTTTTCTGTATTCAATATGCACCTTTCAAAGCCACATTATCACTTTTGAAACCTTTTCTAACTTCATTTGCTATTTTTCATGAATTTAATGATTTATCTTGACCTAAGATGACTCTGAGATTGAAAAGCACTGCAAATGAACTCTGAAATGGTTGAAAATTGGCATGGTATCATAATTTCACCCACGTAGCATGTGCTAAAAAGTTGAGAGGGTTACGGCAAAAACTGGATGCACTTCGTGTACGAACTGGACAATCTCTTTCGAAGTGTCAGGGTTTTGGACGAAAACTCTTCTGTTACAAAAGGATTTCAATTTTTAAACATATTTGAACTCAAGACTTTTTCTGCATTCAATATGCACCATTCAAAGCCACATCATCACTTTTCAAACCTTTTCTGACTTCATTTGCTATTTTTCATGCATTTCATGATTTATTTTGAGCTAAGATGACCCTGAGATTGAAAAGCACTGCAAATGAACTCTGAAATGGTTGAAAATTGGCATGGTATCATAATTTCACCCACGTAGCATGTGCTAAAAAGTTGAGAGGGTTACGGCAAAAACTGGATGCACTTCGTGTACGAACTGGACAATCTCTTTCGAAGTGTCAGGGTTTTGGACGTAAACTATTCTGTTACAAAAGGATTTCAATTTTTAAACATATTTGAACTCAAGACTTTTTCTGCACTCAATATGCACCATTCAAAGCCACATCATCACTTTTCAAACCTTTTCTGACTTCATTTGCTATTTTTCATGCATTTCATGATTTATTTTTAGCTAAGATGACCCTGAGTTTGAAAAGCACTGCAAATGAACTCTGAAATGGTTGAAAATTGGCATGGTATCATAATTTCAACCACGTAGCATGTGCTAAAAAGTTGAGAGGGTTACGGCAAAAACTGGATGCACATCGTGTACGAACTGGACAATCTCTTTCGAAGTGTCAGGGTTTTGGACGAAAACTCTTCTGTTACAAAAGGATTTCAATTTTTAAACATATTTGAACTCAAGACTTTTTCTGCACTCAATATGCACCATTCAAAGCCACATCATCACTTTTCAAACCTTTTCTGACTTCATTTGCTATTTTTCATGCATTTCATGATTTATTTTTAGCTAAGATGACCCTGAGATTGAAAAGCACTGCAAATGAACTCTGAAATGGTTGAAAATTGGCATGGTATCATAATTTCACCCACGTAGCATGTGCTAAAAAGTTGAGAGGGTTACGGCAAAAAGTGGATGCACTTCGTGTACGAACTGGACAATCTCTTTCAAAGTGTCAGGGTTTTGGACGAAAACTCTTCTGTTACAAAAGGATTTCAATTTTTTAAACATATTTGAACTCAAGACTTTTTCTGCATTCAATATGCACCTTTCAAAGCCACATTATCACTTTTGAAACCTTTTCTAACTTCATTTGCTATTTTTCATGAATTTAATGATTTATTTTGACCTAAGATGACTCTGAGATTGAAAAGCACTGCAAATGAACTCTGAAATGGTTGAAAATTGGCATGGTATCATAATTTCACCCACGTAGCATGTGCTAAAAAGTTGAGAGGGTTACGGCAAAAACTGGATGCACTTCGTGTACGAACTGGACAATCTCTTTCGAAGTGTCAGGGTTTTGGACGAAAACTCTTCTGTTACAAAAGGATTTCAATTTTTAAACATATTTGAACTCAAGACTTTTTCTGCATTCAATATGCACCATTCAAAGCCACATCATCACTTTTCAAACCTTTTCTGACTTCATTTGCTATTTTTCATCCATTTCATGATTTATTTTGAGCTAAGATGACCCTGAGATTGAAAAGCACTGCAAATGAACTCTGAAATGGTTGAAAATTGGCATGGTATCATAATTTCACCCACGTAGCATGTGCTAAAAAGTTGAGAGGGTTACGGCAAAAACTGGATGCACTTCGTGTACGAACTGGACAATCTCTTTCGAAGTGTCAGGGTTTTGGACGAAAACTCTTCTGTTACAAAAGGATTTCAATTTTTAAACATATTTGAACTCAAGACTTTTTCTGCACTCAATATGCACCATTCAAAGCCACATCATCACTTTTCAAACCTTTTCTGACTTCATTTGCTATTTTTCATGCATTTCATGATTTATTTTTAGCTAAGATGACCCTGAGATTGAAAAGCACTGCAAATGAACTCTGAAATGGTTAAAAATTGGCGTGGTATCATAATTTCACCCACGTAGCATGTGCTAAAAAGTTGAGAGGGTTACGGCAAAAACTGGATGCACTTCGTGTACGAACTGGACAATCTCTTTCGAAGTGTCAGGGTTTTGGACGAAAACTCTTCTGTTACAAAAGGATTTCAATTTTTTAAACATATTTGAACTCAAGGCATTTTCTGCATTCAATATGCACCATTCAAAGCCACATCATCAATTTAAAACCCTTTTCTGACTTCATTTGCTATTTTTCATGCATTTCATGATTTATTTTAAGCTAAGATGACCCTGAGATTGAAAAGCACTGCAAATGAACTCTGAAATGGATGAAAATTGGCATGGTATCATAATTTCACCCACGTAGCATGTGCTAAAAAGTTGAGTGGGTTACGGAAAAAACTGGATGCACTTCGTGTACGAACTGGACAATCTCTTTCGAAGTGTCACGGTTTTGGACGAAAACTCTTCTGTTACAAAAGGATTTCAATTTTTTCAACTTATTTGAACTCAAGACTTTTTCGGCGTTCAATATGCACCATTCAAAGCCACATCATCACTTTTCATACCTTTTCTGACTTCATTTGCTATTTTTCATGCATTTCATGATTTATTTTGACCTAAGATGACCCTGAGATTGAAAAGCACTGCAAATGAACTCTGAAATGCTTGAAAATTGGCATGGAATCATAATTTCACCCACGTAGCATGTGCTAAAAAGTTGAGAGGGTTACGGCAAAAACTGGATGCACTTCGTGTACGAACTGGACAATCTCTTTCGAAGTGTCAGGGTTTTGGACGAAAACTCTTCTGTTACAAAAGGATTTCAATTTTTTAAACATATTTGAGCTCAAGACTTTTTCTCCATTCAATATGCACCATTCAAAGCCACATCATCACTTCAAACCTTTTCTGGCTTCATTTGCTATTTTTCATGAATTTCATGATTTATTTTGACCTAAGATGACTCTGAGAATGAAAAGCACTGTAAATGAACTCTGAAATGGTTGATAATTGGCATGGTATCATAATTTCACCCACGTAGCATGTGCTAAAAAGTTGAGAGGGTTACGGCAAAAGCTGGATGCACTTCGTGTACGAACTGGACAATCTCATTCGAAGTGGGAGTGTTTTGGACGAAAACTCTTCTGTTACAAAAGGATTTCAATTTTTTAATCATATTTGAACTCAAGACTTTTTCTGCATTCAATATGCACCGTTCAAAGCCACATCATCACTTTTGAAACCTTTTCTGACTTCATTTGCTATTTTTCATGCATTTCATGATTTATTTTGACCTAAGATGACCCTGAGATTGAAAAGCACTGCAAATGAACTCTGAAATGGATGAAAATTGGCATGGTATCATAATTTCACCCACGTAGCATGTGCTAAAAAGTTGAGAGGGTTACGGCAAAAACTGGATGCACTTCGTGTACGAACTAGACAATCTCTTTCGAAGTGTCAGGGTTTTGGACGAAAACTCTTCTGTTACAAAAGGATTTCAATTTTTTAAACATATTTGAACTCAAGACTTTTTCTGCATTCAATATGCACCATTCAAAGCCACATCATCACTTTTCAAATCTTTTCTGACTTTATTTGCTTTTTTTCATGCATTTCATGATTTATTTTGAGCTAAGATGACCCTGAGATTGAAAAGCACTGCAAATGAACTCTGAAATGGTTGAAAATTGGCATGGTATCATAATTTCACCCACGTAGCATGTGCTAAAAAGTTGAGTGGGTTACGGCAAAAACTGGATGCACTTCGTGTACGAACTGGACAATCTCTTTCGAAGTGTCAGGGTTTTGGACGAAAACTCTTCTGTTACAAAAGGATTTCAATTTTTTAAACATATTTGAACTCAAGACTTTTTCTGCACTCAATATGCACCATTCAAAGCCACCTCATCACTTTGCAACCGTTTTCTGACTTCATTTGCTATTTTTCATGCATTTCATGATTTATTTTGAGCTAAGATGACCCTGAGATTGAAAAGCACTGCAAATGAACTCTGAAATGGTTGAAAATTGGCATGGTATCATAATTTCACCCACGGAGCATGTGCTAAAAAGTTGAGTGGGTTACGGCAAAAACTGGATGCACTTCGTGTACGAACTGGAAAATCTCTTTCGAAGTGTCAGGGTTTTGGACGAAAACTCTTCTGTTACAAAAGGATTTCAATTTTTTAAACATATTTGAACTCAAGCCTTTTTCTGCGTTCTATATGCACCATTGAAAGCCACATCATCACTTTTCATACCTTTTCTGACTTCATTTGCTATTTTTCATGCATTTCATGATTTATTTTGACCTAAGATGACCCTGAGATTGAAAAGCACTGCAAATGAACTCTGAAATGCTTGAAAATTGGCATGGAATCATAATTTCACCCACGTAGCATGTGCTAAAAAGTTGAGAGGGTTACGGCAAAAACTGGATGCACTTCGAGTACGAACTGGACAATCTCTTTCGAAGTGTCACGGTTTTGGACGAAAACTCTTCTGTTACAAAAGGATTTCAATTTTTTAAACATATTTGAACTCAAGACTTTTTCTAAATTCAATATGCACCATTCAAAGCCACATCATCACTTTTCAAACCTTTTCTGACTTCATTTGCTATTTTTCATGCATTTCATGATTTATTTTGAGCTAAGATGACCCTGAGATTGATCAGCACTGCAAATGAACTCTGAAATGGATGAAAATTGGCATGGTATCATAATTTCACCCACGTAGCATGTGCTCAAAAGTTGAGAGGGTTACAGCAAAAACTGGATGCACTTCGCGTACAAACTGGACAATCTCTTTCGAAGTGTCATTGTTTTGGACGAAAACTCTTCTGTTACAAAAGGATTTCAATTTTTTAAACATATTTGAACTCAAGACTTTTTCTGCATTCAATATGCACCATTCAAAGCCACATCATCACTTTTCAAACCTTTTCTGACTTCATTTGCTATTTTTCATGCATTTCATGATTTATTTTGAGCTAAGATGACCCTGAGATTGAAAAGCACTGCAAATGAACTCTGAAATGGTTGAAAATTGGCATGGTATCATAATTTCACCCACGTAGCATGTGCTAAAAAGTTGAGAGGTTTACGGCAAAAACTGGATGCACTTCGTGTACGAACTGGACAATCTCTTTCGAAGTGTCAGGGTTTTGGACGAAAACTCTTCTGTTACAAAAGGATTTCAATTTTTTAAACATATTTGAACTCAAGACTTTTTCTGCACTCAATATGCACCATTCAAAGCAACATCATCACTTTGCAACCCTTTTCTGACTTCATTTGCTATTTTTCATGCATTTCATGATTTATTTTGAGCTAAGATGACCCTGAGATTGAAAAGCACTGCAAATGAACTCTGAAATGGTTGAAAATTGTCATGGTATCATAATTTCACCCACGGAGCATGTGCTAAAAAGTTGAGTGGGTTACGGCAAAAACTGGATGCACTTCGTGTACGAACTGGACAATCTCTTTCGAAGTGTCAGGGTTTTGGACGAAAAATCTTCTGTTACAAAAGGATTTCAATTTTTTAAACATATTTGAACTCAAGACTTTTTTTGCGTTCTATATGCACCATTCAAAGCCACATCATCACTTTTCATACCATTTCTGACTTCATTTGTTATTTTTCATGCATTTCATGATTTATTTTGACCTAAGATGACCCTGAGATTGAAAAGCACTGCAAATGAACTCTGAAATGCTTGAAAATTGGCATGGAATCATAATTTCACCCACGTAGCATGTGCTAAAAAGTTGAGAGGGTTACGGCAAAAACTGGATGCACTTCGTGTACGAACTGGACAATCTCTTTCGAAGTGTCAGTGTTTTGGACGAAAACTCTTCTGTTACAAAAGGGTTTCAATTTTTTAAACATATTTGAACTCAAGACTTTTTCTGCATTCAATATGCACCATTCAAAGCCACATCATCACTTTTCAAACCTTTTCTGACTTCATTTGCTATTTTTCATGCATTTCATGATTTATTTTGAGCTAAGATGACCCAGAGATTGAAAAGCACTGCAAATGAACTCTGAAATGGTTGAAAATTGGCATGGTATCATAATTTCACCCACGTAGCATGTGCTAAAAAGTTGAGAGGGTTACGGCAAAAACTGGATGCACTTCGTGTACGAACTGGACAATCTCTTTCGAAGTGTCAGGGTTTTGGACGAAAACTCTTCTGTTATAAAAGGATTTCAATTTTTTAAACATATTTGAACTCAACACTTTTTTTGCACTCAATATGCACCATTCAAAGCCACATCATCACTTTGCAACCCTTTTCTGACTTCATTTGCTATTTTTCATGCATTTCATGATTTATTTTGAGCTAGGATGACCCTGAGATTGAAAAGCACTGGAAATGAACTCTGAAATGGATGAAAATTGGCATGGTATCATAATTTCACCCACGTAGCATGTGCTAAAAAGTTGAGAGGGTTACGGCAAAAACTGGATGCACTTCATGTACGAACTGGACAATCTCTTTCGAAGTGTCAGTGTTTTGGACGAAAACTCTTCTGTTACAAAAGGATTTCAATTTTTTAAACATATTTGAACTCAAGACTTTTTCTGCATTCAATATGCACCATTCAAAGCCACATCATCACTTTTCAAACCTTTTCTGACTTCATTTGCTATTTTTCATGCATTTCATGATTTATTTTGAGCTAAGATGACCCTGAGATTGAAAAGCACTGCAAATGAACTCTGAAATGGTTGAAAATTGGCATGGTATCATAATTTCACCCACGGAGCATGTGCTAAAAAGTTGAGTGGGTTACGGCAAAAACTGGATGCACTTCGTGTACGAACTGGACAATCTCTTTCGAAGTGTCAGGGTTTTGGACGAAAACTCTTCTGTTACAAAAGGATTTCAATTTTTTAAACATATTTGAACTCAAGACTTTTTCTGCGTTCTATATGCACCATTCAAAGCCACATCATCACTTTTCATACCTTTTCTGACTTCATTTGCTATTTTTCATGCATTTCATGATTTATTTTGACCTAAGATGACCCTGAGATTGAAAAGCACTGCAAATGAACTCTGAAATGCTTGAAAATTGGCATGGAATCATAATTTCACCCACGTAGCATGTGTTAAAAAGTTGAGAGGGTTACGGCAAAAACTGGATGCACTTCGTGTACGAACTGGACAATCTCTTTCGAAGTGTCAGTGTTTTGGACGAAAACTCTTCTGTTACAAAAGGGTTTCAATTTTTTAAACATATTTGAACTCAAGACTTTTTCTGCATTCAATATGCACCATTCAAAGCCACATCATCACTTTTCAAACCTTTTCTGACTTCATTTGCTATTTTTCATGCATTTCATGATTTATTTTGAGCTAAGATGACCCAGAGATTGAAAAGCACTGCAAATGAACTCTGAAATGGTTGAAAATTGGCATGGTATCATAATTTCACCCACGTAGCATGTGCTAAAAAGTTGAGAGGGTTACGGCAAAAACTGGATGCACTTCGTGTATGAACTGGACAATCTCTTTCGAAGTGTCAGGGTTTTGGACGAAAACTCTTCTGTTATAGAAGGATTTCAATTTTTTAAACATATTTGAACTCAAGACTTTTTCTGCACTCAATATGCACCATTCAAAGCCACATCATCACTTTGCAACCCTTTTCTGACTTCATTTGCTATTTTTCATGCATTTCATGATTTATTTTGAGCTAGGATGACCCTGAGATTGAAAAGCACTGCAAATGAACTCTGAAATGGATGAAAATTGGCATGGTATCATAATTTCACCCACGTAGCATGTGCTAAAAAGTTGAGAGGGTTACGGCAAAAACTGGATGCACTTCGTGTACGAACTGGACAATCTCTTTCGAAGTGTCAGTGTTTTGGACGAAAACTCTTCTGTTACAAAAGGATTTCAATTTTTTAAACATATTTGAACTCAAGACTTTTTCTGCATTCAATATGCACCATTCAAAGCCACATCATCACTTTTCAAACCTTTTCTGACTTCATTTGCTATTTTTCATGCATTTCATGATTTATTTTGAGCTAAGATGACCCTGAGATTGAAAAGCACTGCAAATGAACTCTGAAATGGTTTAAAATTGGCATGGTATCATAATTTCACCCACGTAGCATGTGCTAAAAAGTTGAGAGGGTTACGGCAAAAACTGGATGCACTTCGTATACGAACTGGACAATCTCTTTCGAAGTGTCAGGGTTTTGGACGAAAACTCTTCTGTTACAAAAGGATTTCAATTTTTTAAACATATTTGAACTCAAGACTTTTTCTGCACTCAATATGCACCATTCAAAGCCACATCATCACTTTTCAAACCTTTTCTGACTTCATTTGCTATTTTTCATGCATTTAATGATTTATTTTGAGCTAAGATGACCCTGAGATTGAAAAGCACTGCAAATGAACTCTGAAATGGTTGAAAATTGGCATGGTATCATAATTTCACCCACGTAGCATGTGCTAAAAAGTTGAGAGGGTTACGGCAAAAACCGGATGCACTTCGTGTACGAACTGGACAATCTCTTTCGAAGTGTCAGGGTTTTGGACGAAAACTCTTCTGTTACAAAAGGATTTCAATTTTTTAAACATATTTGAACTCAAGACTTTTTCTGCGTTCTATATGCACCATTCAAAGCCACATCATCACTTTTCATACCTTTTCTGACTTCATTTGCTATTTTTCATGCATTTCATGATTTATTTTGACCTAAGATGACCCTGAGATTGAAAAGCACTGCAAATGAACTCTGAAATGCTTGAAAATTGGCATGGAATCATAATTTCACCCACGTAGCATGTGCTAAAAAGTTGCGAGGGTTACGGCAAAAACTGGATGCACTTCATGTACGAACAGGACAATCTCTTTCGAAGTGTCACGGTTTTGGACGAAAACTCTTCTGTTACAAAAGGATTTCAATTTTTTAAACATATTTGAACTCAAGACTTTTTCTGCATTCAATATGCACCATTCAAAGCCACATCATCACTTCAATCCTTTTCTGGCTTCATTTGCTATTTTTCATGAATTTCATGATTTATTTTGACCTAAGATGACTCTGAGAATGAAAAGCACTGTAAATGAACTCTGAAATGGTTGATAATTGGCATGGTATCATAATTTCACCCATGTAGCATGTGCTAAAAAGTTGAGAGGGTTACGGCAAAAACTGGATGCACTTCGTGTACGAACTGGACAATCTCTTTCGAAGTGTCAGGGTTTTGGACGAAAACTCTTCTGTTACAAAAGGATTTCAATTTTTTAAACATATTTGAACTCAAGACTTTTTCTGCACTCAATATGCACCATTCAAAGCCACATCATCACTTTTCAAACCTTTTCTGACTTCATTTGCTATTTTTCATGCATTTAATGATTTATTTTGAGCTAAGATGACCCTGAAATTGAAAAGCACTGCAAATGAACTCTGAAATGGTTGAAAATTGGTATGGTATCATAATTTCACCCACGTAGCATGTGCTAAAAAGTTGAGAGGGTTACGGCAAAAACTGGATGCACTTCGTGTATGAACTGGACAATCTCTTTCGAAGTGTCAGGGTTTTGGACGAAAACTCTTCTGTTATAAAAGGATTTCAATTTTTTAAACATATTTGAACTCAAGACTTTTTCTGCACTCAATATGCACCATTCAAAGCCACATCATCACTTTGCAACCCTTTTCTGACTTCATTTGCTATTTTTCATGCATTTCATGATTTATTTTGAGCTAGGATGACCCTGAGATTGAAAAGCACTGCAAATGAACTCTGAAATGGATGAAAATTGGCATGGTATCATAATTTCACCCACGTAGCATGTGCTAAAAAGTTGAGAGGGTTACGGCAAAAACTGGATGCACTTCGTGTACGAACTGGACAATCTCTTTCGAAGTGTCAGTGTTTTGGACGAAAACTCTTCTGTTACAAAAGGATTTCAATTTTTTAAACATATTTGAACTCAAGACTTTTTCTGCATTCAATATGCACCATTCAAAGCCACATCATCACTTTTCAAACCTTTTCTGACTTCATTTGCTATTTTTCATGCATTTCATGATTTATTTTGAGCTAAGATGACCCTGAGATTGAAAAGCACTGCAAATGAACTCTGAAATGGTTTAAAATTGGCATGGTATCATAATTTCACCCACGTAGCATGTGCTAAAAAGTTGAGAGGGTTACGGCAAAAACTGGATGCACTTCGTATACGAACTGGACAATCTCTTTCGAAGTGTCAGGGTTTTGGACGAAAACTCTTCTGTTACAAAAGGATTTCAATTTTTTAAACATATTTGAACTCAAGACTTTTTCTGCACTCAATATGCACCATTCAAAGCCACATCATCACTTTTCAAACCTTTTCTGACTTCATTTGCTATTTTTCATGCATTTAATGATTTATTTTGAGCTAAGATGACCCTGAGATTGAAAAGCACTGCAAATGAACTCTGAAATGGTTGAAAATTGGCATGGTATCATAATTTCACCCACGTAGCATGTGCTAAAAATTTGAGAGGGTTACGGCAAAAACCGGATGCACTTCGTGTACGAACTGGACAATCTCTTTCGAAGTGTCAGGGTTTTGGACGAAAACTCTTCTGTTACAAAAGGATTTCAATTTTTTTAAACATATTTGAACTCAAGATTTTTTCTGCGTTCTATATACACCATTCAAAGCCACATCATCACTTTTCATACCTTTTCTGACTTCATTTGCTATTTTTCATGCATTTCATGATTTATTTTGACCTAAGATGACCCTGAGATTGAAAAGCACTGCAAATGAACTCTGAAATGCTTGAAAATTGGCATGGAATCATAATTTCACCCACGTAGCATGTGCTAAAAAGTTTATAGGGTTACGGCAAAAACTGGATGCACTTCGTGTACGAACAGGACAATCTCTTTCGAAGTGTCACGGTTTTGGACGAAAACTCTTCTGTTACAAAAGGATTTCAATTTTTTAAACATATTTGAACTCAAGACTTTTTCTGCTTTCAATATGCACCATTCAAAGCCACATCATCACTTCAAACCTTTTCTGGCTTCATTTGCTATTTTTCATGAATTTCATGATTTATTTTGACCTAAGATGACTCTGAGAATGAAAAGCACTGTAAATGAACTCTGAAATGGTTGATAATTGGCATGGTATCATAATTTCACCCATGTAGCATGTGCTAAAAAGTTGAGAGGGTTACGGCAAAAACTGGATGCACTTCGTGTACGAACTGGACAATCTCTTTCGAAGTGTCAGGGTTTTGGACAAAACTCTTCTGTTACAAATGAATTTCAATTTTTTAAACATATTTGAACTCAAGACTTTTTCTGCATTCAATATGCACCATTCAAAGCCACATCATCACTTTTCAACCCTTTTCTGACTTCATTTGCTAATTTTCATGCATTTCATGATTTATTTTGAGCTAAGATGACCCTGAAATTGAAAAGCACTGCAAATGAACTCTGAAATGGTTGAAAATTGGTATGGTATCATAATTTCACCCACGTAGCATGTGCTAAAAAGTTGAGAGGGTTACGGAAAAAACTGGATGCACTTCATATACGAATTGGACAATCTCTTTCGAAGTGTCAGTGTTTTGGACGAAAACTCTTCTGTTACAAAAGGATTTCAATTTTTTAAACATATTTGAACTCAATACTTTTTCTGCATTCAATATGCACCATTCAAAGCCACATCGTCACTTTTCAAACCTTTTCTGACTTCATTTGCTATTTTTCATGCATTTCATGATTTATTTTGAGCTAAGATGACCCTGAGATTGAAAAGCACTGCAAATGAACTCTGAAATGGTTCAAAATTGGCATGGAATCATAATTTCACCCACGTAGCATGTGCTAAAAAGTTGAGAGGGTTACGGCAAAAACTGGATGCACTTCGTGTACGAACTGGACAATCTCTTTCGAAGTGTCAGGGTTTTGGACGAAAACTCTTCTGTTACAAAAGGATTTCAATTTTTTAAACATATTTGAACTCAAGACTTTTTTTGCATTCAATATGCACCATTCAAAGCCACATCATCACTTCAAACCTTTTCTGGCTTCATTTGCTATTTTTCATGCATTTCATGATTTATTTTGAGCTAAGATGACCCTGAGATTGAAAAGCACTGCAAATGAACTCTGAAATGGTTGAAAATTGGCATGGTATCATAATTTCACCCACGTACCATGTGCTAAAAAGTTGAAAGGGTTACGGCAAAAACTGGATGCACTTCATGTACGAACTGGACAATCTCTTTTGAAGTGCTAGTGTTTTGAACGAAAACTCTTCTGTTACAAAAGGATTTCAATTTTTTAAAAATATTTGAACTCAAGACTTTTTCTGTATTCAATATGCACCATTGAAAGCCACATCATCACTTTCCAAACCTTTTCTGACTTCATTTGCTATTTTTCATGCATTTCATGATTTATTTTGAGCTAAGATGACCCTGAGATTGAAAAGCACTGCAAATGAACTCTGAAATGGTTGAAAATTGGCATGGTATCATAATTTCACACTCGTAGCATGTGCTAAAAAGTTGAGAGGGTTTACGGCAAAAACTGGATGCACTTCGTGTACGAACAGGACAATCTCTTTCGAAGTGTCAGTGTTTTGGACAAAAACTCTTCTGTTACAAAAGGATTTCAATTTTTTAAACATATTTGAACTCAAGACATTTTCTGCATTCAATATGCACCATTCAAAGCCACATCATCACTTTTCAACCCTTTTCTGACTTCATTTGCTATTTTTCATGCATTTCATGATTTATTTTAAGCTAAGATGACCCTGAGATTGAAAAGCACTGCAAATGAACTCTGAAATGGTTGAAAATTATCATGGTATCATAATTTCACCCACGTAGCATGTGCTAAAAAGTTGAGTGGGTTACGGCAAAAACTGGATGCACTTCGTGTACGAACTGGACAATCTCTTTCGAAGTGTCAGGGTTTTGGACGAAAACTCTTCTGTTACAAAAGGATTTCAATTTTTTAAACTTATTTGAACTCAAGACTTTTTCGGCGTTCAATATGCACCATTCAAAGCCACATCATCACTTGTCATACCTTTTCTGACTTCATTTGCTATTTTTCATGCATTTCATGATTTATTTTGAGCTAAGATGACCCTGAGATTGAAAAGCACTGCAAATGAACTCTGAAATATTTGAAAATTGGCATGGAATCATAATTTCACCCACTTAGCATGTGCTAAAAAGTTGAGAGGGTTACGGCAAAAACTGGATGCACTTCGTGTACGAACTGGACAATCTCTTTCGAAGTGTCAGGGTTTTGGACGAAAACTCTTCTGTTACAAAAGGATTTCAATTTTTTAAACATATTTGAACTCAAGACGTTTTTTGCATTCAATATGCACCATTCAAAGCCACATCATCACTTCAAACCTTTTCTGGCTTCATTTGCTATTTTTCATGCATTTCATGATTTATTTTGAGCTAAGATGACCCTGAGATTGAAAAGCACTGCAAATGAACTCTGAAATGGTTGAAAATTGGCATGGTATCATAATTTCACCCACGTACCATGTGCTAAAAAGTTGAAAGGGTTACGGCAAAAACTGGATGCACTTCGTGTACGAACTGGACAATCTCTTTTGAAGTGCCAGTGTTTTGGACGAAAACTCTTCTGTTACAAAAGGATTTCAATTTTTTAAAAATATTTGAACTCAAGACTTTTTCTGTATTCAATATGCACCATTGAAAGCCACATCATCACTTTCCAAACCTTTTCTGACTTCATTTGCTATTTTTCATGCATTTCATGATTTATTTTGAGCTAAGATGACCCTGAGATTGAAAAGCACTGCAAATGAACTCTGAAATGGTTGAAAATTGGCATGGTATCATAATTTCACCCACGTAGCATGTGCTAAAAAGTTGAGAGGGTTACGGCAAAAACTGGATGCACTTCGTGTACGAACAGGACAATCTCTTTCGAAGTGTCAGTGTTTTGGACAAAAACTCTTCTGTTACAAAAGGATTTCAATTTTTTAAACATATTTGAACTCAAGACATTTTCTGCATTCAATATGCACCATTCAAAGCCACATCATCACTTTTCAACCCTTTTCTGACTTCATTTGCTATTTTTCATGCATTTCATGATTTATTTTAAGCTAAGATGACCCTGAGATTGAAAAGCACTGCAAATGAACTCTGAAATGGTTTAAAATTATCATGGTATCATAATTTCACCCACGTAGCATGTGCTAAAAAGTTGAGTGGGTTACGGCAAAAACTGGATGCACTTCGTGTACGAACTGGACAATCTCTTTCGAAGTGTCAGGGTTTTGGACGAAAACTCTTCTGTTACAAAAGGATTTCAATTTTTTAAACTTATTTGAACTCAAGACTTTTTCGGCGTTCAATATGCACCATTCAAAGCCACATCATCACTTTTCATACCTTTTCAGACTTCATTTGCTATTTTTCATGCATTTCATGATTTATTTTGACCAAAGATGACCCTGAGATTGAAAAGCACTGCAAATGAACTCTGAAATGGTTGAAAATTGGCATGGTATCATAATTTCACCCACGTAGCATGTGATAAAAAGTTGAGAGGGTTAGGGCAAAAATTGGATGCACTTCGTGTACGAACTGGACAATCTCTTTCGAAGTATCAGGGTTTTGGACGAAAACTCTTCTGTTACAAAAGGATTTCAAATTTTTAAACATATTTGAACTCAAGACTTTTTCTGCATTCAATATGCACCTTTCAAAGCCACATTTTCACTTTTGAAACCTTTTCTGACTTCATTTGCTATTTTTCATGAATTTCATGATTTATTTTGACCTAAGATGACTCTGAGATTGAAAAGCACTGCAAATGAACTCTGAAATGGTTGAAAATTGGCATGGTATTATAATTTCACCCACGTATCATGTGCTAAAAAGTTGAGAGGGTTACGGCAAAAACTGGATGCACTTCGTGTACAAACTGGACAATCTCTTTCGAAGTGTCAGGGTTTTGGACGAAAACTCTTCTGTTACAAAAGGATTTCAATTTTTTAAACATATTTGAACTCAAGACTTTTTCTGCATTGAATATGCACTATTCAAAGCCACATCATCAGTTTTCAACCCTTTTCTGACTTCATTTGCTAATTTTCATGCATTTAATGATTTATTTTGAGCTAAGATGACCCTGAGATTGAAAAGCACTTCAAATGAACTCTGAAATGGTTGAAAATTGGCATGGTATCATAATTTCACCCACGTAGCATGTGCTAAAAAGTTGAGAGGGTTACGGCAAAAATTGGATGCACTTCGTGTACGAACTGGACAATCTCTTTCGAAGTGTTAGGGTTTTGGACGAAAACTCTTCTGTTACAAAAGGATTTCAATTTTTTAAACATATTTGAACTCAAGACTTTTTCTGCATTCAATATGCACCATTCAAAGCCACATCATCACTTCAAACCTTTTCTGGCTTCATTTGCTATTTTTCATGAATTTCATGATTTATTTTGACCTAAGATGACTCTGAGAATGAAAAGCACTGTAAATGAACTCTGAAATGGTTGATAATTGGCATGGTATCATAATTTCACCCATGTAGCATGTGCTAAAAAGTTGAGAGGGTTACGGCAAAAACTGGATGCACTTCGTGTACGAACTGTACAATCTCTTTCGAAGTGTCAGGGTTTTGGACAAAACTCTTCTGTTACAAATGAATTTCAATTTTTTAAACATATTTGAACTCAAGACTTTTTCTGCATTCAATATGCACCATTCAAAGCCACATCATCACTTTTCAACCCTTTTCTGACTTCATTTGCTAATTTTCATGCATTTCATGATTTATTTTGAGCTAAGATGACCCTGAAATTGAAAAGCACTGCAACTGAACTCTGAAATGGTTGAAAATTGGTATGGTATCATAATTTCACCCACGTAGCATGAGCTAAAAAGTTGAGAGGGTTACGGCAAAAACTGGATGCACTTCGTATACGAATTGGACAATCTCTTTCGAAGTGTTAGTGTTTTGGACGAAAACTCTTCTGTTACAAAAGGATTTCAATTTTTTAAACATATTTGAACTCAATACTTTTTCTGCATTCAATATGCACCATTCAAAGCCACATCGTCACTTTTCAAACCTTTTCTGACTTCATTTGCTATTTTTCATGCATTTCATGATTTATTATGAGCTAAGATGACCCTGAGATTGAAAAGCACTGCAAATGAACTCTGAAATGGTTAAAAATTGGCATGGAATCATAATTTCACCCACGTAGCATGTGCTAAAAATTTGAGAGGGTTACGGCAAAAACTGGATGCACTTCGTGTACGAACTGGACAATCTCTTTCGAAGTGTCAGGGTTTTGGACGAAAACTCTTCTGTTACAAAAGGATTTCAATTTTTTAAACATATTTGAACTCAAGACTTTTTTTGCATTCAATATGCACCATTCAAAGCCACATCATCACTTCAAACCTTTTCTGGCTTCATTTGCTATTTTTCATGCATTTCATGATTTATTTTGAGCTAAGATGACCCTGAGATTGAAAAGCACTGCAAATGAACTCTGAAATGGTTGAAAATTGGCATGGTATCATAATATCACCCACGTACCATGTGCTAAAAAGTTGAAAGGGTTACGGCAAAAACTGGATGCACTTCGTGTACGAACTGGACAATCTCTTTTGAAGTGCCAGTGTTTTGGACGAAAACTCTTCTGTTACAAAAGGATTTCAATTTTTTAAAAATATTTGAACTCAAGACTTTTTCTGTATTCAATATGCACCATTGAAAGCCACATAATCACTTTCCAAACCTTTTCTGACTTCATTTGCTATTTTTCATGCATTTCATGATTTATTTTGAGCTAAGATGACTCTGAGATTGAAAAGCACTGCAAATGAACTCTGAAATGGTTGAAAATTGGCATGGTATCATAATTTCACCCACGTAGCATGTGCTAAAAAGTTGAGAGGGTTACGGCAAAAACTGGATGCACTTCGTGTACGAACTGGACAATCTCTTTCGAAGTGTCAGGGTTTTGGACAAAAACTCTTCTGTTACAAAAGGATTTCAATTTTTTAAACATATTTGAACTCAAGACATTTTCTGCATTCAATATGCACCATTCAAAGCCACATCATCACTTTTCAACCCTTTTCTGACTTCATTTGCTATGTTTCATGCATTTCATGATTTATTTTAAGCTAAGATGACCCTGAGATTGAAAAGCACTGCAAATGAACTCTGAAATGGTTGAAAATTATCATGGTATCATAATTTCACCCACGTAGCATGTGCTAAAAAGTTGAGTGGGTTACGGCAAAAACTGGATGGACTTCGTGTACGAACTGGACAATCTCTTTCGAAGTGTCAGGGTTTTGGACGAAAACTCTTCTGTTACAAAAGGATTTCAATTTTTTAAACTTATTTGAACTCAAGACTTTTTCGGCGTTCAATATGCACCATTCAAAGCCACATCATCACTTTTCATACCTTTTCTGACTTCATTTGCTATTTTTCATGCATTTCATGATTTATTTTGACCAAAGATGACCCTGAGATTGAAAAGCACTGCAAATGAACTCTGAAATGGTTGAAAATTGGCATGGTATCATAATTTCACCCACGTAGCATGTGCTAAAAAGTTGAGAGGGTTAGGGCAAAAATTGGATGCACTTCGCGTACGAACTGGACAATCTCTTTCGAAGTATCAGGGTTTTGGACGAAAACTCTTCTGTTACAAAAGGATTTCAAATTTTTAAACATATTTGAACTCAAGACTTTTTCTGCATTCAATATGCACCTTTCAAAGCCACATTTTCACTTTTGAAACCTTTTCTGACTTCATTTGCTATTTTTCATGAATTTCATGATTTATTTTGACCTAAGATGACTCTGAGATTGAAAAGCACTGCAAATGAACTCTGAAATGGTTGAAAATTGGCATGGTATTATAATTTCACCCACGTATCATGTGCTAAAAAGTTGAGAGGGTTACGGCAAAAACTGGATGCACTTCGTGTACGAACTGGACAATCTCTTTCGAAGTGTCAGGGTTTTGGACGAAAACTCTTCTGTTACAAAAGGATTTCAATTTTTTAAACATATTTGAACTCAAGACTTTTTCTGCATTCAATATGCACCATTCAAAGCCACATCATCAGTTTTCAACCCTTTTCTGACTTCATTTGCTAATTTTCATGCATTTCATGATTTATTTTGAGCTAAGATGACCCTGAGATTGAAAAGCACTGCAAATGAACTCTGAAATGGTTGAAAATTGGCATGGTATCATAATTTCACCCACGTAGCATGTGCTAAAAAGTTGAGAGGGTTACGGCAAAAATTGGATGCACTTCGTGTACGAACTGGACAATCTCTTTCGAAGTGTCAGGGTTTTGGACGAAAACTCTTCTCTTACAAAAGGATTTCAATTTTTTAAACATATTTGAACTCAAGACTTTTTCTGCATTCAATATGCACCATTCAAAGCCACATCATCACTTCAAACCTTTTCTGGCTTCATTTGCTATTTTTCATGCATTTCATGATTTATTTTGAGCTAAGATGACCCTGAGATTGAAAAGCACTGCAAATGAACTCTGAAATGTTTGAAAATTGGCATGGTATCATAATTTCACCCACGTAGCATGTGCTAAAAAGTTGAGAGGGTTACGGCAAAAACTGGATGCACTTCGTGTACGAACTGGACAATCTCTTTCGAAGTGTCAGTGTTTTGGACGAAAACTCTTCTGTTACAAAAGGATTTCTATGTTTAAACATATTTGAACTCAAGACTTTTTCTGCATTCAATATGCACCATTCAAAGCCACATCATCACTTTTCAAACCTTTTCTGACTTCATTTGCTATTTTTCATCCATTTCATGATTTATTTTGAGCTAAGATGACCCTGAGATTGAAAAGCACCGCAAATGAACTCTGAAATGGTTGAAAATTGGCATGGTATCATAATTTCACCCACGTAGCATGTGCTAAAAAGTTGAGAGGGTTACGGCAAAAACAGGATGCACTTCGTGTACGAACTGGACAATCTCTTTCGAAGTGTCACGGTTTTGGACGAAAACTCTTCTGTTACAAAAGGATTTCAATTTTTTAAACATATTTGAACTCAAGACTTTTTCTTAATTCAATATGCACCATTCAAAGCCACATCATCACTTTTCAACCCTTTTCTGGCTTCATTTGCTATTTTTCATGCATTTCATGATCTATTTTGAGTTAAGATGACCCTGAGATTGAAAAGCACTGTAAATGAACTCTGAAATGGTTAAAAATTGGCATGGTATCATAATTTCACCCACGTAGCATGTGCTAAAAAGTTGAGTGGGTTACGGCAAAAACTGGATGCACTTCGTGTACGAACTGGACAATCTCTTTCGAAGTGTGAGTGTTTTGGACGAAAACTCTTCTGTTACAAAAGGATTTCAATTTTTTAAACATATTTGAACTCAAGACTTTTTCTGCATTCAATATGGACCATTCAAAGCCACATCATCACTTTTCAAACCTTTTCTGACTTCATTTGCTATTTTTCATGCATTTCATGATTTATTTTGAGCTAAGATGACCCTGAGATTGAAAAGCACTGCAAATGAACTCTAAAATGGTTGAAAATTGGCATGGTATCATAATTTCACCCACGTAGCATGTGCTAAAAAGTTGAGAGGGTTACGGCAAAAACTGGATGCACTTCGTGTACGAACTGGACAATCTCTTTCGAAGTGTCAGGGTTTTGGACGAAAACTCTTCTGTTACAAAAGGATTTCAACTTTTTAAACATATTTGAACTCAAGACTTTTTCTACATTCAATATGCACCATTCAAAGCCACATCATCACTTTTCAACCCTTTTCTTACTTTATTTGCTATTTTTCATGCATTTCATGATTTATTTTGAGCTAAGATGACCCTGAGATTGAAAAGCACTGCAAATGAACTCTGAAATGGTTGAAAATTGGCATGGTATCATAATTTCACCCACGTAGCATGTGCTAAAAAGGTGAGTGGGTTACGGCAAAAACTGGATGCACTTCGTGTACGAACTGGACAATCTCTTTCGAAGTGTGAGTGTTTTGGACGAAAACTCTTCTGTTACAAAAGGATTTCAATTTTTTAAACATATTTGAACTCAAGACTTTTTCTGCATTCAATATGCACCATTCAAAGCCACATCATCACTTTTCAAACCTTTTCTGACTTCATTTGCTATTTTTCATGCATTTCATGATTTATTTTGAGCTAAGATGACCCTGAGATTGAAAAGCACTGCAAATGAACTCTGAAATGGTTGAAAATTGGCATGGTATCATAATTTCACCCACGTAGCATGTGCTAAAAAGTTGAGAGGGTTACGACAAAAACTGGATGCACTTCGTGTACGAACTGGACAATCTCTTTCGAAGTGTCAGGGTTTTGGACGAAAACTCTTCTGCTACAAAAGGATTTCTATTTTTTAAACATATTTGAACTCAAGACTTTTTCTGCATTCAATATGCACCATTCAAAGCCACATCATCACTTTTCAAACCTTTTCTGACTTCATTTGCTATTTTTCATGAATTTCATGATTTATTTTGACCTAGGATGACTCTGAGAATGAAAAGCACTGTAAATGAACTCTGAAATGGTTGATAATTCGCATGGTATCATAATTTCACCCATGTAGCATGTGCTAAAAAGTTGAGAGGGTTACGGCAAAAACTGGATGCACTTCGTGTACGAACTGGACAATCTCTTTCGAAGTGTCAGGGTTTTGGACAAAACTCTTCTGTTACAAATGAATTTCAATTTTTTAAACATATTTGAACTCAAGACTTTTTCTGCATTCAATATGCACCATTCAAAGCCACATCATCACTTTTCAACCCTTTTCTGACTTCATTTGCTAATTTTCATGCATTTCATGATTTATTTTGAGCTAGGATGACCCTGAAATTGAAAAGCACTGCAAATGAACTCTGAAATGGTTGAAAATTGGTATGGTATCATAATTTCACCCACGTAGCATGTGCTAAAAAGTTGAGAGGGTTACGGCAAAAACTGGATGCACTTCGTATACGAATTGGACAATCTCTTTCGAAGTGTCAGTGTTTTGGACGAAAACTCTTCTGTTACAAAAGGATTTCAATTTTTTAAACATATTTGAACTCAATACTTTTTCTGCATTCAATATGCACCATTCAAAGCCACATCGTCACTTTTCAAACCTTTTCTGACTTCATTTGCTATTTTTCATGCATTTCATGATTTATTTTGAGCTAAGATGACCCTGAGATTGAAAAGCACTGCAAATGAACTCTGAAATGGTTGAAAATTGGCATGGAATCATAATTTCACCCACGTAGCATGTGCTAAAAATTTGAGAGGGTTACGGCAAAAACTGGATGCACTTCGTGTACGAACTGGACAATCTCTTTCGAAGTGTCAGGCTTTTGGACGAAAACTCTTCTGTTACAAAAGGATTTCAATTTTTTAAACATATTTGAACTCAAGACTTTTTTTGCATTCAATATGCACCATTCAAAGCCACATCATCACTTCAAACCCTTTTCTGGCTTCATTTGCTATTTTTCATGCATTTCATGATTTATTTTGTGCTAAGATGACCCTGAGATTGAAAAGCACTGCAAATGAACTCTGAAATGGTTGAAAATTGGCATGGTATCATAATTTCACCCACGTACCATGTGCTAAAAAGTTGAAAGGGTTACGGCAAAAACTGGATGCACTTCGTGTACGAACTGGACAATCTCTTTTGAAGTGCCAGTGTTTTGGACGAAAACTCTTCTGTTACAAAAGGATTTCAATTTTTTAAAAATATTTGAACTCAAGACTTTTTCTGTATTCAATATGCACCATTGAAAGCCACATCATCACTTTCCAAACCTTTTCTGACTTCATTTGCTATTTTTCATGCATTTCATGATTTATTTTGAGCTAAGATGACCCTGAGATTGAAAAGCACTGCAAATGAACTCTGAAATGGTTGAAAATTGGCATGGTATCATAATTTCACCCACGTAGCATGTGCTAAAAAGTTGAGAGGGTTACGGCAAAAACTGGATGCACTTCGTGTACGAACAGGACAATCTCTTTCGAAGTGTCAGGGTTTTGGACAAAAACTCTTCTGTTACAAAAGGATTTCAATTTTTTAAACATATTTGAACTCAAGACATTTTCTGCATTCAATATGCACCATTCAAAGCCACATCATCACTTTTCAACCCTTTTCTGACTTCATTTGCTATTTTTCAGGCATTTCATGATTTATTTTAAGCTAAGATGACCCTGAGATTGAAAAGCACTGCAAATGAACTCTGAAATGGTTGAAAATTATCATGGTATCATAATTTCACCCATGTAGCATGTGCTAAAAAGTTGAGTGGGTTACGGCAAAAACTGGATGCACTTCGTGTACGAACTGGACAATCTCTTTCGAAGTGTCAGGGTTTTGGACGAAAACTCTTCTGTTACAAAAGGATTTCAATTTTTTAAACTTATTTGAACTCAAGACTTTTTTGGCGTTCAATATGCACCATTCAAAGCCACATCATCACTTTTCATACCTTTTCTGACTTCATTTGCTATTTTTCATGCATTTCATGATTTATTTTGACCAAAGATGACCCTGAGATTGAAAAGCACTGCAAATGAACTCTGAAATGGTTGAAAATTGGCATGGTATCATAATTTCACCCACGTAGCAAGTGCTAAAAAGTTGAGAGGGTTAGGGCAAAAATTGGATGCACTTCGTGTACGAACTGGACAATCTCTTTCGAAGTATCAGGGTTTTGGACGAAAACTCTTCTGTTACAAAAGGATTTCAAATTTTTAAACATATTTGAACTCAAGACTTTTTCTGCATTCAATATGCACCTTTCAAAGCCACATTTTCACTTTTGAAACCTTTTCTGACTTCATTTGCTATTTTTCATGAATTTCATGATTTATTTTGACCTAAGATGACTCTGAGATTGAAAAGCACTGCAAATGAACTCTGAAATGGTTGAAAATTGGTATGGTATTATAATTTCACCCATGTATCATGTGCTAAAAAGTTGAGAGGGTTACGGCAAAAACTGGATGCACTTCGTGTACGAACTGGACAATCTCTTTCGAAGTGTCAGGGTTTTGGACGAAAACTCTTCTGTTACAAAAGGATTTCAATTTTTTAAACATATTTGAACTCAAGACTTTTTCTGCATTCAATATGCACCATTCAAAGCCACATCATCAGTTTTCAATCCTTTTCTGACTTCATTTGCTAATTTTCATGCATTTCATGATTTATTTTGAGCTAAGATGACCCTGAGATTGAAAAGCACTGCAAATGAACTCTGAAATGGTTGAAAATTGGCATGGTATCATAATTTCACCCACGTAGCATGTGCTAAAAAGTTGAGAGGGTTACGGCAAAAATTGGATGCACTTCGTGTACGAACTGGACAATCTCTTTCGAAGTGTCAGGGTTTTGGACGAAAACTCTTCTCTTACAAAAGGATTTCAATTTTTTAAACATATTTGAACTCAAGACTTTTTCTGCATTCAATATGCACCATTCAAAGCCACATCATCACTTCAAACCTTTTCTGGCTTCATTTGCTATTTTTCATGCATTTCATGATTTATTTTGAGCTAAGATGACCCTGAGATTGAAAAGCACTGCAAATGAACTCTGAAATGGTTGAAAATTGGCATGGTATCATAATTTCACCCACGTACCATGTGCTAAAAAGTTGAAAGGGTTACGGCAAAAACTGGATGCACTTCGTGTACGAACTGGACAATCTCTTTTGAAGTGCCAGTGTTTTGGACGAAAACTCTTCTGTTACAAAAGGATTTCAATTTTTTAAAAATATTTGAACTCAAGACTTTTTCTGTATTCAATATGCACCATTGAAAGCCACATAATCACTTTCCAAACCTTTTCTGACTTCATTTGCTATTTTTCATGCATTTCATGATTTATTTTGAGCTAAGATGACTCTGAGATTGAAAAGCACTGCAAATGAACTCTGAAATGGTTGAAAATTGGCATGGTATCATAATTTCACCCACGTAGCATGTGCTAAAAAGTTGAGAGGGTTACGGCAAAAACTGGATGCACTTCGTGTACGAACTGGACAATCTCTTTCGAAGTGTCAGGGTTTTGGACAAAAACTCTTCTGTTACAAAAGGATTTCAATTTTTTAAACATATTTGAACTCAAGAAATTTTCTGCATTCAATATGCACCATTCAAAGCCACATCATCACTTTTCAACCCTTTTCTGACTTCATTTGCTATGTTTCATGCATTTCATGATTTATTTTAAGCTAAGATGACCCTGAGATTGAAAAGCACTGCAAATGAACTCTGAAATGGTTGAAAATTATCATGGTATCATAATTTCACCCACGTAGCATGTGCTAAAAAGTTGAGTGGGTTACGGCAAAAACTGGATGGACTTCGTGTACGAACTGGACAATCTCTTTCGAAGTGTCAGGGTTTTGGACGAAAACTCTTCTGTTACAAAAGGATTTCAATTTTTTAAACTTATTTGAACTCATGACTTTTTCGGCGTTCAATATGCACCATTCAAAGCCACATCATCACTTTTCATACCTTTTCTGACTTCATTTGCTATTTTTCATGCATTTCATGATTTATTTTGACCAAAGATGACCCTGAGATTGAAAAGCACTGCAAATGAACTCTGAAATGGTTGAAAATTGGCATGGTATCATAATTTCACCCACGTAGCATGTGCTAAAAAGTTGAGAGGGTTAGGGCAAAAATTGGATGCACTTCGCGTACGAACTGGACAATCTCTTTCGAAGTATCAGGGTTTTGGACGAAAACTCTTCTGTTACAAAAGGATTTCAAATTTTTAAACATATTTGAACTCAAGACTTTTTCTGCATTCAATATGCACCTTTCAAAGCCACATTTTCACTTTTGAAACCTTTTCTGACTTCATTTGCTATTTTTCATGAATTTCATGATTTATTTTGACCTAAGATGACTCTGAGATTGAAAAGCACTGCAAATGAACTCTGAAATGGTTGAAAATTGGCATGGTATTATAATTTCACCCACGTATCATGTGCTAAAAAGTTGAGAGGGTTACGGCAAAAACTGGATGCACTTCGTGTACGAACTGGACAATCTCTTTCGAAGTGTCAGGGTTTTGGACGAAAACTCTTCTGTTACAAAAGGATTTCAATTTTTTAAACATATTTGAACTCAAGACTTTTTCTGCATTCAATATGCACCATTCAAAGCCACATCATCAGTTTTCAACCCTTTTCTGACTTCATTTGCTAATTTTCATGCATTTCATGATTTATTTTGAGCTAAGATGACCCTGAGATTGAAAAGCACTGCAAATGAACTCTGAAATGGTTGAAAATTGGCATGGTATCATAATTTCACCCACGTAGCATGTGCTAAAAAGTTGAGAGGGTTACGGCAAAAATTGGATGCACTTCGTGTACGAACTGGACAATCTCTTTCGAAGTGTCAGGGTTTTGGACGAAAACTCTTCTCTTACAAAAGGATTTCAATTTTTTAAACATATTTGAACTCAAGACTTTTTCTGCATTCAATATGCACCATTCAAAGCCACATCATCACTTCAAACCTTTTCTGGCTTCATTTGCTATTTTTCATGCATTTCATGATTTATTTTGAGCTAAGATGACCCTGAGATTGAAAAGCACTGCAAATGAACTCTGAAATGTTTGAAAATTGGCATGGTATCATAATTTCACCCACGTAGCATGTGCTAAAAAGTTGAGAGGGTTACGGCAAAAACTGGATGCACTTCGTGTACGAACTGGACAATCTCTTTCGAAGTGTCAGTGTTTTGGACGAAAACTCTTCTGTTACAAAAGGATTTCTATGTTTAAACATATTTGAACTCAAGACTTTTTCTGCATTCAATATGCACCATTCAAAGCCACATCATCACTTTTCAAACCTTTTCTGACTTCATTTGCTATTTTTCATCCATTTCATGATTTATTTTGAGCTAAGATGACCCTGAGATTGAAAAGCACCGCAAATGAACTCTGAAATGGTTGAAAATTGGCATGGTATCATAATTTCACCCACGTAGCATGTGCTAAAAAGTTGAGAGGGTTACGGCAAAAACAGGATGCACTTCGTGTACGAACTGGACAATCTCTTTCGAAGTGTCACGGTTTTGGACGAAAACTCTTCTGTTACAAAAGGATTTCAATTTTTTAAACATATTTGAACTCAAGACTTTTTCTTAATTCAATATGCACCATTCAAAGCCACATCATCACTTTTCAACCCTTTTCTGGCTTCATTTGCTATTTTTCATGCATTTCATGATCTATTTTGAGTTAAGATGACCCTGAGATTGAAAAGCACTGTAAATGAACTCTGAAATGGTTAAAAATTGGCATGGTATCATAATTTCACCCACGTAGCATGTGCTAAAAAGTTGAGTGGGTTACGGCAAAAACTGGATGCACTTCGTGTACGAACTGGACAATCTCTTTCGAAGTGTGAGTGTTTTGGACGAAAACTCTTCTGTTACAAAAGGATTTCAATTTTTTAAACATATTTGAACTCAAGACTTTTTCTGCATTCAATATGCACCATTCAAAGCCACATCATCACTTTTCAAACCTTTTCTGACTTCATTTGCTATTTTTCATGCATTTCATGATTTATTTTGAGCTAAGATGACCCTGAGATTGAAAAGCACTGCAAATGAACTCTAAAATGGTTGAAAATTGGCATGGTATCATAATTTCACCCACGTAGCATGTGCTAAAAAGTTGAGAGGGTTACGGCAAAAACTGGATGCACTTCGTGTACGAACTGGACAATCTCTTTCGAAGTGTCAGGGTTTTGGACGAAAACTCTTCTGTTACAAAAGGATTTCAACTTTTTAAACATATTTGAACTCAAGACTTTTTCTACATTCAATATGCACCATTCAAAGCCACATCATCACTTTTCAACCCTTTTCTTCCTTTATTTGCTATTTTTCATGCATTTCATGATTTATTTTGAGCTAAGATGACCCTGAGATTGAAAAGCACTGCAAATGAACTCTGAAATGGTTGAAAATTGGCATGGTATCATAATTTCACCCACGTAGCATGTGCTAAAAAGGTGAGTGGGTTACGGCAAAAACTGGATGCACTTCGTGTACGAACTGGACAATCTCTTTCGAAGTGTGAGTGTTTTGGACGAAAACTCTTCTGTTACAAAAGGATTTCAATTTTTTAAACATATTTGAACTCAAGACTTTTTCTGCATTCAATATGCACCATTCAAAGCCACATCATCACTTTTCAAACCTTTTCTGACTTCATTTGCTATTTTTCATGCATATCATGATTTATTTTGAGCTAAGATGACCCTGAGATTGAAAAGCACTGCAAATGAACTCTGAAATGGTTGAAAATTGGCATGGTATCATAATTTCACCCACGTAGCATGTGCTAAAAAGTTGAGAGGGTTACGACAAAAACTGGATGCACTTCGTGTACGAACTGGACAATCTCTTTCGAAGTGTCAGGGTTTTGGACGAAAACTCTTCTGCTACAAAAGGATTTCTATTTTTTAAACATATTTGAACTCAAGACTTTTTCTGCATTCAATATGCACCATTCAAAGCCACATCATCACTTTTCAAACCTTTTCTGACTTCATTTGCTATTTTTCATGAATTTCATGATTTATTTTGACCTAGGATGACTCTGAGAATGAAAAGCACTGTAAATGAACTCTGAAATGGTTGATAATTCGCATGGTATCATAATTTCACCCATGTAGCATGTGCTAAAAAGTTGAGAGGGTTACGGCAAAAACTGGATGCACTTCGTGTACGAACTGGACAATCTCTTTCGAAGTGTCAGGGTTTTGGACAAAACTCTTCTGTTACAAATGAATTTCAATTTTTTAAACATATTTGAACTCAAGACTTTTTCTGCATTCAATATGCACCATTCAAAGCCACATCATCACTTTTCAACCCTTTTCTGACTTCATTTGCTAATTTTCATGCATTTCATGATTTATTTTGAGCTAAGATGACCCTGAAATTGAAAAGCACTGCAAATGAACTCTGAAATGGTTGAAAATTGGTATGGTATCATAATTTCACCCACGTAGCATGTGCTAAAAAGTTGAGAGGGTTACGGCAAAAACTGGATGCACTTCGTATACGAATTGGACAATCTCTTTCGAAGTGTCAGTGTTTTGGACGAAAACTCTTCTGTTACAAAAGGATTTCAATTTTTTAAACATATTTGAACTCAATACTTTTTCTGCATTCAATATGCACCATTCAAAGCCACATCGTCACTTTTCAAACCTTTTCTGACTTCATTTGCTATTTTTCATGCATTTCATGATTTATTTTGAGCTAAGATGACCCTGAGATTGAAAAGCACTGCAAATGAACTCTGAAATGGTTGAAAATTGGCATGGAATCATAATTTCACCCACGTAGCATGTGCTAAAAATTTGAGAGGGTTACGGCAAAAACTGGATGCACTTCGTGTACGAACTGGACAATCTATTTCGAAGTGTCAGGGTTTTGGACGAAAACTCTTCTGTTACAAAAGGATTTCAATTTTTTAAACATATTTGAACTCAAGACTTTTTTTGCATTCAATATGCACCATTCAAAGCCACATCATCACTTCAAACCCTTTTCTGGCTTCATTTGCTATTTTTCATGCATTTCATGATTTATTTTGAGCTAAGATGACCCTGAGATTGAAAAGCACTGCAAATGAACTCTGAAATGGTTGAAAATTGGCATGGTATCATAATTTCACCCACGTACCATGTGCTAAAAAGTTGAAAGGGTTACGGCAAAAACTGGATGCACTTCGTGTACGAACTGGACAATCTCTTTTGAAGTGCCAGTGTTTTGGACGAAAACTCTTCTGTTACAAAAGGATTTCAATTTTTTAAAAATATTTGAACTCAAGACTTTTTCTGTATTCAATATGCACCATTGAAAGCCACATCATCACTTTCCAAACCTTTTCTGACTTCATTTGCTATTTTTCATGCATTTCATGATTTATTTTGAGCTAAGATGACCCTGAGATTGAAAAGCACTGCAAATGAACTCTGAAATGGTTGAAAATTGGCATGGTATCATAATTTCACCCACGTAGCATGTGCTAAAAAGTTGAGAGGGTTACGGCAAAAACTGGATGCACTTCGTGTACGAACAGGACAATCTCTTTCGAAGTGTCAGGGTTTTGGACAAAAACTCTTCTGTTACAAAAGGATTTCAATTTTTTAAACATATTTGAACTCAAGACATTTTCTGCATTCAATATGCACCATTCAAAGCCACATCATCACTTTTCAACCCTTTTCTGACTTCATTTGCTATTTTTCAGGCATTTCATGATTTATTTTAAGCTAAGATGACCCTGAGATTGAAAAGCACTGCAAATGAACTCTAAAATGGTTGAAAATTATCATGGTATCATAATTTCACCCATGTAGCATGTGCTAAAAAGTTGAGTGGGTTACGGCAAAAACTGGATGCACTTCGTGTACGAACTGGACAATCTCTTTCGAAGTGTCAGTGTTTTGGACGAAAACTCTTCTGTTACAAAAGGATTTCAATTTTTTAAACTTATTTGAACTCAAGACTTTTTTGGCGTTCAATATGCACCATTCAAAGCCACATCATCACTTTTCATACCTTTTCTGACTTCATTTGCTATTTTTCATGCATTTCATGATTTATTTTGACCAAAGATGACCCTGAGATTGAAAAGCACTGCAAATGAACTCTGAAATGGTTGAAAATTGGCATGGTATCATAATTTCACCCACGTAGCAAGTGCTAAAAAGTTGAGAGGGTTAGGGCAAAAATTGGATGCACTTCGTGTACGAACTGGACAATCTCTTTCGAAGTATCAGGGTTTTGGACGAAAACTCTTCTGTTACAAAAGGATTTCAAATTTTTAAACATATTTGAACTCAAGACTTTTTCTGCATTCAATATGCACCTTTCAAAGCCACATTTTCACTTTTGAAACCTTTTCTGACTTCATTTGCTATTTTTCATGAATTTCATGATTTATTTTGACCTAAGATGACTCTGAGATTGAAAAGCACTGCAAATGAACTCTGAAATGGTTGAAAATTGGCATGGTATTATAATTTCACCCATGTATCATGTGCTAAAAAGTTGAGAGGGTTACGGCAAAAACTGGATGCACTTCGTGTACGAACTGGACAATCTCTTTCGAAGTGTCAGGGTTTTGGACGAAAACTCTTCTGTTACAAAAGGATTTCAATTTTTTAAACATATTTGAACTCAAGACTTTTTCTGCATTCAATATGCACCATTCAAAGCCACATCATCAGTTTTCAATCCTTTTCTGACTTCATTTGCTAATTTTCATGCATTTCATGATTTATTTTGAGCTAAGATGACCCTGAGATTGAAAAGCACTGCAAATGAACTCTGAAATGGTTGAAAATTGGCATGGTATCATAATTTCACCCACGTAGCATGTGCTAAAAAGTTGAGAGGGTTACGGCAAAAATTGGATGCACTTCGTGTACGAACTGGACAATCTCTTTCGAAGTGTCAGGGTTTTGGACGAAAACTCTTCTCTTACAAAAGGATTTCAATTTTTTAAACATATTTGAACTCAAGACTTTTTCTGCATTCAATATGCACCATTCAAAGCCACATCATCACTTCAAACCTTTTCTGGCTTCATTTGCTATTTTTCATGCATTTCATGATTTATTTTGAGCTAAGATGACCCTGAGATTGAAAAGCACTGCAAATGAACTCTGAAATGTTTGAAAATTGGCATGGTATCATAATTTCACCCACGTAGCATGTGCTAAAAAGTTGAGAGGGTTACGGCAAAAACTGGATGCACTTCGTGTACGAACTGGACAATCTCTTTCGAAGTGTCAGTGTTTTGGACGAAAACTCTTCTGTTACAAAAGGATTTCTATGTTTAAACATATTTGAACTCAAGACTTTTTCTGCATTCAATATGCACGATTCAAAGCCACATCATCACTTTTCAAACCTTTTCTGACTTCATTTGCTATTTTTCATCCATTTCATGATTTATTTTGAGCTAAGATGACCCTGAGATTGAAAAGCACCGCAAATGAACTCTGAAATGGTTGAAAATTGGCATGGTATCATAATTTCACCCACGTAGCATGTGCTAAAAGGTTGAGAGGGTTACGGCAAAAACAGGATGCACTTCGTGTACGAACTGGACAATCTCTTTCGAAGTGTCACAGTTTTGGACGAAAACTCTTCTGTTACAAAAGGATTTCAATTTTTTAAACATATTTGAACTCAAGACTTTTTCTGAATTCAATATGCATCATTCAAAGCCACATCATCACTTTTCAACCCTTTTCTGGCTTCATTTGCTATTTTTCATGCATTTCATGATCTATTTTGAGTTAAGATGACCCTGAGATTGAAAAGCACTGCAAATGAACTCTAAAATGGTTGAAAATTGGCATGGTATCATAATTTCACCCACGTAGCATGTGCTAAAAAGTTGAGAGGGTTACGGCAAAAACTGGATGCACTTCGTGTACGAACTGGACAATCTCTTTCGAAGTGTGAGTGTTTTGGACGAAAACTCTTCTGTTACAAAAGGATTTCAATTTTTTAAACATATTTGAACTCAAGACTTTTTCTGCATTCAATATGCACCATTCAAAGCCACATCATCACTTTTCAAACCTTTTCTGACTTCATTTGCTATTTTTCATGCATTTCATGATTTATTTTGAGCTAAGATGACCCTGAGATTGAAAAGCACTGCAAATGAACTCTGAAATGGTTGAAAATTGGCATGGTATCATAATTTCACCCACGTAGCATGTGCTAAAAAGTTGAGAGGGTTACGGCAAAAACTGGATGCACTTCGTGTACGAACAGGACAATCTCTTTCGAAGTGTCAGGGTTTTGGACAAAAACTCTTCTGTTACAAAAGGATTTCAATTTTTTAAACATATTTGAACTCAAGACATTTTCTGCATTCAATATGCACCATTCAAAGCCACATCATCACTTTTCAACCCTTTTCTGACTTCATTTGCTATTTTTCAGGCATTTCATGATTTATTTTAAGCTAAGATGACCCTGAGATTGAAAAGCACTGCAAATGAACTCTAAAATGGTTGAAAATTATCATGGTATCATAATTTCACCCATGTAGCATGTGCTAAAAAGTTGAGTGGGTTACGGCAAAAACTGGATGCACTTCGTGTACGAACTGGACAATCTCTTTCGAAGTGTCAGGGTTTTGGACGAAAACTCTTCTGTTACAAAAGGATTTCAATTTTTTAAACTTATTTGAACTCAAGACTTTTTTGGCGTTCAATATGCACCATTCAAAGCCACATCATCACTTTTCATACCTTTTCTGACTTCATTTGCTATTTTTCATGCATTTCATGATTTATTTTGACCAAAGATGACCCTGAGATTGAAAAGCACTGCAAATGAACTCTGAAATGGTTGAAAATTGGCATGGTATCATAATTTCACCCACGTAGCAAGTGCTAAAAAGTTGAGAGGGTTAGGGCAAAAATTGGATGCACTTCGTGTACGAACTGGACAATCTCTTTCGAAGTATCAGGGTTTTGGACGAAAACTCTTCTGTTACAAAAGGATTTCAAATTTTTAAACATATTTGAACTCAAGACTTTTTCTGCATTCAATATGCACCTTTCAAAGCCACATTTTCACTTTTGAAACCTTTTCTGACTTCATTTGCTATTTTTCATGAATTTCATGATTTATTTTGACCTAAGATGACTCTGAGATTGAAAAGCACTGCAAATGAACTCTGAAATGGTTGAAAATTGGCATGGTATTATAATTTCACCCATGTATCATGTGCTAAAAAGTTGAGAGGGTTACGGCAAAAACTGGATGCACTTCGTGTACGAACTGGACAATCTCTTTCGAAGTGTCAGGGTTTTGGACGAAAACTCTTCTGTTACAAAAGGATTTCAATTTTTTAAACATATTTGAACTCAAGACTTTTTCTGCATTCAATATGCACCATTCAAAGCCACATCATCAGTTTTCAATCCTTTTCTGACTTCATTTGCTAATTTTCATGCATTTCATGATTTATTTTGAGCTAAGATGACCCTGAGATTGAAAAGCACTGCAAATGATACTCTGAAATGGTTGAAAATTGGCATGGTATCATAATTTCACCCACGTAGCATGTGCTAAAAAGTTGAGAGGGTTACGGCAAAAATTGGATGCACTTCGTGTACGAACTGGACAATCTCTTTCGAAGTGTCAGGGTTTTGGACGAAAACTCTTCTCTTACAAAAGGATTTCAATTTTTTAAACATATTTGAACTCAAGACTTTTTCTGCATTCAATATGCACCATTCAAAGCCACATCATCACTTCAAACCTTTTCTGGCTTCATTTGCTATTTTTCATGCATTTCATGATTTATTTTGAGCTAAGATGACCCTGAGATTGAAAAGCACTGCAAATGAACTCTGAAATGTTTGAAAATTGGCATGGTATCATAATTTCACCCACGTAGCATGTGCTAAAAAGTTGAGAGGGTTACGGCAAAAACTGGATGCACTTCGTGTACGAACTGGACAATCTCTTTCGAAGTGTCAGTGTTTTGGACGAAAACTCTTCTGTTACAAAAGGATTTCTATGTTTAAACATATTTGAACTCAAGACTTTTTCTGCATTCAATATGCACCATTCAAAGCCACATCATCACTTTTCAAACCTTTTCTGACTTCATTTGCTATTTTTCATCCATTTCATGATTTATTTTGAGCTAAGATGACCCTGAGATTGAAAAGCACCGCAAATGAACTCTGAAATGGTTGAAAATTGGCATGGTATCATAATTTCACCCACGTAGCATGTGCTAAAAGGTTGAGAGGGTTACGGCAAAAACAGGATGCACTTCGTGTACGAACTGGACAATCTCTTTCGAAGTGTCACAGTTTTGGACGAAAACTCTTCTGTTACAAAAGGATTTCAATTTTTTAAACATATTTGAACTCAAGACTTTTTCTGAATTCAATATGCATCATTCAAAGCCACATCATCACTTTTCAACCCTTTTCTGGCTTCATTTGCTATTTTTCATGCATTTCATGATCTATTTTGAGTTAAGATGACCCTGAGATTGAAAAGCACTGCAAATGAACTCTAAAATGGTTGAAAATTGGCATGGTATCATAATTTCACCCACGTAGCATGTGCTAAAAAGTTGAGAGGGTTACGGCAAAAACTGGATGCACTTCGTGTACGAACTGGACAATCTCTTTCGAAGTGTGAGTGTTTTGGACGAAAACTCTTCTGTTACAAAAGGATTTCAATTTTTTAAACATATTTGAACTCAAGACTTTTTCTGCATTCAATATGCACCATGCAAAGCCACATCATCACTTTTCAAACCTTTTCTGACTTCATTTGCTATTTTTCATGCATTTCATGATTTATTTTGAGCTAAGATGACCCTGAGATTGAAAAGCACTGCAAATGAACTCTAAAATGGTTGAAAATTGGCATGGTATCATAATTTCACCCACGTAGCATGTGCTAAAAAGTTGAGAGGGTTACGGCAAAAACTGGATGCACTTCGTGTACGAACTGGACAATCTCTTTCGAAGTGTCAGGGTTTTGGACGAAAATTCTTCTGTTACAAAAGGATTTCAACTTTTTAAACATATTTGAACTCAAGACTTTTTCTACATTCAATATGCACCATTCAAAGCCACATCATCACTTTTCAACCCTTTTCTTACTTTATTTGCTATTTTTCATGCATTTCATGATTTATTTTGAGCTAAGATGACCCTGAGATTGAAAAGCACTGCAAATGAACTCTGAAATGGTTGAAAATTGGCATGGTATCATAATTTCACCCACGTAGCATGTGCTAAAAAGTTGAGTGGGTTACGGCAAAAACTGGATGCACTTCGTGTACGAACTGGACAATCTCTTTCGAAGTGTGAGTGTTTTGGACGAAAACTCTTCTGTTACAAAAGGATTTCAATTTTTTAAACATATTTGAACTCAAGACTTTTTCTGCATTCAATATGCACCATTCAAAGCCACATCATCACTTTTCAACCCTTTTCTTACTTTATTTGCTATTTTTCATGCATTTCATGATTTATTTTGAGCTAAGATGACCCTGAGATTGAAAAGCACTGCAAATGAACTCTGAAATGGTTGAAAATTGGCATGGTATCATAATTTCACCCACGTAGCAAGTGCTAAAAAGTTGAGAGGGTTAGGGCAAAAATTGGATGCACTTCGTGTACGAACTGGACAATCTCTTTCGAAGTATCAGGGTTTTGGACGAAAACTCTTCTGTTACAAAAGGATTTCAAATTTTTAAACATATTTGAACTCAAGACTTTTTCTGCATTCAATATGCACCTTTCAAAGCCACATTTTCACTTTTGAAACCTTTTCTGACTTCATTTGCTATTTTTCATGAATTTCATGATTTATTTTGACCTAAGATGACTCTGAGATTGAAAAGCACTGCAAATGAACTCTGAAATGGTTGAAAATTGGCATGGTATTATAATTTCACCCATGTATCATGTGCTAAAAAGTTGAGAGGGTTACGGCAAAAACTGGATGCACTTCGTGTACGAACTGGACAATCTCTTTCGAAGTGTCAGGGTTTTGGACGAAAACTCTTCTGTTACAAAAGGATTTCAATTTTTTAAACATATTTGAACTCAAGACTTTTTCTGCATTCAATATGCACCATTCAAAGCCACATCATCAGTTTTCAATCCTTTTCTGACTTCATTTGCTAATTTTCATGCATTTCATGATTTATTTTGAGCTAAGATGACCCTGAGATTGAAAAGCACTGCAAATGAACTCTGAAATGGTTGAAAATTGGCATGGTATCATAATTTCACCCACGTAGCATGTGCTAAAAAGTTGAGAGGGTTACGGCAAAAATTGGATGCACTTCGTGTACGAACTGGACAATCTCTTTCGAAGTGTCAGGGTTTTGGACGAAAACTCTTCTCTTACAAAAGGATTTCAATTTTTTAAACATATTTGAACTCAAGACTTTTTCTGCATTCAATATGCACCATTCAAAGCCACATCATCACTTCAAACCTTTTCTGGCTTCATTTGCTATTTTTCATGCATTTCATGATTTATTTTGAGCTAAGATGACCCTGAGATTGAAAAGCACTGCAAATGAACTCTGAAATGTTTGAAAATTGGCATGGTATCATAATTTCACCCACGTAGCATGTGCTAAAAAGTTGAGAGGGTTACGGCAAAAACTGGATGCACTTCGTGTACGAACTGGACAATCTCTTTCGAAGTGTCAGTGTTTTGGACGAAAACTCTTCTGTTACAAAAGGATTTCTATGTTTAAACATATTTGAACTCAAGACTTTTTCTGCATTCAATATGCACCATTCAAAGCCACATCATCACTTTTCAAACCTTTTCTGACTTCATTTGCTATTTTTCATCCATTTCATGATTTATTTTGAGCTAAGATGACCCTGAGATTGAAAAGCACCGCAAATGAACTCTGAAATGGTTGAAAATTGGCATGGTATCATAATTTCACCCACGTAGCATGTGCTAAAAGGTTGAGAGGGTTACGGCAAAAACAGGATGCACTTCGTGTACGAACTGGACAATCTCTTTCGAAGTGTCACAGTTTTGGACGAAAACTCTTCTGTTACAAAAGGATTTCAATTTTTTAAACATATTTGAACTCAAGACTTTTTCTGAATTCAATATGCATCATTCAAAGCCACATCATCACTTTTCAACCCTTTTCTGGCTTCATTTGCTATTTTTCATGCATTTCATGATCTATTTTGAGTTAAGATGACCCTGAGATTGAAAAGCACTGCAAATGAACTCTAAAATGGTTGAAAATTGGCATGGTATCATAATTTCACCCACGTAGCATGTGCTAAAAAGTTGAGAGGGTTACGGCAAAAACTGGATGCACTTCGTGTACGAACTGGACAATCTCTTTCGAAGTGTGAGTGTTTTGGACGAAAACTCTTCTGTTACAAAAGGATTTCAATTTTTTAAACATATTTGAACTCAAGACTTTTTCTGCATTCAATATGCACCATTCAAAGCCACATCATCACTTTTCAAACCTTTTCTGACTTCATTTGCTATTTTTCATGCATTTCATGATTTATTTTGAGCTAAGATGACCCTGAGATTGAAAAGCACTGCAAATGAACTCTAAAATGGTTGAAAATTGGCATGGTATCATAATTTCACCCACGTAGCATGTGCTAAAAAGTTGAGAGGGTTACGGCAAAAACTGGATGCACTTCGTGTACGAACTGGACAATCTCTTTCGAAGTGTCAGGGTTTTGGACGAAAACTCTTCTGTTACAAAAGGATTTCAACTTTTTAAACATATTTGAACTCAAGACTTTTTCTACATTCAATATGCACCATTCAAAGCCACATCATCACTTTTCAACCCTTTTCTTACTTTATTTGCTATTTTTCATGCATTTCATGATTTATTTTGAGCTAAGATGACCCTGAGATTGAAAAGCACTGCAAATGAACTCTGAAATGGTTGAAAATTGGCATGGTATCATAATTTCACCCACGTAGCATGTGCTAAAAAGTTGAGTGGGTTACGGCAAAAACTGGATGCACTTCGTGTACGAACTGGACAATCTCTTTCGAAGTGTGAGTGTTTTGGACGAAAACTCTTCTGTTACAAAAGGATTTCAATTTTTTAAACATATTTGAACTCAAGACTTTTTCTGCATTCAATATGCACCATTCAAAGCCACATCATCACTTTTCAACCCTTTTCTTACTTTATTTGCTATTTTTCATGCATTTCATGATTTATTTTGAGCTAAGATGACCCTGAGATTGAAAAGCACTGCAAATGAACTCTGAAATGGTTGAAAATTGGCATGGTATCATAATTTCACCCACGTAGCAAGTGCTAAAAAGTTGAGAGGGTTAGGGCAAAAATTGGATGCACTTCGTGTACGAACTGGACAATCTCTTTCGAAGTATCAGGGTTTTGGACGAAAACTCTTCTGTTACAAAAGGATTTCAAATTTTTAAACATATTTGAACTCAAGACTTTTTCTGCATTCAATATGCACCTTTCAAAGCCACATTTTCACTTTTGAAACCTTTTCTGACTTCATTTGCTATTTTTCATGAATTTCATGATTTATTTTGACCTAAGATGACTCTGAGATTGAAAAGCACTGCAAATGAACTCTGAAATGGTTGAAAATTGGCATGGTATTATAATTTCACCCATGTATCATGTGCTAAAAAGTTGAGAGGGTTACGGCAAAAACTGGATGCACTTCGTGTACGAACTGGACAATCTCTTTCGAAGTGTCAGGGTTTTGGACGAAAACTCTTCTGTTACAAAAGGATTTCAATTTTTTAAACATATTTGAACTCAAGACTTTTTCTGCATTCAATATGCACCATTCAAAGCCACATCATCAGTTTTCAATCCTTTTCTGACTTCATTTGCTAATTTTCATGCATTTCATGATTTATTTTGAGCTAAGATGACCCTGAGATTGAAAAGCACTGCAAATGAACTCTGAAATGGTTGAAAATTGGCATGGTATCATAATTTCACCCACGTAGCATGTGCTAAAAAGTTGAGAGGGTTACGGCAAAAATTGGATGCACTTCGTGTACGAACTGGACAATCTCTTTCGAAGTGTCAGGGTTTTGGACGAAAACTCTTCTCTTACAAAAGGATTTCAATTTTTTAAACATATTTGAACTCAAGACTTTTTCTGCATTCAATATGCACCATTCAAAGCCACATCATCACTTCAAACCTTTTCTGGCTTCATTTGCTATTTTTCATGCATTTCATGATTTATTTTGAGCTAAGATGACCCTGAGATTGAAAAGCACTGCAAATGAACTCTGAAATGTTTGAAAATTGGCATGGTATCATAATTTCACCCACGTAGCATGTGCTAAAAAGTTGAGAGGGTTACGGCAAAAACTGGATGCACTTCGTGTACGAACTGGACAATCTCTTTCGAAGTGTCAGTGTTTTGGACGAAAACTCTTCTGTTACAAAAGGATTTCTATGTTTAAACATATTTGAACTCAAGACTTTTTCTGCATTCAATATGCACCATTCAAAGCCACATCATCACTTTTCAAACCTTTTCTGACTTCATTTGCTATTTTTCATCCATTTCATGATTTATTTTGAGCTAAGATGACCCTGAGATTGAAAAGCACCGCAAATGAACTCTGAAATGGTTGAAAATTGGCATGGTATCATAATTTCACCCACGTAGCATGTGCTAAAAGGTTGAGAGGGTTACGGCAAAAACAGGATGCACTTCGTGTACGAACTGGACAATCTCTTTCGAAGTGTCACAGTTTTGGACGAAAACTCTTCTGTTACAAAAGGATTTCAATTTTTTAAACATATTTGAACTCAAGACTTTTTCTGAATTCAATATGCACCATTCAAAGCCACATCATCACTTTTCAACCCTTTTCTGGCTTCATTTGCTATTTTTCATGCATTTCATGATCTATTTTGAGTTAAGATGACCCTGAGATCGAAAAGCACTGCAAATGAACTCTAAAATGGTTGAAAATTGGCATGGTATCATAATTTCACCCACGTAGCATGTGCTAAAAAGTTGAGAGGGTTACGGCAAAAACTGGATGCACTTCGTGTACGAACTGGACAATCTCTTTCGAAGTGTGAGTGTTTTGGACGAAAACTCTTCTGTTACAAAAGGATTTCAATTTTTTAAACATATTTGAACTCAAGACTTTTTCTGCATTCAATATGCACCATTCAAAGCCACATCATCACTTTTCAAACCTTTTCTGACTTCATTTGCTATTTTTCATGCATTTCATGATTTATTTTGAGCTAAGATGACCCTGAGATTGAAAAGCACTGCAAATGAACTCTAAAATGGTTGAAAATTGGCATGGTATCATAATTTCACCCACGTAGCATGTGCTAAAAAGTTGAGAGGGTTACGGCAAAAACTGGATGCACTTCGTGTACGAACTGGACAATCTCTTTCGAAGTGTCAGGGTTTTGGACGAAAACTCTTCTGTTACAAAAGGATTTCAACTTTTTAAACATATTTGAACTCAAGACTTTTTCTCCATTCAATATGCACCATTCAAAGCCACATCATCACTTTTCAACCCTTTTCTTACTTTATTTGCTATTTTTCATGCATTTCATGATTTATTTTGAGCTAAGATGACCCTGAGATTGAAAAGCACTGCAAATGAACTCTGAAATGGTTGAAAATTGGCATGGTATCATAATTTCACCCACGTAGCATGTGCTAAAAAGTTGAGTGGGTTACGGCAAAAACTGGATGCACTTCGTGTACGAACTGGACAATCTCTTTCGAAGTGTGAGTGTTTTGGACGAAAACTCTTCTGTTACAAAAGGATTTCAATTTTTTAAACATATTTGAACTCAAGACTTTTTCTGCATTCAATATGCACCATTCAAAGCCACATCATCACTTTTCAAACCTTTTCTGACTTCATTTGCTATTTTTCATGCATTTCATGATTTATTTTGAGCTAAGATGACCCTGAGATTGAAAGAACTGCAAATGAACTCTGAAATGGTTGAAAATTGGCATGGTATCATAATTTCACCCACGTAGCATGTGCTAGAAAGTTGAGAGGGATACGACAAAAACTGGATGCACTTCGTGTACGAACTGGACAATCTCTTTCGAAGTGTCAGGGTTTTGGACGAAAACTCTTCTGCTACAAAAGGATTTCTATTTTTTAAACATATTTGAACTCAAGACTTTTTCTGCATTCAATATGCACCATTCAAAGCCACATCATCACTTTTCAAACCTTTTCTGACATCATTTGCTATTTTTCATGAATTTCATGATTTATTTTGACCTAAGATGACTCTGAGAATGAAAAGCACTGTAAATGAACTCTGAAATGGTTGATAATTGGCATGGTATCATAATTTCACCCATGTAGCATGTGCTAAAAAGTTGAGAGGGTTACGGCAAAAACTGGATGCACTTCGTGTACGAACTGGACAATCTCTTTCGAAGTGTCAGGGTTTTGGACAAAACTCTTCTGTTACAAATGAATTTCAATTTTTTAAACATATTTGAACTCAAGACTTTTTCTGCATTCAATATGCACCATTCAAAGCCACATCGTCACTTTTCAACCCTTTTCTGACTTCATTTGCTAATTTTCATGCATTTCATGATTTATTTTGAGCTAAGATGACCCTGAAATTGAAAAGCACTGCAAATGAACTCTGAAATGGTTGAAAATTGGTATGGTATCATAATTTCACCCACGTAGCATGTTCTAAAAAGTTGAGAGGGTTAGGGCAAAAACTGGATGCACTTCGTATACGAATTGGACAATCTCTTTCGAAGTGTCAGTGTTTTGGACGAAAACTCTTCTGTTACAAAAGGATTTCAATTTTTTAAACATATTTGAACTCAATACTTTTTCTGCATTCAATATACACCATTCAAAGCCACATCGTCACTTTTCAAACCTTTTCTGACTTCATTTGCAATTTTTCATGCATTTCATGATTTATTTTGAGCTAAGATGACTCTGAGATTGAAAAGCACTGCAAATGAACTCTGAAATGGTTGAAAATTGGCATGGAATCATAATTTCACCCACGTAGCATGTGCTAAAAAGTTGAGAGGGTTACGGCAAAAACTGGATGCACTTCGTGTACGAACTGGACAATCTCTTTCGATGTGTCAGGGTTTTGGACGAAAACTCTTCTGTTACAAAAGGATTTCAATTTTTTAAACATATTTGAACTCAAGACTTTTTTTGCATTCAATATGCACCATTCAAAGCCACATCATCACTTCAAACCTTTTCTGGCTTCATTTGCTATTTTTCATGCATTTCATGATTTATTTTGAGCTAAGATGACCCTGAGATTGAAAAGCACTGCAAATGAACTCTGAAATGGTTGAAAATTGGCATGGTATCATAATTTCACCCACGTACCATGTGCTAAAAAGTTGAAAGGGTTACGGCAAAAACTGGATGCACTTCGTGTACGAACTGGACAATCTCTTTTGAAGTGCCAGTGTTTTGGACGAAAACTCTTCTGTTACAAAAGGATTTCAATTTTTTAAAAATATTTGAACTCAAGACTTTTTCTGTATTCAATATGCACCATTGAAAGCCACATCATCACTTTCCAAACCTTTTCTAACTTCATTTGCTATTTTTCATGCATTTCATGATTTATTTTGAGCTAAGATGACCCTGAGATTGAAAAGCACTGCAAATGAACTCTGAAATGGTTGAAAATTGGCATGGTATCATAATTTCACCCATGTAGCATGTGCTAAAAAGTTGAGTGGGTTACGGCAAAAACTGGATGCACTTCGTGTACGAACTGGACAATCTCTTTCGAAGTGTCAGGGTTTTGAACGAAAACTCTTCTGTTACAAAAGGATTTCAATTTTTTAAACATATTTGAACTCAAGACTTTTTCTGCATTCAATATGCACCATTCAAAGCCACATCATCACTTTTCAACCATTTTCTGACTTTATTTGCTATTTTTCATGCATTTCATGATTTATTTTGAGCTAAGATGACCCTGAGATTGAAAAGCACTGCAAATGAACTCTGAAATGGTTGAAAATTGGCATGGTATCATAATTTCACCCACGTAGCATGTGCTAAAAAGTTGAGTGGGTTACGGCAAAAACTGGATGCACTTCGTGTACGAACTGGACAATCTCTTTCGAAGTTTCAGGGTTTTGGACGAAAACTCTTCTGTTACAAAAGGATTTCAATTTTTTAAACATATTTGAACTCAAGACTTTTTCTGCATTCAATATGCACCATTCAAAGCCACATCATCACTTTTCAAACCTTTTCTGACTTCATTTGCTATTTTCATGCATTTCATTATTTATTTTGACCTAAAATGACCCTGAATTGAAAAGCACTGCAAATGAACTCTTAAATGGTTGCAAGTTGGCATGGTATCATCATTTCACCCACATAGCATGTGCTAAAAAGTTGAGAGGGTTACGGCAAAAACTGGATGCACTTCGTGTACGAACTGGACAATCTCTTTCGAAGTGTCAGTGTTTTGGACGAAAACTCTTCTGCTACAAAAGGATTTCAATTTTTTAAACATATTTGAACTCAAGACTTTTTCTGAATTCAATATGCACCATTCAAAGCCACATCATCACTTTTCAACCCTTTTCTGGCTTCATTTGCTATTTTTCATGCATTTCATGATCTATTTTGAGTTAAGATGACCCTGAGATTGAAAAGCACTGTAAATGAACTCTGAAATGGTTGAAAATTGGCATGGTATCATAATTTCACCCACGTAGCATGTGCTAAAAAGTTGAGTGGGTTACGGCAAAAACTGGATGCACTTCGTGTACGAACTGGACAATCTCTTTCGAAGTGTGAGTGTTTTGGACGAAAACTCTTCTGTTACAAAAGGATTTCAATTTTTTAAACATATTTGAACTCAAGACTTTTTCTGCATTCAATATGCACCATTCAAAGCCACATCATCACTTTTCAAACCTTTTCTGACTTCATTTGCTATTTTTCATGCATTTCATGATTTATTTTGAGCTAAGATGACCCTGAGATTGAAAAGCACTGCAAATGAACTCTAAAATGGTTTAAAATTGGCATGGTATCATAATTTCACCCACGTAGCATGTGCTAAAAAGTTGAGAGGGTTACGGCAAAAACTGGATGCACTTCGTGTACGAACTGGACAATCTCTTTCGAAGTGTCAGGGTTTTGGACGAAAACTCTTCTGTTACAAAAGGATTTCAACTTTTTAAACATATTTGAACTCAAGACTTTTTCTACATTCAATATGCACCATTCAAAGCCACATCATCACTTTTCAACCCTTTTCTTACTTTATTTGCTATTTTTCATGCATTTCATGATTTATTTTGAGCTAAGATGACCCTGAGATTGAAAAGCACTGCAAATGAACTCTGAAATGGTTGAAAATTGGCATGGTATCATAATTTCACCCACGTAGCATGTGCTAAAAAGTTGAGTGGGTTACGGCAAAAACTGGATGCACTTCGTGTACGAACTGGACAATCTCTTTCGAAGTGTGAGTGTTTTGGACGAAAACTCTTCTGTTACAAAAGGATTTCAATTTTTTAAACATATTTGAACTCAAGACTTTTTCTGCATTCAATATGCACCATTCCAAGCCACATCATCACTTTTCAAACCTTTTCTGACTTCATTTGCTATTTTTCATGCATTTCATGATTTATTTTGAGCTAAGATGACCCTGAGATTGAAAAGCACTGCAAATGAACTCTGAAATGGTTGAAAATTGGCATGGTATCATAATTTCACCCACGTAGCATGTGCTAGAAAGTTGAGAGGGTTACGACAAAAACTGGATGCACTTCGTGTACGAACTGGACAATCTCTTTCGAAGTGTCAGGGTTTTGGACGAAAACTCTTCTGCTACAAAAGGATTTCTATTTTTTAAACATATTTGAACTCAAGACTTTTTCTGCATTCAATATGCACCATTCAAAGCCACATCATCACTTTTCAAACCTTTTCTGACATCATTTGCTATTTTTCATGAATTTCATGATTTATTTTGACCTAAGATGACTCTGAGAATGAAAAGCACTGTAAATGAACTCTGAAATGGTTGATAATTGGCATGGTATCATAATTTCGCCCATGTAGCATGTGCTAAAAAGTTGAGAGGGTTACGGCAAAAACTGGATGCACTTCGTGTACGAACTGGACAATCTCTTTCGAAGTGTCAGGGTTTTGGACAAAACTCTTCTGTTACAAATGAATTTCAATTTTTTAAACATATTTGAACTCAAGACTTTTTCTGCATTCAATATGCACCATTCAAAGCCACATCGTCACTTTTCAACCCTTTTCTGACTTCATTTGCTAATTTTCATGCATTTCATGATTTATTTTGAGCTAAGATGACCCTGAAATTGAAAAGCACTGCAAATGAACTCTGAAATGGTTGAAAATTGGTATGGTATCATAATTTCACCCACATAGCATGTGCTAAAAAGTTGAGAGGGTTACGGCAAAAACTGGATGCACTTCGTATACGAATTGGACAATCTCTTTAGAAGTGTCAGTGTTTTGGACGAAAACTCTTCTGTTACAAAAGGATTTCAATTTTTTAAACATATTTGAACTCAATACTTTTTCTGCATTCAATATACACCATTCAAAGCCACATCGTCACTTTTCAAACCTTTTCTGACTTCATTTGCTATTTTTCATGCATTTCATGATTTATTTTGAGCTAAGATGACTCTGAGATTGAAAAGCACTGCAAATGAACTCTGAAATGGTTGAAAATTGGCATGGAATCATAATTTCACCCACGTAGCATGTGCTAAAAAGTTGAGAGGGTTACGGCAAAAACTGGATGCACTTCGTGTACGAACTGGACAATCTCTTTCGATGTGTCAGGGTTTTGGACGAAAACTCTTCTGTTACAAAAGGATTTCAATTTTTTAAACATATTTGAACTCAAGACTTTTTTTGCATTCAATATGCACCATTCAAAGCCACATCATCACTTCAAACCTTTTCTGGCTTCATTTGCTATTTTTCATGCATTTCATGATTTATTTTGAGCTAAGATGACCCTGAGATTGAAAAGCACTGCAAATGAACTCTGAAATGGTTGAAAATTGGCATGGTATCATAATTTCACCCACGTACCATGTGCTAAAAAGTTGAAAGGGTTACGGCAAAAACTGGATGCACTTCGTGTACGAACTGGACAATCTCTTTTGAAGTGCCAGTGTTTTGGACGAAAACTCTTCTGTTACAAAAGGATTTCAATTTTTTAAAAATATTTGAACTCAAGACTTTTTCTGTATTCAATATGCACCATTGAAAGCCACATCATCACTTTCCAAACCTTTTCTGACTTCATTTGCTATTTTTCATGCATTTCATGATTTATTTTGAGCTAAGATGACCCTGAGATTGAAAAGCACTGCAAATGAACTCTGAAATTGTTGAAAATTGGCATGGTATCATAATTTCACCCACGTAGCATGTGCTAAAAAGTTGAGAGGGTTACGGCAAAAACTGGATGCACTTCGTGTACGAACTGGACAATCTCTTTCGAAGTGTCAGGGTTTTGGACAAAAACTCTTCTGTTACAAAAGGATTTCAATTTTTTAAACATATTTGAACTCAAGACATTTTCTGCATTCAATATGCACCATTCAAAGCCACATCATCACTTTTCAACCCTTTTCTGACTTCATTTGCTATTTTTCATGCATTTCATGATTTATTTTAAGCTAAGATGACCCTGAGATTGAAAAGCACTGCAAATGAACTCTGAAATGATTGAAAATTATCATGGTATCATAATTTCACCCACGTAGCATGTGCTAAAAAGTTGAGTGGGTTACGGCAAAAACTGGATGCACTTCGTGTACGAACTGGACAATCTCTTTCGAAGTATCAGGGTTTTGGACGAAAACTCTTCTGTTACAAAAGGATTTCAATTTTTTAAACTTATTTGAACTCAAGACTTTTTCGGCGTTCAATATGCACCATTCAAAGCCACATCATCACTTTTCATACCTTTTCTGACTTCATTTGCTATTTTTCATGCATTTCATGATTTATTTTGACCTAAGATGACCCTGAGATTGAAAAGCACTGCAAATGAACTCTGAAATGGTTGAAAATTGGCATGGTATCATAATTTCACCCACGTTGCATGTGCTAAAAATTTGAGAGGGTTAGGGCAAAAATTGGATGCACTTCGTGTACGAACTGGACAATCTCTTTCGAAGTATCAGGGTTTTGGACGAAAACTCTTCTGTTACAAAAGGATTTCAAATTTTTAAACATATTTGAACTCAAGACTTTTTCTGCATTCAATATGCACCTTTCAAAGCCACATTTTCACTTTTGAAACCTTTTCTGACTTCATTTGCTATTTTTCATGAATTTCATGATTTATTTTGACCTAAGATGACTCTGAGATTGAAAAGCACTGCAAATGAACTCTGAAATGGTTGAAAATTGGCATGGTATTATAATTTCACCCACGTATCATGTGCTAAAAAGTTGAGAGGGTTACGGCAAAAACTGGATGCACTTCGTGTACGAACTGGACAATCTCGTTCGAAGTGTCAGGGTTTTGGACGAAAACTCTTCTGTTACAAAAGGATTTCAATTTTTTAAACATATTTGAACTCAAGACTTTTTCTGCATTCAATATGCACCATTCAAAGCCACATCATCAGTTTTCAACCCTTTTCTGACTTCATTTGCTAATTTTCATGCATTTCATGATTTATTTTGAGCTAAGATGACCCTGAGATTGAAAAGCACTGCAAATGAACTCTGAAATGGTTGAAAATTGGCATGGTATCATAATTTCACCCACGTAGCATGTGCTAAAAAGTTGAGAGGGTTACGGCAAAAATTGGATGCACTTCGTGTACGAACTGGACAATCTCTTTCGAAGTGTCAGGGTTTTGGACGAAAACTCTTCTCTTACAAAAGGATTTCAATTTTTTAAACATATTTGAACTCAAGACTTTTTCTGCATTCAATATGCACCATTCAAAGCCACATCATCACTTCAAACCTTTTCTGGCTTCATTTGCTATTTTTCATGCATTTCATGATTTATTTTGAACTAAGATGACCCTGAGATTGAAAAGCACTGCAAATGAACTCTGAAATGGTTGAAAATTGGCATGGTATCATAATTTCACCCACGTAGCATGTGCTAAAAAGTTGAGAGGGTTACGGCAAAAACTGGATGCACTTCGTGTACAAACTGGACAATCTCTTTCTAAGTGTCAGGGTTTCGAAAGAAAACTCATCTGTTACAAAAGGATTTTAATTTTTTAAACATATTTGAACTCAAGACTTTTTCTGCATTCAATATGCACCATTCAAAGCCACATCATCACTTCAAACCTTTTCTGGCTTCATTTGCTATTTTTCATGCATTTCATGATTTATTTTGAACTAAGATGACCCTGAGATTGAAAAGCACTGCAAATGAACTCTGAAATGTTTGAAAATTGGCATGGTATCATAATTTCACCCACGTAGCATGTGCTAAAAAGTTGAGAGGGTTACGGCAAAAACTGGATGCACTTCGTGTACGAACTGGACAATCTCTTTCGAAGTGTGAGTGTTTTGGACGAAAACTCTTCTGTTACAAAAGGATTTCAATGTTTAAACATATTTGAACTCAAGACTTTTTCTGCATTCAATATGCACCATTCAAAGCCACATCATCACTTTTCAAACCTTTTCTGACTTCATTTGCTATTTTTCATCCATTTCATGATTTATTTTGAGCTAAGATGACCCTAAGATTGAAAAGCACTGCAAATGAACTCTGAAATGGTTGAAAATTGGCATGGTATCATAATTTCACCCACGTAGCATGTGCTAAAAAGTTGAGAGGGTTACGGCAAAAACTGGATGCACTTCGTGTACGAACTGGACAATCTCTTTCGAAGTGTCAGGGTTTTGGACGAAAACTCTTCTGTTACAAAAGGATTTCAACTTTTTAAACATATTTGAACTCAAGACTTTTTCTGCATTCAATATGCACCATTCAAAGCCACATCATCACTTTTCAACCCTTATCTGACTTTATTTGCTATTTTTCATGCATTTCATGATTTATTTTGAGCTAAGATGACCCTGAGATTGAAAAGCACTCCAAATGAACTCTGAAATGGTTGAAAATTGGCATGGTATCATAATTTCACCCACGTAGCATGTGCTAAAAAGTGGAGTGGGTTACGGCAAAAACTGGATGCACTTCGTGTACGAACTGGACAATCTCTTTCGAAGTGTGAGTGTTTTGGACGAAAACTCCTCTGTTACAAAAGGATTTCAATTTTTTAAACATATTTGAACTCAAGACTTTTTCTGCATTCAATATGCACCATTCAAAGCCACATCATCACTTTTCAACCCTTTTCTGGCTTCATTTGCTATTTTTCATGCATTTCATGATTTATTTTGAGCTAAGATGACCCTGAGATTGAAAAGCACTGCAAATGAACTCTGAAATGGTTGAAAATTGGCATGGTATCATAATTTCACCCACGTAGCATGTGCTAAAAAGTGGAGTGGGTTACGGCAAAAACTGGATGCACTTCGTGTACGAACTGGACAATCTCTTTCGAAGTGTGAGTGTTTTGGACGAAAACTCCTCTGTTACAAAAGGATTTCAATTTTTTAAACATATTTGAACTCAAGACTTTTTCTGCATTCAATATGCACCATTCAAAGCCACATCATCACTTTTCAAACCATTTCTGACTTCATTTGCTATTTTTCATGCATTTCATGATTTATTTTGAGCTAAGATGACCCTGAGATTGAAAAGCACTGCAAATGAACTCTGAAATGGTAGAAAATTGGCATGGTATCATAATTTCACCCACGTAGCATGTGCTAAAAAGTTGAGAGGGTTACGGCAAAAACTGGATGCACTTCGTGTACGAACTGGACAATCTCTTTCGAAGTGTCATGGTTTTGGACGAAAACTCTTCTGTTACAAAAGGATTTCAATTTTTTAAACATATTTGAACTCAAGACTTTTTCTGCATTCAATATGCACCATTCAAAGCCACATCATCACTTTTCATACCTTTTCTGACTTCATTTGCTATTTTTCATGCATTTCATGATTTATTTTGACCTAATTTGACCCTGAGATTGAAAAGCACAGCAAATGAACTCTGAAATGGTTAAAAATTGGCATGGTATCATAATTTCACCCACGTAGCATGTGCTAAAAAGTTTAGAGGGTTACGGCAAAAATTGGATGCACTTCGTGTACGAACTGGACAATCTCTTTCGAAGTGTTAGGGTTTTGGACGAAAACTCTTCTGTTACAAAAGGATTTCAATGTTTTAAACATATTTGAACTCAAGACTTTTTCTGCATTCAATATGCACCTTTCAAAGCCACATTATCACTTTTGAAACCTTTTCTGACTTCATTTGCTATTTTTCATGAATTTCATGATTTATTGTGACCTAAGATGACTCTGAGATTGAAAAGCACTGCAAATGAACTCTGAAATGGTTGAAAATTGGCATGGTATCATAATTTCACCGACGTAGCATGTGCTAAAAAGTTGAGAAGGTTACGGCAAAAACTGGATGCACTTCGTGTACGAACTGGACAATCTTTTTCTAAGTTTCAGGGTTTTGGACGAAAACTCTTCTGTTACAAAAGGATTTCAATTTTTTAAACATATTTGAACTCAAGACTTTTTCTGCATTCAATATGCACCATTCAAAGCCACATCATCACTTCAAACCTTTTCTGGCTTCATTTGCTATTTTTCATGCATTTCATGATTTATTTTGAGCTAAGATGACCCTGAGATTGAAAAGCATTGCAAATGAACTCTGAATTGGTTGAAAATTTCATGGTATCATAATTTCACCCACGTAGCATGTGCTAAAAAGTTGAGAGGGTTACTGTAAAAACTGGATGCACTTCGTGTACGAACTGGACAATCTCTTTCGAAGTGTCAGGGTTTTGGACGAAAACTCTTCAGTTACAAAAGGATTTCAATTTTTTAAACATATTTGAACTCAAGACTTTTTCTGCATTCAATATGCACCATTCAAAGCCACATCATCACTTTTCAACCCTTTTCTGACTTTATTCGCTATTTTTCATGCATTTCATGATTTATTTTGAGCTAAGATGACCCTGAGATTGAAAAGCACTGCAAATGAACTCTGAAATGGTTGAAAATTGCATGGTATCATAATTTCACCCACGTAGCATGTGCTAAAAAGTTGAGTGGGTTACGGCAAAAACTGGATGCACTTCGTGTACGAACTGGACAATCTCTTTCGAAGTGTCAGGGTTTTGGACGAAAACTCTTCTGTTACAAAAGGATTTCAATTTTTTAAACATTTTTGAACTCAAGACTTTTTCTGCGTTCAACATGCATCATTCAAAGCCACATCATCACTTTTCATACCTTTTCTGACATCATTTTCTATTTTTCATGCATTTCATGATTTATTTTGACCTAAGATGACCCTGAGATTGAAAAGCACTGCAAATGAACTCTGAAATGGTTGAAAATTGGCATGGTTTCATAATTTCACCCACGTAGCATGTGCTAAAAAGTTGAGAGGGTTACGGCAAAAATTGGATGCACTTCGTGTACGAACTGGACAATCTCTTTGGAAGTGTCAGGGTTTTGGACGAAAACTCTTCTGTTACAAAAGGATTTCAATTTTTTAAACATATTTGAACTCAAAACTTTTTCTGCATTCAATATGCACCTTTCAAAGCCACATTATTACTTTTGAAACCTTTTCTAACTTCATTTGCTATTTTTCATGAATTTCATGATTTATTTTGACCAAAGATGACTCTGAGATTGAAAAGCACTGCAAATGAACTCTGAAATGGTTGAAAATTGGCATGGTATCATAATTTCACCCACGTAGCATGTGCTAAAAAGTTGAGAGGGTTACGGCAAAAACTGGATGCACTTCGTGTACGAACTGGACAATCTCTTTCGAAGTGTCAGGGTTTTGGACGAAACTCTTCTGTTACAAAAGGATTTCAATTTTTTAATCATATTTGAACTCAAGACTTTTTCTGCATTCAATATGCACCATTCAAAGCCACATCATCACTTCAAACCTATTCTGGCTTCATTTTCTATTTTTCATGCATTTCATGATTTATTTTGAGCTAAGATGACCCTGAGATTGAAAAGCACTGTAAATGAACTCTGAAATGGTTGAAAATTGGCATGGTATCATAATTTCACCCACGTACCATGTGCTAAAAAGTTGAGAGGGTTACGGCAAAAACTGGATGCACTTCGTGTACGAACTGGACAATCTCTTTCGAAGTGCCAGTGTTTTGGACGAAACTCTTCTGTTACAAAAGGATTTCAATTTTTTAAACTTATTTGAACTCAAGACTTTTTCTGCATTCAATATGCACCATTCAAAGCCACATCATCACTTTTCAAACCTTTTCTGACTTCATTTGCTATTTTTCATGCATTTCATGATTTATTTTGAGCTAAGATGACCCTGAGATTGAAAAGCACTGCAAATGAACTCTTAAATGGTTGAAAATTGGCATGGAATCATAATTTCACCCACGTAGCATGTGCTAAAAAGTTGAGAGGGTTACGGCAAAAACTGGATGCACTTCGTGTACGAACTGGACAATCTCTTTGGAAGTGTCAGGGTTTTGGACGAAACTCTTCTGTTACAAAAGGATTTCAATTTTTTAAACATATTTGAATTCAAGACTTTTTCTGCATTCAATATGCACCTTTCAAAGCCACATCATCCCTTTTCAACCCTTTTCTGACTTCATTTGCTAATTTTCATGCATTTCATGATTTGTTTTGAGCTAAGATGACCCTGAAATTGAAAAGCACTGCAAATGAACTCTGAAATGGTTGAAAATTGGTATGGTATCATAATTTCACCCACGTAGCATGTGCTAAAAAGTTGAGAGGGTTACGGCAAAAACTGGATGCACTTCATATACGAATTGGACAATCTCTTTCGAAGTGTCAGTGTTTTGGACGAAAACTCTTCTGTTACAAAAGGATTTCAATTTTTTAAACATATTTGAACTCAAGACTTTTTCTGCATTCAATATGCACCATTCAAAGCCACATCATCACTTTTCAAACCTTTTCTGACTTCATTTGCTATTTTTCATGCATTTCATGATTTATTTTGAGCTAAGATGACCCTGAGATTGAAAAGCACTGCAAATGAACTCTAAAATGGTTTAAAATTGGCATGGTATCATAATTTCACCCACGTAGCATGTGCTAAAAAGTTGAGAGGGTTACGGCAAAAACTGGATGCACTTCGTGTACGAACTGGACAATCTCTTTCGAAGTGTCAGGGTTTTGGACGAAAACTCTTCTGTTACAAAAGGATTTCAACTTTTTAAACATATTTGAACTCAAGACTTTTTCTACATTCAATATGCACCATTCAAAGCCACATCATCACTTTTCAACCCTTTTCTTACTTTATTTGCTATTTTTCATGCATTTCATGATTTATTTTGAGCTAAGATGACCCTGAGATTGAAAAGCACTGCAAATGAACTCTGAAATGGTTGAAAATTGGCATGGTATCATAATTTCACCCACGTAGCATGTGCTAAAAAGTTGAGTGGGTTACGGCAAAAACTGGATGCACTTCGTGTACGAACTGGACAATCTCTTTCGAAGTGTGAGTGTTTTGGACGAAAACTCTTCTGTTACAAAAGGATTTCAATTTTTTAAACATATTTGAACTCAAGACTTTTTCTGCATTCAATATGCACCATTCCAAGCCACATCATCACTTTTCAAACCTTTTCTGACTTCATTTGCTATTTTTCATGCATTTCATGATTTATTTTGAGCTAAGATGACCCTGAGATTGAAAAGCACTGCAAATGAACTCTGAAATGGTTGAAAATTGGCATGGTATCATAATTTCACCCACGTAGCATGTGCTAGAAAGTTGAGAGGGTTACGACAAAAACTGGATGCACTTCGTGTACGAACTGGACAATCTCTTTCGAAGTGTCAGGGTTTTGGACGAAAACTCTTCTGCTACAAAAGGATTTCTATTTTTTAAACATATTTGAACTCAAGACTTTTTCTGCATTCAATATGCACCATTCAAAGCCACATCATCACTTTTCAAACCTTTTCTGACATCATTTGCTATTTTTCATGAATTTCATGATTTATTTTGACCTAAGATGACTCTGAGAATGAAAAGCACTGTAAATGAACTCTGAAATGGTTGATAATTGGCATGGTATCATAATTTCGCCCATGTAGCATGTGCTAAAAAGTTGAGAGGGTTACGGCAAAAACTGGATGCACTTCGTGTACGAACTGGACAATCTCTTTCGAAGTGTCAGGGTTTTGGACAAAACTCTTCTGTTACAAATGAATTTCAATTTTTTAAACATATTTGAACTCAAGACTTTTTCTGCATTCAATATGCACCATTCAAAGCCACATCGTCACTTTTCAACCCTTTTCTGACTTCATTTGCTAATTTTCATGCATTTCATGATTTATTTTGAGCTAAGATGACCCTGAAATTGAAAAGCACTGCAAATGAACTCTGAAATGGTTGAAAATTGGTATGGTATCATAATTTCACCCACGTAGCATGTGCTAAAAAGTTGAGAGGGTTACGGCAAAAACTGGATGCACTTCGTATACGAATTGGACAATCTCTTTAGAAGTGTCAGTGTTTTGGACGAAAACTCTTCTGTTACAAAAGGATTTCAATTTTTTAAACATATTTGAACTCAATACTTTTTCTGCATTCAATATACACCATTCAAAGCCACATCGTCACTTTTCAAACCTTTTCTGACTTCATTTGCTATTTTTCATGCATTTCATGATTTATTTTGAGCTAAGATGACTCTGAGATTGAAAAGCACTGCAAATGAACTCTGAAATGGTTGAAAATTGGCATGGAATCATAATTTCACCCACGTAGCATGTGCTAAAAAGTTGAGAGGGTTACGGCAAAAACTGGATGCACTTCGTGTACGAACTGGACAATCTCTTTCGATGTGTCAGGGTTTTGGACGAAAACTCTTCTGTTACAAAAGGATTTCAATTTTTTAAACATATTTGAACTCAAGACTTTTTTTGCATTCAATATGCACCATTCAAAGCCACATCATCACTTCAAACCTTTTCTGGCTTCATTTGCTATTTTTCATGCATTTCATGATTTATTTTGAGCTAAGATGACCCTGAGATTGAAAAGCACTGCAAATGAACTCTGAAATGGTTGAAAATTGGCATGGTATCATAATTTCACCCACGTACCATGTGCTAAAAAGTTGAAAGGGTTACGGCAAAAACTGGATGCACTTCGTGTACGAACTGGACAATCTCTTTTGAAGTGCCAGTGTTTTGGACGAAAACTCTTCTGTTACAAAAGGATTTCAATTTTTTAAAAATATTTGAACTCAAGACTTTTTCTGTATTCAATATGCACCATTGAAAGCCACATCATCACTTTCCAAACCTTTTCTGACTTCATTTGCTATTTTTCATGCATTTCATGATTTATTTTGAGCTAAGATGACCCTGAGATTGAAAAGCACTGCAAATGAACTCTGAAATTGTTGAAAATTGGCATGGTATCATAATTTCACCCACGTAGCATGTGCTAAAAAGTTGAGAGGGTTACGGCAAAAACTGGATGCACTTCGTGTACGAACTGGACAATCTCTTTCGAAGTGTCAGGGTTTTGGACAAAAACTCTTCTGTTACAAAAGGATTTCAATTTTTTAAACATATTTGAACTCAAGACATTTTCTGCATTCAATATGCACCATTCAAAGCCACATCATCACTTTTCAACCCTTTTCTGACTTCATTTGCTATTTTTCATGCATTTCATGATTTATTTTAAGCTAAGATGACCCTGAGATTGAAAAGCACTGCAAATGAACTCTGAAATGATTGAAAATTATCATGGTATCATAATTTCACCCACGTAGCATGTGCTAAAAAGTTGAGTGGGTTACGGCAAAAACTGGATGCACTTCGTGTACGAACTGGACAATCTCTTTCGAAGTATCAGGGTTTTGGACGAAAACTCTTCTGTTACAAAAGGATTTCAAATTTTTAAACATATTTGAACTCAAGACTTTTTCTGCATTCAATATGCACCTTTCAAAGCCACATTTTCACTTTTGAAACCTTTTCTGACTTCATTTGCTATTTTTCATGAATTTCATGATTTATTTTGACCTAAGATGACTCTGAGATTGAAAAGCACTGCAAATGAACTCTGAAATGGTTGAAAATTGGCATGGTATTATAATTTCACCCACGTATCATGTGCTAAAAAGTTGAGAGGGTTACGGCAAAAACTGGATGCACTTCGTGTACGAACTGGACAATCTCGTTCGAAGTGTCAGGGTTTTGGACGAAAACTCTTCTGTTACAAAAGGATTTCAATTTTTTAAACATATTTGAACTCAAGACTTTTTCTGCATTCAATATGCACCATTCAAAGCCACATCATCAGTTTTCAACCCTTTTCTGACTTCATTTGCTAATTTTCATGCATTTCATGATTTATTTTGAGCTAAGATGACCCTGAGATTGAAAAGCACTGCAAATGAACTCTGAAATGGTTGAAAATTGGCATGGTATCATAATTTCACCCACGTAGCATGTGCTAAAAAGTTGAGAGGGTTACGGCAAAAATTGGATGCACTTCGTGTACGAACTGGACAATCTCTTTCGAAGTGTCAGGGTTTTGGACGAAAACTCTTCTCTTACAAAAGGATTTCAATTTTTTAAACATATTTGAACTCAAGACTTTTTCTGCATTCAATATGCACCATTCAAAGCCACATCATCACTTCAAACCTTTTCTGGCTTCATTTGCTATTTTTCATGCATTTCATGATTTATTTTGAACTAAGATGACCCTGAGATTGAAAAGCACTGCAAATGAACTCTGAAATGGTTGAAAATTGGCATGGTATCATAATTTCACCCACGTAGCATGTGCTAAAAAGTTGAGAGGGTTACGGCAAAAACTGGATGCACTTCGTGTACAAACTGGACAATCTCTTTCTAAGTGTCAGGGTTTCGAAAGAAAACTCATCTGTTACAAAAGGATTTTAATTTTTTAAACATATTTGAACTCAAGACTTTTTCTGCATTCAATATGCACCATTCAAAGCCACATCATCACTTCAAACCTTTTCTGGCTTCATTTGCTATTTTTCATGCATTTCATGATTTATTTTGAACTAAGATGACCCTGAGATTGAAAAGCACTGCAAATGAACTCTGAAATGTTTGAAAATTGGCATGGTATCATAATTTCACCCACGTAGCATGTGCTAAAAAGTTGAGAGGGTTACGGCAAAAACTGGATGCACTTCGTGTACGAACTGGACAATCTCTTTCGAAGTGTGAGTGTTTTGGACGAAAACTCTTCTGTTACAAAAGGATTTCAATGTTTAAACATATTTGAACTCAAGACTTTTTCTGCATTCAATATGCACCATTCAAAGCCACATCATCACTTTTCAAACCTTTTCTGACTTCATTTGCTATTTTTCATCCATTTCATGATTTATTTTGAGCTAAGATGACCCTAAGATTGAAAAGCACTGCAAATGAACTCTGAAATGGTTGAAAATTGGCATGGTATCATAATTTCACCCACGTAGCATGTGCTAAAAAGTTGAGAGGGTTACGGCAAAAACTGGATGCACTTCGTGTACGAACTGGACAATCTCTTTCGAAGTGTCAGGGTTTTGGACGAAAACTCTTCTGTTACAAAAGGATTTCAACTTTTTAAACATATTTGAACTCAAGACTTTTTCTGCATTCAATATGCACCATTCAAAGCCACATCATCACTTTTCAACCCTTTTCTGACTTTATTTGCTATTTTTCATGCATTTCATGATTTATTTTGAGCTAAGATGACCCTGAGATTGAAAAGCACTCCAAATGAACTCTGAAATGGTTGAAAATTGGCATGGTATCATAATTTCACCCACGTAGCATGTGCTAAAAAGTGGAGTGGGTTACGGCAAAAACTGGATGCACTTCGTGTACGAACTGGACAATCTCTTTCGAAGTGTGAGTGTTTTGGACGAAAACTCCTCTGTTACAAAAGGATTTCAATTTTTTAAACATATTTGAACTCAAGACTTTTTCTGCATTCAATATGCACCATTCAAAGCCACATCATCACTTTTCAACCCTTTTCTGGCTTCATTTGCTATTTTTCATGCATTTCATGATTTATTTTGAGCTAAGATGACCCTGAGATTGAAAAGCACTGCAAATGAACTCTGAAATGGTTGAAAATTGGCATGGTATCATAATTTCACCCACGTAGCATGTGCTAAAAAGTGGAGTGGGTTACGGCAAAAACTGGATGCACTTCGTGTACGAACTGGACAATCTCTTTCGAAGTGTGAGTGTTTTGGACGAAAACTCCTCTGTTACAAAAGGATTTCAATTTTTTAAACATATTTGAACTCAAGACTTTTTCTGCATTCAATATGCACCATTCAAAGCCACATCATCACTTTTCAAACCATTTCTGACTTCATTTGCTATTTTTCATGCATTTCATGATTTATTTTGAGCTAAGATGACCCTGAGATTGAAAAGCACTGCAAATGAACTCTGAAATGGTAGAAAATTGGCATGGTATCATAATTTCACCCACGTAGCATGTGCTAAAAAGTTGAGAGGGTTACGGCAAAAACTGGATGCACTTCGTGTACGAACTGGACAATCTCTTTCGAAGTGTCATGGTTTTGGACGAAAACTCTTCTGTTACAAAAGGATTTCAATTTTTTAAACATATTTGAACTCAAGACTTTTTCTGCATTCAATATGCACCATTCAAAGCCACATCATCACTTTTCATACCTTTTCTGACTTCATTTGCTATTTTTCATGCATTTCATGATTTATTTTGACCTAATTTGACCCTGAGATTGAAAAGCACAGCAAATGAACTCTGAAATGGTTAAAAATTGGCATGGTATCATAATTTCACCCACGTAGCATGTGCTAAAAAGTTTAGAGGGTTACGGCAAAAATTGGATGCACTTCGTGTACGAACTGGACAATCTCTTTCGAAGTGTTAGGGTTTTGGACGAAAACTCTTCTGTTACAAAAGGATTTCAATGTTTTAAACATATTTGAACTCAAGACTTTTTCTGCATTCAATATGCACCTTTCAAAGCCACATTATCACTTTTGAAACCTTTTCTGACTTCATTTGCTATTTTTCATGAATTTCATGATTTATTGTGACCTAAGATGACTCTGAGATTGAAAAGCACTGCAAATGAACTCTGAAATGGTTGAAAATTGGCATGGTATCATAATTTCACCGACGTAGCATGTGCTAAAAAGTTGAGAAGGTTACGGCAAAAACTGGATGCACTTCGTGTACGAACTGGACAATCTTTTTCTAAGTTTCAGGGTTTTGGACGAAAACTCTTCTGTTACAAAAGGATTTCAATTTTTTAAACATATTTGAACTCAAGACTTTTTCTGCATTCAATATGCACCATTCAAAGCCACATCATCACTTCAAACCTTTTCTGGCTTCATTTGCTATTTTTCATGCATTTCATGATTTATTTTGAGCTAAGATGACCCTGAGATTGAAAAGCATTGCAAATGAACTCTGAATTGGTTGAAAATTTCATGGTATCATAATTTCACCCACGTAGCATGTGCTAAAAAGTTGAGAGGGTTACTGTAAAAACTGGATGCACTTCGTGTACGAACTGGACAATCTCTTTCGAAGTGTCAGGGTTTTGGACGAAAACTCTTCAGTTACAAAAGGATTTCAATTTTTTAAACATATTTGAACTCAAGACTTTTTCTGCATTCAATATGCACCATTCAAAGCCACATCATCACTTTTCAACCCTTTTCTGACTTTATTCGCTATTTTTCATGCATTTCATGATTTATTTTGAGCTAAGATGACCCTGAGATTGAAAAGCACTGCAAATGAACTCTGAAATGGTTGAAAATTGCATGGTATCATAATTTCACCCACGTAGCATGTGCTAAAAAGTTGAGTGGGTTACGGCAAAAACTGGATGCACTTCGTGTACGAACTGGACAATCTCTTTCGAAGTGTCAGGGTTTTGGACGAAAACTCTTCTGTTACAAAAGGATTTCAATTTTTTAAACATTTTTGAACTCAAGACTTTTTCTGCGTTCAACATGCATCATTCAAAGCCACATCATCACTTTTCATACCTTTTCTGACATCATTTTCTATTTTTCATGCATTTCATGATTTATTTTGACCTAAGATGACCCTGAGATTGAAAAGCACTGCAAATGAACTCTGAAATGGTTGAAAATTGGCATGGTTTCATAATTTCACCCACGTAGCATGTGCTAAAAAGTTGAGAGGGTTACGGCAAAAATTGGATGCACTTCGTGTACGAACTGGACAATCTCTTTGGAAGTGTCAGGGTTTTGGACGAAAACTCTTCTGTTACAAAAGGATTTCAATTTTTTAAACATATTTGAACTCAAAACTTTTTCTGCATTCAATATGCACCTTTCAAAGCCACATTATTACTTTTGAAACCTTTTCTAACTTCATTTGCTATTTTTCATGAATTTCATGATTTATTTTGACCAAAGATGACTCTGAGATTGAAAAGCACTGCAAATGAACTCTGAAATGGTTGAAAATTGGCATGGTATCATAATTTCACCCACGTAGCATGTGCTAAAAAGTTGAGAGGGTTACGGCAAAAACTGGATGCACTTCGTGTACGAACTGGACAATCTCTTTCGAAGTGTCAGGGTTTTGGACGAAACTCTTCTGTTACAAAAGGATTTCAATTTTTTAATCATATTTGAACTCAAGACTTTTTCTGCATTCAATATGCACCATTCAAAGCCACATCATCACTTCAAACCTATTCTGGCTTCATTTTCTATTTTTCATGCATTTCATGATTTATTTTGAGCTAAGATGACCCTGAGATTGAAAAGCACTGTAAATGAACTCTGAAATGGTTGAAAATTGGCATGGTATCATAATTTCACCCACGTACCATGTGCTAAAAAGTTGAGAGGGTTACGGCAAAAACTGGATGCACTTCGTGTACGAACTGGACAATCTCTTTCGAAGTGCCAGTGTTTTGGACGAAACTCTTCTGTTACAAAAGGATTTCAATTTTTTAAACTTATTTGAACTCAAGACTTTTTCTGCATTCAATATGCACCATTCAAAGCCACATCATCACTTTTCAAACCTTTTCTGACTTCATTTGCTATTTTTCATGCATTTCATGATTTATTTTGAGCTAAGATGACCCTGAGATTGAAAAGCACTGCAAATGAACTCTTAAATGGTTGAAAATTGGCATGGAATCATAATTTCACCCACGTAGCATGTGCTAAAAAGTTGAGAGGGTTACGGCAAAAACTGGATGCACTTCGTGTACGAACTGGACAATCTCTTTGGAAGTGTCAGGGTTTTGGACGAAACTCTTCTGTTACAAAAGGATTTCAATTTTTTAAACATATTTGAATTCAAGACTTTTTCTGCATTCAATATGCACCTTTCAAAGCCACATCATCCCTTTTCAACCCTTTTCTGACTTCATTTGCTAATTTTCATGCATTTCATGATTTGTTTTGAGCTAAGATGACCCTGAAATTGAAAAGCACTGCAAATGAACTCTGAAATGGTTGAAAATTGGTATGGTATCATAATTTCACCCACGTAGCATGTGCTAAAAAGTTGAGAGGGTTACGGCAAAAACTGGATGCACTTCATATACGAATTGGACAATCTCTTTCGAAGTGTCAGTGTTTTGGACGAAAACTCTTCTGTTACAAAAGGATTTCAATTTTTTAAACATATTTGAACTCAATACTTTTTCTGCATTCAATATGCACCATTCAAAGCCACATCATCACTTTTCAAACCTTTTCTGACTTCATTTGCTATTTTTCATGCATTTCATGATTTATTTTGAGCTAAGATGACCCTGAGATTGAAAAGCACTGCAAATGAACTCTGAAATGGTTGAAAATTGGCATGGTATCATAATTTCACCCACGTAGCATGTGCTAAAAAGTTGAGAGGGTTACGGCAAAAACTGGATGCACTTTGTGTACGAACTGGACAATCTCTTTCGAAGTGTCAGGGTTTTGGACGAAAACTCTTCTGTTACAAAAGGATTTCAATTTTTTAAACATATTTGAACTCAAGACTTTTTCTGCATTCAATATGCACCATTCAAAGCCACATCATCACTTTTTAACCCTTTTCTGACTTCATTTGCTATTTTTCATGCATTTCATGATTTATTTTGAGCTAAGATGACCCTGAGATTGAAAATCACTGCAAATGAACTCTGAAATGGTTGAAAATTGGCATGGTATCATAATTTCCCCCACGTAGCATGTGCTAAAAAGTTGAGTGGGTTACGGCATAAACTGGATGCACTTCGTGTACGAACTGGACAATCTCTTTCGAAGTGTGAGTGTTTTGCACGAAAACTCTTCTGTTACAAAAGGATTTCAATTTTTTAAACATATTTGAACTCAAGACATTTTCTGCATTCAATATGCACCATTCAAAGCCACATCATCACTTTTCAAACCTTTTCTGACTTCATTTGCTATTTTTCATGCATTTCATGATTTGTTTTGAGCTAAGATGACCCTGAGATTAAAAAGCACTGCAAATGAACTCTGAAATGGTTGAAAATTGCATGGTATCATAATTTCACCCACGTAGCATGTGCTAAAAAGTTGAGTGGGTTACGGCAAAAACTGGATGCACTTCGTGTACGAACTGGACAATCTCTTTCGAAGTGTCAGGGTTTTGGACGAAAACTCTTCTGTTACAAAAGGATTTCAATTTTTTAAACATTTTTGAACTCAAGACTTTTTCTGCGTTCAACATGCATCATTCAAAGCCACATCATCACTTTTCATACCTTTTCTGACATCATTTTCTATTTTTCATGCATTTCATGATTTATTTTGACCTAAGATGACCCTGAGATTGAAAAGCACTGCAAATGAACTCTGAAATGGTTGAAAATTGGCATGGTTTCATAATTTCACCCACGTAGCATGTGCTAAAAAGTTGAGAGGGTTACGGCAAAAATTGGATGCACTTCGTGTACGAACTGGACAATCTCTTTGGAAGTGTCAGGGTTTTGGACGAAAACTCTTCTGTTACAAAAGGATTTCAATTTTTTAAACATATTTGAACTCAAAACTTTTTCTGCATTCAATATGCACCTTTCAAAGCCACATTATTACTTTTGAAACCTTTTCTAACTTCATTTGCTATTTTTCATGAATTTCATGATTTATTTTGACCAAAGATGACTCTGAGATTGAAAAGCACTGCAAATGAACTCTGAAATGGTTGAAAATTGGCATGGTATCATAATTTCACCCACGTAGCATGTGCTAAAAAGTTGAGAGGGTTACGGCAAAAACTGGATGCACTTCGTGTACGAACTGGACAATCTCTTTCGAAGTGTCAGGGTTTTGGACGAAACTCTTCTGTTACAAAAGGATTTCAATTTTTTAAAAATATTTGAACTCAAGACTTTTTATGTATTCAATATGCACCATTGAAAGCCACATCATCACTCTTCAAACCTTTTCTGACTTCATTTGCTATTTTTCATGCATTTCATGATTTATTTTGAGCTAAGATGACCCTGAGATTGAAAAGCACTGCAAATGAACTCTGAAATGGTTGAAAATTGGCATGGTATCATAATTTCACCCACGTAGCATGTGCTAAAAAGTTGAGAGGGTTACGGCAAAAACTGGATGCACTTCGTGTACGAACTGGACAATCTCTTTCGAAGTGCCAGTGTTTTGGACGAAACTCTTCTGTTACAAAAGGATTTCAATTTTTTAAACTTATTTGAACTCAAGACTTTTTCTGCATTCAATATGCACCATTCAAAGCCACATCATCACTTTTCAAACCTTTTCTGACTTCATTTGCTATTTTTCATGCATTTCATGATTTATTTTGAGCTAAGATGACCCTGAGATTGAAAAGCACTGCAAATGAACTCTTAAATGGTTGAAAATTGGCATGGAATCATAATTTCACCCACGTAGCATGTGCTAAAAAGTTGAGAGGGTTACGGCAAAAACTGGATGCACTTCGTGTACGAACTGGACAATCTCTTTGGAAGTGTCAGGGTTTTGGACGAAACTCTTCTATTACAAAAGGATTTCAATTTTTTAAACATATTTGAATTCAAGACTTTTTCTGCATTCAATATGCACCTTTCAAAGCCACATCATCCCTTTTCAACCCTTTTCTGACTTCATTTGCTAATTTTCATGCATTTCATGATTTGTTTTGAGCTAAGATGACCCTGAAATTGAAAAGCACTGCAAATGAACTCTGAAATGGTTGAAAATTGGTATGGTATCATAATTTCACCCACGTAGCATGTGCTAAAAAGTTGAGAGGGTTACGGCAAAAACTGGATGCACTTCATATACGAATTGGACAATCTCTTACGAAGTGTCAGTGTTTTGGACGAAAACTCTTCTGTTACAAAAGGATTTCAATTTTTTAAACATATTTGAACTCAATACTTTTTCTGCATTCAATATGCACCATTCAAAGCCACATCATCACTTTTCAAACCTTTTCTGACTTCATTTGCTATTTTTCATGCATTTCATGATTTATTTTGAGCTAAGATGACCCTGAGATTGAAAAGCACTGCAAATGAACTCTGAAATGGTTGAAAATTGGCATGGTATCATAATTTCACCTACGTAGCATGTGCTAAAAAGTTGAGAGGGTTACGGCAAAAACTGGATGCACTTTGTGTACGAACTGGACAATCTCTTTCGAAGTGTCAGGGTTTTGGACGAAAACTCTTCTGTTACAAAAGGATTTCAATTTTTTAAACATATTTGAACTCAAGACTTTTTCTGCATTCAATATGCACCATTCAAAGCCACATCATCACTTTTTAACCCTTTTCTGACTTCATTTGCTATTTTTCATGCATTTCATGATTAATTTTGAGCTAAGATGACCCTGAGATTGAAAATCACTGCAAATGAACTCTGAAATGGTTGAAAATTGGCATGGTATCATAATTTCCCCCACGTAGCATGTGCTAAAAAGTTGAGTGGGTTACGGCATAAACTGGATGCACTTCGTGTACGAACTGGACAATCTCTTTCGAAGTGTGAGTGTTTTGCACGAAAACTCTTCTGTTACAAAAGGATTTCAATTTTTTAAACATATTTGAACTCAAGACATTTTCTGCATTCAATATGCACCATTCAAAGCCACATCATCACTTTTCAAACCTTTTCTGACTTCATTTGCTATTTTTCATGCATTTCATGATTTATTTTGAGCTAAGATGACCCTGAGATTGAAAAGCACTGCAAATGAACTCTGAAATGGTTGAAAATTGGCATGGAATCATAATTTCACCCACGTAGCATGTGCTAAAAAGTTGAGAGGGTTACGGCAAAAACTGGATGCACTTCGTGTACGAACTGGACAATCTCTTTCGAAGTGTCAGGGTTTTGGATGAAAACTCTTCTGTTACAAAAGGATTTCAATTTTTTAAACATATTTGAACTCAAGACTTTTTCTGCATTCAATATGCACCATTCAAAGCCACATCATCACTTCAAACCTTTTCTGGCTTCATTTGCTATTTTTCATGCATTTCATGATTTATTTTGAGCTAAGATGACCCTGAGATTGAAAAGCACTGCAAATGAACACTGAAATGGTTGAAAATTGGCATGGTATCATAATTTCACCCACGTACCATGTGCTAAAAAGTTGAGAGGGTTACGGCAAAAACTGGATGCACTTCGTGTACGAACTGGACAATCTCTTTTGAAGTGCCAGTGCTTTGGATGAAAACTCTTTTGTTACAAAAGGATTTCAATTTTTTAAAAATATTTGAACTCAAGACTTTTTCTGTATTCAATATGCACCATTGAAAGCCACATCATCACTTTTCAAACCTTTTCTGACTTCATTTGCTATTTTTCATGCATTTCATGATTTATTTTGAGCTAAGATGACCCTGAGATTGAAAAGCACTGCAAATGAACTCTGAAATGGTTGAAAATTGGCATGGTATCATAATTTCACCCACGTAGCATGTGCTAAAAAGTTGAGTGGGTTACGGCAAAAACTGGATGCACTTCGTGTACGAACTGGACAATCTCTTTCGAAGTGTGACTGTTTAGGACGAAAACTCTTCTGTTACAAAAGGATTTCAATTTTTTAAACATATTTGAACTCAAGACTTTTTCTGCATTCAATATGCACCATTCAAAGCCACATCATCACTTTTCAAACCTTTTCTGACTTCATTTGCTATTTTTCATGCATTTCATGATTTATTTTGAGTTAAGATGACCCTGAGATTGAAAAGCGCTGCAAATGAACTCTGAAATGGTTGAAAATTGGCATGGTATCATAATTTCACCCACGTAGCATGTGCTGAAAAGTTGAGAGGGTTACGGCAAAAACTGGATGCACTTCGTATACGAATTGGACAATCTCTTTCGAAGTGTCAGTGTTTTGGACGAAAACTCTTCTGTTACAAAAGGATTTCAATTTTTTAAACATATTTGAACTCAATACTTTTTCTGCATTCAATATTCACCATTCAAAGCCACATCGTCACTTTTCAAACCTTTTCTGACTTCATTTGCTATTTTTCATGCATTTCATGATTTAATTTGAGCTAAGATGATCCTGAGATTGAAAAGCACTGCAAATGAACTCTTAAATGGTTGAAAATTGGCAAGGAATCATAATTTCACCCACGTAGCATGTGCTAAAAAGTTGAGAGGGTTACGGCAAAAACTGGATGCACTTCGTGTACGAACTGGACAATCTCTTTGGAAGTGTCAGGGTTTTGGACAAAACTCTTCTGTTACAAAAGGATTTCAATTTTTTAAACATATTTGAACTCAAGACTTTTTCTGCATTCAATATGCACCTTTCAAAGCCACATCATCCCTTTTCAACCCTTTTCTGACTTCATTTGCTAATTTTCATGCATTTCATGATTTGTTTTGAGCTAAGATGACCCTGAAATTGAAAAGCACTGCAAATGAACTCTGAAATGGTTGAAAATTGGTATGGTATCATAATTTCACCCACGTAGCATGTGCTAAAAAGTTGAGAGGGTTACGGCAAAAACTGGATGCACTTCATATACGAATTGGACAATCTCTTTCGAAGTGTCAGTGTTTTGGACGAAAACTCTTCTGTTACAAAAGGATTTCAATTTTTTAAACATATTTGAACTCAATACTTTTTCTGCATTCAATATGCACCATTCAAAGCCACATCGTCACTTTTCAAACCTTTTCTGACTTCATTTGCTATTTTTCATGCATTTCATGATTTATTTTGAGCTAAGATGACCCTGAGATTGAAAAGCACTGCAAATGAACTCTGAAATGGTTGAAAATTGGCATGGAATCATAATTTCACCCACGTAGCATGTGCTAAAAAGTTGAGAGGGTTACGGCAAAAACTGGATGCACTTCGTGTACGAACTGGACAATCTCTTTCGAAGTGTCAGGGTTTTGGACGAAAACTCTTCTGTTACAAAAGGATTTCAATTTTTTAAACATATTTGAACTCAAGACTTTTTTTGCATTCAATATGCATCATTCAAAGCCACATCATCACTTCAAACCTTTTCTGGCTTCATTTGCTATTTTTCATGCATTTCATGATTTATTTTGAGCTAAGATGACCCTGAGATTGAAAAGCACTGCAAATGAACTCTGAAATGGTTGAAAATTGGCATGGTATCATAATTTCACCCACGTACCATGTGCTAAAAAGTTGAGTGGGTTACGGCAAAAACTGGATGCACTTCGTGTACGAACTGGACAATCTCTTTCGAAGTGTGACTGTTTAGGACGAAAACTCTTCTGTTACAAAAGGATTTCAATTTTTTAAACATATTTGAACTCAAGACTTTTTCTGCATTCAATATGCACCATTCAAAGCCACATCATCACTTTTCAAACCTTTTCTGACTTCATTTGCTATTTTTCATGCATTTCATGATTTATTTTGAGTTAAGATGACCCTGAGATTGAAAAGCGCTGCAAATGAACTCTGAAATGGTTGAAAATTGGCATGGTATCATAATTTCACCCACGTAGCATGTGCTGAAAAGTTGAGAGGGTTACGGCAAAAACTGGATGCACTTCGTATACGAATTGGACAATCTCTTTCGAAGTGTCAGTGTTTTGGACGAAAACTCTTCTGTTACAAAAGGATTTCAATTTTTTAAACATATTTGAACTCAATACTTTTTCTGCATTCAATATTCACCATTCAAAGCCACATCGTCACTTTTCAAACCTTTTCTGACTTCATTTGCTATTTTTCATGCATTTCATGATTTAATTTGAGCTAAGATGATCCTGAGATTGAAAAGCACTGCAAATGAACTCTTAAATGGTTGAAAATTGGCAAGGAATCATAATTTCACCCACGTAGCATGTGCTAAAAAGTTGAGAGGGTTACGGCAAAAACTGGATGCACTTCGTGTACGAACTGGACAATCTCTTTGGAAGTGTCAGGGTTTTGGACAAAACTCTTCTGTTACAAAAGGATTTCAATTTTTTAAACATATTTGAACTCAAGACTTTTTCTGCATTCAATATGCACCTTTCAAAGCCACATCATCCCTTTTCAACCCTTTTCTGACTTCATTTGCTAATTTTCATGCATTTCATGATTTGTTTTGAGCTAAGATGACCCTGAAATTGAAAAGCACTGCAAATGAACTCTGAAATGGTTGAAAATTGGTATGGTATCATAATTTCACCCACGTAGCATGTGCTAAAAAGTTGAGAGGGTTACGGCAAAAACTGGATGCACTTCATATACGAATTGGACAATCTCTTTCGAAGTGTCAGTGTTTTGGACGAAAACTCTTCTGTTACAAAAGGATTTCAATTTTTTAAACATATTTGAACTCAATACTTTTTCTGCATTCAATATGCACCATTCAAAGCCACATCGTCACTTTTCAAACCTTTTCTGACTTCATTTGCTATTTTTCATGCATTTCATGATTTATTTTGAGCTAAGATGACCCTGAGATTGAAAAGCACTGCAAATGAACTCTGAAATGGTTGAAAATTGGCATGGAATCATAATTTCACCCACGTAGCATGTGCTAAAAAGTTGAGAGGGTTACGGCAAAAACTGGATGCACTTCGTGTACGAACTGGACAATCTCTTTCGAAGTGTCAGGGTTTTGGACGAAAACTCTTCTGTTACAAAAGGATTTCAATTTTTTAAACATATTTGAACTCAAGACTTTTTTTGCATTCAATATGCATCATTCAAAGCCACATCATCACTTCAAACCTTTTCTGGCTTCATTTGCTATTTTTCATGCATTTCATGATTTATTTTGAGCTAAGATGACCCTGAGATTGAAAAGCACTGCAAATGAACTCTGAAATGGTTGAAAATTGGCATGGTATCATAATTTCACCCACGTACCATGTGCTAAAAAGTTGAGAGGGTTACGGCAAAAACTGGATGCACTTCGTGTACGAACTGGACAATCTCTTTTGAAGTGCTAGTGTTTTGGACGAAAACTCTTTTGTTACAAAAGGATTTCAATTTTTTAAAAATATTTGAACTCAAGACTTTTTCTGTATTCAATATGCACCATTGAAAGCCACATCATCACTTTTCAAACCTTTTCTGACTTCATTTGCTATTTTTCATGCATTTCATGATTTATTTTGAGCTAAGATGACCCTGAGATTGAAAAGCACTGCAAATGAACTCTGAAATGGTTGAAAATTGGCATGGTATCATAATTTCACCCACGTAGCATGTGCTAAAAAGTTGAGTGGGTTACGGCAAAAACTGGATGCACTTCGTGTACGAACTGGACAATCTCTTTCGAAGTGTGACTGTTTTGGACGAAAACTCTTCTGTTACAAAAGGATTTCAATTTTTTAAACATATTTGAACTCAAGACTTTTTCTGCATTCAATATGCACCATTCAAAGCCACATCATCACTTTTCAAACCTTTTCTGACTTCATTTGCTATTTTTCATGCATTTCATGATTTATTTTGAGCTAAGATGACCCTGAGATTGAAAAGCGCTGCAAATGAACTCTGAAATGGTTGAAAATTGGCATGGTATCATAATTTCACCCACGTAGCATGTGCTGAAAAGTTGAGAGGGTTACGGCAAAAACTGGATGCACTTCGTATACGAATTGGACAATCTCATTCGAAGTGTCAGTGTTTTGGACGAAAACTCTTCTGTTACAAAAGGATTTCAATTTTTTAAACATATTTGAACTCAAGACTTTTTCTGAATTCAATATGCACCTTTCAAAGCCACATTATCACTTTTGAAACCTTTTCTGACTTCATTTGCTATTTTTCATGAATTTCATGATTTATTGTGACCTAAGATGACTCTGAGATTGAAAAGCACTGCAAATGAACTCTGAAATGGTTGAAAATTGGCATGGTATCATAATTTCACCGACGTAGCATGTGCTAAAAAGTTGAGAGGGTTACGGCAAAAACTGGATGCACTTCGTGTACGAACTGGACAATCTTTTTCTAAGTTTCAGGGTTTTGGACGAAAACTCTTCTGTAACAAAAGGATTTCAATTTTTTAAACATAGTTGAACTCAAGACTTTTTCTGCATTCAATATGCACCATTCAAAGCCACATCATCACTTCAAACCTTTTCTGGCTTCTTTTGCTTTTTTTCATGCATTTCATGATTTATTTTGAGCTAAGATGATCCTGAGATTGAAAAGCATTGCAAATGAACTCTGAATTGGTTGAAAATTGGCATGGTATCATAATTTCACCCACGTAGCATGTGCTAAAAAGTTGAGAGGGTTACGGCAAAAACTGGATGCACTTCGTGTACGAACTGGACAATCTCTTTCGAAGTGTCAGGGTTTTGGACGAAAACTCTTCAGTTACAAAAGGATTTCAATTTTTTAAACATATTTGAACTCAAGACTTTTTCTACATTCAATATGCACCATTCAAAGCCACATCATCACTTTTCAACCCTTTTCTGACTTTATTCGCTATTTTTCATGCATTTCATGATTTATTTTGAGCTAAGATGACCCTGAGATTGAAAAGCACTGCAAATGAACTCTGAAATGGTTGAAAATTGGCATGGTATCATAATTTCACCCACGTAGCATGTGCTAAAAAGTTGAGTGGGTTACGGCAAAAACTGGATGCACTTCGTGTACGAACTGGACAATCTCTTTCGAAGTGTCAGGGTTTAGGACGAAAACTCTTCTGTTACAAAAGGATTTCAATTTTTTAAACATATTTGAACTCAAGACTTTTTCTGCATTCAATATGCACCATTCAAAGCCACATCATCGCTTTTCAACCCTTTTCTGACTTTATTTGCTATTTTTCATGCATTTCATGATTTATTTTGAGCTAAGATGACCCTGAGATTGAAAAGAACTGCAAATGAACTCTGAAATGGTCGAAAATTGGCATGGTATCATAATTTCACCCACGTAGCATGTGCTAAAAAGTTGAGTGGGTTACGGCAAAAACTGGATGCACTTCGTGTACGAACTGGACAATCTCTTTCGAAGTGTCAGGGTTTTGGACGAAAACTCTTCTGTTACAAAAGGATTTCAATTTTTGAACTCAAGACTTTTTCTGCATTCAACATGCATCATTCAAAGCCACATCATCACTTTTCATACCTTTTCTGACATCATTTTCTATTTTTCATGCATTTCATGATTTATTTTGACCTAAGATGACCCTGAGATTGAAAAGCACTGCAAATGAACTCTGAAATGGTTGAAAATTGGCATGGTTTCATAATTTCACCCACGTAGCATGTGCTAAAAAGTTGAGAGGGTTACGGCAAAAATTGGATGCACTTCGTGTACGAACTGTTCAATCTCTTTCGAAGTGTCAGGGTTTTGGACGAAAACTCTTCTGTTACAAAAGGATTTCAATTTTTTAAACATATTTGAACTCAAGACTTTTTTTGCATTCAATATGCACCTTTCAAAGCCACATTATTACTTTTGAAACCTTTTCTAACTTCATTTGCTATTTTTCATGAATTTCATGATTTATTTTGACCAAAGATGACTCTGAGATTGAAAAGCACTGCAAATGAACTCTGAAATGGTTGAAAATTGGCATGGTATCATAATTTCACCCACGTAGCATGTGCTAAAATGTTGAGAGGGTTACGGCAAAAACATGATGCACTTCGTGTACGAACTGGACAATCTCTTTCGAAGTGTCAGGGTTTTGGACGAAACTCTTCTGTTACAAAAGGATTTCAATTTTTTAAACATATTTGAACTCAAGACTTTTTCTGCATTCAATATGCACCATTCAATGCCACATCATCACTTCAAACCTTTTCTGGCTTCATTTGCTATTTTTCATGCATTTCATGATTTATTTTGAGCTAAGATGACCCTGAGATTGAAAAGCACTGCAAATGAACTCTGAAATGGTTGAAAATTGGCATGGTATCATAATTTCACCCACGTAGCATGTGCTAAAAAGTTGAGTGGGTTACGGCAAAAATTGGATGCACTTCGTGTACGAACTGAACAATCTCTTTCGAAGTGTCAGGGTTTTGGACGAAAACTCTTCTGTTACAAAAGGATTTCAATTTTTTAAACATTTTTGAACTCAAGACTTTTTCTGCGTTCAACATGCATCATTCAAAGCCACATCATCACTTTTCATACCTTTTCTGACATCATTTTCTATTTTTCATGCATTTCATGATTTATTTTGACCTAAGATGACCCTGAGATTGAAAAGCACTGCAAATGAACTCTGAAATGGTTGAAAATTGGCATGGTTTCATAATTTCACCCACGTAGCATGTGCTAAAAAGTTGAGAGGGTTACGGCAAAAATTGGATGCACTTCGTGTACGAACTGTTCAATCTCTTTCGAAGTGTCAGGGTTTTGGACGAAAACTCTTCTGTTACAAAAGGATTTCAATTTTTTAAACATATTTGAACTCAAGACTTTTTCTGCATTCAATATGCACCTTTCAAAGCCACATTATTACTTTTGAAACCTTTTCTAACTTCATTTGCTATTTTTCATGAATTTCATGATTTATTTTGACCAAAGATGACTCTGAGATTGAAAAGCACTGCAAATGAACTCTGAAATGGTTGAAAATTGGCATGGTATCATAATTTCACCCAGGTAGCATGTGCTAAAAAGTTGAGAGGGTTACGGCAAAAACATGATGCACTTCGTGTACGAACTGGACAATCTCTTTCGAAGTGTCAGGGTTTTGGACGAAAACTCTTCTGTTACAAAAGGATTTCAATTTTTTAATCATATTTGAACTCAAGACTTTTTCTGCATTCAATATGCACCATTCAAAGCCACATCATCACTTCAAACCTATTCTGGCTTCATTTGCTATTTTTCATGCATTTCATGATTTATTTTGAGCTAAGATGACCCTGAGATTGAAAAGCACTGCAAATGAACTCTGAAATGGTTGAAAATTGGCATGGTATCATAATTTCACCCACGTAGCATGTGCTAAAAAGTTGAGAGGGTTACGGCAAAAACTGGATGCACTTCGTGTACGAACTGGACAATCTCTTTCGAAGTGTCAGGGTTTTGGACGAAAACTCTTCAGTTACAAAAGGATTTCAATTTTTTAAACATATTTGAACTCAAGACTTTTTCTACATTCAATATGCACCATTCAAAGCCACATCATCACTTTTCAACCCTTTTCTGACTTTATTCGCTATTTTTCATGCATTTCATGATTTATTTTGAGCTAAGATGACCCTGAGATTGAAAAGCACTGCAAATGAACTCTGAAATGGTTGAAAATTGGCATGGTATCATAATTTCACCCACGTAGCATGTGCTAAAAAGTTGAGTGGGTTACGGCAAAAACTGGATGCACTTCGTGTACGAACTGGACAATCTCTTTCGAAGTGTCAGGGTTTTGGACGAAAACTCTTCTGTTACAAAAGGATTTCAATTTTTTAAACATTTTTGAACTCAAGACTTTTTCTGCGTTCAACATGCATCATTCAAAGCCACATCATCACTTTTCATACCTTTTCTGACATCATTTTCTATTTTTCATGCATTTCATGATTTATTTTGACCTAAGATGACCCTGAGATTGAAAAGCACTGCAAATGAACTCTGAAATGGTTGAAAATTGGCATGGTTTCATAATTTCACCCACGTAGCATGTGCTAAAAAGTTGAGAGGGTTACGGCAAAAATTGGATGCACTTCGTGTACGAACTGTTCAATCTCTTTCGAAGTGTCAGGGTTTTGGACGAAAACTCTTCTGTTACAAAAGGATTTCAATTTTTTAAACATATTTGAACTCAAGACTTTTTCTGCATTCAATATGCACCTTTCAAAGCCACATTATTACTTTTGAAACCTTTTCTAACTTCATTTTCTATTTTTCATGCATTTCATGATTTATTTTGAGCTAAGATGACCCTGAGATTGAAAAGCACTGCAAATGAACTCTGAAATGGTTGAAAATTGGCATGGAATCATAATTTCACCCACGTAGCATGTGCTAAAAAGTTGAGAGGGTTACGGCAAAAACTGGATGCACTTCGTGTACGAACTGGACAATCTCTTTCGAAGTGTCAGGGTTTTGGACGAAAACTCTTCTGTTACAAAAGGATTTCAATTTTTTAAAAATATTTGAACTCAAGACTTTTTCTGTATTCAATATGCACCATTGAAAGCCACATCATCACTTTTCAAACCTTTTCTGACTTCATTTGCTATTTTTCATGCATTTCATGATTTATTTTGAGCTAAGATGACCCTGAGATTGAAAAGCACTGCAAATGAACTCTGAAATGGTTGAAAATTGGCATGGTATCATAATTTCACCCACGTAGCATGTGCTAAAAAGTTGAGTGGGTTACGGCAAAAACTGGATGCACTTCGTGTACGAACTGGACAATCTCTTTCGAAGTGCCAGTGTTTTGGACGAAAACTCTTCTGTTACAAAAGGATTTCAATTTTTTAAACATATTTGAACTCAAGACTTTTTCTGCATTCAATATGCACCATTCAAAGCCACATCATCACTTTTCAAACCTTTTCTGACTTCATTTGCTATTTTTCATGCATTTCATGATTTATTTTGAGCTAAGATGACCCTGAGATTGAAAAGCGCTGCAAATGAACTCTGAAATGGTTGAAAATTGGCATGGTATCATAATTTCACCCACGTAGCATGTGCTGAAAAGTTGAGAGGGTTACGGCAAAAACTGGATGCACTTCGTATACAAATTGGACAATCTCTTTCGAAGTGTCAGTGTTTTGGACGAAAACTCTTCTGTTACAAAAGGATTTCAATTTTTTAAACATATTTGAACTCAATACTTTTTCTGCATTCAATATGCACCATTCAAAGCCACATCGTCACTTTTCAAACCTTTTCTGACTTCATTTGCTATTTTTCATGCATTTCATGATTTATTTTGAGCTAAGATGACCCTGAGATTGAAAAGCACTGCAAATGAACTCTGAAATGGTTGAAAATTGGCATGGAATCATAATTTCACCCACGTAGCATGTGCTAAAAAGTTGAGAGGGTTACGGCAAAAACTGGATGCACTTCATGTACGAACTGGACAATCTCTTTCGAAGTGTCAGGGTTTTGGACGAAAACTCTTCTGTTACAAAAGGATTTCAATTTTTTAAACATATTTGAACTCAAGACTTTTTTTGCATTCAATATGCACCATTCAAAGCCACATCATCACTTCAAACCTTTTCTGGCTTCATTTGCTATTTTTCATGCATTTCATGATTTATTTTGAGCTAAGATGACCCTGAGATTGAAAAGCACTGCAAATGAACTCTGAAATGGTTGAAAATTGGCATGGTATCATAATTTCACCCACGTACCATGTGCTAAAAAGTTGAGAGGGTTACGGCAAAAACTGGATGCACTTCGTGTACGAACTGGACAATCTCTTTTGAAGTGCCAGTGTTTTGGACGAAAACTCTTTTGTTACAAAAGGATTTCAATTTTTTAAAAATATTTGAACTCAAGACTTTTTCTGTATTCAATATGCACCATTGAAAGCCACATCATCACTTTTCAAACCTTTTCTGACTTCATTTGCTATTTTTCATGCATTTCATGATTTATTTTGAGCTAAGATGACCCTGAGATTGAAAAGCACTGCAAATGAACTCTGAAATGGTTGAAAATTGGCATGGTTTCATAATTTCACCCACGTAGCATGTACTAAAAAGTTGAGTGGGTTACGGCAAAAACTGGATGCACTTCGTGTACGAACTGGACAATCTCTTTCGAAGTGTGACTGTTTTGGACGAAAACTCTTCTGTTACAAAAGGATTTCAATTTTTTAAACATATTTGAACTCAAGACTTTTTCTGCATTCAATATGCACCATTCAAAGCCACATCATCACTTTTCAAACCTTTTCTGACTTCATTTGCTATTTTTCATGCATTTCATGATTTATTTTGAGCTAAGATGACCCTGAGATTGAAAAGCGCTGCAAATGAACTCTGAAATGGTTGAAAATTGGCATGGTATCATAATTTCACCCACGTAGCATGTGCTGAAAAGTTGAGAGGGTTACGGCAAAAACTGGATGCACTTCGTGTACGAACTGGACAATCTCTTTCGAAGTGTCAGGGTTTTGGACGAAAACTCTTCTGTTACAAAAGGATTTCAATTTTTTAAACATATTTGAACTCAAGACTTTTTCTGCATTCAATATGCACCATTCAAAGCCACATCATCACTTTTCAACCCTTTTCTGACTTCATTTGCTATTTTCATGCATTTCATGATTTATTTTGAGCTAAGATGACCTTGAGATTGAAAAGCACTGCAAATGAACTCTGAAATGGTTGAAAATTGGCATGGTATCATAATTTCCCCCACGTAGCATGTGCTAAAAAGTTGAGTGGGTTACGGCATAAACTGGATGCACTTCGTGTATGAACTGGACAATCTCTTTCGAAGTGTCAGGGTTTTGGACGAAAACTCTTCTGTTACAAAAGGATTTCAATTTTTTAAACATATTTGAACTCAAGACTTTTTTTGCATTCAATATGCACCATTCAAAGCCACATCATCACTTCAAACCTTTTCTGGCTTTATTTGCTATTTTTCATGCATTTCATGATTTATTTTGAGCTAAGATGACCCTGAGATTGAAAAGCACTGCAAATGAACTCTGAAATGGTTGAAATTTGGCATGGTATCATAATTTCACCCACGTACCATGTGCTAAAAAGTTGAGAGGGTTACGGCAAAAACTGGATGCACTTCGTGTACGAACTGGACAATCTCTTTTGAAGTGCCAGTGTTTTGGACGAAAACTCTTCTGTTACAAAAGGATTTCAATTTTTTAAAAATATTTGAACTCAAGACTTTTTCTGTATTCAATATGCACCATTGAAAGCCACATCATCACTTTTCAAACCTTTTCTGACTTCATTTGCTATTTTTCATGCATTTCATGATTTATTTTGAGCTAAGATGACCCTGAGATTGAAAAGCACTGCAAATGAACTCTGAAATGGTTGAAAATTGGCATGGTATCATAATTTCACCCACGTAGCATGTGCTAAAAAGTTGAGTGGGTTACGGCAAAAACTGGATGCACTTCGTGTACGAACTGCACAATCTCTTTCGAAGTGTGACTGTTTTGGACGAAAACTCTTCTGTTACAAAAGGATTTCAATTTTTTAAACATATTTGAACTCAAGACTTTTTCTGCATTCAATATGCACCATTCAAAGCCACATCATCACTTTTCGAACCTTTTCTGACTTCATTTGCTATTTTTCATGCATTTCATGATTTATTTTGAGCTAAGATGACCCTGAGATTGAAAAGCGCTGCAAATGAACTCTGAAATGGTTGAAAATTGGCATGGTATCATAATTTCACCCACGTAGCATGTGCTGAAAAGTTGAGAGGGTTACGGCAAAAACTGGATGCACTTCGTGTACGAACTGGACAATCTCTTTCGAAGTGTCAGGGTTTTGGACGAAAACTCTTCTGTTACAAAAGGATTTCAATTTTTTAAACATATTTGAACTCAAGACTTTTTCTGCATTCAATATGCACCATTCAAAGCCACATCATCACTTTTCAACCCTTTTCTGACTTCATTTGCTATTTTTCATGCATTTCATGATTTATTTTGAGCTAAGATGACCTTGAGATTGAAAAGCACTGCAAATGAACTCTGAAATGGTTGAAAATTGGCATGGTATCATAATTTCCCCCACGTAGCATGTGCTAAAAAGTTGAGTGGGTTACGGCATAAACTGGATGCACTTCGTGTACGAACTGGACAATCTCTTTCGAAGTGTCAGGGTTTTGGACGAAAACTCTTCTGTTAAAAAAGGATTTCAATTTTTTAAACATATTTGAACTCAAGACTTTTTCTGCATTCAATATGCACCATTCAAAGACACATCATCACTTTTCATACCTTTTCTGACTTCATTTGCTATTTTTCATCCATTTCATGATTTATTTTGACCTAATTTGACCCTGAGATTGAAAAGCACAGCAAATGAACTCTGAAATGGTTAAAAATTGGCATGGTATCATAATTTCACCCACGTATCATGTGCTAAAAAGTTGAGAGGGTTACTGCAAAAATTGGATGCACTTCATGTACGAACTGGACAATCTCTTTCGAAGTGTTAGGGTTTTGGACGAAAACTCTTCTGTTACAAAAGGATTTCAATGTTTTAAACATATTTGAACTCAAGACTTTTTCTGCATTCAATATGCACCTTTCAAAGCCACATTATCACTTTTGAAACCTTTTCTGACTTCATTTGCTATTTTTCATGAATTTCATGATTTATTGTGACCTAAGATGACTCTGAGATTGAAAAGCACTGCAAATGAACTCTGAAATGGTTGAAAATTGGCATGGTATCATAATTTCACCGACGTAGCATGTGCTAAAAAGTTGAGAGGGTTACGGCAAAAACTGGATGCACTTCGTGTACGAACTGGACAATCTTTTTCTAAGTGTCAGGGTTTTGGACGAAAACTCTTCTGTTACAAAAGGATTTCAATTTTTTAAACATATTTGAACTCAAGACTTTTTCTGCATTCAATATGCACCATTCAAAGCCACATCATCACTTCAAACCTTTTCTGGCTTCATTTGCTATTTTTCATGCATTTCATGATTTATTTTGAGCTAAGATGACCCTGAGATTGAAAAGCATTGCAAATGAACTCTGAATTGGTTGAAAATTGGCATGGTATCATAATTTCACCCACGTAGCATGTGCTAAAAAGTTGAGAGGGTTACGGCAAAAACTGGATGCACTTCGTGTACGAACTGGACAATCTCTTTCGAAGTGTCAGGGTTTTGGACGAAAACTCTTCAGTTACAAAAGGATTTCAATTTTTTAAACATATTTGAACTCAAGACTTTTTCTGCATTCAATATGCACCATTCAAAGCCACATCATCACTTTTCAACCCTTTTCTGACTTTATTTGCTATTTTTCATGCATTTCATGATTTATTTTGAGCTAAGATGACCCTGAGATTGAAAAGAACTGCAAATGAACTCTGAAATGGTCGAAAATTGGCATGGTATCATAATTTCACCCACGTAGCATGTGCTAAAAAGTTGAGTGGGTTACGGCAAAAACTGGATGCACTTCGTGTACGAACTGGACAATCTCTTTCGAAGTGTCAGGGTTTTGGACGAAAACTCTTCTGTTACAAAAGGATTTCAATTTTTTAAACATTTTTGAACTCAAGACTTTTTCTGCGTTCAACATGCATCATTCAAAGCCACATCATCACTTTTCATACCTTTTCTGACATCATTTTCTATTTTTCATGCATTTCATGATTTATTTTGACCTAAGATGACCCTGAGATTGAAAAGCACTGCAAATGAACTCTGAAATGGTTGAAAATTGGCATGGTATCATAATTTCACCCACGTAGCATGTGCTAAAAAGTTGAGAGGGTTACGGCAAAAATTGGATGCACTTCGTGTACGAACTGGACAATCTCTTTCGAAGTGTCAGGGTTTTGGTCGAAAACTCTTCTGTTACAAAAGGATTTCAATTTTTTAAACATATTTGAACTCAAGACTTTTTCTCCATTCAATATGCACCTTTGAAAGCCACATTATTACTTTTTAAACCTTTTCTAACTTCATTTGCTATTTTTCATGAATTTCATGATTTATTTTGACCAAAGATGACTCTGAGATTGAAAAGCACTGCAAATGAACTCTGAAATGGTTGAAAATTGGCATGGTATCATAATTTCACCCACGTAGCATGTGCTAAAAAGTTGAGAGGGTTACGGCAAAAACTGGATGCACTTCGTGTACGAACTGGACAATCTCTTTCGAAGTGTCAGGGTTTTGGACGAAAACTCTTCTGTTACAAAAGGATTTCAATTTTTTAAACATTTTTGAACTCAAGACTTTTTCTGCGTTCAACATGCATCATTCAAAGCCACATCATCACTTTTCATACCTTTTCTGACATCATTTTCTATTTTTCATGCATTTCATGATTTATTTTGACCTAAGATGACCCTGAGATTGAAAAGCACTGCAAATGAACTCTGAAATGGTTGAAAATTGGCATGGTATCATAATTTCACCCACGTAGCATGTGCTAAAAAGTTGAGAGGGTTACGGCAAAAATTGGATGCACTTCATGTACGAACTGGACAATCTCTTTCGAAGTGTCAGGGTTTTGGACGAAAACTCTTCTGTTACAAAAGGATTTCAATTTTTTAAACATATTTGAACTCAAGACTTTTTCTGCATTCAATATGCACCTTTCAAAGCCACATTATTACTTTTGAAACCTTTTCTAACTTCATTTGCAATTTTTCATGAATTTCATGATTTATTTTGACCAAAGATGACTCTGAGATTGAAAAGCACTGCAAATGAAATCTGAAATGGTTGAAAATTGGCATGGTATCATAATTTCACCCACGTAGCATGTGCTAAAAAGTTGAGAGAATTACGGCAAAAACTGGATGCACTTCGTGTACGAACTGGACAATCTCTTTCGAAGTGTCAGGGTTTTGGACGAAAACTCTTTTGTTACAAAAGGATTTCAATTTTTTAATCATATTTGAACTCAAGACTTTTTCTGCATTCAATATGCACCATTCAAAGCCACATCATCAATTCAAACCTTTTCTGGCTTCATTTGCTATTTTTCATGCATTTCATGATTTATTTTTAGCTAAGATGACCCTGAGATTGAAAAGCACTGCAAATGAACTCTGAAATGGTTGAAAATTGGCATGGTATCATAATTTCACCCACGTAGCATGTGCTAAAAAGTTGAGAGGGTTACGGCAAAAACTGGATGCACTTCGTGTACGAACTGGACAATCTCTTTCGAAGTGTCAGGGTTTTGGACGAAAACTCTTGTGATACAAAAGGATTTCAATTTTTTAAACATATTTGAACTCAAGACTTTTTCTGCATTCAATATGCACCATTCAAAGCTACATCATCACTTTTCAACCCTTTTCTGACTTCATTTGCTATTTTTCATGCATTTCATGATTTATTTTAAGCTAAGATGACCCTGAGATTGAAAAGCACTGCAAATGAACTCTGAAATGGTTGAAAATTATCATGGTATCATAATTTCACCCACGTAGCATGTGCTAAAAAGTTGAGTGGGTTACGGCAAAAAACTGGATGCACTTCGTGTACGAACTGGACAATCTCTTTCGAAGTGTCAGGGTTTTGGACGAAAACTCTTCTGTTACAAAAGGATTTCAATTTTTTAAACATATTTGAACTCAAGACTTTTTTTGCATTCAAGATGCACCATTCAAAGCCACATCATCACTTCAAACCTTTTCTGGCTTCATTTGCTATTTTTCATGCATTTCATGATTTATTTTGAGCTAAGATGACTCTGAGATTGAAAAGCACTGCAAATGAACTCTGAAATGGTTGAAAATTGGCATGGTATCATAATTTCACCGACGTAGCATGTGCTAAAAAGTTGAGAGGGTTACGGCAAAAACTGGATGCACTTCGTGTACGAACTGGACAATCTTTTTCGAAGTGTCAGGGTTTTGGACGAAAACTCTTTTGTTACAAAAGGATTTCAATTTTTTAATCATATTTGAACTCAAGACTTTTTCTGCATTCAATATGCACCATTCAAAGCCACATCATCAATTCAAACCTTTTCTGGCTTCATTTGCTATTTTTCATGCATTTCATGATTTATTTTTAGCTAAGATGACCCTGAGATTGAAAAGCACTGCAAATGAACTCTGAAATGGTTGAAAATTGGCATGGTATCATAATTTCACCCACGTAGCATGTGCTAAAAAGTTGAGAGGGTTACGGCAAAAACTGGATGCACTTCGTGTACGAACTGGACAATCTCTTTCGAAGTGTCAGGGTTTTGGACGAAAACTCTTGTGATACAAAAGGATTTCAATTTTTTAAACATATTTGAACTCAAGACTTTTTCTGCATTCAATATGCACCATTCAAAGCTACATCATCACTTTTCAACCCTTTTCTGACTTCATTTGCTATTTTTCATGCATTTCATGATTTATTTTAAGCTAAGATGACCCTGAGATTGAAAAGCACTGCAAATGAACTCTGAAATGGTTGAAAATTATCATGGTATCATAATTTCACCCACGTAGCATGTGCTAAAAAGTTGAGTGGGTTACGACAAAAAACTGGATGCACTTCGTGTACGAACTGGACAATCTCTTTCGAAGTGTCAGGGTTTTGGACGAAAACTCTTCTGTTACAAAAGGATTTCAATTTTTTAAACATATTTGAACTCAAGACTTTTTCTGCATTCAATATGCACCATTCAAACCTACATCATCACTTTTCAACCCTTTTCTGACTTCATTTGCTATTTTTCATGCATTTCATGATTTATTTTAAGCTAAGATGACCCTGAGATTGAAAAGCACTGCAAATGAACTCTGAAATGGTTGAAAATTATCATGGTATCATAATTTCACCCACGTAGCATGTGCTAAAAAGTTGAGTGGGTTACGGCAAAAAACTGGATGCACTTCGTGTACGAACTGGACAATCTCTTTCGAAGTGTCAGGGTTTTGGACGAAAACTCTTCTGTTACAAAAGGATTTCAATTTTTTAAACATATTTGAACTCAAGACTTTTTTTGCATTCAATATGCACCATTCAAAGCCACATCATCACTTCAAACCTTTTCTGGCTTCATTTGCTATTTTTCATGCATTTCATGATTTATTTTGAGCTAAGATGACTCTGAGATTGAAAAGCACTGCAAATGAACTCTGAAATGGTTGAAAATTGGCATGGTATCATAATTTCACCCACGTAGCATGTGCTAAAAAGTTGAGAGGGTTACGGCAAAAACTGGATGCACTTCGTGTACGAACTGGACAATCTCTTTCGAAGTGTCAGGGTTTTGGACGAAAACTCTTTTGTTACAAAAGGATTTCAATTTTTTAATCATATTTGAACTCAAGACTTTTTCTGCATTCAATATGCACCATTCAAAGCCACATCATCAATTCAAACCTTTTCTGGCTTCATTTGCTATTTTTCATGCATTTCATGATTTATTTTTAGCTAAGATGACCCTGAGATTGAAAAGCACTGCAAATGAACTCTGAAATGGTTGAAAATTGGCATGGTATCATAATTTCACCCACGTAGCATGTGCTAAAAAGTTGAGAGGGTTACGGCAAAAACTGGATGCACTTCGTGTACGAACTGGACAATCTCTTTCGAAGTGTCAGGGTTTTGGACGAAAACTCTTGTGATACAAAAGGATTTCAATTTTTTAAACATATTTGAACTCAAGACTTTTTCTGCATTCAATATGCACCATTCAAAGCTACATCATCACTTTTCAACCCTTTTCTGACTTCATTTGCTATTTTTCATGCATTTCATGATTTATTTTAAGCTAAGATGACCCTGAGATTGAAAAGCACTGCAAATGAACTCTGAAATGGTTGAAAATTATCATGGTATCATAATTTCACCCACGTAGCATGTGCTAAAAAGTTGAGTGGGTTACGGCAAAAAACTGGATGCACTTCGTGTACGAACTGGACAATCTCTTTCGAAGTGTCAGGGTTTTGGACGAAAACTCTTCTGTTACAAAAGGATTTCAATTTTTTAAACATATTTGAACTCAAGACTTTTTTTGCATTCAATATGCACCATTCAAAGCCACATCATCACTTCAAACCTTTTCTGGCTTCATTTGCTATTTTTCATGCATTTCATGATTTATTTTGAGCTAAGATGACTCTGAGATTGAAAAGCACTGCAAATGAACTCTGAAATGGTTGAAAATTGGCATGGTATCATAATTTCACCGACGTAGCATGTGCTAAAAAGTTGAGAGGGTTACGGCAAAAACTGGATGCACTTCGTGTACGAACTGGACAATCTCTTTCGAAGTGTCAGGGTTTTGGACGAAAACTCTTCTGTTACAAAAGGATTTCAATTTTTTAAACATTTTTGAACTCAAGACTTTTTCTGCGTTCAACATGCATCATTCAAAGCCACATCATCACTTTTCATACCTTTTCTGACATCATTTTCTATTTTTCATGCATTTCATGATTTATTTTGACCTAAGATGACCCTGAGATTGAAAAGCATTGCAAATGAACTCTGAATTGGTTGAAAATTGGCATGGTATCATAATTTCACCCACGTAGCATGTGCTAAAAAGTTGAGAGGGTTACGGCAAAAACTGGATGCACTTCGTGTACGAACTGGACAATCTCTTTCGAAGTGTCAGGATTTTGGACGAAAACTCTTCAGTTACAAAAGGATTTCAATTTTTTAAACATATTTGAACTCAAGACTTTTTCTGCATTCAATATGCACCATTCAAAGCCACATCATCACTTTTCAACCCTTTTCTGACTTTATTTGCTATTTTTCATGCATTTCATGATTTATTTTGAGCTAAGATGACCCTGAGATTGAAAAGAACTGCAAATGAACTCTGAAATGGTCGAAAATTGGCATGGTATCATAATTTCACCCACATAGCATGTGCTAAAAAGTTGAGTGGGTTACGGCAAAAACTGGATGCACTTCGTGTACGAACTGGACAATCTCTTTCGAAGTGTCAGGGTTTTGGACGAAAACTCTTCTGTTACAAAAGGATTTCAATTTTTTAAACATTTTTGAACTCAAGACTTTTTCTGCGTTCAACATGCATCATTCAAAGCCACATCATCACTTTTAATACCTTTTCTGACATCATTTTCTATTTTTCATGCATTTCATGATTTATTTTGACCTAAGATGACCCTGAGATTGAAAAGCACTGCAAATGAACTCTGAAATGGTTGAAAATTGGCATGGTATCATAATTTCACCCACGTAGCATGTGCTAAAAAGTTGAGAGGGTTACGGCAAAAATTGGATGCACTTCGTGTACGAACTGGACAATCTCTTTCGAAGTGTCAGGGTTTTGGTCGAAAACTCTTCTGTTACAAAAGGATTTCAATTTTTTAAACATATTTGAACTCAAGACTTTTTCTCCATTCAATATGCACCTTTGAAAGCCACATTATTACTTTTTAAACCTTTTCTAACTTCATTTGCTATTTTTCATGAATTTCATGATTTATTTTGACCAAAGATGACTCTGAGATTGAAAAGCACTGCAAATGAAGTCTGAAATGGTTGAAAATTGGCATGGTATCATAATATCACCCACGTAGCATGTGCTAAAAAGTTGAGAGGGTTACGGCAAAAACTGGATGCACTTCGTGTACGAACTGGACAATCTCTTTCGAAGTGTCAGGGTTTTGGACGAAAACTCTTCTGTTACAAAAGGATTTCAATTTTTTAAACATTTTTGAACTCAAGACTTTTTCTGCGTTCAACATGCATCATTCAAAGCCACATCATCACTTTTCATACCTTTTCTGACATCATTTTCTATTTTTCATGCATTTCATGATTTATTTTGACCTAAGATGACCCTGAGATTGAAAAGCACTGCAAATGAACTCTGAAATGGTTGAAAATTGGCATGGTATCATAATTTCACCCACGTAGCATGTGCTAAAAAGTTGAGAGGGTTACGGCAAAAATTGGATGCACTTCATGTACGAACTGGACAATCTCTTTCGAAGTGTCAGGGTTTTGGACGAAAACTCTTCTGTTACAAAAGGATTTCAATTTTTTAAACATATTTGAACTCAAGACTTTTTCTGCATTCAATATGCACCTTTCAAAGCCACATTATTACTTTTGAAACCTTTTCTAACTTCATTTGCTATTTTTCATGAATTTCATGATTTATTTTGACCAAAGATGACTCTGAGATTGAAAAGCACTGCAAATGAAATCTGAAATGGTTGAAAATTGGCATGGTATCATAATTTCACCCACGTAGCAAGTGCTAAAAAGTTGAGAGGGTTACGGCAAAAACTGGATGCACTTCGTGTACGAACTGGACAATCTCTTTCGAAGTGTCAGGGTTTTGGACGAAAACTCTTTTGTTACAAAAGGATTTCAATTTTTTAATCATATTTGAACTCAAGACTTTTTCTGCATTCAATATGCACCATTCAAAGCCACATCATCAATTCAAACCTTTTCTGGCTTCATTTGCTATTTTTCATGCATTTCATGATTTATTTTTAGCTAAGATGACCCTGAGATTGAAAAGCACTGCAAATGAACTCTGAAATGGTTGAAAATTGGCATGGTATCATAATTTCACCCACGTAGCATGTGCTAAAAAGTTGAGAGGGTTACGGCAAAAACTGGATGCACTTCGTGTACGAACTGGACAATCTCTTTCGAAGTGTCAGGGTTTTGGACGAAAACTCTTGTGATACAAAAGGATTTCAATTTTTTAAACATATTTGAACTCAAGACTTTTTCTGCATTCAATATGCACCATTCAAAGCTACATCATCACTTTTCAACCCTTTTCTGACTTCATTTGCTATTTTTCATGCATTTCATGATTTATTTTAAGCTAAGATGACCCTGAGATCGAAAAGCACTGCAAATGAACTCTGAAATGGTTGAAAATTATCATGGTATCATAATTTCACCCACGTAGCATGTGCTAAAAAGTTGAGTGGGTTACGGCAAAAAACTGGATGCACTTCGTGTACGAACTGGACAATCTCTTTCGAAGTGTCAGGGTTTTGGACGAAAACTCTTCTGTTACAAAAGGATTTCAATTTTTTAAACATATTTGAACTCAAGACTTTTTTTGCATTCAATATGCACCATTCAAAGCCACATCATCACTTCAAACCTTTTCTGGCTTCATTTGCTATTTTTCATGCATTTCATGATTTATTTTGAGCTAAGATGACCCTGAGATTGAAAAGCACTGCAAATGAACTCTGAAATGGTTGAAAATTGGCATGGTATCATAATTTCACCCACGTACCATGTGCTAAAAAGTTGAGAGGGTTACGGCAAAAACAGGATGCACTTCGTGTACGAACTGGACAATCTCTTTTGAAGTGCCAGTGTTTTGGATGAAAACTCTTCTGTTACAAAAGGATTTCAATTTTTTAAAAATATTTGAACTCTAGACTTTTTCTGTATTCAATATGCACCATTGAAAGCCACATCGTCACTTTTCAAACCTTTTCTGACTTCATTTGCTATTTTTCATGCATTTCATGATTTATTTTGAGCTACGATGACCCTGAGATTGAAAAGCACTGCAAATGAACTCTGAAATGGTTGAAAATTGGCATGGTATCATAATTTCACCCACGTAGCATGTGCTAAAAAGTTGAGAGGGTTACGGCAAAAACTGGATGCACTTCGTGTACGAACTGGACAATCTCTTTCGAAGTGTCAGGGTTTTGGACGAAAACTCTTCTGTTACAAAAGGATTTCAATTTTTTAAACATATTTGAACTCAAGATATTTTCTGCATTCAATATGCACCATTCAAAGCCACATCATCACTTTTCAACCCTTTTCTGACTTCATTTGCTATTTTTCATGCATTTCATGATTTATTTTAAGCTAAGATGACCCTGAGATTGAAAAGCACTGCAAATGAACTCTGAAATGGTTGAAAATTATCATGGTATCATAATTTCACCCACGTAGCATGTGCTAAAAAGTTGAGTGGGTTACGGCAAAAAACTGGATGCACTTCGTGTACGAACTGGACAATCTCTTTCGAAGTGTCAGGGTTTTGGACGAAAACTCTTCTGTTACAAAAGGATTTCAATTTTTTAAACTTATTTGAACTCAAGACTTTTTCGGCGTTCAATATGCACCATTCAAAGCCACATCATCACTTTTCATAACTTTTCTGACTTCATTTGCTATTTTTCATGCATTTCATGATTTATTTTGACCTAAGATGACCCTGAGATTGAAAAGCACTGCAAATGAACTCTGAACTGGTTGAAAATTGGCATGGTATCATAATTTCACCCACGTAGCATGTGCTAAAAAGTTGAGAGGGTTAGGGCAAAAATTGGATGCACTTCGTGTACGAACTGGACAATCTCTTTCGAAATATCAGGGTTTCGGACGAAAACTGTTCTGTTACAAAGGGATTTCAAATTTTTAAACATATTTGAACTCAAGACTTTTTCTGCATTCAATATGCACCTTTCAAAGCCACATTATTACTTTTGAAACCTTTTCTAACTTCATTTGCTATTTTTCATGAATTTCATGATTTATTTTGACCAAAGATGACTCTGAGATTGAAAAGCACTGCAAATGAACTCTGAAATGGTTGAAAATTGGCATGGTATCATAATTTCACCCACGTAGCATGTGCTAAAAAGTTGAGAGGGTTACGGCAAAAACTGGATGCACTTCGTGTACGAACTGGACAATCTCTTTCGAAGTGTCAGGGTTTTGGACGAAAACTCTTCTGTTACAAAAGGATTTCAATTTTTTAATCATATTTGAACTCAAGACTTTTTCTGCGTTCAACATGCATCATTCAAAGCCACATCATCACTTTTCATACCTTTTCTGACATCATTTTCTATTTTTCATGCATTTCATGATTTATTTTGACCTAAGATGACCCTGAGATTGAAAAGCACTGCAAATGAACTCTGAAATGGTTGAAAATTGGCATGGTATCATAATTTCACCCACGTAGCATGTGCTAAAAAGTTGAGAGGGTTACGGCAAAAATTGGATGCACTTCATGTACGAACTGGACAATCTCTTTCGAAGTGTCAGGGTTTTGGACGAAAACTCTTCTGTTACAAAAGGATTTCAATTTTTTAAACATATTTGAACTCAAGACTTTTTCTGCATTCAATATGCACCATTCAAAGCCACATCATCACTTTTCAACCCTTTTCTGACTTCATTTGCTATTTTTCATGCATTTCATGATTTATTTTAAGCTAAGATGACCCTGAGATTGAAAAGCACTGCAAATGAACTCTGAAATGGTTGAAAATTATCATGGTATCATAATTTCACCCACGTAGCATGTGCTAAAAAGTTGAGTGGGTTACGGCAAAAAACTGGATGCACTTCGTGTACGAACTGGACAATCTCTTTCGAAGTGTCAGGGTTTTGGACGAAAACTCTTCTGTTACAAAAGGATTTCAATTTTTTAAACATATTTGAACTCAAGACTTTTTCTGCATTCAATATGCACCATTCAAAGCCACATCATCAATTCAAACCTTTTCTGGCTTCATTTGCTATTTTTCATGCATTTCATGATTTATTTTTAGCTAAGATGACCCTGAGATTGAAAAGCACTGCAAATGAACTCTGAAATGGTTGAAAATTGGCATGGTATCATAATTTCACCCACGTAGCATGTGCTAAAAAGTTGAGAGGGTTACGGCAAAAACTGGATGCACTTCGTGTACGAACTGGACAATCTCTTTCGAAGTGTCAGGGTTTTGGACGAAAACTCTTCTGTTACAAAAGGATTTCAATTTTTTAAACATATTTGAACTCAAGATATTTTCTGCATTCAATATGCACCATTCAAAGCCACATCATCACTTTTCAACCCTTTTCTGACTTCATTTGCTATTTTTCATGCATTTCATGATTTATTTTAAGCTAAGATGACCCTGAGATTGAAAAGCACTGCAAATGAACTCTGAAATGGTTGAAAATTATCATGGTATCATAATTTCACCCACGTAGCATGTGCTAAAAAGTTGAGTGGGTTACGGCAAAAAACTGGATGCACTTCGTGTACGAACTGGACAATCTCTTTCGAAGTGTCAGGGTTTTGGACGAAAACTCTTCTGTTACAAAAGGATTTCAATTTTTTAAACTTATTTGAACTCAAGACTTTTTCGGCGTTCAATATGCACCATTCAAAGCCACATCATCACTTTTCATAACTTTTCTGACTTCATTTGCTATTTTTCATGCATTTCATGATTTATTTTGACCTAAGATGACCCTGAGATTGAAAAGCACTGCAAATGAACTCTGAACTGGTTGAAAATTGGCATGGTATCATAATTTCACCCACGTAGCATGTGCTAAAAAGTTGAGAGGGTTAGGGCAAAAATTGGATGCACTTCGCGTACGAACTGGACAATCTCTTTCGAAATATCAGGGTTTCGGACGAAAACTGTTCTGTTACAAAAGGATTTCAAATTTTTAAACATATTTGAACTCAAGACTTTTTCTGCATTCAATATGCACCTTTCAAAGCCACATTATTACTTTTGAAACCTTTTCTAACTTCATTTGCTATTTTTCATGAATTTCATGATTTATTTTGACCAAAGATGACTCTGAGATTGAAAAGCACTGCAAATGAACTCTGAAATGGTTGAAAATTGGCATGGTATCATAATTTCACCCACGTAGCATGTGCTAAAAAGTTGAGAGGGTTACGGCAAAAACTGGATGCACTTCGTGTACGAACTGGACAATCTCTTTCGAAGTGTCAGGGTTTTGGACGAAAACTCTTCTGTTACAAAAGGATTTCAATTTTTTAAACATATTTGAACTCAAGATATTTTCTGCATTCAATATGCACCATTCAAAGCCACATCATCACTTTTCAACCCTTTTCTGACTTCATTTGCTATTTTTCATGCATTTCATGATTTATTTTAAGCTAAGATGACCCTGAGATTGAAAAGCACTGCAAATGAACTCTGAAATGGTTGAAAATTATCATGGTATCATAATTTCACCCACGTAGCATGTGCTAAAAAGTTGAGTGGGTTACGGCAAAAAACTGGATGCACTTCGTGTACGAACTGGACAATCTCTTTCGAAGTGTCAGGGTTTTGGACGAAAACTCTTCTGTTACAAAAGGATTTCAATTTTTTAAACTTATTTGAACTCAAGACTTTTTCGGCGTTCAATATGCACCATTCAAAGCCACATCATCACTTTTCATAACTTTTCTGACTTCATTTGCTATTTTTCATGCATTTCATGATTTATTTTGACCTAAGATGACCCTGAGATTGAAAAGCACTGCAAATGAACTCTGAACTGGTTGAAAATTGGCATGGTATCATAATTTCACCCACGTAGCATGTGCTAAAAAGTTGAGAGGGTTAGGGCAAAAATTGGATGCACTTCGTGTACGAACTGGACAATCTCTTTCGAAATATCAGGGTTTCGGACGAAAACTGTTCTGTTACAAAGGGATTTCAAATTTTTAAACATATTTGAACTCAAGACTTTTTCTGCATTCAATATGCACCTTTCAAAGCCACATTATTACTTTTGAAACCTTTTCTAACTTCATTTGCTATTTTTCATGAATTTCATGATTTATTTTGACCAAAGATGACTCTGAGATTGAAAAGCACTGCAAATGAACTCTGAAATGGTTGAAAATTGGCATGGTATCATAATTTCACCCACGTAGCATGTGCTAAAAAGTTGAGAGGGTTACGGCAAAAACTGGATGCACTTCGTGTACGAACTGGACAATCTCTTTCGAAGTGTCAGGGTTTTGGACGAAAACTCTTCTGTTACAAAAGGATTTCAATTTTTTAATCATATTTGAACTCAAGACTTTTTCTGCATTCAATATGCACCATTCAAAGCCACATCATCACTTTTCAACCCTTTTCTGACTTCATTTGCTATTTTTCATGCATTTCATGATTTATTTTAAGCTAAGATGACCCTGAGATTGAAAAGCACTGCAAATGAACTCTGAAATGGTTGAAAATTATCATGGTATCATAATTTCACCCACGTAGCATGTGCTAAAAAGTTGAGTGGGTTACGGCAAAAAACTGGATGCACTTCGTGTACGAACTGGACAATCTCTTTCGAAGTGTCAGGGTTTTGGACGAAAACTCTTCTGTTACAAAAGGATTTCAATTTTTTAAACATATTTGAACTCAAGACTTTTTCTGCATTCAATATGCACCATTCAAAGCCACATCATCAATTCAAACCTTTTCTGGCTTCATTTGCTATTTTTCATGCATTTCATGATTTATTTTTAGCTAAGATGACCCTGAGATTGAAAAGCACTGCAAATGAACTCTGAAATGGTTGAAAATTGGCATGGTATCATAATTTCACCCACGTAGCATGTGCTAAAAAGTTGAGAGGGTTACGGCAAAAACTGGATGCACTTCGTGTACGAACTGGACAATCTCTTTCGAAGTGTCAGGGTTTTGGACGAAAACTCTTCTGTTACAAAAGGATTTCAATTTTTTAAACATATTTGAACTCAAGATATTTTCTGCATTCAATATGCACCATTCAAAGCCACATCATCACTTTTCAACCCTTTTCTGACTTCATTTGCTATTTTTCATGCATTTCATGATTTATTTTAAGCTAAGATGACCCTGAGATTGAAAAGCACTGCAAATGAACTCTGAAATGGTTGAAAATTATCATGGTATCATAATTTCACCCACGTAGCATGTGCTAAAAAGTTGAGTGGGTTACGGCAAAAAACTGGATGCACTTCGTGTACGAACTGGACAATCTCTTTCGAAGTGTCAGGGTTTTGGACGAAAACTCTTCTGTTACAAAAGGATTTCAATTTTTTAAACTTATTTGAACTCAAGACTTTTTCGGCGTTCAATATGCACCATTCAAAGCCACATCATCACTTTTCATAACTTTTCTGACTTCATTTGCTATTTTTCATGCATTTCATGATTTATTTTGACCTAAGATGACCCTGAGATTGAAAAGCACTGCAAATGAACTCTGAACTGGTTGAAAATTGGCATGGTATCATAATTTCACCCACGTAGCATGTGCTAAAAAGTTGAGAGGGTTAGGGCAAAAATTGGATGCACTTCGCGTACGAACTGGACAATCTCTTTCGAAATATCAGGGTTTCGGACGAAAACTGTTCTGTTACAAAAGGATTTCAAAATTTTAAACATATTTGAACTCAAGACTTTTTCTGCATTCAATATGCACCTTTCAAAGCCACATTATTACTTTTGAAACCTTTTCTAACTTCATTTGCTATTTTTCATGAATTTCATGATTTATTTTGACCAAAGATGACTCTGAGATTGAAAAGCACTGCAAATGAACTCTGAAATGGTTGAAAATTGGCATGGTATCATAATTTCACCCACGTAGCATGTGCTAAAAAGTTGAGAGGGTTACGGCAAAAACTGGATGCACTTCGTGTACGAACTGGACAATCTCTTTCGAAGTGTCAGGGTTTTGGACGAAAACTCTTCTGTTACAAAAGGATTTCAATTTTTTAATCATATTTGAACTCAAGACTTTTTCTGCATTCAATATGCACCATTCAAAGCCACATCATAAATTCAAACCTTTTCTGGCTTCATTTGCTATTTTTCATGCATTTCATGATTTATTTTTAGCTAAGATGACCCTGAGATTGAAAAGCACTGCAAATGAACTCTGAAATGGTTGAAAATTGGCATGGTATCATAATTTCACCCATGTAGCATGTGCTAAAAAGTTGAGAGGGTTACGGCAAAAACTGGATGCACTTCGTGTACGAACTGGACAATCTCTTTCGAAGTGTCAGGGTTTTGGACGAAAACTCTTCTGATACAAAAGGATTTCAATTTTTTAAACATATTTGAACTCAAGACTTTTTCTGCATTCAATATGCACCATTCAAAGCCACATCATCACTTTTCAACCCTTTTCTGACTTCATTTGCTATTTTTCATGCATTTCATGATTTATTTTAAGCTAAGATGACCCTGAGATTGAAAAGCACTGCAAATGAACTCTGAAATGGTTGAAAATTATCATGGTATCATAATTTCACCCACGTAGCATGTGCTAAAAAGTTGAGTGGGTTACGGCAAAAAACTGGATGCACTTCGTGTACGAACTGGACAATCTCTTTCGAGGTGTCAGGGTTTTGGACGAAAACTCTTCTGTTACAAAAGGATTTCAATTTTTTAAACATATTTGAACTCAAGACTTTTTCTGCATTCAATATGCACCATTCAAAGCCACATCATCAATTCAAACCTTTTCTGGCTTCATTTGCTATTTTTCATGCATTTCATGATTTATTTTTAGCTAAGATGACCCTGAGATTGAAAAGCACTGCAAATGAACTCTGAAATGGTTGAAAATTGGCATGGTATCATAATTTCACCCACGTAGCATGTGCTAAAAAGTTGAGAGGGTTACGGCAAAAACTGGATGCACTTCGTGTACGAACTGGACAATCTCTTTCGAAGTGTCAGGGTTTTGGACGAAAACTCTTCTGTTACAAAAGGATTTCAATTTTTTAAACATATTTGAACTCAAGATATTTTCTGCATTCAATATGCACCATTCAAAGCCACATCATCACTTTTCAACCCTTTTCTGACTTCATTTGCTATTTTTCATGCATTTCATGATTTATTTTAAGCTAAGATGACCCTGAGATTGAAAAGCACTGCAAATGAACTCTGAAATGGTTGAAAATTATCATGGTATCATAATTTCACCCACGTAGCATGTGCTAAAAAGTTGAGTGGGTTACGGCAAAAAACTGGATGCACTTCGTGTACGAACTGGACAATCTCTTTCGAAGTGTCAGGGTTTTGGACGAAAACTCTTCTGTTACAAAAGGATTTCAATTTTTTAAACTTATTTGAACTCAAGACTTTTTCGGCGTTCAATATGCACCATTCAAAGCCACATCATCACTTTTCATAACTTTTCTGACTTCATTTGCTATTTTTCATGCATTTCATGATTTATTTTGACCTAAGATGACCCTGAGATTGAAAAGCACTGCAAATGAACTCTGAACTGGTTGAAAATTGGCATGGTATCATAATTTCACCCACGTAGCATGTGCTAAAAAGTTGAGAGGGTTAGGGCAAAAATTGGATGCACTTCGCGTACGAACTGGACAATCTCTTTCGAAATATCAGGGTTTCGGACGAAAACTGTTCTGTTACAAAAGGATTTCAAATTTTTAAACATATTTGAACTCAAGACTTTTTCTGCATTCAATATGCACCTTTCAAAGCCACATTATTACTTTTGAAACCTTTTCTAACTTCATTTGCTATTTTTCATGAATTTCATGATTTATTTTGACCAAAGATGACTCTGAGATTGAAAAGCACTGCAAATGAACTCTGAAATGGTTGAAAATTGGCATGGTATCATAATTTCACCCACGTAGCATGTGCTAAAAAGTTGAGAGGGTTACGGCAAAAACTGGATGCACTTCGTGTACGAACTGGACAATCTCTTTCGAAGTGTCAGGGTTTTGGACGAAAACTCTTCTGTTACAAAAGGATTTCAATTTTTTAATCATATTTGAACTCAAGACTTTTTCTGCATTCAATATGCACCATTCAAAGCCACATCATCAATTCAAACCTTTTCTGGCTTCATTTGCTATTTTTCATGCATTTCATGATTTATTTTTAGCTAAGATGACCCTGAGATTGAAAAGCACTGCAAATGAACTCTGAAATGGTTGAAAATTGGCATGGTATCATAATTTCACCCATGTAGCATGTGCTAAAAAGTTGAGAGGGTTACGGCAAAAACTGGATGCACTTCGTGTACGAACTGGACAATCTCTTTCGAAGTGTCAGGGTTTTGGACGAAAACTCTTCTGATACAAAAGGATTTCAATTTTTTAAACATATTTGAACTCAAGACTTTTTCTGCATTCAATATGCACCATTCAAAGCCACATCATCACTTTTCAACCCTTTTCTGACTTCATTTGCTATTTTTCATGCATTTCATGATTTATTTTAAGCTAAGATGACCCTGAGATTGAAAAGCACTGCAAATGAACTCTGAAATGGTTGAAAATTATCATGGTATCATAATTTCACCCACGTAGCATGTGCTAAAAAGTTGAGTGGGTTACGGCAAAAAACTGGATGCACTTCGTGTACGAACTGGACAATCTCTTTCGAAGTGTCAGGGTTTTGGACGAAAACTCTTCTGTTACAAAAGGATTTCAATTTTTTAAACTTATTTGAACTCAAGACTTTTTCGGCGTTCAATATGCACCATTCAAAGCCACATCATCACTTTTCATAACTTTTCTGACTTCATTTGCTATTTTTCATGCATTTCATGATTTATTTTGACCTAAGATGACCCTGAGATTGAAAAGCACTGCAAATGAACTCTGAACTGGTTGAAAATTGGCATGGTATCATAATTTCACCCACGTAGCATGTGCTAAAAAGTTGAGAGGGTTAGGGCAAAAATTGGATGCACTTCGTGTACGAACTGGACAATCTCTTTCGAAATATCAGGGTTTAGGACGAAAACTGTTCTGTTACAAAGGGATTTCAAATTTTTAAACATATTTGAACTCAAGACTTTTTCTGCATTCAATATGCACCTTTCAAAGCCACATTATTACTTTTGAAACCTTTTCTAACTTCATTTGCTATTTTTCATGAATTTCATGATTTATTTTGACCAAAGATGACTCTGAGATTGAAAAGCACTGCAAATGAACTCTGAAATGGTTGAAAATTGGCATGGTATCATAATTTCACCCACGTAGCATGTGCTAAAAAGTTGAGAGGGTTACGGCAAAAACTGGATGCACTTCGTGTACGAACTGGACAATCTCTTTCGAAGTGTCAGGGTTTTGGACGAAAACTCTTCTGTTACAAAAGGATTTCAATTTTTTAATCATATTTGAACTCAAGACTTTTTCTGCATTCAATATGCACCATTCAAAGCCACATCATCACTTTTCAACCCTTTTCTGACTTCATTTGCTATTTTTCATGCATTTCATGATTTATTTTAAGCTAAGATGACCCTGAGATTGAAAAGCACTGCAAATGAACTCTGAAATGGTTGAAAATTATCATGGTATCATAATTTCACCCACGTAGCATGTGCTAAAAAGTTGAGTGGGTTACGGCAAAAAACTGGATGCACTTCGTGTACGAACTGGACAATCTCTTTCGAAGTGTCAGGGTTTTGGACGAAAACTCTTCTGTTACAAAAGGATTTCAATTTTTTAAACATATTTGAACTCAAGACTTTTTCTGCATTCAATATGCACCATTCAAAGCCACATCATCAATTCAAACCTTTTCTGGCTTCATTTGCTATTTTTCATGCATTTCATGATTTATTTTTAGCTAAGATGACCCTGAGATTGAAAAGCACTGCAAATGAACTCTGAAATGGTTGAAAATTGGCATGGTATCATAATTTCACCCACGTAGCATGTGCTAAAAAGTTGAGAGGGTTACGGCAAAAACTGGATGCACTTCGTGTACGAACTGGACAATCTCTTTCGAAGTGTCAGGGTTTTGGACGAAAACTCTTCTGTTACAAAAGGATTTCAATTTTTTAAACATATTTGAACTCAAGATATTTTCTGCATTCAATATGGACCATTCAAAGCCACATCATCACTTTTCAACCCTTTTCTGACTTCATTTGCTATTTTTCATGCATTTCATGATTTATTTTAAGCTAAGATGACCCTGAGATTGAAAAGCACTGCAAATGAACTCTGAAATGGTTGAAAATTATCATGGTATCATAATTTCACCCACGTAGCATGTGCTAAAAAGTTGAGTGGGTTACGGCAAAAAACTGGATGCACTTCGTGTACGAACTGGACAATCTCTTTCGAAGTGTCAGGGTTTTGGACGAAAACTCTTCTGTTACAAAAGGATTTCAATTTTTTAAACTTATTTGAACTCAAGACTTTTTCGGCGTTCAATATGCACCATTCAAAGCCACATCATCACTTTTCATAACTTTTCTGACTTCATTTGCTATTTTTCATGCATTTCATGATTTATTTTGACCTAAGATGACCCTGAGATTGAAAAGCACTGCAAATGAACTCTGAACTGGTTGAAAATTGGCATGGTATCATAATTTCACCCACGTAGCATGTGCTAAAAAGTTGAGAGGGTTAGGGCAAAAATTGGATGCACTTCGCGTACGAACTGGACAATCTCTTTCGAAATATCAGGGTTTCGGACGAAAACTGTTCTGTTACAAAAGGATTTCAAATTTTTAAACATATTTGAACTCAAGACTTTTTCTGCATTCAATATGCACCTTTCAAAGCCACATTATTACTTTTGAAACCTTTTCTAACTTCATTTGCTATTTTTCATGAATTTCATGATTTATTTTGACCAAAGATGACTCTGAGATTGAAAAGCACTGCAAATGAACTCTGAAATGGTTGAAAATTGGCATGGTATCATAATTTCACCCACGTAGCATGTGCTAAAAAGTTGAGAGGGTTACGGCAAAAACTGGATGCACTTCGTGTACGAACTGGACAATCTCTTTCGAAGTGTCAGGGTTTTGGACGAAAACTCTTCTGTTACAAAAGGATTTCAATTTTTTAATCATATTTGAACTCAAGACTTTTTCTGCATTCAATATGCACCATTCAAAGCCACATCATAAATTCAAACCTTTTCTGGCTTCATTTGCTATTTTTCATGCATTTCATGATTTATTTTTAGCTAAGATGACCCTGAGATTGAAAAGCACTGCAAATGAACTCTGAAATGGTTGAAAATTGGCATGGTATCATAATTTCACCCATGTAGCATGTGCTAAAAAGTTGAGAGGGTTACGGCAAAAACTGGATGCACTTCGTGTACGAACTGGACAATCTCTTTCGAAGTGTCAGGGTTTTGGACGAAAACTCTTCTGATACAAAAGGATTTCAATTTTTTAAACATATTTGAACTCAAGACTTTTTCTGCATTCAATATGCACCATTCAAAGCCACATCATCACTTTTCAACCCTTTTCTGACTTCATTTGCTATTTTTCATGCATTTCATGATTTATTTTAAGCTAAGATGACCCTGAGATTGAAAAGCACTGCAAATGAACTCTGAAATGGTTGAAAATTATCATGGTATCATAATTTCACCCACGTAGCATGTGCTAAAAAGTTGAGTGGGTTACGGCAAAAAACTGGATGCACTTCGTGTACGAACTGGACAATCTCTTTCGAAGTGTCAGGGTTTTGGACGAAAACGCTTCTGTTACAAAAGGATTTCAATTTTTTAAACATATTTGAACTCAAGACTTTTTCTGCATTCAATATGCACCATTCAAAGCCACATCATCAATTCAAACCTTTTCTGGCTTCATTTGCTATTTTTCATGCATTTCATGATTTATTTTTAGCTAAGATGACCCTGAGATTGAAAAGCACTGCAAATGAACTCTGAAATGGTTGAAAATTGGCATGGTATCATAATTTCACCCACGTAGCATGTGCTAAAAAGTTGAGAGGGTTACGGCAAAAACTGGATGCACTTCGTGTACGAACTGGACAATCTCTTTCGAAGTGTCAGGGTTTTGGACGAAAACTCTTCTGTTACAAAAGGATTTCAATTTTTTAAACATATTTGAACTCAAGATATTTTCTGCATTCAATATGCACCATTCAAAGCCACATCATCACTTTTCAACCCTTTTCTGACTTCATTTGCTATTTTTCATGCATTTCATGATTTATTTTAAGCTAAGATGACCCTGAGATTGAAAAGCACTGCAAATGAACTCTGAAATGGTTGAAAATTATCATGGTATCATAATTTCACCCACGTAGCATGTGCTAAAAAGTTGAGTGGGTTACGGCAAAAAACTGGATGCACTTCGTGTACGAACTGGACAATCTCTTTCGAAGTGTCAGGGTTTTGGACGAAAACTCTTCTGTTACAAAAGGATTTCAATTTTTTAAACTTATTTGAACTCAAGACTTTTTCGGCGTTCAATATGCACCATTCAAAGCCACATCATCACTTTTCATAACTTTTCTGACTTCATTTGCTATTTTTCATGCATTTCATGATTTATTTTGACCTAAGATGACCCTGAGATTGAAAAGCACTGCAAATGAACTCTGAACTGGTTGAAAATTGGCATGGTATCATAATTTCACCCACGTAGCATGTGCTAAAAAGTTGAGAGGGTTAGGGCAAAAATTGGATGCACTTCGCGTACGAACTGGACAATCTCTTTCGAAATATCAGGGTTTCGGACGAAAACTGTTCTGTTACAAAAGGATTTCAAATTTTTAAACATATTTGAACTCAAGACTTTTTCTGCATTCAATATGCACCTTTCAAAGCCACATTATTACTTTTGAAACCTTTTCTAACTTCATTTGCTATTTTTCATGAATTTCATGATTTATTTTGACCAAAGATGACTCTGAGATTGAAAAGCACTGCAAATGAACTCTGAAATGGTTGAAAATTGGCATGGTATCATAATTTCACCCACGTAGCATGTGCTAAAAAGTTGAGAGGGTTACGGCAAAAACTGGATGCACTTCGTGTACGAACTGGACAATCTCTTTCGAAGTGTCAGGGTTTTGGACGAAAACTCTTCTGTTACAAAAGGATTTCAATTTTTTAATCATATTTGAACTCAAGACTTTTTCTGCATTCAATATGCACCATTCAAAGCCACATCATCAATTCAAACCTTTTCTGGCTTCATTTGCTATTTTTCATGCATTTCATGATTTATTTTTAGCTAAGATGACCCTGAGATTGAAAAGCACTGCAAATGAACTCTGAAATGGTTGAAAATTGGCATGGTATCATAATTTCACCCATGTAGCATGTGCTAAAAAGTTGAGAGGGTTACGGCAAAAACTGGATGCACTTCGTGTACGAACTGGACAATCTCTTTCGAAGTGTCAGGGTTTTGGACGAAAACTCTTCTGATACAAAAGGATTTCAATTTTTTAAACATATTTGAACTCAAGACTTTTTCTGCATTCAATATGCACCATTCAAAGCCACATCATCACTTTTCAACCCTTTTCTGACTTCATTTGCTATTTTTCATGCATTTCATGATTTATTTTAAGCTAAGATGACCCTGAGATTGAAAAGCACTGCAAATGAACTCTGAAATGGTTGAAAATTATCATGGTATCATAATTTCACCCACGTAGCATGTGCTAAAAAGTTGAGTGGGTTACGGCAAAAAACTGGATGCACTTCGTGTACGAACTGGACAATCTCTTTCGAAGTGTCAGGGTTTTGGACGAAAACTCTTCTGTTACAAAAGGATTTCAATTTTTTAAACTTATTTGAACTCAAGACTTTTTCGGCGTTCAATATGCACCATTCAAAGCCACATCATCACTTTTCATAACTTTTCTGACTTCATTTGCTATTTTTCATGCATTTCATGATTTATTTTGACCTAAGATGACCCTGAGATTGAAAAGCACTGCAAATGAACTCTGAACTGGTTGAAAATTGGCATCGTATCATAATTTCACCCACGTAGCATGTGCTAAAAAGTTGAGAGGGTTAGGGCAAAAATTGGATGCACTTCGTGTACGAACTGGACAATCTCTTTCGAAATATCAGGGTTTCGGACGAAAACTGTTCTGTTACAAAGGGATTTCAAATTTTTAAACATATTTGAACTCAAGACTTTTTCTGCATTCAATATGCACCTTTCAAAGCCACATTATTACTTTTGAAACCTTTTCTAACTTCATTTGCTATTTTTCATGAATTTCATGATTTATTTTGACCAAAGATGACTCTGAGATTGAAAAGCACTGCAAATGAACTCTGAAATGGTTGAAAATTGGCATGGTATCATAATTTCACCCACGTAGCATGTGCTAAAAAGTTGAGAGGGTTACGGCAAAAACTGGATGCACTTCGTGTACGAACTGGACAATCTCTTTCGAAGTGTCAGGGTTTTGGACGAAAACTCTTCTGTTACAAAAGGATTTCAATTTTTTAATCATATTTGAACTCAAGACTTTTTCTGCATTCAATATGCACCATTCAAAGCCACATCATCACTTTTCAACCCTTTTCTGACTTCATTTGCTATTTTTCATGCATTTCATGATTTATTTTAAGCTAAGATGACCCTGAGATTGAAAAGCACTGCAAATGAACTCTGAAATGGTTGAAAATTATCATGGTATCATAATTTCACCCACGTAGCATGTGCTAAAAAGTTGAGTGGGTTACGGCAAAAAACTGGATGCACTTCGTGTACGAACTGGACAATCTCTTTCGAAGTGTCAGGGTTTTGGACGAAAACTCTTCTGTTACAAAAGGATTTCAATTTTTTAAACATATTTGAACTCAAGACTTTTTCTGCATTCAATATGCACCATTCAAAGCCACATCATCAATTCAAACCTTTTCTGGCTTCATTTGCTATTTTTCATGCATTTCATGATTTATTTTTAGCTAAGATGACCCTGAGATTGAAAAGCACTGCAAATGAACTCTGAAATGGTTGAAAATTGGCATGGTATCATAATTTCACCCACGTAGCATGTGCTAAAAAGTTGAGAGGGTTACGGCAAAAACTGGATGCACTTCGTGTACGAACTGGACAATCTCTTTCGAAGTGTCAGGGTTTTGGACGAAAACTCTTCTGTTACAAAAGGATTTCAATTTTTTAAACATATTTGAACTCAAGATATTTTCTGCATTCAATATGCACCATTCAAAGCCACATCATCACTTTTCAACCCTTTTCTGACTTCATTTGCTATTTTTCATGCATTTCATGATTTATTTTAAGCTAAGATGACCCTGAGATTGAAAAGCACTGCAAATGAACTCTGAAATGGTTGAAAATTATCATGGTATCATAATTTCACCCACGTAGCATGTGCTAAAAAGTTGAGTGGGTTACGGCAAAAAACTGGATGCACTTCGTGTACGAACTGGACAATCTCTTTCGAAGTGTCAGGGTTTTGGACGAAAACTCTTCTGTTACAAAAGGATTTCAATTTTTTAAACTTATTTGAACTCAAGACTTTTTCGGCGTTCAATATGCACCATTCAAAGCCACATCATCACTTTTCATAACTTTTCTGACTTCATTTGCTATTTTTCATGCATTTCATGATTTATTTTGACCTAAGATGACCCTGAGATTGAAAAGCACTGCAAATGAACTCTGAACTGGTTGAAAATTGGCATGGTATCATAATTTCACCCACATAGCATGTGCTAAAAAGTTGAGAGGGTTAGGGCAAAAATTGGATGCACTTCGCGTACGAACTGGACAATCTCTTTCGAAATATCAGGGTTTCGGACGAAAACTGTTCTGTTACAAAAGGATTTCAAATTTTTAAACATATTTGAACTCAAGACTTTTTCTGCATTCAATATGCACCTTTCAAAGCCACATTATTACTTTTGAAACCTTTTCTAACTTCATTTGCTATTTTTCATGAATTTCATGATTTATTTTGACCAAAGATGACTCTGAGATTGAAAAGCACTGCAAATGAACTCTGAAATGGTTGAAAATTGGCATGGTATCATAATTTCACCCACGTAGCATGTGCTAAAAAGTTGAGAGGGTTACGGCAAAAACTGGATGCACTTCGTGTACGAACTGGACAATCTCTTTCGAAGTGTCAGGGTTTTGGACGAAAACTCTTCTGTTACAAAAGGATTTCAATTTTTTAATCATATTTGAACTCAAGACTTTTTCTGCATTCAATATGCACCATTCAAAGCCACATCATAAATTCAAACCTTTTCTGGCTTCATTTGCTATTTTTCATGCATTTCATGATTTATTTTTAGCTAAGATGACCCTGAGATTGAAAAGCACTGCAAATGAACTCTGAAATGGTTGAAAATTGGCATGGTATCATAATTTCACCCATGTAGCATGTGCTAAAAAGTTGAGAGGGTTACGGCAAAAACTGGATGCACTTCGTGTACGAACTGGACAATCTCTTTCGAAGTGTCAGGGTTTTGGACGAAAACTCTTCTGATACAAAAGGATTTCAATTTTTTAAACATATTTGAACTCAAGACTTTTTCTGCATTCAATATGCACCATTCAAAGCCACATCATCACTTTTCAACCCTTTTCTGACTTCATTTGCTATTTTTCATGCATTTCATGATTTATTTTAAGCTAAGATGACCCTGAGATTGAAAAGCACTGCAAATGAACTCTGAAATGGTTGAAAATTATCATGGTATCATAATTTCACCCACGTAGCATGTGCTAAAAAGTTGAGTGGGTTACGGCAAAAAACTGGATGCACTTCGTGTACGAACTGGACAATCTCTTTCGAAGTGTCAGGGTTTTGGACGAAAACTCTTCTGTTACAAAAGGATTTCAATTTTTTAAACATATTTGAACTCAAGACTTTTTCTGCATTCAATATGCACCATTCAAAGCCACATCATCAATTCAAACCTTTTCTGGCTTCATTTGCTATTTTTCATGCATTTCATGATTTATTTTTAGCTAAGATGACCCTGAGATTGAAAAGCACTGCAAATGAACTCTGAAATGGTTGAAAATTGGCATGGTATCATAATTTCACCCACGTAGCATGTGCTAAAAAGTTGAGAGGGTTACGGCAAAAACTGGATGCACTTCGTGTACGAACTGGACAATCTCTTTCGAAGTGTCAGGGTTTTGGACGAAAACTCTTCTGTTACAAAAGGATTTCAATTTTTTAAACATATTTGAACTCAAGATATTTTCTGCATTCAATATGCACCATTCAAAGCCACATCATCACTTTTCAACCCTTTTCTGACTTCATTTGCTATTTTTCATGCATTTCATGATTTATTTTAAGCTAAGATGACCCTGAGATTGAAAAGCACTGCAAATGAACTCTGAAATGGTTGAAAATTATCATGGTATCATAATTTCACCCACGTAGCATGTGCTAAAAAGTTGAGTGGGTTACGGCAAAAAACTGGATGCACTTCGTGTACGAACTGGACAATCTCTTTCGAAGTGTCAGGGTTTTGGACGAAAACTCTTCTGTTACAAAAGGATTTCAATTTTTTAAACTTATTTGAACTCAAGACTTTTTCGGCGTTCAATATGCACCATTCAAAGCCACATCATCACTTTTCATAACTTTTCTGACTTCATTTGCTATTTTTCATGCATTTCATGATTTATTTTGACCTAAGATGACCCTGAGATTGAAAAGCACTGCAAATGAACTCTGAACTGGTTGAAAATTGGCATGGTATCATAATTTCACCCACGTAGCATGTGCTAAAAAGTTGAGAGGGTTAGGGCAAAAATTGGATGCACTTCGCGTACGAACTGGACAATCTCTTTCGAAATATCAGGGTTTCGGACGAAAACTGTTCTGTTACAAAAGGATTTCAAATTTTTAAACATATTTGAACTCAAGACTTTTTCTGCATTCAATATGCACCTTTCAAAGCCACATTATTACTTTTGAAACCTTTTCTAACTTCATTTGCTATTTTTCATGAATTTCATGATTTATTTTGACCAAAGATGACTCTGAGATTGAAAAGCACTGCAAATGAACTCTGAAATGGTTGAAAATTGGCATGGTATCATAATTTCACCCACGTAGCATGTGCTAAAAAGTTGAGAGGGTTACGGCAAAAACTGGATGCACTTCGTGTACGAACTGGACAATCTCTTTCGAAGTGTCAGGGTTTTGGACGAAAACTCTTCTGTTACAAAAGGATTTCAATTTTTTAATCATATTTGAACTCAAGACTTTTTCTGCATTCAATATGCACCATTCAAAGCCACATCATCAATTCAAACCTTTTCTGGCTTCATTTGCTATTTTTCATGCATTTCATGATTTATTTTTAGCTAAGATGACCCTGAGATTGAAAAGCACTGCAAATGAACTCTGAAATGGTTGAAAATTGGCATGGTATCATAATTTCACCCATGTAGCATGTGCTAAAAAGTTGAGAGGGTTACGGCAAAAACTGGATGCACTTCGTGTACGAACTGGACAATCTCTTTCGAAGTGTCAGGGTTTTGGACGAAAACTCTTCTGATACAAAAGGATTTCAATTTTTTAAACATATTTGAACTCAAGACTTTTTCTGCATTCAATATGCACCATTCAAAGCCACATCATCACTTTTCAACCCTTTTCTGACTTCATTTGCTATTTTTCATGCATTTCATGATTTATTTTAAGCTAAGATGACCCTGAGATTGAAAAGCACTGCAAATGAACTCTGAAATGGTTGAAAATTATCATGGTATCATAATTTCACCCACGTAGCATGTGCTAAAAAGTTGAGTGGGTTACGGCAAAAAACTGGATGCACTTCGTGTACGAACTGGACAATCTCTTTCGAAGTGTCAGGGTTTTGGACGAAAACTCTTCTGTTACAAAAGGATTTCAATTTTTTAAACATATTTGAACTCAAGACTTTTTCTGCATTCAATATGCACCATTCAAAGCCACATCATCAATTCAAACCTTTTCTGGCTTCATTTGCTATTTTTCATGCATTTCATGATTTATTTTTAGCTAAGATGACCCTGAGATTGAAAAGCACTGCAAATGAACTCTGAAATGGTTGAAAATTGGCATGGTATCATAATTTCACCCACATAGCATGTGCTAAAAAGTTGAGAGGGTTACGGCAAAAACTGGATGCACTTCGTGTACGAACTGGACAATCTCTTTCGAAGTGTCAGGCTTTTGGACGAAAACTCTTCTGATACAAAAGGATTTCAATTTTTTAAACATATTTGAACTCAAGACTTTTTCTGCATTCAATATGCACCATTCAAAGCCACATCATCACTTTTCAACCCTTTTCTGACTTCATTTGCTATTTTTCATGCATTTCATGATTTATTTTAAGCTAAGATGACCCTGAGATTGAAAAGCACTGCAAATGAACTCTGAAATGGTTGAAAATTATCATGGTATCATAATTTCACCCACGTAGCATGTGCTAAAAAGTTGAGTGGGTTACGGCAAAAAACTGGATGCACTTCGTGTACGAACTGGACAATCTCTTTCGAAGTGTCAGGGTTTTGGACGAAAACTCTTCTGTTACAAAAGGATTTCAATTTTTTAAACATATTTGAACTCAAGACTTTTTCTGCATTCAATATGCACCATTCAAAGCCACATCATCAATTCAAACCTTTTCTGGCTTCATTTGCTATTTTTCATGCATTTCATGATTTATTTTTAGCTAAGATGACCCTGAGATTGAAAAGCACTGCAAATGAACTCTGAAATGGTTGAAAATTGGCATGGTATCATAATTTCACCCACGTAGCATGTGCTAAAAAGTTGAGAGGGTTACGGCAAAAACTGGATGCACTTCGTGTACGAACTGGACAATCTCTTTCGAAGTGTCAGGCTTTTGGACGAAAACTCTTCTGATACAAAAGGATTTCAATTTTTTAAACATATTTGAACTCAAGACTTTTTCTGCATTCAATATGCACCATTCAAAGCCACATCATCACTTTTCAACCCTTTTCTGACTTCATTTGCTATTTTTCATGCATTTCATGATTTATTTTGACCTAAGATGACCCGGAGATTGAAAAGCACTGCAAATGAACTCTGAAAAGGTTGAAAATTGGCATGGTATCATAATTTCACCCACGTAGCATGTGCTAAAAAGTTGAGAGGGTTACGGTAAAAACTGGATGCACTTCGTGTACGAACCGGACAATCTCTTTCGAAATGTCAGGGTTTTGGACGAAAACTCTTCTGTTACAAAAGGATTTCAATTTTTTTAACATATTTGAACTCAAGACTTTTTCTGCATTCAATATGCACCATTCAAAGCCACATCATCACTTTTCAAACCTTTTCTGGCTTCATTTGCTATTTTTCATGCATTTCATGATTTATTTTAAGCTAAGATGACCCTGAGATTGAAAAGCACTGCAAATGAACTCTGAAATGGTTGAAAATTATCATGGTATCATAATTTCACCCACGTAGCATGTGCTAAAAAGTTGAGTGGGTTACGGCAAAAAACTGGATGCACTTCGTGTACGAACTGGACAATCTCTTTCGAAGTGTCAGGGTTTTGGACTAAAACTCTTCTGTTACAAAAGGATTTCAATTTTTTAAACTTATTTGAACTCATGACTTTTTCGGCGTTCAATATGCACCATTCAAAGCCACATCATCACTTTTCATACCTTTTCTGACTTCATTTGCTATTTTTCATGCATTTCATGATTTATTTTGACCTAAGATGACCCTGAGATTGAAAAGCACTGCAAATGAACTCTGAACTGGTTGAAAATTGGCATGGTATCATAATTTCACCCACGTAGCATGTGCTAAAAAGTTGAGAGGGTTAGGGCAAAAATTGGATGCACTTCGTGTACGAACTGGACAATCTCTTTCGAAGTATCAGGGTTTTGGACGAAAACTGTTCTGTTACAAATGGATTTCAAATTTTTAAACATATTTGAACTCAAGACTTTTTCTGCATTCAATATGCACCTTTCAAAGCCACATTATTACTTTTGAAACCTTTTCTAACTTCATTTGCTATTTTTCATGAATTTCATGATTTATTTTGACCAAAGATGACTCTGAGATTGAAAAGCACTACAAATGAACTCTGAAATGGTTGAAAATTGGCATGGTATCATAATTTCACCCACGTAGCATGTGCTAAAAAGTTGAGAGGGTTACGGCAAAAACTGGATGCACTTCGTGTACGAACTGGACAATCTCTTTCGAAGTGTCAGGGTTTTGGACGAAAACTCTTCTGTTACAAAAGGATTTCAATTTTTTAATCATATTTGAACTCAAGACTTTTTCTGCATTCAATATGCACCATTCAAAGCCACATCATCAATTCAAACCTTTTCTGGCTTCATTTGCTATTTTTCATGCATTTCATGATTTATTTTTAACTAAGATGACCCTGAGATAGAAAAGCACTGCAAATGAACTCTGAAATGGTTGAAAATTGGCATGGTATCATAATTTCACCCACGTACCATGTGCTAAAAAGTTGAGAGGGCTACGGCAAAAACTGGATGCACTTCGTGTACGAACTGGACAATCTCTTTTGAAGTGCCAGTGTTTTGGACGAAAACTCTTCTGTTACAAAAGGATTTCAATTTTTTAAAAATATTTGAACTCAAGACTTTTTTTGCATTCAATATGCACCATTCAAAGCCACATCATCACTTCAAACCTTTTCTGGCTTCATTTGCTATTTTTCATGCATTTCATGATTTATTTTGAGCTAAGATGACCCTGAGATTGAAAAGCACTGCAAATGAACTCTGAAATGGTTGAAAATTGGCATGGTATCATAATTTCACCCACGTACCATGTGCTAAAAAGTTGAGAGGGTTACGGCAAAAACTGGATGCACTTCGTGTACGAACTGGACAATCTCTTTTGAAGTGCCAGTGTTTTGGACGAAAACTCTTCTGTTACAAAAGGATTTCAATTTTTTAAAAATATTTGAACTCAAGACTTTTTCTGTATTCAATATGCACCATTGAAAGCCACATCATCACTTTTCAAACCTTTTCTGACTTCATTTGCTATTTTTCATGCATTTCATGATTTATTTTGAGCTAAGATGACCCTGAGATTGAAAAGCACTGCAAATGAACTCTGAAATGGTTGAAAATTATCATCGTATCATAATTTCACCCACGTAGCATGTGCTAAAAAGTTGAGTGGGTTACGGCAAAAAACTGGATGCACTTCGTGTACGAACTGGACAATCTCTTTCGAAGTGTCAGGGTTTTGGACGAAAACTCTTCTGTTACAAAAGGATTTCAATTTTTTAAACATATTTGAACTCAAGACTTTTTTTGCATTCAATATGCACCATTCAAAGCCACATCATCACTTCAAACCTTTTATGGCTTCATTTGCTATTTTTCATGCATTTCATGATTTATTTTGAGCTAAGATGACCCTGAGATTGAAAAGCACTGCAAATGAAATCTGAAATGGTTGAAAATTGGCATGGTATCATAATTTCACCCACGTACCATGTGATAAAAAGTTGAGAGGGCTACGGCAAAAACTGGATGCACTTCGTGTACGAACTGGACAATCTCTTTTGAAGTGCCAGTGTTTTGGACGAAAACTCTTCTGTTACAAAAGGATTTCAATTTTTTAAAAATATTTGAACTCAAGACTTTTTTTGCATTCAATATGCACCATTCAAAGCCACATCATCACTTCAAACCTTTTCTGGCTTCATTTGCTATTTTTCATGCATTTCATGATTTATTTTGAGCTAAGATGACCCTGAGATTGAAAAGCACTGCAAATGAACTCTGAAATGGTTGAAAATTGGCATGGTATCATAATTTCACCCACGTACCATGTGCTAAAAAGTTGAGAGGGTTACGGCAAAAACTGGATGCACTTCGTGTACGAACTGGACAATCTCTTTTGAAGTGCCAGTGTTTTGGACGAAAACTCTTCTGTTACAAAAGGATTTCAATTTTTTAAAAATATTTGAACTCAAGACTTTTTCTGTATTCAATATGCACCATTGAAAGCCACATCATCACTTTTCAAACCTTTTCTGACTTCATTTGCTATTTTTCATGCATTTCATGATTTATTTTTAACTAAGATGACCCTGAGATTGAAAAGCACTGCAAATGAACTCTGAAATGGTTGAAAATTGGCATGGTATCATAATTTCACCCACGTAGCATGTGCTAAAAAGTTGAGTGGGTTACGGCAAAAACTGGATGCACTTCGTGTATGAACTGGACAATCTCTTTCGAAGTGTGAGTGTTTTGGACGAAAACTCTTCTGTTACAAAAGGATTTCAATTTTTTAAACATATTTGAACTCAAGACTTTTTCTGCATTCAATATGCACCATTCAAAGCCACATCATCACTTTTCAAACCTTTTCTGACTTCATTTGCTATTTTTCATGCATTTCATGATTTATTTTAAGCTAAGATGACCCTGAGATTGAAAAGCACTGCAAATGAACTCTGAAATGGTTGAAAATTATCATCGTATCATAATTTCACCCACGTAGCATGGGCTAAAAAGTTGAGTGGGTTACGGCAAAAAACTGGATGCACTTCGTGTATGAACTGGACAATCTCTTTCGAAGTGTGAGTGTTTTGGACGAAAACTCTTCTGTTACAAAAGGATTTCAATTTTTTAAAAATATTTGAACTCAAGACTTTTTCTGTATTCAATATGCACCATTGAAAGCCACATCATCACTTTTCAAACCTTTTCTGACTTCATTTGCTATTTTTCATGCATTTCATGATTTATTTTGAGCTAAGATGACCCTGAGATTGAAAAGCACTGCAAATGAACTCTGAAATGGTTGAAAATTGGCATGGTATCATAATTTCACCCACGTAGCATGTGCTAAAAAGTTGAGTGGGTTACGGCAAAAACTGGATGCACTTCGTGTATGAACTGGACAATCTCTTTCGAAGTGTGAGTGTTTTGGACGAAAACTCTTCTGTTACAAAAGGATTTCAATTTTTTAAACATATTTGAACTCAAGACTTTTTCTGCATTCAATATGCACCATTCAAAGCCACATCATCACTTTTCAAACCTTTTCTGACTTCATTTGCTATTTTTCATGCATTTCATGATTTATTTTAAGCTAAGATGACCCTGAGATTGAAAAGCACTGCAAATGAACTCTGAAATGGTTGAAAATTATCATCGTATCATAATTTCACCCACGTAGCATGTGCTAAAAAGTTGAGTGGGTTACGGCAAAAAACTGGATGCACTTCGTGTACGAACTGGACAATCTCTTTCGAAGTGTCAGGGTTTTGGACGAAAACTCTTCTGTTACAAAAGGATTTCAATTTTTTAAACATATTTGAACTCAAGACTTTTTTTGCATTCAATATGCACCATTCAAAGCCACATCATCACTTCAAACCTTTTATGGCTTCATTTGCTATTTTTCATGCATTTCATGATTTATTTTGAGCTAAGATGACCCTGAGATTGAAAAGCACTGCAAATGAACTCTGAAATGGTTGAAAATTGGCATGGTATCATAATTTCACCCACGTACCATGTGCTAAAAAGTTGAGAGGGCTACGGCAAAAACTGGATGCACTTCGTGTACGAACTGGACAATCTCTTTTGAAGTGCCAGTGTTTTGGACGAAAACTCTTCTGTTACAAAAGGATTTCAATTTTTTAAAAATATTTGAACTCAAGACTTTTTTTGCATTCAATATGCACCATTCAAAGCCACATCATCACTTCAAACCTTTTCTGGCTTCATTTGCTATTTTTCATGCATTTCATGATTTATTTTGAGCTAAGATGACCCTGAGATTGAAAAGCACTGCAAATGAACTCTGAAATGGTTGAAAATTGGCATGGTATCATAATTTCACCCACGTACCATGTGCTAAAAAGTTGAGAGGGTTACGGCAAAAACTGGATGCACTTCGTGTACGAACTGGACAATCTCTTTTGAAGTGCCAGTGTTTTGGACGAAAACTCTTCTGTTACAAAAGGATTTCAATTTTTTAAAAATATTTGAACTCAAGACTTTTTCTGTATTCAATATGCACCATTGAAAGCCACATCATCACTTTTCAAACCTTTTCTGACTTCATTTGCTATTTTTCATGCATTTCATGATTTATTTTGAGCTAAGATGACCCTGAGATTGAAAAGCACTGCAAATGAACTCTGAAATGGTTGAAAATTGGCATGGTATCATAATTTCACCCACGTAGCATGTGCTAAAAAGTTGAGTGGGTTACGGCAAAAACTGGATGCACTTCGTGTACGAACTGGACAATCTCTTTCGAAGTGTGAGTGTTTTGGACGAAAACTCTTCTGTTACAAAAGGATTTCAATTTTTTAAACATATTTGAACTCAAGACTTTTTCTGCATTCAATATGCACCATTCAAAGCCACATCATCACTTTTCAAACCTTTTCTGACTTCATTTGCTATTTTTCATGCATTTCATGATTTATTTTGAGCTAAGATGACCCTGATATTGAAAAGCACTGCAAATGAACTCTGAAATGGTTGAAAATTGGCATGGTATCATAATTTCACCCACGTAGCATGTGCTAAAAAGTTCAGAGGGTTACGGCAAAAACTGGATGCACTTCGTGTACGAACTGGACAATCTCTTTCGAAGTGTCAGGGTTTTGGACGAAAACTCTTCTGTTACTAAAGGATTTCAATTTTTTAAACATATTTGAACTCAAGACTTTTTCTGCATTCAATATGCACCATTCAAAGCCACATCATCACTTTTCAACCCTTTTCTGACTTCATTTGCTATTTTTCATGCATTTCATGATTTATTTTGAGCTTAGATGACCCTGAGATTGAAAAGCACTGCAAATGAACTCTGAAATGGTTGAAAATTGGCATGGTATCATAATTTCCCCCACGTAGCATGTGCTAAAAAGTTGAGTGGGTTACGGCATAAACTGGATGCACTTCGTGTACGAACTGGACAATCTCTTTCGAAGTGTCAGGGTTTTGGACGAAAACTCTTCTGTTACAAAAGGATTTCAATTTTTTAAACATATTTGAACTCAAGACTTTTTCTGCATTCAATATGCACCATTCAAAGCCACATCAGCACTTTTCATACCTTTTCTGACTTCATTTGCTATTTTTCATGCATTTCATGATTTATTTTGACCTAATTTGACCCTGAGATTGAAAAGCATAGCAAATGAACTCTGAAATGGTTAAAAATTGGCATGGTATCATAATTTCACCCACGTAGCATGTGCTAAAAAGTTGAGAGGGTTACGGCAAAAATTGGATGCACTTCGTGTACGAACTGGACAATCTCTTTCGAAGTGTTAGGGTTTTGGACGAAAACTCTTCTGTTACAAAAGGATTTCAATGTTTTAAACATATTTGAACTCAAGACTTTTTCTGCATTCAATATGCACCTTTCAAAGCCACATTATCACTTTTGAAACCTTTTCTGACTTCATTTGCTATTTTTCATGAATTTCATGATTTATTGTGACCTAAGATGACTCTGAGATTGAAAAGCACTGCAAATGAACTCTGAAATGGTTGAAAATTGGCATGGTATCATAATTTCACCCACGTAGCATGTGCTAAAAAGTTGAGAGGGTTAGGGCAAAAATTGGATGCACTTCGTGTACGAACTGGACAATCTCTTTCGAAGTATCAGGGTTTTGGACGAAAACTGTTCTGTTACAAAAGGATTTCAAATTTTTAAACATATTTGAACTCAAGACTTTTTCTGCATTCAATATGCACCTTTCAAAGCCACATTATTACTTTTGAAACCTTTTCTAACTTCATTTGCTATTATTCATGAATTTCATGATTTATTTTGACCAAAGATGACTCTGAGATTGAAAAGCACTGCAAATGAACTCTGAAATGGTTGAAAATTGGCATGGTATCATAATTTCACCCACGTAGCATGTGCTAAAAAGTTGAGAGGGTTACGGCAAAAACTGGATGCACTTCGTGTACGAACTGGACAATCTCTTTCGAAGTGTCAGGGTTTTGGACGAAAACTCTTCTGTTACAAAAGGATTTCAATTTTTTAATCATATTTGAACTCAAGACTTTTTCTGCATTCAATATGCACCATTCAAATCCACATCATCAATTCAAACCTTTTCTGGCTTCATTTGCTATTTTTCATGCATTTCATGATTTATTTTTAGCTAAGATGACCCTGAGATTGAAAAGCACTGCAAATGAACTCTGAAATGGTTGAAAATTGGCATGGTATCATAATTTCACCCACGTAGCATGTGCTAAAAAGTTGAGAGGGTTACGGCAAAAACTGGATGCACTTCGTGTACGAACTGGACAATCTCTTTCGAAGTGTCAGGGTTTTGGACGAAAACTCTTCTGATACAAAAGGATTTCAATTCTTTAAACATATTTGAACTCAAGACTTTTTCTGCATTCAATATGCACCATTCAAAGCCACATCATCACTTTTCAACCCTTTTCTGACTTCATTTGCTATTTTTCCTGCATTTCATGATTTATTTTAAGCTAAGATGACCCTGAGATTGAAAAGCACTGCAAATGAACTCTGAAATGGTTGAAAATTATCATGGTATCATAATTTCACCCACGTAGCATGTGCTAAAAAGTTGAGTGGGTTACGGCAAAAAACTGGATGCACTTCGTGTACGAACTGGACAATCTCTTTCGAAGTGTCAGGGTTTTGGACGAAAACTCTTCTGTTACAAAAGGATTTCAATTTTTTAAACATATTTGAACTCAAGACTTTTTTTGCATTCAATATGCACCATTCAAAGCCACATCATCACTTCAAACCTTTTCTGGCTTCATTTGCTATTTTTCATGCATTTCATGATTTATTTTGAGCTAAGATGACCCTGAGATTGAAAAGCACTGCAAATGAACTCTGAAATGGTTGAAAATTGGCATGGTATCATAATTTCACCCACGTACCATGTGCTAAAAAGTTGAGAGGGTTACGGCAAAAACTGGATGCACTTCGTGTACGAACTGGACAATCTCTTTTGAAGTGCGAGTGTTTTGGACGAAAACTCTTCTGTTACAAAAGGATTTCAATTTTTAAAAAATATTTGAACTCAAGACTTTTTCTGTATTCAATATGCACCATTGAAAGCCACATCATCACTTTTCAAACCTTTTCTGACTTCATTTGCTATTTTTCATGCATTTCATGATTTATTTTGAGCTAAGATGACCCTGAGATTAAAAAGCACTGCAAATGAACTCTGAAATGGTTGAAAATTGGCATGGTATCATAATTTCACCCACGTAGCATGTGCTAAAAAGTTGAGTGGGTTACGGCAAAAACTGGATGCACTTCGTGTACGAACTGGACAATCTCTTTCGAAGTGTGAGTGTTTTGGACGAAAACTCTTCTGTTACAAAAGGATTTCTATTTTTTAAACATATTTGAACTCAAGACTTTTTCTGCATTCAATATGCACCATTCAAAGCCACATCATCACTTTTCAAACCTTTTCTGACTTCATTTGCTATTTTTCATGCATTTCATGATTTATTTTGAGCTAAGATGACCCTGATATTGAAAAGCACTGCAAATGAACTCTGAAATGGTTGAAAATTGGCATGGTATCATAATTTCACCCACGTAGCATGTGCTAAAAAGTTCAGAGGGTTACGGCAAAAACTGGATGCACTTCGTGTACGAACTGGACAATCTCTTTCGAAGTGTCAGGGTTTTGGACGAAAACTCTTCTGTTACAAAAGGATTTCAATTTTTTAAACATATTTGAACTCAAGACTTTTTCTGCATTCAATATGCACCATTCAAAGCCACATCATCACTTTTCAACCCTTTTCTGACTTCATTTGCTATTTTTCTTGCATTTCATGATTTATTTTGAGCTAAGATGACCCTGAGATTGAAAAGCACTGCAAATGAACTCTGAAATGGTTGAAAATTGGCATGGTATCATAATTTCCCCCACGTAGCATGTGCTAAAAAGTTGAGTGGGTTACGGCATAAACTGGATGCACTTCGTGTACGAACTGGACAATCTCTTTCGAAGTGTCAGGGTTTTGGACGAAAACTCTTCTGTTACAAAAGGATTTCAATTTTTTAAACATATTTGAACTCAAGACTTTTTCTGCATTCAATATGCACCATTCAAAGCCACATCAGCACTTTTCATACCTTTTCTGACTTCATTTGCTATTTTTCATGCATTTCATGATTTATTTTGACCTAATTTGACCCTGAGATTGAAAAGCATAGCAAATGAACTCTGAAATGGTTAAAAATTGGCATGGTATCATAATTTCACCCACGTAGCATGTGCTAAAAAGTTGAGAGGGTTACGGCAAAAATTGGATGCACTTCGTGTACGAACTGGACAATCTCTTTCGTAGTGTTAGGGTTTTGGACGAAAACTCTTCTGTTACAAAAGGATTTCAATGTTTTAAACATATTTGAAATCAAGACTTTTTCTGCATTCAATATGCACCTTTCAAAGCCACATTATCACTTTTGAAACCTTTTCTGACTTCATTTGCTATTTTTCATGAATTTCATGATTTATTGTGACCTAAGATGACTCTGAGATTGAAAAGCACTGCAAATGAACTCTGAAATGGTTGAAAATTGGCATGGTATCATAATTTCACTGACGTAGCATGTGCTAAAAAGTTGAGAGGGTTATGGCAAAAACTGGAAGCACTTCGTGTACGAACTGGACAATCTTTTTCTAAGTGTCATGGTTTTGGACGAAAACTCTTCTGTTACAAAAGGATTTCAATTTTTTAAACATATTTTAACTCAAGACTTTTTCTGCATTCAATATGCACCATTCAAAGCCACATCATCACTACAAACCTTTTCTGGCTTCATTTGCTATTTTTCATGCATTTCATGATTTATTTTGAGCTAAGATGACCCTGAGATTGAAAAGCATTGCAAATGAACTCTGAATTGGTTGAAAATTGGCATGGTATCATAATTTCACCCACGTAGCATGTGCTAAAAAGTTGAGAGGGTTACGGCAAAAACTGGATGCACTTCGTGTACGAACTGGACAATCTCTTTCGAAGTGTCAGGGTTTTGGACGAAAACTCTTCAGTTACAAAAGGATTTCAATTTTTTAAACATATTTGAACTCAAGACTTTTTCTGCATTCAATATGCACCATTCAAAGGCACATCATCACTTTTCAGCCCTTTTCTGACTTTATTTGCTATTTTTCATGCATTTCATGATTTATTTTGAGCTAAGATGACCCTGAGATTGAAAAGCACTGCAAATGAACTCTGAAATGGTTGAAAATTGGCATGGTATCATAATTTCACCCACGTAGCATGTGCCAAAAAGTTGAGTGGGTTACGGCAAAAACTGGATGCACTTCGTGTACGAACTGGACAATCTCTTTCGAAGTGTCAGGGTTTTGGACGAAAACTCTTCTGTTACAAAAGGATTTCAATTTTTTAAACATTTTTGAACTCAAGACTTTTTCTGCGTTCAACATGCATCATTCAAAGCCACATCATCACTTTTCATACCTTTTCTGACATCATTTTCTATTTTTCATGCATTTCATGATTTATTTTTACCTAAGATGACCCTGAGATTGAAAAGCACTGCAAATGAACTCTGAAATGGTTGACAATTGGCATGGTATCATAATTTCACCGACGTAGCATGTGCTAAAAAGTTGAGAGGGTTACGGCAAAAATTGGATGCACTTCGTGTACGAACTGGACAATCTCTTTCGAAGTGTCAGGGTTTTGGACGAAAACTCTTCTGTTACAAAAGGATTTCAATTTTTTAAACATATTTGAACTCAAGACTTTTTCTGCATTCAATATGCACCTTTCAAAGCCACATTATTACTTTTGAAACCTTTTCTAACTTCATTTGCTATTTTTCATGAATTTCATGATTTATTTTGACCAAAGATGACTCTGAGATTGAAAAGCACTGCAAATGAACTCTGAAATGGTTGAAAATTGGCATGGTTTCATAATTTCACCCACGTAGCATGTGCTAAAAAGTTGAGAGGGTTACGGCAAAAACTGGATGCACTTCGTGTACGAACTGGACAATCTCTTTCGAAGTGTCAGGGTTTTGGACGAAAACTCTTCTGTTACAAAAGGATTTCAATTTTTTAATCATATTTGAACTCAAGACTTTTTCTGCATTCAATATGCACCATTCAAAGCCACATCGTCACTTCAAACCTTTTCTGGCTTCATTTGCTATTTTTCATGCATTTCATGATTTATTTTGATCTAAGATGACCCTGAGATTGAAAAGCACTGCAAATGAACTCTGAAATGGTTGAAAATTGGCATGGTATCATAATTTCACCAATGTAGCATGTGCTAAAAAGTTGAGAGGGTTACGGCAAAAACTGGATGCACTTCGTGTACGAACTGGACAATCTCTTTCGAAGTGCCAGTGTTTTGGACGAAAACTCTTCTGTTACAAAAGGATTTCAATTTTTTAAACATATTTGAACTCAAGACTTTTTCTGCATTCAATATGCACCATTCAAAGCCACATCATCACTTTTCAAACCTTTTCTGACTTCATTTGCTATTTTTCATGCATTTCATGATTTATTTTGAGCTAAGATGACCCTGAGATTGAAAAGCACTGCAAATGAACTCTTAAATGGTTGAAAATTGGCATGGAATCATAATTTCACCCACGTAGCATGTGCTAAAAAGTTGAGAGGATTACGGCAAAAACTGGATGCACTTCGTGTACGAACTGGACAATCTCTTTCGAAGTGTCAGGGTTTTGGACAAAACTCTTCTGTTACAAAAGGATTTCAATTTTTTAAACATATTTGAACTCAAGACTTTTTCTGCATTCAATATGCACCTTTCAAAGCCACATCATCACTTTTCAACCCTTTTCTGACTTCATTTGCTAATTTTCATGCATTTCATGATTTATTTTGAGCTAAGATGACCCTGAAATTGAAAAGCACTGCAAATGAACTCTGAAATGGTTGAAAATTGGTATGGTATCATAATTTCACCCACGTAGCATGTGCTAAAAAGTTGAGAGGGTTACGGCAAAAACTGGATGCACTTCGTATACGAATTGGACAATCTCTTTCGAAGTGTCAGTGTTTTGGACGAAAACTCTTCTGTTACAAAAGGATTTCAATTTTTTAAACATATTTGAACTCAATACTTTTTCTGCATTCAATATGCACCATTCAAAGCCACATCGTCACTTTTCAAACCTTTTCTGACTTCATTTGCTATTTTTCATGCATTTAATGATTTATTTTGAGCTAAGATGACCCTGAGATTGAAAAGCACTGCAAATGAACTCTGAAATGGTTGAAAATTGGCATGGTATCATAATTTCACCCACGTAGCATGTGCTAAAAAGTTGAGAGGGTTACGGCAAAAACTGGATGCACTTCGTGTACGAATTGGACAATCTCTTTCGAAGTGTCAGGGTTTTGGACGAAAACTCTTCCGTTACAAAAGGATTTCAATTTTTTAAACATATTTGAACTCAAGACTTTTTTTGCATTCAATATGCACCATTCAAAGCCACATCATCACTTCAAACCTTTTCTGGCTTCATTTGCTATTTTTCATGCATTTCGTGATTTATTTTGAGCTAAGATGACCCTGAGATTGAAAAGCACTGCAAATGAACTCTGAAATGGTTGAAAATTGGCATGGTATCATAATTTCACCCACGTACCATGTGCTAAAAAGTTGAGAGGGTTACGGCAAAAACTGGATGCACTTCGTGTATGAACTGGACAATCTCTTTTGAAGTGCCAGTGTTTTGGACGAAAACTCTTCTGTTACAAAAGGATTTCAATTTTTTAAAAATATTTGAACTCAAGACTTTTTCTGTATTCAATATGCACCATTGAAAGCCACATCATCACTTTTCAAACCTTTTCTGACTTCATTTGCTATTTTTCATGCATTTCATGATTTATTTTGAGCTAAGATGACCCTGAGATTGAAAAGCACTGCAAATGAACTCTGAAATGGTTGAAAATTGGCATGGTATCATAATTTCACCCACGTAGCATGTGCTAAAAAGTTGAGAGGGTTACGGCAAAAACTGGATGCACTTCGTGTACGAACTAGACAATCTCTTTCGAAGTGTCAGGGTTTTGGACGAAAACTCTTCTGTTACAAAAGGATTTCAATTTTTTAAACATATTTGAACTCAAGACATTTTCTGCATTCAATATGCACCATTCAAAGCCACATCATCACTTTTCAACCCTTTTCTGACATCATTTGCTATTTTTCATGCATTTCATGATTTATTTTGAGCTAAGATGACCCTGAGATTGAAAAGCGCTGCAAATGAACTCTGAAATGGTTGAAAATTGGCATGGTATCATAATTTCACCCACGTAGCATGTGCTAAAAAGTTGAGTGGGTTACGGCAAAAACTGGATGCACTTCGTGTACGAACTGGACAATCTCTTTCGAAGTGTCAGGGTTTTGGACGAAAACTCTTCTGTTACAAAAGGATTTCAATTTTTTAAACATTTTTGAACTCAAGACTTTTTCTGCGTTCAACATGCATCATTCAAAGCCACATCATCACTTTTCATACCTTTTCTGACATCATTTTCTATTTTTCATGCATTTCATGATTTATTTTTACCTAAGATGACCCTGAGATTGAAAAGCACTGCAAATGAACTCTGAAATGGTTGACAATTGGCATGGTATCATAATTTCACCGACGTAGCATGTGCTAAAAAGTTGAGAGGGTTACGGCAAAAATTGGATGCACTTCGTGTACGAACTGGACAATCTCTTTCGAAGTGTCAGGGTTTTGGACGAAAACTCTTCTGTTACAAAAGGATTTCAATTTTTTAAACATATTTGAACTCAAGACTTTTTCTGCATTCAATATGCACCTTTCAAAGCCACATTATTACTTTTGAAACCTTTTCTAACTTCATTTGCTATTTTTCATGAATTTCATGATTTATTTTGACCAAAGATGACTCTGAGATTGAAAAGCACTGCAAATGAACTCTGAAATGGTTGAAAATTGGCATGGTATCATAATTTCACCCACGTAGCATGTGCTAAAAAGTTGAGAGGGTTACGGCAAAAACTGGATGCACTTCGTGTACGAACTGGACAATCTCTTTCGAAGTGTCAGGGTTTTGGACGAAAACTCTTCTGTTACAAAAGGATTTCAATTTTTTAATCATATTTGAACTCAAGACTTTTTCTGCATTCAATATGCACCATTCAAAGCCACATCGTCACTTCAAACCTTTTCTGGCTTCATTTGCTATTTTTCATGCATTTCATGATTTATTTTGATCTAAGATGACCCTGAGATTGAAAAGCACTGCAAATGAACTCTGAAATGGTTGAAAATTGGCATGGTATCATAATTTCACCCATGTAGCATGTGCTAAAAAGTTGAGAGGGTTACGGCAAAAACTGGATGCACTTCGTGTACGAACTGGACAATCTCTTTCGAAGTGCCAGTGTTTTGGACGAAAACTCTTCTGTTACAAAAGGATTTCAATTTTTTAAACATATTTGAACTCAAGACTTTTTCTGCATTCAATATGCACCATTCAAAGCCACATCATCACTTTTCAAACCTTTTCTGACTTCATTTGCTATTTTTCATGCATTTCATGATTTATTTTGAGCTAAGATGACCCTGAGATTGAAAAGCACTGCAAATGAACTCTTAAATGGTTGAAAATTGGCATGGAATCATAATTTCACCCACGTAGCATGTGCTAAAAAGTTGAGAGGATTACGGCAAAAACTGGATGCACTTCGTGTACGAACTGGACAATCTCTTTCGAAGTGTCAGGGTTTTGGACAAAACTCTTCTGTTACAAAAGGATTTCAATTTTTTAAACATATTTGAACTCAAGACTTTTTCTGCATTCAATATGCACCTTTCAAAGCCACATCATCACTTTTCAACCCTTTTCTGACTTCATTTGCTAATTTTCATGCATTTCATGATTTATTTTGAGCTAAGATGACCCTGAAATTGAAAAGCACTGCAAATGAACTCTGAAATGGTTGAAAATTGGTATGGTATCATAATTTCACCCACGTAGCATGTGCTAAAAAGTTGAGAGGGTTACGGCAAAAACTGGATGCACTTCGTATACGAATTGGACAATCTCTTTCGAAGTGTCAGTGTTTTGGACGAAAACTCTTCTGTTACAAAAGGATTTCAATTTTTTAAACATATTTGAACTCAATACTTTTTCTGCATTCAATATGCACCATTCAAAGCCACATCGTCACTTTTCAAACCTTTTCTGACTTCATTTGCTATTTTTCATGCATTTAATGATTTATTTTGAGCTAAGATGACCCTGAGATTGAAAAGCACTGCAAATGAACTCTGAAATGGTTGAAAATTGGCATGGTATCATAATTTCACCCACGTAGCATGTGCTAAGAAGTTGAGAGGGTTACGGCAAAAACTGGATGCACTTCGTGTACGAATTGGACAATCTCTTTCGAAGTGTCAGGGTTTTGGACGAAAACTCTTCCGTTACAAAAGGATTTCAATTTTTTAAACATATTTGAACTCAAGACTTTTTTTGCATTCAATATGCACCATTCAAAGCCACATCATCACTTCAAACCTTTTCTGGCTTCATTTGCTATTTTTCATGCATTTCGTGATTTATTTTGAGCTAAGATGACCCTGAGATTGAAAAGCACTGCAAATGAACTCTGAAATGGTTGAAAATTGGCATGGTATCATAATTTCACCCACGTACCATGTGCTAAAAAGTTGAGAGGGTTACGGCAAAAACTGGATGCACTTCGTGTACGAACTGGACAATCTCTTTTGAAGTGCCAGTGTTTTGGACGAAAACTCTTCTGTTACAAAAGGATTTCAATTTTTTAAAAATATTTGAACTCAAGACTTTTTCTGTATTCAATATGCACCATTGAAAGCCACATCATCACTTTTCAAACCTTTTCTGACTTCATTTGCTATTTTTCATGCATTTCATGATTTATTTTGAGCTAAGATGACCCTGAGATTGAAAAGCACTGCAAATGAACTCTGAAATGGTTGAAAATTGGCATGGTATCATAATTTCACCCACGTAGCATGTGCTAAAAAGTTGAGAGGGTTACGGCAAAAACTGGATGCACTTCGTGTACGAACTAGACAATCTCTTTCGAAGTGTCAGGGTTTTGGACGAAAACTCTTCTGTTACAAAAGGATTTCAATTTTTTAAACATATTTGAACTCAAGACATTTTCTGCATTCAATATGCACCATTCAAAGCCACATCATCACTTTTCAACCCTTTTCTGACATCATTTGCTATTTTTCATGCATTTCATGATTTATTTTAAGCTAAGATGACCCTGAGATTGAAAAGCACTGCAAATGAACTCTGAAATGGTTGAAAATTATCATGGTATCATAATTTCACCCACGTAGCATGTGCTAAAAAGTTGAGTGGGTTACGGCAAAAAACTGGATGCACTTCGTGTACGAACTGGACAATCTCTTTCGAAGTGTCAGGGTTTTGGACGAAAACTCTTCTGTTACAAAAGGATTTCAATTTTTTAAACTTATTTGAACTCAAGACTTTTTCGGCGTTCAATATGCACCATTCAAAGCCACATCATCACTTTTCATACCTTTTCTGACTTCATTTTCTATTTTTCATGCATTTCATGATTTATTTTGACCTAAGATGACCCTGAGATTGAAAAGCACTGCAAATGAACTCTGAACTGGTTGAAAATTGGCATGGTATCATAATTTCACCCACGTAGCATGTGCTAAAAAGTTGAGAGGGTTAGGGAAAAAATTGGATGCACTTCGTGTACGAACTGGACAATCTCTTTCGAAGTATCAGGGTTTTGGACGAAAACTCTTCTGTTACAAAAGGATTTCAAATTTTTAAACATATTTGAACTCAAGACTTTTTCTGCATTCAATATGCACCTTTCAAAGCCACATCATCACTTTTGAAACCTTTTCTGACTTCATTTGCTATTTTTCATGAATTTCATGATTTATTTTGACCTAAGATGACTCTGAGATTGAAAAGCACTGCAAATGAACTCTGAAATGGTTGAAAATTGGCATGGTATTATAATTTCACCCACGTATCATGTGCTAAAAAGTTGAGAGGGTTACGGCAAAAACTGGATGCACTTCGTGTACGAACTGGACAATCTCTTTCGAAGTGTCAGGGTTTTGGACGAAAACTCTTCTGTTACAAAAGGATTTCAATTTTTTAAACATATTTGAACTCAAGACTTTTTCTGCATTCAATATGCACCTTTCAAAGCCACATTATTACTTTTGAAACCTTTTCTAACTTCATTTGCTATTTTTCATGAATTTCATGATTTATTTTGACCAAAGATGACTCTGAGATTGAAAAGCACTGCAAATGAACTCTGAAATGGTTGAAAATTGGCATCGTATCATAATTTCACCCACGTAGCATGTGCTAAAAAGTTGAGAGGGTTACGGCAAAAACTGGATGCACTTCGTGTACGAACTGGACAATCTCTTTCGAAGTGTCAGGGTTTTGGACGCAAACTCTTCTGTTACAAAAGGATTTCAATTTTTTAATCATATTTGAACTCAAGACTTTTTCTGCATTCAATATGCACCATTCAAAGCCACATCATCACTTCAAACCTTTTCTGGCTTCATTTGCTATTTTTCATGCATTTCATGATTTATTTTGAGCTAAGATGACCCTGAGATTGAAAAGCACTGCAAATGAACTCTGAAATGGTTGAAAATTGGCATGGTATCATAATTTCACCCACGTAGCATGTGCTAAAAAGTTGAGAGGGTTACGGCAAAAACTGGATGCACTTCGTGTACGAACTGGACAATCTCTTTCGAAGTGCCAGTGTTTTGGACGAAAACTCTTCTGTTACAAAAGGATTTCAATTTTTTAAACATATTTGAACTCAAGACTTTTTCTGCATTCAATATGCACCATTCAAAGCCACATCATCACTTTTCAAACCTTTTCTGACTTCATTTGCTATTTTTCATGCATTTCATGATTTATTTTGAGCTAAGATGACCCTGAGATTGAAAAGCACTGCAAATGAACTCTTAAATGGTTGAAAATTGGCATGGAATCATAATTTCACCCACGTAGCATGTGCTAAAAAGTTGAGAGGGTTACGGCAAAAACTGGATGCACTTCGTGTACGAACTGGACAATCTCTTTCGAAGTGTCAGGGTTTTGGACAAAACTCTTTTGTTACAAAAGGATTTCAATTTTTTAAACATATTTGAACTCAAGACTTTTTCTGCATTCAATATGCACCTTTCAAAGCCACATCATCACTTTTCAACCCTTTTCTGACTTCATTTGCTAATTTTCATGCATTTCATGATTTATTTTGAGGTAAGATGACCCTGAAATTGAAAAGCACTGCAAATGAACTCTGAAATGGTTGAAAATTGGTATGGTATCATAATTTCACCCACGTAGCATGTGCTAAAAAGTTGAGAGGGTTACGGCAAAAACTGGATGCACTTCGTATACGAATTGGACAATCTCTTTCGAAGTGTCAGTGTTTTGGACGAAAACTCTTCTGTTACAAAAGGATTTCAATTTTTTAAACATATTTGAACTCAATACTTTTTCTGCATTCAATATGCACCATTCAAAGCCACATCGTCACTTTTCAAACCTTTTCTGACTTCATTTGCTATTTTTCATGCATTTAATGATTTATTTTGAGCTAAGATGACCCTGAGATTGCAAAGCACTGCAAATGAACTCTGAAATGGTTGAAAATTGGCATGGTATCATAATTTCACCCACGTAGCATGTGCTAAAAAGTTGAGAGGGTTACGGCAAAAACTGGATGCACTTCGTGTACGAATTGGACAATCTCTTTCGAAGTGTCGGGGTTTTGGACGAAAACTCTTCTGTTACAAAAGGATTTCAATTTTTTAAACATATTTGAACTCAAGACTTTTTTTGCATTCAATATGCACCATTCAAAGCCACATCATCACTTCAAACCTTTTCTGGCTTCATTTGCTATTTTTCATGCATTTCATGATTTATTTTGAGCTAAGATGACCTTGAGATTGAAAAGCACTGCAAATGAACTCTGAAATGGTTGAAAATTGGCATGGTATCATAATTTCACCCACGTACCATGTGCTAAAAAGTTGAGAGGGTTACGGCAAAAACTGGATGCACTTCGTGTACGAACTGGACAATCTCTTTTGAAGTGCCAGTGTTTTGGACGAAAACTCTTCTGTTACAAAAGGATTTCAATTTTTTAAAAATATTTGAACTCAAGACTTTTTATGTATTCAATATGCACCATTGAAAGCCACATCATCACTCTTCAAACCTTTTCTGACTTCATTTGCTATTTTTCATGCATTTCATGATTTATTTTGAGCTAAGATGACCCTGAGATTGAAAAGCACTGCAAATGAACTCTGAAATGGTTGAAAATTGGCATGGTATCATAATTTCACCCACGTAGCATGTGCTAAAAAGTTGAGAGGGTTACGGCAAAAACTGGATGCACTTCGTGTACGAACTGGACAATCTCTTTCGAAGTGTCAGTGTTTTGGACGAAAACTCTTCTGTTACAAAAGGATTTCAATTTTTAAACATATTTGAACTCAAGACTTTTTCTGCATTCAATATGCACCATTCAAAGCCACATCATCACTTTTCAAACCTTTTCTGACTTCATTTGCTATTTTTCATCCATTTCATGATTTATTTTGAGCTAAGATGACCCTGAGATTGAAAAGCACTGCAAATGAACTCTGAAATGGTTGAAAATTGGCATGGTATCATAATTTCACCCACGTAGCATGTGCTAAAAAGTTGAGAGGGTTACGGCAAAAACCGGATGCACTTCGTGTACGAACTGGACAATCTCTTTCGAAGTGTCACGGTTTTGGACGAAAACTCTTCTGTTACAAAAGGATTTCAATTTTTTAAACATATTTGAACTCAAGACTTTTTCTGAATTCAATATGCACCATTCAAAGCCACATCATCACTTTTCAACCCTTTTCTGGCTTCATTTGCTATTTTTCATGCATTTCATGATTTATTTTGAGCTAAGATGACCCTGAGATTGAAAAGCACTGTAAATGAACTCTGAAATGGTTGAAAATTGGCATGGTATCATAATTTCACCCACGTAGCATGTGCTAAAAAGTTGAGCGGGTTACGGCAAAAACTGGATGCACTTCGTGTACGAACAGGACAATCTCTTTCGAAGTGTGAGTGTTTTGGACGAAAACTCTTCTGTTACAAAAGGATTTCAATGTTTTAAACATATTTGAACTCAAGACTTTTTCTGCATTCAATATGCACCATTCAAATCCACATCATCACTTTTCAAACCTTTTCTGACTTCATTTGCTATTTTTCATGCATTTCATGATTTATTTTGAGCTAAGATGACCCTGAGATTGAAAAGCACTGCAAATGAACTCTGAAATGGTTGAAAATTGGCATGGTATCATAATTTCACCCACGTAGCATGTGCTAAAAAGTTGAGAGGGTTACGGCAAAAACTGGATGCACTTCGTGTACGAACTGGACAATCTCTTTCGAAGTGTCAGGGTTTTGGACGAAAACTCTTCTGTTACAAAAGGATTTCAATTTTTTAAACATATTTGAACTCAAGACTTTTTCTGCATTCAATATGCACCATTCAAAGCCACATCATCACTTTTCAACCCTTTTCTGGCTTCATTTGCTATTTTTCATGCATTTCATGATTTATTTTGAGCTAAGATGACCCTAAGATTGAAAAGCACTGCAAATGAACTCTGAAATGGTTGAAAATTGGCATGGTATCATAATTTCACCCACGTAGCATGTGCTAAAAAGTTGAGAGGGTTACGGCAAAAACTGGATGCACTTCGTGTACGAACTGGACAATCTCTTTCGAAGTGTCAGTGTTTTGGACGAAAACTCTTCTGTTACAAAAGGATTTCAATTTTTTAAACATATTTGAACTCAATACTTTTTCTGCGTTCAATATGCACCATTCAAAGCCGCATCATCACTTTTCAAACCTTTTCTGACTTCATTTGCTATTTTTCATGCATTTCATGATTTATTTTGAGCTAAGATGACCCTGAGATTGAAAAGCACTGCAAATGAACTCTGAAATGGTTGAAAATTGGCATGGTATCATAATTTCACCCACGTAGCATGTGCTAAAAAGTTGAGAGGGTTACGGCAAAAACTGGATGCACTTCGTGTACGAACTGGACAATCTCTTTCGAAGTGTCAGGGTTTTGGACGAAAACTCTTCTGTTACAAAAGGATTTCAATTTTTTAAACATATTTGAACTCAAGACTTTTTCTGCATTCAATACGCACCATTCAAAGCCACATCATCACTTTTCAACCCTTTTCTGACTTTATTTGCTATTTTTCATGCATTTCATGATTTATTTTGAGCTAAGATGACCCTGAGATTGAAAAGCACTGTAAATGAACTCTGAAATGGTTGAAAATTGGCATGGTAACATAATTTCACCCACGTAGCATGTGCTAAAAAGTTGAGTGGGTTACGGCAAAAACTGGATGCACTTCGTGTACGAACTGGACAATCTCTTTCGAAGTGTCAGGGTTTTGGACGAAAACTCTTCTGTTACAAAAGGATTTCAATTTTTTAAACATTTTTGAACTCAAGACTTTTTCTGCGTTCAACATGCATCATTCAAAGCCACATCATCACTTTTCATACCTTTTCTGACATCATTTTCTATTTTTCATGCATTTCATGATTTATTTTGACCTAAGATGACCCTGAGATTGAAAAGCACTGCAAATGAACTCTGAAATGGTTGAAAATTGGCATGGTATCATAATTTCACCCACGTAGCATGTGCTAAAAAGTTGAGAGGGTTACGGCAAAAATTGGATGCACTTCGTGTACGAACTGGACAATCTCTTTCGAAGTGTCAGGGTTTTGGACGAAAACTCTTCTGTTACAATGGGATTTCAATTTTTTAAACATATTTGAACTCAAGACTTTTTCTGCATTCAATATGCACCTTTCAAAGCCACATTATTACTTTTGAAATCTTTTCTGGCTTCATTTGCTCTTTTTCATGCATTTCATGATTTATTTTGAGCTAAGATGACCCAGAGATTGAAAAGCACTGCAAATGAACTCTGAAATGGTTGAAAATTGGCATGGTATCATAATTTCACCCACGTAGCATGTGCTAAAAAGTTGAGAGGGTTACGGCAAAAACTGGATGCACTTCGTGTACGAACTGGACAATCTCTTTCGAAGTGTCAGGGTTTTGGACGAAAACTCTTCTGTTACAAAAGGATTTCAATTTTTAAATCATATTTGAACTCAAGACTTTTTCTGCATTCAATATGCACCATTCAAAGCCACATCATCACTTCAAACCTTTTCTGGCTTCATTTGCTATTTTTCATGCATTTCATGATTTATTTTGAGCTAAGATGACCCTGAGATTGAAAAGCACTGCAAATGAACTCTGAAATGGTTGAAAATTGGCACGGTATCATAATTTCACCCACGTAGCATGTGCTAAAAAGTTGAGAGGGTTACGGCAAAAACTGGATGCACTTCGTGTACGAACTGGACAATCTCTTTCGAAGTGTTAGGGTTTTGGACGAAAACTCTTCTGTTACAAAAGGATTTCAATTTTTTAAACATATTTGAACTCAAGACTTTTTCTGCATTCAGTATGCACCATTCAAAGCCACATCATCACTTTTCAACCCTTTTCTGGCTTCATTTCCTATTTTTCATGCATTTCATGATTTATTTTGAGCTAAGATGACCCTGAGATTGAAAAGCACTGCAAATGAACTCTGAAATGGTTGAAAATTGGCATGGTATCATAATTTCACCCACGTAGCATGTGCTAAAAAGTTGAGAGGGTTACGGCAAAAACTGGATGCACTTCGTGTACGAACTGGACAATCTCTTTCGAAGTGTCAGTGTTTTGGACGAAAACTCTTCTGTTACAAAAGGATTTCAATTTTTTAAACATATTTGAACTCAACACTTTTTCTGCGTTCAATATGCACCATTCAAAGCCGCATCATCACTTTTCAAACCTTTTCTGACTTCATTTGCTATTTTTCATGCATTTCATGATTTATTTTGAGCTAAGATGACCCTGAGATTGAAAAGCACTGCAAATGAACTCTGAAATGGTTGAAAATTGGCATGGTATCATAATTTCACCCACGTAGCATGTGCTAAAAAGTTGAGAGGGTTACGGCAAAAACTGGATGCACTTCGTGTACGAACTAGACAATCTCTTTCGAAGTGTCAGGGTTTTGGACGAAAACTCTTCTGTTACAAAAGGATTTCAATTTTTTAAACATATTTGAACTCAAGACTTTTTCTGCATTCAATATGCACCATTCAAAGCCACATCATCACTTTTCAACCCTTTTCTGACTTTATTTGCTATTTTTCATGCATTTCATGATTTATTTTGAGCTAAGATGACCCTGAGATTGAAAAGCACTGTAAATGAACTCTGAAATGGTTGAAAATTGGCATGGTAACATAATTTCACCCACGTAGCATGTGCTAAAAAGTTGAGTGGGTTACGGCAAAAACTGGATGCACTTCGTGTACGAACTGGACAATCTCTTTCGAAGTGTCAGGGTTTTGGATGAAAACTCTTCTGTTACAAAAGGATTTCAATTTTTTAAACATTTTTGAACTCAAGACTTTTTCTGTGTTCAACATGCATCATTCAAAGCCACATCATCACTTTTCATACCTTTTCTGACATCATTTTCTATTTTTCATGCATTTCTTGATTTATTTTGACCTAAGATGACCCTGAGATTGAAAAGCACTGCAAATGAACTCTGAAATGGTTGAAAATTGGCATGGTATCATAATTTCACCCACGTAGCATGTGCTAAAAATTTGAGAGGGTTACGGCAAAAATTGGATGCACTTCATGTACGAACTGGACAATCTCTTTCGAAGTGTCAGGGTTTTGGACGAAAACTCTTCTGTTACAAAAGGATTTCAATTTTTTAAACATATTTGAACTCAAGACTTTTTCTGCATTCAATATGCACCTTTCAAAGCCACATTATTACTTTTGAAATCTTTTCTGGCTTCATTTGCTATTTTTCATGCATTTCATGATTTATTTTGAGCTAAGATGACCCAGAGATTGAAAAGCACTGCAAATGAACTCTGAAATGGTTGAAAATTGGCATGGTATCATAATTTCACCCACGTTGCATGTGCTAAAAAGTTGAGAGGGTTACGGCAAAAACTGGATGCACTTCGTGTACGAACTGGACAATCTCTTTCGAAGTGTCAGGGATTTGGACGAAAACTCTTCTGTTACAAAAGGATTTCAATTTTTAAATCATATTTGAACTCAAGACTTTTTCTGCATTCAATATGCACCATTCAAAGCCACATCATCAATTCAAACCTTTTCTGGCTTCATTTGCTATTTTTCATGCATTTCATGATTTATTTTGAGCTAAGATGACCCTGAGATTGAAAAGCACTGCAAATGAACTCTGAAATGGTTGAAAATTGGCATGGTATCATAATTTCACCCACGTACCATGTGCTAAAAAGTTGAGAGGGTTACGGCAAAAACTGGATGCACTTCGTGTACGAACTGGACAATCTCTTTTGAAGTGCTAGTGTTTTGGACAAAAACTCTTCTCTTACAAAAGGATTTCAATTTTTTAAAAATATTTGAACTCAAGATGTTTTCTGTATTCAATATGCACCATTGAAAGAAACATCATCACTTTTCAAACCTTTTCTGACTTCATTTGCTATTTTTCATGCATTTCATGATTTATTTTGAGCTAAGATGACCCTGAGATTGAAAAGCACTGCAAATGAACTCTGAAATGGTTGAAAATTATCATGGTATCATAATTTCACCCACGTACCATGTGCTAAAAAGTTGAGAGGGTTACGGCAAAAACTGGATGCACTTCGTGTACGAACTGGACAATCTCTTTTGAAGTGCCAGTGTTTTTTACGAAAACTCTTCTGTTACAAAAGGATTTTAATTTTTTAAACATATTTGAACTCAATACTTTTTCTGCATTCAATATGCACCATTCAAAGCCACATCGTCACTTTTCAAACCTTTTCTGACTTCATTTGCTATTTTTCATGCATTTCATGATTTATTTTGAGCTAAGATGACCCTGAGATTGAAAAGCACTGCAAATGAACTCTGAAATGGTTGAAAATTGGCATGGAATCATAATTTCACCCACGTAGCATGTGCTAAAAAGTTGAGAGGGTTACGGCAAAAACTGGATGCACTTCGTGTACGAACTGGACAATCTCTTTCGAAGTGTCAGGGTTTTGGACGAAAACTCTTCTGTTACAAAAGGATTTCAATTTTTTAAACATATTTGAACTCAAGACTTTTTTTGCATTCAATATGCACCATTCAAAGCCACATCATCACTTCAAACCTTTTCTGGCTTCATTTGCTATTTTTCATGCATTTCATGATTTATTTTGAGCTAAGATGACCCTGAGATTGAAAAGCACTGCAAATTAACTCTGAAATGGTTGAAAATTGGCATGGTATCATAATTTCACCCACGTACCATGTGCTAAAAAGTTGAGAGGGTTACGGCCAAAACTGGATGCACTTCGTGTACGAACTGGACAATCTCTTTTGAAGTGCCAGTGTTTTGGACGAAAACTCTTCTGTTACAAAAGGATTTCAATTTTTGAAAAATATTTTAACTCAAGACTTTTTCTGTATTCAATATGCACCATTGAAAGCCACATCATCACTTTTCAAACCTTTTCTGACTTCATTTGCTATTTTTCATGCATTTCATGATTTATTTTGAGCTAAGATGACCCTGAGATTGAAAAGCACTGCAAATGAACTCTGAAATGGTTGAAAATTGGCATGGTATCATAATTTCACCCACGTAGCATGTGCTAAAAAGTTGAGAGGGTTACGGCAAAAACTGGATGCACTTCGTGTACGAACTGGACAATCTCTTTCGAAGTGTCAGGGTTTTGGACGAAAACTCTTCTGTTACAAAAGGATTTCAATTTTTTTAAACATATTTGAACTCAAGACATTTTCTGCATTCAATATGCACCATTCAAAGCCACATCATCACTTTTCAACCCTTTTCTGACTTCATTTGCTATTTTTCATGCATTTCATGATTTATTTTAAGCTAAGATGACCCTGAGATTGAAAAGCACTGCAAATGAACTCTGAAATGGTTGAAAATTATCATGGTATCATAATGTCACCCACGTAGCATGTGCTAAAAAGTTGAGTGGGTTACGGTAAAAACTGGATGCACTTCGTGTACGAACTGGACAATCTCTTTCGAAGTGTCAGGGTTTTGGACGAAAACTCTTCTGTTACAAAAGGATTTCAATTTTTTAAACTTATTTGAACTCAAGACTTTTTCGGCGTTCAATATGCACCATTCAAAGCCACATCATCACTTTTCATACCTTTTCTGACTTCATTTGCTATTTTTCATGCATTTCATGATTTATTTTGACCTAAGATGACCCTGAGATTGAAAAGCACTGCAAATGAACTCTGAAATGGTTGAAAATTGGCATGGTATCATAATTTTACCCACGTAGCATGTGCTAAAAAGTTGAGAGGGTTAGGGCAAAAATTGGATGCACTTCGTGTACGAACTGGACAATCTCTTTCGAACTATCAGGGTTATGGACGAAAACTCTTCTGTTACAAAAGGATTTCAAATTTTTAAACATATTTGAACTCAAGACTTTTTCTGCATTCAATATGCACCTTTCAAAGCCACATTATCACTTTTGAAACCTTTTCTGACTTCATTTGCTATTTTTCATGAATTTCATGATTTATTTTGACCTAAGATGACTCTGAGATTGAAAAGCACTGCAAATGAACTCTGAAATGGTTGAAAATTGGCATGGTATTATAATTTCACCCACGTATCATGTGCTAAAAAGTTGAGAGGGTTACGGCAAAAACTGGATGCACTTCGTGTACGAACTGGACAATCTCTTTCGAAGTGTTAGGGTTTTGGACGAAAACTCTTCCGTTACAAAAGGATTTCAATTTTTTAAACATATTTGAACTCAAGACTTTTTCTGCATTCAATATGCACCATTCAAAGCCACATCATCACTTTTCAACCCTTTTCTGACTTCATTTGCTAATTTTCATGCATTTCATGATTTATTTTGAGCTAAGATGACCCTGAGATTGAAAAGCACTGCAAATGAACTCTGAAATGGTTGAAAATTGGCATGGTATCATAATTTCACCCACCTAACATGTGCTAAAAAGTTGAGAGGGTTACGGCAAAAACTGGATGCACTTCGTGTACGAACTGGACAATCTCTTTCGAAGTGTCAGGGTTTTGGACGAAAACTCTTCTCTTACAAAAGGATTTCAATTTTTTAAACATATTTGAACTCAAGACTTTTTCTGCATTCAATATGCACCATTCAAAGCCACATCATCACTTCAAACCTTTTCTGGCTTCATTTGCTATTTTTCATGCATTTCATGATTTATTTTGAGCTAAGATGACCCTGAGATTGAAAAGCACTGCAAATGAACTCTGAAATGGTTGAAAATTGGCATGGTAGCATAATTTCACCCACGTAGCATGTGCTAAAAAGTTGAGAGGGTTACGGCAAAAACTGGATGCACTTCGTGTACGAACTGGACAATCTCTTTCGAAGTGTCAGTGTTTTGGACGAAAACTCTTCTGTTACAAAAGGATTTCAATTTTTAAACATATTTGAACTCAAGACTTTTTCTGCATTCAATATGCACCATTCAAAGCCGCATCATCACTTTTCAAACCTTTTCTGACTTCATTTGCTATTTTTCATCCATTTCATGATTTATTTTGAGCTAAGATGACCCTGAGATTGAAAAGCACTGCAAATGAACTCTGAAATGGTTGAAAATTGGCATGGTATCATAATTTCACCCACGTAGCATGTGCTAAAAAGTTGAGAGGGTTACGGCAAAAACTGGATGCACTTCGTGTACGAACTGGACAATCTCTTTCGAAGTGTCAGGGTTTTGGACGAAAACTCTTCTGTTACAAAAGGATTTCAATTTTTTAAACATATTTGAACTCAAGACTTTTTCTGCATTCAATGTGCACCATTCAAAGCCACATCATCACTTTTCAACCCTTTTCTACCTTTATTTGCTATTTTTCATGCATTTCATGATTTATTTTGAGCTAAGATGACCCTGAGATTGAAAAGCACTGTAAATGAACTCTAAAATGGTTGAAAATTGGCATGGTAACATAATTTCACCCACGTAGCATGTGCTAAAAAGTTGAGTGGGTTACGGCAAAAACTGGATGCACTTCGTGTACGAACTGGACAATCTCTTTTGAAGTGCTAGTGTTTTGGACAAAAACTCTTCTCTTACAAAAGGATTTCAATTTTTTAAAAATATTTGAACTCAAGATGTTTTCTGTATTCAATATGCACCATTGAAAGAAACATCATCACTTTTCAAACCTTTTCTGACTTCATTTGCTATTTTTCATGCATTTCATGATTTATTTTGAGCTAAGATGACCCTGAGATTGAAAAGCACTGCAAATGAACTCTGAAATGGTTGAAAATTATCATGGTATCATAATTTCACCCACGTACCATGTGCTAAAAAGTTGAGAGGGTTACGGCAAAAACTGGATGCACTTCGTGTACGAACTGGACAATCTCTTTTGAAGTGCCAGTGTTTTTTACGAAAACTCTTCTGTTACAAAAGGATTTTAATTTTTTAAACATATTTGAACTCAATACTTTTTCTGCATTCAATATGCACCATTCAAAGCCACATCGTCACTTTTCAAACCTTTTCTGACTTCATTTGCTATTTTTCATGCATTTCATGATTTATTTTGAGCTAAGATGACCCTGAGATTGAAAAGCACTGCAAATGAACTCTGAAATGGTTGAAAATTGGCATGGAATCATAATTTCACCCACGTAGCATGTGCTAAAAAGTTGAGAGGGTTACGGCAAAAACTGGATGCACTTCGTGTACGAACTGGACAATCTCTTTCGAAGTGTCAGGGTTTTGGACGAAAACTCTTCTGTTACAAAAGGATTTCAATTTTTTAAACATATTTGAACTCAAGACTTTTTTTGCATTCAATATGCACCATTCAAAGCCACATCATCACTTCAAACCTTTTCTGGCTTCATTTGCTATTTTTCATGCATTTCATGATTTATTTTGAGCTAAGATGACCCTGAGATTGAAAAGCACTGCAAATTAACTCTGAAATGGTTGAAAATTGGCATGGTATCATAATTTCACCCACGTACCATGTGCTAAAAAGTTGAGAGGGTTACGGCCAAAACTGGATGCACTTCGTGTACGAACTGGACAATCTCTTTTGAAGTGCCAGTGTTTTGGACGAAAACTCTTCTGTTACAAAAGGATTTCAATTTTTGAAAAATATTTTAACTCAAGACTTTTTCTGTATTCAATATGCACCATTGAAAGCCACATCATCACTTTTCAAACCTTTTCTGACTTCATTTGCTATTTTTCATGCATTTCATGATTTATTTTGAGCTAAGATGACCCTGAGATTGAAAAGCACTGCAAATGAACTCTGAAATGGTTGAAAATTGGCATGGTATCATAATTTCACCCACGTAGCATGTGCTAAAAAGTTGAGAGGGTTACGGCAAAAACTGGATGCACTTCGTGTACGAACTGGACAATCTCTTTCGAAGTGTCAGGGTTTTGGACGAAAACTCTTCTGTTACAAAAGGATTTCAATTTTTTTAAACATATTTGAACTCAAGACATTTTCTGCATTCAATATGCACCATTCAAAGCCACATCATCACTTTTCAACCCTTTTCTGACTTCATTTGCTATTTTTCATGCATTTCATGATTTATTTTAAGCTAAGATGACCCTGAGATTGAAAAGCACTGCAAATGAACTCTGAAATGGTTGAAAATTATCATGGTATCATAATGTCACCCACGTAGCATGTGCTAAAAAGTTGAGTGGGTTACGGTAAAAACTGGATGCACTTCGTGTACGAACTGGACAATCTCTTTCGAAGTGTCAGGGTTTTGGACGAAAACTCTTCTGTTACAAAAGGATTTCAATTTTTTAAACTTATTTGAACTCAAGACTTTTTCGGCGTTCAATATGCACCATTCAAAGCCACATCATCACTTTTCATACCTTTTCTGACTTCATTTGCTATTTTTCATGCATTTCATGATTTATTTTGACCTAAGATGACCCTGAGATTGAAAAGCACTGCAAATGAACTCTGAAATGGTTGAAAATTGGCATGGTATCATAATTTTACCCACGTAGCATGTGCTAAAAAGTTGAGAGGGTTAGGGCAAAAATTGGATGCACTTCGTGTACGAACTGGACAATCTCTTTCGAACTATCAGGGTTATGGACGAAAACTCTTCTGTTACAAAAGGATTTCAAATTTTTAAACATATTTGAACTCAAGACTTTTTCTGCATTCAATATGCACCTTTCAAAGCCACATTATCACTTTTGAAACCTTTTCTGACTTCATTTGCTATTTTTCATGAATTTCATGATTTATTTTGACCTAAGATGACTCTGAGATTGAAAAGCACTGCAAATGAACTCTGAAATGGTTGAAAATTGGCATGGTATTATAATTTCACCCACGTATCATGTGCTAAAAAGTTGAGAGGGTTACGGCAAAAACTGGATGCACTTCGTGTACGAACTGGACAATCTCTTTCGAAGTGTTAGGGTTTTGGACGAAAACTCTTCCGTTACAAAAGGATTTCAATTTTTTAAACATATTTGAACTCAAGACTTTTTCTGCATTCAATATGCACCATTCAAAGCCACATCATCACTTTTCAACCCTTTTCTGACTTCATTTGCTAATTTTCATGCATTTCATGATTTATTTTGAGCTAAGATGACCCTGAGATTGAAAAGCACTGCAAATGAACTCTGAAATGGTTGAAAATTGGCATGGTATCATAATTTCACCCACCTAACATGTGCTAAAAAGTTGAGAGGGTTACGGCAAAAACTGGATGCACTTCGTGTACGAACTGGACAATCTCTTTCGAAGTGTCAGGGTTTTGGACGAAAACTCTTCTCTTACAAAAGGATTTCAATTTTTTAAACATATTTGAACTCAAGACTTTTTCTGCATTCAATATGCACCATTCAAAGCCACATCATCACTTCAAACCTTTTCTGGCTTCATTTGCTATTTTTCATGCATTTCATGATTTATTTTGAGCTAAGATGACCCTGAGATTGAAAAGCACTGCAAATGAACTCTGAAATGGTTGAAAATTGGCATGGTAGCATAATTTCACCCACGTAGCATGTGCTAAAAAGTTGAGAGGGTTACGGCAAAAACTGGATGCACTTCGTGTACGAACTGGACAATCTCTTTCGAAGTGTCAGTGTTTTGGACGAAAACTCTTCTGTTACAAAAGGATTTCAATTTTTAAACATATTTGAACTCAAGACTTTTTCTGCATTCAATATGCACCATTCAAAGCCGCATCATCACTTTTCAAACCTTTTCTGACTTCATTTGCTATTTTTCATCCATTTCATGATTTATTTTGAGCTAAGATGACCCTGAGATTGAAAAGCACTGCAAATGAACTCTGAAATGGTTGAAAATTGGCATGGTATCATAATTTCACCCACGTAGCATGTGCTAAAAAGTTGAGAGGGTTACGGCAAAAACTGGATGCACTTCGTGTACGAACTGGACAATCTCTTTCGAAGTGTCAGGGTTTTGGACGAAAACTCTTCTGTTACAAAAGGATTTCAATTTTTTAAACATATTTGAACTCAAGACTTTTTCTGCATTCAATGTGCACCATTCAAAGCCACATCATCACTTTTCAACCCTTTTCTACCTTTATTTGCTATTTTTCATGCATTTCATGATTTATTTTGAGCTAAGATGACCCTGAGATTGAAAAGCACTGTAAATGAACTCTAAAATGGTTGAAAATTGGCATGGTAACATAATTTCACCCACGTAGCATGTGCTAAAAAGTTGAGTGGGTTACGGCAAAAACTGGATGCACTTCGTGTACGAACTGGACAATCTCTTTCGAAGTGTCAGGGTTTTGGACGAAAACTCTTCTGTTACAAAAGGATTTCAATTTTTTAAACATTTTTGAACTCAAGACTTTTTCTGCATTCAACATGCACCTTTCAAAGCCACATTATCACTTTTGATACCTTTTCTGACATCATTTTCTATTTTTCATGCATTTCATGATTTATTGTGACCTAAGATGACCCTGAGATTGAAAAGCACTGCAAATGAACTCTGAAATGGTTGAAAATTGGCATGGTATCATAATTTCACCCACGTAGCATGTGCTAAAAAGTTGAGAGGGTTACGGCAAAAATTGGATGCACTTCGTGTACGAACTGGACAATCTCTTTCGAAGTGTGAGGGTTTTGGACGAAAACTCTTCTGTTACAAAAGGATTTCAATTTTTTAAACATATTTGAACTCAAGACTTTTTCTGCATTCAATATGCACCTTTCAAAGCCACATTATTACTTTTGAAACCTTTTCTGGCTTCATTTGCTATTTTTCATGCATTTCATGATTTATTTTGAGCTAAGATGACCCTGAGATTGAAAAGCACTGCAAATGAACTCTGAAATGGTTGAAAATTGGCATGGTATCATAATTTCACCCACGCAGCATGTGCTAAAAAGTTGAGAGGGTTACGGCAAAAACTGGATGCACTTCGTGTACGAACTGGACAATCTCTTTCGAAGTGTCAGTGTTTTGGACGAAAACTCTTCTGTTACAAAGGGATTTCAATTTTTTAAACATATTTGAACTCAAGACTTTTTCTGCGTTCAATATGCCCCATTCAAAGCCGCATCATCACTTTTCAAACCTTTTCTGACTTCATTTGCTATTTTTCATGCATTTCATGATTTATTTTGAGCTAAGATGACCCTGAGATTGAAAAGCACTGTAAATGAACTCTGAATTGGTTGAAAATTGGCATGGTATCATAATTTCACCCACGTAGCATGTGCTAAAAAGTTGAGAGGGTTACGGCAAAAACTGGATGCACTTCGTGTACGAACTGGACAATCTCTTTCGATGTGTCATGGTTTTGGACGAAAACTCTTCTGTTACAAAAGGATTTCAATTTTTTAATCATATTTGAACTCAAGACTTTTTCTGCGTTCAATATGCCCCATTCAAAGCCACATCATCACTTCAAACCTTTTCTGGCTTCATTTGCTATTTTTCATGCATTTCATGATTTATTTTGAGCTAAGATGACCCTGAGATTGAAAAGCACTGTAAATGAACTCTGAAATGGTTGAAAATTGGCATGGTATCATAATTTCACCCACGTAGCATGTGCTAAAAAGTTGAGAGGGTTACGGCAAAAACTGGATGCACTTCGTGTACGAACTGGACAATCTCTTTCGAAGTGTGAGTGTTTTGGACGAAAACTCTTCTGTTACAAAAGGATTTCAATTTTTTAAACATATTTGAACTCAAGACTTTTTCTGCATTCAATATGCACCATTCAAAGCCACATCATCACTTTTCAACCCTTTTCTGACTTCATTTGCTATTTTTCATGCATTTCATGATTTATTTTAAGCTAAGATGACCCTGAGATTGAAAAGCACTGCAAATGAACTCTGAAATGGTTGAAAATTGGCATGGTAACATAATTTCCCCCACGCAGCATGTGCTAAAAAGTTGAGTGGGTTACGGCATAAACTGGATGCACTTCGTGTACGAACTGGACAATCTCTTTCGAAGTATCAGGGTTTTGGACGAAAACTCTTCTGTTACAAAAGGATTTCAATTTTTTAAACATATTTGAACTCAAGAACTTTTCTCCGTTCAATATGCACCATTCAAAGCCACATCATCACTTTTCATACCTTTTCTGACTTCATTTGCTATTTTTCATGCATTTCATGATTTATTTTGACCTAATTTGACCCTGAGATTGAAAAGCACTGCAAATGAACTCTGAAATGGTTAAAAATTGGCATGGTATCATAATTTCACCCACGTAGCATGTGCTAAAAAGTTGAGAGGGTTACGGCAAAAATTGGATGCACTTCGTGTACGAACTGGACAATCTCTTTCGAAGTGTTAGGGTTTTGGACGAAAACTCTTCTGTTACAAAAGGATTTCAATGTTTTAAACATATTTGAACTCAAGACTTTTTCTGCATTCAATATGCACCTTTCAAAGCCACATTATCACTTTTGAAACCTTTTCTGACTTCATTTGCTATTTTTCATGAATTTCATGATTTATTGTGACCTAAGATGACTCTGAGATTGAAAAGCACTGCAAATGAACTCTGAAATGGTTGAAAATTGGCATGGTATCATAATTTCACCGACGTAGCATGTGCTAAAAAGTTGAGAGGGTTACGGCAAAAACTGGATGCACTTCGTGTACGAACTGGACAATCTCTTTCGAAGTGTGAGGGTTTTGGACGAAAACTCTTCTGTTACAAAAGGATTTCAATTTTTTAAACATATTTGAACTCAAGACATTTTCTGCATTCAATATGCACCATTCAAAGCCACATCATCACTTCAAATCTTTTCTGGCTTCATTTGCTATTTTTCATGCATTTCATGATTTATTTTGAGCTAAGATGACCCTGAGATTGAAAAGCACTGCAAATGAACTCTGAAATGGTTGAAAATTGGCATGGTATCATAATTTCACCCACGCAGCATGTGCTAAAAAGTTGAGAGGGTTACGGCAAAAACTGGATGCACTTCGTGTACGAACTGGACAATCTCTTTCGAAGTGTCAGTGTTTTGGACGAAAACTCTTCTGTTACAAAGGGATTTCAATTTTTTAAACATATTTGAACTCAAGACTTTTTCTGCGTTCAATATGCACCATTCAAAGCCGCATCATCACTTTTCAAACCTTTTCTGACTTCATTTGCTATTTTTCATGCATTTCATGATTTATTTTGAGCTAAGATGACCCTGAGATTGAAAAGCATTGCAAATGAACTCTGAATTGGTTGAAAATTGGCATGGTATCATAATTTCACCCACGTAGCATGTGCTAAAAAGTTGAGAGGGTTACGGCAAAAACTGGATGCACTTGGTGTACGAACTGGACAATCTCTTTCGAAGTGTCAGGGTTTTGGACGAAAACTCTTCTGTTACAAAAGGATTTCAATTTTTTAAACATATTTGAACTCAAGACTTTTTCTGCATTCAATATGCACCATTCAAAGCCACATCATCACTTTTCATACCTTTTCTGACTTCATTTGCTATTTTTCATGCATTTCATGATTTATTTTGAGTTAAGATGACCCTGAGATTGAAAAGCACTGCAAATGAACTCTGAAATGGTTGAAAATTGGCATGGTAACATAATTTCACCCACGTAGCATGTGCTAAAAAGTTGAGTGGGTTACGGCAAAAACTGGATGCACTTCGTGTACGAACTGGACAATCTCTTTCGAAGTGTCAAGGTTTTGGACGAAAACTCTTCTGTTACAAAAGGATTTCAATTTTTTAAACATTTTTGAACTCAAGACTTTTTCTGCGTTCAACATGCATCATTCAAAGCCACATCACCACTTTTCATACCTTTTCTGACATCATTTTCTATTTTTCATGCATTTCATGATTTATTTTGACCTAAGATGACCCTGAGATTGAAAAGCACTGCAAATGAACTATGAAATGGTTGGAAATTGGCATGGTATCATAATTTCACCCACGTAGCATGTGCTAAAAAGTTGAGAGGGTTACGGCAAAAATTGGATGCACTTCGTGTACGAACTGGACAATCTCTTTCGAAGTGTCAGGGTTTTGGACGAAAACTCTTCTGTTACAAAAGGATTTCAATTTTTTAAACATATTTGAACTCAAGACTTTTTCTGCATTCAATATGCACCATTCAAAGCCACATCATCACTTTTTAATCCTATTCTGACTTCATTTGCTATTTTTCATGCATTTCATGATTTATTTTGAGCTAAGATGACCCTGAGATTGAAAAGCACTGCAAATGAACTCTGAAATGGTTGAAAATTGGCATGGTATCATAATTTCCCCCACGTAGCATGTGCTAAAAAGTTGAGTGGGTTACGGCATAAACTGGATGCACTTCGTGTACGAACTGGACAATCTCTTTCGAAGTGTCAGGGTTTTGGACGAAAACTCTTCTGTTACAAAAGGATTTCAATTTTTTAAACATATTTGAACTCAAGACTTTTTCTGCATTCAATATGCACCATTCAAAGCCACATCATCACTTTTCATACCTTTTCTGACTTCATTTGCTATTTTTCATGCATTTCATGATTTATTTTGACCTAATTTGACCCTGAGATTGAAAAGCACAGCAAATGAACTATGAAATGGTTAAAAATTGGCATGGTGTCATAATTTCACCCACGTAGCATGTGCTAAAAAGTTGAGAGGGTTACGGCAAAAATTGGATGCACTTCGTGTACGAACTGGACAATCTCTTTCGAAGTGTTAGGGTTTTGGACGAAAACTCTTCTGTTACAAAAGGATTTCAATGTTTTAAACATATTTGAACTCAAGACTTTTTCTGCATTCAATATGCACCTTTCAAAGCCACATTATCACTTTTGAAACCTTTTCTGACTTCATTTGCTATTTTTCATGAATTTCTTGATTTATTGTGACCTAAGATGACTCTGAGATTGAAAAGCACTGCAAATGAACTCTGAAATGGTTGAAAATTGGCATGGTATCATAATTTCACCGACGTAGCATGTGCTAAAAAGTTGAGAGGGTTACGGCAAAAACTGGATGCACTTCGTGTACGAACTGGACAATCTTTTTCTAAGTGTCAGGGTTTTGGACGAAAACTCTTCTGTTACAAAAGGATTTCAATTTTTTAAACATTTTTGAACTCAAGACTTTTTCTGCGTTCAACATGCATCATTCAAAGCCACATCATCACTTTTCATACCTTTTCTGACATCATTTTCTATTTTTCATGCATTTCATGATTTATTTTGACCTAAGATGACCCTGAGATTGAAAAGCACTGCAAATGAACTATGAAATGGTTGAAAATTGGCATGGTATCATAATTTCACCCACGTAGCATGTGCTAAAAAGTTGAGAGGGTTACAGCGAAAATTGGATGCACTTCGTGTACGAACTGGACAATCTCTTTCGAAGTGTCAGGGTTTTGGACGAAAACTCTTCTGTTACAAAAGGATTTCAATTTTTTAAACATATTTGAACTCAAGACTTTTTCTGCATTCAATATGCACCATTCAAAGCCACATCATCAATTTTTAACCCTATTCTGACTTCATTTGCTATTTTTCATGCATTTCATGATTTATTTTGAGCTAAGATGACCCTGAGATTGAAAAGCACTGCAAATGAACTCTGAAATGGTTGAAAATTGGCATGGTATCATAATTTCCCCCACGTAGCATGTGCTAAAAAGTTGAGAGGGTTACGGCAAAAACTGGATGCACTTCGTGTACGAACTGGACAATCTCTTTCGAAGTGTCAGGGTTTTGGACGAAAACTCTTCTGTTACAAAAGGATTTCAATTTTTAAATCATATTTGAACTCAAGACTTTTTCTGCATTCAATATGCACCATTCAAAGCCACATCATTACTTCAAACCTTTTCTGGCTTCATTTGCTATTTTTCATGCATTTCATGATTTATTTTGAGCTAAGATGACCCTGAGATTGAAAAGCACTGCAAATGAACTCTGAAATGGTTGAAAATTGGCACGGTATCATAATTTCACCCACGTAGCATGTGCTAAAAAGTTGAGAGGGTTACGGCAAAAACTGGATGCACTTCGTGTACGAACTGGACAATCTCTTTCGAAGTGTTAGGGTTTTGGACGAAAACTCTTCTGTTACAAAAGGATTTCAATGTTTTAAACATATTTGAACTCAAGACTTTTTCTGCATTCAATATGCACCTTTCAAAGCCACATTATCACTTTTGAAACCTTTTCTGACTTCATTTGCTATTTTTCATGAATTTCTTGATTTATTGTGACCTAAGATGACTCTGAGATTGAAAAGCACTGCAAATGAACTCTGAAATGGTTGAAAATTGGCATGGTATCATAATTTCACCGACGTAGCATGTGCTAAAAAGTTGAGTGGGTTACGGCATAAACTGGATGCACTTCGTGTACGAACTGGACAATCTCTTTCGAAGTGTTAGGGTTTTGGACGAAAACTCTTCTGTTACAAAAGGATTTCAATGTTTTAAACATATTTGAACTCAAGACTTTTTCTGCATTCAATATGCACCTTTCAAAGCCACATTATCACTTTTGAAACCTTTTCTGACTTCATTTGCTATTTTTCATGAATTTCTTGATTTATTGTGACCTAAGATGACTCTGAGATTGAAAAGCACTGCAAATGAACTCTGAAATGGTTGAAAATTGGCATGGTATCATAATTTCACCGACGTAGCATGTGCTAAAAAGTTGAGAGGGTTACGGCAAAAACTGGATGCACTTCGTGTACGAACTGGACAATCTTTTTCTAAGTGTCAGGGTTTTGGACGAAAACTCTTCTGTTACAAAAGGATTTCAATTTTTTAAACATATTTGAACTCAAGACTTTTTCTGCATTCAATATGCACCATTCAAAGCCACATCATCACTTCAAACCGTTTCTGGCTTCATTTCCTATTTTTCATGCATTTCATGATTTATTTTGAGCTAAGATGACCCTGAGATTGAAAAGCACTGCAAATGAACTCTGAAATGGTTGAAAATTAGCATGGTATCATAATTTCACCCACGTAGCATGTGCTAAAAAGTTGAGAGGGTTACGGCAAAAACTGGATGCACTTCGTGTACGAACTGGACAATCTCTTTCGAAGTGTCAGTGTTTTGGACGAAAACTCTTCTGTTACAAAAGGATTACAATTTTTTAAACATATTTGAACTCAAGACTTTTTCTGCGTTCAATATGCACCATTCAAAGCCGCATCATCACTTTTCAAACCTTTTCTGACTTCATTTGCTATTTTTCATGCATTTCATGATTTATTTTGAGCTAAGATGACCCTGAGATTGAAAAGCATTGCAAATGAACTCTGAATTGGTTGAAAATTGGCATGGTATCATAATTTCACCCACGTAGCATGTGCTAAAAAGTTGAGAGGGTTACGGCAAAAACTGGATGCACTTCGTGTACGAACTGGACAATCTCTTTCGAAGTGTCAGGGTTTTGGACGAAAACTCTTCTGTTACAAAAGGATTTTCAATTTTTTAATCATATTTGAACTCAAGACTTTTTCTGCATTCAATATGCACCATTCAAAGCCACATCATCACTTTTCAACCCTTTTTTGACTTTATTTGCTATTTTTCATGCATTTCATGATTTATTTTGAGCTAAGATGACCCTGAGATTGAAAAGCACTGCAAATGAACTCTGAAATGGTTGAAAATTGGCATGGTAACATAATTTCACCCACGTAGCATGTGCTAAAAAGTTGAGTGGGTTACGGCAAAAACTGGATGCACTTCGTGTACGAACTGGACAATCTCTTTCGAAGTGTCAGGGTTTTGGACGAAAACTCTTCTGTTACAAAAGGGTTTCAATTTTTTAAACATATTTCAACTCAAGACTTTTTCTGCATTCAATATGCACCTTTCAAAGCCACATTATTACTTTTGAAATCTTTTCTGGCTTCATTTCCAATTTTTCATGCATTTCATGATTTATTTTGAGCTAAGATGACCCAGAGATTGAAAAGCACTGCAAATGAACTCCGAAATGGTTGAAAATTGGCATGGTATCATAATTTCACCCACGTAGCATGTGCTAAAAAGTTGAGAGGGTTACGGCAAAAACTGGATGCACTTGGTGTACGAACTGGACAATCTCTTTCGAAGTGTCAGGGTTTTGGACGAAAACTCTTCTGTTACAAAAGGATTTCAATTTTTTAATCATATTTGAACTCAAGACTTTTTCTGCATTCAATATGCACCATTCAAAGCCACATCATCACTTCAAACCTTTTCTGGCTTCATTTGCTATTTTTCATGCATTTCATGATTTATTTTGAGCTAAGATGACCCTGAGATTGAAAAGCACTGCAAATGAACTCTGAAATGGTTGAAAATTGGCATGGTATCATAATTTCACCCACGTACCATGTGCTAAAAAGTTGAGAGGGTTACGGCAAAAACTGGATGCACTTCGTGTACGAACTGGACAATCTCTTTTGAAGTGCCAGTGTTTTGGACGAAAACTCTTCTGTTACAAAAGGATTTCAATTTTTTAAAAATATTTGAACTCAAGACTTTTTCTGTATTCAATATGCACCATTGAAAGCCACATCATCACTTTTCAAACCTTTTCTGACTTCATTTGCTATTTTTCATGCATTTCATGATTTATTTTGAGCTAAGATGACCCTGAGATTGAAAAGCACTGCAAGTGAACTCTGAAATGGTTGAAAATTATCATGGTATCATAATTTCACCCACGTACCATGTGCTAAAAAGTTGAGAGGGTTACGGTAAAAACTGGATACACTTCGTGTACGAACTGGACAATCTCTTTTGAAGTGCCAGTGTTTTTTACGAAAACTCTTCTGTTACAAAAGGATTTCAATTTTTTAAACATATTTGAACTCAATACTTTTTCTGCATTCAATATGCACCATTCAAAGCCACATCCTCACTTTTCAAACCTTTTCTGACTTCATTTGCTATTTTTCATGCATTTCATGATTTATTTTGAGCTAAGATGACCCTGAGATTGAAAAGCACTGCAAATGAACTCTGAAATGGTTGAAAATTGGCATGGAATCATAATTTCACCCACGTAGCATGTGCTAAAAAGTTGAGAGGGTTACGGCAAAAACTGGATGCACTTCGTGTACGAACTGGACAATCTCTTTCGAAGTGTCAGGGTTTTGGACGAAAACTCTTCTGTTACAAAAGGATTTCAATTTTTTAAACATATTTGAACTCAAGACTTTTTTTGCATTCAATATGCACCATTCAAAGCCACATCATCACTTCAAACCTTTTCTGGCTTCATTTGCTATTTTTCATGCATTTCATGATTTATTTTGAGCTAAGATGACCCTGAGATTGAAAAGCGCTGCAAATGAACTCTGAAATGGTTGAAAATTGGCATGGTATCATAATTTCACCCACGTAGCATGTGCTAAAAAGTTGAGAGGGTTACGGCAAAAACTGGATGCACTTCGTGTACGAACTGGACAATCTCTTTCGAAGTGTGAGTGTTTTGGACGAAAACTCTTCTGTTACAAAAGGATTTCAATTTTTAAACATATTTGAACTCAAGAATTTTTCTGCATTCAATATGCACCATTCAAAGCCACATCATCACTTTTCAAACCTTTTCTGACTTCATTTGCTATTTTTCATGCATTTCATGATTTATTTTGAGCTAAGATGACCCTGAGATTGAAAAGCACTGCAAATGAACTCTGAAATGGTTGAAAATTGGCATGGTATCATAATTTCACCCACGTAGCATGTGCTAAAAAGTTGAGAGGGTTACGGCAAAAACTGGATGCACTTCGTGTACGAACTGGACAATCTCTTTCGAAGTGTCAGGGTTTTGGACGAAAACTCTTCTGTTACAAAAGGATTTCAATTTTTTAAACATATTTGAACTCAAGACTTTTTCCGAATTCAATATGCACCATTCAAAGCCACATCATCACTTTTCAACCCTTTTCTGGCTTCATTTGCTATTTTTCATGCATTTCATGATTTATTTTAAGCTAAGATGACCCTGAGATTGAAAAGCACTGCAAATGAACTCTGAAATGGTTGAAAATTGGCATGGTATCATAATTTCACCCACGTAGCATGTGCTAAAAAGTTGAGTGGGTTACGGCAAAAACTGGATGCAGTTCGTGTACGAACTGGACAATCTCTTTCGAACTGTTAGGGTTTTGGACGAAAACTCTTCTGTTACAAAAGGATTTCAATTTTTTAAACTTATTTGAACTCAAGACTTTTTCTGCATTCAATATGCACCTTTCAAAGCCACATTATCACTTTTGAAACCTTTTCTGACTTCATTTGCTATTTTTCATGAATTTGATGATTTATTTTGACCTAAGATGACTCTGAGATTGAAAAGCACTGCAAATGAACTCTGAAATTGTTGAAAATTGGCATGGTATCATAATTTCACCTACGTAGCATGTGCTAAAAAGTTGAGAGGATTACGGCAAAAACTGGATGCACTTCGTGTACGAACTGGACAATCTCTTTCGAAGTGTCAGGGTTTTGGACGAAAACTCTTCTGTTACAAAAGGTTTTCAATTTTTTAAACTTATTTGAACTCAAGACTTTTTCGGCGTTCAATATGCACCATTCAAAGCCACATCATCACTTTTCATTCCTTTTCTGACTTCATTTGCTATTTTTCATGCATTTCATGATTTATTTTGACCTAAGATGACCCTGAGATTGAAAAGCACTGCAAATGAACTCTGAAATGGTTGAAAATTGGCATGGTATCATAATTTCACCGACGTAGCATGTGCTAAAAAGTTGAGAGGGTTACGGCAAAAACTGGATGCACTTCGTGTACGAACTGGACAATCTTTTTCTAAGTGTCAGGGTTTTGGACGAAAACTCTTCTGTTACAAAAGGATTTCAATTTTTTAAACATATTTGAACTCAAGACTTTTTCTGCATTCAATATGCACCATTCAAAGCCACATCATCACTTCAAACCTTTTCTGGCTTCATTTGCTATTTTTCATGCATTTCATGATTTATTTTGAGCTAAGATGACCCTGAGATTGAAAAGCACTGCAAATGAACTCTGAAATGGTAGAAAATTGGCATGGTATCATAATTTCACCCACGTAGCATGTGCTAAAAAGTTGAGAGGGTTACGGCAAAAACTGGATGCACTTCGTGTACGAACTGGACAATCTCTTTCGAAGTGTCAGTGTTTTGGACGAAAACTCTTCTGTTACAAAAGGATTTCAATTTTTAAACATATTTGAACTCAAGAATTTTTCTGCATTCAATATGCACCATTCAAAGCCACATCATCACTTTTCAAACCTTTTCTGACTTCATTTGCTATTTTTCATGCATTTCATGATTTATTTTGAGCTAAGATGACCCTGAGATTGAAAAGCACTGCAAATGAACTCTGAAATGGTTGAAAATTGGCATGGTATCATAATTTCACCCACGTAGCATGTGCTAAAAAGTTGAGAGGGTTACAGCAAAAACTGGATGCACTTCATGTACGAACTGGACAATCTCTTTCGAAGTGTCAGGGTTTTGGACGAAAACTCTTCTGTTACAAAAGGATTACAATTTTTTAAACATATTTGAACTCAAGACTTTTTCTGAATTCAATATGCACCATTGAAAGCCACATCATCACTTTTCAACCCTTTTCTGGCTTCATTTGCTATTTTTCATGCATTTCATGATTTATTTTGAGTTAAGATGACCCTGAGATTGAAAAGCACTGTAAATGAACTCTGAAATGGTTGAAAATTGGCATGGTATCATAATTTCACCCACGTAGCATGTGCTAAAAAGTTGAGTGGGTTACGGCAAAAACTGGATGCACTTCGTGTACGAACTGGACAATCTCTTTCGAAGTGTCAGTGTTTTGGACGAAAACTCTTCTGTTACAAAAGGATTTCAATTTTTTAAACATATTTGAACTCAAGACTTTTTCTGCATTCAATATGCACCATTCAAAGCCACATCATCACTTTTCAAACCTTTTCTGACTTCATTTGCTATTTTTCATGCATTTCATGATTTATTTTGAGCTAAGATGACCCTGAGATTGAAAAGCACTGCAAATGAACTCTGAAATGGTTGAAAATTGGCATGGTATCATAATTTCACCCACGTAGCATGTGCTAAAAAGTTGAGAGGGTTACGGCAAAAACTGGATGCACTTCGTGTACGAACTGGACAATCTCTTTCGAAGTGTCAGGGTTTTGGACGAAAACTCTTCTGTTACAAAAGGATTTCAATTTTTTAAACATATTTGAACTCAAGACATTTTCTGCATTCAATATGCACCATTCAAAGCCACATCATCACTTTTCAACCCTTTTCTGACTTCATTTGCTATTTTTCATGCATTTCATGATTTATTTTAAGCTAAGATGACCCTGAGATTGAAAAGCACTGCAAATGAACTCTGAAATGGTTGAAAATTGGCATGGTATCATAATTTCACCCACGTAGCATGTGCTAAAAAGTTGAGAGGGTTACGGCAAAAACTGGATGCACTTCGTGTACGAACTGGACAATCTCTTTCGAAGTGTCAGTGTTTTGGACGAAAACTCTTCTGTTACAAAAGGATTACAATTTTTTAAACATATTTGAACTCAAGACTTTTTCTGAATTCAATATGCACCATTCAAAGCCACATCATCACTTTTCAACCCTTTTCTGGCTTCATTTGCTATTTTTCATGCATTTCATGATTTATTTTGAGTTAAGATGACCCTGAGATTGAAAAGCACTGTAAATGAACTCTGAAATGGTTGAAAATTGGCATGGTATCATAATTTCACCCACGTAGCATGTGCTAAAAAGTTGAGTGGGTTACGGCAAAAACTGGATGCACTTCGTGTACGAACTGGACAATCTCTTTCGAAGTGTCAGTGTTTTGGACGAAAACTCTTCTATTACAAAAGGATTTCAATTTTTTAAACATATTTGAACTCAAGACTTTTTCTGCATTCAATATGCACCATTCAAAGCCACATCATCACTTTTCAAACCTTTTCTGACTTCATTTGCTATTTTTCATGCATTTCATGATTTATTTTGAGCTAAGATGACCCTGAGATTGAAAAGCACTGCAAATGAACTCTGAAATGGTTGAAAATTGGCATGGTATCATAATTTCACCCACGTAGCATGTGCTAAAAAGTTGAGAGGGTTACGGCAAAAACTGGATGCACTTCGTGTACGAACTGGACAATCTCTTTCGAAGTGTCAGGGTTTTGGACGAAAACTCTTCTGTTACAAAAGGATTTCAATTTTTTAAACATATTTGAACTCAAGACATTTTCTGCATTCAATATGCACCATTCAAAGCCACATCATCACTTTTCAACCCTTTTCTGACTTCATTTGCTATTTTTCATGCATTTCATGATTTATTTTAAGCTAAGATGACCCTGAGATTGAAAAGCACTGCAAATGAACTCTGAAATGGTTGAAAATTGGCATGGTATCATAATTTCACCCACGTAGCATGTGCTAAAAAGTTGAGTGGGTTACGGCAAAAACTGGATGCAGTTCGTGTACGAACTGGACAATCTCTTTCGAACTGTCAGGGTTTTGGACGAAAACTCTTCTGTTACAAAAGGATTTTAATTTTTTAAACTTATTTGAACTCAAGACTTTTTCTGCATTCAATATGCACCTTTCAAAGCCACATTATCACTTTTGAAACCTTTTCTGACTTCATTTGCTATTTTTCATGAATTTGATGACTTATTTTGACCTAAGATGACTCTGAGATTGAAAAGCACTGCAAATGAACTCTGAAATTGTTGAAAATTGGCATGGTATCATAATTTCACCTACGTAGCATGTGCTAAAAGGTAGAGAGGATTACGGCAAAAACTGGATGCACTTCGTGTACGAACTGGACAATCTCTTTCGAAGTGTCACGGTTTTGGACGAAAACTCTTCTGTTACAAAAGGATTTCAATTTTTTAAACTTATTTGAACTCAAGACTTTTTCGGCGTTCAATATGCACCATTCAAAGCCACATCATCACTTTTCATTCCTTTTCTGACTTCATTTGCTATTTTTCATGCATTTCATGATTTATTTTGACCTAAGATGACCCTGAGATTGAAAAGCACTGCAAATGAACTCTGAAATGGTTGAAAATTGGCATGGTATCATAATTTCACCCACGTAGCATGTGCTAAAAAGTTGAGAGGGTTACGGCAAAAACTGGATGCACTTCGTGTACGAACTGGACAATCTCTTTCGAAGTGTCAGTGTTTTGGACGAAAACTCTTCTGTTACAAAAGGATTTCAATTTTTAAACATATTTGAACTCAAGAATTTTTCTGCATTCAATATGCACCATTCAAAGCCACATCATCACTTTTCAAACCTTTTCTGACTTCATTTGCTATTTTTCATGCATTTCATGATTTATTTTGAGCTAAGATGACCCTGAGATTGAAAAGCACTGCAAATGAACTCTGAAATGGTTGAAAATTGGCATGGTATCATAATTTCACCCACGTAGCATGTGCTAAAAATTTGAGAGGGTTACAGCAAAAACTGGATGCACTTCATGTACGAACTGGACAATCTCTTTCGAAGTGTCAGGGTTTTGGACGAAAACTCTTCTGTTACAAAAGGATTTCAATTTTTTAAACATATTTGAACTCAAGACTTTTTCTGAATTCAATATGCACCATTCAAAGCCACATCATCACTTTTCAACCCTTTTCTGGCTTCATTTGCTATTTTTCATGCATTTCATGATTTATTTTGAGTTAAGATGACCCTGAGATTGAAAAGCACTGTAAATGAACTCTGAAATGGTTGAAAATTGGCATGGTATCATAATTTCACCCACGTAGCATGTGCTAAAAAGTTGAGTGGGTTATGGCAAAAACTGGATGCACTTCGTGTACGAACTGGACAATCTCTTTCGAAGTGTCAGTGTTTTGGACGAAAACTCTTCTGTTACAAAAGGATTTCAATTTTTTAAACATATTTGAACTCAAGACTTTTTCTGCATTCAATATGCACCATTCAAAGCCACATCATCACTTTTCAAACCTTTTCTGACTTCATTTGCTATTTTTCATGCATTTCATGATTTATTTTGAGCTAAGATGACCCTGAGATTGAAAAGCACTGCAAATGAACTCTGAAATGGTTGAAAATTGGCATGGAATCATAATTTCACCCACGTAGCATGTGCTAAAAAGTTGAGAGGGTTACGGCAAAAACTGGATGCACTTCGTGTACGAACTGGACAATCTCTTTCGAAGTGTCAGGGTTTTGGACGAAAACTCTTCTGTTACAAAAGGATTTCAATTTTTTAAACATATTTGAACTCAAGACATTTTCTGCATTCAATATGCACCATTCAAAGCCACATCATCACTTTTCAACCCTTTTCTGACTTCATTTGCTATTTTTCATGCATTTCATGATTTATTTTAAGCTAAGATGACCCTGAGATTGAAAAGCACTGCAAATGAACTCTGAAATGGTTGAAAATTGGCATGGTATCATAATTGCACCCACGTAGCATGTGCTAAAAAGTTGAGTGGGTTACGGCAAAAACTGGATGCAGTTCGTGTACGAACTGGACAATCTCTTTCGAACTGTCAGGGTTTTGGACGAAAACTCTTCTGTTACAAAAGGATTTTAATTTTTTAAACTTATTTGAACTCAAGACTTTTTCTGCATTCAATATGCACCTTTCAAAGCCACATTATCACTTTTGAAACCTTTTCTGACTTCATTTGCTATTTTTCATGAATTTGATGATTTATTTTGACCTAAGATGACTCTGAGATTGAAAAGCACTGCAAATGAACTCTGAAATTGTTGAAAATTGGCATGGTATCATAATTTCACCTACGTAGCATGTGCTAAAAAGTTGAGAGGATTACGGCAAAAACTGGATGCACTTCGTGTACGAACTGGATAATCTCTTTCGAAGTGTCACGGTTTTGGACGAAAACTCTTATGTTACAAAAGGATTTCAATTTTTTAAACTTATTTGAACTCAAGACTTTTTCGGCGTTCAATATGCACCATTCAAAGCCACATCATCACTTTTCATTCCTTTTCTGACTTCATTTGCTATTTTTCATGCATTTCATGATTTATTTTGACCTAAGATGACCCTGAGATTGAAAAGCACTGCAAATGAACTCTGAAATGGTTGAAAATTGGCATGGTATCATAATTTCACCGACGTAGCATGTGCTAAAAAGTTGAGAGGGTTACGGCAAAAACTGGATGCACTTCGTGTACGAACTGGACAATCTTTTTCTAAGTGTCAGGGTTTTGGACGAAAACTCTTCTGTTACAAAAGGATTTCAATTTTTTAAACATATTTGAACTCAAGACTTTTTCTGCATTCAATATGCACCATTCAAAGCCACATCATCACTTCAAACCTTTTCTGGCTTCATTTGCTATTTTTCATGCATTTCATGATTTATTTTGAGCTAAGATGACCCTGAGATTGAAAAGCACTGCAAATGAACTCTAAAATGGTAGAAAATTGGCATGGTATCATAATTTCACCCACGTAGCATGTGCTAAAAAGTTGAGAGGGTTACGGCAAAAACTGGATGCACTTCGTGTACGAACTGGACAATCTCTTTCGAAGTGTCAGTGTTTTGGACGAAAACTCTTCTGTTACAAAAGGATTTCAATTTTTAAACATATTTGAACTCAAGAATTTTTCTGCATTCAATATGCACCATTCAAAGCCACATCATCACTTTTTAACCCTATTCTGACTTCATTTGCTATTTTTCATGCATTTCATGATTTATTTTGAGCTAAGATGACCCTGAGATTGAAAAGCACTGCAAATGAACTCTGAAATGGTTGAAAATTGGCATGGTATCATAATTTCACCCACGTAGCATGTGCTAAAAAGTTGAGAGGGTTACAGCAAAAACTGGATGCACTTCATGTACGAACTGGACAATCTCTTTCGAAGTGTCGGGGTTTTGGACGAAAACTCTTCTGTTACAAAAGGATTTCAATTTTTTAAACATATTTGAACTCAAGACTTTTTCTGAATTCAATATGCACCATTCAAAGCCACATCATCACTTTTCAACCCTTTTCTGGCTTCATTTGCTATTTTTCATGCATTTCATGATTTATTTTGAGTTAAGATGACCCTGAGATTGAAAAGCACTGTAAATGAACTCTGAAATGGTTGAAAATTGGCATGGTATCATAATTTCACCCACATAGCATGTGCTAAAAAGTTGAGTGGGTTACGGCAAAAACTGGATGCACTTCGTGTACGAACTGGACAATCTCTTTCGAAGTGTCAGTGTTTTGGACGAAAACTCTTCTGTTACAAAAGGATTTCAATTTTTTAAACATATTTGAACTCAAGACTTTTTCTGCATTCAATATGCACCATTCAAAGCCACATCATCACTTTTCAAACCTTTTCTGACTTCATTTGCTATTTTTCGTGCATTTCATGATTTATTTTGAGCTAAGATGACCCTGAGATTGAAAAGCACTGCAAATGAACTCTGAAATGGTTGAAAATTGGCATGGTATCATAATTTCACCCACGTAGCATGTGCTAAAAAGTTGAGAGGGTTACGGCAAAAACTGGATGCACTTCGTGTACGAACTGGACAATCTCTTTCGAAGTGTCAGGGTTTTGGACGAAAACTCTTCTGTTACAAAAGGATTTCAATTTTTTAAACATATTTGAACTCAAGACATTTTCTGCATTCAATATGCACCATTCAAAGCCACATCATCACTTTTCAACCCTTTTCTGACTTCATTTGCTATTTTTCATGCATTTCATGATTTATTTTAAGCTAAGATGACCCTGAGATTGAAAAGCACTGCAAATGAACTCTGAAATGGTTGAAAATTGGCATGGTATCATAATTTCACCCACGTAGCATGTGCTAAAAAGTTGAGTGGGTTACGGCAAAAACTGGATGCAGTTCGTGTACGAACTGGACAATCTCTTTCGAACTGTCAGGGTTTTGGACGAAAACTCTTCTGTTACAAAAGGATTTCAATTTTTTAAACTTATTTGAACTCAAGACTTTTTCTGCATTCAATATGCACCTTTCAAAGCCACATTATCACTTTTGAAACCTTTTCTGACTTCATTTGCTATTTTTCATGAATTTGATGATTTATTTTGACCTAAGATGACTCTGAGATTGAAAAGCACTGCAAATGAACTCTGAAATTGTTGAAAATTGGCATGGTATCATAATTTCACCTACGTAGCATGTGCTAAAAAGTTGAGAGGATTACGGCAAAAACTGGATGCACTTCGTGTACGAACTGGACAATCTCTTTCGAAGTGTCAGGGTTTTGGACGAAAACTCTTCTGTTACAAAAGGATTTCAATTTTTTAAACTTATTTGAACTCAAGACTTTTTCGGCGTTCAATATGCACCATTCAAAGCCACATCATCACTTTTCATTCCTTTTCTGACTTCATTTGCTATTTTTCATGCATTTCATGATTTATTTTGACCTAAGATGACCCTGAGATTGAAAAGCACTGCAAATGAACTCTGAAATGGTTGAAAATTGGCATGGTATCATAATTTCACCGACGTAGCATGTGCTAAAAAGTTGAGAGGGTTACGGCAAAAACTAGATGCACTTCGTGTACGAACTGGACAATATTTTTCTAAGTGTCAGGGTTTTGGACGAAAACTCTTCTGTTACAAAAGGATTTCAATTTTTTAAACATATTTGAACTCAAGACTTTTTCTGCATTCAATATGCACCATTCAAAGCCACATCATCACTTCAAACCTTTTCTCGCTTCATTTGCTATTTTTCATGCCTTTCATGATTTATTTTGAGCTAAGATGACCCTGAGATTGAAAAGCACTGCAAATGAACTCTGAAATGGTAGAAAACTGGCATGGTATCATAATTTCACCCACGTAGCATGTGCTAAAAAGTTGAGAGGGTTACGGCAAAAACTGGATGCACTTCGTGTACGAACTGGACAATCTCTTTCGAAGTGTCAGTGTTTTGGACGAAAACTCTTCTGTTACAAAAGGATTTCAATTTTTAAACATATTTGAACTCAAGAATTTTTCTGCATTCAATATGCACCATTCAAAGCCACATCATCACTTTTCAAACCTTTTCTGACTTCATTTGCTATTTTTCATGCATTTCATGATTTATTTTGAGCTAAGATGACCCTGAGATTGAAAAGCACTGCAAATGAACTCTGAAATGGTTGAAAATTGGCATGGTATCATAATTTCACCCACGTAGCATGTGCTAAAAAGTTGAGAGGGTTACAGCAAAAACTGGATGCACTTCATGTACGAACTGGACAATCTCTTTCGAAGTGTCAGGGTTTTGGACGAAAACTCTTCTGTTACAAAAGGATTTCAATTTTTTAAACATATTTGAACTCAAGACTTTTTCCGAATTCAATATGCACCATTCAAAGCCACATAATCACTTTTCAACCCTTTTCTGGCTTCATTTGCTATTTTTCATGCATTTCATGATTTATTTTGAGTTAAGATGACCCTGAGATTGAAAAGCACTGTAAATGAACTATGAAATGGTTGAAAATTGGCATGGTATCGTAATTTTACCCACGTAGCTTGTGCTAAAAAGTTGAGTGGGTTACGGCAAAAACTGGATGCACTTCGTGTACGAACTGGACAATCTCTTTCGAAGTGTCAGGGTTTTGGACGAAAACTCTTCTGTTACAAAAGGATTTCAATTTTTTAAACATTTTTGAACTCAAGACTTTTTCTGCGTTCAACATGCATCATTCGAAGCCACATCATCACTTTTCATACCTTTTCTGGCTTCATTTGCTATTTTTCATGCATTTCATGAGTTATTTTGACCTAAGATGACCCTGAGATTGAAAAGCACTGCAAATGAACTCTGAAATGGTTGAAAATTGGCATGGTATCATAATTTCACCCACGTAGCATGTGCTAAAAAGTTGAGAGGGTTACGGCAAAAATTGGATGCACTTCGTGTACGAACTGGACAATCGCTTTCGAAGTATCAGGGTTTTGGACGAAAACTCTTCTGTTACAAAAGGATTTCAAATTTTTAAACATATTTGAACTCAAGACTTTTTCTGCACTCAATATGCACCTTTCAAAGCCACATTATCACTTTTGAAACCTTTTCTGACTTCATTTGCTATTTTTCATGAATTTCATGATTTATTTTGACCTAAGATGACTCTGAGATTGAAAAGCACTGCAAATGAACTCTGAAATTGTTGAAAATTGGCATGGTATCATAATTTCACCTACTTAGCATGTGCTAAAAAGTTGAGAGGATTACGGCAAAAACTGGATGCACTTCGTGTACGAACTGGACAATCTCTTTTGAAGTGTCAGGGTTTTGAACGAAAACTCTTCTGTTACAAAAGGATTTCAATTTTTTAAACATTTTTGAACTCAAGACTTTTTCTGCATTCAACATGCATCATTCGAAGCCACATCATCACTTTTCATACCTTTTCTGGCTTCATTTGCTATTTTTCATGCATTTCATGAGTTATTTTGACCTAAGATGACCCTGAGATTGAAAAGCACTGCAAATGAACTCTGAAATGGTTGAAAATTGGCATGGTATCATAATTTCACCCACGTAGCATGTGCTAAAAAGTTGAGAGGGTTACGGCAAAAATTGGATGCACTTCGTGTACGAACTGGACAATCGCTTTCGAAGTATCAGGGTTTTGGACGAAAACTCTTCTGTTACAAAAGGATTTCAAATTTTTAAACATATTTGAACTCAAGACTTTTTCTGCATTCAATATGCACCTTTCAAAGCCACATTATCACTTTTGAAACCTTTTCTGACTTCATTTGCTATTTTTCATGAATTTCATGATTTATTTTGACCTAAGATGACTCTGAGATTGAAAAGCACTGCAAATGAACTCTGAAATTGTTGAAAATTGGCATGGTATCATAATTTCACCTACTTAGCATGTGCTAAAAAGTTGAGAGGATTACGGCAAAAATTGGATGCACTTCGTGTACGAACTGGACAATCTCTTTTGAAGTGTCAGGGTTTTGAACGAAAACTCTTTTGTTACAAAAGGATTTCATTTTTTTAAACATATTTGAACTCAAGACTTTTTCTGCATTCAATATGCACCATTCAAAGCCACATCATCACTTCAAACCTTTTCTGGCTTCATTTTCTATTTTTCATGCATTTCATGATTTATTTTGAGCTAAGATGACCCTGAGATTGAAAAGCACTGCAAATGAACTCTGAAATGGTAGAAAATTGGCATGGTATCATAATTTCACCCACGTAGCATGTGCTAAAAAGTTGAGAGGGTTACGGCAAAAACTGGATGCACTTCGTGTACGAACTGGACAATCTCTTTCGAAGTGTCAGGGTTTTGGACGAAAACTCTTCTGTTACAAAAGGATTTCAATTTTTTAAACTTATTTGAACTCAAGACTTTTTCGGCGTTCAATATGCACCATTCAAAGCCACATCATCACTTTTCATTCCTTTTCTGACTTCATTTGCTATTTTTCATGCATTTCATGATTTATTTTGACCTAAGATGACCCTGAGATTGAAAAGCACTGCAAATGAACTCTGAAATGGTTGAAAATTGGCATGGTATCATAATTTCACCCACGTAGCATGTGCTAAAAAGTTGAGAGGGTTACGGCAAAAATTGGATGCACTTCGTGTACGAACTGGACAATCGCTTTCGAAGTATCAGGGTTTTGGACGAAAACTCTTCTGTTACAAAAGGATTTCAATTTTTTAAACTTATTTGAACTCAATACTTTTTCTGCATTCAATATGCACCTTTCAAAGCCACATTATCACTTTTGAAACCTTTTCTGACTTCATTTGCTATTTTTCATGAATTTCACGATTTATTTTGACCTAAGATGACTCTGAGATTGAAAAGCACTGCAAATGAACTCTGAAATGGTTGAAAATTGGCATGGTATCATAATTTCACCTACGTAGCATGTGCTAAAAAGTTGAGAGGATTACGGCAAAAACTGGATGCACTTCGTGTACGAACTGGACAATCTCTTTCGAATTGTCAGGGTTTTGGACGAAAACTCTTCTGTTACAAAAGGATTTCAATTTTTTAAACATATTTGAACTCAAGACTTTTTCTGCATTCAATATGCACCATTCAAAGCCACATCATCACTTTTCAACCCTTTTCTGACTTTATTTGCTATTTTTCATGCATTTCATGATTTATTTTGAGCTAAGATGACCCTGAGATTGAAAAGCACTGCAAATGAACTCTGAAATGGTTGAAAATTGGCATGGTATCATAATTTTACCCACGTAGCTTGTGCTAAAAAGTTGAGTGGGTTACGGCAAAAACTGGATGCACTTCGTGTACGAACTGGACAATCTCTTTCGAAGTGTCAGGGTTTTGGACGAAAACTCTTCTGTTACAAAAGGATTTCAATTTTTTAAACATTTTTGAACTCAAGACTTTTTCTGCGTTCAACATGCATCATTCGAAGCCACATCATCACTTTTCATACCTTTTCTGGCTTCATTTGCTATTTTTCATGCATTTCATGAGTTATTTTGACCTAAGATGACCCTGAGATTGAAAAGCACTGCAAATGAACTCTGAAATGGTTGAAAATTGGCATGGTATCATAATTTCACCCACGTAGCATGTGCTAAAAAGTTGAGAGGGTTACGGCAAAAATTGGATGCACTTCGTGTACGAACTGGACAATCGCTTTCGAAGTATCAGGGTTTTGGACGAAAACTCTTCTGTTACAAAAGGATTTCAAATTTTTAAACATATTTGAACTCAAGACTTTTTCTGCATTCAATATGCACCTTTCAAAGCCACATTATCACTTTTGAAACCTTTTCTGACTTCATTTGCTATTTTTCATGAATTTCATGATTTATTTTGACCTAAGATGACTCTGAGATTGAAAAGCACTGCAAATGAACTCTGAAATTGTTGAAAATTGGCATGGTATCATAATTTCACCTACTTAGCATGTGCTAAAAAGTTGAGAGGATTACGTCAAAAATTGGATGCACTTCGTGTACGAACTGGACAATCTCTTTTGAAGTGTCAGGGTTTTGAACGAAAACTCTTTTGTTACAAAAGGATTTCATTTTTTTAAACATATTTGAACTCAAGACTTTTTCTGCATTCAATATGCACCATTCAAAGCCACATCATCACTTCAAACCTTTTCTGGCTTCATTTTCTATTTTTCATGCATTTCATGATTTATTTTGAGCTAAGATGACCCTGAGATTGAAAAGCACTGCAAATGAACTCTGAAATGGTAGAAAATTGGCATGGTATCATAATTTCACCCACGTAGCATGTGCTAAAAAGTTGAGAGGGTTACGGTAAAAACTGGGTGCACTTCGTGTACGAACTGGACAATCTCTTTCGAAGTGTCAGTGTTTTGGACGAAAACTCTTCTGTTACAAAAGGATTTCAATTTTGTAAACATATTTGAACTCAAGACTTTTTCTGAATTCAATATGCACCATTCAAAGCCACATCATCACTTTTCAACCCTTTTCTGGCTTCATTTGCTATTTTTCATGCATTTCATGATTTATTTTGAGTTAAGATGACCCTGAGATTGAAAAGCACTGTAAATGAACTCTGAAATGGTTGAAAATTGGCATGGTATCATAATTTCACCCACGTAGCATGTGCTAAAAAGTTGAGTGGGTTACGGCAAAAACTGGATGCACTTCGTGTACGAACTGGACAATCTCTTTCGAAGTGTGAGTGTTTTGCACGAAAACTCTTCTGTTACAAAAGGATTTCAATTTTTTAAACATATTTGAACTCTAGACATTTTCTGCATTCAATATGCACCATTCAAAGCCACATCATCACTTTTCAAACCTTTTCTGACTTCATTTGCTATTTTTCATGCATTTCATGATTTATTTTGAACTAAGATGACCCTGAGATTGAAAAGCACTGCAAATGAACTCTGAAATGGTTGAAAATTGGCATGGTATCATAATTTCACCCACGTAGCATGTGCTAAAAAGTTGAGAGGGTTACGGCAAAAACTGGATGCACTTCGTGTACGAACTGGACAATCTCTTTCGAAGTGTCAGGGTTTTGGACGAAAACTCTTCTGTTACAAAAGGATTTCAATTTTTTAAACTTATTTGAACTCAAGACTTTTTCGGCGTTCAATATGCACCATTCAAAGCCACATCATCACTTTTCATTCCTTTTCTGACTTCATTTGCTATTTTTCATGCATTTCATGATTTATTTTGACCTAAGATGACCCTGAGATTGAAAAGCACTGCAAATGAACTCTGAAATGGTTGAAAATTGGCATGGTATCATAATTTCACCCACGTAGCATGTGCTAAAAAGTTGAGAGGGTTACGGCAAAAATTGGATGCACTTCGTGTACGAACTGGACAATCGCTTTCGAAGTATCAGGGTTTTGGACGAAAACTCTTCTGTTACAAAAGGATTTCAATTTTTTAAACTTATTTGAACTCAATACTTTTTCTGCATTCAATATGCACCTTTCAAAGCCACATTATCACTTTTGAAACCTTTTCTGACTTCATTTGCTATTTTTCATGAATTTCACGATTTATTTTGACCTAAGATGACTCTGAGATTGAAAAGCACTGCAAATGAACTCTGAAATGGTTGAAAATTGGCATGGTATCATAATTTCACCTACGTAGCATGTGCTAAAAAGTTGAGAGGATTACGGCAAAAACTGGATGCACTTCGTGTACGAACTGGACAATCTCTTTCGAATTGTCAGGGTTTTGGACGAAAACTCTTCTGTTACAAAAGGATTTCAATTTTTTAAACATATTTGAACTCAAGACTTTTTCTGCATTCAATATGCACCATTCAAAGCCACATCATCACTTTTCAACCCTTTTCTGACTTTATTTGCTATTTTTCATGCATTTCATGATTTATTTTGAGCTAAGATGACCCTGAGATTGAAAAGCACTGCAAATGAACTCTGAAATGGTTGAAAATTGGCATGGTATCATAATTTTACCCACGTAGCTTGTGCTAAAAAGTTGAGTGGGTTACGGCAAAAACTGGATGCACTTCGTGTACGAACTGGACAATCTCTTTCGAAGTGTCAGGGTTTTGGACGAAAACTCTTCTGTTACAAAAGGATTTCAATTTTTTAAACATTTTTGAACTCAAGACTTTTTCTGCGTTCAACATGCATCATTCGAAGCCACATCATCACTTTTCATACCTTTTCTGGCTTCATTTGCTATTTTTCATGCATTTCATGAGTTATTTTGACCTAAGATGACCCTGAGATTGAAAAGCACTGCAAATGAACTCTGAAATGGTTGAAAATTGGCATGGTATCATAATTTCACCCACGTAGCATGTGCTAAAAAGTTGAGAGGGTTACGGCAAAAATTGGATGCACTTCGTGTACGAACTGGACAATCGCTTTCGAAGTATCAGGGTTTTGGACGAAAACTCTTCTGTTACAAAAGGATTTCAAATTTTTAAACATATTTGAACTCAAGACTTTTTCTGCATTCAATATGCACCTTTCAAAGCCACATTATCACTTTTGAAACCTTTTCTGACTTCATTTGCTATTTTTCATGAATTTCATGATTTATTTTGACCTAAGATGACTCTGAGATTGAAAAGCACTGCAAATGAACTCTGAAATTGTTGAAAATTGGCATGGTATCATAATTTCACCTACTTAGCATGTGCTAAAAAGTTGAGAGGATTACGGCAAAAATTGGATGCACTTCGTGTACGAACTGGACAATCTCTTTTGAAGTGTCAGGGTTTTGAACGAAAACTCTTTTGTTACAAAAGGATTTCAATTTTTTAAACATATTTGAACTCAAGACTTTTTCTGCATTCAATATGCACCATTCAAAGCCACATCATCACTTCAAACCTTTTCTGGCTTCATTTTCTATTTTTCATGCATTTCATGATTTATTTTGAGCTAAGATGACCCTGAGATTGAAAAGCACTGCAAATGAACTCTGAAATGGTAGAAAATTGGCATGGTATCATAATTTCACCCACGTAGCATGTGCTAAAAAGTTGAGAGGGTTACGGCAAAAACTGGGTGCACTTCGTGTACGAACTGGACAATCTCTTTCGAAGTGTCAGTGTTTTGGACGAAAACTCTTCTGTTACAAAAGGATTTCAATTTTGTAAACATATTTGAACTCAAGACTTTTTCTGAATTCAATATGCACCATTCAAAGCCACATCATCACTTTTCAACCCTTTTCTGGCTTCATTTGCTATTTTTCATGCATTTCATGATTTATTTTGATGTAAGATGACCCTGAGATTGAAAAGCACTGCAAATGAACTCTGAAATGGTTGAAAATTGGCATGGTATCATAATTTCACCCACGTAGCATGTGCTAAAAAGTTGAGTGGGTTACGGCAAAAACTGGATGCACTTCGTGTACGAACTGGACAATCTCTTTCGAAGTGTGAGTGTTTTGCACGAAAACTCTTCTGTTACAAAAGGATTTCAATTTTTTAAACATATTTGAACTCAAGACATTTTCTGCATTCAATATGCACCATTCAAAGCCACATCATCACTTTTCAAACCTTTTCTGACTTCATTTGCTATTTTTCATGCATTTCATGATTTATTTTGAGCTAAGATGACCCTGAGATTGAAAAGCACTGCAAATGAACTCTGAAATGGTTGAAAATTGGCATGGTATCATAATTTCACCCACGTAGCATGTGCTAAAAAGTTGAGAGGGTTACGGCAAAAACTGGATGCACTTCGTGTACGAACTGGACAATCTCTTTCGAAGTGTCAGGGTTTTGGACGAAAACTCTTCTGTTACAAAAGGATTTCAATTTTTTAAACATATTTGAACTCAAGACTTTTTCTGCATTCAATATGCACCATTCAAAGCCACATCATCACTTTTTAACCCTTTTCTGACTTCATTTGCTATTTTTCATGCATTTCATGATTTATTTTGAGCTAAGATGACCCTGAGATTGAAAATCACTGCAAATGAACTCTGAAATGGTTGAAAATTGGCATGGTATCATAATTTCCCCCACGTAGCATGTGCTAAAAAGTTGAGTGGGTTACGGCATAAACTGGATGCACTTCGTGTACGAACTGGACAATCTCTTTCGAAGTGTGAGTGTTTTGCACGAAAACTCTTCTGTTACAAAAGGATTTCAATTTTTAAAACATATTTGAACTCAAGACATTTTCTGCATTCAATATGCACCATTCAAAGCCACATCATCACTTTTCAAACCTTTTCTGACTTCATTTGCTATTTTTCATGCATTTCATGATTTATTTTGAGCTAAGATGACCCTGAGATTGAAAAGCACTGCAAATGAACTCTGAAATGGTTGAAAATTGGCATGGTATCATAATTTCACCCACGTAGCATGTGCTAAAAAGTTGAGAGGGTTACGGCAAAAACTGGATGCACTTCGTGTACGAACTGGACAATCTCTTTCGAAGTGTCAGGGTTTTGGACGAAAACTCTTCTGTTACAAAAGGATTTCAATTTTTTAAACATATTTGAACTCAAGACTTTTTCTGCATTCAATATGCACCATTCAAAGCCACATCATCACTTTTTAACCCTTTTCTGACTTCATTTGCTATTTTTCATGCATTTCATGATTTATTTTGAGCTAAGATGACCCTGAGATTGAAAATCACTGCAAATGAACTCTGAAATGGTTGAAAATTGGCATGGTATCATAATTTCACCCACGTAGCATGTGCTAAAAAGTTGAGTGGGTTACGGCAAAAACTGGATGCACTTCGTGTACGAACTGGACAATCTCTTTCGAAGTGTGAGTGTTTTGCACGAAAACTCTTCTGTTACAAAAGGATTTCAATTTTTTAAACATATTTGAACTCAAGACATTTTCTGCATTCAATATGCACCATTCAAAGCCACATCATCACTTTTCAAACCTTTTCTGACTTCATTTGCTATTTTTCATGCATTTCATGATTTATTTTGAGCTAAGATGACCCTGAGATTGAAAAGCACTGCAAATGAACTCTGAAATGGTTGAAAATTGGCATGGTATCATAATTTCACCCACGTAGCATGTGCTAAAAAGTTGAGAGGGTTACGGCAAAAACTGGATGCACTTCGTGTACGAACTGGACAATCTCTTTCGAAGTGTCAGGGTTTTGGACGAAAACTCTTCTGTTACAAAAGGATTTCAATTTTTTAAACATATTTGAACTCAAGACTTTTTCTGCATTCAATATGCACCATTCAAAGCCACATCATCACTTTTTAACCCTTTTCTGACTTCATTTGCTATTTTTCATGCATTTCATGATTTATTTTGAGCTAAGATGACCCTGAGATTGAAAATCACTGCAAATGAACTCTGAAATGGTTGAAAATTGGCATGGTATCATAATTTCCCCCACGTAGCATGTGCTAAAAAGTTGAGTGGGTTACGGCATAAACTGGATGCACTTCGTGTACGAACTGGACAATCTCTTTCGAAGTGTCAGGGTTTTGGACGAAAACTCTTCTGTTACAAAAGGATTTCAATTTTTTAAACATATTTGAACTCAAGACTTTTTCTGCGTTCAAAATGCACCATTCAAAGCCACATCATCACTTTTCATACCTTTTCTGACTTCTTTTGCTATTTTTCAGGCATTTCATGATTTATTTTGACCTAATTTGACCCTGAGATTGAAAAGCACTGCAAATGAACTCTGAAATGGTTAAAAATTGGCATGGTTTCATAATTTCACCCACGTAGCATGTGCTAAAAAGTTGAGAGGGTTACGGCAAAAATTGGATGCACTTCGTGTACGAACTGGACAATCTCTTTCGAAGTGTTAGGGTTTTGGACGAAAACTCTTCTGTTACAAAAGGATTTAAATGTTTTAAACATATTTGAACTCAAGACTTTTTCTGAATTCAATATGCACCATTCAAAGCCACATCATCACTTTTCAACCCTTTTCTGGCTTCATTTGCTATTTTTCATGCATTTCATGATTTATTTTGAGCTAAGATGACCCTGAGATTGAAAAGCACTGCAAATGAACTCTGAAATGGTTGAAAATTGGCATGGTATCATAATTTCACCCACGTAGCATGTGCTAAAAAGTTGAGTGGGTTACGGCAAAAACTGGATGCACTTCGTGTACGAACTGGACAATCTCTTTCGAAGTGTCAGGGTCTTGGACGAAAACTCTTCTGTTACAAAAGGATTTCAATTTTTTAAACATATTTGAACTCAAGACATTTTCTGCATTCAATATGCACCATTCAAAGCCACATCATCACTTTTCAACCCTTTTCTGACTTTATTTGCTATTTTTCATGCATTTCATGATTTATTTTGAGCTAAGATGACCCTGAGATTGAAAAGCACTGCAAATGAACTCTGAAATGGTTAAAAATTGGCATGGTATCATAATTTCACCCACGTAGCATGTGCTAAAAAGTTGAGAGGGTTACGGCAAAAACTGGATGCACTTCGTGTACGAACTGGACAATCTCTTTCGAAGTGCTAGTGTCTTGGACGAAAACTCTTCTGTTACAAAAGGATTTCAATTTTTTAAACATATTTGAACTCAAGACTTTTTCTGCATTCAATATGCACCATTCAAAGCCACATCATCACTTTTCAACCCGTTTCTGACTTTATTTGCTATTTTTCATGCATTTCAAGATTTATTTTGAGCTAAGATGACCCTGAGATTGAAAAGCACTGCAAATGAACTCTGAAATGGTTGAAAATTGGCATGGTATCATAATTTCACCCACGTAGCATGTGCTAAAAAGTTGAGAGGGTTACGGCAAAAACTGGATGCACTTCGTGTACTAACTGGACAATCTCTTTCGAAGTGCTAGTGTCTTGGACGAAAACTCTTCTGTTACAAAAGGAATTCAATATTTTAAACATATTTGAACTCAAGACTTTTTCTGCATTCAATATGCACCATTCAAAGCCACATCATCACTTTTCAACCCTTTTCTGACTTTATTTGCTATTTTTCATGCATTTCATGATTTATTTTGAGCTAAGATGACCCTGAGATTGAAAAGCACTGCAAATGAACTCTGAAATGGTTAAAAATTGGCATGGTATCATAATTTCACCCACGTAGCATGTGCTAAAAAGTTGAGAGGGTTACGGCAAAAACTGGATGCACTTCGTGTACGAACTGGACAATCTCTTTCGAAGTGTCAGGGTTTTGGACGAAAACTCTTCTGTTACAAAAGGATTTCAATTTTTTAAACATATTTGAACTCAAGACTTTTTCTGCATTCAATATGCACCATTCAAAGCCACATCATCACTTTTTAACCCTTTTCTGACTTCATTTGCTATTTTTCATGCATTTCATGATTTATTTTGAGCTAAGATGACCCTGAGATTGAAAATCACTGCAAATGAACTCTGAAATGGTTGAAAATTGGCATGGTATCATAATTTCCCCCACGTAGCATGTGCTAAAAAGTTGAGTGGGTTACGGCATAAACTGGATGCACTTCGTGTACGAACTGGACAATCTCTTTCGAAGTGTCAGGGTTTTGGACGAAAACTCTTCTGTTACAAAAGGATTTCAATTTTTTAAACATATTTGAACTCAAGACTTTTTCTGCGTTCAAAATGCACCATTCAAAGCCACATCATCACTTTTCATACCTTTTCTGACTTCTTTTGCTATTTTTCAGGCATTTCATGATTTATTTTGACCTAATTTGACCCTGAGATTGAAAAGCACTGCAAATGAACTCTGAAATGGTTAAAAATTGGCATGGTTTCATAATTTCACCCACGTAGCATGTGCTAAAAAGTTGAGAGGGTTACGGCAAAAATTGGATGCACTTCGTGTACGAACTGGACAATCTCTTTCGAAGTGTTAGGGTTTTGGACGAAAACTCTTCTGTTACAAAAGGATTTAAATGTTTTAAACATATTTGAACTCAAGACTTTTTCTGAATTCAATATGCACCATTCAAAGCCACATCATCACTTTTCAACCCTTTTCTGGCTTCATTTGCTATTTTTCATGCATTTCATGATTTATTTTGAGCTAAGATGACCCTGAGATTGAAAAGCACTGCAAATGAACTCTGAAATGGTTGAAAATTGGCATGGTATCATAATTTCACCCACGTAGCATGTGCTAAAAAGTTGAGTGGGTTACGGCAAAAACTGGATGCACTTCGTGTACGAACTGGACAATCTCTTTCGAAGTGTCAGGGTCTTGGACGAAAACTCTTCTGTTACAAAAGGATTTCAATTTTTTAAACATATTTGAACTCAAGACATTTTCTGCATTCAATATGCACCATTCAAAGCCACATCATCACTTTTCAACCCTTTTCTGACTTTATTTGCTATTTTTCATGCATTTCATGATTTATTTTGAGCTAAGATGACCCTGAGATTGAAAAGCACTGCAAATGAACTCTGAAATGGTTAAAAATTGGCATGGTATCATAATTTCACCCAAGTAGCATGTGCTAAAAAGTTGAGAGGGTTACGGCAAAAACTGGATGCACTTCGTGTACGAACTGGACAATCTCTTTCGAAGTGCTAGTGTCTTGGACGAAAACTCTTCTGTTACAAAAGGATTTCAATTTTTTAAACATATTTGAACTCAAGACTTTTTCTGCATTCAATATGCACCATTCAAAGCCACATCATCACTTTTCAACCCGTTTCTGACTTTATTTGCTATTTTTCATGCATTTCAAGATTTATTTTGAGCTAAGATGACCCTGAGATTGAAAAGCACTGCAAATGAACTCTGAAATGGTTGAAAATTGGCATGGTATCATAATTTCACCCACGTAGCATGTGCTAAAAAGTTGAGAGGGTTACGGCAAAAACTGGATGCACTTCGTGTACTAACTGGACAATCTCTTTCGAAGTGCTAGTGTCTTGGACGAAAACTCTTCTGTTACAAAAGGAATTCAATATTTTAAACATATTTGAACTCAAGACTTTTTCTGCATTCAATATGCACCATTCAAAGCCACATCATCACTTTTCAACCCTTTTCTGACTTTATTTGCTATTTTTCATGCATTTCATGATTTATTTTGAGCTAAGATGACCCTGAGATTGAAAAGCACTGCAAATGAACTCTGAAATGGTTAAAAATTGGCATGGTATCATAATTTCACCCACGTAGCATGTGCTAAAAAGTTGAGAGGGTTACGGCAAAAACTGGATGCACTTCGTGTACGAACTGGACAATCTCTTTCGAAGTGTCAGGGTTTTGGACGAAAACTCTTCTGTTACAAAAGGATTTCAATTTTTTAAACATATTTGAACTCAATACATTTTCTGCATTCAATATGCACCATTCAAAGCCACATCATCACTTTTCAACCCTTTTCTGACTTCATTTGCTATTTTTCATGTATTTCATGATTTATTTTAAGCTAAGATGACCCTGAGATTGAAAAGCACTGCAAATGAACTCTGAAATGGTTGAAAATTGGCATGGTATAATAATTTCACCCACGTAGCATGTGCTAAAAAGTTGAGTGGGTTACGGCAAAAACTGGATGCACTTCGTGTACGAACTGGACAATCTCTTTCGTAGTGTCAGGGTTTTGGACAAAAACTCTTCAGTTACAAAAGGATTTCAATTTTTTAAACTTATTTGAACTCAAGACTTTTTCGGCGTTCAATATGCACCATTCAAAGCCACATCATCACTTTTCACTCCTTTTCTGACTTCATTTGCTATTTTTCATGTATTTCATGATTTATTTTGACCTAAGATGACCCTGAGATTGAAAAGCACTGCAAATGAACTCTGAACTGGTTGAAAATTGGCATGGTATCATAATATCACCCACGTAGCATGTGCTAACAAGTTGAGAGGGTTACGGCAAAAATTGGATGCACTTCGTGTACGAACTGGACAATCGCTTTCGAAATATCAGGGTTTTGGACGAAAACTCTTCTGTTACAAAAGGATTTCAAATTTTTAAACATATTTGAACTCAAGACTTTTTCTGCATTCAATATGCACCTTTCAAAGCCACATTATCACTTTTGAAACCTTTTCTGACTTCATTTGCTATTTTTCTTGAATTTCATCATTTATTTTGACCTAAGATGACTCTGAGATTGAAAAGCACTACAAATGAACTCTGAAATGGTTGAAAATTGGCATGGTATCATAATTTCACCCACGTAGCATGTGCTAAAAAGTTGAGAGGGTTACGGCAAAAACTGGACGCACTTCGTGTACGAACTGGACAATCTCTTTCGAAGTGCTAGTGTCTTGGACGAAAACTCTTCTGTTACAAAAGGAATTCAATTTTTTAAACATTTTTGAACTCAAGACTTTTTCTGCATTCAATATGCACCATTCAAAGCCACATCATCACTTTTCAACCCTTTTCTGACTTTATTTGCTATTTTTCATGCATTTCATGATTTATTTTGAGCTAAGATGACCCTGAGATTGAAAAGCACTGCAAATGAACTCTGAAATGGTTAAAAATTGGCATGGTATCATAATTTCACCCACGTAGCATGTGCTAAAAAGTTGAGAGGGTTACGGCAAAAACTGGATGCACTTCGTGTACGAACTGGACAATCTCTTTCGAAGTGTCAGGGTTTTGGACGAAAACTCTTCTGTTACAAAAGGATTTCAATTTTTTAAACATATTTGAACTCAATACATTTTCTGCATTCAATATGCACCATTCAAAGCCACATCATCACTTTTCAACCCTTTTCTGACTTCATTTGCTATTTTTCATGCATTTCATGATTTATTTTAAGCTAAGATGACCCTGAGATTGAAAAGCACTGCAAATGAACTCTGAAATGGTTGAAAATTGGCATGGTATCATAATTTCACCCACGTAGCATGTGCTAAAAAGTTGAGTGGGTTACGGCAAAAACTGGATGCACTTCGTGTACGAACTGGACAATCTCTTTCGAAGTGTCAGGGTTTTGGACAAAAACTATTCTGTTACAAAAGGATTTCAATTTTTTAAACTTATTTGAACTCAAGACTTTTTCGGCGTTCAATATGCACCATTCAAAGCCACATCATCACTTTTCACTCCTTTTCTGACTTCATTTGCTATTTTTCATGTATTTCATGATTTATTTTGACCTAAGATGACCCTGAGATTGAAAAGCACTGCAAATGAAGTCTGAAATGGTTGAAAATTGGCATGGTATCATAATATCACCCACGTAGCATGTGCTAAAAAGTTGAGAGGGTTACGGCAAAAATTGGATGCATTCGTGTACGAACTGGACAATCGCTTTCGAAATATCAGGGTGTTGGACGAAAACTCTTCTGTTACAAAAGGATTTCAAATTTTTAAACATATTTGAACTCAAGACTTTTTCTGCATTCAATATGCACCTTTCAAAGCCACATTATCACTTTTGAAACCTTTTCTGACTTCATTTGCTATTTTTCTTGAATTTCATCATTTATTTTGACCTAAGATGACTCTGAGATTGAAAAGCACTACAAATGAACTCTGAAATGGTTGAAAATTGGCATGGTATCATAATTTCACCTACGTAGCATGTGCTAAAAAGTTGAGAGGATTACGGCAAAAACTGGATGCACTTCGTGTACGAACTGGACAATCTCTTTCGAAGTGTCAGGGTTTTGAACGAAAACTCTTCTGTTACAAAAGGATTTCAATTTTTTAAACATATTTGAACTAAAGACTTTTTCTGCATTCAATATGCACCATTCAAAGCCACATCATCACTTCAAACCTTTTCTGGCTTCATTTGCTATTTTTCATGCATTTCATGATTTATTTTGAGCTAAGATGACCCTGAGATTGAAAAGCACTGCAAATGAACTCTGAAATGGTTGAAAATTGGCATGGTATCATAATTTCACCCACGTAGCATGTGCTAAAAAGTTGAGAGGGTTACGGCAAAAACTGGATGCACTTCGTGTACGAACTGGACAATCTCTTTCGAAGTGTCAGTGTTTTGGACGAAAACTCTTCTGTTACAAAAGGATTTCAATTTTTAAACATATTTGAACTCAAGAATTTTTCTCAATTCAATATGCACCATTCAAAGCAACATCATCACTTTTCAAACCTTTTCTGACTTCATTTGCTATTTTTCATGCATTTCATGATTTATTTTGAGCTAAGATGACCCTGAGATTGAAAAGCACTGCAAATGAACTCTGAAATGGTTGAAAATTGGCATGGTATCATACGTTCACCCACGTAGCATGTGCTAAAAAGTTGAGAGGGTTACGGCAAAAACTGGATGCACTTCGTGTACGAATAGGACAATCTCTTTCGAAGTGTCAGGGTTTTGGACGAAAACTCTTCTGTTACAAAAGGATTCCTATTTTTTAAACATATTTGAACTCAAGACTTTTTCTGAATTCAATATGCACCATTCAAAGCCACATCATCACTTTTCAACCCATTTCTGGCTTCATTTGCTATTTTTCATGCATTTCATGATTTATTTTGAGTTAAGATGACCCTGAGATTGAAAAGCACTGTAAATGAACTCTGAAATGGTTGAAAATTGGCATGGTATCATAATTTCACCCACGTAGCATGTGCTAAAAAGTTGAGTGGGTTACTGCAAAAACTGGATGCACTTCGTGTACGAACTGGACAATCTCTTTCGAAGTGTCAGGGTTTTGGACGAAAACTCTTCTGTTACAAAAGGATTTCAATTTTTTAAACATATTTGAACTCAAGACTTTTTCTGCATTCAATATGCACCATTCAAAGCCGCATTATCACTTTTCAAACCTTTTCTGACTTCATTTGCTATTTTTCATGCATTTCATGATTTATTTTGAGCTAAGATGACCCTGAGATTGAAAAGCACTGCAAATGAACTCTGAAATGGTTGAAAATTGGCATGGTATCATAATTTCACCGACGTAGCATGTGCTAAAAAGTTGAGAGGGTTACGGCAAAAACTGGATGCACTTCGTGTACGAACTGGACAATCTTTTTCTAAGTGTCAGGGTTTTGACCGAAAACTCCTCTGTTACAAAAGGATTTCAATTTTTTAAACATATTTGAACTCAAGACTTTTTCTGCATTCAATATGCACCATTCAAAGCCACATCATCACTTCAAACCTTTTCTGGCTTCATTTGCTATTTTTCATGCATTTCATGATTTATTTTGAGCTAAGATGACCCTGAGATTGAAAAGCACTGCAAATGAACTCTGAAATGGTTGAAAATTGGCATGGTATCATAATTTCACCCACGTAGCATGTGCTTAAAAGTTGAGAGGGTTACGGCAAAAACTGGATGCACTTCGTGTACGAACTGGACAATCTCTTTCGAAGTGTCAGGGTTTTGGACGAAAACTCTTCTGTTACAAAAGGATTTCAATTTTTTAAACATATTTGAACTCAAGACTTTTTCTGCATTCAATATGCACCATTCAAAGCCACATCATCACTTTTCAACCCTTTTCTGACTTTATTTGCTATTTTTCATGCATTTCATGATTTATTTTGAGCTAAGATGACCCTGAGATTGAAAAGCACTGCAAATGAACTCTGAAATGGTTGAAAATTGGCATGGTATCATAATTTCACCCACGTAGCATGTGCTAAAAAGTTGAGAGGGTTACGGCAAAAATTGGATGCACTTCGTGTACGAACTAGACAATCTCTTTCGAAGTGTCAGGGTTTTGGACGAAAACTCTTCTGTTACAAAAGGATTTCAATTTTTTAAACATATTTGAACTCAAGACTTTTTCTGCAATCAATATACACCTTTCAAAGCCACATTATCACTTTTGAAACCTTTTCTGACTTCATTTGCCATTTTTCATAAATTTCATGATTTATTGTGACCTAAGATGACTCTGAGATTGAAAAGCACTGCAAATGAACTCTGAAATGGTTGAAAATTGGCATGGTATCATAATTTCACCGACGTAGCATGTGCTAAAAAGTTGAGAGGGTTATGGCAAAAACTGGATGCACTTCGTGTACGAACTGGACAATCTTTTTCTAAGTGTCAGGGTTTTGGACGAAAACTCCTCTGTTACAAAAGGATTTCAATTTTTTAAACATATTTGAACTCAAGACTTTTTCTGCATTCAATATTCACCATTCAAAGCCACATCATCACTTCAAACCTTTTCTGGCTTCATTTGCTATTTTTCATGCATTTCATGATTTATTTTTAGCTAAGATGACCCTGAGATTGAAAAGCACTGCAAATGAACTCTGAAATGGTTGAAAATTGGCATGGTATCATAATTTCACCCACGTAGCATGTGCTAAAAAGTTGAGAGGGTTACGGCAAAAACTGGATGCACTTCGTGTACGAACTGGACAATCTCTTTCGAAGTGTCAGTGTTTTGGACGAAAACTCTTCTGTTACAAAAGGATTTCAATTTTTTAAAAATATTTGAACTCAAGACTTTTTCTGCATTCAATATGCACCATTCAAAGCCGCATCATCACTTTTCAAACCTTTTCTGACTTCATTTGCTATTTTTCATGCATTTCCTGATTTATTTTGAGCTAAGATGACCCTGAGATTGAAAAGCACTGCAAATGAACTCTGAAATGGTTGAAAATTGGCATGGTATCATAATTTCACCCACGTAGCATGTGCTAAAAAGTTGAGAGGGTTACGGCAAAAACTGGATGCACTTCGTGTACGAACTGGACAATCTCTTTCGAAGTGTCAGGGTTTTGGACGAAAACTCTTCTGATACAAAAGGATTTCAATTTTTTAAACATATTTGAACTCAAGACTTTTTCTGCATTCAATATGCACCATTCAAAGCCACATCATCACTTTTCAACCCTTTTCTGACTTTATTTGCTATTTTTCATGCATTTCATGATTTATTTTGAGCTAAGATGACCCTGAGATTGAAAAGCACTGCAAATGAACTCTGAAATGGTTGAAAATTGGCATGGTATCATAATTTCACCCACGTAGCATGTGCTAAAAAGTTGAGAGGGTTACGGAAAAAATTGGATGCACTTCGTGTACGAACTGGACAATCTCTTTCGAAGTGTCAGGGTTTTGGACGAAAACTCTTCTGTTACAAAAGGATTTCAATTTTTTAAAAATATTTGAACTCAAGACTTTTTCTGCATTCAATATGCACCATTCAAAGCCGCATTATCACTTTTCAAACCTTTTCTGACTTCATTTGCTATTTTTCATGCATTTCATGATTTATTTTGAGCTAAGATGACTCTGAGATTGAAAAGCACGGCAAATGAACTCTGAAATGATTGAAAATTGGCATGGTATCATAATTTCACCGACGTAGCATGTGGTAAAAAGTTGAGAGGGTTACGGCAAAAACTGGATGCACTTCGTGTACGAACTGGACAATCTTTTTCTAAGTGTCAGGGTTTTGGACGAAAACTCCTCTGTTACAAAAGGATTTCAAATTTTTAAACATATTTGAACTCAAGACTTTTTCTGCATTCAATATGCACCATTCAAAGCCACATCATCACTTCAAACCTTTTCTGGCTTCATTTGCTATTTTTCATGCATTTCATGATTTATTTTTAGCTAAGATGACCCTGAGATTGAAAAGCACTGCAAATGAACTCTGAAATGGTTGAAAATTGGCATGGTATCATATTTTCAGCCACGTAGCATGTGCTAAAAAGTTGAGAGGGTTACGGCAAAAACTGGATGCACTTCGTGTACGAACTGGACAATCTCTTTCGAAGTGTCAGGGTTTTGGACGAAAACTCTTCTGATACAAAAGGATTTCAATTTTTTAAACATATTTGAACTCAAGACTTTTTCTGCGTTCAATATGCACCATTCAAAGCCACATCATCACTTTTTATACCTTTTCTGACTTCATTTGCTATTTTTCATGCATTTCATGATTTATTTTGAGCTAAGATGACCCTGAGATTGAAAAGCACTGCAAATGAACTCTGAAATGGTTGAAAATTGGCATGGTATCATAATTTCACCCACGTAGCATGTGCTAAAAAGTTGAGAGGGTTACGGCAAAAATTGGATGCACTTCGTGTACGAACTGGACAATCTCTTTCGAAGTGTCAGGGTTTTGGACGAAAACTCTTCTGTTGCAAAAGGATTTCAATTTTTTAAACATATTTGAACTCAAGACTTTTTCTGCATTCAATATGCACGTTTCAAAGCCACATTATCACTTTTGAAACCTTTTCTGACTTCATTTGCTATTTTTCATGAATTTCATGATTTATTGTGACCTAAGATGACTCTGAGATTGAAAAGCACTGCAAATGAACTCTGAAATGGTTGAAAATTGGCATGGTATCATAATTTCACCGACGTAGCATGTGCTAAAAAGTTGAGAGGGTTACGGCAAAAACTGGATGCACTTCGTGTACGAACTGGACAATCTTTTTCTAAGTGTCAGGGTTTTGGACGAAAACTCCTCTGTTACAAAAGGATTTCAATTTTTTAAACATATTTGAACTCAAGACTTTTTCTGCATTCAATATGCACCATTCAAAGCCACATCATCACTTCAAACCTTTTCTGGCTTCATTTGCTATTTTTCATGCATTTCATGATTTATTTTGAGCTAAGATGACCCTGAGATTGAAAAGCACTGCAAATGAACTCTGAAATGGTTGAAAATTGGCGTGGATCATAATTTCACCCACGTAGCATGTGCTAAAAAGTTGAGAGGGTTACGGCAAAAACTGGATGCACTTCGTGTACGAACTGGACAATCTCTTTCGAAGTGTCAGTGTTTTGGACGAAAACTCTTCTGTTACAAAAGGATTTCAATTTTTTAAACATATTTGAACTCAAGACTTTTTCTGCATTCAATGTGCACCATTCAAAGCCGCATTATCACTTTTCAAACCTTTTCTGACTTCATTTGCTATTTTTCATGCATTTCTTGATTTATTTTGAGCTAAGATGACCCTGAGATTGAAAAGCACTGCAAATGAACTCTGAAATGGTTGAAAATTGGCATGGTATCATAATTTCGCCCACGTAGCATGTGCTAAAAAGTTGAGAGGGTTACGGCAAAAACTGGATGCACTTCGTGTACGAACTGGACAATCTCTTTCGAAGTGTCAGGGTTTTGGACGAAAACTCTTCTGTTACGAAAGGATTTCAATTTTTTAAACATATTTGAACTCAAGACTTTTTCTGCATTCAATATGCACCATTCAAAGCCACATCATCACTTTTCAACCCTTTTCTGACTTTATGTGCTATTTTTCATGCATTTCATGATTTATTTTGAGCTAAGATGACCCTGAGATTGAAAAGCACTGCAAATGAACTCTGAAATGGTGAAAATTGGCATGGTATCATAATTTCACCCACGTAGCATGTGCTAAAAAGTTGAGAGGGTTACGGCAAAAATTGGATGCACTTCGTGTACGAACTGGACAATCTCTTTCGAAGTGTCAGGGTTTTGGACAAAAACTCTTCTGTTTCAAAAGGATTTCAATTTTTTAAACATGTTTGAACTCAAGACTTTTTCTGCATTCAATATGCACCTTTCAAAGCCACATTATCACTTTTGAAACCTTTTCTAACTTCATTTGCTATTTTTCATGAATTTAATGATTTATTTTGACCTAAGATGACTCTGAGATTGAAAAGCACTGCAAATGAACTCTGAAATGGTTGAAAATTGGCATGGTATCATAATTTCACCCACGTAGCATGTGCTAAAAAGTTGAGAGGGTTACGGCAAAAACTGGATGCACTTCGTGTACGAACTGGACAATCTCTTTCGAAGTGTCAGGGTTTTGGACGAAAACTCTTCTGTTACAAAAGGATTTCAATTTTTTAAACATATTTGAACTCAAGACTTTTTCTGCATTCAATATGCACGTTTCAAAGCCACATTATCACTTTTGAAACCTTTTCTGACTTCATTTGCTATTTTTCATGAATTTCATGATTTATTGTGACCTAAGATGACTCTGAGATTGAAAAGCACTGCAAATGAACTCTGAAATGGTTGAAAATTGGCATGGTATCATAATTTCACCGACGTAGCATGTGCTAAAAAGTTGAGAGGGTTACGGCAAAAACTGGATGCACTTCGTGTACGAACTGGACAATCTTTTTCTAAGTGTCAGGGTTTTGGACGAAAACTCCTCTGTTACAAAAGGATTTCAATTTTTTAAACATATTTGAACTCAAGACTTTTTCTGCATTCAATATGCACCATTCAATGCCACATCATCACTTCAAACCTTTTCTGGCTTCATTTGCTATTTTTCATGCATTTCATGATTTATTTTGAGCTAAGATGACCCTGAGATTGAAAAGCACTGCAAATGAACTCTGAAATGGTTGAAAATTGGCATGGATCATAATTTCACCCACGTAGCATGTGCTAAAAAGTTGAGAGGTTTACGGCAAAAACTGGATGCACTTCGTGTACGAACTGGACAATCTCTTTCGAAGTGTCAGGGTTTTGGACGAAAACTCCTCTGTTACAAAGGATTTCAATTTTTTAAACATATTTGAACTCAAGACTTTTTCTGCATTCAATATGCACCATTCAAAGCCACATCATCACTTTTCAACCCTTTTCTGACTTCATTTGCTATTTTTCATGCATTTCATGATTTATTTTGAGCTAAGATGACCCTGAGATTGAAAAGCACTACAAATGAACTCTGAAATGGTTGAAAATTTGCATGGTATCATAATTTCACCGACGTAGCATGTGCTAAAAAGTTGAGAGGGTTACGGCAAAAACTGGATGCACTTCGTGTACGAACTGGACAATCTTTTTCTAAGTGTCAGGGTTTTGGACGAAAACTCCTCTGTTACAAAAGGATTTCAATTTTTTAAACATATTTGAACTCAAGACTTTTTCTGCATTCAATATGCACCATTCAATGCCACATCATCACTTCAAACCTTTTCTGGCTTCATTTGCTATTTTTCATGCATTTCATGATTTATTTTGAGCTAAGATGACCCTGAGATTGAAAAGCACTGCAAATGAACTCTGAAATGGTTGAAAATTGGCATGGTATCATAATTTCACCCACGTAGCATGTGCTAAAAAGTTGAGAGGTTTACGGCAAAAACTGGATGCACTTCGTGTACGAACTGGACAATCTCTTTCGAAGTGTCAGTGTTTTGGACGAAAACTCTTCTGTTACAAAAGGATTTCAATTTTTTAAACATATTTGAACTCAAGACTTTTTCTGCATTCAATATGCACCATTCAAAGCCGCATTATCACTTTTCAAACCTTTTCTGACTTCATTTGCTATTTTTCATGCATTTCTTGATTTATTTTGAGCTAAGATGACCCTGAGATTGAAAAGCACTGCAAATGAACTCTGAAATGGTTGAAAATTGGCATGGTATCATAATTTCGCCCACGTAGCATGTGCTAAAAAGTTGAGAGGGTTACGGCAAAAACAGGATGCACTTCGTGTACGAACTGGACAATCTTTTTCTAAGTGTCAGGGTTTTGGACGAAAACTCCTCTGTTACAAAAGGATTTCAATTTTTTAAACATATTTGAACTCAAGACTTTTTCTGCATTCAATATGCACCATTCAATGCCACATCATCACTTCAAACCTTTTCTGGCTTCATTTGCTATTTTTCATGCATTTCATGATTTATTTTGAGCTAAGATGACCCTGAGATTGAAAAGCACTGCAAATGAACTCTGAAATGGTTGAAAATTGGCATGGATCATAATTTCACCCACGTAGCATGTGCTAAAAAGTTGAGAGGTTTACGGCAAAAACTGGATGCACTTCGTGTACGAACTGGACAATCTCTTTCGAAGTGTCAGTGTTTTGGACGAAAACTCTTCTGTTACAAAAGGATTTCAATTTTTTAAACATATTTGAACTCAAGACTTTTTCTGCATTCAATATACACCATTCAAAGCCGCATTATCACTTTTCAAACCTTTTCTGACTTCATTTGCTATTTTTCATGAATTTCATGATTTATTGTGACCTAAGATGACTCTGAGATTGAAAAGCACTGCAAATGAACTCTGAAATGGTTGAAAATTGGCATGGTATCATAATTTCACCGACGTAGCATGTGCTAAAAAGTTGAGAGGGTTACGGCAAAAACTGGATGCACTTCGTGTACGAACTGGACAATCTTTTTCTAAGTGTCAGGGTTTTGGACGAAAACTCCTCTGTTACAAAAGGATTTCAATTTTTTAAACATATTTGAACTCAAGACTTTTTCTGCATTCAATATGCACCATTCAAAGCCACATCATCACTTTTCAACCCTTTTCTGACTTGATTTGCTATTTTTCATGCATTTCATGATTTATTTTGAGCTAAGATGACCCTGAGATTGAAAAGCACTGCAAATGAACTCTGAAATGGTGAAAATTGGCATGGTATCATAATTTCACCCACGTAGCATGTGCTAAAAAGTTGAGAGGGTTACGGCAAAAATTGGATGCACTTCGTGTACGAACTGGACAATCTTTTTCTAAGTGTCAGGGTTTTGGACGAAAACTCCTCTGTTACAAAAGGATTTCAATTTTTTAAACATATTTGAACTCAAGACTTTTTCTGCATTCAATATGCACCATTCAATGCCACATCATCACTTCAAACCTTTTCTGGCTTCATTTGCTATTTTTCATGCATTTCATGATTTATTTTGAGCTAAGATGACCCTGAGATTGAAAAGCACTGCAAATGAACTCTGAAATGGTTGAAAATTGGCATGGATCATAATTTCACCCACGTAGCATGTGCTAAAAAGTTGAGAGGTTTACGGCAAAAACTGGATGCACTTCGTGTACGAACTGGACAATCTCTTTCGAAGTGTCAGTGTTTTGGACGAAAACTCTTCTGTTACAAAAGGATTTCAATTTTTTAAACATATTTGAACTCAAGACTTTTTCTGCATTCAATATGCACCATTCAAAGCCGCATTATCACTTTTCAAACCTTTTCTGACTTCATTTGCTATTTTTCATGCATTTCTTGATTTATTTTGAGCTAAGCTGACCCTGAGATTGAAAAGCACTGCAAATGAACTCTGAAATGGTTGAAAATTGGCATGGTATCATAATTTCGCCCACGTAGCATGTGCTAAAAAGTTGAGAGGGTTACGGCAAAAACTGGATGCACTTCGTGTACGAACTGGACAATCTCTTTCGAAGTGTCAGGGTTTTGGACGAAAACTCTTCTGTTACAAAAGGATTTCAATTTTTTAAACATATTTGAACTCAAGACTTTTTCTGCATTCAATATGCACCATTCAAAGCCACATCATCACTTTTCAACCCTTTTCTGACTTGATTTGCTATTTTTCATGCATTTCATGATTTATTTTGAGCTAAGATGACCCTGAGATTGAAAAGCACTGCAAATGAACTCTGAAATGGTGAAAATTGGCATGGTACCATAATTTCACCCACGTAGCATGTGCTAAAAAGTTGAGAGGGTTACGGCAAAAATTGGATGCACTTCGTGTACGAACTGGACAATCTCTTTCGAAGTGTCAGGGTTTTGGACGAAAACTCTTCTGTTACAAAAGGATTTCAATTTTTTAAACATATTTGAACTCAAGACTTTTTCTGCATTCAATATGCACCTTTCAAAGCCACATTATCACTTTTGAAACCTTTTCTAACTTCATTTGCTATTTTTCATGAATTTAATGATTTATTTTGACCTAAGATGACTCTGAGATTGAAAAGCACTGCAAATGAACTCTGAAATGGTTGAAAATTGGCATGGTATCATAATTTCACCCACGTAGCATGTGCTAAAAAGTTGAGAGGGTTACGGCAAAAACTGGATGCACTTCGTGTACGAACTGGACAATCTCTTTCGAAGTGTCAGGGTTTTGGACGAAAACTCTTCTGTTACAAAAGGATTTCAATTTTTAAACATATTTGAACTCAAGACTTTTTCTGCATTCAATATGCACCATTCAAAGCCACATCATCACTTTTCAAACCTTTTCTGACTTCATTTGCTATTTTTCATGCATTTCATGATTTATTTTGAGCTAAGATGACCCTGAGATTGAAAAGCACTGCAAATGAACTCTGAAATGGTTGAAAATTGGCATGGTATCATAATTTCACCCACGTAGCATGTGCTAAAAAGTTGAGAGGGTTACGGCAAAAACTGGATGCACTTCGTGTACGAACTGGACAATCTCTTTCGAAGTGTCAGGGTTTTGGACGAAAACTCTTCTGTTACAAAAGGATTTCAATTTTTAAACATATTTGAACTCAAGACTTTTTCTGCACTCAATATGCACCATTCAAAGCCACATCATCACTTTTCAAACCTTTTCTGACTTCATTTGCTATTTTTCATGCATTTCATGATTTATTTTTAGCTAAGATGACCCTGAGATTGAAAAGCACTGCAAATGAACTCTGAAATGGTTGAAAATTGGCATGGTATCATAATTTCAACCACGTAGCATGTGCTAAAAAGTTGAGAGGGTTACGGCAAAAACTGGATGCACATCGTGTACGAACTGGACAATCTCTTTCGAAGTGTGAGGGTTTTGGACGAAAACTCTTCTGTTACAAAAGGATTTCAATTTTTAAACATATTTGAACTCAAGACTTTTTCTGCACTCAATATGCACCATTCAAAGCCACATCATCACTTTTCAAACCTTTTCTGACTTCATTTGCTATTTTTCATGCATTTCATGATTTATTTTTAGCTAAGATGACCCTGAGATTGAAAAGCACTGCAAATGAACTCTGAAATGGTTGAAAATTGGCATGGTATCATAGTTTCACCCACGTAGCATGTGCTAAAAAGTTGAGTGGGTTACGGCAAAAACTGGATGCACTTCGTGTACGAACTGGACAATCTCTTTCGAAGTGTCAGGGTCTTGGACGAAAACTCTTCTGTTACAAAAGGATTTCAATTTTTTAAACATATTTGAACTCAAGACATTTTCTGCATTCAATATGCACCATTCAAAGCCACATCATCACTTTTCAACCCTTTTCTGACTTTATTTGCTATTTTTCATGCATTTCATGATTTATTTTGACCTAAGATGACTCTGAGAATGAAAAGCACTGTAAATGAACTCTGAAATGGTTGATAATTGGCACGGTATCATAATTTCACCCATGTAGCATGTGCTCAAAAGTTGAGAGGGTTACGGCAAAAACTGGATGCACTTCGTGTACGAACTGGACAATCTCTTTCAAAGTGTCAGGGTTTTGGACGAAAACTCTTCTGTTACAAAAGGATTTCAATTTTTTCAACATATTTGAACTCAAGACTTTTTCTGCATTCAATATGCACCTTTCAAAGCCACATTATCACTTTTGAAACCTTTTCTAACTTCATTTGCTATTTTTCATGAATTTAATGATTTATTTTGACCTAAGATGACTCTGAGATTGAAAAGCACTGCAAATGAACTCTGAAATGGTTGAAAATTGGCATGGTATCATAATTTCACCCACGTAGCATGTGCTAAAAAGTTGAGAGGGTTACGGCAAAAACTGGATGCACTTCGTGTACGAACTGGACAATCTCTTTCGAAGTGTCAGGGTTTTGGACGAAAACTCTTCTGTTACAAAAGGATTTCAATTTTTAAACATATTTGAACTCAAGACTTTTTCTGCATTCAATATGCACCATTCAAAGCCACATCATCACTTTTCAAACCTTTTCTGACTTCATTTGCTATTTTTCATCCATTTCATGATTTATTTTGAGCTAAGATGACCCTGAGATTGAAAAGCACTGCAAATGAACTCTGAAATGGTTGAAAATTGGCATGGTATCATAATTTCACCCACGTAGCATGTGCTAAAAAGTTGAGAGGGTTACGGCAAAAACTGGATGCACTTCGTGTACGAACTGGACAATCTCTTTCGAAGTGTCAGGGTTTTGGACGAAAACTCTTCTGTTACAAAAGGATTTCAATTTTTAAACATATTTGAACTCAAGACTTTTTCTGCACTCAATATGCACCATTCAAAGCCACATCATCACTTTTCAAACCTTTTCTGACTTCATTTGCTATTTTTCATGCATTTCATGATTTATTTTTAGCTAAGATGACCCTGAGATTGAAAAGCACTGCAAATGAACTCTGAAATGGTTAAAAATTGGCATGGTATCATAATTTCACCCACGTAGCATGTGCTAAAAAGTTGAGAGGGTTACGGCAAAAACTGGATGCACTTCGTGTACGATCTGGACAATCTCTTTCGAAGTGTCAGGGTTTTGGACGAAAACTCTTCTGTTACAAAAGGATTTCAATTTTTTAAACATATTTGAACTCAAGGCATTTTCTGCATTCAATATGCACCATTCAAAGCCACATCGTCACTTTAAAACCCTTTTCTGACTTCATTTGCTATTTTTCATGCATTTCATGATTTATTTTAAGCTAAGATGACCCTGAGATTGAAAAGCACTGCAAATGAACTCTGAAATGGTTGAAAATTGGCATGGTATCATAATTTCACCCACGTAGCATGTGCTAAAAAGTTGAGTGGGTTACGGCAAAAACTGGATGCACTTCGTGTACGAACTGGACAATCTCTTTCGAAGTGTCAGGGTTTTGGACGAAAACTCTTCTGTTACAAAAGGATTTCAATTTTTTCAACTTATTTGAACTCAAGACTTTTTCGGCGTTCAATATGCACCATTCAAAGCCACATCATCACTTTTCATACCTTTTCTGACTTCATTTGCTATTTTTCATGCATTTCATGATTTATTTTGACCTAAGATGACCCTGAGATTGAAAAGCACTGCAAATGAACTCTGAAATGCTTGAAAATTGGCATGGAATCATAATTTCACCCACGTAGCATGTGCTAAAAAGTTGAGAGGGTTACGGCAAAAACTGGATGCACTTCGTGTACGAACTGGACAATCTCTTTCGAAGTGTCAGGGTTTTGGACGAAAACTCTTCTGTTACAAAAGGATTTCAATTTTTTAAACATATTTGAGCTCAAGACTTTTTCTCCATTCAATATGCACCATTCAAAGCCACATCATCACTTCAAACCTTTTCTGGCTTCATTTGCTATTTTTCATGAATTTCATGATTTATTTTGACCTAAGATGACTCTGAGAATGAAAAGCACTGTAAATGAACTCTGAAATGGTTGATAATTGGCATGGTATCATAATTTCACCCACGTAGCATGTGCTAAAAAGTTGAGAGGGTTACGGCAAAAGCTGGATGCACTTCGTGTACGAACTGGACAATCTCATTCGAAGTGGGAGTGTTTTGGACGAAAACTCTTCTGTTACAAAAGGATTTCAATTTTTTAATCATATTTGAACTCAAGACTTTTTCTGCATTCAATATGCACCGTTCAAAGCCACATCATCACTTTTGAAACCTTTTCTGACTTCATTTGCTATTTTTCATGCATTTCATGATTTATTTTGACCTAAGATGACCCTGAGATTGAAAAGCACTGCAAATGAACTCTGAAATGGATGAAAATTGGCATGGTATCATAATTTCACCCACGTAGCATGTGCTAAAAAGTTGAGAGGGTTACGGCAAAAACTGGATGCACTTCGTGTACGAACTAGACAATCTCTTTCGAAGTGTCAGGGTTTTGGACGAAAACTCTTCTGTTACAAAAGGATTTCAATTTTTTAAACATATTTGAACTCAAGACTTTTTCTGCATTCAATATGCACCATTCAAAGCCACATCATCACTTTTCAAATCTTTTCTGACTTTATTTGCTATTTTTCATGCATTTCATGATTTATTTTGAGCTAAGATGACCCTGAGATTGAAAAGCACTGCAAATGAACTCTGAAATGGTTGAAAATTGGCATGGTATCATAATTTCACCCACGTAGCATGTGCTAAAAAGTTGAGTGGGTTACGGCAAAAACTGGATGCACTTCGTGTACGATCTGGACAATCTCTTTCGAAGTGTCAGGGTTTTGGACGAAAACTCTTCTGTTACAAAAGGATTTCAATTTTTTAAACATATTTGAACTCAAGGCATTTTCTGCATTCAATATGCACCATTCAAAGCCACATCGTCACTTTAAAACCCTTTTCTGACTTCATTTGCTATTTTTCATGCATTTCATGATTTATTTTAAGCTAAGATGACCCTGAGATTGAAAAGCACTGCAAATGAACTCTGAAATGGTTGAAAATTGGCATGGTATCATAATTTCACCCACGTAGCATGTGCTAAAAAGTTGAGTGGGTTACGGCAAAAACTGGATGCACTTCGTGTACGAACTGGACAATCTCTTTCGAAGTGTCAGGGTTTTGGACGAAAACTCTTCTGTTACAAAAGGATTTCAATTTTTTCAACTTATTTGAACTCAAGACTTTTTCGGCGTTCAATATGCACCATTCAAAGCCACATCATCACTTTTCATACCTTTTCTGACTTCATTTGCTATTTTTCATGCATTTCATGATTTATTTTGACCTAAGATGACCCTGAGATTGAAAAGCACTGCAAATGAACTCTGAAATGCTTGAAAATTGGCATGGAATCATAATTTCACCCACGTAGCATGTGCTAAAAAGTTGAGAGGGTTACGGCAAAAACTGGATGCACTTCGTGTACGAACTGGACAATCTCTTTCGAAGTGTCAGGGTTTTGGACGAAAACTCTTCTGTTACAAAAGGATTTCAATTTTTTAAACATATTTGAGCTCAAGACTTTTTCTCCATTCAATATGCACCATTCAAAGCCACATCATCACTTCAAACCTTTTCTGGCTTCATTTGCTATTTTTCATGAATTTCATGATTTATTTTGACCTAAGATGACTCTGAGAATGAAAAGCACTGTAAATGAACTCTGAAATGGTTGATAATTGGCATGGTATCATAATTTCACCCACGTAGCATGTGCTAAAAAGTTGAGAGGGTTACGGCAAAAGCTGGATGCACTTCGTGTACGAACTGGACAATCTCATTCGAAGTGGGAGTGTTTTGGACGAAAACTCTTCTGTTACAAAAGGATTTCAATTTTTTAATCATATTTGAACTCAAGACTTTTTCTGCATTCAATATGCACCGTTCAAAGCCACATCATCACTTTTGAAACCTTTTCTGACTTCATTTGCTATTTTTCATGCATTTCATGATTTATTTTGACCTAAGATGACCCAGAGATTGAAAAGCACTGCAAATGAACTCTGAAATGGATGAAAATTGGCATGGTATCATAATTTCACCCACGTAGCATGTGCTAAAAAGTTGAGAGGGTTACGGCAAAAACTGGATGCACTTCGTGTACGAACTAGACAATCTCTTTCGAAGTGTCAGGGTTTTGGACGAAAACTCTTCTGTTACAAAAGGATTTCAATTTTTTAAACATATTTGAACTCAAGACTTTTTCTGCATTCAATATGCACCATTCAAAGCCACATCATCACTTTTCAAATCTTTTCTGACTTTATTTGCTATTTTTCATGCATTTCATGATTTATTTTGAGCTAAGATGACCCTGAGATTGAAAAGCACTGCAAATGAACTCTGAAATGGTTGAAAATTGGCATGGTATCATAATTTCACCCACGTAGCATGTGCTAAAAAGTTGAGTGGGTTACGGCAAAAACTGGATGCACTTCGTGTACGAACTGGACAATCTCTTTCGAAGTGTCAGGGTTTTGGACGAAAACTCTTCTGTTACAAAAGGATTTCAATTTTTTAAACATATTTGAACTCAAGACTTTTTCTGCACTCAATATGCACCATTCAAATCCACATCATCACTTTGCAACCGTTTTCTGACTTCATTTGCTATTTTTCATGCATTTCATGATTTATTTTGAGCTAAGATGACCCTGAGATTGAAAAGCACTGCAAATGAACTCTGAAATGGTTGAAAATTGGTATGGTATCATAATTTCACCCACGGAGCATGTGCTAAAAAGTTGAGTGGGTTACGGCAAAAACTGGATGCACTTCGTGTACGAACTGGACAATCTCTTTCGAAGTGTCAGGGTTTTGGACGAAAACTCTTCTGTTACAAAAGGATTTCAATTTTTTAAACATATTTGAACTCAAGCCTTTTTCTGCGTTCTATATGAACCATTGAAAGCCACATCATCACTTTTCATACCTTTTCTGACTTCATTTGCTATTTTTCATGCATTTCATGATTTATTTTGAGCTAACATGACCCTGAGATTGAAAAGCACTGCAAATGAACTCTGAAATGCTTGAAAATTGGCATGGAATCATAATTTCACCCACGTAGCATGTGCTAAAAAGTTGAGAGGGTTACGGCAAAAACTGGATGCACTTCGTGTACGAACTGGACAATCTCTTTCGAAGTGTCAGGGTTTTGGACGAAAACTCTTCTGTTACAAAAGGATTTCAATTTTTTAAACATATTTGAACTCAAGACTTTTTCTGCGTTCTATATGCACCATTGAAAGCCACATCATCACTTTGCAACCCTTTTCTGACTTCATTTGCTATTTTTCATGCATTTCATGATTTATTTTGAGCTAAGATGACCCTGAGATTGAAAAGCACTGCAAATGAACTCTGAAATGGTTGAAAATTGTCATGGTATCATAATTTCACCCACGGAGCATGTGCTAAAAAGTTGAGTGGGTTACGGCAAAAACTGGATGCACTTCGTGTACGAACTGGACAATCTCTTTCGAAGTGTCAGGGTTTTGGACGAAAACTCTTCTGTTACAAAAGGATTTCAATTTTTTAAACATATTTGAACTCAAGACTTTTTTTGCGTTCTATATGCACCATTCAAAGCCACATCATCACTTTTCATACCTTTTCTGACTTCATTTGTTATTTTTCATGCATTTCATGATTTATTTTGACCTAAGATGACCCTGAGATTGAAAAGCACCGCAAATGAACTCTGAAATGCTTGAAAATTTGCATGGAATCATAATTTCACCCACGTAGCATGTGCTAAAAAGTTGAGAGGGTTACGGCAAAAACTGGATGCACTTCGTGTACGAACTGGACAATCTCTTTCGAAGTGTCAGTGTTTTGGACGAAAACTCTTCTGTTACAAAAGGGTTTCAATTTTTTAAACATATTTGAACTCAAGACTTTTTCTGCATTCAATATGCACCATTCAAAGCCACATCATCACTTTTCAAACCTTTTCTGACTTCATTTGCTATTTTTCATGCATTTCATGATTTATTTTGAGCTAAGATGACCAAGAGATTGAAAAGCACTGCAAATGAACTCTGAAATTGTTGAAAATTGGCATGGTATCATAATTTCACCCACGTAGCATGTGCTAAAAAGTTGAGAGGGTTACGGCAAAAACTGGATGCACTTCGTGTACGAACTGGACAATCTCTTTCGAAGTGTCAGGGTTTTGGACGAAAACTCTTCTGTTATAAAAGGATTTCAATTTTTTAAACATATTTGAACTCAACACTTTTTTTGCACTCAATATGCACCATTCAAAGCCACATCATCACTTTGCAACCCTTTTGTGACTTCATTTGCTATTTTTCATGCATTTCATGATTTATTTTGAGCTAGGATGACCCTGAGATTGAAAAGCACTGCAAATGAACTCTGAAATGGATGAAAATTGGCATGGTATCATAATTTCACCCACGTAGCATGTGCTAAAAAGTTGAGAGGGTTACGGCAAAAACTGGATGCACTTCATGTACGAACTGGACAATCTCTTTCGAAGTGTCAGTGTTTTGGACGAAAACTCTTCTGTTACAAAAGGATTTCAATTTTTTAAACATATTTGAACTCAAGACTTTTTCTGCATTCAATATGCACCATTCAAAGCCACATCATCACTTTTCAAACCTTTTCTGACTTCATTTGCTATTTTTCATGCATTTCATGATTTATTTTGAGCTAAGATGACCCTGAGATTGAAAAGCACTGCAAATGAACTCTGAAATGGTTGAAAATTGGCATGGTATCATAATTTCACCCACGGAGCATGTGCTAAAAAGTTGAGTGGGTTACGGCAAAAACTGGATGCACTTCGTGTACGAACTGGACAATCTCTTTCGAAGTGTCAGGGTTTTGGACGAAAACTCTTCTGTTACAAAAGGATTTCAATTTTTTAAACATATTTGAACTCAAGACTTTTTCTGCGTTCTATATGCACCATTCAAAGCCACATCATCACTTTTCATACCTTTTCTGACTTCATTTGCTATTTTTCATGCATTTCATGATTTATTTTGACCTAAGATGACCCTGAGATTGAAAAGCACTGCAAATGAACTCTGAAATGCTGGAAAATTGGCATGGAATCATAATTTCACCCACGTAGCATGTGCTAAAAAGTTGAGAGGGTTACGGCAAAAACTGGATGCACTTCGTGTACGAACTGGACAATCTCTTTCGAAGTGTCAGTGTTTTGGACGAAAACTCTTCTGTTACAAAAGGGTTTCAATTTTTTAAACATATTTGAACTCAAGACTTTTTCTGCATTCAATATGCACCATTCAAAGCCACATCATCACTTTTCAAACCTTTTCTGACTTCATTTGCTATTTTTCATGCATTTCATGATTTATTTTGAGCTAAGATGACCCAGAGATTGAAAAGCACTGCAAATGAACTCTGAAATGGTTGAAAATTGGCATGGTATCATAATTTCACCCACGTAGCATGTGCTAAAAAGTTGAGAGGGTTACGGCAAAAACTGGATGCACTTCGTGTATGAACTGGACAATCTCTTTCGAAGTGTCAGGGTTTTGGACGAAAACTCTTCTGTTATAAAAGGATTTCAATTTTTTAAACATATTTGAACTCAAGACTTTTTCTGCACTCAATATGCACCATTCAAAGCCACATCATCACTTTGCAACCCTTTTCTGACTTCATTTGCTATTTTTCATGCATTTCATGATTTATTTTGAGCTAGGATGACCCTGAGATTGAAAAGCACTGCAAATGAACTCTGAAATGGATGAAAATTGGCATGGTATCATAATTTCACCCACGTAGCATGTGCTAAAAAGTTGAGAGGGTTACGGCAAAAACTGGATGCACTTCGTGTACGAACTGGACAATCTCTTTCGAAGTGTCAGTGTTTTGGACGAAAACTCTTCTGTTACAAAAGGATTTCAATTTTTTAAACATATTTGAACTCAAGACTTTTTCTGCATTCAATATGCACCATTCAAAGCCACATCATCACTTTTCAAACCTTTTCTGACTTCATTTCCTATTTTTCATGCATTTCATGATTTATTTTGAGCTAAGATGACCCTGAGATTGAAAAGCACTGCAAATGAACTCTGAAATGGTTTAAAATTGGCATGGTATCATAATTTCACCCACGTAGCATGTGCTAAAAAGTTGAGAGGGTTACGGCAAAAACTGGATGCACTTCGTATACGAACTGGACAATCTCTTTCGAAGTGTCAGGGTTTTGGACGAAAACTCTTCTGTTACAAAAGGATTTCAATTTTTTAAACATATTTGAACTCAAGACTTTTTCTGCACTCAATATGCACCATTCAAAGCCACATCATCACTTTTCAAACCTTTTCTGACTTCATTTGCTATTTTTCATGCATTTAATGATTTATTTTGAGCTAAGATGACCCTGAGATTGAAAAGCACTGCAAATGAACTCTGAAATGGTTGAAAATTGGCATGGTACCATAATTTCACCCACGTAGCATGTGCTAAAAAGTTGAGAGGGTTACGGCAAAAACCGGATGCACTTCGTGTACGAACTGGACAATCTCTTTCGAAGTGTCAGGGTTTTGGACGAAAACTCTTCTGTTACAAAAGGATTTCAATTTTTTAAACATATTTGAACTCAAGACTTTTTCTGCGTTCTATATGCACCATTCAAAGCCACATCATCACTTTTCATACCTTTTCTGACTTCATTTGCTATTTTTCATGCATTTCATGATTTATTTTGACCTAAGATGACCCTGAGATTGAAAAGCACTGCAAATGAACTCTGAAATGCTTGAAAATTGGCATGGAATCATAATTTCACCCACGTAGCATGTGCTAAAAAGTTGAGAGGGTTACGGCAAAAACTGGATACACTTCATGTACGAACAGGACAATCTCTTTCGAAGTGTCACGGTTTTGGACGAAAACTCTTCTGTTACAAAAGGATTTCAATTTTTTAAACATATTTGAACTCAAGACTTTTTCTGCATTCAATATGCACCATTCAAAGCCACATCATCACTTCAAACCTTTTCTGGCTTCATTTGCTATTTTTCATGAATTTCATGATTTATTTTGACCTAAGATGACTCTGAGAATGAAAAGCACTGTAAATGAACTCTGAAATGGTTGATAATTGGCATGGTATCATAATTTCACCCATGTAGCATGTGCTAAAAAGTTGAGAGGGTTACGGCAAAAACTGGATGCACTTCGTGTACGAACTGGACAATCTCTTTCGAAGTGTCAGGGTTTTGGACGAAAACTCTTCTGTTACAAAAGGATTTCAATTTTTTAAACATATTTGAACTCAAGACTTTTTCTGCACTCAATATGCACCATTCAAAGCCACATCATCACTTTTCAAACCTTTTCTGACTTCATTTGCTATTTTTCATGCATTTAATGATTTATTTTGAGCTAAGATGACCCTGAGATTGAAAAGCACTGCAAATGAACTCTGAAGTGGTTGAAAATTGGTATGGTATCATAATTTCACCCACGTAGCATGTGCTAAAAAGTTGAGAGGATTACGGCAAAAACTGGATGCACTTCGTGTATGAACTGGACAATCTCTTTCGAAGTGTCAGGGTTTTGGACGAAAACTCTTCTGTTATAAAAGGATTTCAATTTTTTAAACATATTTGAACTCAAGACTTTTTCTGCACTCAATATGCACCATTCAAAGCCACATCATCACTTTGCAACCCTTTTCTGACTTCATTTGCTATTTTTCATGCATTTCATGATTTATTTTGAGCTAGGATGACCCTGAGAATGAAAAGCACTGCAAATGAACTCTGAAATGGATGAAAATTGGCATGGTATCATAATTTCACCCACGTAGCATGTGCTAAAAAGTTGAGAGGGTTACGGCAAAAACTGGATGCACTTCGTGTACGAACTGGACAATCTCTTTCGAAGTGTCAGTGTTTTGGACGAAAACTCTTCTGTTACAAAAGGATTTCAATTTTTTAAACATATTTGAACTCAAGACTTTTTCTGCATTCAATATGCACCATTCAAAGCCACATCATCACTTTTCAAACCTTTTCTGACTTCATTTGCTATTTTTCATGCATTTAATGATTTATTTTGAGCTAAGATGAGCCTGAGATTGAAAAGCACTGCAAATGAACTCTGAAATGCTTGAAAATTGGCATGGAATCATAATTTCGCCCACGTAGCATGTGCTAAAAAGTTGAGAGGGTTACGGCAAAAACTGGATGCACTTCGTATACGAACTGGACAATCTCTTTCGAAGTGTCACGGTTTTGGACGAAAACTCTTCTGTTACAAAAGGATTTCAATTTTTTAAACATATTTGAACTCAAGACTTTTTCTGCATTCAATATGCACCATTCAAAGCCACATCATCACTTCAAACCTTTTCTGGCTTCATTTGCTATTTTTCATGAATTTCATGATTTATTTTGACCTAAGATGACTCTGAGAATGAAAAGCACTGTAAATGAACTCTGAAATGGTTGATAATTGGCACGGTATCATAATTTCACCCATGTAGCATGTGCTAAAAAGTTGAGAGGGTTACGGCAAAAACTGGATGCACTTCGTGTACGAACTGGACAATCTCTTTCGAAGTGTCAGGGTTTTGGACAAAACTCTTCTGTTACAAATGAATTTCAATTTTTTAAACATATTTGAACTCAAGACTTTTTCTGCATTCAATATGCACCATTCAAAGCCACATCATCACTTTTCAACCCTTTTCTGACTTCATTTGCTAATTTTCATGCATTTCATGATTTATTTTGAGCTAAGATGACCCTGAAATTGAAAAGCACTGCAAATGAACTCTGAAATGGTTGAAAATTGGTATGGTATCATAATTTCACCCACGTAGCATGTGCTAAAAAGTTGAGAGGGTTACGGAAAAAACTGGATGCACTTCATATACGAATTGGACAATCTCCTTCGAAGTGTCAGTGTTTTGGACGAAAACTCTTCTGTTACAAAAGGATTTCAATTTTTTAAACATATTTGAACTCAATACTTTTTCTGCATTCAATATGCACCATTCAAAGCCACATCGTCACTTTTCAAACCTTTTCTGACTTCATTTGCTATTTTTCATGCATTTCATGATTTATTTTCAGCTAAGATGACCCTGAGATTGAAAAGCACTGCAAATGAACTCTGAAATGGTTGAAAATTGGCATGGAATCATAATTTCACCCACGTAGCATGTGCTAAAAAGTTGAGAGGGTTACGGCAAAAACTGGATGCACTTCGTGTACGAACTGGACAATCTCTTTCGAAGTGTCTGGGTTTTGGACGAAAACTCTTCTGTTACAAAAGGATTTCAATTTTTTAAACATATTTGAACTCAAGACTTTTTTTGCATTCAATATGCACCATTCAAAGCCACATCATCACTTCAAACCTTTTCTGGCTTCATTTGCTATTTTTCATGCATTTCATGATTTATTTTGAGCTAAGATGACCCTGAGATTGAAAAGCACTGCAAATGAACTCTGAAATGGTTGAAAATTGGCATGGTATCATAATTTCACCCACGTACCATGTGCTAAAAAGTTGAAAGGGTTACGGCAAAAACTGGATGCACTTCGTGTACGAACTGGACAATCTCTTTTGAAGTGCCAGTGTTTTGAACGAAAACTCTTCTGTTACAAAAGGATTTCAATTTTTAAAAAATATTTGAACTCAAGACTTTTTCTGTATTCAATATGCACCATTGAAAGCCACATCATCACTTTCCAAACCTTTTCTGACTTCATTTGCTATTTTTCATGCATTTCATGATTTATTTTGACCTAAGATGACCCTGAGATTGAAAAGCACTGCAAATGAACTCTGAAATGCTTGAAAATTGGCATGGAATCATAATTTCACCCACGTAGCATGTGCTAAAAAGTTGAGAGGGTTACGGCAAAAACTGGATACACTTCATGTACGAACAGGACAATCTCTTTCGAAGTGTCACGGTTTTGGACGAAAACTCTTCTGTTACAAAAGGATTTCAATTTTTTAAACATATTTGAACTCAAGACTTTTTCTGCATTCAATATGCACCATTCAAAGCCACATCATCACTTCAAACCTTTTCTGGCTTCATTTGCTATTTTTCATGAATTTCATGATTTATTTTGACCTAAGATGACTCTGAGAATGAAAAGCACTGTAAATGAACTCTGAAATGGTTGATAATTGGCATGGTATCATAATTTCACCCATGTAGCATGTGCTAAAAAGTTGAGAGGGTTACGGCAAAAACTGGATGCACTTCGTGTACGAACTGGACAATCTCTTTCGAAGTGTCAGGGTTTTGGACGAAAACTCTTCTGTTACAAAAGGATTTCAATTTTTTAAACATATTTGAACTCAAGACTTTTTCTGCACTCAATATGCACCATTCAAAGCCACATCATCACTTTTCAAACCTTTTCTGACTTCATTTGCTATTTTTCATGCATTTAATGATTTATTTTGAGCTAAGATGACCCTGAGATTGAAAAGCACTGCAAATGAACTCTGAAGTGGTTGAAAATTGGTATGGTATCATAATTTCACCCACGTAGCATGTGCTAAAAAGTTGAGAGGATTACGGCAAAAACTGGATGCACTTCGTGTATGAACTGGACAATCTCTTTCGAAGTGTCAGGGTTTTGGACGAAAACTCTTCTGTTATAAAAGGATTTCAATTTTTTAAACATATTTGAACTCAAGACTTTTTCTGCACTCAATATGCACCATTCAAAGCCACATCATCACTTTGCAACCCTTTTCTGACTTCATTTGCTATTTTTCATGCATTTCATGATTTATTTTGAGCTAGGATGACCCTGAGAATGAAAAGCACTGCAAATGAACTCTGAAATGGATGAAAATTGGCATGGTATCATAATTTCACCCACGTAGCATGTGCTAAAAAGTTGAGAGGGTTACGGCAAAAACTGGATGCACTTCGTGTACGAACTGGACAATCTCTTTCGAAGTGTCAGTGTTTTGGACGAAAACTCTTCTGTTACAAAAGGATTTCAATTTTTTAAACATATTTGAACTCAAGACTTTTTCTGCATTCAATATGCACCATTCAAAGCCACATCATCACTTTTCAAACCTTTTCTGACTTCATTTGCTATTTTTCATGCATTTAATGATTTATTTTGAGCTAAGATGAGCCTGAGATTGAAAAGCACTGCAAATGAACTCTGAAATGCTTGAAAATTGGCATGGAATCATAATTTCGCCCACGTAGCATGTGCTAAAAAGTTGAGAGGGTTACGGCAAAAACTGGATGCACTTCGTATACGAACTGGACAATCTCTTTCGAAGTGTCACGGTTTTGGACGAAAACTCTTCTGTTACAAAAGGATTTCAATTTTTTAAACATATTTGAACTCAAGACTTTTTCTGCATTCAATATGCACCATTCAAAGCCACATCATCACTTCAAACCTTTTCTGGCTTCATTTGCTATTTTTCATGAATTTCATGATTTATTTTGACCTAAGATGACTCTGAGAATGAAAAGCACTGTAAATGAACTCTGAAATGGTTGATAATTGGCACGGTATCATAATTTCACCCATGTAGCATGTGCTAAAAAGTTGAGAGGGTTACGGCAAAAACTGGATGCACTTCGTGTACGAACTGGACAATCTCTTTCGAAGTGTCAGGGTTTTGGACAAAACTCTTCTGTTACAAATGAATTTCAATTTTTTAAACATATTTGAACTCAAGACTTTTTCTGCATTCAATATGCACCATTCAAAGCCACATCATCACTTTTCAACCCTTTTCTGACTTCATTTGCTAATTTTCATGCATTTCATGATTTATTTTGAGCTAAGATGACCCTGAAATTGAAAAGCACTGCAAATGAACTCTGAAATGGTTGAAAATTGGTATGGTATCATAATTTCACCCACGTAGCATGTGCTAAAAAGTTGAGAGGGTTACGGAAAAAACTGGATGCACTTCATATACGAATTGGACAATCTCCTTCGAAGTGTCAGTGTTTTGGACGAAAACTCTTCTGTTACAAAAGGATTTCAATTTTTTAAACATATTTGAACTCAATACTTTTTCTGCATTCAATATGCACCATTCAAAGCCACATCGTCACTTTTCAAACCTTTTCTGACTTCATTTGCTATTTTTCATGCATTTCATGATTTATTTTCAGCTAAGATGACCCTGAGATTGAAAAGCACTGCAAATGAACTCTGAAATGGTTGAAAATTGGCATGGAATCATAATTTCACCCACGTAGCATGTGCTAAAAAGTTGAGAGGGTTACGGCAAAAACTGGATGCACTTCGTGTACGAACTGGACAATCTCTTTCGAAGTGTCTGGGTTTTGGACGAAAACTCTTCTGTTACAAAAGGATTTCAATTTTTTAAACATATTTGAACTCAAGACTTTTTTTGCATTCAATATGCACCATTCAAAGCCACATCATCACTTCAAACCTTTTCTGGCTTCATTTGCTATTTTTCATGCATTTCATGATTTATTTTGAGCTAAGATGACCCTGAGATTGAAAAGCACTGCAAATGAACTCTGAAATGGTTGAAAATTGGCATGGTATCATAATTTCACCCACGTACCATGTGCTAAAAAGTTGAAAGGGTTACGGCAAAAACTGGATGCACTTCGTGTACGAACTGGACAATCTCTTTTGAAGTGCCAGTGTTTTGAACGAAAACTCTTCTGTTACAAAAGGATTTCAATTTTTAAAAAATATTTGAACTCAAGACTTTTTCTGTATTCAATATGCACCATTGAAAGCCACATCATCACTTTCCAAACCTTTTCTGACTTCATTTGCTATTTTTCATGCATTTCATGATTTATTTTGAGCTAAGATGACCCTGAGATTGAAAAGCACTGTAAATGAACTCTGAAATGGTTGAAAATTGGCATGGTATCATAATTTCACCCACGTAGCATGTGCTAAAAAGTTGAGAGGGTTACGGCAAAAACTGGATGCACTTCGTGTACGAACAGGACAATCTCTTTCGAAGTGTCAGTGTTTTGGACAAAAACTCTTCTGTTACAAAAGGATTTCAATTTTTTAAACATATTTGAACTCAAGACATTTTCAGCATTCAATATGCACCATTCAAAGCCACATCATCACTTTTCAACCCTTTTCTGACTTCATTTGCTATTTTTCATGCATTTCATGATTTATTTTAAGCTAAGATGACCCTGAGATTGAAAAGCACTGCAAATGAACTCTGAAATGGTTGAAAATTATCATGGTATCATAATTTCACCCACGTAGCATGTGCTAAAAAGTTGAAAGGGTTACGGCAAAAACTGGATGCACTTCATGTACGAACTGGACAATCTCTTTCGAAGTGTCAGGGTTTTGGACGAAAACTCTTCTGTTACAAAAGGATTTCAATTTTTTAAACATATTTGAACTCAAGACTTTTTCTGAATTCAATATGCACCATTCAAAGCCACATCATCACTTTTCAACCCTTTTCTGGCTTCATTTGCTATTTTTCATGCATTTCATGATCTATTTTGACCTAAGATGACTCTGAGATTGAAAAGCACTGCAAATGAACTCTGAAATGGTTGAAAATTGGCATGGTATTATAATTTCACCCACGTATCATGTGCTAAAAAGTTGAGAGGGTTACGGCAAAAACTGGATGCACTTCGTGTACGAACTGGACAATCTCTTTCGAAGTGTCAGGGTTTTGGACGAAAACTCTTCTGTTACAAAAGGATTTCAATTTTTTAAACTTATTTGAACTCAAGACTTTTTCGGCGTTCAATATGCACCATTCAAAGCCACATCATCACTTGTCATACCTTTTCTGACTTCATTTGCTATTTTTCATGCATTTCATGATTTATTTTGAGCTAAGATGACCCTGAGATTGAAAAGCACTGCAAATGAACTCTGAAATATTTGAAAATTGGCATGGAATCATAATTTCACCCACGTAGCATGTGCTAAAAAGTTGAGAGGGTTACGGCAAAAAATGGATGCACTTCGTGTACGAACTGGACAATCTCTTTCGAAGTGTCAGGGTTTTGGACGAAAACTCTTCTGTTACAAAAGGATTTCAATTTTTTAAACATATTTGAACTCAAGACGTTTTTTGCATTCAATATGCACCATTCAAAGCCACATCATCACTTCAAACCTTTTCTGGCTTCATTTGCTATTTTTCATGCATTTCATGATTTATTTTGAGCTAAGATGACCCTGAGATTGAAAAGCACTGCAAATGAACTCTGAAATGGTTGAAAATTGGCATGGTATCATAATTTCACCCACGTACCATGTGCTAAAAAGTTGAAAGGGTTACGGCAAAAACTGGATGCATTTCGTGTACGAACAGGACAATCTCTTTCGAAGTGCCAGTGTTTTGGACGAAAACTCTTCTGTTACAAAAGGATTTCAATTTTTTAAAAATATTTGAACTCAAGACTTTTTCAGTATTCAATATGCACCATTGAAAGCCACATCATCACTTTCCAAACCTTTTCTGACTTCATTTGCTATTTTTCATGCATTTCATGATTTATTTTGAGCTAAGATGACCCTGAGATTGAAAAGCACTGCAAATGAACTCTGAAATGGTTGAAAATTGGCATGGTATCATAATTTCACCCACGTAGCATGTGCTAAAAAGTTGAGAGGGTTACGGCAAAAACTGGATGCACTTCGTGTACGAACAGGACAATCTCTTTCGAAGTGTCAGTGTTTTGGACAAAAACTCTTCTGTTACAAAAGGATTTCAATTTTTTAAACATATTTGAACTCAAGACATTTTCTGCATTCAATATGCACCATTCAAAGCCACATCATCACTTTTCAACCCTTTTCTGACTTCATTTGCTATTTTTCATGCATTTCATGATTTATTTTAAGCTAAGATGACCCTGAGATTGAAAAGCACTGCAAATGAACTCTGAAATGGTTGAAAATTATCATGGTATCATAATTTCACCCACGTAGCATGTGCTAAAAAGTTGAGTGGGTTACGGCAAAAACTGGATGCACTTCGTGTACGAACTGGACAATCTCTTTCGAAGTGTCAGGGTTTTGGACGAAAACTCTTCTGTTACAAAAGGATTTCAATTTTTTAAACTTATTTGAACTCAAGACTTTTTCGGCGTTCAATATGCACCATTCAAAGCCACATCATCACTTTTCATACCTTTTCAGACTTCATTTGCTATTTTTCATGCATTTCATGATTTATTTTGACCAAAGATGACCCTGAGATTGAAAAGCACTGCAAATGAACTCTGAAATGGTTGAAAATTGGCATGGTATCATAATTTCACCCACGTAGCATGTGCTAAAAAGTTGAGAGGGTTAGGGCAAAAATTGGATGCACTTCGTGTACGAACTGGACAATCTCTTTCGAAGTATCAGGGTTTTGGACGAAAACTCTTCTGTTACAAAAGGATTTCAAATTTTTAAACATATTTGAACTCAAGACTTTTTCTGCATTCAATATGCACCTTTCAAAGCCACATTTTCACTTTTGAAACCTTTTCTGACTTCATTGGCTATTTTTCATGAATTTCATGATTTATTTTGACCTAAGATGACTCTGAGATTGAAAAGCACTGCAAATGAACTCTGAAATGGTTGAAAATTGGCATGGTATTATAATTTCACCCACGTATCATGTGCTAAAAAGTTGAGAGGGTTACGGCAAAAACTGGATGCACTTCGTGTACGAACTGGACAATCTCTTTCGAAGTGTCAGGGTTTTGGACGAAAACTCTTCTGTTACAAAAGGATTTCAATTTTTTAAACATATTTGAACTCAAGACTTTTTCTGCATTCAATATGCACTATTCAAAGCCACATCATCAGTTTTCAACCCTTTTCTGACTTCATTTGCTAGTTTTCATGCATTTCATGATTTATTTTGAGCTAAGATGACCCTGAGATTGAAAAGCACTGCAAATGAACTCTGAAATGGTTGAAAATTGGCATGGTATCATAATTTCACCCACGTAGCATGTGCTAAAAAGTTGAGAGGGTTACGGCAAAAATTGGATGCACTTCGTGTACGAACTGGACAATCTCTTTCGAAGTGTTAGGGTTTTGGACGAAAACTCTTCTGTTACAAAAGGATTTCAATTTTTTAAACATATTTGAACTCAAGACTTTTTCTGCATTCAATATGCACCATTCAAAGCCACATCATCACTTCAAACCTTTTCTGGCTTCATTTGCTATTTTTCATGAATTTCATGATTTATTTTGACCTAAGATGACTCTGAGAATGAAAAGCACTGTAAATGAACTCTGAAATGGTTGATAATTGGCATGGTATCATAATTTCACCCATGTAGCATGTGCTAAAAAGTTGAGAGGGTTACGGCAAAAACTGGATGCACTTCGTGTACGAACTGTACAATCTCTTTCGAAGTGTCAGGGTTTTGGACAAAACTCTTCTGTTACAAATGAATTTCAATTTTTTAAACATATTTGAACTCAAGACTTTTTCTGCATTCAATATGCACCATTCAAAGCCACATCATCACTTTTCAACCCTTTTCTGACTTCATTTGCTAATTTTCATGCATTTCATGATTTATTTTGAGCTAAGATGACCCTGAAATTGAAAAGCACTGCAAATGAACTCTGAAATGGTTGAAAATTGGTATGGTATCATAATTTCACCCACGTAGCATGAGCTAAAAAGTTGAGAGGGTTACGGCAAAAACTGGATGCACTTCGTATACGAATTGGACAATCTCTTTCGAAGTGTCAGTGTTTTGGACGAAAACTCTTCTGTTACAAAAGGATTTCAATTTTTTAAACATATTTGAACTCAATACTTTTTCTGCATTCAATATGCACCATTCAAAGCCACATCGTCACTTTTCAAACCTTTTCTGACTTCATTTGCTATTTTTCATGCATTTCATGATTTATTTTGAGCTAAGATGACCCTGAGATTGAAAAGAACTGCAAATGAACTCTGAAATGGTTGAAAATTGGCATGGAATCATAATTTCACCCACGTAGCATGTGCTAAAAATTTGAGAGGGTTACGGCAAAAACTGGATGCACTTCGTGTACGAACTGGACAATCTCTTTCGAAGTGTCAGGGTTTTGGACGAAAACTCTTCTGTTACAAAAGGATTACAATTTTTTAAACATATTTGAACTCAAGACTTTTTTTGCATTCAATATGCACCATTCAAAGCCACATCATCACTTCAAACCTTTTCTGGCTTCATTTGCTATTTTTCATGCATTTCATGATTTATTTTGAGCTAAGATGACCCTGAGATTGAAAAGCACTGCAACTGAACTCTGAAATGGTTGAAAATTGGCATGGTATCATAATTTCACCCACGTACCATGTGCTAAAAAGTTGAAAGGGTTACGGCAAAAACTGGATGCACTTCGTGTACGAACAGGACAATCTCTTTTGAAGTGCCAGTGTTTTGGACGAAAACTCTTCTGTTACAAAAGGATTTCAATTTTTAAAAAATATTTGAACTCAAGACTTTTTCTGTATTCAATATGCACCATTGAAAGCCACATCATCACTTTCCAAACCTTTTCTGACTTCATTTGCTATTTTTCATGCATTTCATGATTTATTTTGAGCTAAGATGACCCTGAGATTTTAAAGCACTGCAAATGAACTCTGAAATGGTTGAAAATTGGCATGGTATCATAATTTCACCCACGTAGCATGTGCTAAAAAGTTGAGAGGGTTACGGCAAAAACTGGATGCACTTCGTGTACGAACAGGACAATCTCTTTCGAAGTGTCAGGGTTTTGGACAAAAACTCTTCTGTTACAAAAGGATTTCAATTTTTTAAACATATTTGAACTCAAGACATTTTCTGCATTCAATATGCACCATTCAAAGCCACATCATCACTTTTCAACCCTTTTCTGACTTCATTTGCTATTTTTCATGCATTTCATGATTTATTTTAAGCTAAGATGACCCTGAGATTGAAAAGCACTGCAAATGAACTCTGAAATGGTTGAAAAATATCATGGTATCATAATTTCACCCACGTAGCATGTGCTAAAAAGTTGAGTGGGTTACGGCAAAAACTGGATGGACTTCGTGTACGAACTGGACAATCTCTTTCGAAGTGTCAGGGTTTTGGACGAAAACTCTTCTGTTACAAAAGGATTTCAATTTTTTAAACTTATTTGAACTCAAGACTTTTTCGGCGTTCAATATGCACCATTCAAAGCCACATCATCACTTTTCATACCTTTTCTGACTTCATTTGCTATTTTTCATGCATTTCATGATTTATTTTGACCAAAGATGACCCTGAGATTGAAAAGCACTGCAAATGAACTCTGAAATTGTTGAAAATTGGCATGGTATCATAATTTCACCCACGTAGCATGTGCTAAAAAGTTGAGAGGGTTAGGGCAAAAATTGGATGCACTTCGCGTACGAACTGGACAATCTCTTTCGAAGTATCAGGGTTTTGGACGAAAACTCTTCTGTTACAAAAGGATTTCAAATTTTTAAACATATTTGAACTCAAGACTTTTTCTGCATTCAATATGCACCTTTCAAAGCCACATTTTCACTTTTGAAACCTTTTCTGACTTCATTTGCTATTTTTCATGAATTTCATGATTTATTTTGACCTAAGATGACTCTGAGATTGAAAAGCACTGCAAATTAACTCTGAAATGGTTGAAAATTGGCATGGTATTATAATTTCACCCACGTATCATGTGCTAAAAAGTTGAGAGGGTTACGGCAAAAACTGGATGCACTTCGTGTACGAACTGGACAATCTCTTTCGAAGTGTCAGGGTTTTGGACGAAAACTCTTCTGTTACAAAAGGATTTCAATTTTTTAAACATATTTGAACTCAAGACTTTTTCTGCATTCAATATGCACCATTCAAAGCCACATCATCAGTTTTCAACCCTTTTCTGACTTCATTTGCTAATTTTCATGCATTTCATGATTTATTTTGAGCTAAGATGACCCTGAGATTGAAAAGCACTGCAAATGAACTCTGAAATGGTTGAAAATTGGCATGGTATCATAATTTCACCCACGTAGCATGTGCTAAAAAGTTGAGAGGGTTACGGCAAAAATTGGATGCACTTCGTGTACGAACTGGACAATCTCTTTCGAAGTGTCAGGGTTTTGGACGAAAACTCTTCTCTTACAAAAGGATTTCAATTTTTTAAACATATTTGAACTCAAGACTTTTTCTGCATTCAATATGCACCATTCAAAGCCACATCATCACTTCAAACCTTTTCTGGCTTCATTTGCTATTTTTCATGCATTTCATGATTTATTTTGAGCTAAGATGACCCTGAGATTGAAAAGCACTGCAAATGAACTCTGAAATGTTTGAAAATTGGCATGGTATCATAATTTCACCCACGTAGCATGTGCTAAAAAGTTGAGAGGGTTACGGCAAAAACTGGATGCACTTCGTGTACGAACTGGACAATCTCTTTCGAAGTGTCAGTGTTTTGGACGAAAACTCTTCTGTTACAAAAGGATTTCTATGTTTTAAACATATTTGAACTCAAGACTTTTTCTGAATTCAATATGCACCATTCAAAGCCACATCATCACTTTTCAACCCTTTTCTGGCTTCATTTGCTATTTTTCATCCATTTCATGATTTATTTTGAGCTAAGATGACCCTGAGATTGAAAAGCACCGCAAATGAACTCTGAAATGGTTGAAAATTGGCATGGTATCATAATTTCACCCACGTAGCATGTGCTAAAAAGTTGAGAGGGTTACGGCAAAAACAGGATGCACTTCGTGTACGAACTGGACAATCTCTTTCGAAGTGTCACGGTTTTGGACGAAAACTCTTCTGTTACAAAAGGATTTCAATTTTTTAAACATATTTGAACTCAAGACTTTTTCTGAATTCAATATGCACTATTCAAAGCCACATCATCACTTTTCAACCCTTTTCTGGCTTCATTTGCTATTTTTCATGCATTTCATGATCTATTTTGAGTTAAGATGACCCTGAGATTGAAAAGCACTGTAAATGAACTCTGAAATGGTTAAAAATTGGCATGGTATCATAATTTCACCCACGTAGCATGTGCTAAAAAGTTGAGTGGGTTACGGCAAAAACTGGATGCACTTCGTGTACGAACTGGACAATCTCTTTCGAAGTGTGAGTGTTTTGGACGAAAACTCTTCTGTTACAAAAGGATTTCAATTTTTTAAACATATTTGAACTCAAGACTTTTTCTGCATTCAATATGCACCATTCAAAGCCACATCATCACTTTTCAACCCTTTTCTTACTTTATTTGCTATTTTTCATGCATTTCATGATTTATTTTGAGCTAAGATGACCCTGAGATTGAAAAGCACTGCAAATGAACTCTGAAATGGTTGAAAATTGGCATGGTATCATAATTTCACCCACGTAGCATGTGCTAAAAAGGTGAGTGGGTTACGGCAAAAACTAGATGCACTTCGTGTACGAACTGGACAATCTCTTTCGAAGTGTGAGTGTTTTGGACGAAAACTCTTCTGTTACAAAAGGATTTCAATTTTTTAAACATATTTGAACTCAAGACTTTTTCTGCATTCAATATGCACCATTCAAAGCCACATCATCACTTTTCAAACCTTTTCTGACTTCATTTGCTATTTTTCATGCATTTCATGATTTATTTTGAGCTAAGATGACCCTGAGATTGAAAAGCACTGCAAATGAACTCTGAAATGGTTGAAAATTGGCATGGTATCATAATTTCACCCACGTAGCATGTGCTAAAAAGTTGAGAGGGTTACGACAAAAATTGGATGCACTTCGTGTACGAACTGGACAATCTCTTTCGAAGTGTCAGGGTTTTGGACGAAAACTCTTCTGCTACAAAAGGATTTCTATTTTTTAAACATATTTGAACTCAAGACTTTTTCTGCATTCAATATGCACCATTCAAAGCCACATCATCACTTTTCAAACCTTTTCTGACTTCATTTGCTATTTTTCATGAATTTCATGATTTATTTTGACCTAAGATGACTCTGAGAATGAAAAGCACTGTAAATGAACTCTGAAATGGTTGATAATTCGCATGGTATCATAATTTCACCCATGTAGCATGTGCTAAAAAGTTGAGAGGGTTACGGCAAAAACTGGATGCACTTCGTGTACGAACTGGACAATCTCTTTCGAAGTGTCAGCGTTTTGGACAAAACTCTTCTGTTACAAATGAATTTCAATTTTTTAAACATATTTGAACTCAAGACTTTTTCTGCATTCAATATGCACCATTCAAAGCCACATCATCACTTTTCAACCCTTTTCTGACTTCATTTGCTAATTTTCATGCATTTCATGATTTATTTTGAGCTAAGATGACCCTGAGATTGAAAAGCACTGCAAATGAACTCTGAAATGGTTGAAAATTGGCATGGTATCATAATTTCACCCACGTAGCATGTGCTAAAAAGGTGAGTGGGTTACGGCAAAAACTGGATGCACTTCGTGTACGAACTGGACAATCTCTTTCGAAGTGTGAGTGTTTTGGACGAAAACTCTTCTGTTACAAAAGGATTTCAATTTTTTAAACATATTTGAACTCAAGACTTTTTCTGCATTCAATATGCACCATTCAAAGCCACATCATCACTTTTCAAACCTTTTCTGACTTCATTTGCTATTTTTCATGCATTTCATGATTTATTTTGAGCTAAGATGACCCTGAGATTGAAAAGCACTGCAAATGAACTCTGAAATGGTTGAAAATTGGCATGGTATCATAATTTCACCCACGTAGCATGTGCTAAAAAGTTGAGAGGGTTACGACAAAAACTGGATGCACTTCGTGTACGAACTGGACAATCTCTTTCGAAGTGTCAGGGTTTTGGACGAAAACTCTTCTGCTACAAAAGGATTTCTATTTTTTAAACATATTTGAACTCAAGACTTTTTCTGCATTCAATATGCACCATTCAAAGCCACATCATCACTTTTCAAACCTTTTCTGACTTCATTTGCTATTTTTCATGAATTTCATGATTTATTTTGACCTAAGATGACTCTGAGAATGAAAAGCACTGTAAATGAACTCTGAAATGGTTGATAATTCGCATGGTATCATAATTTCACCCATGTAGCATGTGCTAAAAAGTTGAGAGGGTTACGGCAAAAACTGGATGCACTTCGTGTACGAACTGGACAATCTCTTTCGAAATGTCAGGGTTTTGGACAAAACTCTTCTGTTACAAATGAATTTCAATTTTTTAAACATATTTGAACTCAAGACTTTTTCTGCATTCAATATGCACCATTCAAAGCCACATCATCACTTTTCAACCCTTTTCTGACTTCATTTGCTAATTTTCATGCATTTCATGATTTATTTTGAGCTAAGATGACCCTGAAATTGAAAAGCACTGCAAATGAACTCTGAAATGGTTGAAAATTGGTATGGTATCATAATTTCACCGACGTAGCATGTGCTAAAAAGTTGAGAGGGTTACGGCAAAAACTGGATGCACTTCGTATACGAATTGGACAATCTCTTTCGAAGTGTCAGTGTTTTGGACGAAAACTCTTCTGTTACAAAAGGATTTCAATTTTTTAAACATATTTGAACTCAATACTTTTTCTGCATTCAATATGCACCATTCAAAGCCACATCGTCACTTTTCAAACCTTTTCTGACTTCATTTGCTATTTTTCATGCATTTCATGATTTATTTTGAGCTAAGATGACCCTGAGATTGAAAAGCACTGCAAATGAACTCTGAAATGGTTGAAAATTGGCATGGAATCATAATTTCACCCACGTAGCATGTGCTAAAAATTTGAGAGGGTTACGGCAAAAACTGGATGCACTTCGTGTACGAACTGGACAATCTCTTTCGAAGTGTCAGGGTTTTGGACGAAAACTCTTCTGTTACAAAAGGATTTCAATTTTTTAAACATATTTGAACTCAAGACTGTTTTTGCATTCAATATGCACCATTCAAAGCCACATCATCACTTCAAACCTTTTCTGGCTTCATTTGCTATTTTTCATGCATTTCATGATTTATTTTGAGCTAAGATGACCCTGAGATTGAAAAGCACTGCAAATGAACTCTGAAATGGTTGAAAATTGGCATGGTATCATAATTTCACCCACGTACCATGTGCTAAAAAGTTGAAAGGGTTACGGCAAAAACTGGATGCACTTCGTGTACGAACTGGACAATCTCTTTTGAAGTGCCAGTGTTTTGGACGAAAACTCTTCTGTTACAAAAGGATTTCAATTTTTTAAAAATATTTGAACTCAAGACTTTTTCTGTGTTCAATATGCACCATTGAAAGCCACATCATCACTTTCCAAACCTTTTCTGACTTCATTTGCTATTTTTCATGCATTTCATGATTTATTTTGAGCTAAGATGACCCTGAGATTGAAAAGCACTGCAAATGAACTCTGAAATGGTTGAAAATTGGCATGGTATCATAATTTCACCCACGTAGCATGTGCTAAAAAGTTGAGAGGGTTACGGCAAAAACTGGATGCACTTCGTGTACGAACAGGACAATCTCTTTCGAAGTGTCAGGGTTTTGGACAAAAACTCTTCTGTTACAAAAGGATTTCAATTTTTTAAACATATTTGAACTCAAGACATTTTCTGCATTCAATATGCACCATTCAAAGCCACATCATCACTTTTCAACCCTTTTCTGACTTCATTTGCTATTTTTCATGCATTTCATGATTTATTTTAAGCTAAGATGACCCTGAGATTGAAAAGCACTGCAAATGAACTCTGAAATGGTTGAAAATTATCATGGTATCATAATTTCACCCACGTAGCATGTGCTAAAAAGTTGAGTGGGTTACGGCAAAAACTGGATGCACTTCGTGTACGAACTGGACAATCTCTTTCGAAGTGTCAGGGTTTTGGACGAAAACTCTTCTGTTACAAAAGGATTTCAATTTTTTAAACTTATTTGAACTCAAGACTTTTTCGGCGTTCAATATGCACCATTCAAAGCCACATCATCACTTTTCATACCTTTTCTGACTTCATTTGCTATTTTTCATGCATTTCATGATTTATTTTGACCAAAGATGACCCTGAGATTGAAAAGCACTGCAAATGAACTCTGAAATGGTTGAAAATTGGCATGGTATCATAATTTCACCCACGTAGCAAGTGCTAAAAAGTTGAGAGGGTTAGGGCAAAAATTGGATGCACTTCGTGTACGAACTGGACAATCTCTTTCGAAGTATCAGGGTTTTGGACGAAAACTCTTCTGTTACAAAAGGATTTCAAATTTTTAAACATATTTGAACTCAAGACTTTTTCTGCATTCAATATGCACCTTTCAAAGCCACATTTTCACTTTTGAAACCTTTTCTGACTTCATTTGCTATTTTTCATGAATTTCATGATTTATTTTGACCTAAGATGACTCTGAGATTGAAAAGCACTGCAAATGAACTCTGAAATGGTTGAAAATTGGCATGGTATCATAATTTCACCCACGTAGCATGTGCTAAAAAGTTGAGAGGGTTACGGCAAATATTGGATGCACTTCGTGTACGAACTGGACAATCTCTTTCGAAGTGTCAGGGTTTTGGACGAAAACTCTTCTCTTACAAAAGGATTTCAATTTTTTAAACATATTTGAACTCAAGACTTTTTCTGCATTCAATATGCACCATTCAAAGCCACATCATCACTTCAAACCTTTTCTGGCTTCATTTGCTATTTTTCATGCATTTCATGATTTATTTTGAGCTAAGATGACCCTGAGATTGAAAAGCACTGCAAATGAACTCTGAAATGTTTGAAAATTGGCATGGTATCATAATTTCACCCACGTAGCATGTGCTAAAAAGTTCAGAGGGTTACGGCAAAAACTGGATGCACTTCGTGTACGAACTGGACAATCTCTTTCGAAGTGTCAGTGTTTTGGACGAAAACTCTTCTGTTACAAAAGGATATCTATGTTTAAACATATTTGAACTCAAGACTTTTTCTGCATTCAGTATGCACCATTCAAAGCCACATCATCACTTTTCAAACCTTTTCTGACTTCATTTGCTATTTTTCATCCATTTCATGATTTATTTTGAGCTAAGATGACCCTGAGATTGAAAAGCACCGCAAATGAACTCTGAAATGGTTGAAAATTGGCATGGTATCATAATTTCACCCACGTAGCATGTGCTAAAAAGTTGAGAGGGTTACGGCAAAAACAGGATGCACTTCGTGTACGAACTGGACAATCTCTTTCGAAGTGTCACAGTTTTGGACGAAAACTCTTCTGTTACAAAAGGATTTCAATTTTTTAAACTTATTTGAACTCAAGACTTTTTCGGCGTTCAATATGCACCATTCAAAGCCACATCATCACTTTTCATACCTTTTCTGACTTCATTTGCTATTTTTCATGCATTTCATGATTTATTTTGACCAAAGATGACCCTGAGATTGAAAAGCACTGCAAATGAACTCTGAAATGGTTGAAAATTGGCATGGTATCATAATTTCACCCACGTAGCAAGTGCTAAAAAGTTGAGAGGGTTAGGGCAAAAATTGGATGCACTTCGTGTACGAACTGGACAATCTCTTTCGAAGTATCAGGGTTTTGGACGAAAACTCTTCTGTTACAAAAGGATTTCAAATTTTTAAACATATTTGAACTCAAGACTTTTTCTGCATTCAATATGCACCTTTCAAAGCCACATTTTCACTTTTGAAACCTTTTCTGACTTCATTTGCTATTTTTCATGAATTTCATGATTTATTTTGACCTAAGATGACTCTGAGATTGAAAAGCACTGCAAATGAACTCTGAAATGGTTGAAAATTGGCATGGTATCATAATTTCACCCACGTAGCATGTGCTAAAAAGTTGAGAGGGTTACGGCAAAAATTGGATGCACTTCGTGTACGAACTGGACAATCTCTTTCGAAGTGTCAGGGTTTTGGACGAAAACTCTTCTCTTACAAAAGGATTTCAATTTTTTAAACATATTTGAACTCAAGACTTTTTCTGCATTCAATATGCACCATTCAAAGCCACATCATCACTTCAAACCTTTTCTGGCTTCATTTGCTATTTTTCATGCATTTCATGATTTATTTTGAGCTAAGATGACCCTGAGATTGAAAAGCACTGCAAATGAACTCTGAAATGTTTGAAAATTGGCATGGTATCATAATTTCACCCACGTAGCATGTGCTAAAAAGTTGAGAGGGTTACGGCAAAAACTGGATGCACTTCGTGTACGAACTGGACAATCTCTTTCGAAGTGTCAGTGTTTTGGACGAAAACTCTTCTGTTACAAAAGGATTTCTATGTTTAAACATATTTGAACTCAAGACTTTTTCTGCATTCAGTATGCACCATTCAAAGCCACATCATCACTTTTCAAACCTTTTCTGACTTCATTTGCTATTTTTCATCCATTTCATGATTTATTTTGAGCTAAGATGACCCTGAGATTGAAAAGCACCGCAAATGAACTCTGAAATGGTTGAAAATTGGCATGGTATCATAATTTCACCCACGTAGCATGTGCTAAAAAGTTGAGAGGGTTACGGCAAAAACAGGATGAACTTCGTGTAGGAACTGGACAATCTCTTTCGAAGTGTCACAGTTTTGGACGAAAACTCTTCTGTTACAAAAGGATTTCAATTTTTTAAACTTATTTGAACTCAAGACTTTTTCGGCGTTCAATATGCACCATTCAAAGCCACATCATCACTTTTCATACCTTTTCTGACTTCATTTGCTATTTTTCATGCATTTCATGATTTATTTTGACCAAAGATGACCCTGAGATTGAAAAGCACTGCAAATGAACTCTGAAATGGTTGAAAATTGGCATGGTATCATAATTTCACCCACGTAGCAAGTGCTAAAAAGTTGAGAGGGTTAGGGCAAAAATTGGATGCACTTCGTGTACGAACTGGACAATCTCTTTCGAAGTATCAGGGTTTTGGACGAAAACTCTTCTGTTACAAAAGGATTTCAAATTTTGAAACATATTTGAACTCAAGACTTTTTCTGCATTCAATATGCACCTTTCAAAGCCACATTTTCACTTTTGAAACCTTTTCTGACTTCATTTGCTATTTTTCATGAATTTCATGATTTATTTTGACCTAAGATGACTCTGAGATTGAAAAGCACTGCAAATGAACTCTGAAATGGTTGAAAATTGGCATGGTATCATAATTTCACCCACGTAGCATGTGCTAAAAAGTTGAGAGGGTTACGGCAAAAATTGGATGCACTTCGTGTACGAACTGGACAATCTCTTTCGAAGTGTCAGGGTTTTGGACGAAAACTCTTCTCTTACAAAAGGATTTCAATTTTTTAAACATATTTGAACTCAAGACTTTTTCTGCATTCAATATGCACCATTCAAAGCCACATCATCACTTCAAACCTTTTCTGGCTTCATTTGCTATTTTTCATGCATTTCATGATTTATTTTGAGCTAAGATGACCCTGAGATTGAAAAGCACTGCAAATGAACTCTGAAATGTTTGAAAATTGGCATGGTATCATAATTTCACCCACGTAGCATGTGCTAAAAAGTTGAGAGGGTTACGGCAAAAACTGGATGCACTTCGTGTACGAACTGGACAATCTCTTTCGAAGTGTCAGTGTTTTGGACGAAAACTCTTCTGTTACAAAAGGATTTCTATGTTTAAACATATTTGAACTCAAGACTTTTTCTGCATTCAATATGCACCATTCAAAGCCACATCATCACTTTTCAAACCTTTTCTGACTTCATTTGCTATTTTTCATCCATTTCATGATTTATTTTGAGCTAAGATGACCCTGAGATTGAAAAGCACCGCAAATGAACTCTGAAATGGTTGAAAATTGGCATGGTATCATAATTTCACCCACGTAGCATGTGCTAAAAAGTTGAGAGGGTTACGGCAAAAACAGGATGCACTTCGTGTACGAACTGGACAATCTCTTTCGAAGTGTCACAGTTTTGGACGAAAACTCTTCTGTTACAAAAGGATTTCAATTTTTTAAACATATTTGAACTCAAGACTTTTTCTGAATTCAATATGCACCATTCAAAGCCACATCATCACTTTTCAACCCTTTTCTGGCTTCATTTGCTATTTTTCATGCATTTCATGATCTATTTTGAGTTAAGATGACCCTGAGATTGAAAAGCACTGTAAATGAACTCTGAAATGGTTGAAAATTGGCATGGTATCATAATTTCACCCACGTAGCATGTGCTAAAAAGTTGAGTGGGTTACGGCAAAAACTGGATGCACTTCGTGTACGAACTGGACAATCTCTTTCGAAGTGTGAGTGTTTTGGACGAAAACTCTTCTGTTACAAAAGGATTTCAATTTTTTAAACATATTTGAACTCAAGACTTTTTCTGCATTCAATATGCACCATTCAAAGCCACATCATCACTTTTCAAACCTTTTCTGACTTCATTTGCTATTTTTCATGCATTTCATGATTTATTTTGAGCTAAGATGACCCTGAGATTGAAAAGCACTGCAAATGAACTCTAAAATGGTTGAAAATTGGCATGGTATCATAATTTCACCCACGTAGCATGTGCTAAAAAGTTGAGAGGGTTACGGCAAAAACTGGATGCACTTCGTGTACGAACTGGACAATCTCTTTCGAAGTGTCAGGGTTTTGGACGAAAACTCTTCTGTTACAGAAGGATTTCAACTTTTTAAACATATTTGAACTCAAGACTTTTTCTACATTCAATATGCACCATTCAAAGCCACATCATCACTTTTCAACCCTTTTCTTACTTTATTTGCTATTTTTCATGCATTTCATGATTTATTTTGAGCTAAGATGACCCTGAGATTGAAAAGCACTGCAAATGAACTCTGAAATGGTTGAAAATTGGCATGGTATCATAATTTCACCCACGTAGCATGTGCTAAAAAGTTGAGTGGGTTACGGCAAAAACTGGATGCACTTCGTGTACGAACTGGACAATCTCTTTCGAAGTGTGAGTGTTTTGGACGAAAACTCTTCTGTTACAAAAGGATTTCAATTTTTTAAACATATTTGAACTCAAGACTTTTTCTGCATTCAATATGCACCATTCAAAGCCACATCATCACTTTTCAAACCTTTTCTGACTTCATTTGCTATTTTTCATGCATTTCATGATTTATTTTGAGCTAAGATGACCCTGAGATTGGAAAGCACTGCAAATGAACTCTGAAATGGTTGAAAATTGGCATGGTATCATAATTTCACCCACGTAGCATGTGCTAAAAAGTTGAGAGGGTTACGACAAAAACTGGATGCACTTCGTGTACGAACTGGACAATCTCTTTCGAAGTGTCAGGGTTTTGGACGAAAACTCTTCTGCTACAAAAGGATTTCTATTTTTTAAACATATTTGAACTCAAGACTTTTTCTGCATTCAATATGCACCATTCAAAGCCACATCATCACTTTTCAAACCTTTTCTGACATCATTTGCTATTTTTCATGAATTTCATGATTTATTTTGACCTAAGATGACTCTGAGAATGAAAAGCACTGTAAATGAACTCTGAAATGGTTGATAATTGGCATGGTATCATAATTTCACCCATGTAGCATGTGCTAAAAAGTTGAGAGGGTTACGGCAAAAACTGGATGCACTTCGTGTACGAACTGGACAATCTCTTTCGAAGTGTCAGGGTTTTGGACAAAACTCTTCTGTTACAAATGAATTTCAATTTTTTAAACATATTTGAACTCAAGACTTTTTCTGCATTCAATATGCACCATTCAAAGGCACATCGTCACTTTTCAACCCTTTTCTGACTTCATTTGCTAATTTTCATGCATTTCATGATTTATTTTGAGCTAAGATGACCCTGAAATTGAAAAGCACTGCAAATGAACTCTGAATTGGTTGAAAATTGGTATGGTATCATAATTTCACCCACGTAGCATGTGCTAAAAAGTTGAGAGGGTTACGGCAAAAACTGGATGCACTTCGTATACGAATTGGACAATCTCTTTCGAAGTGTCAGTGTTTTGGACGAAAACTCTTCTGTTACAAAAGGATTTCAATTTTTTAAACATATTTGAACTCAATACTTTTTCTGCATTCAATATACACCATTCAAAGCCACATCGTCACTTTTCAAACCTTTTCTGACTTCATTTGCTATTTTTCATGCATTTCATGATTTATTTTGAGCTAAGATGACTCTGAGATTGAAAAGCACTGCAAATGAACTCTGAAATGGTTGAAAATTGGCATGGAATCATAATTTCACCCACGTAGCATGTGCTAAAAAGTTGAGAGGGTTACGGCAAAAACTGGATGCACTTCGTGTACGAACTGGACAATCTCTTTCGATGTGTCAGGGTTTTGGACGAAAACTCTTCTGTTACAAAAGGATTTCAATTTTTTAAACATATTTGAACTCAAGACTTTTTTTGCATTCAATATGCACCATTCAAAGCCACATCATCACTTCAAACCTTTTGTGGCTTCATTTGCTATTTTTCATGCATTTCATGATTTATTTTGAGCTAAGATGACCCTGAGATTGAAAAGCACTGCAAATGAACTCTGAAATGGTTGAAAATTGGCATGGTATCATAATTTCACCCACGTACCATGTGCTAAAAAGTTGAAAGGGTTACGGCAAAAACTGGATGCACTTCGTGTACGAACTGGACAATCTCTTTTGAAGTGCCAGTGTTTTGGACGAAAACTCTTCTGTTACAAAAGGATTTCAATTTTTTAAAAATATTTGAACTCAAGACTTTTTCTGTATTCAATATGCACCATTGAAAGCCACATCATCACTTTCCAAACCTTTTCTGACTTCATTTGCTATTTTTCATGCATTTCATGATTTATTTTGAGCTAAGATGACCCTGAGATTGAAAAGCACTGCAAATGAACTCTGAAATGGTTGAAAATTGGCATGGTATCATAATTTCACCCACGTAGCATGTGCTAAAAAGTTGAGAGGGTTACGGCAAACACTGGATGCACTTCGTGTACGAACTGGACAATCTCTTTCGAAGTGTCAGGGTTTTGGACAAAAACTCTTCTGTTACAAAAGGATTTCAATTTTTTAAACATATTTGAACTCAAGACATTTTCTGCATTCAATATGCACCATTCAAAGCCACATCATCACTTTTCAACCCTTTTCTGACTTCATTTGCTATTTTTCATGCATTTCATGATTTATTTTAAGCTAAGATGACCCTGAGATTGATAAGCACTGCAAATGAACTCTGAAATGATTGAAAATTATCATGGTATCATAATTTCACCCACGTAGCATGTGCTAAAAAGTTGAGTGGGTTACGGCAAAAACTGGATGCACTTCGTGTACGAACTGGACAATCTCTTTCGAAGTGTTAGGGTTTTGGACGAAAACTCTTCTGTTACAAAAGGATTTCAATTTTTTAAACTTATTTGAACTCAAGACTTTTTCGGCGTTCAATATGCACCATTCAAAGCCACATCATCACTTTTCATACCTTTTCTGACTTCATTTGCTATTTTTCATGCATTTCATGATTTATTTTGACCTAAGATGACCCTGAGATTGAAAAGCACTGCAAATGAACTCTGAAATGGTTGAAAATTGGCATGGTATCATAATTTCACCCACGTTGCATGTGCTAAAAAGTTGAGAGGGTTAGGGCAAAAATTGGATGCACTTCGTGTACGAACTGGACAATCTCTTTCGAAGTATCAGGGTTTTGGACGAAAACTCTTCTGTTACAAAAGGATTTCAAATTTTTAAACATATTGGAACTCAAGACTTTTTCTGCATTCAATATGCACCTTTCAAAGCCACATTTTCACTTTTGAAACCTTTTCTGACTTCATTTGCTATTTTTCATGAATTTCATGATTTATTTTGACCTAAGATGACTCTGAGATTGAAAAGCACTGCAAATGAACTCTGAAATGGTTGAAAATTGGCATGGTATTATAATTTCACCCACGTATCATGTGCTAAAAAGTTGAGAGGGTTACGGCAAAAACTGGATGCACTTCGTGTACGAACTGGACAATCTCGTTCGAAGTGTCAGGGTTTTGGACGAAAACTCTTCTGTTACGAAAGGATTTCAATTTTTTAAACATATTTGAACTCAAGACTTTTTCTGCATTCAATATGCACCATTCAAAGCCACATCATCAGTTTTCAACCCTTTTCTGACTTCATTTGCTAATTTTCATGCATTTCATGATTTATTTTGAGCTAAGATGACCCTGAGATTGAAAAGCACTGCAAATGAACTCTGAAATGGTTGAAAATTGGCATGGTATCATAATTTCACCCACGTAGCATGTGCTAAAAAGTTGAGAGGGTTACGGCAAAAATTGGATGCACTTCGTGTACGAACTGGACAATCTCTTTCGAAGTGTCAGGGTTTTGGACGAAAACTCTTCTCTTACAAAAGGATTTCAATTTTTTAAACATATTTGAACTCAAGACTTTTTCTGCATTCAATATGCACCATTCAAAGCCACATCATCACTTTTCAACCCTTTTCTGACTTCATTTGCTATTTTTCATGCATTTCATGATTTATTTTAAGCTAAGATGACCCTGAGATTGATAAGCACTGCAAATGAACTCTGAAATGATTGAAAATTATCATGGTATCATAATTTCACCCACGTAGCGTGTGCTAAAAAGTTGAGTGGGTTACGGCAAAAACTGGATGCACTTCGTGTACGAACTGGACAATCTCTTTCGAAGTGTTAGGGTTTTGGACGAAAACTCTTCTGTTACAAAAGGATTTCAATTTTTTAAACTTATTTGAACTCAAGACTTTTTCGGCGTTCAATATGCACCATTCAAAGCCACATCATCACTTTTCATACCTTTTCTGACTTCATTTGCTATTTTTCATGCATTTCATGATTTATTTTGACCTAAGATGACCCTGAGATTGAAAAGCACTGCAAATGAACTCTGAAATGTTTGAAAATTGGCATGGTATCATAATTTCACCCACGTAGCATGTGCTAAAAAGTTGAGAGGGTTACGGCAAAAACTGGATGCACTTCGTGTACGAACTGGACAATCTCTTTCGAAGTGTGAGTGTTTTGGACGAAAACTCTTCTGTTACAAAAGGATTTCAATGTTTAAACATATTTGAACTCAAGACTTTTTCTGCATTCAATATGCACCATTCAAAGCCACATCATCACTTTTCAAACCTTTTCTGACTTCATTTGCTATTTTTCATCCATTTCATGATTTATTTTGAGCTAAGATGACCCTGAGATTGAAAAGCACTGCAAATGAACTCTGAAATGGTTGAAAATTGGCATGGTATCATAATTTCACCCACGTAGCATGTGCTAAAAAGTTGAGAGGGTTACGGCAAAAACTGGATGCACTTCGTGTACGAACTGGACAATCTCTTTCGAAGTGTCAGGGTTTTGGACGAAAACTCTTCTGTTACAAAAGCATTTCAACTTATTAAACATATTTGAACTCAAGACTTTTTCTGCATTCAATATGCACCATTCAAAGCCACATCATCACTTTTCAACCCTTTTCTGACTTTATTTGCTATTTTTCATGCATTTCATGATTTATTTTGAGCTAAGATGACCCTGAGATTGAAAAGCACTGCAAATGAACTCTGAAATGGTTGAAAATTGGCATGGTATCATAATTTCACCCACGTAGCATGTGCTAAAAAGTGGAGTGGGTTACGGCAAAAACTGGATGCACTTCGTGTACGAACTGGACAATCTCTTTCGAAGTGTGAGTGTTTTGGACGAAAACTCTTCTGTTACAAAAGGATTTCAATTTTTTAAACATATTTGAACTCAAGACTTTTTCTGCATTCAATATGCACCATTCAAAGCCACATCATCACTTTTCAAACCTTTTCTGACTTCATTTGCTATTTTTCATGCATTTCATGATTTATTTTGAGCTAAGATGACCCTGAGATTGAAAAGCACTGCAAATGAACTCTGAAATGGTAGAAAATTGGCATGGTATCATAATTTCACCCACGTAGCATGTGCTAAAAAGTTGAGAGGGTTACGGCAAAAACTGGATGCACTTCGTGTACGAACTGGACAATCTCTTTCGAAGTGTCAGGGTTTTGGACGAAAACTCTTCTGTTACAAAAGGATTTCAATTTTTTAAACATATTTGAACTCAAGACTTTTTCTGCATTCAATATGCACCATTCAAAGCCACATCATCACTTTTCATACCTTTTCTGACTTCATTTGCTATTTTTCATGCATTTCATGATTTATTTTGACCTAATTTGACCCTGAGATTGAAAAGCACAGCAAATGAACTCTGAAATGGTTAAAAATTGGCATGGTATCATAATTTCACCCACGTAGCATGTGCTAAAAAGTTTAGAGGGTTACGGCAAAAATTGGATGCACTTCGTTTACGAACTGGACAATCTCTTTCGAAGTGTTAGGGTTTTGGACGAAAACTCTTCTGTTACAAAAGGATTTCAATTTTTTAAACATATTTGAACTCAAGACTTTTTCTGCATTCAATATGCACCATTCAAAGCCACATCATCACTTCAAACCTTTTCTGGCTTCATTTGCTATTTTTCATGAATTTCATAATTTATTTTGAGCTAAGATGACCCTGAGATTGAAAAGCATTGCAAATGAACTCTGAATTGGTTGAAAATTGGCATGGTATCATAATTTCACCCACGTAGCATGTGCTAAAAAGTTGAGAGGGTTACGGCAAAAACTGGATGCACTTCGTGTACGAACTGGACAATCTCTTTCGAAGTGTCAGGGTTTTGGACGAAAACTCTTCAGTTACAAAAGGATTTCAATTTTTTAAACATATTTGAACTCAAGACTTTTTCTGCATTCAAGATGCACCATTCAAAGCCACATCATCACTTTTCAACCCTTTTCTGACTTTATTCGCTATTTTTCATGCATTTCATGATTTATTTTGAGCTAAGATGACCCTGAGATTGAAAAGCACTGCAAATGAACTCTGAAATGGTTGAAAATTACGTGGTATCATAATTTCACCCACGTAGCATGTGCTAAAAAGTTGAGTGGGTTACGGCAAAAACTGGATGAACTTCGTGTACGAACTGGACAATCTCTTTCGAAGTGTCAGGGTTTTGGACGAAAACTCTTCTGTTACAAAAGGATTTCAATTTTTTAAACATTTTTGAACTCAAGACTTTTTCTGCGTTCAACATGCATCATTCAAAGCCACATCATCACTTTTCATACCTTTTCTGACATCATTTTCTATTTTTCATGCATTTCATGATTTATTTTGACCTAAGATGACCCTGAGATTGAAAAGCACTGCAAATGAACTCTGAAATGGTTGAAAATTGGCATGGTTTCATAATTTCACCCACGTAGCATGTGCTAAAAAGTTGAGAGGGTTACGGCAAAAATTGGATGCACTTCGTGTACGAACTGGACAATCTCTTTCGAAGTGTCAGGGTTTTGGACGAAAACTCTTCTGTTACAAAAGGATTTCAATTTTTTAAACATATTTGAACTCAAGACTTTTTCTGCATTCAATATGCACCTTTCAAAGCCACATTATTACTTTTGAAACCTTTTCTAACTTCATTTGCTATTTTTCATGAATTTCATGATTTATTTTGACCAAAGATGACTCTGAGATTGAAAAGCACTGAAAATGAACTCTGAAATGGTTGAAAATTGGCATGGTATCATAATTTCACCCACGTAGCATGTGCTAAAAAGTTGAGAGGGTTACGGCAAAAACTGGATGCACTTCGTGTACGAACTGGACAATCTCTTTCGAAGTGTCAGGGTTTTGGACGAAAACTCTTCTGTTACAAAAAGATTTCAATTTTTTAATCATATTTGAACTCAAGACTTTTTCTGCATTCAATATGCACCATTCAAAGCCACATCATCACTTCAAACCTATTCTGGCTTCATTTGCTATTTTTCATGCATTTCATGATTTATTTTGAGCTAAGATGACCCTGAGATTGAAAAGCACTGCAAATGAACTCTGAAATGGTTGAAAATTGGCATGGTATCATAATTTCACCCACGTACCATGTGCTAAAAAGTTGAGAGGGTTACGGCAAAAACTGGATGCACTTCGTGTACGAACTAGACAATCTCTTTCGAAGTACCAGTGTTTTGGACGAAACTCTTCTGTTACAAAAGGATTTCAATTTTTTAAACTTATTTGAACTCAAGACTTTTTCTGCATTCAATATGCACCATTCAAAGCCACATCATCACTTTTCAAACCTTTTCTGACTTCATTTGCTATTTTTCATGCATTTCATGATTTATTTTGAGCTAAGATGACCCTGAGATTGAAAAGCACTGCAAATGAACTCTTAAATGGTTGAAAATTGGCATGGAATCATAATTTCACCCACGTAGCATGTGCTAAAAAGTTGAGAGGGTTACGGCAAAAACTGGATGCACTTCGTGTACGAACTGGACAATCTCTTTGGAAGTGTCAGGGTTTTGAACAAAACTCTTCTGTTACAAAAGGATTTCAATTTTTTAAACATATTTGAATTCAAGACTTTTTCTGCATTCAATATGCACCTTTCAAAGCCACATCATCCCTTTTCAACCCTTTTCTGACTTCATTTGCTAATTTTCATGCATTTCATGATTTGTTTTGAGCTAAGATGACCCTGAAATTGAAAAGCACTGCAAATGAACTCTGAAATGGTTGAAAATTGGTATGGTATCATAATTTCACCCACGTAGCATGTGCTAAAAAGTTGAGAGGGTTACGGCAAAAACTGGATGCACTTCATATACGAGTTGGACAATCTCTTTCGAAGTGTCAGTGTTTTGGACGAAAACTCTTCTGTTACAAAAGGATTTCAATTTTTTAAACATATTTGAACTCAATACTTTTTCTGCATTCAATATGCACCATTCAAAGCCACATCGTCACTTTTCAAACCTTTTCTGACTTCATTTGCTATTTTTCATGCATTTCATGATTTATTTTGAGCTAAGATGACCCTGAGATTGAAAAGCACTGCAAATGAACTCTGAAATGGTTGAAAATTGGCATGGAATCATAATTTCACCCACGTAGCATGTGCTAAAAAGTTGAGAGGGTTACGGCAAAAACTGGATGCACTTCGTGTACGAACTGGACAATCTCTTTCGAAGTGTCAGGGTTTTGGACGAAAACTCTTCTGTTACAAAAGGATTTCAATTTTTTAAACATATTTGAACTCAAGACTTTTTTTGCATTCAATATGCACCATTCAAAGCCACATCATCACTTCAAACCTTTTCTGGCTTCATTTGCTATTTTTCATGCATTTCATGATTTATTTTGAGCTAAGATGACCCTGAGATTGAAAAGCACTGCAAATGAACTCTGAAATGGTTGAAAATTGGCATGGTATCATAATTTCACCCACGTACCATGTGCTAAAAAGTTGAGAGGGTTACGGCAAAAACTGGATGCACTTCGTGTACGAACTGGACAATCTCTTTTGAAGTGCCAGTGCTTTGGATGAAAACTCTTTTGTTACAAAAGGATTTCAATTTTTTAAAAATATTTGAACTCAAGACTTTTTCTGTATTCAATATGCACCATTGAAAGCCACATCATCACTTTTCAAACCTTTTCTGACTTCATTTGCTATTTTTCATGCATTTCATGATTTATTTTGAGCTAAGATGACCCTGAGATTGAAAAGCACTGCAAATGAACTCTGAAATGGTTGAAAATTGGCATGGTATCATAATTTCACCCACGTAGCTTGTGCTAAAAAGTTGAGTGGGTTACGGCAAAAACTGGATGCACTTCGTGTACGAACTGGACAATCTCTTTCGAAGTGTGACTGCTTTGGACGAAAACTCTTCTGTTACAAAAGGATTTCAATTTTTTAAACATATTTGAACTCAAGACTTTTTCTGCATTCAATATGCACCATTCAAAGCCACATCATCACTTTTCAAACCTTTTCCGACTTCATTTGCTATTTTTCATGCATTTCATGATTTATTTTGAGCTAAGATGACCCTGAGATTGAAAAGCGCTGCAAATGAACTCTGAAATGGTTGAAAATTGGCATGGTATCATAATTTCACCCACGTAGCATGTGCTGAAAAGTTGAGAGGGTTACGGCAAAAACTGGATGCACTTCGTATACGAATTGGACAATCTCTTTCGAAGTGTCAGTGTTTTGGACGAAAACTCTTCTGTTACAAAAGGATTTCAATTTTTTAAACATATTTGAACTCAATACTTTTTCTGCATTCAATATGCACCATTCAAAGCCACATCGTCACTTTTCAAACATTTTCTCACTTCATTTGCTATTTTTCATGCATTTCATGATTTATTTTGAGCTAAGATGACCCTGAGATTGAAAAGCACTGCAAATGAACTCTTAAATGGTTGAAAATTGGCATGGAATCATAATTTCACCCACGTAGCATGTGCTAAAAAGTTGAGAGGGTTACGGCAAAAACTGGATGCACTTCGTGTACGAACTGGACAATCTCTTTGGAAGTGTCAGGGTTTTGGACAAAACTCTTCTGTTACAAAAGGATTTCAATTTTTTAAACATATTTGAACTCAAGACTTTTTCTGCATTCAATATGCACCTTTCAAAGCCACATCATCCCTTTTCAACCCTTTTCTGACTTCATTTGCTAATTTTCATGCATTTCATGATTTGTTTTGAGCTAAGATGACCCTGAAATTGAAAAGCACTGCAAATGAACTCTGAAATGGTTGAAAATTGGCATGGAATCATAATTTCACCCACGTACCATGTGCTAAAAAGTTGAGAGGGTTACGGCAAAAACTGGATGCACTTCGTGTACGAACTGGACAATCTCTTTCGAAGTGTCAGGGTTTTGGACGAAAACTCTTCTGTTACAAAAGGATTTCAATTTTTTAAACATATTTGAACTCAAGACTTTTTTTGCATTCAATATGCACCATTCAAAGCCACATCATCACTTCAAACCTTTTCTGGCTTCATTTGCTATTTTTCATGCATTTCATGATTTATTTTGAGCTAAGATGACCCTGAGATTGAAAAGCACTGCAAATGAACTCTGAAATGGTTGAAAATTGGCATGGTATCATAATTTCACCCACGTACCATGTGCTAAAAAGTTGAGAGGGTTACGGCAAGAACTGGATGCACTTCGTGTACGAACTGGACAATCTCTTTTGAAGTGCCAGTGTTTTGGACGAAAACTCTTTTGTTACAAAAGGATTTAAATTTTTAAAAAATATTTGAACTCAAGACTTTTTCTGTATTCAATATGCACCATTGAAAGCCACATCATCACTTTTCAAACCTTTTCTGACTTCATTTGCTATTTTTCATGCATTTCATGATTTATTTTGAGCTAAGATGACCCTGAGATTGAAAAGCACTTTAAATGAACTCTGAAATGGTTGAAAATTGGCATGGTATCATAATTTCACCCACGTAGCATGTGCTAAAAAGTTGAGTGGGTTACGGCAAAAACTGGATGCACTTCGTGTACGAACTGGACAATCTCTTTCGAAGTGTGACTGTTTTGGACGAAAACTCTTCTGTTACAAAAGGATTTCAATTTTTTAAACATATTTGAACTCAAGACTTTTTCTGCATTCAATATGCACCATTCAAAGCCACATCATCACTTTTCAAACCTTTTCTGACTTCATTTGCTATTTTTCATGCATTTCATGATTTATTTTGAGCTAAGATGACCCTGAGATTGAAAAGCACTGCAAATGAACACTGAAATGGTTAAAATTGGCATGGAATCATAATTTCACCCACGTAGCATGTGCTAAAAAGTTGAGAGGGTTACGGCAAAAACTGGATGCACTTCGTGTATGAACTGGACAATCTCTTTCGAAGTGTCAGGGTTTTTGACGAAAACTCTTCTGTTACAAAAGGATTTCAATTTTTTAAACATATTTGAACTCAAGACTTTTTTTGCATTCAATATGCACCATTCAAAGCCACATCATTACTTCAAACCTTTTCTGGCTTCATTTGCTATTTTTCATGCATTTCATGATTTATTTTGAGCTAAGATGACCCTGAGATTGAAAAGCACTGCAAATGAACTCTGAAATGGTTGAAATTTGGCATGGTATCATAATTTCACCCACGTACCATGTGCTAAAAAGTTGAGAGGGTTACGGCAAAAACTGGATGCACTTCGTGTACGAACTGGACAATCTCTTTTGAAGTGCCAGTGTTTTGGACGAAAACTCTTCTGTTACAAAAGGATTTCAATTTTTTAAAAATATTTGAACTCAAGACTTTTTCTGTATTCAATATGCACCATTGAAAGCCACATCATCACTTTTCAAACCTTTTCTGACTTCATTTGCTATTTTTCATGCATTTCATGATTTATTTTTTGCTAAGATGACCCTGAGATTGAAAAGCACTGCAAATGAACTCTGAAATGGTTGAAAATTGGCATGGTATAATAATTTCACCCACGTAGCATGTGCTAAAAAGTTGAGTGGGTTACGGCAAAAACTGGATGCACTTCGTGTACGAACTGGACAATCTCTTTCGAAGTGTGACTGTTTTGGACGAAAACTCTTCTGTTACAAAAGGATTTCAATTTTTTAAACATATTTGAACTCAAGACTTTTTCTGCATTCAATATGCACCATTCAAAGCCACATCATCACTTTTCAAACCTTTTCTGACTTCATTTGCTATTTTTCATGCATTTCATGATTTATTTTGAGCTAAGATGACCCTGAGATTGAAAAGCGCTGCAAATGAACTCTGAAATGGTTGAAAATTGGCATGGTATCATAATTTCACCCACGTAGCATGTGCTGAAAAGTTGAGAGGGTTACGGCAAAAACTGGATGCACTTCGTGTACGAACTGGACAATCTCTTTCGAAGTGTCAGGGTTTTGGACGAAAACTCTTCTGTTACAAAAGGATTTCAATTTTTTAAACATATTTGAACTCAAAACTTTTTCTGCATTCAATATGCACCATTCAAAGCCACATCATCACTTTTCAAACCTTTTCTGACTTCATTTGCTATTTTTCATGCATTTCATGATTTATTTTGAGCTAAGATGACCTTGAGATTGAAAAGCACTGCAAATGAACTCTGAAATGGTTGAAAATTGGCATGGTATCATAATTTCCCCCACGTAGCATGTGCTAAAAAGTTGAGTGGGTTACGGCATAAACTGGATGCACTTCGTGTACGAACTGGACAATCTCTTTCGAAGTGTCAGGGTTTTGGACGAAAACTCTTCTGTTACAAAAGGATTTCAATTTTTTAAACATATTTGAACTCAAGACTTTTTCTGCATTCAATATGCACCATTCAAAGCCACATCATCACTTTTCATACCTTTTCTGACTTCATTTGCTATTTTTCATGCATTTCATGATTTATTTTGACCTAATTTGACCCTGAGATTGAAAAGCACAGCAAATGATCTCTGAAATGGTTGAAAATTGGCATGGTTTCATAATTTCACCCACGTAGCATGTGCTAAAAAGTTGAGAGGGTTACGGCAAAAATTGGATGCACTTCGTGTACGAACTGGACAATCTCTTTCGAAGTGTCAGGGTTTTGGACGAAAACTCTTCTGTTACAAAAGGATTTCAATTTTTTAAACATATTTGAACTCAAGACTTTTTCTGCATTCAATATGCACCTTTCAAAGCCACATTATTACTTTTGAAACCTTTTCTAACTTCATTTGCTATTTTTCATGAATTTCATGATTTATTTTGACCAAAGATGACTCTGAGATTGAAAAGCACTGCAAATGAACTCTGAAATGGTTGAAAATTGGCATGGTATCATAATTTCACCCACGTAGCATGTGCTAAAAAGTTGAGAGGGTTACGGCAAAAACTGGATGCACTTCGTGTACGAACTGGACAATCTCTTTCGAAGTGTCAGGGTTTTGGACGAAAACTCTTCTGTTACAAAAGGATTTCAATTTTTTAATCATATTTGAACTCAAGACTTTTTCTGCATTCAATATGCACCATTCAAAGCCACATCATCACTTTTCAAACCTTTTCTGACTTCATTTGCTATTTTTCATGCATTTCATGATTTATTTTGAGCTAAGATGACCCTGAGATTGAAAAGCACTGCAAATGAACTCTTAAATGGTTGAAAATTGGCATGGAATCATAATTTCACCCACGTAGCATGTGCTAAAAAGTTGAGAGGGTTACGGCAAAAACTGGATGCACTTCGTGTACGAACTGGACAATCTCTTTGGAAGTGTCAGGGTTTTGGACAAAACTCTTCTGTTACAAAAGGATTTCAATTTTTTAAACATATTTGAATTCAAGACTTTTTCTGCATTCAATATGCACCTTTCAAAGCCACATCATCCCTTTTCAACCCTTTTCTGACTTCATTTGCTAATTTTCATGCATTTCATGATTTGTTTTGAGCTAAGATGACCCTGAAATTGAAAAGCACTGCAAATGAACTCTGAAATGGTTGAAAATTGGTATGGTATCATAATTTCACCCACGTAGCATGTGCTAAAAAGTTGAGAGGGTTACGGCAAAAACTGGATGCACTTCATATACGAATTGGACAATCTCTTTCGAAGTGTCAGTGTTTTGGACGAAAACTCTTCTGTTACAAAAGGATTTCAATTTTTTAAACATATTTGAACTCAATACTTTTTCTGCATTCAATATGCACCATTCAAAGCCACATCGTCACTTTTCAAACCTTTTCTGACTTCATTTGCTATTTTTCATGCATTTCATGATTTATTTTGAGCTAAGATGACCCTGAGATTGAAAAGCACTGCAAATGAACTCTGAAATGGTTGAAAATTGGCATGGAATCATAATTTCACCCACGTAGCATGTGCTAAAAAGTTGAGAGGGTTACGGCAAAAACTGGATGCACTTCGTGTACGAACTGGACAATCTCTTTCGAAGTGTCAGGGTTTTGGACGAAAACTCTTCTGTTACAAAAGGATTTCAATTTTTTAAACATATTTGAACTCAAGACTTTTTTTGCATTCAATATGCACCATTCAAAGCCACATCATCACTTCAAACCTTTTCTGGCTTCATTTGCTATTTTTCATGCATTTCATGATTTATTTTGAGCTAAGATGACCCTGAGATTGAAAAGCACTGCAAATGAACTCTGAAATGGTTGAAAATTGGCATGGTATCATAATTTCACCCACGTACCATGTGCTAAAAAGTTGAGAGGGTTACGGCAAGAACTGGATGCACTTCGTGTACGAACTGGACAATCTCTTTTGAAGTGCCAGTGTTTTGGACGAAAACTCTTTTGTTACAAAAGGATTTAAATTTTTAAAAAATATTTGAACTCAAGACTTTTTCTGTATTCAATATGCACCATTGAAAGCCACATCATCACTTTTCAAACCTTTTCTGACTTCATTTGCTATTTTTCATGCATTTCATGATTTATTTTGAGCTAAGATGACCCTGAGATTGAAAAGCACTGCAAATGAACTCTGAAATGGTTGAAAATTGGCATGGTATCATAATTTCACCCACGTAGCATGTGCTAAAAAGTTGAGTGGGTTACGGCAAAAACTGGATGCACTTCGTGTACGAACTGGACAATCTCTTTCGAAGTGTGACTGTTTTGGACGAAAACTCTTCTGTTACAAAAGGATTTCAATTTTTTAAACATATTTGAACTCAAGACTTTTTCTGCATTCAATATGCACCATTCAAAGCCACATCATCACTTTTCAAACCTTTTCTGACTTCATTTGCTATTTTTCATGCATTTCATGATTTATTTTGAGCTAAGATGACCCTGAGATTGAAAAGCGCTGCAAATGAACTCTGAAATGGTTGAAAATTGGCATGGTATCATAATTTCACCCACGTAGCATGTGCTGAAAAGTTGAGAGGGTTACGGCAAAAACTGGATGCACTTCGTATACGAATTGGACAATCTCATTCGAAGTGTCAGTGTTTTGGACGAAAACTCTTCTGTTACAAAAGGATTTCAATTTTTTAAACATATTTGAACTCAATACTTTTTCTGCATTCAATATGCACCATTCAAAGCCACATCGTCACTTTTCAAACCTTTTCTGACTTCATTTGCTATTTTTCATGCATTTCATGATTTATTTTGAGCTAAGATGACCCTGAGATTGAAAAGCACTGCAAATGAACTCTGAAATGGTTAAAATTGGCATGGAATCATAATTTCACCCACGTAGCATGTGCTAAAAAGTTGAGAGGGTTACGGCAAAAACTGGATGCACTTCGTGTATGAACTGGACAATCTCTTTCGAAGTGTCAGGGTTTTTGACGAAAACTCTTCTGTTACAAAAGGATTTCAATTTTTTAAACATATTTGAACTCAAGACTTTTTTTGCATTCAATATGCACCATTCAAAGCCACATCATCACTTCAAACCTTTTCTGGCTTCATTTGCTATTTTTCATGCATTTCATGATTTATTTTGAGCTAAGATGACCCTGAGATTGAAAAGCACTGCAAATGAACTCTGAAATGGTTGAAATTTGGCATGGTATCATAATTTCACCCACGTACCATGTGCTAAAAAGTTGAGAGGGTTACGGCAAAAACTGGATGCACTTCGTGTACGAACTGGACAATCTCTTTTGAAGTGCCAGTGTTTTGGACGAAAACTCTTCTGTTACAAAAGGATTTCAATTTTTAAAAAATATTTGAACTCAAGACTTTTTCTGTATTCAATATGCACCATTGAAAGCCACATCATCACTTTTCAAACCTTTTCTGACTTCATTTGCTATTTTTCATGCATTTCATGATTTATTTTGAGCTAAGATGACCCTGAGATTGAAAAGCACTGCAAATGAACTCTGAAATGGTTGAAAATTGGCATGGTATAATAATTTCACCCACGTAGCATGTGCTAAAAAGTTGAGTGGGTTACGGCAAAAACTGGATGCACTTCGTGTACGAACTGGACAATCTCTTTCGAAGTGTGACTGTTTTGGACGAAAACTCTTCTGTTACAAAAGGATTTCAATTTTTTAAACATATTTGAACTCAAGACTTTTTCTGCATTCAATATGCACCATTCAAAGCCACATCATCACTTTTCAAACCTTTTCTGACTTCATTTGCTATTTTTCATGCATTTCATGATTTATTTTGAGCTAAGATGACCCTGAGATTGAAAAGCGCTGCAAATGAACTCTGAAATTGTTGAAAATTGGCATGGTATCATAATTTCACCCACGTAGCATGTGCTGAAAAGTTGAGAGGGTTACGGCAAAAACTGGATGCACTTCGTGTACGAACTGGACAATCTCTTTCGAAGTGTCAGGGTTTTGGACGAAAACTCTTCTGTTACAAAAGGATTTCAATTTTTTAAACATATTTGAACTCAAAACTTTTTCTGCATTCAATATGCACCATTCAAAGCCACATCATCACTTTTCAACCCTTTTCTGACTTCATTTGCTATTTTTCATGCATTTCATGATTTATTTTGAGCTAAGATGACCTTGAGATTGAAAAGCACTGCAAATGAACTCTGAAATGGTTGAAAATTGGCATGGTATCATAATTTCCCCCACGTAGCATGTGCTAAAAAGTTGAGTGGGTTACGGCATAAACTGGATGCACTTCGTGTACGAACTGGACAATCTCTTTCGAAGTGTCAGGGTTTTGGACGAAAACTCTTCTGTTACAAAAGGATTTCAATTTTTTAAACATATTTGAACTCAAGACTTTTTCTGCATTCAATATGCACCATTCAAAGCTACATCATCACTTTTCATACCTTTTCTGACTTCATTTGCTATTTTTCATGCATTTCATGATTTATTTTGACCTAATTTGACCCTGAGATTGAAAAGCACAGCAAATGATCTCTGAAATGGTTAAAAATTGGCATGGTATCATAATTTCACCCACGTAGCATGTGCTAAAAAGTTGAGAGGGTTACGGCAAAAACTGGATGCACTTCGTGTACGAACTGGACAATCTCTTTCGAAGTGTCAGGGTTTTGGACGAAAACTCTTCTGTTACAAAAGGATTTCAATTTTTTAATCATATTTGAACTCAAGACTTTTTCTGCATTCAATATGCACCATTCAAAGCCACATCATCACTTTTCAACCCTTTTCTGACTTTATTTGCTATTTTTCATGCATTTCATGATTTATTTTGAGCTAAGATGACCCTGAGATTGAAAAGCACTGCAAATGAACTCTGAAATGGTTGAAAATTGGCATGGTATCATAATTTCACCCACGTAGCATGTGCTAAAAAGTGGAGTGGGTTACGGCAAAAACTGGATGCACTTCGTGTACGAACTGGACAATCTCTTTCGAAGTGTGAGTGTTTTGGACGAAAACTCTTCTGTTACAAAAGGATTTCAATTTTTTAAACATATTTGAACTCAAGACTTTTTCTGCATTCAATATGCACCATTCAAAGCCACATCATCACTTTTCAAACCTTTTCTGACTTCATTTGCTATTTTTCATGCATTTCATGATTTATTTTGAGCTAAGATGACCCTGAGATTGAAAAGCACTGCAAATGAACTCTGAAATGGTAGAAAATTGGCATGGTATCATAATTTCACCCACGTAGCATGTGCTAAAAAGTTGAGAGGGTTACGGAAAAAACTGGATGCACTTCGTGTACGAACTGGACAATCTCTTTCGAAGTGTCAGGGTTTTGGACGAAAACTCTTCAGTTACAAAAGGATTTCAATTTTTTAAACATATTTGAACTCAAGACTTTTTCTACATTCAATATGCACCATTCAAAGCCACATCATCACTTTTCAACCCTTTTCTGACTTTATTCGCTATTTTTCATGCATTTCATGATTTATTTTGAGCTAAGATGACCCTGAGATTGAAAAGCACTGCAAATGAACTCTGAAATGGTTGAAAATTGGCATGGTATCATAATTTCACCCACGTAGCATGTGCTAAAAAGTTGAGTGGGTTACGGCAAAAACTGGATGCACTTCGTGTACGAACTGGACAATCTCTTTCGAAGTGTCAGGGTTTTGGACGAAAACTCTTCTGTTACAAAAGAATTTCAATTTTTTAAACATATTTGAACTCAAGACTTTTTCTGAATTCAATATGCACCTTTCAAAGCCACATTATCACTTTTGAAACCTTTTCTGACTTCATTTGCTATTTTTCATGAATTTCATGATTTATTGTGACCTAAGATGACTCTGAGATTGAAAAGCACTGCAAATGAACTCTGAAATGGTTGAAAATTGGCATGGTATCATAATTTCACCGACGTAGCATGTGCTAAAAATTTGAGAGGGTTACGGCAAAAACTGGATGCACTTCGTGTACGAACTGGACAATCTTTTTCTAAGTTTCTGGGTTTTGGACGAAAACTCTTCTGTTACAAAAGGATTTCAATTTTTTAAACATATTTGAACTCAAGACTTTTTCTGCATTCAATATGCACCATTCAAAGCCACATCATCACTTCAACCCTTTTCTGGCTTCATTTGCTTTTTTTCATGCATTTCATGATTTATTTTGAGCTAAGATGACCCTGAGATTGAAAAGCATTTCAAATGAACTCTGAATTGGTTGAAAATTGGCATGGTATCATAATTTCACCCATGTAGCATGTGCTAAAAAGTTGAGAGGGTTACGGCAAAAACTGGATGCACTTCGTGTACGAACTGGACAATCTCTTTCGAAGTGTCAGGGTTTTGGACGAAAACTCTTCAGTTACAAAAGGATTTCAATTTTTTAAACATATTTGAACTCAAGACTTTTTCTACATTCAATATGCACCATTCAAAGCCACATCATCACTTTTCAACCCTGTTCTGACTTTATTCGCTATTTTTCATGCATTTCATGATTTATTTTGAGCTAAGATGACCCTGAGATTGAAAAGCACTGCAAATGAACTCTGAAATGGTTGAAAATTGGCATGGTATCATAATTTCACCCACGTAGCATGTGCTAAAAAGTTGAGTGGGTTACGGCAAAAACTGGATGCACTTCGTGTACGAACTGGACAATCTCTTTCGAAGTGTCAGGGTTTTGGACGAAAACTCTTCTGTTACAAAAGGATTTCAATTTTTTAAACATTTTTGAACTCAAGACTTTTTCTGCGTTCAACATGCATCATTCAAAGCCACATCATCACTTTTCATACCTTTTCTGACATCATTTTCTATTTTTCATGCATTTCATGATTTATTTTGACCTAAGATGACCCTGAGATTGAAAAGCACTGCAAATGAACTCTGAAATGGTTGAAAATTGGCATGGTTTCATAATTTCACCCACGTAGCATGTGCTAAAAAGTTGAGAGGGTTACGGCAAAAATTGGATGCACTTCGTGTACGAACTGTTCAATCTCTTTCGAAGTGTCAGGGTTTTGGACGAAAACTCTTCTGTTACAAAAGGATTTCAATTTTTTAAACATATTTGAACTCAAGACTTTTTCTGCATTCAATATGCACCTTTCAAAGCCACATTATTACTTTTGAAACCTTTTCTAACTTCATTTGCTATTTTTCATGAATTTCATGATTTATTTTGACCAAAGATGACTCTGAGATTGAAAAGCACTGCAAATGAACTCTGAAATGGTTGAAAATTGGCATGGTATCATAATTTCACCCACGTAGCATGTGCTAAAAAGTTGAGAGGGTTACGGCAAAAACAGGATGCACTTCGTGTACGAACTGGACAATCTCTTTCGAAGTGTCAGGGTTTTGGACGAAAACTCTTCTGTTACAAAAGGATTTCAATTTTTTAATCATATTTGAACTCAAGACTTTTTCTGCATTCAATATGCACCATTCAAAGCCACATCATTACTTCAAACCTATTCTGGCTTCATTTGCTATTTTTCATGCATTTCATGATTTATTTTGAGCTAAGATGACCCTGAGATTGAAAAGCACTGCAAATGAACTCTGAAATGGTTGAAAATTGGCAGGGTATCATAATTTCACCCACGTAGCATGTGCTAAAAAGTTGAGAGGGTTACGGCAAAAACTGGATGCACTTCGTGTACGAACTGGACAATCTCTTTCGAAGTGTCAGGGTTTTGGACGAAAACTCTTCAGTTACAAAAGGATTTCAATTTTTTAAACATATTTGAACTCAAGACTTTTTCTACATTCAATATGCACCATTCAAAGCCACGTCATCACTTTTCAACCCTTTTCTGACTTTATTCGCTATTTTTCATGCATTTCATGATTTATTTTGAGCTAAGATGACCCTGAGATTGAAAAGCACTGCAAATGAACTCTGAAATGGTTGAAAATTGGCATGGTATCATAATTTCACCCACGTAGCATGTGCTAAAAAGTTGAGTGGGTTACGGCAAAAACTGGATGCACTTCGTGTACGAACTGGACAATCTCTTTCGAAGTGTCAGGGTTTTGGACGAAAACTCTTCTGTTACAAAAGGATTTCAATTTTTTAAACATTTTTGAACTCAAGACTTTTTCTTCGTTCAACATGCATCATTCAAAGCCACATCATCACTTTTCATACCTTTTCTGACATCATTTTCTATTTTTCATGCATTTCATGATTTATTTTGACCTAAGATGACCCTGAGATTGAAAAGCACTGCAAATGAACTCTGAAATGGTTGAAAATTGGCATGGTTTCATAATTTCACCCACGTAGCATGTGCTAAAAAGTTGAGAGGGTTACGGCAAAAATTGGATGCACTTCGTGTACGAACTGTTCAATCTCTTTCGAAGTGTCAGGGTTTTGGACGAAAACTCTTCTGTTACAAAAGGATTTCAATTTTTTAAACATATTTGAACTCAAGACTTTTTCTGCATTCAATATGCACCTTTCAAAGCCACATTATTACTTTTGAAACCTTTTCTAACTTCATTTGCTATTTTTCATGAATTTCATGATTTATTTTGACCAAAGATGACTCTGAGATTGAAAAGCACTGCAAATGAACTCTGAAATGGTTGAAAATTGGCATGGTATCATAATTTCACCCACGTAGCATGTGCTAAAAAGTTGAGAGGGTTACGGCAAAAACAGGATGCACTTCGTGTACGAACTGGACAATCTCTTTCGAAGTGTCAGGGTTTTGGACGAAAACTCTTCTGTTACAAAAGGATTTCAATTTTTTAATCATATTTGAACTCAAGACTTTTTCTGCATTCAATATGCACCATTCAAAGCCACATCATCACTTCAAACCTATTCTGGCTTCATTTGCTATTTTTCATGCATTTCATGATTTATTTTGAGCTAAGATGACCCTGAGATTGAAAAGCACTGCAAATGAACTCTGAAATGGTTGAAAATTGGCATGGTATCATAATTTCACCCACGTAGCATGTTCTAAAAAGTTGAGAGGGTTACGGCAAAAACTGGATGCACTTCGTGTACGAACTGGACAATCTCTTTCGAAGTGTCAGGGTTTTGGACGAAAACTCTTCAGTTACAAAAGGATTTCAATTTTTTAAACATATTTGAACTCAAGACTTTTTCTACATTCAATATGCACCATTCAAAGCCACATCATCACTTTTCAACCCTTTTCTGACTTTATTCGCTATTTTTCATGCATTTCATGATTTATTTTGAGCTAAGATGACCCTGAGATTGAAAAGCACTGCAAATGAACTCTGAAATGGTTGAAAATTGGCATGGTATCATAATTTCACCCACGTAGCATGTGCTAAAAAGTTGAGTGGGTTACGGCAAAAACTGGATGCACTTCGTGTACGAACTGGACAATCTCTTTCGAAGTGTCAGGGTTTTGGACGAAAACTCTTCTGTTACAAAAGGATTTCAATTTTTTAAACATTTTTGAACTCAAGACTTTTTCTGCGTTCAACATGCATCATTCAAAGCCACATCATCACTTTTCATACCTTTTCTGACATCATTTTCTATTTTTCATGCATTTCATGATTTATTTTGACCTAAGATGACCCTGAGATTCAAAAGCACTGCAAATGAACTCTGAAATGGTTGAAAATTGGCATGGTTTCATAATTTCACCCACGTAGCATGTGCTAAAAAGTTGAGAGGGTTACGGCAAAAATTGGATGCACTTCGTGTACGAACTGTTCAATCTCTTTCGAAGTGTCAGGGTTTTGGACGAAAACTCTTCTGTTACAAAAGGATTTCAATTTTTTAAACATATTTGAACTCAAGACTTTTTCTGCATTCAATATGCACCTTTCAAAGCCACATTATTACTTTTGAAACCTTTTCTAACTTCATTTGCTATTTTTCATGAATTTCATGATTTATTTTGACCAAAGATGACTCTGAGATTGAAAAGCACTGCAAATGAACTCTGAAATGGTTGAAAATTGGCATGGTATCATAATTTCATCCACGTAGCATGTGCTAAAAAGTTGAGAGGGTTACGGCAAAAACAGGATGCACTTCGTGTACGAACTGGACAATCTCTTTCGAAGTGTCAGGGTTTTGGACGAAAACTCTTCTGTTACAAAAGGATTTCAATTTTTTAATCATATTTGAACTCAAGACTTTTTCTGCATTCAATATGCACCATTCAAAGCCACATCATCACTTCAAACCTATTCTGGCTTCATTTGCTATTTTTCATGCATTTCATGATTTATTTTGAGCTAAGATGACCCTGAGATTGAAAAGCACTGCAAATGAACTCTGAAATGGTTGAAAATTGGCATGGTATCATAATTTCACCCACGTAGCGTGTGCTAAAAAGTTGAGAGGGTTACGGCAAAAACTGGATGCACTTCGTGTACGAACTGGACAATCTCTTTCGAAGTGCCAGTGTTTTGGACGAAACTCTTCTGTTACAAAAGGATTTCAATTTTTTAAACTTATTTGAACTCAAGACTTTTTCTGCATTCAATATGCACCTTTCAAAGCCACATCATCCCTTTTCAACCCTTTTCTGACTTCATTTGCTAATTTTCATGCATTTCATGATTTATTTTGAGCTAAGATGACCCTGAAATTGAAAAGCACTGCAGATGAACTCTGAAATGGTTGAAAATTGGTATGGTATCATAATTTCACCCACGTAGCATGTGCTAAAAAGTTGAGAGGGTTACGGCAAAAACTGGATGCACTTCATATACGAATTGGACAATCTATTTCGAAGTGTCAGTGTTTTGGACGAAAAATCTTCTGTTACAAAAGGATTTCAATTTTTTAAACATATTTGAACTCAATACTTTTTCTGCATTCAATATGCACCATTCAAAGCCACATCGTCACTTTTCAAACCTTTTCTGACTTCATTTGCTATTTTTCATGCATTTCATGATTTATTTTGAGCTAAGATGACCCTGAGATTGAAAAGCACTGCAAATGAACTCTGAAATGGTTGAAAATTGGCATGGAATCATAATTTCACCCACGTAGCATGTGCTAAAAAGTTGAGAGGGTTACGGCAAAAACTGGATGCACTTCGTGTACGCACTGGACAATCTCTTTCGAAGTGTCAGGGTTTTGGACGAAAACTCTTCTGTTACAAAAGGATTTCAATTTTTTAAACATATTTGAACTCAAGACTTTTTTTGCATTCAATATGCACCATTCAAAGCCACATCATCACTTCAAACCTTTTCTGGCTTCATTTGCTATTTTTCATGCATTTCATGATTTATTTTGAGCTAAGATGACCCTGAGATTGAAAAGCACTGCAAATGAACTCTGAAATGGTTGAAAATTGGCATGGTATCATAATTTCACCCACGTACCATGTGCTAAAAAGTTGAGAGGGTTACGGCAAAAACTGGATGCACTTCGTGTACGAACTGGACAATCTCTGTTGAAGTGCCAGTGTTTTGGACGAAAACTCTTTTGTTACAAAAGGATTTCAATTTTTTAAAAATATTTGAACTCAAGACTTTTTCTGTATTCAATATGCACCATTGAAAGCCACATCATCACTTTTCAAACCTTTTCTGACTTCATTTGCTATTTTTCATGCATTTCATGATTTATTTTGAGCTAAGATGACCCTGAGATTGAAAAGCACTGCAAATGAACTCTGAAATGGTTGAAAATTGGCATGATATCATAATTTCACCCACGTAGCATGTGCTAAAAAGTTGAGTGGGTTACGGCAAAAACTGGATGCACTTCGTGTACGAACTGGACAATCTCTTTCGAAGTGTGACTGTTTTGGACGAAAACTCTTCTGTTACAAAAGGATTTAAATTTTTTAAACATATTTGAACTCAAGACTTTTTCTGCATTCAATATGCACCATTCAAAGCCACATCATCACTTTTCAAACCTTTTCTGACTTCATTTGCTATTTTTCATGCATTTCATGATTTATTTTGAGCTAAGATGACCCTGAGATTGAAAAGCGCTGCAAATGAACTCTGAAATGGTTGAAAATTGGCATGGTATCATAATTTCACCCACGTAGCATGTGCTGAAAAGTTGAGAGGGTTACGGCAAAAAACTGGATGCACTTCGTATACGAATTGGACAATCTCTTTCGAAGTGTCAGTGTTTTGGACGAAAACTCTTCTGTTACAAAAGGATTTCAATTTTTTAAACATATTTGAACTCAATACTTTTTCTGCATTCAATATGCACCATTCAAAGCCACATCGTCACTTTTCAAACCTTTTCTGACTTCATTTGCTATTTTTCATGCATTTCATGATTTATTTTGAGCTAAGATGACCCTGAGATTGAAAAGCACTGCAAATGAACTCTGAAATGGTTGAAAATTGGCATGGAATCATAATTTCACCCACGTAGCATGTGCTAAAAAGTTGAGAGGGTTACGGCAAAAACTGGATGCACTTCGTGTACGAACTGGACAATCTCTTTCGAAGTGTCAGGGTTTTGGACGAAAACTCTTCTGTTACAAAAGGATTTCAATTTTTTAAACATATTTGAACTCAAGACTTTTTTTGCATTCAATATGCACCATTCAAAGCCACATCATCACTTCAAACCTTTTCTGGCTTCATTTCTATTTTTCATGCATTTCATGATTTATTTTGAGCTAAGATGACCCTGAGATTGAAAAGCACTGCAAATGAACTCTGAAATGGTTGAAATTTGGCATGGTATCATAATTTCACCCACGTACCATGTGCTAAAAAGTTGAGAGGGTTACGGCAAAAACTGGATGCACTTCGTGTACGAACTGGACAATCTCTTTTGAAGTGCCAGTGTTTTGGACGAAAACTCTTCTGTTACAAAAGGATTTCAATTTTTTACAAATATTTGAACTCAAGACTTTTTCTGTATTCAATATGCACCATTGAAAGCCACATCATCACTTTTCAAACCTTTTCTGACTTCATTTGCTCTTTTTCATGCATTTCATGATTTATTTTGAGCTAAGATGACCCTGAGATTGAAAAGCACTGCAAATGAACTCTGAAATGGTTGAAAATTGGCATGGTATCATAATTTCACCCACGTAGCATGTGCTAAAAAGTTGAGTGGGTTACGGCAAAAACTGGATGCACTTCGTGTACGAACTGCACAATCTCTTTCGAAGTGTCAGGGTTTTGGACGAAAACTCTTCTGTTACAAAAGGATTTCAATTTTTTAAACATTTTTGAACTCAAGACTTTTTCTGCGTTCAACATGCATCATTCAAAGCCACATCATCACTTTTCATACCTTTTCTGACATCATTTTCTATTTTTCATGCATTTCATGATTTATTTTGACCTAAGATGACCCTGAGATTGAAAAGCACTGCAAATGAACTCTGAAATGGTTGAAAATTGGCATGGTTTCATAATTTCACCCACGTAGCATGTGCTAAAAAGTTGAGAGGGTTACGGCAAAAATTGGATGCACTTCGTGTACGAACTGTTCAATCTCTTTCGAAGTGTCAGGGTTTTGGACGAAAACTCTTCTGTTACAAAAGGATTTCAATTTTTTAAACATATTTGAACTCAAGACTTTTTCTGCATTCAATATGCACCTTTCAAAGCCACATTATTACTTTTGAAACCTTTTCTAACTTCATTTGCTATTTTTCATGAATTTCATGATTTATTTTGACCAAAGATGACTCTGAGATTGAAAAGCACTGCAAATGAACTCTGAAATGGTTGAAAATTGGCATGGTATCATAATTTCATCCACGTAGCATGTGCTAAAAAGTTGAGAGGGTTACGGCAAAAACAGGATGCACTTCGTGTACGAACTGGACAATCTCTTTCGAAGTGTCAGGGTTTTGGACGAAAACTCTTCTGTTACAAAAGGATTTCAATTTTTTAATCATATTTGAACTCAAGACTTTTTCTGCATTCAATATGCACCATTCAAAGCCACATCATCACTTCAAACCTATTCTGGCTTCATTTGCTATTTTTCATGCATTTCATGATTTATTTTGAGCTAAGATGACCCTGAGATTGAAAAGCACTGCAAATGAACTCTGAAATGGTTGAAAATTGGCATGGTATCATAATTTCACCCACGTAGCGTGTCCTAAAAAGTTGAGAGGGTTACGGCAAAAACTGGATGCACTTCGTGTACGAACTGGACAATCTCTTTCGAAGTGCCAGTGTTTTGGACGAAACTCTTCTGTTACAAAAGGATTTCAATTTTTTAAACTTATTTGAACTCAAGACTTTTTCTGCATTCAATATGCACCATTCAAAGCCACATCATCACTTTTCAAACCTTTTCTGACTTCATTTGCTATTTTTCATGCATTTCATGATTTATTTTGAGCTAAGATGACCCTGAGATTGAAAAGCACTGCAAATGAACTGTTAAATGGTTGAAAATTGGCATGGAATCATAATTTCACCCACGTAGCATGTGCTAAAAAGTTGAGAGGGTTACGGCAAAAACTGGATGCACTTCGTGTACGAACTGGACAATCTCTTTGGAAGTGTCAGGGTTTTGGACAAAACTCTTCTGTTACAAAAGGATTTCAATTTTTTAAACATATTTGAACTCAAGACTTTTTCTGCATTCAATATGCACCTTTCAAAGCCACATCATCCCTTTTCAACCCTTTTCTGACTTCATTTGCTAATTTTCATGCATTTCATGATTTATTTTGAGCTAAGATGACCCTGAAATTGAAAAGCACTGCAAATGAACTCTGAAATGGTTGAAAATTGGTATGGTATCATAATTTCACCCACGTAGCATGTGCTAAAAAGTTGAGAGGGTTACGGCAAAAACTGGATGCACTTCATATACGAATTGGACAATCTCTTTCGAAGTGTCAGTGTTTTGGACGAAAAATCTTCTGTTACAAAAGGATTTCAATTTTTTAAACATATTTGAACTCAATACTTTTTCTGCATTCAATATGCACCATTCAAAGCCACATCGTCACTTTTCAAACCTTTTCTGACTTCATTTGCTATTTTTCATGCATTTCATGATTTATTTTGAGCTAAGATGACCCTGAGATTGAAAAGCACTGCAAATGAACTCTGAAATGGTTGAAAATTGGCATGGAATCATAATTTCACCCACGTAGCATGTGCTAAAAAGTTGAGAGGGTTACGGCAAAAACTGGATGCACTTCGTGTACGAACTGGACAATCTCTTTCGAAGTGTCAGGGTTTTGGACGAAAACTCTTCTGTTACAAAAGGATTTCAATTTTTTAAACATATTTGAACTCAAGACTTTTTTTGCATTCAATATGCACCATTCAAAGCCACATCATCACTTCAAACCTTTTCTGGCTTCATTTGCTATTTTTCATGCATTTCATGATTTATTTTGAGCTAAGATGACCCTGAGATTGAAAAGCACTGCAAATGAACTCTGAAATGGTTGAAAATTGGCATGGTATCATAATTTCACCCACGTACCATGTGCTAAAAAGTTGAGAGGGTTACGGCAAAAACTGGATGCACTTCGTGTACGAACTGGACAATCTTTTTTGAAGTGCCAGTGTTTTGGACGAAAACTCTTTTGTTACAAAAGGATTTCAATTTTTTAAAAATATTTGAACTCAAGACTTTTTCTGTATTCAATATGCACCATTGAAAGCCACATCATCACTTTTCAAACCTTTTCTGACTTCATTTGCTATTTTTCATGCATTTCATGATTTATTTTGAGCTAAGATGACCCTGAGATTGAAAAGCACTGCAAATGAACTCTGAAATGGTTGAAAATTGGCATGATATCATAATTTCACCCACGTAGCATGTGCTAAAAAGTTGAGTGGGTTACGGCAAAAACTGGATGCACTTCGTGTACGAACTGGACAATCTCTTTCGAAGTGTGACTGTTTTGGACGAAAACTCTTCTGTTACAAAAGGATTTAAATTTTTTAAACATATTTGAACTCAAGACTTTTTCTGCATTCAATATGCACCATTCAAAGCCACATCATCACTTTTCAAACCTTTTCTGACTTCATTTGCTATTTTTCATGCATTTCATGATTTATTTTGAGCTAAGATGACCCTGAGATTGAAAAGCGCTGCAAATGAACTCTGAAATGGTTGAAAATTGGCATGGTATCATAATTTCACCCACGTAGCATGTGCTGAAAAGTTGAGAGGGTTACGGCAAAAAACTGGATGCACTTCGTATACGAATTGGACAATCTCTTTCGAAGTGTCAGTGTTTTGGACGAAAACTCTTCTGTTACAAAAGGATTTCAATTTTTTAAACATATTTGAACTCAATACTTTTTCTGCATTCAATATGCACCATTCAAAGCCACATCGTCACTTTTCAAACCTTTTCTGACTTCATTTGCTATTTTTCATGCATTTCATGATTTATTTTGAGCTAAGATGACCCTGAGATTGAAAAGCACTGCAAATGAACTCTGAAATGGTTGAAAATTGGCATGGAATCATAATTTCACCCACGTAGCATGTGCTAAAAAGTTGAGAGGGTTACGGCAAAAACTGGATGCACTTCGTGTACGAACTGGACAATCTCTTTCGAAGTGTCAGGGTTTTGGACGAAAACTCTTCTGTTACAAAAGGATTTCAATTTTTTAAACATATTTGAACTCAAGACTTTTTTTGCATTCAATATGCACCATTCAAAGCCACATCATCACTTCAAACCTTTTCTGGCTTCATTTCTATTTTTCATGCATTTCATGATTTATTTTGAGCTAAGATGACCCTGAGATTGAAAAGCACTGCAAATGAACTATGAAATGGTTGAAATTTGGCATGGTATCATAATTTCACCAACGTACCATGTGCTAAAAAGTTGAGAGGGTTACGGCAAAAACTGGATGCACTTCGTGTACGAACTGGACAATCTCTTTTGAAGTGCCAGTGTTTTGGACGAAAACTCTTCTGTTACAAAAGGATTTCAATTTTTTAAAAATATTTGAACTCAAGACTTTTTCTGTATTCAATATGCACCATTGAAAGCCACATCATCACTTTTCAAACCTTTTCTGACTTCATTTGCTATTTTTCATGCATTTCATGATTTATTTTGAGCTAAGATGACCCTGAGATTGAAAAGCACTGCAAATGAACTCTGAAATTGTTGAAAATTGGCATGGTATCATAATTTCACCCACGTAGCATGTGCTAAAAAGTTGAGTGGGTTACGGCAAAAACTGGATGCACTTCGTGTACGAACTGCACAATCTCTTTCGAAGTGTGACTGTTTTGGACGAAAACTCTTCTGTTACAAAAGGATTTCAATTTTTTAAACATATTTGAACTCAAGACTTTTTCTGCATTCAATATGCACCATTCAAAGCCACATCATCACTTTTCAAACCTTTTCTGACTTCCTTTGCTATTTTTCATGCATTTCATGATTTATTTTGAGCTAAGATGACCCTGAGATTGAAAAGCGCTGCAAATGAACTCTGAAATGGTTGAAAATTGGCATGGTATCATAATTTCACCCACGTAGCACGTGCTGAAAAGTTAAGAGGGTTACGGCAAAAACTGGATGCACTTCGTGTACGAACTGGACAATCTCTTTCGAAGTGTCAGGGTTTTGGACGAAAACTCTTCTGTTACAAAAGGATTTCAATTTTTTAAACATATTTGAACTCAAGACTTTTTCTGCATTCAATATGCACCATTCAAAGCCACATCATCACTTTTCAACCCTTTTCTGACTTCATTTGCTATTTTTCATGCATTTCATGATTTATTTTGAGCTAAGATGACCTTGAGATTGAAAAGCACTGCAAATGAACTCTGAAATGGTTGAAAATTGGCATGGTATCATAATTTCCCCCACGTAGCATGTGCTAAAAAGTTGAGTGGGTTACGGCATAAACTGGATGCACTTCGTGTACGAACTGGACAATCTCTTTCGAAGTGTCAGGGTTTTGGACGAAAACTCTTCTGTTAAAAAAGGATTTCAATTTTTTAAACATATTTGAACTCAAGACTTTTTCTTCATTCAATATGCACCATTCAAAGCCACATCATCACTTTTCATACCTTTTCTGACTTCATTTGCTATTTTTCATGCATTTCATGATTTATTTTGACCTAATTTGAACCTGAGATTGAAAAGCACAGAAAATGAACTCTGAAATGGTTAAAAATTGGCATGGTATCATAATTTCACCCACGTAGCATGTGCTAAAAAGTTGAGAGGGTTACTGCAAAAATTGGATGCACTTCATGTACGAACTGGACAATCTCTTTCGAAGTGTTAGGGTTTTGGACGAAAACTCTTCTGTTACAAAAGGATTTCAATGTTTTAAACATATTTGAACTCAAGACTTTTTCTGCATTCAATATGCACCTTTCAAAGCCACATTATCACTTTTGAAACCTTTTCTGACTTCATTTGCTATTTTTCATGAATTTCATGATTTATTGTGACCTAAGATGACTCTGAGATTGAAAAGCACTGCAAATGAACTCTGAAATGGTTGAAAATTGGCATGGTATCATAATTTCACCGACGTAGCATGTGCTAAAAAGTTGAGAGGGTTACGGCAAAAACTGGATGCACTTCGTGTACGAACTGGACAATCTTTTTCTAAGTGTCAGGGTTTTGGACGAAAACTCTTCTGTTACAAAAGGATTTCAATTTTTTAAACATATTTGAACTCAAGACTTTTTCTGCATTCAATATGCACCATTCAAAGCCACATCATCACTTCAAACCTTTTCTGGCTTCATTTGCTATTTTTCATGCATTTCATGATTTATTTTGAGCTAAGATGACCCTGAGATTGAAAAGCATTGCAAATGAACTCTGAATTGGTTGAAAATTGGCATGGTATCATAATTTCACCCACGTAGCATGTGCTAAAAAGTTGAGAGGGTTACGGCAAAAACTGGATGCACTTCGTGTACGAACTGGACAATCTCTTTCGAAGTGTCAGGGTTTTGGACGAAAACTCTTCAGTTACAAAAGGATTTCAATTTTTTAAACATATTTGAACTCAAGACTTTTTCTGCATTCAATATGCACCATTCAAAGCCACATCATCACTTTTCAACCCTTTTCTGACTTTATTTGCTATTTTTCATGCATTTCATGATTTATTTTGAGCTAAGATGACCCTGAGATTGAAAAGAACTGCAAATGAACTCTGAAATGGTCGAAAATTGGCATGGTATCATAATTTCACCCACGTAGCATGTGCTAAAAAGTTGAGTGGGTTACGGCAAAAACTGGATGCACTTCGTGTACGAACTGGACAATCTCTTTCGAAGTGTCAGGGTTTTGGACGAAAACTCTTCTGTTACAAAAGGATTTCAATTTTTTAAACATTTTTGAACTCAAGACTTTTTCTGCGTTCAACATGCATCATTCAAAGCCACATCATCACTTTTCATACCTTTTCTGACATCATTTTCTATTTTTCATGCATTTCATGATTTATTTTGACCTAAGATGACCCTGAGATTGAAAAGCACTGCAAATGAACTCTGAAATGGTTGAAAATTGGCATGGTATCATAATTTCACCCACGTAGCATGTGCTAAAAAGTTGAGAGGGTTACGGCAAAAATTGGATGCACTTCGTGTACGAACTGGACAATCTCTTTCGAAGTGTCAGGGTTTTGGTCGAAAACTCTTCTGTTACAAAAGGATTTCAATTTTTTAAACATATTTGAACTCAAGACTTTTTCTGCATTCAATATGCACCTTTCAAAGCCACATTATTACTTTTTAAACCTTTTCTAACTTCATTTGCTATTTTTCATGAATTTCATGATTTATTTTGACTAAAGATGACTCTGAGATTGAAAAGCACTGCAAATGAACTCTGAAATGGTTGAAAATTGGCATGGTATCATAATTTCACCCACGTAGCATGTGCTAAAAAGTTGAGAGGGTTACGGCAAAAACTGGATGCACTTCGTGTACGAACTGGACAATCTCTTTCGAAGTGTCAGGGTTTTGGACGAAAACTCTTCTGTTACAAAAGGATTTCAATTTTTTAAACATTTTTGAACTCAAGACTTTTTCTGCGTTCAACATGCATCATTCAAAGCCACATCATCACTTTTCATACCTTTTCTGACATCATTTTCTATTTTTCATGCATTTCATGATTTATTTTGACCTAAGATGACCCTGAGATTGAAAAGCACTGCAAATGAACTCTGAAATGGTTGAAAATTGGCATGGTATCATAATTTCACCCACGTAGCATGTGCTAAAAAGTTGAGAGGGTTACGGCAAAAATTGGATGCACTTCATGTACGAACTGGACAATCTCTTTCGAAGTGTCAGGGTTTTGGACGAAAACTCTTCTGTTACAAAAGGATTTCAATTTTTTAAACATATTTGAACTCAAGACTTTTTCTGCATTCAATATGGACCTTTCAAAGCCACATTATTACTTTTGAAACCTTTTCTAACTTCATTTGCTATTTTTCATGAATTTCATGATTTATTTTGACCAAAGATGACTCTGAGATTGAAAAGCACTGCAAATGAAATCTGAAATGGTTGAAAATTGGCATGGTATCATAATTTCACCCACGTAGCATGTGCTAAAAAGTTGAGAGGGTTACGGCAAAAACTGGATGCACTTCGTGTACGAACTGGACAATCTCTTTCGAAGTGTCAGGGTTTTGGACGAAAACTCTTCTGTTACAAAAGGATTTCAATTTTTTAATCATATTTGAACTCAAGACTTTTTCTGCATTCAATATGCACCATTCAAAGCCACATCATCAATTCAAACATTTTCTGGCTTCATTTGCTATTTTTCATGCATTTCATGATTTATTTTTAGCTAAGATGACCCTGAGATTGAAAAGCACTGCAAATGAACTCTGAAATGGTTGAAAATTGGCATGGTATCATAATTTCACCCACGTAGCATGTGCTAAAAAGTTGAGAGGGTTACGGCAAAAACTGGATGCACTTCGTGTACGAACTGGACAATCTCTTTCGAAGTGTCAGGGTTTTGGACGAAAACTCTTGTGATACAAAAGGATTTCAATTTTTTAAACATATTTGAACTCAAGACTTTTTCTGCATTCAATATGCACCATTCAAAGCTACATCATCACTTTTCAACCCTTTTCTGACTTCATTTGCTATTTTTCATGCATTTCATGATTTATTTTAAGCTAAGATGACCCTGAGATTGAAAAGCACTGCAAATGAACTATGAAATGGTTGAAAATTATCATGGTATCATAATTTCACCCACGTAGCATGTGCTAAAAAGTTGAGTGGGTTACGGCAAAAAACTGGATGCACTTCGTGTACGAACTGGACAATCTCTTTCGAAGTGTCAGGGTTTTGGACGAAAACTCTTCTGTTACAAAAGGATTTCAATTTTTTAAACATATTTGAACTCAAGACTTTTTTTGCATTCAATATGCACCATTCAAAGCCACATCATCACTTCAAACCTTTTCTGGCTTCATTTGCTATTTTTCATGCATTTCATGATTTATTTTGAGCTAAGATGACCCTGAGATTGAAAAGCACTGCAAATGAACTCTGAAATGGTTGAAAATTGTCATGGTATCATAATTTCACCCACGGAGCATGTGCTAAAAAGTTGAGTGGGTTACGGCAAAAACTGGATGCACTTCGTGTACGAACTGGACAATCTCTTTCGAAGTGTCAGGGTTTTGGACGAAAACTCTTCTGTTACAAAAGGATTTCAATTTTTTAAAAATATTTGAACTCTAGACTTTTTCTGTATTCAATATGCACCATTGAAAGCCACATCGTCACTTTTCAAACCTTTTCTGACTTCATTTGCTATTTTTCATGCATTTCATGATTTATTTTGAGCTACGATGACCCTGAGATTGAAAAGCACTGCAAATGAACTCTGAAATGGTTGAAAATTGGCATGGTATCATAATTTCACCCACGTAGCATGTGCTAAAAAGTTGAGAGGGTTACGGCAAAAACTGGATGCACTTCGTGTACGAACTGGACAATCTCTTTCGAAGTGTCAGGGTTTTGGACGAAAACTCTTCTGTTACAATAGGATTTCAAATATTTTAAACATATTTGAACTCAAGATATTTTCTGCATTCAATATGCACCATTCAAAGCCACATCATCACTTTTCAACCCTTTTCTGACTTCATTTGCTATTTTTCATGCATTTCATGATTTATTTTAAGCTAAGATGACCCTGAGATTGAAAAGCACTGCAAATGAACTCTGAAATGGTTGAAAATTGGCATGGTATCATAATTTCACCCACGTACCATGTGCTAAAAAGTTGAGAGGGTTACGGCAAAAACTGGATGCACTTCGTGTACGAACTGGACAATCTCTTTTGAAGTGCCAGTGTTTTGGATGAAAACTCTTCTGTTACAAAAGGATTTCAATTTTTAAAAAATATTTGAACTCTAGAATTTTTCTGTATTCAATATGCACCATTGAAAGCCACATCGTCACTTTTCAAACCTTTTCTGACTTCGTTTGCTATTTTTCATGCATTTCATGATTTATTTTGAGCTACGATGACCCTGAGATTGAAAAGCACTGCAAATGAACTCTGAAATGGTTGAAAATTGGCATGGTATCATAATTTCACCCACGTAGCATGTGCTAAAAAGTTGAGAGGGTTACGGCAAAAACTGGATGCACTTCGTGTACGAACTGGACAATCTCTTTCGAAGTGTCAGGGTTTTGGACGAAAACTCTTCTGTTACAAAAGGATTTCAATTTTTTAAACATATTTGAACTCAAGATATTTTCTGCATTCAATATGCACCATTCAAAGCCACATCATCACTTTTCAACCCTTTTCTGACTTCATTTGCTATTTTTCATGCATTTCATGATTTATTTTAAGCTAAGATGACCCTGAGATTGAAAAGCACTGCAAATGAACTCTGAAATGGTTGAAAATTATCATGGTATCATAATTTCACCCACGTAGCATGTGCTAAAAAGTTGAGTGGGTTACGGCAAAAAACTGGATGCACTTCGTGTACGAACTGGACAATCTCTTTCGAAGTGTCAGGGTTTTGGACGAAAACTCTTCTGTTACAAAAGGATTTCAATTTTTTAAACTTATTTGAACTCAAGACTTTTTCGGCGTTCAATATGCACCATTCAAAGCCACATCATCACTTTTCATAACTTTTCTGACTTCATTTGCTATTTTTCATGCATTTCATGATTTATTTTGACCTAAGATGACCCTGAGATTGAAAAGCACTGCAAATGAACTCTGAACTGGTTGAAAATTGGCATGGTATCATAATTACACCCACGTAGCATGTGCTAAAAAGTTGAGAGGGTTAGGGCAAAAATTGGATGCACTTCGTGTACGAACTGGACAATCTCTTTCGAAATATCAGGGTTTCGGACGAAAACTGTTCTGTTACAAAAGGATTTCAAATTTTTAAACATATTTGAACTCAAGACTTTTTCTGCATTCAATATGCACCTTTCAAAGCCACATTATTACTTTTGAAACCTTTTCTAACTTCATTTGCTATTTTTCATGAATTTCATGATTTATTTTGACCAAAGATGACTCTGAGATTGAAAAGCACTGCAAATGAACTCTGAAATGGTTGAAAATTGGCATGGTATCATAATTTCACCCACGTAGCATGTGCTAAAAAGTTGAGAGGGTTACGGCAAAAACTGGATGCACTTCGTGTACGAACTGGACAATCTCTTTCGAAGTGTCAGGGTTTTGGACGAAAACTCTTCTGTTACAAAAGGATTTCAAATTTTTAATCATATTTGAACTCAAGACTTTTTCTGCATTCAATATGCACCATTCAAAGCCACATCATCAATTCAAACCTTTTCTGGCTTCATTTGCTATTTTTCATGCATTTCATGATTTATTTTTAGCTAAGATGACCCTGAGATTGAAAAGCACTGCAAATGAACTCTGAAATGGTTGAAAATTGGCATGGTAGCATAATTTCACCCACGTAGCATGTGCTAAAAAGTTGAGAGGGTTACGGCAAAAACTGGATGCACTTCGTGTACGAACTGGACAATCTCTTTCGAAGTGTCAGTGTTTTGGACGAAAACTCTTCTGTTACAAAAGGATTTCAATTTTTAAACATATTTGAACTCAAGACTTTTTCTGCATTCAATATGCACCATTCAAAGCCGCATCATCACTTTTCAAACCTTTTCTGACTTCATTTGCTATTTTTCATCCATTTCATGATTTATTTTGAGCTAAGATGACCCTGAGATTGAAAAGCACTGCAAATGAACTCTGAAATGGTTGAAAATTGGCATGGTATCATAATTTCACCCATGTAGCATGTGCTAAAAAGTTGAGAGGGTTACGGCAAAAACTGGATGCAGTTCGTGTACGAACTGGACAATCTCTTTCGAAGTGTCAGGGTTTTGGACGAAAACTCTTCTGATACAAAAGGATTTCAATTTTTTAAACATATTTGAACTCAAGACTTTTTCTGCATTCAATATGCACCATTCAAAGCCACATCATCACTTTTCAACCCTTTTCTGACTTCATTTGCTATTTTTCATGCATTTCATGATTTATTTTAAGCTAAGATGACCCTGAGATCGAAAAGCACTGCAAATGAACTCTGAAATGGTTGAAAATTATCATGGTACCATAATTTCACCCACGTAGCATGTGCTAAAAAGTTGAGTGGGTTACGGCAAAAAACTGGATGCACTTCGTGTACGAACTGGACAATCTCTTTCGAAGTGTCAGGGTTTTGGACGAAAACTCTTATGTTACAAAAGGATTTCAATTTTTTAAACATATTTGAACTCAAGACTTTTTCTGCATTCAATATGCACCATTCAAAGCCACATCATCAATTCAAACCTTTTCTGGCTTCATTTGCTATTTTTCATGCATTTCATGATTTATTTTTAGCTAAGATGACCCTGAGATTGAAAAGCACTGCAAATGAACTCTGAAATGGTTGAAAATTGGCATGGTATCATAATTTCACCCACGTAGCATGTGCTAAAAAGTTGAGAGGGTTACGGCAAAAACTGGATGCACTTCGTGTACGAACTGGACAATCTCTTTCGAAGTGTCAGGGTTTTGGACGAAAACTCTTCTCTTACAAAAGGATTTCAATTTTTTAAACATATTTGAACTCAAGATATTTTCTGCATTCAATATGCACCATTCAAAGCCACATCATCACTTTTCAACCCTTTTCTGACTTCATTTGCTATTTTTCATGCATTTCATGATTTATTTTAAGCTAAGATGACCCTGAGATTGAAAAGCACTGCAAATGAACTCTGAAATGGTTGAAAATTATCATGGTATCATAATTTCACCCACGTAGCATGTGCTAAAAAGTTGAGTGGGTTACGGCAAAAAACTGGATGCACTTCGTGTACGAACTGGACAATCTCTTTCGAAGTGTCAGGGTTTTGGACGAAAACTCTTCTGTTACAAAAGGATTTCAATTTTTTAAACTTATTTGAACTCAAGACTTTTTCGGCGTTCAATATGCACCATTCAAAGCCACATCATCACTTTTCATAACTTTTCTGACTTCATTTGCTATTTTTCATGCATTTCATGATTTATTTTGACCTAAGATGACCCTGAGATTGAAAAGCACTGCAAATGAACTCTGAACTGGTTGAAAATTGGCATGGTATCATAATTTCACCCACGTAGCATGTGCTAAAAAGTTGAGAGGGTTAGGGCAAAAATTGGATGCACTTCGTGTACGAACTGGACAATCTCTTTCGAAATATCAGGGTTTCGGACGAAAACTGTTCTGTTACAAAAGGATTTCAAATTTTTAAACATATTTGAACTCAAGACTTTTTCTGCATTCAATATGCACCTTTCAAAGCCACATTATTACTTTTGAAACCTTTTCTAACTTCATTTGCTATTTTTCATGAATTTCATGATTTATTTTGACCAAAGATGACTCTGAGATTGAAAAGCACTGCAAATGAACTCTGAAATGGTTGAAAATTGGCATGGTATCATAATTTCACCCACGTAGCATGTGCTAAAAAGTTGAGAGGGTTACGGCAAAAACTGGATGCACTTCGTGTACGAACTGGACAATCTCTTTCGAAGTGTCAGGGTTTTGGACGAAAACTCTTCTGTTACAAAAGGATTTCAATTTTTTAATCATATTTGAACTCAAGACTTTTTCTGCATTCAATATGCACCATTCAAAGCCACATCATCAATTCAAACCTTTTCTAGCTTCATTTGCTATTTTTCATGCATTTCATGATTTATTTTTAGCTAAGATGACCCTGAGATTGAAAAGCACTGCAAATGAACTCTGAAATGGTTGAAAATTGGCATGGTATCATAATTTCACCCATGTAGCATGTGCTAAAAAGTTGAGAGGGTTACGGCAAAAACTGGATGCACTTCGTGTACGAACTGGACAATCTCTTTCGAAGTGTCAGGGTTTTGGACGAAAACTCTTCTGATACAAAAGGATTTCAATTTTTTAAACATATTTGAACTCAAGACTTTTTCTGCATTCAATATGCACCATTCAAAGCCACATCATCACTTTTCAACCCTTTTCTGACTTCATTTGCTATTTTTCATGCATTTCATGATTTATTTTAAGCTAAGATGACCCTGAGATTGAAAAGCACTGCAAATGAACTCTGAAATGGTTGAAAATTATCATGGTATCATAATTTCACCCACGTAGCATGTGCTAAAAAGTTGAGTGGGTTACGGCAAAAAACTGGATGCACTTCGTGTACGAACTGGACAATCTCTTTCGAAGTGTCAGGGTTTTAGACGAAAACTCTTCTGTTACAAAAGGATTTCAATTTTTTAAACATATTTGAACTCAAGACTTTTTCTGCATTCAATATGCACCATTCAAAGCCACATCATCAATTCTAACCTTTTCTGGCTTCATTTGCTATTTTTCATGCATTTCATGATTTATTTTTAGCTAAGATGACCCTGAGATTGAAAAGCACTGCAAATGAACTCTGAAATGGTTGAAAATTGGCATGGTATCATAATTTCACCCACGTAGCATGTGCTAAAAAGTTGAGAGGGTTACGGCAAAAACTGGATGCACTTCGTGTACGAACTGGACAATCTCTTTCGAAGTGTCAGGGTTTTGGACGAAAACTCTTCTGATACAAAAGGATTTCAATTTTTTAAACATATTTGAACTCAAGACTTTTTCTGCATTCAACATGCACCATTCAAAGCCACATCATCACTTTTCAACCCTTTTCTGACTTCATTTGCTATTTTTCATTCATTTCATGATTTATTTTGACCTAAGATGACCCTGAGATTGAAAAGCACTGCAAATGAACTCTGAAAAGGTTGAAAATTGGCATGGTATCATAATTTCACCCACGTAGCATGTGCTAAAAAGTTGAGAGGGTTACGGTAAAAACTGGATGCACTTCGTGTACGAACCGGACAATCTCTTTCGAAATGTCAGGGTTTTGGACGAAAACTCTTCTGTTACAAAAGGATTTCAATTTTTTTAACATATTTGAACTCAAGACTTTTTCTGCATTCAATATGCACCATTCAAAGCCACATCATCACTTTTCAAACCTTTTCTGGCTTCATTTGCTATTTTTCATGCATTTCATGATTTATTTTAAGCTAAGATGACCCTGAGATTGAAAAGCACTGCAAATGAACTCTGAAATGGTTGAAAATTATCATGGTATCATAATTTCACCCACGTAGCATGTGCTAAAAAGTTGAGTGGGTTACGGCAAAAAACTGGATGCACTTCGTGTACGAACTGGACAATCTCTTTCGAAGTGTCAGGGTTTTGGACGAAAACTCTTCTGTTACAAAAGGATTTCAATTTTTTAAACTTATTTGAACTCAAGACTTTTTCGGCGTTCAATATGCACCATTCAAAGCCACATCATCACTTTTCATACCTTTTCTGACTTCATTTGCTATTTTTTATGCATTTCATGATTTATTTTGACCTAAGATGACCCTGAGATTGAAAAGCACTGCAAATGAACTCTGAACTGGTTGAAAATTGGCATGGTATCATAATTTCACCCACGTAGCATGTGCTAAAAAGTTGAGAGGGTTAGGGCAAAAATTGGATGCACTTCGTGTACGAACTGGACAATCTCTTTCGAAGTATCAGGGTTTTGGACGAAAACTGTTCTGTTACAAAAGGATTTCAAATTTTTAAACATATTTGAACTCAAGACTTTTTCTGCATTCAATATGCACCTTTCAAAGCCACATTATTACTTTTGAAACCTTTTCTAACTTCATTTGCTATTTTTCATGAATTTCATGATTTATTTTGACCAAAGATGACTCTGAGATTGAAAAGCACTGCAAATGAACTCTGAAATGGTTGAAAATTGGCATGGTATCATAATTTCACCCACGTAGCATGTGCTAAAAAGTTGAGAGGGTTACGGCAAAAACTGGATGCACTTCGTGTACGAACTGGACAATCTCTTTCGAAGTGTCAGGGTTTTGGACGAAAACTCTTCTGTTACAAAAGGATTTCAATTTTTTAATCATATTTGAACTCAAGACTTTTTCTGCATTCAATATGCACCATTCAAAGCCACATCATCAATTCAAACCTTTTCTGGCTTCATTTGCTATTTTTCATGCATTTCATGATTTATTTTTAACTAAGATGACCCTGAGATTGAAAAGCACTGCAAATGAACTCTGAAATGGTTGAAAATTGGCATGGTATCATAATTTCACCCACGTAGCATGTGCTAAAAAGTTGAGAGGGTTACGGCAAAAACTGGATGCACTTCGTGTACGAACTGGACAATCTCTTTCGAAGTGTCAGGGTTTTGGACGAAAACTCTTCTGATACAAAAGGATTTCAATTTTTTAAACATATTTGAACTCAAGACTTTTTCTGCATTCAATATGCACCATTCAAAGCCACATCATCACTTTTCAACCCTTTTCTGACTTCATTTGCTATTTTTCCTGCATTTCATGATTTATTTTAAGCTAAGATGACCCTGAGATTGAAAAGCACTGCAAATGAACTCTGAAATGGTTGAAAATTATCATCGTATCATAATTTCACCCACGTAGCATGTGCTAAAAAGTTGAGTGGGTTACGGCAAAAAACTGGATGCACTTCGTGTACGAACTGGACAATCTCTTTCGAAGTGTCAGGGTTTTGGACGAAAACTCTTCTGTTACAAAAGGATTTCAATTTTTTAAACATATTTGAACTCAAGACTTTTTTTGCATTCAATATGCACCATTCAAAGCCACATCATCACTTCAAACCTTTTATGGCTTCATTTGCTATTTTTCATGCATTTCATGATTTATTTTGAGCTAAGATGACCCTGAGATTGAAAAGCACTGCAAATGAACTCTGAAATGGTTGAAAATTGGCATGGTATCATAATTTCACCCACGTAGCATGTGCTAAAAAGTTGAGAGGGTTAGGGCAAAAATTGGATGCACTTCGTGTACGAACTGGACAATCTCTTTCGAAGTATCAGGGTTTTGGACGAAAACTGTTCTGTTACAAAAGGATTTCAAATTTTTAAACATATTTGAACTCAAGACTTTTTCTGCATTCAATATGCACCTTTCAAAGCCACATTATTACTTTTGAAACCTTTTCTAACTTCATTTGCTATTTTTCATGAATTTCATGATTTATTTTGACCAAAGATGACTCTGAGATTGAAAAGCACTGCAAATGAACTCTGAAATGGTTGAAAATTGGCATGGTATCATAATTTCACCCACGTAGCATGTGCTAAAAAGTTGAGAGGGTTACGGCAAAAACTGGATGCACTTCGTGTACGAACTGGACAATCTCTTTCGAAGTGTCAGGGTTTTGGACGAAAACTCTTCTGTTACAAAAGGATTTCAATTTTTTAATCATATTTGAACTCAAGACTTTTTCTGCATTCAATATGCACCATTCAAAGCCACATCATCAATTCAAACCTTTTCTGGCTTCATTTGCTATTTTTCATGCATTTCATGATTTATTTTTAGCTAAGATGACCCTGAGATTGAAAAGCACTGCAAATGAACTCTGAAATGGTTGAAAATTGGCATGGTATCATAATTTCACCCACGTAGCATGTGCTAAAAAGTCGAGAGGGTTACGGCAAAAACTGGATGCACTTCGTGTACGAACTGGACAATCTCTTTCGAAGTGTCAGGGTTTTGGACGAAAACTCTTCTGATACAAAAGGATTTCAATTCTTTAAACATATTTGAACTCAAGACTTTTTCTGCATTCAATATGCACCATTCAAAGTCACATCATCACTTTTCAACCCTTTTCTGACTTCATTTGCTATTTTTCCTGCATTTCATGATTTATTTTAAGCTAAGATGACCCTGAGATTGAAAAGCACTGCAAATGAACTCTGAAATGGTTGAAAATTATCATGGTATCATAATTTCACCCACGTAGCATGTGCTAAAAAGTTGAGTGGGTTACGGCAAAAAACTGGATGCACTTCGTGTACGAACTGGACAATCTCTTTCGAAGTGTCAGGGTTTTGGACGAAAACTCTTCTGTTACAAAAGGATTTCAATTTTTTAAACATATTTGAACTCAAGACTTTTTTTGCATTGAATATGCACCATTCAAAGCCACATCATCACTTTAAACCTTTTCTGGCTTCATTTGCTATTTTTCATGCATTTCATGATTTATTTTGAGCTAAGATGACCCTGAGATTGAAAAGCACTGCAAATGAACTCTGAAATGGTTGAAAATTGGCATGGTATCATAATTTCACCCACGTACCATGTGCTAAAAAGTTGAGAGGGTTACGGCAAAAACTGGATGCACTTCGTGTACGAACTGGACAATCTCTTTTGAAGTGCGAGTGTTTTGGACGAAAACTCTTCTGTTACAAAAGGATTTCAATTTTTTAAAACTATTTGAACTCAAGACTTTTTCTGTATTCAATATGCACCATTGAAAGCCACATCATCACTTTTCAAACCTTTTCTGACTTCATTTGCTATTTTTCATGCATTTCATGATTTATTTTGAGCTAAGATGACCCTGAGATTAAAAAGCACTGCAAATGAACTCTGAAATGGTTGAAAATTGGCATGGTATCATAATTTCACCCACGTAGCATGTGCTAAAAAGTTGAGTGGGTTACGGCAAAAACTGGATGCACTTCGTGTACGAACTGGACAATCTCTTTCGAAGTGTGAGTGTTTTGGACGAAAACTCTTCTGTTACAAAAGGATTTCTATTTTTTAAACATATTTGAACTCAAGACTTTTTCTGCATTCAATATGCACCATTCAAAGCCACATCATCACTTTTCAAACCTTTTCTGACTTCATTTGCTATTTTTCATGCATTTCATGATTTATTTTGAGCTAAGATGACCCTGATATTGAAAAGCACTGCAAATGAACTCTGAAATGGTTGAAAATTGGCATGGTATCATAATTTCACCCACGTAGCATGTGCTAAAAAGTTCAGAGGGTTACGGCAAAAACTGGATGCACTTCGTGTACGAACTGGACAATCTCTTTCGAAGTGTCAGGGTTTTGGACGAAAACTCTTCTGTTACAAAAGGATTTCAATTTTTTAAACATATTTGAACTCAAGACTTTTTCTGCATTCAATATGCACCATTCAAAGCCACATCATCACTTTTCAACCCTTTTCTGACTTCATTTGCTATTTTTCTTGCATTTCATGATTTATTTTGAGCTAAGATGACCCTGAGATTGAAAAGCACTGCAAATGAACTCTGAAATGGTTGAAAATTGGCATGGTATCATAATTTCCCCCACGTAGCATGTGCTAAAAAGGTGAGTGGGTTACGGCATAAACTGGATGCACTTCGTGTACGAACTGGACAATCTCTTTCGAAGTGTCAGGGTTTTGGACGAAAACTCTTCTGTTACAAAAGGATTTCAATTTTTTAAACATATTTGAACTCAAGACTTTTTTTGCATTGAATATGCACCATTCAAAGCCACATCATCACTTTAAACCTTTTCTGGCTTCATTTGCTATTTTTCATGCATTTCATGATTTATTTTGAGCTAAGATGACCCTGAGATTGAAAAGCACTGCAAATGAACTCTGAAATGGTTGAAAATTGGCATGGTATCATAATTTCACCCACGTACCATGTGCTAAAAAGTTGAGAGGGTTACGGCAAAAACTGGATGCACTTCGTGTACGAACTGGACAATCTCTTTTGAAGTGCGAGTGTTTTGGACGAAAACTCTTCTGTTACAAAAGGATTTCAATTTTTTAAAACTATTTGAACTCAAGACTTTTTCTGTATTCAATATGCACCATTGAAAGCCACATCATCACTTTTCAAACCTTTTCTGACTTCATTTGCTATTTTTCATGCATTTCATGATTTATTTTGAGCTAAGATGACCCTGAGATTAAAAAGCACTGCAAATGAACTCTGAAATGGTTGAAAATTGGCATGGTATCATAATTTCACCCACGTAGCATGTGCTAAAAAGTTGAGTGGGTTACGGCAAAAACTGGATGCACTTCGTGTACGAACTGGACAATCTCTTTCGAAGTGTGAGTGTTTTGGACGAAAACTCTTCTGTTACAAAAGGATTTCTATTTTTTAAACATATTTGAACTCAAGACTTTTTCTGCATTCAATATGCACCATTCAAAGCCACATCATCACTTTTCAAACCTTTTCTGACTTCATTTGCTATTTTTCATGCATTTCATGATTTATTTTGAGCTAAGATGACCCTGATATTGAAAAGCACTGCAAATGAACTCTGAAATGGTTGAAAATTGGCATGGTATCATAATTTCACCCACGTAGCATGTGCTAAAAAGTTCAGAGGGTTACGGCAAAAACTGGATGCACTTCGTGTACGAACTGGACAATCTCTTTCGAAGTGTCAGGGTTTTGGACGAAAACTCTTCTGTTACAAAAGGATTTCAATTTTTTAAACATATTTGAACTCAAGACTTTTTCTGCATTCAATATGCACCATTCAAAGCCACATCATCACTTTTCAACCCTTTTCTGACTTCATTTGCTATTTTTCTTGCATTTCATGATTTATTTTGAGCTAAGATGACCCTGAGATTGAAAAGCACTGCAAATGAACTCTGAAATGGTTGAAAATTGGCATGGTATCATAATTTCCCCCACGTAGCATGTGCTAAAAAGTTGAGTGGGTTACGGCATAAACTGGATGCACTTCGTGTACGAACTGGACAATCTCTTTCGAAGTGTCAGGGTTTTGGATGAAAACTCTTCTGTTACAAAAGGATTTCAATTTTTTAAACATATTTGAACTCAAGACTTTTTCTGCATTCAATATGCACCATTCAAAGCCACATCAGCACTTTTCATACCTTTTCTGACTTCATTTGCTATTTTTCATGCATTTCATGATTTATTTTGACCTAATTTGACCCTGAGATTGAAAAGCATAGCAAATGAACTCTGAAATGGTTAAAAATTGGCATGGTATCATAATTTCACCCACGTAGCATGTGCTAAAAAGTTGAGAGGGTTACGGCAAAAATTGGATGCACTTCGTGTACGAACTGGACAATCTCTTTCGTAGTGTTAGGGTTTTGGACGAAAACTCTTCTGTTACAAAAGGATTTCAATGTTTTAAACATATTTGAAATCAAGACTTTTTCTGCATTCAATATGCACCTTTCAAAGCCACATTATCACTTTTGAAACCTTTTCTGACTTCATTTGCTATTTTTCATGAATTTCATGATTTATTGTGACCTAAGATGACTCTGAGATTGAAAAGCACTGCAAATGAACTCTGAAATGGTTGAAAATTGGCATGGTATCATAATTTCACTGACGTAGCATGTGCTAAAAAGTTGAGAGGGTTACGGCAAAAACTGGATGCACTTCGTGTACGAACTGGACAATCTTTTTCTAAGTGTCATGGTTTTGGACGAAAACTCTTCTGTTACAAAAGGATTTCAATTTTTTAAACATATTTGAACTCAAGAATTTTTCTGCATTCAATATGCACCATTCAAAGCCACATCATCACTACAAACCTTTTCTGGCTTCATTTGCTATTTTTCATGCATTTCATGATTTATTTTGAGCTAAGATGACCCTGAGATTGAAAAGCATTGCAAATGAACTCTGAATTGGTTGAAAATTGGCATGGTATCATAATTTCACCCACGTAGCATGTGCTAAAAAGTTGAGAGAGTTACGGCAAAAACTGGATGCACTTCGTGTACGAACTGGACAATCTCTTTCGAAGTGTCAGGGTTTTGGACGAAAACTCTTCAGTTACAAAAGGATTTCAATTTTTTAAACATATTTGAACTCAAGACTTTTTCTGCATTCAATATGCACCATTCAAAGCCACATCATCACTTTTCAGCCCTTTTCTGACTTTATTTGCTATTTTTCATGCATTTCATGATTTATTTTGAGCTAAGATGACCCTGAGATTGAAAAGCACTGCAAATGAACTCTGAAATGGTTGAAAATTGGCATGGTATCATAATTTCACCCACGTAGCATGTGCTAAAAAGTTGAGTGGGTTACGGCAAAAACTGGATGCACTTCGTGTACGAACTGGACAATCTCTTTCGAAGTATCAGGGTTTTGGACGAAAACTCTTCTGTTACAAAAGGATTTCAATTTTTTAAACATTTTTGAACTCAAGACTTTTTCTGCGTTCAACATGCATCATTCAAAGCCACATCATCACTTTTCATACATTTTCTGACATCATTTTCTATTTTTCATGCATTTCATGATTTATTTTGACCTAAGATGACCCTGAGATTGAAAAGCACTGCAAATGAACTCTGAAATGGTTGACAATTGGCATGGTATCATAATTTCACCGACGTAGCATGTGCTAAAAAGTTGAGAGGGTTACGGCAAAAATTGGATGCACTTCGTGTACGAACTGGACAATCTCTTTCGAAGTGTCAGGGTTTTGGACGAAAACTCTTCTGTTACAAAAGGATTTCAATTTTTTAAACATATTTGAACTCAAGACTTTTTCTGCATTCAATATGCACCTTTCAAAGCCACATTATCACTTTTGAAACCTTTTCTGACTTCATTTGCTATTTTTCATGAATTTCATGATTTATTGTGACCTAAGATGACTCTGAGATTGAAAAGCACTGCAAATGAACTCTGAAATGGTTGAAAATTGGCATGGTATCATAATTTCACCCACGTAGCATGTGCTAAAAAGTTGAGAGGGTTAGGGCAAAAATTGGATGCACTTCGTGTACGAACTGGACAATCTCTTTCGAAGTATCAGGGTTTTGGACGAAAACTGTTCTGTTACAAAAGGATTTCAAATTTTTAAACATATTTGAACTCAAGACTTTTTCTGCATTCAATATGCACCTTTCAAAGCCACATTATTACTTTTGAAACCTTTTCTAACTTCATTTGCTATTTTTCATGAATTTCATGATTTATTTTGACCAAAGATGACTCTGAGATTGAAAAGCACTGCAAATGAACTCTGAAATGGTTGAAAATTGGCATGGTATCATAATTTCACCCACGTAGCATGTGCTAAAAAGTTGAGAGGGTTACGGCAAAAACTGGATGCACTTCGTGTACGAACTGGACAATCTCTTTCGAAGTGTCAGGGTTTTGGACGAAAACTCTTCTGTTACAAAAGGATTTCAATTTTTTAATCATATTTGAACTCAAGACTTTTTCTGCATTCAATATGCACCATTCAAAGCCACATCATCAATTCAAACCTTTTCTGGCTTCATTTGCTATTTTTCATGCATTTCATGATTTATTTTTAGCTAAGATGACCCTGAGATTGAAAAGCACTGCAAATGAACTCTGAAATGGTTGAAAATTGGCATGGTATCATAATTTCACCCACGTAGCATGTGCTAAAAAGTCGAGAGGGTTACGGCAAAAACTGGATGCACTTCGTGTACGAACTGGACAATCTCTTTCGAAGTGTCAGGGTTTTGGACGAAAACTCTTCTGATACAAAAGGATTTCAATTCTTTAAACATATTTGAACTCAAGACTTTTTCTGCATTCAATATGCACCATTCAAAGTCACATCATCACTTTTCAACCCTTTTCTGACTTCATTTGCTATTTTTCCTGCATTTCATGATTTATTTTAAGCTAAGATGACCCTGAGATTGAAAAGCACTGCAAATGAACTCTGAAATGGTTGAAAATTATCATGGTATCATAATTTCACCCACGTAGCATGTGCTAAAAAGTTGAGTGGGTTACGGCAAAAAACTGGATGCACTTCGTGTACGAACTGGACAATCTCTTTCGAAGTGTCAGGGTTTTGGACGAAAACTCTTCTGTTACAAAAGGATTTCAATTTTTTAAACATATTTGAACTCAAGACTTTTTTTGCATTGAATATGCACCATTCAAAGCCACATCATCACTTCAAACCTTTTCTGGCTTCATTTGCTATTTTTCATGCATTTCATGATTTATTTTGAGCTAAGATGACCCTGAGATTGAAAAGCACTGCAAATGAACTCTGAAATGGTTGAAAATTGGCATGGTATCATAATTTCACCCACGTACCATGTGCTAAAAAGTTGAGAGGGTTACGGCAAAAACTGGATGCACTTCGTGTACGAACTGGACAATCTCTTTTGAAGTGCGAGTGTTTTGGACGAAAACTCTTCTGTTACAAAAGGATTTCAATTTTTTAAAACTATTTGAACTCAAGACTTTTTCTGTATTCAATATGCACCATTGAAAGCCACATCATCACTTTTCAAACCTTTTCTGACTTCATTTGCTATTTTTCATGCATTTCATGATTTATTTTGAGCTAAGATGACCCTGAGATTAAAAAGCACTGCAAATGAACTCTGAAATGGTTGAAAATTGGCATGGTATCATAATTTCACCCACGTAGCATGTGCTAAAAAGTTGAGTGGGTTACGGCAAAAACTGGATGCACTTCGTGTACGAACTGGACAATCTCTTTCGAAGTGTGAGTGTTTTGGACGAAAACTCTTCTGTTACAAAAGGATTTCTATTTTTTAAACATATTTGAACTCAAGACTTTTTCTGCATTCAATATGCACCATTCAAAGCCACATCATCACTTTTCAAACCTTTTCTGACTTCATTTGCTATTTTTCATGCATTTCATGATTTATTTTGAGCTAAGATGACCCTGATATTGAAAAGCACTGCAAATGAACTCTGAAATGGTTGAAAATTGGCATGGTATCATAATTTCACCCACGTAGCATGTGCTAAAAAGTTCAGAGGGTTACGGCAAAAACTGGATGCACTTCGTGTACGAACTGGACAATCTCTTTCGAAGTGTCAGGGTTTTGGACGAAAACTCTTCTGTTACAAAAGGATTTCAATTTTTTAAACATATTTGAACTCAAGACTTTTTCTGCATTCAATATGCACCATTCAAAGCCACATCATCACTTTTCAACCCTTTTCTGACTTCATTTGCTATTTTTCTTGCATTTCATGATTTATTTTGAGCTAAGATGACCCTGAGATTGAAAAGCACTGCAAATGAACTCTGAAATGGTTGAAAATTGGCATGGTATCATAATTTCCCCCACGTAGCATGTGCTAAAAAGGTGAGTGGGTTACGGCATAAACTGGATGCACTTCGTGTACGAACTGGACAATCTCTTTCGAAGTGTCAGGGTTTTGGATGAAAACTCTTCTGTTACAAAAGGATTTCAATTTTTTAAACATATTTGAACTCAAGACTTTTTCTGCATTCAATATGCACCATTCAAAGCCACATCAGCACTTTTCATACCTTTTCTGACTTCATTTGCTATTTTTCATGCATTTCATGATTTATTTTGACCTAATTTGACCCTGAGATTGAAAAGCATAGCAAATGAACTCTGAAATGGTTAAAAATTGGCATGGTATCATAATTTCACCCACGTAGCATGTGCTAAAAAGTTGAGAGGGTTACGGCAAAAATTGGATGCACTTCGTGTACGAACTGGACAATCTCTTTCGTAGTGTTAGGGTTTTGGACGAAAACTCTTCTGTTACAAAAGGATTTCAATGTTTTAAACATATTTGAAATCAAGACTTTTTCTGCATTCAATATGCACCTTTCAAAGCCACATTATCACTTTTGAAACCTTTTCTGACTTCATTTGCTATTTTTCATGAATTTCATGATTTATTGTGACCTAAGATGACTCTGAGATTGAAAAGCACTGCAAATGAACTCTGAAATGGTTGAAAATTGGCATGGTATCATAATTTCACTGACGTAGCATGTGCTAAAAAGTTGAGAGGGTTACGGCAAAAACTGGATGCACTTCGTGTACGAACTGGACAATCTTTTTCTAAGTGTCATGGTTTTGGACGAAAACTCTTCTGTTACAAAAGGATTTCAATTTTTTAAACATATTTGAACTCAAGAATTTTTCTGCATTCAATATGCACCATTCAAAGCCACATCATCACTACAAACCTTTTCTGGCTTCATTTGCTATTTTTCATGCATTTCATGATTTATTTTGAGCTAAGATGACCCTGAGATTGAAAAGCATTGCAAATGAACTCTGAATTGGTTGAAAATTGGCATGGTATCATAATTTCACCCACGTAGCATGTGCTAAAAAGTTGAGAGAGTTACGGCAAAAACTGGATGCACTTCGTGTACGAACTGGACAATCTCTTTCGAAGTGTCAGGGTTTTGGACGAAAACTCTTCAGTTACAAAAGGATTTCAATTTTTTAAACATATTTGAACTCAAGACTTTTTCTGCATTCAATATGCACCATTCAAAGCCACATCATCACTTTTCAGCCCTTTTCTGACTTTATTTGCTATTTTTCATGCATTTCATGATTTATTTTGAGCTAAGATGACCCTGAGATTGAAAAGCACTGCAAATGAACTCTGAAATGGTTGAAAATTGGCATGGTATCATAATTTCACCCACGTAGCATGTGCTAAAAAGTTGAGTGGGTTACGGCAAAAACTGGATGCACTTCGTGTACGAACTGGACAATCTCTTTCGAAGTATCAGGGTTTTGGACGAAAACTCTTCTGTTACAAAAGGATTTCAATTTTTTAAACATTTTTGAACTCAAGACTTTTTCTGCGTTCAACATGCATCATTCAAAGCCACATCATCACTTTTCATACATTTTCTGACATCATTTTCTATTTTTCATGCATTTCATGATTTATTTTGACCTAAGATGACCCTGAGATTGAAAAGCACTGCAAATGAACTCTGAAATGGTTGACAATTGGCATGGTATCATAATTTCACCGACGTAGCATGTGCTAAAAAGTTGAGAGGGTTACGGCAAAAATTGGATGCACTTCGTGTACGAACTGGACAATCTCTTTCGAAGTGTCAGGGTTTTGGACGAAAACTCTTCTGTTACAAAAGGATTTCAATTTTTTAAACATATTTGAACTCAAGACTTTTTCTGCATTCAATATGCACCTTTCAAAGCCACATTATCACTTTTGAAACCTTTTCTGACTTCATTTGCTATTTTTCATGAATTTCATGATTTATTGTGACCTAAGATGACTCTGAGATTGAAAAGCACTGCAAATGAACTCTGAAATGGTTGAAAATTGGCATGGTATCATAATTTCACCCACGTAGCATGTGCTAAAAAGTTGAGAGGGTTAGGGCAAAAATTGGATGCACTTCGTGTACGAACTGGACAATCTCTTTCGAAGTATCAGGGTTTTGGACGAAAACTGTTCTGTTACAAAAGGATTTCAAATTTTTAAACATATTTGAACTCAAGACTTTTTCTGCATTCAATATGCACCTTTCAAAGCCACATTATTACTTTTGAAACCTTTTCTAACTTCATTTGCTATTTTTCATGAATTTCATGATTTATTTTGACCAAAGATGACTCTGAGATTGAAAAGCACTGCAAATGAACTCTGAAATGGTTGAAAATTGGCATGGTATCATAATTTCACCCACGTAGCATGTGCTAAAAAGTTGAGAGGGTTACGGCAAAAACTGGATGCACTTCGTGTACGAACTGGACAATCTCTTTCGAAGTGTCAGGGTTTTGGACGAAAACTCTTCTGTTACAAAAGGATTTCAATTTTTTAATCATATTTGAACTCAAGACTTTTTCTGCATTCAATATGCACCATTCAAAGCCACATCATCAATTCAAACCTTTTCTGGCTTCATTTGCTATTTTTCATGCATTTCATGATTTATTTTTAGCTAAGATGACCCTGAGATTGAAAAGCACTGCAAATGAACTCTGAAATGGTTGAAAATTGGCATGGTATCATAATTTCACCCACGTAGCATGTGCTAAAAAGTCGAGAGGGTTACGGCAAAAACTGGATGCACTTCGTGTACGAACTGGACAATCTCTTTCGAAGTGTCAGGGTTTTGGACGAAAACTCTTCTGATACAAAAGGATTTCAATTCTTTAAACATATTTGAACTCAAGACTTTTTCTGCATTCAATATGCACCATTCAAAGTCACATCATCACTTTTCAACCCTTTTCTGACTTCATTTGCTATTTTTCCTGCATTTCATGATTTATTTTAAGCTAAGATGACCCTGAGATTGAAAAGCACTGCAAATGAACTCTGAAATGGTTGAAAATTATCATGGTATCATAATTTCACCCACGTAGCATGTGCTAAAAAGTTGAGTGGGTTACGGCAAAAAACTGGATGCACTTCGTGTACGAACTGGACAATCTCTTTCGAAGTGTCAGGGTTTTGGACGAAAACTCTTCTGTTACAAAAGGATTTCAATTTTTTAAACATATTTGAACTCAAGACTTTTTTTGCATTGAATATGCACCATTCAAAGCCACATCATCACTTCAAACCTTTTCTGGCTTCATTTGCTATTTTTCATGCATTTCATGATTTATTTTGAGCTAAGATGACCCTGAGATTGAAAAGCACTGCAAATGAACTCTGAAATGGTTGAAAATTGGCATGGTATCATAATTTCACCCACGTACCATGTGCTAAAAAGTTGAGAGGGTTACGGCAAAAACTGGATGCACTTCGTGTACGAACTGGACAATCTCTTTTGAAGTGCGAGTGTTTTGGACGAAAACTCTTCTGTTACAAAAGGATTTCAATTTTTTAAAACTATTTGAACTCAAGACTTTTTCTGTATTCAATATGCACCATTGAAAGCCACATCATCACTTTTCAAACCTTTTCTGACTTCATTTGCTATTTTTCATGCATTTCATGATTTATTTTGAGCTAAGATGACCCTGAGATTAAAAAGCACTGCAAATGAACTCTGAAATGGTTGAAAATTGGCATGGTATCATAATTTCACCCACGTAGCATGTGCTAAAAAGTTGAGTGGGTTACGGCAAAAACTGGATGCACTTCGTGTACGAACTGGACAATCTCTTTCGAAGTGTGAGTGTTTTGGACGAAAACTCTTCTGTTACAAAAGGATTTCTATTTTTTAAACATATTTGAACTCAAGACTTTTTCTGCATTCAATATGCACCATTCAAAGCCACATCATCACTTTTCAAACCTTTTCTGACTTCATTTGCTATTTTTCATGCATTTCATGATTTATTTTGAGCTAAGATGACCCTGATATTGAAAAGCACTGCAAATGAACTCTGAAATGGTTGAAAATTGGCATGGTATCATAATTTCACCCACGTAGCATGTGCTAAAAAGTTCAGAGGGTTACGGCAAAAACTGGATGCACTTCGTGTACGAACTGGACAATCTCTTTCGAAGTGTCAGGGTTTTGGACGAAAACTCTTCTGTTACAAAAGGATTTCAATTTTTTAAACATATTTGAACTCAAGACTTTTTCTGCATTCAATATGCACCATTCAAAGCCACATCATCACTTTTCAACCCTTTTCTGACTTCATTTGCTATTTTTCTTGCATTTCATGATTTATTTTGAGCTAAGATGACCCTGAGATTGAAAAGCACTGCAAATGAACTCTGAAATGGTTGAAAATTGGCATGGTATCATAATTTCCCCCACGTAGCATGTGCTAAAAAGGTGAGTGGGTTACGGCATAAACTGGATGCACTTCGTGTACGAACTGGACAATCTCTTTCGAAGTGTCAGGGTTTTGGATGAAAACTCTTCTGTTACAAAAGGATTTCAATTTTTTAAACATATTTGAACTCAAGACTTTTTCTGCATTCAATATGCACCATTCAAAGCCACATCAGCACTTTTCATACCTTTTCTGACTTCATTTGCTATTTTTCATGCATTTCATGATTTATTTTGACCTAATTTGACCCTGAGATTGAAAAGCATAGCAAATGAACTCTGAAATGGTTAAAAATTGGCATGGTATCATAATTTCACCCACGTAGCATGTGCTAAAAAGTTGAGAGGGTTACGGCAAAAATTGGATGCACTTCGTGTACGAACTGGACAATCTCTTTCGTAGTGTTAGGGTTTTGGACGAAAACTCTTCTGTTACAAAAGGATTTCAATGTTTTAAACATATTTGAAATCAAGACTTTTTCTGCATTCAATATGCACCTTTCAAAGCCACATTATCACTTTTGAAACCTTTTCTGACTTCATTTGCTATTTTTCATGAATTTCATGATTTATTGTGACCTAAGATGACTCTGAGATTGAAAAGCACTGCAAATGAACTCTGAAATGGTTGAAAATTGGCATGGTATCATAATTTCACTGACGTAGCATGTGCTAAAAAGTTGAGAGGGTTACGGCAAAAACTGGATGCACTTCGTGTACGAACTGGACAATCTTTTTCTAAGTGTCATGGTTTTGGACGAAAACTCTTCTGTTACAAAAGGATTTCAATTTTTTAAACATATTTGAACTCAAGAATTTTTCTGCATTCAATATGCACCATTCAAAGCCACATCATCACTACAAACCTTTTCTGGCTTCATTTGCTATTTTTCATGCATTTCATGATTTATTTTGAGCTAAGATGACCCTGAGATTGAAAAGCATTGCAAATGAACTCTGAATTGGTTGAAAATTGGCATGGTATCATAATTTCACCCACGTAGCATGTGCTAAAAAGTTGAGAGAGTTACGGCAAAAACTGGATGCACTTCGTGTACGAACTGGACAATCTCTTTCGAAGTGTCAGGGTTTTGGACGAAAACTCTTCAGTTACAAAAGGATTTCAATTTTTTAAACATATTTGAACTCAAGACTTTTTCTGCATTCAATATGCACCATTCAAAGCCACATCATCACTTTTCAGCCCTTTTCTGACTTTATTTGCTATTTTTCATGCATTTCATGATTTATTTTGAGCTAAGATGACCCTGAGATTGAAAAGCACTGCAAATGAACTCTGAAATGGTTGAAAATTGGCATGGTATCATAATTTCACCCACGTAGCATGTGCTAAAAAGTTGAGTGGGTTACGGCAAAAACTGGATGCACTTCGTGTACGAACTGGACAATCTCTTTCGAAGTATCAGGGTTTTGGACGAAAACTCTTCTGTTACAAAAGGATTTCAATTTTTTAAACATTTTTGAACTCAAGACTTTTTCTGCGTTCAACATGCATCATTCAAAGCCACATCATCACTTTTCATACATTTTCTGACATCATTTTCTATTTTTCATGCATTTCATGATTTATTTTGACCTAAGATGACCCTGAGATTGAAAAGCACTGCAAATGAACTCTGAAATGGTTGACAATTGGCATGGTATCATAATTTCACCGACGTAGCATGTGCTAAAAAGTTGAGAGGGTTACGGCAAAAATTGGATGCACTTCGTGTACGAACTGGACAATCTCTTTCGAAGTGTCAGGGTTTTGGACGAAAACTCTTCTGTTACAAAAGGATTTCAATTTTTTAAACATATTTGAACTCAAGACTTTTTCTGCATTCAATATGCACCTTTCAAAGCCACATTATTACTTTTGAAACCTTTTCTAACTTCATTTGCTATTTTTCATGAATTTCATGATTTATTTTGACCAAAGATGACTCTGAGATTGAAAAGCACTGCAAATGAACTCTGAAATGGTTGAAAATTGGCATGGTATCATAATTTCACCCACGTAGCATGTGCTAAAAAGTTGAGAGGGTTACGGCAAAAACTGGATGCACTTCGTGTACGAACTGGACAATCTCTTTCGAAGTGTCAGGGTTTTGGACGAAAACTCTTCTGTTACAAAAGGATTTCAATTTTTTAATCATATTTGAACTCAAGACTTTTTCTGCATTCAATATGCACCATTCAAAGCCACATCGTCACTTCAAACCTTTTCTGGCTTCATTTGCTATTTTTCATGCATTTCATGATTTATTTTGATCTAAGATGACCCTGAGATTGAAAAGCACTGCAAATGAACTCTGAAATGGTTGAAAATTGGCATGGTATCATAATTTCACCCATGTAGCATGTGCTAAAAAGTTGAGAGGGTTACGGCAAAAATTGGTTGCACTTCGTGTACGAACTGGACAATCTCTTTCGAAGTGCCAGTGTTTTGGACGAAAACTCTTCTGTTACAAAAGGATTTCAATTTTTTAAACATATTTGAACTCAAGACTTTTTCTGCCTTCAATATGCACCATTCAAAGCCACATCATCACTTTTCAAACCTTTTCTGACTTCATTTGCTATTTTTCATGCATTTCATGATTTATTTTGAGCTAAGATGACCCTGAGATTGAAAAGCACTGCAAATGAACTCTTAAATGGTTGAAAATTGGCATGGAATCATAATTTCACCCACGTAGCATGTGCTAAAAAGTTGAGAGGGTTACGGCAAAAACTGGATGCACTTCGTGTACGAACTGGACAATCTCTTTCGAAGTGTCAGGGTTTTGGACAAAACTCTTCTGTTACAAAAGGATTTCAATTTTTTAAACATATTTGAACTCAAGACTTTTTCTGCATTCAATATGCACCTTTCAAAGCCACATCATCACTTTTCAACCCTTTTCTGACTTCATTTGCTAATTGTCATGCATTTCATGATTTATTTTGAGCTAAGATGACCCTGAAATTGAAAAGCACTGCAAATGAACTCTGAAATGGTTGAAAACTGGTATGGTATCATAATTTCACCCACGTAGCATGTGCTAAAAAGTTGAGAGGGTTACGGCAAAAACTGGATGCACTTCGTATACGAATTGGACAATCTCTTTCGAAGTGTCAGTGTTTTGGACGAAAACTCTTCTGTTACAAAAGGATTTCAATTTTTTAAACATATTTGAACTCAATACTTTTTCTGCATTCAATATGCACCATTCAAAGCCACATCGTCACTTTTCAAACCTTTTCTGACTTCATTTGCTATTTTTCATGCATTTAATGATTTATTTTGAGCTAAGATGACCCTGAGATTGAAAAGCACTGCAAATGAACTCTGAAATGGTTGAAAATTGGCATGGTATCATAATTTCACCCACGTACCATGTGCTAAAAAGTTGAGAGGGTTACGGCAAAAACTGGATGCACTTCGTGTACGAATTGGACAATCTCTTTCGAAGTGTCAGGGTTTTGGACGAAAACTCTTCTGTTACAAAAGGATTTCAATTTTTTAAACATATTTGAACTCAAGACTTATTTTGCATTCAATATGCACCATTCAAAGCCACATCATCACTTCAAACCTTTTCTGGCTTCATTTGCTATTTTTCATGCATTTCGTGATTTATTTTGAGCTAAGATGACCCTGAGATTGAAAAGCACTGCAAATGAACTCTGAAATGGTTGAAAATTGGCATGGTATCATAATTTCACCCACGTACCATGTGCTAAAAAGTTGAGAGGGTTACGGCAAAAACTGGATGCACTTCGTGTACGAACTGGACAATCTCTTTTGAAGTGCCAGTGTTTTGGACGAAAACTCTTCTGTTACAAAAGGATTTCAATTTTTTAAAAATATTTGAACTCAAGACTTTTTCTGTATTCAATATGCACCATTGAAAGCCACATCATCACTTTTCAAACCTTTTCTGACTTCATTTGCTATTTTTCATGCATTTCATGATTTATTTTGAGCTAAGATGACCTTGAGATTGAAAAGCACTGCAAATGAACTCTGAAATGGTTGAAAATTGGCATGGTATCATAATTTCACCCACGTAGCATGTGCTAAAAAGTTGAGAGGTTTACGGCAAAAACTGGATGCACTTCGTGTACGAACTGGACAATCTCTTTCGAAGTGTCAGGGTTTTGGACGAAAACTCTTCTGTTACAAAAGGATTTCAATTTTTTAAACATATTTGAACTCAAGACATTTTCTGCATTCAATATGCACCATTCAAAGCCACGTCATCACTTTTCAACCCTTTTCTGACATCATTTGCTATTTTTCATGCATTTCATGATTTATTTTAAGCTAAGATGACCCTGAGATTGAAAAGCACTGCAAATGAACTCTGAAATGGTTGAAAATTATCATGGTATCATAATTTCACCCACGTAGCATGTGCTAAAAAGTTGAGTGGGTTACGGCAAAAAACTGGATGCACTTCGTGTACGAACTGGACAATCTCTTTCGAAGTGTCAGGGTTTTGGACGAAAACTCTTCTGTTACAAAAGGATTTCAATTTTTTAAACTTATTTGAACTCAAGACTTTTTCGGCTTTCAATATGCACCATTCAAAACCACATCATCACTTTTCATACCTTTTCTGACTTCATTTGCTATTTTTCATGCATTTCATGATTTATTTTGACCTAAGATGACCCTGAGATTGAAAAGCACTGCAAATGAACTCTGAACTGGTTGAAAATTGGCATGGTATCATAATTTCACCCACGTAGGATGTGCTAAAAAGTTGAGAGGGTTAGGGCAAAAATTGGATGCACTTCGTGTACGAACTGGACAATCTCTTTCGAAGTATCAGGGTTTTGGACGAAAACTCTTCTGTTACAAAAGGATTTCAAATTTTTAAACATATTTGAACTCAAGACTTTTTCTGCATTCAATATGCACCTTTCAAAGCCACATCATCACTTTTGAAACCTTTTCTGACTTCATTTGCTATTTTTCAAGAATTTCATGATTTATTTTGACCTAAGATGACTCTGAGATTGAAAAGCACTGCAAATGAACTCTGAAATGGTTGAAAATTGGCATGGTATTATAATTTCACCCACGTATCATGTGCTAAAAAGTTGAGAGGGTTACGGCAAAAACTGGATGCACTTCGTGTACGAACTGGACAATCTCTTTCGAAGTGTCAGGGTTTTGGACGAAAACTCTTCTGTTACAAAAGGATTTCAATTTTTTAAACATATTTGAACTCAAGAATTTTTCTGCATTCAATATGCACCATTCAAAGCCACATCATCACTACAAACCTTTTCTGGCTTCATTTGCTATTTTTCATGCATTTCATGATTTATTTTGAGCTAAGATGACCCTGAGATTGAAAAGCATTGCAAATGAACTCTGAATTGGTTGAAAATTGGCATGGTATCATAATTTCACCCACGTAGCATGTGCTAAAAAGTTGAGAGAGTTACGGCAAAAACTGGATGCACTTCGTGTACGAACTGGACAATCTCTTTCGAAGTGTCAGGGTTTTGGACGAAAACTCTTCAGTTACAAAAGGATTTCAATTTTTTAAACATATTTGAACTCAAGACTTTTTCTGCATTCAATATGCACCATTCAAAGCCACATCATCACTTTTCAGCCCTTTTCTGACTTTATTTGCTATTTTTCATGCATTTCATGATTTATTTTGAGCTAAGATGACCCTGAGATTGAAAAGCACTGCAAATGAACTCTGAAATGGTTGAAAATTGGCATGGTATCATAATTTCACCCACGTAGCATGTGCTAAAAAGTTGAGTGGGTTACGGCAAAAACTGGATGCACTTCGTGTACGAACTGGACAATCTCTTTCGAAGTGTCAGGGTTTTGGACGAAAACTCTTCTGTTACAAAAGGATTTCAATTTTTTAAACATTTTTGAACTCAAGACTTTTTCTGCGTTCAACATGCATCATTCAAAGCCACATCATCACTTTTCATACATTTTCTGACATCATTTTCTATTTTTCATGCATTTCATGATTTATTTTGACCTAAGATGACCCTGAGATTGAAAAGCACTGCAAATGAACTCTGAAATGGTTGACAATTGGCATGGTATCATAATTTCACCGACGTAGCATGTGCTAAAAAGTTGAGAGGGTTACGGCAAAAATTGGATGCACTTCGTGTACGAACTGGACAATCTCTTTCGAAGTGTCAGGGTTTTGGACGAAAACTCTTCTGTTACAAAAGGATTTCAATTTTTTAAACATATTTGAACTCAAGACTTTTTCTGCATTCAATATGCACCTTTCAAAGCCACATTATTACTTTTGAAACCTTTTCTAACTTCATTTGCTATTTTTCATGAATTTCATGATTTATTTTGACCAAAGATGACTCTGAGATTGAAAAGCACTGCAAATGAACTCTGAAATGGTTGAAAATTGGCATGGTATCATAATTTCACCCACGTAGCATGTGCTAAAAAGTTGAGAGGGTTACGGCAAAAACTGGATGCACTTCGTGTACGAACTGGACAATCTCTTTCGAAGTGTCAGGGTTTTGGACGAAAACTCTTCTGTTACAAAAGGATTTCAATTTTTTAATCATATTTGAACTCAAGACTTTTTCTGCATTCAATATGCACCATTCAAAGCCACATCGTCACTTCAAACCTTTTCTGACTTCATTTGCTATTTTTCATGCATTTCATGATTTATTTTGATCTAAGATGACCCTGAGATTGAAAAGCACTGCAAATGAACTCTGAAATTGTTGAAAATTGGCATGGTATCATAATTTCACCCATGTAGCATGTGCTAAAAAGTTGAGAGGGTTACGGCAAAAATTGGTTGCACTTCGTGTACGAACTGGACAATCTCTTTCGAAGTGCCGGTGTTTTGGACGAAAACTCTTCTGTTACAAAAGGATTTCAATTTTTTAAACATATTTGAACTCAAGACTTTTTCTGCATTCAATATGCACCATTCAAAGCCACATCATCACTTTTCAAACCTTTTCTGACTTCATTTGCTATTTTTCATGCATTTCATGATTTATTTTGAGCTAAGATGACCCTGAGATTGAAAAGCACTGCAAATGAACTCATAAATGGTTGAAAATTGGCATGGAATCATAATTTCACCCACGTAGCATGTGCTAAAAAGTTGAGAGGGTTACGGCAAAAACTGGATGCACTTCGTATACGAACTGGACAATCTCTTTCGAAGTGTCAGTGTTTTGGACGAAAACTCTTCTGTTACAAAAGGATTTCAATTTTTTAAACATATTTGAACTCAATACTTTTTCTGCATTCAATATGCACCATTCAAAGCCACATCGTCACTTTTCAAACCTTTTCTGACTTCATTTGCTAATTTTCATGCATTTAATGATTTATTTTGAGCTAAGATGACCCTGAGATTGAAAAGCACTGCAAATGAACTCTGAAATGGTTGAAAATTGGCATGGTATCATAATTTCACCCACGTACCATGTGCTAAAAAGTTGAGAGGGTTACGGCAAAAACTGGATGCACTTCGTGTACGAATTGGACAATCTCTTTCGAAGTGTCAGGGTTTTGGACGAAAACTCTTCTGTTACAAAAGGATTTCAATTTTTTAAACATATTTGAACTCAATACTTTTTCTGCATTCAATATGCACCATTCAAAGCCACATCGTCACTTTTCAAACCTTTTCTGACTTCATTTGCTATTTTTCATGCATTTAATGATTTATTTTGAGCTAAGATGACCCTGAGATTGAAAAGCACTGCAAATGAACTCTGAAATGGTTGAAAATTGGCATGGTATCATAATTTCACCCACGTACCATGTGCTAAAAAGTTGAGAGGGTTACGGCAAAAACTGGATGCACTTCGTGTACGAATTGGACAATCTCTTTTGAAGTGCCAGGGTTTTGGACGAAAACTCTTCTTTTACAAAAGGATTTCAATTTTTTAAACATATTTGAACTCAAGACTTATTTTGCATTCAATATGCACCATTCAAAGCCACATCATCACTTCAAACCTTTTCTGGCTTCATTTGCTATTTTTCATGCATTTCGTGATTTATTTTGAGCTAAGATGACCCTGAGATTGAAAAGCACTGCAAATGAACTCTGAAATGGTTGAAAATTGGCATGGTATCATAATTTCACCCACGTACCATGTGCTAAAAAGTTGAGAGGGTTACGGCAAAAACTGGATGCACTTCGTGTACGAACTGGACAATCTCTTTTGAAGTGCCAGTGTTTTGGACGAAAACTCTTCTGTTACAAAAGGATTTCAATTTTTTAAAAATATTTGAACTCAAGACTTTTTCTGTATTCAATATGCACCATTGAAAGCCACATCATCACTTTTCAAACCTTTTCTGACTTCATTTGCTATTTTTCATGCATTTCATGATTTATTTTGAGCTAAGATGACCTTGAGATTGAAAAGCACTGCAAATGAACTCTGAAATGGTTGAAAATTGGCATGGTATCATAATTTCACCCACGTAGCATGTGCTAAAAAGTTGAGAGGGTTACGGCAAAAACTGGATGCACTTCGTGTACGAACTGGACAATCTCTTTCGAAGTGTCAGGGTTTTGGACGAAAACTCTTCTGTTACAAAAGGATTTCAATTTTTTAAACATATTTGAACTCAAGACATTTTCTGCATTCAATATGCACCATTCAAAGCCACGTCATCACTTTTCAACCCTTTTCTGACATCATTTGCTATTTTTCATGCATTTCATGATTTATTTTAAGCTAAGATGACCCTGAGATTGAAAAGCACTGCAAATGAACTCTGAAATGGTTGAAAATTATCATGGTATCATAATTTCACCCACGTAGCATGTGCTAAAAAGTTGAGTGGGTTACGGCAAAAAACTGGATGCACTTCGTGTACGAACTGGACAATCTCTTTCGAAGTGTCAGGGTTTTGGACGAAAACTCTTCTGTTACAAAAGGATTTCAATTTTTTAAACTTATTTGAACTCAAGACTTTTTCGGCGTTCAATATGCACCATTCAAAACCACATCATCACTTTTCATACCTTTTCTGACTTCATTTGCTATTTTTCATGCATTTCATGATTTATTTTGACCTAAGATGACCCTGAGATTGAAAAGCACTGCAAATGAACTCTGAACTGGTTGAAAATTGGCATGGTATCATAATTTCACCCACGTAGGATGTGCTAAAAAGTTGAGAGGGTTAGGGCAAAAATTGGATGCACTTCCGGTACGAACTGGACAATCTCTTTCGAAGTATCAGGGTTTTGGACGAAAACTCTTCTGTTACAAAAGGATTTCAAATTTTTAAACATATTTGAACTCAAGACTTTTTCTGCATTCAATATGCACCTTTCAAAGCCACATCATCACTTTTGAAACCTTTTCTGACTTCATTTGCTATTTTTCATGAATTTCATGATTTATTTTGACCTAAGATGACTCTGAGATTGAAAAGCACTGCAAATGAACTCTGAAATGGTTCAAAATTGGCATGGTATTATAATTTCACCCACGTATCATGTGCTAAAAAGTTGAGAGGGTTACGGCAAAAACTGGATGCACTTCGTGTACGAACTGGACAATCTCTTTCGAAGTGTCAGGGTTTTGGACGAAAACTCTTCTGTTACAAAAGGATTTCAATTTTTTAAACATATTTGAACTCAAGACTTTTTCTGCATTCAATATGCACCTTTCAAAGCCACATTATTACTTTTGAAACCGTTTCTAACTTCATTTGCTATTTTTCATGAATTTCATGATTTATTTTCACCAAAGATGACTCTGAGATTGAAAAGCACTGCAAATGAACTCTGAAATGGTTGAAAATTGGCATCGTATCATAATTTCACCCACGTAGCATGTGCTAAAAAGTTGAGAGGGTTACGGCAAAAACTGGATGCACTTCGTGTACGAACTGGACAATCTCTTTCGAAGTGTCAGGGTTTTGGACGCAAACTCTTCTGTTACAAAAGGATTTCAATTTTTTAATCATATTTGAACTCAAGACTTTTTCTGCATTCAATATGCACCATTCAAAGCCACATCATCACTTCAAACCTTTTCTGGCTTCATTTGCTATTTTTCATGCATTTCATGATTTATTTTGAGCTAAGATGACCCTGAGATTGAAAAGCACTGCAAATGAACTCTGAAATGGTTGAAAATTGGCATGGTATCATAATTTCACCCACGTAGCATGTGCTAAAAAGTTGAGTGGGTTACGGCAAAAACTGGATGCACTTCGTGTACGAACTGGACAATCTCTTTCGAAGTGTCACGGTTTTGGACGAAAACTCTTCTGTTACAAAAGGATTTCAATTTTTTAAACATATTTGAACTCAAGACTTTTTCTGCATTCAATATGCACCATTCAAAGCCACATCATCACTTTTCAAACCTTTTCTGACTTCATTTGCTATTTTTCATGCATTTCATGATTTATTTTGAGCTAAGATGACCCTGAGATTGAAAAGCACTGCAAATGAACTCTTAAATGGTTGAAAATTGGCATGGAATCATAATTTCACCCACGTAGCATGTGCTAAAAAGTTGAGAGGGTTACGGCAAAAACTGGATGCACTTCGTGTACGAACTGGACAATCTCTTTCGAAGTGTCAGGGTTTTGGACAAAACTCTTCTGTTACAAAAGGATTTCAATTTTTTAAACATATTTGAACTCAAGACTTTTTCTGCATTCAATATGCACCTTTCAAAGCCACATCATCACTTTTCAACCCTTTTCTGACTTCATTTGCTAATTTTCATGCATTTCATGATTTATTTTGAGCTAAGATGACCCTGAAATTGAAAAGCACTGCAAATGAACTCTAAAATGGTTGAAAATTGGTATGGTATCATAATTTCACCCACGTAGCATGTGCTAAAAAGTTGAGAGGGTTACGGCAAAAACTGGATGCACTTCGTATACGAATTGGACAATCTCTTTCGAAGTGTCAGTGTTTTGGACGAAAACTCTTCTGTTACAAAAGGATTTCAATTTTTTAAACATATTTGAACTCAATACTTTTTCTGCATTCAATATGCACCATTCAAAGCCACATCGTCACTTTTCAAACCTTTTCTGACTTCATTTGCTATTTTTCATGCATTTAATGATTTATTTTGAGCTAAGATGACCCTGAGATTGAAAAGCACTGCAAATGAACTCTGAAATGGTTGAAAATTGGCATGGTATCATAATTTCACCCACGTACCATGTGCTAAAAAGTTGAGAGGGTTACGGCAAAAACTGGATGCACTTCGTGTACGAATTGGACAATCTCTTTCGAAGTGTCAGGGTTTTGGACGAAAACTCTTCTGTTACAAAAGGATTTCAATTTTTTAAACATATTTGAACTCAAGACTTATTTTGCATTCAATATGCACCATTCAAAGCCACATCATCACTTCAAACCTTTTCTGGCTTCATTTGCTATTTTTCATGCATTTCGTGATTTATTTTGAGCTAAGATGACCCTGAGATTGAAAAGCACTGCAAATGAACTCTGAAATGGTTGAAAATTGGCATGGTATCATAATTTCACCCACGTACCATGTGCTAAAAAGTTGAGAGGGTTACGGCAAAAACTGGATGCACTTCGTGTACGAACTGGACAATCTCTTTTGAAGTGCCAGTGTTTTGGACGAAAACTCTTCTGTTACAAAAGGATTTCAATTTTTTAAAAATATTTGAACTCAAGACTTTTTCTGTATTCAATATGCACCATTGAAAGCCACATCATCACTTTTCAAACCTTTTCTGACTTCATTTGCTATTTTTCATGCATTTCATGATTTATTTTGAGCTAAGATGACCTTGAGATTGAAAAGCACTGCAAATGAACTCTGAAATGGTTGAAAATTGGCATGGTATCATAATTTCACCCACGTAGCATGTGCTAAAAAGTTGAGAGGGTTACGGCAAAAACTGGATGCACTTCGTGTACGAACTGGACAATCTCTTTCGAAGTGTCAGGGTTTTGGACGAAAACTCTTCTGTTACAAAAGGATTTCAATTTTTTAAACATATTTGAACTCAAGACATTTTCTGCATTCAATATGCACCATTCAAAGCCACGTCATCACTTTTCAACCCTTTTCTGACATCATTTGCTATTTTTCATGCATTTCATGATTTATTTTAAGCTAAGATGACCCTGAGATTGAAAAGCACTGCAAATGAACTCTGAAATGGTTGAAAATTATCATGGTATCATAATTTCACCCACGTAGCATGTGCTAAAAAGTTGAGTGGGTTACGGCAAAAAACTGGATGCACTTCGTGTACGAACTGGAAAATCTCTTTCGAAGTGTCAGGGTTTTGGACGAAAACTCTTCTGTTACAAAAGGATTTCAATTTTTTAAACTTATTTGAACTCAAGACTTTTTCGGCGTTCAATATGCACCATTCAAAACCACATCATCACTTTTCATACCTTTTCTGACTTCATTTGCTATTTTTCATGCATTTCATGATTTATTTTGACCTAAGATGACCCTGAGATTGAAAAGCACTGCAAATGAACTCTGAACTGGTTGAAAATTGGCATGGTATCATAATTTCACCCACGTAGGATGTGCTAAAAAGTTGAGAGGGTTAGGGCAAAAATTGGATGCACTTCGTGTACGAACTGGACAATCTCTTTCGAAGTATCAGGGTTTTGGACGAAAACTCTTCTGTTACAAAAGGATTTCAAATTTTTAAACATATTTGAACTCAAGACTTTTTCTGCATTCAATATGCACCTTTCAAAGCCACATCATCACTTTTGAAACCTTTTCTGACTTCATTTGCTATTTTTCATGAATTTCATGATTTATTTTGACCTAAGATGACTCTGAGATTGAAAAGCACTGCAAATGAACTCTGAAATGGTTGAAAATTGGCATGGTATTATAATTTCACCCACGTATCATGTGCTAAAAAGTTGAGAGGGTTACGGCAAAAACTGGATGCACTTCGTGTACGAACTGGACAATCTCTTTCGAAGTGTCAGGGTTTTGGACGAAAACTCTTCTGTTACAAAAGGATTTCAATTTTTTAAACATATTTGAACTCAAGACTTTTTCTGCATTCAATATGCACCTTTCAAAGCCACATTATTACTTTTGAAACCGTTTCTAACTTCATTTGCTATTTTTCATGAATTTCATGATTTATTTTGACCAAAGATGACTCTGAGATTGAAAAGCACTGCAAATGAACTCTGAAATGGTTGAAAATTGGCATCGTATCATAATTTCACCCACGTAGCATGTGCTAAAAAGTTGAGAGGGTTACGGCAAAAACTGGATGCACTTCGTGTACGAACTGGACAATCTCTTTCGAAGTGTCAGGGTTTTGGACGCAAACTCTTCTGTTACAAAAGGATTTCAATTTTTTAATCATATTTGAACTCAAGACTTTTTCTGCATTCAATATGCACCATTCAAAGCCACATCATCACTTCAAACCTTTTCTGGCTTCATTTGCTATTTTTCATGCATTTCATGATTTATTTTGAGCTAAGATGACCCTGAGATTGAAAAGCACTGCAAATGAACTCTGAAATGGTTGAAAATTGGCATGGTATCATAATTTCACCCACGTAGCATGTGCTAAAAAGTTGAGAGGGTTACGGCAAAAACTGGATGCACTTCGTGTACGAACTGGACAATCTCTTTCGAAGTGTCAGTGTTTTGGACGAAAACTCTTCTGTTACAAAAGGATTTCAATTTTTTAAACATGTTTGAACTCAAGACTTTTTCTGCATTCAATATGCACCATTCAAAGCCACATCATCACTTTTCAAACCTTTTCTGACTTCATTTGCTATTTTTCATGCATTTCATGATTTATTTTGAGCTAAGATGACCCTGAGATTGAAAAGCACTGCAAATGAACTCTTAAATGGTTGAAAATTGGCATGGAATCATAATTTCACCCACGTAGCATGTGCTAAAAAGTTGAGAGGGTTACGGCAAAAACTGGATGCACTTCGTGTACGAACTGGACAATCTCTTTCGAAGTGTCAGGGTTTTGGACAAAACTCTTCTGTTATAAAAGGATTTCAATTTTTTAAACATATTTGAACTCAAGACTTTTTCTGCATTCAATATGCACCTTTCAAAGCCACATCATCACTTTTCAACCCTTTTCTGACTTCATTTGCTAATTTTCATGCATTTCATGATTTATTTTGAGCTAAGATGACCCTGAAATTGAAAAGCACTGCAAATGAACTCTGAAATGGTTGAAAATTGGTATGGTATCATAATTTCACCCACGTAGCATGTGCTAAAAAGTTGAGAGGGTTACGGCAAAAACTGGATGCACTTCGTATACGAATTGGACAATCTCTTTCGAAGTGTCAGTGTTTTGGACGAAAACTCTTCTGTTACAAAAGGATTTCAATTTTTTAAACATATTTGAACTCAATACTTTTTCTGCATTCAATATGCACCATTCAAAGCCACATCGTCACTTTTCAAACCTTTTCTGACTTCATTTGCTATTTTTCATGCATTTAATGATTTATTTTGAGTTAAGATGACCCTGAGATTGCAAAGCACTGCAAATGAACTCTGAAATGGTTGAAAATTGGCATGGTATCATAATTTCACCCACGTAGCATGTGCTAAAAAGTTGAGAGGGTTACGGCAAAAACTGGATGCACTTCGTGTACGAATTGGACAATCTCTTTCGAAGTGTCGGGGTTTTGAACGAAAACTCTTCTGTTACAAAAGGATTTCAATTTTTTAAACATATTTGAACTCAAGACTTTTTTTGCATTCAATATGCACCATTCAAAGCCACATCATCACTTCAAACCTTTTCTGGCTTCATTTGCTATTTTTCATGCATTTCATGATTTATTTTGAGCTAAGATGACCCTGAGATTGAAAAGCACTGCAAATGAACTCTGAAATGGTTGAAAATTGGCATGGTATCATAATTTCACCCACGTACCATGTGCTAAAAAGTTGAGAGGGTTACGGCAAAAACTGGATGCACTTCGTGTACGAACTGGACAATCTCTTTTGAAGTGCCAGTGTTTTGGACGAAAACTCTTCTGTTACAAAAGGATTTCAATTTTTAAAAAATATTTGAACTCAAGACTTTTTCTGTATTCAATATGCACCATTGAAAGCCACATCATCACTTTTCAAACCTTTTCTGACTTCATTTGCTATTTTTCATGCATTTCATGATTTATTTTGAGCTAAGATGACCCTGAGATTGAAAAGCACTGCAAATGAACTCTGAAATGGTTGAAAATTGGCATGGTATCATAATTTCACCCACGTAGCATGTGCCAAAAAGTTGAGAGGGTTACGGCAAAAACTGGATGCACTTCGTGTACGAATTGGACAATCTCTTTCGAAGTGTCAGGGTTTTGGACGAAAACTCTTCTGTTACAAAAGGATTTCAATTTTTTAAACATATTTGAACTCAAGACTTATTTTGCATTCAATATGCACCATTCAAAGCCACATCATCACTTCAAACCTTTTCTGGCTTCATTTGCTATTTTTCATGCATTTCGTGATTTATTTTGAGCTAAGATGACCCTGAGATTGAAAAGCACTGCAAATGAACTCTGAAATGGTTGAAAATTGGCATGGTATCATAATTTCACCCACGTACCATGTGCTAAAAAGTTGAGAGGGTTACGGCAAAAACTGGATGCACTTCGTGTACGAACTGGACAATCTCTTTTGAAGTGCCAGTGTTTTGGACGAAAACTCTTCTGTTACAAAAGGATTTCAATTTTTTAAAAATATTTGAACTCAAGACTTTTTCTGTATTCAATATGCACCATTGAAAGCCACATCATCACTTTTCAAACCTTTTCTGACTTCATTTGCTATTTTTCATGCATTTCATGATTTATTTTGAGCTAAGATGACCTTGAGATTGAAAAGCACTGCAAATGAACTCTGAAATGGTTGAAAATTGGCATGGTATCATAATTTCACCCACGTAGCATGTGCTAAAAAGTTGAGAGGGTTACGGCAAAAACTGGATGCACTTCGTGTACGAACTGGACAATCTCTTTCGAAGTGTCAGGGTTTTGGACGAAAACTCTTCTGTTACAAAAGGATTTCAATTTTTTAAACATATTTGAACTCAAGACATTTTCTGCATTCAATATGCACCATTCAAAGCCACGTCATCACTTTTCAACCCTTTTCTGACATCATTTGCTATTTTTCATGCATTTCATGATTTATTTTAAGCTAAGATGACCCTGAGATTGAAAAGCACTGCAAATGAACTCTGAAATGGTTGAAAATTATCATGGTATCATAATTTCACCCACGTAGCATGTGCTAAAAAGTTGAGTGGGTTACGGCAAAAAACTGGATGCACTTCGTGTACGAACTGGAAAATCTCTTTCGAAGTGTCAGGGTTTTGGACGAAAACTCTTCTGTTACAAAAGGATTTCAATTTTTTAAACTTATTTGAACTCAAGACTTTTTCGGCGTTCAATATGCACCATTCAAAACCACATCATCACTTTTCATACCTTTTCTGACTTCATTTGCTATTTTTCATGCATTTCATGATTTATTTTGACCTAAGATGACCCTGAGATTGAAAAGCACTGCAAATGAACTCTGAACTGGTTGAAAATTGGCATGGTATCATAATTTCACCCACGTAGGATGTGCTAAAAAGTTGAGAGGGTTAGGGCAAAAATTGGATGCACTTCGTGTACGAACTGGACAATCTCTTTCGAAGTATCAGGGTTTTGGACGAAAACTCTTCTGTTACAAAAGGATTTCAAATTTTTAAACATATTTGAACTGAAGACTTTTTCTGCATTCAATATGCACCTTTCAAAGCCACATCATCACTTTTGAAACCTTTTCTGACTTCATTTGCTATTTTTCATGAATTTCATGATTTATTTTGACCTAAGATGACTCTGAGATTGAAAAGCACTGCAAATGAACTCTGAAATGGTTGAAAATTGGCATGGTATTATAATTTCACCCACGTATCATGTGCTAAAAAGTTGAGAGGGTTACGGCAAAAACTGGATGCACTTCGTGTACGAACTGGACAATCTCTTTCGAAGTGTCAGGGTTTTGGACGAAAACTCTTCTGTTACAAAAGGATTTCAATTTTTTAAACATATTTGAACTCAAGACTTTTTCTGCATTCAATATGCACCTTTCAAAGCCACATTATTACTTTTGAAACCGTTTCTAACTTCATTTGCTATTTTTCATGAATTTCATGATTTATTTTGACCAAAGATGACTCTGAGATTGAAAAGCACTGCAAATGAACTCTGAAATGGTTGAAAATTGGCATCGTATCATAATTTCACCCACGTAGCATGTGCTAAAAAGTTGAGAGGGTTACGGCAAAAACTGGATGCACTTCGTGTACGAACTGGACAATCTCTTTCGAAGTGTCAGGGTTTTGGACGCAAACTCTTCTGTTACAAAAGGATTTCAATTTTTTAATCATATTTGAACTCAAGACTTTTTCTGCATTCAATATGCACCATTCAAAGCCACATCATCACTTCAAACCTTTTCTGGCTTCATTTGCTATTTTTCATGCATTTCATGATTTATTTTGAGCTAAGATGACCCTGAGATTGAAAAGCACTGCAAATGAACTCTGAAATGGTTGAAAATTGGCATGGTATCATAATTTCACCCACGTAGCATGTGCTAAAAAGTTGAGAGGGTTACGGCAAAAACTGGATGCACTTCGTGTACGAACTGGACAATCTCTTTCGAAGTGCCAGTGTTTTGGACGAAAACTCTTCTGTTACAAAAGGATTTCAATTTTTTAAACATGTTTGAACTCAAGACTTTTTCTGCATTCAATATGCACCATTCAAAGCCACATCATCACTTTTCAAACCTTTTCTGACTTCATTTGCTATTTTTCATGCATTTCATGATTTATTTTGAGCTAAGATGACCCTGAGATTGAAAAGCACTGCAAATGAACTCTTAAATGGTTGAAAATTGGCATGGAATCATAATTTCACCCACGTAGCATGTGCTAAAAAGTTGAGAGGGTTACGGCAAAAACTGGATGCACTTCGTGTACGAACTGGACAATCTCTTTCGAAGTGTCAGGGTTTTGGACAAAACTCTTCTGTTATAAAAGGATTTCAATTTTTTAAACATATTTGAACTCAAGACTTTTTCTGCATTCAATATGCACCTTTCAAAGCCACATCATCACTTTTCAACCCTTTTCTGACTTCATTTGCTAATTTTCATGCATTTCATGATTTATTTTGAGCTAAGATGACCCTGAAATTGAAAAGCACTGCAAATGAACTCTGAAATGGTTGAAAATTGGTATGGTATCATAATTTCACCCACGTAGCATGTGCTAAAAAGTTGAGAGGGTTACGGCAAAAACTGGATGCACTTCGTATACGAATTGGACAATCTCTTTCGAAGTGTCAGTGTTTTGGACGAAAACTCTTCTGTTACAAAAGGATTTCAATTTTTTAAACATATTTGAACTCAATACTTTTTCTGCATTCAATATGCACCATTCAAAGCCACATCGTCACTTTTCAAACCTTTTCTGACTTCATTTGCTATTTTTCATGCATTTAATGATTTATTTTGAGTTAAGATGACCCTGAGATTGCAAAGCACTGCAAATGAACTCTGAAATGGTTGAAAATTGGCATGGTATCATAATTTCACCCACGTAGCATGTGCTAAAAAGTTGAGAGGGTTACGGCAAAAACTGGATGCACTTCGTGTACGAATTGGACAATCTCTTTCGAAGTGTCGGGGTTTTGAACGAAAACTCTTCTGTTACAAAAGGATTTCAATTTTTTAAACATATTTGAACTCAAGACTTTTTTTGCATTCAATATGCACCATTCAAAGCCACATCATCACTTCAAACCTTTTCTGGCTTCATTTGCTATTTTTCATGCATTTCATGATTTATTTTGAGCTAAGATGACCCTGAGATTGAAAAGCACTGCAAATGAACTCTGAAATGGTTGAAAATTGGCATGGTATCATAATTTCACCCACGTACCATGTGCTAAAAAGTTGAGAGGGTTACGGCAAAAACTGGATGCACTTCGTGTACGAACTGGACAATCTCTTTTGAAGTGCCAGTGTTTTGGACGAAAACTCTTCTGTTACAAAAGGATTTCAATTTTTTAAAAATATTTGAACTCAAGACTTTTTCTGTATTCAATATGCACCATTGAAAGCCACATCATCACTTTTCAAACCTTTTCTGACTTCATTTGCTATTTTTCATGCATTTCATGATTTATTTTGAGCTAAGATGACCCTGAGATTGAAAAGCACTGCAAATGAACTCTGAAATGGTTGAAAATTGGCATGGTATCATAATTTCACCCACGTAGCATGTGCCAAAAAGTTGAGAGGGTTACGGCAAAAACTGGATGCACTTCGTGTACGAACTGGACAATCTCTTTCGAAGTGTCAGGGTTTTGGACGAAAACTCTTCTGTTACAAAAGGATTTCAATTTTTTAAACATATTTGAACTCAAGACATTTTCTGCATTCAATATGCACCATTCAAAGCCACATCATCACTTTTCAACCCTTTTCTGACTTCATTTGCTATTTTTCATGCATTTCATGATTTATTTTAAGCTAAGATGACCCTGAGATTGAAAAGCACTGCAAATGAACTCTGAAATGGTTGAAAATTATCATGGTATCATAATTTCACCCACGTAGCATGTGCTAAAAAGTTGAGTGGGTTACGGCAAAAAACTGGATGCACTTCGTGTACGAACTGGACAATCTCTTTCAAAGTGTCAGGGTTTTGGACGAAAACTCTTCTGTTACAAAAGGATTTCAATTTTTTAAACATATTTGAACTCAAGACTTTTTCTGCATTCAATATGCACCATTCAAAGCCACATCATCACTTTTCATACCTTTTCTGACTTCATTTGCTAATTTTCATGCATTTCATGATTTATTTTGAGCTAAGATGACCCTGAGATTGAAAAGCACTGCAAATGAACTCTGAAATGGTTGAAAATTGACATGGTATCATAATTTCACCCACATAGCATGTGCTAAAAAGTTGAGAGGGTTACCGCAAAAACTGGATGCACTTCGTGTACGAACTGGACAATCTCTTTCGAAGTGTCAGGGTTTTGGACGAAAACTCTTCTCTTACAAAAGGATTTCAATTTTTTAAACATATTTGAACTCAAGACTTTTTCTGCATTCAATATGCACCATTCAAAGCCACATCATCACTTCAAACCTTTTCTGGCTTCATTTTCTATTTTTCATGCATTTCATGATTTATTTTGAGCTAAGATGACCCTGAGATTGAAAAGCACTGCAAATGAACTCTGAAATGGTTGAAAATTGGCATGGTATCATAATTTCACCCACGTAGCATGTGCTAAAAAGTTGAGAGGGTTACGGCAAAAACTGGATGCACTTCGTGTACGAACTGGAAAATCTCTTTCGAAGTGTCAGTGTTTTGGACGAAAACTCTTCTGTTACAAAAGGATTTCAATTTTTAAACATATTTGAACTCAAGACTTTTTCTGCATTCAATATGCACCATTCAAAGCCACATCATCACTTTTCAAACCTTTTCTGACTTCATTTGCTATTTTTCATCCATTTCATGATTTATTTTGAGCTAAGATGACCCTGAGATTGAAAAGCACTGCAAATGAACTCTGAAATGGTTGAAAATTGGCATGGTATCATAATTTCACCCACGTAGCATGTGCTAAAAAGTTGAGAGGGTTACGGCAAAAACCGGATGCACTTCGTGTACGAACTGGACAATCTCTTTCGAAGTGTCACGGTTTTGGATGAAAACTCTTCTGTTACAAAAGGATTTCAATTTTTTAAACATATTTGAACTCAAGACTTTTTCTGAATTCAATATGCACCATTCAAAGCCACATCATCACTTTTCAACCCTTTTCTGGCTTCATTTGCTATTTTTCATGCATTTCCTGATTTATTTTGAGCTAAGATGACCCTGAGATTGAAAAGCACTGTAAATGAACTCTGAAATGGTTGAAAATTGGCATGGTATCATAATTTCACCCACGTAGCATGTGCTAAAAAGTTGAGCGGGTTACGGCAAAAACTGGATGCACTTCGTGTACGAACTGGACAATCTCTTTCGAAGTGTGAGTGTTTTGGACGAAAACTCTTCTGTTACAAAAGGATTTCAATGTTTTAAACATATTTGAACTCAAGACTTTTTCTGCATTCAATATGCACCATTCAAAGCCACATCATCACTTTTCAAACATTTTCTGACTTCATTTGCTATTTTTCATGCATTTCATGATTTATTTTGAGCTAAGATGACCCTGAGATTGAAAAGCACTGCAAATGAACTCTGAAATGGTTGAAAATTGGCATGGTATCATAATTTCACCCACGTAGCATGTGCTAAAAAGTTGAGAGGGTTACGGCAAAAACTGGATGCACTTCGTGTACGAACTGGACAATCTCTTTCGAAGTGTCAGGGTTTTGGACGAAAACTCTTCTGTTACAAAAGGATTTCAATTTTTTAAACATATTTGAACTCAAGACTTTTTCTGCATTCAATATGCACCATTCAAAGCCACATCATCGCTTTTCAACCCTTTTCTGGCTTCATTTGCTATTTTTCATGCATTTCATGATTTATTTTGAGCTAAGATGACCCTGAGATTGAAAAGCACTGCAAATGAACTCTGAAATGGTTGAAAATTGGCATGGTATCATAATTTCACCCACGTAGCATGTGCTAAAAAGTTGAGAGGGTTACGGCAAAAACTGGATGCACTTCGTGTACGAACTGGACAATCTCTTTCGAAGTGTCAGTGTTTTGGACGAAAACTCTTCTGTTACAAAAGGATTTCAATTTTTTAAACATATTTGAACTCAAGACTTTTTCTGCGTTCAATATGCACCATTCAAAGCCGCATCATCACTTTTCAAACCTTTTCTGACTTCATTTGCTATTTTTCATGCATTTCATGATTTATTTTGAGCTAAGATGACCCTGAGATTGAAAAGCACTGCAAATGAACTCTGAAATGGTTGAAAATTGGCATGGTATCATAATTTCACCCACATAGCATGTGCTAAAAAGTTGAGAGGGTTACGGCAAAAACTGGATGCACTTCGTGTACGAACTGGACAATCTCTTTCGAAGTGTCAGGGTTTTGGACGAAAACTCTTCTGTTACAAAAGGATTTCAATTTTTTAAACATATTTGAACTCAAGACTTTTTCTGCATTCAATACGCACCATTCAAAGCCACATCATCACTTTTCAACCCTTTTCTGACTTTATTTGCTATTTTTCATGCATTTCATGATTTATTTTGAGCTAAGATGACCCTGAGATTGAAAAGCACTGTAAATGAACTCTGAAATGGTTGAAAATTGGCATGGTAACATAATTTCACCCACGTAGCATGTGCTAAAAAGTTGAGTGGGTTACGGCAAAAACTGGATGCACTTCGTGTACGAACTGGACAATCTCTTTCGAAGTGTCAGGGTTTTGGACGAAAACTCTTCTGTTACAAAAGGATTTCAATTTTTTAAACATTTTTGAACTCAAGACTTTTTCTGCGTTCAACATGCATCATTCAAAGCCACATCATCACTTTTCATACCTTTTCTGACATCATTTTCTATTTTTGATGCATTTCATGATTTATTTTGACCTAAGATGACCCTGAGATTGAAAAGCACTGCAAATGAACTCTGAAATGGTTGAAAATTGGCATGGTATCATAATTTCACCCACGTAGCATGTGCTAAAAAGTTGAGAGGGTTACGGCAAAAATTGGATGCACTTCGTGTACGAACTGGACAATCTCTTTCGAAGTGTCAGGGTTTTGGACGAAAACTCTTCTGTTACAAAAGGATTTCAATTTTTTAAACATATTTGAACTCAAGACTTTTTCTGCATTCAATATGCACCTTTCAAAGCCACATTATTACTTTTGAAATCTTTTCTGGCTTCATTTGCTATTTTTCGTGCATTTCATGATTTATTTTGAGCTAAGATGACCCAGAGATTGAAAAGCACTGCAAATGAACTCTGAAATGGTTGAAAATTGGCATGGTATCATAATTTCACCCACGTAGCATGTGCTAAAAAGTTGAGAGGGTTACGGCAAAAACTGGATGCACTTCGTGTACGAACTGGACAATCTCTTTTGAAGTGTCAGGGTTTTGGACGAAAATTCTTCTGTTACAAAAGGATTTCAATTTTTAAATCATATTTGAACTCAAGACTTTTTCTGCATTCAATATGCACCATTCAAAGCGACATCATCACTTCAAACCTTTTCTGGCTTCATTTGCTATTTTTCATGCATTTCATGATTTATTTTGAGCTAAGATGACCCTGAGATTCAAAAGCACTGCAAATGAACTCTGAAATGGTTGAAAATTGGCACGGTATCATAATTTCACCCACGTAGCATGTGCTAAAAAGTTGACAGGGTTACGGCAAAAACTGGATGCACTTCGTGTACGAACTGGACAATCTCTTTCGAAGTGTTAGGGTTTTGGACGAAAACTCTTCTGTTACAAAAGGATTTCAATTTTTTAAACATATTTGAACTCAAGACTTTTTCTGCATTCAGTATGCACCATTCAAAGCCACATCATCACTTTTCAACCCTTTTCTGGCTTCATTTGCTATTTTTCATGCATTTCATGATTTATTTTGAGCTAAGATGACCCTGAGATTGAAAAGCACTGCAAATGAACTCTGAAATGGTTGAAAATTGGCATGGTATCATAATTTCACCCACGTAACTTGTGATAAAAAGTTGAGAGGGTTACGGTAAAAACTGGATGCACTTCGTGTACGAACTGGACAATCTCTTTCGAAGTGTCAGTGTTTTGGACGAAAACTCTTCTGTTACAAAAGGATTTCAATTTTTTAAACATATTTGAACTCAAGACTTTTTCTGCGTTCAATATGCACCATTCAAAGCCGCATCATCACTTTTCAAACCTTTTCTGACTTCATTTGCTATTTTTCATGCATTTCATGATTTATTTTGAGCTAAGATGACCCTGAGATTGAAAAGCACTGCAAATGAACTCTGAAATGGTTGAAAATTGGCATGGTATCATAATTTCACCCACGTAGCATGTGCTAAAAAGTTGAGAGGGTTACGGCAAAAACTGGATGCACTTCGTGTACGAACTGGACAATCTCTTTCGAAGTGTCAGGGTTTTGGACGAAAACTCTTCTGTTACAAAAGGATTTCAATTTTTTAAACATATTTGAACTCAAGACTTTTTCTGCATTCAATACGCACCATTCAAAGCCACATCATCACTTTTCAACCCTTTTCTGACTTTATTTGCTATTTTTCATGCATTTCATGATTTATTTTGAGCTAAGATGACCCTGAGATTGAAAAGCACTGTAAATGAACTCTGAAATGGTTGAAAATTGGCATGGTAACATAATTTCACCCACGTAGCATGTGCTAAAAAGTTGAGTGGGTTACGGCAAAAACTGGATGCACTTCGTGTACGAACTGGACAATCTCTTTCGAAGTGTCAGGGTTTTGGACGAAAACTCTTCTGTTACAAAAGGATTTCAATTTTTTAAACATTTTTGAACTCAAGACTTTTTCTGCGTTCAACATGCATCATTCAAAGCCACATCATCACTTTTCATACCTTTTCTGACATCATTTTCTATTTTTCATGCATTTCTTGATTTATTTTGACCTAAGATGACCCTGAGATTGAAAAGCACTGCAAATGAACTCTGAAATGGTTGAAAATTGGCATGGTATCATAATTTCACCCACGTAGCATGTGCTAAAAAGTTGAGAGGGTTACGGCAAAAATTGGATGCACTTCGTGTACGAACTGGACAATCTCTTTCGAAGTGTCAGGGTTTTGGACGAAAACTCTTCTGTTACAAAAGGATTTCAATTTTTTAAACATATTTGAACTCAAGACTTTTTCTGCATTCAATATGCACCTTTCAAAGCCACATATTTACTTTTGAAATCTTTTCTGGCTTCATTTGCTATTTTTCATGCATTTCATGATTTATTTTGAGCTAAGATGACCCAGAGATTGAAAAGCACTGCAAATGAACTCTGAAATGGTTGAAAATTGGCATGGTATCATAATTTCACCCACGTAGCATGTGCTAAAAAGTTGAGAGGGTTACGGCAAAAACTGGATGCACTTCGTGTACGAACTGGACAATCTCTTTCGAAGTGTCAGGGTTTTGGACGAAAACTCTTCTGTTACAAAAGGATTTCAATTTTTAAATCATATTTGAACTCAAGACTTTTTCTGCATTCAATATGCACCATTCAAAGCCACATCATCAATTCAAACCTTTTCTGGCTTCATTTGCTATTTTTCATGCATTTCATGATTTATTTTGAGCTAAGATGACCCTGAGATTCAAAAGCACTGCAAATGAACTCTGAAATGGTTGAAAATTGGCACGGTATCATAATTTCACCCACGTAGCATGTGCTAAAAAGTTGAGAGGGTTACGGCAAAAACTGGATGCACTTCGTGTACGAACTGGACAATCTCTTTCGAAGTGTTAGGGTTTTGGACGAAAACTCTTCTGTTACAAAAGGATTTCAATTTTTTAAACATATTTGAACTCAAGACTTTTTCTGCATTCAGTATGCACCATTCAAAGCCACATCATCACTTTTCAACCCTTTTCTGGCTTCATTTGCTATTTTTCATGCATTTCATGATTTATTTTGAGCTAAGATGACCCTGAGATTGAAAAGCACTGCAAATGAACTCTGAAATGGTTGAAAATTGGCATGGTATCATAATTTCACCCACGTAACTTGTGATAAAAAGTTGAGAGGGTTACGGTAAAAACTGGATGCACTTCGTGTACGAACTGGACAATCTCTTTCGAAGTGTCAGTGTTTTGGACGAAAACTCTTCTGTTACAAAAGGATTTCAATTTTTTAAACATATTTGAACTCAAGACTTTTTCTGCGTTCAATATGCACCATTCAAAGCCGCATCATCACTTTTCAAACCTTTTCTGACTTCATTTGCTATTTTTCATGCATTTCATGATTTATTTTGAGCTAAGATGACCCTGAGATTGAAAAGCACTGCAAATGAACTCTGAAATGGTTGAAAATTGGCATGGAATCATAATTTCACCCACGTAGCATGTGCTAAAAAGTTGAGAGGGTTACGGCAAAAACTGGATGCACTTCGTGTACGAACTGGACAATCTCTTTCGAAGTGTCAGGGTTTTGTACGAAAACTCTTCTGTTACAAAAGGATTTCAATTTTTTAAACATATTTGAACTCAAGACTTTTTTTGCATTCAATATGCACCATTCAAAGCCACATCATCACTTTTCAACCCTTTTCTGACTTTATTTGCTATTTTTCATGCATTTCATGATTTATTTTGAGCTAAGATGACCCTGAGATTGAAAAGCACTGTAAATGAACTCTGAAATGGTTGAAAATTGGCATGGTAACATAATTTCACCCACGTAGCATGTGCTAAAAAGTTGAGTGGGTTACGGCAAAAACTGGATGCACTTCGTGTACGAACTGGACAATCTCTTTCGAAGTGTCAGGGTTTTGGATGAAAACTCTTCTGTTACAAAAGGATTTCAATTTTTTAAACATTTTTGAACTCAAGACTTTTTCTGTGTTCAACATGCATCATTCAAAGCCACATCATCACTTTTCATACCTTTTCTGACATCATTTTCTATTTTTCATGCATTTCTTGATTTATTTTGACCTAAGATGACCCTGAGATTGAAAAGCACTGCAAATGAACTCTGAAATGGTTGAAAATTGGCATGGTATCATAATTTCACCCACGTAGCATGTGCTAAAAATTTGAGAGGGTTACGGCAAAAATTGGATGCACTTCGTGTACGAACTGGACAATCTCTTTCGAAGTGTCAGGGTTTTGGACGAAAACTCTTCTGTTACAAAAGGATTTCAATTTTTTAAACATATTTGAACTCAAGACTTTTTCTGCATTCAATATGCACCTTTCAAAGCCACATTATTACTTTTGAAATCTTTTCTGGCTTCATTTGCTATTTTTCATGCATTTCATGATTTATTTTGAGCTAAGATGACCCAGAGATTGAAAAGCACTGCAAATGAACTCTGAAATGGTTAAAAATTGGCATGGTATCATAATTTCACCCACGTTGCATGTGCTAAAAAGTTGAGAGGGTTACGGCAAAAACTGGATGCACTTCGTGTACGAACTGGACAATCTCTTTCGAAGTGTCAGGGATTTGGACGAAAACTCTTCTGTTACAAAAGGATTTCAATTTTTAAATCATATTTGAACTCAAGACTTTTTCTGCATTCAATATGCACCATTCAAAGCCACATCATCAATTCAAACCTTTTCTGGCTTCATTTGCTATTTTTCATGCATTTCATGATTTATTTTGAGCTAAGATGACCCTGAGATTGAAAAGCACTGCAAATGAACTCTGAAATGGTTGAAAATTGGCATGGTATCATAATTTCACCCACGTACCATGTGCTAAAAAGTTGAGAGGGTTACGGCAAAAACTGGATGCACTTCGTGTACGAACTGGACAATCTCTTTTGAAGTGCCAGTGTTTTGGACAAAAACTCTTCTCTTACAAAAGGATTTCAATTTTTTAAAAATATTTGAACTCAAGACGTTTTCTGTATTCAATATGCACCATTGAAAGCCACATCATCACTTTTCAAACCTTTTCTGACTTCATTTGCTATTTTTCATGCATTTCATGATTTATTTTGAGCTAAGATGACCCTGAGATTGAAAAGCACTGCAAATGAACTCTGAAATGGTTGAAAATTATCATGGTATCATAATTTCACCCACGTACCATGTGCTAAAAAGTTGAGAGGGTTACGGCAAAAACTGGATGCACTTCGTGTACGAACTGGACAATCTCTTTTGAAGTGCCAGTGTTTTTTACGAAAACTCTTCTGTTACAAAAGGATTTCAATTTTTTAAACATATTTGAACTCAATACTTTTTCTGCATTCAATATGCACCATTCAAAGCCACATCGTCACTTTTCAAACCTTTTCTGACTTCATTTGCTATTTTTCATGCATTTCATGATTTATTTTGAGCTAAGATGACCCTGAGATTGAAAAGCACTGCAAATGAACTCTGAAATGGTTGAAAATTGGCATGGAATTATAATTTCACCCACGTAGCATGTGCTAAAAAGTTGAGAGGGTTACGGCAAAAACTGGATGCACTTCGTGTACGAACTGGACAATCTCTTTCGAAGTGTCAGGGTTTTGGACGAAAACTCTTTTGTTACAAAAGGATTTCAATTTTTTAAACATATTTGAACTCAAGACTTTTTTTGCATTCAATATGCACCATTCAAAGCCACATCATCACTTCAAACCTTTTCTGGCTTCATTTGCTATTTTTCATGCATTTCATGATTTATTTTGAGCTAAGATGACCCTGAGATTGAAAAGCACTGCAAATGAACTCTGAAATGGTTGAAAATTGGCATGGTATCATAATTTCACCCACGTACCATGTGCTAAAAAGTTGAGAGGGTTACGGCAAAAACTGGATGCACTTCGTGTACGAACTGGACAATCTCTTTTGAAGTGCCAGTGTTTTGGACGAAAACTCTTCTGTTACAAAAGGATTTCAATTTTTGAAAAATATTTGAACTCAAGACTTTTTCTGTATTCAATATGCACCATTGAAAGCCACATCATCACTTTTCAAACCTTTTCTGACTTCATTTGCTATTTTTCATGCATTTCATGATTTATTTTGAGCTAAGATGACCCTGAGATTGAAAAGCACTGCAAATGAACTCTGAAATGGTTGAAAATTGGCATGGTATCATAATTTCACCCACGTAGCATGTGCTAAAAAGTTGAGAGGGTTACGGCAAAAACTGGATGCACTTCGTGTACGAACTGGACAATCTCTTTCGAAGTGTCAGGGTTTTGGACGAAAACTCTTCTGTTACAAAAGGATTTCAATTTTTTAAACATATTTGAACTCAAGACATTTTCTGCATTCAATATGCACCATTCAAAGCCACATCATCACTTTTCAACCCTTTTCTGACTTCATTTGCTATTTTTCATGCATTTCATGATTTATTTTAAGCTAAGATGACCCTGAGATTGAAAAGCACTGCAAATGAACTCTGAAATGGTTGAAAATTATCATGGTATCATAATGTCACCCACGTAGCATGTGCTAAAAAGTTGAGTGGGTTACGGCAAAAACTGGATGCACTTCGTGTACGAACTGGACAATCTCTTTCGAAGTGTCAGGGTTTTGGACGAAAACTCTTCTGTTACAAAAGGATTTCAATTTTTTAAACTTATTTGAACTCAAGACTTTTTCGGCGTTCAATATGCACCATTCAAAGCCACATCATCACTTTTCATACCTTTTCTGACTTCATTTGCTATTTTTCATGCATTTCATGATTTATTTTGACCTAAGATGACCCTGAGATTGAAAAGCACTGCAAATGAACTCTGAAATTGTTGAAAATTGGCATGGTATCATAATTTTACCCACGTAGCATGTGCTAAAAAGTTGAGAGGGTTAGGGCAAAAATTGGATGCACTTCGTGTACGAACTGGACAATCTCTTTCGAAGTATCAGGGTTATGGACGAAAACTCTTCTGTTACAAAAGGATTTCAAATTTTTAAACATATTTGAACTCAAGACTTTTTCTGCATTCAATATGCACCTTTCAAAGCCACATTATCACTTTTGAAACCTTTTCTGACTTCATTTGCTATTTTTCATGAATTTCATGATTTATTTTGACCTAAGATGACTCTGAGCTTGAAAAGCACTGCAAATGAACTCTGAAATGGTTGAAAATTGGCATGGTATTATAATTTCACCCACGTATCATGTGCTAAAAAGTTGAGAGGGTTACGGCAAAAACTGGATGCACTTCGTGTACGAACTGGACAATCTCTTTCGAAGTGTCAGGGTTTTGGACGAAAACTCTTCTTTTACAAAAGGATTTCAATTTTTTAAACATATTTGAACTCAAGACTTTTTCTGCATTCAATATGCACCATTCAAAGCCACATCATCACTTTTCAACCCTTTTCTGACTTCATTTGCTAATTTTCATGCATTTCATGATTTATTTTGAGCTAAGATGACCCTGAGATTGAAAAGCACTGCAAATGAACTCTGAAATGGTTGAAAATTGGCATGGTATCATAATTTCACCCACGTAACATGTGCTAAAAAGTTGAGAGGGTTACGGCAAAAACTGGATGCACTTCGTGTACGAACTGGACAATCTCTTTCGAAGTGTCAGGGTTTTGGACGAAAACTCTTCTCTTACAAAAGGATTTCAATTTTTTAAACATATTTGAACTCAAGACTTTTTCTGCATTCAATATGCACCATTCAAAGCCACATCATCACTTCAAACCTTTTCTGGCTTCATTTGCTATTTTTCATGCATTTCATGATTTATTTTGAGCTAAGATGACCCTGAGATTGAAAAGCACTGCAAATGAACTCTGAAATGGTTGAAAATTGGCATGGTAGCAAAATTTCACCCACGTAGCATGTGCTAAAAAGTTGAGAGGGTTACGGCAAAAACTCGATGCACTTCGTGTACGAACTGGACAATCTCTTTCGAAGTGTCAGTGTTTTGGACGAAAACTCTTCTGTTACAAAAGGATTTCAATTTTTAAACATATTTGAACTCAAGACTTTTTCTGCATTCAATATGCACCATTCAAAGCCACATCATCACTTTTCAAACCTTTTCTGACTTCATTTGCTATTTTTCATCCATTTCATGATTTATTTTGAGCTAAGATGACCCTGAGATTGAAAAGCACTGCAAATGAACTCTGAAATGGTTGAAAATTGGCATGGTATCATAATTTCACCCACGTAGCATGTGCTAAAAATTTGAGAGGGTTACGGCAAAAACCAGATGCACTTCGTGTACGAACTGGACAATCTCTTTCGAAGTGTCACGGTTTTGGACGAAAACTCTTCTGTTACAAAAGGATTTCAATTTTTTAAACATATTTGACCTCAAGACTTTTTCTGCATTCAATGTGCACCTTTCAAAGCCACATTATTACTTTTGAAACCTTTTCTACCTTCATTTGCTATTTTTCATGAATTTCATGATTTATTTTGACCAAAGATGACTCTGAGATTGAAAAGCACTGCAAATGAACTCTGAAATGGTTGAAAATTGGCATGGTATCATAATTTCACCCACGTAGCATGTGCTAAAAAGTTGAGAGGGTTACGGCAAAAACTGGATGCACTTCGTTTACGAACTGGACAATCTCTTTCGAAGTGTCAGGGTTTTGGACGAAAACTCTTCTCTTACAAAAGGATTTCAATTTTTTAAACATATTTGAACTCAAGACTTTTTCTGCATTCAATATGCACCATTCAAAGCCACATCATCACCTTTCAACCCTTTTCTGACTTCATTTGCTATTTTTCATGCATTTCATGATTTATTTTGAGCTAAGATGACCCTGAGATTGAAAAGCACTGCAAATGAACTCTGAAATGGTTGAAAATTGGCATGGTATCATAATTTCACCCACGTACCATGTGCTAAAAAGTTGAAAGGGTTACGGCAAAAACTGGATGCACTTCGTGTACGAACTGGACAATCTCTTTTGAAGTGCCAGTGTTTTGGACGAAAACTCTTCTGTTACAAAAGGATTTCAATTTTTAAAAAATATTTGAACTCAAGACTTTTTCTGTATTCAATATGCACCATTGAAAGCCACATCATCACTTTCCAAACCTTTTCTGACTTCATTTGCTATTTTTCATGCATTTCATGATTTATTTTGAGCTAAGATGACCCTGAGATTGAAAAGCACTGCAAATGAACTCTGAAATGGTTGAAAATTGGCATGGTATCATAATTTCACCCACGTAGCATGTGCTAAAAAGTTGCGAGGGTTACGGCAAAAACTGGATGCACTTCGTGTACGAACTGGACAATCTCTTTCGAAGTGTCAGGGTTTTGGACGAAAACTCTTCTGTTACAAAAGGATTTCAATTTTTTAAACATATTTGAACTCAAGACATTTTCTGCATTCAATATGCACCATTCAAAGCCACATCATCACTTTTCAACCCTTTTCTGACTTCATTTGCTATTTTTCATGCATTTCATGATTTATTTTAAGCTAAGATGACCCTGAGATTGAAAAGCACTGCAAATGAACTCTGAAATGGTTGAAAATTATCATGGTATCATAATGTCACCCACGTAGTATGTGCTAAAAAGTTGAGTGGGTTACGGCAAAAACTGGATGCACTTCGTGTACGAACTGGACAATCTCTTTCGAAGTGTCAGGGTTTTGGACGAAAACTCTTCTGTTACAAAAGGATTTCAATTTTTTAAACTTATTTGAACTCAAGACTTTTTCGGCGTTCAATATGCACCATTCAAAGCCACATCATCACTTTTCCTACCTTTTCTGACTTCATTTGCTATTTTTCATGCATTTCATGATTTATTTTGACCTAAGATGACCCTGATATTGAAAAGCACTGCAAATGAACTCTGAAATTCTTGAAAATTGGCATGGTATCATAATTTTACCCACGTAGCATGTGCTAAAAAGTTGAGAGGGTTAGGGCAAAAATTGGATGCACTTCGTGTACGAACTGGACAATCTCTTTCGAAGTATCAGGGTTATGGACGAAAACTCTTCTGTTACAAAAGGATTTCAAATTTTTAAACATATTTGAACTCAAGACTTTTTCTGCATTCAATATGCACCTTTCAAAGCCACATTATCACTTTTGAAACCTTTTCTGACTTCATTTGCTATTTTTCATGAATTTCATGATTTATTTTGACCTAAGATGACTCTGAGCTTGAAAAGCACTGCAAATGAACTCTGAAATGGTTGGAAATTGGCATGGTATTATAATTTCACCCACGTATCATGTGCTAAAAAGTTGAGAGGGTTACGGCAAAAACTGGATGCACTTCGTGTACGAACTGGACAATCACTTTCGAAGTGTCAGTGTTTTGGACGAAAACTCTTCTGTTACAAAAGGATTTCAATTTTTAAACATATTTGAACTCAAGACTTTTTCTGCATTCAATATGCACCATTCAAAGCCACATCATCACTTTTCAAACCTTTTCTGACTTCATTTGCTATTTTTCATCCATTTCATGATTTATTTTGAGCTAAGATGACCCTGAGATTGAAAAGCACTGCAAATGAACTCTGAAATGGTTGAAAATTGGCATGGTATCATAATTTCACCCACGTAGCATGTGCTAAAAATTTGAGAGGGTTACGGCAAAAACCAGAAGCACTTCGTGTACGAACTGGACAATCTCTTTCGAAGTGTCACGGTTTTGGACGAAAACTCTTCTGTTACAAAAGGATTTCAATTTTTTAAACATATTTGACCTCAAGACTTTTTCTGCATTCAATGTGCACCTTTCAAAGCCACATTATTACTTTTGAAACCTTTTCTACCTTCATTTGCTATTTTTCATGAATTTCATGATTTATTTTGACCAAAGATGACTCTGAGATTGAAAAGCACTGCAAATGAACTCTGAAATGGTTGAAAATTGGCATGGTATCATAATTTCACCCACGTAGCATGTGCTAAAAAGTTGAGAGGGTTACGGCAAAAACTGGATGCACTTCGTTTACGAACTGGACAATCTCTTTCGAAGTGTCAGGGTTTTGGACGAAAACTCTTCTCTTACAAAAGGATTTCAATTTTTTAAACATATTTGAACTCAAGACTTTTTCGGCATTCAATATGCACCATTCAAAGCCACATCATCACCTTTCAACCCTTTTCTGACTTCATTTGCTATTTTTCATGCATTTCATGATTTATTTTGAGCTAAGATGACCCTGAGATTGAAAAGCACTGCAAATGAACTCTGAAATGGTTGAAAATTGGCATGGTATCATAATTTCCCCCACGTAGCATGTGCTAAAAAGTTGAGTGGGTTACGGTATAAACTGGATGCACTTCGTGTACGAACTGGACAATCTCTTTCGAAGTGTCAGGGTTTTGGACGAAAACTCTTCTGTTACAAAAGGATTTCAATTTTTTAAACATATTTGAACTCAAGACTTTTTCTGCATTCAATGTGCACCATTCAAAGCCACATCATCACTTTTCATACCTTTTCTGACATCATTTGCTATTTTTCATGCATTTCATGATTTATTTTGACCTAATTTGACCCTGAGATTGAAAAGCACTGCAAATGAACTCTGAAATGGTTAAAAATTGGCATGGTATCATAATTTCACCCACGTAGCATGTGCTAAAAAGTTGAGAGGGTTACGGCAAAAACTGGATGCACTTCGTGTACGAACTGGACAATCTCTTTCGAAGTGTCAGTGTTTTGGACGAAAACTCTTCTGTTACAAAAGGATTTCAATGTTTTAAACATATTTGAACTCAAGACTTTTTCTGCATTCAATATGCACCTTTCAAAGCCACATTATCACTTTTGAAACCTTTTCTGACTTCATTTGCTATTTTTCATGAATTTCATGATTTATTGTGACCTAAGATGACTCTGAGATTGAAAAGCACTGCAAATGAACTCTGAAATGGTTGAAAATTGGCATGGTATCATAATTTCACCGACGTAGCATGTGCTAAAAAGTTGAGAGGCTTACGGCCAAAACTGGATGCACTTTGTGTACGAACTGGACAATCTTTTTCTAATTGTCAGGGTTTTGGACGAAAACTCTTCTGTTACAAAAGGACTTCAATTTTTTAAACATATTTGAACTCAATACTTTTTCTGCATTCAATATGCACCATTCAAAGCCACATCATCACTTCAAACCTTTTCTGGCTTCATTTGCTATTTTTCATGCATTTCATGCTTTATTTTGAGCTAAGATGACCCTGAGATTGAAAAGCACTGCAAATGAACTCTGAAATGGTTGAAAATTGGCATGGTATCATAATTTCACCCACGTAGCATGTGCTAAAAAGTTGAGAGGGTTACGGCAAAAACTGGATGCACTTCGTGTACGAACTGGACAATTTCTTTCGAAGTGTCAGTGTTTTGGACGAAAACTCTTCTGTTACAAAAGGATTTCAATTTTTTAAACATATTTGAACTCAAGACTTTTTGTGCGTTCAATATGCACCATTCAAAGCCGCATCATCACTTTTCAAACCTTTTCTGACTTCATTTGCTATTTTTCATGCATTTCATGATTTATTTTGAGCTAAGATGACCCTGAGATTGAAAAGCACTGCAAATGAACTCTGAAATGGTTGAAAATTGGCATGGTATCATAATTTCACCCACGTAGCATGTGCTAAAAAGTTGAGAGGGTTACGGCAAAAACTGGATGCACTTCGTGTACGAACTGGACAATCTCTTTCGAAGTGTCAGGGTTTTGGACGAAAACTCTTCTGTTACAAAAGGATTTCAATTTTTTAAACATATTTGAACTCAAGACTTTTTCTGCATTCAATATGCACCATTCAAAGCCACATCATCACTTTTCAACCCTTTTCTGACTTTATTTGCTATTTTTCATGCATTTCATGATTTATTTTGAGCTAAGATGACCCTGAGATTGAAAAGCACTGTAAATGAACTCTGAAATGGTTGAAAATTGGCATGGTAACATAATTTCACCCACGTAGCATGTGCTAAAAAGTTGAGTGGGTTACGGCAAAAACTGGATGCACTTCGTGTACGAACTGGACAATCTCTTTCGAAGTGTCAGGGTTTTGGACGAAAACTCTTCTGTTACAAAAGGATTTCAATTTTTTAAACATTTTTGAACTCAACACTTTTTCTGCGTTCAACATGCATCATTCAAAGCCACATCATCACTTTTCATACCTTTTCTGACATCATTTTCTATTTTTCATGCATTTCATGATTGATTTTGACCTAAGATGACCCTGAGATTGAAAAGCACTGCAAATGAACTCTGAAATGGTTGAAAATTGGCATGGTATCATAATTTCACCCAAGTAGCATGTGCTAAAAAGTTGAGAGGGTTACGGCAAAAATTGGATGCACTTCGTGTACGAACTGGACAATCTCTTTCGAAGTGTCAGGGTTTTGGACGAAAACTCTTCTGTTACAAAAGGATTTCAATTTTTTAAACATATTTGAACTCAAGACTTTTTCTGCATTCAATATGCACCTTTCAAAGCCACATTATTACTTTTGAAACCTTTTCTAACTTCATTTGCTATTTTTCATGAATTTCATGATTTATTTTGACCAAAGATGACTCTGAGATTGAAAAGCACTGCAAATGTACTCTGAAATGGTTGAAAATTGGCATGGTATCATAATTTCACCCACGTAGCATGTGCTAAAAAGTTGAGAGGGTTACGGCAAAAACTGGATGCACTTCGTGTACGAACTGGACAATCTCTTTCGAAGTGTCATGGTTTTGGACGAAAACTCTTCTGTTACAAAAGGATTTCAATTTTTTAATCATATTTGAACTCAAGACTTTTTCTGCATCCAATATGCACCATTCAAAGCCACATCATCACTTCAAACCTTTTCTGGCTTCATTTGCTATTTTTCATGCATTTCATGATTTATTTTGAGCTAAGATGACCCTGAGATTGAAAAGCACTGTAAATGAACTCTGAAATGGTTGAAAATTGGCATGGTATCATAATTTCACCCACGTAGCATGTGCTAAAAAGTTGAGTGGGTTACGGCAAAAACTGGATTCACTTCGTGTACGAACTGGACAATCTCTTTCGAAGTGTGAGTGTTTTGGACGAAAACTCTTCTGTTACAAAAGGATTTCAATTTTTTAAACATATTTGAACTCAAGACTTTTTCTGCATTCAATATGCACCATTCAAAGCCACATCATCACTTTTCAACCCTTTTCTGACTTCATTTGCTATTTTTCATGCATTTCATGATTTATTTTAAGCTAAGATGACCCTGAGATTGAAAAGCACTGTAAATGAACTCTGAAATGGTTGAAAATTGGCATGGTATCATAATTTCCCCCACGCAGCATGTGCTAAAAAGTTGAGTGGGTTACGGCATAAACTGGATGCACTTCGTGTACGAACTGGACAATCTCTTTCGAAGTGTCAGGGTTTTGGACGAAAACTCTTCTGTTACAAAAGGATTTCAATTTTTTAAACATATTTGACCTCAAGACTTTTTCTGCATTCAATGTGCACCTTTCAAAGCCACATTATTACTTTTGAAACCTTTTCTACCTTCATTTGCTATTTTTCATGAATTTCATGATTTATTTTGACCAAAGATGACTCTGAGATTGAAAAGCACTGCAAATGAACTCTGAAATGGTTGAAAATTGGCATGGTATCATAATTTCACCCACGTAGCATGTGCTAAAAAGTTGAGAGGGTTACGGCAAAAACTGGATGCACTTCGTTTACGAACTGGACAATCTCTTTCGAAGTGTCAGGGTTTTGGACGAAAACTCTTCTCTTACAAAAGGATTTCAATTTTTTAAACATATTTGAACTCAAGACTTTTTCTGCATTCAATATGCACCATTCAAAGCCACATCATCACTTTTCAACCCTTTTCTGACTTCATTTGCTATTTTTCATGCATTTCATGATTTATTTTGAGCTAAGATGACCCTGAGATTGAAAAGCACTGCAAATGAACTCTGAAAGGTTGAAAATTGGCATGGTATCATAATTTCCCCCACGTAGCATGTGCTAAAAAGTTGAGTGGGTTACGGTATAAACTGGATGCACTTCGTGTACGAACTGGACAATCTCTTTCGAAGTGTCAGGGTTTTGGACGAAAACTCTTCTGTTACAAAAGGATTTCAATTTTTTAAACATATTTGAACTCAAGACTTTTTCTGCATTCAATGTGCACCATTCAAAGCCACATCATCACTTTTCATACCTTTTCTGACTTCATTTGCTATTTTTCATGCATTTCATGATTTATTTTGACCTAATTTGACCCTGAGATTGAAAAGCACTGCAAATGAACTCTGAAATGGTTAAAAATTGGCATGGTATCATAATTTCACCCACGTAGCATGTGCTAAAAAGTTGAGAGAGTTACGGCAAAAATTGGATGCACTTCGTGTACGAACTGGACAATCTCTTTCGAAGTGTTAGGGTTTTGGACGAAAACTCTTCTGTTACAAAAGGATTTCAATGTTTTAAACATATTTGAACTCAAGACTTTTTCTGCATTCAATATGCACCTTTCAAAGCCACATTATCACTTTTGAAACCTTTTCTGACTTCATTTGCTATTTTTCATGAATTTCATGATTTATTGTGACCTAAGATGACTCTGAGATTGAAAAGCACTGCAAATGAACTCTGAAATGGTTGAAAATTGGCATGGTATCATAATTTCACCGACGTAGCATGTGCTAAAAAGTTGAGAGGCTTACGGCCAAAACTGGATGCACTTTGTGTACGAACTGGACAATCTTTTTCTAATTGTCAGGGTTTTGGACGAAAACTCTTCTGTTACAAAAGGACTTCAATTTTTTAAACATATTTGAACTCAATACTTTTTCTGCATTCAATATGCACCATTCAAAGCCACATCATCACTTCAAACCTTTTCTGGCTTCATTTGCTATTTTTCATGCATTTCATGCTTTATTTTGAGCTAAGATGACCCTGAGATTGAAAAGCACTGCAAATGAACTCTGAAATGGTTGAAAATTGGCATGGTATCATAATTTCACCCACGTAGCATGTGCTAAAAAGTTGAGAGGGTTACGGCAAAAACTGGATGCACTTCGTGTACGAACTGGACAATTTCTTTCGAAGTGTCAGTGTTTTGGACGAAAACTCTTCTGTTACAAAAGGATTTCAATTTTTTAAACATATTTGAACTCAAGACTTTTTCTGCATTCAATATGCACCATTCAAAGCCGCATCATCACTTTTCAAACCTTTTCTGACTTCATTTGCTATTTTTCATGCATTTCATGATTTATTTTGAGCTAAGATGACCCTGAGATTGAAAAGCACTGCAAATGAACTCTGAAATGGTTGAAAATTGGCATGGTATCATAATTTCACCCACGTAGCATGTGCTAAAAAGTTGAGAGGGTTACGGCAAAAACTGGATGCACTTCGTGTACGAACTGGACAATCTCTTTCGAAGTGTCAGGGTTTTGGACGAAAACTCTTCTGTTACAAAAGGATTTCAATTTTTTAAACATATTTGAACTCAAGACTTTTTCTGCATTCAATATGCACCATTCAAAGCCACATCATCACTTTTCAACCCTTTTCTGACTTTATTTGCTATTTTTCATGCATTTCATGATTTATTTTGAGCTAAGATGACCCTGAGATTGAAAAGCACTGCAAATGAACTCTGAAATGGTTGAAAATTGGCATGGTAACATAATTTCACCCACGTAGTGATATGGAGTGTCCCGATCTTCTCAGTAAGCGGCGGTGGTGATGATGATGGTGTAGGATAACTTGTATGTCGCCGATGAACTCTCCCTCGCTTGATCCCTGATGCCAATGCAAAAGGTCTCAACCCTTTGGATATTCACAACGTCACACACTTGCGCACGCAGCCGTCGACCACGAACGGTTAGAATTGCAATATACTAATTCCCAATGGAACAGCAGATCACACTTGACTTGCAGTATATAATCACCAGATCGATACGAATTGGTGATGAGGATTCAAGATGAATGCTTACAAGCAATCTCATGAACTAGGGTTTATCTTAAACGTGGTCTCCCTCTAACTAACCCTAAGGAAGAGTATTTATATCCTAAGATTGATCGAAGGGGTACATGGGCTGTCAGCCCGAAACTCTGCGCGCAGGCAGCACGGTAGTACCGCTGATGTCATGCGGTACTACCGCTCCAAGCGGTACTTCCGCTTCAGTACCGCTCTACTACCGGTTAGCGCCAAAAGATGCCAGTAGTTTTCACGGTAGTAGGGGCGGTAGTACCGCCTCAAGCGGTACTACCGCTGGGGTGGGGCGGTACTACCGCCCTGGGAGTTGCAGAAGCCTCCTCCCAGCTCAGCTGCATTGCCTCCTTGCTCTCCTTCTTGCCCCAAGTTGCTCCTTGCGCCATGCCTTCCTCTCCAATGTACCTAATGACACATACACACAAGGATTTAGGCAGTATAAAGCTCTCATCAAAATAATTGGCATTATCAACTAAGAGAGAATTCACCTGTTGTTCATCATTGGCTAGGCTTAATATTTCCTTCCAGCTGAGACAATTAGAATCATTGTATTCATAGAATATATCCTCATCATCCTCCCTTTCTTCAAGAAAAGCCGTCCTCGGCTTTGGGTAAGCTGAAAATGGCAGAAACAAAAAGAACAACGTGTACGCATAATATATGTATAGATAACGTGTTGTATCATTTTTGTTGTCATGAAAAAGATGCCCAGTATGCAATATGCAACTTAAATTGCAAGTATAAGTGAAGTTCATATAGTCATGACCAGAAGGAGGAACACACATGTACAATGTCTTATTGTTTAGTATTAAGTCCAAAGTCCTCACAGAAGATCGATGATCAAATGTGCTATAAGCAAGGTCAAACCAGTCCAAAATATGCAAAGGTACATATATTGGATACCATGCTTCAACTGTGCCACGCTGATATATAGACCAAACGTAGGTATGTTCACGAGCACTACACACAGCGGGTAAGATGCAACTCAGTTTGCAAATAAAAGTGAAATCTATAGCAGTAGCATATAAATGCAACAGGTGTTGGGACAACCACAATGGATTACATTCGGTTATAGCAAGATCAGAACAACCCAACATAGCTGAAATTTTTGTTGGCCGCAAGAAATCAACTAGAACATAATGATATTTCATATTCTCATGAAAATGAGCGACCGTCCCACAACACAATGATTTTGTCACATAGCATATAGGATGCAAAACAGCAAGTTTCAAATCAGCAATCCTATCACAGGTAATGCATATGTGATCCACCAGAAAATTATCAGTCATGCTATATTCACCAATTAAATTAAAAGTGAAACTATAGGCATATGTGCTAGAATTTAGATGTGAAAGTTCAGAAATCTTCTTCATAGCACTACGCAAACTAATAGGTTCATTGAGCAGGATGGAATACACAATATCAACGGGTGGTATTCTAGTAAGTAGTTCGGTATGTGTTATCAGTACCACATGATCAGAATTTGAATTTAGCAAAGTATCACATGGTGCTGAAATATTTGGACTGATCAACGCACAAGAATCAACCAGCAAAGGAATAGACTCACTGAATGCCTCATTGGCTGGTTGCAGCTCAAAATTAGTACCAGTATCAATGTCAATCTCCTGAGATGTAGCAGGTACTAGAAAATCTTGCGCAAGTGGTGATGCAGGTTGTACGACATGCTGCTCCCTTTCTTCAAAAACAACCTGCACATCAGAAGACACAACACGAGGAGCAATTGGGAGCATAGGTTGTACAACAGATGGCTCCCTTTCTTCAAAAGCAACCTGGATATCACAAGAAACAACACTAGGAGTAGACATGATTACGTTAGGTGAAACCTGACTTGTCTCATTAACATGTACTCCCAAGATTGTGTGATCACGCAAATGCTCATTATTAACTATGGGAATAACAGGTGGACAGAGATTTTGACGTCTAACCTTCTGAAAATCCTTAAGTCGTGTATGTGCTAACCAAGTGTGCTTATTATTCCAAAAGAATACAGGATCGGTCTGAGCACTATCAAATTTAACCTTATGCTTATCACACCAAGGTTTTCCCAACAAAACGTGACAACAATTAAGTGTTCTAGGAAGGACATCACAGCGCATGCTAACAGTGTAGCCATAAATGGTGATAGGAACATAAGCACGATGAGTAATTGGAAATGCCTCATCATAAGCAGCTAACGTATATGGCACAAGTTTGGTATATTTACGCAACTGTAGCTTGTTAACAACATCAATACTGACCAAGTTTGTGAGAGAATAATTATCAAGGATCACTGCAGCAGGTCTACCTTCGATGTCTGCAGTAAAGTGGAACAAACCTGAATCAGGATGTACACCAAGATCTTCCTCCTCCCAGAATGCATCACTGCACAAAAACTGTAATGGTAATGGCTTGTCCTTGAGAGGATTCACCATTATTAGTACATAAAAAGTATAGCAGATGTATATGGTGTACTCTCACAACTCACTCAAAAACTGACAAGAAAAGGAAATCTTACCGTTCCAAAGTGAATAGCAATGCGTACCCGTTCGGATGAAAGACTAGTGCACAGATGTGATGAAGTGAATATCCGGGTATGAGAGCAATCACACGACAAACCAGGGTATATGGTGGAGCTTGGTTGGGATACCTAACAACACCAATTCACAAATCCTAGTGCTGATCGTGTGATACAAAAAGACCCACGGAAACTCACACGGTGGAGATAAATGGGGCAATTGCAACTCTGAAAATGAGCTCAAATTTGATGTATGTGTCGGAGGAATGCTCGTGTTGCAATGCACAGGGAGAGACGCTAGCAAAAAGCTCAAAAACAGGGCACAAGATTGCTCAATTCTACAAGTGCAAACAGCAAGATAATAAATACAGCACTGCAATAGATAGCAACAACTTCCGGCCACTGTTTCTCTCGTTTCTTTTTGTCTCTCTGTTTTTTTTTTTTTGATACGCCTTTTTGTTTTTTTTTTCTCTCTCTCTTTTTTTTTTTTTCACAGCAGGTAACGTGAACAGTACCACGGGATTTTTTTTTTTTCTTTTTTTTTTTTTCAGACTTGAGCAACAAACAACTAATCTGATCTTGCCAATCGCAAAGATGCACTTACCAAAAACCTAGATGAGCAGCCCGTAGAGCATAAGGATATGCTAGTCTCAATAGGAAAGTGCTACGCAAAGGAAAGATTGGCTTGTCTATGGCTCACAAAAGGAAAGACTCGATTTAACTCGGATTGGAAAAAGGAAACCGGAAAGAAAACGCTAAAGGAAAATCCTAGACGCGATTCCGACGAACACAAGAACAAAAAGACGCCGACGAACACAAGAACAAAAAGACGCGGATCAGAACAAAACCCTAGACACCGACTAGATGACACGGATGACAAAGTGACGCAAAAAGAAAGAAACAACGACCAGCAACTAAAACTTGGAAACGATGCAATCTAGGCGATGGCAAAAACCCTAACCCTAATCTTTTTGTGAGGCTTTTTCTGGATAGGATGAAAAACAACTAATCTACGGATGATTTGGTGGATGCTTACCGAGGAAACGCTGGATATCTGATACCAAGATGATATGGAGTGTCCCGATCTTCTCAGTAAGCGGCGGTGGTGATGATGATGGTGTAGGATAACTTGTATGTCGCCGATGAACTCTCCCTCGCTTGATCCCTGATGCCAATGCAAAAGGTCTCAACCCTTTGGATATTCACAACGTCACACACTTGCGCACGCAGCCGTCGACCACGAACGGTTAGAATTGCAATATACTAATTCCCAATGGAACAGCAGATCACACTTGACTTGCGGTATATAATCACCAGATCGATACGAATTGGTGATGAGGATTCAAGATGAATGCTTACAAGCAATCTCATGAACTAGGGTTTATCTTAAACGTGGTCTCCCTCTAACTAACCCTAAGGAAGAGTATTTATATCCTAAGATAGATCGAAGGGGTACATGGGCTGTCAGCCCGAAACTCTGCGCGCAGGCAGCACGGTAGTACCGCTGATGTCATGCGGTACTACCGCTCCAAGCGGTACTTCCGCTTCAGTACCGCTCCACTACCGGTTAGCGCCAAAAGATGCCAGTAGTTTTCACGGTAGTAGGGGCGGTAGTACCGCCTCAAGCGGTACTACCGCTGGGGTGGGGCGGTACTACCGCCCTGGGAGTTGCAGAAGCCTCCTCCCAGCTCAGCTGCATTGCCTCCTTGCTCTCCTTCTTGCCCCAAGTTGCTCCTTGCGCCATGCCTTCCTCTCCAATGTACCTAATGACACATACACACAAGGATTTAGGCAGTATAAAGCTCTCATCAAAATAATTGGCATTATCAACTAAGAGAGAATTCACCTGTTGTTCATCATTGGCTAGGCTTAATATTTCCTTCCAGCTGAGACAATTAGAATCATTGTATTCATAGAATATATCCTCATCACGTAGCATGTGCTAAAAAGTTGAGTGGGTTACGGCAAAAACTGGATGCACTTCGTGTACGAACTGGACAATCTCTTTCGAAGTGTCAGGGTTTTGGACGAAAACTCTTCTGTTACAAAAGGATTTCAATTTTTTAAACATTTTTGAACTCAAGACTTTTTCTGCGTTCAACATGCATCATTCAAAGCCACATCATCACTTTTCATACCTTTTCTGACATCATTTTCTATTTTTCATGCATTTCATGATTGATTTTGACCTAAGATGACCCTGAGATTGAAAAGCACTGCAAATGAACTCTGAAATGGTTGAAAATTGGCATGGTATCATAATTTCACCCACGTAGCATGTGCTAAAAAGTTGAGAGGGTTACGGCAAAAATTGGATGTACTTCGTGTACGAACTGGACAATCTCTTTCGAAGTGTCAGGGTTTTGGACGAAAACTCTTCTGTTACAAAAGGATTTCAATTTTTTAAACATATTTGAACTCAAGACTTTTTCTGCATTCAATATGCACCTTTCAAAGCCACATTATTACTTTTGAAACCTTTTCTAACTTCATTTGCTATTTTTCATGAATTTCATGATTTATTTTGACCAAAGATGACTCTGAGATTGAAAAGCACTGCAAATGTACTCTGAAATGGTTGAAAATTGGCATGGTATCATAATTTCACCCACGTAGCATGTGCTAAAAAGTTGAGAGGGTTACGGCAAAAACTGGATGCACTTCGTGTACGAACTGGACAATCTCTTTCGAAGTGTCATGGTTTTGGACGAAAACTCTTCTGTTACAAAAGGATTTCAATTTTTTAATCATATTTGAACTCAAGACTTTTTCTGCATTCAATATGCACCATTCAAAGCCACATCATCACTTCAAACCTTTTCTGGCTTCATTTGCTATTTTTCATGCATTTCATGATTTATTTTGAGCTAAGATGACCCTGAGATTGAAAAGCACTGTAAATGAACTCTGAAATGGTTGAAAATTGGCATGGTATCATAATTTCACCCACGTAGCATGTGCTAAAAAGTTGAGTGGGTTACGGCAAAAACTGGATTCACTTCGTGTACGAACTGGACAATCTCTTTCGAAGTGTGAGTGTTTTGGACGAAAACTCTTCTGTTACAAAAGGATTTCAATTTTTTAAACATATTTGAACTCAAGACTTTTTCTGCATTCAATATGCACCATTCAAAGCCACATCATCACTTTTCAACCCTTTTCTGACTTCATTTGCTATTTTTCATGCATTTCATGATTTATTTTAAGCTAAGATGACCCTGAGATTGAAAAGCACTGCAAATGAACTCTGAAATGGTTGAAAATTGGCATGGTATCATAATTTCCCCCACGCAGCATGTGCTAAAAAGTTGAGTGGGTTATGGCATAAACTGGATGCACTTCGTGTACGAACTGGACAATCTCTTTCGAAGTGTCAGGGTTTTGGACGAAAACTCTTCTGTTACAAAAGGATTTCAATTTTTTAAACATATTTGACCTCAAGACTTTTTCTGCATTCAATGTGCACCTTTCAAAGCCACATTATTACTTTTGAAACCTTTTCTACCTTCATTTGCTATTTTTCATGAATTTCATGATTTATTTTGACCAAAGATGACTCTGAGATTGAAAAGCACTGCAAATGAACTCTGAAATGGTTGAAAATTGGCATGGTATCATAATTTCACCCACGTAGCATGTGCTAAAAAGTTGAGAGGGTTACGGCAAAAACTGGATGCACTTCGTGTACGAACTGGACAATCTCTTTCGAAGTGTCAGGGTTTTGGACGAAAACTCTTCTCTTACAAAAGGATTTCAATTTTTTAAACATATTTGAACTCAAGACTTTTTCTGCATTCAATATGCACCATTCAAAGCCACATCATCACTTTTCAACCCTTTTCTGACTTCATTTGCTATTTTTCATGCATTTCATGATTTATTTTGAGCTAAGATGACCCTGAGATTGAAAAGCACTGCAAATGAACTCTGAAATGGTTGAAAATTGGCATGGTATCATAATTTCCCCCACGTAGCATGTGCTAAAAAGTTGAGTGGGTTACGGTATAAACTGGATGCACTTCGTGTACGAACTGGACAATCTCTTTCGAAGTGTCAGGGTTTTGGACGAAAACTCTTCTGTTACAAAAGGATTTCAATTTTTTAAACATATTTGAACTCAAGACTTTTTCTGCATTCAATGTGCACCAATCAAAGCCACATCATCACTTTTCATACCTTTTCTGACTTCATTTGCTATTTTTCATGCATTTCATGATTTATTTTGACCTAATTTGACCCTGAGATTGAAAAGCACTGCAAATGAACTCTGAAATGGTTAAAAATTGGCATGGTATCATAATTTCACCCACGTAGCATGTGCTAAAAAGTTGAGAGAGTTACGGCAAAAATTGGATGCACTTCGTGTACGAACTGGACAATCTCTTTCGAAGTGTTAGGGTTTTGGACGAAAACTCTTCTGTTACAAAAGGATTTCAATGTTTTAAACATATTTGAACTCAAGACTTTTTCTGCATTCAATATGCACCTTTCAAAGCCACATTATCACTTTTGAAACCTTTTCTGACTTCATTTGCTATTTTTCATGAATTTCATGATTTATTGTGACCTAAGATGACTCTGAGATTGAAAAGCACTGCAAATGAACTCTGAAATGGTTGAAAATTGGCATGGTATCATAATTTCACCGACGTAGCATGTGCTAAAAAGTTGAGAGGCTTACGGCCAAAACTGGATGCACTTTGTGTACGAACTGGACAATCTTTTTCTAATTGTCAGGGTTTTGGACGAAAACTCTTCTGTTACAAAAGGACTTCAATTTTTTAAACATATTTGAACTCAATACTTTTTCTGCATTCAATATGCACCATTCAAAGCCACATCATCACTTTAAACCTTTTCTGGCTTCATTTGCTATTTTTCATGCATTTCATGCTTTATTTTGAGCTAAGATGACCCTGAGATTGAAAAGCACTGCAAATGAACTCTGAAATGGTTGAAAATTGGCATGGTATCATAATTTCACCCACGTAGCATGTGCTAAAAAGTTGAGAGGGTTACGGCAAAAACTGGATGCACTTCGTGTACGAACTGGACAATTTCTTTCGAAGTGTCAGTGTTTTGGACGAAAACTCTTCTGTTACAAAAGGATTTCAATTTTTTAAACATATTTGAACTCAAGACTTTTTCTGCGTTCAATATGCACCATTCAAAGCCGCATCATCACTTTTCAAACCTTTTCTGACTTCATTTGCTATTTTTCATGCATTTCATGATTTATTTTGAGCTAAGATGACCCTGAGATTGAAAAGCACTGCAAATGAACTCTGAAATGGTTGAAAATTGGCATGGTATCATAATTTCACCCACGTAGCATGTGCTAAAAATTTGAGAGGGTTACGGCAAAAACTGGATGCACTTCGTGTACGAACTGGACAATCTCTTTCGAAGTGTCAGGGTTTTGGACGAAAACTCTTCTGTTACAAAAGGATTTCAATTTTTTAAACATATTTGAACTCAAGACTTTTTCTGCATTCAATATGCACCATTCAAAGCCACATCATCACTTTTCAACCCTTTTCTGACTTTATTTGCTATTTTTCATGCATTTCATGATTTATTTTGAGCTAAGATGACCCTGAGATTGAAAAGCACTGTAAATGAACTCTGAAATGGTTGAAAATTGGCATGGTAACATAATTTCACCCACGTAGCATGTGCTAAAAAGTTGAGTGGGTTACGGCAAAAACTGGATGCACTTCGTGTACGAACTGGACAATCTCTTTCGAAGTGTCAGGGTTTTGGACGAAAACTCTTCTGTTACAAAAGGATTTCAATTTTTTAAACATTTTTGAACTCAAGACTTTTTCTGCGTTCAACATGCATCATTCAAAGCCACATCATCACTTTTCATACCTTTTCTGACATCATTTTCTATTTTTCATGCATTTCATGATTTATTTTGACCTAAGATGACCCTGAGATTGAAAAGCACTGCAAATGAACTCTGAAATGGTTGAAAATTGGCATGGTATCATAATTTCACCCACGTAGCATGTGCTAAAAAGTTGAGAGGGTTACGGCAAAAATTGGATGCACTTCGTGTACGAACTGGACAATCTCTTTCGAAGTGTCAGGGTTTTGGACGAAAACTCTTCTGTTACAAAAGGATTTCAATTTTTTAAACATATTTGAACTCAAGACTTTTTCTGCATTCAATATGCACCTTTCAAAGCCACATTATTACTTTTGAAACCTTTTCTAACTTCATTTGCTATTTTTCATGAATTTCATGATTTATTTTGACCAAAGATGACTCTGAGATTGAAAAGCACTGCAAATGTACTCTGAAATGGTTGAAAATTGGCATGGTATCATAATTTCACCCACGTAGCATGTGCTAAAAAGTTGAGAGGGTTACGGCAAAAACTGGATGCACTTCGTGTACGAACTGGACAATCTCTTTCGAAGTGTCATGGTTTTGGACGAAAACTCTTCTGTTACAAAAGGATTTCAATTTTTTAATCATATTTGAACTCAAGACTTTTTCTGCATTCAATATGCACCATTCAAAGCCACATCATCACTTCAAACCTTTTCTGGCTTCATTTGCTATTTTTCATGCATTTCATGATTTATTTTGAGCTAAGATGACCCTGAGATTGAAAAGCACTGTAAATGAACTCTGAAATGGTTGAAAATTGGCATGGTATCATAATTTCACCCACGTAGCATGTGCTAAAAAGTTGAGTGGGTTACGGCAAAAACTGGATTCACTTCGTGTACGAACTGGACAATCTCTTTCGAAGTGTGAGTGTTTTGGACGAAAACTCTTCTGTTACAAAAGGATTTCAATTTTTTAAACATATTTGAACTCAAGACTTTTTCTGCATTCAATATGCACCATTCAAAGCCACATCATCACTTTTCAACCCTTTTCTGACTTCATTTGCTATTTTTCATGCATTTCATGATTTATTTTAAGCTAAGATGACCCTGAGATTGAAAAGCACTGCAAATGAACTCTGAAATGGTTGAAAATTGGCATGGTATCATAATTTCTCCCATGCAGCATGTGCTAAAAAGTTGAGTGGGTTACGGCATAAACTGGATGCACTTCGTGTACGAACTGGACAATCTCTTTCGAAGTGTCAGGGTTTTGGACGAAAACTCTTCTGTTACAAAAGGATTTCAATTTTTTAAACATATTTGAACTCAAGACTTTTTCTGCATTCAATATGCACCATTCAAAGCCACATCATCACTTTTCATACCTTTTCTGACTTCATTTGCTATTTTTCATGCATTTCATGATTTATTTTGACCTAATTTGACCCTGAGATTGAAAAGCACTGCAAATGAACTCTGAAATGGTTAAAAATTGGCATGGTATCATAATTTCACCCACGTAGCATGTGCTAAAAAGTTGAGAGGGTTACGGCAAAAATTGGATGCACTTCGTGTACGAACTGGACAATCTCTTTCGAAGTGTTAGGGTTTTGGACGAAAACTCTTCTGTTACAAAAGGATTTCAATGTTTTAAACATATTTGAACTCAAGACTTTTTCTGCATTCAATATGCACCTTTCAAAGCCACATTATCACTTTTGAAACCTTTTCTGACTTCATTTGCTATTTTTCATGAATTTCATGATTTATTGTGACCTAAGATGACTCTGAGATTGAAAAGCACTGCAAATGAACTCTGAAATGGTTGAAAATTGGCATGGTATCATAATTTCACCGACGTAGCATGTGCTAAAAAGTTGAGAGGGTTACGGCAAAAACTGGATGCACTTCGTGTACGAACTGGACAATCTTTTTCTAAGTGTCAGGGTTTTGGACGAAAACTCTTCTGTTACAAAAGGATTTCAATTTTTTAAACATTTTTGAACTCAAGACTTTTTCTGCATTCAATATGCACCATTCAAAGCCACATCATCACTTCAAACCTTTTCTGGCTTCATTTGCTATTTTTCATGCATTTCATGATTTATTTTGAGCTAAGATGACCCTGAGATTGAAAAGCACTGCAAATGAACTCTGAAATGGTTGAAAATTGGCATGGTATCATAATTTCACCCACGCAGCATGTGCTAAAAAGTTGAGAGGGTTACGGCAAAAACTGGATGCACTTCGTGTACGAACTGGACAATCTCTTTCGAAGTGTCAGGGTTTTGGACGAAAACTCTTCTGTTACAAAAGGATTTCAATTTTTTAAACATATTTGAACTCAAGACATTTTCTGCATTCAATATGCACCATTCAAAGCCACATCATCACTTCAAACCTTTTCTGGCTTCATTTGCTATTTTTCATGCATTTCATGATTTATTTTGAGCTAAGATGACCCTGAGATTGAAAAGCACTGCAAATGAACTCTGAAATGGTTGAAAATTGGCATGGTATCATAATTTCACCCACGCAGCATGTGCTAAAAAGTTGAGAGGGTTACGGCAAAAACTGGATGCACTTCGTGTACGAACTGGACAATCTCTTTCGAAGTGTCAGTGTTTTGGACGAAAACTCTTCTGTTACAAAAGGATTTCAATTTTTTAAACATATTTGAACTCAAGACTTTTTCTGTGTTCAATATGCACCATTCAAAGCCGCATCATCACTTTTCAAACCTTTTCTGACTTCATTTGCTATTTTTCATGCATTTCATGATTTATTTTGAGCTAAGATGACCCTGAGATTGAAAAGCATTGCAAATGAACTCTGAATTGGTTGAAAATTGGCATGGTATCATAATTTCACCCACGTAGCATGTGCTAAAAAGTTGAGAGGGTTACGGCAAAAACTGGATGCACTTCGTGTACGAACTGGACAATCTCTTTCGAAGTGTCAGGGTTTTGGACGAAAACTCTTCTGTTACAAAAGGATTTCAATTTTTTAAACATATTTGAACTCAAGACTTTTTCTGCATTCAATATGCACCATTCAAAGCCACATCATCACTTTTCATACCTTTTCTGACTTCATTTGCTATTTTTCCTGCATTTCATGATTTATTTTGAGCTAAGATGACCCTGAGATTGAAAAGCACTGCAAATGAACTCTGAAATGGTTGAAAATTGGCATGGTAACATAATTTCACCCACGTAGCATGTGCTAAAAAGTTGAGTGGGTTACGGCAAAAACTGGATGCACTTCGTGTACGAACTGGACAATCTCTTTCGAAGTGTCAAGGTTTTGGACGAAAACTCTTCTGTTACAAAAGGATTTCAATTTTTTAAACATTTTTGAACTCAAGACTTTTTCTGCGTTCAACATGCATCATTCAAAGCCACATCACCACTTTTCATACCTTTTCTGACATCATTTTCTATTTTTCATGCATTTCATGATTTATTTTGACCTAAGATGACCCTGAGATTGAAAAGCACTGCAAATGAACTATGAAATGGTTGAAAATTGGCATGGTATCATAATTTCACCCACGTAGCATGTGCTAAAAAGTTGAGAGGGTTACGGCAAAAATTGGATGCACTTCGTGTACGAACTGGACAATCTCTTTCGAAGTGTTAGGGTTTTGGACGAAAACTCTTCTGTTACAAAAGGATTTCAATTTTTTAAACATATTTGAACTCAAGACTTTTTCTGCATTCAATATGCACCATTCAAAGCCAGATCATCACTTTTTAATCCTATTCTGACTTCATTTGCTATTTTTCATGCATTTCATGATTTATTTTGAGCTAAGATGACCCTGAGATTGAAAAGCACTGCAAATGAACTCTGAAATGGTTGAAAATTGGCATGGTATCATAATTTCCCCCACGTAGCATGTGCTAAAAATTTGAGTGGGTTACGGCATAAACTGGATGCACTTCGTGTACGAACTGGACAATCTCTTTCGAAGTGTCAGGGTTTTGGCCGAAAACTCTTCTGTTACAAAAGGATTTCAATTTTTTAAACATATTTGAACTCAAGACTTTTTCTGCATTCAATATGCACCATTCAAAGCCACATCATCACTTTTCATACCTTTTCTGACTTCATTTGCTATTTTTCATGCATTTCATGATTTATTTTGACCTAATTTGACCCTGAGATTGAAAAGCACAGCAAATGAACTCTGAAATGGTTAAAAATTGGCATGGTATCATAATTTCACCCACGTAGCATGTGCTAAAAAGTTGAGAGGGTTACGGCAAAAATTGGATGCACTTCGTGTACGAACTGGACAATCTCTTTCGAAGTGTTAGGGTTTTGGACGAAAACTCTTCTGTTACAAAAGGATTTCAATGTTTTAAACATATTTGAACTCAAGACTTTTTCTGCATTCAATATGCACCTTTCAAAGCCACATTATCACTTTTGAAACCTTTTCTGACTTCATTTGCTATTTTTCATGAATTTCTTGATTTATTGTGACCTAAGATGACTCTGAGATTGAAAAGCACTGCAAATGAACTCTGAAATGGTTGAAAATTGGCATGGTATCATAATTTCACCGACGTAGCATGTGCTAAAAAGTTGAGAGGGTTACGGCAAAAACTGGATGCACTTCGTGTACGAACTGGACAATCTTTTTCTAAGTGTCAGGGTTTTGGACGAAAACTCTTCTGTTACAAAAGGATTTCAATTTTTTAAACATATTTGAACTCAAGACTTTTTCTGCATTCAATATGCACCATTCAAAGCCACATCATCACTTTTCAACCCTTTTCTGACTTCATTTGCTATTTTTCATGCATTTCATGATTTATTTTAAGCTAAGATGACCCTGAGATTGAAAAGCACTGCAAATGAACTCTGAAATGGTTGAAAATTGGCATGGTATCATAATTTCTCCCATGCAGCATGTGCTAAAAAGTTGAGTGGGTTACGGCATAAACTGGATGCACTTCGTGTACGAACTGGACAATCTCTTTCGAAGTGTCAGGGTTTTGGACGAAAACTCTTCTGTTACAAAAGGATTTCAATTTTTTAAACATATTTGAACTCAAGACTTTTTCTGCATTCAATATGCACCATTCAAAGCCACATCATCACTTTTCATACCTTTTCTGACTTCATTTGCTATTTTTCATGCATTTCATGATTTATTTTGACCTAATTTGACCCTGAGATTGAAAAGCACTGCAAATGAACTCTGAAATGGTTAAAAATTGGCATGGTATCATAATTTCACCCACGTAGCATGTGCTAAAAAGTTGAGAGGGTTACGGCAAAAATTGGATGCACTTCGTGTACGAACTGGACAATCTCTTTCGAAGTGTGAGGGTTTTGGACGAAAACTCTTCTGTTACAAAAGGATTTCAATGTTTTAAACATATTTGAACTCAAGACTTTTTCTGCATTCAATATGCACCTTTCAAAGCCACATTATCACTTTTGAAACCTTTTCTGACTTCATTTGCTATTTTTCATGAATTTCATGATTTATTGTGACCTAAGATGACTCTGAGATTGAAAAGCACTGCAAATGAACTCTGAAATGGTTGAAAATTGGCATGGTATCATAATTTCACCGACGTAGCATGTGCTAAAAAGTTGAGAGGGTTACGGCAAAAACTGGATGCACTTCGTGTACGAACTGGACAATCTTTTTCTAAGTGTCAGGGTTTTGGACGAAAACTCTTCTGTTACAAAAGGATTTCAATTTTTTAAACATTTTTGAACTCAAGACTTTTTCTGCATTCAATATGCACCATTCAAAGCCACATCATCACTTCAAACCTTTTCTGGCTTCATTTGCTATTTTTCATGCATTTCATGATTTATTTTGAGCTAAGATGACCCTGAGATTGAAAAGCACTGCAAATGAACTCTGAAATGGTTGAAAATTGGCATGGTATCATAATTTCACCCACGCAGCATGTGCTAAAAAGTTGAGAGGGTTACGGCAAAAACTGGATGCACTTCGTGTACGAACTGGACAATCTCTTTCGAAGTGTCAGGGTTTTGGACGAAAACTCTTCTGTTACAAAAGGATTTCAATTTTTTAAACATATTTGAACTCAAGACATTTTCTGCATTCAATATGCACCATTCAAAGCCACATCATCACTTCAAACCTTTTCTGGCTTCATTTGCTATTTTTCATGCATTTCATGATTTATTTTGAGCTAAGATGACCCTGAGATTGAAAAGCACTGCAAATGAACTCTGAAATGGTTGAAAATTGGCATGGTATCATAATTTCACCCACGCAGCATGTGCTAAAAAGTTGAGAGGGTTACGGCAAAAACTGGATGCACTTCGTGTACGAACTGGACAATCTCTTTCGAAGTGTCAGTGTTTTGGACGAAAACTCTTCTGTTACAAAAGGATTTCAATTTTTTAAACATATTTGAACTCAAGACTTTTTCTGTGTTCAATATGCACCATTCAAAGCCGCATCATCACTTTTCAAACCTTTTCTGACTTCATTTGCTATTTTTCATGCATTTCATGATTTATTTTGAGCTAAGATGACCCTGAGATTGAAAAGCATTGCAAATGAACTCTGAATTGGTTGAAAATTGGCATGGTATCATAATTTCACCCACGTAGCATGTGCTAAAAAGTTGAGAGGGTTACGGCAAAAACTGGATGCACTTCGTGTACGAACTGGACAATCTCTTTCGAAGTGTCAGGGTTTTGGACGAAAACTCTTCTGTTACAAAAGGATTTCAATTTTTTAAACATATATGAACTCAAGACTTTTTCTGCATTCAATATGCACCATTCAAAGCCACATCATCACTTTTCATACCTTTTCTGACTTCATTTGCTATTTTTCCTGCATTTCATGATTTATTTTGAGCTAAGATGACCCTGAGATTGAAAAGCACTGCAAATGAACTCTGAAATGGTTGAAAATTGGCATGGTAACATAATTTCACCCACGTAGCATGTGCTAAAAAGTTGAGTGGGTTACGGCAAAAACTGGATGCACTTCGTGTACGAACTGGACAATCTCTTTCGAAGTGTCAAGGTTTTGGACGAAAACTCTTCTGTTACAAAAGGATTTCAATTTTTTAAACATTTTTGAACTCAAGACTTTTTCTGCGTTCAACATGCATCATTCAAAGCCACATCACCACTTTTCATACCTTTTCTGACATCATTTTCTATTTTTCATGCATTTCATGATTTATTTTGACCTAAGATGACCCTGAGATTGAAAAGCACTGCAAATGAACTATGAAATGGTTGAAAATTGGCATGGTATCATAATTTCACCCACGTAGCATGTGCTAAAAAGTTGAGAGGGTTACGGCAAAAATTGGATGCACTTCGTGTACGAACTGGACAATCTCTTTCGAAGTGTTAGGGTTTTGGACGAAAACCCTTCTGTTACAAAAGGATTTCAATTTTTTAAACATATTTGAACTCAAGACTTTTTCTGCATTCAATATGCACCATTCAAAGCCAGATCATCACTTTTTAATCCTATTCTGACTTCATTTGCTATTTTTCATGCATTTCATGATTTATTTTGAGCTAAGATGACCCTGAGATTGAAAAGCACTGCAAATGAACTCTGAAATGGTTGAAAATTGGCATGGTATCATAATTTCCCCCACGTAGCATGTGCTAAAAATTTGAGTGGGTTACGGCATAAACTGGATGCACTTCGTGTACGAACTGGACAATCTCTTTCGAAGTGTCAGGGTTTTGGCCGAAAACTCTTCTGTTACAAAAGGATTTCAATTTTTTAAACATATTTGAACTCAAGACTTTTTCTGCATTCAATATGCACCATTCAAAGCCACATCATCACTTTTCATACCTTTTCTGACTTCATTTGCTATTTTTCATGCATTTCATGATTTATTTTGACCTAATTTGACCCTGAGATTGAAAAGCACAGCAAATGAACTCTGAAATGGTTAAAAATTGGCATGGTATCATAATTTCACCCACGTAGCATGTGCTAAAAAGTTGAGAGGGTTACGGCAAAAATTGGATGCACTTCGTGTACGAACTGGACAATCTCTTTCGAAGTGTTAGGGTTTTGGACGAAAACTCTTCTGTTACAAAAGGATTTCAATGTTTTAAACATATTTGAACTCAAGACTTTTTCTGCATTCAATATGCACCTTTCAAAGCCACATTATCACTTTTGAAACCTTTTCTGACTTCATTTGCTATTTTTCATGAATTTCTTGATTTATTGTGACCTAAGATGACTCTGAGATTGAAAAGCACTGCAAATGAACTCTGAAATGGTTGAAAATTGGCATGGTATCATAATTTCACCGACGTAGCATGTGCTAAAAAGTTGAGAGGGTTACGGCAAAAACTGGATGCACTTCGTGTACGAACTGGACAATCTTTTTCTAAGTGTCAGGGTTTTGGACGAAAACTCTTCTGTTACAAAAGGATTTCAATTTTTTAAACATTTTTGAACTCAAGACTTTTTCTGCGTTCAACATGCATCATTCAAAGCCACATCATCACTTTTCATACCTTTTCTGACATCATTTTCTATTTTTCATGCATTTCATGATTTATTTTGACCTAAGATGACCCTGAGATTGAAAAGCACTGCAAATGAACTATGAAATGGTTGAAAATTTGCATGGTATCATAATTTCACCCACGTAGCATGTGCTAAAAAGTTGAGAGGGTTACGGCGAAAATTGGATGCACTTCGTGTACGAACTGGACAATCTCTTTCGAAGTGTCAGGGTTTTGGACGAAAACTCTTCTGTTACAAAAGGATTTCAATTTTTTAAACATATTTGAACTCAAGACTTTTTCTGCATTCAATATGCACCATTCAAAGCCACATCATCACTTTTTAACCCTATTCTGACTTCATTTGCTATTTTTCATGCATTTCATGATTTATTTTGAGCTAAGATGACCCTGAGATTGAAAAGCACTGCAAATGAACTCTGAAATGGTTGAAAATTGGCATGGTATCATAATTTCCCCCACGTAGCATGTGCTAAAAAGTTGAGAGGGTTACGGCAAAAACTGGATGCACTTCGTGTACGAACTGGACAATCTCTTTCGAAGTGTGAGGGTTTTGGACGAAAACTCTTCTGTTACAAAAGGATTTCAATTTTTAAATCATATTTGAACTCAAGACTTTTTCTGCATTCAATATGCACCATTCAAAGCCACATCATCACTTCAAACCTTTTCTGGCTTCATTTGCTATTTTTCATGCATTTCATGATTTATTTTGAGCTAAGATGACCCTGAGATTGAAAAGCACTGCAAATGAACTCTGAAATGGTTGAAAATTGGCACGGTATCATAATTTCACCCACGTAGCATGTGCTAAAAAGTTGAGAGGGTTACGGCAAAAACTGGATGCACTTCGTGTACGAATTGGACAATCTCTTTCGAAGTGTTAGGGTTTTGGACGAAAACTCTTCTATTACAAAAGGATTTCAATGTTTTAAACATATTTGAACTCAAGACTTTTTCTGCATTCAATATGCACCTTTCAAAGCCACATTATCACTTTTGAAACCTTTTCTGACTTCATTTGCTATTTTTCATGAATTTCTTGATTTATTGTGACCTAAGATGACTCTGAGATTGAAAAGCACTGCAAATGAACTCTGAAATGGTTGAAAATTGGCATGGTATCATAATTTCACCGACGTAGCATGTGCTAAAAAGTTGAGTGGGTTACGGCATAAACTGGATGCACTTCGTGTACGAACTGGACAATCTCTTTCGAAGTGTCAGGGTTTTGGACGAAAACTCTTCTGTTACAAAAGGATTTCAATTTTTTAAACATATTTGAACTCAAGACTTTTTCTGCATTCAATATGCACCATTCAAAGCCACATCATCACTTTTCATACCTTTTCTGACTTCATTTTCTATTTTTCATGCATTTCATGATTTATTTTGACCTAATTTGACCCTGAGATTGAAAAGCACAGCAAATGAACTCTGAAATGGTTAAAAATTGGCATGGTATCATAATTTCACCCACGTAGCATGTGCTAAAAAGTTGAGAGGGTTACGGCAAAAATTGGATGCACTTCGTGTACGAACTGGACAATCTCTTTCGAAGTGTTAGGGTTTTGGACGAAAACTCTTCTGTTACAAAAGGATTTCAATGTTTTAAACATATTTGAACTCAAGACTTTTTCTGCATTCAATATGCACCTTTCAAAGCCACATTATCACTTTTGAAACCTTTTCTGACTTCATTTGCTATTTTTCATGAATTTCTTGATTTATTGTGACCTAAGATGACTCTGAGATTGAAAAGCACTGCAAATGAACTCTGAAATGGTTGAAAATTGGCATGGTATCATAATTTCATCCACGTAGCATGTGCTAAAAAGTTGAGAGGGTTACGGCAAAAACTGGATGCACTTCGTGTACGAACTGGACAATCTTTTTCTAAGTGTCAGGGTTTTGGACGAAAACTCTTCTGTTACAAAAGGATTTCAATTTTTTAAACATATTTGAACTCAAGACTTTTTCTGCATTCAATATGCACCATTCAAAGCCACATCATCACTTCAAACCGTTTCTGGCTTCATTTACTATTTTTCATGCATTTCATGATTTATTTTGAGCTAAGATGACCCTGAGATTGAAAAGCACTGCAAATGAACTCTGAAATGGTTGAAAATTGGCATGGTATCATAATTTCACCCACGTAGCATGTGCTAAAAAGTTGAGAGGGTTACGGCAAAAACTGGATGCACTTCGTGTACGAACTGGACAATCTCTTTCGAAGTGTCAGTGTTTTGGACGAAAACTCTTCTGTTACAAAAGGATTACAATTTTTTAAACATATTTGAACTCAAGACTTTTTCTGCGTTCAATATGCACCATTCAAAGCCGCATCATCACTTTTCAAACCTTTTCTGACTTCATTTGCTATTTTTCATGCATTTCATGATTTATTTTGAGCTAAGTTGACCCTGAGATTGAAAAGCATTGCAAATGAACTCTGAATTGGTTGAAAATTGGCATGGTATCATAATTTCACCCACGTAGCATGTGCTAAAAAGTTGAGAGGGTTACGGCAAAAACTGGATGCACTTCGTGTACGAACTGGACAATCTCTTTCGAAGTGTCAGGTTTTTGGACGAAAACTCTTCTGTTACAAAAGGATTTTCAATTTTTTAATCATATTTGAACTCAAGACTTTTTCTGCATTCAATATGCACCATTCAAAGCCACATCATCACTTTTCAACCCTTTTCTGACTTTATTTGCTATTTTTCATGCATTTCATGATTTATTTTGAGCTAAGATGACCCTGAGATTGAAAAGCACTGCAAATGAACTCTGAAATGGTTGAAAATTGGCATGGTAACATAATTTCACCCACGTAGCATGTGCTAAAAAGTTGAGTGGGTTACGGCAAAAACTGGATGCACTTCGTGTACGAACTGGACAATCTCTTTCGAAGTGTCAGGGTTTTGGACGAAAACTCTTCTGTTACAAAAGGATTTCAATTTTTTAAACATATTTCAACTCAAGACTTTTTCTGCATTCAATATGCACCTTTCAAAGCCACATTATTACTTTTGAAATCTTTTCTGGCTTCATTTGCTATTTTTCATGCATTTCATGATTTATTTTGAGCTAAGATGACCCAGAGATTGAAAAGCACTGCAAATGAACTCCGAAATGGTTGAAAATTGGCATGGTATCATAATTTCACCCACGTAGCATGTGCTAAAAAGTTGAGAGGGTTACGGCAAAAACTGGATGCACTTGGTGTACGAACTGGACAATCTCTTTCGAAGTGTCAGGGTTTTGGACGAAAACTCTTCTGTTACAAAAGGATTTCAATTTTTTAATCATCTTTGAACTCAAGACTTTTTCTGCATTCAATATGCACCATTCAAAGCCACATCATCACTTCAAACCTTTTCTGGCTTCATTTGCTATTTTTCATGCATTTCATGATTTATTTTGAGCTAAGATGACCCTGAGATTGAAAAGCACTGCAAATGAACTCTGAAATGGTTGAAAATTGGCACGGTATCATAATTTCACCCACGTACCATGTGCTAAAAAGTTGAGAGGGTTACGGCAAAAACTGGATGCACTTCGTGTACGAACTGGACAATCTCTTTTGAAGTGCCTGTGTTTTGGACGAAAACTCTTCTGTTACAAAAGGATTTCAATTTTTTAAAAATATTTGAACTCAAGACTTTTTCTGTATTCAATATGCACCATTGAAAGCCACATCATCACTTTTCAAACCTTTTCTGACTTCATTTGCTATTTTTCATGCATTTCATGATTTATTTTGAGCTAAGATGACCCTGAGATTGAAAAGCACTGCAAGTGAACTCTGAAATGGTTGAAAATTATCATGGTATCATAATTTCACCCACGTACCATGTGCTAAAAAGTTGAGAGGGTTACGGCAAAAACTGGATGCACTTCGTGTACGAACAGGACAATCTCTTTTGAAGTGCCAGTGTTTTTTACGAAAACTCTTCTGTTACAAAAGGATTTCAATTTTTTAAACATATTTGAACTCAATACTTTTTCTGCATTCAATATGCACCATTCAAAGCCACATCGTCACTTTTCAAACCTTTTCTGACTTCATTTGCTATTTTTCATGCATTTCATGATTTATTTTGAGCTAAGATGACCCTGAGATTGAAAAGCACTGCAAATGAACTCTGAAATGGTTGAAAATTGGCATGGAACCATAATTTCACCCACGTAGCATGTGCTAAAAAGTTGAGAGGGTTATGGCAAAAACTGGATGCACTTCGTGTACGAACTGGACAATCTCTTTCGAAGTGTCAGGGTTTTGGACGAAAACTCTTCTGTTACAAAAGGATTTCAATTTTTTAAACATATTTGAACTCAAGACTTTTTTTGCATTCAATATGCACCATTCAAAGCCACATCATCACTACAAACCTTTTCTGGCTTCATTTGCTATTTTTCATGCATTTCATGATTTATTTTGAGCTAAGATGACCCTGAGATTGAAAAGCGCTGCAAATGAACTCTGAAATGGTTGAAAATTGGCATGGTATCATAATTTCAACCACGTACCATGTGCTAAAAAGTTGAGAGGGTTACGGCAAAAACTGGATGCACTTCGTGTACGAACTGGACAATCTCTTTTGAAGTGCCAGTGTTTTGGACGAAAACTCTTCTGTTACAAAAGGATTTCAGTTTTTTAAAAATATTTGAACTCAATACTTTTTCTGTATTCAATATGCACCATTGAAAGCCACATCATCACTCTTCAAACCTTTTCTGACTTCATTTGCTATTTTTCATGCATTTCATGATTTATTTTGAGCTAAGATGACCCTGAGATTGAAAAGCACTGCAAATGAACTCTGAAATGGTTGAAAATTGGCATGGTATCATAATTTCACCCACGTAGCATGTGCTAAAAAGTTGAGAGGGTTACGGCAAAAACTGGATGCACTTCGTGTACGAACTGGACAATCTCTTTCGATGTGTCAGGGTTTTGGACGAAAACTCTTCTGTTACAAAAGGATTTCAATTTTTTAAACTTATTTGAACTCAAGACTTTTTCGGCGTTCAATATGCACCATTCAAAGCCACATCATCACTTTTCATACCTTTTCTGACTTCATTTGCTATTTTTCATGCATTTCATGATTTATTTTGACCTAAGATGACCCTGAGATTGAAAAGCACTGCAAATGAACTCTGAAATGGTTGAAAATTGGCATGGTATAATAATTTCACCCACGTAGCATGTGCTAAAAAGTTGAGAGGGTTACGGCAAAAATTGGATGCACTTCGTGTACGAACTGGACAATCTCTTTCGAAGTGTCAGGGTTTTGGACGAAAACTCTTCTGTTACAAAAGGATTTCAATTTTTTAAACATATTTGAACTCAAGACTTTTTCTGCATTCAATATGCACCATTCAAAGCCACATCATCACTTTTCAACCCTTTTCTGACTTCATTTGCTATTTTTCATGCATTTCATGATTTATTTTGAGCTAAGATGACCCTGAGTTGAAAAGCACTGCAAATGAACTCTGAAATGGTTGAAAATTGGCATGGTATCATAATTTCCCCCACGTAGCATGTGCTAAAAAGTTGAGTGGGTTACGGCATAAACTGGATGCACTTCGTGTATGAACTGGACAATCTCTTTCGAAGTGTCAGGGGGTTGGACGAAAACTCTTCTGTTACAAAAGGATTTCAATTTTTTAAACATATTTGAACTCAAGACTTTTTCTGCATTCAATATGCACCATTCAAAGCCACATCATCACTTTTCATACCTTTTCTGACTTCATTTGCTATTTTTCATGCATTTCATGATTTATTTTGGCCTAATTTGACCCTGAGATTGAAAAGCACAGCAAATGAACTCTGAAATGGTTAAAAATTGGCATGGTATCATAATTTCACCCACGTAGCATGTGCTAAAAAGTTGAGAGGGTTACGGCAAAAATTGGATGCACTTCGTGTATGAACTGGACAATCTCTTTCGAAGTGTCACGGTTTTGGACGAAAACTCTTCTGTTACAAAAGGATTTCAATGTTTTAAACATATTTGAACTCAAGACTTTTTCTGCATTCAATATGCACCTTTCAAAGCCACATTATCACTTTTGAAACCTTTTCTGACTTCATTTGCTATTTTTCATGAATTTCATGATTTATTGTGACCTAAGATGACTCTGAGATTGAAAAGCACTGCAAATGAACTCTGAAATGGTTGAAAATTGGCATGGTATCATAATTTCACCGACGTAGCATGTGCTAAAAAGTTGAGAGGGTTACGGCAAAAACTGGATGCACTTCGTGTACGAACTGGACAATCTTTTTCTAAGTGTCAGGGTTTTGGACGAAAACTCTTCTGTTACAAAAGGATTTCAATTTTTTAAACATATTTGAACTCAAGACTTTTTCTGCATTCAATATGCACCATTCAAAGCCACATCATCACTTCAAACCTTTTCTGGCTTCATTTGCTATTTTTCATGCATTTCATGATTTATTTTGAGCTAAGATGACCCTGAGATTGAAAAGCACTGCAAATGAACTCTGAAATGGTTGAAAATTGGCATGGTATCATAATTTCACCCACGTAGCATGTGCTAAAAAGTTGAGAGGGTTACGGCAAAAACTGGATGCACTTCGTGTACGAACTGGACAATCTCTTTCGAAGTGTCAGTGTTTTGGACGAAAACTCTTCTGTTACAAAAGGATTTCAATTTTTTAAACATATTTGAACTCAAGACTTTTTCTGCGTTCAATATGCACCATTCAAATCCGCATCATCACATTTCAAACCTTTTCTGACTTCATTTGCTAGTTTTCATGCATTTCATGATTTATTTTGAGCTAAGATGACCCTGAGATTGAAAAGCATTGCAAATGAACTCTGAATTGGTTGAAAATTGGCATGGTATTATAATTTCACCCGCGTAGCATGTGCTAAAAAGTTGAGAGGGTTACGGCAAAAACTAGATGCACTTCGTGTACGAACTGGACAATCTCTTTCGAAGTGTCAGGGTTTTGGACGAAAACTCTTCTGTTACGAAAGGATTTCAATTTTTTAAACATATTTGAACTCAAGACTTTTTCTGCATTCAATATGCACCATTCAAAGCCACATCATCACTTTTCAACCCTTTTCTGACTTTATTTACTATTTTTCATGCATTTCATGATTTATTTTGAGCTAAGATGACCCTGAGATTGAAAAGCACTGCAAATGAACTCTGAAATGGTTAAAAATTGGCATGGTATCATAATTTCACCCACGTAGCATGTGCTAAAAAGTTGAGAGGGTTACGGCAAAAATTGGATGCACTTCGTGTACGAACTGGACAATCTCTTTCGAAGTGTCAGGGTTTTGGACGAAAACTCTTCTGTTACAAAAGGATTTCAATTTTTTAAACATATTTGAACTCAAGACTTTTTCTGCATTCAATATGCACCTTTCAAAGCCACATTATTACTTTTGAAACCTTTTCTAACTTCATTTGCTATTTTTCATGAATTTCATGATTTATTTTGACCAAAGATGACTCTGAGATTGAAAAGCACTGCAAATGAACTCTGAAATGGTTGAAAATTGGCATGGTATCATAATTTCACCCACGTAGCATGTGCTAAAAAGTTGAGAGGGTTACGGCAAAAACTGGATGCACTTCGTGTACGAACTGGACAATCTCTTTCGAAGTGTCAGGGTTTTGGACGAAAACTCTTCTGTTACAAAAGGATTTCAATTTTTTAATCATATTTGAACTCAAGACTTTTTCTGCATTCAATATGCACCATTCAAAGCCACATCATCACTTCAAACCTTTTCTGGCTTCATTTGCTATTTTTCATGCATTTCATGATTTATTTTGAGCTAAGATGACCCTGAGATTGAAAAGCACTGCAAATGAACTCTGAAATGGTTGAAAATTGGCATGGTATCATAATTCCACCCACGTAGCATGTGCTAAAAAGTTGAGAGGGTTACGGCAAAAACTGGATGCACTTCGTGTACGAACTGGACAATCTCTTTCGAAGTGCCAGTGTTTTGGACGAAAACTCTTCTGTTACAAAAGGATTTCAATTTTTTAAACATATTTGAACTCAAGACTTTTTCTGCATTCAATATGCACCATTCAAAGCCACATCATCACTTTTCAAACCTTTTCTGACTTCATTTGCTATTTTTCATGCATTTCATGATTTATTTTGAGCTAAGATGACCCTGAGATTGAAAAGCACTGCAAATGAACTCTGAAATGGTTGAAAATTGGCATGGTATCATAATTTCACCCATGTAGCATGTGCTAAAAAGTTGAGAGGGTTACGGCAAAAACTGGTTGCACTTCGTGTACGAACTGGACAATCTCTTTCGAAGTGTCAGGGTTTTGGACGAAAACTCTTCTGTTACAAAAGGATTTCAATTTTTTAAACATATTTGAACTCAAGACATTTTTGCATTCAATATGCACCATTCAAAGCCACATCATCACTTTTCAAGCCTTTTCTGACTTCATTTGCTATTTTTCATGCATTTCATGATTTATTTTAAGCTAAGATGACCCTGAGATTGAAAAGCACTGCAAATGAACTCTAAAATGGTTGAAAATTGGCATGGTATCATAATTTCACCCACGTAGCATGTGCTAAAAAGTTGAGTGGGTTACGGCAAAAACTGGATGCACTTCGTGTACGAACTGGACAATCTCTTTCGAAGTGTCAGGGTTTTGGACGAAAACTCTTCTGTTACAAAAGGATTTCAATTTTTTAAACTTATTTGAACTCAAGACTTTTTCGGCGTTCAATATGCACCATTCAAAGCCACATCATCACTTTTCATACCTTTTCTGACTTCATTTGCTATTTTTCATGCATTTCATGATTTATTTTGACCTAAGATGACCCTGAGATTGAAAAGCACTGCAAATGAACTCTGAAATGGTTGAAAATTGGCATGGTATCATAATTTCACCCACGTAGCATGTGCTAAAAAGTTGAGAGGGTTACGGCAAAAATTGGATGCACTTCGTGTACGAACTGGACAATCGCTTTCGAAGTATCAGGGTTTTGGACGAAAACTCTTCTGTTACAAAAGTATTTCAAATTTTTAAACATATTTGAACTCAAGACTTTTTCTGCATTCAATATGCACCTTTCAAAGCCATATTATCACTTTTGAAACCTTTTCTGACTTCATTTGCTATTTTTCAAGAATTTCATGATTTATTTTGACCTAAGATGACTCTGAGATTGAAAAGCACTGCAAATGAACTCTGAAATGGTTGAAAATTGGCATGGTATCATAATTTCACCTACGTAGCATGTGCTAAAAAGTTGAGAGTATTACGGCAAAAACTAGATGCACTTCGTGTACGAACTGGACAATCTCTTTCGAAGTGTCAGGGTTTTGGACGAAAACTCTTCTGTTACAAAAAGATTTCAATTTTTTAAACATATTTGAACTCAAGACTTTTTCTGCATTCAATATGCACCATTCAAAGCCACATCATCACTTCAAACCTTTTCTGGCTTCATTTGCTATTTTTCATGCATTTCATGATTTATTTTGAGCTAAGATGACCCTGAGATTGAAAAGCACTGCAAATGAACTCTGAAATGGTTAAAAATTGGCATGGTATCATAATTTCACACACGTAGCATGTGCTAAAAAGTTGAGAGGGTTACGGCAAAAACTGGATGCACTTCGTGTACGAACTGGACAATCTCTTTCGAAGTGTCAGTGTTTTGGACGAAAACTCTTCTCTTACAAAAGGATTTCAACTTTTAAACATATTTGAACTCAAGAATTTTTCTGCATTCAATATACACCATTCAAAGCCACATCATCACTTTTCAAACCTTTTCTGACTTCATTTGCTATTTTTCATGCATTTCATGATTTATTTTGAGCTAAGATGACCCTGAGATTGAAAAGCACTGCAAATGAACTCTGAATGGTTGAAAATTGGCATGGTATCATAATTTCACCCACGTAGCATGTGCTAAAAAGTTGAGAGGGTTACGGCAAAAACTGGATGCACTTCGTGTACGAACTGGACAATCTCTTTCGAAGTGTCAGGGTTTTGGACGAAAACTCTTCTGTTACAAAAGGATTTCAATTTTTTAAACATATTTGAACTCAAGACATTTTATGAATTCAATATGCACCATTCAAAGCCACATCATCACTTTTCAACCCTTTTCTGGCTTCATTTGCTATTTTTCATGCATTTCATGATTTATTTTGAGTTAAGATGACCCTGAGATTGAAAAGCACTGTAAATGAACTCTGAAATGGTTGAAAATTGGCATGGTATCATAATTTCACCCACATAGCATGTGCTAAAAATTTGAGAGGGTTACGGCAAAAACTGGATGCACTTCGTGTACGAACTGGACAATCTCTTTCGAAGTGTCAGTGTTTTGGACGAAAACTCTTCTGTTACAAAAGGATTTCAATTTTTGAAACATATTTGAACTCAAGACTTTTTCTGCATTCAATATGCACCATTCAAAGCCACATCATCACTTTTCAAACCTTTTCTGACTTCATTTGCTATTTTTCATGCATTTCATGATTTATTTTGAGCTAAGATGACCCTGAGATTGAAAAGCACTGCAAATGAACTCTGAAATGGTTGAAAATTGGCATGGTATCATCATTTCACCCACGTAGCATGTGCTAAAAAGTTGAGAGGGTTACGGCAAAAACTGGATGCACTTCGTGTACGAACTGGACAATCTCTTTCCAAGTGTCAGGGTTTTGGACGAAAACTCTTCTGTTACAAAAGGATTTCAATTTTTTAAACATATTTGAACTCAAGACTTTTTCTGCATTCAATATGCACCATTCAAAGCCACATCATCACTTTTCAACCCTTTTCTGACTTCATTTGCTATTTTTCATGCATTTCATGATTTATTTTGAGCTAAGATGACCCTGAGATTGAAAAGCACTGCAAATGAACTCGGAAATGGTTGAAAATTGGCATGGCATCATAATTTCCCCCACGTAGCATGTGCTAAAAAGTTGAGTGGGTTACGGCAAAAACTGGATGCACTTCGTGTACGAACTGGACAATCTCTTTCGAAGTGTCAGGGTTTTGGACGAAAACTCTTCTGTTACAAAAGGATTTCAATTTTTTAAACATATTTGAACTCAAGACTGTTTCTGCGTTCAATATGCACCATTCAAAGCCACATCATCACTTTTCATACCTTTTCTGACTTCAGTTGCTATTTTTCATGCATTTCATGATTTATTTTGACCTAATTTGACCCTGAGATTGAAAAGCACTGCAAATGAACTCTGAAATGGTTGAAAATTGGCATGGTATCATAATTTCACCCACGTAGCATGTGCTAAAAAGTTGAGAGGGTTACGGCAAAAACTGGATGCACTTCGTGTACGTACTGGACAATCTCTTTCGAAGTGTCAGTGTTTTGGACAAAAACTCTTCTGTTACAAAAGGATTTCAATTTTTTAAACATATTTGAACTCAAGACTTTTTCTGCATTCAATATGCACCATTCAAAGACGCGTCATCACTTTTCAAACCTTTTCTGACTTCATTTGCTATTTTTCATGCATTTCATGATTTATTTTGAGCTAAGATGACCCTGAGATTGAAAAGCACTGCAAATGAACTCTAAAATGGTTGAAAATTGGCATGGTATCATAATTTCACCCACGTAGCATGTGCTAAAAAGTTGAGAGGGTTACGGCAAAAATTGGATGCACTTTGTGTACGAACTGGACAATCTCTTTCGAAGTGTCAGGGTTTTGGACGAAAACTCTTCTGTTACAAAAGGATTTCAATTTTTTAAACATATTTGAACTCAAGACTTTTTCTGCATTCAATATGCACCTTTCAAAGCCACATTATTACTTTTGAAACCTTTTCTAACTTCATTTGCTATTTTTCATGAATTTCATGATTTATTTTGAACAAAGATGACTCTGAGATTGAAAAGCACTGCAAATGAACTCTGAAATGGTTGAAAATTGGCATGGTATCATAATTTAACCCACGTAGCATGTGCTAAAAAGTTGAGAGGGTTACGGCAAAAACTGGATGCACTTCGTGTACGAACTGGACAATCTCTTTCGAAGTGTCAGGGTTTTGGACGAAAACTCTTCTGTTACAAAAGGATTTCAATTTTTTAATCATATTTGAACTCAAGACTTTTTCTGCATTCAATATGCACCATTCAAAGCCACATCACCACTTCAAACCTTTTCTGGCTTCATTTGCTATTTTTCATGCATTTCATGATTTATTTTGAGCTAAGATGACCCTGAGATTGAAAAGCACTGCAAATGAACTCTGAAATGGTTGAAAATTGGCATGGTATCATAATTCCACCCACGTAGCATGTGCTAAAAAGTTGAGAGGGTTACGGCAAAAACTGGATGCACTTCGTGTACGAACTGGACAATCTCTTTCGAAGTGCCAGTGTTTTGGACGAAAACTCTTCTGTTACAAAAGGATTTCAATTTTTTAAACATATTTGAACTCAAGACTTTTTCTGCATTCAATATGCACCATTCAAAGCCACATCATCACTTTTCAAACCTTTTCTGACTTCATTTGCTATTTTTCATGCATTTCATGATTTATTTTGAGCTAAGATGACCCTGAGATTGAAAAGCACTGCAAATGAACTCTGAAATGGTTGAAAATTGGCATGGTATCATAATTTCACCCATGTAGCATGTGCTAAAAAGTTGAGAGGGTTACGGCAAAAACTGGTTGCACTTCGTGTACGAACTGGACAATCTCTTTCGAAGTGTCAGGGTTTTGGACGAAAACTCTTCTGTTACAAAAGGATTTCAATTTTTTAAACATATTTGAACTCAAGACTTTTTCTGCGTTCAATATGCACCATTCAAAGCCACATCATCACTTTTCATACCTTTTCTGACTTCAGTTGCTATTTTTCATGCATTTCATGATTTATTTTGACCTAATTTGACCCTGAGATTGAAAAGCACTGCAAATGAACTCTGAAATGGTTGAAAATTGGCATGGTATCATAATTTCACCCACGTAGCATGTGCTAAAAAGTTGAGAGGGTTACGGCAAAAACTGGATGCACTTCGTGTACGTACTGGACAATCTCTTTCGAAGTGTCAGTGTTTTGGACAAAAACTCTTCTGTTACAAAAGGATTTCAATTTTTTAAACATATTTGAACTCAAGACTTTTTCTGCATTCAATATGCACCATTCAAAGACGCGTCATCACTTTTCAAACCTTTTCTGACTTCATTTGCTATTTTTCATGCATTTCATGATTTATTTTGAGCTAAGATGACCCTGAGATTGAAAAGCACTGCAAATGAACTCTAAAATGGTTGAAAATTGGCATGGTATCATAATTTCACCCACGTAGCATGTGCTAAAAAGTTGAGAGGGTTACGGCAAAAATTGGATGCACTTTGTGTACGAACTGGACAATCTCTTTCGAAGTGTCAGGGTTTTGGACGAAAACTCTTCTGTTACAAAAGGATTTCAATTTTTTAAACATATTTGAACTCAAGACTTTTTCTGCATTCAATATGCACCTTTCAAAGCCACATTATTACTTTTGAAACCTTTTCTAACTTCATTTGCTATTTTTCATGAATTTCATGATTTATTTTGAACAAAGATGACTCTGAGATTGAAAAGCACTGCAAATGAACTCTGAAATGGTTGAAAATTGGCATGGTATCATAATTTAACCCACGTAGCATGTGCTAAAAAGTTGAGAGGGTTACGGCAAAAACTGGATGCACTTCGTGTACGAACTGGACAATCTCTTTCGAAGTGTCAGGGTTTTGGACGAAAACTCTTCTGTTACAAAAGGATTTCAATTTTTTAATCATATTTGAACTCAAGACTTTTTCTGCATTCAATATGCACCATTCAAAGCCACATCACCACTTCAAACCTTTTCTGGCTTCATTTGCTATTTTTCATGCATTTCATGATTTATTTTGAGCTAAGATGACCCTGAGATTGAAAAGCACTGCAAATGAACTCTGAAATGGTTGAAAATTGGCATGGTATCATAATTCCACCCACGTAGCATGTGCTAAAAAGTTGAGAGGGTTACGGCAAAAACTGGATGCACTTCGTGTACGAACTGGACAATCTCTTTCGAAGTGCCAGTGTTTTGGACGAAAACTCTTCTGTTACAAAAGGATTTCAATTTTTTAAACATATTTGAACTCAAGACTTTTTCTGCATTCAATATGCACCATTCAAAGCCACATCATCACTTTTCAAACCTTTTCTGACTTCATTTGCTATTTTTCATGCATTTCATGATTTATTTTGAGCTAAGATGACCCTGAGATTGAAAAGCACTGCAAATGAACTCTGAAATGGTTGAAAATTGGCATGGTATCATAATTTCACCCATGTAGCATGTGCTAAAAAGTTGAGAGGGTTACGGCAAAAACTGGTTGCACTTCGTGTACGAACTGGACAATCTCTTTCGAAGTGTCAGGGTTTTGGACGAAAACTCTTCTGTTACAAAAGGATTTCAATTTTTTAAACATATTTGAACTCAAGACATTGTCTGCATTCAATATGCACCATTCATAGCCACATCATCACTTTTCAAGCCTTTTCTGACTTCATTTGCTATTTTTCATGCATTTCATGATTTATTTTAAGCTAAGATGACCCTGAGATTGAAAAGCACTGCAAATGAACTCTAAAATGGTTGAAAATTGGCATGGTATCATAATTTCACCCACGTAGCATGTGCTAAAAAGTTGAGTGGGTTACGGCAAAAAATGGATGCACTTCGTGTACGAACTGGACAATCTCTTTCGAAGTGTCAGGGTTTTGGACGAAAACTCTTCTGTTACAAAAGGATTTCAATTTTTTAAACATATTTGAACTCAAGACTTTTTCTGCGTTCAATATGCACCATTCAAAGCCACATCATCACTTTTCATACCTTTTCTGACTTCAGTTGCTATTTTTCATGCATTTCATGATTTATTTTGACCTAATTTGACCCTGAGATTGAAAAGCACTGCAAATGAACTCTGAAATGGTTGAAAATTGGCATGGTATCATAATTTCACCCACGTAGCATGTGCTAAAAAGTTGAGAGGGTTACGGCAAAAACTGGATGCACTTCGTGTACGTACTGGACAATCTCTTTCGAAGTGTCAGTGTTTTGGACAAAAACTCTTCTGTTACAAAAGGATTTCAATTTTTTAAACATATTTGAACTCAAGACTTTTTCTGCATTCAATATGCACCATTCAAAGACGCGTCATCACTTTTCAAACCTTTTCTGACTTCATTTGCTATTTTTGATGCATTTCATGATTTATTTTGAGCTAAGATGACCCTGAGATTGAAAAGCACTGCAAATGAACTCTGAAATGGTTGAAAATTGGCATGGTATCATAATTTCACCCACGTAGCATGTGCTAAAAAGTTGAGAGGGTTACGGCAAAAATTGGATGCACTTCGTGTACGAACTGGACAATCTCTTTCGAAGTGTCAGGGTTTTGGACGAAAATTCTTCTGTTACAAAAGGATTTCAATTTTTTAAACATATTTGAACTCAAGACTTTTTCTGCATTCAATATGCACCTTTCAAAGCCACATTATTACTTTTGAAACCTTTTCTAACTTCATTTGCTATTTTTCATGAATTTCATGATTTATTTTGACCAAAGATGACTCTGAGATTGAAAAGCACTGCAAATGAACTCTGAAATGGTTGAAAATTGGCATGGTATCATAATTTCACCCACGTAGCATGTGCTAAAAAGTTGAGAGGGTTACGGCAAAAACTGGATGCACTTCGTGTACGAACTGGACAATCTCTTTCGAAGTGTCAGGGTTTTGGACGAAAACTCTTCTGTTACAAAAGGATTTCAATTTTTTAATCATATTTGAACTCAAGACTTTTTCTGCATTCAATATGCACCATTCAAAGCCACATCATCACTTCAAACCTTTTCTGGCTTCATTTGCTATTTTTCATGCATTTCATGATTTATTTTGAGCTAAGATGACCCTGAGATTGAAAAGCACTGCAAATGAACTCTGAAATGGTTGAAAATTGGCATGGTATCATAATTTCACCCACGTAGCATGTGCTAAAAAGTTGAGAGGGTTACGGCAAAAACTGGATGCACTTCATGTACGAACTGGACAATCTCTTTCCAAGTGCCAGTGTTTTGGACGAAAACTCTTCTGTTACAAAAGGATTTCAATTTTTTAAACATATTTGAACTCAAGACTTTTTCTGCATTCAATATGCACCATTCAAAGCCACATCATCACTTTTCAAACCTTTTCTGACTTCATTTGCTATTTTTCATGCATTTCATGATTTATTTTGAGCTAAGATGACCCTGAGATTGAAAAGCACTGCAAATGAACTCTGAAATGGTTGAAAATTGGCATGGTATCATAATTTCACCCATGTAGCATGTGCTAAAAAGTTGAGAGGGTTACGGCAAAAACTGGTTGCACTTCGTGTACGAACTGGACAATCTCTTTCGAAGTGTCAGGGTTTTGGACGAAAACTCTTCTGTTACAAAAGGATTTCAATTTTTTAAACATATTTGAACTCAAGACATTTTCTGCATTCAATATGCACCATTCAAAGCCACATCATCACTTTTCAAGCCTTTTCTGACTTCATTTGCTATTTTTCATGCATTTCATGATTTATTTTAAGCTAAGATGACCCTGAGATTGAAAAGCACTGCAAATGAACTCTAAAATGGTTGAAAATTGGCATGGTATCATAATTTCACCCACGTAGCATGTGCTAAAAAGTTGAGTGGGTTACGGCAAAAACTGGATGCACTTCGTGTACGAACTGGACAATCTCTTTCGAAGTGTCAGGGTTTTGGACGAAAACTCTTCTGTTACAAAAGGATTTCAATTTTTTAAACTTATTTGAACTCAAGACTTTTTCTGCATTCAATATGCACCATTCAAAGCCACATCATCACTTTTCATACCTTTTTCTGACTTCATTTGCTATTTTTCATGCATTTCATGATTTATTTTGACCTAAGATGACCCTGAGATTGAAAAGCACTGCAAATGAACTCTGAAATGGTTGAAAATTGGCATGGTATCATAATTTCACCCACGTAGCATGTGCTAAAAAGTTGAGAGGGTTACGGCAAAAATTGGATGCACTTCGTGTACGAACTGGACAATCGTTTTCGAAATATCAGGGTTTTGGACGAAAACTCTTCTGTTACAAAAGTATTTCAAATTTTTAAACATATTTGAACTCAAGACTTTTTCTGCATTCAATATGCACCTTTCAAAGCCATATTATCACTTTTGAAACCTTTTCTGACTTCATTTGCTATTTTTCATGAATTTCATGATTTATTTTGACCTAAGATGACTCTGAGATTGAAAAGCACTGCAAATGAACTCTGAAATGGTTGAAAATTGGCATGGTATCATAATTTCACCTACGTAGCATGTGCTAAAAAGTTGAGAGGATTACGGCAAAAACTGGATGCACTTCGTGTACGAACTGGACAATCTCTTTCGAAGTGTCAGGGTTTTGGACGAAAACTCTTCTGTTACAAAAAGATTTCAATTTTTTAAACATATTTGAACTCAAGACTTTTTCTGCATTCAATATGCACCATTCAAAGCCACATCATCACTTCAAACCTTTTCTGGCTTCATTTGCTATTTTTCATGCATTTCATGATTTATTTTGAGCTAAGATGACCCTGAGATTGAAAAGCACTGCAAATGAACTCTGAAATGGTTAAAAATTGGCATGGTATCATAATTTCACAGACGTAGCATGTGCTAAAAAGTTGAGAGGGTTACGGCAAAAACTAGATGCACTTCGTGTACGAACTGGACAATCTCTTTCGAAGTGTCAGTGTTTTGGACGAAAACTCTTCTCTTAGAAAAGGATTTCAACTTTTAAACATATTTGAACTCAAGAATTTTTCTGCATTCAATATACACCATTCAAAGCCACATCATCACTTTTCAAACCTTTTCTGACTTCATTTGCTATTTTTCATGCATTTCATGATTTATTTTGAGCTAAGATGACCCTGAGATTGAAAAGCACTGCAAATGAACTCTGAATGGTTGAAAATTGGCATGGTATCATAATTTCACCCACGTAGCATGTGCTAAAAAGTTGAGAGGGTTACGGCAAAAACTGGATGCACTTCGTGTACGAACTGGACAATCTCTTTCGAAGTGTCAGGGTTTTGGACGAAAACTCTTCTGTTACAAAAGGATTTCAATTTTTTAAACATATTTGAACTCAAGACATTTTATGAATTCAATATGCACCATTCAAAGCCACATCATCACTTTTCAACCCTTTTCTGGCTTCATTTGCTATTTTTCATGCATTTCATGATTTATTTTGAGTTAAGATGACCCTGAGATTGAAAAGCACTGTAAATGAACTCTGAAATGGTTGAAAATTGGCATGGTATCATAATTTCACCCACGTAGCATGTGCTAAAAAGTTGAGAGGGTTACGGCAAAAACTGGATGCACTTCGTGTACGAACTGGACAATCTCTTTCGAAGTGCAGTGTTTTGGACGAAAACTCTTCTGTTACAAAAGGATTTCAATTTTTTCAACATATTTGAACTCAAGACTTTTTCTGCATTCAATATGCACCATTCAAAGCCACATCATCACTTTTCAACCCTTTTCTGACTTCATTTGCTATTTTTCATGTATTTCATGATTTATTTTGAGCTAAGATGACCCTGCGATTGAAAAGCACTGCAAATGAACTCGGAAATGGTTGAAAATTGGCATGGCATCATAATTTCCCCCACGTAGCATGTGCTAAAAAGTTGAGTGGGTTATGGCAAAAACTGGATGCACTTCGTGTACGAACTGGACAATCTCTTTCGAAGTGTCAGGGTTTTGGACGAAAACTCTTCTGTTACAAAAGGATTTCAATTTTTTAAACATATTTGAACTCAAGACTTTTTCTGCGTTCAATATGCACCATTCAAAGCCACATCATCACTTTTCATACCTTTTCTGACTTCAGTTGCTATTTTTCATGCATTTCATGATTTATTTTGACCTAATTTGACCCTGAGATTGAAAAGCACTGCAAATGAACTCTGAAATGGTTGAAACTTGGCATGGTATCATAATTTCACCCACGTAGCATGTGCTAAAAAGTTGAGAGGGTTACGGCAAAAACTGGATGCACTTCGTGTACGTACTGGACAATCTCTTTCGAAGTGTCAGTGCTTTGGACAAAAACTCTTCTGTTACAAAAGGATTTCAATTTTTTAAACATATTTGAACTCAAGACTTTTTCTGCATTCAATATGCACCATTCAAAGACGCATCATCACTTTTCAAACCTTTTCTGACTTCATTTGCTATTTTTCATGCATTTCATGATTTATTTTGAGCTAAGATGACCCTGAGATTGAAAAGCAGTGCAAATGAACTCTGAAATGGTTGAAAATTGGCATGGTATCATAATTTCACCAACGTAGCATGTGCTAAAAAGTTGAGAGGGTTACGGCAAAAACTGGATGCACTTCGTGTACGAACTGGACAATCTTTTTCTAAGTGTCAGGGTTTTGGACGAAAACTGTTCTGTTACAAAAGGATTTCAATTCTTTAAACATATTTGAACTCAAGACTTTTTCTGCATTCAATATGCACCATTCAAAGCCACATCATCACTTCAAACCTTTTCTGGCTTCATTTGCTATTTTTCATGCATTTCATGATTTATTTTGAGCTAAGATGACCCTGAGATTGAAAAGCACTGCAAATGAACTCTGAAATGGTTGAAAATTGGCATGGTATCATAATTTCACCCACGTAGCATGTGCTAAAAAGTTGAGAGGGTTACGGCAAAAACTGGATGCACTTCGTGTACGTACTGGACAATCTCTTTCGAAGTGTGAGTGTTTTGGACGAAAACTCTTCTGTTACAAAAGGATTTCAATTTTTTAAACATATTTGAACTCAAGACTTTTTCTGCTTTCAATATGCACCATTCAAAGACGCATCATCACTTTTCAAACCTTTTCTGACTTCATTTGCTATTTTTCATGCATTTCATGATTTATTTTGACCTAAGATGACCCTGAGATTGAAAAGCACTGCAAATGAACTCTGAAATGGTTGAAAATTGGCATGGTATCATAATTTCACCCACGTAGCATGTGCTAAAAAGTTGAGAGGGTTACGGCAAAAACTGGATGCACTTCGTGTACGAACTGGACAATCTCTTTCGAAGTGTCAGGGTTTTGGACGAAAACTCTTCTGTTACAAAAGGATTTCAATTTTTTAAACATATTTGAACTCAAGACTTTTTCTGCATTCAATATGCACCATTCAAAGCCACATCATCACTTTTCAACCCTTTTCTGACTTTATTTGCTATTTTTCATGAATTTCATGATTTATTTTGACCTAAGATGACCCTGAGATTGAAAAGCACTGCAAATGAACTCTGAAATGGTTGAAAATTGGCATGGTATCATAATTTCACCCACGTAGCACGTGCTAAAAAGTTGAGAGGGTTACGGCAAAAATTGGATGCACTTCGTGTACGAACTGGACAATCGCTTTCGAAGTATCAGGGTTTTGGACGAAAACTCTTCTGTTACAAAAGGATTTCAATTTTTTAAACATATTTGAACTCAAGACTTTTTCTGCATTCAATATGCACCTTTCAAAGCCACATTATCACTTTTGAAACCTTTTCTGACTTCATTTGCAATTTTTCATGAATTTCATGATTTATTTTGACCTAAGATGACTCTGAGATTGAAAAGCACTGCAAATGAACTCTGAAATGGTTGAAAATTGGCATGGTATCATAATTTCACCTACGTAGCATGTGCTAAAAAGTTGAGAGGATTACGGCAAAAACTGGATGCACTTCGTGTACGAACTGGACAATCTCTTTCGAAGTGTCAGTGTTTTGGACGAAAACTCTTCTCTTACAAAAGGATTTCAACTTTTAAACATATTTGAACTCAAGAATTTTTCTGCATTCAATATACACCATTCAAAGCCACATCATCACTTTTCAAACCTTTTCTGACTTCATTTGCTATTTTTCATGCATTTCATGATTTATTTTGAGCTAAGATGACCCTGAGATTGATAAAGCACTGCAAATGAACTCTGAATGGTTGAAAATTGGCATGGTATCATAATTTCACCCACGTAGCATGTGCTAAAAAGTTGAGAGGGTTACGGCAAAAACTGGATGCACTTCGTGTACGAACTAGACAATCTCTTTCGAAGTGTCAGGGTTTTGGACGAAAACTCTTCTGTTACAAAAGGATTTCAATTTTTTAAACATATTTGAACTCAAGACATTTTATGAATTCAATATGCACCATTCAAAGCCACATCATCACTTTTCAACCCTTTTCTGGCTTCATTTGCTATTTTTCATGCATTTCATGATTTATTTTGAGTTAAGATGACCCTGAGATTGAAAAGCACTGTAAATGAACTCTAAAATGGTTGAAAATTGGCATGGTATCATAATTTCACCCACGTAGCATGTGCTAAAAAGTTGAGAGGGTTACGGCAAAAACTGGATGCACTTCGTGTACGAACTGGACAATCTCTTTCGAAGTGTCAGTGTTTTGGATGAAAACTCTTCTGTTACAAAAGGATTTCAATTTTTTAAACATATTTGAACTCAAGACTTTTTCTGCATTCAATATGCACCATTCAAAGCCACATCATCACTTTTCAAACCTTTTCTGACTTCATTTGCTATTTTTCATGCATTTCATGATTTATTTTGAGCTAAGATGACCCTGAGATTGAAAAGCACTGCAAATGAACTCTGAAATGGTTGAAAATTGGCATGGTATCATAATTTCACCCACGTAGCATGTGCTAAAAAGTTGAGAGGGTTACGGCAAAAACTGGATGCACTTCGTGTACGAACTGGACAATCTCTTTCCAAGTGTCAGGGTTTTGGACAAAAACTCTTCTGTTACAAAAGGATTTCAATTTTTTCAACATATTTGAACTCAAGACTTTTTATGCATTCAATATGCACCATTCAAAGCCACCTCATCACTTTTCAACCCTTTTCTGACTTCATTTGCTATTTTTCATGCATTTCATGATTTATTTTGAGCTAAGATGACCCTGAGATTGAAAAGCACTGCAAATGAACTCGGAAATGGTTGAAAATTGGCATGGCATCATAATTTCCCCCACGTAGCATGTGCTAAAAAGTTGAGTGGGTTACGGCAAAAACTGGATGCACTTCGTGTACGAACTGGACAATCTCTTTCGAAGTGTCAGGGTTTTGGACGAAAACTCTTCTGTTACAAAAGGATTTCAATTTTTTAAACATATTTGAACTCAAGACTTTTTCTGCGTTCAATATGCACCATTCAAAGCCACATCATCACTTTTCATACCTTTTCTGACTTCAGTTGCTATTTTTCATGCATTTCATGATTTATTTTGACCTAATTTGACCCTGAGATTGAAAAGCACTGCAAATGAACTCTGAAATGGTTGAAAATTGGCATGGTATCATAATTTCACCCACGTAGCATGTGCTAAAAAGTTGAGAGGGTTACGGCAAAAACTGGATGCACTTCGTGTACGTACTGGACAATCTCTTTCGAAGTGTCAGTGTTTTGGACAAAAACTCTTCTGTTACAAAAGGATTTCAATTTTTTAAACATATTTGAACTCAAGACTTTTTCTGCATTCAATATGCACCATTCAAAGACGCGTCATCACTTTTCAAACCTTTTCTGACTTCATTTGCTATTTTTCATGCATTTCATGATTTATTTTGAGCTAAGATGACCCTGAGATTGAAAAGCAGTGCAAATGAACTCTGAAATGGTTGAAAATTGGCATGGTATCATAATTTCACCAACGTAGCATGTGCTAAAAAGTTGAGAGGGTTACGGCAAAAACTGGATGCACTTCGTGTACGAACTGGACAATCTTTTTCTAAGTGTCAGGGTTTTGGACGAAAACTGTTCTGTTACAAAAGGATTTCAATTTTTTAAACATATTTGAACTCAAGACTTTTTCTGCTTTCAATATGCACCATTCAAAGCCACATCATCACTTCAAACCTTTTCTGGCTTCATTTGCTATTTTTCATGCATTTCATGATTTATTTTGAGCTAAGATGACCCTGAGATTGAAAAGCACTGCAAATGAACTCTGAAATGGTTGAAAATTGGCATGGTATCATAATTTCACCCACGTAGCATGTGCTAAAAAGTTGAGAGGGTTACGGCAAAAACTGGATGCACTTCGTGTACGTACTGGACAATCTCTTTCGAAGTGTGAGTGTTTTGGACGAAAACTCTTCTGTTACAAAAGGATTTCAATTTTTTAAACATATTTGAACTCAAGACTTTTTCTGCTTTCAATATGCACCATTCAAAGACGCATCATCACTTTTCAAACCTTTTATGACTTCATTTGCTATTTTTCATGCATTTCATGATTTATTTTGAGCTAAGATGACCCTGAGATTGAAAAGCACTGCAAATGAACTCTGAAATGGTTGAAAATTGGCATGGTATCATAATTTCACCCACGTAGCATGTGCTAAAAAGTTGAGAGGGTTACGGCAAAAACTGGATGCACTTCGTGTACGAACTGGACAATCTCTTTCGAAGTGTCAGGGTTTTGGACGAAAACTCTTCTGTTACAAAAGGATTTCAATTTTTTAAACATATTTGAACTCAAGACTTTTTCTGCATTCAATATGCACCATTCAAAGCCACATCATCACTTTTCAACCCTTTTCTGACTTTATTTGCTATTTTTCATGCATTTCATGATTTATTTTGTGCTAAGATGACCCTGAGATTGAAAAGCACTGCAAATGAACTCTGAAATGGTTGAAAATTGGCATGGTATCATAATTTCACCCACGTAGCATGTGCTAAAAAGTTGAGAGGGTTACGGCAAAAACTGGATGCACTTCGTGTACGAACTGGACAATCTCTTTCGAAGTGCAGTGTTTTGGACGAAAACTCTTCTGTTACAAAAGGATTTCAATTTTTTAAACATATTTGAACTCAAGACTTTTTCTGCATTCAATATGCACCATTCAAAGCCACATCATCACTTCAAACCTTTTCTGGCTTCATTTGCTATTTTTCATGCATTTCATAATTTATTTTGAGCTAAGATGACCCTGAGATTGAAAAGCACTGCAAATGAACTCTGAAATGGATGAAAATTGGCATGGTATCATAATTTCACCCACGTACCATGTGCTAAAAAGTTGAGAGGGTTACGGCAAAAACTGGATGCACTTCGTGTACGAACTGGACAATCTTTTTCTAAGTGTCAGGGTTTTGGACGAAAACTGTTCTGTTACAAAAGGATTTCAATTTTTTAAACATATTTGAACTCAAGACTTTTTCTGCATTCAATATGCACCATTCAAAGCCACATCATCACTTCAAACCTTTTCTGGCTTCATTTGCTATTTTTCATGCATTTCATGATTTATTTTGAGCTAAGATGACCCTGAGATTGAAAAGCACTGCAAATGAACTCTGAAATGGTTGAAAATTGGCATGATATCATAATTTCACCCACGTAGCATGTGCTAAAAAGTTGAGAGGGTTACGGCAAAAACTGGATGCACTTCGTGTACGTACTGGACAATCTCTTTCGAAGTGTCAGTGTTTTGGACGAAAACTCTTCTGTTACAAAAGGATTTCAATTTTTTAAACATATTTGAACTCAAGACTTTTTCTGCTTTCAATATGCACAATTCAAAGACGCATCATCACTTTTCAAACCTTTTCTGACTTCATTTGCTATTTTTCATGCATTTCATGATTTATTTTGAGCTAAGATGTGTTGGGGAACGTTGCATGGGAAACAAAAATTTTCCTACGCACACATAAGATCTATCCATGGTGATGAGCATCTACGAGAGGGAGAGTGAATCTACATACCCTTGTAGATCGCTAAGCGGAAGCGTTAATAAACGCGGTTGATGTAGTCGAACGTCTTCGCGATCCAAATCGCCGAGCGTCCCGCGATCCAATCACGATCCTTCCGATCTAGTGCCGAACGGACGGCACCTCCGCGTTCAACACACGTACGGCTTGATGACGCCTTCACCTCCTCGATCCAGCGAGCGATGGTGAAGTAGTGGTTGAGTTCCAGCAGCACGACGGCGTGGTGATGGTGGTGAGGAACAATCTCTGCAGGGCTTCGCCAAGCGCTACGGAGATTATGACGGAGGAACTAGAGGGTTAGGGTTGCCGCACACGGCTTGGGGAAATCTTGATGTGTCCCGTGTGCTAGCCCTGCCCCTCTATTTATATGTTGAGCCTTGGGGTCTAAACTTGGAGTAAAAGCCTCCTCCGGGTCGGTTTTGCCCGCACAAGGTCGGTTTGGCCCGCAGGGAAAGAGTCCAACTCGGATCCCTGCCGAACCGTGCACAGCCGCGCACAAGCGGTAGTACCGCTTCACACAAGCGGTAGTACCGCTTGGGCGGTAGTACCGCTTCACACAAGCGGTAGTACCGCTCGGGCGGTAGTACCGCTTCACCAAGCGGTAGTACCGCTTACGCGGCAGCAAAACTACTTTTGCACTTTCCAATACCTTGTGGGCTTTATCCCTTTGGCTCATATAAAGTGTTGCTGCACCCGAACACTTCGGTAAACATCCGGAACCCATTCCGGTGAACTCCGGAACCCTTCCAGAGATCAAAACACTATTATCACATATATCAATCTTTACCTCCGGACTATTCCGGAGATCCTCGTCATGTCCGGGATCTTATCCGGGACTCCGAACAACTTTCGGTCACCAACATAATAACTCAATTATACTAATCGTCACCAAACGTTAAGTGTGTAGACCCTGCGGGTTCGAGAACTATGTAGACATGACCGAGACACCTCTACGGCCAATAACCAATAGCGGGACCTGGATGCCCATATTGGCTCCTACATATTCTACGAAGATCTTTATCGGTCGAACCTCTATGTCAAGGATTCAGTTAATCCCGTATGCTGTTCCCTTTGTTCTTCGGTATGTTACTTGCCCGAGATTCGATCGTCGGTATCACTATACCTAGTTCAATCTCGTTACCGGCAAGTCTCTTTACTCATTCCGTAATACAAGATCCTGTGGCTAACTCTTTAGTCACTTTGCTTGCAAGGCTCAATGTGATGTTGTATTACCGAGTGGGCCCTGAGATACCTCTCCGTCATACGGAGTAACAAATCCCAGTCTTGATCCATGCCAACCCAACAGACACCCTCGGAGATACCTGTAGAGCACCTTTATAGTCACCCAGTTACGTTGCGACGTTTGATACACACAAGGTATTCCTCCGGTGTCAGTGAGTTGCATGATCTCATGGTCAAAGGAACAGATACTTGACATGCAGAAAACAATAGCAATAAACTGACACGATCAAATGCTACGTTTATAGTTTGGGTCTTGTCCATCACATCATTCTCCTAATGATGTGATCCCGTTATCAAATGACATCTCATGTCAATGGCTAGGAAACCTTAACCATCTTTGATCAACGAGCTAGTCAACTAGAGGCTTACTAGGGACACAGTGTTGTCTATGTACCCACACATGTATTTGAGTTTCCAATCAATACAATTATAGCATGGATAATAAACGATTATCATTAACAAGGAAATATAATAATAACCAATTTATTATTGCCTCTAGGGCATATTTCCAACAGTCTCCCACTTGCACTAGAGTCAATAATCTAGTTCACATCACTATGTGATTTACATTGTAATGAATCGAACACCCATGCAGTTCTGGTGTTGTTCATGTTTAGCCCTTGGAAGAGGTTTAGTCATCGGATCTGCAACATTTAGATCCGTGTGTACTTTGCAAATATTTATGTCGTCCTCCTTGATGTAATCGCGGATGGAATTGAAACGTCGCTTTATGTGTCTGGTCCTCTTGTGAAATCTTGGTTCCTTGGCTAGAGCAATGGCACCAGTATTATCACAAAACAGAGTCATTGGGTTAAGTGCACTAGGCACTACTCCAAGATCTGTCATGAACTCCTTCATCCAGACACCTTCCTTCGCCGCCTCCGAGGCAGCGATGTACTCCGCTTCGCATGTAGAATCTGCTACCACGCTTTGCTTGGAACTGCACCAGCTAACCGCACCCCCATTAAGAATAAATACGTATCCGGTTTGCGACTTAGAGTCATCCGGATCAGTGTCAAAGCTTGCATCGACGTAACCCTTTACGACGAGCTCTTGATCACCTCCATAAACGAGAAACATGTCCTTAGTCCTTTTCAGGTATTTCAGGATATTCTTGACCGCCGTCCAGTGTTCCATTCCTGGATCACTTTGAAACCTTCCGACCATACTTATGGCAAGGCTGACATCGGGTCTTGTGCACAGCATTGCATACATGATAGAGCCTATGGCCGAAGCATAGGGGATGACACTCATCTTTTCTCTATCTTCTGCAGTCACTGGGCATTGAGTCTTACTCAACTTCACACCTTGTAAAACAGGCAAGAACCCCTTCTTGGACTGATCCATTTTGAACTTCTTCAAAATCTTATCAAGGTATGTGCTTTGTGAAAGTCCTATTAAGCGTCTTGATCTATCTCTATAGATCTTTATGCCTAATATGAAAGCAGCTTCTCCTAGGTCCTTCATTGAAAAACTCTTGTTCAAATATTCCTTTACGCTTTCCAGCATTTCTATATTGTTTCCAATCAGCAATATGTCATCCACATATAATATTAGAAACGCTATAGAGCTCCCACTCACTTTCTTGTAAATACAAGCTTCTCCGTAAACTTGTATAAACTCGAACGCTTTGATCACATCATCAAAACGAAGATTCCAACTCCGAGATGCTTGCACCAGTCCATAAATGGATCGCTGGAGTTTGCAAACTTTGTCAGCATTCTCTGGATCGACAAAACCTTCTGGTTGCATCATATACAACTCTTCCTTAAGGTAACCGTTAAGGAACGCTGTTTTGACATCCATCTGCCAAATTTCATAATCGAAAAAGGCAGCTATTGCTAACATGATTCTGACGGACTTAAGCATCGCTACGGGTGAGAAGGTCTCATCGTAGTCAACTCCTTGAACTTGTGAAAAACCCTTTGCCACAAGTCGAGCTTTATAGACGGTGACATTACCGTCCGCGTCCGTCTTCCTCTTAAAGATCCATTTGTTCTGAATGGCCTTACGCCCTTCAGGTAATACTTCCAAAGTCCATACTTTGTTTTCATACATGGATCCCATCTCGGATTTCATGGCCTCTAACCACTTCTCGGAATCCGGGCCCATCATCGCTTCTCCATAGCTCGTAGGTTCATCGTTGTTTAACAACATGACCTCTAAGACAGGGTTGCCGTACCACTCAGGAGCAGTACGCGTCCTTGTCGACCTACGAGGTTCGATAGCAACTTGATCCAAAGCTTCATGATCATCATCATTAACTTCCTCTTCAGCTAATGTAGGCTCGACAGAAACAACTTTCTGCGTTGCGCTACTCTTAGGTTGAAGTAAAGGTTCAATAACCTCATCAAGTTCTATCTTCCTCCCACTCAATTCTTTCGAGAGAAACTCTTTCTCAAGAAATGTTCCGTTTTTAGCGACAAACACTTTGCCTTCGGATCTGAGGTAGAAGGTATACCCAACTGTCTCTTTTGGGTATCCTATGAAGACGCATTTCTCCGCTTTGGGTTCCAGCTTTTCAGGCTGAAGCTTTTTGACATAAGCATCACATCCCCAAACTTTAAGAAACGACAGCTTTGGCTTCTTGCCAAACCAAAGTTCATATGGCGTCGTCTCAACGGATTTCGATGGTGCCCTATTTAAAGTGAATGCAGCTGTCTCTAATGCATAACCCCAAAACGATAGTGGCAAATCGGCAAGAGACATCATAGATCGCACCATATCTAATAAGGTTCGATTACGACGTTCGGACACACCATTACGCTGTGGTGTTCCAGGCGGTGTCAATTGTGAAACAATTCCACACTGTCTTAAGTGACTGCCAAACTCATAACTCAGATATTCTCCTCCTCGATCAGATCGTAGGAATTTAATCTTCTTGTTACGATGATTCTCAACTTCACTCTGAAATTGTTTGAACTTTTCAAATGTTTCAGACTTGTGTTTCATTAAGTAAATATACCCATATCTACTTAAGTCATCAGTGAAGGTGAGAAAGTAACGATAACCACCGCGCGCCTCAATACTCATTGGACCGCACACATCAGTATGTATGATTTCCAATAAGTCACTTGCCCGTTCCATTATTCCAGAGAACGGCGTTTTAGTCATCTTGCCCATGAGGCATGGCTCACATGTGTCAAGTGATTCAAAATCAAGTGACTCCAAAAGTCCATCAGCATGGAGCTTCCTCATGCGTTTTACGCCAATATGACCTAAACGGCAGTGCCACAAGAAAGTGGTATTATCATTATCAATTCTACATCTTTTGGCATCAATGTTATGAACATGTGTATTATTACTATCGAGATTCAATAAGAATAAACCCCTCACATTGGGTGCATGACCATAAAAGATATTACTCATATAAATAGAACAACCATTATTCTCTGATTTAAATGAGTAACCGTCTCGCAATAAACAAGATCCAGATATAATGTTCATGCTTAACGCAGGCACCAAATAACACTTATTTAGGTTCATCACTTATCCCGACGGTAATCGAAGAGCGAGCGTGCCGACGGCGATCACATCAACCTTGGAACCATTTCCCACGCGCATCGTCACTTCGTCCTTTGCCAGCCTCCGTCTATTCCGCAGTTCCTGTTTTGAGTTGCAAATATGAGCAACCGCACCGGTATCAAATACCCAGGCACTACAACGAGAGTTGGTAAGGTACACATCAATAACATGTATATCATATATACCTTGTTTGTTGTTGGCCGCCTTCTTGTCAGCCAAATACTTGGGGCAATTCCGCTTCCAGTGTCCAGTTCCCTTGCAATGAAAACACACAGTTTCTGGTTTGGGTCCAGCCTTGGGTTTCTTCACGAGAGGAGCAACTGCTTTGCCACTCTGCTTGGAGTTACCCTTCTTACCCTTGCCATTTTTCTTGAAACTAGTGGTTTTATTGACCATCAACACTTGATGCTCCTTCTGAATTTCAGACTCAGCGGCTTTCAGCATCGCAAACAGCTCGGCGACTGACTTGTTCATCCCGTGCATGTTATAGTTCAACACGAAGCTCTTGCAGCTAGGTGGCAATGATTGAAGAACTCTGTCAGTGATAGCCTCTGGCGGAAGGGGCATCCCTAACTCAGCCAGACGGGTGGAGTACCCAGACATTCTGAGCACGTGATCACTGATAGACCCGTTCTCCTCCATCTTGCAAGCATAGAACTTATCGGAGATCTCATATCTCTCGATCCGGGCATTCTTCTGAAAGATAAACTTCAACTCCTGGAACATCTCATATGCTCCATGACGTTCAAAACGTCTTTGAAGTCCCGGTTCTAAGCCATACAACATTGCACATTGAACTATTGAGTAATCATCAGAACGAGCCTGCCAGGCGTTCACAACGTCTAGAGACTCAACTGGAGCGGGTGGATCACCAAGCGGTGCATCAAGGACATAAGCCTTCTGGGAAGCCGTAAGGATAATCCTTAGATTACGGGCCCAGTCCACAAAGTTACTTCCATCATCTTTCAACTTAGCTTTCTCTAGGAACGCATTAAAATTCAGGGGTGCTACTGCGCGAGCCATGATCTACAACATAAATACTGCAAAGACAACTTAGACTATTGTTCTTAGATAATGAGTTTAGTTAATCATATTTAAAAAACTCCCACTCAAATTGACATCCCTCCGATCATTCGAGTGTAACATGATCCAAATCCACCAACTCAAGTCCGATCATCACGTGAGTTGAGGTGGTTTCAATGGTGAACATCTTCATGTTGATCATATCTACTATATGACTCATGTTCGACCTTTCGGTCTCTTGTGTTCCGAGGCCATGTCTGTACATGCTAGGCTCGTCAAGTTTAACCCGAGTGTTCCGCACGTGCAACATGGCTTGCACCCGTTGTATGCGAACGTAGAGTCTATCACACCCGATCATCACGGCGTGTCTCGAAACGACGAACTTTCGCAACGGTGCACACTTGGGGAGAACACAATTTATCTTGAAATTTAAGTGAGGGATCACCTTATAATGCTACCGTCGTCCTAAGCAAAATAAGATGCATAAAAGGATTAACATCACATGCAAATCATAAGTGACATGATATGGCCATGAACTTGTGCTTTTGATCTCCATCTCCAAAGCACCGGCATGATCTCCATCGTCACCGGCATGACACCATGATCTCCATCATCTTGATCTCCATCAACGTGTCGCCATAAGGTTGTCGCGCCGACTGTTGCTTCCACGACTATAGCTAACGTTTAGCGATAAAGTAAAGCATTACATAGCGCTTAATGATTGACACGCAGGTCATACAATAATTAAAGACAACTCTATGGCTCCTGCCAGTTGCCGTACTCATCGACATGCAAGTCGTGATATTCTATACAACACATGATCATCTCATACATCACATATATCTCATCATGTAATTGGCCATATCACATCACAACATACCCTGCAAAAACAAGTTAGACGTCCTCTAATTGTTGTTGCAAATTTTACGTGGCTGCTATGGGTTTGCAAGAACCGTTCTTACCTACGCAAAACCACAACGTGGTGTAGTGATTGCTTTTTGATCTTCTAAAAGAACCCTCTTCATTGAAATCGATTCAACTAAAGTGAGAGAGACAGACACCCGCTAGCCATCTTTATGCAACGAAGTTACATGTTAGTTGAAGGAACCTGTCTCGCGTAAGTGTACGCGTAATGTCGGTCCGGGCCGCTTCATCTCACAGTACCGCCGAATCAAATATCAACTAGTAACGGCAAGCAATATGTATACACCCACGCCCACAACTCGTTTGTGTTCTACTCGAGATCTCATCTACGCATAGACCTAGCTCATGATGCCACTGTTGGGGAACGTTGCATGGGAAACAAAAATTTTCCTACGCACACATAAGATCTATCCATGGTGATGAGCATCTACGAGAGGGAGAGTGAATCTACATACCCTTGTAGATCGCTAAGCGGAAGCGTTAATAAACGCGGTTGATGTAGTCGAACGTCTTCGCGATCCAAATCGCCGAGCGTCCCGCGATCCAATCACGATCCTTCCGATCTAGTGCCGAACGGACGGCACCTCCGCGTTCAACACACGTACGGCTTGATGACGCCTTCACCTCCTCGATCCAGCGAGCGATGGTGAAGTAGTGGTTGAGTTCCAGCAGCACGACGGCGTGGTGATGGTGGTGAGGAACAATCTCTGCAGGGCTTCGCCAAGCGCTACGGAGATTATGACGGAGGAACTAGAGGGTTAGGGTTGCCGCACACGGCTTGGGGAAATCTTGATGTGTCCCGTGTGCTAGCCCTGCCCCTCTATTTATATGTTGAGCCTTGGGGTCTAAACTTGGAGTAAAAGCCTCCTCCGGGTCGGTTTTGCCCGCACAAGGTCGGTTTGGCCCGCAGGGAAAGAGTCCAACTCGGATCCCTGCCGAACCGTGCACAGCCGCGCACAAGCGGTAGTACCGCTTCACACAAGCGGTAGTACCGCTTGGGCGGTAGTACCGCTTCACACAAGCGGTAGTACCGCTCGGGCGGTAGTACCGCTTCACCAAGCGGTAGTACCGCTTACGCGGCAGCAAAACTACTTTTGCACTTTCCAATACCTTGTGGGCTTTATCCCTTTGGCTCATATAAAGTGTTGCTGCACCCGAACACTTCGGTAAACATCCGGAACCCATTCCGGTGAACTCCGGAACCCTTCCAGAGATCAAAACACTATTATCACATATATCAATCTTTACCTCCGGACTATTCCGGAGATCCTCGTCATGTCCGGGATCTTATCCGGGACTCCGAACAACTTTCGGTCACCAACATAATAACTCAATTATACTAATCGTCACCAAACGTTAAGTGTGTAGACCCTGCGGGTTCGAGAACTATGTAGACATGACCGAGACACCTCTACGGCCAATAACCAATAGCGGGACCTGGATGCCCATATTGGCTCCTACATATTCTACGAAGATCTTTATCGGTCGAACCTCTATGTCAAGGATTCAGTTAATCCCGTATGCTGTTCCCTTTGTTCTTCGGTATGTTACTTGCCCGAGATTCGATCGTCGGTATCACTATACCTAGTTCAATCTCGTTACCGGCAAGTCTCTTTACTCGTTCCGTAATACAAGATCCTGTGGCTAACTCTTTAGTCACTTTGCTTGCAAGGCTCAATGTGATGTTGTATTACCGAGTGGGCCCTGAGATACCTCTCCGTCATACGGAGTAACAAATCCCAGTCTTGATCCATGCCAACCCAACAGACACCCTCGGAGATACCTGTAGAGCACCTTTATAGTCACCCAGTTACGTTGCGACGTTTGATACACACAAGGTATTCCTCCGGTGTCAGTGAGTTGCATGATCTCATGGTCAAAGGAACAGATACTTGACATGCAGAAAACAATAGCAATAAACTGACACGATCAAATGCTACGTTTACAGTTTGGGTCTTGTCCATCACATCATTCTCCTAATGATGTGATCCCGTTATCAAATGACATCTCATGTCAATGGCTAGGAAACCTTAACCATCTTTGATCAACGAGCTAGTCAACTAGAGGCATACTAGGGACACAGTGTTGTCTATGTACCCACACATGTATTTGAGTTTCCAATCAATACAATTATAGCATGGATAATAAACGATTATCATTAACAAGGAAATATAATAATAACCAATTTATTATTGCCTCTAGGGCATATTTCCAACAAGATGACCCTGAGATTGAAAAGCACTGCAAATGAACTCTGAAATGGTTGAAAATTGGCATGGTATCATAATTTCACCCACGTAGCATGTGCTAAAAAGTTGAGAGGGTTACGGCAAAAACTGGATGCACTTCGTGTACGAACTGGACAATCTCTTTCGAAGTGTCAGTGTTTTGGACGAAAACTCTTCTGTTACAAAAGGATTTCAATTTTTTAAACATATTTGAACTCAAGACTTTTTCTGCATTCAATATGCACCATTCAAAGCCACATCATCACTTTTCAACCCTTTTCTGACTTTATTTGCTATTTTTCATGCATTTCATGATTTATTTTGAGCTAGGATGACCCTGAGATTGAAAAGCACTGCAAATGAACTCTGAAATGGTTGAAAATTGGCATGGTATCATAATTTCACCCACGTAGCATGTGCTAAAAAGTTGAGTGGGTTACGGCAAAAACTGGATGCACTTCGTGTACGAACTGGACAATCTCTTTCGAAGTGTCAGGGTTTTGGACGAAAACTCTTCTGTTACAAAAGGATTTCAATTTTTTAAACATTTTTGAACTCAAGACTTTTTCTGCGTTTAACATGCACCATTCAAAGCCACATCATCACTTTTCATACCTTTTCTGACATCATTTGCTATTTTTCATGCATTTCATGATTTATTTTGACCTAAGATGACCCTGAGATTGAAAAGCACTGCAAATGAACTCTGAAATGGTTGAAAATTGGCATGGTATCATAATTTCACCCACGTAGCATGTGCTAAAAAGTTGAGAGGGTTACGGCAAAAATTGGATGCACTTCGTGTACGAACTGGACAATCTCTTTCGAAGTGTCAGGGTTTTGGACGAAAACTCTTCTGTTACAAAAGGATTTCAATTTTTTAAACATATTTGAACTCAAGACTTTTTCTGCATTCAATATGCACCATTCAAAGCCACATTATCACTTTTGAAACCTTTTCTGGCTTCATTTGCTATTTTTCATGAATTTCATGATTTATTTTGACCTAAGATGACCCTGAGATTGAAAAGCACTGCAAATGAACTCTGAAATGGTTGAAAATTGGCATGGTATCATAATTTCACCCACGTAGCATGTGCTAAAAAGTTGAGAGGGTTACGGCAAAAACTGGATGCACTTCGTGTACGAACTGGACAATCTCTTTCGAAGTGTCAGGGTTTTGGATGAAAACTCTTCTGTTACAAAAGGATTTCAATTTTTTAAACATATTTGAACTCAAGACTTTTTCTGCATTCAATATGCACCATTCAAAGCCACATCATCACTTCAAACCTTTTCTGGCTTCATTTGCTATTTTTCATGCATTTCATGATTTATTTTGAGCTAAGATGACCCTGAGATTGAAAAGCACTGCAAATGAACTCTGAAATGGATGAAAATTGGCATGGTATCATAATTTCACCCACGTAGCATGTGCTAAAAAGTTGAGAGGGTTACGGCAAAAACTGGATGCACTTCGTGTACGAACTGGACAATCTCTTTCGAAGTGTCAGTGTTTTGGACGAAAACTCTTCTGTTACAAAAGGATTTCAATTTTTTAAACATATTTGAACTCAAGACTTTTTCTGCATTCAATATGCACCATTCAAAGCCACATCATCACTTTTCAAACCTTTTCTGACTTCATTTGCTATTTTTCATGCATTTCATGATTTATTTTGAGCTAAGATGACCCTGAGATTGAAAAGCACTGCAAATGAACTCTGAAATAGTTGAAAATTGGCATGGTATCATAATTTCACCCACGTAGCATGTGCTAAAAAGTTGAGAGGGTTACGGCAAAAACTGGATGCACTTCGTGTACGAACTGGACAATCTCTTTCCAAGTGTCAGGGTTTTGGACAAAAACTCTTCTGTTACAAAAGGATTTCAATTTTTTCAACGTATTTGAACTCAAGACTTTTTCTGCATTCAATATGCACCATTCAAAGCCACATCATCACTTTTCAACCCTTTTCTGACTTCATTTGCTATTTTTCATGCATTTCATGATTTATTTTGAGCTAAGATGACCCTGAGATTGAAAAGCACTGCAAATGAACTCGGAAATGGTTGAAAATTGGCATGGCATCATAATTTCCCCCACGTAGCATGTGCTAAAAAGTTGAGAGGGTTACGGCAAAAACTGGATGCACTTCGTGTACGAACTGGACAATCTCTTTTGAAGTGCCAGTGTTTTGGACGAAAACTCTTCTGTTACAAAAGGATTTCAATTTTTTTAAAATATTTGAACTCAAGACTTTTTCTGTATTCAATATGCACCATTCAAAGCCACATCATCACTTTTCAAACCTTTTCTGACTTCATTTGCTATTTTTCATGCATTTCATGATTTATTTTCAGCTAAGATGACCCTGAGATTGAAAAGCACTGCAAATGAACTCTGAAATGGTTGAAAATTGGCATGGTATCATAATTTCACCCACGTAGCATGTGCTAAAAAGTTGAGAGGGTTATGGCAAAAACTGGATGCACTTCGTGTACGAACTGGACAATCTCTTTCGAAGTGTGAGGGTTTTAGACGAAAACTCTTCTGTTACAAAAGGATTTCAATTTTTTAAACATATTTGAACAAAGGCTTTTTCTGCACTCAATATGCACCATTCAAAGCCACATCATCACTTTTCAACCCTTTTCTGACTTCATTTGCTATTTTTCATGCATTTCATGATTTATTTTGAGCTAAGATGACCCTGAGATTGAAAAGCACTGCAAATGAACTCTGAAATGGTTGAAAATTGGCATGGTATCATAATTTCACCCACGTAGCTTGTGCTAATAAGTTGAGTGGGTTACGGCAAAAACTGGATGCACTTCGTGTACGAACTGGACAATCTCTTTCGAAGTGTCAGGGTTTTGGACGAAAACTCTTCTGTTACAAAAGGATTTCAATTTTAAAAAACATATTTGAACTCAAAACTTTCTCTGAATTCAATATGCACCATTCAAAGCCACATCATCACTTTTCAACCCTTTTCTGGCTTCATTTACTATTTTTCATGCATTTCATGATTTATTTTGAGTTAAGATGACCCTGAGATTGAAAAGCACTGTAAATGAACTCTGAAATGGTTCAAAATTGGCATGGTATCATAATTTCACCCACGTAGCATGTGCTAAAAAGTTGAGTGGATTACGGCAAAAACTGGATGCACTTCGTGTACGAACTGGACAATCTCTTTCGAAGTGTCAGGGTTTTGGACGAAAACTCTTCTGTTACAATAGGATTTCAATTTTTTAAACATATTTGAACTCAAGACTTTTTCTGCGTTCTATATGCACCATTCAAAGCCACATCATCACATTTCATACCTTTTCTGACTTCATTTGCTATTTTTCATGCATTTCTTGATTTATTTTGAGCTAAGATGACCCTGAGATTGAAAAGCACTGCAAATTAACTGTGAAATGCTTGAAAATTGGCATGGTATCATAATTTCACCCACGTAGCATGTGCTAAAAAGTTGAGAGGGTTACGGCAAAAACTGGATGCACTTCATGTACGAACTGGACAATCTCTTTCGAAGTGTCAGGGTTTTGGACGAAAACTCTTCCGTTACAAAAGGATTTCAATTTTTTAAACAGATTTGAACTCAAGACTTTTTCTGCATTCAATATGCACCATTCAAAGCCACATCATCACTTCAAACCTTTTCTGGCTTCATTTGCTATTTTTCATGAATTTCATGATTTATTTTGACCTAAGATGACTCTGAGATTGAAAAGCACTATAAATAAACTCTGAAATGGTTGATAATTGGCATGGTATAAAAATTTCACCCACGTAGCATGTGCTAAAAAGTTGAGAGGGTTACGGCAAAAACTGGATGCACTTCGTATACGAATTGGACAAACTCTTTCGAAGTGTCAGTGTTTTGGACGAAAACTCTTCTGTTACAAAAGGATTTCAAGTTTTTAAACATATTTGAACTCAAGACGTTTTCTGCATTCAATATGCACCATTCAAAGCCACATCGTCACTTTTCAAACCTTTTCTGACTTCATTTGCTATTTTTCATGCATTTCATGATTTATTTTGAGCTAAGATGACCCTGAGATTGAAAAGCACTGCAAATGAACTCTTAAATGGTTGAAAATTGGCATGGAATCATAATTTCACCCACGTAGCATGTGCTAAAAAGTTGAGAGGGTTACGGCAAAAACTGGATGCACTTCGTGTACGAACTGGACAATCTCTTTCGAAGTGTCAGGGTTTTGGACGAAAAATCTTCTGTTACAAAAGGATTTCAATTTTTTAAATATATTTGAACTCAAGACTTTTTTTGCATTCAATATGCACCATTCAAATCCACATCATCACTTCAAAGCTTTTCTGGCTTCATTTGCTATTTTTCATGCATTTCATGATTTATTTTGAGTTAAGATGACCCTGAGATTGAAAAGCACTGCAAATGAACTCTTAAATGGTTGAAAATTGGCATGGAATCATAATTTCACCCACGTAGCATGTGCTAAAAAGTTGAGAGGGTTACGGCAAAAACTGGATGCACTTCGTGTAAGAACTGGACAATCTCTTTCGAAGTGTGAGGGTTTTGGACGAAAAATGTTCTGTTACAAATGGATTTCAATTTTTTAAACATATTTGAACTCAAGACTTTTTTTGCATTCAATATGCACCAGTCAAAGCCACATCATCACTTCAAACCTTTTCTGGCTTCATTTGCTATTTTTCATGCATTTCATGATTTATTTTGAGCTAAGATGACCCAGAGATTGAAAAGCACTGCAAATGAACTCTGAAATGGTTGAAAATTGGCATGGTATCATAATTTCACCCACGTAGCAAGTGCTAAAAAGTTGAAAGGGTTACGGCAAAAACTGGATGCACTTCGTGTACGAACTGGACAATCTCTTTCGAAGTGCCAGTGTTTTGGACGAAAACTCTTCTGTTACAAAAGGATTTCAATTTTTTAAACATATTTGAACTCAAGACTTTTTCTGCATTCAATATGCACCATTCAAAGCCACATCATCACTTTTCAAACCTTTTCTGACTTCATTTGCTATTTTTCATGCATTTCATGATTTATTTTGAGCTAAGATGACCCTGAGATTGAAAAGCACTGCAAATGAACTCTGAAATGGTTGAAAATTGGCATGGTATCATAATTTCACCCACGTAGCATGTGCTAAAAAGTTGAGAGGGTTACGGCAAAAACTGGATGCACTTCGTGTACCAACTGGACAATCTCTTTCGAAGTGTCAGGGTTTTGGACGAAAACTCTTCTGTTACAAAAGGATTTCAATTTTAAAAAACATATTTGAACTCAAGACTTTCTCTGAATTCAATATGCACCATTCAAAGCCACATCATCACTTTTCAACCCTTTTCTGGCTTCATTTGCTATTTTTCATGCATTTCATGATTTATTTTGAGTTAAGATGACCCTGAGATTGAAAAGCACTGTAAATGAACTCTGAAATGGTTCAAAATTGGCATGGTATCATAATTTCACCCACGTAGCATGTGCTAAAAAGTTGAGTGGGTTACGGCAAAAACTGGATGCACTTCGTGTACGAACTGGACAATCTCTTTCGAAGTGTCAGGGTTTTGGACGAAAACTCTTCTGTTACAAAAGGATTTCAATTTTTTAAACTTATTTGAACTCAAGACTTTTTCGGCGTTCAATATGCACCATTCAAAGCCACATCATCACTTTTCATACCTTTTCTGACTTCATTTGCTATTTTTCATGCATTTCATGATTTATTTTGACCTAAGATGACTCTGAGATTGAAAAGCACTGCAAATGAACTCTGAAATGGTTGAAAATTGGCATGGTATCATAATTTCACCTACGTAGCATGTGCTAAAAAGTTGAGAGGATTACGGCAAAAACTGGATGCACTTCGTGTACGAACTGGACAATCTCTTTCGAAGTGTCAGGGTTTTGGACGAAAACTCTTCTGTTACAAAAGAATTTCATGATTTATTTTGACCTAAGATGACTCTGAGATTGAAAAGCACTGTAAATGAACTCTGAAATGGTTGATAATTGGCATGGTATCATAATTTCACCCACGTAGCATGTGCTAAAAAGTTGAGAGGGTTACGGCAAAAACTGGATGCACTTCGTGTACGAACTGGACAATCTCTTTTGAAGTGCCAGTGTTTTGGACGAAAACTCTTCTGTTACAAAAGGATTTCAATTTTTTTAAAATATTTGAACTCAAGACTTTTTCTGTATTCAATATGCACCATTCAAAGCCACATCATCACTTTTCAAACCTTTTCTGACTTCATTTGCTATTTTTCATGCATTTCATGATTTATTTTCAGCTAAGATGACCCTGAGATTGAAAAGCACTGCAAATGAACTCTGAAATGGTTGAAAATTGGCATGGTATCATAATTTCACCCACGTAGCATGTGCTAAAAAGTTGAGAGGGTTATGGCAAAAACTGGATGCACTTCGTGTACGAACTGGACAATCTCTTTCGAAGTGTGAGGGTTTTAGACGAAAACTCTTCTGTTACAAAAGGATTTCAATTTTTTAAACATATTTGAACAAAGGCTTTTTCTGCACTCAATATGCACCATTCAAAGCCACATCATCACTTTTCAACCCTTTTCTGACTTCATTTGCTATTTTTCATGCATTTCATGATTTATTTTGAGCTAAGATGACCCTGAGATTGAAAAGCACTGCAAATGAACTCTGAAATGGTTGAAAATTGGCATGGTATCATAATTTCACCCACGTAGCTTGTGCTAATAAGTTGAGTGGGTTACGGCAAAAACTGGATGCACTTCGTGTACGAACTGGACAATCTCTTTCGAAGTGTCAGGGTTTTGGACGAAAACTCTTCTGTTACAAAAGGATTTCAATTTTAAAAAACATATTTGAACTCAAAACTTTCTCTGAATTCAATATGCACCATTCAAAGCCACATCATCACTTTTCAACCCTTTTCTGGCTTCATTTACTATTTTTCATGCATTTCATGATTTATTTTGAGTTAAGATGACCCTGAGATTGAAAAGCACTGTAAATGAACTCTGAAATGGTTCAAAATTGGCATGGTATCATAATTTCACCCACGTAGCATGTGCTAAAAAGTTGAGTGGATTACGGCAAAAACTGGATGCACTTCGTGTACGAACTGGACAATCTCTTTCGAAGTGTCAGGGTTTTGGACGAAAACTCTTCTGTTACAATAGGATTTCAATTTTTTAAACATATTTGAACTCAAGACTTTTTCTGCGTTCTATATGCACCATTCAAAGCCACATCATCACATTTCATACCTTTTCTGACTTCATTTGCTATTTTTCATGCATTTCTTGATTTATTTTGAGCTAAGATGACCCTGAGATTGAAAAGCACTGCAAATTAACTGTGAAATGCTTGAAAATTGGCATGGTATCATAATTTCACCCACGTAGCATGTGCTAAAAAGTTGAGAGGGTTACGGCAAAAACTGGATGCACTTCATGTACGAACTGGACAATCTCTTTCGAAGTGTCAGGGTTTTGGACGAAAACTCTTCCGTTACAAAAGGATTTCAATTTTTTAAACAGATTTGAACTCAAGACTTTTTCTGCATTCAATATGCACCATTCAAAGCCACATCATCACTTCAAACCTTTTCTGGCTTCATTTGCTATTTTTCATGAATTTCATGATTTATTTTGACCTAAGATGACTCTGAGATTGAAAAGCACTATAAATAAACTCTGAAATGGTTGATAATTGGCATGGTATAAAAATTTCACCCACGTAGCATGTGCTAAAAAGTTGAGAGGGTTACGGCAAAAACTGGATGCACTTCGTATACGAATTGGACAAACTCTTTCGAAGTGTCAGTGTTTTGGACGAAAACTCTTCTGTTACAAAAGGATTTCAAGTTTTTAAACATATTTGAACTCAAGACGTTTTCTGCATTCAATATGCACCATTCAAAGCCACATCGTCACTTTTCAAACCTTTTCTGACTTCATTTGCTATTTTTCATGCATTTCATGATTTATTTTGAGCTAAGATGACCCTGAGATTGAAAAGCACTGCAAATGAACTCTTAAATGGTTGAAAATTGGCATGGAATCATAATTTCACCCACGTAGCATGTGCTAAAAAGTTGAGAGGGTTACGGCAAAAACTGGATGCACTTCGTGTACGAACTGGACAATCTCTTTCGAAGTGTCAGGGTTTTGGACGAAAAATCTTCTGTTACAAAAGGATTTCAATTTTTTAAATATATTTGAACTCAAGACTTTTTTTGCATTCAATATGCACCATTCAAATCCACATCATCACTTCAAAGCTTTTCTGGCTTCATTTGCTATTTTTCATGCATTTCATGATTTATTTTGAGTTAAGATGACCCTGAGATTGAAAAGCACTGCAAATGAACTCTTAAATGGTTGAAAATTGGCATGGAATCATAATTTCACCCACGTAGCATGTGCTAAAAAGTTGAGAGGGTTACGGCAAAAACTGGATGCACTTCGTGTAAGAACTGGACAATCTCTTTCGAAGTGTGAGGGTTTTGGACGAAAAATGTTCTGTTACAAATGGATTTCAATTTTTTAAACATATTTGAACTCAAGACTTTTTTTGCATTCAATATGCACCAGTCAAAGCCACATCATCACTTCAAACCTTTTCTGGCTTCATTTGCTATTTTTCATGCATTTCATGATTTATTTTGAGCTAAGATGACCCAGAGATTGAAAAGCACTGCAAATGAACTCTGAAATGGTTGAAAATTGGCATGGTATCATAATTTCACCCACGTAGCAAGTGCTAAAAAGTTGAAAGGGTTACGGCAAAAACTGGATGCACTTCGTGTACGAACTGGACAATCTCTTTCGAAGTGCCAGTGTTTTGGACGAAAACTCTTCTGTTACAAAAGGATTTCAATTTTTTAAACATATTTGAACTCAAGACTTTTTCTGCATTCAATATGCACCATTCAAAGCCACATCATCACTTTTCAAACCTTTTCTGACTTCATTTGCTATTTTTCATGCATTTCATGATTTATTTTGAGCTAAGATGACCCTGAGATTGAAAAGCACTGCAAATGAACTCTGAAATGGTTGAAAATTGGCATGGTATCATAATTTCACCCACGTAGCATGTGCTAAAAAGTTGAGAGGGTTACGGCAAAAACTGGATGCACTTCGTGTACCAACTGGACAATCTCTTTCGAAGTGTCAGGGTTTTGGACGAAAACTCTTCTGTTACAAAAGGATTTCAATTTTAAAAAACATATTTGAACTCAAGACTTTCTCTGAATTCAATATGCACCATTCAAAGCCACATCATCACTTTTCAACCCTTTTCTGGCTTCATTTGCTATTTTTCATGCATTTCATGATTTATTTTGAGTTAAGATGACCCTGAGATTGAAAAGCACTGTAAATGAACTCTGAAATGGTTCAAAATTGGCATGGTATCATAATTTCACCCACGTAGCATGTGCTAAAAAGTTGAGTGGGTTACGGCAAAAACTGGATGCACTTCGTGTACGAACTGGACAATCTCTTTCGAAGTGTCAGGGTTTTGGACGAAAACTCTTCTGTTACAAAAGGATTTCAATTTTTTAAACTTATTTGAACTCAAGACTTTTTCGGCGTTCAATATGCACCATTCAAAGCCACATCATCACTTTTCATACCTTTTCTGACTTCATTTGCTATTTTTCATGCATTTCATGATTTATTTTGACCTAAGATGACTCTGAGATTGAAAAGCACTGCAAATGAACTCTGAAATGGTTGAAAATTGGCATGGTATCATAATTTCACCTACGTAGCATGTGCTAAAAAGTTGAGAGGATTACGGCAAAAACTGGATGCACTTCGTGTACGAACTGGACAATCTCTTTCGAAGTGTCAGGGTTTTGGACGAAAACTCTTCTGTTACAAAAGAATTTCATGATTTATTTTGACCTAAGATGACTCTGAGATTGAAAAGCACTGTAAATGAACTCTGAAATGGTTGATAATTGGCATGGTATCATAATTTCACCCACGTAGCATGTGCTAAAAAGTTGAGAGGGTTACGGCAAAAACTGGATGCACTTCGTGTACGAACTGGACAATCTCTTTCGAAGTGTCAGGGTTTTGGACGAAAACTCTTCTGTTACAAAAGCATTTCAATTTTTTAAACATATTTGAACTCAAGACTTTTTCTGCATTCAATATGCACCATTCAAATCCACATCATCACTTTTCAACCCTTTTCTGACTTTATTTGCTATTTTTCATGCATTTCATGATTTATTTTGAGCTAAGATGACCCTGAGATTGAAAAGCACTGCAAATGAACTTTGAAATGGTTGAAAATTGGCATGGTATCATAATTTCACCCACGTAGCATGTGCTCAAAAGTTGAGTGGGTTACGGCAAAAACTAGATGCACTTCGTGTACGAACTGGACAATCTCTTTCGAAGTGTCAGGGTTTTGGTTGAAAACTCTTCTGTTACAAAAGGATTTCCATTTTTTAAACATTTTTGAACTCAAGACTTTTTCTGCGTTCAACATGCACCATTCAAAGCCACATCATCACTTTTCATACCTTTTCTGACATCATTTGCTATTTTTCATGCATTTCATGATTTATTTTGACCTAAGATGACCCTGAGATTGAAAAGCACTGCAAATGAACTCTGAAATGGTTGAAAATTGGCATGGTATCATAATTTCACCCACGTAGCATGTTCTAAAAAGTTGAGAGGGTTACGGCAAAAATGGATGCTCTTCGTGTACGAACTGGACAATCTCTTTCGAAGTGTCAGGGTTTTGGACGAAAACTCTTCTGTTACAAAAGGATTTCAATTTTTTAAACATATTTGAATTCAAGACTTTTTCTGTATTGAATATGCACCATTCAAAGCCACATCATCACTTCAAACCTTTTCTGGCTTCATTTGCTATTTTTCATGCATTTCATGATTTATTTTGAGCTAAGATGACCCTGAGATTGAAAAGCACTGCAAATGAACTCTGAAATGGATGAAAATTGGCACGGTATCATAATTTCACCCACGTAGCATGTGCTAAAAAGTTGAGAGGGTTACGGCAAAAACTGGATGCACTTCGTGTACGAACTGGACAATCTCTTTCGAAGTGTCAGTGTTTTGGACGAAAACTCTTCTGTTACAAAAGGATTTCAATTTTTTAAACATATTTGAACTCAAGCCTTTTTCTGCATTCAATATGCACCATTCAAAGCCACATCATCACTTTTCAAACCTTTTCTGACTTCATTTGCTATTTTTCATGCATTTCATGATTTATTTTGAGCTAAGATGACCCTGAGATTGAAAAGCACTGCAAATGAACTCTGAAATGGTTGAAAATTGGCATGGTATCATAATTTCACCCACGTAGCATGTGCTAAAAAGTTGAGAGGGTTACGGCAAAAACTGGATGCACTTCGTGTACGAACTGGACAATCTCTTTCGAAGTGTCAGGGTTTTGGACGAAAACTCTTCTGTTACAAAAGGATTTCAATTTTTTAAACATATTTGAACAAAGGCTTTTTCTGCACTCAATGTGCACCATTCAAAGCCACATCATCACTTTTCAACCCTTTTCTGACTTCATTTGCTATTTTTCATGCATTTCATGATTTATTTTGAGCTAAGATGACCCTGAGATTGAAAAGCACTGCAAATGAACTCTGAAATGGTTGAAAATTGGCATGGTATCATAATTTCACCCACGTAGCATGTGCTAAAAAGTTGAGTGGGTTACGGCAAAAACTGGATGCACTTCGTGTACGAACTGGACAATCTCTTTCGAAGTGTCAGGGTTTTGGACGAAAACTCTTCTGTTACAAAAGGATTTCAATTTTTTAAACATATTTGAACTCAAGACTTTTTCTGCGTTCTATATGCACCATTCAAAGCCACATCATCACTTTTCATACCTTTTCTGACTTCATTTGCTATTTTTCATGCATTTCATGATTTATTTTGAGCTAAGATGACCCTGAGATTGAAAAGCACTGCAAATTAACTGTGAAATGCTTGAAAATTGGCATGGTATCATAATTTCACCCACGTAGCATGTGCTAAAAAGTTGAGAGGGTTACGGCAAAAACTGGATGCACTTCGTGTACGAACTGGACAATCTCTTTCGAAGTATCAGGGTTTTGGACGAAAACTCTTCCGTTACAAAAGGATTTCAATTTTTTAAACATATTTGAACTCAAGACTTTTTCTGCATTCAATATGCACCATTCAAAGCCACATCATCACTTCAAACCTTTTCTGGCTTCATTTGCTATTTTTCATGAATTTCATGATTTATTTTGACCTAAGATGACTCTGAGATTGAAAAGCACTGTAAATGAACTCTGAAATGGTTGATAATTGGCATGGTATCATAATTTCACCCACGTAGCATGTGCTAAAAAGTTGAGAGGGTTACAGCAAAAACTTGATGCACTTCGTGTACGAACTGGACAATCTCTTGCGAAGTGTCAGGGTTTTGGACAAAAACTCTTCTGTTACAAAAGGATTTCAATTTTTTAAACATATTTGAACTCAAGACTTTTTCTGCATTCAATATGCACCATTCAAAGCCACATCATCACTTCAAACCTTTTCTCGCTTCATTTGCTATTTTTCATGCATTTCATGATTTATTTTGAGCTAAGATGACCCTGAGATTGAAAAGCACTGCAAATGAACTCTGAAATGGTTGAAAATTGGTATGGTATCATAATTTCACCCACGTAGCATGTGCTAAAAAGTTGAGAGGGTTACGGCAAAAACTGGATGCACTTCGTATACGAATTGGACAATCTCTTTCGATGTGTCAGTGCTTTGGACGAAAACTCTTCTGTTACAAAAGTATTTCAATTTTTTAAACATATTTGAACTCAAGACGTTTTCTGCATTCAATATGCACCATTCAAAGCCACATCGTCACTTTTCAAACCTTTTCTGACTTCATTTGCTATTTTTCATGCATTTCATGATTTATTTTGAGCTAAGATGACCCTGAGATTGAAAAGCACTGCAAATGAACTCTTAAATGGTTGAAAATTGGCATGGAATCATAATTTCACCCACGTAGCATGTGCTAAAAAGTTGAGAGGGTTACGGCAAAAACTGGATGCACTTCGTGTACGAACTGGACAATCTCTTTCGAAGTGTCAGGGTTTTGGACGAAAAATCTTCTGTTACAAAAGGATTTCAATTTTTTAAACATATTTGAACTCAAGACTTTTTTTGCATTCAATATGCACCATTCAAATCCACATCATCACTTCAAACCTTTTCTGGCTTCATTTGCTATTTTTCATGCATTTCATGATTTATTTTGAGCTAAGATGACCCTGAGATTGAAAAGCACTGCAAATGAACTCTGAAATGGTTGAAAATTGACATGGTATCATAATTTCACCCACGTAGCATGTGCTAAAAAGTTGAGAGGGTTACGGCAAAAACTGGATGCACTTCGTGTACGAACTGGACAATCTCTTTCGAAGTGCCAGTGTTTTGGACGAAAACTCTTCTGTTACAAAAGGATTTCAATTTTTTAAACATATTTGAACTCAAGACTTTTTCTGCATTCAATATGCACCATTCAAAGCCAAATCATCACTTTTCAAACCTTTTCTGACTTCATTTGCTATTTGTCATGCATTTCATGATTTATTTTGAGCTAAGATGACCCTGAGATTGAAAAGCACTGCAAATGAACTGTGAAATACTTGAAAATTGGCATGGTATCATAATTTCACCCACGTAGTATGTGCTAAAAAGTTGAGAGGGTTACGGCAAAAACTGGATGCACTTCGTGTACCAACTGGACAATCTCTTTCGAAGTGTCAGGGTTTTGGACGAAAACTCTTCTGTTACAAAAGGATTTCAATTTTTTAAACATATTTGAACTCAAGACTTTTTCTGCATTCAATATGCACCATTCAAAGCCACATCATCACTTTTCAACCCTTTTCTGACTTTATTTGCTATTTGTCACGCATTTCATGATTTATTTTGAGCTAAGATGACCCTGAGATTGAAAAGCACTGCAAATGAACTCGGAAATGGTTGAAAATTGGCATGGCATCATAATTTCCCCCACGTAGCATGTCCTAAAAAGTTGAGTGGGTTACGGCAAAAACTGGATGCACTTCGTGTACGAACTGGACAATCTCTTTCGAAGTGTCAGGGTTTTGGACGAAAACTCTTCTGTTACAAAAGGATTTCAATTTTTTAAACTTATTTGAACTCAAGACTTTGGCGTTCAATATGCACCATTCAAAGCCACATCATCACTTTTCATTCCTTTTCTGACTTCATTTGCTATTTTTCATGCATTTCATGATTTATTTTGACCTAATTTGACCCTGAGATTGAAAAGCACTGCAAATGAACTCTGAAATGGTTGAAAATTTGCATGGTATCATAATTGCACCCACGTAGCTTGTGCTAAAAAGTTGAGAGGGTTACGGGAAAAATTGGATGCACTTTGTGTACGAACTGGACAATCTCTTTCGAAGTGTCAGGGTTTTGGACGAAAACTCTTCTGTTACAAAAGGATTTCAATTTTTTAAACATATTTGAACTCAAGACTTTTTCTGCATTCAATATGCACCTTTCAAAGCCACATTATCACTTTTGAAACCTTTTCTGACTTCATTTGCTATTTTTCATGAATTTCATGATTTATTGTGACCTAAGATGACGCTGAGATTGAAAAGCACTGCAAATGAACTCTGAAATGGTTGAAAATTGGCATGGTATCATAATTTCACCGACGTAGCATGTGCTAAAAAGTTGAGGGGGTTACGGCAAAAACTGGATGCACTTCGTGTACGAACTGGACAATCTTTTTCTAAGTGTCAGGGTTTTGGACGAAAACTCTTCTGTTACAAAAGGATTTCAATTTTTTAAACATATTTGAACTCAAGACTTTTTCTGCATTCAATATGCACCATTCAAAGCCACATCATCACTTCAAACCTTTTCTGGCTTCATTTGCTATTTTTCATGCATTTCATGATTTATTTTGAGCTAAGATGACCCTGAGATTGAAAAGCACTGCAAATGAACTCTGAAATGGTTGAAATTTGGCATGGTATCATAATTTCACCCACGTAGCATGTGCTAAAAAGTTGAGTGGGTTACGGCAAAAACTGGATGCACTTCGTGTACGAACTGGACAATCTGTTTCGAAGTGTTAGTGTTTTGGACGAAAACTCTTCTGTTACAAATGGATTTCAATTTTTTAAACATATTTGAACTCAAGACTTTTTCTGCATTCAATATGCACCATTCAAAGCCACATCATCACTTTTCAAACCTTTTCTGACTTCATTTGCTATTTTTCATGCATTTCATGATTTATTTTGAGCTAAGATGACCCTGAGATTGAAAAGCACTGCAAATGAACTCTGAAATGGTTGAAAATTGGCATGGTATCATAATTTCACCCACGTAGCATGTGCTAAAAAGTTGAGAGGGTTACGGCAAAAACTGGATGCACTTCGTGTACGAACTGGACAATCTCTTTCGAAGTGTCAAGGTTTTGGACGAAAACTCTTCTGTTACAAAAGGATTTCAATTTTTGAAACATATTTGAACAAAGGCTTTTTCTGCACTCAATATGCACCATTCAAAGCCACATCATCACTTTTCAACCCTTTTCTGACTTCATTTGCTATTTTTCATGCATTTCATGATTTATTTTGAGCTAAGATGACCCTGAGATTGAAAAGCACTGCAAATGAACTCTGAAATGGTTGAAAATTGGCATGGAATCATAATTTCACCCACGTAGCATGTGCTAAAAAGTTGAGAGGGTTACGGCAAAAACTGGATGCACTTCGTGTACGAACTGGACAATCTCTTTCGAAGTGTCAGGGTTTTGGACGAAAAATCTTCTGTTACAAAAGGATTTCAATTTTTTAAACATATTTGAACTCAAGACTTTTTTTGCATTCAATATGCACCATTCAAATCCACATCATCACTTCAAACCTTTTCTGGCTTCATTTGCTATTTTTCATGCATTTCATGATTTATTTTGAGCTAAGATGACCCTGAGATTGAAAAGCACTGCAAATGAACTCTGAAAAGGTTGAAAATTGACATGGTATCATAATTTCACCCACGTAGCATGTGCTAAAAAGTTGAGAGGGTTACGGCAAAAACTGGATGCACTTCGTGTACGAACTGGACAATCTCTTTCGAAGTGCCAGTGTTTTGGACGAAAACTCTTCTGTTACAAAAGGATTTCAATTTTTTAAACATATTTGAACTCAAGACTTTTTCTGCATTCAATATGCACCATTCAAAGCCAAATCATCACTTTTCAAACCTTTTCTGACTTCATTTGCTATTTGTCATGCATTTCATGATTTATTTTGAGCTAAGATGACCCTGAGATTGAAAAGCACTGCAAATGAACTGTGAAATAGTTGAAAATTGGCATGGTATCATAATTTCACCCACATAGTATGTGCTAAAAAGTTGAGAGGGTTACGGCAAAAACTGGATGCACTTCGTGTACCAACTGGACAATCTCTTTCGAAGTGTCAGGGTTTTGGACGAAAACTCTTCTGTTACAAAAGGATTTCAATTTTTTAAACATATTTGAACTCAAGACTTTTTCTGCATTCAATATGCACCATTCAAAGCCACATCATCACTTTTCAACCCTTTTCTGACTTTATTTGCTATTTTTCATGCATTTCATGATTTATTTTGAGCTAAGATGACCCTGAGATTGAAAAGCACTGCAAATAAACTCGGAAATGGTTGAAAATTGGCATGGCATCATAATTTCCCCCACGTAGCATGTGCTAAAAAGTTGAGTGGGTTACGGCAAAAACTGGATGCACTTCGTGTACGAACTGGACAATCTCTTTCGAAGTGTCAGGGTTTTGGACGAAAACTCTTCTGTTACAAAAGGATTTCAATTTTTTAAACATATTTGAACTCAAGACTTTTTTTGCATTCAATATGCACCATTCAAATCCACATCATCACTTCAAACCTTTTCTGGCTTCATTTGCTATTTTTCATGCATTTCATGATTTATTTTGAGGTAAGATGACCCTGAGATTGAAAAGCACTGCAAATGAACTCTGAAATGGTTGAAAATTGACATGGTATCATAATTTCACCCACGTAGCATGTGCTAAAAAGTTGAGAGGGTTACGGCAAAAACTGGATGCACTTCGTGTACGAACTGGACAATCTCTTTCGAAGTGTCAGGGTTTTGGACGAAAACTCTTCTGTTACAAAAGGATTTCAATTTTTTAAACATATTTGAACAAAGGCTTTTTCTGCACTCAATATGCACCATTCAAATCCACATCATCACTTTTAAACCCTTTTCTGACTTCATTTGCTATTTTTCATGCATTTCATGATTTATTTTGAGCTAAGATGACCCTGAGATTGAAAAGCACTGCAAATGAACTCTGAAATGGTTGAAAATTGGCATGGTTTCATAATTTCACCCACGTAGCATGTGCTAAAAAGTTGAGTGGGTTACGGCAAAAACTGGATGCACTTCGTGTACGAACTGGACAATCTCTTTCGAAGTGTCAGGGTTTTGGACGAAAACTCTTCTATTACAAAAGGATTTCAATTTTAAAAAACATATTTGAACTCAAGACTTTCTCTGAATTCAATATGCACCATTCAAAGCCACATCATCACTTTTCAACCCTTTTCTGGCTTCATTTGCTATTTTTCATGCATTTCATGATTTATTTTGAGTTAAGATGACCCTGAGATTGAAAAGCACTGTAAATGAACTCTGAAATGGTTCAAAATTGGCATGGTATCATAATTTCACCCACGTAGCATGTGCTAAAAAGTTGAGTGGGTTACGGCAAAAACTGGATGCACTTCGTGTACGAACTGGACAATCTCTTTCGAAGTGTCAGGGTTTTGGACGAAAACTCTTCTGTTACAAAAGGATTTCAATTTTTTAAACATATTTGAACTCAAGACTTTTTCTGCGTTCTATATGCACCATTCAAAGCCACATCATCACTTTTCATACCTTTTCTGACTTCATTTGCTATTTTTCATGCATTTCATGATTTATTTTGTGTTAAGATGACCCTGAGATTGAAAAGCACTGTAAATGAACTATGAAATGGTTGAAAATTGGCATGGTATCATAATTTCACCCACGTAGCATGTGCTAAAAAGTTGAGTGGGTTACGGCAAAAACTGGATGCACTTCGTGTACGAACTGGACAATCTCTTTCGAAGTGTGAGTGTTTAGAACGAAAACTCTTCTGTTACAAAAGGATTTCAATTTTTTAAACATATTTGAACTCAAGACTTTTTCTGCATTCAATATGCACCATTCAAAGCCACATCATCACTTTTCAAACCTTTTCTGACTTCATTTGCTATTTTTCATGCATTTCAGGATTTATTTTGAGCTAAGATGACCCTGAGATTGAAAAGCACTGCAAATGAACTCTGAAATGGTTGAAAATTGGCATGGTATCATAATTTCACCCACGTAGCATGTGCTAAAAAGTTGAGAGGGTTACGGCAAAAACTGGATGCATTTCGTGTATGAACTGGACAATCTCTTTCGAAGTGTCAGGGTTTTGGACGAAAACTCTTCTGTTACAAAAGGATTTCAATTTTTTAAACATATTTGAACTCAAGACTTTTTCTGCGTTCTATATGCACCATTCAAAGCCACATCATCACTTTTCATACCTTTTCTGACTTCATTTGCTATTTTTCATGCATTTCATGATTTATTTTGAGCTAAGATGACCCTGAGATTGAAAAGCACTGCAAATTAACTGTGAAATGCTTGAAAATTGGCATGGTATCATAAGTTAACCCACGTAGCATGTGCTAAAAAGTTGAGAGGGTTACGGCGAAAACTGGATGCACTTCGTGTACGAACTGGACAATCTCTATCGAAGTGTCAGGGTTTTGGACGAAAACTCTTCTGTTACAAAAGGATTTCAATTTTTTAAACATTTTTGAACTCAAGACTTTTTCTGCGTTCAACATGCACCATTCAAAGCCACATCATCACTTTTCATACCTTTTCTGACTTCATTTGCTATTTTTCATGCATTTCATGATTTATTTTGAGCTAAGATGACCCTGAGATTGAAAAGCACTGCAAATTAACTGTGAAATGCTTGAAAATTGGCATGGTATCATAATTTCACCCACGTAGCATGTGCTAAAAAGTTGAGAGGGTTACGGCAAAAACTGGATGCACTTCGTGTACGAACTGGACAATCTCTTTCGAAGTGTCAGGGTTTTGGACGAAAAGTCTTCCGTTACAAAAGGATTTCAATTTTTTAAACATATTTGAACTCAAGACTTTTTCTGCATTCAATATGCACCATTCAAAGCCACATCATCACTTCAAACCTTTTCTGGCTTCATTTGCTATTTTTCATGAATTTCATGATTTATCTTGACCTAAGATGACTCTGAGATTGAAAAGCACTGTAAATGAACTCTGAAATGGTTGATAATTGGCATGGTATCATAATTTCACCCACGTAGCATGTGCTAAAAAGTTGAGAGGGTTACGGCAAAAACTTGATGCACTTCGTATACGAACTGGACAATCTCTTTCGAAGTGTCAGGGTTTTGGACAAAAACTCTTCTGTTACAAAAGGATTTCAATTTTTTAAACATATTTGAACTCAAGACTTTTTCTGCATTCAATATGCACCATTCAAAGCCACATCATCACTTCAAACCTTTTCTCGCTTCATTTGCTATTTTTCATGCATTTCATGATTTATTTTGAGCTAAGATGACCCTGAGATTGAAAAGCACTGCAAATGAACTCTGAAATGGTTGAAAATTGGTATGGTATCATAATTTCACCCACGTAGCATGTGCTAAAAAGTTGAGAGGGTTACAGCAAAAACTGGATGCACTTCGTATACGAATTGGACAATCTCTTTCGAAGTGTCAGTGTTTTGGACGAAAACTCTTCTGTTACAAAAGGATTTCAATTTTTTAAACATGTTTGAACTCAAGACGTTTTCTGCATTCAATATACACCATTCAAAGCCACATCGTCACTTTTCAAACCTTTTCTGACTTCATTTGCTATTTTTCATGCATTTCATGATTTATTTTGAGCTAAGATGACCCTGAGATTGAAAAGCACTACAAATGAACTCTTAAATGGTTGAAAATTGGCATGGAATCATAATTTCACCCACGTAGCATGTGCTAAAAAGTTGAGAGGGTTACGGCAAAAACTGGATGCACTTCGTGTACGAACTGGACAATCTCTTTCGAAGTGTCAGGGTTTTGGACGAAAAATCTTCTGTTACAAAAGGATTTCAATTTTTTAAACATATTTGAACTCAAGACTTTTTTTGCATTCAATATGCACCATTCAAAGCCACATCATCACTTCAAACCTTTTCTGGCTTCATTTGCTATTTTTCATGCATTTCATGATTTATTTTGAGCTAAGATGACCCTGAGATTGAAAAGCACTGCAAATGAACTCTTAAATGGTTGAAAATTGGCATGGAATCATAATTTCACCCTCGTAGCATGTGCAAAAAGTTGAGAGGGTTACGGCAAAAACTGGATGCACTTCGTGTACGAACTGGACAATCTCTTTCGAAGTGTCAGGGTTTTGGACGAAACATCTTCTGTTACAAAAGGATTTCAATTTTTTAAACATATTTGAACGCAAGACTTTTTCTGCATTCAATATGCACCATTCAAAGCCACATCATCACTTCAAACCTTTTCTGGCTTCATTTGCTATTTTTCATGCATTTCATGATTTATTTTGAGCTAAGATGACCCTGAGATTGAAAAGCACTGCAAATGAACTCTGAAATGGTTGAAAATTGGCATGGTATCATAATTTCACCCACGTAGCATGTGCTAAAAAGTTGAGAGGGTTACGGCAAAAACTGGATGCACTTCGTGTACGAACTGGACAATCTCTTTCGAAGTGTCAGGGTTTTGGACGAAAACTCTTCTGTTACAAAAGGATTTCAATTTTTTAAACATATTTGAACAAAGGCTTTTTCTGCACTCAATATGCACCATTCAAAGCCACATCATCACTTTTCAACCCTTTTCTGACTTCATTTGCTATTTTTCATGCATTTCATGATTTATTTTGAGCTAAGATGACCCTGAGATTGAAAAGCACTGCAAATGAACTCTGAAATGGTTGAAAATTGGCATGGTTTCATAATTTCACCCACGTAGCATGTGCTAAAAAGTTGAGTGGGTTACGGCAAAAACTGGATGCACTTTCGATTACGAACTGGACAATCTCTTTCGAAGTGTCAGGGTTTTGGACGAAAACTCTTCTGTTACAAAAGGATTTCAATTTTAAAAAACATATTTGAACTGAAGACTTTCTCTGAATTCAATATGCACCATTCAAAGCCACATCATCACTTTTCAACCCTTTTCTGGCTTCATTTGCTATTTTTCATGCATTTCATGATTTATTTTGAGTTAAGATGACCCTGAGATTGAAAAGCACTGTAAATGAACTCTGAAATGGTTCAAAATTGGCATGGTATCATAATTTCACCCACGTAGCATGTGCTAAAAAGTTGAGTGGGTTACGGCAAAAACTGGATGCACTTCGTGTACGAACTGGACAATCTCTTTCGAAGTGTTAGGGTTTTGGACGAAAACTCTTCTGTTACAAAAGGATTTCAATTTTTTTAACATATTTTAACTCAAGACTTTTTCTGCGTTCTATATGCACCATTCAAAGCCACATCATCACTTTTCATACCTTTTCTGACTTCATTTGCTATTTTTCATGCATTTCATGATTTATTTTGAGTTAAGATGACCCTGAGATTGAAAAGCACTGTAAATGAACTATGAAATGGTTGAAAATTGGCATGGTATCATAATTTCACCCACGTAGCATGTGCTAAAAACTTGAGTGGGTTACGGCAAAAACTGGATGCACTTCGTGTACGAACTGGACAATCTCTTTCGAAGTGTGAGTGTTTTGGACGAAAACTCTTCTGTTACAAAAGGATTTCAATTTTTTAAACATATTTGAACTCAAGACTTTTTCTGCATTCAATATGCACCATTCAAAGCCACATCATCACTTTTCAAACCTTTTCTGACTTCATTTGCTATTTTTCATGCATTTCATGATTTATTTTGAGCTAAGATGACCCTGAGATTGAAAAGCACTGCAAATGAACTCTGAAATGGTTGAAAATTGGCATGGTATCATAATTTCACCCACGTTGCATGTGCTAAAAAGTTGAGAGGGTTACGGCAAAAACTGGATGCATTTCGTGTACGAAATGGACAATCTCTTTCGAAGTGTCAGGGTTTTGGACGAAAACTCTTCTGTTACAAAAGGATTTCAATTTTTTAAACATATTTCAACTCAAGACTTTTTCTGCGTTCTATATGCACCATTCAAAGCCACATCATCACTTTTCATACCTTTTCTGACTTCATTTGCTATTTTTCATGCATTTCATGATTTATTTTGAGCTAAGATGACCCTGAGATTGAAAAGCACTGCAAATTAACTGTGAAATGCTTGAAAATTGGCATGGTATCATAATTTAACCCACGTAGCATGTGCTAAAAAGTTGAGAGGGTTACGGCGAAAACTGGATGCACTTCGTGTACGAACTGGACAATCTCTTTCGAAGTGTCAGGGTTTTGGACGAAAACTCTTCTGTTACAAAAGGATTTCAATTTTTTAAACATATTTGAACTCAAGACTTTTTCTGCGTTCTATATGCACCATTCAAAGCCACATCATCACTTTTCATACCTTTTCTGACTTCATTTGCTATTTTTCATGCATTTCATGATTTATTTTGTGTTAAGATGACCCTGACATTGAAAAGCACTGTAAATGAACTATGAAATGGTTGAAAATTGGCATGGTATCATAATTTCACCCACGTAGCATGTGCTAAAAAGTTGAGTGGGTTACGGCAAAAACTGGATGCACTTCGTGTACGAACTGGACAATCTCTTTCGAAGTGTGAGTGTTTTGGACGAAAACTCTTCTGTTACAAAAGGATTTCAATTTTTTAAACATATTTGAACTCAAGACTTTTTCTGCATTCAATATGCACGATTCAAAGCCACATCATCACTTTTCAAACCTTTTCTGACTTCATTTGCTATTTTTCATGCATTTCATGATTTATTTTGTGCTAAGATGACCCTGAGATTGAAAAGCACTGCAAATGAACTCTGAAATGGTTGAAAATTGGCATGGTATCATAATTTGACCCACGTAGCATGTGCTAAAAAGTTGAGAGGGTTACGGCAAAAACTTGATGGACTTCGTATACGAACTGGACAATCTCTTTCGAAGTGTCAGGGTTTTGGACAAAAACTCTTCTGTTACAAAAGGATTTCAATTTTTTAAACATATTTGAACTCAAGACTTTTTCTGCATTCAATATGCACCATTCAAAGCCACATCATCACTTCAAACCTTTTCTCGCTTCATTTGCTATTTTTCATGCATTTCATGATTTATTTTGAGCTAAGATGACCCTGAGATTGAAAAGCACTGCAAATGAACTCTGAAATGGTTGAAAATTGGTATGGTATCATAATTTCACCCACGTAGCATGTGCTAAAAAGTTGAGAGGGTTACGGCAAAAACTGGATGCACTTCGTATACGAATTGGACAATCTCTTTCGAAGTGTCAGTGTTTTGGACGAAAACTCTTCTGTTACAAAAGGATTTCAATTTTTTAAACATATTTGAACTCAAGACGTTTTCTGCATTCAATATACACCATTCAAAGCCACATCGTCACTTTTCAAACCTTTTCTGACTTCATTTGCTATTTTTCATGCATTTCATGATTTATTTTGAGCTAAGATGACCCTGAGATTGAAAAGCACTACAAATGAACTCTTAAATGGTTGAAAATTGGCATGGAATCATAATTTCACCCACGTAGCATGTGCTAAAAAGTTGAGAGGGTTACGGCAAAAACTGGATGCACTTCGTGTACGAACTGGACAATCTCTTTCGAAGTGTCAGGGTTTTGGACGAAAAATCTTCTGTTACAAAAGGATTTCAATTTTTTAAACATATTTGAACTCAAGACTTTTTTTGCATTCAATATGCACCATTCAAAGCCACATCATCACTTCAAACCTTTTCTGGCTTCATTTGCTATTTTTCATGCATTTCATGATTTATTTTGAGCTAAGATGACCCTGAGATTGAAAAGCACTGCAAATGAACTCTTAAATGGTTCAAAATTGGAATGGAATCATAATTTCACCCACGTAGCATGTGCAAAAAGTTGAGAGGGTTACGGCAAAAACTGGATGCACTTCGTGTACGAACTGGACAATCTCTTTCGAAGTGTCAGGGTTTTGGACGAAAAATCTTCTGTTACAAAAGGATTTCAATTTTTTAAACATATTTGAACGCAAGACTTTTTTTGCATTCAATATGCACCATTCAAAGCCACATCATCACTTCAAACCTTTTCTGGCTTCATTTGCTATTTTTCATGCATTTCATGATTTATTTTGAGCTAAGATGACCCTGAGATTGAAAAGCACTGCAAATGAACTCTGAAATGGTTGAAAATTGGCATGGTATCATAATTTCACCCACGTAGCATGTGCTAAAAAGTTGAGAGGGTTACGGCAAAAACTGGATGCACTTCGTGTACGAACTGGACAATCACTTTCGAAGTGCCAGTGTTTTGGACGAAAACTCTTCTGTTACAAAAGGATTTCAATTTTTTAAACATATTTGAACTCAAGACTTTTTCTGCATTCAATATGCACCATTCAAAGCCACATCATCACTTTTCAAACCTTTTCTGACTTCATTTGCTATTTTTCGTGCATTTCATGATTTATTTTGAGCTAAGATGACCCTAAGATTGAAAAGCACTGCAAATGAACTCTGAAATGGTTGAAAATTGGCATGGTATCATAATTTCACCCACGTAGCATGTGCTAAAAAGTTGAGAGGGTTACGGCAAAAACTGGATGCACTTCGTGTACGAACTGGACAATCTCTTTCGAAGTGTCAGGGTTTTGGACGAAAAATCTTCTGTTACAAAAGGATTTCAATTTTTTAAACATATTTGAACTCAAGACTTTTTTTGCATTCAATATGCACCATTCAAAGCCACATCATCACTTCAAACCTTTTCTGGCTTCATTTGCTATTTTTCATGCATTTCATGATTTATTTTGAGCTAAGATGACCCTGAGATTGAAAAGCACTGCAAATGAACTCTTAAATGGTTGAAAATTGGAATGGAATCATAATTTCACCCACGTAGCATATGCAAATAGTTGAGAGGGTTACGGCAAAAACTGGATGCACTTCGTGTACGAACTGGACAATCTCTTTCGAAGTGTCAGGGTTTTGGACGAAAAATCTTCTGTTACAAAAGGATTTCAATTTTTTAAACATATTTGAACGCAAGACTTTTTTTGCATTCAATATGCACCATTCAAAGCCACATCATCACTTCAAACCTTTTCTGGCTTCATTTGCTATTTTTCATGCATTTCATGATTTATTTTGAGCTAAGATGACCCTGAGATTGAAAAGCACTGCAAATGAACTCTGAAATGGTTGAAAATTGGCATGGTATCATAATTTCACCCACGTTGCATGTGCTAAAAAGTTGAGAGGGTTACGGCAAAAACTGGATGCACTTCGTGTACGAACTGGACAATCACTTTCGAAGTGCCAGTGTTTTGGACGAAAACTCTTCTGTTACAAAAGGATTTCAATTTTTTAAACATATTTGAACTCAAGACTTTTTCTGCATTCAATATGCACCATTCAAAGCCACATCATCACTTTTCAAACCTTTTCTGACTTCATTTGCTATTTTTCATGCATTTCATGATTTATTTTGAGCTAAGATGACCCTGAGATTGAAAAGCACTGCAAATGAACTCTGAAATGGTTGAAAATTGGCATGGTATCATAATTTCACCCACGTTGCATGTGCTAAAAAGTTGAGAGGGTTACGGCAAAAACTGGATGCATTTCGTGTACGAAATGGACAATCTCTTTCGAAGTGTCAGGGTTTTGGACGAAAACTCTTCTGTTACAAAAGGATTTCAATTTTTTAAACATATTTCAACTCAAGACTTTTTCTGCGTTCTATATGCACCATTCAAAGCCACATCATCACTTTTCATACCTTTTCTGACTTCATTTGCTATTTTTCATGCATTTCATGATTTATTTTGAGCTAAGATGACCCTGAGATTGAAAAGCACTGCAAATTAACTGTGAAATGCTTGAAAATTGGCATGGTATCATAATTTAACCCACGTAGCATGTGCTAAAAAGTTGAGAGGGTTACGGCGAAAACTGGATGCACTTCGTGTACGAACTGGACAATCTCTTTCGAAGTGTCAGGGTTTTGGACGAAAACTCTTCTGTTACAAAAGGATTTCAATTTTTTAAACATATTTGAACTCAAGACTTTTTCTGCATTCAATATGCACCATTCAAAGCCACATCATCACTTTTCAAACCTTTTCTGACTTCATTTGCTATTTTTCATGCATTTCATGATTTATTTTGAGCTAAGATGACCCTGAGATTGAAAAGCACTACAAATGAACTCTTAAATGGTTGAAAATTGGCATGGAATCATAATTTCACCCACGTAGCATGTTCTAAAAAGTTGAGAGGGTTACGGCAAAAACTGGATGCACTTCGTGTACGAACTGGACAATCTCTTTCGAAGTGTCAGGGTTTTGGACGAAAAATCTTCTGTTACAAAAGGATTTCAATTTTTTAAACATATTTCAACTCAAGACTTTTTTTGCATTCAATATGCACCATTCAAAGCCACATCATCACTTCAAACCTTTTCTGGCTTCATTTGCTATTTTTCATGCATTTCATGATTTATTTTGAGCTAAGATGACCCTGAGATTGAAAAGCACTGCAAATGAACTCTTAAATGGTTGAAAATTGGAATGGAATCATAATTTCACCCACGTAGCATGTGCTAAAAAGTTGAGAGGGTTACGGCAAAAACTGGATGCACTTCGTGTACGAACTGGACAATCTCTTTTGAAGTGTCAGGGTTTTGGACGAAAAATCTTCTGTTACAAAAGGATTTCAATTTTTTAAACATATTTTAACTCAAGACTTTTTTTGCATTCAATATGCACCATTCAAAGCCACATCATCACTTCAAACCTTTTCTGGCTTCATTTGCTATTTTTCATGCATTTCATGATTTATTTTGAGCTAAGATGACCCTGAGATTGAAAAGCACTGCAAATGAACTCTTAAATGGTTGAAAATTGGAATGGAATCATAATTTCACCCACGTAGCATGTGCAAAAAGTTGAGAGGGTTACGGCAAAAACTGGATGCACTTCGTGTACGAACTGGACAATCTCTTTCGAAGTGTCAGGGTTTTGGACGAAAAATCTTCTGTTACAAAAGGATTTCAATTTTTTAAACATATTTGAACGCAAGACTTTTTTTGCATTCAATATGCACCATTCAAAGCCACATCATCACTTCAAACCTTTTCTGGCTTCATTTGCTATTTTTCATGCATTTCATGATTTATTTTGAGCTAAGATGACCCTGAGATTGAAAAGCACTGCAAATGAACTCTGAAATGGTTGAAAATTGGCATGGTATCATAATTTCACCCACGTAGCATGTGCTAAAAAGTTGAGAGGGTTACGGCAAAAACTGGATGCACTTCGTGTACGAACTGGACAATCATTTTCGAAGTGCCAGTGTTTTGGACGAAAACTCTTCTGTTACAAAAGGATTTCAATTTTTTAAACATATTTGAACTCAAGACTTTTTCTGCATTCAATATGCACCATTCAAAGCCACATCATCACTTTTCAAACCTTTTCTGACTTCATTTGCTATTTTTCATGCATTTCATGATTTATTTTGAGCTAAGATGACCCTGAGATTGAAAAGCACTACAAATGAACTCTTAAATGGTTGAAAATTGGCATGGAATCATAATTTCACCCACGTAGCATGTTCTAAAAAGTTGAGAGGGTTACGGCAAAAACTGGATGCACTTCGTGTACGAACTGGACAATCTCTTTCGAAGTGTCAGGGTTTTGGACGAAAAATCTTCTGTTACAAAAGGATTTCAATTTTTTAAACATATTTCAACTCAAGACTTTTTTTGCATTCAATATGCACCATTCAAAGCCACATCATCACTTCAAACCTTTTCTGGCTTCATTTGCTATTTTTCATGCATTTCATGATTTATTTTGAGCTAAGATGACCCTGAGATTGAAAAGCACTGCAAATGAACTCTTAAATGGTTGAAAATTGGAATGGAATCATAATTTCACCCACGTAGCATGTGCTAAAAAGTTGAGAGGGTTACGGCAAAAACTGGATGCACTTCGTGTACGAACTGGACAATCTCTTTCGAAGTGTTAGGGTTTTGGACGAAAACTCTTCTGTTACAAAAGGATTTCAATTTTTTTAACATATTTTAACTCAAGACTTTTTCTGCGTTCTATATGCACCATTCAAAGCCACATCATCACTTTTCATACCTTTTCTGACTTCATTTGCTATTTTTCATGCATTTCATGATTTATTTTGAGTTAAGATGACCCTGAGATTGAAAAGCACTGTAAATGAACTATGAAATGGTTGAAAATTGGCATGGTATCATAATTTCACCCACGTAGCATGTGCTAAAAACTTGAGTGGGTTACGGCAAAAACTGGATGCACTTCGTGTACGAACTGGACAATCTCTTTCGAAGTGTGAGTGTTTTGGACGAAAACTCTTCTGTTACAAAAGGATTTCAATTTTTTAAACATATTTGAACTCAAGACTTTTTCTGCATTCAATATGCACCATTCAAAGCCACATCATCACTTTTCAAACCTTTTCTGACTTCATTTGCTATTTTTCATGCATTTCATGATTTATTTTGAGCTAAGATGACCCTGAGATTGAAAAGCACTGCAAATGAACTCTGAAATGGTTGAAAATTGGCATGGTATCATAATTTCACCCACGTTGCATGTGCTAAAAAGTTGAGAGGGTTACGGCAAAAACTGGATGCACTTCGTGTACGAACTGGACAATCACTTTCGAAGTGCCAGTGTTTTGGACGAAAACTCTTCTGTTACAAAAGGATTTCAATTTTTTAAACATATTTGAACTCAAGACTTTTTCTGCATTCAATATGCACCATTCAAAGCCACATCATCACTTTTCAAACCTTTTCTGACTTCATTTGCTATTTTTCATGCATTTCATGATTTATTTTGAGCTAAGATGACCCTGAGATTGAAAAGCACTGCAAATGAACTCTGAAATGGTTGAAAATTGGCATGGTATCATAATTTCACCCACGTAGCATGTGCTAAAAAGTTGAGAGGGTTACGGCAAAAACTGGATGCACTTCGTGTACGAACTGGACAATCTCTTTCGAAGTGTCAGTGTTTTGGACGAAAACTCTTCTGTTACAAAAGGATTTCAATTTTTAAACATATTTGAACTCAAGAATTTTTCTGCATTCAATATGCACCATTCAAAGCCACATCATCACTTTTCAAACCTTTTCTGACTTCATTTGCTATTTTTCATGCATTTCATGATTTATTTTGAGCTAAGATGACCCTGAGATTGAAAAGCACTGCAAATGAGCTCTGAAATGGTTGAAAATTGGCATGGTAACATAATTTCACCCACGTAGCATGTGCTAAAAAGTTGAGAGGGTTACGGTAAAAACCGGATGCACTTCGTGTACGAACTGGACAATCTCTTTCGAAGTGTCAGGGTTTTGGACGAAAACTCTTCTGTTACAAAAGGATTTCAATTTTTTAAACATATTTGAACTCAAGACTTTTTCTGAATTCAATATGCACCATTCAAAGCCACATCATCACTTTTCATACCTTTTCTGGCTTCATTTGCTATTTTTCATGCATTTCATGATTTATTTTGAGTTAAGATGACCCTGAGATTGAAAAGCACTGTAAATGAACTCTGAAATGGTTGAAAATTGGCATGGTATCATAATTTCACCCACGTAGCATGTGCTAAAAAGTTGAGTGGGTTACGGCAAAAACTGGATGCAGTTCGTGTACGAACTGGACAATCTCTTTCGAAGTGTGAGTGTTTTGGACGAAAACTCTTCTGTTACAAAAGGATTTCAATTTTTTAAACATATTTGAACTCAAGACTTTTTCTGCATTCAATATGCACCATTCAAAGCCACATCATCACTTTTCAAACCTTTTCTGACTTCATTTGCTATTTTTCATGCATTTCATGATTTATTTTTGAGCTAAGATGACCCTGAGATTGAAAAGCACTGCAAATGAACTCTGAAATGGTTGAAAATTGGCATGGTATCATAATTTCACCCACGTCGCATGTGCTAAAAAGTTGAGAGGGTTACGGCAAAAACTGGATGCACTTCGTGTACGAACTGGACAATCTCTTTCGAAGTGTCAGGGTTTTGGACGAAAACTCATCTGTTACAAAAGGATTACAATTTTTTAAACATATTTGAACTCAGGACTTTTTCTGCATTCAATATGCACCATTCAAAGCCACATCATCACTTTTCAACCCTTTTCTGACTTCATTTGCTATTTTTCATGGATTTCATGATTTATTTTGAGCTAAGATGACCCTGAGATTGAAAAGCACTGCAAATGAACTCTGAAATGGTTGAAAATTGGCATGGTATCATAATTTCACCCACGTAGCATGTGCTAAAAAGTTGAGAGGGTTACGGCAAAAACTGGATGCACTTCGTGTACGAACTGGACAATCTCTTTCGAAGTGTCAGGGTTTTGGACGAAAACTCTTCTGTTACAAAAGGATTTCAATTTTTTAAACATATTTGAACTCAAGACTTTTTCTGCATTCAATATGCACCATTCAAAGCCACATCATCACTTTTCAACCCTTTTCTGACTTCATTTGCTAATTTTCATGCATTTCATGATTTATTTTGAGCTAAGATGACCCTGAGATTGAAAAGCACTGCAAATGAACTCTGAAATGGTTGAAAATTGGCATGGTATCATAATTTCACCCACGTACCATGTGCTAAAAAGTTGAGTGGGTTACGGCAAAAACTGGATGCACTTCGTGTACGAACTGGACAATCTCTTTCGAAGTGTCAGTGTTTTGGACGAAAACTCTTCTGTTACAAAAGGATTTCAATTTTTTAAACATATTTGAACTCAAGAATTTTTCTGCATTCAATATGCACCATTCAAAGCCACATCATCACTTTTCAACCCTTTTCTGACTTCATTTGCTATTTTTCATGCATTTCATTATTTATTTTGAGCTAAGATGACCCTGAGATTGAAAAGCACTGCAAATGAACTCTGAAATGGTTGAAAATTGGCATGGTATCATAATTTCACCCACGTACCATGTGCTAAAAAGTTGAGTGGGTTACGGCAAAAACTGGATGCACTTCGTGTACGAACTGGACAATCTCTTTCGAAGTGTCAGTGTTTTGGACGAAAACTCTTCTGTTACACAAGGATTTCAATTTTTAAACATATTTGAACTCAAGAATTTTTCTGCATTCAATATGCACCACTCAAAGCCACATCATCACTTTTCAAACCTTTTCTGACTTCATTTGCTATTTTTCATGCATTTCATGATTTATTTTGAGCTAAGATGACCTTGAGATTGAAAAGCACTGCAAATGAACTCTGAAATGGCTGAAAATTGGCATGGTATCATAATTTCACCCACGTAGCATGTGCTAAAAAGTTGAGAGGGTTACGGCAAAAACCGGATGCACTTCCTGTACGAACTGGACAATCTCTTTCGAAGTGTCAGGGTTTTGGACGAAAGCTATTCTGTTACAAAAGGATTTCAATTTTTTAAACATATTTGAACTCAAGACTTTTTCTGCATTCAATATGCACCATTCAAAGCCACATCATCACTATTCAACCCTTTTCTGACTTTATTTGCTATTTTTCATGCATTTCATGATTTATTTTGAGCTAAGATGACCCTGAGATTGAAAAGCACTGCAAATGAACTCTGAAATGGTTGAAAATTGGCATGGTATCATAATTTCACCCACGTAGCATGTGCTAAAAAGTTGAGAGGGTTACGGCAAAAACTGGATGCACTTCGTGTACGAACTGGACAATCTTTTTCTAAGTGTGAGGGTTTTGGACGAAAACTCTTCTGTTACAAAAGGATTTCAATTTTTTAAACATATTTGAACTCAAGACTTTTTCTGCGTTCAATATGCACCATTCAAAGCCACATCATCACTTCAAACCTTTTCTGGCTTCATTTGCTATTTTTCATGCATTTCATGATTTATTTTGAGCTAAGATGACCCGGAGATTGAAAAGCACTGCAAATGAACTCTGAAATGGTTGAAAATTGGCATGGTATCATAATTTCACCCACGTAGCATGTGCTAAAAAGTTGAGAGGGTTACGGCAAAAACTGGATGCACTTCGTGTACGAACTGGACAATCTCTTTCGAAGTGTCAGTGTTTTGGACGAAAACTCTTCTGTTACAAAAGGATTTCAATTTTTTAAACATATTTGAACTCAAGACTTTTTCTGCATTCAATATGCACCATTCAAAGCCGCATCATCACTTTTCAAACCTTTTCTGACTTCATTTGCTATTTTTCATGCATTTCATGATTTATTTTGAGCTAAGATGACCCTGAGATTGAAAAGCACTGCAAATGAACTCTGAAATGGTTGAAAATTGGCATGGTATCATAATTTCACCCACGTAGCATGTGCTAAAAAGTTGAGAGGGTTACGGCAAAAACTGGATGCACTTCCTGTACGAACTGGACAATCTCTTTCGAAGTGTCAGGGTTTTGGACGAAAGCTCTTCTGTTACAAAAGGATTTCAATTTTTTAAACATATTTGAACTCAAGACTTTTTCTGCATTCAATATGCACCATTCAAAGCCACATCATCACTTTTCAACCCTTTTCTGACTTTATTTGCTATTTTTCATGCATTTCATGATTTATTTTGAGCTAAGATGACCCTGAGATTGAAAAGCACTGCAAATGAACTCTGAAATGGTTGAAAATTGGCATGGTATCATAATTTCACCCATGTAGCATGTGCTAAAAAGTTGAGTGGGTTACGGCAAAAACTGGATGCACTTCGTGTACGAACTGGACAATCTCTTTCGAAGTGTCAGGGTTTTGGACGAAAACTCTTCTGTTACAAAAGGATTTCAAATTTTTAAACATATTTGAACTCAAGACTTTTTCTGCGTTCAATATGCACCATTCAAAGCCACATCATCACTTTTCATACCTTTTCTGACTTCATTTGCTATTTTTCATGCATTTCATGATTTATTTTGACCTAATTTGACCCTGAGATTGAAAAGCACTGCAAATGAACTCTGAAATGGTTGAAAATTGGCATGGTATCATAATTTCACCCACGTAGCATGTGCTAAAAAGTTGAGAGGGTTACGGCAAAAATTGGATGCACTTCGTGTACGAACTGGACAATCTCTTTCGAAGTGTTAGGGTTTTGGACGAAAACTCTTCTGTTACAAAAGGATTTCAATTTTTTAAACATATTTGAACTCAAGACTTTTTCTGCATTCAATATGCACCTTTCAAAGCCACATTATCACTTTTGAAACCTTTTCTGGCTTCATTTGCTATTTTTCAAGAATTTCATGATTTATTGTGACCTAAGATGACTCTGAGATTGAAAAGCACTGCAAATGAACTCTGAAATGGTTGAAAATTGGCATGGTATCATAATTTCACCGACGTAGCATGTGCTAAAAAGTTGAGAGGGTTACGGCAAAAACTGGATGCACTTCATGTACGAACTGGACAATCTTTTTCTAAGTGTCAGGGTTTTGGACGAAAACTCTTCTGTTACAAAAGGATTTCAATTTTTTAAACATATTTGAACTCAAGACTTTTTCTGCATTCAATATGCACCATTCAAAGCCACATCATCACTTCAAACCTTTTCTGGCTTCATTTGCTATTTTTCATGCATTTCATGATTTATTTTGAGCTAAGATGACCCTGAGATTGAAAAGCACTGTAAATGAACTCTGAAATGGTTGAAAATTGGCATGGTATCATAATTTCACCCACGTAGCATGTGCTAAAAAGTTGAGAGGGTTACGGCAAAAACTGGATGCACTTCGTGTACGAACTGGACAATCTCTTTCGAAGTGTCAGTGTTTTGGACGAAAACTCTTCTGTTACAAAAGGATTTCAATTTTTTAAACATATTTGAACTCAAGACTTTTTCTGCATTCAATATGCACCATTCAAAGCCGCATCATCACTTTTCAAACCTTTTCTGACTTCATTTGCTATTTTTCATGCATTTCATGATTTATTTTGAGCTAAGATGACACTGAGATTGAAAAGCACTGCAAATGAACTCTGAAATGGTTGAAAATTGGCATGGTATCATAATTTCACCCACGTAGCATGTGCTAAAAAGTTGAGAGGGTGACGGCAAAAACTGGATGGACTTCCTGTACGAACTGGACAATCTCTTTCGAAGTGTCAGGGTTTTGCACGAAAGCTCTTCTGTTACAAAAGGATTTCAATTTTTTAAACATATTTGAACTCAAGACTTTTTCTGCATTGAATATGCACCATTCAAAGCCACATCATCACTTCAAACCTTTTCTGGCTTCATTTGCTATTTTTCAAGCATTTCATGATTTATTTTGAGCTAAGATGACCCAGAGATTGAAAAGCACTGCAAATGAACTCTGAAATGCTTGAAAATTGGCATCGTATCATAATTTCACCCATGTAGCATGTGCTAAAAAGTTGACAGGTTACGGCAAAAACTGGATGCACTTCGTGTACGAACTGGACAATCTCTTTCGAAGTGTCAGTGTTTTGGACGAAAACTCATCTGTTACAAAAGGATTTCAATTTTTTAAACATATTTGAACTCAAGACTTTTTCTGCATTCAATATGCACCATTCAAAGCCGCATCATCACTTTTCAAACCTTTTCTGACTTCATTAGCTATTTTTCATGCATTTCATGATTTATTTTGAGCTAAGATGACCCTGAGATTGAAAAGCAGTGCAAATGAACTCTGAAATGGTTGAAAATTGGCATGGTATCATAATTTCACCCACGTAGCATGTGCTAAAAAGTTGAGAGGGTTACGGCAAAAACTGGATTGACTTCCTGTACGAACTGGACAATCTCTTTCGAAGTGTCAGGGTTTTGGTCGAAAACTGTTCTGTTACAAAAGGATTTCAATTTTTTAAACATATTTGAACTCAAGACTTTTTCTGCATTCAATATTCCCCATTCAAAGCCACATCATCACTTTTCAACCCTTTTCTGACTTCATTTGCTATTTTTCATGCATTTCATGATTTATTTTGAGCTAAGATGACCCTGAGATTGAAAAGCACTTCAAATGAACTCTGAAATTGTTGAAAATTGGCATGGTATCATAATTTTACCCACGTAGCATGTGCTAAAAAGTTGAGTGGGTTACGGCAAAAACTGGATGAACTTTGTGTACGAACTGGACAATCTCTTTCGAAGTGTCAGGGTTTTGGACGAAAACTCTTCTGTTACAAGAGGATTTCAATTTTTTAAACATATTTGAACTCAAGACTTTTTCTGCATTCAATATGCACCATTCAAAGCCGCATCATCACTTTTCAAACCTTTTCTGACTTCATTTGCTATTTTTCATGCATTTCATGATTTATTTTGACCTAAGATGACCCTGAGATTGAAAAGCACTGCAAATGAACTCTGAAATGGTTGAAAATTGGCATGGTATCATAATTTCACCCACGTAGCATGTGCTAAAAAGTTGAGAGGGTGACGGCAAAAACTGGATGGACTTCCTGTACGAACTGGACAATCTCTTTCGAAGTGTCAGGGTTTTGGACGAAAGCTCTTCTGTTACAAAAGGATTTCAATTTTTTAAACATATTTGAACTCAAGACTTTTTCTGCATTCAATATGCACCATTCAAAGCCACATCATCACTTTTCAACGCTTTTCTGACTTTATTTGCTATTTTTCATGCATTTCATGATTTATTTTGAGCTAAGATGACCCTGAGATTGAAAAGCACTGCAAATGAACTCTGAAATGGTTGAAAATTGGCATGGTATCATAATTTCACCCACGTAGTATGTGCTAAAAAGTTGAGTGGGTTACGGCAAAAACTGGATGCACTTCGTGTACGAACTGGACAATCTCTTTCGAAGTGTCAGGGTTTTGGACGAAAACTCTTCTGTTACAAAAGGATTTCAATTTTTTAAACATTTTTGAACTCAAGACTTTTTCTGCGTTCAACATGCACCATTCAAAGCCACATCATCACTTTTCATACCTTTTCTAACATCATTTGCTATTTTTCATGCATTTCATGATTTATTTTGACCTAAGATGACCCTGAGATTGAAAAGCACTGCAAATGAACTCTGAAATGGTTGAAAATTGGCATGGTATCATAATTTCACCCACGTAGCATGTGCTAAAAAGTTGAGTCGGTTACGGCAAAAACTGGATGCACTTCGTATACGAACTGGACAATCTCTTTCGAAGTGTCAGGGTTTTGGACGAAAACTCTTCTGTTACAAAAGGATTTCAATTTTTTAAACATATTTCAACTCAAGACTTTTTCGGCATTCAATATGCACCATTCAAAGCCACATTATCACTTTTGAAACCTTTTCTGGCTTCATTTGCTATTTTTCATGAATTTCATGATTTATTTTGACCTAAGATGACCCTGAGATTGAAAAGCACTGCAAATGAACTCTGAAATGGTTGAAAATTGCATGGTATCATAATTTCACCCACGTTGCATGTGCTAAAAAGTTGAGAGGGTTACGGCAAAAACTGGATGCACTTCGTGTACGAACTGGACAATCTTTTCGAAGTGTCAGGGTTTTTTACGAAAACTCTTTTGTTACAAAAGGATTTCAATTTTTTAAACATATTTGAACTCAAGAATTTTTCTGCATTCAATATGCACCATTCAAAGCCACATCCTCACTTCAAACCTTTTCTGGCTTCATTTGCTATTTTTCATGCATTTCATGATTTATTTTGAGCTAAGATGACCCTGAGATTGAAAAGCACTGCAAATGAACTCTGAAATGGATGTAAATTGGCATGGTATCATAATTTCACCCACGTAGCATGTGCTAAAAAGTTGAGAGGGTTACGGCAAAAACTGGATGCACTTCGTGTACGAACTGGACAATCTCTTTCGAAGTGTCAGTGTTTTGGACGAAAACTCTTCTGTTACAAAAGGATTTCAATTTTTTAAACATATTTGAACTCAAGACTTTTTCTGCATTCAATATGCACCATTCAAAGCCACATCATCAATTTTCAAACCTTTTCTGACTTCATTTGCTATTTTTCATGCATTTCATGATTTATTTTGAGCTAAGATGACCCTGAGAGTGAAAAGCACTGCAAATGAACTCTGAAATGGTTGAAAATTGGCATGGTATCATAATTTCACCCACGTAGCATGTGCTAAAAAGTTGAGAGGGTTACGGCAAAAACTGGATGCACTTCGTGTACGAACTGGACAATCTCTTTCGAAGTGTCAGGGTTTTGTACGAAAACTCTTCTGTTACAAAAGGATTTCAATTTTTTAAACATATTAGAACTCAAGACTTTTTCTGAATTCAATATGCACCATTCAAAGCCACATCATCACTTTTCAACCCTTTTCTGGCTTCATTTGCTATTTTTCATGCATTTCATGATTTATTTTGAGTTAAGATGACCCTGAGATTGAAAAGCACTGTAAATGAACACTGAAATGGTTCAAAATTGGCATGGTATCATAATTTCACCCACGTAGCATGTGCTAAAAAGTTGAGTGGGTTACGGCAAAAACTGGATGCACTTCGTATACGAACTGGACAATCTCTTTCGAAGTGTCAGGGTTTTGGACGAAAACTCTTCTGTTACAAAAGGATTTCAATTTTTTAAACATATTTGAACTCAAGACTTTTTCTGAATTCAATATGCACCATTCAAAGCCACATCATCACTTTTCAACCCTTTTCTGGCTTCATTTGCTATTTTTCATGCATTTCATGATTTATTTTGAGTTAAGATGACCCTGAGATTGAAAAGCACTGTAAATGAACACTGAAATTTTTCAAAATTGGCATGGTATCATAATTTCACCCACGTAGCATGTGCTAAAAAGTTGAGTGGGTTACGGCAAAAACTGGATGCACTTCGTATACGAACTGGACAATCTCTTTCGAAGTGTCAGGGTTTTGGACGAAAACTCTTCTGTTACAAAAGGATTTCAATTTTTTAAACATATTTGAACTCAAGACTTTTCTGCGTTCAATATGCACCATTCAAAGCCACATCATCACTTTTCATACCTTTTCTGACTTCATTTGCTATTTTTCATGCATTTCATGATTTATTTTGACCTAATTTGACCCTGAGATTGAAAAGCACTGCAAATGAACTCTGAAATGGTTGAAAATTGGCATGGTATCATAATTTCACCCACGTAGCATGTGCTAAAAAGTTGAGAGGGTTACGGCAAAACTGGATGCACTTCGTGTACGAACTGGACAATCTCTTTCGAAGTGCCAGTGTTTTGGACGAAAACTCTTCTGTTACAAAAGGATTTCAATTTTTTAAACATATTTGAACTCAAAACTTTTTCTGCATTCAATATGCACCATTCAAAGCAACATCATCACTTTTCAAACCTTTTCTGACTTCATTTGCTATTTTTCATGCATTTCATGATTTATTTTGAGCTAAGATGACCCTGAGATTGAAAAGCACAGCAAATGAACTCTGAAATGGTTGAAAATTGGCATAGTATCATAATTTCACCCATGTAGCATGTGCTAAAAAGTTGAGAGGGTTACGGCAAAAACTGGATGCACTTCGTGTACGAACTGGACAATCTCTTTCGAAGTGTCAGGGTTTTGGACGAAAACTCTTCTGTTACAAAAGGATTTCAATTTTTTAAACATTTTTGAACTGAAGACTTTTTCTGCGTTCAACATGCACCATTCAAAGCCACATCATCACTTTTCATACCTTTTCTGACATCATTAGCTATTTTTCATGCATTTCATGATTTATTTTGACCTAAGATGACCCTGAGATTGAAAAGCACTGCAAATGAACTCTGAAATGGTTGAAAATTGGCATGGTATCATAATTTCACCCACGTAGCATGTGCTAAAAAGTTGAGTGGGTTACGGCAAAAACTGGATGCACTTCGTATACGAACTGGACCATCTCTTTCGAAGTGTCAGGGTTTTGGACGAAAACTCTTCTGTTACAAAAGGATTTCAATTTTTTAAACATATTTCAACTCAAGACTTTTTCTGCATTCAATATGCACCATTCAAAGCCACATTATCACTTTTGAAACCTTTTCTGGCTTCATTTGCTATTTTTCATGAATTTCATGATTTATTTTGACCTAAGATGACCCTGAGATTGAAAAGCACTGCAAATGAACTCTGAAATGGTTGAAAATTGGCATGGTATCATAATTTCACCCACGTTGCATGTGCTAAAAAGTTGAGAGGGTTACGGCAAAAACTGGATGCACTTCGTGTACGAACTGGACAATCTTTTCGAAGTGTCAGGGTTTTTTACGAAAACTCTTTTGTTACAAAAGGATTTCAAATTTTTAAACATATTTGAACTCAAGACTTTTTCTGCATTCAATATGCACCATTCAAAGCCACATCCTCACTTCAAACCTTTTCTGGCTTCATTTGCTATTTTTCATGCATTTCATGATTTATTTTGAGCTAAGATGACCCTGAGATTGAAAAGCACTGCAAATGAACTCTGAAATGGATGAAAATTGGCATGGTATCATAATTTCACCCACGTAGCATGTGCTAAAAAGTTGAGAGGGTTACGGCAAAAACTGGATGCACTTCGTGTACGAACTGGACAATCTCTTTCGAAGTGTCAGTGTTTTGGACGAAAACTCTTCTGTTACAAAAGGATTTCAATTTTTTAAACATATTTGAACTCAAGACTTTTTCTGCATTCAATATGCACCATTCAAAGCCACATCATCAATTTTCAAACCTTTTCTGACTTCATTTGCTATTTTTCATGCATTTCATGATTTATTTTGAGCTAAGATGACCCTGAGAGTGAAAAGCACTGCAAATGAACTCTGAAATGGTTGAAAATTGGCATGGTATCATAATTTCACCCACGTAGCATGTGCTAAAAAGTTGAGAGGGTTAAGGCAAAAACTGGATTCACTTCGTGTACGAACTGGACAATCTCTTTCGAAGTGTCAGGGTTTTGGACGAAAACTCTTCTGTTACAAAAGGATTTCAATTTTTTAAACATATTTGAACTCAAGACTTTTTTTGCACTCAATATGCACCATTCAAAGCCACATCATCACTTTTCAACCCTTTTCTGACTTCATTTGCTATTTTTCATGCATTTCATGATTTATTTTGAGCTAAGATGACCCTGAGATTGAAAAGCACTGCAAATGAACTCTGAAATGGTTGAAAATTGGCATGGTATCATAATTTCACCCACGTAGCATGTGCTAAAAAGTTGAGTGGGTTACGGCAAAATCTGGATGCACTTCGTGTACGAACTGGACAATCTCTTTCGAAGTGTCAGGGTTTTGGACGAAAACTCTTCTGTTACAAAAGGATTTCAATTTTTTAAACATATTTGAACTCAAGACTTTTTCTGAATTCAATATGCACCATTCAAAGCCACATCATCACTTTTCAACCCTTTTCTGGCTTCATTTGCTATTTTTCATGCATTTCATGATTTATTTTGAGTTAAGATGACCCTGAGATTGAAAAGCACTGTAAATGAACTTTGAAATGGTTCAAAATTGGCATGGTATCATAATTTCACCCACGTAGCATGTGCTAAAAAGTTGAGTGGGTTACGGCAAAAACTGGATGCACTTCGTATAGGAACTGGACAATCTCTTTCGAAGTGTCAGGGTTTTGGACGAAAACTCTTCTGTTACAAAAGGATTTCAATTTTTTAAACATATTTGAACTCAAGACTTTTTCTGCGTTCAATATGCACCATTCAAAGCCACATCATCACTTTTCATACCTTTTCTGACTTCATTTGCTATTTTTCATGCATTTCATGATTTATTTTGACCTAATTTGACCCTGAGATTGAAAAGCACTGCAAATGAACTCTGAAATGGTTGAAAATTGGCATGGTATCATAATTTCACCCACGTAGCATGTGCTAAAAAGTTGAGAGGGTTACGGCAAAACTGGATGCACTTCGTGTACGAACTGGACAATCTCTTTCGAAGTGCCAGTGTTTTGGACGAAAACTCTTCTGTTACAAAAGGATTTCAATTTTTTAAACATATTTGAACTCAAGACTTTTTCTGCATTCAATATGCACCATTCAAAGCAACATCATCACTTTTCAAACCTTTTCTGACTTCATTTGCTATTTTTCATGCATTTCATGATTTATTTTGAGCTAAGATGACCCTGAGATTGAAAAGCACTGCAAATGAACTCTGAAATGGTTGAAAATTGGCATAGTATCATAATTTCACCCACGTAGCATGTGCTAAAAAGTTGAGAGGGTTACGGCAAAAACTGGATGCACTTCGTGTACGAACTGGACAATCTCTTTCGTAGTGTCAGGGTTTTGGACGAAAACTCTTCTGTTACAAAAGGATTTCAATTTTTTAAACATTTTTGAACTCAAGACTTTTTCTGCGTTCAACATGCACCATTCAAAGCCACATCATCACTTTTCATACCTTTTCTGACATCATTTGCTATTTTTCATGCATTTCATGATTTATTTTGACCTAAGATGACCCTGAGATTGAAAAGCACTGCAAATGAACTCTAAAATGGTTGAAAATTGGCATGGTATCATAATTTCACCCACGTAGCATGTGCTAAAAAGTTGAGTGGGTTACGGCAAAAACTGGATGCACTTCGTATACGAACTGGACAATCTCTTTCGAAGTGTCAGGGTTTTGGACGAAAACTCTTCTGTTACAAAAGGATTTCAATTTTTTAAACATATTTCAACTCAAGACTTTTTCTGCATTCAATATGCACCATTCAAAGCCACATTATCACTTTTGAAACCTTTTCTGGCTTCATTTGCTATTTTTCATGAATTTCATGATTTATTTTGACCTAAGATGACCCTGAGATTGAAAAGCACTGCAAATGAACTCTGAAATGGTTGAAAATTGGCATGGTATCATAATTTCACCCACGTTGCATGTGCTAAAAAGTTGAGAGGGTTACGGCAAAAACTGGATGCACTTCGTGTACGAACTGGACAATCTTTTCGAAGTGTCAGGGTTTTTTACGAAAACTCTTTTGTTACAAAAGGATTTCAAATTTTTAAACATATTTGAACTCAAGACTTTTTCTGCATTCAATATGCACCATTCAAAGCCACATCCTCACTTCAAACCTTTTCTGGCTTCATTTGCTATTTTTCATGCATTTCATGATTTATTTTGAGCTAAGATGACCCTGAGATTGAAAAGCACTGCAAATGAACTCTGAAATGGATGAAAATTGGCATGGTATCATAATTTCACCCACGTAGCATGTGCTAAAAAGTTGAGAGGGTTACGGCAAAAACTGGATGCACTTCGTGTACGAACTGGACAATCTCTTTCGAAGTGTCAGTGTTTTGGACGAAAACTCTTCTGTTACAAAAGGATTTCAATTTTTTAAACATATTTGAACTCAAGACTTTTTCTGCATTCAATATGCACCATTCAAAGCCACATCATCAATTTTCAAACCTTTTCTGACTTCATTTGCTATTTTTCATGCATTTCATGATTTATTTTGAGCTAAGATGACCCTGAGAGTGAAAAGCACTGCAAATGAACTCTGAAATGGTTGAAAATTGGCATGGTATCATAATTTCACCCACTTAGCATGTGCTAAAAAGTTGAGAGGGTTACGGCAAAAACTGGATGCACTTCGTGTACGAACTGGACAATCTCTTTCGAAGTGTCAGGGTTTTGGACGAAAACTCTTCTGTTACAAAAGGATTTCAATTTTTTAAACATATTTGAACTCAAGACTTTTTTTGCACTCAATATGCACCATTCAAAGCCACATCATCACTTTTCAACCCTTTTCTGACTTCATTTGCTATTTTTCATGCATTTCATGATTTATTTTGAGCTAAGATGACCCTGAGATTGAAAAGCACTGCAAATGAACTCTGAAATGGTTGAAAATTGGCATGGTATCATAATTTCACCCACGTAGCATGTGCTAAAAAGTTGAGTGGGTTACGGAAAAATCTGGATGCACTTCGTGTACGAACTGGACAATCTCTTTCGAAGTGTCAGGGTTTTGGACGAAAACTCTTCTGTTACAAAAGGATTTCAATTTTTTAAACATATTTGAACTCAAGACTTTTTCTGCTTTCAATATGCACCATTCAAAGCCACATCATCACTTTTCAACCCTTTTCTGGCTTCATTTGCTATTTTTCATGCATTTCATGATTTATTTTGAGTTAAGATGACCCTGAGATTGAAAAGCACTGTAAATGAACTCTGAAATGGTTCAAAATTGGCATGGTATCATAATTTCACCCACGTAGCATGTGCTAAAAAGTTGAGTGGGTTACGGCAAAAACTTGATGCACTTCGTATACGAACTGGACAATCTCTTTCGAAGTGTTAGGGTTTTGGACGAAAACTCTTCTGTTACAAAAGGATTTCAATTTTTTAAACATATTTGAACTCAAGACTTTTTCTGCGTTCAATATGCACCATTCAAAGCCACACCATCACTTTTCATACCTTTTCTGACTTCATTTGCTATTTTTCATGCATTTCATGATTTATTTTGACCTAATTTGACCCTGAGATTGAAAAGCACTGCAAATGAACTCTGAAATGGTTGAAAATTGGCATGGTATCATAATTTCACCCACGTAGCATGTGCTAAAAAGTTGAGAGGGTTACGGCAAAACTGGATGCACTTCGTGTACGAACTGGACAATCTCTTTCGAAGTGCCAGTGTTTTGGACGAAAACTCTTCTGTTACAAAAGGATTTCAATTTTTTAAACATATTTGAACTCAAGACTTTTTCTGCATTCAATATGCACCATTCAAAGCCACATCATCACTTCAAACCTTTTCTGGCTTCATTTGCTATTTTTCATGCATTTCATGATTTATTTTGAGCTAAGATGACCCTGAGATTGAAAAGCACTGCAAATGAACTCTGAAATGCTTGAAAATTGGCATGGTATCATAATTTCACCCACGTAGCATGTGCTAAAAAGTTGAGAGGGTTACGGCAAAAACTGGATGCACTTCGTGTACGAACTGGACAATCTCTTTCGAAGTGTCAGTGTTTTGGACGAAAACTCTTCTGTTACAAAAGGATTTCAATTTTTTAAACATATTTGAACTCAAGACTTTTTCTGCATTGAATATGCACCATTCAAAGCCACATCAACACTTCAAACCTTTTCTGGCTTCATTTGCTATTTTTCAAGCATTTCATGATTTATTTTGAGCTAAGATGACCCAGAGATTGAAAAGCACTGCAAATGAACTCTGAAATGCTTGAAAATTGGCATGGTATCATAATTTCACCCATGTAGCATGTGCTAAAAAGTTGAGAGGGTTACGGCAAAAACTGGATGCACTTCGTGTACGAACTGGACAATCTCTTTCGAAGTGTCAGTGTTTTGGACGAAAACTCTTCTGTTACAAAAGGATTTCAATTTTTTAAACATATTTGAACTCAAGACTTTTTCTACATTCAATATGCACCATTCAAAGCCACATCATCACTTTTCAAACCTTTTCTGACTTCATTTGCTATTTTTCATGCATTTCATGATTTATTTTGAGCTAAGATGACCCTGAGATTGAAAAGCACTGCAAATGAACTCTGAACTGGTTGAAAATTGGCATGGTATCATAATTTCACCCACGTAGCATGTGCTAAAAAGTTGAGAGGGTTACGGCAAAAACTGGATGCACTTCGTGTACGAACTGGACAATCTGTTTCGAAGTGTCAGGGTTTTGGTCGAAAACTGTTCTGTTACAAAAGGATTTCAATTTTTTAAACATATTTGAACTCAAGACTTTTTCTGCATTCAATATGCCCCATTCAAAGCCACATCATCACTTTTCAACCCTTTTCTGACTTCATTTGCTATTTTTCATGCACTGCATGATTTATTTTGAGCTAAGATGACCCTGAGATTGAAAAGCACTTCAAATGAACTCTGAAATGGTTGAAAATTGGCATGGTATCATAATTTTACCCACGTAGCATGTGCTAAAAAGTTGAGTGGGTTACGGCAAAAACTAGATGCACTTTGTGTACGAACTGGACAATCTCTTTCGAAGTGTCAGGGTTTTGGACGAAAACTCTTCTGTTACAAAAGGATTTCAATTTTTTAAACATATTTGAACTCAAGACTTTTTCTGTGTTCAATATGCACCGTTCAAAGCCACATCATCAGTTTTCATACCTTTTCTGACTTCATTTGCTATTTTTCATGCATTTCATGATTTATTTTGACCTAAGATGACCCTGAGATTGAAAAGCAGTGCAAATGAACTGCGAAATGGTTGAAAATTGGCATGGTATCATAATTTTACCCACGTAGCATGTGCTAAAAAGTTGAGAGGGTTACGGCAAAAATTGGATGCACTTCGTGTACGAACTGGACAATCTCTTTCGAAGTGTCAGGGTTTTGGACGAAAACTCTTCTGTTACAAAAGGATTTCAATTTTTTAAATATATTTGAACTCAAGACTTTTTCTGCATTCAATATGCTCCATTCAAAGCCACATCAACACTTTTCAAACCTTTTCTGACTTCTTTTGCTATTTTTCATGAATTTGATGATTTATTTTGACCTAAGATGACTCTGAGATTGAAAAGCACTGCAAATGAACTCTGAAATGGTTGAAAATTGGCATGGAATCATAATTTCACCCACGTAGCATGTGCTAAAAAGTTGAGAGGGTTACGGCAAAAACTGGATGCACTTCGTGTACGAACTGGACAATCTCTTTCGAAGTGTCAGTGTTTTGGACGAAAACTCTTCTGTTACACAAGGATTTCAATTTTTTAAACATATTTGAACTCAAGACTTTTTCTGCATTGAATATGCACCATTCAAAGCCACATCATCACTTCAAACCTTTTCTGGCTTCATTTGCTATTTTTCAAGCATTTCATGATTTACTTTGAGCTAAGATGACCCAGAGATTGAAAAGCACTGCAAATGAACTCTGAAATGCTTGAAAATTGGCATGGTATCATAATTTCACCCATGTAGCATGTGCTAAAAAGTTGAGAGGGTTACGGCAAAAACTGGATGCACTTCGTGTACGAACTGGACAATCTCTTTCGAAGTGTCAGTGTTTTGGACGAAAACTCTTCTGTTACAAAAGGATTTCAATTTTTTAAACATATTTGAACTCAAGACTTTTTCTACATTCAATATGCACCATTCAAAGCCACATCATCACTTTTCAAACCTTTTCTGACTTCATTTGCTATTTTTCATGCATTTCATGATTTATTTTGAGCTAAGATGACCCTGAGATTGAAAAGCACTGCAAATGAACTCTGAACTGGTTGAAAATTGGCATGGTATCATAATTTCACCCACGTAGCATGTGCTAAAAAGTTGAGAGGGTTACGGCAAAAACTGGATGCACTTCGTGTACGAACTGGACAATCTGTTTCGAAGTGTCAGGGTTTTGGTCGAAAACTGTTCTGTTACAAAAGGATTTCAATTTTTTAAACATATTTGAACTCAAGACTTTTTCTGCATTCAATATGCCCCATTCAAAGCCACATCATCACTTTTCAACCCTTTTCTGACTTCATTTGCTATTTTTCATGCATTTCATGATTTATTTTGAGCTAAGATGACCCTGAGATTGAAAAGCACTTCAAATGAACTCTGAAATGGTTGAAAATTGGCATGGTATCATAATTTTACCCACGTAGCATGTGCTAAAAAGTTGAGTGGGTTACGGCAAAAACTAGATGCACTTTGTGTACGAACTGGACAATCTCTTTCGAAGTGTCAGGGTTTTGGACGAAAACTCTTCTGTTACAAAAGGATTTCAATTTTTTAAACATATTTGAACTCAAGACTTTTTCTGTGTTCCATATGCACCGTTCAAAGCCACATCATCAGTTTTCATACCTTTTCTGACTTCATTTGCTATTTTTCATGCATTTCATGATTTATTTTGACCTAAGATGACCCTGAGATTGAAAAGCAGTGCAAATGAACTGCGAAATGGTTGAAAATTGGCATGGTATCATAATTTTACCCACGTAGCATGTGCTAAAAAGTTGAGAGGGTTACGGCAAAAATTGGATGCACTTCGTGTACGAACTGGACAATCTCTTTCGAAGTGTCAGGGTTTTGGACGAAAACTCTTCTGTTACAAAAGGATTTCAATTTTTTAAACATATTTGAACTCAAGACTTTTTCTGCATTCAATATGCTCCATTCAAAGCCACATCAACACTTTTCAAACCTTTTCTGACTTCTTTTGCTATTTTTCATGAATTTGATGATTTATTTTGACCTAAGATGACTCTGAGATTGAAAAGCACTGCAAATGAACTCTGAAATGGTTGAAAATTGGCATGGAATCATAATTTCACCCACGTAGCATGTGCTAAAAAGTTGAGAGGGTTACGGCAAAAACTGGATGCACTTCGTGTACGAACTGGACAATCTCTTTCGAAGTGTCAGTGTTTTGGACGAAAACTCTTCTGTTACACAAGGATTTCAATTTTTTAAACATATTTGAACTCAAGACTTTTTCTGCATTGAATATGCACCATTCAAAGCCACATCATCACTTCAAACCTTTTCTGGCTTCATTTGCTATTTTTCAAGCATTTCATGATTTATTTTGAGCTAAGATGACCCAGAGATTGAAAAGCACTGCAAATGAACTCTGAAATGCTTGAAAATTGGCATGGTATCATAATTTCACCCATGTAGCATGTGCTAAAAAGTTGAGAGGGTTACGGCAAAAACTGGATGCACTTCGTGTACGAACTGGACAATCTCTTTCGAAGTGTCAGTGTTTTGGACGAAAACTCTTCTGTTACAAAAGGATTTCAATTTTTTAAACATATTTGAACTCAAGACTTTTTCTACATTCAATATGCACCATTCAAAGCCACATCATCACTTTTCAAACCTTTTCTGACTTCATTTGCTATTTTTCATGCATTTCATGATTTATTTTGAGCTAAGATGACCCTGAGATTGAAAAGCACTGCAAATGAACTCTGAACTGGTTGAAAATTGGCATGGTATCATAATTTCACCCACGTAGCATGTGCTAAAAAGTTGAGAGGGTTACGGCAAAAACTGGATGCACTTCGTGTACGAACTGGACAATCTGTTTCGAAGTGTCAGGGTTTTGGTCGAAAACTGTTCTGTTACAAAAGGATTTCAATTTTTTAAACATATTTGAACTCAAGACTTTTTCTGCATTCAATATGCCCCATTCAAAGCCACATCATCACTTTTCAACCCTTTTCTGACTTCATTTGCTATTTTTCATGCATTTCATGATTTATTTTGAGCTAAGATGACCCTGAGATTGAAAAGCACTTCAAATGAACTCTGAAATGGTTGAAAATTGGCATGGTATCATAATTTTACCCACGTAGCATGTGCTAAAAAGTTGAGTGGGTTACGGCAAAAACTAGATGCACTTTGTGTACGAACTGGACAATCTCTTTCGAAGTGTCAGGGTTTTGGACGAAAACTCTTCTGTTACAAAAGGATTTCAATTTTTTAAACATATTTGAACTCAAGACTTTTTATGTGTTCAATATGCACCGTTCAAAGCCACATCATCAGTTTTCATACCTTTTCTGACTTCATTTGCTATTTTTCATGCATTTCATGATTTATTTTGACCGAAGATGACCCTGAGATTGAAAAGCAGTGCAAATGAACTGCGAAATGGTTGAAAATTGGCATGGTATCATAATTTTACCCACGTAGCATGTGCTAAAAAGTTGAGAGGGTTACGGCAAAAATTGGATGCACTTCGTGTACGAACTGGACAATCTCTTTCGAAGTGTCAGGGTTTTGGACGAAAACTCTTCTGTTACAAAAGGATTTCAATTTTTTAAATATATTTGAACTCAAGACTTTTTCTGCATTCAATATGCTCCATTCAAAGCCACATCAACACTTTTCAAACCTTTTCTGACTTCTTTTGCTATTTTTCATGAATTTGATGATTTATTTTGACCTAAGATGACTCTGAGATTGAAAAGCACTGCAAATGAACTCTGAAATGGTTGAAAATTGGCATGGAATCATAATTTCACCCACGTAGCATGTGCTAAAAAGTTGAGAGGGTTACGGCAAAAACTGGATGCACTTCGTGTACGAACTGGACAATCTCTTTCGAAGTGTCAGTGTTTTGGACGAAAACTCTTCTGTTACACAAGGATTTCAATTTTTTAAACATATTTGAACTCAAGACTTTTTCTGCATTGAATATGCACCATTCAAAGCCACATCATCACTTCAAACCTTTTCTGGCTTCATTTGCTATTTTTCAAGCATTTCATGATTTACTTTGAGCTAAGATGACCCAGAGATTGAAAAGCACTGCAAATGAACTCTGAAATGCTTGAAAATTGGCATGGTATCATAATTTCACCCATGTAGCATGTGCTAAAAAGTTGAGAGGGTTACGGCAAAAACTGGATGCACTTCGTGTACGAACTGGACAATCTCTTTCGAAGTGTCAGTGTTTTGGACGAAAACTCTTCTGTTACAAAAGGATTTCAATTTTTTAAACATATTTGAACTCAAGACTTTTTCTACATTCAATATGCACCATTCAAAGCCACATCATCACTTTTCAAACCTTTTCTGACTTCATTTGCTATTTTTCATGCATTTCATGATTTATTTTGAGCTAAGATGACCCTGAGATTGAAAAGCACTGCAAATGAACTCTGAACTGGTTGAAAATTGGCATGGTATCATAATTTCACCCACGTAGCATGTGCTAAAAAGTTGAGAGGGTTACGGCAAAAACTGGATGCACTTCGTGTACGAACTGGACAATCTGTTTCGAAGTGTCAGGGTTTTGGTCGAAAACTGTTCTGTTACAAAAGGATTTCAATTTTTTAAACATATTTGAACTCAAGACTTTTTCTGCATTCAATATGCCCCATTCAAAGCCACATCATCACTTTTCAACCCTTTTCTGACTTCATTTGCTATTTTTCATGCATTTCATGATTTATTTTGAGCTAAGATGACCCTGAGATTGAAAAGCACTTCAAATGAACTCTGAAATGGTTGAAAATTGGCATGGTATCATAATTTTACCCACGTAGCATGTGCTAAAAAGTTGAGTGGGTTACGGCAAAAACTAGATGCACTTTGTGTACGAACTGGACAATCTCTTTCGAAGTGTCAGGGTTTTGGACGAAAACTCTTCTGTTACAAAAGGATTTCAATTTTTTAAACATATTTGAACTCAAGACTTTTTCTGTGTTCAATATGCACCGTTCAAAGCCACATCATCAGTTTTCATACCTTTTCTGACTTCATTTGCTATTTTTCATGCATTTCATGATTTATTTTGACCTAAGATGACCCTGAGATTGAAAAGCACTGCAAATGAACTGCGAAATGGTTGAAAATTGGCATGGTATCATAATTTTACCCACGTAGCATGTGCTAAAAAGTTGAGAGGGTTACGGCAAAAATTGGATGCACTTCGTGTACGAACTGGACAATCTCTTTCGAAGTGTCAGGGTTTTGGACGAAAACTCTTCTGTTACAAAAGGATTTCAATTTTTTAAACATATTTGAACTCAAGACTTTTTCTGCATTCAATATGCTCCATTCAAAGCCACATCAACACTTTTCAAACCTTTTCTGACTTCTTTTGCTATTTTTCATGAATTTGATGATTTATTTTGACCTAAGATGACTCTGAGATTGAAAAGCACTGCAAATGAACTCTGAAATGGTTGAAAATTGGCATGGAATCATAATTTCACCCACGTAGCATGTGCTAAAAAGTTGAGAGGGTTACGGCAAAAACTGGATGCACTTCGTGTACGAACTGGACAATCTCTTTCGAAGTGTCAGTGTTTTGGACGAAAACTCTTCTGTTACACAAGGATTTCAATTTTTTAAACATATTTGAACTCAAGACTTTTTCTGCATTGAATATGCACCATTCAAAGCCACATCATCACTTCAAACCTTATCTGGCTTCATTTGCTATTTTTCAAGCATTTCATGATTTATTTTGAGCTAAGATGACCCAGAGATTGAAAAGCACTGCAAATGAACTCTGAAATGCTTGAAAATTGGCATGGTATCATAATTTCACCCATGTAGCATGTGCTAAAAAGTTGAGAGGGTTACGGCAAAAACTGGATGCACTTCGTGTACGAACTGGACAATCTCTTTCGAAGTGTCAGTGTTTTGGACGAAAACTCTTCTGTTACAAAAGGATTTCAATTTTTTAAACATATTTGAACTCAAGACTTTTTCTACATTCAATATGCACCATTCAAAGCCACATCATCACTTTTCAAACCTTTTCTGACTTCATTAGCTATTTTTCATGCATTTCATGATTTATTTTGAGCTAAGATGACCCTGAGATTGAAAAGCACTGCAAATGAACTCTGAACTGGTTGAAAATTGGCATGGTATCATAATTTCACCCACGTAGCATGTGCTAAAAAGTTGAGAGGGTTACGGCAAAAACTGGATGCACTTCGTGTACGAACTGGACAATCTGTTTCGAAGTGTCAGGGTTTTGGTCGAAAACTGTTCTGTTACAAAAGGATTTCAATTTTTTAAACATATTTGAACTCAAGACTTTTTCTGCATTCAATATGCCCCATTCAAAGCCACATCATCACTTTTCAACCCTTTTCTGACTTCATTTGCTATTTTTCATGCATTTCATGATTTATTTTGAGCTAAGATGACCCTGAGATTGAAAAGCACTTCAAATGAACTCTGAAATTGTTGAAAATTGGCATGGTATCATAATTTTACCCATGTAGCATGTGCTAAAAAGTTGAGTGGGTTACGGCAAAAACTAGATGCACTTTGTGTACGAACTGGACAATCTCTTTCGAAGTGTCAGGGTTTTGGACGAAAACTCTTCTGTTACAAAAGGATTTCAATTTTTTAAACATATTTGAACTCAAGACTTTTTCTGTGTTCAATATGCACCGTTCAAAGCCACATCATCAGTTTTCATACCTTTTCTGACTTCATTTGCTATTTTTCATGCATTTCATGATTTATTTTGACCTAAGATGACCCTGAGATTGAAAAGCACTGCAAATGAACTGCGAAATGGTTGAAAATTGGCATGGTATCATAATTTTACCCACGTAGCATGTGCTAAAAAGTTGAGAGGGTTACGGCAAAAATTGGATGCACTTCGTGTACGAACTGGACAATCTCTTTCGAAGTGTCAGGGTTTTGGACGAAAACTCTTCTGTTACAAAAGGATTTCAATTTTTTAAACATATTTGAACTCAAGACTTTTTCTGCATTCAATATGCTCCATTCAAAGCCACATCAACACTTTTCAAACCTTTTCTGACTTCTTTTGCTATTTTTCATGAATTTGATGATTTATTTTGACCTAAGATGACTCTGAGATTGAAAAGCACTGCAAATGAACTCTGAAATGGTTGAAAATTGGCATGGAATCATAATTTCACCCACGTAGCATGTGCTAAAAAGTTGAGAGGGTTACGGCAAAAACTGGATGCACTTCGTGTACGAACTGGACAATCTCTTTCGAAGTGTCAGGGTTTTGGACGAAAACTCTTCTGTTACAAAAGGATTTCAATTTTTTAAACATATTTGAACTCAAGACTTTTTCTGCATTCAATATGCACCATTCAAAGCCACATCATCGCTTCAAACCTTTTCTGGCTTCATTTGCTATTTTTCATGCATTTCATGATTTATTTTGAGCTAAGATGACCCTGAGATTGAAAAGCACTGCAAATGAACTCTGAAATGGTAAAAAATTGGCATGGTATCAAAATTTCACCCACGTAGCATGTGCTAAAAAGTTGAGAGGGTTACGGCAAAAACTGGATCCACTTCGTGTACGAACTGGACAATCTCTTTCGAAGTGTCAGTGTTTTGGACGAAAACTCTTCTGTTACAAAAAGATTTCCATTTTTTAAACATATTTGAACTCAAGACTTTTTTCTGAATTCAATATGCACCTTTCAAAGCACATTATCACTTTTGAAACCTTTTCTGACTTCATTTGCTATTTTTCATGAATTTCATGATTTATTTTGACCTAAGATGACCCTGAGATTGAAAAGCACTTCAAATGAACTCTGAAATGGTTGAAAATTGGCATGGTATCATAATTTCACCCACGTAGCATGTGCTAAAAAGTCGAGAGGGTTACGGCAAAAACTGGATGCACTTCGTGTACGAACTGGACAATCTCTTTCGAAGTGTCAGTGTTTTGGACGAAAACTCTTCTGTTACAAAAGGATTTCAATTTTTTAAACATATTTGAACTCTAGACTTTTTCTGCTTTCAATATGCACCATTCAAAGCCACATCATCACTTTTCAACCCATTTCTGACTTCATTTGCTATTTTTCATGCATTTCATGATTTATTTTGAGCTAAAATGACCCTGAATAGAAAAGCACTGCAAATGAACTCTGAAATGGTTGAAAATTGGCATGGTTTCTTAATTTCACCCACGTAGCATGTGCTAAAAAGTTGAGAGGGTTACGGCAAAAATTGGATGCACTTCGTGTACGAACTGGACAATCTCTTTCGAAGTGTTAGGGTTTTGGACAAAATCCTTCTGTTACAAAAGGATTTCAATTTTTTAAACATATTTGAACTCAAGACTTTTTATGCATTCAATATGCACCATTCAAAGCCATGTCATCACTTTTCAAACCTTTTCTGACTTCATTTGCTATTTTTCATGCATTTCATGATTTATTTTGAGCTAAAATGACACTGAATTGAAAAGCACTGCAAATGAACTCTGAAATGGTTGCAAGTTGGCATGGTATCATCATTTCACCCACATAGCATGTGCTAAAAAGTTGAGAGGGTTACGGCAAAAACTGGATGCACTTCGTGTACAAACTGGACAATCTCTTTCGAAGTGTCTGGGTTTCGGACGAAAACTCATCTGTTACAAAAGGATTTCAATTTTTTAGTTCATTCTTTTTAACAAATAAATACTTTGATAATTTGAGTTAATATTATTTTGATTCTTTTTAGTTCATTCTTTTTAGTTAATGTTTTAGTTGTTCTTTTTAGTTCATTCCTTTTAGTTAATATTTTAGTTGATTCTTTTTAGTTCATTCTTTTTAACAAATAAATACTTTGATAATTTTAGTTAATATTATATTTAACTGCAGTGATATTGTAGATCAAAGCCATCATCAGAATAGTTGTGGAGAGAAATTCTTCATTTTTTCTTCGCGTGTGTCCCTTGCTTATTGCGCCGTAACCATGGACAATCTTCATCACATACATCACAATGCTTCAGAAAGCTTGCTCACATCATACTAAATATTCTTACACACAAACCATACTTAAACAGGGACATAATAGAAATAATAGTTCAGATATCCATTACAGAAAGTACTGCATAGTTGATGATACCAAATAATAGTTCAGATATCCTATTCTTCTGGATTGCAAACCTACTCGTCTGAATCAGGAGACCCCCAAGCACTACATAATAGAGATAAAAGTGTTCGCCATTGCAAACACTATTCGTCGTCCGGATCAGAATACCCCCAAGCAGGAGATACTAGCGGTACGAGGTGACGCTGCCCATAATTGAAGATTCCAATCCTGCGATACAACTCGTATGCAACGTACCCATCTATTGCTGCATACTCAATGTTGATAGGGTCAAGTGGGGTCTTCTCCCAATGTTGGTGCCCTGACTTGGGGAATTTTGTCTTCATATCAGCGTAGTCCTCATCGATCAGGGCGGCTGCCATATCAGCCATTGAAGTCTTGTCATGCTCATTCTTGAACCTGCCCTGAAGATCAATGTGGCATTCAGCTGGTATCTCAATACCCCAGGTCCGCCTCATCTTGATCTTGTCATTCGTTATATCAACGCTAGCAAAATATATGCCGCTGGGAAGGAACTCCATGAGTTTTGGACAGTGCTTGTGACTACTGCAACAACAAAATGGAACAAATGTGTTAAATACTGCTGCAACAAGTATATTTTAGAACAAGTATAATAAGAATCATAACAAGTATATTTTAGAACAAGTATAATAAGAATCATAACAAGTATATTTCGGCACAAGTATAATATAAGAATCATAACAAGTATAATAAGAATCATATAACAAGTATAATAAGAATCATAACAAGTATAATTCGGAACAAGTATAATAAGAATCACAACAAGTATAATAAGAGTCATAGCAAGTTTCCTATTCCTATGCATTTCCTATCCTATGAATCAAAAGAAGCCCCTAAACTATGACATGTTCTCCCACGATGGCCAATATGCAACTACAAGGAATATTCTTATGCAATTTTCCTATCCTCCTATTCCTATTCCTATGCAATTTTCCTAATCCTCCTATTCCTATGCAATTTTCTATTCCTATGCAATTTTCTATTCCTATGCAATTTTCCTATGAATCAAAGAAAAGCCCCAATTTTCCTATGAATCAAAGAAAAGCCCCAATTTTCCTATGAATCAAAGAAAAGCCCCAATTTTCCTATGCATTTTTCCTATGAATCAAGGAAACTATGACATGTTCTCGACATTCCCAATCCTCCTATTCCTATGCAATTTTCCTATCCTATGAATCAAAGAAAAGCCCCAATTAAAACTATGACAAGTTTCGTATTACCTTGCCCACTGGAAGACCATGACATGTTGCTTCAAACAAAGTTGGACGACGGCAACATTGCGACCATCGACCGTGTACTCGAGATCGAGGCCCATGAACTTGTGTTTCTCCTCTTGAAGCCATTCCTCGAACATGGAAAGAAAACCCTCAACTTTGGCGCTGTCGTTCGTGTAGACGACATGGAGATTGGTCATGCCATGTGCGAGCACGTTCCCGTAGCGAGTTCGTGGATTCATGGTGGAGGATGGGGAAGAAGAGAGGAGAGGGAGACGAACAGAAATGGAGGCCGGTCGCGTTACTGTAGCGTTTCCGATGTATATGATCTCGCGCGGAACAACTTCCAAGGCGCCAGGCGAACGGTTGCCACCACCCCTTTAGTCCCGGTTGGTGTCACCAACCGGGACTAAAGGTCCCGTTCGAACCGGGACTGATGCGTGACGAACCCCGGCCGGCGTCCTAGCCGCTCGAACCGGGACTAATGCTCACATTAGTCCCGGTTTGTAACACGACCGGGACTAAAGCTCTGATCCGGCCTGGACCAAAGCCCTGTTTTCTACTAGTGTGAAGCGCTTCATACTGCCACGTACCTTCTAAACCGTCGGCCCTCTCGTGCCATTCACGACAACAGACCCTACTTACTTTCTTCTCTACGGTGCACACCCGACGTACAATCACTTACGTGTCTTTGGTTGCCTTTGTTTTCCTAACCTTTACGCCAGTTCCACCCACAAACTTGCTCCTCGCTCGACGTGCTGCATTTTCTTAGGCTATCACCTCGAGCATAAGGGCTACAGGTGCTACGATCTCGAATCTCGCCGCGTTATTGTCTCTCGACACGTTATTTTTTGACGAGACAACTTTCCCATACAAACCCGCCACAAATCTACCAGAATCTCCCACGTCCACAAACAATCTGCATGCACAGCTGCCTACTCCTTCGACAGCCTCGGATCTCGCAACTCCCCGCTCAGCATCCCCTCCCCCCCCCCCGCTATCCCCTCGGATCACGCGCGCCAGCCCCAACGGTCGCGTCGCGACTCGCCCCACACGCCATCATCTGTCACGCGGTCCACCCCCACTCACCTGGCTGCATCTGGCACTCCCACCTTCGCGGACCGTGCACTCCGCCCCACCCGCACACTCCATCTAACCCACCAATCACGCCCCCACCTCAGATTCCGTGCCCACCCATTCTGCTGCCACTGCTACCGGATCAGGCTCACTTTTCCCACCCGCACATTCGGTCCCTCCTGCGATGAGCCCCACCGCATCAGCATCGGGTTCCTAACCACCCAGTATGCCTCCACGTCTCCCTGCACATGCAATACCCATCGCTCCTACCAAAAATTCACACAAAATGAGTACTCGCTCCAAATCTGGGTTCTGCATGCCCAAGCGTTTGTTTCTTGCCAATGCCACCTCCACTCCTCTGTCACCCATTCCATCCACGTACAAATCTGCCCTCAAAGATCCCAATTGGCACCAAGCCATGATAGATGAATTTGATGCTTTAACGAAAAACTCTACTTGGTCTTTGGTGCCTAAGCCTGCAGGTGTTCACGTGGTCATGGGGAAATGGATCTTTCGGCATAAATTCAATGTGGATGACTCCTTCGCACGATACAAAGCCTGTTGGGTCGTACGTGGTTTCACTCAACGGGAGGGCGTGGACTATGAAGAAACATTCAGTCTGGTGGTGAAGCCAGCTACAATTCGGGTTGTTCTCAGTCTTGCCACATTACAGTCTTGGCCCATTCATCAGCTGGATGTCAAGAATGCATTCCTCCATGGCAATCTCAGTGAAACGGTATATTGCTCTCAACCATCCGGGTTTGTCAACCCCTTCTATCTGGACCATGTTTGTCTTCTTCGCAAGTCTCTCTACATCCTAAAACAGCCCCCCCCCCCCACACACACATGGTTCTTACAATTCAAATCATACTTGCTTTCCCTCAGGTTCCATGCGTCCAAAAGTGACTCCTCCTTATTCATCCTACATCGTGGTTCTACACTTGCTTACTTGTTGGTTTATGTGGACGATATCATCCTCACAGCCAACTCCATACAAACACTCAACTCCACGATTGCATACCTCAAGTCCAAATTCTCTTTGTCTGATTTAGAAGAGCTTCACCACTTTCTTGGCATAAATGTCACTCCAAACACTTCCGGTCTATTCCTTTGCCAACAGCAATACACCCTAGAGATTCTCGAGGGAGCCAACATGCTGAATTGCAAGTCCGTTTCTACTCCAATAGACAACAGCTCCAAACTCTCCTCCTCTAATGTATCTCCTCTCTCTAATCCTACCCACTATCGTAGCTTGGCGGGAGCTCTACAGTACCTAACCCTAACCCGACCGGACATCGCCTATGTTTTTCAACAAGTATGTCTCTTCATGCATGCGCCTCGCGACACACATATGCAGCTGATCAAGAGAATACTTTGCTATTTGAGAGGCATCACCCACTATGGACTTCAGTTCTATAAGTCCCCCTCCACGGATCTCATTGCTTACACCGATGTCGATTGGGCCGGGTGTCCGGATACACCCCGTTCCACATCCAGATTCTGTGTTTACCTCGGATCGAATCTTATTTCCTGGTCCTCCAAGCTCCAACCCACTATTTACCGATGCAGTGCCGAGGCTGAATACCGTGGAGTCGCAAATTGTGTTGCCGAATCATGTTGGTTACGCCAACTTCTCATTGAGCTCAAGCGCCCTCCCACACGAGCCACAATCGTCTACTGTGACAACATCAGTGCCTCATACCTTGCAAGCAATCCGGTGCAACATCTACGAACCAAGCATATTGAGATTGATCTTCATTTCGTTCGAGATCGCGTGACACTTGGTGAGGCCCGGGTTCTGCACGTACCGTCCAGTTCACAGTTTGTCGACCCGTTCACGAAAGGCCTGCCGTCGCCCGTGTTCCACGAGTTTCGTAGCAGCCTGAACGTTCATGCACATGGAGTTCCGGCTGAGAGGGGGGGCAGGGCCGGCCCTGAGGGGGGGCGAACGGGGCGGCCGCCCCGGGCCCCCAAAAGCCAGGGGCCCCCTCCCAGGTATACGTACGTAGGCTACGATAGTAGTCAAGTTCGAGCGAAATCTTGTTTTAAGCTAAACTCAACGAACGCCTCAGCCTGGGAAAGAAATAGGGATGTGGGCTTGGCCCTTGCTTGCACCACGCCATCACGTACAGCCGTACAGGCACGGGACATGTACAGGAAAGGAATCGCTAAATTGACGGTATCTTTTTCAGTTTTCCTTCGGATCGTTCGTTCAGTTGTTCTTCCGCTGACCGTCGCAGCGCCGCCGTTCGTCCAATCTAATCGCCGTGACGCCGACACGCCGTGTCGTTAATTTAACTCTGCGTCTCTACAGCCTCTGCCTCCTGATGAACGAGCCGCCGACTGCAGGTCTGCATCAGGTACGTCTCTCCTATTCTGCTCGCGCCCTATGCGGCTCTGCCGTCTTCCGTCTGCCCTGGCCTATCCTAGACTTCTAGTGTTCTTCTTCATGTTTTTTTTCTAATCCTTATTCCCAAATCAACAGGTCAATAGGGAATTGTTGGTTGGGCGACCAAATCATCGAGCACACATAGCCAGATTAGATTACAGAGAGAAGGTACTATACTAATACAATGCCCTAGATTTTGTCATGATATTATATGGAGATCTTCTGTAATTAACCAAATGTTTTAATTAGCTTCTGCTAATTGTAAAAGCTAATTGTTCCTTTCAATTTCGGCAAGGTCATGTCGGGTATGGGTAGAAAGTATCCATCCGGAAGTCATAAAAGAAAAAAGAAAAATGAGGTAGATGAGGAGAAAGAGGCATTGCGTGAATCCCTTTTTAATAAATAATATAAAAGCAATACGAATACTTCAAGAAATTGAAGGTAATATGTAATACATTATGTGATATGCACACTGATTTTGGATGCACTTAATTGTTCTTTGATAAAAATTATCTACATATGATGATTACTAGTTAGGCATTTATACCAAGGGCCCCGGATCCTAGTTTCGCCCCGGCCCCTGAAACCTCAGGACCGGCCCGCGGGGGGGGGGGGGGGGGGGTGTTAAACACTTGTACTTTGTAACAGTTAGGATCTCTCGGCGCCATGGCCTAGGTGCCTACATGTCCATGCATTTAGGATCTCTCGGCGCCATGGCCTAGGTGCCTGAATTGTAGGGCGGTCAATCTCTCTCCCTTGGGGATATATCCCTTGTACTGTGTGTAACAGATTTCATTAAGGAAATGCTTATTCTCTCCAACTTTCTCCTCCTGGCGCTGATGCATCTGGAATCAAACGTATTACCTGGATTGTACGGTTCTTGAGGAAAATGTGGCCGACGGCCGGCTGGTGGGAAATGTGCATCCTGACCACCGGCCATGGCTCTCCTCTCCTCCTCCTCCCCAGCTCTTCTCTCGTCCAGCTTCTTGCTCCGGCTAGAACTTGAAGAAGGAGCAGGCGCCCTTCGCCGCCGGCGACCCACCACCGCGACGCCTAGGTGGACCGGCCTCCAGATTTTGAAACAATGCCGGGAGTGGAGCGGTGGCACGCTCCTCCGCTTCTCGGGCGCCTCGCCGTCTCCCGCTTGCGACCAGTGAGGTTTGCGACAAGTGGGCAGTGGAGCGAGACGACTCGGCCGGCCGTCTTGTGTTGTGTTTCTTGGCTGAGACGAGAGCCTGCACAAAACTGTTTAATTTGTTGTATATCAAAATTTCGAAAGCCTGAAAAATCTACGACACCATATCACGCACATCGTACCTCAGCTCGTGCAAAATGCTGCGAAATGGGTCGATGTTCCGTGTTCGTACAGAACAATACTCTATCCCTACACCAATCACTCTGCTGCTGCTAACATTTTACAGTAACTGTCACCGCTGGCTGCAGACAGCATCGCTAGGGATGTCTTTTCGCGCCGCGGTAGCGTCAGTCTCAATCAGAGGCGCGTCGCCAGTCAATAACACCAACAGCAGCAGCGATTATCACTAATTAAATGTGGACACATAAACAAACCCCTCGATACAAAACACTACACGCGGTAATTATGGTGTTACCGCTGCTGCCGGGGTTGGCGCGTTGCGGAAGCAGCAGCAGTAACACATGGTCAATGCACGCAGCCATGCTAAACTCAGTGAAACGGGATGATTGGTCTCCGCATGACCGGATCTTACGGCCTTGGTAAATGGGGTAAAAACAACGTGCTAAAAAGAAGATTAATCAAGGTGCAGCCCGCGCGGTCCTCGTTCGTTCTGACGAGGAGCGGGCCCACAGGGCAGTGCCCCCACACCCTGCATTGCATTGGTGAATGAAGGTTGGATGCCTCAGGCCCACAGGTTGGGAAGGACAGTGGAAACACAATCAGCTTGGAATGGCGCAGTGCACCGCAGCAAGCAGTGAAAACTCTACGGCTGACTGCCAACAAGAAAGATTATCTTCATTTCCAGTTTCGACGAAGCAGACATGCTTTGGTCTGATAAGCAAGCTCTAAGATTGGAGCTAATCAACTCATTTAGCAACTAATTAGTAGAAAATTCCGACATTATGCTACTAAGTGCACTAGCATTGCCAGTGGCATGGCATGTGCTTGATGCACAAGCTGTTGCTGGAGCTTACTTAACTATAACAAAAGGCAATGCAAAATGGCCAACAGAGGGAATCAATCTGTCCCGACGAGCGAGCTAGAAAGCCATCGGTTTACTTTTGCTCCTGGCTTTTCTCGTGCCACAAGCGCTCGAAAGACACCTTTCTTTGCTACACACTTTCGTGCCTCTATTAATGTTTTCTTGACCGGCCATGAAAAAAGTGGTGGTCGCGTCCGCCTCCAGCGGGGCGGCTCGGGTGAACCCTCCATGCTTCCCCGCTGCCGGAGGACGAGGAGGCCGGCGACTGAAGCTCGCCCGACGGACGGCGGGCTCTCCTACTCTCTTCGCTAGGGGATCATTCGTCGAGACGCGACGACGACCTTGAGTGTTTGGCATGGAAGCGAAGTTGACACGATTGGACGGCGGACCGATGGGATTCCGGCGGCGGCTAGGCCGTCCATTGCGGCTGGCGGCGGCGGATCTGGAGTTTTCCATCCCAGATCAGTTCTCCTCTGTCGTCACGCGGACACCTAGGGCGACGACCCTGGGCTTGGCCGTAATGGTCATGTCCCTCATTGGAGGTGGTCGGCATGAAGGCTAGGTGGTCGAATCTCGAGATCCGTCATCTAGTCCCGGCTACGAGCCGGGGAGACAGAGTTGCCGGTGAAAACCGAGCCGACGGCGGGCGATGACGGCGTTCTGCGTCGTTACCTTGATGAAGGCATCGTCGTGTAACTACTATTGACCCACTCGTGCTGCTCCGGGGGAAACTCTAGGATCTGGTCTTCTAGATCGGACGATGGCGGCACTGCGCTGTCGTTTTTCACTAGAAAGCATTGTTTGTGGAGTAGCGCTGGACGACAGAGACATGAGGTGGAGTAGCTTCGGCTTGCACGGAGTTTCAATGGAGTTGTTGAGTCATGCTTGGACGATAGGTGCTATGCTGTGTCATGCCTATTCGGCAGGTGCTACTCACGACAGATCTTCTAGAGACTTCATGCTGTGTCGGCTGATGGTACTTGGTGGCATGGTGCTACGGTGTACCGCCGGCGACCGCGACGTGCTCAACAGTTTGCGCGCAGGGAGGTGGTGTCGTTGGGCGTCGACGGATGGCCGGACTGGTAAGGATGATGCGGATCTCTTTTCTGAAGATGGGTCAGTGGTTTCATGATGATGACGGCTTATAAAATGTGTGCATGTGGTGTATGCTTTAGGTTTGCTGTACCGGTTATAGTTTCGATACGTTATGTGAATGGACGATGACGACATCAATTTTAGATATGAAAAGTGAGAGCACTTCACATTATCGAGTTTGTAGGTGTGAGTGATGCCTTCAGGTGGCTTGATATATATTCGTGTCAGACTTTTTTAAATAATCAATAAAGATATTTGTATGCATCAATTGATGCAGAGGCAGGGATTAACCTCCTTTTTCAAAAAAAATTTAAAATGGTTACCAAAAGCCTAGCTAGCGATGCTCTACTACAACAAATGGCCACTTCTTCCCAACCATAATACGAGCCGAATCATTGCATGCCATAGCGAGCAAACTGGAGATCGGTGGTGCACCAAGATGAATTGAACTGCATCTGATATGGCATGCACATTAACAGACTTTATATTGAGCAAGGGTTTTATAATTTCGTTAGCGTCAGGGAGTACGTGGAGGCAGAGCACGATCGGTGTATGGTACGTCAGCTTGGCGTGTGGTGAGATGCTGGCTGGCGGTTGCAGTGGCGATGGCGTTGGCGCCGGGACCCCAGGTAAGAACAGGAGAGGAGTCATGGGGCGCAATTCAAATCAAACGCCGTTACCGTCACGTGGTGTGCTTCCTAGCGATACAAAGCCGGCCGTGGCAGCAGGCTTGTCCCAACGTGCCGATGCATGAAGCAGCAGCTGAAGCAGTGAAGGCACAACATTGTATCCTCTTCTCCGGTCTGGTCTTCATGCATACACTTTGAAGAAACCTACGGTCAAGATCGAACCAATTCCCTGGAGCTGGAGGCAGGCAGGCAGCCTGCAGCACGCCCATTAATTAATTAATTAGGTCAGCATGCATGCATGTTGCATGGATGCTCATTATAAACTACGCACAGGAATACTCCCTCTCTTCATTAATATAAAATGTTTTGGCAATTCAAAACGTCCTATATTAATGAACAGAGGTAGTATAATTTTTGCAAAGAGAGAAAGAAAGATGCGACGCACAATGCACAAAGGCACGTACGGCCATACCTATTGCACTGCTGCTGTTTGATTGGGATCCTGTTCGCCTGGCCTGACAGGGATGCGTCCCATGCCGATCGCTCTCAAGCTGTCTAATCTAAGCCTTGCGTTCGCAGGGTCGTCCTTGGTGTGTGTAGTGTGATGGTCGTCCTCGTCCCCATCATTCTCTCGCCACCGGCCGTTCTTCAATAATAAAGGAACGACGTGCCAACAGCAGCATCCCGGGGATTACACGGCCAAACCTATACATGAGCACACTAAGGGCTTCTTTGATTCAAAGGAATTCTATAGAATTTTTGGAGGGTTGAAATCCTTGAATTTTTTTTCTACGTTGGTCCTTTGATTTATAGGATTAGACTCATAGGATTAGATTTCATAGAAATTTTTCCTACGGAATTTTTTGTACTCCCTCCGTTCCACAATGTAGTGCGTATAGATTTTCTGAGAAGTCAAACTTTATAGACTTTAACCAAGTTTGTAGGGAAAAATATATACATCTAGAATATCAAATACATATCCTTAGATACATCACAAGACATACTTTCATATTGTATATATTTGGTATTGTAGATATAAATAGTTTTCGCTATAAATTTGGTCAAGTTTATAAAATCTATATGCACTACATTGTGGAACGGAGGGAGTACTACATTTCATAGAAAATCTAACATTCACTTCAATCTTTTTTTTACAATTTCTTTGTTTTTCCTGTGGCATCAAACGCTCCTTGCTAATCCTATAGGATTCAAGTGGGCATGCTATACTATTTTTATTCCTATGTTTTTAAAATCCTGCGAATCAAAGAAGTCCTAAAAGGTCATCTAGTTTGATAGTACGGCGTTCTTGTGTGTGGTTGAGAAACCGGCCGAATGAGACGTCTCACCAAAATGACAGCCGGTGCCTTGTACTAACACACAGGAACATTTTGTGGTCCGTTCAATCACAGCGTGTACCATGCATATGCATGTTATAAGAGGACCACTTATCCTGCCTCCACGTAGTACTGCAGCAATCTACCGTACGAGTACCGCTACAAAGCTGTGGGTACTCGATATACACACAGGCCTGGGCTTTGTCCACCCCTCCTTCTCAGGTGGACCTTTTTAGTTGCAATCTTTGAATATATATTTTTTGTTTTGAAACGGAATCTTTGAAAATTATGGTCTCCCAAAACTGCACTCAACAGGTTCCATCTTCCATGCAAGTCGATGCAGGATTCTCAAGCACTGATGCAATCTTTTACTCAAATCACCATGCAATATACTCTACCCGAATCCCGAAGAACAGAGAGAGATCACAGAGACACAGACTGATACTAGTCCCTCTCCTGATACGAGCGCTCTCAAGGGTTCGAGCAGACACTGTAGCTCCAAGGGAAACCAGATTTCCAACGAACCATCAATTATAAAAGACCAAAAAAGACAGTGGAGACATAGCCTACGCGTGATAGAGTACACTCCTATATGGATGGATCGCTTGCCCGTGAAGCGATTAGATTTTCCTAGGAGGCTACTACGAGCAAAGCACCTTTTATATCAGTGCTCCCTCTAGGCTCCAAAGCAGAGATCAATGGCTCTTGTCCACAGGTGGCCGATGTTTAGCAGACACACGCAATAATGCAGTTGCCATGGCTGCTAAAAAGCTTGTGTGACCATGGTAAACTAGTGTACTGCTCATTAAAAAAAAAAAACTAGTGTACTGCTTCATGGAATGGACCCCACGTGTCCAGGGTCCATGTGGCCAGCCGATCATGTGCTGAAGTTGATCACCCGGCGTTCGACTGGTAGGTAAAAAATGTGACCCAAACGCACGCCCCAAATCGGCATCAAACGTCCAGGTTAACCGACAATCTCATATTCAGTCTAAATTTGGGCTGATAAGGGGTTTTCTGGTCGCGACCGGGGGCGTTCATCACGTTGGAGCCGGCCCACGCTGGTCCATCCGACCCCATAAATATTTGTCTTCATTCATTTCCGGACAAAACCCTAGTCACTCCACGTCCCTCTCTTCCAGTCCACTCCGTCCCCAAACTCCCGTCCGGCGATCTTTGACCTGCTCCGGCATGGCGGGAAGCGGACCTGACTCCGACCAGTTCGGATCCGTTGACTGGGATGTCATCCCGTGCGGGGTGGAGGAGGCTATGGCCGTCCACATTGCCCTCCGCCGCTCCCGACAGGATTGCGCCCGACTGATCCGGGGATCTGTCTGGTGAAGCCATTGTGTCGGTGCAACGGGCACTCAAATCCTCCGAGTCTTGATCATCGTGGTCCGGTAGCCTCCTCATCTCCGGTCCGTTGGAGTACTACACGGCCTAGTGTGCCCGTCGTGGGAATGAGAGGATAAGGTTGGCCGAGGCACGCCTTGCTGCTGAGGCGACAGATCAGACGACGTGCTGCCGTAGAGGAGGAAGCCATTCATGCACGCATCGTAAAGAAGCGACAACAGAGGAACACGCGTTCCCTCGCCCGAGAGCAAAATCGGGCGGTATGCGCCATGGGCGGACTTCCCCACAAAGAGGGGAAGGAGGACATGGACTGGTCACTCGACTCCGACGATGAGCAGATCTGACTGGACCCATTTGGCGTCTTCGAGCGCTACTTTCGTGAGAAGGACGACAAGGGCACCGAGAAGGGCAAAGGCAACCATGGATGATCTTCTTCACAGCTAGTATGTAGATAGAACATGCTAAAATTTTATAGTCCGATCGCAATGTCCTAATGCAGTAGCAGGACAAAGTTGTTGCATCGTTTACGTTCACGTTGCATGTCTTTGTATGGATTTGAAGTTTGCTAATGGAGGTGTCTAGTTGTGCGAAGCAAGATTTAAGGTGTGACCGGTTAGTGCCCGCGGACGAGTCATGGACGTTTAGGTGTATATGCTCTTACTTTACCATGATCCATTTGGTCAGTGATGACTTTGACAGAAATCTAATTCGGCTTTTGGGAGTATATGTTTTTGCCTGTCCTTTTTTTCCGTAAATGTCAAAAAAATTATTAAAAATCAGATGTGTTCATTGTCACACCCAAATGCTACCTGTAAATTTTTAGTGAAGTTTTTTGAGCTATTTGACTTGTGCGAAAAAAAATCGAACGCCAAATGTCACCTTCAAATACTACAATTAATTTTTTTTATCGACAAAGCACTGCTATCTCATTTCACATGAAAATTGTCAACCACGCTTTGTTAGACTAACATGAACGCCCATAAAAAAATTAGAATTTTTGAATTCCTTTACTATTTATTTTAAATGTACTGTTCATCCGAGATATGCTTATTTTGAATTTACTGTTCATCCGAGAGCATATGCTCCCGAGAGCCAAAACGACCCTCCCTCTTTATAGAAATCCAATTCGGCTCCTGGGAGAAAGCTACATTTCAACTGTAGGATAGACGCCATTTGTTTGGAAAATGAAAGAGAATGGCCTCTGTAGATTCGTAGTGCTATAAAAATAGGATAAATGCATGGTGGATTGTGAATAATGGATGGATGTAAGAGCATCTACAGCCGGACCCCTAATATACGTCTCAAACACCCGGACAGCCCGTACGGTCAGCGCCCGGTCATTAAAAAGCGATCCAGACGGACGCCCCAAACGGGCCTCAAACCCCCGGGCTGACCAGCACCCCTCATATCCTGTCCAAATATGGGGCAGATATGGGGGAGCCCGGGCACGCCCGCCTGACAGGCCCGGCTCACCGTCGACCCCACGGTTGTCCCACAAAAAGCCGCATCCGACTCATCGCTCCGAAACCCTAGCTCACTCACTCTCCTCTCTCGCTCCGTCCTCTCCTCTCCCTGCACCAATTCCGATCGAATCCGACGAAATGTCGAGCTCCGGCAGCCGCTCCGACGACGACCTGGATTCGGAGTATGAGCTTGCCCTCCGCATCGCCTTGGAGCGGTCCAAGGTGGAGACCGGGGGCAGCTCCGGATCTGCAGCCTCGCCGCTTCCCCTCCGGCGCAGCTCGTACGCCGGTGTTGGCCCCTCCCGGCCCGTGCGTAGCTTCGGCAGGCGGCCTACGTAATCTACGCCTCCCCAGCGCCGTCCCCTGGCCCCGCCGGCTGCTGCTCCCCCACGTGGGGCAGCGGTGGGTGCTTGTGCCCGCCGTGCCGGCCCGGACGCGCACGCTGGAATCAAAGGCGCGCGCCGCCCGCCGCGAGCGGCAACAGCAAAGGGAGAGGTGGGAGGCGGAGCAATCCGTGCGCCGCCGCCGCGGGATGGAGGTGGAGCCCGACGAGGACGCGCGGCTCCTCGAATGGTTCTACCGCCGGTCGCTTACGACCGCAGAGATGGACGCGCGGCGGCTCCGGCGGAAGAAAGTGAAGGCGCTCCGGATTGCCATTGAGCAGTTCCAACAATCTCCCACCACTCTCTGTCCATTCCCACCTCTCTCTGTCCATTCCCAGCTCCCTCCCTGCACCACCACCACCAAGCCCACACTCATTCCCTGGCCATACCATGGGTAACAAAATTCCATGACAAATTACTGAAACTGAAAGACTAGCACTACACTGATGGCCAAAAAAAAAAATACGACGAGTAATCATCACATAATTAGTGCTTCTGACTCAAAACCCACCAACCTGCAGATACCATGATAAAAGTTGTCTGTTCTCAGATAATTCTCCTACCTGGTCTCTACAAATATACATCCAATTCCTGAAGAAAAGGCACCATAGTTCTACAGGCACATCACCTGTTCAGTTCTCTTACCAACACTGACTGCGATGGGATCATGGAAAGCATCGCATGTTGTCGGCATGGCATAGTGCGCTGCTGTAATCCATCACAGATTTACAGAGCAACCATAGATTGCTGTGTTTCCTTACTGAGGGAGTATTTCCTTCCTTGTACGTACTATCAAAGCATGTCTTCTTAACTCCTAAATACTGTACCAATGTACTTTCAGAGAAAGAATGACGTGCTGTCAAGCAGTGGCGGAGCTACACACGTTTCGCTGGGCGGGCCAAAACGAATTAGCATAAGAAACACGTCTGTAATTTTACTCCCAGGACCCAACTTTAGCACCACTCTACACTAAAATCTTATTTGGCTGGGCGGGCCATAGCCTGGTTTAGCCCAGCCGTAGCTCCGCCACTTCTGTCAAGTACTACCATCAAATAGCAACAGTGAGACCTTTTTATTTGCACATGTGAAGGCAGACATTTCGATTCAAATCTGGAACTGCATTTCGAATTTTCAACTACACAGGTGGACTTTCCATCACCACTACTTGGTGATGAGATCCAGTTGTACATACAATGCAATAATATATATACGCTGACAATGCCAACCGGTTTTCATCTCTCCAACATCCGTTTTGTGCTCCCTCTGCCGCAAATCGGTTGTAATAACACCTTATATTATGGGATGGACGGAGGGAGTAGCTCCCAGCCCATGAGATTATTAACAATGATGAAGGATCCTCTTTGCAATCAGCACACCCTGGCGAGTGTCAGCAGTATCCCTTTCTGCGTCTTCATCATCCATCCTGGTTGAAAAGAATCCGAGACCTCTGCCTTCCGATTTTATCATCGAGAGAATCGTGTCAAACACTCTGTCTGAACCATCAATTCATCTCTCAGATGTGTTAGGGGTTAATCCGTCCTCGGCCGAGCGGAGCTGCTTCTGAAAGATCCATTGTACATGGGTAACAATGATCTGCCAATCCTCCCCCTTGCGCCGATGCAACGCCAATAAACGGCTAAGAAGGACAGCATGACAACAATTGGGATTGCCCATCTGCTCAAGCAAACAACAATGTCGTAAGAGCGATATAGCAGTCAGTCGGTCAGGAAGAGATCTGTGCATGTGTTGTGGACTTTGTCAGCAAGGAAGAAAACTAGCTAACCTGTCAAGATCAAGAACAGGGCTGTACACAATGGCCTCCCACGAAGAGACGATGGCGTGCCAGACAGGATTGTAGAAGAGCGAATCCGATGACCAGAACAACCTTGTGTGTGTCTCCAGGAAGATGAACATCATCCATGCGGCAACTTCAAGCAGAAGAAGCTTTATGATGAATCGTCCGATCACCACCATGGTTAAGGAGAAGATCACCAGCCAGTTGAAGAGTTTGTTGTTGTACTCCCTGATGAAAAGAGCACGGGACCTTGCGAGCATCTGGGAGCATGCATGGGAATAAGAGTCAGATAATAGACACCACGAGAGTCGAGAGATCATACATATATAGGTTTCGGTAAGAAATGTTCAAAGAGTACAGTACGAAACATGCATCGAGTTTTCAGGCCTTAAAATCCAGCATCTTCCAAAAAGTGTGCTTTGGTAATTCACAGATGATTAGTGTCTAGATGATTAGTCTTCGATTTCCAATTTTTATTCATAAATCAGAAAAGGTACTTATGGATATTATTTCCTTTATTAGGACGAAAAGCAAATAAATATAAAGCGAAAGGATGATTTCCGTTTTCATTTATGAAAACAAATAGTATGATGTGCAGTTAGTGGATGATTATCTCTCCTCAAGGAAGATATCTTGTGTTGGAAGAAACAAACCTTTGACATTCGATGCTCATAGCTACCCTTGGCAGGGCCCACACACTCCATTTCAAAACTTTGATTGCAGCGGAGAAATCCTGCGTTAAATTTTGCCATGGAAGGAAGCTTCAAGGCTTGAAGGTGATCCATTTTGTCTTCGCACTCTGAGAACCTTGCTTCACACAGCTTTGATGACTGATACTCGTTGGCTAACCCATAGCTTCTCAACACCTAAAAAGAATATTCAGTTAAGTATATTGAAGAAACTTTCCATGTTGCATGAGCTGCAAGTGGCACAATATTAAAACAGCAGAGAATAGTTCTTTCCCCATAAGTGCCTGATTGGTAGATAGTAAATATACAGGAGAAGATTAAATCCCTGCAAGAAACTTGGAATGTTCTACAAAACGTACGGCACCGAAGTGAGATCCATATTTATACCATAATTTTGTAAATCACATTAACTGACAATATATATATTGACATCTATTTAGTTAACTAAAAATGGGACGTATATAATTTGAACTGCATAAAATTAAGTGCTGTAAACAGAACCTTTTTTATTTCTTCATCAAGGTTGACGAAGGACTGAGAAGCATAATGTTTACCAAAATGTTGCTTGTCAAAAAGCTTTCTAGCTTCATCTTCTGCCAACCCATGAACCTTCTCAAGTTTATCAGCTGATACTGGTAGACTGACTGTTTCCATTCTTTCAGTATACACCTTCAAGCAACGTTCAAGAATGCCCTTATTGAAAACTTCAACAAGCGACCCTGTCGATGGAATTTCGCCTTTATTCAAAGCTTCAAGTATCTAAATAAAATAAAAAAAATTCAGATAATATTTTTCAATAAAATATTAAGATTAAAGATACGTGAAAACTAAACACCAACGAGCATTACCTGCCCTAAGAAGGATACAAACTCCTTTCCATTTAAAGTTCTACCCTGCACAATTTTCGGTTTTATCATGGATGCAACTAATTGCTTCAATTCATCCCTCCTTTGTACATACAACGGTTCAAGCTCCTGGTCCTTCAGATCACATAACTTCGTTCTTTGGAGATGAGGCTGGAAAAGAATAATTTCATCATCTCAACTTCCCAATAATGTGTAGAGACAAAAGAGAATTTAGCATCGAATCATTGGAATGAACATAGATTGAGTTATAGGTAGGACAACCATAATTGTCTTGTTGTAACACACCTGGGGCAAGCTAAAAGCAGTACTGTTATCACCCATAATTGCCAACGAGTCTCTGATTTGGTTGACCTAACATAACATGAAAACCATTTTTTTGTTAACAAAATTGCATATCATATTTTCCACTTAGATATAGCTTGAAATAATTGTACCTCATCAATATATTTGTCTCCTGTAATAAGACATTAACAGAAGGTTAATTCAACTGCTCAAAAAGACATTTCAAGATCCAACAGCTGCAACCAGAGGAGCAAAAGAATCTCAAACTAATAAAGTGCGTAGGCAGCAATATAACTTGAACTAACCATTGATGTTGGGCACCCGTTGGAGAGCTTCATCAACCATCTGCTGCACAGATTTTCCTTCTGTTTTATGAAAATTAACAATAAAAAAGTTAGTTCGACCAAACAGTGAATTATCCTCAGAACAGAACATCATCAAGAAACGGTGAACTGCAAATACTAGACATGACTAAACAGTGACTTGTGTGACAAAATGTATATATTTAGTGCTGCAAATCTAAAACTCATGCTAACTACTTAACTAAAAGCTATTTAAAATAAATGCATATACTTTAAAGAGCATCAACCAGTTATTGTAAATAGATGAATTTTATGAACCCCATGCCAAGAGTATCCTGAAAATGTTTTGCCGTGCAAGGACTAATGATTACGTCATTCGATCTCAATGGCATCAATGATATAAGTAATCACATGCTTTGGTTGCTAAGAGTCCGAGGACTGAGTGATCTGCCGGGGTTACGTCTCCAAGGAGTGAGGGTAAGCAGCCATGACACTGGGGATGTGAGGGGTAAAGTTTGGGGACTGGGATTTAGATCTTTCCAAGTAGTTTATTCTCATAAAAGATTAGATAACACATATATTGCTGCTCCTATTTCTAAAGATGGCACTCTTAGCTAATTCGAAATCTCAGCTCTAGTGTAACTAATCATAACTTTCAATATGGATTAAGGCCAATTTACTTAATCTCTAAGTTGCTACATTCAGCCAACGTGTGGATCTTACAACGCTAATGTAAGAGCTATTTAATACTCCCTCTGTCCCAAAATAAGTGTCTCAACTTTAGTACAACTTTGTACTAAAGTTAGTACAAACTTGAGACCCTTATATTGGGACGGAGGGAGTAGTAATCAGATAAAAAGACAAGATGGAAACAACATGTTAGGACCATTCAGGCAATACAGTGTGGTCTAGTGGTCTGCGGAAGGGACTACGGTATGTAAACTCTTTTGCACAGAAGAGAAAAGAAAGAGAAATCTAGAGATTTTGTTGCATTTATCCAGCTACAACAGGGAAAGTCTATCATATCCCAAAGTAAAGCATTCAATTCAGAAATGGTCAAATCTTCAGAAACGATGCAACAGTTTCGATGAGATCAGGATTCAGGGTAACCAAGTTTGCCAATCAATTGGAATTCTGATGATCTGATCTGTGATACACCATATAAATTTCTCCCATGACAATTCATGCATCTAACATTCAGTACTGGCCAAAATAAATACCCCGTGATACAAAATGACCTAATTAATACACAAACAACTTACCAAGGAAATCCCTCTGTATCAGCCACAGAAGTTTTGCTGGCTCAAAAGCAACATCTTGGCCCTGCAGAAACAGGAAACATGACTTACATATAGTGTTCGATTTTCATAACTCTGAGAGTCAAGTTAATGAAGTATTACCTTCACTCTTGTTTTGCACAAGCCATATAGGAAAATAGAAACTTGTTAGAACATATTAGGAATATACTTGATAAAATAAAAAGGTCCAATCAGAAATGGTAGCAACCAAACCTTCCGTAGAATTCTTCAGCAAGTTCAACAGCGAATGAGAGTCTGGATATATCAGCTTCACGAATCTATCAAGTATGTAAAATTGACGCCTGTCAGATCGCTAAATTAACAGCTACAAAATATTAGTACACGTGACACGTGAGGGCCATAGAAACACACCGTCTCAGGGAGATTGTAGACAAGAAGAGAACTCAGGACAGCTGCCAGAGCAAATATCCTAACATGAAAATGAAACGTCCAACGGCGTATTTCACATTAGAGCCAAAAAATTATAATGATTAGTTACTGCACAGTTTATTTTGTCGGTAACAACAACGAACCTATCATCATAGACATTGGATTTTCCAATGCTCTCGAATCCTTCAGTGTCCAGGTAAAGGACAGACACTTTGGAGCCATCAACATCGACCTCAACAGGAGTACCCCAAATCCATATACCTTCAAATGTTGCTAGCTCAGATCGATCAGCATATTATGTGTGCGACATTCACAAGAGCATTAAAACCGATGGCATATCGTCTTACCTTTGGTTTTGGTGTCTCGCATGTGTCCAACTCCAAAACCTGCACGGCAAATTTATCATTCTCCTTGTCAAAACAACCATTTATCCGAAGCATGATATAAGATAAGAGACGAGAAGCTTGGCGTGCCTTTGTCACATGATAAGGAGAGAAGCTGGTTGAGAAGGAACGATTTTCCAGATCGGTATGGACCAATGACCTGATTTGACAAGCACGGACACATATATAGAACTCAGTGTATGCAGAGACAAGCATGTAAAGGCTGCATCGTCGTGTCATTAACTAGGAGAATGAAAAGGAAATCAACTCTGTAATAACGACGAGGAAGCACTGCACAGTTGATTCAGATTAGTAATTTCGGAAGTACGTACAGAAACAGCGGCTATTGGAGTGTTGATCCTTTGGATTGCCTCCAGGCCTTGTTTTGAAAGACGGAGCATGGTGTGGCCGTGATCCGGCTCCACAATCGGAAACCTGCATAAATAAATACCAACCATGGTTAAAAATTCTGATGGATAGCTGCCTTGCCTACAAGGATCGTAGTTGTGCAGCGTTTCTTTGCGGAAATTCTGTAGTAAGTAGAGTAGAGTGCAACTTACGCGCGGTCCAGCTGCCCCGCATCGGACTCCCCTACGGCGGCGGCAAGCATCGCCACCATCGCGGCCGCCGCCCATACTGGCAGGGCGCACCGACTCTGCCACCCCATCTCCGCCTGCCGCTCCGGCGGCCCTGCGGCGGTCGGCACTCGCCACTCTCCAGCCCCCCTCGGCGCACGAACGAACACCGAGCAGCTTCTCCGGGGCAATAGCTGGCAAGGAGGAGCACGTCGAGCCGCGGAGAAGGGAGAGATCCGGCGACAGGCAGAGGCAATGGAGGAGTACTAGTCTAGGGGGTGATATAGCCGTAAGGATTTGGGTTTGGGATCGCACGCGGTGGGGGGTTTGCTTCCAGGCGAGGCGGGAGGGAAAGGAGACGTCCAGGCGACGCCAAACTGGCTGGACCCCGGAGGATGGGTTAGCCAAGATTTTGCTTAATAATCAGTTTTTGGCATCTTACTTACTCCGAAATCACTATTTTGACCTTATCAGCAATCTTTGTCACAAATTAAATTCGACATGAAAGTATTTCACGATCTGACCCTTTTAGCAACGCCACGGTCAATTCAAGTTTGAACTTGGATGGTTACATCGGGATGGCTTCCATGATATGGTGAAAAAGGTGTGGGAAAGATCTGTCTCGGGTCGGACCCCAATCCAAAGATGGAATAATAAAATGCGTGCACTACGCAGATTCCTCGGAGGATGGGCTAGACATACGTCCGGTATTCTGAAAAAGGAAAAGCTTCGATTATCATCTATCAACGATGAATTAGAGGCCCTTGCAGAGGTGCGACCGTTATCCGTGCAAGAAGTTGAGCTAAAAAGCCAATCAAATGCACAGATTGCAAAGTTATTACGCGAAGAGGAGCTCAAATAGTACCAACGATCAAAAGCTCAATTTATCCTCGAAGGAGATTCGAACACAAGATACTTCCAGGGTGTTGCGAATGGCAGACATCGGAAGAAACTTATTCATTCTCTTGTACAGGATGAGGGTACGATCGAGGGCCATGAACAACTCAAATCGTACATTACCAACTACTATAAAGATTTGTTTGGGGCACCAGAAGAAGGTAACTTTTCTCTGGATGAGTCACGAACAGAGGATATACCCCAGGTTTCTGATGAGGAAAACCATTTTCTTATTGCTCCTTATACCGAGGAGGAAATAAAGAAGGCAGTTTTCCAAATGGAAAACAACAAGGCCCCAGGGCCGGATGGCTTCCCAGCCGAGTTCTATCAATACTTTTGGGAGGTCATCAAGTTGGACCTGCTAGAACTGTTCAAATTTTTCCATGCCGGACAATTAGATTTGTTCCGCCTAATTTCGGTGAGATAATTTTACTACCAAAGGTTAATGAGGCAGAAAGGATACAACAATATAGACCTATCTGTCTCCTTAACGTTAGTTTTAAAATTTTCACGAAAGCCGCAACACTTAGGCTGAATTCCGTGGCTGATCATGTGGTTCGCCCCTCACAAACTGCTTTTATGCAAGGAAGAAACATCCTAGATGGAGTTGTAATCTTGCATGAAACAGTTCACGAACTACATAGGAAGAAGCTGAATGGAGTTATTTTAAAAATTGACTTCGAAAAAGCTTAAGACAATGTTAAATGGTCTTTTCTCCAGCAGACTCTCAGAATGAAAGGATTTTCTACAGAGTGGCGAGCTCTGATCCAAAGTTTTGTTTCTGGAGGTAGTGTGGCCATCAAAGTCAACGATGACGTTGGCAGATACTTTCAAACGAAAAAAGGATTTAGACAAGGCGACCCAATATCGCCCATACTATTTAACATAGTGGCTGATATGTTAGCTGTCATGATTGAGCGCGCAAAAAATGAGGGCCTAATTGACGGAGTAGTTCCTCATCTAGTTGACGATGGACTTTCTATCCTTCAATATGCCGACGATACAATACTTTTTATGGACCATGACATCGAAAAAGCAAGAAATCTGAAATTAATCTTATCAGCCTTCGAGCAACTTTCGGGTCTTAAGATAAACTTCCATAAGAGTGAATTGTTTTGTTTTGGCGAGGCTCAGGACGAGGTCCAACAGTATGCTGAACTATTCGGCTGTGGACAGGGTCAGTTCCCAATTAGCTATCTAGGTATTCCGATACATTATCGGAGACTTACAAATGCTGAATGGAAACATGTCGAGGAGAGATTGCAAAAACGTTTAAGTAGTTGGAAAGGAAAATTGCTATCTCTGGGCGGTAGATTGGTACTCATAAATTCGGTACTCAGTAATATGGTATTGTATATGATATCATTCTTCCTGTTGCCAAAAGGGGTCTTACAACGGTTGGATTATTTCCGGTCGAGATTCTTTTGGCAAGGAGATAGTGAGAAGAAGAAATATCGGCTGACTAAATGGAGTGTGGTTTGCCGTCCCAAAGATATGGGTGGGCTGGGTATTCCTGACCTTGAGGTTAAAAATACTGCCCTCCTAGATAAATGGCTTTTTAAGTTACTTACCGAAAACGGTGTATGGCAAACCCTCCTGAAAAGAAAATATGTAGGCTCAAATGCGTTATCCCAAGTTAGCTGGAAGCCTGGGGACTCGCACTTTTGGGCTGGTCTAATGGCTACGAAGAAACATTTCTTCCGTTTTGGATCATTTTCTATTAAGGATGGCTCGGAAATTCGTTTCTGGGAGGACAAGTGGCTGGGAAATGCTACTCTTCGGGAACAATATCCAGCTTTATACAACATCGTGCGTCACAAGGGCGATACTATTGCCACGGTGTTGGAATCTTTCCCACCAAACGTGACATTCAGGAGAGATCTAATCGGCCCAAGACTTGCATCGTGGAACGCTTTATTGCAGCGTTTGACAACAGTGCAACTGTCACAGGGTGCTGATGAGTTTCGTTGGAACTTACATGAGAGTGGTAAATTCTCTGTGGATTCCATGTATAAAGCGTTAGTCCATCCGATTGTGCCAGTCGATAGTAACAAAAAGATCTGGAAGATGAAGATACCACTACAGAATAAATTTTTTGCATGGTATCTTCGTCGAGGAGTCATTCTTACAAAAGATAACCTTGTTAAGAGGAATTGGCAAGGAAGTACGAGATGTGTTTTTTGTCATCATGATGAGACAATTAAACATTTGTTCTTCGAATGCAAATTCGCTCGATCTATATGGTCAGTCATCCAAATAGCTTCTGGCCTGTATCCTCCGCGTAGCGTTGCTAATATATTGGGCAATTGGCTACATGGAGTGGTTCACAGGTTTAGGACTCTAATTAGGGTGGGAGCGCTAGCCATTATTTGGTCGCTTTGGCTATGTAGAAATGACAAGGTTTTTAATGATAAAAATTCATCTCTTATGCAGGTAATCTACAGATGCACAAGTACTCTCCGTTTATGGTCATCTCTACATCGTGTGGAGTTTCGCGACCTGTTTACGGTGGTCTGTATGCGCTTGGAGGATACGGCGAAGGATATTTTTATCCAACATGGATGGCAGCGTGATCTACGGATTGGACACCCATCTACTTAGGCGCCATACAATTTCTTCAAGATTTTTGTATTACGTCTTTTTCCTTTTTTCTTGTTGTGTTCGGACTTGTTGCGGCTGTGTGCATTCTACATATGCAGAGGCCGGGTGTAATGCTTAAACCTTTTAAGTAATAAAACGCCCTTTATCGAAAAAAAAGCAACGCCACAGCCCGTGGCGTTTCTGCCCAACTTAGAAACGTCGAGCTATCTTGCGTTGCTGCTCCACATGGAAACGCCGAGCTATACCGCGTTGCTTCTCCATATATAAACGCCAAGGGCTTTGGCGTTTCTGCCCTATATGGAAACGCCATTGATGTTGGTGTTTCATACGTGGTAGTACTCCACCGCTCGATCGGCAGGAGCATGTATTGATTAGCGCAGACCGACCGGCGCCCTGCTGGATAAATAAAACTAGAGTAGATAGTAAAGCTGACGGCCGGAGGGAGCAGTATCTTATGCGCCCGGCCACAACTTTGTCGACTCACACGAGCAGATCCAGTTGATTCTGCTGCTATCATCCAAACGAACGCTACAAATCAAGTGCATGTCCCACCAGGAGGTGTCTTTCTGGTGCTATTAGTACAGCATGCATCTTACTGTTACGTGAGCTGGGTGTGGGTAAATGCTCGATCGGAGGTGTCTTTCTGGTGCTATTAACTGGTTCGGTGCACCGAGCTGTTCTTACTGGTGCATGTCCCACCAGGAGGTGCCTTTCTGGTGCTACTATTCATGAAAAGGTGCCCCTATTTTGTTGACGTTTTCATGCAACATGTACAATCTGTATTGGACTATATATTCAACTAATGCCATGTTGTTTATACCCAGCTGATTTTTTAATACATACATGCAGTCGAACATTGTCCTGTAGATAGAAGACGTGTACTAATCACTACCACCGGTTACTATAGCAGATTTATTTTAGCAATCTTGTCACTGACCTGTAGCGAACACATGGCCATATTTAGGAATATATATACAACGTGTGCTTGTTGGGAAGAAAAACAATGTAACGAGTTCAGCTCCATCGCATAGAAAAGGCAAATGTACGGTACCACAGCACTAGCATGCCCGCTGTAGTTGGCATTCTGTAGCGTCATACGGTACCGCAGATGTAGCTTGTAGTACTCAATTAGCTCACCAGGTCTCGGACGCATGGGCAGCCAGCCACCGCTGCTCCTTTTTCTGCTTTTTAACTGCGCACTGAGCCGCTGACAATGACGCATGGGCAGCCAGCTACAGTGCCTGTTTTCTAGTACTTCCCATACATTTGCCCGTGGTGGGACATGCACTTGATTTGTAGCGTTCGTTTGGATGATAGCAGCAGAATCAACTGGATCTGCTCGTGTGAGTCGACAAAGTTGTGGCCGGGCGCATAAGATACTGCTCCCTCCGGCCGTCAGCTTTACTATCTACTCTAGTTTTATTTATCCAGCAGGGCGCCGGTCGGTCTGCGCTAATCAATACATATGCTCCTGCCGATCGAGCGGTGGAGTACTATCACGTATGAAACGCCAACGTCAATGGCGTTTCCATATAGGGCAAAAACGCCAAAGCCCTTGGCGTTTATATATGGAGAAGCAACGCGGTATAGCTCGGCGTTTTCATGTGGAGCAGCAACGCGAGATAGCTCGGCGTTTCTAAGTTGGGCAGAAACGCCACGGGCTGTGGCGTTGCTAAAAGGGTCAGATCGTGAAATACTTTCATGTCGAGTTTAATTTGTGACAAAGATTGCTGATAAGGTCAGAACAGTGATTTCGGCCGTGTCCGTGTTGGGTTAGCCAACAATTCATCTTAAGAAAAAAAAGTGTTGTGAGGCAATAGTACCACCCATTTACAGACATGTTTCTCTGTCTGTCTGTCCCCTCTTTCAATACAACAACCAGTGCCTGAAGATGGCGTGTCTTCAGGTGTCACCGCAAATGTACAAACAACAAACATTCACAGTGATAAAACACAAACAACTTTAATCAGAAGCACGGGTGTCGGCATGCATGGCACAGTGCACACCTGCAATCCATCACTGATTCGCAGAGCAAAAACGTTTCCAATATAGCTGAAACTGCATTTCAGACCGTACACAGCCCACACGGGTGACATTTCATCACCGCTACTTGGTGATGACATCCACTTCATACATACTACAATACAATGCAATAATATACATAGACAATGTCAACCTGTTTTCATCTCTCCGATGTCCGTTTAGTAGCTCCCAACCCATGAACTTATTAACAATGATCATCCACAACATGTTAGGTCCTCAAGACTAAGAGAAAAGAAGGCCTGATGGTTTTTGCGTGAGGTGTCGCAGGCAAGTGCGGAGTCTTTGAAACTGAAGACCATACTTCTCTCTTCCGGAGCCTATTCCTAAGCAACCTGAAACCAACACAAGTTAGACAAGGATGAGGATGTAGAGTTTGAAAATTTTCCAATCCAGAAATTCTTATTCTAAGAAACGCAGTAAAAACTTTTTAGCATCAAACATACATGCCCTATTGGCAGGGTGAAGGATTTTTTTTTTTCAAAGGCCAGCAGAAGAGTAATATTCGCATACCCAAATTGTGAATTCTACTTCTAATCTCCTTTTTATATTTTTCAGTCACCAGGAATTTTTCAATAAAAAAAGGACGTAGCCTATTGGCTGTAAATATTAACTCTAAAGACGAAAAAAGTTTTTTACCAAAATACCCTCTTGATACACAGAAGTAACATATATACACAAAAGATTTGCAATCCGTATGCACCGAAGGACTTATATGTTGCCATGATGGCACTATCTATCTTCTACTCCCTCCGTTCCTAAATATAAGTCTTTTTAGACATTCTAATAGGAGACTACATACGGAGCAAAATGAGTGAACCTACACTCTAAAATATGTCTATATACATCCGTATGTAGTTTTCTATTGAAATGTCTAAAAGGACTTATATTTAGGAACGGAGGGAGTAAAAATTATGAAACCACTCAGTTCAGTAGAGTGACACGATATCAACTGGTCAATTAAATAAACGCATCTTATGTTCTTAAACATCAGACAAATTCTGCTTGCAGATAAACTGTAAAAACTTGAGTCACATTTTCTTAAGTAGCCAAAGATTCATGTTAAGCTTCCTTTTGATCTGGTAACTATAGTCCAAGTGCTTAAATGGCCCCATCAAAATAGAACATTTCTTTTTGACCACATAACACTCCAGAAACAAGCTTCTTCTCTAAGACTAAGGCCTTACTTTGGGGAAGTCAACAGCAAAACTCAACGGGTGTAGTGAATCTAAAATTTTAGCAGACCGACCACGTAAGCCACTAATTTCAAGGAACGTGGAGAGACAGTCAATTACGAAGATGTGTTCAAGAACTATTGTCCTTATAATCATATTCCTCGATGTTCTTAAAAGTCCATGCCTCCATATATCACTGATTCATTTTCAGTAAGTTGCTCCGGTGTCCATTATCACTGATTCCTTGAGAGTCAAAACCTCAACAAGCTGAATATCATCATGAAGTTAATTTTCTATTTACATCACGAATTAAGGATATATCTGGAATGTCGAAAGCACACTATGCACTAATATGTACTGATGCAACAATAGCTCTAATAAAACATAGTAATTCTTGATCAACAATGCACATCATGTATGCACGAGTTCTCACAAGAATCGACAGCTTCATGGCTAAGTTTATGATCTGGGAAAAATGAGTGTGTGCAGATTCCAGTCACCTTGTCCCTTCAGAATTCAAGGTTTGTTGGAAAACCAATTGCAAATGCAACATCTAGAATTGAGTGGCTTATAAGTGATACTGTCAAATGACCACACACCCAGAACAGATACACCATATTGTATTTATTTTCTTTCGAAAAAGAGACTGGATTGTACTTGAAAAGTTATCTCTAGAACATTAGAAGGAACAGTTCTGATGTGGTTGAATTCTAGTGGACGACCTAATGAAAATCCATCAGGTTCGGCTAGTCAGACTGCCGATCCTGAATTTTGATGTTCATTGCTAAGGGACCTAATGAAAATCCATCAGGTTCGGCTAGTCAGACTGCCGATCCTGAATTTTGATGTTCATTGCTAAGGGACCTAATGAAAATATAGCGGCTTATAAGTCATACTGTGGAACCTCCACATGCCCATAACTGATAATTTGATACATTGTCCTTGTGATTTGATTGAATTATAGTGGAGGGTCTAACTGGAATCCATTAGGTTCGAGTAGTAGTCAGGCTGCCGATCCTGAATTTTGATGTTCATTGCACAGGGAGCTAGGAATTATTCAGATCACAAACCATTTCGACAGTAGGAACACAACAGAGCTAGTCCAAGCTAATTTACAAGTAGGCAATAAGTAATCAGGCATGAATTCGAAAGCAGCATACCTCAATCGTCGTGAGGGTGGATGCCGTCCCCGTCCTCAGTGCCGCCGTAGTCCTCATCCTCGTCGGACGATGACGAGGAGGAGGAGGAGGAGGATGAGGAAGGGGAGGGGGAGTACGGAGCTAGCAACAGCTCAGGGGCCGGGAGCAGGAGCAGGCGACGGCGGCGGCGAGGGGAGGCTAAGCGGAAGGGGGCGCTGGCGGCGAGGAGGGGGACGCAGAGGCAGGCAGCGAGGCGCGCGAGGAGGTGGAAAGGCCCGAGACAGATGAGCGCGAGGACGCGGTCGGGCGGGAGCGTCTCCGGGTTGCACGCCACGCGCTGCCACGCCGCTGCCGACCCCCGCGCCACCGCCACCACCCACCCCGCCCGCACCGCCATTTCCCTCAAATCCTCCGCCGTTTGACCCGCACCCGAATCTCCGGCTTCAGCAACGCCCTGGGGACGGGTGGAGGAGGAGGTCGAGGCGCGCACGGCACGGGAGCCGCGCGCGTGCGGTGAACCCGGGCCCGCGCCGTGCTGCCGCCGCCGGCGTGCTCGGATTTGCCGCTGCTGCGGTGGCAGGCGGTTCGGGTTGTTCGATCGAACGCGGTTCGCGGGGCACGCGACGCGAACCCGTCCCGGATTTATGGCGAAGCTTTATCTACTCGGATGCGCACGTGGCCTACCGAGTCAGCCGTTGGATGGAGCCCACACGCAAAAATCTCTATCTTCTTAGAGCATCTCCGGCCGTTTGCCCCTAGCGCGCCCGGCGAAGGCGCTTCGCGGTTCAGCCGACGGTTTTTTCGGCTTGGGGTGGGGGGGGCTCAAGTTCTCAATCGCACCCCCGAGTTTCGGCCGCAACGCACATAAAAATTCAAAGTTTTCTTTCTCGCTGCCAAAAAAACGACGCGAGTCGGCGACGATGCCACAGGTGGGCGTCCGTCATGCCGCAGGTGGGCGTCCATCATGTCATAGGCCGACGGTCGCCACCACAGTCCGGCGATCCAACATGTCAATAGTCCGGCGAGCAAAAAAGGCGGGAGACATACATATGACTCTTCAAATGGCAAGCTCGTCATCTCCCACAGAGACGGGGGAGGTCGGCGTAGGCGGCGTTGGGGTAGCAGTGCTCGGCGCTGGCAGGGGCGCATTCGGCGCCGGGGATGTCGCGGTCGTGGTACTTGGCGTCGGTGATGTCGCGGTCGGCGTCGGCGTAACACTCGGCGTTGGCGTGGCCGCTGGTCCCATCATGAGGTTCAAGATGAGGTTGCGCTCCGCCAAGTACCACACCTTCACCTGCGGGTCCATCGTCACCGTGTCGCCTCTCATGAGGAACGCCAGGTCGGTGTTGCGTTTCTTTGCGGCGACGTTGGTCCTGAGAAGGTCGATCTTGACGTCCTGTTTCGTCATCAACGCCGACCACCTTGCCTCGGACTTCTCCTCCCTCATGGCGGTGTGGCTCTTGGCGTCGGTGATGCATTGCTCGATCGACGCCTGTAGCCGTTTGGCCGCGGGCGCCGCGTCCCTGGCCTTCTTTGCTTTCTTGTTGCCATCAGGTCTCCCTTCAGCCGCCCCGGAGACAGGCGCATCCGGGTTGTACACGCCGTCCTTGGCCTTGGCGAGGGCAAGCCGGACCTCCGCCCATTTCTCGCACGACTCGACCTGGTGAACACATGAAGGAACTTGAACTCGGCTTCGGGGACGCTGTCCTTGCGGAACAACTCGAACATCCGAACCATCTGCACGAACAAAAAATGTCGGCGAAGAACACGGTGAAGATCGCGGACAGGCGAGCCATGGACCTACCTGCCGTTCGACGTTCGCGCCGCTCTCAGGACGAGCCTGGACCTCTTCCTGGATCCCATGCCACTTGTTGCACGTCGTTTGGATGCTCCCCCAATGGTTGGACATGGCCTTGTCGCCTCGCTCCATGTGGTATGCCGGCGAACTCGGGGTCGACCAACTTGCGTTCGTCGAACGTCGTCTTGATCCTTCTCCAGTACGTGTCGACGTTCTGATTCGCGCCAGTGATCGGGTCCATGTTGACCGTCTTCCATGCTTCGGCGAGGCACTCGTCTTCCTTCGCCATCCACTTGATGCGGGGCTCGGTCGGTTTTCCGTTCGCCGCCCGTGTCTTCTTCTTTATCCCTTTGCGCCTCGCCGGCTCCGGCTCCACCGGTTCTTCCTCCTCCACCTCCTCCTCGACCTCCTCCGGTTCGACGTCGTCGTCCATGTCGTCGCCCGTGTCGTCGCCGATGTCCAGCGTTTCCTCTTGCTCGCCGCCGAACCCGGGGCACGACGCGGCGGCGGCGGAGCCGTTGGTGATTATCTCCTCCATCTCGGCGTCGGTGTTCCTGAACTGAGGCGCCGATCCCGGCGCGAAAGGCAGGGGCCGCGGCGCAGAGCCGTCGCCGACGAACCCGAGTACGTCGGTGAGCAGCCGTAGTTGTGGTGCCCGGCGGAGAAGGCGGAAGGCGTGCGCGGGAAGGTGATGTTAGGGTTGAAGCCGTCGAGGGCGTCGCCGTCGACATATTCCGGCGAGGGCGCGTAGTCCCACGCCGGCGACGGGAAGTTGGCCGGCGACACGACGCTCTGCTGGCTGCCCCACGCGCCTTGCGGGAAAGGCCCCGCCTGTTGTGGAAAGATTGGCCGATCGTTCGCCATGGCTGAGCAAGATGACGCCTCCTGCTCCACCGCCGCATCCCTGGCTTTCTTCATGAGAAGCCGGTTCCACCGGTCGGTGGTCACCGCCGACCGACGTTCAATGTCGGCCTTCCACTCCGCGTTTGTCAGCCCCGGGAGCCTTGCCATCGGCGCCCGCGGTTTCCTCTCCTTTGGTGCGGCGGGTTCGGTGGCTCGGCGAGGGGCGGCGTACTTTTTCGGCGGCATGGTGAAGGAGGGGAGATGGAGAGAATGGCAGGGAACGGCGGGGAAATGTGGGCGATGGGAAGGGAAAAGGAGGGAAACGACGGGAAAATCAGCCGGTGTCGCCGACAGAGCTACCCCATGCGCCTTTTCGCTACAGCCGGCGCCCCCCGGTGCGCTGGGTTCGGCCTGGGTCCGCCGGCGCCAATTTCGGCCCAAACCAGCGGAAAACGAGATCCTGGGGGCGCGACTGGGTCATTTTTCCATCGCCGGCGCTAAAAAAGGGGCTTGGGGGGGCCTGTTGGGGGCGCGGCTCGAGATGCTATTACATACTCCCCCGTCCAAGTTACGTTATGAAAAGATTTTATATTATAGAACGGAGGGAGTACTTTAGAGCATAATACGTGATTTGTGGTGAGCGTCGTTCTTTGTTTGTGTGATTATTTTTCTATAGCAGGTTATTGTGATGGGTTGTTTCGTATTCATTTTATTTACGTCGGTTTGGGTTTTAATTATGTTCTTGTTGTGTTTTTCTGACCGTATATCGTGTCGGGAGATAATCTCTATGGCACCACTACTGGGAGATCTATTCCTGGTTTCCTGCAGTAGTGGATACATGTAAGAGCATCTCTAACAGATTTCAAAAAAAGTCGTCCCGCAAAACTAGCTTTGGATGCCCCCACCCCTTATGCAGTTCGAAAGCACCTTGGACAAAACCAAATACACTATATTGGTACTGAACAATTTAATTAGCAGAAACTCGACCTCGTCGGTGATTGCGGCTAGCTCATCCGCGTCATCATTGTAGGTGGGCTTAGTAGGGGGGGGGGGGGGGGAGTCTGTGAGTCCTCCAATGGCGGCAACGACGACCCCACCGCACAGCCGAGGCCGGCACCGCCCAGAGGAGGTGCACCATCGAGGGCGGCACATCCACACTACCCAAAGGAGGTGTACCACCGATGCCCGCACCACCCAAAGGAGGAGCACCGCTGAGGTTGCTGAAACCGCCCTCCATTTCGTTCGAATTGCTCGCCAAAGTGAAACCATTGAAGCGGTGGCGGGGGTGGGAGGGCTAACCCTAATTGCCCCCGGTATCGTGAATATAGTGCCAGAGAGGGAGACACCGGGAGGCCCAAAAAAATATTTCCCTGCCAAGCGGAGAGATGCGGTGCCTATTCAGGCCACAAAATGCCCAAACCCGCATATCAAGCCGGAAAATTCTGGCCGGGGGCCTTTTATGGGATATGCTAGAGGTGCTCTAACCTACCTCTAGGGATGCTGCTCTTGACGTTTTCTTACTACACATGTGTTGCACCTTGATAAGTGTACTGGCCTGTAATCGCATTGACTACTGGAGAGAATTTGCTGGTAACAATGCTAAAGTATTACTCCGTATTATTACTATGTCGACCTCATCAGGTTTCAAGTCATTGCTATTGCTGTGGTATGCCGCAAACTGTACCGTACGCACAAGTACAAAGTTAAATAGACTTGTCTGAAACCATTCAGAGCCAATGGAGACCAGACAGACACAAGCCACATATGTTAGTGTGACTTCTCTCAAGCAAAGATACAAGACTGGCATCAGACTGGAGAAAACAATATAGCTAGCTACTGAGTGCTATGGATTGCCGCAAGACGTCGTCAAATTTTGGTCCGGTTACACCATCTCTGACTGACTAGATGCCAACGACTGAATCCTTCTAATGCTTGCTACATAGACTGACGCATCACTTGATTTATACGGTAGGATGCAACGTTTCCATCGCCGATTCAAGTATGTCTATCCATGGACTTCTCAATCGCCACAGAGAAGGCGCCAAAACCCACACACCCGATACATGTAGCTTGAGGGCCAGCTGCAACAAAATAATAACAATTCCATGAGTATCTCTATAAACTCCGAAATGCAGTCAGAAATATAGCATTGGTTAAACCATCTCAAAACTCATAGCAGATAATTTGGGACACAAACTGCTGGCCTGGCAGTCTGCCACACCGACTCGACTACATGATGACTACGACTGCCCTTCAACTTGCCCTAGTAGAACCAAACTACTTTTAGAGTGAGGTTACTCCCTTTCTTACATCCAAAAAGAAATGCTGGCCTGGCCCATCCACCTCAAGCCAACCTAAAACATCTCTAACGATTGCAGATAGGGAAATTCTCTTGGGAGCATAAATTGATCCATTGTAAAAATTATGTTGCTTCTCATCCACAGTTATTACAAAAAAGAACATACCTTTTGCAGCTAAAGCCCCAGCCACTGCCGAATTGGTAATGTCATGCTTTGCCCGAGCCTGCCAGGACATGACCATTCAAAGTGTCTAGTCTAATTCCCGTTGATGAGGGAGGCCAAGTTGGCCGACCGCACAGGGCCCCCAAATTTTTGGGGCCCCTGTCTAGCAAATAATACGTATATATATGTACAGAAAATAAATGGCAATGAATCAACAAATACATGCACGTACACAGGCCCGAAGCCCACTCTAGCATTTTCGTTTTGCAATCAACCAATACAAGCGCGTACACAGCCCGGCAGCCTGCCTGTTAGTTCCGTGACACCCGCCCAGCACTCCCGATCCGATCGCGCGCAGCAGTTCCCCTCGGGTTAGCCATCGTTACAACTTAGATCAAGGAGAGAGAGAGAGAGAGATCAATTCTCTAGCAGGCCGAGGGCGGCGGATGTCAGGTCAGTCGTGCGTATGCGGCCGCCAGCCGGCCACGCCCCACGGCATAGTTATACGGTGGCATGGCGCATTGTCCCTTGCCGTCTTTGTCGACGTAAGTCCTTTTATTAGGCCCAATTTCATGTTGCTAGTGTAGGCTATTTTTTTGTTAAACAATTTTTCAAAATCTTACATCAAGATAAGGTCTTAATATATTCTATCAGTACAAAGGCTATCATTCATACAACTTGAATTGATTTCATATTACTTGCGTTTGTGTTATAAAACAGAAAGAATCATAAACCATGTATCCTCAAAGAAACAATAACTTGAATCAGATGCTTAATCTGAAAAGGGCGCTATCGAATCCCAAACGACTCGGTGGATTGATGACAATAGCACGTGAAAATGATGGCTCGGAGAACATTTACTACAAACACATGATGAAAGATTTCATTTCAAGAAATACTAGACGAGTGTTACTTTTTGATAGAAAGTGAGGTGAGTTTATAAGTTTATTTCTTTAGTATCATCTTTCCTATTTTTACATTAGTATATGATATATTTTCTATATATTGTACCGAATACACATTTTTGAAATTAATAATTAGGTGATAGTATCCGTTACTTAGATTGGCTCTTCAGTTATATGATTATATTTTAAGAAGGGAAAGTAGTGGCTGAACTCCCGCTCGGTGCACCCACGCAAGAAAACGTATCAAAACATTTCAAAAAATTCTGAAATTTTATGGGAATGTTCTTCAACAAATGTTATGGGCACATGCAAAGTTTGGTGGTCAAATAACATTCGAAGAGCTCTGTACAAAAAAGACAAAATTACAAAATCTGCTCAAACAGTGTACTTACATTTTGACTATTTTTCAGTGATTTTTTCTTTTTTGTACAGCGCTCCTCGAATGTTATTTGACCACCAAACTTTGCAGGTGCACATAACATTTGTTGAAGATCATTCCCACAAAGTTTCATATTTTTTCAAAATGTTTTGATACGTTTTCTTGCGTGGGTGCACCGTGGATGCATCGAGCGTGGGTGAATTTAGAACCCTATTTTGATTTTCGTCCTGGGCCCCCAAATTTCCGGAGACGGCCCTGTGTCTAAATAAGTATATTTTTACAGAAATACACATAAATGGAAGAAAGAAAAAATTGTGACACTGCATCTACCTTCTCTACGACGCATTCAGCTGCAGAGAAAATCAAATCAAGCCCATTACTGCAAAGGTCTTAGCATGGCTCATACTTTTCCTACCCATCTGTTTTGCCTGGTAGACTATTTGTTGCCTTGCTGTCATCTCTTCTGCCATTATTGGATTTTCCAAAGCTCCAAAAAATAGTCCCATAAGTACACCAAGACCGCCCCCTATTGAATGAAAGCAATGCAGTTAATAACAGCTGTGCATACTCCATAAATCCATTTTATGAAACGTTATGCACTTGTAAGTAGGCCCCATGTGGGATAAGCCAATAGTTGATAATCTAAGCAGTTTAACATGACACAAAATGATTGACAAGCATAGAAGCACAAGTCATTAGGCAACAACTCAACATGACTTCTAAGTTAGTATAGGATGGAGTATCCAGCCACTGACTGTTGGCTGTTGTCTTAAGGATACCAAATATCAAACTACAGGAAATACTGATACTTTGGTAATACATACAATAGAGTGCACGACATCGACATCACGATTTTATCATCTAAACCATCAACAAACAAATCATTAAACAGGACAAAATAAGACAATAGATACTTAAACATCGCAGGCCTTTGCCATGTTCTAGATTCAATGACAATATCAACAAGCTGTTGGAAAGCTACATATATTGCACAAGTGAAATATTACTAGTACTCACACGTGGACGGCGTGCACAGACACAATGTTACGGCATGCAGTTATTGACAGTAACTATATACTGGGAAAGAAAAGAAATGCTAGGTAGGAGCATTAGATCCAATGTTTAATTTCTTCATTTGAAGCAGAAACAACAGAACATGGAATGAATGGATCAGAGCAAACTTTTTTCAGTAGACAACTGGAGGAACCACACATGCTCTGATCGACTTTAATCACGCAACGAAAACTGTACAATCAAGCATGCAAACAGAGGAAGGCACACATGGTCAAACACCAAGCCGTTCCCAGCATGACCGCGACGTATGCCTATTGCATTATACTTCTTGCAGCACTTGACATGTAAAGGATCCAGAGAGGCGGACCGCCAAAAAGTAACCTTTCAAATGTTTTACAAAAATCTTTTCAGACTATTTAAGAATTGTTTTGAACCAATTCCTAAAAAAAGAGAGGCACTGTCAAACCAACCTTCAATAAATGCCAACCTTGCTATTTTCTACGCATCACGCTGTATGCCTATGGCACAATACTTGTAGCTACAACGTAAAACGATTGTGCATCGTTAAACAGCAACCTCAACCTTCATCCAACCACATTCTTAATACTTGACCATCTGGCATGTAGAGAAACTCTCGATCTTTGAGTCTTTGAAAGGTAATATGTCGTAAGTACAGAAATTTCATTGGGTTGATTCAATGACCCCAACTTTACTTGACAAATCACTACAACTTAAGAGTCTTTAACCCCAACTCTCCGAAGCGAGTTCGAACAAAGGCATCTCCATCATGCACACGCCATCTCACATGAAGGATCATTGAAACGGGAGCAAAGAAGTTGTGTTTTATTGCCACAAAAGATTTCGAGTCAACTAGAGATAACTACTCCCTCTGTAAACTAATATAAGAGTGTTTAGATTACTAAATTAGTGTTCTAAATGCTCTTATATTAGTTTACGGAGGGAGTAAGTAACAGTAGAAAGTTCTACAAGTGAGTACAACCGAATCAACGCATGACCAAATTTAAGTTCGTACACGCACTTGCTCAAAGTAAAATTAAGTTCATTTCCTGCAGAGCCAGCATCGTTTTATTTGTAAATCTTCAGACAAACAGGTGAAGAATCAACCATCTAAATAATGAACAACCACATCCATGTGGCATGCCACACCATCCAGAAACTCTGATTGCATGGCATTTGAACATGATCATGGAGACATAATTCAGATATGGTTTTCTCCCAATACTCAGTAACTGAATAGCATTAAGAGATTTGAGTTGGAGGTCGTGAGTAACGTTACCCATGACACCACTAAGGACGCTCCGGACGGCGCAGTTGTTCATCATCTCCTGCCCCTTGATCTCCTCCGGCGTTGGCAGCCGGACCGGCTCCACCGCAGCCCTCTGGCTGGCTGCATCGCCGCCCGCCCTGGCAGCCGCCGCAGCCGATGGCTCCGGCGAAGCCATCTACAGTATGATCTCTCCTCCCGGTAGCGCGAAGGTGGAGCTAGATGCGGCCCGTGGGAATCGCTGGAAAGGCAATGAATGGGATTGGAGAAGAAGCCGAGAAGAGAAGTTCCTCAACCGGGGGCGCTGAGTCGGGGGGTGGGGAGGACGCCGGGGAGCGATCTCCAGGAGTGGGTACGAGGATAGGAGGAGTAAGGTGAGACCCGCTGGCGGAGAGGCGAGCTCCGGCCGCCGGGGTGGCCGGAGATGGCGGCGGCGTCGTGACCCGAAACCCCTAGCCCTGCTCTTTCCTCTGTCTCTCACGGGCTCTCGGGGGAAAATGGCGTGGGCTTTTTGCTTCACAGCGCAATTTGGAATGTGGCTTCTATCCAGCCGAGCCCAAAATTTAAAGCCCAAGCCCAAACAAACAAGGGCTAAGGATGTCTTTTATTTATTTTTGGCTTGTGCTTACTAACATGTCTGTAGAATTTATTTTTGGCACTAGCACAAATGCCCGTGCGTTGCAACGGGAGACGTTATTAATTTTATTTAAGTAGTTAGAATAATGTGAGAGAAGACAATGATAGATCAAAGATCCATGGACCCATAAAATAGCATGTTATATACTAATTCCAAATACACTTAAAGTGTGTTTAAATACAGCTATAATTCGCTATGATATTCAAGTAAAAACATAATTGGTTATCTTTGATCTCCGTTTGAAATATATTCCATGATGATTGCAAAGGTGGTGCTGGCATGTGCTAGGTGGCCGGGTGACCGACAGTTGTTGTCGGTCCTTGCCGTTGTCACACAATACTAACAAAATATAAAATAATAATGCTGAAATCCTGGCATTTTGCACAAACAATTCTAGAAAACAAAAATAGTGGGTCACAAGCTCCAGATGTCCTAAAAACATGTATTTCTATTGTGAAAGGATGATACATATGTTATCGGCTTTTAAGGGGGAGATGTATCGATTTATCTCTCCCTAATAATAAAGCGCGCAGCGTTTCTGGTCGTCCGTCGGTCACTTTTTACAAAAAAAGCCCCTGCGTTTTCCCAAAATCAACCCGCAGTCCTGACTTAAGTGACATGAACGAACCGTTTTTTTGTATTTTTGCGGAAACCCCCTTCTATTTTCGTGGAATAAATCCGCAGTCCGGACTTCAGTTAAAAAAAACTTTTTTGTATTTTTTCCTGAAAACTCCCTACCGTTTTTATTAATTAATTCGGAGTTTAACTATAAGTGACAAATACTTTAAAAAAATCATATCTTTTAAACCGTAACTCTAATTTTAAATTATTATATATGAAATTTGATTAGAAAAATTTGTAGAATCTGAATATGATGTTATTTTTTATCTTTTTGCCATTTTTAAAATTCTATTTCTGGTGTAATTTTAATTTTAATCAATAGCGATGTGTACAATGTGAATACGATGTCATTTTACCTATTTAACATTTTAAATTTTTATTTACGATATAATTTTAATCAATAGCATACAATCCGAATTTTTTCCGTACCGAGCTATAAATGGATTTGTGGGCTGACGCTCCTAAATTAGATAGAATGGAGGAACATACTTGTCTTTTATTCTCTGAATTCGTGTTGGCGTAATATAGAACTCTCTCGCTCAAGGGATGCACAATGTTATAATTCGGTTCAGCTATTCTTTGTTTAAAATTTTCTTTTTAGCAGATTCGAGTACTTTGTAAAATATTCATATATTTCAAATATTAATACAAAATTTAATATGTTATATATGGAAATCGCTCATAAAATATGTAGATTCCAAATATGCAATTATCTTGCATGTTAATTATTTTTTTTAAATAATACTTTTTTTTATATGGGGTATTTCAAAATTGTCTATTATATATGTTATTAGAAACTTATGTTATTGTTTGATCTCCCGTTGTAACGCATAAAATTTCGCCAATTCAGAAGTTCATCAATGGAAAATATCCTAAAATTTTTAAAAATGTTCATGACTTACAAAATAGTTTGTTCATTCAAAAAATGATCATGCATTTCAAAAAATGGTTGTTAAATTTTAAAAATGTTTGTGAAATCAAAAAGATGATCGTGAATTTCAAAAAGTGTTCCATCAATTTCCAAAAAAAATGTTCGTCGATTCTAAAAATGTTCATTGATTCAACAAAATTGTCTAATCTTTTCACAATTCTATAAAATGTTTGCGAATAGTATTAAATGTTCATGAATTAAAAAATATTTTTGATTTTAGAAAATGGTCATGAATTCACAAGTGTTCACAAATTTGAAAAATGTTCACGCTTTGAAATATTGGCACGAGTTTAGTTTTTTTTTTCATGATTTCATGAAATTGAAAGTGATAGTGTATCTCTTTGATGCAGCAAAATGTGTTCATGGCCATTAGAGAATATGATTTTTTTCTCCCGTTGCAACGCACGGACCCTTTTGCTAGCCTCTATAAATAAAATTAATATTAATTGAAAGCATAAACAATGAGATCACATGGTTGATGGACATATTAATATTATTTATGGAAGAAGATAATGGATATAGCCTACTTTAACAACAGGGCGACCACTAAAACAATAGCAGCATTCATCAGAATATTAAAATAAAGCTCATTTCGAACAGGAGATCCATCTATGAACATCCTTTTGTGCTAAGCTCAGGTTCCAACATCTCCAGCCTTGCAAGAACTTCGAACACGATCTCAGTAAGTACCCCATGAAATGAATGAAGTACTCCATTTTTGGCGAATATGAGACATGGTACAACTCCTCCATTGCTTTATATACTTCATGATCCCATGGTACTCGCCTTTTAGTTTCGCATCTCGTGAAGAAAAAACATATTGTTATTTTCTGAGAACTTCTCAGGGGTTAGTGCCAGGAGTGCACTGAAAGAAGTTAGAGAAATCTTCCCAGATAACTTTAGGCATCGGAAAAAAGGTTGAGTTTTTCTGCAACGATGTGGATAATTATAAGATATGGTAAAAAGGTGTTAGCTTAGTCCGAGAATAGAGAAGAGCAACATCTAAAGGCTTATATATCATCTACCTTGGCATGCTCCTGTCACCTAATTGCAGCTAACATAACAGTACCTCTGATATATCTAAATTTAGTGCCCTGAAATTGGAGAACCATACGGATTGATTTCTCATTTCTCGTTTCAGAAAATAGCATGATCTGTCTTTAATACTTACACTTGGAGTGCTCCTTGTAAAATGAGAATGCTCCTTTTAATAATAAAGCTCTTGGCATGGTGTAGAAACTCAAATCCAACTAACAACATCACAAACTAAGCATTGTCTGAACCAACTGTACATATATTTTTATGAAACAAATAAGGCTCTTATGTTAGGATAATCCTTCCACTATAACACTTTGATTTACTTCACTTGAGAATCAAAGCACCTGCCTTTGATTTCGTCTGGTAGGCATGAAAGCTACAGTAACAATTAGCAGTTTCTGCAGAAAAACAAAAAGATACGGGGATGATAGAACCTTGCATGTCAAACATTTTTTTGCTTCTAGTTGAACTGATAGGTCATGTGTGTCAATTCTACAATTCCATACACATCAATTATGTTTCTCTCCCAACTGGTAAGTAGTGTCCACAAACCTGGATTCCAATGAAGTAGCAGAGAGCGCGGAACTCAGTGACGGCAACGGCCATCTCAGCCATGTGATTGGCGTTGCAGTACATGCCTAGACGCAGCGCGTGGAGCACCTCCCTATCCGGATGCTCCTGGACAGGGAACGCCTTCGCCACCGACAGAACATTGAGTGGGAAGGCGAGTTCATCGTCCCAGCCTGTGATGACTGTGTGGCAGCGGAGCATGGCAAGGTTGCGTGCTAGCCACTCCCTGAGAGACAACACAAGGGGAATGGTTCGAGCAGTATAGAAAGACCCATTCTGCTTCTATTCGTTAGATCTTCAAAGATGGTCTAATGATTGGTAAGCACATAGTTTGAGCTGCAAATAAGACTGAACAAGGATCAAACAATCTTTTCTCATGTTGATGAAGCGCTAAGGGCTACAAATTCTGGGCACCATAGTTTCTTTCCTTATTTGATTTACCATTCATCTTAAAACATGATAAATTTGATGTTATAGTAAAAATAAAGCATAGTACAAATTGCAAACTTGTAATGGAAGAAAAATAAAAAGTTTCTTCAGTTTTTGGACAACTTTTCTCACATTTCCGCTGAACCGTGCTATCTATCGTTTTAATCTAAAGTGCAATTCAGACACATGAAACATCATGCAGTTCATTCACAATTTTTACTTCAGAAATTATTTGAAAATAAAATTTGCCTCAGCCAATGCAAAAAGTGAAATGTCTGGAATTATAACTTCATAGATTATAGTGTTAATATAAAAGTTACATCCCAATAACTTTTTGAAACGCATAACTGTACCGGAAAAATCAGATTGTTCCTTCTAGGAAGGTGATCTTCGTGCCCTTCTTCCACCCCGGCTTCACGTCGACTGTCGGGATCTCCTCCACCGGGATCGTCTTTCTACACATAGTCACCATGAGCAAATAGCGTTTAGTGTTTATTTTAGCACCCAAAATCAGTTTCTTATTTTATTAAAGACATGCAGCCAAAATTGACAGTAAATAATCCTGAATGACCGAGCAGGCTAAAATTTGAAGTTCGCTTAAAGATTAGTAAGAACCGTCCAAATCAATAAGACACGGCTGAACTATTTGATTGAATAACAAAGATATTGCAGTTTTAATAATCTAGCTTTAGAATAGATTATGAACAATGGTGACTGCCGCTGCAGTCTACTAAAGAAATTAAGCAGACCCAACTGGTCAACTATGAATTTCTCAGGATTAATCTGTAGAACACATGTATCTTATACTGAGGTTAAATAATTCAAAATGATTGAAGAAGCTAAAATCTGAAGACGACTTAAGATTACTGAAAACTGCCTAATGCAATTGAATTGTCAGATGGAACCAAAAAGGAAATTGTATTTATCAAGTTTAATCTGGACCGGCTAAGAAAATCTCCAATACTCAAGAATGTAGTGGATCTTGATTCTTAATCAGCGATAAGAAATGACCACATGCGTGCAACAGAGGGAAGGAGAAAATACTCACATGTGTACCGCACTTGAATTTCCTGCAAGTAAGAAAGGGTAGGGAATAAAATTACATCAGAAGGATTCAACTGGATGAACTGAGCGGTGAAAACTTCCCTGTGACAGCATCGACCAGAACAGGCGGCAAGGTTGAAGCTATCCTCGCCGGCCTTGCAGAGGAGGGATTGATTCCGTGGGACAGCACACGATTAACTGCTTGGGCGGCGCCCAGCTGGAACAAATTGGGACGACGCAGGGAGATGGGGAGTGGCAGCATGGCGAGGTTGTTTTCCTACTTTGAGCACTCGGTATGGGCATCGTGGAGGAGCGGGCCGCCGGATTTTAACTCTATGGAGGGTCTGGGATGGGGAGCCGCCGACGAGGGGCTGCCCAGCCGAACCATCTCGGGACGACTCAGGGGGATTGGGAGCAGCAAGGCAGCAGGGCTGGTTTCCTGGATGGGCCGCTCGGTGTGGCTGTCGAGAAGCAGAGGCCAAATCTTGAACCTGTGAAGGAAGGGGAGCTAGATGAATCAGCCGCTCGCCGCGACCGAGTCACCACCGTCGCCTACCTGTGCTTAGAGCCACCGCCGCCGCCGGCTGACTGCTCTCTCCTCGTCACCCGCCCCCCTCTCTCTCTCTCAATGTCGACCGGTCCTCGACCCGCTCTCCACAGCCCACCTCATCGCGGCCCCGCTTGCAGCCGACCTGCTCCAGCGCCCAGAGACCCCGTCGTCGCCGGATCCGCGCGGGGTCTTTGCCCAACGGTCGGCGGCGAGGGGGGAGGATAAGGGGGGAGGGGTGGCCGCTGCCGCGCAGGCGAGATGCACCGGAGTGGAGCGGGTCGGCGGCAAGGGGAGGAGGAGAAGGGGGGAGGGGCGGCCGCCGCCGCGCAGGCGAGATGCGCCGGACTGTGGCAGAGTTGAAGTGACGTTGCCCAGGGTTTTTTTATAAAAAAACGAAACATTTTTTTCCACTTACTGAAGGACTGCGGGTTGAATTCGATTAAACACAGGGGCTTTTTTACAAAAATGCCACGACGTACGACCAGAAGCTACCGGTGGTTTATTATATTATTTATATACTAGTAAGCATGCACGTGCAACGCACGTCTCTCAAATATAACACATGTCTTTTGAAATCGATTTATTTTTTATCGATTCAAACGAAATATTTAAAAATCGACAAAACATGGAAAATATACTATAATTACTTTCCAAAAAATTACAATTCGATCCCAGTTTGAGGCAACAATTAAAAGATATATTAAGCAACACTATAGACTATTTATTCTCTCATAAAGGTCCACCTCTTTATGCGCATGGCATATATATTGTTTGTTGCTTCTGTTAGTGAACTTCAAAATATGTACCAAAATCGCTTCCGTGGATCCATGGTAGTAACATATATTATTCAATAAAAAAATTATCCAAAAATCTTATTAATTTTAATTTAAACTTTAAATGCCAATTGGTTCTTTATACTATAATTCATCACAACCTTAAAGCACCCCCTGATGGGATGACACCCGTCGGGGACACACACCGTGGCCACACACACCACTGACACACTCTCATCTTCCTCCCTCTCTTTCTCTCTCGCACGATCTTCCTCCCTCTCTTTCTCTCTCTCGAACGGACACAGTACAAGCAGCGCCGCCGCCCTCCCCACTGCCTCCCGCCGCCGGTGCAGGGACCCTCCCCCTTCCTTGCTGCGCGCTGCTTCGACAGGGACCGCCCTTCCCAGTCCCCACCGCTGCTAAGACAGCCGCCCTTCCCTTGCATGTCCACCTCCGTCGGCGGAGGCGCAGAGTTCATCTCCATCAGATCCTCGGTCACGGACTCGACGCGAGCGCTGGAGGGCTCTGCAACGCCTTGGCGGGGACGCCCTGCTCCGATGGCTTGGGCGTGTCGCGAGCCTCACCGTATGGCCAAGTACGACATGCTCCAGAGTGGATGGTCGACGCCCTCCGCACCTCGCCCGTGACTGGTATTTCGTCATCCCCCCTCTGCTCGGTTCGGCTCTGTCCGATGGCGCTGCCTGCGCCTTGACGCCGCCACCGTAGCCACAGTCCCACGCCTGGCGCCACGGCAGCCACAAGCCCATGCCTTGGACGCTTTAGCTATTGTGCATAAGTGTGATCTAATAATCAGAAATGTTTTTATGTAATCAATTACTCATGCAATTCTATAGGCTGTGGAAACTGCTCTTTTACACTTGTACAATTGCAGTCTTAAGCTGTAACTTATTTGTAGTTTATTCACAATGAGTACATAATATCTCTATATAATGCCACACCAATAAGGCATATTTGATTAGTCTTGCTTGGTCTGAACATTCTTACATGTAATTCTGGATGCTATAGCTAATCTGTGTTCTCATATCTGACAAGATGCATTGTTGTCTATAACAAGTTTCGTGGCATTATGCTGCAGTTCATTTCATGGGGCTGCACCGCTGCAGTACTGGAAACTTACGTATACAAATGATTATTTCCAAGCTTTACATGGTCATCCAGTTGAGTTATTTCCAAGCGTTGCAAATTAAATTTGAAAAGAGGTTAAGAATTGTTCTTAAATTTTGTTTGTAAACAGATGATGGAATGACGCAGCCATTTACATGAGATTGGGCATGTTCAAATGCTCGAGCATATATTGTTTTATTCTAAAGATTGGTTTATGGAAGTTGCTGTATGTTTTTTTTGTTTGACATCAATTAGAAGGGAAGATATTGAAGTATTCAAGGTTTATATGTCTTGCCTCCTTTTTATTTAGAGTTATTTGTATATTGAATAATGCACTTAGAGTTATTTGTAATGATTAATATTAGCTTGAAAAATGGCGATGCTATGGCTGCACTGGTTTAACACAACATGCTGTTGTGAATTAATTTGAATTGTATATCCAGTTGCTAGCAGTCTGTAGTTGCAAAGTAGAAAACTTTCCAGATCGTTCATGCAATCAACATGCATTTACATAGCTTCTGTAACTCAAATGAATGCTATGTAAACAATATTTTTTTCATCTAACTATTGTCAAAATGCATGCAGGTTTAGCTCTGACAGAAACAACTATGGGGCAGGTACAACATGAAGTTGGGTTCTAGTGTTTTAGCTACAGTGCAGGTACATCTCCCTTGCTTAGTTTAATTGTGATTGTCAATTGTTCCTTGATTGCTAATTTTTTTGTGAAATCTTCCTGTGCATATGTGAAGGGAAGCAACGCTTGGATTCACTGGATGATGTATACATACCAATTGCACCTCGGTTTCATAATAGCAAGCAACCCCATTCTGAGGTACGTTCTCTTCGCTTGCAGCCTTTTTAAGAGTTTGATTTTTCCAGTTAGTCTCCTCTGATGGTGATGCTTGATAAGTGGTGTTATCAATGTGCTGTCTCAGAAAAGCGCTTTCTCCAGCGCTTGATAATTGTAGCTCTCTATGCTTGTGTTGCAAACAGCAGAAGCAACTGGACAACCATTCGGTTCATAAACTGAAACCATTGAACTTAAAAACATCACCTTCCACAGCTGGTGTGTATCGTAGTTGGGTGACAGTAGATTGCGCAGTCGGCTTCTCCGCAGTGTGAATCTGTCAGAAAGAATTGATCATAGATATGATTATACTTGTGATTGCTGCATCATAAAGAACAATTTTTTTTTTGACAAACCAGGTGATATGGCCACGGGTGTCAGCATCTGCACTAAACATTCGTGAAACAAACTGAAAATAATATCAAAATCTAAGCACCCGTATGCCTCACAATGGATCACAACAAAAAACATAGACGCTGATTAATCCATCCTAAATAATCTGAACTATATTGGAAAAAATATAGTTGTTGACTAACAAAACCATCATGTTCGAAACAGGGTCTCACAATATAGGAAAAGACCTTTTAGAATTCCACGCGGTGCTCGGATGCTTATAGCTGGACTTGTGCGCAACAGTCAGAGTCGTTCAGATGTTGGTAATTTAGCTTTAGGAGAAACATACTCCCACAATATCTGAGTCGGCCGTTATTCATATTGACAGTAAAGCACGATATTCATTAAATTCCTATTATGATTCTTCATGCCAACACTACAACCTACAACAGTAAATCATATAACTATGTCTGAAACTTGACATCATACAATGTGGAAGAAGGAATTAAACTGACATCATACAATGTGTCTTTAACTGCGTTTAGAAGTACTCAATCCAGTGCTGAGATAAAAATGCCTCCTAATCCACCACCTCAATCCAGTGTGGGGTAAAAATGAAATGTCGAACATAATCCCCCAAACAACAAAATACACATGTGAATTATTCTCACGTGATAGCTAAGTCCATCTAATTGAACAAACAAAACCATAGAGGTACTCGGATATAGTGATCAATGCAGTTGAGGTGCCCGTACATGCACACATACTCTTGATTGCAGAAACTCTGATGAATTTGCTACATAAATAGCCAAAATGACCGCATGGCCATATGTAATGTTGGTAACCATACAATGTAAGTTCCAGAATTCGATCACAAGAAAACTTTGGCAAACCAACTTTTAGTTATTTAAACGAAAGTTCACCTTATTAAGTACAGAAGTTGCACTTGGATTAAGCATTTGAAAAACATGCATGCATGGTAACACCAATTGGCAGGCGAACATATAAGAACAAACTTTGCTTAATTGTATTGCAGACATTTAGAGAAGCATGTACTGAATTTTATTTGCACAAAATGATTTGTCGTAGATTTGTCATAGAGATTTTGTATAGTCCTTCCATTCAAATGGCCTAAAACTAACATAAAAATGTGGTAATCTATTGGCACAAATGGACTGCATACAGTACTCTCAAGTCTGCAATACAATACCAATTGGCAGGCCAGCATTCAGAGAAGCATGTACTAAACTTAGGTTGTAGAAATTCAGAGAAGCATGTACATGATTTAGCAAGTAGAAATTCAAAGAAGCATGAGTGGAGGAGCCGAGTCTACCTTTTCCTGGATGTTGTCTACCTTTTCCTATTATCAATTGGGATGTCACTTTTTTCTGTTAGGGGAAAAACGTGCTCAGGGTCTTGTTGATCCAGAACTTGTTGACTATCTGACTTCCATGCTACAAAAAAGGCAGCTCCTAAATTATGTTGCTAATTCTTCCGTTTACCCAAGCTGAATGTCAGTCCTACCAATTCTGTGCTTACTTATATAACAAACAGATTAGAGATATGTTCAGTGACATGCATTCAGTTTCATGCAAAGCACATAAACTCTATATTATAGGCCATTGTATTTATTTTTACTCGGTATATTAGGAAATATGAGCACAATTGTAGTCATGTTTTTTGTTGTTACTCTTTGTATTTCTGAATTTTGACCCAAATCTACCATGAGGAATCTGCCCATGAATGTTGTCTGAATGACTGATGTCCATCATTTTGGTCATTATTAATTTTGTTGTCTCAAGTGCAGATTCTTCTAATTGAATATGTTGGGAGAGTTGGTGTTTCACGAAACCAGATTGCTTTGCTTGCTACAGAGTATGAGCCACCAAGGTTAGTTTCCCGTGAGCTAGCTTCCTACACCCAGCCGGCGGCTTGATGTTAAGGTAACGAAAAACCTGATCAAAGTTCGTACCTGATCAAAGTTCGTTGGCTTGGTGGCGAGGGCCTCAACATGGCGACGACGGCAGCCCGCGATCGCATCTATGGGTCAGAGGAGAGCGGCAGGCGGCCACGGCGCCCGGCGCTCACGTCCGTGGGGCAGCAGAGGTGGAGCGGACGGTGGCGCCGGAGACCCTCGCTCGCATCCATGGGGCAGCAGAGGAGAGCGGCGACGGCGACCTGTGCTCGCGTCCTTGGGGCCGTAGAGGAGGAGCAGACGGCGGCGACTGAGTCTCGTGTTCGCGTTCGTGGGGTAGCAGAAGAGGAGCGTACAACGGCGACGTCGATCCGCGCTCGCGCCCATGGGGCAACAGCCAGCCGAGGAGGAGCGGTAGGCGGTGGCGGCGATCTGCGCTCGCGTCCGTGGGGCAAGAGGAGGAGAGACAACGTGTTGTGAGGGCAGAGAGAAGATTACGGGATAGAAATCCCCTATCCCCGCTAATTGAGGACAAGGGGGCGCGTCTGCTGGCAGAACATTTAATCTGGATTGTTCATTTGTGTGGCAGACCCTTGATGTAATATGGACTGTTAGATATGACTTAGTTGGATTAATCGAACGTCTCTGGTAATCCTGTGTACACTTTATGGTGTGTCTGTAGGAGAATTCATATTTGCTCTTTTAATAGTAGTAAAGATAAAGATATATATATATATATTATATTATTATTATTAGGTAGAGAAATAAGTTAGAATAAGCTCCCCCCCAATCTGTCTTTTCGTACAATTACTCAAATGGTACAGTAAGTTGCTTTTGGGCTTACAGTTGTATGCGTTTTTAGACCCCACTTATATGAATTCATTCCAATTTCAGTATGATGGTTTAGTTTTGAAGTTTCAACTCTTTTGCACAAATAAAAATTAATATTATTTTGTATGTTTCTCCTTGGGATAGGGTCAAGGCATCTCAGTTCTCACTGATGCGGTTAAAGCGTGCACATTAGAGATCGAAACACACAAGGGAAAGTTGGTACTGAAAGAAGAGCCTGGAGCTGTAAGTTTCCGACATCATCTAATAATTATTCTGGTTATTTTCTAAATTAGTATATGACTCCCTCCGTTCCATAACGTAAGAGTGTCAAAAAATGTCTTACATTATGGGACGGAGAGAGTAGTTGTTGCAGTTCATGATTCATGAAGCTTTGTATTATTTGCATTTTGTAATCATGTGAGTGAGAGGGGAGATAAGCTATTGAGCGCCCAGTTGGATACCTTGGTTGAGAAAAACACGGAAATTGCAGGTATGAGCAGTAAAGACGAGGAAGATACAGGAATGGGCGGTATCGACCTTACGAATTCTGGTGGCCATGCAGACTGAGTCTACATTAGTCGATTTGAATGAGATTTCTTGTATAGCATTAACCAAGATCTTAAATCATCCTATTTAAAAGCTCTTTGAATTCACTAGTAGTGTCATCTTGGATGTTCATCGACCAGTGATGGGCTTTACTTTGATTGAGCAACACTTGATTTTTCTTTCTTGCGAGTAAAATATATATATGTTGTTATACAACAAGTGTTTTTGATGCCCAGTCTTGGCATGCAAAATGTTAGCAATTGTTATTTTTCTTTCGAGTTTTATTGGTGTTCTTTGTACACATGCAAAATGTTACTTTGCCCTCGGTATCCAATCATTTGTGTGATATTGTTGGTTGTTTTTATGACCTGCTTCACCTCTCTCCTGTTTTCACGCCGCCCGCTTAGCAATTTGGACGCTAACAATCATGGGATGTTAAGGCTTAAAACACTGTATCGCTGGCCCCCAAAACATACGTTGGAGTATTTGTCACTAGTCCGCGGACTGATGCGAAAGCTGATCATCCAATTATGTCCCAAACGTTCGCCTATGTTTTTAATTTCTAAGTGCGGAACACTCAAAATAGTATAAGGAATCTTTAGTGAGTGAAAAATATTCAAATGTGATAGTATTTATAATGTAAATATTACAATCCAACTAAGTTTTTAAATAAGTTTAAACTTGAATTCAACTCGCACATATGTTCTAGTTGTCCCCTTTAACCACGCACAAATGCTCACTCGGATATTCCTTGAGATGCTCATGAGTTGTTCGATGTCGAATTTGTTGATGCGTAATTTGGACAAGCTCATCAAATGTGAGAGTTGGGTAGGATCACCCATGTTCTCAAATTCCAACCCTCCGACATCATATTCACCCTCATTGTCCACGATCATGTTGTGCATGCTCATACATGTCATCACCTCCCACAAGGTCTCTGAATCCCATTGCTTAGCAAATCCGCGAACTACTGCAAAAAAAGTCTTGGAACACTCCAAATGCCCTATGCACATCCTTTCTAGCTCCTTGGCTTTAGGCAAAGTGAGCTCTTTATTGACCAACTGGCTTAGAGAGGGTCTTGATGAAGGTCGTCCCCGGAGGATAAATACCGTCAGCCAGATAGTAGCCCATGTTGAACGGGTACCCATTGACAGTGTAATTGAACGGAGGATCTTGGCCTTCAGTCAACCTAGATACACAATGAATACCACTACAGCACATTGATGTCATTGTCAGACCCCGAGCATGCTAGAGAAAGCGTGTCAAATTCAGAGATCATGTGATGCAACTGCTTCAAGAATGATGATGGGCTTCATTGTGTTGAGTGGCAAACCGTGGTGTACTCCATGTTGTCGAATCCGGCCTGGAGCAAAGGTTTCGACCTGGCCAAGGTGGATGGTCGAGTCAACGACGAAGGTGGGTGACGTCGAAGATGAACATCTTCACTGACACGAAGCGCATGTTGGAGCCGATCTGAACTCCCATCGAACCGTGACGTTCACATAGCAGGGCATGTATAGGCCATCACTATCACTACGGGAAACAACTCATTTGCCGTCAGGAGGCGTCTTTGCCGTCAGCTTTTCATCGAGCAGACGGCAAAGAAAGGGTTTGCCGTCATGAACAGACGATGAAGAAAAACTGACGGCAAAATATACTTTGCCGTCTGCAAAAAAAACACAGACAGCAAAAGGCTCACTTTGCCGTCTGTAGAAAATATCACAGACGGCAAAGATCTTTGCCGTCTGCATTTTCTTATTACAGATGGCAAAGAGCATACTTTGCCGTCTGTAATATAAAACGCCGACGGCAAACTTTGCCGTCGGCGTTTTATATTACAGACGGCAAAGTATGCTCCTTGCCATCTGTAATAAAGAAACGCAGACGGCAAAGAAGAAACACAAACCACGAATCGAGCACACGGATCGGTGACATGGCAGAATCTGGTCCACACATCCAACAGTGCAAAACCAATGCCCTGCACGCCCCACGCCGGCCCCACACCCCACGATCTCTCTCTGGTTCTCGTCCTTATCCTCACAACCACCCCACACCCCGATTCTCTCTCTCCCACTCGATCCACAGGCCACCGACGCCCGCGACCACCTCGCCTTCCGGCCACCACCTCGACCGCCGGTCACGTCCTAGCCTGCCGTCCTCAATGCCCCATCCCCCGTCCCTCGTCCCCCCCCCCCCGCCGGCCCCGGCCCCGTGCCCCGTCGCCCCACCGGCCGTTGTGCCCCGTCGCCCCCGCCGGCCGTCGGCCTAGGCTCCGTTCCCTGTCGCCACGATCGACCTCCGGGCCGTCGCCCCCGCCGGCCGTCGGCCTAGGCTCTGTTCCCTGTCGCCACGACCGACCTCCGGGCCGTCGCCCCCGCCGGCCCCGGCCCCGTGCTCCGTCGCCCCCGCTAGCCACTGCCCCTTCCCTCTCCGCCTCCCGCTGCAGGCCGGTGCGCGCGAGCACAGGCGAGCGGCGCTAGCAGGGCCGTGCGACTATGCGGCGAGCATGGCCGAGCGGGCTGGTGCAGGCAGGGCAGTTGCTGTGGGAGTCCGCTGTGAGCGACGCTCGGACGGGCGGCGCGGGAAAACTGGGTCGTGCGGCTACGCGGTGAGCTTGGCCGGGCGGCGGTGCGCAGACCAGGACCGGGCGGCTGGGCGGCGGCACAGCGAGTAGGGTGAAGTGAGCGGCGTGGCGAGCAGGGCAAGGAGGCGGCATGGAAGTCCATGTGGTTTTTCCCCGGCGAGAAGGACGGCCGGCGGTGAAGCCCCTGTTGATGCGGTGGAGAAGGCTTTTCATTTTACTTTCTAGTGTCCTTTGTGTAAATTTTCAGTACAGTTGTGTAACTTTTGTGTAACTCCACCTACGACGAATGAAAGGCAGAAAATCCAAAATCTCAGTAAGCTGAACCTGTCTTGTTTGACTAGCGAGATGATCTGCTGTGATGTCATTGTTTAAAAAAATAAAAAACAATCTTTGTCGTCTGTACTTCAGTCTAGATGACGGCAAAGAACACATTTTGACTGACGGCAAAAGACACGGTTTTGCCGTTCGTTATTTTTGCGGCAGACGGCAAATCTACAGTTGGATGACGACAAAATCTTTGTCGTCTGCCCGATGAAAAACTGACGGCAAAGTATTCTTTGCCGATTTAGACTTTGCCGACACACTTTGCCGTCAGCCAGCTAACGGCAAAATCTTTGTCGTTTGTAATATTGCCTTTGCCGTCTGTACAAGCCTGACGGCAAACTAGCTGTTTCCTGTAGTGTATCGGAGGTAAGTCCGGCAAATCCCATGGTAGGGTATCCTAGCTGGGCGACTTGGCATGATGGTAACAGGGGTAAGGTTTTACCCAGGTTCAGGCTCTCACGATGGAGATAACACCCCAGTCATCTCTCGTATATTGTGTTGGGATGTGTACATAGTACCACTGAATACCAAGGGATTGTAATATGTGTCTATCTACAAGTCTAGGCCCCAACTTATACACCATACGTGGGGTCCTAGGGTTATAGATCCTAGTCGGCTACGTAGGCAGAGTTCTCCATGACTCTATCTTCTTGTCTTGTACACAAGTCTTCCAGAGTCTTTGCATAACCCGCCATGGGCCGCCCAAAGTGCCTCAGGATGGAACCGACCTAGGGGTCCTCAGCCTGGCCCACTAGGTCGGGAACCGTCGTAGTGAGAGAACCTTGGGCTGGGACACCATCACTAATGAGATAAATCCGACCTAGTTCTCACAATGTCGGCTTGGACACATTAGTCAGAAATGCATGAAGAAGCTCCATGATGATAGACTACTAACTTCGTATAATTCAAATCGTTTGAGACAGGCGAATCATGCCTGCTCGGCAAGATGACTAAGTCCCCTTTTGCCAAGAGTTGCGAGAGGGTGGTTGAGCTGTTGGAACTGATACACAACGATGTGTGGTCCAATGAGCACAATGGCCAGACGTGTCTATCAGTACTTCATGACTTTTAGCGATGACTTGAGTGGATATGGATATATCTACTTGATGAGGCATAAGTCAGAAACTTTTGAAAAGTTCAAGGAGTTTCAGAATGAGGTAGAAAATCAGCTCGACAAGACAATAAAACTTCTACGATTAGGTCATGGAGGCGCGTGCATGAGCGAAGAGTTTGATGATCATATGAAAAGTCAGGGTATAGTACCCAACTCACATCTCTGGGTACGCTGCGGAGGAACGGTGTGTCGGAATGGAGGAACCAGACTCTATTAGACATGGTCCGGTCTATGATGGGTAGATTGGAGTTATCCTTGTCATTTTGGGGATATGCTCTAGAAGCTGCAACTTTCACACTGAACAGAGTACCATCAAAATCCGTAAATAAGACATCATATGAGATATGGACCGGGAAGAGCCCCAATTTGTCTTTTCTAAAGATTTGGGGTAGTGAAGCATTTGTCAAGCGACTCATGTCGGACAAGCTAACACCCAAGGCGGGTAAATGCATATACATGGGATATCTGAGGGAAACCTTAGGATATAGCTTCTACAACCGGAAAGAAAACAAAGTTTTTGTTGCTCGGAACAAGGTTTTCCTTGATAAAAAAAGTTTCTTAGTTGGGAAGCCGGTGGGAGATCGGTTGACTGGTCGGGTGTGATCTGACCTGGACTTGGATATGGTCCGAGCAGACTTTGGGCTTTAGGATCCAGGTGGGGCCATATGATGAGCCCGCGATGGATGCCTATATAAAGTAGAGGTGTGGAAGAAGATTTTGGTTGATCGCTTCGACGTCTTCTCGTTAGGGCTATGCATGTGTTGCAACTATCCACCTCTACTCGCCACCGACTATGTGATCGGATCGGGCAGTCCACCACATGACGTTCCTCCTACACGTGTGGATAACAATAGAGGCAGTGCGCTTGCGCTGCTCTGGTGAACCAATCTGTGGAACTGGCCGATCGAGTTGTACAATGGAGATCAGCGACAAGGAGGAGACAACTTCGGCAACGCGATGCTCCAACACTTCTTCCGTTGCGAAAACTATGTGTCTAGTGGTAATCTCATGATCTACCTTCTAAGCATGCTCCTGGGTGTTCTACGCAGTAAGTTTTTTCATTTTTCGGAGTTACACGCCACGTATCCCAACACACATTATGAGGAATGCTTGGTGGTTAGGCGACCGGAGCCTCCCCATGCTCGAACCAACGACCGGACACCTCCAAGCTAAATTACCCGGAGCCTCAGGACACAACCTTTGTGCAACATTTGGGGCTAGTGACCATTGCATCTCCCTGTTCCCACTTACCCCTTTGTCGGAGACCATATAATCTACCCCACCTCCTCTCTAGTTTAAGCAAAGTATATACTAAGAACTTGATATAGTTTTGCTCATCTACCTCCACTTGTGGGATTCCTCCCATGTGGTAGCAAGGTCAAACCCTTGTAGTGAAGACTCCCCATGGAGTAAAAGGCCACCCTTGTGGTGAATGCTCTCATGGAGTACAAGGCCACCCTTGTGGTGAATGCTCTCATGGAGTACAAGGCCACCCTTGTGGTGAATACTCCCATGGAGTACAAGGCCACCCTTGTGGTGGTTACTCCCATGGAGTACCAAGACCTCCTCATGGAGAAGATTCCCCACGTGGAATTCAAGCCCTTCTTTCCTTAGGACTTGGGGAAGAACCCTCCCACCTTGTTATTGATTTACCTTGAATTTTTTAGACGACACATGAACCGTGTAGCGGGGATTTACGGTTATAAGAGGTGTTGCCTTGGCATCACTAGTTATTCATGTGTTTTTCCTTTGTCCGTCATGTTTCCCCCGTGCTCTTTGTGTTGATGTCAAATCCACCTCCAACTCGTGAAGACCGGACACCCCCTACGATTTGTCCCGTACAAAAAAAGCGACTCATTGTGAAATACAAGGATCAAAGAATCGAGTACACCACCTTACTCGAGATTGATACCCTTCATAGTTGCATCAAAGAGGCTCTTGGATGCACCCACCACCACCAGTGTTGGTACAAAGTCGAAGAAGCACTTCAACGTGCAGATGAGAGAAAGTAACAAATATGATAACCGAACGGGGTGTACCATTGTATTACAGGGAACCTCAAGCGTATGATCTAGATCAATTTGGTCATGGGATATATGAGGATACTATTGGTGGTAAGTTTCCTTAGAGCATCTCCACCCGTTTGGCCCCCCAACGCGCCTGGCGAAGCCGAAAAACGTTCCAGCCGGCGATATTTTCGCCCTGGGGGGATCAACTTCACAGTCGCACCCCTGAGTTTCGGCCATAAGCACGTGCAAATTCAAACGTTTCATTTCCCGCTACCCAAAAAATGACGCAAGTCGGCGACCATGCCACAGTTCGGTGTCGGTCATGCCACAAGCCGGCGTCCATCATGCCACAGGCCGGCGATCGCCACCACAGGTCCGGCGATCAAAACATGCCAATAGTCCGGCGTACAAAAAAGGCGGGAGACATGCACATAGAACTCATACGACCAGCTCGTCGTCTCCCGGAGTGGCGGGAGAGGTCGGCGTCGGCGTCGGCGTTGGGGAGGGCGCGTTCGGCGGTGTCCGCGACGAAGGCGGCGGCGGCGTGGGCGATGTTGTCGGCGCCAGCATCAGGTTCAGGATGAGGTTGCACTCCCCCAAGTACCACGCCTTCACCTGCGGGTCCATGTCCGCCATGACGCCTCCCATGAGGAACGCCAGGTCGGTGTTGCGTTTCTTCGCGGCGACGTTGGTCCTGAGGAGGTCAAACTTGGCGTCCTGCTTCATCATCAGCGCCGACCACCTCACCTCCGACTTCTCCTCCCTCAGGGCAGAGTGGTTCTTTGCGTCGGCGATGCATTGCTCGATCGACGCCTGCAGCCGTTCAGCAGCCGGCGCGTCGTTCCTGCCCTTCTTCGCCTTCTTGTTGCCGTCAGGCCGCCCCTCCGACGCCCCCGGAACAGGCGCGTCCGGGTTGTACACGCCGTCCTTGTTGGTGAGTGCAAGCCGGACCTCGGCCCATTTCTCGCACGACTCAATCCTGGTGAACACATGGGGGAACTTGAAGTCGGCGTCGGTTCCGCTGTCCTTGCGAAACATCTCGAACATCCGAACCATCTTCATGAAGAAACAAGTGTCGGCAAAGATCACGGCAAAGAAGGCCAATCGGGCGCATTGGTTTACCTGCTGTTCAATGTTCGCGCCGCTCTCAGGGTGAGCCTGGATGTTCTCTTGACTCCCATGCCACCTGTTGCACGCCAGTTGGATGCTCGCCCAATGGTTGGACATGGCCTTGGCGCCGCGCTGCATGTGTATGCCGGCGAACTCGGGGTCGACCAACTTGCGCTCGTCGAACACCTCCTTGATCCTCGTCCAGTACGTCTCGGTGTTCTAGTTCGCGCCGGTGATCGGGTCCATGCTGACCTGCTTCCACGCTTCGGCGAGGCACGCGTCTTCCTTCGCCGCCCACTTGATGCAGGGCTCGGCCGGCTTCCCATCGGCCGACCTTGACTTCTTCCTCCCTTTGCCCCTCACCGGCGCCGGCTCCGGCTCCACCGTCTCTTCCTCCTCCATCTCCTCGTCCGCCTCGTCGGGGTCAACGTCATCCATGTCGCCGATGTCCTCCTCCTCCACCTCTTGCGTACCGAACCCGGGGCACGACACGGCCGCGGCGGAACCGGTGTTGATGATCTCCTCCATTTCGGCGGAACCAGGTGCGAAAGATAGGGGGCCGCATCACAGTGTCGTCGCGGACGAGCCCGAGTACGTCGGCGATGGCGCGTAGCCATACTGGGCGTTGGGGTGGCCGGTGGAGAAGGCGGAAGGCGTGCGCTGGAAGGTGATGTTGGGGTTGAAGCCGCTGAGGCCGTCGCCATCGACGTACGGCGAGGGCGCGTAGCCGCCCCACGCCGGCGACGGGAAGTTGGGGTTGGCCGGCGACGCGACGCTCTGCTGGCTGCCTCACGCGCCTTGCGGGAACGGGCCTGCCTGCTGCTGCCCCAGGAAGATCGGCCGCTGAGACGACGCCTCCTGCTCCGCTGCCTCCGCCGCCGCATCCCTGGCTTTCTTCATGAGAAGCATGTTCCGGCGATCGGTGGTCACCGCCTCCCTACGGTCGACGTCGGCCTTCCATTGTGCGTTCGTCATGCCCGCCGGCCTTGGCATCGGCGCCCGAGCCTTCCTCTGTTTCGGCGTGGCGGGGGCGTCGGCTTGGCGAGGGGCGGCGTACTTCTTCGTCGGCATGGCGGCGGAGAGATGGAGGGAAATGGAGAGAATGGAGAGAATGGCGGGGGAAGCGGCGGGGTGGGGGAGGGAAAAGGAGGGAAAAACGGCGGGAAGAAACAGTCGGTGCCGCCGACAGCTCGGCCCCACTCGACTTTTCGCTTCAGCCGGCGCCCCCAGGCGCCCCGCAGCGCCCTGGGTTCGGCCTAGGGTCGCCGGCCCAAAAAAGGGGCCCAACCGGCGAAAATCGGCGTCTTGGGGGGCGACTGGGAAATTTTTCGTGCGCCGGCGATAAAAAAACAGCCCTGTGGGGGGGGGGGGGGGGGGGCTTTGGGGCTGCGGCTGGAGATGCTCTTACACATTATTTAATGGTTGAAGGCAGGCTTGCATTGACGAAGCATATGCTTACATACAGATTAAATTGATATGATATGGACACATTTACTAAGGAACTTTAGCTTGAATTGGTGTATCCTTTCGCAAAGACAGACTGGAACAAGGTAGTGCCAGACCCTCAAGGGGAGGTGATGATATGATAGTATAAGATGACAACAATGGATTCCTAGCAAGCATATATGATATAAATCGGGTTGTACCTCTACCATACACCTATAATATGTTTCGCGCTCTTGCATACTACATTATTCTATATATGTTCCCTAGACGAATCATTGAGATTATTGTATCCGCTTTATGGTTCTAGACAACTGATTGATGTTATTTTGTTTTGCCAACTTTGTATCATCTACACTAGCTGACCATGTGAACTATTTGTTCGACAAATTACCGAAAAAGGCTTTCGCCCCGCTTTATATATAAAGCAACGATCAACAACATCCGATACAACCGCACACCCACACAACACACGCACACACCCAAGGCAAGATACATAGGTGCTGATCTCAGCAACATCACTCCAAGCACTAACGCCACTGCAAAGAGATACAGCCGCATACGACGAACCATGTGCTCCAAGGCGGCGCCTTCAGGAAGGATACGACACCGTAGCGTCGCCGCCGCCCGATCCGAGGATCAGAGTTTCCCCTGGAGCAGCACGACGGGCGATGAGAGCCGCGACGACGCCTTCAAGAAGGGCACGAGCTTCGCCACCGCCGGTCCATCCGAAGATAGAGCAGATTTTCACCCTGGCCAACACCCACCGCCACCGATCGCCACACCCCGGCTACCGCGCCGCCCACACGGCCATGGCCACCAGGCAGCACCAAGCCACGACCTCTGCCCATGAGCACCGCGCAACCACCTCCAGGGCCGCCGCCCCGGCATCCAAGACCTTGACCCCACCTCACCCGAGATCCGCCGCTACCCCAGCCAAAGAGACGAGCAAAAAAGATCCGTCTTTTCCACCCCTGGGCAGCCCCTAGCGCCGAGACCCACGGGCCGGCCAAAACCGGCCTCCATCGACTCGTCCTGCAGCACCGGGCGCGAGACGAGCATGGTCCTGCGGCACCGTGTGTGAGACGAGGTCGGTCCTGCTGCATCGTGCGCGAGACGAGCTCAGTCCAACACACCGGGCGCGAGACGAGCTCAGTCCTGCTGCACCGGGCGCGAAACGGGCGATGGACCGCAGCTGGGAGCGGGCCAGCCCTCCGACAGAAGCAGGGCCGGAACGACGAGGAGAGGGAACAGAGGCCGACACAGATCAGCTACGGGCAAGCCGACGCTGGAACAAGCCAGCCGCCACCGGAACAGACCTGCCCCGTGCGAGCCGCGCACGGACGAGCCAGAGACACGCCGCCGTGAAACGACCCGCACCACCACCATGAGCCACCACCACGCCGTGACAGCCCACATCCACGCCAGGACCCCGAGGGCCAGGCCGGAAGCCGCAGCAGCCAGCCGGCGCCCTGGGTCACAGCCCGCCTCCGCGCCACCCGACGCCCAAGCGCCCGCCAGATCGATTCTGGACGGGTCCGTCGCCGCCAATCGCGCACCGCCGCCGCCGCGCACTCACCGCCACCGCCGCCAGCACGGCCACGCGCCGGCAAACAGTACGGAGCCGCCGGCGGCCTCCACCAGCACGCCAGCGCCGCAGCAACGCTTATCGCGATCCAGATCGAGGGCGGGACGGCCCCGCCCTAATCCCCACCACCAGCACCGCCGCGACGCACCACCGCCTCCCAGCCAAGCAGCCGCCGGGCCCAGCCGACCCCACCGCCGGGAGCCCCTGCCGGACGCCGCACCCCACGCCGCCGCCACGACGAACATGGGAAGGAGGGAGAGGCCCCGCCGCCGCACGCGCCGCACGGGCTTCGCCCGGTGGACGCCCTCCGGCGGCGGCGTGGGGAGGGAGCGCCGGAGGAGGGAAAGAGTCGCCGGCGGCGGGGCTACGGCTCCCGGGGCGCGTCGCGGGAGCGGCGGCGGGGGGGGGGGGGGGGGGGGGGATGGGAACTTCTTCGACAAATTATGTGATGATATTATGAAGTTATTGCTAACAAACTTTGATCTCGTATCATTATGTTTGATGGCCATATTTTAGTGATCAACATTCAACATTGTATTTGTTAGGGGAAAAGTATCGGTTCAACACTGTTTTTTTTTTTTTTTAGGAAGGTTCAACACTGAAATTAATAACGTGGATTTACCAACCTCCTGACAACGCGATTACATTTTTCTTTTCACTAGAGAGCGCATCACAGCCATGGGCCAGCTTTATAGAAAAAGGGCCCGGCCCATTCTAAGCAGCAGCGTTTCCCGTACCATTCTTCCTTCTTTTCCCAAACAAAACACAAGAGCCCTAGCTAGCTAGCTGCGTTGGAGAATGCGGCGGCGCAAACTGCCGCCGCCCGGCGGCCCTATCGCGATGAGGAAGAGGAAGCTGGAGTTGGAGGAGCACGAACCTCCGCCAGTTGACCTCATCAGCACCCTCCCCGACGAGCTCCTCGGCGAGATCATCTGCCTCCTCCCCATTACGGACGCCGCCCGCACCCAGATCCTGGCTTCCCGGTGGCGCCGCCTGTGGCGCTCCACCCCCCTCAACCTCGACTGCTGTCAGTTGTTCTCCGTCAAGGGCGAACACAGGTCCAATCTCTGCCCGTCTCTCGTCCTTTCAGCCCACCCGGGCCCCGGCCGCCGCTTTTGCCTCACGACAGACTACTCAATGACTACGCCTACCGTGGAGCACTGGCTCCGATCCGCCGCTCTGGACAACCTACAGGAGCTTGAGTTCGACGGCGCCGGGATGACCTGCTCCGGCAAGCCAGTGCCGGCATCAATCTTCCGCCGCTTTGCACACACCCCCCGTGTCGCAAACATCAGGGACTGCACGCTCCAAGACGCCACGCTCCAAGGGCTTCATTTTCCACAGCTTAAGCAGCTCGGGCTCGAACGCGTCCGCGTCTCGGAGCCATCGCTGCACCGCTTGATCGCCGGATGCCCCGCCATAGAGTTGTTGCTGATCCTCAGTAGCTCCGGCTTCCAGAGCCTCCGGATCAACTCCCTCAGCCTTAGAAGAATATGCATGCGCACCACCAGATCAATTCCGCCCCAGTTCGGGGAACTCGTCATTGAAAACGCCCCTCGTCTTGAGAGCTTGAGCCATCTGTATAAGATTTGGGACCTCGGTGATCTATCGATACACGCCGCTCCTAAAGTGGACGCCTTGGACTTCCTTGCTGATTTGGAAGGATTTCGTCAGGTAACTACTAATTAATCACGGTCTTAATTTATACTCCCTCCATCCCAAAAGTGTCTTAACTTTAGTACAGCTTTAGTGTACTAAAGTTGAGACACTTATTTTGAGACGGAGGGAGTATGTCTTGCCTTCAGGAGGAGGCTTCCAGTTCACCTGCATTAGTTTCTTGTTTGAGGAGAAATCGCATTTCACCAGCCCTTGGCCTAATTTTGAATCCCCATGCTTGATTAAGGGATTACTCGTTCATAGCCCGGCGACGGTGGTGTGCAATGTCAGGAGTTTATCCGTCAATATGGGTCGACTTGTTTTGGACAACATTGTCCGCTTGATGAGATTATTTCCAAGCTTGGAGGAGCTACACGTGAAGGTGCATGGCGATTTCGCAGCTTTTGATATTCTTGCTATTCATGCATCATTAATCTTTTTATTTATCTTACTTTTCAGTCTGGTGTATCATCCGAAACAAATTGGTGGCGTCGTAAACACAAGGATTTTATAAGATGCCATGACATCCGTCTGAAGATTGTGGTGCTGGAAACGTATCAGGGCACGTCACCGCATGTTAACCTTGCCACATTCTTTCTACTGAACGCGAGGATGCTGGAGCTGATGACATTTCATATCGAGGCCAGTGTTTACAGCGACGAGTTCTTGGCCGAACAACGTAGGAGGCTTCAGCTAGATAAAAGGGCTTCAAGAGGTGCTCGGTTTCGTTTTACAACTGCTAGCTGTCAACCATCTCCGCGAGTTTGACTTGAATGATGATCCTTTCACATCCAGATGTTGAAACTGGGTATGGTCTGTTTTGCAGCTATTGCTGCATATCACCTTTTGTGTGTTCTTTTTCTTTTACTTGTGGGGATATCACCTCTTGTTTTTTTTTGCCGAAGATGGATTAGTTTTCGTGTTTCTAGTGTGCATACGTTTGGTCCAAGCATCAATTACGTGGCCTCACACACACCGCCTGTAGTGTCACTCTTCAACGGTGATCAATTGGGAAGTGTTTATTTCTTGAATGCCGTTGAAGGAGTGTTTGGTTGGGGGCTTAATTTTGACTTTGCACTTATGATGGCAACGGAAGAAAGTGTACCCTACTTTGGTAGGCACATTGAGAGAACTTCCCGGTTGGGTTGTGGCCAACTTTGGAGGCAGTCTTCAGTCTTTACACTGGAGTGAGTAGATGCCGACAAGTCTCCACTCAAGCGATACCAGTATACCTGGTTAAATGAGATGATTGTCTCAAAAACAAAGTTAAATGAGATGAGATGACCATGTAGGCATGTAGTACTCCAATATATGTGTTGATGAGTGCATGATCCTGAATAGACTTAGTGTTTTGACATGTGCATTGTTTATTATTCCTTTATGTACTTGTTGAGTCTTTGTACTCACCCTTGTTCTTTTGATGTCTTCAGGTAAACCTTGCAGACGACATGCATCGAGGTGTTATGGGAGTAGCACCTTCAGTTTATTCTTCACTACACAATCCACACATTTATACCTTACATTAGGGCTATGTCGTTGATAACACTTTGGAGGTCATTATGTCGTGTTGAACTGTTATGGAGTATTTGAACTTTTATTTCACCGCCAGTTAACTCTTCATTTGCTAGAAATATCTTGTGGAGATTGATATTTGGTTGAGCGTTACATATGATTATGCATGGAGCAATGCTATTTGTATGAATGGATCTTACAAAAAACTTTTACGTATCACTTCAATCAGGAGTCAGTGAGCTAAAATCATGGGGCGGAACAAACTAGTACGTAGAGGTTTTGTAAAAAGGTGTATACAAGTTGGAATATGATTTTTGTTATGCTCGTGACCTGTTATGGAGTTTGTGGAATATATTAACTGCATGTGGTGGATGTCCTTAAAACAGACGAAACTCTGTAGAAAGCTAATATTAGCTTTCCCTTGATGTGGTAGCATTGGCGTTGGGGTGTCAAGTTGGTGCAGACCAAAAGATTTGTGACAGTCCCTCGGAACAAAAATGTGTTCTTGACAGGGAGAATCCTTCCTTTGGTCACCTGCCGTTATAGTCAGTTCCGGAGCATCTGGTCCATAACGTACATCATGTCAGTAATTTGATTACTTATAGCTACATGAGGTTTGTGAAGGTTAGCAGAGAGAGAGAGAGCAAAATCCTTGTAGTCACAGCGTTGCTTGCTATGGTGGAACTAGCCCACGCACTGCTTGTTGGATTGGTAACAGTCATGTAGATGCTTCCTTTGATCTATAAAAATCCCTTTTGTACCAAAACAAACTACGTTATCATCGTGAAAAAGTATTTGAACTATTCCCTTATACATATATATATAAGTTTCAGAACAAGTGCAGAAGCGATCCAAAAGAGAGAGAGGCGTAATGAGCCATCACCTTCCCTCCCCACCCTGTGAACCCGAACCTCCAGACAGTTGACTCCACGCCCATCTCCGGCAACCACAGCCCCGATCCCTCTCTCACCGGCGATGAGAAACCTGCGCGATCCCAACGTGCCATGCGGCTCTTCTCGAAGGGCTGATCCATCTGTCCGATCATCGATCCACGTTAACGGAGCCTCGCTAGGCCACCATGGCCAGACGTACACACTGCGGCTAACTCACATAGGGAAAACACATCAGCGTAGAAGACATAAAGCACGCGGCGTCCTTCACAAGCAGGCTTTAGTGCTTGACCCGCGACAGGGTGATTTCCCCTGACATGGGGGTGAGAAGACGGGGCACAGGTAACAGGATAGGTGGGGTATGAACAATGATAGCTTGTGCACCCTCTTGTGCATGCATATTTGGATTTTCTTTCAGGTTCTTACTAGGACAATGTAGAACTTTGCGAGAGAGAAACAACTCAGGCAAGCTCGGAAGAACAATTCAGCGAACATAGCAGATCACTAGCACCACTGCTCTGTAGAAATGGACAGCATAAACCCAGAAGCAAACAACAAACAGTTGCTCAACGGACAAGGCCCAAGAGCACAGTTGTTCAGACTTCTATAACAACAATTGCGTCAACCAAAATAAACTTTTATATCAGCAACAGCAACAGAGATTCTGTCGCAATTAATTTGGGAAGGGGCACGAGCTACAGGCCATGGACATGAAACCGGAAGAGGAACAGTGTCATAATCTGCATTTTATTTCATGCATTGTGATGCTAAGAGGAGCAAAAGCTGTGGCGCATATCAAGGAAAATGTCTTCAAGGAAGGGTTCTCTCGTAGAGGGGAAGGGCTCCCAGTGCTTTACGCTCTGCTGCCTCCTTTTTCACCTGCAACAGAATGTGAGATCAAACATTAGCCAACGTGGAACAGATCTTAATGGTATTGAAATGATAAATAGCATTCACAGGATAATATCAAATCACCGGCTTGAAGCCAGGAATTATTTAGGTTAACACCAGTCCTGTTTGGAGAAATACTTGTATGTAGAAATAATAATTAGTTGTGGTAACTAGCAAACTAAGCCATCAGAGGTGTTAGAGCATCTCCACCCGTCCCCCCAGGACGGCCCCAGAGCACCTTTTTAGGCTCGGGAGTAGGCTCGGGAGGCGCTTTTTGACGAAAAATGGCCCAGCCACGCCCCCAGGACATCAAAAAAGCGCCGGCATACCCAGGCAAAACCCAGCGCGCTGGGGGTCTCTTGGGGACGCCGGCGGAAGTTTCGGCGAATCGCGTCCCCCCACGTGTACTTTTTCATGGCCCACTTAATCATTCCCCACACAAAGTTTGGCTTGGGTTGGGATGTGGCTGGGAAGATGCCCTCTTATTTTCGCCGGATGAAGCCTTTGGTCCCCCAAGACACCAACTTTTTTGGTTCGGTGGTGTCCTGGGGAGCTCCAACGGCTGGAGATGCTCTTAGAAGGATGCTACACATCAGTCCCACCTTACCTAAGCGGACCATGAATTCACAAATTTTATGGCTATACCATCTTGGTACTCGACTACTCATCCAACAAAACAAACATGCAAAAAAAAAAAAGACCAAGAAAAGGAAGGAGCGAAAATAATTTTCAGACCAAGAAAAGGAAGGAAAGAAAATAATATTCAGACCAAGAAAAGGAAGAAACGAAAATAATATTCAGGGTCAAGGATGTGAAGGGATAAGAAAACTACAAGATAGCATGTAACTTGATGAAACAGATTTTAAATTAACTCATATAATAGGGCATTTAATTTGAGGCATCACACCTCGTCCTATGATGGATTAGCTAATCATGGGGCCATCCAATCAAATCATATTGACATCAACCCACTCCATTCGTGAAATCAGACAAGTGAGTTTGTATCCGACAAAACATGTTTCAATGACAGATCAACCCACTCCATTCGTCAAATCAGACGAGTTCGTGTCACATGGCCCATTCTCCGTCCAGTTCATCATACCAAAGACTCCATTAATGGATTGCCAGTTGAAGCTAATCTATACATGTTGCATAAACACAGTGATGCAGAAAAGTGCAAGGGCTGAAGTCTACAGCATGACTGAAATGTAGCACGCTTGTACTTGAAGTGGGTAGATATTTCAAAGCAGCATACAGAATATTATAACTTATTTATACATGAAAATACAAAAGACAAGCATCAGCAAATACACTTACCAGAGCCAGCATGTCGCTCAAATAGCTTTTGAATGGTGTCTGCAGTGCCTGTACAGAAAAAGTAAAGGTTTCAGAAGACCTGTGTTTATTACATATGTTTGATAATAGCTAGTGTAATGGTAATCAACGGCTGATTATTGAACCTGAAAGAATGGTTAGTTTATAATGACATGTTTCTCACACATCAACACTTCACAGGTCATAAGAGTTAAAGGATCTTCAGGGGGGAAATAATCTAAAACATCTTCAGCACTGAAGTAAAAATCAACAGGCTGGGTATTCATACAAACCCAACTAAGCAAAATGCATCCAGAGAAAGAACTTTGAACGCCAAAATACATATAAACCTCGAAACAATGGAAGCATCATAAATAGTGATTTAAACTACATACTGAAATATGACACGATAAGATCACAAGATTAATTAAACCGTGCAAAAATGTGAACAATAATCTGACTCGCTAGTATAACATAATAGATTTCAACAATTTTATGCTCTATCAAAGCTAATCCTTCATTCTCGTGTGAAATTTCAAAATTCTATAAAACCTAAACTATGACCATTTCTCACTCAAGTATGAATTCCATAATTGCTGGGAAAGACTTCTCTCCTCCAAACCATTGGAATCTCCAGCATCTAATTCACCGGTTTCTCAGGCGTGGATGAACCAAAAGGAACATCCGAGACACCAGCCCAGTAGATTCATCCATACCACATACGCAGCCGAAATGCACTATTCGCTTCACTTTCCTCATTCATTTCACCAGACGCGCAACCATCAGCCATAACAAAAAAGAGAAATCGCGGGCAACTACACAGGCTATCGAGAAGGCGAGAACCGATCGGGTAAATCCGCACGCCATCTCCACATAGCACAAACCGGAGGCACGCAGGCACGCGAATAATCGAGAGAGATCCGCGCAGATGAGAGGGCGGGAGGGGGGAGGAAGGGGGACGGACCCGGACGTCGTCGGGGAGGTACTGGTGCTTCATGGAGAGGTCCATGGCGCGCTTGAGGCGCTGGTGGCGGGCGTCGACCACCTCCCGGGGCAGCCTGGCGAGCGCCTCCTTGATGTCCAGATCGAAGTAGGGGTCGTACAGGTCGTCGTACCTGAGGCCTGGAACCATCACGCACGCACGCACGCATTCAGATCACCCGGTCTCGCGCGGGAGGAGATCAGATCTATCCACGATTGGGACGGCGAGGGATCGGATCGGATCGGAGATTACCGTAGTTCTTGAGGCGGTTGGAGATGGTGAGCATGTGGATGCGGGCCAGCGGGTTGCGGCGCGGGTTCACGAACCACTGCGAGAACGCGGACAGCATCGACGTCATCCTCGGCGACGGCGGCGGCGGCGATCCCCTTTCGTCTCCTCTCTTCTTCGATGTTTGTGATTTGGGGAGGGGAGGAGGGGGAGGTGGGGGTGGTTGTGGTTTCCCTCTTGGGCCGGGTTTGTAGGAGAGAGAGACTGAGAGAGAGTGAAATGGGCCGGAACAATGGTAGGGCGGGCCTATGAGTTCGGACTGTTTTATTTTTTCAAAGTTTCTTTTTTCCTTCGGAGCCTCTTTGGATTACAGAAAAATCATTTTGGTGAGATACACTTCTTTTCTTCTAAGAAAAATGGATTTATGGTTTTTCTAAGAATGGATTTATTCTCTTTGATTTTATCGATGTTTGATGAATTTGTAACACGGCAAAGGTAAAGCGCAAATGTGTGTTCATTGGTCATAGACTCATAGCGCGTGACAGGTTGTTGGTCCGCCGTGCAAAACTGTATGCGTTATGTGCAGGTGTTGTGTGTGTTGGTGTGATGGCAACGTGGCTGTGTGTCTGTGTGTGTGTTGCGTCGTGTTGGTGTCCTTTACAGTAATGTACTATTCTCTCGGATCCAAATTAATTGTTGCGGCTCTAGTATGTGACATTTAGGGCATGTTTGGTTTGCAGTCTAAGGTTGTCACGCTTATATTTAGTCGTGTCAAAATATTTTACGCATGTATTTGGTTCATTATCACACTTGTCAGGGACGGAGCCAGAAAATTTAACCATTGGGTTCATTCATTAACATGTTGTGAGAATTTCATACAATTTAATTACATGTAAAGCCAATGTCCCTTTGTGGATGATCGAATTTAGGTGGTGGACTGTAAGGCCCCTGATTAAATATCTTCATCTAATCTCATGATGCTTCTTGGGATTTCTTATGTACTCTAAAAATCATCTTCCGATTAGCCGGATCATAAGGCAACCCACCAAAATTAATTTATGTGATTTTAGGTGATTGCTTGCAACAATGACATTTCACGCACTTGGCCTACGTCTAGCGGGTGGCCTTCAAGTGCCCACATCATTATCTAGATCTAGTGATCGACTTCTCTTTTAGAATCTCCGTCGATAGCCTAGATCAATAAATGTACGTGGAGTAACCGATTAGAAAACTAGGGCATGAATAAAAGAGAGGAAATGTGATGATGCGATGTCAATATCTCAAATCTGAACTACAATAGACGGCTTGTCGCTTTCGATATGCCGCGTTGTAGACTCGTCGCTGACTTCTCGTGTGGTGACCAATCGATGGTGAACAATAGAGACTACTGGATCGCAGAGTCCAGTCGAGGAAGCGAACAACAAAGCCTAAAGGTCATGCGGCTACGTGTTACGAAAGAATAGGAGGAAGAACGAAGCCATGAACGGTTCTGTCACAAAGGAAATTTACTTTGTGGGCTTTTGGGCTTCGCTTTGAGCATTGATTTCTAAATTAATGGGATCAACCCTTACTTTTTACCGGATTCAAAGCATGTATGCATCTGTATATTGTACGTAGTTAGGGGAATTCGTTGGGTTCAACTGAACCCAACGCCAGTGTGCTGGCTTCGCCCCTGACACTTGTGGCTTGCACACTTTTCTAGTTGTATGGTTCATATGTCATAGGCTTAATTTTTTTGTCAAATCTTGCTACACTTGTGGTGGCCATTTTGTTAATCACACTTTGTCTAAATTTAGTTACGATGAAGTTAGTCATGAACCAAACATGCCCTTAATTTTGATCGGAGGGAGTATATGAATTTGGCCCTGGAGGAGCAAAATTCCAATGTGGTGTGGCAGTTCTTAAACTTGTCTTTTTAAATGGCGCTTTTTTTGTTTGTGAACTGGTTTTTAAAATCCTTTAACACTTTTATTCTGTTTCTTCTCATATTATGCAAGATGTGTAGGTTGATTAGTTAGCTAGCTATTTTTTTCGATAAAGGGCATTTTTATTAACTCATAACGCAGCATCAAGAGGATACAAGTCATGATGAGTACCACCCGACCTCTGCATAACTAGGATGCACACGACCAACACAAACAGTCTGAAAGAAGATAAAAGGTTGACATATCGACAGTAGAGTCAAATAGGACTGTCACTATGCCTATGTCGAAGGAGGTGATGGGCCGATACGAAGGTTATGCTGCCACCCATGTTGGGAAAAAACCTCCATAGCCACTCGCTCCAACTGCGTACACACCGCATTGAATAGCGGTTGGAACTCCGTACGGTGAAGCATAGACCAGGTACGAAGCGATTGCGTACAACGGAAAATAACTTGCAAAGGAGAAGAGTTTTTGTCATTAAAAACCAGATCATTTCTACATAGCCAAAGCGACCATAATAAGGCATACGCTCCCACCCTTATTAGCGTTTTGAACCTACAAGGAATACCGTCCAACCAATGACCAAAAATATTGGCAACACCTGTGGGCGGATACATATTATACGCTATTTGGATGATTGACCATGTAGAACGCGCAAACTTGCACTGGAAAAAGAGGTGTCTGATTGTCTCGTCATGAGTACAAAAGCTACACTTCTTACTTCCTTGCCAGTTGCGACGGGTGAGGTTATCTTTGGTGAGAACCACTCCCCTCCGAAGGTACCACATGAAGATCTTAACTTTTAGTGAAATCTTCGACTTCCAAATTTTCTTATTGTTATCCACTGGGACCTCTGAATGCGTGAGCGCACGATACATAGAGTCGACTGTGAAGGACCCAGATGTAGTGAGGTTCCAATGAAACACATCTCGTCCTTGTGTCAGGTTAATCGTATCCAACCGGGACAAAAGATGTTGCCATAACACAAGACGAGGGCCAATCAAATCCCGCCTGAAAGAAATATCCGGTGGAGAAGAACTAAGAACCTGCACAAGAGTTTCATTCTTATTGCGAACAATCCGGTACAAAGCTGGATATTGTTCTTGGAGACTAGCATTGCCTAGCCAGTTGTCCTCCCAGAAACGAATCTCAGACCCGTCTTTAATCGCGAAGGATCCAAAGCGAAAAAGATGCTTCTTTGCCGCCATTAGACCTGCCCAAAAGTGTGAATCACCAGGTTTCCAGTAGGCATGAGACACATCTTTTTGGCATAGATACTTGTTGCGCAACAGGGTTTGCCAAATGCCATCCTCGGTAAGAAGTCTGAACAACCATTTGCTAAGTAAGGCATCGTTCTTGACCTGTAGGTCATGAATGCCAAGACCACCTTGGTCTTTAGGCCTGCAAACCACGCTCCATTTTACCAGTCTATATTTTTTCTTTTCATTGTCTCCTTGCCAAAAGAATCTGGATCTAAAATAATCCAGCCTTTGCAAGACCCCTCTTGGGAGTTGGAAAAAAGAAAGCATATAGAGCACCATATTTGTGAGAACCGAGTTGATCAAGACCAGACGTCCTCCAACAGAGAGCAACTTGCCTTTCCAACTACTCAATCATTTCTCTAAGCGCCCCTCTACATGTTTCCACTCCGCATTAGTGAGGCGCCGATAATGAATCGGAATTCCCAAATATTTAATGGGGAATTGGCCTTGCGCACAACCAAACAGGTCAGCATAATCAGTCGCCGCCTCACTGGCTTCTCCAAAGCAGAACAACTCACTTTTATGGAAGTTAATTTTAAGGCCTGACATTTGCTCAAACGCCGAAAGCAACAGTTTCAGGTTTCGAGCCTTGTCTAGATCATGTTCCATAAAAAGAATTGTATCATCGGCATATTGCAAAATGGAGAGGCCACCATCCACGAGGTGTGGCACTACTCCTGCAATCTGACCATCCTGCTTAGCGCGCTCAATCAGAATAGCCAACATATCAGCAACAATGTTAAATAACATTGGGGATATGGAGTCACCCTGACGTAATCCTTTTTTCGTTTGAAAGTAATGGCCTACGTCATCATTTACTTTGACGGCCACACTACCTCCAGTAACGAAATTTTGGATCCGCTCGCACCATTTATCGGAGAATCCTTTCATTCTTAGGGCCTGTTGAAGGAAGCACCATTTGACCTTATCATAGGCTTTTTCAAAATCAATCTTGAAAACTACTCCACTCATGTTTTTTCGGTGCATCTCGTGAACAGTCTCATGTAGGATCACTACTCCATCGAGTATATTTCTTCCTTGCATGAAAGCAGTTTGAGATGGTCGGACGACATGGTCTGCAACCGTGTTGAGCCGATTAGTGGCCACTTTGGTGAAAATCTTGAAGCTGACATTAAGGAGACATATGGGTCGAAATTGTTGAATCCGCTCAGCCTCCTTAATTTTCGGCAACAACACGATCTCGCCAAAGTTAAGCCTAAATAGCTCAAGTTGGCCGGCATGAAGACAATTGAACAATTCCATGAGGTCAGTCTTGATAACTTCCCAGAAATTCTGATAGAATTCTGCGGGGAAGCTATCAGGGCCTGGAGCTTTGTTATGTTCCATTTGGAACACCGCAGCTTTCACCTCCTCCTCCGAGAAAGGTGCCGTGAGGAAATTGTTCTCTTCTGCCGAGACTTGTGGAATATCATCTGTTCGGGTCTCATCGAGGGTAAGATTCCCTTCTTCTAGTGCCCCAAACGGAGACTTGTAGTATTTAGTGATATAACTTTTGAGCTCTGCTTGACCTTCGATCCGCCCCTCATCTTGTTCGAGAGAGAAGATACACTTCTTTCTATGCCGCCCATTGGAAACCAATTGAAAGTATCGTGTATTATCGTCTCCCTTCAAAATGAAGTCGGCTTTGGATCGTTGGTAATATTTGATTTCCTCTTCTCGCAAAAGGCGTGCAATCTTCTAGTTGGATTGATTTTTTAGTTCAATCTCTTGTTGCGACAAGATGCGAGTCTCAGCGATTTTGTCGAGGTCATCAATGATGGCAAAGAGACGTTGTTTTTCTTTTTTGTACAAACCATTGGTCTGTTTTGCCCATCCAGAGACGTACTGCCGTGTGGCCTTTATTTTAAAGTTCCATCTCTGAATTGGTGTACGACCAATGGCGGGCCTCTCCCATACATTCTTGATTATGTCACCAAAGCCATCCCGCTGCAGCCATCCCAATTCAAACTTGAAAGGGTGGCGCGTAGTTGTACTCATAGTGTTAGTATCAAGAATTATGGGTGCATGATCCGATAATGCCTCGATTCGCTCTAGGGCCCACACAATTACCAGAGGATATTTTAACTCTCATTCGGTATCCATGAGTACCCTATCGAGTTTCTCGTATGTTGGCACATATCGGTTATTAGCCCAAGTGAATTGTCGTCCCGACATACTGGCTTCCCGAAGATTCAAACTGTCAATCACAACATTGAACAGAAAAGGCCAGTGACTATCAAAACGGTCATTATTTTTCTCTTCCTTGTATCTAAGGATATTAAAATCCCCTCCAATAAGCATTGGATGAGGGTTATCCTTAGCCAGGTTCACCAATTCCCGAAGGAAAGAGGACTTATGCTCATCTTGGGCAGCCCCATAGAGCGCTACCAGGCTCCATGTGAAATTATCAGCCCTGTTTCGTAGGTGAAACTTGATGTGAAATTCACCGGTCGAAAAGGCCAACAAATCCATGGTTGTGGTATGTATCCCAAGAAGGATTCCTCCTAACCTTCCACGTGCTGGTATACAAAATGGGTGAAAACCACCACTGTATTATTTTACTAGTTTTAATGCCCATGCAGTTGGCTCCGCCCCTAGAAAATGTAGCTTTGAGGCTCAAAGTTTAGTCAAAGAAATAAAACTGATTGTAGCTTGTAGTGTTGGTGAAATATCAGCTCACCTCCCCTGTGAACATAGCTTTAATCCATGTGAACACTATGCAATAAAGCTTCTAGGTTGCTCTAAAAAAAGTTGTTGGTTTTTCCTTTAAGGCCTATTTGGATTACAGAAAAATCATTTGTGTAAGGTATGAACCTCTCCACCATACAGTTAAACATACATGCGTCTAAAAATGCTCCACCTCCACCTTTAGTACTACACCCTAATCTCTTGTTTTTTTTTATCATAGATTGATGAATTTACATCCGGCAAAGTTAAAACACCAAGGTGAGTGAGCTGGTCATAGCGTGTGATGGGTTCTTCGTCCGCGGTGCAAAACTGTGCACATGCCGTGACAATATGCATGTGGGTCGCGCCGTGCCGGTGTCCTTTACAATAATGTACTACTGAGTATATGATTTTGGCTTTAAAGGGAGCGAAATTCCAATGTGCCATGAAAGCTCTCAAACATATTTTGTTAAATCGCTTTATTTTTGCGAACCTGCTTTTAAAATCCTTAAACACTTTTATCCTGTTACTTATTAGATTATGCAGGACATGTAAGTTGATTAGTTAGCTAGCTATTTAATTGCAAAAAAGGTATTATTTTACTAGTTTTGACATCAATATAGTTGGCTCCGCTCCTTGGTCATGTATATTTTAGGCTCGTAATTTAGTCAAAGTTGCCAGTAGCTTGTAGTTTGGAGCAAGTATCTGGCTCCCCTCCCCTCCGAACATAGCTTCAAATCATGTGAACATTATGCAATAAAGCTTCTGGTTGCTTTAAAAATTGTTTTTTTACTAAAAAAAATGTTTGTTTTTTCCTTGAAGGCCTTTTTGGAATACAGAAAATTATTTATGCGAGATATGCTCTTTTTTTTAAAAAAAGATTGGATTTTTTAAGATCAGATTTATCCTCTTAGTTTTTATCATAGATTGATGAATTTACAACTCGACAAAGGTAAAATGCAAATGTTCGTGAGCTGATCATAGCGTGTGACGGGCCATTGAACTACCGTGCAAAACTGTGTGCGCACCGTGTTGATGTTGTGCGTGCTAATGTGATGACGACGTGACAACATGCGCGTGCATCATGTCATGTTGGTGTCCTTTACAATAATATATATTTTTTGGTTTGATAGAGAGCAAGATTCCAACGTGTTGTCGACGTTCTCAAACGTGTTTTGTTAAATCGCCTTTTTTGTTTGCGGACTGTATTTTAAATTTTGGTAACACTTTTGTTCTGTTACTTCTCAGATTATGCAGAACGTGGAGGCCGATTAGTTAGCTAGCTATTAATTAAATTACCAAAAAGGGTAAGAACCATTGTATTATTTCACTAGTTTCGACATCCATATAGTTTTTTTTAGGGTGGTTGACATCCATATAGTTGGTTCCCCTCGCGTGTCATGTTATTTTGAGGCTCACAGTTTAGTCAAAGCTGCATAGAGCTCGGATTGTGTGCGAAATATCTGGCTCACCTCCCCTCCGAACATAGCTTTAATGCCTGTGAACATTATGCACAAGCTCGGATTATGAACATAGCTTTAATGCATGCGAACATCTAAATGACTAAATCAAGCATAAAAAGGAAAAGAAAAAAAAAATCCACACGAATCTCCACGTAAGATAAATGATATAGGACTTAGATGTGCAATACTTATGTCACATCTAGATGTGTTTTAGCAAAACCGATTTTAGATGGGATGCTCTCAGCTCACGATCCACTAGTAGAAAACGGACCTTTTGTCCGCAGCTTTAGTCCCGGTCGGGTTTTGAACCGGCACTAATGTGACCATTAGTCCCGGTTCGGGACGGGCATCATTAGTCGCGGTTCGTTCCGGACCTTTAGTCCCGGTTCGTAACACGAACCGGGACTAATGTGGTGGTGGCAGGCTAGTGTCAGCTGGGGCCCCCACGAGCCCCTTTAGTCCCGGTTGGTATCACCAACCGGGACTACAGGCCCCCCCTTTAGTCCCGGTTCGTAACACGAACCGGGACTAAAGGGTGGTGGCAGGCTGGTGTCAGCTGGGGCCCCCACGAGCCCCTTTAGTCCCGGTTGGTATCACCAACCGGGACTAAAGGCCCCCCTTTAGTCCCGGTTGGTGATACCAACCGGGACTAAAGATCCCCTATATGAATTCGGCCAGCCCGATCACAGTACTTCTCCCTTTTTTTCCCCCTTCTTCCCCTCCTTTGTTCTTCCTCTTCCTCGAGCTCATCCTCCATTTTTGCCAAAATTTGTCAAGATTTGGAGGCATCCCATCCATCCAAGTGTTCACAAAGGTTAGCAACTTTGTCCTTTCATCTCTCATTGCTAGATTAGCTCTTGCAATGCTCTATAAGTATAGTGATTTGTGGGTTTTAGTTTGGGAGTATTTATATGTGGTAGTTCATTTGATTTATATGCAATTTGAGCTCAAATTAACTTCTTACTTTGCATGTGTAGGTGTGGTTTACTTAGTGCCTTCCCGTCCCCGTCCTAACCACCGTCGATCGCCCGCACCGTCCCGTCGCCGTCACCACACCTTGGTGAGCCTCTTGTTCGTTCTTATCCTTTTTTATAAAAAAAATCTTATTTGTATGATTTACATAGTTAATTGTATAATTTTCTTACATGTATGATTGTTTGTTATACATAGTGCCATGACTTTGATATCCGTCCCCGTCGGCCCTCGTCCGGTTTATTATTCGGATATGGTATATATATTCTCTTTTATAACTATTTGTTGCATTTCGCGTTTATGACAATTATGCCCATCAAATTGACATAGATATTTTTATCTAGGAGGTATGTGAACCGGAAATTGCAACTGACATAGATATTCTTGTCAAGAAGTTAAATTTAGTTGAAAAAAAAACGAGTATTTGAAAGAAAAATTGAAAAGAGTTGAAGAAGAGAAGATGAAACTGGAGTTGTATGTTGCCGATGTCGTCGATGATCACAAGATCAAGATGGATGCAATGCGCTTGAAGATTAGAAAATTTAAAAAATATGCCATTGATAGTGATGCTTGGTGTCACTATGCTGTTGGATCAATTGTTACCTTAGTTGCGATCTTGATCGCATTTGTTGTTGCATTTAAATGCTTTAGCTAGAGAGTTTGTATGTTGCTTTATGAGAACAAGTGTGTATGAACTTTATGTATGAACTTGTATTAATTTGGTCTTTTCGGTGTTGTGTAATGAAGATGAGCCGGCAATGGATGTACGATGACCGATGCTCTCCCCAGTTCATTAATGGCGTGCATACTTTTCTGGTTGTGGCTGAGGCAAACAAGCGGGCGGATGGTTTTATGTATTGTCCATGTGCTGGCTGTAAGAATGATCGAAATTACTCTAACTCAAGAACCATTCACGTCCACCTGTTTGAGTCCGGTTTCATGTCCGTCTATAACTGTTGGACCAAGCACGGAGAAAGAGGGGTCCTAATGGAAGAGAATGAAGAAGAAGAGGATGACGACAGCTATCCTGGCCATGGGTTCCATGAATATGATGGTACAACAATGGGGGAAGAAGCTGAGCCGGCAATGCAGGAAGGAGCTGAAGAAGAGGCATCAGATGAGCCCACTGATGATCTTGGTCGGGCCATTGCCGATGCAAATAGAAACTGTGCAAGTGAAAAGGAGAAGCTGAAGTTGCAGCGCATGTTAGAGGATCACAAGAAATTGTTGTACCCAAATTGCGAAGATGACAAGAAAAAGCTGGGTACCACACTGGAATTGCTGCAATGGAAGGCAGAGAATGGTGTACCTGACAAGGCATTTGAAAAGTTGCTGAAAATAATGAAGAATAAGCTACCAAAGGACAACGAATTGCCCGACAGTACGTACGAAGCAAAGAAGGCCGTCTGCCCTCTAGGATTAGAGGTGCAGAAGATACATGCATGCCCTAATGACTGCATCCTCTACCGCGGTGAGTACGAGGATTTGAATGCATGCCCGGTATGCTGTGCATTGCGCTATAAGATCGGCCACGATGACCCTGGTGATGTTGCGGGCGAGCGCCCCAGGAAGAAGATTCCTGCCAAGGTGATGTGGTATGCTCCTATAATACCAAGGATCCATCCGAATACGCAACCGTGAAGGGGATGTTCGACAGGTAATTTCAATCATTATCGCACTATGTCTGCCTCTTTACTTCATTTCCTGATATCAACTAGTTAATAACTCCTTTATTCATTTTCTTTGCCGGCGGGCAGGGCTTGGAAAAAGTTCATCGAAGAGGTCCCCGGCCAATGGAAACAACAGCTGAAATGGGTGCGACCCAAGGTAATTAAGTAGTACTAGCTAGCTACGTCCGTGTATCTCTTTAATTCTAGTTTCAATACCATTATCATGCTTGATTAATTATTACCTGATTGAATTTTATTCTCGTAAAGTGCATGAGGCAGGAGAAGGGGAATAGTTTATGCACATACTACGTTTGCGAGAATATTCGCATGATCACGTCTGAAAGGAGCATAGATGAAAAAACTCTTTGGCTACGTTTGCCAGAACACTATCCATAATTTTTTTATCATGATCTAGCTAATATATATACACACAACTAATATATTCATTTTGATCTCCTGATTATAGATGATAGAGATGCGGGGCCAGCTCCTACCAACGGCTCGCGTACGAGCAATTCAAGAGGAAATAGCTGGATTTCTGGTCGACCAGGTCATAGATCCCAAAGGAGAATACCATTACAAGATCAAGCAGTAATGCCCTGCATATGTAATGATCCGCAAATTGTAGAAGAAATTGTATATATATATATGTGAATGGTCGTCGTACGAGAAATTCGATTTATATATATATGCACAACGTGTACAGTATGTAGTAGCGTAATATATGTTTGAAATGAAAAACACAAAATTAAAAGGAAAAATAAACCAAAATACGTGTTCGGGTCCCCCAGCGAACGGCCCCGACAGGCGCCACGTGGTGGGCCTTTAGTGCCGGGCCGTGACGAACCGGGACTAAAGGGAGGGCCTTTAGTCCCCCCCTTTAGTGCCGGTTGTAGAACCGGCACTAAAGGGCCTTACAAACCGGGATTAAAGGCCCGTTTTCTACTAGTGATCATGAACAGTTTCAGCTAACACACATATATTTTGTGCAGTTCAAGACATAGCATTGCCTTTACGCCGCAGTCCTTGAGACGTACGGAGTACGTATTATACCTCCCAAATCTCTAGTTTTATTTCATTTCTTTCAAACGAAATCACGTGCAGGAGCTTTACGCTTACAGTTACATGACTAATTGCACTAAACTATGGCTCCAGCTCAAGAGATCTCACTTGCAACCGCCGGGTCTCTTCTTCCTCTGCTTGAGAAGAGAAGAATCGCAGCCGTCTGATCGGTCCACCAACATGCAGTAAGAAAAACCCCATCCTGCTTGCTGACTGAAGTAGCACTAGGGAAGGAAGGGGCATGTGTTCATCACATCACATCACAGATTTGAAATGCTTGCGACCAAGAAGATGATCACTTGGAGTCGTCGGTGGGGAGATAGTGTCTGTTGGTGAGCCAGACGGAGTCGACGACGGCCTTGGCGCTTAGGTACTTTTCAAAATCCTTTAACACTTATTTTGCTACTTTTCAGATTATGCAGGAGCGTGTAGGTCGATTAGTTAGCTAGCTATTAAATTACAAAATTGGTAAGAACCACTGCATGATTTTATCAATCTTAACATCCATCGTCGTTGGATCCTAGCCAGGTGTTGGTGTCTGTGCATGATGGGGCAAATGAGGTAGGTGTGTTGGCACCAAATTCTGAGGTTGATGATGTTGAGGCGGTCGGTATGTTGGCGACTGATCCTTCGGTGGCCAGCCAACTGCTCACCTTTGTGGATGATGGTGGTTTCGACGTTGCGGTCACTGACTCGCATGTGGCTGTGGGCCAGGTGGTGTCCGTGCGTGACAAAGTTGATGAGATTCTTTTTCCAGATTGAGCTTCAGAGCTTGCTCGCACGTTTGGAGAAGGCTAGCCCTGGATCTGGCAAGACAATTGTGGAGGAGGCTCTGAGAAGCAAAACAAAGAAGAGTGACGTCACAGGAAAGGCGTCTGCGGCTGCTTGATGGCTCCGTGGATTCTGGTGGTACTCGCGGTCTTTAGCAAGGGGGTTTCTTTGTGATGTAGCAGTGTGGAATTTGGTGGTCGTTGTGTGGTGGGTTTGGTTGTCACTTGTCAGGATGATCTTTGTGCGTATGGAGTTACATACTCTATGAGTAGTCCATATGTGATAGGTTTGTATCGGTTTTCGCCCGGTTTTCCGTTAATTAACTGGGCTATTCTCTTCTGCTTAATTAATCGATGAGGCAAATCTTTTGCCTCCGTTTCAAAAAAAAAAAAAAACATCCATGTCTCTGCCGTACAAGTTCTTACACAACAATACAATACAATACAGATATCCACAGACAATTGAAAGCGCAAACACATAATACAAATACAAGCACACAAGTCAACCTCCTAATTATAACCGAGCAAAAAGCAATGGGAAGGAAAAAACCAACCATTAATTAGGTAAGGCACCAAGAGCTTTCTATATACAGATACATCAGCTCAACCTCACACTCACATCAAAGCAAAGGCGACGTCTCAACCTCACCCACAAAGTCACAAGATGCACACATCAGACTGGTGTCACACACACACACACACAAGGAAAGCATCTACTACTCATCTTTTCCCCAGAGACGCCATTGCCGTTGAAACTGTGCAGTTCCACACGAAAGATAATGGCCGCCGGCTCGACGTCGAAAACCTCGCGCCGCCGCCATGGCCGTCCTAGAGCTTGAGCTTCACCATGGCCGGGTGGCGGTGCGAGTCGACCAGGATGGACCACAGGACGTGCACATCTTCGTCCTCGCAGGACTTGACGTTCTTGTACAGGATCCTCATCCCCCTCCCTGCCAAGAAGCACCAAGCACAACAATGTCAGATTGTCAGTGCCCAACAAAGAACAATGGCACAAGGAAGAGAAACAGAGCCCCATTTCCCCCCACCGTCCACAATGCTACAAAAGAAGAAATCAAGATTTCTACAACAAGCCAAGAAGATGAGTAGATGGTCGATCGATCTTACGGTATTTACGCGCCGAATGCGCCCGCACCATGATCTTCCTCAGAGGGGAGAAGAGGGAGCGGAGCCACCCCATGAGGAAGCCTTGATGATCGAGCCCGCCCTGAGGGTTATGGCCTCATGGGGTGGGTGGGGTGAAATGAGGGAGCAGAGCAGGGCAGAGGCTGCAAGCTAGGTATGTATGTACGCTGGGGGAGAAGGTAAGTTAGAGAGGAAGTAGCCATCAATCAGGTCCTGCTTTTTGGCACGAGGTGAAGTTCAGTGCACTGTACCCTTCTTCCCCTCCACTGGTGCCACATGTCTTGGGCTTCCTTCCTTGCGACCCAATCATGGTGCTTTTCAGCCATTTTTGTTCTGGTATCTTGTCCCTTTCCTCTTCTTACTCTTCCTACCTCCTCCCCCTTTCGACAAGGCCGCGGCCGGCCCCAAACCTAACCATGAAAAAGAATTATGCAAGGTGTGTGAGTCTGAGTGCTGCCAATTCTGAAATCCCCACTGCCAAGACAAAAAAAATCTGCACTTCGCATCATCGCCATCATGGTACTATATTATGTAATCTATACTGATGGAGGACTGCAGATCAACTTTCTTTTTTTCCTAGAATAGTAGCTAAATCTGTATTCTTATTTTTTGGTAATGGTAGCTGAACTTTGTAGTGCAAGTGCGTACTTGAATAATGGTAGCTGGTTTTGGAATAGCATGGCAGTTCAATATTCATAGCTTTCAGTACAAGTAAACAGTTGCTGATTTTGGGTGGTGCAATTTTACAAGTATGAAACATGATTTCACCTACTTCTAGGAGAATTGCAATTCACACACGTACACACTTTACAAGTATGAAACATGAAAAAGAATAGTGTGAGTGAGGTGCTGCCAATTCTGAAATCCACACGGCGGAACCTGCATTTCGGCGCTATCACTATCGTAGTACTATATTATATACCAATTAGGACTGCACATGAACTTTTCTCTTTTTTCTAGAATAGTAGCCCATGAACTAAATCAGTTAAACTTGTAGTGCAAGAGTTTGCCTGAATACACTAGAAAACTGGTGGCTGGTCTTGGTATATCATGGTGGTTCAATATTCTTAGCTTTTAGTACAAGTAAATGGTTGCTGCTTTTGGGTGCCGCAAGTTTTGCCTACTTTTATGAGTATCACGATTCACACATATCGTTTACCATAGTAGGAAGTCGCTTGAGATTAATTAATTATGTGCTAAGCTTAAACTAACATTTAATTTTTAGATGGATATATTATGTCTAATAGCCAAACCTTTTCGCCAGTGTAAGCCTGTACTCTCCTTATGTGAGAGTTAATATAAAATGCGCTTGATCAGTACAATGTAGTAAATCCCTCTTAATGTTGTCTTACGCTCATGAGCTCGACCCAACATTCAGTACAAATTAATCTTCATCTGAGACAGCAAATGATATATGTAAAATTAACAATGTTCTAAACAGACGTGTTTTATTCGAAGGAAAAACACCCTCGGGGGTATTCATTGATCAGATAAACATGTTGCATGCATGATTGTTATGCCGTAAGGCTGATTACACAAAATAGAGAGAACAGAGAGCATGACCTGAATTCCAAATTACAGATTTCATATTTCCAATCATCGCTTCCTTTGCCAATATATCAGCCTCTTTATTTCAGTCTCTAGATATGAGAAGGAATCCTGCACTAATGGCATGACCAACTTGTCTGATGAAAGCGAAGCATATATGAATCTGTAGCATTGATTGCTTGAACAGCAGCCATATTATCAGATAACAGGGTGCAGTTACTGATTTGAAGCTGATCGAGCATATTTGAGGCTAGAAGTAAAGCATGAGGTTCTGCATCAGCTACAGAGAGGGCACAGGAAATAGAAGATTGCGCTTTGATACATCCAGATATGTATGGTGTGTTGGCACAAATGTAAATTCCAAGACCTGCAGCATGAGGTTGAGAAAGAGAAGCAAGGATGATGTTCACCGACCGTCAGTGAGTCGATCTGCTCCATCAAACAGAGATGGTATGGCAAAACATTACACTGGCAGGGGAGGGAGGTGTCTGCACAAAGAGCTAGAGCGTGAGAGCGATATGCAGCATTAGCAGTGTGCAGAACAGAATGGATAGCAGTGTCTTTCCCCTTAAACCGTAGACCATTTCTTGCTTTCCAAGTGTTCCAGAGAAGATAAGGGTCATAATCAATTACAGAAGACTCAGGTGCTTGAAAAAAGTTAGTAGTATTGAAAAATAAATAGCAGATGTGAATTATCAGAGTGGGTATCGGTTCAAAAGCCTGACAGGTGTTCATCAGTTTCAAGATCTTGGACATCTATCGCAGGTTGGGAGAAACTTTTTAAAATTCTCCCATGGACTCTAGAAGCAACAGCCAAAGATTTAGTAAGTAGTCCCCAAACAAAAGTTCGAACACGAAGGAACGTTTTCATCTTTTCCAAAGTTGTTTAACAAGGCCTAGGCTAATCTGATCAAAGTTCATCTCAGTGATAGTATCATATATTTTTGGTTGATGTAAGATTCTGTAGGCACTTCGAGATGTACAGTTACCTGATTTGGAGGGTCTCCAGCAAAGAACATCCGGGCCATGTGCGAAGTGTTGGTCCAGTGTTTTACGGATAGATTCAATAATTTTCCTTTAAAATAATTCCAGAATAGACAAGTTTAGAATCGTAATTTAACAGTTGATGCTAAACTATACCATAGGCAAGCGAACGTAGTACATACGTACATAATAGGACAAAAAATTCAAATGTATAATATAAAGGAAGAGAACAAATTATTCAGAAAACCTATTATGTTATACTTCCTCCGTTCCTAAATATAGAATTTTTGGTAGTTCGAATTGACTGCCAAAACCTCTTATATTTAGGAGCAGGAGTAGTACATTTGAAAATTTTAATACAATAACATTCTCTAAGGGTTAGAAAAAAATTTAATACAACAACATTCGCAAAACTGAACCTTCAGTAGTGATTTGTTAAAAGCTAGCACTGCAAATCAATTCATCCTGACAGAGAAAAACAGAAATCAATTCCAACCAGTGTTCAATTGCTATGGTCGTGGGCGCACAAAAACAAGAACAATTCTCATAAAAGAAAAACAGCCACCCCTAGTTGAGATTTGCATGGAGTAGAGGTTCTTCAAGGTCCATTCTGCGTCAGCCCCCGGCCAAAGACGACAACTGATCCAACTTATCATACAGCCCAAGGAGACCACCGGTATGAACAAAGAGGACCTTTCGCCCTTCCCACTTGGCTGGATTATCTGACATGTCCTTCAGCATACCGTATGCCGCCTTCCCGGTGTAGACCGGATCGAGCACAATGCCGGTCGCCGAAGCGACATCCTTCACAAACCTAAGCTCCTCGGCCGTGCTCCTGGCGTAGCCCAAGCCCTTTGCATCTTCAATGCTGACTATATCATGTGAGTTCAGACCAGACTGAAGTCCATCGATCAGACCTTGAACATTTTCATAGAAGTATCTAGGGCCATAGCAGACAGAAAAGGCGTGGACTTTGGCCTTCAAGCTACTCAACTGTGATCCTAAGGCGAGGCCGGCGACGGTCCCGCCGCTGCCGCACGCGACCACAATGTCGTCGAACTGAATGTTGCCGCCGGATAACTGAATTTGTTCCTCAATCTCCCTGACTGCTTCAATGTATCCCCAATTCCCCAGTGCGTTTGATCCACCGGCAGGGATCACGTACGGCCGCCGTCCTTCTTCCAGGAGCCTCTTCTCCAGCAATTCAGTCAGAGCCACGCTTCCGATCTTCTGAAATTCTCTCTGCGAGACGAGGTCGATGTGCGCGCCGAGCAGCCTCTCGACGAGCAGGTTGCCGACCAAACCAGGGTCTTTGTCCACGAGGAGCTCGGAGGTGCAGAGTATCAGATAGGAATCCAGGCCGGCGTACTTGGCGGCCACGGCGGTGGCCCGGCAGTGGTTGCTCTGGATGCCGCCGACGGTAACGACGCAGTCGGCTCCCCGCGCGACGGCGTCCGCCACGAGGAACTCGAGCTTCCGCGCCTTGTTGCCGCTCAGCTGCATGCCGGCGAGGTCGTCCCGCTTGATCCACACCTCCGTGCCCCTGGGCAGGTCGGGAAGGTTCCACCGGTGGATCGGGGTCGGGAAGTGGCCGAGGGTGAAGGTGCGGGACGGGGCGTGGGAGAGGCCCGCCGCCCAGGGCGGCGGCGCGTAGGGCTTCGTGGAGAGGAAGCCGCCGATCCGGGCTGCGGCGGCGTTGGTGGCGCTGGACGCCCGGCGGCATAAGGTGACCTTCGGGGAGAACGAAGGGAGGATGTAGGTGCTGGGCGGCATTGCTCCGGCGGCGGCGGATTGTCCTCGTGGGTTTGTCCGTCGGGCCTGTCGCTCGTGTGGGGTTTCGGGCGTCGGTTTTGACCGGTTTGAAGCCCGACCCGGTTTCCAGGGTGTCCACGGTTTATTTATTTTTTCTGCTCCCTCCGTTCCTAAATATCGCCCTGTTGGGAGACAGCTCCCCTCCACAGCTCTGGGAACGGAGCTGGTGGAGCTGTAGCTGAAAATTAGGAAGCAGCAGTTTTCCAACTTCGCAGATTTCAGGAGCTAATGGATTACCGAACAAGGACTATAAGTCTTTCTAGAGATTTTACTAACGGACTATATACGAAGCAAAATGAGTGAATTTACACTCTAGTTTTTGCTGAAACTCAGCTCGCTGAGTTTTTGTTTGGCATCATTCACCACATGAACCGTTGGATAAAATTTACATTGCGATTCGCGCGATTGCCTAGCTAGGCATCGAATAAGTAAATTTACCGGAGCCGGTAGCTACCGGTTAGAAATTCACCGTCCATCAACTTTATCAAGATCTGTGGCGTCTGACACGCTATAAACTTGTAATCTATTACCTCATCTATACATGGAAATATAACTGACACGCACTCACATAAGTGTATGAAAATATATGCATACCATGCAGCTTTGTCAGGAGAGAAAGAGGGTGGGAATGGAGACCAGTGCATGCATCCCCACACAAATGACATGCATTTTATTTCATCCTCATATTTTGAATGATTGTTATATTTTAAACCAAATGTCCATTTCTGAAACTTTTTATATATTTGAAATCGTGTTGACAAGACCTTTAGAACAAGATCAATTTTAGATATATTTGAACTACTTTTTATTTTATATATTTCAATTATCTTTGGAATCACTATCATAAAACATAAGATTGTTTCGCTATTTCATAAAAGTGTTTCCGATTGTTTCCCTAATTTGAAATTAATATTCCCACTCATTTTGAAAACCTAATTTCACTCATTTTTAGACAATGGTTTCACCGATTTTAAATCACATATTTCACTCATTTGAGAAAACATATTTCACACTCATTTTGAAAGGATGGATTTAGGCCCATTCAAAATTTAAAAAATAACTGAAACTGAAATAAGGAGTTTCACAAAAATAAGGAGCTTCAAAAAATCATATTTCAATTTCAAGAACTTGTTGCACTCCATTATTTTTCTACGCATTTCACCTATTTCAAAACTAGCTGCTTTCACTCATCTCAAGAAAATAAATTCACTCATTCCAAAATCAGTTTTTCACTAATTTGAAAAATCACATTTCACTGATTTGGATAACTGTTATCACTCATTACAAAAATATCTCAAAAACTAATTTTATTGTTTCAGTCATTTCACAAAATATAATTTCACTCGTTCGAGAATCCGTATTTCACTAATTTGAATACGCACATTTCAGTTATTTGGAAAATTGATTTCACTCATTACAAAATATTTCTCGAAAACTAATTCCACTTTGTACTTACGAAATATATTGAAATGTATTTCAATCATCAAAAAAATTAGTTTCAAACATTTGAAATAAGTGAACTATAAATTTTGAATAAGTGAATTTAAAATTTAATTTTAAATAAGTGAAATTTAAATCAAATGGAAAAACAATTTCACTCACTTCATAAAATAGATTTCACTTATTTGTAAACAATTTGAAATAATCAGTCTCACATTTTTAAAATAACTAGTTTCACATTTTTGAAACAACAAGTTAAACATATTTCACAGTGAAATTTGTTTCATATGCATGAAAAAAGAATGTTCTCATTTAAATTTTTTGGTTTTGCTCAATCAAAAAACTTATTTCGTCTATTCCACAAAACATGTTTCACTCATTTGAAATGTTGAAATTGAAAGATGTTTGAATGTATTCAAGATTAATCTTGTTGTGAAGGTTTTGGCATCAGAAGTTCAAATATATAAAAAAATTCTAGAATGCAATTGTAGTTTAAAAGATATGAATGAATGAAATTGCCAAAGAGAAAATGAAGGGCATGAATTAATCTTGCATGTGATGCATCTTCTGTAAGTGAGAATGAGAAGAGACAATGGACCATACATGCGTCTAGTACTACTTTATGACTGGCATGGCCCCTTTTATGTAACGTTGATTTGACTATGAATAAAGATACAAAAGATAGGTTATCGTTATACACATCAATACATTGTACATGGGCCTTTCTATAGCACGAATCACTACGTATTTGAGTGGCAGATAATTCACCGGTAGCTACCATAATCGATAAAAATGGTTTGCGAGCTAGGCATGTCTTGTCATACAGGACACATCCGATGTTGTTTTCGTTTGTCTCGGTCCGTGCTCTGCTATTCTCTCCTGGCCAGCAGCCCGTTTTAAGCACCGTTGTGGTCTTGTATCACAAAATCCAGCGAGACCGGCCTTTCTTTTCTTTTCCTATTCAGTCTAGCCTAGAGTGTCTAGTGTTTGTTATTGCCTTTTCTTTCTTGTTGTTAGGCTAGCATTACCTCATTTCTAGTATAATGCCTGTGCGTTACCACGGATCATTAATATATTTTTATCAGTTGCAAACAGAATCATAATGCATGTAAAAATTTGCATGCATAAAAATTATAGCATTTAACAATGAGAAGTAATTGAAATCCACTTCAATTATCCAACTAATTATTTCTTACAAATTAAGATCTATTTGATGTGTTTAAGATATTTTTGTACAATGTGAGGAATATTTTCTTCAGCTTCATTGCATGGCATAATGTGAGCCGCATCCTGATTTTGGTGAGTTTTAAATTATAGGCTACATATAGATCATTTGGTTGGTATTTTTCCTAGAAATGACTTGTTATGCTATGTGACATTGATGTCAAAGTATAGAAGCTCCTCCTTTCTATATTTTTTACGAGCAACCACTCCTCTCACTCACGCACCGCACAACCGCCTTCTACTCTGCCCACTCAACCAACCAACCACCGATTGTCGCCGCATCTCATCTCCCGCCACAACGTTGCCGCCGCCATCTCTCCCAGGCACCTCCCCTCCATGCCATGGCGAAGCCTGCCCACTCCTCTCCCCACCACCTGCCCTCTCATCCATGGCGCCGCCAGCCCCTTCCTCTCCCTGTCACAACGTCTCCTGCCTCCTTCTCCCTCTAACAACATCTCGCGCCGCCGCCTCGACACCGAGCTAGCCCACCGGTCTAGCATCCTGGGTAGTTGGATCCGCCCGAGAGGTGCAAAAGGGACCGCAACCCTCTGTTAGTGACAACCACGTAGCTGACCCATTCGTATGTGGGTTGAACAACCTCATGCATAGTGGTGTGGCACTGCGAGGAGGGATATACCTTCATCATCGAGGCTGCTCACCCCAGGCCGATTTCCGGTGCCAAGGAATGCACATTGTCACGCCAGGGCGCTCGCCAAGGCAATGCGACCTTCTACTCATTTTCCCCTCCCATCCTACTCAAGTCTGATGTAGCTGCCAGCATGTCTACCCTTCCTATCGATTAGCTTTATGGATTACACGAAAAGACTTCTACGCGTGTGCCCGTCGCAAAGCGCAATAGGCTTGCGAGCGCAATCCTAATCTCCCCCTGATTTTAGTTGTGGGGCCTAGTATCTAATCTCATTAATCCATCTCCCTTTATTTTAAGGGCGTGGATGGTTGTGCGCCTCTCTAATCTCTTGCCCCCTGATTTTAGGGGAAAGTTTAGTAGCAACCTAATGAGAGACGACCTCTAGTTCATGAACATGCCATTTTCTCGTACTATTAGAAGGGAGCATCAAAATCATAATTGCGTAGCTTTTAGTTTTTTGCCAAAAGTTCAGGCAAATCATTTATCTTTTTTTTTTGCGTCGGGCATGGAGGGAAACCATTTAATTAGACATTTGAAAGATGCAGCATTGGGACTCTCACAACAGCCACTTCCGATGGGACATACCACCCTTGAACAGGGTGGAGCCTCATCAGCGGACACGTATGTGGAAAGATTATTGTCCATTTTCTATTGAAGACTTGATTGACAATAGTATGGTACACTGCAAAAAAGGTCTACAGATATTAATGCAATGGTGCCAAAAGCCAAACATGTATTTACAGGGTGAGTCGCTGCAACATTAGCTAGAGCCCATAGTTAATTTTGTAACTTAAGAATGCATCAGACAAATAAATTGTGTCTACAAAAAAATGATTGTAAATGACAATTGAACAAAAGACTGCCACTTATTGTTCGTCAAAAAATATGAATTGCACACTATATTTGCTTGTAAGACAAAACATGAAGTAGAGAGAGAACACAACCTGATATTCAGCAAGGACATACTTATAAGCCTCATGATCAATTAGGAGCTCCTTGCCCACCTGTAGTGCATCTACTCCTAGAGCACCAACACAATTTTAATCACAACAACAACTCATCTCAGCAGCCATATGACGATGGATCAGTGCTCACTCACATTTACCAGAGGCAAATCATAGAATCGACAACTACATGCAAAATCCCAAAGCAGATCCTAGCCGACACATTATACATCTCGCCCTAATTGTTACAAGAAGCTGCACATCCGCAATGAAATCGATACTAAACCCATTCGCCGCCTACTCAAGCAGTCAGTGGAGAGCAAGCAATCTAGGAATTCAGGGGAAGGGGTCAAGTGGGAATCACGGGAGCTTACCCATCTCTTGGACGGGGGGGTGCCAACCCATGTCGAGGTGCCGTCGTGGTGCTGCTTGGGGGGCTGCCACAGGTTGTCCTCCTCACCATCACCCGCAACGACATGCCAACGCTTGTCATTGCATGTCCTTGATAACCCACAAGTATAGGGGATCACGATAGTCTTCACGGGTAATATTTCACCCTAATTTATTTATTCGGCACAAGGGGAGCCAAACAATATTTATTGGCCTTGACAGTTGAGTTGTCAATTCAATCGCACCTGGGATATGTCTCTACAGCAAAGGTTTAGTAGCATGGCAAATGGTAGTAGCAAAAGTAACAACAGTAGTGACATCAGTAATTTTGTAGCAATTGTGACAGTAGCAGCAACAATAGTAACTTAGCAAGATTCAGTATATGTAAAGCGTAGGCACGTGGATCGGTGATGGATAATGATTAAGATGACATCAATCATGTAATAATTACACACTAGGGCGACACAAAACTAGCTCCAATTCATCAATGTAATGCAGGCATGTATTCCGTATATAGTCATACGTGCTTGCGATAAGAGCTTGTATGACATATTTTGTCCTACCCTCCCGTGGCAGCGGGGTCCTATTGGAAACCAAGGGATATTAAGGCCTCCTTTTAATAGAGAACCGGAACAAAGCATTAACACATGGTGAATACATGAACTCCTCAAACTACGGCAATCACCGGAAAGAATCCCAATTATTGTCACCTTGGGGTTGATACGTCCATTTTGCATCATGCTTTTATATCGATATTTATTGCATTATGGGCTGTTAATACACATTATGGTACAATACTTATGCCTTTTCTCTCTTATTTTACAAGGTTTACATGAAGAGGGAGAATGCCGACAGCTGGAATTCTGGACTGGAAAAGGAGCAAATCTGAGATACCTATTCTGCACAACTCCAAAAGTCCTGAAAATCTACGGAGAATTATTTTGGAATATATAAAAAATATTGGGCGAAAGAAATACCAGAGGGGACCCACCAGGGAGTCACAAGCCAGGGAGGCGCACCTCTGTGGCTTGTGGGCCCCCTGGCAGGCCTCCGGTGCCTATCTTCTGCTATATGGAGGGTTTTGACCTGGAAAAAAATCATAAGGGAGCTTTCGGGACGAAGCACCGTTGTCTCGAGGCGGAACTTGAGCAGAACCAATCTAGGCCTCCGGCGGAGCTGTTCTGCCGGGGAAACTTCCCTCCCGAAGGGGGAAATCGAAGCCATCGTCATCACCAACGATCCTCTCATCGAGAGGGGGTCAATCTCCATCAACATCTTCACCAGCACCATCTCCTCTCCAAACCCTAGTTCATCTCTTGTATCCGATCTTTGTCTCAAACCTCAGATTGGTACCTGTGGGTTGCTAGTAGTGTTGATTACTCCTTGTAGTTGATGCTAGTTGGTTTACTTGGTGGAAGATCATATGTTCAGATCCTTAATGATAATTAATACTCCTCTGGTTATGAACATGAATATTCTTTGTGAGTAGTTACATTTGTTCCTGAGGACATGGGATAAGTCTTGTTATAAGTAATCATGTGAATTTGGTATTCGTTCGATATTTTGATAAGATGTATGTTGTCTCTCCTCTAGTGGTGTTATGTGAACGTCGACTACATGACACTTCACCATTATTTGGGCCTAGAGGAAGGCATTGGGAAGTAATAAGTAGATGATGGGTTGCTAGAGTGACAAAAGCTTAAACCCTAGTTTATGCGTTGCTTCGTAAGGGGCTGATTTGGATCCATACGTTTCATGCTATGGTTAGATTTATCTTAATTCTTCTTTCGTAGTTGCAGATGCTTGCGAGAGAGGTTAATCATAAGTGGGATGCTTGTCCAAGTAAGGGCAGCACCCAAGCACCGGTCCACCCACATATCAACTTATCAAAGTAACGAACGCGAATCATATGAGCATGATGAAAACTAGCTTGACAGAAATTCCCATGTGTCCTCGGTAGCGCTTTGCTTTATATAAGAGTTTGTCCAGGCTTGTCCTTTGCTACAAAAAGGATTGGGCCACCTTGCTGCACCTTTGCTACATTTGTTACTTGTTATCCGTTATGAATTATCTTATCACAAAACTATCTGTTACCGATAATTTCAGTGCTTGCAGAGAATACCTTACTGAAAACCGCTTGTCATTTCCTTCTGCTCCTCGTTGGGTTCGACACTCTTACTTATCGAAAGGACTACGATAGATCCCCTATACTTGTGGGTCATCAAGACTCTTTTCTGGCGCCATTGCCGGGGAGTGAAGCGCCTTTGGTGAGTGGAACTTGGTAAGGAAAAATTTATATAGTGTGCTGAAATTTACTGTCACCTGTTACTATGGAAAATAATCCTTTGAGGGGCTTGTTCGAGGTATCTTCACCCCGACCGGAAGCACAAAGAGATGCTCCTCAACCTACTGCACCTACTGAAAATATTTATTATGAAATTCCTTCCGGTATGATAGAGAAACTGCTAGCTAATCCTTATGCAGGAGATGGAACACTACATCCTGATTTGCATCTAATCTATGTGGATGAAGTTTGTGGATTATTTAAGTTTGCAGGTTTGCCCGAGGATGATGTCAAGAAGAAGGTCTTTCCTTTATCTTTGAAGGAGAAGGCATTGACATGGTATAGGCTATGTGATGATATTGGATCATGGAACTACAACCGATTGAAATTGGAATTTCATCAGAAGTTTTATCCTATGCATCTGGTTCATCATGATCAGAATTATATTTATAATTTTTGGCCTCGTGAAGGAGAAAGAATCGCTCAAGCTTGGGGGAGGCTTAAGTCAATGTTATATTCATGCCCCAATCATGAGCTCCCAAGAGAAATTATTATTCAAAATTTTTATGCTCGGCTTTCTCATAATGATCAATTCATGCTCGATACTTCTTGTACTGGTTCCTTTATGAAGAAAGATATTGAATTCAAATGGGACTTATTGGAAAGAATTAAACGGAACTCTGAAGATTGGGAACTCGACGAAGGTAAGGAGTCAGGTATAAACCTTAAGTTCGATTGTGTTAAATCCTTTATAGACACCGATGCTTTTTGTGATTTTAGCACTAAATATGGACTTGACTCTGAGATAGTAGCTTCTTTCTGTGAATCTTTTGCTACTCATGTTGATCTCCCTAAGGAGAAGTGGTTTAAATATCATCCTCCCATTGAAGTTAAAGTAGTTGAACCTATTAAAGTTGAAGAAGAAACTATTATTTATAATGCTGATCCTGTTATTCCTACCGCTTATATTGAGAAACCGCCATTCCCTGTTAGAATAAAGGAACATGCTAAAGCTTCAACTGTGGTTCGTAAGAGTTGTACTAGAACACCTACGCCCCCTGAACAAATTAAAGTTGAACCTAGTATTGCTATGGTTAAAGATCTCTTGGTTGATAATGTTGATGGGCATGTTATTCATTTCTGTGATGAAGCTGCTAGAATTGCTAGACCTGATACTAAAAATAAACATAGACCTATTGTTGGCATGCCTGTTGTTTCTGTTAAAATATGAGATCATTGTTATCATGGCTTGTGTGATGTGGGTGCTAGTGTGAGTGCAATTCCCTTTACCTTATACCAAGAAATTATGAATGATATTGCACCAGCTGAATTAGAGGGAATTGATGTTACTATTAAGCTTGCTAATAGAGATACTATAGCACCAGTTGGGATTGTTAGAGATGTTGAAGTCTTGTGTGGGAAAATAAAGTATCCTACTGATTTTCTTGTTCTTGGTTCCCCACAAGATGATTTTTGTCCCATTATATTTGGTAGACCCTTCTTGAATACTGTTAATGCTAAGATAGATTGTGAGAAAGAAACTGTTACTGTAAGTTTTGGGGATGTGTCTCATGAGTTCAATTTCTCTAAATTTCGTAGACAACCCCATGACAAAGAATTGCCTAGTAAAGATGAAATTATTGGTCTCGCTTCTATTGCTGTGCCTCCTATTGATCCTTTAGAACAATATTTGCTAGACCATGAAAATGATATGCATATGAATGAAAGGAATGAAATAGATAAGGTTTTCTTTGATCAGCAGCCTATTTTGAAACACAACCTGCCTGTTGAAATACTTGGGGATCCTCCTCCTCCCAAGGGTGATCCCGTGTTTGAGCTTAAACAATTACCGGATACTCTGAAATATGCTTATCTTGATGAAAAGGAGATATATCCTGTTATTATTAGTGCTAACTTTTCAGAGCATGAAGAAAAGAGATTATTGAAAACTCTGAGGAAGCACCGTGCTGCTATTGGATATACTCTTGATGATCTTAAGGGCATTAGTCCCACTCCATGTCAGCATAAAATTAATATGGAGCCTGATGCTAAACCAGTTGTCGATCACCAACGACGGTTAAATCCTAAAATGAAAGAAGTGGTAAGAAATGAAATACTAAAGCTTCTGGAGGCAGGTATAATTTATCCTATTGCTGATAGTAGATGGGTTAGTCCCGTTCATTGTGTTCGTAAGAAAGGAGGTATTACCGTTGTTCCTAATGATAAAAATGAATTGATCCTGCAAAGAATTGTTACAGGATATAGAATGGTAATTGATTTTAGGAAATTAAATAAAGCTACTAGGAAAGATCATTACCCTCTACCTTTTTTTGATCAAATGCTAGAAAGACTATCCAAACATACACATTTTTGCTTTCTAGATGGTTATTCTGGTTTCTCTCAAATACCTGTGTCAAAAGAGGATCAATAAAAGACCACTTTTACTTGCCCTTTCGGTACCTTTGCTTATAGACGTATGCCTTTTGGTTTATGCAATGCACCTGCTACCTTTCAAAGATGTATGATGGCTATATTCTCTGAATTTTGTGAAAAGATTGTGTGACACCCTGATTTTGGCAACTTTTTCTTTTCAAAAACATCTGGGTTTTATTTGCAAATTAGTTGATTTTCAAAACCTTTTCAGTTGAGTTGACCTCTGTCTTGTTAAATTTTTCTTCAAGCATCCCAAAACCTTTATCATCTTGATAAAACCCTTCCATGCTCTCCTGGACAATTTTTCCAATATTTAATCTTTTCTCTAAAATCATTTTCTTAATTTGGGAATTTAGGTCATCACTATGGGTTGTGAAGCAACCTATAGTTTGGGTGATCAATTAATTCCCAAACTTTTTCCTCATCTTCTCATCATCATAGGATTCCATATTCTCCAAAAAGATCTAGTTGCCCAATGGGAAATTTTGGCCAGAATAATTATTTTGTTTCTGACCAGAATCTGTCCATTGTGAAGCAACCCCATTTTTTCTATTCCGGAAAATTCCCAATAAATTCCTCCAGCTCCTAGGGATCCTATCTAGCCTCAATATCCAAAAACATCATCTGGTCCAATTCAACTTTTGAGCAGCAAGGCTCTGGCAAGTTTCTGCATTTCTGAAACCTCTGTGAAGGAAGTGCTAGCTAGAGATGCCTAATTGCTCTGAAATTTTTATGGCATCTGCTATGTACCCAAATAACTTCCTTCCACCAAGTTTCATCCTTTGCAGAGCATCTATGAGAGGGCCACAAGCTCATTTGTGTTCTGGACCAGAATGATGGTTTTCAAAGCAACCCTATTCATTTCTTTCTCAAACTCTCTCAAACCTTGCCAGTCTCTAGTCCTTCCAGCATAGATAATCCCAGACATCTCCATTGGTTCCATCCCTATCTCTTTTCTCCTCCAGAACCTCCTCAAGATTGCTGGCAGGAGCTGTAGCTGAAGCTACACATCGCAGAAGGGTGCACCTAGTCGAGCCAGTGGCCTAGAGCGACTAAGTAGACAAGGGTCGATGCTGTGGACATGGTGTGACCGGCGTACGTGGCCTCCTGGTAGCAGCACCCGTGGTGAGCACGACACTGGCATGCCAGTGCGCGCGCTCTGCATGGCGCCAGACTTGGGCGAGCGCGCCCGAGCCGTCCATCACCGCCCCCCCCTTGTCCCTTGGTGCCGACATCGTCGCAGTCGCGTGGCTCCTCTCGAACCCTCCTGGTCGCCGGAGATGGCCGCCGCCGCTTCCGGCCAAGCTTCACCACGGGCATAACAGTGAGCTTCGGCCACTGTGGTCGTCCGCGAGCCATTAATGGCACCGGACCCGTCCCGTCGCTCCCTCCTGCCCTCTCCCGTCCCGTCGACGCTCCCGGCCAGCCAGCACATCGTACGAACGCCGGCGACGTGGCCAAGCCTCGCCGCTTCGGGAGAGATCGCCGCCCTCGCCCCCTGCCTATATAAGACCTCGCCCAGGCCCTCCGAGCTCTTCAACCATCTCCTCCTCCTCTCAATTGTTCCCCCGAGCAACGAGCCAAGGCCGAGAGGCCCTCTGGCCTCGAACCTCGCCGGAGCTCTGCCTTCTGTAGTTTCCTCGTCGCCAGCATTTCCTCGCCTTCCCAAGCCCAATTGACCCCTCCACCGAGCTCAGGGCATCTCCCTGGTGCCCCCCGACCTCCTGCCCGAGCCATCCATCGCCGGAACCGCCGTCTTCGATCCCACCCGAGCGCCGCCGCCGCCGGAGACGAAGGGGACGACATCGTCCGGCCATCTCTTGCCAGTTTGCGGGTACGTGCATGCTCGCCGTCAAGCGCCCGATCCATTCCCATCATCTCCGAGCGCCGCCGCCGTCTCTATCGCCGGCGACCATCGCCGGAGCTCCGCCCTGCCTTTGTTCCCGTTCCCCTCTCTCTTTTTTAAAACGACAGGCCCCACCTGTCAGCCACTCCGGCCCGCGCCCGAAGCGGTAAGTGGAGGCGCCCCCTCCACTTTACGCTTTCGACGTGGCCCCTATTAGGTTTTCTGATTTTTGTTTATATTTCAGATTTTGACCACACTTTGACCATCAATAACTTTTTATCTATAGCTCCAATTCAATTGATTCTTTTTGCATTGTGTTTGTTTTGAACCCCTTTAGTTGCTGACAAATTTTGGTATTTTTCCAATGTCTACAGAATTTCTGGTTAATAAAAATGCTTTATGTGATATTTTCAATTATATTTGAAAATACTTTCAGAAGGAGATTTTGGTGCCTTTGAAGATCAAGAGTGTTTGAACCACCCAACAGAGCAAGGCAAGCCATGATACCCAATTCATGCATGCATTTCCATAGCATTGCATTTTTATATGCACTAGGTTGATTTATTTGATATAGTTAATTCATAGTAATATTTAAATACTTAAGAATTGTGTGAACCACTATTGTTGTCATATGAACTTAGTGGTTGATCTTGAGTCACCTGTCCGGGCATACTCGTGCAACCACATTTGCCGGTATGGGACGGCCCTGACCGGGCCTGACCGCGTGACCTTTCACCGGTACCTCCAAAGAGGGAGGGTTATGCACGCGCGCTACCCTGATCAGGTAGGCGGTGATAATCCTGTGAGCCCAGTTGATAGCTGAGTTTATGCCGGCGTCCCCGTTTGGGACAGTAGACCCCATTTGGGTCTACATAGTTTGGCCACGACGGTGGCAGGTGTCATGAGGACACAGGGGCCACCCAAGGCTGACCTCCGGGGGAGGAAGAGTGCCGGTGGTACGATGAAAGAGTCACGGGTCAGGCAGGTTTTGTTGAAGCAACGCTGGTCCACCCGAGTGGGATCACGAGGCCAGGTGCTTCATGGTGTGGGTAAAGTGCGCAACCTCTGCAGAGTGAAAAATCTATTCGAATAGCCGCGTCCACAGTATTGGACAGCCCGTCCAGACCTCAGTAGGTGATCAATCATATTACTGACAGTAATGATGGAAGAACTCGTATGGTGTTCGAAAGTACTCGATGGTTATGAGTATTCCGAGGGTTGTGGAACAACCCGGAAGAGAGCAAGTTGATGATCGGTAACAGTAAGTAAATTACTTAAATGATATTGTGTTGATTGCCATGCTATTGGTTGCTGCATTACTTGGTTGTCGTGAGCTTGCGAGTACATTCAAAGTACTCACCTGGCGTATCATGCCAGATGCAGGAGAATCCGAGGACGGAGGTCCTGAAGGTGCTGGCTATGCTAACTAGGATGTGTCCACAGCAGTGTCACTGTGGATGGAGTTGCGCTAGATTCCGCTACGCAGTAGAAGTACTTGGTATTCCGAGGCCCGGCTATGTGACATAAATAATGTAGATACTGTCATGGCATAGAGGGTGCCTTTGGCCTCGTCATCATTGTAAGATACGCGCTTGTACTCGACTCCTATCAATAAAATTCAGTTCTGTTCTGTACCAAGTTGTTGAGTGTTTCCAGAAGACATGATCTCTGGGTTGGAAACACTGGTAATCCGGTTCTCTGAGCCGGGGTGCCACAGATTGTTGAGGTTTTCATGGATGATTTTTCCGTTTACGGAACTTCTTTTGATGATTGCTTGAGCAACCTTGATCGAGTTTTGCAGAGATGCGAAGAAACTAATCTTGTCTTGAATTGGGAAAAGTGCCACTTTATGGTTAATGAAGGTATTGTCTTGGGGCACAAAATCTCCGAAAGAGGTATTGAAGTTGATAAAGCTAAAGTTGATGCTATTGAAAAAATGCCGTGTCCTACGGATATCAGAGGTATAAGAAGTTTCCTTGGTCATGCTGGTTTCTATAGGAGGTTTATTAAAGACTTCTCTAAGATTTCTAGGCCTCTCACTAATCTTTTGCAAAAAGATGTTCCATTCGTTTTTGATGATGATTGTGTAGAAGCATTTGGAGTTCTTAAGAATGCCTTGATTTCCGCACCTGTTGTTCAACCACTTGATTGGAACCTACCCTTTGAAATTATGTGTGATGCTAGTGATTATGCTGTTGGCGCTGTTCTAGGACAAAGAGTTGATAAGAAATTAAATGTTATCCATTATGCTAGTAAAACTCTAGACAGTGCTCAAAGAAACTATGCTACCACTGAAAAGGAATTTTTAGCAGTTGTGTTTGCTTGTGATAAGTTCAGACCTTATATTGTTGATTCCAAAGTAACTGTTCACACTGATCATGCTGCTATTAAATATCTTATGGAAAAGAAAGATGCTAAACCTAGACTTATTAGATGGGTTCTTCTGCTACAAGAATTTGATTTGCATATTATTGATAGAAAGGGTGCTGAGAGCCCCGTAGCAGACAACTTGTCTAGGTTAGCAAATGTTCTTGATGACCCACTACCTATTAATGATAGCTTTCCTGATGAACAATTAGCTATCATAAATGCTTCGCGTAATGCTCCATGGTATGCTGATTATGCTAATTACATTGTTGCTAAATTTATACCACCTAGTTTCACATACCAACAAAAGAAAAAGTTCTTCTATGATTTAAGACATTACTTTTGGGATGATCCACACCTTTATAAAGAAGGAGTAGATGGTGTTATTAGACGTTGTGTACCTGAGCATGAGCAGGAACAGATCCTTCACAAGTGTCATTCCGAGGCCTACGGAGGACACCACGCTGGAGATAGAACCGCACATAAGGTACTACAATCTGGTTTTTATTGGCCTACTCTCTTCAAGGATGCTCGTAAGTTTGTCTTGTCTTGTGATTAATGTCAAAGAATTGGTAATATTAGTAGACGTCAGGAAATGCCTATGAATTACTCTGTTGTTATTGAACCATTCGATGTTTGGGGTTTTGATTATATGGGACCTTTTCCACAATCTAACGGGTATACTCATATTCTAGTTGCTGTTGATTATGTTACTAAGTGGGTAGAAGCTATTCCAACTAGTAGCGCTGATCATAACACTTCTATTAAAATGTTTAAAGAAGTTATTTTCCCTAGATTTGGAGTCCCTAGATATTTAATGACTGATGGTGGTTCACACTTTATTCATGGTGCTTTCCGTAAATTGCTTGCTAAGTATGATGTTAATCATAGAATTGCATCCCCTTATCATCCTCAGTCTAGTGGTCAAGTAGAATTAAGCAATAGAGAAATTAAATTGATCTTGTAGAAGACTGTTAATAGATCCAGAAAGAATTGGTCTAAGAAACTTGATGATGCATTATGGGCTTATAGAACTGCTTATAAAAACCCTATGGGTATGTCTCCGTATAAAATGGTTTATGGTAAAGCATGTCACTTACCTCTAGAACTAGAACATAAAGCTTATTGGGCAATTAAAGAGCTCAACTATGATTTCAAACTTGCTGGTGAGAAGAGGTTATTTGACATTAGCTCACTTGATGAATGGAGAACCCATGCCTATGAGAATGCCAAGTTGTTTAAAGAAAAAGTCAAGAGATGGCATGATAAAAGGATACAAAAGCGTGAATTCAATGTAGGTGACCATGTCTTGTTATACAATTCTCGTTTAAGATTTTTTGCAGGAAAACTTCTCTCTAAATGGGAAGGGCCTTACATTATCGAGGAAGTATATCGTTCCGGTGCCATCAAGATCAACAACGCCGAAGGCACAAATCCAAAGGTGGTAAACGGGCAAAGAATCAAACATTATAACTCAGGTACTCCCATAAATGTTGAAACCAATATTATCAATACCATAACTCCGGAGGAGTACATTAGGGAGACCTACCATAACGTTTCAGACTCCGAAAAGGAATAGGTATGTGCTACGGTAAGCAAACGGACTCCAAAACTTTTCCAATAGCAATTTTTATCAGTTTTGGAATATTTAATAAATTAGGAAAATTTAAAGTAGTCCGAAGAGTGCACGAGGAGGCGACAAGCCAGGGGGGCGCGCCCTACCCCCCTGGGCGCGCCCCTGTGGCTTGTGGCCACCCCGTGTACCCTCCGGACTCCGTTTTCTTGTGGTATACTCCTTCAGGTCGGTAAAAAATCATTATATAATCTCCCAAAGGTTTTGACCTTCGTAACACGACAATACCTCATGTTTTCGTTTTGAGCTGTTTCTGCAGCAGATTTAGAGCGAGATGTCTTCGCAAGAGTCGGTCAGGGAGAGCCGTGCCTCTCACCTCACACCGGGGCCCAGAGTATACAGCGAAGCCAACCACTTCGGGCAGGCCACAGAGGAGGCCGACTTGAAAAGGATAGATGCCATGGAGGAAGACCAAGAAGTTACCTCTCGTCTACAACCTGGAGCCATGTTGGAAGAACTTCAGAGCTCAACAATTCCGAACTCGGTTATCCCTCCCAATGCTAAATTTCTTACTTATGAAAATATGAAAAAGAGTGTTGCTTCTTCCCCCACAGCAATGAAACATCCATGGGTTATGGGAGCTCTAACCGTCGCTGGAAAACTTCGCAAGGAAATAATGGATCTCAGACAGCAAAATAACAAGCTTGAGGAGGAGAATCGCATTCTGATGGGCATCATCGCCAAGAATATAACATCGCCACCTCCGAAGAAAGACAACTAAACACATGGGTATGGGCACTCCCCTTGGCTTGTGCCAAGCTTGGGGGAGGTGCCCCGGTATCGATCACATCTTTTACTTTCTTCGTTTTTCTTAGTTCAATCCTTTTGGTTATATCTTGATCTAGTAGAATAAAATCTTTAGTGTGAATTAGTTTTGAGTTTTGCTTTTTATTCCCCTTATGTAAGCAAGCCTGAGAGTTATATAATAAAAAGTAGTTTTGAGTTGAGGGCCTTTCTTGCTTGCTATGATCTTGAGAAAAAGAAATAGAAAGAAGTATAAAATAAGAGCAAAGAGTATATATGATGATCTTATGGGGGGTGATGACTTCACATATAAGAGGTATGTCGATTGAAATTTGTTGTGAGTTGACAAACAAAGCTATTGGTCATTGTTGCAATTAAAAGGAAGTAATAAAGAACGAGAGGTTCACATATGAATATATCATCTTGGACATCTTTTATGATTGTGAGCACTCATTAAAATATTATATGTTAAGAAGTTGATGTTGGACAAGGAAGACAACATAATGGGTTATGTTTGCTTATTTCCGAATAGAAGCTATATGGTTTTAGATCCTTTAACATGTGTTGCTTGCTTCCACCCCATATCAGCCAAAACTTCCGCACCAAGTAAAGATACTACTTGTGCATCCAAACACCTTTAACCCAGTTTTGCCATGAGAGTCCACCATACCTACCTATGGATTGAATAAGATCCTTCAAGTAAGTTGTCATCGGTGCAAGCAATAAAAATTGCTCTCTAAATATGTGTGATCTATTAGTGTGAGGAAAATAAACTTTATACGAACTTGTGATATGGAAGAAATAAAAGCGACAGACTGCATAATAAAGTTCTTTATCACAAGGGGCAATATAAAGTGACGTTCTTTTGCATTAAGGGATTGCGCATCCAACTATAAAAGCGCATGACAACCTCTGCTTCCCTCTGCGAAGGGCCTATCTGTTACCTTTACTTTCTAGTACTTACCTTTATGCAAAGTCGTGGTGATCTTCACCACTTCCTTTATTTCGCCTTTATCTCTTGGCAAGCGTCATGTGTTGGGGAATGATCTAGACACATATATCCACTCGGATGTGGGTGATCATGAGTTATTTCTGTTGACATTACCCTTGAGGTAAATAGTTGGGAGGCAAAACTATAAGCCCCTATCTTCCTCTGTGTCCGATTGAAGCTTTGACCTCATAGGTACCGCGTGAGTGTTAGCAATTATGAAAGGCTAAAAGATGATTGAGTATGTGGATTTGCTTTACAAGCTCTTATATTGACTCTTTCCTACGTTATGATAAATTGGAATTGCTTCAATGACTGAGATCATAGTTTGTTGGTTCTCAATAGAGTTCTTGATTCATACTTTACCTTGTGAATGAATTGTTACTTTAGCATAAGAAATTATATGTCAATATATGTTGCTGTGCTAAAGATAACCATGATGCCTTCATGTCCGTATTTTATTTTATCGACACCTCTATCTCTAAACATGTGGACATATTTATCGATTTCGGCTTTCGCTTGAGGACAAGCGAGGTCTAAGCTTGGGGGAGTTGATACGTCCATTTTGCATCATGCTTTTATATCGATATTTATTGCATTATGGGCTGTTAATACACATTATGGTACAATACTTGTGCCTTTTCTCTCTTATTTTACAAGGTTTACATGAAGAGGGAGAATGCCGGCAGCTGGAATTCTAGACTGGAAAAGGAGCAAATCTGAGATACCTATTCTGCACAACTCCAAAAGTCCTGAAAATCTACGGAGAATTATTTTGGAATATATAAGAAATACCAGAGGGGACCCACCAGGGAGTCACAAGCCAAGGGGGCGCGCCCTACCCCCTGGGCGCGCCCCTGTGGCTTGTGGGCCCCCTGGCAGGCCTCCGGTGCCTATCTTCTGCTATATGAAGGGTTTTGACCTGGAAAAAATCATAAGGGAGCTTTCGGGACGAAGCGCCGTCGTCTCGAGGCGGAACTTGAGCAGAACCAATCTAGGCCTCCGACGGAGCTGTTCTACCGGGGAAACTTCCCTCCCGGAGGGGGAAATCGAAGCCATCGTCATCACCAACGATCCTCTCATCGAGAGGGGGTCAATCTCCATCAACATCTTCACCAGCACCATCTCCTCTCCAAACCCTAGTTCATCTCTTGTATCCGATCTTTGTCTCAAACCTCAGATTGGTACCTATGGGTTGCTAGTAGTGTTGATTACTCCTTGTAGTTGATGCTAGTTGGTTTACTTGGTGGAAGATCATATGCTTTGTGAGTAGTTACGTTTGTTCCTGAGGACATGGGATAAGTCTTGTTATAAGTAATCATGTGAATTTGGTATTCGTTCGATATTTTGATGAGATGTATGTTGTCTCTCCTCTAGTGGTGTTATGTGAACGTCGACTACATGACACTTCACCATTATTTGGGCCTAGAGGAAGGCATTGGGAAGTAATAAGTAGATGATGGGTTGCTAGAGTGACAGAAGTTTAAACCCTAGTTTATGCGTTGCTTCGTAAGGGGCTGATTTGGATCCATACGTTTCATGCTATGGTTAGATTTATCTTAATTCTTCTTTCGTAGTTGCGGATGCTTGCGAGAGAGGTTAATCATAAGTGGGAGGCTTGTCCAAGTAAGGGCAGCACCCAAGCACCGGTCCACCCACATATCAAATTATCAAAGTAACGAACACGAATCATATGAGCATGATGAAAACTAGTTGACAGAAATTCCCATGTGTCCTCGGGAGCGCTTTGCTTTATATAAGAGTTTGTCCAGGCTTGTCCTTTGCTACAAAAAGGATTGGGCCACCTTGCTGCACCTTTGCTACATTTGTTACTTGTTATCCGTTACGAATTATCTTATCACAAAACTATCTGTTACCGATAATTTCAGTGTTTGCAGAGAATACCTTACTGAAAACCGCTTGTCATTTCCTTCTGCTCCTCGTTGGGTTCGACACTCTTACTTAACGAAAGGACTACGATAGATCCCCTATACTTGTGGGTCATCAGGGGTATACGGATCAAGACACGTAATAGGTGCATACAACTTGCAAGATAGTGTTAGCACTCATTTTTGGCAGAAGGCGATTCAAGGCCGATGACCCGCCCCAGAGGTGACCCGACGTGGTTATGACTCGGCTAGCAATGGCTTAAAGATCATTGCTGGAAAGGCGCCAATGTGGAGGAGATATAGCCGCCCAGAGAGGTCGGTTATCGGCTCAATAGCTCAGTAACCCGGCGACAGAGATCAGCTCAAGTTCACATGATTATCAAAGGCTGGAAAGACCAAGACTCGGCAGGTGACGATGACCCGGCATGAAGATGACTCGGCAAGCCGTCAGGACAGCCTCTCGAGCGGTACTATGGTGTATTTACTACCGCTCTACTACCGCTTAAGAAAATACTTCTGGACCCCCGAGCGGAAGTAGTACGGCACTTAGCCGTGCCCGGAGCGGTAGTACCGGGCCCATCAAGACCCGGCAAGGCGGCTGACCAGCAAAGCGGCGGATTATGAAGCAAAGTGAACTGGCGTCAACATAGAAGAGCTACAGGCGACTCAGGAAGCCAAGAGCTATGGGCGACTCAGGAAGCCAAGAGCTACGGGCGATTCAGGGAGCCAAGAGCAACGGGCGACTCAGGAGGCCAAGAGCAAAGGGCGACTCAAAAAGCCGGCTCTATAAGCTGGCTCTACGGCTCAGGAGAGGGAAAGCTGACTGCGAGAGGCTAAAGATGGACTCAGAAGACCAAGGCCGGCCCACACTTTCGGCGACTCACACTGTAAGCTGGACCAATGGAGAGTCCGTGCCCAAGACGGCCCTGGCGGGTGCCTTACCTAGTTAGGGCTAGAAACCGACTCTGATTGTAACTTGTAATCCGTGTAGGAGTCTCTTACTTGCACGGGAAGTCCAGCCGCCTCATATATATGTGAGAGGTGATGGCCGATTGAAGTAAGCAAACAATCGACATATCAATACAACCTACTTTTTACCCCTTAACCCTTGTTCATGCTTCCGTTATTCGGCGACTTCGCGTAAGTTCATCGGATATCGACAACCGAGCCGGGGGCGAGCGAATCGACCCGGTTTAGCCAATCGTCGCCGGCTTCCTCCGACGGGGTCCCTCCCAAGGAACTGGGGCGTCTGGTCTCAAAAGCGCCGGCTTACTGTCTTGCGTATCGCGCTGTGAGCCGGCCTCCCGCGGGGCGAGTTGCGGTGCATCACCCCCGGCCCTGCGGGTACACGTTGACGTGTTCGTGTGCGAACACACTTTTTGGCGACTCCGCTGGGGACGATTCGATCTAAAAATTGGACAGCAATGACCAGTTCTAAGACCGACTCCGCTGATATCAGCACTGACAACATCATCAAACCGGCTCTTGAGGAGCTGTCAGAAGCACAACGCCAAGGCTTGGCGGCTTGGGAGAAGAAGCGTGACGAGGAGTTCAAGGTGCTGCGGCAGAAGCAGGCTGAAGCAGATCGGGAGCTATATCTGGCGAGTCTCAAGAAGGATCGGCAAGGAGTCATCTCGCCGATCAAAGAGCCAGAATACGTACCTCTGAGCATCAAGATCAGCCAACCCGCTGTAAGCAATAGCCTCTTTACTCCTGAGCAATTAGCCGAAATCCAGTACTATGTTGGACAAAGCACAAATAGTATTTATGATCTAATGCTGGAACGTGATAAGGCTAAAGAAAACACGCCGTTAAGCCGGCCATCGGAGTTACAGCCGATGAGCCAGAATAGAGATAACCGACTTGTGCCTATGCTGCCAAGTCCGACTCCTATCCAGAGCATGCCTTATTCGGCTAGACAACCGGATCAAGCAGTACGCTTTGGAGATGAGCCGGCGCCGACTCAGAATTCGGCTCTTTGGACACAAGCCGCCCCTGTGACCAACTCATCCACTGTGCCGGCTCAATCGCTCAATGTGGACGATGTGATGGCCAAGTTAAGGAGTGATTTGGACCAGATGGCTTACGATAGATTCGGGGTGACACTAAAACCTAGAAATTATACTAAACCCTATCCTGAATATTTTGACTTACAACCTTATCCCCCTGGTTACCGAGTTCCAGAATTTTCTAAGTTTAATGGGGTGGATAATAAATCAACATGGGAACATATTAGTCAATATTTGGCTCAACTAGGTGAAGCCAATCATGAGCATCATAAAGTTCGCTTGTTCTCATTATCTTTAACCGGCACTGCTTTTTCATGGTTTTCTGCTTTAGCTCCTAACTCCATACATACTTGGTTTCATTTAGAGCGGAAGTTTCATGAACACTTTTTTGCCGGAGAGATTGAGTTAAAATTGTCCCACCTTACATCGGTTAAGCAAAAGCATGACGAGTCGGTATCCGACTATGTCAAAAGGTTTAGGAACAGAAGAAACCGGTGTTATAGTTTAGCTATACCTGAGAGAGATATGGCCGACTTAGTACTTAATGGTTTACGATCCCACTTAAAAGAAAAATTAGAGGGGTATGAGTTCCTAAGTGTCGGCCAAGTGCAAGAAAAGGCTCTGGTTCAGGAGAGCCGGGCCAATGAGATGAAAGACTCACATCGGGTGAGCCGGAGCCGGCTTAACACCATTGAGGGAAGTGCCGGCTCAGACGAGGAAACCGATATTTACACTGCTGAGTTTGTTTGGCCGGGTAAAGCCAAACCTTATGTGTGTGATGATCTTAAGCCGGTTCGTAAGAATCGGGAAGATGAGTTTAAATGCACTTTCGACGTAGGCAAATGTGATAGAATATTTGATGCCTTGTTGAAGGACAAAATTATAAATATCAATCATGTCATACCACCGCTTGAAGAGATAAGGCGGCGGGCTTATTGCAAATATCATCATTCTTTTTCTCATGCCACTAACGATTGTAATGTTTCTCGTCGACAGATCCAATCGGCCCTTAATGACGGACGATTGTGCTTTGCTAGCATGGCAATTGATCAACAGCCGTTCCCAATGAACGCGCTAGACCTGGAGGGAAAGAAGGTACTCATTCGGCCAGAGACGGCCGGATCATCTAACAAAGCTAACGTTGTTGTTGGTGAGCCCAGGAACACGCAAGCCGGCAACATGGTGTCTGGGAGGAAGGCGACTATAAGTCGAGAACCCGGCGGCAAGGAGGTTATCAAGATTACCATCAGCAATCCTACGCTCGGGGGGCAACAGGAAGAGCCGCCCAGATCACCGCAAAGGTTCATTAAGCCGAAGAGCCCAGAAGTCAGCCAGTGGCGGGTTAATACAGCTAATGCTAAGTACAAACGCATTAAGCCAACTTTCGACATGTTGATGAGCAAGTATGTCAGACAAGCCGGCGCAAGCACAAGCCGGCCCTATGGAAAGCGTTCAAGGTCACCGGCAGAGTTCAGTCGGTATTTTAAGCCGGCTATAGCAAAGACGCCACCTCTGAAAAGCACTTTTGACAAAAGCCGGCTAGGGTCAGCAAGCCGGCTCAAGGAGCATATGCCAAGTCCAGAGAGAGGAAAGGTGTGGCGTGTCAAGCCGCAAGCTGCTAGGGTTGGTGAGCCGGAAAGCATGACAGGCAGAATATTTGGCGGCTCACTTACCATTGGCAGCCAGATACTGAAGATGAAAGAGCCGGTTGTAGAACCGGCAAAAGGTAGACCGATACTTGTTATCGGGCCTAACGGCGCAGCCAATGACCATGAAGCCAACTCCGGTCAGACTAAGCCGCATGACCCAAAATACACTCAACCAAGGTGGTGCCCTGCCGGGTTAACCAAAACACAGAAAAGGAAACTACAAAGGTTGAGGAATCAAGAGAAGGCTGCAGAAGAAGCTGAGTGGCTCAGGGATGCAAGTTTCAACCAGGATCATCCAATAATACGTTCTCAAGTCTGGGTGCCAAAGCCGACAGAGCTCATAACCCAAGCACCCGGCGTACTAGTCTCCGCGTTAAATAAGGATAAAGAGCCAGTTGCAATACCGGTTATTACTTATTCATCATGGGCCGATGAGGTTGAAGCTGCAGACCTGGCGAGAGATAAGCCAACAACCGATAAGCCGGCAACGTCATGGTCCACACCAGAGGATTCGGCGGCGAGTGAGCCAGTAATGTCAGAGTCAATGCTGGGAGAGCCGGCAGACCTATAGTCGGCCATGGATGACCTGTCTGACGAGTCAGCGGCTGACGAAGAACTTCCAAGCCATGTGTCAGATGAGCCGCCAGTCTCAGGAGAGTCGTCCATGGATGAGCCGTTGGGCGAGTCAACAGATGATGAAGAGCTTCTGAATTATGAAGGAACGCCGACTCACATGAGTATGGATATCAACATGGTGTACTATCTGCCTGCTGAGTTTCGCGCTGTTGACGAAGCCGGCTCAGTAGCTCAAATTGACTTTGGACCCAAGAACGCTATCTTCGAGAAGCCGGAGGAACCGGTTAAGCATCTCAAGCCTTTGTATATCAGAGGGCACATCAATGGGAAGCCGGTTACCAGGATGATGGTTGATGGAGGTGCTGTAGTCAATCTAATGCCTTATTCAGTCTTCAAAAAGTTACAACTTGATGATGATGATTTGATGAAGACGAACATGGTACTCAACGGGTTCGAAGGCGGAGAAGGAGTGGAAGCTAAAGGGGTTATCAGTCTAGAGCTTACAGTCGGAAGCAAGACCCTGGCTACTGCCTTCTTCGTTGCTGAGGTGCAAGGGAACTACAATGTGCTACTAGGACGAGATTGGTTGCATGCAAACCAGTGCGTTCCGTCTACTCTGCACCAACAGCTGGTTTAGTGGATCGACGATGAAGTAGAAGTCGTCCCTGCAGATAACTCGGCCTGCATTGCATTAGCCGAGTCACTAGTTGACTGGCAACACTCCACTGCTACATGTCTTTCGGGGCGTGACTTGTCCGGGTTTGACTTCCTGAGTGCAACCCGGGATGGGTTCGTGCCAGTATCTCTAAAGCCGGTTGGTGAAAACCGGCTCAGACTCAAGTGAATGGATAACAACGATGAGTGGCTTCAAAGCCGGCTTGACAAGTATCGGGCCAACAGGAACGATATGTTTGAGACCATTGAAGAGCCTGGCGACTTAGACAAATTGGGGCAAGGCTTTACGTCGGCTGTGTTGGAAATATGCCCTAGAGGCAATAATAAATTGGTTATTATTATATTTCCTTGTTCATGATAATCGTTTATTATCCATGCTATAATTGTATTGATTGGAAACTCAAATACATGTGTGGGTACATAGACAACACTGTGTCCCTAGTAAGCCTCTAGTTGACTAGCTTGTTGATCAAAGATGGTTAAGGTTTCCAAGCCATGGACATGAGATGTCATTTGATAACGGGATCACATCATTAGGAGAATGATGTGATGGACAAGACCCAAACTGTAAACGTAGCATTTGATCGTGTCAGTTTATTGCTATTGTTTTCTGTTGGGGAACGTTGCATGGGAAACAAAATTTTCCTACGCACACATAAGATCTATCCATGGTGATGAGCATCTACGAGAGGGAGAGTGAATCTACATACCCTTGTAGATCGCTAAGCGGAAGCGTTAATAAACGCGGTTGATGTAGTCGAATGTCTTCGCGATCCAAATCGCCGAGCGTCCCGCGATCCAATCACGATCCTTCCGATCTAGTGCCGAACGGACGGCACCTCCGCGTTCAACACACGTACGGCTTGATGACGCCTTCACCTCCTCGATCCAGCGAGCGATGGTGAAGTAGTGGTTGAGTTCCAGCAGCACGACGGCGTGGTGATGGTGGTGAGGAACAATCTCTGCAGGGCTTCGCCAAGCACTACGGAGATTATGACGGAGGAACTAGAGGGCTAGGGTTGCCGGCACACGGCTTGGGAAATCCTGATGTGTCCCGTGTGCTAGCCCTGCCCCTCTATTTATATGTTGAGCCTTGGGGTCTAAACTTGGAGTAAAAGCCTCCTCCGGGTCGGTTTTGCCCGCACAAGGTCGGTTTGGCCCGCAGGAAAAGAGTCCAACTCGGATCCCTGCCGAACCGTGCACAGCCGCGCACAAGCGGTAGTACCGCTTCACACAAGCGGTAGTACCGCTTGGGCGGTAGTACCGCTTCACACAAGCGGTAGTACCGCTCCGGCGGTAGTACCGCTTCACCAAGCGGTAGTACCGCTTACGCGGCAGCAAAACTACTTTTGCACTTTCCAATACCTTGTGGGCTTTATCCCTTTGGCTCATATAAAGTGTTGCTGCACCCGAACACTTCGGTAAACATCCGGAATCCCTTCCAGTGAACTCCGGAACCCTTCCAGAGATCAAAACACTATTATCACATATATCAATCTTTACCTCCGGACTATTCCGGAGATCCTCGTCATGTCCGGGATCTTATCCGGGACTCCGAACAACTTTCGGTCACCAACATAATAACTCAATTATACTAATCGTCACCAAACGTTAAGTGTGTAGACCCTGCGGGTTCGAGAACTATGTAGACATGACCGAGACACCTCTACGGCCAATAACCAATAGCGGGACCTGGATGCCCATATTGGTTCCTACATATTCTACGAAGATCTTTATCGGTCGAACCTCTATGTCAAGGATTCAGTTAATCCCGTATGCTGTTCCCTTTGTTCTTCGGTATGTTACTTGCCCGAGATTCGATCGTCGGTATCACTATACCTAGTTCAATCTCGTTACCGGCAAGTCTCTTTACTCGTTCCGTAATACAAGATCCTGTGGCTAACTCTTTAGTCACTTTGCTTGCAAGGCTCAATGTGATGTTGTATTACCGAGTGGGCCCTGAGATACCTCTCCGTCATACGGAGTAACAAATCCCAGTCTTGATCCATGCCAACCCAACAGACACCCTCGGAGATACCTGTAGAGCGCCTTTATAGTCACCCAGTTACGTTGCGACGTTTGATACACACAAGGTATTCCTCCGGTGTCAGTGAGTTGCATGATCTCATGGTCAAAGGAACAGATACTTGACATGCAGAAAACAATAGCAATAAACTGACACGATCAAATGCTACGTTTACAGTTTGGGTCTTGTCCATCACATCATTCTCCTAATGATGTGATCCCGTTATCAAATGACATCTCATGTCAATGGCTAGGAAACCTTAACCATCTTTGATCAACGAGCTAGTCAACTAGAGGCTTACTAGGGACACAGTGTTGTCTATGTACCCACACATGTATTTGAGTTTCCAATCAATACAATTATAGCATGGATAATAAACGATTATCATTAACAAGGAAATATAATAATAACCAATTTATTATTGCCTCTAGGGCATATTTCCAACAGTCTCCCACTTGCACTAGAGTCAATAATCTAGTTCACATCACTATGTGATTTACATTGTAATGAATCGAACACCCATGCAGTTCTGGTGTTGTTCATGTTTAGCCCTTGGAAGAGGTTTAGTCATCGGATCTGCAACATTTAGATCCGTGTGTACTTTGCAAATATTTATGTCGTCCTCCTTGATGTAATCGCGGATGGAATTGAAACGTCGCTTTATGTGTCTGGTCCTCTTGTGAAATCTTGGTTCCTTGGCTAGAGCAATGGCACCAGTATTATCACAAAACAGAGTCATTGGGTTAAGTGCACTAGGCACTACTCCAAGATCTGTCATGAACTCCTTCATCCAGACACCTTCCTTCGCCGCCTCCGAGGCAGCGATGTACTCCGCTTCGCATGTAGAATCTGCTACCACGCTTTGCTTGGAACTGCACCAGCTAACCGCACCCCCATTAAGAATAAATACGTATCCGGTTTGCGACTTAGAGTCATCCGGATCAGTGTCAAAGCTTGCATCGACGTAACCCTTTACGACGAGCTCTTGATCACCTCCATAAACGAGAAACATGTCCTTAGTCCTTTTCAGGTACTTCAGGATATTCTTGACCGCCGTCCAGTGTTCCATTCCTGGATCACTTTGAAACCTTCCGACCATACTTATGGCAAGGCTGACATCGGGTCTTGTGCACAGCATTGCATACATGATAGAGCCTATGGCCGAAGCATAGGGGATGACACTCATCTTTTCTCTATCTTCTGCAGTCACTGGGCATTGAGTCTTACTCAACTTCACACCTTGCAAAACAGGCAAGAACCCCTTCTTGGACTGATCCATTTTGAACTTCTTCAAAATCTTATCAAGGTATGTGCTTTGTGAAAGTCCTATTAAGCGTCTTGATCTATCTCTATAGATCTTGATGCCTAATATGAAAGCAGCTTCTCCTAGGTCCTTCATTGAAAAACTCTTGTTCAAATATTCCTTTACGCTTTCCAGCATTTCTATATTGTTTCCAATCAGCAATATGTCATCCACATATAATATTAGAAACGCTATAGAGCTCCCACTCACTTTCTTGTAAATACAAGCTTCTCCGTAAACTTGTATAAACTCGAACGCTTTGATCACATCATCAAAACGAAGATTCCAACTCCGAGATGCTTGCACCAGTCCATAAATGGATCGCTGGAGTTTGCAAACTTTGTCAGCATTCTCTGGATCGACAAAACCTTCTGGTTGCATCATATACAACTCTTCCTTAAGGTAACCGTTAAGGAACGCTGTTTTGACATCCATCTGCCAAATTTCATAATCGAAAAAGGCAGCTATTGCTAACATGATTCTGACGGACTTAAGCATCGCTACGGGTGAGAAGGTCTCATCGTAGTCAACTCCTTGAACTTGTGAAAAACCCTTTGCCACAAGTCGAGCTTTATAGACGGTGACATTACCGTCCGCGTCCGTCTTCCTCTTAAAGATCCATTTGTTCTGAATGGCCTTACGCCCTTCAGGTAATACTTCCAAAGTCCATACTTTGTTTTCATACATGGATCCCATCTCGGATTTCATGGCCTCTAACCACTTCTCGGAATCCGGGCCCATCATCGCTTCTCCATAGCTCGTAGGTTCATCGTTGTTTAACAACATGACCTCTAAGACAGGGTTGCCGTACCACTCAGGAGCAGTACGCGTCCTTGTCGACCTACGAGGTTCGATAGCAACTTGATCCAAAGCTTCATGATCATCATCATTAACTTCCTCTTCAGCTAATGTAGGCTCGACAGAAACAACTTTCTGCGTTGCGCTACTCTTAGGTTGAAGTAAAGGTTCAATAACCTCATCAAGTTCTATCTTCCTCCCACTCAATTCTTTCGAGAGAAACTCTTTCTCAAGAAATGTTCCGTTTTTAGCGACAAACACTTTGCCTTCGGATCTGAGGTAGAAGGTATACCCAACTGTCTCTTTTGGGTATCCTATGAAGACGCATTTCTCCGCTTTGGGTTCCAGCTTTTCAGGCTGAAGCTTTTTGACATAAGCATCACATCCCCAAACTTTAAGAAACGACAGCTTTGGCTTCTTGCCAAACCAAAGTTCATATGGCGTCGTCTCAACGGATTTCGATGGTGCCCTATTTAAAGTGAATGCAGCTGTCTCTAATGCATAACCCCAAAACGATAGTGGCAAATCGGCAAGAGACATCATAGATCGCACCATATCTAATAAAGTTCGATTACGACGTTCGGACACACCATTACGCTGTGGTGTTCCAGGCGGTGTCAATTGTGAAACAATTCCACACTGTCTTAAGTGACTGCCAAACTCATAACTCAGATATTCTCCTCCTCGATCAGATCGTAGGAATTTTATCTTCTTGTTACGATGATTCTCAACTTCACTCTGAAATTGTTTGAACTTTTCAAATGTTTCAGACTTGTGTTTCATTAAGTAAATATACCCATATCTACTTAAGTCATCAGTGAAGGTGAGAAAGTAACGATAACCACTGCGCGCTTCAATACTCATCGGACCGCACACATCAGTATGTATGATTTCCAATAAGTCACTTGCCCGTTCCATTGTTCCAGAGAACGGCGTTTTAGTCATCTTGCCCATGAGGCATGGCTCACATGTGTCAAGTGATTCAAAATCAAGTGACTCCAAAAGTCCATCAGCATGGAGCTTCTTCATGCGTTTTACGCCAATATGACCTAAACGGCAGTGCCACAAGAAAGTGGTATTATCATTATCAATTCTATATCTTTTGGCATCAATGTTATGAACATGTGTATCATTATTATCGAGATTCAACAAGAATAAACCCCTCACATTGGGTGCATGACCATAAAAGATATTACTCATATAAATAGAACAACCATTATTCTCTGATTTAAATGAGTAACCGTCTCGCAATAAACAAGATCCAGATATAATGTTCATGCTTAACGCAGGCACCAAATAACACTTATTTAGGTTCATCACTAATCCCGACGGTAATCGAAGAGCGAGCGTGCCAACGGCGATCACATCAACCTTGGAACCATTTCCCACGCGCATCGTCACTTCGTCCTTTGCCAGCCTCCGTCTATTCCGCAGTTCCTGTTTTGAGTTGCAAATATGAGCAACCGCACCGGTATCAAATACCCAGGCACTACAACGAGAGTTGGTAAGGTACACATCAATAACATGTATATCATATATACCTTGTTTGTTGTTGGCCGCCTTCTTGTCAGCCAAATACTTGGGGCAATTCCGCTTCCAGTGTCCAGTTCCCTTGCAATGAAAACACACAGTTTCTGGTTTGGGTCCAGCCTTGGGTTTCTTCACGAGAGGAGCAACTGCTTTGCCACTCTGCTTGGAGTTACCCTTCTTACCCTTGCCATTTTTCTTGAAACTAGTGGTTTTATTGACCATCAACACTTGATGCTCCTTCTGAATTTCAGACTCAGCGGCTTTCAGCATCGCAAACAGCTCGGCGACTGACTTGTTCATCCCGTGCATGTTATAGTTCAACACGAAGCTCTTGTAGCTAGGTGGCAATGATTGAAGAACTCTGTCAGTGATAGCCTCTGGCGGAAGGGGCATCCCTAACTCAGCCAGACGGGTGGAGTACCCAGACATTCTGAGCACGTGATCACTGATAGACCCGTTCTCCTCCATCTTGCAAGCATAGAACTTATCGGAGATCTCATATCTCTCGATCCGGGCATTCTTCTGAAAGATAAACTTCAACTCCTGGAACATCTCATATGCTCCATGACGTTCAAAACGTCTTTGAAGTCCCGGTTCTAAGCCATACAACATTGCACATTGAACTATTGAGTAATCATCAGAACGAGCCTGCCAGGCGTTCACAACGTCTAGAGACTCAACTGGAGCGGGTGGATCACCAAGCGGTGCATCAAGGACATAAGCCTTCTGGGAAGCCGTAAGGATAATCCTTAGATTACGGGCCCAGTCCACAAAGTTACTTCCATCATCTTTCAACTTAGCTTTCTCTAGGAACGCATTAAAATTCAGGGGTGCTACTGCGCGAGCCATGATCTACAACATAAATACTGCAAAGACAACTTAGACTATTGTTCTTAGATAATGAGTTTAGTTAATCATATTTAAAAAACTCCCACTCAAATTGACATCCCTCCGATCATTCGAGTGTAACATGATCCAAATCCACCAACTCAAGTCCGATCATCACGTGAGTTGAGGTGGTTTCAATGGTGAACATCTTCATGTTGATCATATCTACTATATGACTCATGTTCGACCTTTCGGTCTCTTGTGTTCCGAGGCCATGTCTGTACATGCTAGGCTCGTCAAGTTTAACCCGAGTGTTCCGCACGTGCAACATGGCTTGCACCCGTTGTATGCGAACGTAGAGTCTATCACACCCGATCATCACGGCGTGTCTCGAAACGACGAACTTTCGCAACGGTGCACACTTGGGGAGAACACAATTTATCTTGAAATTTAAGTGAGGGATCACCTTATAATGCTACCGTCGTCCTAAGCAAAATAAGATGCATAAAAGGATTAACATCACATGCAAATCATAAGTGACATGATATGGCCATGAACTTGTGCTTTTGATCTCCATCTCCAAAGCACCGGCATGATCTCCATCGTCACCGGCATGACACCATGATCTCCATCATCTTGATCTCCATCAACGTGTCGCCATAAGGTTGTCGCGCCGACTGTTGCTTCCACGACTATAGCTAACGTTTAGCGATAAAGTAAAGCATTACATAGCGCTTAATGATTGACACGCAGGTCATACAATAATTAAAGACAACTCTATGGCTCCTGCCAGTTGCCGTACTCATCGACATGCAAGTCGTGATATTCTATACAAAACATGATCATCTCATACATCACATATATCTCATCATGTAATTGGCCATATCACATCACAACATACCCTGCAAAAACAAGTTAGACGTCCTCTAATTGTTGTTGCAAATTTTACGTGGCTGCTACGGGTTTGCAAGAACCGTTCTTACCTACGCAAAACCACAACGTGGTGTAGTGATTGCTTTTTGATCTTCTAAAAGAACCCTCTTCATTGAAATCGATTCAACTAAAGTGAGAGAGACAGACACCCGCTAGCCATCTTTATGCAACGAAGTTACATGTCAGTTGAAGGAACCTGTCTCGCGTAAGTGTACGCGTAATGTCGGTCCGGGCCGCTTCATCTCACAGTACCGCCGAATCAAATATCAACTAGTAACGGCAAGCAATATGTATACATCCACGCCCACAACTCGTTTGTGTTCTACTCGAGATCTCATCTACGCATAGACCTAGCTCATGATGCCACTTTTGGGGAACGTTGCATGGGAAACAAAATTTTCCTACGCACACATAAGATCTATCCATGGTGATGAGCATCTACGAGAGGGAGAGTGAATCTACATACCCTTGTAGATCGCTAAGCGGAAGCGTTAATAAACGCGGTTGATGTAGTCGAATGTCTTCGCGATCCAAATCGCCGAGCGTCCCGCGATCCAATCACGATCCTTCCGATCTAGTGCCGAACGGACGGCACCTCCGCGTTCAACACACGTACGGCTTGATGACGCCTTCACCTCCTCGATCCAGCGAGCGATGGTGAAGTAGTGGTTGAGTTCCAGCAGCACGACGGCGTGGTGATGGTGGTGAGGAACAATCTCTGCAGGGCTTCGCCAAGCACTACGGAGATTATGACGGAGGAACTAGAGGGCTAGGGTTGCCGGCACACGGCTTGGGAAATCCTGATGTGTCCCGTGTGCTAGCCCTGCCCCTCTATTTATATGTTGAGCCTTGGGGTCTAAACTTGGAGTAAAAGCCTCCTCCGGGTCGGTTTTGCCCGCACAAGGTCGGTTTGGCCCGCAGGAAAAGAGTCCAACTCGGATCCCTGCCGAACCGTGCACAGCCGCGCACAAGCGGTAGTACCGCTTCACACAAGCGGTAGTACCGCTTGGGCGGTAGTACCGCTTCACACAAGCGGTAGTACCGCTCCGGCGGTAGTACCGCTTCACCAAGCGGTAGTACCGCTTACGCGGCAGCAAAACTACTTTTGCACTTTCCAATACCTTGTGGGCTTTATCCCTTTGGCTCATATAAAGTGTTGCTGCACCCGAACACTTCGGTAAACATCCGGAATCCCTTCCAGTGAACTCCGGAACCCTTCCAGAGATCAAAACACTATTATCACATATATCAATCTTTACCTCCGGAATATTCCGGAGATCCTCGTCATGTCCGGGATCTTATCCGGGACTCCGAACAACTTTCGGTCACCAACATAATAACTCAATTATACTAATCGTCACCAAACGTTAAGTGTGTAGACCCTGCGGGTTCGAGAACTATGTAGACATGACCGAGACACCTCTACGGCCAATAACCAATAGCGGGACCTGGATGCCCATATTGGTTCCTACATATTCTACGAAGATCTTTATCGGTCGAACCTCTATGTCAAGGATTCAGTTAATCCCGTATGCTGTTCCCTTTGTTCTTCGGTATGTTACTTGCCCGAGATTCGATCGTCGGTATCACTATACCTAGTTCAATCTCGTTACCGGCAAGTCTCTTTACTCGTTCCGTAATACAAGATCCTGTGGCTAACTCTTTAGTCACTTTGCTTGCAAGGCTCAATGTGATGTTGTATTACCGAGTGGGCCCTGAGATACCTCTCCGTCATACGGAGTAACAAATCCCAGTCTTGATCCATGCCAACCCAACAGACACCCTCGGAGATACCTGTAGAGCGCCTTTATAGTCACCCAGTTACGTTGCGACGTTTGATACACACAAGGTATTCCTCCGGTGTCAGTGAGTTGCATGATCTCATGGTCAAAGGAACAGATACTTGACATGCAGAAAACAATAGCAATAAACTGACACGATCAAATGCTACGTTTACAGTTTGGGTCTTGTCCATCACATCATTCTCCTAATGATGTGATCCCGTTATCAAATGACATCTCATGTCAATGGCTAGGAAACCTTAACCATCTTTGATCAACGAGCTAGTCAACTAGAGGCTTACTAGGGACACAGTGTTGTCTATGTACCCACACATGTATTTGAGTTTCCAATCAATACAATTATAGCATGGATAATAAACGATTATCATTAACAAGGAAATATAATAATAACCAATTTATTATTGCCTCTAGGGCATATTTCCAACATTTTCTGCATGTCAAGTATCTGTTCCTTTGACCATGAGATCATGCAACTCACTGACACCGGAGGAATACCTTGTGTGTATCAAACGTTGCAACGTAACTGGGTGACTATAAAGGTGCTCTACAGGTATCTCCGAGGGTGTCTGTTGGGTTGGCATGGATCAAGACTGGGATTTGTTACTCCGTGTGACGGAGAGGTATCTCAGGGCCCACTCGGTAATACAACATCACGTTGAGCCTTGCAAGCAAAGTGACTAAAGAGTTAGCCACAGGATCTTGTATTACGGAACGAGTAAAGAGACTTGCCGGTAACGAGATTGAACTAGGTATAGTGATACCGACGATCGAATCTCGGGCAAGTAACATACCGAAGAACAAAGGGAACAGCATACGGGATTAACTGAATCCTTGACATAGAGGTTCGACCGATAAAGATCTTCGTAGAATATGTAGGAGCCAATATGGGCATCCAGGTCCCGCTATTGGTTATTGGCCGTAGAGGTGTCTCGGTCATGTCTACATAGTTCTCGAACCCGCAGGGTCTACACACTTAACGTTTGGTGACGATTAGTATAATTGAGTTATTATGTTGGTGACCGAAAGTTGTTCGGAGTCCCGGATAAGATCCCGGACATGACGAGGATCTCCGGAATAGTCCGGAGGTAAAGATTGATATATGTGATAATAGTGTTTTGATCTCCGAAAGAGTTCCGGAGTTCACCGGAATGGGTTCCGGATGTTTACCGAAGTGTTCGGGTGCAGCAACACTTTATATGGGCCAAAGGGATAAAGCCCACGAGGTATTGGAAAGTGCAAAAGTAGTTTTGCTGCCGCGTAAACGGTACTACCGCTTGTGTGAAGCGGTACTACCGCCCGAGCGGTACTACCGCTTGTGTGAAGCGGTACTACCGCCCAAGCGGTACTACCGCTTGTGTGAAGCGGTACTACCGCTTGTGTGCGGCTGTGCACGGTTCGGCAGGGATCCGAGTTGGACTCTTTCCCTGCGGGCCAAACCGACCTTGTGCGGGCAAAACCGACCTGGAGGAGGCTTTTACTCCAAGTTTAGACCCCAAGGCTCAACATATAAATAGAGGGGCAGGGCTAGCACACGGGACACATCAAGATTTCCCCAAGCCGTGTGCGGCAACCCTAACCCTCTAGTTCCTCCGTCATAATCTCCGTAGTGCTTGGCGAAGCCCTGCAGAGATTGTTCCTCACCACCATCACCACGCCGTCGTGCTGCTGGAACTCAACCACTACTTCATCATCGCTTGCTGGATCGAGGAGGTGAAGGCGTCATCAAGCCGTACGTGTGTTGAACGCGGAGGTGCCGTCCGTTCGGCGCTAGTTCGTGATCGGATCGAGGGACGACTTGCGATTTGGATCGCGGAGACGTTCGACTACATCAACCGCGTTTCTTAAACGCTTCCGCTTAGCGATCTACAAGGGTATGTAGATTCACTCTCCCTCTCGTAGATGCTCATCACCATGGATAGATCTTGTGTGTGCGTAGGAAAATTTTTGTTTCCCATGCAACGTTCCCCAACAGTGGCATCTGAGCTAGGTCTATGCGTAGATGAGATCTCGAGTAGAACACAAACGAGTTGTGGGCGTGGGTGTATACATATTGCTTGCCGTTACTAGTTGATATTTGATTCGGCGGTACTGTGAGATGAAGCGGCCCGGACCGACATTACGCGTACACTTACGCGAGACAGGTTCCTTCAACTAACATGTAACTTCGTTGCATAAAGATGGCTAGCGGGTGTCTGTCTCTCTCACTTTAGTTGAATCGATTTCAATGAAGAGGGTTCTTTTAGAAGATCAAAAAGCAATCACTACACCACGTTGTGGTTTTGCGTAGGTAGGAACGGTTCTTGCAAACCCGTAGCAGCCACGTAAAATTTGCAACAACAATTAGAGGACGTCTAACTTGTTTTTGCAGGGTATGTTGTGATGTGATATGGCCAATTACATGATGAGATATATGTGATGTATGAGATGATCATGTGTTGTATAGAATATCACGACTTGCATGTCGATGAGTACAGCAACTGGCAGGAGCCATAGAGTTGTCTTTAATTATTGTATGACCTGCGTGTCAATCATTAAGCGCTATGTAATGCTTTACTTTATCGCTAAACGTTAGCTATAGTCGTGGAAGCAACAGTCGGCGCGACAACCTTATGGCGACACGTTGATGGAGATCAAGATGATGGAGATCATGGTGTCATGCCGGTGACGATGGAGATCATGCCGGTGCTTTGGAGATGGAGATCAAAAGCACAAGTTCATGGCCATATCATGTCACTTATGATTTGCATGTGATGTTAATCCTTTTATGCATCTTATTTTGCTTAGGACGACGGTAGCATTATAAGGTGATCCCTCACTTAAATTTCAAGATAAAATTGTGTTCTCCCCAAGTGTGCACCGTTGCGAAAGTTCGTCGTTTCGAGACACGCCGTGATGATCGGGTGTGATAGACTCTACATTCGCATACAACGGGTGCAAGCCATGTTGCACACGCGGAACACTCTGGTTAAACTTGACGAGCCTAGCATGTACAGACATGGCCTCGGAACACAAGAGACCGAAAGGTCGAACATGAGTCATATAGTAGATATGATCAACATGAAGATGTTCACCATTGAAACCACCTCAACTCACGTGATGATCGGACTTGAGTTGGTGGATTTGGATCATGTTACACTCGAATGACCGGAGGGATGTCAATTTGAGTGGGAGTTTTTAAGTAATATGATTAACTAAACTCATTACCTAGAACAATAGTCTAAGTTGTCTTTGCTATATTTATGTTGTAGATCATGGCTCGCGCAGTAGCACCCCTGAATTTTAATGCGTTCCTAGAGAAAGCTAAGTTGAAAGATGATGGAAGTAACTTTGTGGACTGGGCCCGTAATCTAAGGATTATCCTTACGGCTTCCCAGAAGGCTTATGTCCTTGATGCACCTCTTGGTGATCCACCCGCTCCAGTTGAGTCTCTAGACGTTGTGAACGCCTGGCAGGCTCGTTCTGATGATTACTCAATAGTTCAATGTGCAATGTTGTATGGCTTAGAACCGGGACTTCAAAGACGTTTTGAACGTCATGGAGCATATGAGATGTTCCAGGAGTTGAAGTTTATCTTTCAGAAGAATGCCCGGATCGAGAGATATGAGATCTCCGACAAATTCTATGCTTGCAAGATGGAGGAGAACGGGTCTATCAGTGATCACGTGCTCAGAATGTCTGGGTACTCCACCCGTCTGGCTGAGTTAGGGATGCCCCTTCCGCCAGAGGCTATCACTGACAGAGTTCTTCAATCATTGCCACCTAGCTACAAGAGCTTCGTGTTGAACTATAACATGCACGGGATGAACAAGTCAGTCGCCGAGCTGTTTGCGATGCTGAAAGCCGCTGAGTCTGAAATTCAGAAGGAGCATCAAGTGTTGATGGTCAATAAAACCACTAGTTTCAAGAAAAATGGCAAGGGTAAGAAGGGTAACTCCAAGAAGAGTGGCAAAGCAGTTGCTCCTCTCGTGAAGAAACCCAAGGCTGGACCCAAACCAGAAACTGTGTGTTTTCATTGCAAGGGAACTGGACACTGGAAGCGGAATTGCCCCAAGTATTTGGCTGACAAGAAGGCGGCCAACAACAAACAAGGTATATATGATATACATGTTATTGATGTGTACCTTACCAACTCTCGTTGTAGTGCCTGGGTATTTGATACCGGTGCGGTTGCTCATATTTGCAACTCAAAACAGGAACTGCGGAATAAACGGAGGCTGGCAAAGGACGAAGTGACGATGCGCGTGGGAAATGGTTCCAAGGTTGATGTGATCGCCGTCGGCACGCTCGCTCTTCGATTACCGTCGGGATTAGTGATGAACCTAAATAAGTGTTATTTGGTGCCTGCGTTAAGCATGAACATTATATCTGGATCTTGTTTATTGCGAGACGGTTACTCATTTAAATCAGAGAATAATGGTTGTTCTATTTATATGAGTAATATCTTTTATGGTCATGCACCCAATGTGAGGGGTTTATTCTTATTGAATCTCGATAGTAATGATACACATGTTCATAACATTGATGCCAAAAGATGTAGAATTGATAATGATAATACCACTTTCTTGTGGCACTGCCGTTTAGGTCATATTGGCGTAAAACGCATGAGGAAGCTCCATGCTGATGGACTTTTGGAGTCACTTGATTTTGAATCACTTGACACATGTGAGCCATGCCTCATAGGCAAGATGACTAAAACGCCGTTCTCTGGAACAATGGAACGGGCAAGTGACTTATTGGAAATCATACATACTGATGTGTGTGGTCCGATGAGTATTGAGGCGCGCGGTGGTTATCGTTATTTTCTCACCTTCACTGATGACTTAAGTAGATATGGGTATATTTACTTAATGAAACATAAGTCTGAAACATTTGAAAAGTTCAAACAATTTCAGAGTGAAGTTGAGAATCATCGTAACAAGAAGATTAAATTCCTACGATCTGATCGAGGAGGAGAATATCTGAGTTATGAGTTTGGCAGTCACTTAAGACAGTGTGGAATTGTTTCACAATTGACACCGCCTGGAACACCACAGCGTAATGGTGTGTCCGAACGTCGTAATCGAACCTTATTGGATATGGTACGATCTATGATGTCTCTTGCCGATTTGCCACTATCGTTTTGGGGTTATGCATTAGAGACAGCTGCATTCACTTTAAATAGGGCACCATCGAAATCCGTTGAGACAACGCCATATGAACTTTGGTTTGACAAGAAGCCAAAGCTGTCGTTTCTTAAAGTTTGGGGATGTGATGCTTATGTCAAAAAGCTTCAGCCTGAAAAGCTGGAACCCAAAGCGGAGAAATGCGTCTTCATAGGATACCCAAAAGAGACAATTGGGTATACCTTCTACCTCAGATCCGAGGGCAAAGTGTTTGTCGCTAAAAACGGAACATTTCTTGAGAAAGAGTTTCTCTCGAAAGAATTGAGTGGGAGGAAGATAGAACTTGATGAGGTTGTTGAACCTTTACTTCAACCTGAGAGTAGCGCAGCGCAGAAAGTTGTTTCTGTGGAGCCTACATTAGTTGAAGAGGAAGTTAATGATGATGATCATGAAGCTTTGGATCAAGTTGCTATCGAACCTCGTAGGTCGACAAGGACGCGTACTGCTCCCGAGTGGTACGGCAACCCTGTCTTAGAGGTCATGTTGTTAGACAACGATGAACCTACGAGCTATGGGGAAGCGATGATGGGCCCGGATTCCGAGAAGTGGTTAGAGGCCATGAAATCCGAGATGGGATCCATGTATGAAAACAAAGTATGGACTTTGGAAGTATTACCTGAAGGGCGTAAGGCCATTCAGAACAAATGGATCTTTAAGAGGAAGACGGACGCGGACGGTAATGTCACCGTCTATAAAGCTCGACTTGTGGCAAAGGGTTTTTCACAAGTTCAAGGAGTTGACTACGATGAGACCTTCTCACCCATAGCGATGCTTAAGTCCGTCAGAATCATGTTAGCAATAACTGCCTTTTTCGATTATGAAATTTGGCAGATGGATGTCAAAACAGCGTTCCTTAACGGTTACCTTAAGGAAGAGTTGTATATGATGCAACCAGAAGGTTTTGTCGATCCAGAGAATGCTGACAAAGTTTGCAAACTCCAGCGATCCATTTATGGACTGGTGCAAGCATCTCGGAGTTGGAATCTTCGTTTTGATGAGGTGATCAAAGCGTTCGAGTTTATACAAGTTTACGGAGAAGCTTGTATTTACAAGAAAGTGAGTGGGAGCTCTATAGCGTTTCTAATATTATATGTGGATGACATATTGCTGATTGGAAACAATATAGAAATGCTGGAAAGCATAAAGGAATATTTGAACAAGAGTTTTTCAATGAAGGACCTAGGAGAAGCTGCTTTCATATTAGGCATCAAGATCTATAGAGATAGATCAAGACGCTTAATAGGACTTTCACAAAGCACATACCTTGATAAGATTTTGAAGAAGTTCAAAATGGATCAGTCCAAGAAGGGGTTCTTGCCTGTTTTGCAAGGTGTGAAGTTGAGTAAGACTCAATGCCCAGTGACTGCAGAAGATAGAGAAAAGATGAGTGTCATCCCCTATGCTTCAGCCATAGGCTCTATCATGTATGCAATGCTGTGCACAAGACCCGATGTCAGCCTTGCCATAAGTATGGCCGGAAGGTTTCAAAGTGATCCAGGAATGGAACACTGGACGGCGGTCAAGAATATCCTGAAGTACCTGAAAAGGACTAAGGACATGTTTCTCATTTATGGAGGTGATCAAGAGCTCGTCGTAAAGGGTTACGTCGATGCAAGCTTTGACACTGATCCGGATGACTCTAAGTCGCAAACCGGATACGTATTTATTCTTAATGGGGGTGCGGTTAGTTGGTGCAGTTCCAAGCAAAGCGTGGTAGCAGATTCTACATGCGAAGCGGAGTACATCGCTGCCTCGGAGGCGGCGAAGGAAGGTGTCTGGATGAAGGAGTTCATGACAGATCTTGGAGTAGTGCCTAGTGCGCTTAACCCAATGACTCTGTTTTGTGATAACACTGGTGCCATTGCTCTAGCCAAGGAACCAAGATTTCACAAGAGGACCAGACACATAAAACGACGTTTCAATTCCATCCGCGATTACATCAAGGAGGACGACATAAATATTTGCAAAGTACACACGGATCTAAATGTTGCAGATCCGATGACTAAACCTCTTCCAAGGGCTAAACATGAACAACACCAGAACTGCATGGGTGTTCGATTCATTACAATGTAAATCACATAGTGATGTGAACTAGATTATTGACTCTAGTGCAAGTGGGAGACTGTTGGAAATATGCCCTAGAGGCAATAATAAATTGGTTATTATTATATTTCCTTGTTCATGATAATCGTTTATTATCCATGCTATAATTGTATTGATTGGAAACTCAAATACATGTGTGGGTACATAGACAACACTGTGTCCCTAGTAAGCCTCTAGTTGACTAGCTTGTTGATCAAAGATGGTTAAGGTTTCCTAGCCATGGACATGAGATGTCATTTGATAACGGGATCACATCATTAGGAGAATGATGTGATGGACAAGACCCAAACTGTAAACGTAGCATTTGATCGTGTCAGTTTATTGCTATTGTTTTCTGCATGTCAAGTATCTGTTCCTTTGACCATGAGATCATGCAACTCACTGACACCGGAGGAATACCTTGTGTGTATCAAACGTCGCAACGTAACTGGGTGACTATAAAGGTGCTCTACAGGTATCTCCGAGGGTGTCTGTTGGGTTGGCATGGATCAAGACTGGGATTTGTTACTCCGTGTGACGGAGAGGTATCTCAGGGCCCTCTCGGTAATACAACATCACGTTGAGCCTTGCAAGCAAAGTGACTAAAGAGTTAGCCACAGGATCTTGTATTACGGAACGAGTAAAGAGACTTGTCGGTAACGAGATTGAACTAGGTATAGTGATACCGACGATCGAATCTCGGGCAAGTAACATACCGAAGAACAAAGGGAACAGCATACGGGATTAACTGAATCCTTGACATAGAGGTTCGACCGATAAAGATCTTCGTAGAATATGTAGGAGCCAATATGGGCATCCAGGTCCCGCTATTGGTTATTGGCCGTAGAGGTGTCTCGGTCATGTCTACATAGTTCTCGAACCCGCAGGGTCTACACACTTAACGTTTGGTGACGATTAGTATAATTGAGTTATTATGTTGGTGACCGAAAGTTGTTCGGAGTCCCGGATAAGATCCCGGACATGACGAGGATCTCCGGAATAGTCCGGAGGTAAAGATTGATATATGTGATAATAGTGTTTTGATCTCCGAAAGAGTTCCGGAGTTCACTGGAATGGGTTCCGGATGTTTACCGAAGTGTTCGGGTGCAGCAACACTTTATATGGGCCAAAGGGATAAAGCCCACGAGGTATTGGAAAGTGCAAAAGTAGTTTTGCTGCCGCGTAAACGGTACTACCGCTTGTGTGAAGCGGTACTACCGCCCGAGCGGTACTACCGCTTGTGTGAAGCGGTACTACCGCCCAAGCGGTACTACCGCTTGTGTGAAGCGGTACTACCGCTTGTGTGCGGCTGTGCACGGTTCGGCAGGGATCCGAGTTGGACTCTTTCCCTGCGGGCCAAACCGACCTTGTGCGGGCAAAACCGACCTGGAGGAGGCTTTTACTCCAAGTTTAGACCCCAAGGCTCAACATATAAATAGAGGGGCAGGGCTAGCACACGGGACACATCAAGATTTCCCCAAGCCGTGTGCGGCAACCCTAACCCTCTAGTTCCTCCGTCATAATCTCCGTAGTGCTTGGCGAAGCCCTGCAGAGATTGTTCCTCACCACCATCACCACGCCGTCGTGCTGCTGGAACTCAACCACTACTTCATCATCGCTCGCTGGATCGAGGAGGTGAAGGCGTCATCAAGCCGTACGTGTGTTGAACGCGGAGGTGCCGTCCGTTCGGCGCTAGTTCGTGATCGGATCGAGGGACGACTTGCGATTTGGATCGCGGAGACGTTCGACTACATCAACCGCGTTTCTTAAACGCTTCTGCTTAGCGATCTACAAGGGTATGTAGATTCACTCTCCCTCTCGTAGATGCTCATCACCATGGATAGATCTTGTGTGTGCGTAGGAAAATTTTTGTTTCCCATGCAACGTTCCCCAACAGGCTGACCCGCTTGAAGAGGTGGACCTTGGAGACGGCATGGTGCCAAGGCCGACGTTTGTAAGCCGGAATCTGGAAGCCGGCTATAAGCAGGAGTTAGTCGCCCTGATCAGAGAGTATGCAGACTGCTTCGCGTGGGAGTATCATGAGATGCCTGGGTTAAGCCGCCAGCTCGTTGAGCATCGGTTACCCATCAAAGCCGGCTTTAGACCTTACAAGCAGCCGGCTCGAAAGTTCAACCCACAGATATATGGCCGGGTCAAGGAAGAGATTGGCCGGCTTATAAAAGCAAAGTTTATTCGGCCCTGCAAGTATGCTGAGTGGGTTTCAAACATTGTCCCAGTTGAGAAGAAGGGGTCAGGAAAGATAAGGGTATGCATAGACTTCAGAGATTTAAATCGAGCTACGCCCAAAGACGAATATCCTATGCCAATAGCTGATATGCTTATCAACGAAGCCTCAGGACACAAGATCATCAGCTTCTTGGACGGTAACGCAGGGTATAACCAGATATTCATGGCCGAAGAAGATTCGGCTAAGACGGCATTTCGCTGCCCCGGTTTTGTTGGTCTATTTGAATGGGTAGTGATGACCTTTGGATTAAAGAACGCTGGTGCTACTTATCAAAGAGCGATGAACTTAATATTTCATGACCTTCTTGGAGTCGTACTGGAAGTCTACATTGACGACGTGGTAGTCAAGTCGGACGGTGAGTTAGATCATTTGGCCAACTTACGACTTACGTTTGAAAGGATGAGGAAGTATGGGCTCAAGATGAATCCATTGAAGTGTGCCTTTGGCGTGTCAGCTGGAAAGTTTCTGGGTTTCATAATACATGAGCATGGCATAGAGGTTGACCCGGAAAAGGTCAGAGCTATTCAAAAGGTGCAGGCGCCGGCTTGCAAAATAGACATGCAGAAGCTCCTCGGCAAGGTCAATTATTTGAGGCGGTTTATTGCTAACCTGTCTGGGAAAGTCGATGCCTTTACTCAGATTCTTCGGCTTAAGAACGATGATGAATTTACTTGGGGGGCAGAACAGCAAGAGGCATTTGAAAGGATAAAGACGTGCTTATCGACCCCTCCGGTTCTGAGGGCGCCGGCTCACGGTCAGCCATGCCGGCTCTACATTTCTGCTGAAGAGAGAGTAATAGGAGCCGCCTTAACCCAAGAAGCCGAAGGGAAAGAGTATGTCATCACATACCTAAGCCGCTGTTTGATAGACGCCGAGTCAAGATACAACTCTGTGGAAAAATTGTGCTTATCCCTTTATTATGCCTGCACTAAGCTATGACACTACCTCTTATCTAGTGAGTGTAAGGTGGTGGGTCAGACCGATGTTCTCAGACACATGATTCAAAGGCCGATTCTCAGCGGGCGAATCGGCAAGTGGGCATATGGGTTAATTGAGTATGACTTGGCTTATGAACCTCTCAAATCTGTGAAAGGCCAGGTCGTAGCTGATTTTATTGTTGAGCATCGGATTGACTCGGAGCAAGAATCCGGCTTACACGTTGTGTCGGCTAAGCCGTGGCGGCTCTATTTTGACGGCTCAGTTTGCAAGAATGGGCAGGGAGCCGGCGTTGCATACATCTCGCCCCACGGTACTGTATTTGAGGCCTCCTGCCGGCTTAACTACTTTTGTACTAACAATCAAGCCGAATATGAAGCACTTCTATTCGGGCTCGAGCTTTTAGTCAATACAGGGGTCTCTCATATCAAGGCATACGGTGATTCGTTACTAGTTGTTCAACAAGTGGCAAAGGTGTTTCAGTGCAATGACGAATCACTCAATATGTACCTTGACAGATGCTTAGACATTATAGCAAGTTTGGATTATTTTTCAATCTCTCACGTGTCTAGGCAGGATAATTGGCTCGCCAATGAGTTAGCGCAACAGGCATCAGGCTATCATGTCGACAGAGGCATGTTCTTCGTAGCAGAAAAGCCGATGCTGATTGCCGCTGACTCAGAGAAGGCCGGCTCAGGTGAGTCGGCTGGCGAAGGAAAAGCCGGCTCAGGCGAGCCGGCTGATAAGGGAGACGCCGGCCTAGATAAGCCGGCTGATAGAGAAGAAGCCGGCTCAGATGAATCGGCTACTGAGGAAGGGGCAACCCGGATTTCTGACTGGAGAGCACCTATTGTGAGTTATTTGAAGAACCCGAGTCAGAAAACAGACAGAACCGTTCGGCGACTTGCTCTCAAGTATACACTGGATAATGGCGACTTATGCCGCCGAACGGCTGATGGTCTTCTGCTTAAGTGCTTAGACGAGGATCAAGCTAGAGTCGCCATGGGAGAGGTACATGACGGCTTATGTGGAACACATCAGTCGGCTCACAAGATGAAGTGGATGCTCCGGCGAGCCGGATTTTATTGGCCGACGATGATCAATGACTGCTTCAAGTACTACAAGGGGTGCGAAGCTTGCCAGAAGTTTGGGGATATCCAGCTAGTTCCGGCTTCCAAGCTCAATCCTATCATAAAACCGTGGCCCTTCCGGGGTTGGGCACTTGACTTTATCGGTATGATTCACCCGGCTTCATCAAAAGAGCATCGGTTTGTGTTGGTTGCCACAGATTATTTCACCAAGTGGTCTGAAGCAGTACCTCTCAGGAACATGACTCATAAGGAGGTAATTCAATTCATTACTGAGCATATTGTTCACAGATTCGGTATTCCACAGACTCTCACCACGGATCAAGGAACTTCCTTCATGGCAAAGGAGGTTAAACAGTTTGCCGAATCACTTGGGATCAAGATGCTCAGTTCATCTCCGTATTATGCTCAAGCCAATGGACAGGCTGAGTCTAGCAATAAGATGTTGATCTAATTGATTAAGAAAAAGATCAAAAACCATCCAAGGCGGTGGCATGAGGTACTGTCCGAAGCATTATGGGCTCACCGGGTCTCAAGGCACGGGGCTAGCAAAGTGACTCCTTTTGAGTTGGTATATGGGCAAGAGGCCGTCTTACCAGTTGAGGTGAATCTGGCCGCCTTAAGGTTTGCTAAGCAGAACGATTTGTCGGCCGAAGATTACTGCAGCTTAATGATGGATAACCTAGATGATGTGACCGACAAACGATTAAAAGCTCTAAGGGACATTGAGAAAGAGAAGTTGCGGGTGGCAAAGACTTACAACAAGAGAGTCCGGCTCAAAGATTTTCAAGTTGGCGACTTAGTGTGGAAAGTTATACTACCAGTCGGCTCCAGAAGCCGGAAATTTGGCAAGTGGTCACCGAGTTGGGAAGGACCGCTGCGAGTCGCCAGAATAACACCCGGCAACTCTTATCTGGTGGAGACTTTGGAGGGCGACTTGCTACCTCGAGCTATCAACGGAAAATACTTGAAGAAGTTCCACCCAAGTGTATGGCAATCTGCCTGAGATCGTACATGGCCGATGAGCATAAGCATCGCCCTTAGACCACATGGCCGATGAGCATAAGCATCGTCCTTAGCCAAAAATCCTACATGGAATATTTTCTAGCACGCAAGCTCTGCTAGAAAACAGGGGGGCATATGTTAGCACTCATTTTTGGCAGAAGGCGATTCAAGGCCGATGACCCGCCCCCAGAGGTGACCCGGCGTGGTTATGACTCGGCTAGCAATGGCTTAAAGATCATTGCTGGAAAGGCGCCAATGTGGAGGAGATACAGCCGCCCAGAGAGGTCGGTTATCGGCTCAATAGCTCAGTAACCCGGCGACAGAGATCAGCTCAAGTTCACAGGATTATCAAAGGCTGGAAAGACCAAGACTCGGCAGGTGACGATGACCCGGCATGAAGATGACTCGGCAAGCCGTCAGGACAGCCTCTCGAGCGGTACTACGGTGTATTTACTACCGCTCTACTACCGCTTAAGAAAATACTTCTGGACCCCCGAGCGGAAGTAGTACGGCACTTAGCCGTGCCCGGAGCGGTAGTACCGTGCCCATCGAGACCTGGCAAGGCGGCTGACCAGCAAAGCGGCGGATTACGAAGCAAAGTGAACTGGCGTCAACACAGAAGAGCTACGGGCAACTCAGGAAGCCAAGAGCTATGGGCGACTCAGGAAGCCAAGAGCTACAGGCGATTCAGGGAGCCAAGAGCAACGGGCGACTCAGGAGGCCAAGACCAAAGGGCGACTCAGAAAGCCGGCTCTATAAGCCGGCTCTACGGCTCAGGAGAGGGAAAGCTGATTGGGAGAGGCTAAAGATGGACTCAGAAGACCAAGGCCGGCCCACACTTTCGGCGACTCACACTGTAAGCCGGACCAATGGAGAGTCCGTGCCCAAGACGGCCCTGGCGGGTGCCTTACCTAGTTAGGGCTAGAAACCGACTCTGATTGTAACTTGTAATCCATGTAGGAGTCTCTTACTTGCACGGGAAGTCCAGCCGCCTCATATATATGTGAGAGGTGATGGCCGATTGAAGTAAGCAAACAATCAACATATCAATACAACCTACTTTTTACCCCTTATCCCTTGTTCATGCTTCCGTTATTCGGCGACTTCGCGTAAGTTCATCGGATATCGACAACCGAGCCGGGGGCGAGTGAATCGACCCGGTTCAGCCAATCGTCGCCGGCTTCCTCCGACGGGGTCCCTCCCGAGGAACTGGGGCGTCTGGTCTCAAAAGCGCCGGCTTACTGTCTTGCGTATCGCGCTGTGAGCCGGACTCCCGCGGGGCGAGTTGCAGTGCATCACCCCCGGCCCTGCGGGTACACGTTGACGTGTTCGTGTGCGAACAGATAGGATCCAAATCACTCTTATATTCATGAAAACATAATAGGTTCAGATCTTAAATCATGGCACTTGGCCCCTAGTGACAAGCATTAAGCATAGCAAAGTCATAGCAGCATCAATCTCACAACATAGTGGACACTAGGGATCAAACCCTATCAAACTTAACTCGATTACATGATCAATCTCATCCAATCCCACCACCGTCCAACAAGCCTACAAAGGAATTACTCACTCCCGGTGGTGATCATCATGGTGGTGTTGATGAAGAAGGGCTAGTGATGATGACGGCGACGAATCCCCCTCTCCGGAGCCCCAAACGGATTCCAGATTAGCCCTCCCGAGGAAGAACAAGTGGTGGCGGCGGCTCCGTCTCGTAAAACACGATGAAATCTTCTCTCTTATTTTTTTATCCGAAGATGTGAATTTATAGGAGTGGAATTAGGGTCGGGGAGCCACGTGGGCCCCAAAAGCCATCAGGGCGCGCCCAGGGGGGCGCCCTGTTGGCTTGTGGCCCACAGACAGCCCCCCTCCGGTGGATCTTCGCTCCATAATTCATTATATATTTTAGAAATAATTCACAAAAAAATTCGTCCAATTCCAGGAACTTTTATTTTTGCACAAAAATAACACCAAAGTTGTTGTGTTGAAAACAGCGTCAGTCCGGGTTAGTTCCATTCAAATCATGCAAATTAGAGCCCAAATGCAGAGCAAAAGTGTTGGGAAAAGTAGATACGTTGGAGACGTATCAACTCCCCAAGCTTAACTCATTGCTTGTCCTCAAGCAATTCAGTTGATAAACTGAAAGTGATAAAGAAAATTTTTACAAACTCTTTTGTTCTCGTCATTATGCACATGCTTAGCTAGTGTTCAAGTTTTCAGCATACATCATAAATAACCAGGTTCATGATAACAATTAAACATCATATTCACTCATGGCAATACATAACCAACTAGCAAGCAATAATAAGTTATCTGACATGCCAACAATTTTTCAAAACAATCATGATATAATATAGTGACATGGTATTTCGCTAGCCCTTTCTGAGACTGCAAAACATAAATGCAGAGCACCTCTGAGGTTTAAGCAACGACTAAACATTATAATTCAGGGTAGGAAAGATCCAGTCATGCTCACATCCAACATTAACTAGACTCAATGCATAAGAATGACAATAGTGCTCTTCGGTCTGGTGCTTTTAGTAATAAGGTGGTGACTCAACATAAAAGTAAATAGATAGGTCCTTCGCAGAGGGAAGCATTGATTTGCAGAGGTGCCAGAGCTCAAGGTTTAAAACATGACTAAAAATATAGTTTTTGGGTGGTGTACTTTACTGTCAACGTTACAACAAAGATTTTCAGTATCTTCCATGCTAAATTCATTATTGGCGGTTCCCAAATAGAATTGTAAAGTTCACTCCTATCCACCATCCGTACATGAACCATGGCTGACCGAATCCACGGGTGCCTGCCAACATATCAACCGTCCCAAGGAGTTTTGTTTAATTAATTTTGGTTTTGCAGGACTGGGCATCCTTTTTACCAGCCTCTCTTGTACAATGACGGCGAATAAATGACCGTATTGAGAATAACTCACTTAGCATGGAAGATACCGACCACCTCGTCGCTCCATGAACGGTACGAGTGCACAAAACAGAAGTTTATTTGAATATTAGACGTGGCATATCAATTTACTTGGAACGGCAGGGTAATACCGTATATAAGTAGGTATGATGGACTCATGTGGAATAACTTGGTTTAATGATTTTGGATGCACAAGCAGCATTCCCGCTTAGTATAGGTGAAGGTTAGCAATAGATTGAGAAGCGACCAGCTAGAGAGCGAAAACAGTCATAAGCATGCATTGTGAATAATCAACATTGGACATAGCATGAGTAGGATATGAACACTCTGAATTTAAACATCATGAAGGTTGCATTGATTTTTAATCAACTACATGTTTGCACATGGGCCAAGTCAAGCCGCTCGAATTATTCAGAGGGAAATACCATATTACCATACCACATCATAACCATTTTAATGCATGTTGACACATAAGATAAATCGTTATCCACTCCTAGCTATTTAAGCATCGCATGAGAAACTATGATCTCTAATTATCATCATAAACATGTTCACCCATGATATACTGAACCGAGATCGAATGAGCTAAACATATTTACAAAAACGGAAAACAAGAAGAGTTCATACCAGCTTCCTTTACCACGATCACTTCATCAAATATCGTCATTATTGTCTTTCACTTGCACGACCGAATGATGTGATAATAATAATAGTGCAATAATGTCGTGGACTAAGCTGGAATCTGCAGGAAAGTTTTATATAAAAGCAAAAGACAAGGTAATATTGGCTCTTTGTTAGATCAACAATAAAGGATATAGGAGCCACTCAACATTTTCATCGTGGTCTTCTTCTTTCAACGACTCAACAAAAAGAAAAGAAATTCAGAGAAACACACTGAAATATTTTTGGAGTTTTTTTTTCTCAAGAAAGCAAGCAAAGGAAAAAACAAGAACGAAAAAATTATTTACACGGGAAAGCTCCCAACATGCAAAGGAAATCTTTTTGGGTTTTATTTTTAGTATTGCAACTATTTAAACGAGAAAGAAAAACTGAAAAGAAGCAAGAAATATTTTTGGATTTTCAAAGTTTTTCAAACACACAAGAAGAAAGCGGAAAAATAAAGCTAACATGGATATACAATGAAAGAGGATGAACACCGACAATTTATATGAAGTGCATGAACATGAATGTAATGTCGGTGAGAAATACGTATTCCCCCAAGCTTAGGTATTTGCCTAGCTTGGTGATCACCACTGCTGGTCTGGGTAATAGTTGTAGTGGTAGCTCGTGAGGTGTTCATTGTTGCCTCCTCCGCCAAGCGAGCGGCCTCTACTGTGGCGTTGTACTCCCGCACCTCGTCCTCAAGAACATAGTATCTCTGTCGAGCCTGAAAATCAAAAAGAGTAGGCGCAGGAAACGTAACAAAAACAAGCGTATATTTATTAAACGTTAGGTTGTACTCATAACCCCTAGCACTGTCCATGATAAAGTCATGACGACGCATGGCTTCAAAGTCTAAATATCTCTCAGGCAAAATAGGGTCACGAGGTTGGGGTGACACTCCCAATTTTGCAGCTATGCGGGAGGCATAAATTCCTCCATACAAATCAACGCTGCCTGCGTTAGCATTCAGCCTGCGGGCGACAATTGCACCAAGGTTATAATGTTTTTCACCGGTCACCGCAGTGTGAATAAGGCTCAGGTCTAGAGCACACAATGCACTGCAATCATGTTTACCTACTACACATTTCCCATTAAACAGTGCAAAGTAGCGAATAAAGGGGAAATGAATACTTTTTATTCTAGCTTGTGTCACTCCTCTATCCTCTCCAACACAAAGACTTTCAAGGAACCTATTATAATTAGTTGTTTTTGTTTTTCTAGAGACCCCCATATTGGCAATTTTCATGCATCAGAGAATTCTTCTAGAGTCATACTAAAGGATTTATCATAGAGATTAAATAGCACCCTAGAAGTGTGGGGATGATATCGAAATCCATGCGTGAATGTACGGGTATGGTTATAGTGTTGGACACACTTATCTGTAAGGAAGTCGGTGAGGTCGGTATTATAAATGTAATGATCTAATTCCTCCTTGATACCTGCACCTCTCATGAACTCATCGCTTGGCTAACGACAAGATTTGGCGTCAGCCATGACTATCTGGTCGGTCCGGGGCTCAACATAAGTTTGTCATACCGAGCCCTCGCTCAACAACTCACCCGAAGTACGCCTTCTTGAGGAGATCCTCCTAAAGAAACTCATCTTCCTAAGCACAAATTTCTGAAAAAAAATTGAGCCACAAATTTATGTCAATAAAACTTGATAAGATTGATAGCAACTACTCATATATGTACCTAGAGGCCATATAAAGCATTCATACTACTTAGAACTCAAAGAATTCAACATGCAAGCTCATTTTCTGTAGCTCCAAGTGCATCAAAATATGCAAAATATGAACACTAAAGCAAAATCTAATTGGAGGAATGGGAGAGTCATATATCGAGGAGCAATTCCTCAAAACAGTTTTGGAAACGGAGTTCCGAGCAAAGAGATCGAAAATTTCATTTTCAGGTGGAAGAACACGGGAAAGAGAGAGCTAGAGAATTTTTGCTGGAGGTAAGAGATGAGGTGAGCTGAAGGGATAAGGCAGGGGGGCTTGTCGGCCCCACAAGCCATCTGGGCACACCTAGGGGGGGTGGGCGCGCCCTGTTGGCTTGTGGCTCACAGGTGCACCCCCTGCTGTAATTTTAATGCTAGAAATTATTAAATATTCTAGAAAAATTCATGTTAAAATTTTGTGGCAATTTAAGTCTTTTTATTTTTGGGTCATTTTTATTGCACGGGAAAATCAGAAAACAAGATAATCTAACTAATTTATTTTTCTTAGCTAAAAATAACAGAGGATAAACTTGTGATACAAAGAGTTGTGCATACTAAATTCATTAGTCACATGTCTTTCAGAAAGGGTCCATTAATAAGGTTGATCAAGTCTTATTAATAACCGTTTTCGATTGACAAGAAACCGAAGAATTTTCGTATAACACTAAGTTACCTCAACGGGGATTTGCATCTCCCCAACAATAAGATTATAATATTTCTTCTTGGCAGTAGGTAGAGGTATTTTAAAACCTCCAATGATAACCATGGCATTAGGCTCAATGACATTAATATTATTAACCAAAGTTTGCTTCTTCAGAAAATGCACAATATGTTGCTTGCCATTGACGTGAAAAGTAACCTTGCTTTTGTTGCAATCAATAACAGCCCCTACAGTATTTAGAAGGGGTCTACCAAGGATGATCGACATGTTCTCGTCCTCGGGCATATCAAGAATAACAAAGTGTGTTAAGATAGTAAAATTTGCAAGCACAACAGGAACGTCCTCGCAAATTCCATTAGGTAAAGCAGTGGATTTATCAGCCATTTGCAAAGATATCTTAGTAGGTGTAAGCTTATTCGAATCAAGTCTTTTATATAGAGAAAAAGGCATAACACTAACACCGGCTCCTAAATGACATAAAGCAGTTTTAACATAGCTTCTTTTAATAGAGCAAGGTATTGTGGGTATACCCGGATCTCCCAACTTCTTAGGTACTCCACCATCAAAAGAATAATTAACAAGCATGGTAGCAATTTCAGTTTCAGGTATTTTTCTTTTGTTGGTAATAATATCCTTCATATACTTAGCATACGGAGGCATTTTCAATATATCAGTCAAGAGAGTGCGCAAAAGGACGGGTCTAATCATTTCAGCAAAGCGTTCAAAATCTTCATGGTCCTTACTTTTAGAAGGTTTATGAGGGAATGGCATGGTTTTTTTAACCCATGGCTTTCTTTCCCTACCGTGTTTCCTAGCAACGAAGTCTCTTTTATCATAGCGTTTATTTTTGGGATGTGGGTTATCAAGATTTTCAGTGGGTTCTAATTCCACATCATTATTAGGTTCTTTATTATCATCTGGCTGAGCATCTACATGAACATCATCATTATCATTATCACTAGGTGCATGTTCACTACCAGATTGTGTCTCAACATCAGAAATAGAAACATCATTATGTTTCTCAATAGTTTTTTCTATAGTGGGTTCACTAGGAGCATGTAAGGTCCTATCATTTTTCTTTTTCTTTTTCTTCTTAGATGAACTAGGTGCATCTTCATCAATTCTCTGAGAATCTTGTTCAATTCTTTTAGGGCGACCTTCAGGATAAAGAGGTTCCTGAGTCATTCTACCTCCTCTAGTCATTACTTTAACAACATGATCATTCATATTATTATTTATTTTAGCAAGCAAATCATTGTGTGACTTAGCAACATGGTCTAATTGGGTGTGAACCATAGAGGCATGTTTACCTAGAGCTGTCACATCATTAGCAATTCTGAACATCAAGTCACTTAAGCGGTCTATCATCATGGCATTATGTCTTAATTGATCCTTAACATATTTATTGAAGTGCTCTTGCTTAACAATGTGATTATCAAATTCATCCATCCATTGACTAGGAGTCTTAGTATAGGGTATATCACTTTCATTAAAGGAACGGAGAGAAATTACCTCTACTACCTGTGTCGAGGTGTCAAGTCCATGTATTTCTTCGATAGGTGGTAATTTCTTGACATCTTCAGCTTTAATACCTTTCTCTTTCATACATCCTTTTGCTTCTTGGATATCTTCAGGACTGAGGAATAGAATACCTCTCTTCTTTTGAATAGGTTCTGGAGGTGGTTCAGGAAGTGTCCAATCATCGGCATTTTGCAAAATGTTATTCAATAGTTCTTCAGCTTGTCCAACAGTCCTTTCCCTAAAAACACAACCAGCACAACTATCTAGGAAGTCCCTAGAGGCATCGGTTAGTCCATTATAAAAGATATCAAGAATTTCATGTTTCTTAAGAGAATGATCAGGTAAAGCTCTAAGTGAGTGGAGAAGCCTCCCCCACGCTTGAGGGAGATTCTCTTCTTCAATTTGCACAAAGTTAAATATTTCCTGTAAGGCAGCTTGTTTCTTATGAGCAGGAAAATAATTTTCAGAAAAGTAATAAAGCATATCTTGGGGACTACGCATACAACCAGGAGCCAAAGAAAGGAACCATTACTTGGCCTCGCCTTTTAGCGAGAAAGGAAAAAAACTTAAGGATATAATAGTAGCACATCTTTTCCTCATTAGTAAATAAAGTAACAATATCATTCAGCTTCATGAGATGTTCGAGAACAATTTAATTTTCATAACCATGGAAAGGATAAGACTCTACTATAGGGATCAATTCAGGATCTATAGAGAATTCATAATCCTTATCAATGACAAATATAGGAGAAGTAGCAAATTTAGGATCATGTTTCATTTTCTCTATCATAGATTTTTCTTTTAGTTTGCATAGTAGTTTCTTCAAATCATCTCTATTCTCATAAGCAAGAAAGTCCCTAGCTACTTCCCCATCCATAACATAACCTTCAAGAACATAAGGCAATTCATATCTATTAGAAGAGCGAGGTGTAACAGGCGATTCAAAATCTTCATCAGTTTCAGCATTTTCAAGTTCTCTAACTTTAGCCATATGAGCATCAAGTAATTCATTAAGTGGCATAGTTTCAGTTTCAACATGTGTAGGAATAGTATCATCATTAATTTCAGAAGTAGCATCATCAAGTTCATGTGACAAATCAGGACGATCAACAGGTGGTGGTGTAACAAGCTGATTCAAAACAGTAGGTGAATCAAAAGCAGAGCTAGATGGCAGTTCCTTACCTCCTCTCATGCGAGAGGGGACGATCTTAGTTCGAGTATCTTTCAGATTCTTCATAGTGCAATTGTATATCCTCAAGTTAACACAATAAATAGAGCTATGCTCCCCGACAACGGCGCCAGAAAAAGGTCTTGATAACCCACAAGTATAGGGGATCACGATAGTCTTCACGGGCAGTGTTTCACCCTAATTAATCGATTTGACACAAGGGGTGCCAAAGAATATTTATTGGCCTTGACAGTTGAGTTGTCAATTCAACTGCACCTGGGATATCTCTCTACAACAAAGGTTTAGTAGCATGGCAAATGGTAGTAGCAAAAGTAACAATAGTAGTGACAACAGTAATTTTGTAGCAATTGTGACAGTAGCAGCAACAATAGTAACTTAGCAAGATTCAGTATATGTAAAGCGTAGGCACGTGGATCGGTGATGGATAATGATTTAGATGACATCAATCATGTAACAGTTACACACTAGGGCGACACAGAACTAGCTCCAATTCATCAATGTAATGTAGGCATGTATTCCGTATATAGTCATACGTGCTTGCGATAAGAACTTGTATGACATCTTTTGTCCTACCCTCCTGTGGTAGCAGGGTCCTATTGGAAACTAAGGGATATTAAGGCCTCCTTTTAATAGAGAACCGGAACAAAGCATTAACACATGCTGAATACATGAACTCCTCAAACTACGACAATCATCGGAAAGAATCTCAATTATTGTCACCTTGGGGTATGTGGATCAAGACACGTAATAGGTGCATACAACTTGCAAGATATGATCCAAATCACTCTTATATTCATGAAAACATAATAGGTTCAGATCTGAAATCATGGCACTCGGGCCCTAGTGACAAGCATTAAGCATAGCAAAGTCATAGCAACATCAATCTCAGAACATAGTGGACACTAGGGATCTAGCCCTATCAAACTTAACTCGATTACATGATCAATCTCATCCAATCCCACCGTCGTCCAGCAAGCCTACAAAGGAATTACTCACTCCCGGTGGTGAGCATCATGGTGGTGTTGATGAAGAAGGGTTGGTGATGACGACGGCGACGAATCCCCCTCTCTTGAGCCCCAAACGGACTCCAGATTAACCCTCCCGAGGAAGAACAGGAGGTGGTGGCGGCTCCGTCTCGTAAAACGCGATGAAATCTTCTCTCTTATTTTTTTCTCCGAAGATGTGAATTTATAGGAGTGGAATTAGGGTCGGGGGAGCCACGTGGGCCCCACAAGCCATCAGGGCGCGCCCTGTTGGCTTGTGGCCCACAGGCAGCCCCCGTCTGGTGGATCTTCGCTCCATAATTCATTATATATTCCAGAAATAATTCACAAAAAGTTTTGTCCAATTCCAGGAACTTTTATTTCCGAACAAAAATAACGCCAAAGTAGTTCTGGTGAAAAACAACGTCAGTCCGGGTTAGTTCCATTCAAATCATGCAAATTAGAGTCCAAATCTAGAGCAAAAGTGTTTGGAAAAGTAGATATGTTGGAGACGTATCAGTCCTCCCAGGAGGGACGGTGGGATTGAGACAGATTGGTGGGAGCCACAACCTCCCTTGAGTCATGTCCTGACCAAGGGTTGCGATGGCGCTGGCGGCGACGGTCTGAGAGGTAGATGGAGGAGCACAAAGTTAGGCGACGGAGACTGGGAACCACGGCGATGGTGGCGACGTGAAAAAAAAGACAAAAACAATCAAGGTGAATGGAGGGAGGGAGGTGAGACAAAAAAATCATGTAACGAAAGCTACCAAGTAGAGATTTGGTAGGATGTGTCATGCGACATTAATGTGATTAGACGACAATTTAATTTTGATGATATATGAAAAGATTAATTAAGATGATTGAGCGACTTATGGTAAGGTTAATTAATATAGATTTGATTTTTAAAGATTCATTAAAGATTTATCGTGATTTATTCTTTCAAATAAATACATTACTAAATAACTTATGACCGCATGGAAATTTTGAATTCGTTTAGATTTGTTTTCCATTATGTGGGAGGTAAAGCAGAAAAAACCAGAGGAATAGGGTGGTGGAAGGTGATGCGAAAAAACCCAGACGAAATATATGACGGTGGAAGGAGAGACGAAAAAACCCAGACAAAGATGGGAGGAGAGACGAAAAAAACATGGAACGCCGGCTACCAAGTCCCCAATTAGGAGTGGAGATTTTTTTGTCATAATTTAGATGTTAATTTACTTAAAAGCCATTATTTTTTTCCTAAAAATCCGTTATTTTTTCCTAAAACAAATTACACTAGTGAGAGAGATCGGTTGATTTGGATAAGTTAGGAAAGTTAGATTAAAATCTATTATTTGTTTCCGTAAAAATCCATTATTTGTTTCTAAAACAAATTGCATTAATAAGAGGGATCAATTGTTTTGGATGACTTAAGAAAGTTAGATCCGTGATTTGTTATGTGTTAGGAAAGCCCTGGTTTGTAATAAAGAGTGGAAAGAAAAATAAGCCGATGGACCAGGGTAGGAGGGGGTGGTGGTAGGAGAGACGAAAAAAAACGATGCAATAGTGGGGGACAAAAAAACCATGGATGCAATTCTACCAATCTCTACTCCTAAAAGGGGACTTGGTAGCTTCTTTTCCTGGTTTTTTCGTCATCCCTCCCACCTCCATATGGTTTTTTAGTCTCCACTCCCACCTCCTACAAACTCACGTACGTAATGCACTAAAAAAACTAACCAAAACCACCTAGCGAGGCCCCTCACATGAAAAAAGCGGACGAAAACTGTAGGAATGCCCCTCGAACGAAAAAAACCGGACTAACCGGGAGCGAGCCCCCCTCGCATGAATAGGGAGTCAGGGAGCAAGCCCCCCTCGCATCCCCACCCGCCCGTGCCCTCCTCCCGATCCACCCTTTCCCAATGCGACCTCTCTCTTCCCACTTCTCTCGATCCACCGCCGCCCCCATCTCCCGCTCCGTCGCCGCCCGTACTGCTCCACCGGCCCGACCTCTTGTTCAGGCACGGCGGCAGGAGCAGCTCCACCTATCCACTCCCCCATGCGACAGCGCGCCAAACCCCCACCCCCATGCCCGGCCGCCGCTAGGGTTTCTTACCCTCGTTGCCCCACTGGTACCTCTCCTCAGTTTCCCTCACCCCTGCCTCACTGTGCGCCCTCATGTTTCGATCTGGAAAAGGGGACGGAGATGATGAGCCGAGCTCCATGCCCAGACGAGGGAGGAACACATGTGACGGGATGGATTTGGAGCTCATGGTGGGGGAGGCTGTCGTAGCCGCCCCTAGCGCGTCGAGATCTTAGGTACTCCCTTCACTTTTTTCCATCGCCATCCTTGTCGGTTGCTGCATAGCCCGTCAGATTATATGCTTTGTAGAATGTGTATACACGTGAGAGTACACAAACGAACAATGCACTTTGCAATGTCTTTAAACAGGGGAGGCATCAGGGTACCTTATTCCTATCATAAATATATAAGGATTAATGAATCAATCAATTTAAGGTGGTAGTAACCTGGGTTATAGCAGAACCTTGGATGTTTGGTTCCTATGTTTATATATGTGTAGAAGCACCCCAAATTATGAAAATAGTACCAGGTTACGTTCATACTTCAGAGCCTTAATCATGGAAGCTAGGAAGCCAAATAATTCATCTTATAATTTAGTAGACAAGCGCATTCCTGTGAGAAATTATTTCAATGAGAGTGCTAGCTGCTAGGATATATCTATTTGGTCCCAGAATGAAATCTCAATTGTTAATCTCTAAAATACTGTACACACTTGTCCTGAAACATAGAGTGTGTGTGGTGTTGCTCTGTACATGAATCGCTTGCATGAACTCCTAAATAGTGTACATGTGGGAGCTAAATTGAAGTTTGCTGCTTGTGAGGTCCCAGCCATAAACATTTATCTATGACCATAGTTTATTTGGTAAAGTGGCAAAAACAGTGGAAATGAGTCCTCGGTTTGGGCTAAATTATATAATCATCTCTCATGGTTAATATGGTCATAATCAGCAATCCGGATTACCTGTTGTGTGATCATGTTTTATATATAGAGAGAGGTATTTTCTCAGATGTTTGCAGGTTTCATGTGAATTTCACCTCAAAAGTTTTTCCTCAATGTGACCTTATGTTTTTCTTTGGCCAATGTTGTGCGTCGGTCTACTGGGACAGGTGATCGGCGCTGGGCAGAGGCATCTTGGCTTGCAGCACCGATCCTGGCAATGGATGGATGGGGTAAGAGGGAGAGGCAGGCATCAAAAAAGGGGGGGGGGGGTGGGTACTCGAAAAATCAGTGATGCTCGTGGGGGAGGGAGGGTACGGGCGGTGGAAAACTCGCCTTTTGGTGATACAGATGGCGAGGCTCGAAGGAGGATCAACACATATAATCGAAAGGGACGGTGGCTCAGGATGGAGAAGGATATGGGAGGTGCTGCATTGGCGAGAAAAGAGAGGAACGTTGGAGGAGAAGGATAAAGCACGTGGGCCCATAGCGAAGCGTGGTGCACGGATTGTGAATGGTTTCCTTTTTGTTTGCTTAATGAAAGTTCATTTTCTGTTTTAAAGTTTTTTTGTGCCCACAATTTGAGCGTTGGTTCTAATTAGTTATTAGTTTTATTCTCTTATGTCTTTTTTTTGCAAACGGTGGCATAAAGCAATAGTTTATATAGCAGGGGTGATGCGGGTGATCATAGTTGCTGCTATTAACTGGTCCTCTCTTACTTTGATTGCATTGGCCATTTGAATTTATAGTACATGCACTGTGTTGTGGTGCGTATATATTTTGGTTCAGATTTGTTACTACAAAGTATTCAAATCGGTATCTACCCTGAAGCTGGGTATGTGAGCTCATCTAATTACCAACCTATCAAAGTCAATTCACTTGTTAGTTTGTTATCACTCCATGGGCGATCCCTAATCCTTACCTCCACCTTTTCATTGACATCGTGCAGTACCATGGAAGATGTTTCTTTTGTGCATGGATTTCCAAGCACCCTGACCATCATCGCTGCATGCGTGGGTGATCCCTAATCCTTACATGCATCTTGTCGGCGATTTGTTTGTGTAGAGGATTTTACTCGGCATGTAGCATGTTTGGGTGTCGTTTTTGTTAAAACAAAATCATGTTTGTTGATATATTTTTCTGGCTGACCCATAATGTGTTCCAGTATTGTTTTCTTCTTGGGAAATGGTTATGCTAAAGGAAGAATTGGTTTAAATTCTTTCTATGTTGTTAAAACCGTATATCTTGCTTTTATGTAGTAGTCCCTGGATGATCTTAGTACAATCTTTGTTGTGGAAAGGAGCATCGCACTATGAGTATGCCCTTTGTTAGCTCTGATTTGCCTTTTTCTGTAACACTAGCTTATAGAAGGATGAATGGTGGCAAGTAGAATTATCTTAGTAGTCAATAGTCAGCACCACTATCTGAAATTGCACATTTAGGACCATGGTGGCACATAGAAAAAGAACCTTGGTCTGGAAAAAAATACCAAATGCTAAGGTCAAGATTTTTTTTCTACATCATGTCCTTGGGAAAGATGTTGTCGAGAACTCAATTGATGTGTTCTTTTTTTTCTTCAAGAAGCTTGATATAGACCTTGATAGCTTCAAGGAATATATTTTTAGCATGGTTTATTTGTAAGCTACAATCCGTTCGCAATTATTGGTAGTAACATGTGTCTTTGTGTATCTTTAAACGTACCATTACTAGATCTAAATTTGGACATACATAGATAGCTCCAGATGTAACCGGAATGTTTTTTACACCCCATACAATCACTATTAGGAATCCTGGTGCATAGATATATGTAAGTGCATCTGCTGCTATATCTCTCAATAGTCAATACCATAGTGAATCGGTGCCAGTGTTACCTATGTTGATATTTCAACCAAACCAATGATTTGTTATAACTTCTATTGTAGGACGTCGTTTTTTCAAATCATAAGAATATTTCCTTTTCTTTGTTTTTTATATATAATACAGGTTGGCAATTATGAATTTATTGGATTTCCGCTTCAAACTGAAATTATTCCTCTCTGTCTCAGTAATATGGAGATGGGCACTAAACTTTAAAAAGTGATGATAGGATAAATAACCGGAGTGTGATGCATAAGTTTTGTTCAACAGGGATTGATATCCTCACTATAAATATATTATGGGATGATGCATAAGTTTTGTTTTTTAGAAGTGATGACAAGATAAATAACTGGAGTGCGACATGTTTGAAGAACTACCCCCAAAGACTTTGGAATCAACTAGGATGTGGTTTGATTCTACTCATGGGTGGGCACCTAATTATTACCCATGACAGGCTACACTAATCATCAAGGTAAGTGTTGTCCTTCAGTCTTTCCTAATAGTATGTCATTTGCATGCTGGTTTGGTAAACTTAGCATGTTGGTTGGTACCTGCTGATCTCATCGATCGAATGGATACCCTACCGATTTTTTGTCCCTCCTACCGATTTTACTGATTTTTTAATTCCTGATTCAGCCCCACATTGCACGAGCCTATCTTATCTCTCTCTCTCTCTCTCTCTCTCTCTCTCTCTCTCTCTCTCTCTCTCTCTCTTTAGCAGTCAATTCCCCTCCGATAGGGCATCCCTACAGAATGAGGTTGCGACGTCGCCGCTCCTCGATTCCTCCTCTCCCTTGACTAGGGTTTTTGAGCTGGCTACACCAGGATGCGCACCTACCTATGGCTATCACCCTTCTTCCACCATGGAGAGCGACCCCGACCCCCGACAGAGATGTGTGCGTACTCTATGGCAGCGACAAGGACCAGGCAGGGAAGGAGGAGGTGGAGGAGGCGAGAAGCTGTGGCATGATGCTCTCCCACGATGCTTTCAAGTCATTCGCCCTGCACCAAGGACTTCCTCTCCCTGCTCGATTCCGCTCCTCTACACTCTGTCCTTTAGTTGTTGATGTGTTGCAGGAGGCTCCACGGAGGAGGCGGCTGGCGAGCTCTCGATCTGGCAGCAGCGACACACCGTACGTAATGCTCACCAAAGCTAAGGTAGGTCTCCCACGGATCTCATCCTCCACTTCTCTGAAGAGATGGTTTTGAAGTCTTAACTGTACCATGGGATCGTTGCAGGAACTAGCGAAGATCGGCTATAAATCGTGCCCACGTCATATTAATGATAAGCAGTTCTGGACAATATACTTTCTGCTCGTGAGGAGCTACATCTTACCGGAAGTTTCAGGTATGAGTAATTTTTGCCTAATTGTAGTTTATGCTCTTTTTTTCTTTATAGAAATAGAAATTTCCTATGCTCTTATGTTTACATGGAGAAGTAACAAGCAAGATTACAGTCAATATTAATGTGACTCGTTCATCTCTTGCAGAATTTGTAAGGCCTTGTCCTACTCGATTTGCCAGCGTGTGTGCAATCCCGAAATCCAAGTTTGCATCGTTGCATACAGGTTTGTTGGGCACCTCTGAATTTGCTGCATGCGTTGATTTGCACGGGAAGCAGGCGCTACATATTGACGCAACTTCCCCAACTAAATGCACGGATGATACTTCTTTATGGCCCTGACTAACTTGTTAACCTGGGTAAAATAAAAATATTTTACTGTACAAATAGGAGAAGGCAACAAAAAATTCATCTCATATATTAGATTGCACCAGTAGTAATTTGGGAGACTGAATTGTTCATCAGACATAGGAAAATTGTCTTCAAGATGTTGCAGGCAAGAGGAAGGGCACGTCATGCAATGCCTTGTATCCGGTAGTGGTTTCTTCTCCCATACGGTATGCCATTATTGTACGGTATATACGTATTTGTGCTTTTCCACTTAATACAGTGTTAGTTCTATGTTAACCTTCTTCTAGGTCTCCACAACTTTTTTGTAGGAAACCCGAATAATATAAATAGGTATATTTTCCCATGAAGATGATCTGGTTTTGATCCAATTTTGTACATTATATGGTATGCTAAAATGGTTTGTATTTTAGGGTTTACTCCCATTTACTTTTGTGTGTTTTTCATAGTAATAGAATTGATGTTGATTAGACTTCTTTGGGTTTCTTGAAATTAAATGGTTTGCCATAGAATATGAAATTTGAGTATGACGATTGTTGAACTAAAAATAATTTAGCGAGCAATAATAAAATGAAGAATAACTTATCATATCGTTGTTCCCTATGAGTGAATAATAGACCAATACACTGGAGAAATGAACATGCTTTGTTTGGATACCAAGCAGAAAAATTGTTCACATAGAGACTATTTCTAAGTTGTTTCCAATAGACTATTAGATATCAATATACCAAGTTTTTGTTTGGTGGGAATTTTGATAGCATCATATTCATATGCTTATTACCTCTAGGGGAGGAGTGATGATGATGATGTCTGCGTGTTGTCTCGTTATGGCCCTCTTTGGAGTGGTGTGCGTGGGGTTTCCTATGTGTGCCGCTCGGCGGTTGTGATGGTTTTCGCCTGGTTCTCCATAATTAACTGGGCAATCTGGTTTTCGCTCGGTTCCCTAATTAACCGAGCAGCGCTTTTCTTCTTAATGAATGCAGGATAACTGCCATTTCGAAAAAATATATTCATATGCTTATGTACTGTAAGATACCAAAGGAGGAGCCAAACACTGTTCGTGCTTCGACAAACGGAACCTGCAATGCGGTCGCAGGGGGTGGGGGGTCAACGAGTGGTCGTGCTGTGTGAGTTGGTCAAGTCCAAGGCGCGAGCTGATACATCCACGGCTGTTAATTGCATCTTCAACCTCGGGATGATTAGTTATATTTGGTTGCGTTAAGAGTACTAGCGATACAGAGAAATTATTAGGATAATAAAAAGTGTTGGGCTATTTTTCTTTGTATATGTGATTATATTGCTGAGGTATGAGGGTTTGTATGAGTGGAACTATCAGCTCTCACGCAATGCTAAAATAAGAAAAAGGAGAGGACTATAACATTGCAAAATTGTTTGCGGATATTGCTGAATTTATCGAAACTTTGAGGATGGAGTGGATGATGAATGCATCTAAGTTAGGGATGATAGGAATGCCTATGGCAATTTGGCAAACTTGGAGAAAAGATAAGTAAATTTCAAGTTTGGTGGCAATGTAGATCTGAAGCCAAGTAGCTTGTGATATGCCCCCACCTCGGTTTAAAGGGCCCATCATATTTTTTTCCTTTCCTGGTTTAAAGGTTCTATCTCTGTCCTATGTTTATATTCTGATGCATATTAAATATCTGCATGCAAGGATTAAAAATCCAATGCACGTAACGTATCTACTCATTTAGTGGCCACAAATGCATATGCCGTAGTTAATGCAAATTAATGCATATGTTTAATTGGGTTAGTATTGCATACTACAAAAGTGATTCCATCACTCACCATTTCCCTTGTTTGAGGAGATTTTTCAATTGGGCCTTTTGAATCGGAAGGGAGGGGGTATTCATTCCATAGTCTATGGATTAGGGATGATCGGACTGACCACACCAATTTGGCAGACTAAGAGAAAACACTGGACGAATTTGGAGCGAGGTGACAGCATAGCAAAGCAATAGCGCAATGTCCAAAGTGTTCAAGTTGAGGGCCTCATGATAGATCCATGTGTTGGCCCGTGGCAACGTACATGAATTTGTTTTTTTATTTTATGCTCTGGTGGAACGGTGAAGAATTGGTTCGTCCGGTTTCCACGAAGAGTGTTCTCTGTTAAACATTTTAAGGGAATTGATTTGAAGTATTTATACTTGCTCAAATATCGTGCGAATGAAGCTAAAGACAACATTTCAATAACCGTGCGAGACTTTATTAAGCGCATCATGTAGATCTTAATTTGTTAACACATTTTTAGTTGGATAGTCGCTCTATATGTATACATCGTCAAATTTCCTTTTTTATTAACTTACATTGCAAGTTAAGTGGACTTCAATTATAACCCGATTGTGCCCGTGCTATCTATTCTCCATATGGAAAATTTAACATGCATTATGCATATATAACTCCAGCAACATATATCAAAAGCCCGTGACAATGCACGGGCATTTTACTAGTTGAGCATTTAGGAGTATCGATTATTATTATTATTATTTTACTTTTTTGGAATTGCTGCTAGGCCTTGTTATTGATTTGTTTTCTTATACCTCTTTTCTTGGGCTTTTTTTAGAAAGGTAGTCTTTTTCAGGGGTGGTGCATTCTCATTGTTTGAATGTGTATAGTAATAGTAGTTATTCTTCCTTTTTGGTAAACATAACGATCGTCGGTTTTTTAGTGTTAACATTTTTATTATTTTTTGTTTTTCACCGCACGAAAACAAACTATTAATGGAAAACCTCGCAACTACACATCATAATTATAAGTTTAACTGTAATTTTTTTAATGGGGTCGCAACCGCATGTCTTTAAGGCGGGTCGCAACCGCATGTCTTTAAGGCGGGTCGCAAATGCATGTCTTTAAGGCGGGTCGCAACTGCATGTCTTTAAGGCGGGTCGTAACTGCATGTCTATAAGGCGAGGTTGCAACTGCATGTTTTCAGGGTGGGTCGTAATTTCATGTCTTTAAGGCAGGTCGCAACTACATGTCTATAAGGCCTGGTCGCAAGTGCAGCTTTTTAAGATGGGGTTGCAACTACACATTATCAATGTGGGTTGCAACTGCATGTCTTTAAGGCGGATCGCAACTGCATGTCTATAAGGCGGGTCGCAACTGCATGTTTTTTAAGGTAGTGTCACAACTACACATTGTGAATGCGGGTCGCAACTACATGTTTTCCATAAAGGGTTGCAACCGTAAGTTTTCAAATGGGGTCGCAACTGCATGTGTGATACTCGTGATCTGCGTTGGGTTTTTCGTGAAGAGGAACGGGTAATCGCAGCACAAAGTGTGTAAGTATTTCCCTCAGTTATGAAACCAAGGTTTATAGAACCAATAGGAATACCAATGCTCAACTGTCTTCTGCGGCTGCACACAAAAGAACAAACAATTTGCACCCAACGCCGGCAAGAGGGTTGTCAATCCCCTTGATCTCGTTATTTGCAAGCAAGTGAATTGTGTAGATAATTGTAGATAATAGTAAAGTGCAAAATAAAATAAAAGGTAATAAATAACAGCAAGGTAATGATAGAGTTTGTGAATTTATAAGTGAATAGACCCGGGGGCCATAGAGTTCTCTAGTGGCATCTCTCATAAGCAAAGCATACGGTGGGTAAACAAATTATTGTTGGGCAATTGATAGAAAAGCAAATAATTATGTGATGTTCACGGCAATGATCATGTGTATATAGGCATCACGTCCATAAGCAAATAGGTCGACTCCTGTCTGCACCTACTACTATTACTCCACTTCAAGAGCGCTTCTATGCTTGCCTCTATACGTATTAAGTTCATGACAAACGAAGTAATGCTTGGAGAACGATGACATGATGTAGACAAAGTAAACTCAACTACTATGAATAAACCCCATCGTTTTATCCTTAGTAGCAACAACACAAAGACGCAACTTGTCCCCTTCTGTCACTGGGATATAGAAACTCGTCAGGTTGAACCTACTACAACGCACCACTCCCACTGAAGAAATATAAATCTAGTTGGCCAAACTATCTCAATAGATCGGAGAGCATTACGAAGCTATGATGATCATGCAAATAAGAATCATAGTAATCAGGTTTGACTCAAATACTTTTCATGAATAATCTGAACATAAACTCACAATTCATCGGATCCCAACAAACACACCATACAAAGGGATTACATCAGATAGATCAAGGAAAAGATGCGATGAACATTGTATTGAAGATCAAGAGAGATAGAGATTGCCATCTAGGTACTACCTACGGACCCGTAGCTCTGTGGTGAACTACTCACACATCATGGTGAGGGCAACAAGGTTGATGAAGAGGCCCTCTGTGATTGATCTCCCCTCCGGCAGGGTGCCAGAATGGAGGTGTAGATGGCCTCCCATCGGAACAGAGGCTTATGGCGGCGTAAAAAGTGTTTTGGGAGTGCTCTTGGAGTTTTTAGGGTAGATGTGAATTTATAGTCCAGAGAACGACGTCGGGGGACCCTCCAGGGGGCCACAACATATCTGGCCGCGCCCCCTAGGGGTGGCGGCCAGATGGCTTGTGGGCCCCTGGTGCATCTCCTGGCCCTCCTCTGAAGCTCGTAGGTCTTTTATTGGTCCAGAAAAAATCACCAAAAAGTTTCATGGCAATTGGACTCCGTTTGGTATTGTAACTCTGCAAAGGAAAAACACGCAGAAAATAGAAACTGACACTGGGCACTGGGTCAATAGGTTAGTGCTCAAAAATATTATAAATTGGTGAATAAATACCCAAACAGTATCCTAGAATGATAATATATCAGCATGGAGCAATCAAAAATTATAGATACGTTGGAGACGTATCAACATCCCCAAGCTTAATTCCTGCTCGTCCTCGAGTAGGTAAATGGTAAAAATAGAATTTTTTATTTGATATGCTACACATTATGTAATCTTTGGTATGTATGCTCATTGAGAAATGATGAATTAACAAACAACAACATAGTAATATTTATAAGTATAAGAAACAAAATCATTAATTTTTCAAAGTATACGATCCTAAAAGAATGTTTTACCCCTACTCATCTTATTATATTAGCAAGGCATGGCTCCGTCTTCACCACATAGATATAAATGTTAAGCACCATGGTGTCCAAGTCGGGCAATTGGATCGTACTTTTTCAATATGCATCAACATTTTATTCTCCACGCAATACATGAGCGTGAACCATTGGACATAGCATATAGGTGGAATAGAATATGGTGGTAGGTATCAAAGGGGTAAAAGGTGGAGAAGATAGTCTCGCATCAACTAGGCGTACCAACGAGCTATGGAGATGCTCATCGATAGATATCAATGCGAGGAGTAGGGATTGCCATGCAAATGATGCACTTAGAGCTATAAGTGTATGAAAGCTCAACTGAAGCTAAGTGGGGTGTGCATCAAACTTGCTTGCTCATGAAGACCTCGGGCATTTGAGGAAGCCCGTCATAGGAATATACAAGCCAAGTTTATTATATGAAAAGGTAATTCCCACTAGCATATGGAAGTGTCAACATAGGAGACTCTCTATATGAAGAACATGGTGCTACTTTGATGCACAAGTGTGGTAAAGGATAGTAGCAAAGTCCCTTCTCTCTTTTCTCTCATTTTTTATATTTTTTTATAATGGTGGGCTTTTTTTGCCTCCCCCATTTTCTCTTTCATTTTTTGTCCGGAGTCTCATCCCGACTTGTGGGGGAATCATAGTCTCCATCATCCTTTCCTCACTGGGATGATCATCACACTTTTATTTACTTACAACTCAACATGAAGAACTGATAGGAAGATATGACTCTGTATGAATGCCTCTGGCAGTGTACCATGATGTGCAATGATCTAGCGTGACATGTATCAAAAATATGAAGAACGGTGGCTTTGCCACAAATACTATGTCAGCTCTATATGATCATGCAAAGCATTATGATGATGAACGAACTAGTCACATGAAGTGACGATGGAATTTGTATGGCAATATATCTCGTAATGGCTATGGAAATGCCATAATAGGTAGGTATTATGGTGGCTGTTTTGAGGAAGATATAATGAGGCTTATGTGCAACAGAGCGTGTCATGTCACGGGGTTTGGATGCACCGGCGAATATTTGCACCAATCCTCGAGGTGAGAATGGGCTATGCACGGTACCGAAGAGGCTAGCAAATATGAGAAGGTGAAGATGCGTATGTCCATGGTGTCACATTAGTCATAAAGAACTCACATACTTATTGCAAAGTTCTATTAGTTTTATCGCAAATCAAAGTACTCCTCGCATGCCCCGAGTGAGGAGGTTGGTAGGAGTTAACCATCGCGTGCCTCCGACTCAAAACAACACTAGGATTTCAACGAGGAATATAAATGCTCACACATCATCACCATGCCTCTTTAATTTTTAGATGAATAATAAGTTAACACCTCTTAATCTCGACACTTCTACAAATCAAAATTTTTGGACTCACACCTTTTTCATATTACTATATCAATGTCATTAATCCACAACTTCTCTATATGTGCTACACGATGGTTTTGATTATCATTCGTTGAATACCTAATATTCTTGGACTAGTCTTATGACCCATGAAAATTACCGTCACTATTAATCATCTCTCAAAAAAGTATAAGTGAAGAACGAGAGCATATTATTTCTATAAAATCTACATGCCACCGTGCTAAAAAAGATATAAGTGAAGTACTAGAGCAACTGCCTAGCTCAAAAGATATAAGTGAAGCACATAGAGTATTCTAGCAAATTATCATGAAGGTGCGTCTCTCTCAAATAGGCGTGTCCATCAAATGATGATTGTGACAAACTGAAAGTAAAAGCAAACAAAAGCAAACGACGCTCCAAGCAAAACACATATCATGTGATGAATAAAAATATAGCTCCAAGTGACATACCGATGGATTGAGACGAAAGAGGGGATGCCTTCCGGGGTATCCCCAAGCTTAGACGGTTGAGTCTCCTTAGAATTATACTTGGGGTACCTTGTCATCCCCAAGATTGGGCTCTTGCTACTCCTTATTCCGTAGTCCATCGTGTTTACACCCAAAACCCGAAAACTTCAATCACACAAAACTCAACAAAACTTCGTGAGATCCGTTAGTATAAGAAACATATTTCATACTTGAGGTACTGTGATAAATTGATTCAAATTAATTTTTGCATAATAGGTATTGTATTCTAACTTCCCCATGGCTTAAACCCCCCGATATAATCCATAGCATAAAAAAAACAAGCAAACTATGCAAGCAAAACGGAATATGTTTAAAACAGAACAGTCTGTAGCAATCTGTAAAGAGCCCATACTTATGTAACTCTAAAAATTCTAAAAAATAGGACAGCGTAAAGCATTTGTATAGCAATACTGTGTTAAAATTTCAGATCAAGGTCATGCTCCAGTAAAAAATGAAAATTCCTGCACTGGAGTCAAAATTTCTATTTCAGATTCAGCATTGTTTCTACTCATCTTTTGGGTCATCCCAAAGGCTTTGCTTGGCACAAATACTAATTAAAATATAAAAACATAGTAATTACAGAGGCAACAATCATGTTATCACACAAAAACAGAAAGTAAAAACAAAATAAAGATACATATTGGGTTGCCTCCCAACAAGCGCTATTGTTTTATGCCCCTAGCTAGGCATAATGCATAGTTTCAAGTGTTGTCATCATTGACACTCAACCCGTAGGTAGCTCTCATGATTGATTCATAAGGTGGTTTAATCCTCTTCCTAGGGAAGTGTTCCATCCCTTTCTTTAATGGGAATTGGAATCTTATGTTTCCCTCTTTCATATCAATAATTGCACTTATAGTTCGTAAAAATGGCCTTCCAAGTATTATGGGACAAGAAGGATTGCAATCAATATCAAGCACAATGAAATCTACAGGCACATAATTTTTGTTTGCAACAATAAGCACATCATTAATTCTACCTAAAGGTTTCGTGATGGTAGAATCCGCAAGATGCAAGTTTAGAGAACACTCTTCAATATTAGTGAGACCAAGCACATCACATAAGGTTTCTGGTATGGTTGAAACACTAGCACCAAGGTCACACAAAGCATTGCATTCATATTTATTTATCCTTATTTTTATAGTACGTTCCCACTCATCATGCAATTTTCTAGGAATAGAAGTTTTGAGGTCAAGTTTCTCATCATACGCTTTTATCATAGCTTCTACTATATGTTCGGTAAAAGCTTTGTTTTGTTCATAAGCATTGGGTGAGATAATAATGGATTGCAGCAAGGAAATACATTCTACTAAAGAGCATTTATCATAATTAAAGTCCTTGTAATCCAAGATAGTGGGCACATCACTAGTTCAAGTTTTAACCTCTCCAAACCCACTTTTTCAGTTTCAGCATTAGAATCATCACCCTCCAAGCAAACGGGACGCACCTTAACTAAAGTTGACTCATCTCCAGTCCATTTATCATTTATATTCATAGATGTAAACAAAGATTCAATAGGAAAAACACCAATCATTTTAAGGTCTTCATCATGATTCATAACCGGGAAAGATTCCGGTTTAGTGGCCATCCTATTTACTAGAGTGGTTTGCTTATCAGACATTTCTTCTAACAATTCTTCAGTGTGAGCAAATTGTGATTGAAGGCTAGATACCTCTTTATTGATTTCATCAAGTTGCATACTAATAGCATCAAGCAAAATTGAATGTTCCTTTATTTCAGAGGTAAATAATTTCTTATGCTCAAACTATGAAGACATGAATGTTTTCATAGAACCCTCTATTTCCAACATTCTTTTATAGTAAGAGATATTGTTGAATCTATCCTCAGACATGGTGACCACACAAGCAAAACAAGCAAGAGAAGTAAACTAGCAAGTAAAGCAAACTAGAAGTAAACTAGTAACTAGCAAAGGTAAATATTTTTGTATTTTTGATTTTTATGAGACAAACTAAATATAACAGCAAATAAAAAGAAGAACAAGTGAATGAAATTTTGTGCGAAGTTACTTGATAGTTGGTGATGGTATTCCCCGGCAACGGCGCTAGAAATCCTTCCTGATACTCATGATCTGCGTTGGGTTTTCCGTGAAGAGGAACGGGTAATTGCAGCACAAAGTGGGTAAGTATTTCCCTCAGTTACGAAACCAAGGTTTATCGAACCAATAGGAATACCAATCCTCAACCGTCTTCAGCGGCTGCACACAAAAGAACAAAAAACTTGCACCCAACGTCGGCAAGAGGGTTGTCAATCCCCTTGATCTCGTTATTTGCAAGCAATTGAATTGTGTAGATAATTGTAGATAATAGTAAAGTGCAAAATAAAATAAAAGGTAATAAATAACATCAAGGTAATGATAGTGTTTGTGAATTTATAAGTGAATAGACCCGGGGGGCGTAGAGTTCTCTAGTGGCATCTCTCATAAGCAAAGCATACGTTGGGTAAACAAATTACTGTTGGGCAATTGATAGAAAAGCGAATAATTATGCGATGTTCACAGTAATGATCATGTGTATATAGGCATCACGTTCATAAGAAAATAGGCCGACTCCTGCCTACACCTACTACTATTACTCCACTTCAAGAGCGCTTCTATGCTTGCCTCTCTACGTATTAAGTTCATGACAAATGGAGTAATGCTTGGAGAACGATGACATGATGTAGACAAAGTAAACTCAACTAATATGAATAAACCCCATTGTTTTATCCTTAGTAGCAACAACACAAAGATGCAACTTGTCCCCTTTTGTCACTGGGATATAGAAACTTGTCAGGTTGAACCTACTACAACGCACCACTCCCGCCGAAGAAATATCAATCAAGTTGGCCAAACTATCTCAATAGATCGGATAGCATTACGAAGCTATGATGATCATGCAAATAAGAATCATAGTAATCAGGTTTGACTCAAATACTTTTCATGAATAATCTGAACATAAACTCAAGATTCATCGGATCCCAACAAATACACCATACAAAGGGATTACATCGGATAGATCAAGGCAAAGATGCGTTGAACATTGTATTGAAGATCAAGAGAGAGAGAGAGAGAGAGATTGCCATCTAGCACTAGTGCAGAAAGGCCTAGCTATGGCGTGGCAAAGAGGTTGTGCTGGCGTAGTAGCCCGACGCCACTAATATGGCGCCATTGTTAAAAAATAATGGTGGCGTTGTGTCCCACGTCAGCGGTATTCTACGCGCTGATGGCGTGCCATGTCGGTGACGCCACCACTATAATCGATCACCTAGCAGCGTACAATGTAAATTGCACTCCAGGAATGTTTTGTGCAACCAAAAAAAATAAAAATCACATGACATAACATTTAGCATTTAGCATTGCACACGAGGAATTAGGCAAATAGAACAATGCATTCCAGTTAATAATAAGTGTCAATCTCACAAGCAGTACTAGCTAGAGCTAATAAGTACCTATTATACAATCTTCACAAACACGAGCCAATTAGCTATATATAGCATACTTAAAGGATGTCGAAAACGATCATCATCCTCAAGTCATGGCGTGGACTATTCCTGATAGTGACTAAGACGGCCTGTCCAACCTGGAGATTCTTGCCAGCGAGGAAGTTGCTCCACCCAGCTGCACTGAAGATAGTGCGCCCGTCCGTGTCCACTACGTAAGCACAGGTGGTGATGGAGTGTCAGGACCGGTTTTCCAGGATATTAATTTCCCAGTAAATGGTCCTTGTGCTCACCAGCCCCAGGATTACTGTTAGCAGATGAGGCACAATCTTGATATAGAAATTCCAAGCAAATACAAAATATGTAGTACAAGACCATTCTGGTCTATGAGTACAACAAAAGGTTTCTAGTGGTTGATGGCGGAAGCGGTTCGGGGTCATCAGCGTCTATGGGACTCCATTTCCCACAGGAACAGCTGACCTGGATAACTCCTATCTTCGCGCGGCTGCTATCTTTAGTGCCTAGGTTCCAGGGCTGTCGTCATTGCGCTCCTCTCCAAGCAAGAAATCTGGCCAAGACAATAGCCAGGGACAAGCCAGTGAGTACTTTGAATGTACTCGCAAACATCATGAAAACAGGTACAATATAGCAGGTGATAAACATGTACTGAAACAATCCACGATCGCTTAGTCAGTCTCAAAATAAAATTCATGATGCACGCAACTAGGTCATTCATATTAAACAGGAATAAGCAATCAGAGAATAAAAATAAAATAAACCAATCGGGTGTCTGAAGCGACGCCTCGAAAGGATAATAATATAAAGCATGCCTCAGTCGGGCGTCTGAGCGACACCACATAAAGGGCTTATAAGGGAAATAAATAACAAGCATGCCACAGTCGGGCGTCTGAGCGACACCACATAAAGGGCTTATAATTAAGGAAAATAAATAACAAGCATGCCACAGTCGGGCGTCTGAGCGACACCACATAAAGGGCTTATAAGGAAAATAAATAACAAGCATGCCACAGTCGGGCGTCTGAGCGACACCACATAAAGGGCTTATAAGGAAAATAAATAACAAGCATGCCACAGTCGGGCGTCTGAGCGACACCACATAAAGGGCTTATAAGGAAAATAAATAACAAGCATGCCACAGTCGGGCGTCTGAGCGACACCACATAAAGGGCTTATAAGGAAAATAAACAACAAGCATGCCACAGTCGGGCGTCTGAGCGACACCACATAAAGGGCTTATAAGGAAAATAAATAACAAGCATGCCACAGTCGGGCGTCTGAGCGACACCACATAAAGGGCTTATATAATAAAAATCACCATAAGTATCCAGGAGGTAGAACCGTCCCAAGAATACTCAATAATACAATTATTAAAAATGGTTAGTCCACAATAATAATAGTCATAATCATCATTGGTCACACGTCATGATCAAGGTTCCGGTTTAGAAGTTTTTCCTCCGAAGACTGACACTAAGACCGACACTTGACCCATCCCAGACTGTAGTCCTTAACCGCGGACACGGCTATTCGAATAGATAGAAACTCTGCAGAGGGTGTACTCTTTACCCACGAGTAACGGACTCCGTTAGTCCATCGGGACTAATTCTGTTTACGGTCTTTGAATTGAAAACACACCTAACTCGCACACACCAGCTTAACTTACCGGTGTCTGGAATCACCCACAACACTCGTTAAGCAAAACTCTAAGTGGGGAGGCTCCAACCTCGATTAGCATGGGATCAAATTTATATCGCGCGCTCTAAGGGGTGCCCCCCTCTCGGTCCAACCGGAAACACCCATGCCCCCGGACCAGGTGGCATGCCTACCGGCTGCAGCCGGTTCTTCCACCATGGCCTCTCTGTACGGTGTGTGCTAAGAAAGGGGTTGACAACTTACTGGACCGTACCCTACCTGCGGCAGGGACAAGTGGTAGCACGAGACAAGTATGGGGGTTACTGGAACAAGACTCGATCTATGGTCGACTCAGGAGGCTTATGTATTCCCTGCATGGTTAGCACAACAATGCTTTTCACAGTTTCCTGACAGGGCCACCACCCTCATGCTCCATCATGCCTCACTGCACATCCCCGACACAACGAGATGTCAGTTACGTGGTTGTGTCCACCGGAACACAACCCTCTTTCGGACATCATCCGAACTATCACCAGGCATATGTGGCATGAGAAGTGGCTACTGTCATCAATATCACATGTATAGCAGAAAGTATTTTCGCCATATGCTTATATGCATGAGTATGTTTTTCCACATGAAATAATGGTACTCCACTTTAGCATAATGATGAACTTCAAATGTTCTAGCAAGCAACACATGACTTGCATCATATCTGAGTTCAAGATGCTTGCCTTTCAGGTGCAGAGGTGTAGGGTGCACCACAAAACTTTTGAAAGTTTTCTTCTCTCTCCGTTTCCTATTTTTGAAAATATTCAAATCAACACGCAATTCAAAAATAGTACAAAAAGTTGTCTTTGAAAATTTTCAAATAAATATGGAAATAAACTAGATAAAATTTGAGAGAGGTAGGAAAAAGAATCAATTCGATTGGAGTTTTATTTAAAAAGATATGCCCAGTCAAAGTTTAGTCAAAATCCTGTTTTTAATTAAAACAGAAAATAGAAAACGGTTCAGACGGAATACGCCTTCGGGAGAAGAAAACGTACTTCGGTAGGGTTTACGCTTTCTGAAAACAGTCGCGCACTTCCTGGAATACGCTTCCTCTCGAAGAAAACGCACTTTCGAGGAAGACGCCATCGGACCAGGGCTTGACTCGCCGACAGGCGGGGCCCGCCTGTCGGGTTCCTCTTCTTTCTCCCGCGCGCAGGGAGCAGGGCCAGAGGCGAGCTCCGGCGACGATTGCCGGCGCTAGGAGGCACCTCTCCCGGAGCTGTGCACACCGGCGTGCTCAGGTGGGAGGGCCCCATCCTCTGGAGGGCAAAAGGATCGCCGGGGAGCTCGGGGGTGAGCACCCCTTCATCAATGGCGGAAGAGGCTTCGGCCATGAGAGGGAGCTTGGCACTTGCTGGCTCCCGGGCGAAATTGGAAGAGGGAATGGATCTATGGGGTCGAAGGTGAGCTAATGGTGAAGAAATAAGGGGACGGAAGGCTCTGCTTTGCTTGGAATCATCTGGATCGAGGCGGCGGGTGCTCGGCCGGAGACGGGGAAGACGGGCTCCTCCGGACGTCAGGTTGCTTTGGGAGCTTCACTACGGGACTAGGGAGGGGGATGGAATGGCTGGACGCGCTCGGGGCTCCCTTTATAGGCGAATCGAGGTCGGTTCCGCGGCAGTGGATAAGAACGCCGGCGAACCGCCGTTCTGTTGCTTGAAGCGCGACGTGACGGTGATGGCGCTAGCGGACGAGCTCGCGGATGAGCTTGGCCTGTTCCAGAGGGCAGCTGGCAGGCGAGGGTGGCTCGGGCGGCGCTGCCATGGCAGAAGCTCTGGCGGTGGCAGTGGTGGCTTGCGGGCGACGCTGCAGGGCTCGCGGGGGAAAGGCTGGTCGGGCTTGGCGCTACGCAGTGGGCAGCAGGGGACGGGATAAGCTCGGGGAGGCAGTAGGTGGGCGCGGTGGCTCGGGCGTCGCACGAGCAAAACGTGCGCTCTGGACGCGCCCAGCGCACGCACGGCACCTGCTCGACGGAATGCCAGGGAGGCTAAACTTGCTTGGATGCAAATGGGAAATAACAGGACTATGGTTTAGGGTTAAACATGCCTAGAAGACATGCTGGTTTGGCTAGGTAAGCTGGTTACTAATACAATCATAGCACCATGCCAATTCTGGCCATGCTCCAAAGGTGTTTGACAAAATGCCAAGGCCACCTAGGAGACTTTGCTGGCCACCAAAATTACCAGGTTGGGGTCTCTTTAGATGCACACTAGAATGGCAAGTTTAGTTTGGCAAAACCAAAAAGTTGTTAGTGCAAGTTTTTGAGAAAACCAATTCTGGACAGAAACTAGAGTGCATTATTCCATGGCCTTAAAATACTGCAATGGTCCCAAACTCTTGGACTTAAGAGTTTGGTAGGGTTTTCTGCAATCATGAAAAATCCCAATGCAATTAGGGCAAAATAAAATAGGGTTGCAGTACAAACTGCCAAACTGGACCAGAATGCAAATGAGGATGGTTTGCTCAAAATTTTCAAAGAACCCAAATGGATTTTTGCATAAACATGAGTTATATACCTCTACTAACATCCCCAAATTTTTATGGAATTTTTAAAGAAATATTTAAATAGGCTGCAGTGCAAACTACAAACTGAACCAGATTTAAAAGCTTGAAGTGGAGCTCAAAATTTACAAATGGTCAAGCTGGGTTTTTGCATAAAAGTGATCCAGGGACATCACATGCCATTTACAAATTTTTGTGGAATTTATAGATGAAGTTATAAAATAGTTGTAGTGCAAATGAGGCTCTTAAAAGGGGTAAAATGCTATTAAATGAATTAAATCTTGACAAATTTTATTTTAAATTTTTTTCCACTGGTTTTAATGAATGTAATAAAATGATTCAATAAAACATTCAAGTCCCACCATATTATTCAAAAGTTTCAGATAAGAGGGAAAAAAATTGAAATCCAGAGAAAAGAACTGGCTCTGAAATCCATTGAAAAAAAATTCCAGAAGGATAGAAAATAAATACTCCTGGCAAAATTTTAATTAATAAAACATGATTAAATTTTTGGGGTGTTACATGGAGCCCCTTGTAAGGCGTAGTCCAGCAATGCCTTCTTCATCCAGCTCGATGCCACAGCTCACACATAGCCTCTTAGGTAATTTTTGAAAAAAACATGATGATCATATAATCACATTACTACACTATATTCAATATATCACATTACTATATACTATAAGCATATCATCACATTAATATACTAAGCATATCATCACATTACTCTACTATAACTATAGATCACATTAGTATATATACTATAAGCATATCACATTACTACAGTAATAAGAAACATACCATGATATGGCGGTTAACCATCGTCCGTGTCAGGCGGGTCACGAATGGCACCCCGACGTAGGCATCACGTGGCGGAAGCTTTTCCCAGAGCGTGTCTGTTTCATCCTCGCTCAGCCTGGTCATTCTTTGGGCAAAGAGTGCTTCATCAAGTGGGTCATCATCTTGTTCCTCATAGTTGAGATAGATAACAGCCAGCCTTGGAATTTTTCTTCTGAACGAGTAGGCGATATCCTTGCCCTTACAAACTTCTTGGTTCAACTCCACAACATGAAGTAGGAGGCTCCCAAACGACGCCTAACCAATCTAGGATGAACCACCCTCCAAAAGGTAATAGATGCGATAGTAACGATGAACTCCTTGCTCTTGTGTTTCAAATGATAGTCTCATCAACACTCAATCACTCTCTCACAAATTTGGCTTGGGTAGAAGAGATTGATTGGGTGGAAAGCAACTTGGGGAGGCTAGAAATCAAGATCCATATGGTTGGAGTGGATGATGATGTGACGGTTGGCCGATCTTTCGATGAGAGTGGCGATAACTATCGATTTGGTGGATTTTGACCTTGACGATCCGGCTATACCGTACCCGACGATACGCCTCGACAATCGCTAAACCAATCTCGATGGTTATTGACCCTGCCGTAGGCACGATCAACCTGAACAACGAGGTTCGAGTTCCTGCAAGCAACCGAAGAACCGGCAAGAACTATGATAATGCAATCTGAATTGCTAATAATAATTAAGCACACAATATGGTGGGGTTCCTGATAGAGGATCTGACAAGGCGGTAGACCTACACGTCTCGCAGATGCGAATTGTAGCAAAGCTAAACAATGTCTAAACAAAAACCCGCCTAAACCCTAAACTGCTGAGGTCTATTTATTAAAGGAACGTGTCGCCGCCTCGGTGTCCCAGGCTGCTACAAAACTTGGCAGGCACGACGCCATACGAAGGCCCACCTCTTGATTCTCCATGGACTCGTATTGGCTTCAGAATTCCAACTATGATGCATGCACCGTATGGGGCCACGGTCCACCTCCTTACATTAATAAATTGCATGCACGGCCACCCCTCTTGTTTGTTTAACATAAAACAAATCAAATGCATCCTGGAAGTGATCATATACGCAGCTCCTTGTAGTGTTTTTTTACCGATTTCTCGCATCTCTCGCATCTTCACGCGAGGCTTGTACAACTCTCTTTTAACTCTGCATAAAATATAACATAGTGTTGTAATTTTGTCTTGGCCAACAAAATAATATATTATATAGTTATTAATAGAAATCACCTGATGATTGTATATGCAGACAATATTTTTGGTCTTATTTGTAGAGGCCATGCCCACATCATCCTCCCTTTCTTGAAAACAAAGCCGTCCTCGGCTTTGGATAATCTGAAAATAGACTAGAAAAAGAGACAAGGTATATAAATGGTATATGTATATGTCTGTTGTTTTAATATCTCTCCATTGTTGCACTATGGATGTCTTAATACATGAGTAGTTAGCATATCTTTTGAGATGAAAGTCCAAAAATTTATCACAAGAAATATACCAACACAAAGTATTACAACTTAGTTTGCATATATAAGTGAAACACATATTTATGCCATCCCATTTGTATTGCTCGTCATTAAACCATCCCAACGTAGGTGAATGAACGCAATCATGTAAGATGCTATTTGGAATATAATTAACACCTATTTTGGAGGTCATATCAAAATGATAAAGCATTGGCTTATTAATATTCTCTTTCAAGCTAGCGAGATCGTCACATGTGATGCAAATCTTACTCACCAAAAATTCACTATCTGCACAGTCCTCTCCAATCAAGTTAAATGTAAGATTAGGCGCATAAACAGTTTTCTGAGAACTCAAACATGTGATTTGAGATATTCTATTTATCACATGTGAAAAATCGATATGTGGATCCATCAAAATAGAATACAAAGGATTAGCTTGCGAAATTCTAGCTAAAACTTCATCTTGTTTAACCAATTGTATGTGATCCAATCCTGATTGAGCAATCAAGTCACATGTGTTAATGTCAGTAGACTTTAATTCATTGGGTGCACTCAAATCAATGAGGGAATTAACTTTTGCAGTTGGTGCACATAAAACAATAGGTGCTTCGGTTGTTTGATCACATAATTTATCCAAGGTAGCAACACACAATTGTCCTTATCAATTGGCGTGGGAAAAACGGAGGGTATTTCATTCAACTCAACACACGAATCTTTTAATTCAACATGACATAAATCGATATTGGGTGGATGAGTAGATACAATACCTTCCTTATTACCTTGCGGTCCTTGTTGATATGAAGTAAGAATGGTCAATGGTGACTCCTCATAAGCTTCAAGTGGCGCAATCATAGGTGGTGCTACAGCAGAGGAAGTAACCTTCTTTGACGGCGATTCCATGGCACCTTTATTTGTCTTGTATATATGTCTTCTTAATTTCTGTTCAGCTTCACAAGCAAGACAAAACAAATGGTCGATAGAATACAGTTCTTCATGCATTATTTTGTCTTGTATATCATGGTTTAAACCTCTCCAAAATCTGTTAAGAAAATTGTCTTCACATTCTTCTAATCCACAACGAAACAAAGCAGTACACAAATTATCATAATATTCTTCAACAGTGTTATCGCCTTGTGTTAAACGTTGCAATTTTCTAAGCAAATCGCTAGTATGGTATAAAGGAACAAATCGGTTTTGCATAACAAGTTTTAGAGCTTTCCAAGTAGTAGGTATATTGTAAACATTTTCCCTACAATAATTTCTCCACCATACTAAAGCGAAACCGAAAAAGCTTTTAGTGGCATCATTTATTTTCTTACATTCGGAAATATTATGGCTTGAAAATATTTCGTCTACCTCCATTTCCCAATCAATATACGAATCAGGATCATATTTACCCTCGAACTGTGGAAAAGAGATAACCTGATCATGTCCGCTTCTACCTTCATATGCATCTTGTGATGGTCGTCGTACCTTCTGTGGTGGGAGATAATGACTCGCATCAATATATGGCAAGTCATCCCCGACAATAGATGTAGCCCAACTATTGGTCACTCGAGAACCTGCCATGGTTAGTACCAAACAAGAACAAAATCACAAGTATAATGTTCCTATGGTACTACTCGGAGGTGGAAAAATGTCTCTCAACTCTCTAGCAATTATCAAGCTCTTACCAGTTCTTACCGTGCTGCAGTGGTTGCCGGCCTTTGGCACAATCAAAAGTTATCGAAGTTGGATATAGCGATTGCCAAGTGACCGGACAAGGTACAATATAGGAAGTGTAGCTTGGTGAAGGTTTCCTCAACTCACAATATGTGGCACAATTAAGCAAAAAGTAATGCAAGCTGAATAATTGCTCAAACTCCTAACTAGTGCTGGCATTCGACTAGTAAGAGATAAAACAATCTAAGCCCAGATACTGAATCAAGTGAGTGGAAACCGATGAAAAGGTAATAGCTCTAAGTACCTAGGTATAAGTGAGGTGCAAACGGGTGTATAGCAACCAATAACAGGGGAAAAAATGTCCAACGATTATCACTTATATGAACAAAGGAGAAATCTGAACAGCAAAAGAGATTGTTCAAAAGATGCTAACCGGCCAGAACTTTGCAACAACATTTTTTTTTTGCTTTTGTTTTCCTCTGTTGTCTTTTTCTCTTTTTTTTCTTGTTTTTTTTTCTTTTTGCTCTTTTTTTCACTAGGCCGTTAGCAGATGGATACACTCAAGGATGAGAACAAGAGATACAAATTGCTACCGAATCAAGTGCTACGTACTATAGAAGCTACAGCGACCAAAGCATGTACTAGTGGAATATGTATGGCTGGGAAACGTCAATCGTGCAATGGTACGAGCAGATCACAAGATTAGCAGCGACAACAGCGGTGCGGGATGGCAGACAGCGCTGCCTCGATATCAGGCGTCAGGCGTGCGATTCCGCGGCGCAGAAGAGCAGACACCGCTATCTGATGTCTCGGAGAACGCGCGAGATTAGCTTGTACGTGTGCATGCGCCGGTTAATCTGGTCCGGAGTGCTCGCGTGTACGCCTACAAAACGGTGGAAATTAAACAGATGTGACTCCGAATTGCACGCAAGAATCGCCAAAGCTAGCTGATCCAATTTTGCCGTTTCTTTTTTTTATGGATGAACTGGCGGCGGAAAATATGGTGGTAAAAAAGCAAAGTTCGATCTAGTAGATGATTTTCTCCCAAACGAATCTAAACCAGCACTATTTCTAGGATGAATGCAACAAAAGATTCAACAAAGCAAATACTAGATGCAAAAATTGCTAAAGGCTAAAAAAATAGGTGTAAAAGATGAACTAATGTATATTTTTTGGCTTTTTCGTGGGTTATAGGACAGAAAAAAAAACTAATCTATAAAAACTATAAATCTCTCACCGATGAACCTGAAAGCTGATACCACTTGATGTGACGGCGCCCCGATCTTTCGATGAGAGTAGGGATAAATATCGATTTGGTGGATTTTGACCTTGACGATCCGGCTATACCGTACCCGACGATACGCCTCGACAATCGCTAAACCAATCTCCGATGGTTATTGACCCTGCCGTAGGCACGATCAACCTGAACAACGAGGTTCGAGTTCCTGCAAGCAACCGAAGAACCGGCAAGAACTATGATAATGCAATCTGAATTGCTAATAATAATTAAGCACACAATATGGTGGGGTTCCTGATAGAGGATCTGACAAGGCGGTAGTCCTACACGTCTCGCAGATGCGAATTGTAGCAAAGCTAAACAATGTCTAAACAAAAACCCGCCTAAACCCTAAACTGCTGAGGTCTATTTATTAAAGGAACGTGTCGCCGCCTCGCCCAGGCTGCTACAAAACTTGGCAGGCACGACGCCATACGAAGGTCCACCTCTTGATTCTCCATGGACTCATATTGGCTTCAGAATTCCAACTATGATGCATGCACCGTATGGGGCCACGGTCCACCTCCTTACATTAATAAATTGCATGCACGGCCACCCCTCTTGTTTGTTTAACATAAAACAAATCAAATGCATCCTAGAAGTCATCATATACGTAGCTCCTTGTAGTGTTTTTTTTACCAATTTCTCGCATCTCTCGCATCTTCACGCGAGGCTTGTACAACTCTCTTTTAACTCTGCATAAAATATAACATAGTGTTGTAATTTTGTCTTGGCCAACAATATAATATATTATATAGTTATTAATAGAAATCACCTGATGATTGTATATGCAGACAATATTTTTGGTCTTATTTGTAGAGGCCATGCCCACATCATCTCTTGACCTCAACACAAGGATGGGTGGTTCTCTCTCAGAAATTGGGATATGGGAAGTGTGGGTCTGTTCTGAGTGCTTCTCTTGCGAGTGGGATGTGGTGGAGGGTATATATAGGCATCTCCAAAAATCCAACCGTTACAACATTATTGCCCAACTCGGTGAAACCGAAGTGAAAACTCGGTTGCACCGACTAGTGCAAAATGTGGCAACTTTGGCATTTTCGGTGAGACCGATATAGAATTCTCGATGGTACCAATATGAGTGGCCAAGGGCAGTTACACAACTCGGTGAGACCGATTCACAATTCTCGGAAATTCCGATTCTTGTGAATGAGGCAACAGGGAGTTGGTCACTGAAACTCGGCTGCACCGATATGAAACTTGGTAGTACCGAGAAGTAGGTTTTGGCTAGGGTTTCTGTCTAGGGTTTTGACTCGGTGTAGCCGATAGGATATTGTTGGTGGCACCGATTTTGAGTGGTAGGGTCTAAGAGAGAATATTTGTGGGAGATCTTGTGAGTGTTTTTGGTGACTAACACTTGATCATTTTGAGCATTTCATTCACCATTATTACCTCACCCCCTTTTGATAGTATTGGCTTTACTATGGACTCAAAGTGATTTCTCACAAAGTAAAATGTAGAGTCTTCATGCTTGTAGCTTGGCCAATCCTATTCCTTGCATCTTGGGGAATCTCCTCACAATCCTTTGCCAAAACTCTCTATGGACTAAACTTGAAATAAACTAGGTAGAGATATTAGTCCAAGAGGCAATGTATATTTTCATGAATTGTCAGAACCACCAAGGGAGCATATGTGCTTTCAATCTCCCCCTTTTTGGTAATTGATGACAACATCCAATCAAAGCTTCAATTTAAGATATGTTGAAATATGTGATAGCTTTGAAGGATACATGACCAATACAAGCTCCCCCTAAATGTGTGCAATCCATTTTAAAGGATAGTTGCTTTGGAATGCATGAACACACACACATAGTAGAAGGGATAAGAGAAGTCATGTATATCTTGGCTATATGCATCAAATATATGTGAATGAGGTGTTTCCATGTTCAAGACTTCACCCTTGCAAACAATATGTGCAAGAAACAAGAGATCATCTTGACCAAGGATATGATGCATATACTTACCTTGGAGTTCTTGATCATTTAGTAGTAGAAACACACTTGAGAAAACAATGTTAGGAAACATAAGAGTATCCTACTCATCCAAATGCAAAAAAGATTCAAGAGTACCAAGATATGGAAGATATATGAAGAATAGAGTTTCTTAAGATTGATATGTCTCCAAAACATATTTAGAACTTTCTCCCCTAAGTATGGATTTGTAAATCTTCCTCTCCCCCTGAATCTTAGCATGTAGATATTGGGAGTAGGTAGGGTGAGACAAGTCTAGCACTAATAGGAAATCAAATCAAATATTTCTCCCCCTTTGGGTAAGCATAAGCTTAGATGTTCTTAGAGATTCTCCCCTTTGATATATTCTCCCCCTTGATGTTCTCCCCCCATATGCAAGCATAAGCTTTGATATTCTCCCCCTTAATATATATCTCCCCCTTTGGTATGAGTATAAGCTTTGAAGCTTTGATATTTCTCTCCCTTTGGCATTAATTTCCAAAAAGGGTTACACAAAGGGTCAGATAAGGGATCATTGAGAGGGAAGGGATCCTTGAGAATAAGGGTCATAGAAAGTAGGGATCCTTGAGAGTATTTGAGACTAAGGGATCCTTGAAGACTTTTTCTCACCCTTTTATCATCTAAAACGGCTCTTTAAAATTTCTCCCCCTTTGACATAGGGATCCTTGAATAAAGTTTCTCCCCCTTCAAGTATAAGTTTTTTTTAAAAGGGATCCTTGAAGAAATGGAGATTTGCTAAATTTGACAAAGAGCACAGAAGATAGCAAAATCGGTGGCTTCGAGGCAAATGAGTCGGTGGAACCGAAATAAGGTTGTGCAGCCTATCTGCAAGATCGGTGACACCGAGTCACTTGTATCAGAGGCTCCGAAAAGCAAAACAGAGACTTGGCAAAGTTTGTCAAAAGCAATTTTTCAGAAAATCTTGATAGAATAAAATGATTTGCAATGAATTTTCAAATAGTTTTGCAATAAATTTTTAGAAGGTTTTTGCAGGGAATTTTCAGAAAGTTTTGCAAGGAATTTTCAACTAGATGGAGATTGAGTGGTTCCAAGAAAGCAAGCAACTATAAGATGAACCAAATAAGATACTTCATCTAGATGATGGTCGGTGACTAGGTCACATATATTAGAGTATATTGACTTAAGGAGCCAAGCAAGAATACTTGATCACAGGTCGTACTCTACGTTAAGCTCAAAAATGGGGTTGCCATTTTTCGATTAAGCATTTTAATGTTTTCATATCACTTGAGTTGCTTTAGCTCATGACTTGGAGTAAAGCTATTTCAAGGATATGATCACATACCTTTGAGTGATGTTGATGACGTGGCATGTAGGAGAACTTCTTGTGGATGCTCAAAGTTGATGAAGATCATCTTGAGTTGGGATCTATCCATCTTTTATTTGAAGCTATGTCCTCCTACCAGAGTTAGTCATGCAAGGAAGAACAATGTATATATCCAAATGAGAATAGAGAAATTTTCATCATATATAAGTCAAGGATATAGTTTGTGTTGTCTTCTTCCTTCCATCATCAAAGAAGGGTTGTGGATACTTGGCCATGACAAGATTGCTTATGATATGAGTTGATGGCAATCTTGTGGAGTGTATTTCTTCCAAGTACCTACAAGAGTTTAGATGCAATACAAGGGATTATATATATCCAAGGTATATGATAATATCATATCAAGTGTGACATGGATTAGTCATGTAAGCTCATGCACTTGCTTGTATCCGAGTGAGTCTAGCTCAAGTTTGAAGCATCAATGATGTTCAACTCACTCCTCAAGTGGCAAAACACTTTCTCATCAAGTGGCTTAGTAAAGATATCGGCCAATTGTTTGTTAGTACAGACATGCTTAAGATTGATATCTCCTTTGGCAATATGTTCACGAATGAAATGATGTCGAACTTGAATATGCTTGGTTCGAGAATGTTGCATGGGATTATGAGAAATTTTAATAGCACTCGCATTGTCACACAACAATGGTACATGTTTCACATGTATGCCATAATCCTTAAGAGTTTGAGTCATCCATAGCAATTGAGCATAACATGATCCAGCGGCAATGTATTCCACTTCGACGGTCGATAGAGATACCGAGTTTTGTTTCTTGGATGACCAAGACACAAGAGATCTACCAAGAAATTGACATGTACCCGAGGTGGATTTTCTATCAACCTTATCTCCGGCATAGTCCAAGTCGGAATAGCCTACAAGGTTAAAAGAAGATCCCTTGGGATACCATATGCCAAAGTTTGGTGTTTGTATCAAGTATCTCACAATTCTTTTTATGGCCTTAAGATGACACCCTTTCAGGAGCAGCTTGATATCTAGCACACATGCACACACTAAGCATGATATCGGGACGGGAGGCACATAGATATAGCAATGAACCAATCATTGATCGATAAACCTTTTGATCAACCGGTTTGTACTCCTTGGTGAGGTCAACATGTCCACTAGTAGGCATAGGAGTTTTCATACCTTTACACTCTTGCATGTTGAACTTCTTGATCTAGTCCTTGGTGTACTTGGTTTGAGAGATGAAAGTTCCTTCTCTCGTTTGCTTGATTTGCAAACCAAGAAAAAATTTCAGCTCACACATCATGGACATCTCGTACTTCTCGGACATCAACCTTCCAAATCTTTCACTAAATTGTGGGTTAGTAGATTCAAAGATAATATCATCCACATAGATTTGGCACACAAATAATTAACCATTAAATCTCTTTGTGAATAAGGTTGCGTCAATTTTACCAATTTCAAAACCCTTTTCAATAAGAAACTTTGTCAAGCATTTGTACAAAGCTCGTGGAGCTTGCTTAAGACCATAGAGAGCTTTACGAAGCTTGTAGACATGATTAGGTTTCTTAGGGTTCACAAAACCAGGGGGTTGTTTAACATGACCTCTTCTTCAATCTCACCATTTAAAAATGCACTTTTAATATCCATTTGATAAAGAGTAATATCATGGTGATTAGCATAGGCAAGAAGAATGCGGATAGCTTCAAGTCTAGCAACGGGGGCATAGGTCTCACCGTAGTCCATACCTTCGACTTGGGTGTAGCCTTGGGCCACGAGACGCGCCTTGTTGCGTACGACTTGACGGTCTTCGTCTTGTTTGTTCCGAAACACCCATTTGGTTCCGATGATGTTTTGCTCGTCCTTGGGTTTCTCCACTAGTGCCCACACTTCGTTTCTCTCGAAGTTGTGTAGCTCCTCGTGCATAGCATTCACCCAATCGGGGTCCTGAAGATCTTCTTCTACCTTCAAAGGCTCAATACTAGAGATGAATGAATAATGCTCACAAAAGTTAGCTAAGCGGGTTCTAGAGCGAGTGATTCTCCCGGTTTGAATGTCACCAAAGATTTGCTTTAAGGGATGATTCTTGTTCACTCTTGCTCGAACTCGGGATAGCTTTTGCTTGTTGGATGGTGGAACTTCTTCATCATCATCATCTTCTTCATTGTTGTTGAAGGTGTCGTTGCCTTGAGGTGGTGGTGAAGTGTTAGGGGAACGCAGCAGAAAACAAAAATTTTCCGACCTACGTACCAGCCCAGGATCACTATGGAGACTGCATACAAGGTTTGATCTTTTTCGTTACCGACTCGTAGCGCAGCGGAAGTAGAGTCGATGACGATCGGTGGTGCAGATCCCCGCAGCTAGGATTTACAACCTCCCAACCGCGAGGATGTACTCCCTCATCTGCCCCTCGGACAGCCCTCCGGGAGGCGGTCGGACAGTCCCTCGGATGGTGTCGCGGACAGCCCTTCGGGAGGACCTTCGAAAACCGGACGGTCACTCGGACAGCCCTTCGGGAGGACCCTCGAAACTCAGACGATCACTTGGACAGCCCTTCGGGAGGCACTCTCGAACTAAGACCGAAACTACGATCTCTCTACAGAGTTGCACACATACGGTGTCATCTATCCGGCAGGGCTTCGCCGTCCAGAACTAGTTCCCACCGGAACCCAGACAGCCTTTCGGCTCTACGAAACTATTTCGCTGGGAGGGAGAGAGAAGCCAGACAAGTCTATGGCATGTGTATGAGAGCAAGCATGATCTGATTTTGGAGAGCAATCTCCACCTCTATTTATAGGAGGAGCAAGGGGTAGAGGAAAGACCAAAAGGACCTTCCTAGGATCTTTCCACCACATGCCACATAAGGGTGTGTAGAAGATATCCACCATGAGGTGGAAGGACACCTCAAGGAGGGCCCCCCATGCCATGGCCGAAATTTGCAGCCCCCTTGGGGAGCTCCACCTCCCTTTCACACACCAAAAGTGGTTTTCTTCTAGAAGAAAAACCCCATTTGCAAATCAGCCCAAAAAGTGCTTTTCACTATTCACGAACACATTTTTCTGCGTCCGTTAAAACCCAAATTATTTCTGTGTGCCTAGAATAATTCTAGCACCCACCAAAACAATTTTGAACGCATTCCGAAACAATTTCGGAACAATGTTTCTTCAGCGAAAAGCAACCAAAGCGGTTCCGGCTGCTCCGGAACATTTCCGGTTTTTGTCCCGGAAAATTCCCAGAAGTTTCCAGAACACTTCGGGCATCCTCCAAGAATTTCCAGGCGTATGCCAGAACCAATTTGACATAATGGAATACCCTGAAACAACTTTTCAGTTTCACCGGAACTATTCCGGTGTTCTCTCCGGAACGTTTCCGTTTCGTCCGAAACTTTTTCGGTGATTTTCTCTCAGACTCCCCGTCTAGTATTCAGCAGATAGATGACCCTTAAGCGTGTGACCCTATAGGTTCGGTGAAGTATAGACATGACCGGAACCCTTTCCGATCAATGATCAACATCGGAGCCGTGGACACCCATATTGACCCCTATACCCACACGAATGAATATTCGAGTGAACCTCCAGTTGCCGTGTGCTATTCCTGTTGCTTCGCGATATGTTACAAATACCCGAGGTGAGAAACATCGGCATCCTCGTGGATCAACACTTGTCCACAATGCCAGTTACCTCGTTGCCGGTTTTTGTTCTCTTTTCTCGTTTCTGTGTTCCGGTATCCCTGTGATCAAATCACACTTGTGTCTGGCCAGACGATGATGGATACCGTAACACCGAGAGGGCCCAGAGATATCTCTCCATCGTCGGAGGAGCAAATCCCAATCTTGATCTATCAAGTTACTTAACACACTTTTCCATGAACCCGTAAGCCGCCGTAATAGCCACCCATTTACGGATGACGTTTAACAAGCCCCAAAGTTCATGAAGCAAGTATGAAGAAACTCAACACTCTCATGGTCTAAGGAATTATGCAAACATTAACTTCTCTGTGTTATTAACCATTAACTTATGACGAATGAATCTCATAGCATAACATCAATCGGGTCGATTCAACACAAGTGTTCTACTAACATTGTGCCCTCAAAGTTGCCGGCATAGACATGCCCATGATCAGGAAAACAGAACCATCATGCAACACTTGAGCTAGTCTTAGAGGCCAGACTAGGAATATATTTTACCATTTATTATTCCACACGTGCATATGAGTCTTCCTTCAAGCCTCGTGGTTATTGCAGACTCGAGAACCATAGCAGTTATAGCATGGAACATAAACTTAATTATGAACATGGAGATAAATAATAACATTTGTTATTGCCTCTAGGGCATATCTCCTACAGACTCCCACTTGCACTAGAGTCAATAATCTAGTCAATGCTAATGCACATTACACCTGTGGCACACCGGTGTAAAATTGCTTCGCATGTGGTATAGCCTGATGTCCAACAGATCTGACAACTTCAGTTCCGTGTGTTTCTTTGCATGTCCTCGCGTTTTCACGCTTTCACAAAATTCATATTTTGTGTGAACTTGGCATCGTATATAAATGTGAATCACTGGTCAAACCTTGATTCCTCAGACTGAGCTATGGAGCAACTATCTTCAATAGTGTTCCATTGACCAAAGCCATCTTGGAATCATACTAAGTTCATGAACGAACTGTATGATTCAACATCTTCTATGCCGCTTCGAAAGCGGCAACATACTTAGCCTTAGTTATAGAATTCGCCACAGTAACCTGTTTTGAAACGATTTCCAAACACCGTGCCACCATATTGTGTATCACACAAAACCCTTAACTTAAATTGAAAATCGCATGGAGCATTGATGAAGACTGTATCGATGTAATTACTTACAACGAGCACTTCATAATCTCTGCTTGCGAGAAAACATGTCATCAGTGCTACTTTAGTACTCAATGACATTTTTCACTGTTGTCCCATGATCAGTACTTTTGATCACTTTGGTATCTATACTCGCAACAGCTTTGGAGTATTGGACATATCTGGTTGTTTTACATACCATGGAATACATGATTAATCCAAACACGAAAGTGTGTGGAATCTCCATCATGTATTTCGCTCATCAGTGTTTTGAGACACCGAGTCTTGCAAAAACCCTTTGCATGTGACTTCGGCAAGAATCACTCCTTGGCGTTTTAATGCTAAGATGTTTTAGCATCTTGTCAATATGTATTTTTGGATTTTAGCCTATTAGGCAATTCTATCTCGTAGATAAATATGCCTAATGTCAAGGCTATTTAGCCCAAGCACTTCATCGAAAAACTATTTTCAATGAAGTCCTAATTCGTGTCAAGAAATTTATATTATTTCCAATCAACAATGTGTCAAGCACACAAAGTTTTTAGAAATATTATTATGCTCCCACTTACTTTCTTGAAACCACAAGCATCTTCGTTATCCATTGATCAAATCAAAACTCCTTTGACTATTTCATCAAAAACGAAGATTCCAACTCCATTTTGCTCTCTTCAGTTCATTGCTGGAACTCTAAAGTTTGCATACTTACTAGCATCCTCTGGATTTGACAAAATACCTTGGACTGTACCACATACAAGTCCTAGGTTGTATTTCCATCAGATGGAAATCCTTTTGGCATCCATGTTTCATATCTCAAGATTGAAATATGTATTAATTGCTAGTTTAACCCGATCTGACTTTAAGCATCGCTACGGTGAGAGAACCTCATCGTAGTCAACTCCTTGAACTTGTTATTGCAACAAGTCGAGCTTTCTGGATAAAACATTTTATCCAAATCAGTTTATAGTTCCATTAATGTTCGTTAGACTCTAAGTCTTCCGAAGGGTTTATCAAGATAAAATCTTGAATCATTTATATGGAAACTATCTCGGATTATATTGGCTTTTAGCCAATTCCGGAGTCAGGGCCCATCAACGTTTCCTTGTGTATCGTAGGTATACTGTTGTCTAACAACAATATCTCGCTTGCGCACCTAAGAGGTTTGCACGAGTTTTACCCACGTGGTTCAGTTGCAAGTTCGACCGAAGTCCATACATCTCATGTAGAGGCTTCCGTATCAGTCGCAGTAGGAAACTCTGGAATCACTTCCAACGTTTCTTTCCTTTGAACTGATGACGAAGATACTGTTATCTCGTCGAGTTGCACTGTTCTCCCACTCACCTTTTTGCAAGAACCATTCTCTTTAAAAGCATACCGTTTTGTGGCAAAACTTTTTGCCTCGGTATAGTGGTGGAGGAATTCCCAATTACTTGGGATAACCTACAAAGTAGTACTTGTCTGATTTGGAATAGGTTTGTAAATATTTTACACAAGCCCCATATTCCAAATGTTAAGAAAAGACAAAGCATGGTTGGGCGTACCATACCATGGCGTCATTTCAACAGACCTGATGGCGCTCTTTTCAGTGTAAAAGCCGCAGTCACTAAAGCATTACTTTTAAAAGGGATAATGGCAAATTGATTTATGTCATCTTTGATCTTACCATGTCTTAAATGGTTTGAATACATCTTCACGGACATTCCACTCACAGTGGTGTTCTGGGAGGTGTAAGTTATGAAAACTCTTTTCACAACTCATCAGACATTCGCTAAACTTGTAACTCAAATATTCCTTTCCGCAATCCAATTGCAGAAACATAATTTTCTTGTTACAATAATTTCTACTTCATTTTTTAAAACCTTTCAAATGATTTCAAAAGATCCAGACTTACGTCTCATCAAGTAAATATCCATTATATCTACTTGAGTCATTTCTGAAGATAGATAAAATCCACTGCTAGCAACAACATTTATCGGACTACATACATCAAAATGTATGATCACCAATAAGTTCGTTGCTCGTTCCTTATGGCCTGTGAACGGTATTTCAGTCACTTTACTTTTCCGGAGGAAAGTTGCAAGTGTCAGATGATTCGTAATCAAATGACTTCAAAATCCATCATAATGGAATTTCTCCATGCGGGTTTCTCCAATGTGACCAAATGCAGTGCCACACATGTGTGGTATTCTTTTAGTCTTGCGACATTTAGCGTCAGTGTTATGGATGTATCATATTACCATCAATATTCATAACATACATCCCATCCACTATGGAAGCATGGCCCTTATGTTATTCATGATTCCGAACAACAATTGTTCTTTCATGAACAACACTCTTGCAACAAACATTATGCAAATGGGCTAGAGTGTATGAAACTCTAAAATGATTTATGAAAGTAAATACAGAGGTAAAGTATTATTATCAATATTCATAACATACATCTCATTCATAATGAAAGTATGGCCCTTATGTTATTCATAACACCGAACATCAAAAGTTCTCTTATGAACAACCTTCTTGCAAAATACCTTATGCAATGGGCTAGAGTGTGTAAAACTATATAATGAATTATGAAAATAAATACATAGGTAATACACCGATGGAAGGTATAGTAACTTTTACTAAGTTCCCAACATGTATTTAAACCTCATTCCTGGCTTAGTCTTTCAGGCCATAGTAGTTCTTGCATTGAGTCGCAACAGAGTGCAATTGAGTGGGTATCTCTGTGATAAACTCACAATACCCAAGAATCAGTGATTAACATGTTTAATCATAATTCCCAAGAACTATTTCTTTGACCAGCCTTCTATACATCAATAACTTGTATGACTTTCATACATGAGCTGGATATTCCAGTCTTCTCTCTTTTTGCCTTTATACTTCTAACAGTTTAACTTTTAGTATTTCTTCTATCTCAGAAGAAGCATCCAACTTAAGACTGGCGTTAGCCCCGGATTTCCTAGGTGTGTAAGTCACACTAACACCCTTTGGACATTTCCTTTCTCTTTAAGTTGTTGTTTTATTCACCTTCATCACATGATAGGCACTCTTCTGGATCCCTCTGTTATTAGTCAAATGCATAGTAAACACTTTTACTAATAGTTTGCAAAACAAACATTGCTTTGGATATCACATATCTTTTAGCCTTTGTTTGTGTCTGAAAAATGATTTTTACTTCCATGAATATCACATAGCTATCCCAAACTTTTGAAGTTCGGGTTTCATGGAAGCAAACATATTGCACTTGACCGTAACGGAATTCTAGCTTTTGGATCGAAGGACGACAGTCACATTATCCATAGCATTAGCGGGAGAATACTGAAAGCATGCGATAGGACAAAGTCCTTCTTGGCACTCTTGAGGACAATCCTCACATTACGTTACCAACCGTAAAGTTTTAACCAGATATTTAACAGCTATTCAATTTTAATAGGGAAGGTGGAAACGCGAGCCATTATTCTATAACTATTATGCAAATTTCACTTAGACAAGGTTCATAATTAATTGCACTAAGAATTAAAAGAATTAATTCTAAAGTGCGCTCCCACTCAAATCAATATCTCTCATAATTGATTGTGAGTGATACAAGACCCGCATTTCAATTGTTTGCCATTGGTGTAACACCACTGATGACGAAAATCTCAACCGGTAGGCCAACTTGCCAATCACATCTCCATGTGACTCCTGTTCATCTTTCGATGGGCGTGTTCCGAGCTCATGACGGTCATGCTTGAACGTCCAGACAACCAAGTGATCTTGCTGCGAGGTCTCAACTCACCCGCCTCACACTTCTCTAATCGTTCGTACCCGTGTGACACGGCGCACCCCGAAAAGATAGGTGCCGTGACGGTGCTACACTTGGGTGAACACTAACTACTTGATATTTTTGTGAGAGATCACCCTAATAAAAGCGACTATCGCGCAATCAAGAAGGGTGCATCATAAGGGATAAACATCTCAGGCAATTCATAATAGCATGATATGGTATAGCCCTTTCTGACGGAGAAGTCTTGTATTTCTTCGTCTTCGGCATTCGCGTCGGTGTTCACCTTCGCGAAGTTTGCCACCACCTTGTCGATGCACCAGATAATATTGCTATCTCTATAGCTAATAAAATAAGTGCATTACTTAAGGTTGACACGCAGGTCATTAAAGTGACAATCATATGGCTCCAGCCATCATGCCGAATCATGACACGCAGGTCATGTTAATTTTACATTATATAGTCATCTCATACATAATCAAATTATTACGAGCACTGCTATACCACATCACATGCACATCCTGCAAACCATCCTGCAAAACCAAGTTAGACGCCTCTAATCGGTTTATGCAAATTTTCATTTTACGTGGCTTCTAAGGTTTCGAACAAACCGCAGCTACCAACGTTTTATCATCAAGTATGATAATTCAAGTCGCTAGATTAACATCGCGGGGTGTATGAAACACGAGATAATTAAATCCCGAGCCCCATACTAAACTTCGTCATACGCATGACCCCCGTGCAGATCATATCTGCATTGCCCTTTCGTCTGCGAAATTTCATCTTTCTTTTTAACTACGGTGGAATTCAAAGAACTGTTAGCACTTCGTTGATCAATCAGGATCGCGGATTGCCAGAACTTTGAAACTCCACCAAACCGTTATCAAGATCAGAAATATGCAAATTTCAAGGAAGCAACAAGAACATCGGGTAACAGATTTCATCTGCTACCCGCACAAATAATTTTCAGCAATAGAACTCATCTACTACCTAATTATATTGTGCAACACCCATACATCTCATGTATTCTAGATCACAACCTGCATCTACGCATAGCACGGCTCATGATGCCACTGTTAGGGGAACGCAGCAGAAAACAAAAATTTTCCGACCTACGTACCAGCCCAGGATCACTATGGAGACTGCATACAAGGTTTGATCTTTTTCGTTACCGACTCGTAGCGCAGCGGAAGTAGAGTCGATGACGATCGGTGGTGCAGATCCCCGCAGCTAGGATTTACAACCTCCCAACCGCGAGGATGTACTCCCTCATCTGCCCCTCGGACAGCCCTCCGGGAGGTGGTCGGACAGTCCCTCGGATGGTGTCGCGGACAGCCCTTCGGGAGGACCTTCGAAAACCGGACGGTCACTCGGACAGCCCTTCGGGAGGACCCTCGAAACTCAGACGATCACTTGGACAGCCCTTCGGGAGGCACTCTCGAACTAAGACCGAAACTACGATCTCTCTACAGAGTTGCACACATACGGTGTCATCTATCCGGCAGGGCTTCGCCGTCCAGAACTAGTTCCCACCGGAACCCAGACAGCCTTTCGGCTCTACGAAACTATTTCGCTGGGAGGGAGAGAGAAGCCAGACAAGTCTATGGCATGTGTATGAGAGCAAGCATGATCTGATTTTGGAGAGCAATCTCCACCTCTATTTATAGGAGGAGCAAGGGGTAGAGGAAAGACCAAAAGGACCTTCCTAGGATCTTTCCACCACATGCCACATAAGGGTGTGTAGAAGATATCCACCATGAGGTGGAAGGACACCTCAAGGAGGGCCCCCCATGCCATGGCCGAAATTTGCAGCCCCCTTGGGGAGCTCCACCTCCCTTTCACACACCAAAAGTGGTTTTCTTCAAGAAGAAAAACCCCATTTGCAAATCAGCCCAAAAAGTGCTTTTCACTATTCACGAACACATTTTTCTGCGTCCGTTAAAACCCAAATTATTTCTGTGTGCCTAGAATAATTCTAGCACCCACCAAAACAATTTTGAACGCATTCCGAAACAATTTCGGAACAATGTTTCTTCAGCGAAAAGCAACCAAAGCGGTTCCGGCTGCTCCGGAACATTTCCGGTTTTTGTCCCGGAAAATTCCCAGAAGTTTCCAGAACACTTCGGGCATCCTCCAAGAATTTCCAGGCGTATGCCAGAACCAATTTGACATAATGGAATACCCTGAAACAACTTTTCAGTTTCACCGGAACTATTCCGGTGTTCTCTCCGGAACGTTTCCGTTTCGTCCGAAACTTTTTCGGTGATTTTCTCTCAGACTCCCCGTCTAGTATTCAGCAGATAGATGACCCTTAAGCGTGTGACCCTATAGGTTCGGTGAAGTATAGACATGACCGGAACCCTTTCCGATCAATGATCAACATCGGAGCCGTGGACACCCATATTGACCCCTATACCCACACGAATGAATATTCGAGTGAACCTCCAGTTGCCGTGTGCTATTCCTGTTGCTTCGCGATATGTTACAAATACCCGAGGTGAGAAACATCGGCATCCTCGTGGATCAACACTTGTCCACAATGCCAGTTACCTCGTTGCCGGTTTTTGTTCTCTTTTCTCGTTTCTGTGTTCCGGTATCCCTGTGATCAAATCACACTTGTGTCTGGCCAGACGATGATGGATACCGTAACACCGAGAGGGCCCAGAGATATCTCTCCATCGTCGGAGGAGCAAATCCCAATCTTGATCTATCAAGTTACTTAACACACTTTTCCATGAACCCGTAAGCCGCCGTAATAGCCACCCATTTACGGATGACGTTTAACAAGCCCCAAAGTTCATGAAGCAAGTATGAAGAAACTCAACACTCTCATGGTCTAAGGAATTATGCAAACATTAACTTCTCTGTGTTATTAACCATTAACTTATGACAAATGAATCTCATAGCATAACATCAATCGGGTCGATTCAACACAAGTGTTCTACTAACATTGTGCCCTCAAAGTTGCCGGCATAGACATGCCCATGATCAGGAAAACAGAACCATCATGCAACACTTGAGCTAGTCTTAGAGGCCAGACTAGGAATATATTTTACCGTTTATTATTCCACACGTGCATATGAGTCTTCCTTCAAGCCTCGTGGTTATTGCAGACTCGAGAACCATAGCAGTTATAGCATGGAACATAAACTTAATTATGAACATGGAGATAAATAATAACATTTGTTATTGCCTCTAGGGCATATCTCCTACAGACTCCCACTTGCACTAGAGTCAATAATCTAGTCAATGCTAATGCACATTACACCTGTGGCACACCGGTGTAAAATTGCTTTGCATGTGGTATAGCCTGATGTCCAACAGATCTGACAACTTCAGTTCCGTGTGTTTCTTTGCATGTCCTCGCGTTTTCACGCTTTCACAAAATTCATATTTTGTGTGAACTTGGCATCGTATATAAATGTGAATCACTGGTCAAACCTTGATTCCTCAGACTGAGCTATGGAGCAACTATCTTCAATAGTGTTCCATTGACCAAAGCCATCTTGGAATCATACTAAGTTCATGAACGAACTGTATGATTCAACATCTTCTATGCCGCTTCGAAAGCGGCAACATACTTAGCCTTAGTTATAGAATTCGCTACAGTAACCTGTTTTGAAACGATTTCCAAACACCGTGCCACCATATTGTGTATCACACAAAACCCTTAACTTAAATTGAAAATCGCATGGAGCATTGATGAAGACTGTATCGATGTAATTACTTACAACGAGCACTTCATAATCTCTGCTTGCGAGAAAACATGTCATCAGTGCTACTTTAGTACTCAATGACATTTTTCACTGTTGTCCCATGATCAGTACTTTTGATCACTTTGGTATCTATACTCGCAACAGCTTTGGAGTATTGGACATATCTGGTTGTTTTACATACCATGGAATACATGATTAATCCAAACACGAAAGTGTGTGGAATCTCCATCATGTATTTCGCTCATCAGTGTTTTGAGACACCGAGTCTTGCAAAAACCCTTTGCATGTGACTTCGGCAAGAATCACTCCTTGGCGTTTTAATGCTAAGATGTTTTAGCATCTTGTCAATATGTATTTTTGGCTTTTAGCCTATTAGGCAATTCTATCTCGTAGATAAATATGCCTAATGTCAAGGCTATTTAGCCCAAGCACTTCATCGAAAAACTATTTTCAATGAAGTCCTAATTCGTGTCAAGAAATTTATATTATTTCCAATCAACAATGTGTCAAGCACACAAAGTTTTTAGAAATATTATTATGCTCCCACTTACTTTCTTGAAACCACAAGCATCTTCGTTATCCATTGATCAAATCAAAACTCCTTTGACTATTTCATCAAAAACGAAGATTCCAACTCCATTTTGCTCTCTTCAGTTCATTGCTGGAACTCTAAAGTTTGCATACTTACTAGCATCCTCTGGATTTGACAAAATACCTTGGACTGTACCACATACAAGTCCTAGGTTGTATTTCCATCAGATGGAAATCCTTTTGGCATCCATGTTTCATATCTCAAGATTGAAATATGTATTAATTGCTAGTTTAACCCGATCTGACTTTAAGCATCGCTACGGTGAGAGAACCTCATCGTAGTCAACTCCTTGAACTTGTTATTGCAACAAGTCGAGCTTTCTGGATAAAACATTTTATCCAAATCAGTTTATAGTTCCATTAATGTTCGTTAGACTCTAAGTCTTCCGAAGGGTTTATCAAGATAAAATCTTGAATCATTTATATGGAAACTATCTCGGATTATATTGGCTTTTAGCCAATTCCGGAGTCAGGGCCCATCAACGTTTCCTTGTGTATCGTAGGTATACTGTTGTCTAACAACAATATCTCGCTTGTGCACCTAAGAGGTTTGCACGAGTTTTACCCACGTGGTTCAGTTGCAAGTTCGACCGAAGTCCATACATCTCATGTAGAGGCTTCCGTATCAGTCGCAGTAGGAAACTCTGGAATCACTTCCAACGTTTCTTTCCTTTGAACTGATGATGAAGATACTGTTATCTCGTCGAGTTGCACTGTTCTCCCACTCACCTTTTTGCAAGAACCATTCTCTTTAAAAGCATACCGTTTTGTGGCAAAACTTTTTGCCTCGGTATAGTGGTGGAGGAATTCCCAATTACTTGGGATAACCTACAAAGTAGTACTTGTCTGATTTGGAATAGGTTTGTAAATATTTTACACAAGCCCCATATTCCAAATGTTAAGAAAAGACAAAGCATGGTTGGGCGTACCATACCATGGCGTCATTTCAACAGACCTGATGGCGCTCTTTTCAGTGTAAAAGCCGCAGTCACTAAAGCATTACTTTTAAAAGGGATAATGGCAAATTGATTTATGTCATCTTTGATCTTACCATGTCTTAAATGGTTTGAATACATCTTCACGGACATTCCACTCACAGTGGTGTTCTGGGAGGTGTAAGTTATGAAAACTCTTTTCACAACTCATCAGACATTCGCTAAACTTGTAACTCAAATATTCCTTTCCGCAATCCAATTGCAGAAACATAATTTTCTTGTTACAATAATTTCTACTTCATTTTTGAAAACCTTTCAAATGATTTCAAAAGATCCAGACTTACGTCTCATCAAGTAAATATCCATTATATCTACTTGAGTCATTTCTGAAGATAGATAAAATCCACTGCTAGCAACAACATTTATCGGACTACATACATCAAAATGTATGATCACCAATAAGTTCGTTGCTCGTTCCTTATGGCCTGTGAACGGTATTTCAGTCACTTTACTTTTCCGGAGGAAAGTTGCAAGTGTCAGATGATTCGTAATCAAATGACTTCAAAATCCATCATAATGGAATTTCTCCATGCGGGTTTCTCCAATGTGACCAAATGCAGTGCCACACATGTGTGGTATTCTTTTAGTCTTGCGACATTTAGCGTCAGTGTTATGGATGTATCATATTACCATCAATATTCATAACATACATCCCATCCACTATGGAAGCATGGCCCTTATGTTATTCATGATTCCGAACAACAATTGTTCTTTCATGAACAACACTCTTGCAACAAACATTATGCAAATGGGCTAGAGTGTATGAAACTCTAAAATGATTTATGAAAGTAAATACAGAGGTAAAGTATTATTATCAATATTCATAACATACATCTCATTCATAATGAAAGTATGGCCCTTATGTTATTCATAACACCGAACATCAAAAGTTCTCTTATGAACAACCTTCTTGCAAAATACCTTATGCAATGGGCTAGAGTGTGTAAAACTATATAATGAATTATGAAAATAAATACATAGGTAATACACCGATGGAAGGTATAGTAACTTTTACTAAGTTCCCAACATGTATTTAAACCTCATTCCTGGCTTAGTCTTTCAGGCCATAGTAGTTCTTGCATTGAGTCGCAACAGAGTGCAATTGAGTGGGTATCTCTGTGATAAACTCACAATACCCAAGAATCAGTGATTAACATGTTTAATAATAATTCCCAAGAACTATTTCTTTGACCAGCCTTCTATACATCAATAACTTGTATGACTTTCATACATGAGCTGGATATTCCAGTCTTCTCTCTTTTTGCCTTTATACTTCTAACAGTTTAACTTTTAGTATTTCTTCTATCTCAGAAGAAGCATCCAACTTAAGACTGGCGTTAGCCCCGGATTTCCTAGGTGTGTAAGTCACACTAACACCCTTTGGACATTTCCTTTCTCTTTAAGTTGTTGTTTTATTCACCTTCATCACATGATAGGCACTCTTCTGGATCCCTCTGTTATTAGTCAAATGCATAGTAAACACTTTTACTAATAGTTTGCAAAACAAACATTGCTTTGGATATCACATATCTTTTAGCCTTTGTTTCTGTCTGAAAAATGATTTTTACTTCCATGAATATCACATAGCTATCCCAAACTTTTGAAGTTCGGGTTTCATGGAAGCAAACATATTGCACTTGACCGTAACGGAATTCTAGCTTTTGGATCGAAGGACGACAGTCACATTATCCATAGCATTAGCGGGAGAATACTGAAAGCATGCGATAGGACAAAGTCCTTCTTGGCACTCTTGAGGACAATCCTCACATTACGTTACCAACCGTAAAGTTTTAACCAGATATTTAACAGCTATTCAATTTTAATAGGGAAGGTGGAAACGCGAGCCATTATTCTATAACTATTATGCAAATTTCACTTAGACAAGGTTCATAATTAATTGCACTAAGAATTAAAAGAATTAATTCTAAAGTGCGCTCCCACTCAAATCAATATCTCTCATAATTGATTGTGAGTGATACAAGACCCGCATTTCAATTGTTTGCCATTGGTGTAACACCACTGATGACGAAAATCTCAACCGGTAGGCCAACTTGCCAATCACATCTCCATGTGACTCCTGTTCATCTTTCGATGGGCGTGTTCCGAGCTCATGACGGTCATGCTTGAACGTCAAGACAACCAAGTGATCTTGCTGCGAGGTCTCAACTCACCCGCCTCACACTTCTCTAATCGTTCGTACCCGTGTGACACGGCGCACCCCGAAAAGATAGGTGCCGTGACGGTGCTACACTTGGGTGAACACTAACTACTTGATATTTTTGTGAGAGATCACCCTAATAAAAGCGACTATCGCGCAATCAAGAAGGGTGCATCATAAGGGATAAACATCTCAGGCAATTCATAATAGCATGATATGGTATAGCCCTTTCTGACGGAGAAGTCTTGTATTTCTTCGTCTTCGGCATTCGCGTCGGTGTTCACCTTCGCGAAGTTTGCCACCACCTTGTCGATGCACCAGATAATATTGCTATCTCTATAGCTAATAAAATAAGTGCATTACTTAAGGTTGACACGCAGGTCATTAAAGTGACAATCATATGGCTCCAGCCATCATGCCGAATCATGACACGCAGGTCATGTTAATTTTACATTATATAGTCATCTCATACATAATCAAATTATTACGAGCACTGCTATACCACATCACATGCACATCCTGCAAACCATCCTGCAAAACCAAGTTAGACGCCTCTAATCGGTTTATGCAAATTTTCATTTTATGTGGCTTCTAAGGTTTCGAACAAACCGCAGCTACCAACGTTTTATCATCAAGTATGATAATTCAAGTCGCTAGATTAACATCGCGGGGTGTATGAAACACGAGATAATTAAATCCCGAGCCCCATACTAAACTTCGTCATACGCATGACCCCCGTGCAGATCATATCTGCATTGCCCTTTCGTCTGCGAAATTTCATCTTTCTTTTTAACTACGGTGGAATTCAAAGAACTGTTAGCACTTCGTTGATCAATCAGGATCGCGGATTGCCAGAACTTTGAAACTCCACCAAACCGTTATCAAGATCAGAAATATGCAAATTTCAAGGAAGCAACAAGAACATCGGGTAACAGATTTCATCTGCTACCCGCACAAATAATTTTCAGCAATAGAACTCATCTACTACCTAATTATATTGTGCAACACCCATACATCTCATGTATTCTAGATCACAACCTGCATCTACGCATAGCACGGCTCATGATGCCACTGTTAGGGGAACGCAGCAGAAAACAAAAATTTTCCGACCTACGTACCAGCCCAGGATCACTATGGAGACTGCATACAAGGTTTGATCTTTTTCGTTACCGACTCGTAGCGCAGCGGAAGTAGAGTCGATGACGATCGGTGGTGCAGATCCCCGCAGCTAGGATTTACAACCTCCCAACCGCGAGGATGTACTCCCTCATCTGCCCCTCGGACAGCCCTCCGGGAGGCGGTCGGACAGTCCCTCGGATGGTGTCGCGGACAGCCCTTCGGGAGGACCTTCGAAAACCGGACGGTCACTCGGACAGCCCTTCGGGAGGACCCTCGAAACTCAGACGATCACTTGGACAGCCCTTCGGGAGGCACTCTCGAACTAAGACCGAAACTACGATCTCTCTACAGAGTTGCACACATACGGTGTCATCTATCCGGCAGGGCTTCGCCGTCCAGAACTAGTTCCCACCGGAACCCAGACAGCCTTTCGGCTCTACGAAACTATTTCGCTGGGAGGGAGAGAGAAGCCAGACAAGTCTATGGCATGTGTATGAGAGCAAGCATGATCTGATTTTGGAGAGCAATCTCCACCTCTATTTATAGGAGGAGCAAGGGGTAGAGGAAAGACCAAAAGGACCTTCCTAGGATCTTTCCACCACATGCCACATAAGGGTGTGTAGAAGATATCCACCATGAGGTGGAAGGACACCTCAAGGAGGGCCCCCCATGCCATGGCCGAAATTTGCAGCCCCCTTGGGGAGCTCCACCTCCCTTTCACACACCAAAAGTGGTTTTCTTCTAGAAGAAAAAACCCATTTGCAAATCAGCCCAAAAAGTGCTTTTCACTATTCACGAACACATTTTTCTGCGTCCGTTAAAACCCAAATTATTTCTGTGTGCCTAGAATAATTCTAGCACCCACCAAAACAATTTTGAACGCATTCCGAAACAATTTCGGAACAATGTTTCTTCAGCGAAAAGCAACCAAAGCGGTTCCGGCTGCTCTGGAACATTTCCGGTTTTTGTCCCGGAAAATTCCCAGAAGTTTCCAGAACACTTCTGGCATCCTCCAAGAATTTCCAGGCGTATGCCAGAACCAATTTGACATAATGGAATACCCTGAAACAACTTTTCAGTTTCACCGGAACTATTCCGGTGTTCTCTCCGGAACGTTTCCGTTTCGTCCGAAACTTTTTCAGTGATTTTCTCTCAGACTCCCCGTCTAGTATTCAGCAGATAGATGACCCTTAAGCGTGTGACCCTATAGGTTCGGTGAAGTATAGACATGACCGGAACCCTTTCCGATCAATGATCAACATCGGAGCCGTGGACACCCATATTGACCCCCTATACCCACACGAATGAATATTCAAGTGAACCTCCAGTTGCCGTGTGCTATTCCTGTTGCTTCGCGATATGTTACAAATACCCGAGGTGAGAAACATCGGCATCCTCGTGGATCAACACTTGTCCACAATGCCAGTTACCTCGTTGCCGGTTTTTGTTCTCTTTTCTCGTTTCTGTGTTCCGGTATCCCTGTGATCAAATCACACTTGTGTCTGGCCAGACGATGATGGATACCGTAACACCGAGAGGGCCCAGAGATATCTCTCCATCGTCGGAGGAGCAAATCTCAATCTTGATCTATCAAGTTACTTAACACACTTTTCCATGAACCCGTAAGCCGCCGTAATAGCCACCCATTTACGGATGACGTTTAACAAGCCCCAAAGTTCATGAAGCAAGTATGAAGAAACTCAACACTCTCATGGTCTAAGGAATTATGCAAACATTAACTTCTCTGTGTTATTAACCATTAACTTATGACGAATGAATCTCATAGCATAACATCAATCGGGTCGATTCAACACAAGTGTTCTACTAACATTGTGCCCTCAAAGTTGCCGGCATAGACATGCCCATGATCAAGAAAACAGAACCATCATGCAACACTTGAGCTAGTCTTAGAGGCCAGACTAGGAATACATTTTACCGTTTATTATTCCACACGTGCATATGAGTCTTCCTTCAAGCCTCGTGGTTATTGCAGACTCGAGAACCATAGCAGTTATAGCATGGAACATAAACATAATTATGAACATGGAGATAAATAATAACATTTGTTATTGCCTCTAGGGCATATCTCCTACATGAAGGTGGTTGAGGTGGATCTTCATGATGTGCTTCTTCCTCCTCTTCATCTTGTCGTGTACCGCTTGTGGATGCCTCCATGTCGTGTTGAGGTTCGCCTTGACGCGAAGTAGGGGCTTCCACTTGGGTCGATGAAGTACTTTCCTTCACCTCCATGGGACTAATCTTTCCGATGGACAAGTCTTGGATGGCTTCCGAAGGTTCCTTATCTCCTACATCATTTGAAAATTGTTTGACTTGCGAACCATTAGATTCATCAAACTTCACATCTACCGTCTCTCCAACTTTTCGAGTGAAGTTATTATAGACACGGTAAGTGTGAGAGTTTGATCCGTAACCGAGTAGGAAACCTTCATGAGATTTAGGAGCAAATTTAGAACGATGATGCTTATCAAGAATGTAACACTTGGAGCCGAATACCCGAAAGTATCCAACTTGGGGCTTGTTACCAGTGAGTAGCCCATATGTCGTTTTACCGAGAAGCTTGTGTAGATAGAGTCGGTTCGTAGCATGACAAGTTGTTTCCACGGCTTCTGCCCAAAAGTGTCTTGGCATCGTGTATTCGTCGAGCATCGTTCTAGCCATATCTATAAGAGTTCGGTTCTTCCTCTCAACAACTCCATTTTGTTGAGGCGTGTACGTAGCCGAGAACTCATGTGAAACCTCTTCTTCGTCAAGAAAGGAATCCACGTTTGTGTTCTTGAACTCCGATCCGTTGTCGCTCCGAACTTTCTTGATCTTCACTTCAAACTGATTTTGCGCTTTTCGAGCGAAGTTCTTGAAGATCTTTTGCACCTGCGACTTATCATCAAGAAAGAATACCCACGTAAATCTGGAAAAAATCATCAACAATAACTAGACCAAAGGAATTTCCACCGAGGCTCTTGTAAGCATTGGGACCAAAAAGATCCATATGAAGCAACTCGAGTGGTCTTCTAGTAGTCATGATATTATTTACGGGATGACTTCCACCTACTTACTTTCCGGCTTGACAAGCACTACAAAGTCTATCTTTGTCAAAGATAACATCTTTAACACCAAGTATGTGATCACCTTTGATGAGCTTGTCTAGATTACGCATACCAACATGTCCTAGCCTTCTATTCCAAAGCCAACCTTTAGAAGATTTTGCAATAAGACAAGCGTGAGGTTTGGATCTCTTAGTGAAGTCAACAATGTATAGATCACCTCTACGGAAACTGGTAAAGACCATGCTATGATTGTCTTGACGAAACACTTGGCAATCTACTTTAGTAAATAGCACATTGAAACCGAAATCGGCTAGTCTAGATACGGAAAGAAGATTGTAGCCAAGAGATTCAACAAGCATGGCATTTTGAATAGAACTATTATGAGATATGGCCACCTTACCAAGACCGGTTACCTTACCCTTGGAGTTGTCTCCAAAAGTCACTATCTCCGGTCATATGATCAGTGCATCCACTGTCGAGAATCCACTCTTTTCCTCCGGACATGTAATCCTTGAAGTTTGCCATGAGACTTAGATTCTTCATAATCTTCTCATACTCGATGTCGAACAACTCATCTTCATCATAGTAGCCATGTTCCACATCGTCATCATCAAGTGGGATATCCTCGTCATAAGAAACAAGAGGTTTGTTAGGGTCATGATCATGACAATGTTCAAGTTTATGAATGCGAATGGCTTCGACAATGATGTTGTTGATAGTTATGACATCTCCTTTAGCACGCATGAGGTCTCTAAGCTCAAATAGATAATCATCAAACTTAGGATCACTAGGCGTCATTTTGTGAAAAGCAATAGACTTATGAAGAATTTCATCAAGATTACTCAATGAATAATTTGGATATCGTTTCTCCAAATCATTCCACAAAGTATAAGCACATTCAAAATTCTTCATTTGATCAAACACAATTCTAGGCAATCCTTTGATAATGAGATTAACAGTTCTAAGATTGCGAAGCATGTCAATTTCCTCTTCGTGTGTGGGATGTAAGGGATCAACGAGAGGTACATAGGGGCTCTTAACATACTTGCTCAAATGGAATTTATTGAATAGCTCAAGCATCTCATATTTCCATTGACTATAGTACTCCCCATCGAGAACGGGCACTCTACAACTAATACTCCCCAAACTAGACACATCCATCTTCCTCCAACGGTGATGAAACCGAAGCTATGGAGACCAAAGCTCTGATACCAATTGAGGGATCGATGGAAGAGACGTCTAGAGGGGGTGAATAGACTACTTGACCGAATTAAAACCTAACCTTTTCCCAAGTTAATTCGTTGGCAGACTTTAGCGATTCTAACAAGTCTAATGCACCCTACACATGCTAGTCAACAAGTATGGCAGCGGAAAGTAAGACAAGCATATGTGAGAGAGTAGAGATAGGAGGATCAAACTCAATTTGGAGACACGAAGATTTTTCCCGTGGTTCCGATAGGTGGTGCTATTGTACATCCACGTTTATGGAGACTTCAACCCACGGAGGGTAACGGCCGCGAGAGTCCACGGAAGGCTCCACCCACAAAGGGTCCACGAAGTAGCAACCTCGTCTATTCCATGATGGCCTATGTCCACGAAGGACTAGCCTTACTCTGGGTAGATCTTCACAAAGTAGGCGATCTCCTTGCCCTTACAAACTTCTTGGTTCAACTCCACAACACGAAGTAGGAGGCTCCCAAGCGACACCTAACCAATCTAGGAGGCACCACCCTCCAAAAGGTAATAGATGCAATAGTAACGATGAACTCCTTGCTCTTGTGTTTCAAATGATAGTCTCCTCAACACTCAATCACTCTCTCACAAATTTGGCTTGGGTAGAATAGACTGATTGGGTGGAAAGCAACTTGGGGAGGCTAGAAATCAGGATCCATATGGTTGGAGTGGATGATCTTGACCTCAACACAAGGATAGGTGGTTCTCTCTCAGAAATTTGGATATGGGAAGTGTGGGTCTGTTCTGAGTGCTTCTCTTGCGAGTGGGATGTGGTGGAGAGGTATATATAGGCATCTCCAAAAATCCAACCGTTACAACATTATTGCCCAACTCGGTGAAACCGAAGTGAAAACTCGGTTGCACCGACTAGTGCAAAATGTGGCAACTTTGGCGTTTTCGGTGAGACCGATATAGAATTCTCGGTGGTACCAATATGAGTGGCCGAGGGCAGTTACACAACTCGGTGAGACCGATTCACAATTCTCGGAAATTCTGATTCTTGTGAATGAGGCAACAGGAAGTTGGTCACTGAAACTCGGTTGCACCGATATGAAACTGGGTAGTACCGAGAAGTAGGTTTTGGCTAGGGTTTCTGTCTAGGGTTTTGACTCGGTGTAGTTGATAGGATATTGTTGGTGGCACCAATTTTGAGTGGTAGGGTCTAAGACAGAATATTTGTGGGAGAGCTTGTGAGTGTTTTTGGTGACTAACACTTGATCATTTTGAGCATTTCATTCACCATTATTACCTCACCCCCTTTTGATAGTATTGGCTTTCCTATGGACTAAATGTGATTTCTCACAAAGTAAAATGTAGAGTCTTCATGCTTGTAGCTTGGTCAATCCTATTCCTTGCATCTTGGGGAATCTCCTCACAATCCTTTGCCAAAACTCTCTGTGGACTAAACCTGAAATAAACTAGATAGAGATATTAGTCCAAGAAACAATGTATGTTGTCATGAATTATCAAAACCACCAAGGGAGCATATGTGCTTTCATCAAGCGAGGGTCGCGCTTGCATGTTCCTCTAGGGGGGTCGCAACTGCATGTTTTTCAAGTGGGGTTGCAACTGTAAGTTTTCAAATGTTTAACTTCATGTGTTTCAAGGGGGGCGCAACTGCATGCTTTCAAGGGAGGCTCGTGACTGCACGTTTTCTTAGGGGATCACAACTGCATGCTTTTAAGAGGGTCGCAACTGCAAGTTTTTAAATGGGGTCGGGACTGCATGTTTTTGTAAGGAGGTCGCAACTGTATGTTCAAGGGGGTGAGGTCACAACTATAAGTTATTTTTCAGCCGACCACGGCTGTGATGAATATTTTATAAATTGATGAATATTTCTTCAAACTTGCAAAAAAAGTTAAATCAATCACCATTTTTAATCGCATGAACATTTTAAAAATTTCCATTTTAAAAACCTCAAAAATATTTTAAAAATCATTACTATTTTTTACGAATAAATTCATGAACATTTCTAAACATTATGATAAAAAAGACACAATTTGAACATTTCATTTGGAAATTACGATTTGTTTATTATACACTGGTACAAGACTGTAGCGTTCTTGCCTTTTTCAAAGAATGCTTTTGTTTGGGAGCAACGGCCATGCATTTCGATGGCTATCGTCGTTATTATGCGGCTAGCGATCTTTTTTTTTTAGAAGAACAGCGCGCTTTATTTCATGTGCTCAAGTTTAGGGGGTTACAAAGATGATCCGGAGGATCGATAAGCCACACATGTCGGCCAATATCTAAAGTAGTGGCCATTCTAGCTAATCTATATGCCTCACCATTACTTGCGCGTTGTTCATGGACGAGCTCACAGCTCTGGAGCTTTTGCTTTCTCTCATTGATCTCCTGTAAGATCATGCAATACTGACCCAGATAGCCCGGGCTCTTAAGGTCGTTTATGACTCTCAGACAGTCCGATGCAATTCGCACTCTATGAACGACCAAGTCCTCGGCGAGTGCGAGGGCCTCCCTGCAAGCATATGCCTCCAATGTTGCTGGTTCTGTTATTCCATGAAAAACTTCCACCGATGCACCCATGAACAAACCAGTCTCACTCCGACATACAGCTCCTACCGCACCTGTATTTGATGATTTTGCTACAGCCCCGTCAACGTTCAGCTTGACTTCTCCCCCAGCCGGTGGAATCCATGCCAAAACCTGCCCCACCGTTGAAGCTCTTGCAGTTCTAGTCCTTTGGGTCTCTGCTTGGAGGTCGTTTAGCTCCTGCAAGTACTTCTCAATAAACATGTGTGTGGACAACGGACTCTGCATCTCATGCTCATGGATTGCCTTTCTCCTAGCCCACCAAATGGCCCACAACGTAACAAGAACAGAGATGAATTTGTCCTTGCTGAGAATGTTGCACAAACCAAAAAGCCACAACCTTGGATCGGTGGTCTCATCACCATAGATTGAAAGAAGAGAATCATCGTCGCACAAGGACCACACACTCTTGGACATATTACTGTCCAGTAAAGCATGTCGCCATGAATCTACAGCGGCTGGCGATCTAGGTTTTGTTCCTCAGCGCTTGCCGATCTGTTGGCCCTGGCCAATTACGAGCGATATGGATGGCCCATGGGAAAACAAAATAGCTATCGTTGCGACCTGTCAACAAAAATGGGCTGGAATAACAATACGTGATGTCAGATAATTCTAAAAGAAAAAAGTTTATGTTAGATTAATGAAACCGAACTACTCCCTCTGTTCATAAATATAAGACGTTTTGGCAGTTCAATCTGAACTGCCAATCTGAAACTAGTCGATTAAGATGAATTGTAGGCATTCCCTGTAGTTCGCTGGTGGAACCACTTTTTTTTGAAGAAAAAAAAACTCTAAAATACTTATATTTAGGAAGGAAGGGGGTATATGCGGAGGCAGCCGCGTGTCAGTTCACCGTCGTCAGAGCTCAGCGGGACGAGGGCGGGGGAGGAAGGCGAGCTGCCGGCGAGGGAACGAGGCAGGAAATGGAGGGATTGGAGAGGAGCACGTCGGGGGTTCCCCTATTGGGCCTGCCACGAGCGAGCGGTGAGTGGCCGGCGAGGCAGGTACGGCGAGCTCCGTTTTCTTTTTTTCATATTCGCTCAGTGCCTCGTCTCATACTCTCATCCGCCGGTCGTCGCCGCGGCCGGAGGCGCGCCACCTAGTCGACGAGCACCATGGCTTGATTTTCGCAGTCAGTCGTGTGCCTGGTTCTCCGTTCGATTCAGGGAGCTCTGTTTCTGAACCTTACTCCTCTCTTCTGTTCTGTTCTGTTTTGTAACTTCAGTTTCAGATGCGTGCAAGGTTGGCCACGTACCTTTGCCACTGGAATTCATTTGACAACCCCTGTCCTGTCCACCACACCACCGGAGGCAGACACGCCGCACTTCCCACCGGAATTCCCCACCCCCACCGCCGCCGTCATGCTCCTCCTCCGGAAGCGCGTCCTCTCTCGTCTCCTCTCCGCCGCGCCTTCTCCTTCCATCTCCCCTCTCCTCTTCTCCGCGGCCGCTGCCCCCCGCATCTCTCCCAACCCTAGCTTCGCCGTGGAGGACTACCTCGTCGACACCTGCGGCCTCACCCGAGCCCAGGCACTCAAGGCTTCCACTAGGCTGTCCCACCTCAAGTCCCCAGCCAAGCCCGACGCCGTCCTCGCCTTCCTCGCCGGCATCGGCCTCTCCGCCGCCGATGTCGCCGTCCTCGTCGCCAAGGACCCGCTCTTCCTCTGCGCCGGCGTGGAGAGAACCCTGTCCACCGTCCTCGTCGGGCTCACCCGCCTCGGTCTATCGCCCTCTGATACCGCGCGCCTCGTCTCGCTCGCCCCCGCCTACTTCCGCCACATGTCCGTCGTCTACAAGCTAGAGTACTATCTGCCGCTCTTCGGCTCCGTCGACAACTTGTTCCGGCCGCTCAAATTCAGCTCTGGCTTCCTCGGCTCCCACCTCGAGAGGACGGTCAAGCCCAACGTGGCCTTCCTGCGGGAGTGCGGGCTAGGTGCTCGCGATATTGCCAAGCTGCCTAGGATCATCACCGCCAGCCCAGAGCGCGTCCTGGGGATGGTCGCGTGCGCTGAGAGCATAGGGGTGCCCCGTGGCTCCGGGATGTTCAGGCACGCGCTGCATGCTCTCGCATTTCTCAGCGAGGAGGACATTGCTGCCAAAGCGGAACAGTTGAAGAAGACATTAAGGTGGTCAGATGCCGAGGTCCGTATTGCTGTGTATAAGTGGCCGATTCTGCTGAGGTGGTCAAAGGACATGCTGCAGCGCAAGTCCGAGTTCCTCGTCTCTAAGGTGGGCTTGGAACCGGCGTACATTGCTCACCGGCCGGTAATGCTCGGTCTTAGCCTGGAGGGTCGGCTCAAGCCCCGGTACCATGTTATGAGATTTCTCAAGGAAAATGCATTGCTAAATCATGACAAAGACTATTACAGAATGGTCTTGATCACCGAGAAGGTATTTGTGGAGAAGTTCATATGCCCTCACAAGCAAGCTGCACCACACATTGCTGAAGACTATGCAGCCGCTTGCACAGGGGTGGTGCCTGCTAGATTCAGATTTACATGAACCAAGAACAGGCTAAGAAAATTGGTACTGCATGTGGAACAACAGAATTTCCACTCGTCGTATTAAGGTGGTAATTCATCATTAGGTGTTCTTTTCATGCCTGAATGGTGGTTTTGTCATGGATAATGCTCAATGTAGCTGATAACTTGATTTCTGAACCCTAACTTCATCATTTGGTAGAGAAGAAAGCTTGATATGTGTGATCTGTTTTCATGTCAAGTTTTATCTAGCATGTTCAGTTTTCATTTCATTGTCTTTTTTGTTCCATCATATGCCAGTTAGTACTGAAATTGAAGTTCGTTGTTTAGTATTTTGATTATGCTTAGAAAATATATTTCTATTGGCCGTATGTTTATTTTATACCACCATCAGCGGGGTGAGGAACCAACATACAGCCAGGAGGGTAATGCACCATTACTGTCTGGAGGGCCCACTCAGACGCTGATTCTGTGTTGCAAAGTTTCTTAAGGAAAATGGATCGTAGGTCATGGCTGAGCTACAATAGCAAAATAATGGTGAGGGAGAAGGTATTTGTTGATAGCCTTACAAGGAAGCTGCCTCACCCATGCTGCCGCTTGCAGAAAGCAATTGTGCACTAGATTCAGATTTGCCTGATAAAAGGAACAGTGTATTAAATTTCAAAAGTAACCAGTGAGTTCTTTTTATCCCGACTAAAAGTTTGATTTCTTAACATGGTGGCATACTGTTGGAATATTTGTCTGAAGCTGGGTATTCATTTATATAGAAAGTAAGGAATGCTGATATCTTGGATATTACTTCCATAACTTGGCCTGCCTTGCGTCTGTGCCCTCTAGCACAAACAGAAATTGTTAAATGAATTAGAGCAGTCCTCAACTAGCGATTCATCTGTTGCCCTGTCAAAAAATCATTTTAACAAGTGAATATATTGTGCATAGTTTATACCTGTGAACAACAAACAATGAAACAACGTAGTGCTTGGCTGCATTTTGGTACATTTTGTTTTCTCCTCTTGCATTTGTTTCGCTTGTAATGTTTGCTCAGGAGACAGTCGCAAGGTTAGCCACATCCCCTGCTCCTGCCTTTTCCTAAGATGGGTCCATTTTAATTGAGGCAGGCATGAATTTCTGGTAGAGTTCCTAAAGCTGCATCCAGAGTTTGATGATAGCATTCATGTGATCAGGCCTGAGTGTCGTATGTAATCTGTTCCCTCTGTGTATTTGAGTCCTGCTGCTTAGTATGGTCATAGCCGCTGAAAATATGGGGTGTATTGAGTCATGTACCTTAGACCAGAGTTGAGTGAGAGTCAGAGAGTTTGCTGTTTTACTTTCTGATGCTACAAATAACCGAACTTGGATGTATGGCTGTGGTTTCATTTTATATAAAATGGAGCTGGGGGGAGAGCCCCTGATTATCGGTTTTTTTTGGGGGGGGGGGGGGGGGGAGCTAACACGTCGTGGCTAGTGGTGGTGTTTTGCCGGCTCATTTCATCTTGTTCATTGCTGGACAGTGGCTCGTTTTTATCTTGTTGATGCTGCTATGGCAATGTGAAAGTGTAAAAGTAGTTTAATGCCCGTACGGCTATTTCTTTCATCTTACCAACTACTCCCTCCGTTCACAAATATAAGATGTTCCAACTTTTTTGTGAATCGGATGTATATAGACACGTTTTACTGTGTTTGTTAACTCATTTCAGTCCGTACGTAGTCCATATTGAAATATCCCAAACATCCTATATTTGTGAACGGAGAAGCCAAGAACTATATTGTAGTCCATATAGATGTGTAGTCCGTACGTGGGGTTCATTTTGTTTTTTGGAGCGACTAACCAGTGTTAATCAAGCTCTGATAATTTTAGGGTAATTTCACCCTTTTTACTGGCCATTTTTTTTCCTTACATAGTTGCTAGTAGTAAACTCTCTTAACGGAATATAGACATGTTTTCTTAACATGTCTTCCGAAGATTATTACTGTATTTTTTCTGTGAAGAAGTACACATCTATATGGATTAGTCCACAATCTTTCAAGCGGTGCTTGGTGCTTATTGCTAGCTTTTGCTTCCTGCTTTTTATTTTGGTGGCTTAGTGCAACCATCTATGCTAGAAGTAGTTTTTGTGCATCTTGCTTCATTTGCCTATTGCTACTTCATTACAAGGGGAGTTTTGTTTTGCACCAACAGTGAGTAATCTTCTGTTAAAAATTCACTTGTCAGTACGCGGTTTTTGGTCACTTTGGCCTTTTGGTTACCAGTCATTGCATTTATTTAAAAAAAAATGAGATCCAGGACATAGTTTTATAGAAGAAGCCCACCCGGGGTGAGGCGCCAAAAAATTCGACCCCGACGGGGTTTGAACCCTGGTCGCAGGGTGAGCCACTGCCCACCCTTGCCACTAGGCTACAACCTAGTCCTCAATTACATTTATTTAGAAACATGAAGGCTCAGATCAGATTTCAGACCTTTGTAATTTCATTTGCTTCTCATTACTAATATCCATTTGCTTTTCTGTCAGTTTTTCTAGAAATAGGAAGGTTCATATCAGATTTCAGTCTATTCTTCTTCAGCCATACTATCTACTTAGCGCTAGGTCAATTATTAATACGGCATCATCCTACACGTACAACTTATATACTCCCTCCGAGGGGGTACTGTTTTTCTAAGGGAAAAATAGAAGTTTGATGTTTGCTGTCATTCGAGTCGTATTGTAGTCAGTGTTTCAAAGTTTTAACTATCAGTCCTTAGTCTTCTCGGTGTTCAGTCATGAGAGTTTGGCTCTCTACGAATCTTCAGATATTCATTATTGTTTTTCTCAGTTTTAGGATGATTTTCAGACTTTTTAGTTTTAAAATACTTGTCATACTTTATAAGAATTCTTGATAAAATGGAGTTAGCATATGTGCATAAAGTTGGTGACTGTTTAGTTCCCAGTATTTTTATTCAGATTTCACTCCCTTTTTTAGCCATCGGTCTTTTTTTCCTTAGTTCATTGTTCTCTCTTTGTTCGGTACCTTACTTAGTTATCTTCAATCCTTGGTCTTCACAGTATTCTTATTATTCTTCTTCTTTTTTCCTCTTTTCTTTCTCAGCCCTCTCATCTTCATTCATCTCAAATTATTATTTTTCCAGTCACTTCTCATTCTCAGTCTTGTGCTTTAGTTATCAAGTGTCTCATTTCACTTGTCATTCTTGTTATCTAGCCATTCAGATATTCTCTCTGTCCTAGTTGTTATCAGTCTTGAGACACTGAAGGCGTGGGTATAGGAGCGAGGGGTGGATGACTGGATGGTGAGCAGTCCATCATTTTTAGTTTTGCACTGTTACTCATTCCTTCCGTCCTCAGTTTATCTTAGTCTTTCATAGCTCAATCTTCAGTTATCATTCCCTCTGTATATTTAACTACTGTTCAGTCCTGTCTGTGTTCATGATCTTGACAGGTGACTCCGGAATGATGGAGTTCAGGAAGGAGAATGCGGCGGGGTGCTCGAGGTGGGGGTGGCGCCGTCGGGCGAGGGCAGGTACAAGGCGCACTACATCAAGTGCAGGCCGTCGTGCTAGGTGAGGTGATGTGCGACAGAAATGCAAACAACATATAGACTGATAGTTCCGGAAAAAAAATACTCTGTATGTAGACTGGCTAAGAAAGAGCAAAAAGTATTTTTGATATTCTGTCAGACAACCTCTAGGCCACCCTGCGCAGGCATGGGCCAGACAGGAACGATCCTCTACAGAGGTTGGATTGCCCCATCAGGGAAATCCTGGCCGTTAATCACGCTCTGGCCTAGAGGTCAGAATGCATCAACCATACTGAAGTGCTTGCCTCCTTATTGCTAAAGGATGCAGCAGTACGAGCCTATAGAACAGATCCTGTTCAAGTAAGGTCATGCTTCCTCACGCTGCGCCTCGGCTTATAAACTGGTTCTGCTGCCTGTAAACTGGCGAGGTGGGACTAATGTTAGTGTTAGGCAGCAACACCCCCTCGCTGGGAGCTTAGAAGGACTCGTGAGGTTGGGCTGCTGCTGCCTGTTGGATAGACATAGCCCGGCACATCTGAGAAACATCTGCCTCGTGTGGGTTTTCTTTGCATCAGCTTTCCATTTTTGTTCGCTGTAATTTATTTCCTTTTTTGTTAAGTATCTGAGGGAAGTTTTTTAAGTATATGAGGAATGCTTTTAATACTCCCAAAAATATATCTGCGGAATGTTTATTTTGGCGGGAATGCCTGAGAAACCCTTAATTGTTTGACGAGCCTTAATTTCTCACAGTTTATCAACACACTTGTCAACGTTAATTGTTCAGACAAGGCAAACTATACATGACAAGACTATGCACATTAATTGCCTTGTGCCCTGGATAAGCCTTAATTTGCGGGAACTTGAACTCCGTCTAGCTTGGAACTTTGGATTTATGCACCTGATCTCTTCCCTTGCTGGACTACCCCAAGACCTGCAAAGCACTGTGACTGAACAAGTCATTGTAAAGAATACAGGTCGCAGGAGAAAATAGTTTCAAATGCCATGAAAGTTTTTTTTTTTCGAACAATACCAAGAAAGTTTAGTATGTTCTTTCCGAAATCAGCAGGACTCGAGCATTTAAATTTCTACCTTTTTGTTGCGGGGAATTTAAATTTCTACCTAATTATAGAAGATAACTTACCAAGACTTTTGCACTGTCAAAATCACAGATTTTGAGCTCATGTGTATGTCGGTTAACCTACAGTTAAAAGCTTACTAGGTTAGTAAAAATGTATTAGTGGTTATTCAAATTTGATTACTAAATGTTCTTCCTGATGTAAAGAAAGCTCAACTAGCCAAACGGGTCAGCCGGATTTGAGGGAAGATATATATATATATATAGCACAACATATTGAGCACAGAAGAGGAGGTTAAGAATCTCAAGAGCACGTACTATGGTTTGACAGCACGGTGGCAGATTCCAGCACAAGCAAGTGCTCAGCATATCTGCAAAGTTAGATTACAGGAACAATGATTAGATGACTTATAACAATCACATCTTGTGCTAATACTGAGGATCAAAAGACAACTGAAGGAACAATTATGTTGCATGGCCGGGACATCATATTTCTGACCTGAACAACTACAAAGAGAAAACATGTTACAGATGTATGACAGAACTCATTAAATTAAATTTTATCTGTAGCAAGAACAAAATCAGCAGAATTAAGCATTAGTTGAAGCATGTAAGTGATAAGGGTGCAGTAATGTGTGATTCATCGGTTATACAGTAGACGGTCGTAACTAATGCGTGACCATACATTTAAAGCAAAGCATTTTCCACTCATTCTAGAGCCAACAGAAAGGAACAAAAGTCTCGCTCACAAGCTCATACAGACAAACATCACAGAGCTATTACCACAGAAAGACAAAGAAAAAATAACATTAGTAGGATCTCCTGGGAATACACCTTGGAAACAAGACTTATTTCTTGTTTTCTAAATAGTCCAAAGAAGGCCAGCAGCACTGGCAGAAACAATAACTCTGTCTTTGCCAGTTGACTTTACCTTTTTAGGCAGACCATTTTGGCCACGGATTGTGGTTGCAATTATGTGACCATCTTCAGCACCAGAATCTGCAACCACATCCGGCTCAGCGTCTTGCAAATGAAGAATTGAGTCACTTCATCTAGTAAAACAGGGTGCTTTATACACGTCATGATGTAAAACAGGGCGAAGCCAAAGCATAAAACCATGCATTCCCAGGATGTAAAGCAGACTGCAAATCTGCGGTAGAGTCAATCACATACCCCCTCTGTTCCTAAATACAAGACTTTTTAGAGAATCCAATATAAACTACATACGAAGCAAAATGAGTGAATCTACACTCTAGAATACATGTATATACATCCGTATATAGTCTGTATTGAAATCTCTAAAAATCATTATATTTAGAAACAGAGGGAGTACTTAAGCACATATGCCCGCAACGAAATAATGATTCATTATACACACAAGCAAAATCAAGCAGAGCCATATTCACTATTCAGGGAGGCCATATACTCTATCTGTATTCACTTCTCGAAATAGGGTCCCCCCCGCTTTATATTATAAAGCAACTTCCACCGATCACAACGAAACTGCTGGGGCAAACAGCACATCAAGCCCAAAAGAGAAAGAAAAAAGAAATAAATGCCAACAACGGCAGCTCGACAAGGAATGGATGATCCGCCACCGTTGCGTCCTTCGGAATCTTCCCACCGCACTCCAGGGCTCCGAACCGCCGCATACCAAGCAGCACCTCCAAGAAGGAATGTGTAGGATCGAAAGTATGTCTAGAGGGGGGGGGTGATTATAGACTACTTGAGCAAATAAAAATTCTACCTTTTCCCAATTTTAAGTGTTGGCAGATTTTAGCAATTATAGCAATTCAAGTACACCCTACACATGCACGTCTAAGAGTATAGTAGCGGAAAGTAAAGACAAGCATATGTAGTAGAGGGCAGGGAGGAAGATCAAACGCAATTTGAAGACACGATGATTTTTCCCGTGGTTCCGATGGGTGGTGCTGTCGTACGTCCACGTTTATGGAGTCTTCAACCCACGGAGGGTAACGGTCGCGAGAGTCCACGGAGGGCTCCACCCATAAGGGTCCACGAAGTAGCAACCTTGACTATTCCATAACGGCTTCCGTCCACGAAGGACTAGCTTCACTATGGGTAGATCTTCACGAAGTAGGCGATCTCCTTGCCCGTACAAACTTCTTGGTTCAACTCCACAACACGAAGTAGGAGGCTCCCAAGCGACACCTAACCAATCTAGGAGGCACCACCCTCCAAAAGGTAATAGGCTCGGTAATGTCGATGAACTCCTTGCTCTTGTGCTTCAAGATGATAGACTCCTCAACACACAATCACTCTCTCACAGATTTGGCTATGGTGGAAGAGATTGATTTGGTGGAAAGCAACTTGGGGAGGCTAGAGATCAAGATTCATATGGATAGAGTGGAATGGCTTGATCTCAACACATGAGTAGGTGGCTCTCTCTCAGAAAATTGGATGGGGCAAGTATGGAATAGTTCTGAGTGCTTCACTTTCGAGTGGGTGGTGGTGAAGGGGTATATATAGGCATCCCCAAAAATCCAACCGTTACACCTAAAGTGACCAACTCGGTGACACCGAAGTGTAAAGCTCGGTGGCACCGAGTTTCTCCAAAGGTAGCAACTTTTGAATCTCGGTGAGACCGATATATAAATCTCGGTGGTACCAATTCTTGACAACGGCTAACCAGAAAGTTGGTCCAAAACTCGGTGAGACCAATTCACAAAATTCGGTGGTACCGATTCTTGAGAATGGCTAACCAAAAAGTTGGTCCAAATCTCGATGAGACCGATTGGCAAAACACGGTGGTACCGATGCTTGAAAATAGGATACCCGAAAGTTGGCAACTGATTTCGATGGCACCGAATGGAATGATGGTAGTACCGAGATGAGTTTGGCTTAGGATCTGTCTAGGGTTTGAATCTCGGTGAGACCGAATAGGAATTGTTGGTCTTACCGATTTGAGTGGTAGGGTTCTAGACAGAGTATTTGTGAGAGAGTTTGTGGGTGTTTTTGGTGACTATCACTTGTGCACGTGGAGCATCTTGTTCACCAACAGTACCTTACCCCCTTTTAATAGTATTGGCTTTCCTATGGACTCAAGGTGATTTCTCACAAAGTAAAATGTAGAGTCCTCTTGCTTGAAGCTTTCCCAATCCATTTCCTTGCATCTAGGGGTTTCTCCACAATCCTTTTGCCAACCCATCATTGAACTTTTTCTGAAATATACTTAGTGGAAACATTAGTTCAATGACATATATGTTGTTATTAATTACCAAAACCACCAGGGGAGCAAATGTGCTTTCAATCTCCCCCTTTTTGGTAATTGATGACAACATATAGATCAAAACTTCGACATATGATATACTCAATGAATATAATCGTCGCTTTGAGAAGTATGTGATAAGCAAGAGCTCCCCCTAAATTTGTGCATTATTTTGAATTTGCGTTTGAATGCAAATGCACAATCGACTAGGTACATGGGGCACTCTTTCATGTCACATACAACTTGGTGGTGTGAGAGAATAATAAGAATGAATATCATAGCACAACACAATCAAGAAAAGGTGAATGATCATTTCATAAGCATCACAAGGATAGGAAATAGTAGCAATACACATCAAGTGTATGATCAAACACCAACAAAGTTTAACACAAGCAAACCAACCAAAAGATATCAATGTTTTTGAAAAGCGATAAAAAGCAACACTCTCTCTCTCTCGAAGCCTAAAGATCTATATACATCTTCTCCCCCTTTGGCAACAAGTTACCAAAAAGTTCAAAGGTATATAACTAAGCGCTCTTCTGGGGCTGATCTCCTCCGATGGCCGATGAAGGAGTCGAGAGAACAGCATCAGCGAAGACTTCTGCAGACGTCATGGACGGAGTCGAGTAGCAACTAGAGGTGCTGGAGGAGCTGAAGGAGCTGCGGCAGGTGCTGATGAAGAAGGTCTAGACTCTGGAACTGGCACTGTAGCAGATCTGGGCTGAGTCCTGAACTGAGTGGCTGTCCTGAGAGGTGGACTATCCTCATCATCATCAGTAGTGTGGGGATTGGGCACACCATCAACTTCCTTCTTGAGCTCATTCACAGTCACTGTGAGCTCATCCACCTTGTTGTTGAGAATATGAAATTTGGTGTCAACAATCCTCGAGAGGCTCTCCTGGTTCTTCAGAATGTTCCCGATGTCCTTTTGCATGCTGAGCACAGAGCTAAGTAGAAGATCCATCTGCTCACTCCTAGACTTTGGCACCTGAGAACTGGAGTCTCTGGCTGCCTCTGCATGTGCCTGTGCTGTAGCTGAGGTGGGATGATATGGGTCCATCACCACAACGTTGTCTTCTAGCTCTGGCAAAAGTGGCAAATGTGCTCCGTCAAGTGCAAATATGTGCTTCTCCAACTTGGAGTTGATAAGCATCTGAATATAGGGTGCATAGCAACATGAGCGCTTCTGATCAGCAGCAACCCTCTTTACAGTCTCCACAATCAAGTCCATCACTCTGAATCCGGTATGTTGATCAAGATGGAGCAGCATGTTGATAGAATAGCCTCTTATCATCTTCTCATCTCCAGACTTAGGCATCAAGGTATGCCTCAAGATGGTGTTGATCGTACGTAGACCAGCCTGGAGGAAGTAAATGGATCCAAACTTGTGTGATGGCAAGTTTGCAGCAGGGATCTCATTGTACATGTTCTTCGTAGCATTGTGATTGGCCTTGGACTCGGAGTACACATCCAAGTCTCCGTCTTGCACCTGTGGAGCTCCTAAGATGGCAGCCCACTCCTCAACTGTGGATTGATATCTGGTGCCTTCTGTCATCCATACAATCCTACCATCTCCATAGAAATGTGTAGTGGAGTAGAATTGCATGATCATCTCGTCGTTACAAGCGGTAAACTCCTTACCAACAAACTCATCAAGGCCAATACAGTGGAAGTTATCTTGCACACTTGGGAAGTAGTCTTCATTGTCCTTGATGTGCTTCCAATCCACATATCTCATGTCACTTACTGCGGGGCTCTTATCAAGCAAAACTGTTTCATAGAAATCTTTTTGTTCCTTTGTATAGAATCTGTAGTCCACAGATGCCCTCCTCCTCTGAGAGTAAGGATCAATAGCTCTCCACTCTCTCAAACCTGAGTCCTTCCTCTTCTTCATGTCTTCAGCAACAGGATGGCTGGCATTGTGCTCTGGAAGGTGTGTTCTAAGCTTCATCAAGACAAACTGTGAATCATCCTCAGCTTCCCTGAAAGTAGAAGTCTTGTTCTTGCTAGAAGCTGGGATGTCTCTGGAAAACCTCTTGGGTTTAGGAACAGCAGCAGCCTTATTGGGGGCAGTCTTGGTGCCTTTGGATGATGTATCCTTGGGCATAGCATCAGCCATAAGCTTCTTCTTCTTCTTAGGAGGAGCCTTGGCAGCTGGCTCTTCCTCTTCTTCTGCCTCATCTAAATACTCTGGAGTAGACGGAAGAACTTTAGCTTTAACAAATCTTGTCCTTTCTCTCTTCTTCTTCTCCCCAGCCTTCTTAGGCGTAGACTTCTTTGAGGGCTCAACAGTCATTGTTGCCCTAGCACTCTCTGGTGCTCTCACTGACCCTGAGCTAGCATACTCTTTCCTTATAGCCTTCTTCTTGGATGTAGTGGCAGCAGCAGTGCTCTTGGCAGTAGCATCTTTCTTGGGCAGCTCTTCTGGAACAAAGTCTTCATCCTCCTCATCAGAATTGAGCTTTCTTCTTGCCCTGGTTGCAGCTTTGGGCAAATCTGGTGAGCTAGGTACATCATCATAGCTCTCATCAGGACTAGTGCTTGAGCTCATGTCAACATTTCTTCTCTCTGAAGTTGTTCTCACTGTCATCTGAGCCTGACATCTCTGACCCTGTGAAATAGAGTATAGAAGAGTGGAAGGGTTGAGTCATCACAAAATGTAGACAGTTTTCAAAGATTTGAACTAAAATTTCTCAAGATTTGCATTCTGCCAAGTGAATATCGGTACAACCGAGGCAAACTTTTCGAACCCACCGAGACAGACAACCTGCATTACAGAAACTTGGCACCACTTTCGGTGAGACCAAAAATGGGCACTTGGTTTCACCGAGGTTGTTCTCAGTTGACCAGAAAAGGGAATCGGTGCTACCGATTCTTTTGCGTCGGTTCCACCGGGATTCAAGTTGCGGACGGCAAACCCTAAAAAATCTTTCGTTCGCTATTCTACTGGAGGTTCTTGTGGATAGATCAATCTCAAACTTTGGCTTATCGATAGAAAAGTCCTAATGCGCAAGATTTGGAGAGGGGAGCGCACGGGGGGTCGAAATCGTACCCTAATTCGGTGACGATCTCGCTACGGCGGCGACGGCGGTGAAGATTCCGTCGACGGCGTGGACTTCCAACGGGGGAGGCGCTCGGGAAGACGAAGGAGACGACCAGGGGTCCTTGTTTGGAAGCTAGGGTTTTGGAGGGGGTGACGTTTGAGAAAGTAATTTCAAAAGTCGGGTCCGCCTCTTTATATACCCGTGGCTGTCGGTGACACCGGTTCTAACTTTTCGGTGTCACCGAGTTCCTCTACTGTCAGCTGACAGGGAAACTCGGTGTAACCAAGAAGATGGAATCGGTGATACCGAGTGTGAAAACCAGATCAACCCTAGGCATTCGGTGAGACCGAGATTTTGGTATTGGTTCCACCGAGATGCACTTGGGAGGTTTTAATGGTCAGTCATTTGTCGATACGGAACTCCGAGTGCTCCTCACACAGAGAGATCGAAAAGTACTTGTTCAAATTTTGTGATGCGGCAAGAATGGAGTATGAGACGAGAAAGCATAGATAGCTAGAGAGTGGTCCTAGGCATTTGTTAGGGAACTTTGCATGGGAAACAAAAAAATTTCCTACGCACACACAAGATCTATCCATGGTGATGAGCATCTACGAGAGGGAGAGTGAATCTACATACCCTTGTAGATCGCTAAGCGGAAGCGTTAAGAAACGCGGTTGATGTAGTCGAACGTCTCCGCGATCCAAATCGCAAGTCGTCCCTCGATCCGATCACGAACTAGTGCCGAACGGACGGCACCTCCGCGTTCAACACACGTACGGCTTGATGACGCCTTCACCTCCTCGATCCAGCGAGCGATGATGAAGTAGTAGATGAGTTCCGGCAGCACGACGGCGTGGTGATGTTGGTGAGGAACAATCTCTGCAGGGCTTCGCCAAGCACTACGGAGATTATGACGGGAGAACTAGAGGGTTAGGGTTGCCGACACACGGCTTGGGAAATCTTAATGTGTCCCGTGTGCTAGCCCTGCCCCTCTATTTATATGTTGAGCCTTGGGGTCTAAACTTGGAGTAAAAGCCTCCTCCAGGTCGGTTTTGCCCGCACAAGGTCGGTTTGGCCCGCAGGGAAAGAGTCCAACTCGGATCCCTGCAGTACCGCGCACAAGCGGTAGTACCGCTCACGAGCGGTAGTACCGCTTGAGCGGTAGTACCGCTTCACACAAGCGGTAGTACCGCTTGGGCGGTAGTACCGCTTCCAACAAGCGGTAGTACCGCTTACGCGGTAGTACTGCCTTTACCAGCGGTAGTACCGCTTAAGGCAGTAGCAAAACTTCCTTTTGCACTTTCCAATACCTCATGGGCTTTACCCCTTTGGCTCATATAAAGTGTTGCTGCACCCAAACACTTCGGTAAACACCCGGAACCCCTTCCGGTGAATTCCGGAACCTTTCCGGAGATCAAAACACTATTATCACATATATTAATCTTTACCTCCGGACTCTTCCGGAGACCCTCGTCATGTCCTGGATCTTATCCGGGACTCCGAACAACCTTCGGTCACCAACACAATAACTCAACTATAATAATCGTCACCAAACGTTAAGTGTGAAGACCCTGCGGGTTCGAGAACTATGTAGACATGACCGAGACACCTCTACGATCAATAACCAATAGCGGGACCTGGATGCCCATATTGGCTCCTACATATTCTACGAAGATTTTTATCGGTCGAACCTCTATGTCAAGGATTCAGTTAATCCCGTATGCTGTTCCCTTTGTTCTTCGGTATGTTACTTGCCCGAGATTCGATCGTCGGTATCTCTATACCTAGTTCAATCTCGTTACCGGCAAGTCTCTTTACTCATTCCGTAATACAAGATCTCGTGGCTAACACTTTAGTCACATTGCTTGCAAGGCTCATTGTGATGTTGTATTACCGAGTGGGCCCTGAGATACCTCTCCGTCATACGGAGTAACAAATCCCAGTCTTGATCCATGCCAACCCAACAGACACCCTCGGAGATACCTGTAGAGCACCTTTATAGTCACCCAGTTACGTTGTGACGTTTGATACACACAAGGTACTCCTCCGATGTCAGGGAGTTGCATGATCTCATGGTCATAGGAACAGATACTTGACATGCAGAAAACAATAGCAATAAACTGACACGATCATATGCTACGTTTATAGTTTGGGTCTTGTCCATCACATCATTCTCCTAATGATGTGATCCCGTTATCAAATGACATCTCATGTCAATGGCTAGGAAACCTTAACCATCTTTGATCAACGAGCTAGTCAACTAGAGGCTTACTAGGGACACAGTGTTGTCTATGTACCCACACATGTATTTGAGTTTCCAATCAATACAATTATAGCATGGACAATAAACGATTATCATGAACAAGGAAATATAATAATAACCAATTTATTATTGCCTCTAGGGCATATTTCCAGCAGTCTCCCACTTGCACTAGAGTCAATAATCTAGTTCACATCACTATGTGATTTACATTGTAATGAATCGAACACCCATGCAGTTCTGGTGTTGTTCATGTTTAGCCCTTGGAAGAGGTTTAGTCATCGGATCTGCAACATTCAGATCCGTGTGTACTTTGCAAATATTTATGTCGTCCTCCTTGATGTAATCGCGGATGGAATTGAAACGTCGCTTTATGTGTCTGGTCCTCTTGTGAAATCTTGGTTCCTTGGCTAGAGCAAAACAGAGTCATTGGGTTAACCGCACTAGGCACTACTCCAAGATCTGTCATGAACTCCTTCATCCAGACACCTTCCTTCGCCGCCTCCGAGGCAGCGATGTACTCCGCTTCGCATGTAGAATCAGCTACCACGCTTTGCTTGGAACTGCACCAGCTAACCGCACCCCCATTAAGAATAAATACGTATCCGGTTTGCGACTTAGAGTCATCCGGATCAGTGTCAAAGCTTGCATCGACGTAACCTTTTACGACGAGCTCTTGATCGCCTCCATAAATGAGAAACATGTCCTTAGTCCTTTTCAGGTACTTCAGGATATTCTTGACCGCCGTCCAGAGTTCCATTCCTAGATCACTTTGAAACCTTCCGACCATACTTATGGCAAGGCTTACATCGGGTCTTGTGCACAGCATTGCATACATGATAGAGCCTATGGCTGAAGCATAGGGGATGACACTCATCTTTTCTCTATCTTCTGCAGTCACTGGCATTGAGTCTTACTCAACTTCACACCTTGCAATACAGGCAAGAACCCCTTCTTGGACTGATCCATTTTGAACTTCTTCAAAACTTTGTCAAGGTATGTGCTTTGTGAAAGTCCTATTAATCGTCTCGATCTATCTCTATAGATCTTGATGCCTAATATGAAAGCAGCTTCTCCTAGGTCCTTCATTGAAAAACTCTTGTTCAAATATTCCTTCACGCTTTCCAACATTTCTATATTGTTTCCAATCAGTAATATGTCATCCACATATAATATTAGAAACGCTATAGAGCTCCCACTCACTTTCTTGTAAATACAAGCTTCTCCGTAAACTTGTATAAACTCGAACGCTTTGATCACCTCATCAAAGCGAAGATTCCAACTCCGAGATGCTTGCACCAGTCCATAAATGGATCGCTGGAGTTTGCAAACTTTGTCAGCATTCTCTGGATCGACAAAACCTTCTGGTTGCATCATATACAACTCTTCCTTAAGGAAACCGTTAAGGAACGCTGTTTTGACATCCATCTGCCAAATTTCATAATCGAAAAAGGCAGCTATTGCTAACATGATTCTGACGGACTTAAGCATCGCTACGGGTGAGAAGGTCTCATCGTAGTCAACTCCTTGAACTTGTGAAAAACCCTTTGCCACAAGTCGAGCTTTATAGACGGTGACATTACCGTCCGCGTCCGTCTTCCTCTTAAAGATCCATTTGTTCTGAATGGCCTTACGCCCTTCAGGTAATACTTCCAAAGTCCATACTTTGTTTTCATACATGGATCCCATCTCGGATTTCATGGCCTCTAACCACTTCTCGGAATCCGGGCCCATCATCGCTTCTCCATAGCTCGTAGGTTCATCGTTGTCCAACAACATGACCTCTAAGACAGGGTTGCCGTACCACTCAGGAGCAGTACGCGTCCTTGTCGACCTACGAGGTTCGATAGCAACTTGATCCAAAGCTTCATGATCATCATCATTAACTTCCTCTTCAGCTGATGTAGGCTCTACAGAAACATCTTTCTGCGCTGCGCTACTTTTAGGTTGAAGTAAAGGTTCAACAACCTCATCAAGTTCTATCTTCCTCCCACTCAATTCTTTCGAGAGAAACTCTTTCTCAAGAAATGTTCCGTTTTTAGCGACAAACACTTTGCCTTCGGATCTGAGGTAGAAGGTATACCCAACTGTCTCTTTTGGGTATCCTATGAAGACGCATTTTTCCGCTTTGGGTTCCAGCTTTTCAGGCTGAAGCTTTTTGACATAAGCATCACATCCCCAAACTTTAAGAAACGACAATTTTGGCTTCTTGCCAAACCAAAGTTCATATGGCGTCGTCTCAACGGATTTCGATGGTGCCCTATTTAAAGTGAATGCAGTTGTCTCTAATGCATAACCCCAAAATGATAGTGGCAAATCGGCAAGAGACATCATAGATCGCACCATATCCAATAAGGTTCGATTACGACGTTCGGACACACCATTACGCTGTGGTGTTCCAGGCGGTGTCAATTGTGAAACAATTCCACACTGTCTTAAGTAACTGCCAAACTCATAACTCAGATATTCTCCTCCTCGATCAGATCGTAGGAATTTAATCTTCTTGTTACGATGATTCTCAACTTCACTCTGAAATTGTTTGAACTTTTCAAATGTTTCAGACTTGTGTTTCATTAAGTAAATATACCCATATCTACTTAAGTCATCAGTGAAGGTGAGAAAGTAACGATAACCACCGCGCGCCTCAATACTCATCGGACCGCACACATCAGTATGTATGATTTCCAATAAGTCACTTGCCCGTTCCATTGTTCCAGAGAACGGCGTTTTAGTCATCTTGCCCATGAGGCATGGCTCACATGTGTCAAGTGATTCAAAATCAAGTGACTCCAAAAGTCCATCAGCATGGAGCTTCCTCATGCGTTTTACGCCAATATGACCTAAACGGCAGTGCCACAAGAAAGTGGTATTATCATTATCAATTCTACATCTTTTGGCATCAATGTTATGAACATGTGTATCATTACTATCGAGATTCAATAAGAATAAACCCCTCACATTGGGTGCATGACCATAAAAGATATTACTCATATAAATAGAACAACCATTATTCTCTGATTTAAATGAGTAACCGTCTCGCAATAAACAAGATCCAGATATAATGTTCATGCTTAACGCAGGCACTAAATAACAATTATTCAGGTTCATCACTAATCCCGATGGTAATCGAAGAGCGAGCGTGCCGACGGCGATCACATCCACCTTGGAACCATTTCCCACGCGCATCGTCACTTCGTCCTTTGCCAGCCTCCGTCTATTCCGCAGTTCCTGTTTTGAGTTGCAAATATGAGCAACCGCACCGGTATCAAATACCCAGGCACTACAACGAGAGTTGGTAAGGTACACATCAATAACATGTATATCATATATACCTTGTTTGTTGTTAGCCGCCTTCTTGTCAGCCAAATACTTGGGGCAGTTCCGCTTCCAGTGTCCAGTTCCCTTGCAATGAAAGCACTCAGTTTCTGGTTTGGGTCCAGCCTTGGGTTTCTTCACAAGAGGAGCAACTGCTTTGCCACTCTTCTTGGAGTTATCCTTCTTACCCTTGCCATTTTTCTTGAAACTAGTGGTTTTATTGACCATCAACACTTGATGCTCCTTCTGAATTTCAGACTCAGCGGCTTTCAGCATCGCAAACAGCTCGGCGACTGACTTGTTCATCCCGTGCATGTTATAGTTCAACACGAAGCTCTTGTAGCTAGGTGGCAATGATTGAAGAACTCTGTCAGTGATAGCCTCTGGTGGAAGGGGCATCCCCAATTCTGCCAGACGGGTGGAGTACCCAGACATTCTGAGTACGTGATCACTGATAGACCCGTTCTCCTCCATCTTGCAAGCATAGAACTTATCGGAGATCTCATATCTCTCGATCCGGGCATTCTTCTGAAAGATAAACTTCAACTCCTGGAACATCTCATATGCTCCATGACGTTCAAAACGTCTTTGAAGTCCCGGTTCTAAGCCATACAATATTGCACATTGAACTATTGAGTAATCTTCAGAACGAGCCTGCCAGGCGTTCACAACGTCTAGAGACTCAACTGGAGCGGGTGAATCACCAAGCGGTGCATCAAGGACATAAGCCTTCTGGGAAGCCGTAAGGATAATCCTTAGATTACGGGCCCAGTCCACAAAGTTACTTCCATCATCTTTCAACTTAGCTTTCTCTAGGAACGCATTAAAATTCAGGGGTGCTACTGCGCGAGCCATGATCTACAACATAAATATAGCAAAGACAACTTAGACTATTGTTCTAGATAATGAGTTTAGTTAATCATATTACTTAAAAAACTTCCACTCAAATTGACATCCCTCCGGTCATTCGAGTGTAACATGATCCAAATCTACCAACTCAAGTCCGATCATCACGTGAGTTGAGGTGGTTTCAATGGTGAACATCTTCATGTTGATCATATCTACTATATGACTCATGTTCGACCTTTCGGTCTCTTGTGTTCCGAGGCCATGTCTGTACATGCTAGGCTCGTCAAGTTTAACCCGAGTGTTCCGCACGTGCAACATGGCTTACACCCGTTGTATGTGAACGTAGAGTCTATCACACCCGATCATCACGGCGTGTCTCGAAACGACGAACTTTCGCAACGGTGCACACTCGGGGAGAACACAATTTTATCTTGAAATTTAAGTGAGGGATCACCTTATAATGCTACCGTCGTACTAAGCAAAATAAGATGCATAAAAGGATTAACATCACATGCAAATCATAAGTGACATGATATGGCCATGAACTTGTGCTTTTGATCTCCATCTACAAAGCACCGGCATGATCTCCATCGTCACCGGCATGACACCATGATCTCTATCATCTTGATCTCCATCAACGTGTCGCCATGAGGTTGTCGCGCCGACTGTTGCTTCCACGACTATAGCTAACTCATAGCGATAAAGTAAAGCAAAAACGGCGAAAATAATTAAAGACAACTCTATGGCTCCTGCCAGTTGCCGTACTCATCGACATGCAAGTCGTGATATTCTATACAACACATGATCATCTCATACATCACATATATCTCATCATGTAATTGGCCATATCACATCACAACATACCCTGCAAAAACAAGTTAGACGTCCTCTAATTGTTGTTGCATATTTTACGTGGCTGCTACGGGTTTGCAAGAACTGTTCTTACCTACGCAAAACCACAACGTGGTGTAGTGATTGCTTTTCGATCTTCTAAAAGAACCCTCTTCATTGAAATCGATTCAACTAAAGTGAGAGAGACAGACACCCGCTAGCCATCTTTATGCAACGAAGTTTACATGTCAGTTGAAGGAACCTGTCTCGCGTAAGCGTACGCGTAATGTCGGTCCGGGCCACTTCATCTCACAATACCGCCGAATCAAGTATCAACTAGTAACGACAAGCAATATGTATACACCCACGCCCACAACTCGTTTGTGTTCTACTCGAGATCTCATCTACGCATAGACCTAGCTCAGATGCCACTGTTAGGGAACGTTGCATGGGAAACAAAAAAATTTCCTACGCACACGCAAGATCTATCCATGGTGATGAGCATCTACGAGAGGGAGAGTGAATCTACATACCCTTGTAGATCGCTAAGCGGAAGCGTTAAGAAACGCGGTTGATGTAGTCGAACGTCTCCGCGATCCAAATCGCAAGTCGTCCCTCGATCCGATCACGAACTAGTGCCGAACGGATGGCACCTCTGCGTTCAACGCACGTACGGCTTGATGACGCCTTCACCTCCTCGATCCAGCGAGCGATGATGAAGTAGTAGATGAGTTCCGGCAGCATGACGGCGTGGTGATGTTGGTGAGGAACAATCTCTGCAGGGCTTCGCCAAGCACTACGGAGATTATGACGGGAGAACTAGAGGGTTAGGGTTGCCGACACACGGCTTGGGAAATCTTAATGTGTCCCGTGTGCTAGCCCTGCCCCTCTATTTATATGTTGAGCCTTGGGGTCTAAACTTGGAGTAAAAGCCTCCTCCAGGTCGGTTTTGCCCGCACAAGGTCGGTTTGGCCCGCAGGGAAAGAGTCCAACTCGGATCCCTGCAGTACCGCGCACAAGCGGTAGTACTGCTCACGAGCGGTAGTACCGCTTGAGCGGTAGTACCGCTTCACACAAGCGGTAGTACCGCTTACGCGGTAGTACTGCCTTTACCAGCGGTAGTACCGCTTAAGGCAGTAGCAAAACTTCCTTTTGCACTTTCCAATACCTCATGGGCTTTACCCCTTTGGCTCATATAAAGTGTTGCTGCACCCAAACACTTCGGTAAACACCCGGAACCCCTTTCGGTGAATTCCGGAACCTTTCCGGAGATCAAAACACTATTATCACATATATTAATCTTTACCTCCGGACTCTTCCGGAGACCCTCATCATGTCCTGGATCTTATCCGAGACTCCGAACAACCTTCGGTCACCAACACAATAACTCAACTATACTAATCGTCACCAAACGTTAAGTGTGAAGACCCTGCGGGTTCGAGAACTATGTAGACATGACCGAGACACCTCTACGATCAATAACCAATAGCGGGACCTGGATGCCCATATTGGCTCCTACATATTCTACGAAGATTTTTATCGGTCGAACCTCTATGTCAAGGATTCAGTTAATCCCGTATGTTGTTCCCTTTGTTCTTCGGTATGTTACTTGCCCGAGATTCGATCGTCGGTATCTCTATACCTAGTTCAATCTCGTTACCGGCAAGTCTCTTTACTCGTTCCGTAATACAAGATCTCGTGGCTAACACTTTAGTCACATTGCTTGCAAGGCTCATTGTGATGTTGTATTACCGAGTGGGCCCTGAGATACCTCTCTGTCATACGGAGTAACAAATCCCAGTCTTGATCCATGCCAACCCAACAGACACCCTCGGAGATACCTGTAGAGCACCTTTATAGTCACCCAGTTACGTTGTGACGTTTGATACACACAAGGTACTCCTCCGATGTCAGGGAGTTGCATGATCTCATGGTCATAGGAACAGATACTTGACATGCAGAAAACAATAGCAATAAACTGACACGATCATATGCTACGTTTATAGTTTGGGTCTTGTCCATCACATCATTCTCCTAATGATGTGATCCCGTTATCAAATGACATCTCATGTCAATGGCTAGGAAACCTTAACCATCTTTGATCAACGAGCTAGTCAACTAGAGGCTTACTAGGGACACAGTGTTGTCTATGTACCCACACATGTATTTGAGTTTCCAATCAATACAATTATAGCATGGACAATAAACGATTATCATGAACAAGGAAATATAATAATAACCAATTTATTATTGCCTCTAGGGCATATTTCCAACAGCATTCTGTTGGGGAACGTTGCATGGGAAACAAAAATTTTCCTACGCACACACAAGATCTATCCATGGTGATGAGCATCTACGAGAGGGAGAGTGAATCTACATACCCTTGTAGATCGCTAAGCGGAAGCGTTAATAAACGCGGTTGATGTAGTCGAACGTCTTCGCGATCCAAATCGCCGAGCGTCCCGCGATCCAATCACGATCCTTCCGATCTAGTGCCGAACGGACGGCACCTCCGCGTTCAACACACGTACGGCTTGATGACGCCTTCACCTCCTCGATCCAGCGAGCGATGGTGAAGTAGTGGTTGAGTTCCAGCAGCACGACGGCGTGGTGATGGTGGTGAGGAACAATCTCTGCAGGGCTTCGCCAAGCACTACGGAGATTATGACGGAGGAACTAGAGGGTTAGGGTTGCCGCACACGGCTTGGGGAAATCTTAATGTGTCCCGTGTGCTAGCCCTGCCCCTCTATTTATATGTTGAGCCTTGGGGTCTAAACTTGGAGTAAAAGCCTCCTCCGGGTCGGTTTTGCCCGCACAAGGTCGGTTTGGCCCGCAGGGAAAGAGTCCAACTCGGATCCCTGCCGAACCGTGCACAGCCGCGCACAAGCGGTAGTACCGCTTCACACAAGCGGTAGTACCGCTTGGGCGGTAGTACCGCTTCACACAAGCGGTAGTACCGCTCGGGCGGTAGTACCGCTTCACACAAGCGGTAGTACCGCTCCGGCGGTAGTACCGCTTCACCAAGCGGTAGTACCGCTTACGCGGCAGCAAAACTACTTTTGCACTTTCCAATACCTTGTGGGTTTTATCCCTTTGGCTCACATAAAGTGTTGCTGCACCCGAACACTTCGGTAAACATCCGGAACCCCTTCCGGTGAACTCCGGAACCCTTCCAGAGATCAAAACACTATTATCACATATATCAATCTTTACCTCCGGACTATTCCGGAGATCCTCGTCATGTCCGGGATCTTATCCGGGACTCCGAACAACTTTCGGTCACCAACATAATAACTCAATTATACTAATCGTCACCAAACGTTAAGTGTGTAGACCCTGCGGGTTCGAGAACTATGTAGACATGACCGAGACACCTCTACGGCCAATAACCAATAGCGGGACCTGGATGCCCATATTGGCTCCTACATATTCTACGAAGATCTTTATCGGTCGAACCTCTATGTCAAGGATTCAGTTAATCCCGTATGCTGTTCCCTTTGTTCTTCGGTATGTTACTTGCCCGAGATTCGATCGTCGGTATCACTATACCTAGTTCAATCTCGTTACCGGCAAGTCTCTTTACTCGTTCCGTAATACAAGATCTCGTGGCTAACACTTTAGTCACATTGCTTGCAAGGCTCATTGTGATGTTGTATTACCGAGTGGGCCCTGAGATACCTCTCCGTCACACGGAGTAACAAATCCCAGTCTTGATCCATGCCAACCCAACAGACACCCTCGGAGATACCTGTAGAGCACCTTTATAGTCACCCAGTTACGTTGCGACGTTTGATACACACAAGATATTCCTCCGGTGTCAGTGAGTTGCATGATCTCATGGTCAAAGGAACAGATACTTGACATGCAGAAAACAATAGCAATAAACTGACACGATCAAATGCTACGTTTACAGTTTGGGTCTTGTCCATCACATCATTCTCCTAATGATGTGATCCCGTTATCAAATGACATCTCATGTCCATGGCTAGGAAACCTTAACCATCTTTGATCAACAAGCTAGTCAACTAGAGGCTTACTAGGGACACAGTGTTGTCTATGTACCCACACATGCATTTGAGTTTCCAATCAATACAATTATAGCATGGATAATAAACGATTATCATGAACAAGGAAATATAATAATAACCAATTTATTATTGCCTCTAGGGCATATTTCCAACAGTCTCCCACTTGCACTAGAGTCAATAATCTAGTTCACATCACTATGTGATTTACATTGTAATGAATCGAACACCCATGCAGTTCTGGTGTTGTTCATGTTTAGCCCTTGGAAGAGGTTTAGTCAACGGATCTGCAACATTTAGATCCGTGTGTACTTTGCAAATATTTATGTCGTCCTCCTTGATGTAATCGCGGATGGAATTGAAACGTCGTTTTATGTGTCTGGTCCTCTTGTGAAATCTTGGTTCCTTGGCTAGAGCAATGGCACCAGTATTATCACAAAACAGAGTCATTGGGTTAAGCGCACTAGGCACTACTCCAAGATCTGTCATGAACTCCTTCATCCAGACACCTTCCTTCGCCGCCTCCGAGGCTGCGATGTACTCCGCTTCGCATGTAGAATCAGCTACCACGCTTTGCTTGGAACTGCACCAGCTAACCGCACCCCCATTAAGAATAAATACGTATCCGGTTTGCGACTTAGAGTCATCCGGATCAGTGTCAAAGCTTGCATCGACGTAACCCTTTACGACGAGCTCTTGATCACCTCCATAAACGAGAAACATGTCCTTAGTCCTTTTCAGGTACTTCAGGATATTCTTGACCGCCGTCCAGTGTTCCATTCCTGGATCACTTTGAAACCTTCCGGTCATACTTATGGCAAGGCTGACATCGGGTCTTGTGCACAGCATTGCATACATGATAGAGCCTATGGCTGAAGCATAGGGGATGACACTCATCTTTTCTCTATCTTCTGCAGTCACTGGGCATTGAGTCTTACTCAACTTCACACCTTGCAAAACAGGCAAGAACCCCTTCTTGGACTGATCCATTTTGAACTTCTTCAAAATCTTATCAAGGTATGTGCTTTGTGAAAGTCCTATTAAGCGTCTCGATCTATCTCTATAGATCTTGATGCCTAATATGAAAGCAGCTTCTCCTAGGTCCTTCATTGAAAAACTCTTGTTCAAATATTCCTTTACGCTTTCCAGCATTTCTATATTGTTTCCAATCAGCAATATGTCATCCACATATAATATTAGAAACGCTATAGAGCTCCCACTCACTTTCTTGTAAATACAAGCTTCTCCGTAAACTTGTATAAACTCGAACGCTTTGATCACCTCACCAAAACGAAGATTCCAACTCCGAGATGCTTGCACCAGTCCATAAATGGATCGCTGGAGTTTGCAAACTTTGTCAGCATTTTCTGGATTGACAAAACCTTCTGGTTGCATCATATACAACTCTTCCTTAAGGAAACCATTAAGGAACGCTGTTTTGACATCCATCTGCCAAATTTCATAATCGAAAAAGGCAGCTATTGCCAACATGATTCTGACGGACTTAAGCATCGCTACGGGTGAGAAGGTCTCATCGTAGTCAACTCCTTGAACTTGTGAAAAACCCTTTGCCACAAGTCGAGCTTTATAGACGGTGACATTACCGTCCGCGTCCGTCTTCCTCTTAAAGATCCATTTGTTCTGAATGGCCTTACGCCCTTCAGGTAATACTTCCAAAGTCCATACTTTGTTTTCATACATGGATCCCATCTCGGATTTCATGGCCTCTAACCACTTCTCGGAATCCGGGCTCATCATCGCTTCTCCATAGCTCGTAGGTTCATCGTTGTCTAACAACATGACCTCTAAGACAGGGTTGCCGTACCACTCAGGAGCAGTACGCGTCCTTGTCGACCTACGAGGTTCGATAGCAACTTGATCCAAAGCTTCATGATCATCATCATTAACTTCCTCTCCAGCTAATGTAGGCTCCACAGAAACAACTTTCTGCGCTGCGCTACTCTCAGGTTGAAGTAAAGGTTCAACAACCTCATCAAGTTCTATCTTCCTCCCACTCAATTCTTTCGAGAGAAACTCTTTCTCAAGAAATGTTCCGTTTTTAGCGACAAACACTTTGCCCTCGGATCTGAGGTAGAAGGTATACCCAATTGTCTCTTTTGGGTATCCTATGAAGACGCATTTCTCCGCTTTGGGTTCCAGCTTTTCAGGCTGAAGCTTTTTGACATAAGCATCACATCCCCAAACTTTAAGAAATGACAGTTTTGGCTTCTTGCCAAACCAAAGTTCATATGGCGTCGTCTCAACGGATTTCGATGGTGCCCTATTTAAAGTGAATGCAGCTGTCTCTAATGCATAACCCCAAAACGATAGTGGCAAATCGGCAAGAGACATCATAGATCGCACCATATCCAATAAGGTTCGATTACGACGTTCGGACACACCATTACGCTGTGGTGTTCCAGGCGGTGTTAATTGTGAAACAATTCCACACTGTCTTAAGTGACTGCCAAACTCATAACTCAGATATTCTCCTCCTCGATCAGATCGTAGGAATTTAATCTTCTTGTTACGATGATTCTCAACTTCACTCTGAAATTGTTTGAACTTTTCAAATGTTTCAGACTTGTGTTTCATTAAGTAAATATACCCATATCTACTTAAGTCATCAGTGAAGGTGAGAAAGTAACGATAACCACCGCGCGCCTCAATGCTCATCGGACCGCACACATCAGTATGTATGATTTCCAATAAGTCACTTGCCCGTTCCATTGTTCCAGAGAACGGCGTTTTAGTCATCTTGCCTATGAGGCATGGCTCACATGTGTCAAGTGATTCAAAATCAAGTGACTCCAAAAGTCCATCAGCATGGAGCTTCCTCATGCGTTTTACGCCAATATGACCTAAACGGCAGTGCCACAAGAAAGTGGTATTATCATTATCAATTCTACATCTTTTGGCATCAATGTTATGAACATGTGTATCATTACTATCGAGATTCAATAAGAATAAACCTCTCACATCGGGTGCATGACCATAAAAGATATCACTCATATAAATAGAACAACCATTATTCTCTGATTTAAATGAGTAACCGTCTCGCAATAAACAAGATCCAGATATAATGTTCATGCTTAACGCAGGCACTAAATAACAATTATTCAGGTTCATCACTAATCCCGATGGTAATCGAAGAGCGAGCGTGCCGACGGCGATCACATCAACCTTGGAACCATTTCCCACGCGCATCGTCACTTCGTCCTTTGCCAGCCTCCGTCTATTCCGCAGTTCCTGTTTTGAGTTGCAAATATGAGCAACCGCACCGGTATCAAATACCCAGGCACTACAACGAGAGTTGGTAAGGTACACATCAATAACATGTATATCATATATACCTTGTTTGTTGTTGGCCGCCTTCTTGTCAGCCAAATACTTGGGGCAATTCCGCTTCCAGTGTCCAGTTCCCTTGCAATGAAAACACACAGTTTCTGGTTTGGGTCCAGCCTTGGGTTTCTTCACGAGAGGAGCAACTGCTTTGCCACTCTGCTTGGAGTTACCCTTCTTACCCTTGCCATTTTTCTTGAAACTAGTGGTTTTATTGACCATCAACACTTGATGCTCCTTCTGAATTTCAGACTCAGCGGCTTTCAGCATCGCAAACAGCTCGGCGACTGACTTGTTCATCCCATGCATGTTATAGTTCAACACGAAGCTCTTGTAGCTAGGTGGCAATGATTGAAGAACTCTGTCAGTGATAGCCTCTGGCGGAAGGGGCATCCCTAACTCAGCCAGGCGGGTGGAGTACCCAGACATTCTGAGCACGTGATCACTGATAGACCCGTTCTCCTCCATCTTGCAAGCATAGAACTTATCGGAGATCTCATATCTCTCGATCCGGGCATTCTTCTGAAAGATAAACTTCAACTCCTGGAACATCTCATATGCTCCATGACGTTCAAAACGTCTTTGAAGTCCCGGTTCTAAGCCATACAACATTGCACATTGAACTATTGAGTAATCATCAGAACGAGCCTGCCAGGCGTTCACAACGTCTAGAGACTCAACTGGAGCGGGTGGATCACCAAGCGGTGCATCAAGGACATAAGCCTTCTGGGAAGCCGTAAGGATAATCCTTAGATTACGGGCCCAGTCCACAAAGTTACTTCCATCATCTTTCAACTTAGCTTTCTCTAGGAACGCATTAAAATTCAGGGGTGCTACTGCGCGAGCCATGATCTACAACATAAATATAGCAAAGACAACTTAGACTATTGTTCTTAGATAATGAGTTTAGTTAATCATATTACTTAAAAAACTCCCACTCAAATTGACATCCCTCCGATCATTCGAGTGTAACATGATCCAAATCCACCAACTCAAGTCCGATCATCACGTGAGTTGAGGTGGTTTCAATGGTGAACATCTTCATGTTGATCATATCTACTATATGACTCATGTTCGACCTTTCGGTCTCTTGTGTTCCGAGGCCATGTCTGTACATGCTAGGCTCGTCAAGTTTAACCCGAGTGTTCCGCACGTGTAACATGGCTTACACCCGTTGTATGCGAACGTAGAGTCTATCACACCCGATCATCACGGCGTGTCTCGAAACGACGAACTTTCGCAACGGTGCACACTTGGGGAGAACACAATTTATCTTGAAATTTAAGTGAGGGATCACCTTATAATGCTACCGTCGTCCTAAGCAAAATAAGATGCATAAAAGGATTAACATCACATGCAAATCATAAGTGACATGATATGGCCATGAACTTGTGCTTTTGATCTCCATCTCCAAAGCACCGGCATGATCTCCATCGTCACCGGCATGACACCATGATCTCCATCATCTTGATCTCCATCAACGTGTCGCCATAAGGTTGTCGCGCTGACTGTTGCTTCCACGACTATAGCTAACGTTTAGCGATAAAGTAAAGCATTACATAGCGCTTAAAGATTGACACGCAGGTCATACAATAATTAAAGACAACTCTATGGCTCCTGCCAGTTGCCGTACTCATCGACATGCAAGTCGTGATATTCTATACATCACATGATCATCTCATACATCACATATATCTCATCATGTAATTGGCCATATCACATCACAACATACCCTGCAAAAACAAGTTAGACGTCCTCTAATTGTTGTTGCAAATTTTACGTGGCTGCTACGGGTATCTAGCAAGAACGATTCTTACCTACGCAAAACCACAACGTGGTGTAGTGATTGCTTTTTGATCTTCTAAAAGAACCCTCTTCATTGAACCGATTCAACTAAAGTGAGAGAGACAGACACCGGCCAGTCACCTTTATGCAACAAGTGCACGCAGCGGTGAAACCAGTCTCGCGTAAGCGTACGCGTAATGTCGGTCCGGGCCGCTTCATCTCACAATACCGCGGAATCAAGTATCAACTAGTAACGGCAAGCAATATGTATACACCCACGCCCACAACTCGTTTGTGTTCTACTCGAGATCTCATCTACGCATAGACCTAGCTCAGATGCCACTGTTGGGGAACGTTGCATGGGAAACAAAAATTTTCCTACGCACACACAAGATCTATCCATGGTGATGAGCATCTACGAGAGGGAGAGTGAATCTACATACCCTTGTAGATCGCTAAGCGGAAGCGTTAATCAACGCGGTTGATGTAGTCGAACGTCTTCGCGATCCAAATCGCCGAGCGTCCCGCGATCCAATCACGATCCTTCCGATCTAGTGCCGAACGGACGGCACCTCCGCGTTCAACACACGTACGGCTTGATGACGCCTTCACCTCCTCGATCCAGCGAGCGATGGTGAAGTAGTGGTTGAGTTCCAGCAGCACGACGGCGTGGTGATGGTGGTGAGGAACAATCTCTGCAGGGCTTCGCCAAGCACTACGGAGATTATGACGGAGGAACTAGAGGGTTAGGGTTGCCGCACACGGCTTGGGGAAATCTTAATGTGTCCCGTGTGCTAGCCCTGCCCCTCTATTTATATGTTGAGCCTTGGGGTCTAAACTTGGAGTAAAAGCCTCCTCCGGGTCGGTTTTGCCCGCACAAGGTCGGTTTGGCCCGCAGGGAAAGAGTCCAACTCGGATCCCTGCCGAACCGTGCACAGCCGCGCACAAGCGGTAGTACCGCTTCACACAAGCGGTAGTACCGCTTGGGCGGTAGTACCGCTTCACACAAGCGGTAGTACCGCTCGGGCGGTAGTACCGCTTCACACAAGCGGTAGTACCGCTCCGGCGGTAGTACCGCTTCACCAAGCGGTAGTACCGCTTACGCGGCAGCAAAACTACTTTTGCACTTTCCAATACCTTGTGGGTTTTATCCCTTTGGCTCACATAAAGTGTTGCTGCACCCGAACACTTCGGTAAACATCCGGAACCCCTTCCGGTGAACTCCGGAACCCTTCCAGAGATCAAAACACTATTATCACATATATCAATCTTTACCTCCGGACTATTCCGGAGATCCTCGTCATGTCCGGGATCTTATCCGGGACTCCGAACAACTTTCGGTCACCAACATAATAACTCAATTATACTAATCGTCACCAAACGTTAAGTGTGTAGACCCTGCGGGTTCGAGAACTATGTAGACATGACCGAGACACCTCTACGGCCAATAACCAATAGCGGGACCTGGATGCCCATATTGGCTCCTACATATTCTACGAAGATCTTTATCGGTCGAACCTCTATGTCAAGGATTCAGTTAATCCCGTATGCTGTTCCCTTTGTTCTTCGGTATGTTACTTGCCCGAGATTCGATCGTCGGTATCACTATACCTAGTTCAATCTCGTTACCGGCAAGTCTCTTTACTCGTTCCGTAATACAAGATCTCGTGGCTAACACTTTAGTCACATTGCTTGCAAGGCTCATTGTGATGTTGTATTACCGAGTGGGCCCTGAGATACCTCTCCGTCACACGGAGTAACAAATCCCAGTCTTGATCCATGCCAACCCAACAGACACCCTCGGAGATACCTGTAGAGCACCTTTATAGTCACCCAGTTACGTTGCGACGTTTGATACACACAAGGTATTCCTCCGGTGTCAGTGAGTTGCATGATCTCATGGTCAAAGGAACAGATACTTGACATGCAGAAAACAATAGCAATAAACTGACACGATCAAATGCTACGTTTACAGTTTGGGTCTTGTCCATCACATCATTCTCCTAATGATGTGATCCCGTTATCAAATGACATCTCATGTCCATGGCTAGGAAACCTTAACCATCTTTGATCAACAAGCTAGTCAACTAGAGGCTTACTAGGGACACAGTGTTGTCTATGTACCCACACATGCATTTGAGTTTCCAATCAATACAATTATAGCATGGATAATAAACGATTATCATGAACAAGGAAATATAATAATAACCAATTTATTATTGCCTCTAGGGCATATTTCCAACACATTCTTGTCCATCCAATTGGCAAAAGAAAAATCAAAAGCCAAATAGCAACAATTGGATGTCCTCGAATGGTTAAAGAAATGCAGACCAACATGTTCACACAATAAGATGTCAAATGAAATCATGGCAAACATGCACATACATACTAGCATCTATCAAGCATTTTGGCGATGACGGAGTCATCTATACATGAGTATATTGACTTAGGATCCATGTAAGAATACTTGACCATAGGTCATACTCATCGTTTAAGCACAAGTGGGGTTACCACTTTTACATAAAGCATTTAATGTTGTCACATTCTAAGAGATGCTTAAACTCAAGTCTTAGAGTAAAGCTCCCCCTTGATGTGACATCCCCCCATAGGAGGGATAAACTAACCTTGGGTTTGTCGTAGAAGACTTCATGTGGGTGATGTAGTGGTGGATGCTCAAGGTTGATGAAGATCACCAAGAGTTGGGAGCATCCTTGTTGTTTCCTTACTCTTCTCACCTATATGGGTTAGTCCCAACATACAAGAGACAAATACAAGGATATCTATGGACATGGAGTGCAAAGCATACATGATGCTGTCCATGGATTTGTTGATTACCTTGTCCCTTGCTTACCTTTGAGGGAATGTGTGACTCCTTGAACTATTGCATGTTGTTGATGTTGATTGGAACTAGTTCTTGCCAATAATGAATGTGAGTGAATTTCATTGGCGGAGTCACCCCTCAAGAACTTCTCTAGTTCTTCTTCTTAGGGACCCACATCAACTTGATGGGGATCCTTGGTGTTGAAGTGGCACTTGTAGAAGTTGAGCTTGAAGTAGCCTTGGGAACCCACTCCACCAAAGCTTGGGATTCATCTTCATATGAGTCAATGTCCTCTTGAAGCTTGTCCTTGCCCTTGAGCTTGTGGTCTTGTGGTGGAAGGTCATCTTGAGTGTTTGTTCCTTTGGAAAGAGTATGTTCATACTTCTCCCTTTGAGGAACAAACTTGGGCTTGGGGTATTGACCTTCTTCCCATTCAACTGCATTAGCGTTGAAGTAGCCAATGCCATGGTTCTTCCGGTATCCTCCGTGCTTGCGTACAATCTCCTCAAATTGCTTACACCCGGCAAGACTCTTGTAGATACCTTTCTCTATAATTCCTTTCAAAAGTTCATTTTCTTGCTCAAGTGTGACTTGGCTAAGAGAAGTGTTAGTGGGATCAATAGAACTACTAGAAGCAACATCATTGGATTTAGCATTTTTATTGTTGCTACTAGATGAAGAACCTTTCTTGCCTTTGTTACTAGTTTGTCTAGGTTTAACTTGTGGCATGAATGTAGACAAGAGTAATCGTTTGGCTAGATAAGATGAAGTCTTCTTTCGGAGATCGTCATTGATAGCTTTAAGAAACTCATGTTATTGCTCCAAGGTGAGCTTCTCGAAGCGTAGCTTCTCATGAGTCCTTACAAGCTCTCTATGATCTTATAGAGTAGATTCATGGGCTAACTTAAGAGTGTTTAATTCTTTAGTTAGTTGTTCTATTTTCATCTTATCATCATCAATCGACTTATCTTGACTAGCATGAAAATTATCAAGTTCATTTTGACTAACATCACTAGTTTTATCAAAGAGCAAGTCATCATCACCAAGTAAATCATCTTCATCACTATTGAAATCAAGATACTCGGGGTGTGATACCTTGGGGCCTTTAGCCATGAAGCAACTTCCACTTCCTTCATTTGGTGAATCAAATAGATCATAAGAGTTGGTAGTCACTAGTGCAGGTCTGGCAACACCTTCATCTTGACTATAGTCGGAGTTGGAGTGATAGCTTCTCTCGGAGTTGTTGTCGGATTCGGAGCCGGAAACCCATTCACCAACATGAGCTTGATGTCTTATTATTGAGTAGCTCTTGGTGTACTTGTCCTTCTTCTCCGAGTCCCTACTTCTCCTTGAGGGTCTTCGTTCATAACGATCATCTCTACTCCTTCTCTCTCTTTGAGGTGATTCATTTCTTGAGCTTCGTCTTCTAGGTGACTCTTCTCTTCATTTGTAGGGAGCCGTGCACTCATTTGAGCCATGCACTCATCTTGAGCTTCCCACAATTGTAGCAGTTTCGGTCACGACTTGACGAACGCTTCTCTTCATATCTTGAGTTGGAGCTTCGTTCTTTGCCTCTATTCTTGTAGAACTTGTTGAATTTCTTGACCATGAGGCATATCTCTTCATTGGTGACAAGGTTGTCGCTTGAAGTTGCGGGAGCATCACTTGTGGCTTTGTAAGCACCGCTAGACTTGTTGTGAAGCTCTTCTTTGTCCTTGAGTGTCATCTCATGAGCAACAATCCTTCCAACGACTTCCGTAGGCTTGAGATCTTTGTAGTTGGGCATCATTTGGATCAATGTGCACACGGTGTCGTATCTCTCATCCAAAGCTCTAAGTATCTTCTTGATGATGAATTTGTCGGTCATTTCTTCGCTTCCTAAGCCGGCAATCTCATTTGCGATGAGAGCTAGCCTAGAGTACATCTCTGCGACTCCTTCACCATCCTTCATCTTGAACTTGTCAAGCTGACTTTGAAGAACGTCCAACTTGGATTCTCTCACGGATTCGGTACCTTCATGCATATCAACCAAAGTATCCCAAACCTCTTTTGCATTCTCAAGACGGCTGATTTTGAATTCTTCGGGGCATAAGCAGTTGAAGAGAATGTCACATGCTTGAGCGTTGTATTGCAACATCTTCAATTCATCCGCGGTCGCTTCACGATCCGGTTTCTTTCCATCACCAAAGAATTCACCTTGCATGCCAACACGAACAACAGCCCAAACGGCGGGGTTATGACCAAGAATATGCATTTTCATTTTGTGCTTCCAACTAGCAAAATTTGTGCCATCAAAGTATGGACCTCTACAGTGATAATTTCCCTCGCTAGACGCCATACTCTCCTAGGTTGTGAGACCAATGCAATTGAGACCAAAGCTCTGATACCACTTGTAGGATCGAAAGTATGTCTAGAGGGGGGTGATTACACTACTTGAGCAAATAAAAATTCTACCTTTTCCCAATTTTAAGTGTTGGCAGATTTTAGCAATTATAGTAATTCAAGTACACCCTACACATGCATGTCTAAGAGTATAGCAGAGGAAAGTAAAGACAAGCATATGTAGTAGAGGGTAGGGAGGAAGATCAAACGCAATTTGAAGACACGATGATTTTTACCGTGGTTCCGATAGGTGGTGCTATCGTACGTCCACGTTTATGGAGTCTTCAACCCACGGAGGGTAACGGTCGCGAGAGTCCACGGAGGGCTCCACCCATAAGGGTCCACGAAGTAGCAACCTTGACTATTCCATAACGGCTTCCGTCCACGAAGGACTAGCCTCACTATGGGTAGATCTTCACGAAGTAGGTGATATCCTTGCCCGTAAAAACTTCTTGGTTCAACTCCACAACACGAAGTAGGAGGCTCCCAAGCGACACCTAACCAATCTAGGAGGCACCACCCTCCAAAAGGTAATAGGCTCGGAAATGTCGATGAACTCCTTGCTCTTGTGCTTCAAGATGATAGACTCCTCAACACACAATCACTCTCTCACAGGTTTGGCTATGGTGGAAGAGATTGATTTGGTGGAAAGCAACTTTGGGAGGCTAGAGATCAAGATTCATATGGATAGAGTGGAATGGCTTGATCTCAACACATGAGTAGGTGGCTCTCTCTCAGAAAATTGGATGGGGCAAGTATGAAATAGTTCTGAGTGCTTCACTTTTCAAGTGGGTGGTGGTGAAGGGGTATATATAGGCATCCCCAGAAATCCAACCGTTACACCTAAAGTGACCAACTCGGTGACACCGAAGTGTAAAACTCGGTGGTGCCGAGTTGCTCCAAAGGTAGCAACTTTTGAATCTCGGTGAGACCGATATATAAATCTCGGTGGTACCGATTAGGTGGCCAACGGTTAGATTGCACAACTCGGTGAGACCGATTCTCAAATTTCGGTGGTACCAATTCTTGACAACGGCTAACCAGAAAGTTGGTCCGAAACTCGGTGAGACCAATTCACAAAATTCGGTGGTACCGATTCTTGAGAATGGCTAACCAGAAAGTTGGTCCAAATCTCGGTGAGACCGGTTGGCAAAACTCGGTGGTACCGATGCTTGAAAATAGGATACCCGAAAGTTGGCAACTGATTTCGGTGGCACCGAATGGAATGATGGTAGTACCGAGATGAGTTTGGCTTAGGATCTGTCTAGGGTTTGAATCTCGGTGAGACCGAATAGGAATTGTTGGTCTTACCGATTTGAGTGGTAGGGTTCTAGACAGAGTATTTGTGGAAGAGTTTGTGGGTGTTTTTGGTGACTATCATTTGTGCACGTGGAGCATCTTGTTCACCAACAGTACCTTGCCCCCTTTTAATAGTATTGGCTTTCCTATGGACTCAAGGTGATTTCTCACAAAGTAAAATGTAGAGTCCTCTTGCTTGAAACTTTGCCAATCCATTTCCTTGCATCTAGGGGTTTCTCCACAATCCTTTTGCCAACCCATCATTGAACTTTTCCTGAAATATACTTAGTGGAAACATTAGTTCAATGACATATATGTTGTTATTAATTACCAAAACCATCAAGGGAGCAAATGTGCTTTTAGAATGCGACGTCGACGATGCTGCTGCCCGGACATGTCCTAGGGTTTCCCCCGGCACGCGGAGGGGAGTGGGGGATGGGTGACACCGACGCCCTTCAGGAAGGAATAGCGGCACCCGCAGGCCACACCGCGTCAGAGTCGAATGAACCGGCAGGGATTTCTCCCGCAACCCAAACACCACTACCCGCCGGAACCGGAGCCAACCGGCCATCTTGCCACCCGCCAACATACGCCACCACGGTCTTGAGGTCATCCATGCGCCTCACTAAGATCGTCAACACGAGGCCAAGAAGACGAAGGGAGGGAGCGCCAGGAACCGAGAGCGGCAGCACCGGAGCCACGCGGGAGGGAACCACCTCCACCGCCGTCGTCGGGAGTCCCGTGCCTCCAGCACCGTCGCGGTGGCCGTCCGGACCTCGTAGTCGGAGCATACCAGGACACCCGGGCCCGGCCAGGCCCGCAAAGCCCCGGCCGCCACGCTGCAGCAGGCCGGCTCCAGCGTCGCCGCCACCCATCCTCCCCACATCACACCTCCGCCTCCCGAGAGCCACGCCGAAGACCCGCCCCGCCCTAAGATCTAGGCTGAGCGGGCGCCGCCAGAACGCGCCGCCACGTCACCCCGCTGCTAACAGCAGCGCCGTCGCCCAGCAGACCACCCGCCGCCACGTCAAGTCACCCCGCCGCCGCGCCGGACCGCTGCCGCCTAGGTGCACCCCATGGCGTGCTCTGCCCCACGTTAGCGCGATACCTCAGGGGGAAAGGCCAGGGGACGCTGCCGCCAGCGCCACCCGGGCCAGGCCCGGCGCCGGACCCCAGCGACGATGGCGGGAAGGGAGGAGAGTGGAGGGGTCTAGGTGGGGTGCGTCGGGGCGTGGCCGGTAGCCCGCGAGGGCGACGCGGTCGCGAGAGAAGAGGGGGGAGGTTCTTGTTACCTCCTATCAATGTGGTGCTCATCAAGTGTTGTTTCTATCTGCATTCACTGCAAATGCAAGCTTTTATAAAGCTTCAAATATATCTGCAACTAACCAAAGTGTAGCTACAATAAATCCCCAAATGCATCGACAGAGACTAACAAACATCACATTGTGTCCAAAAGAAGCGAACCCTCGGCAAGTCGTTTAACCACCAAAAACTGTCCATATGGAATGGTCTTAGTGCACGTTAAAATAAATCTGGTTATGAAGGCTCTATTTCAATTTACAAGACTGAATTGATAAGCTTAAGCTTGATTCAGACAGATGAAACAAGGTAGCCAAAAAGAGGGCAGCTTTGCAGTCCAATGTATGTTAAACAACACATGTCTACGTTTTTGGTTGCACACAGAGTAGAGAGCAACACAGCAAACCCCAAAGAGTTTTTCTTTCTTTATAATATCCATATAAAACAAATCAATTCATGTATGGCCTGGTTTAATAGTGCTCGGCCCGTTTCAGAGGCCCGTGATTTTGATTGCAGTTTTTACAGAAAAACTTGTATAAAGCCACGGATGAACCTCAAATCTTCTGTTGGAATGGAAGCATCAAGCGAACTAAATGCAATCAAGATAATTACAAAATGCAAACAGGAAAAGAAGATATAAAGTAGCGCGTCCTTATCAGAGAGGGGGGGGGGGGGGGATCAGGCTCCCTGATTTGAATGTGTTGTGGGTGACCCAGGATAACCTTCAGTAAGTTGTAGCATCTGAACTCCATGATCCTCACTAGGATGATCTGTCTCCTGCAAAGGATGGGTATCCACAGATAAGCATAAAAAGGACTGTCATCAATGAAAGAGACTTGATGCTCAAGCATTCCATGCTCAGATCAGATTTCAGTCCTTTGTAATTTCATTTGATTTTCATTACTACTATCCATTTGATTTTCTGTCAGTTATAATTCTCTAGAAACAGGAAGGCTCATATCAGATTTCAGTCTATTCTTCGTCAGTTATACTATCTACTCAGTGCTAGGTCGATTATTAATACGGCGGCATCCTACATGGAGAACTTATATACTGTTTTTCGAAGAGAAAAACGTAAGTTGTTTGCTGTCATTCGAGTCGTATTGTAGCCAGTGCTTCTGAGTTTTAATTATCAGTCATTAGTCTTCGCACAGTATTCAGTCATGAGAGTTTACCTCTCTACTAGTCTTCAGACCTTCGTTTTTGGTTTTCTCATTTTTAGGATCAGGTTTTAGACTTTTTAGTATTAAAAAACGTGTCATACTTTACAAGAATTCTTGATAAGATGGAGTTGGCATAAGTGCATAAAGTTGGTAACTGTTTAGTCCCCGGTATTTTATTCAGATTTCACTTTCTCTTTTTTTAGCCATCAGTCTTTTTTTTTATTATAATTCATTGTTCTCTCTTTGTTCAGTATACCTTACTTAATTATCTTCAGTCCTCAGTCTTCTTATTATTCTTCATTTTTTGGTCTTTTCTTTCTTAGCCTTCTCATTCTTCATTCATCTCAAATTATTATTTTTCTGGTCACTTCTAAGTTTTGTGTTTAAGTTATCAATGTCTCATTTCACTTGTCATTCTTATCATCCAGCCATTAGTTCTTCAGATTTTCTTTGTGTGCTAGTTCTTCAGATTTTCTTGAGACACGAAGGGGTATAGGAGAGAGGGGTGGATGGCAATCAGTCCTTCATTTTAGTTTCTCATGTTCCAGAAGGTCAAGTGCAAGCTCGCTCCGGCAGGTAAGAGCCGCTAGCGGTTACGATTGGTGGCTTTCTTTGTCGGTAAAAGTAGTAAAAACAGTGATATCTTCCTGTTGGTAGATTCGGAGGAAAGAACTGCAGGTAGGAGATTACAGAGACAACTGCAGTGTAATGCTAGAACTATAGAAGCATTGATTTTGTTCGGCCCTACTTGACAGCTATATCATATAATTTCAGATGTGGATTGCAAAAACGATTATGTGGTGAGAAGTGGAAACGCAGGCAATGTATAGAACGAGACATTGGTAGTTCAGATAAAAAAAGACTGCCTAAAACAAGTATGAGGCAAAAAAATATTTTGGAGTCTGTCAGACAACCTCTGGGCCACCCTACGCTGGCATGAACCAGACAGGAACAATCCTCTACAGCCGAGGGATTGCCCCATCAGGGAGATCCTGGCCGTTAATCACGCTCTGGCCCAAAGGTCAGAATGCATCAACCAGACTGAAGTACTTGCCTCCTTATTGGTAAAGGATGCAGCGGTACGAGCCTATAGAACAGATCCTGTTCAAGTAAGGTCGTGCTTCCTCCTGCTCCGCCTCGGCTTATAAACTGGTTCTGCTCCCTGTAAACTGGCGAGGTGGGACTAAAACTAGGCGTACAGCTGCGCAGCAGCGCCCGCTCGATGGGAGCTCTACAAGAGCTCGTGAGTGCTGTGCTGGCTCGTGAGGTTGGGCTGCTGCCTGCTGGATAGACAGATCCCGGCCCATCTAAGAAAAATCTGTCTCGTATGGCTTCTTCTTTTCTTTTCCGTATAGACAGGTCTTTTCATTTTTGTTCGCTGTAATTATTTCCTTTCTTGTTAAGTGTATCTGAAGAATACAGTTCAAAAAAAAAAGTATCTGAGGAATACCTTTTTTGGCGGGAATATGTGAGAAACTCTAAATTGCTTTTTTCAGTATTTATATTAGTTCGTGCTAGATTAAACAACACCCGGTCATTGCCCATGCAGCAGTTTTTGGACATACTAAAAAAGAACTCAGTGGCATAATATATGCACATTACCTTGTGCCATGGATGAGCCTTAATTCGCGGGAACTTGAACTCCGTGTAGCTTGGATTCATGCGCTTGACCTCTTCCCTTGCTGGAGTAGCCCAAGACCTGCGACCCGCTATGTCTGAACAATGTCATTGTAAAGAACACATACAGATACAGGTCGCAGGAGAAAACAGTTTCAAGAGTCATACTGCAAGATATCACCTTGATAATCACAACCGGTTGAGGATGCGTATAAGCAAATGCCAACACAATTATGTATATAAGCAAATGCTCGGCATATCTGAAAAGTTACGAGATTACAGGAACAATGGTTAGGCGACGACTTATAACAATCGCATCTTGTGCTAATACTCGGTGTCAAAAAATAACTGAAGGAACAATTGTGTTGCATGGCCGGGACATTGTATTTCTGACTTAAACAACTACAATGACCAAACAGATTACAGATGTATGGCACAACTCATTAACTAAAATTTTATCTGTAGTAAGAATAAAATCAGCTGAATTAAAAATTAGCTGAAGCAGGCGGGAGATGGTCTATCGTAGTCTGCACTACCACAAAAATCTGCAAATACTTATCTCGGGGAAAAAAATAATTCACCTGTATGATATATATACTACTCCCTCTGTCCCCAAATGATGGCGTATAAATTCAGTCAAAAAGTAAATTCTTTTCTAAGTTTGACCAAAATATCAACAATTATAATATTGAATAAATAGATTATAAAAATATATCTAATGGTGGGTATATTGATATTGATTTGGTATTGTTTATCATCATATTTTTGTATATATACTTGGTCAAACTTAGAAAGCATTGACTTTTTGACTGAATATGTATGCCATCTATTTAGGGCCGGAGGTAGTAAGAAAATGGGACCTTATGATTAACTAAATATTACAAGAAGAAAGTTGTATTAGAACATATGTCCAAACACAATAGAACTCACAGGCTGGCTCAGGTGTATGTTTGAATTTCTCAGAATTTATTTTAGATTGTTAGTGAAACCATCAACGGAAATAACTAATCTGAAACTTGTAGGTAGGTCCCAATACAGTATTCAACTATTGGAACAGAAGTTTAGAGTAGAGCAGGAATGAGGACAAAAAAGTGATACAACTAAGTAGGGAACATATTTTGCTTCACAGCCAGAATGTAGCATTGCCTTTACCTGTTTAGGCAGACCATTTCAGCCACGGATTGTGGTTGCAATTTTGTGACCAGCTTCAGCACCATAATCTGCAACCACATCTGGCTCTGTGTCCAGGAAATGAAGAATTGAGTCACTTCATCCAGAAACAAGGTGCAGAGTTGATCAACAATTTTCCCTAGGCTTTCTTGGTTTCGATATCTTATGGGTTTCAACAATAGCCTGCCCCAACTTGTGTGGGACTGAAAGGCTTTGTTGTTTCTGGCGAAGCCAGAGCATAAAACCATGCATTCCCAGGATGTAAAACTCACTGCAAATCTGTGGTAGAGTGAATCACATATTTCTTTTGCGAATCACATATTCTTGCAACGAAATAATGACTCATTACACGCACACGCACACGCACACGCACAAGGGAGGCCATATACCCTGTCAGCATTCACTACAAATGCAAGCTTTTATAAAGCTTCAAAATATATTTGCAACTAACCAAATTGTAGCTACAATAAATCCCGAAATGCATCGACAGGGACTAACAAACAGCACATTGTGTCAAAAGAAGCGAATCGGCTGCAAGTCGTTTAACCACCAAAAACTGTCCATATGGAATGGTCTCAGTGCACATTAAGTAAATCTGGTTATGAAGGCTCTATTTCAATTTAAAAGATTGAATTGATAAGTTTGAGGTTGATTCAGACAGATAAAACGAGGTAGCCACAAGGAAGGCAGGTTTGCAGCCCAATTTAAGTTAACCCACACAATTTGCTCCACTCAAGTCTGTCTAGGTTTTTGGCTGCACGCAGAGTAGAGAGCAACAAAACAAACCTGAAAGAGTATCCTTACAATATCCATATAAAAAAATCAATGATAAGCAAATGCCAACCTACAGCATAGTTAATTCATGTCTAGCCTGGTTTAATAGTACTCGTCCCGTTTCAGAGGCCCATGATTTTGACTGAAGTTTCCGAACAATATCCTGTATAAAGCGATTGATGAACCTAAAATTTTCTGTTGGAATGGAAGCATCAAGTGAATTAAATGCAATAAGGACAATTACAAAATGCAAACAGGAAAAAAAGATATAATGTAGTGTCCTTATCAGAGAGAGAGAGAGAGAGAGAGAGAGAGAGAGAGAGAGAGAGAGAGAGAGAGATCAGGCTCTCTGATTTGAATGTACTGTGTATGATTCAGGATAATACACAATTTAATATGTCAAACATCAGAGCTGAAGTGGTCCAGCAAGCGGAAAGGCTTCTTAATTCCATTGATCATCATAGCCGATGTGGCGATGTCAATGCAACCTCCTCATTTAGAAAAAGAAAAATAGAGCTGCACCCACCTTATTGGCTAGCCACACAATGCAGATGACTAAAAGAAATAAGGAAAATACTGCAAGAGAGCACCAAGAAACCACAGAAAGGAAGTCACAAGATGATCATTTTGGGAGATTTATAAAAAATGGCACAAACCAAATTTTGCACAGAATATGGTAATCTTCAGTAAGTTGTAGCATCTGAACTCCATGATCCTCAGTAGGATGATCTGCGTCCTGCAAAAGATGGGCATATTCAGATATCTACAGATAAGCACAAAAAGAACTGTCATCAATGTAACAGACTTGATGCTCAAGCATTCCACGTGTCTTGATTCCTTAAAACCTCCACTTTTGCACATGGACCAAAGTTATAAATCTGAACTTTCAGTATACATACATGACAGCATTCTTTCTTAGAACATTGCCATAGTTCAACTAGTTGGAGCATTGGAACCGATCTCACTTAGGGCACAAACACAGGGGAGGGAAAGAGATGGCAAAAACAGACTGGAATATCTCTGGAACTTGGCAGACATTTCAAACACATCGTTTATGAAGATGGCAAAACCGAAAAGGAAAAAAACTTGCCAGTTATCTTTGTCTTTCATCTCTCAATCTTCAGTTATTGTTCCCTCTGTATATATTTGATTACTCTTCAGTTCCATCCGTGTTCATTATCTGATAGGCGACGCCGGCGTGGACGAGTTCAGGAAGGAGAACGCGACGGGGTTGTTCGAGGTGGTGCTGTCGGGCGAGGTCATCTGGCAGGCCCAGGCGCAACACACCAAGTGCAAGTTCCAGGCCAGATGCGCGCTGAAGCTTCAGCTCGCGCTGCCGTACGTCGTGCTCCAGAAGGTCAAGTGCAAGGCCGCTCTGGCAGATATCCCACTTTACTTGCCACTGTTACATCATGAGAATAGCGCTGATAATTACAGATTATGCGGTTAAAAGTGTCCAGAAAATGAAAACGCAGCCAGCCAGACAATGTAGAACGAGAGACATCAGGGAGCACTTGTGAAAAAAGAGACTGGCTAAGAATAAGCACAAGGCAAAAAAAAAGATTTGTAGTCTGTCAGACAACCTCTAGGCCACCCTGCACAGGTGTGAGCCAGGCAGGAACGATCCTCTACAGCCGAGGGATCGCCCCATCAGGGAGATCCTGGCACGCTCTGGCCCAGAGGTCAGAATGCATCAACCAGACAGAAGTGCTTGCCTCCTTATTGGTAAAGGATGCAGCGGTACGAGCCTATAGAACAGATCCTGTTCAAGTAAGGTCGTGCTACCTCCTGCCGCGCCTCGGCTTATAAACTGGTTCTGCGGCCTGTAAACTGGCGAGGTGGGACTAATGCTAGGCGTGCAGCTGCGACCCCTCGGTGGGAGCTTAGAAGGCCTGCTGACTCGTGGGTGCTGGGCTACTGGCCCGTGAGGTTGGGCTCCAGCCTGCTGGAGGATACACAGAGTCTGGCCTATCTGAGAAACATCAGAGTCTCAAAAAAAAAAAAAAAATTCTGAGAAACATCTGTCTCGTGTGACGTGTTCTTTTCTTTTTCGTTGCATCAGCTTTTCAATGTTTGTTCATTGTAATTTATTTTCTATTTTGTCAAGTGTTGAGGAATGCTTGTTTTGGCTGCAATATCTGAGAAACTCGTCTACTCCACAAAAAAACTAAGAAACTCCAAATTGATGAGCCATGATTTTCTCACAGTTTGGACGTCCGGGATGGCTTGGGCCGTGGTCGGCGGCCTCCTCCATGCTCCAGGGTGGGGCAGGGGTGGGGGTGGTGGCGCTTGCCCGGCAACGTCGGGTGGCGGTGGCGATCTTCGACCACGGGTGTGTGGTTGTTGTAGATTGGAGCGGTGGTGCAAAGGGGCGGAGCGAGTCGCAGGGAGCCGTGGGTGCTTGGCGGCTGGAGGTGCCGGTTGTCATGGGGTCCCCCTGTCTAGATCTGAAGTGTCCGGGTCTGATGGGGCGACAATCTATTCTCCCGGTCGCGCTAGTTGACAATTGGCCAGCGGCATGGCTATCCGCCGGAGCAGGGGTTGGACTTGGTCCTTTTGCTGGGGGCTGGTTCCTCTCATGCACCTGCTCTGGGCCCTCTCTGTCCATGTTGAGGTGGAGGCTCGTGGCTTGGTTGGGGTGGCGGCCACGTGTTTTCGCGTTGGTATTGAGTTGTCTGAGGATGCCGGGGCGACGGAAGGCTCTAGCCTCCTCTATTGCTGCCCAGATTTGGTGGGGTTGGCTTGAATCTCGCTACGGTGGTGACCGGGGCGCCTCCTAGTTAGTTTGGCGAGTTCCAGAGTGAAAGCTTCGTGCTTGGGTGTTGTTATCTTCTTGAAGACGTAGTCATGGGTCTCATTCATGTGCCAGGGCTCCGGGTGAAAACCCTTGTTTGTTCTCAGACTCGACAGCAGCGATGCATCGCGTCGTCACCCTCCTAGGTGCGTTGCCATGGAGTTTTGACATCGTCGGTCGGTCCTAGGTGAGATCTTAAGCTAGCTCTAGACTTCTTGTTATATCTTTCTATCTGCTTTGTAAGAGGGCCTTCTCATCACATTGTATCGATTGGCCCGTGTATTGTACCGTGTTGTTGCTTTATATATAAAGTGGGGTGAAAGCCTGTTTCGAGAATTTTTCTCACAGTTTATCAGCACCCTAGTCAACGGTAAAGCTCTCCCTGTTCCGAAAGTATGCGCCAAATAGAACAGCGATTGTGCAGACCAGGCAATTTTGCATGACAAACACAATATATGCAATTCGCGGGAACTTGAACTTCGTGTAGTTTGGATTCATGCACTTGATCTCTTCCCTTGTTGGAGTACCCCAAGACCTGCGACGCACTATGACCGAACAATGTCATTGTAAAGAATGTAGGTCGCGGGAGAAAACAGTTTCAAATGTCATACAAGATTTCACCTTGATAAGCTCAACCGGCTGATCAACTCCACTTTCCCCGGGAAAAAGAGGCTTCCTTGATGGATGAATATTAGGAAGCTAGAGAATAAAATAAAAGACTACATGCATGAACAGAACCTGTCCGAGAAGCAGCTCTGCCATGAGCCCATGACACAGCAGATATTCAGTCTGCCGTGAACAAAGCCACAACAAATCAATGGCAGCGGTATATTCAGTTGCACCAAATATTAGTTCTGGTGCTATGTAGTAATACTTGAGCAAATGTAGGAGATATTCAGCTCTCACTTGACCTGCATATATGCAAAATATTACTTTCAAAACAATTTGGAAATCTCACCCACGACTGAAGATTTCGCGTGTTACTTGGTTAAGCTTCCTAGGCACCTGACGCAGCATGTTTGGCACCTGCACCCCTCTTTTCACAGGACAGGCTACAAATCCAGCAGAGAGCACAAATCTCCAGGGAATACACCTTGGATCAAGATTTATTTCTTGTTTTCCAAATAGTCCACAGAAGGCCAGCAGAAACAATAACTCTGTCTTTTCCAGTTGCCTTTACCTGTTTAGGCAGACCATTTTGGCCACGGATTGTGGTTGCAATTATGTGACCAGCTTCAGCACCAGAACTCTGCAACCACATCTGGCTCGGTCTCCTGCAAATAAAGAATTGAGTCACTTCATCTAGTAAAACAGGGTGCTTATAGACGTCATGAACTCATGATGTAAAACAGGGCGAAGCCAGAGCATAAAACAATGCACTCCCAGGATTTAAAACACACTGCAAATGTGCGGCAGAGTGGATCACTTTTTTTTTTTTACAAATCACATATGCTTGCAACTAAATAATGATTCATTACACACACACGCAAAATCAAGCAGAGCCATATTGACTATTCAGGGAGGCCATATACTCTGTCTGCATTCACTACAAATGCAAGCTTTTACAAATATATTTGCAACTAACCAAAATGTAGTTACAATAAATCCCCAAATGCATCGAGAGGGACTAACAAACAGCACATTGTGTCCAAAAGAAGCGAACCATCAACCATCAGCAAGTAGTTTAACCATACCCGCAAAAAAAGCAAGTCGTTTAACAACCAAAAACTGTCCATATGGCATTGTCTCAGTGCACATTAAATAAACCTGGTTATGAATTCTCTATTTCAATATAAAAGACTGAATTGATAATTTTGAGGTTGGTTCAGAAAGATGAAACATCAAACAAGCTAGGTAGAAAAAAAGAGTAGTAGTCTGTCAGGTGAAGTGAGAGCCACCCTACACAGGCATGAGCCAAGCAGGAACGATCCTCTACAGCCGTCGGATCGCCCCATCAGGGAGATCCTGGCCGTTAATCACGCTCTGGCCCAGAGGTCAGAATGCATCAACCAGACTGAAGTGCTTGCCTCCTTATTGGTAAAGGATGCAGCGGTACGAGCCTATAGAACAGATCCTGTTCAAGTAAGGTCGTGTTACCATACGCAGCGTGTCGGCTTATAAGCTGGTTCTGCTCCCTGTAAACTGGCGAGGTGGGACTAATGTTAGGCGTACAGCTGCCCAGCAGCCCCAAGGAGTAGTGGGTGCTGGCCCGTGAGGTTGGGCTGCTGCCTGCTGGATATACACAGCCCGGCCCATCTGAGGAACATCTGCTCGTGTGGCCTTTTCTTTTCTTTTCGTTGCATCAGCTTATCCCCTTTGTTAGTATCTGAGGAGATTCTAAAAAAAAAGTATCTGAGGATGGGCCCTCAGATACCTTAACAAAAAGGAAAAGCTGCCCTAAAAAAAACTGAGGATGAACCCTAAAAAAGTATCTGAGGAATGCTTTTTTGGCAGGAATATCTAAGAAACTCTAAAAAAATTGATGAGCCTTTATTTCTTACCGTTTATCAGCCCGCTAGTCCACGTTAAGGGCCTCTTTGATTCGTAGGATTTTGAAAACTCAGGAATAGGAAAAGTTAGGGTTGGAGTGGCATGTCCATTTGAACCCTATAGGATTAGCAAGGAGTGTTTGATGCCACAGGAAAAACAAAGGAATTGTAAAAAGAGGTTGGAGTGGATGTTAGATTTCCAATGAAATGTAGTACAAAAGATTCCATTGGAAAAAATCCTATGGGATCCAATCCTATGAATCAAAGGACCGATGTAGAAAAAATTCCTAAGGATCTCAATCCTCCAAAAATCCTATAGAATTCCTTTGAATCAAAGGAGCCCTAAAGCTCTCCCTGTTCCGAAGTATGGGCCAACTAGAACAGCAATTGTGCAGACCAGGCAAGTGTGCCTCAATTTTGCATGGCAGACATGATATGCACATTACCTTGTGCCCTTAATTTGGGGAACTTGAACTTCGTCTAGTTTGGATCTATGCGCTTGATCTCACCCTTGTTGAACTTCCCCAAGACCTGCAAGGCACTGTGACTGAACATGTTGCAGGAGAAAAATCTCCACTTTCCCTGGGAAAAAAAAGGCTGCATGGATGGATTGAATATTATGAGAAGAAGCTAGAGAGTAAAATAAAAGACTACATGCATGAACAAAACCTGTCTGAGAAGCAGTTCTGCCATGACACAGCCTGTGGATCACAAATCAGCAGCTGCTGTATATTCAGTTGCACCAAATATTAGTTCTGGTGCTCTGTAATATCTTGAGCAAATGTAGGGGATATTCGGCTCTCCCTTGACCTGCATATATGCAAAACATTACTTGCAAAACAATTTAGAAATCACCATGTCTGGGTAGGTTACTGGCATAACAGCATAAGTTCACACCTTTTTCTTTTGTTTTATCAAGAAAGTTTAGCATGTTCTTTCAAACCAGCAGGAATCTTGCATTTAAATTTCTACCTAATTATAGAAGATAACTTACCAATACTTCTGCACAACATATTTTGAGCTCGTGTTGTTTGTGGGTTAACCTACAGTGGAAAGCTTACTGGGTTAGTAAAATGTATTAGTGGCTATTCAAATTTGATTAGTAAATGTTCTTCCTGATGTAGAGTAAGCTCAACTAGACAAACAATTAAGCGGGATTGGAGGTGAGATATGTGTAGCACAACATATTAAGCATAGAAAAGGAGACTAAAAATCTCATGAAAACGTTCTGTGGTTTGATATCACAGTGGCAGATGCCAACACAAGCAAGTGCTCAGCATATCTCATGAGAACAATGATTAGACGACTTATAACAGTTACATCTTGTGCTAATACTCGGTATCAAAAGACAACTGAAGGAACAATTCTGCTGCATGGCCAGGACATTATATTTCTGACGTGAACAGCTACAGAGAGCAAACAGGTTACAGAATGTATGGCAGAACTCATTAAGAAGTTTGTCTGAAGCAAGAACGAAATCAGCAGAATTAAGCATTAGTTGAAGCAGGTAAATAACATGGGTGCACTAATGTGTGATTCATCGGTTATACAGTAGGTGGCCTATCGTAGTCCCTAGGGATAACCTTCATACTACCACACAAATGTGCAAATACGTATCTCAGGAAAAAAAAACATAGCGTCTCATCCCCTGTGTGATATGTACGAAGCAAATAGCACCTTACAATTAACTAAACATAGAAGAAGAAAGTTGCAGAACATAAATCCAGAGACGGTATGACTGACAGGCTGGCTCAGCTGTGTGTTTGAATGTCTCAGAATTTATTTTAGATTGTTAGTGAAGCCATCAATGTGAATAACTAATCTGAAACTTGTTGATAGGTCCCACAGTACTAAACTATTGGAACATAAGCTTATAGCAGGCCAGAGGACAAAAAAGTGCTGCAACTAAGTACGGAACATATCATATACTAATGTATTTAGTAACCAAGAAAATTCTGTAACATGAGCTCCACATGACAGCATGTAGATAATTTTGGTAACAAGTACGCCTAGTGCAAAGATTAACCCTAAAATATTTTTTGTAAAAAAGATGGAGATGGAGGACAATTATGCAAAGCATAACATCGTTCAGAAAAATAACTGCCAAGTCATGTCAGACCTTGTAAGTGTATAGTTTGATATAAATGAGGGGCACTCTTTGATTCATTATGTTTTACGGTGTTGCAATCCAGTTTACTGTTTCTGAACGAACTCAAGGACAAGATTGAGATAAAGCTCATCCCTTTCGGTGGTTGAAAAGAAGTAATGGTTATGACCAACAATGTTAGGATGGTCAGGCATATGCATAATGTGCGATTCCCTGTTTTTGTACCGCTTATCTTGAAGAATCTTTTTGATGGCAACGATTTCTCCTGTTTCTCGACATATGGCCTGAAGAGTTGACAGTAACAAGTTATATGCCTTCGACAATCAGTTCAGCATAGAGACCAGTTTAGACAACACAAAGGTCAGAAGTTTCCCTGAAATATAACCCCAAAAGAACCAGTTCCAACCATATGTTCAGCAATGTAACTGACCGTCTGTTTCATTAACCACCATATCAGCTAATTTTGCTTCACAGACACAATGTAGATTGTAAAGATGAATGTAGCATTGCGTTTGCCTGATTAGGCAGGCCATTTCAGCCATGGATTGTGGTTGCAAGTATGTGACCAGCTACGGCATCAGAATCTGCAACCACATCTGGCTTGGTGTCCTGCAAATGAAGAATTAAGTCACTTCATCTTGTAAAACCAGGTGCAAGACTGATCAACAATTTTTCCTAGGCTTGTCGTGAATATATACATGAACCATAACAGGGCAAAGCCAGAGCATAAAACCATGCATTCCCAGGATATAAAACACACTGCAAATCTGTGGTATAGTGAACCACATACCTTTTCTTTTGGCGAATCACATATGCTTACAACAAAATAATGATTCATCACACGCACACAAAATCAAGCAGAGCCATATCCAGGGAGTATACTGTCTGCATTCACTACATATGCAAGCTTTTATAAAAGCTTCAAATATACTTGCAAGCCTACAATAAATCCCCAAGTGAATCGACAGGGACTAGCAAACAGCACATTGTGTCCAAAAGAAGCGAACCATCAGCAAGTCATTTAACCATCAAGAACTATCCATATGAAATAGTCCCAGTGCAGGTTAAATAAATCTGGTTATAAAGGTTCTATTTCCTTTTAAAAGACTGAATTGATAAGCTTAACCTTGATTCAGACAGATGAAACAAGGTAGCCAAAAAGAAGGCAATTTTGCAGCCCAATTTTTGTTAACCAACACAATGTTCCACTCAAGTCTATCTTAGGTTTGGCTGCACACAGAGTAGAGAGCAACACAACAGACCCCAAAAGAGTATCTTTACAATATCCATATAAAACAAATCAATGAAAACCAAATGCCAACCTACAGCATAGTTAATTCATGTCTAGCCTGGTTTAATAGTGCTTGGCCCGTTTCAGTGGCCCATGATTTTGAGTGCAGTTTAAAAAAAAAACTTGTATAAAGCGACTGATGAACCTCAAATCTTCTGTTGGAATGGAAGCATCAAGCGAACTAAATGCAATCAGGATAATTACAAAATGCAAACAGGAAAAGAAGATATAAAGCAGTGTCCTTATCAGAGAAGGGGGAAATCAGGCTCCTGATTTGAATGTGTTGTGGATGACCCAGGATAATACAGTATTTAATATGTCAAATATCAGAGCTGAAGTGGTCCAGCAAGTGGAAAGGCTGCTTAATTCTATCGATCATCATAGCCGATGTCAATGCAACCTTCTCACTTAGGGAAAAAAAAAGTAGAGCTGCACACACCTAAGTGGCTAGCCACACAATACAGATGAACAAAAGAAATAAGGAAAATACTGCAAGAGAGCACCAAGAAACCACAGAAAGGAAGTCACAAGATGATCATTTTGGGAGATTTAAAAAAATGTCACCAACCAAATTTTGCACAGAATATGGTAATCTTCTGTAAGTTGTAGCATCTGAAGTCCATGATCCTCACTAGGATGATCTGTCTCCTGCAAAAGATGGGCATATTCAGATGTCTACAGATAAGCACAAAAAGAACTGTCATCAATGTAACAGACTTGATGCTCAAGCATGTCCATGTGTCTTGATTCCTTAAAACCTCCATTTTTGCACATGGACCAAAGTTACATTGCGATAATATTTGTTACTGATCATAAGGGAACAAAGGGGAGAACAATCATCAGACAATTCTGTTACCATAAACAAAAGTTATAAATCTGAACTTTCAGTATACATACATGACAGCATTCTTTCTTAGAACATTGCCATAGTTCAACTAGTTGGAGCATTGGAACCGATCTCACTTAAGGCACAAACACAGGGGAGGGAAAGAGATGGCAAAAACAGACGGGAATATCACTGGAACTTGCCAGACAATTCAAACACATCGTTTATGAAGATGGAAATTGAAAGAACATATATTGGAGTTTCCCATAGCACTCCGAAGAACAGACACTTGACTCAATGAAACATCTTGTTAGCACTGGAAAGGAGGCGGCAGCAGAAGCAACTTATGATCTGCAAGCACCTACTCAATCTTCCATGCATATAGGATGAGCGAGAAGCCGAGGCCTTGCAGCTGAGACTCCCTAAAAATCTGCGAGTACGACCACGGCATCGACTTCTCGGGCGCCTGGCATGTCTGGAACATGAACACGGCGTTGCTCGTCGTCGTCGACCCGAAGAGCCAGCTGTGGACATCCCAGAACACCTCCACCGGCAGGCCGTCGACGAGAATTGTCTGGTTTCCCCTGAACTTCCATGCCAGCCTCTTCACCTGCATGACCGGCTTCTTGTCGATGCGTATCTCAAGGCATGGGTCCTTGAGGCCGACGGTGTCGCACTCTATGACGAGGTCATGGAACTGGCCATTGTCGCAGAACTGCGCCTTGGCGGAGTAAATCTTCTTGCCGTAAATGTGCTCCTTCCTGGCGACGAAGGCGGCGTTGAGCGCCGGCCGATTGGCGCCGGTCTTGCGGTAGGCGTCCATCTTCATGTCGCCGAGCAGGAGCGCGAGCTCGAGGTCGAAGACGAGCGCGACGTAGAAGCCCTCCAGCGGCTCCGGCCCGGCGCCGAACCTGGCGGCGGAGAGGTCCCAGAAGATGTCGACCTTGCCGCCGTCGACGTCGAGGCTCTTGGAGCCCTTCTTCTTGGAGAAGAGCCAGGGCTTGATGTCCGCCTTGCAGAGGCTCTGGCCGGAGAGGCCGTCGACGGCGACGCTGAGGCCCTGCCCCATGAGGCTCTTGCTCCAGGTGACGGAGACGACGCAGGGCCGGGCCGCGAGCTGCGTCTGGTAGAGGCAGGTGACCAGGTTCTGCGCCGCGCCCTTGCCGGCGCTGCTGGAGGACGAGGCCGCGTCCGCGATCTGGACCCCGCTCTCCCCGAAGCAGGACGGGAAGTCCCTCATGGCTCGCGCCGCGCTTTTCGGCGAACACCTCGCGTGCGTGCAGCAGCCCCCCGCTCAGAGCACGGCGGAGCTCCCCGCAATGCCGGAACGGGGGGAGCGGCGGCGCGCGGCACCCTCCTCCCCGCAGCCACACGGGTTGCTGCGGCAGGAGATTTCTCGATCCGGCCGCAAGTGGGCGCAAGATCCCCCCGCCTTTACTGCCGAAAGCGGCACCGCCGAGCACCGCCCGGAAAGCAAGCGCCCCAATCGATCCGGCACCGGCAGCAAGCTTCCACTTTCACCCCCTTCGACCGCAATCAAGCTCGGCCCGAAGCTCCCACCTTCACCGCAGAAGCCGCCGAGAGGGGTGTGGGGACATGGGAGAGGGGAGCAAGCTGGAGCGGGGAGAGCACCAGCAAGCAAGCAACCACTGCACTAGCTAGCTAGCAGCCACGGGAGGCGAGGGGAGGTGGGAGGAGGGAGGAAGCAAGCCAAGCAGCAGCCAAGAAGTGAGAGGAAGTAGTAGTAGGCGAGGCGAGGCGAGCGGCAGTGACGAGGGAGGGGGAAAGGAAGGAAGGAGACAAAAGGTCCGGGGGATGAAATCAATGGGGGCGGGGCAGCCCTACCAGATAACAACGCAGCACGCAGCGCTCACTGTCAGCCAGCCAACTCACTCACGGTGGAGGAGCTGAGGAGGGAGGAGCAGGTGATGGATGCCATTGCCACCCTCTCTCTCTCTCTCTCTCTGCCTTTTGTAACTGCTGCCATTGCCCATGGTTTCTTTCTTTTGCAGACCAGCTCAGCTAGCTAGCTTGCGTACCACCACTACAGTACAGTTTCAATTAGCACTGGCTGAAGGTTGAGACATTGCTGTTGAGACAAGAACAAAAAAGAGCAGGGGAAATTTCCTGATGCTGGTGGTTTTTACGGATCAGTGAAATGAAATCGGGAGGTGAAAGATTCCTCCTGATGTGGAGGCAATTGTCTCTCATGCCAATTTGCTGCTCGCAACCGTCCAAAAACAATTTGGCCCTCTCCTCTATGTTGAGTCTACACTGCCTTTTGCCATGAGGATACCAGCAGCAGCTTTTTCAAAATGTTTTTTTTATATAATCTTGCTTGGGACTTGGGACTTGGGACTTGCGGGAGGACAAGTTCACATGCATTACAGTGCAAAATGACTGCAGTCTGTACCCTGCTACAGGGAATGCAGTCAGTGTTTACTCCATCCACGGCTGCCCTGCCATGCCCCCATCTCCTGCTCTTCTTTTTTCTTTTCTTTTCTTTTCTGGCATAAAGTTTACTCCCTTCAATTCATAATGTAGTGCATACATATTTTTTGAGGTTTAAGTTTGACTATAAATTAAATCAACGTGAGTGGTTGTGTTCAATGATACAATTTTTGCTCCCGCTGCAGTCACGCATGTTAGTTAAATTATGTTTAAACTTAAAGCTTAAAAACCGAGGACACAGTACATAATGGAATGAAGGGAGTAATTAGTTGTAATGAAGGAGAGAGAGAGAGATTTCAAAGTTACAATCTTTGTCCACTTGGTTGATTATTGTAGAGTGGGTGCAAGGTGGCTCTGCTACTTGTTTTGTGGGCGATGATGTCTCCAAATACATCTATTCCAAGTTTCCAACCAGAGGCAACTTGAGGATTGTGCTGCCATGGTCACCCTCCTTGTATTTAAATCAGAGATGGTATATACTTACATGTCGACACATGCTTTTCTCAATTATTGCCCTCACATCAACTGCTTATACATCATCGCATTATTGTATTTTTTGTACATGCACTCCATGATTGATTGAGCGTGCAGTTGTGCACAGATTAAATTCCATCCCATAGAATAGTGGCTCCCAAATTTGACTTTAGATCATGTGAGGCAACCAGTGCAGGTGGCCCTGCTAGAAATATTTTTGTAGTGTGCCCTGTGCCGTATGTACATGCTGAATGTATACTCCATACGTTTCTAAATATAAGTCTTTTTAGATATTCGACTATGGACTACATACAGAGCAAAATGAATGAATTCACACTTTAAAATATGTTTATATACATCTGTATGTAGTTCGTAGTAAAATCTAAAGACCTATATTTAGGAACGGAGGGAGTATATAGGTGAAGAAATGCATGTGGAGAAACAAAACGCTACGGCTTTGCTAAATCTTATCTAGATGAGAAATAACAAAGTCTCATCTAATTCCTATACATCGTTTGAGTAATCAAATAAAAAATAAAAATAATAAACTCGCACAAATCTTCATCAAAATCAAATGGTGTAGGAGTTAGATGTGACTTCGTTAAGTCTCATCTAGGTGAGAGCTAGACACACCCAAACACTTAGTATTTTTTTTCTTTTGAAAGCAACAAACCAAAACTGGTGGCCCAAATGTGATGTGAGGTAACTGGCATGAATGAGAAGGACAACGGTTTTCCTGGACCTGGCCCCGCCCGTCTCATCCGTTAACTGCACACCCATGAGGCCGCATTTACTCACCTCCGGGAAGAGATCCAAGTACTCCTCTTTCCTTTCTCTCTGTGCTTCGTCTCCACGCAAAGGCACACACAAACTTCACATCTTCCTTTTTAAATGATCCGAACTACTAGCTTGCTTTTCATCACATTCAGAAAAAACAGTGTTCCGTTCTTTCTTTCGTTTTTTTGACGGGGTGTTTCGTGCTTTCTGACTGTTGAGTATATCGATTAGATAGGAAATACTTCCTCCGTAAAGTAATATAAGATGTTTTAGATCACTATTTCAATGATCTAAAACGTTTTATATTACTTGGCAGAGGTAGTACAAGATAGACTAGGATTTGTCCTGCCTTGACTTGTACTCCAAAATGATCATGTACTTTTATATATATGTCCATGAGGCTCAAGCATTACAATAATAATTTCACCAAATCTCTCTCTCCCTTCCAACATGATATCTGCCGCAAGTTCCTAGACCTAGCCACCGCCCACCGCTTCCGCACCGCGCGTCGCCCCGGGGCGGTCGGCCTCCATGACCGCCGCCGGGGGCCGCGCCGCCCGTACCTAGGGTTCGTCCGCCGGTCGTATTGACCGGCTGCCCTAGAGAGTCTTATTCCCTATCTCTTGATCAGGATTTTTCTCTCTTGCGTCGGTCGTTTTGATCGGTGATACGTCCATTTTGCATCATGATTTCCTACTGTTATTTACTTTGTTTTGTTGAATAACAATGCTTTGGGGAGTGATTCTAATGCCTTTTCTCTCATAATATGCAAGGTTTACACAAAGAGGGAGAATACCGGCAGCTGGAATTCTGGACCCAAGAAAAGCACGTCAGAGAAACCTATTCTGCACAACTCCAATGAAGCTGAAAATTTACAAAGATTATTTTTGTATTTAATAATAATTACTGGAGCTGAAAACTACCGGAGGAGGGCTCCCAGGTGTCTGGCGCGCCCTGGTGTATCGTGCCCAGCCTGGCCCACTTCAGGTGCCCATCTTCTGGTATAAATTCCCAAAAAACCTAAAAAAAATTAGGAGGAGGACTTTCGGGACGAAGCGCCGCCGCCTCGAGGCGGAACTTGGGGCAGGAGCACTTTTGCCCTCCGGCAGAGCGATTCCGCCGGGGGAACTTCCCTCTCGGAGGGGGAAATCGAAGCTATCATCATCACCAACACCCCTCTCATCTTTGGGAGGCCAATCTTCATCAACATCTTCAACATCACCATCTCCTCTCAAACCCTAGTTCATCTCTTGTGTTCAATCTTTGTACCGGAACCTCAGATTGGTACCTGTGGGTGACTAGTAGTGTTGATTACCTTGCGTAGTTGATTACTATATGGTTTATTTGGTGAAAGATTATATGTTCAGATCCATTATGCTATTCATTACTCCTCTGATCTTGAGCATGATTATTATTTGTGAGTAGTTATCTTTGTTCTTGAGGTCACGGGAGAAGTCATGTTGCGAGTAATCATGTGAATTTGATATGTGTTCGATATTTTGATGATATGTATGTTGTGATTCCCTTAGTGGTGTCATGTGAACGTCGACTACATGACACTTCACCATTCATGGGCCTAAGGGAACGCATTGTGGAGTAGTTATTAGATGATGGGTTGCTAGAGTGACAGAAGCTTAAACCCTAGTTTATGCGCTACTTTGTAAGGGGCTGATTTGGATCCACATGTTTAATGCTATGGTTAGACTTTGTCTTAATACTTTTCTCATAGTTGCGGATGCTTGCGAAGGGGTTAATCATAAGTAGGTTGTTAGTTCAAGTAAGAACAGCACCTTAGCACCGGTCCACCCACATATCAAATTATCAAAGTAGCGAACACGAATCAAACCAACATGATAAAAGTGACTAGACGAAATTCCCGTGTACCCTCAAGAACACTTTGCCTATTACTAGTGATTGTTCTGGCCTGTCCTTTGCCTCAAAAGGATTGGGCTACCTTGTTGCACCTTGTTTGCCGTTACCGTTACTTGCTCGTTACAAATTATCTTGCTATCAAACTATCTGTTACCTACAATTTCAGTGCTTGCAGAAATTACCTTGCTGAAAACCACTTGTCATTTCCTTCTGCTCCTCGTTGGGTTCGACACTCTTACTTATCGAAAGGACTACGATTGATCCCCTATACTTGTGGGTCATCAATCAGCGCTTTCTTTTTTGTTTTCCGATCTAAGATCGGTTTGCGTCGTCCGCCGCCACCGTTGACCACCGCACCTCTACTCCGACATCGGCGCGACCCGGCCTCTACACCGACCCGACGGCATCGCGTGACGCGGCGGCCCCTCACAGCCGTCGACCGCGGGTCTGTTTGCCCGTCGGCCTGTGCCGGCCGTCGCCGCCCTTCTCCGGCCGGGACTGCTCCATCACCACCCGCCTCCGCCGCGCGTGTAAGGCCGCCCAACCATATCCTCGCCGGCCCTGTCGCTGGCTGTCGGGCACATCGGCTTCGGCTGTCCCGGGCTCGTCGGCTCCGGCCGCATCGGGCTCGCCGGCTGCCGGCTGTCGGCCGCCTGCCTCGTCGGCTGCGTCGGGCCGGCTGCCGGCTCCGGCCGCGACCGTCATCGCCAGCTTCATCTCGGATGCCGCCACCCCGCCTCCACCGAGCGACGTCCCCAACCCCGCATGCGATCGGATTGATCACCCGCCCGCCCGCGATCCACCTCATCTACGCCGTGCTACCTATCTGGCCCGTCGGTTGTGCGCGCCTCCACAGGTCCCGTGAAGAATGTCCCGAGTAAAGCGCGCCCTGATACGTCTCCGTCGTATCTACTTTTCCTAACGCTTTTGCTCTTGTTTCGGACTCTAATTTGCATGATTTGAATGAAACTAACCCGGATTGACGCTGTTTTCAGCAGAACTAACATGGTGTTGTTTTTGTGCAGAAATAAAAGTTCTCGGAATCGGACGAAACTTTTTGAAGAATTATTTTACAATAAATAAAAAATACTGGAGCCAAGAACCACCGGAGGGGGTGCCCTAGCTGGGCACGATACACCAGGGCGCGCAAGCCCCCCCAGGCGCGCCCTGGTGGGTTGTGCCCACCTCGTGGCCCCACTGACCCTAATTCCAGCACTATAAATTCCTATTTTCGGAGAAAAAAATAAGAGAAGAGATTTCATTACGTTTTACGATACGCAGCCGCCGCCACCTCCTGTTCTTCATCGGTAGGCCAGATCTGGAGCCCGTTTGGGGCTCCGGAGAGGGGAATCTTCGGTCTTCGTCATGATCAACCCTTCTTCATCGCCAATTCCATGATGCTCCCCACCGGGAGTGAGTAATTCCTTCGTAGGCTCGCTGGTTGGTGAGGAGTTAGATGAGATTCATCATGTAATCGAGTTAGTTTTGTTAAGGCTTGATCCCTAGTATCCACTATGTTCTGAGATTGATGTTGCTACGACTTTGCCATGCTTAATGTTTGTCACTAGGGCCCGAGTGCCATGATTTCAGATCTGAACCATTTATGTTATCACCATTATATATGTTCTTATCCGATCTTGCTAGTCATATGCACCTGCTATGTGTTATGATCCGTAAACCCCATAGTGACAATATTTGGGATACTTTCCGATGATGACCGTAGTTTGAGGAGTTCATGTATTCACCATGTGTTAATGCTTTGTTCCGGTTCTCTATTAAAAGGAGGCCTTAATATCCCTTAGTTTTCTTACGGACCCCGCTGCCACCGGGGGGGGGGGGGGTAGGACAAACGATGTCATGCAGGTTCTTTTCCATAAGCACGTATGACTATTTACGGAATACATGCCTACATTACATTTATGAACTGGAGCTAGTTATGTGTCGCCCTAGGTTACGACTGTTACATGATGAATATTATCCAACGAGTTCACCGATCCAGTGCCTACGAGTTTTCCACATATTGTTCTTGCTAAGTTACTATTGCTACTGCTACTGCTACACTTGCTACAAAACCATTGCTATCACTGTTACCGTTACTGTTATTGTTACTACTGCTATCAAAACTATCATACTACTGTGCTACTGATCACTCTGCTGGAGATATTTAATCTCCAGGTGTGGTTGAATTGACAACTCAACTGCTAATACTCGCAAATATTCTTTGGCTCCCCTTGTGTCGAATTTATAAATTTGGGTTGAATACTCTACCCTCGAAAACTGTTGCGATCCCCTATACTTGTGGGTTATCAAGACCTTTTTCTGGTGCCGTTGCCGGGGAACGAAGCTATATTTGTTGAGTCACTTGGGATTTATATCAATTGATCACTATGAAGAATCTGAAGGATACAAGAACCAAGATTTTTCCCTCTAAGACGAGAGGATGTAAGGAATTGCCATCACACTCTGCACTTGATTCACCTTCGGTTATGAGTAAACTTGCAATACCACCACATGCTATTAATCCTGATATGTCCCAAGTTATTGATGATGCTACTTCTGCTATGAATGATACTTATGATGATGCTAGTACCATGCTTGATGATAATGTGCCACTGATACGTCTCCGTCGTATCTATAATTTTTTATCATTTCATGCCAATATTATACAACTTTCACGTACTTTTGGAAATAATTTATATGATTTATTGGACTAACCTATTGATCCAGTGCCCAGTGCCAGTTCCTGTTTTTTGTGTGTTTTTTGTTTCGCAAAAATTCCATATCAAACGAAGTCCAAACGCGATAAAAATTTACGGAGATTTTTTTTGGAATTGTCGTGGGAATGATCTTGACAATAGTACTAGGGGGTACGAATGAAGGGGTGTCGTCTAGCTATGGCTCAAGTGTGCACTCGGTTTGTATGAGTTCAGGCCTCACTCGGGAGTGATAACAACCCTACGTCTCGGTGCCCGGAGGCTGTTGTGTTGGCTTATGGTGGTATAGGATTACAGGGGGTCGGAACCCTTGCCACGGCGCCCGAGGGTGGCTTATATAGAGTGCGCCACCACCGGCCGAGCGCCATGATTAGGCAGTTAATGTCAATGAATACTATGTTACAGGAACGTTTGGTTAACCTGCCGTTACTGATAACATCGAATTAACTCATGATGTGTGACTGCTCGAATTCTACTGACGTTCTATCTTCCTGGTCATCTGAGCTTCCGTTTGTCCGAATGGCACCGAGTAGTCTGAGTGAAATGAGACATCCGAGTGAACGACTATATTCATCCGAATGAATCTCTGCCCAGGGGCTTTGAAGACATTGGAGGGCCATTGGTGGGCCCCAGATGTCAGGCCTGTGACCCTACCCAGGGTAGGCATCCTCATCAGTAGCCCCCGAATCCATGAGTTTTTGGTTGTTAAGTGATTGACACCCGGGTGTGTCCAGAAACGGCCTGGGCGTTCCTCACTCGACTTCAAACCACGATGGATTCAGGATCAATGTTTTCTGACGGAATGGTTCAACTTGTATATGTCCTTCTGCTGGAAAGATTCAGGATCCTCCTCGGAAGAAATGATCCGAATGACTTTTCATTCCATCCGAGTGATTGACCAATCGTGAGTCGATCATCTGGTCCATTTGGAACAGATCGATAGGTTCTTCGAAATGTGGAGTTCATTCCGATTGAAATTCGAGGAAGTTCCCGCGCGTCCTAAACCACGAGAAGAGCGCGCGCGGCACGATCTGGGGCGGAGGCCACGACGCCTCGATTATCGCACCAGGATTTCTGCCACGCGTCCTTAGGGCCCCGCTAAGCAGATCTGTGGATCTCGCTCCGTTAGCGGATTGACGGCCCGAGATTGCGCTCGCGCTCTGGGTTATAAGGGGCGCGAGTACTGTTTGTGGAGAAATAGATCTCATTTCCTTCCTCTGCCTCCGTCCTCTCCGCCGCCCGAGCGATACACTTCCGTCCCACCTCCGTCGTAGATCGGGTCCAGAGCTGCCGGAGATGACGAAGGCGGCGACGGACAAGGCCAAGCGGGCGAAGAAGAGCTCACGGGGATCATCCTCGAGCGCGGGCGCTCCAACGGGATGGACCCAGGGCGAGTGGATGCAGTCGCGGGTCACCGAAGCCCGCATGCTCGAGCTGGAGAGCCAAGGGCTCGTCGCCGCGGGGGCTTGGAGGTTGCCGGAAGAGGGCGAGGAGGAGCCTTCACCGCAGGGCATCGAACGCGTGCTCTTGGTGACTCACCTCGAGCGAGGTTTCTCCCTTCCGGCTCATCCATTTTTCTGTAGATTTCTGAACTTTTTCGGAGCTCAACTCCACCACCTTCCTCCCAATGCCATCGTTTACCTAGCAGCGTTCGTATCCCTTTGCGAAAATTTCCTGGGTTGTCATCCCCATTGGGGTTTATTCAAACACCTTATCACCTGCCGAATGACGACTGTAAAAAAGCCCAGTCAATCAAAGGATAAGACGAACGTAGCCCAATTGTGTGGGGGTCTTGGGATTCAACTGCGGTGAAAAGGTTGTTTCCCGAAAATTTCGTTCCTAGACTCGGTGAAGGGGTGGCAGGAAACTTGGTTTTATTGCCAAGATGTTCCAGTGGGGGATGATCAGCTGGGTCTTCCTCCATACATGTCAGAACGTATTCAGGCAGTTTCCCGACTGACCGTGTCCAAAGAGGAGAAAACGGAGGTAGATATCTTGGTAATAGCCCTGGTGGCTTTAGTGCAGAAGGGTGTCAACGGCCTCGACTTGCTAGAGGTCTTTCTCCAGAGGAGGGTCCAACCGTTGCAAGCCAGGGTTCACCCTATGTGGGCATACACAGGACCGGATGACACCACTCGGACTCATCCGGAGGAACTTAAGGCTGACTCCGTGGAAGCTAGGATCAAGGTGATCTCTTCTGCACGTGACAACCCCAGAGGGAGCAGGCAGGTGCCTTCACTCTCCTCCGAGTGATATTCACACATTTAATGTCACTGGCCCGACTAACTTGTTCTTCTGGCCAATCTGTTCTCCACTCGTCAGGCCTTCACAGGGATGAACAGTCCAGTGCCGATCGTCAACCGAGGCCCGATTGACGTGGCAAGTGACAACGATCAGCCGGACGAGTCTGCAGAAGCGGGGGGCGGTGAAGGAAGTGGCAAAAGCGGCGAAAGTGGTGACGACGAAGATGACTTGGACGAGGGTGATGAAGCGGAGTCATCTCGTTCTGAGGAACGGGTTCCCGAGAGCCGTTCCAAGGCACGCCAAGACCCAGGGTGCCGTTCCAAGGCACGCCAAGACCCCGAGTGCTACCAAGCCGAGTGGAACTGCCCTCCCGACTCGTAGCTCAAAGCGTGGGCGTGGAGAACCTGCCTTGTCACCCGAAAAGGCGCCAAAGCAAGCCAAGATCACTACCTCCAAGCCTCGGAAGGCCGTGTTTGTTCCCAAGATCAAGATGAGCATTCCTGTAGCCTCAGCGTAAGTATCTTCACTTCGACATTTATTGTCATGGCTCAATCCGAGTGTTATGATATTCCGAGTGGTTTCATTGCAGTGCTGATACTTCGACTGCCTCGCCTGACCCTCAATCTCTGGAGAAGGAAAAGGATGACATTGATGTTGCGTCCTCCAAGGGTAAGCTTCTGATTCACTCGAGCGCACATTTCAATTTTTGTTTCTGCTTGTTTCTGACTGCTCTTCTAAACGCTTGCAGCTCCGCATGAAGTGATAGACCTCGACGCAGGTGATAGGGTCGAACCGCTGAAGTCGTCCGTTGACGCGGATGTCGTGATGCAGGAGCTGTCGCCTGCCAGTGTTTTAGCGTCGGTGCAGGGGACTAGCTCAGGGGCCGGAGCTGCATTCGGGACTGAAACTGTATCCCTTTCACCCATTCCTCCTGCTACCAATATCTTCACGCTACACCATGTCCCAGAGGATCAGGTGGGGGCGACCAAAGAAGCATTGATCCAACTGGGGGTGATGAGCGAGCGGCTGAAGACAGCTTATGACGCGAGTGAGGCACTGCAGAAGAATGTCCGAGTAAGTACTCTTGTAAGTACCTTCCTCAGTCTGGAATTTTGATCCGTGTGATTTTTGTTTTGATCCCGAGTGGGTTTGTGTCTGGGCACACCCACTGGGTGTGTCGGTTTCCAGTGGGGGCGCGCTGAGCGCACCCACTGGGTGTAGTCCCCGAGGCTGCCGTCGACTGAAGCAGTCGGCGGGAGTCTAGGAAACCGAGTGAACGCGGAGTTCAATACATTGACGAGATCAAATAGAGCCTTGTCTTTATTTTCCAGTGGGGCCGCGCTGAGCGCACCCACTGGGTGTAGTCCCCGAGGCTGCCGTCGACTGAAGCAGTCGGCGGGAGTCTAGGAAACCGAGTGAACGCGGAGTTCAATACATTGACGAGCTCAAATAGAGCCTTGTCTTTATTTTCCAGTGGAGGCGCGTGATACGTCTCCAATGTATCTATAATTTATGAAGTATTCATGCCATGTTTACAATAATTCTATATGATTTTGGTATGATTTTATTAGAATCAACCCGGACTGATGCTGTTTTCAGCAGAGCTACCGTGGTGTTGTTTTTGTGCAGAAATAAAAGTTCTCGGAATGGGCTGAAAATTTACGGAGAATATTTTTGGAAAATATAAAAAATACTGGAGCAAAAAGCTGGGCCGGGAAGTGACCGAGGAGGCCACAAGCCTGGGGGGGCGCCCCCCCTAGGGCGCGCCCCCTGGCTTGTGGACTCCTCGGGCACCGCCTTGACGTGAAACCGACGCCAAAAACTCCTATAAATACAAAAACCTCCGAAAAGAAACCGAGATCGGGAGTTTCGCCGCCGCAAGCCTCCAGAGCCACGAAAAACCAATCGGGAGCCCGTTCCGGCACCCTGCCGGAGGGGGAAACCATCACCGGAGGCCATCTTCATCACCCCGGCGGTCTCCATGACGAGGAAGGAGTAGTTCACCCTCGGGGCTGAGGGTATGTACCAGTAGCTATGTGTTTGATCTCTCTCTCTCTCATGTTCTTGAGATGACACGATCTTAATGTACCGCGAGCTTTATTAATATAGATGAATCATATGGAGTTTTCCCCTCTCTATCTTCTTGTGATGAATTAAGTTTTCCCTTTGAAGTTTACTTATCGGATTGAGTCTTTAAGGATTTGAGAACACTTGATGTATGTCTTGCGATGGGATATCCGTGGTGACAATGGGATGTTCTATTGATCCACTTGATGTATGTTTTGGTGATCAACTTGCGGGTTCCGTGACCTTGGGAATCTATGCATAGGGGTTGGCACATGTTTTCGTCTTGACTCTCCGGTAGAAACTTTGGGGCACTCTTTGAAGTTCTTTGTGTTGGATTGAACATGATGAATCTGAAATTATGTGATGCATATCGTATAATCATGCCCATGGGTACTTGTGGTGACATTGGAGTATCTAGGTGACATTAGGGTTTTGGTTGATGTGTATCTTAAGGTGTTATTTTAGTACGAACTCTAGGGCTGTTCGTGACACTTATAGGGATAGCTCATAAGATTGATCGGAAAAATATAACTTTGAGGTGGTTTCGTACCCTACAATAATTTCTTCGTTTGTTCTCCGCTATTTGTGACTTTGGAGTGAACTCTTTGTCGCGCGTGAGGGATTTACATATGATTCAACTATGTTAATATTGTTGAGAGAAGTTCCACTAGTGAAAGTATGAACCCTAGGCCTTGTTTTCAAGCATTGCAATACCGTTTGTGCTCACTTTTATCATTAGTTACCTTGCTGTTTTTACATTTTCAGATTACAAAAACCTATATCTACCATCCATATTGCACTTGTATCACCATCTCTTCGCCGAACTAGTGCACCTATACAATTTACCATTGTATTGGGTGTGTTGGGGACACAAGAGACTCTTTGTTATTTGGTTGCAGGGTTGTTTGAGAGAGACCATCTTCATCCTACGCCTCCCACGGATTGATAAACCTTAGGTCATCCACTTGAGGGAAATTTGCTACTGTCCTACAAAACTCTGCGCTTGGAGGCCCAACACGAGTCCACAAGAAGAAGGTTGCGTAGTAGACATCAAGCTCTTTTCTGGCGCCGTTGCTGGGGAGGTGAGTGCTTGAAGGTATATCTTTAGATCTTGCAAATAAATCTTTTAGTTTCTTGTTTTTCACTAGTTTGGTTTTATAAAAGAAAACTATAAAAAAATGGAATTGAGGTTGCCTCATATGCTTCATCTTTTTAATGTCTTTCGTGAAAATAATGGAAAGGAAAATTGTGCTCAAGTGTTAGAACAAGAAGTTATTAAAATGTTTGGCACTAAATCTTTGTATGATGAGCATGATTGCAATGTTGTTAGTATGAATTCCTTGAATATTCATGATGCTAATGATATGCAAAGCTACAAGCTTGGGGATGCTATGTTTGATGAATGTGATATTTTTAGTCCCCCAAGTTTTGATGAGCAAAACTATTATGATGATGGCATGCCTCCTATCTATGATAATTATTGTGATGACACGTATGCTATAAAGAGTGATCGTAATCTTGAAACTTGTCATCATGATTTTAATATTGAATATGGTTATGTCAAGCAAGAGTCTTATGATAGTTATTTTGTTGAGTTTGCTCCCACTATTATGAATGAGAAGAAAATTGCTTATGTGGAGAGTGATAAATTTTCTATGCTTGTAGATCATGAAAAGAATGCTTTATGTGCTGGTTATATTGTGAAATTCCTTCATGATGCTACTGAAAATTATTATGAGGGAGGAACATATGCTTGTAGGAATTGCAATAATATCAAGTTTCCTCTCTATGTGTTCGAAGTTTTGAAGTTATGCTTGTTTTGCCTTCCTATGCTAGTTGATTCTTGCTCCCATAAATTGTTTGCTCACAAAATCCCTATGCATAGGAAGTGGGTTAGGCTTAAATGTGCTAGTCATATGCTTCATGATGCTCTCTTGCATGTTTCAACTACTATTTTTATATGAGCATCATTGAAATCATCATGCCTAGCTAAAAGGCATTAAAGAAAAGCGCTTGTTTGGAGACAACCTGTCGGTGTACTAAAGTATGGGTCTTTTTAGTACCCCTTACTTGTGCACGGGCAGTTGTAGCCATTCCGCGGCAAGCCTTGCCGGGGAATAGCTAGGAGTAATCACGAGACTAAGACGACAAGGAGACATTCAAGTCAACGATCAGACCAGAAAACAGAAGACCAAAGGGTTGCGGAGGCCCGGCAAGACCCTTGCCGGCAAGGCCTCGCGCCAGACAAGACCCGGTCCCGGCAAGCCCCGGGCCCGGCAAGGATTCGGTCCCGGCAAGCCCCGGGCCCGGCAAGGATTCGGTCCCGGCAAGCCCCGGGCCCGGCAAGGATTCAGCCCCGGCAAGGCTCTGCACAGTGCAGCGCTATCGCTCCAGTGCAGCGGCCAGCCTTGTCGTTTAGGGCTTGTCCTCATGGTGACGTGGCGTAATGCTGGCCACGCGATGCTTAAGCAGTGCTGATGGGATGGCTGCTTTTGCCCATCCCCTGTAAAGCTTTTCCAAGCCCGAGACGCTAAGGGACACCTCGACGGACACCTCACGGTGCATTTAATGAGTTTGTCCTAAGCCGTCAGGGTTAGGTATGATAATACTGTGGTAGCACTGTAGTTACTTTCCACCTCATGCCTTATCTTGTACGCCACTGTGGTAGCCCCTTTGACTAACATAAAAGGAGGCCCGAGACATACAGGGGAGGAAAAAGGGGGGCACTTCGAAAGCCCATTCTGCATGCGTAGCTGTTACTGTAGCTCCCAGAACTTGGCCAAGAACATCCACAATAATACAATCAAAGCAGGAGTAGGGTTTTACGCATCCTTGCGGCCCGAACCTGGGTAATTCCCCCGCGTGCTGTTCGTTAGTTCTGCTCTTTGTGCAACCCTCTCCCCTTGCCGAACCGTAAGGGATCTCCTTGATCCCATAGGTGTTCGTTTCCCACGACATCTTTGGCGCGCCAGGTAGGGGGATCGAGGTTGTGCGAACCTGATCTAGTGATCAGCGCGTCAGATCTTTGATCATCTTCACCACCATGGCTCCCAAGAAGAAGGGTTTCACGGCGGTTGGTCCATCCGCATCCATCGTGCCTGATGCTGCGCGCGCAGGCGACGGGGTAGACGCGGGTGGAGGAGGTGGAGGCTCCGAGCTTCCACGGCGTTCCGGCGATCCGAGCCGGACGAGCAACAGGTCCAAGGATGGAGCTGCGCAACCTGCGGGTGGTGCAGCGACTTCCAAGGATGGAGCGGCGCCTTCCAGGACGAATACGCCGGCGCATGCACCGCGACCTTCTCAGGACGCGCGTGACGTGCGGCCTCAAGACGTTGGTGGTTCTGGGCGTCCGCATGGGAAGACCCCTGCGCATCACTCCCAGGGTGCGCAGGGCCAAGATCTGCGCCAGCGAGCTGGTGGAAGCTGCGCGCGGGTGCAGAGTCGTGATGGTGCTCCTTCTAACCCTGTTAGGAGTTTGAGCACCTCACGCTCTTCGCACCTGTCGCCGCCGCCTACGCCAGCAGAGGCGTTGGCGCGAGCTCAGCTGCTCCTAGACTTCCCTCCCGCCGCGGAGAAGCTAGACGAGTGGCGAGCCGCTATCCAGAGCCTCATCGGCCTAGCCAACAACGACGTACCGCAGCAGGGTGAACCCTCGCGGCTGCAGTCGTCTAGGCTGGTGCGTGGCGATGGAGAGAAGACCGGAGCTGGAACGACTACGTTGCGTTCCCCTCCGCTGCATCAAGAGCGGTCGTTAACTCGGCGGACCGGCGCCCGTGAGGATGATTCCACGGCATCGTCTGATCCGCGGGTTCGCCGTGATCAACGTCACGTTCTTCGGGAACGGAAGAAGGAGGACGCTCGAACCACCATCGAGCGCCGAAGGGAAGCGCGTCGCTAGTCCGACAAGCGCGCTGGGACTTCCGTTGACGAGCCCGCGCCAGGGTACCCTGGCTGCCTACCTTACGAGGTGGGTTGCCCAGCGTTTACTCGTGAGCTGCGGCAAGTCCAGTGGCCTAGCTCCCGCTCCTTCAAGCCGGAAGTACCGGAGAAGTACGACGGCAAGACTCATCCGTCCGAGTTCTTGAGCATCTACACCATCGCGGTGCAGGCTGCCGGGGCTCGTGACGATAAGGTGCTGGCCAACTACTTTCCGTTGGTACTGAAGCCCAATGTGAGATCGTGGTTGATGCACCTGCCCGAGAATTCCATCTCTTCTTGGGTCGACCTGTGCCATCAGTTTGTTGGCACCTTCACCGGCGGCCATCAAGCTCCTGGCCAGGAGAGTGATCTGCACATCATTCCCCAGAAGGAGGGCGAAACTTTGCGCAAGTATATCCAGAGGTTCAGCCGCATCCAGCACAACATTCCTGACGTTCATCCCGCCGCCGTCATCAGCGCCTTTCATCAGAATGTGCGCAATCGTAAGATGCGGGAGGAGTTGGCGATGAACAAAGTCAGAGATGTCGCCGAGCTCTACGCCTTGGCCGACAAATGTGCTCGGGCAGAAGAAGGAAGGAGACTCCCCGGCGAGAACGCTGGCGCTGGAGTCGACTCCGATAGCGAAGACGCTCCTGCCCCGGCAAGAAAGGGGCGGCGAAAGAACAAGAAGCGCAAGGGCAAGGCCGTGCTTGCCGTTGAAGGTTCGGGCAACACCGGCACCGCCAAGAAGTCCAAGACCGACGACCCCGGCAAGGAGGTTGCCGGGTGTGCGGCGTGTCAGGCCTTGGCGGCTGCCGACAAGCCAGAAGGATCCGGCAAGCAGTACTGCAAGATCCACCGTACCAAGGGCCATGATCTCCAAGACTACCGGCAAGTTGAGGAGCTTGCTGAGAAGCAGAGCGCCGAGTACGAAAGGCGCGACAAGGAAAGAGCCCAAGATGGTGCCGGAGGGTCTGGCAGGAAACGCGGTCGAGGAGGTCGTCGCGGCAAGCCCAGGCAGCAGCAAGAGAAGCCTGCCCGGGGCCGCGCCAAAGAACAAGGAAATGATGATGACGATGCAGAGGGCGACGAGTCCAGCGAACACGAGTTCCAGAAGGCTACAGAGGCCATGTGCGTCGACGGGGGCGCTTCATTGCATTCCTCTCACCGCCAGCTCAAGCAGTGGGCGCGTGAGATTAATGCAGCAGAGACATCCCTCGATGCCCGGAAGCCACTGAAGTGGTCCCTCACGCCTATCATTTTTGACGCCGAGGATCACCCTGATCGCACAACTGCGGTCGGGTGCTTGCCGTTGTTGGTTTCACCAACGATTCGCAACCTCCAGGTGACGAAAATGTTAGTTGACGGTGGGGCCGGCCTGAACCTGATGTCGCCCGATGTGATCAAGAGGCTGCAAATTCCCGACGAAGATCTCGAGGAGACAGGTTCTTTCCAAGGGGTCAATCCGGGAAGGAACCAGCCGAAAGGCAAGATCACGCTGCCGGTAACTTTCGGCAGCGAGCTGAACTTCAGGACGGAGAAGGTCGTCTTCGACGTCGCCAGGATTCCGTTGCCATACAATGGAATCCTTGGCCGCCCAGCGCTGGCTAAGTTCATGGCGGCCTCGCACTACGCCTACAACGTCTTGAAGATGCCCGGTCCAATGAGCGTCATCACTGTCCACTCCGACAAGAAAGACGTGCTCATTTGCACCGACAAGCTCTACCGGGAAGCAGTTGCAGCGTCCGCCGCCAAGGCGCATGCTCCTGCCGCTCAAGATCCCGGCAAGAAGAAGCAGCCCGGCAAGACCTCTGGTACAAACTCCGGCAAGCGCGCCTCTCCAGAGTGCTGCGCTGCCGTCGAGGGTGCCCCAGAGAGCTCTGCCGGCCAGATCAAGAAATCCAAGGCTGCTCCGCCTGAGACCAAGAAGGTGCCCGCCAAGGAGGACGGGACGGGGGGAACCTTCACCATAAGCTCCACCCTTGATGACAAATAGGAAAGCGCGCTCGTTGCCTTCCTGCGGGCGAATGTCGATGTGTTTGCATGGCAACCATCTGACATCCCCGGTGTTCCCAGGGAGGTAATTGAGCACCACCTAGCTGTCTGTCCCCACGCGCGGCCCGTCAAGCAGAAGGTGCGGAAGCAAGCCTTGGAGCGGCAAGAGTTTATTGCGGAAGAGATTAGGAAGCTTGAGGCGGCAGGCCTGGTTAGAGGAGTCCTCCATCCTACATGGTTGGCCAACCCAGTTGTTGTGCGCAAGGCGAATGGTAAATGGAGGCTATGTATTGACTTTACAGATATCAATAAAGCATGTCCAAAAGATCCCTTTCCCTTGCCGCGCATCGACCAGATTGTGGATTCCACTGCCGGCTGCGATTTGCTGTCATTTCTTGACGCATACTCAGGCTATCACCAGATCTTCATGGCGAAAGAAGACGAAGAGAAGACCGCATTTATCACCCCGTGTGGCACATATTGCTTCTTGCGTATGCCTTTCGGGTTGAAAAGTGCTGGTTCGACCTTCGCTAGAGCTGTCCAGATTGGTTTCGGGGCCCAGCTGCATAGAAATATGGAAGCTTACATGGATGACATAGTGGTCAAAACCAAGGACAAGGCAACGCTCATTCAAGATCTGGAGGAGACATTTGCAAATCTGCGCAGGATCAACCTGAAGCTCAATCCCGAGAAGTGCGTGTTTGGCGTCCCATCCGGCAAGCTTCTCGGGTTCTTTGTATCTCAGCGTGGAATTGAAGCCAATCCCGACAAGATCAAGGCAATTGAGCAGATCGAAGCGCCAAGACGAGTTAAGGATGTGCGCCGCCTTGCCGGCTGCGTCGCTGCTTTGAGTAGGTTCATCTCAAAGTCTGCTGAGCGTGCCCTGCCGTTTTTCAAAATTTTGAAGAAGGCAGGTCCAATGAAATGGACTCCAGAAGCGGAGGCAGTGTTGCAGGATTTGAAGAAGTACCTCTCCTCTTCGCCAGTACTAGTCACGCCTAGACCACAAGAGCCGTTGCTGCTATATCTGGCGGCAACGAATCAAGTGGTTAGTGCTGCGCTGGTGGCAGAGAGAAAAGCAGAGGAGGATGCAGCGGCAACGGCAGGCCCGCCAAGCGACTTGCCGGGGCCAGCCCCGGCAAAATCTGCTGCTGACAAGGAAAGACCCGCGCAGTCAAGTCAGGCAGTGCAGAAGAAGAAGATGGTGCAGCGCCCAGTCTATTTCGTCAGCTCCCTGTTGCAAGGGGCTAGGTCGAGGTATTCTGGTGTGCAGAAGTTGCTCTTCGGCCTTCTCATGGCCTCGAGGAAGCTGCGCCATTACTTCCAAGCACATGAGATCACCGTGGTCACTCGCTTTCCGCTACAACGGATTCTCCGGAACCCAGAAGCAACCGGCAGGATCGTGGAGTGGGCGTTGGAGCTGTCATGCTTTGGTCTCAAGTTTGAAAGTTCTTCAACCATCCAGAGCAGGGCCTTGGCAGAATTCATTGCAGAATGGACCCCAACGCCAGACGACGAAGTTCAAGAATCAGCGATTCCCGGCAAGGAAACAGATCGCGAATGGATCATGTACTTTGATGGAGCCTTTTCGCTGCAAGGCGCCGGTGCCGGCGTGCTGCTTGTCGCACCCACCGGAGAGCACCTCAAGTACGTCATCCAGATGCATTTTCCCCGGGAGAGATCGACCAACAACACGGCAGAGTATGAAGGACTGCTTGCCGGTCTCAGGATCGCGGCAGACCTTGGGATCAGGAAGCTCATCGTCAGGGGTGACTCCCAGCTCGTCGTGAGGCAGGTCAACAAAGATTATCAGAGCCCGCTGATGGAAGCATACGTCGATGAAGTGAGGAAGCTGGAGGAGCGCTTTGATGGTCTTCAGACAGAGCATGTTCCTCGATCAGAGAACAGCATTGCCGACGACCTGTCGAAGCGTGCCGCACTCAAGCTACCTGTGGAACCAGGGACTTTTGTGCTCCGCTTGACTCAACCATCCGTGTCGCCATCGACAAGGCCTGATAAGAGAAGAAAGTTAAGTACCGGCGAGTACTTCCCGGCAGGGCTTCCCGAAGCCCCTGGCAAGGATCTTGCCAGGAACGACACGGTTGCCGGTGAGCAGCGGCTTCGCCCAGAACCTCAGGTTCTTGCCGCGGAAGCAAGCGCCCCTGCTGCCGAAGAAATACCGGTTGCCGGTGAGCAGCGGCTTCGCGCAGAACCTCTGGTTCTTGCCGCCGAAGCAAGCGCCCTTGCTGCCGAGGAAATACCAGTTGCCGGTGAGCAGCTGCTCCGCCAAGAGCCTCAGGTTCTTGCCGTAGAAGCAAATGCTCCCGCAGCAGAAGAGTCGCCTTTAGTCCTTGTCGTCGAGCCACAGGCTCCGGCATGGGCACAACAAATAGTCCATTTCCTTCAGACAGGAGAACTCCCTGAGGAGCAGGAAGAAGCTGAGAAAGTAGCCCGTCAGTCAAGTATGTACCAGTTCGTCGACGACGTTCTGTACAGAAAGAGACCCAACGGTGTGAAATTGAAGTGCATCCCTCGGGAGGACGGACTAGAGCTGTTGGCAGAGATTCATGGGGGCGTATGTGGATCCCACATAGGCTCAAGAGCCCTTGTCAGCAAGGCATTCCGGCAAGGATTCTTCTGGCCTACTGCCCTCCAGGATTCAACGGCACTAGTAACCAAGTGTGAAGCGTGCCAGTTTCATTCGAAGCAACTTCATCAGCCAGCTCAAGCTCTCCAAACGATCCCTCTCTCCTGGCCCTTCTCGGTCTGGGGGCTCGACATACTGGGTCCCTTCCCCCGCGCTGCCGGGGGCTTCGAGTACTTGTACGTTGCTATCGACAAGTTCACGAAGTGGCTAGAAGTGGAAGCAGTGAGGAGGGTGACAGCACAGTCAGCAGTCAAGTTCTTCAAGGGGATTGTGTGCCGTTTTGGTGTGCCGAACAGGATCATCACTGACAACGGTACACAGTTCACAAGCCGCACCTTCATGCAGTACGTCCAAGACCTTGGCGGCAAGATTTGTTTTGCCTCTGTTGCTCACCCGAGAAGCAATGGCCAAGCGGAGAGGGCAAACGCTGAGGTGCTGCGTGGTCTCCGGACCAGAACTTTCGACAAGCTGCACAAGCATGGAAGACGCTGGATTGATGAGTTGCCGGCGGTTCTTTGGTCGATCAGGACGACGCCAAATCGAGCCACCGACCAGACGCCCTTCGCTCTGGTCTACGTAGTGGAGGCAGTTCTCCCCACGGAACTCATATACGGGTCACCTCGAGTGCTCGCTTATGATGAGCTTGAGCAAGAGCAGTTGCGGCAAGATGACGCGCTGCTCCTTGAGGAGAACCATCTTCGGGCTGCTGTGCGAGCCGCTCGCTACCAGCAAGCTTTGCGCCGCTACCATAGCCGCAAGGTTCACGCCCGGAGTCTTGAGGAAGGCGACCTTGTTCTTCGGCGCGTTCAGTCAGCCAAGAATTCCAACAAGTTGACGCCGAAGTGGGAAGGCCCTTACCGGGTAGTGCGAGTCACCAGGCCTGGCGCTGTCCGCCTGGAGACCGAAGAGGGCTTGCCAGTGAGCAACTCCTGGAACATCGAGCACCTTCGCAAGTTCTACCCGTAAGGCGCCGTTGTTCGGGTTTCTTGTTGTGATAGCGATACGGCCAGCAGGCTGCTGACGACCCGAATCCAGCGCTCGCGGCAGCGTAACGCTCCGGCGAGATCCCGGCAACGCCATTCTGTACAAGTGTTGCCGCTGGCATGTAATCCTTTGTACAGAGCAGGCACATCCCTGTGCATATTTTAATGAGATCTGTGTGCTTTACATCTCTTGTTGATTTCATGTCATTCTATATGCATGTATTATCTGAGATATGTATTGCACTTGATCCCGGTAAGAGCTAACGAACCGTCAAGGTTCCATACCTTTATTTTCTCTTCTTTCTTTTTCTCAAGAGATAGAAGATTCCCTCGCCCGCAAGTTTGCCGGGGGGTAGGAGAATGGTGGTATGGAGGCCAGACGACGTTCAAGGTTGGCGCCTTGCCGGAAGAAAAGGAATAGCGACAAAAAGTAGAGCTAAGTTGCTAAACCCCTTAAGCAGATTTTGATTTTTGTAAGGCTGTATTCCCTTGAACGATTTCGGCTTTGTATGGAAAACCTGCACGCGATGGAATCTTGTCGTGATCGGCTGCGCCCCTACTCTGTTTCGAGTCCGCTCAACAGTCTAGGTGGCCGCGCTGAAAGCGTCAAGATTTCTTGTCGTGAGCAGCACTACCCGCAAGCTGCTGACGACCCGAATCCAGCGCTCGCGACGGGGTTATGCTCCGGCAAGTTCCCAGCAAAGCGTAGGGTACACGCCATACAGAGAGAAATTGAACAAAGGGAATAGCAGGCCATAATTCAAAGAGAGCAAGTTATATTACATCTAGTGCTTGCCGCGTTTCTGACATAAGACGAATTGTCTTTTACATGGAATGCTGGCGGCAAGATGAGGAAGAGATAGGAGGCTACAGTTAATCCCGGCGATCGACCTCGACCCTCTTCACCTGGCTCACCCGATCGACGATGGGCGCGACAAGCTCCTCGAGAGCCTTGACGTCCGCGTCCTTCGGCAAGCTTTTCAAGGCTTTGGAGAGGTCGACGCCAGGGTTCCTGTACGCCACCTTCATCAACACCTTGTGGAGGACAAGCTGGCAGAGCTTCCGGGATTCGTCGGCCAGCTTGCTTATCTGATTCGCCTGGAGTAGCTTGAGGGCGTCGACGAGCTTGTCGAAGAACATGGTTAGCCTGGCGCTTGAGGATATGTTGTCGTCGACTGAGTATTCGAAGCCCGGCAAGTCCATGGTCTCCAGCTCCGCGCCAAGCTTCTCGGCGACGTCCGCCAGCCTGGCAGTCCAGAGCTTCACGCTTGAAGTGTACTCGTTGTGGGTGGTGGCGGCGTTCTGGAGCAGCTCCTGTTCGTCATGGAGGTCTTTGATAAGAGTCCACTCGCGAACTCGGGCGGCCTCAAGAGACTCCTCCAGCGTGGATAGCTTTAGCTTCAGATCTTCAATGGATTCCTTGGCGGAGGAGAGCTGCTGGATCTTCTCGGATGCGGCGGCCTGCGTCTCCATCAGGCTGTGGAGAGCCTTGTCTCTCTCGGCCTCGAGTGTTGAGACCTTCTTGCCGTGGTCCTCGAGAGCGACCTCCAGCTGCTTCGTCTTCTCCTCCAGCAAGTTCTTGGCGGTCTCCGCAGCTCCGGCAGCGTCGAGGGCCTCTTTGAGCTTGCCGGCGTGGTCTTCAGTTAGAGCTCTGAGCGTCTTCAAGTGTTTCTGCTCAAGCTCCTGGACCCGCCGCGCGACAAGACTTTCGAGCTCTTCATCCTTGTTGCGAAGCTTGGCGGCAAGCGCCGCCTCGCGGGCGGCAAGGTCCTCTTCTTGGGCGTCAAGGCTGATGCGGCGCTGCGTCAAGAGGGCTTCTGCCGCGGCGGCTTGCTGGGCGGCCTCCTCCTGCGCTTTCTCGATGTCTGATTGCTTCAGCAGGAGGACGTTCCGCTCTTCCGCCAGCTGCTCCCGATAAATATTCAGCTCTTGGAGGGCCTCGCCATACCAAGCCTGTGTCTCCGTGATGCGTTGTTGGAAGTCTCCTTCCGCGGCCTCGACGAGCGCTGCCCGGGAGTCCAGTTTCTCCTTCCGGGCGCGATAGAGCGTCTGGAGCTTCTGATAATTGTCATTCATGGCTTGAAGTAGTTGCTCCTCCTTGGGCTCACTGACGGCAGCGACGGTGATTTCCCCGTCAAGATGTTCCCCTTCAACCAGCTCTTCAATGTTTGCCGACCCCGGCATGCTGACAACGTTCTTGCCGGCCCTGATATATTGGCTTGAGGGAGGAGCCTGGAACGACGAGGATTGGTCTTCGGCAGTCGAGGGCCCCGCGGCAGTAGAAGCGCCTGGCGCTCCTGCGGTGGAAGCGCCGTCAGTATTGCCGCGGGTCTCCTCACCAACCCCCTCGGCGGCCTTGGCGGCCTCGGCGGCAGCGGCCTTGGCGGCCTCGGCGGCAGCGGCCTCAGCGGCAGCAGCCTCGGCGGCAGCAGCTTTGGCAGCCTCGGCGGCGGCATGCTTGGCGGCCTCTTCGGCAGCAACCTTGCCGGCTTCAGTGGCGGCATCCTTGGCGGTCTCTTCAATGACGGCGTCAGTATCCATGAGCTCTGTCAGAAGAAGATTGAAAGCCAAGAACTTGATTAAGATGAAGCTGGGAAGGAAGTCCAAGAAGACAAAAAGAAGAAAAAAAACAAAGCGACAAGAATTCTTTGGGGCAAGTAACTTTACCTGCGTCAAGGAAGGGGTTGCCGAAGCTTGCGCTTGCCGGCCCCTCCTCATCGTCGCGGTAGAGCTTGCCCGAAGACTCACCCCTGGGCGGTGTGGTCGACGGAGGTGGCATGGCAGAGGCAGCTCCTGCTGTCGCTTCTCGCTGTTGCTCCGCTCCTGCACGCCCGGAGATGTCAGCAGAGAAGATGCACACCCCAGCACGCGCCAGTGGGTAGTGAGTAGAAGACTCACGCTGGGGGCTGCGCCGGGGGCTGCGTCGAGGACTGCATCGAGGGTTGCGTTCTGGGCTTGACTCCGAGCTGACGAGAACCGTTTCCGGCGCGCCCGAGGTGCTTGCCGGCGGCTCGATGCTTGTTGAGGTCTTGGCCCTCTTCGCCACCCTCTGTGCCAGAGTCTCCGCATCCCTGAGGAGGCAAAAACAGAGCAAGTTAATCAAGCAAAACTAGAAGGACGAGAATCAAGGCTGTGGCGGGACTCTTACTCTTCTTCTTCTTCTTCCTCGGAGCTGATGGCGGAGAGGTCGAAGCCGACCCTCGCCGCAGTTCCTGACGGAGGAGGAGGAGGATTGGCCCTGGGCCGCTTGGCAGCGGCGGGTTGCGGCGCGGCCTTGCCAGCCGCCCCTTTCCCGGAAGCCTCGCTGCTTGAGGGAGGTTGGCAGGCTGGAGCGCCAGTGGCGTTCTTCCGGAGGACGCGCCTTTTTCTGTGTTGAAGAGCTGGGGGCTCTTCCTCCTCCTCTTCTTCCTCTTCGGCGGCGCCTCCGGCAGAAGAGCTCCCGGCAGCGGCTCCGCTTGGCTCCCCGGCAGCCTCGTCTCGCCCGGCAAGGTCTTCCAGCAGCAAGTCCTCGCCTTCGCTGGACTCAGCGCTGCCGACTTCTTCGGCAAGGTTCGCCTCTTCAGCCCGGATGTAGGCGAGCTCCTCCTCCGTGGTGGCGCGGACAAGGTTCTCCGCGCGGATGGCCTTCTCCGTCAAGTTGTCGAAGAACGCCAGCGCCTGCTCCACGGACGGCTCAATCCACCTCTCGTCGATGCTATGGGCATTAAACGCCGGCATCATGGCGATGATGGAGGTCAGTGATGAGTTGTTGCATAGTGGGACGACGCCCGCCGGCAAGTCTCCCACTGATCCAGAATTGAAGAGCTGTTGGCAGATGGCTGCGTGCCCCATGGCTGTCAGATCATTATCCAGCCCAGGCCGCACCCTCATGACGTCGGCAGCGTTCATGTACTCCCAGGCAGGGCGCCCCTTGTTCTGCAGTGGGGCGATGCGCCGGCGAAGGAAATCTGAAGCAATCATCTCCACCTTCAGCCCGGCAGCCCTGAGGCGCAGTATCCTGGTGGTGGCGATGGTGAGTTTGCTGTCGTCAGGGTCCGCGGCGCCCCAATTCTTGCCGCGGGCCACCTTCTGCTTCCGCACCTCGCAGAACGGTTGGGGCTCTTTTTCCCGGACCCAGCACCACTTGCCGCGCCACTCATCCCATCTATCGCGGTAGAGCCCCTCTGGGTATGTCTCCGTGGTTGCCGTCCTCGGGATCCAAGCGATGTTGCCGGAGAGGGCGTCGCCCCTTTGGATGCGGGGGTAGAAGTAGTGCCGGAAAAGTGCAGTGCTCGGGATGACCCCAACAAAATTCTCGCAAAGGTGCGTGAAGACGGACATACAAGTCACGGCATTCGGCGTGAAATCTAACAGCTGGAAGCCGTAGGTGAGCATGATATCTACGAAGAAATCCGAGTACGGGGGACAGAGGCCGCACCAGAAGTAATCGGCAAAGAAGGGATAGTCTCCTGGCTTTGCCTTGCGAGAAGCTACACTCACTTTGGTGGCTGGATGCGCCGTGGTCTCAGTCGCCCATGCGAACTGGTACCTCTTCTTCAAGGTCTCCGCATCAAGCATCGAGGGGAAGACGGCGCGTTCCTTCCGCATCTTCACCAGCTTGGTCTCCGCCGCGGCGGCCGCTTCCGCCGCCTTGCCCTTGCTCAGCTTGGGCGGCATGGTGGCTATGGAAGTGGGCGCTGAAGACGTCGAGACCGCGGTGGAGGCGGGTGGAGGGAGAAAGGCTCTGCTTTGGGCGCGAGGAAGAAGACGATGGCGACGGCTCTGAGATTGAGATTGGAAAGGCGGAGGGGGTAAATGAGAAGTGCCCTCTGCGATTCCCTTTTTATGGGGAAGGCGCGAGGCGGGCTCTTTACCGCCCGCTTTTACAGCGGAGTTTCCGCCCACGTCTCTCACGTCGCGCGATTAATGCGCGTAGTGGGAGGGGGCGTGGTAAAAGAGATAATGATTACGAGCAGTTATTCCCTGCCACGCGTGCCCATGCACTGTTTTGGGCCTAGCCCAACAGGCCTGGCACCCGTGTATGGCCTAGGCCCGGGGGCTCCTGTCGGTGTACTAAAGTATGGGTCTTTTTAGTACCCCTTACTTGTGCACGGGCAGTTGTAGCCGTTCCGCGGCAAGCCTTGCCGGGGAATAGCTAGGAGTAATCACGAGACTAAGACGACAAGGAGACATTCAAGTCAACGATCAGACCAGAAAACAGAAGACCAAAGGGTTGCGGAGGCCCGGCAAGACCCTTGCCGGCAAGGCCTCGCGCCAGACAAGACACGGTCCCGGCAAGCCCCGGGCCCGGCAAGGATTCGGTCCCGGCAAGCCCCGGGCCCGGCAAGGATTCAGCCCCGGCAAGGCTCTGCACAGTGCAGCGCTATCGCTCCAGTGCAGCGGCCAGCCTTGTCGTTTAGGGCTTGTCCTCATGGTGACGTGGCGTAATGCTGGCCACGCGATGCTTAAGCGGTGCTGATGGGATGGCTGCTTTTGCCCATCCCCTGTAAAGCTTTTCCAAGCCCGAGACGCTAAGGGACACCTCGACGGACACCTCACGGTGCATTTAATGAGTTTGTCCTAAGCCGTCAGGGTTAGGTATGATAATACTGTGATAGCACTGTAGTTACTTTCCACCTCATGCCTTATCTTGTACGCCACTGTGGTAGCCCCTTTGACTAACATAAAAGGAGGCCCGAGACGTACAGGGGAGGAAAAAGGGGGGCACTTCGAAAGCCCATTCTGCATGCGTTGCTGTTATTGTAGCTCCCAGAACTTGGCCAAGAACATCCACAATAATACAATCAAAGCAGGAGTAGGGTTTTACGCATCCTTGCGGCCCGAACCTGGGTAATTCCCCCGCGTGCTGTTCGTTAGTTCTGCTCTTTGTGCAACCCTCTCCCCTTGCCGAACCGTAAGGGATCTCCTTGATCCCATAGGTGTTCGTTTCCCACGACACAACCCAATATTTATCCTTACTGTTTTAGTGTGTTCACATGATTAAGATACTGTAGTAATCATGTTTTATAGCTTTTGTTTCAATAAAGTGCCAAGTAAAGCCTTTGGGATAGTGTGGATGATAGTTGACTTGATTCTGTGCAAAAACAGAACTTTTGCTCTCAGTCCAGGAATTTTGTAAATTCACTGGAACGTGATTTTAATCTGAATTTTTTACACATGATTGATATACAAATTTTATAGATTTTCCTAATTTTTCAGAAATTTTAGAGACAGGTAAGTATGGTTACGCTACAGATCTTCACAGACTGTTCTGTTTTTGACAGATTCTGTTTTGCATGCATAGTTTACTTGTTTTCGTGTTTCTATAGCTTATATTGAGTGATATAAATTATGGGAATGATTTAATACAGTAGGTATTATGTGATAACAATTATGAATCTTGTCTTGACAGTACCTAAGTGAATGATCTTTGTTTATTATACTAACCCATCTCACGAAGTTCCGTTAAGTTTTGTGTGATTGAAGTTTTCAAGTTTTGGGTGAGACACCGATATGAGGAGAATAAGGAGTGAAAATAACGTAAGATTGGGGATGCCCAAGGCACCCCCAAGGTAATATCCAAGGAAGACTCAAGCGCTTAAGCTTGGGGATGCCCCGGAAGGCATCCCCTCTTTCGTCTTCAACACTATCGGTATATCTTACTTGGAGCTATATTTTTATCCGTCACATAATATGAGTTTTGCTTGGAGCATCATTTTATTTTCTTGTTTTCTGTTAGGTGTTATTTATAATCTTGTTTTTCAATAAAAAGTTCCAAGAATTGCCTTTAGGATGCTTGCATTGCATGTTTGATGTGTGCTGTGTAAAAAAACAGAAACTTTTGCTGTAGTGTTTGAATTTTCATATTTTACTGGAACGTGGAAAGTTCCTGAAATTTTTACAAAGTGTTGTCATATAAATTATTTAGCATGTCCTAAATTTTTATAATTTTTTGAGTTACAGAAGTACACTGGTTTAATAGATTGCTACAGACTGTTCTGTTTGGACAGATTGCTGTCATAGTTTCGTTATCTACTTATCCTATAGTTTCCATAGCCTATATTGGTAGATATAAATTGTGGAAATGATAGTATACAGTACCTAATGTTTTAAAATTACTGTGCAACTTGTCTTGGCAGTACATAAAGAGTTGATTTATTATTATGTGTACTAACCTATCTCACGAGTTCTTTTCAAGTTTTGTGTGGAAGATGTTTTTGAGAATAGGTGAAACCATGATATGAGAGGATTGAATGAGATACAAAAGCTCAAGCTTGGGGATGCCCAAGGCACCCCAAGTAAATATTTCAAGAAGTCTCAAGCATCTAAGCTTGGGGATGCTACGCATCCCACCACTCTTCATCAACAATTATCGGTTAGCCTATGTTGAGCCTAAATTTTTATTCGTTCACATGATGCGTGCTATTCTTGGAGTGCTATTTTTCTTTTGTTTGCTGTTTGAATAAAATACTCAGATCTGAAAATATTTATTGAGAGAGAGAGAGTCCTCACATAGCTACTTAATTGTTTGACTACTCATTGATCTTCACTTGTATCTTTTGAGAGTAGCTTGTCATTTCCTCTCATGCTTCACTTATACCTTTTTGAGAGATGAAATTTTTATGCCCTTGTACTTCACTTAAATTTGTTTGAGCTTGTCGAAAAAGCAATAGCAATATATGAAACTAGTCCCAAAGTGATAGATATCCAAGGAGGATATAATAAAAACTTTCATGAAGATCATGGGACAAATTAAACTTGATTCTTTGTAATAGTTTTGAAACATGATGATAGTAATATGTGAGTCATGTTAGTGAGTAATTATGCTTAGTAGGAATATTGGTGTTAAGGTTTGTGATTCCCTGTGCATGCACGGAAGTCAATAGTTATGCAATGAAGTTACATCCTAATTGTGGTGCATTATTCGGTGTTAGTTATGCTCAATGCTCACTTATGTGAATTTTCGTTTCTTGGTTTGGTTGCTTCCCAATCTATTTGCCAGCCTCTATTTGTACTAAGTAGAAATACTACTTGTGCATCCAAAATCCTTAAACCAAGTTTTGCCTTATGAGTCCCCCATACCTACCTATATGCGGTATTTCCATGCCGTTCCAAGCAAATTTGTATGTGCCATCTCTAAATTTTCAAAATAAATTCTCTCGTTTGTGTGCCCGTACCGCTCATGAAACGGTGGGGAGTGTCCAATATTTTTCCATGCTAGGTGTGTTATTCTCACAATATGTGTTGATTCACTATCATTCACGAGAAAGTGGCTGGTATTCGGGATGCCCAGTTCCATGCTCAAAATTCAAATCAAAATATAATGAAACAAAACTCCCCCAGGATTGTTGTTTGTATGGACGGTACCCGTGGATTCGGCTCGCCGTGGAGTGTGATTGATTGTGAGCTACTTTGTTGTTTTCGTTGACAGGAAAAGCATGCCACCCAAAATATTTTTTCTCTCTCAATTTAAAACTTTGAGCTCTGGCACCCCTACAAATCCCTACTTCCCTCTGCGAAGGGCCTATCTATTTACTTTATGCAATTTTTATTTTTGCTTTGAGTCTCCATCTTCTCTTATAAGCACCAACTAGGGGGCACTATGATCGTACTTGAGCATTGGGCATAGCTAATATTTGAGTGTGTTTCATGAATGGATCAATGATTGAGCATGATGGGCTAGGGATAACTTTCTTTAGTGTTGATATTTTGAAAGACATGGTTGCTTGTTAACATGCTTGAGTATTGAAGTCATTATGTTAAAACTAGACTATTGCTTTGAATCATTTACAAGTCCAAATGTCCATGCTATACAAAGAAGAATAGAATATGATGAAAATGTTTGCTAGCATTCACACTTCATAAATTATTTCTTTTATCATTTACCTACTCGAGGATGAGCAGGAATTAAGCTTGGGGATGCTGATACGTCTCCAACGTATCTATAATTTATGAAGTATTCATGCCATGTTTACAATAATTCTATATGATTTTGGTATGATTTTATTAGAATTAACCCGGACTGACGCTGTTTTCAACAGAGCTACCGTGGTGTTGTTTTTGTGCAGAAATAAAAGTTCTCGGAATGGGCTGAAAATTTACGGAGAATATTTTTGGAAAATATAAAAAATACTGGAGCAAAAAGCTGGGCCAGGAAGTGACCGAGGAGGCCACAAGCCTGGGGGGCGCCCCCCCCCTAGGGCGCGCCCCCCTAGCTTGTGGTCTCCTCGGGCACCGCCTTGACGTGAAACCGACGCCAAAAACTCCTATAAATACAGAAACCTCCGAAAAGAAACCAAGATCGGGAGTTCCGCCGCCGCAAGCCTCCAAAGCCACGAAAAACCAATCGGGAGCCCGTTCCGGCACCCTGCCGGAGGGGGAAACCATCACCGGAGGCCATCTTCATCATACCAGCGGTCTCCATGACGAGGAGGGAGTAGTTCACCCTCGGGGCTGAGGGTATGTACCAGTAGCTATGTGTTTGATCTCTCGCTCTCGTGTTCTTGAGATGATACAATCTTGATGTACCGCGAGCTTTATTAATATAGATGAATCATATGGAGTTTTCCCCTTTCTATCTTCTTGTGATGAATTGAGTTTTCCCTTTGAAGTTTACTTATCGGATTGAGTCTTTAAGGATTTGAGAACACTTGATGTATGTCTTGCGATGGGATATCCGTGGTGACAATGGGATGTTCTATTGATCCACTTGATGTATGTTTTGGTGATCAACTTGCGGGTTCCGTGACTTTGGGAATCTATGCATAGGGGTTGGCACATGTTTTCGTCTTGACTCTCCGGTAGAAACTTTGGGGCACTCTTTGAAGTTCTTTGTGTTGGATTGAACATGATGAATCTGAAATTATGTGATGCATATCGTATAATCATGCCCATGGGTACTTGTGGTGACATTGGAGTATCTAGGTGACATTAGGGTTTTGGTTGATGTGTATCTTAAGGTGTTATTTTAGTACGAACTGTAGGGCTGTTCGTGACACTTATAAGGATAGCTCATAAGATTGATCGGAAAAGATAACTTTGAGGTGGTTTCGTACCCTACAATAATTTCTTCGTTTGTTCTCCGCTATTTGTGACTTTGGAGTGAACTCTTTGTCGCGCGTGAGGGATTTACATATGATTCAACTATGTCAGTATTGTTGAGAGAACTTGCACTAGTGAAAGTATGAACCCTAGGCCTTGTTTTCAAGCATTGCAATACCGTTTGTGCTCACTTTTATCATTAGTTACCTTGCTGTTTTACATTTTCAGATTACAAAAACCTATATCTACCATCCATATTGCACTTGTATCACCATCTCTTCGCCGAACTAGTGCACCTATACAATTTACCATTGTATTGGGTGTGTTGGGGACACAAGAGACTCTTTGTTATTTGGTTGCAGGGTTGTTTGAGAGAGACCATCTTCATCCTACGCCTCCCACGGATTGATAAACCTTAGGTCATCCATTTGAGGGAAATTTGCTACTGTGCTACAAAACTCTGCACTTGGAGGCCCAACACGAGTCTACAAGAAGAAGGTTGCGTAGTACACATCAACGCGTTGAGTGCACCCACTGGGTGTAGTCCCCGAGGCTGACGTCGACTGATGCAGTCGGTGGGAGTCTTAGAGTCTAAATCAAAGTCTGACCAATGTTTGTCTTTTGTTTCTTGTGGGCAGGCTATTTGCGAACTCGGAAACCATTATAATGTTCTGCAGAAGGAGGTGCAGGAGCTGCGTCTCAACCTGGAGGCTGAGAAGGCCAAAAATGCTCAACTGGAGCAGGAGAAGAAGTCAATCGAAGGTAAGTCCTTCCTGTCCGACTGTAACAGTAACTTCTCTCCTTCCCCATCCGACTGAATATGCATCATCAGATCTTCGTGGAGAAAATCATAAACTTGTCCAGAGGCTGAAGAATTCTATTTCTTTGGAAACTGTGAAAAATGCTCTTGAAAAGAAGGACATCAATCTGGCGGCCGCTCAGAAGGAAGCCAGCCGAAAGGCCAAGGAGGCTGAGGAGAAACTGAAGACAGTCGGAAAGCTGGAGGAGGAGAAGAAAGCTTTGGAAGCCACTGTGCAGAAGTCCAAGGAAGAACTTGTGGAACTGAAGAGGTCGCACGCCGAATGGGAGACCAAGCTCAAGCACATTACTGCCAAGAAAGCAGAGCTGGAGGAGTATGTTGAGGAATTCAGTGGTGAAGCCAACGAAAAGCTCAAAGGTAACTTTCCCAAGTGATTCTCATGGAGCTCGATTAAACCGAATGAATTTTATCTGTTTCTGACTTCTTTCTTCATTCGGCCGAACCCAACATTTTGTGACGACGTGGCGGAGGAGACAGACAAGATTGAGAAGGAGCTGGATCCCTCTCAAGGTCTGCTTAAGGACAGCGCTGTCATGGGCGTGCTTCGCTTGGAAGAGCGTGTCGAGCAGGTGGCCCTGTATATCAGGGAGCTTAGCGCCACCATCTCCGCAATCGATCGCGACGTCTTTTTCGATGATGAGCCTTCAAAGGACCTGGAGACCATGCTTGCTCGAGTGAAGGCGATGCCCAGCCGAGTGAAAGACTGGAAGAAATCTGTAGCTCGGGCTAGTGTTGACATCGCCCTCTCATTAGTCCGTATCCACAGCAAGGGGGTGGACGAGAAGAAGTTGAAGTCTCTCGAGGTGGCCAACAGGAAGCACGCCAAGATTGATGACTTCATGGAGATGTTCATGGAGGCTGCCACTCGGATAGCGGACAGCATCGACCTGGACACCTTCGTAGAAGCAGTGCCCCAGCCTGATTGATCGTCAGGTTAAAACTCTTTAAGCTTTTGCCTCGGAATGCCGAGTGGTAGCTGTAACCGTAAGACTTTGAACGAGCCTGGGGCTCCTGTCGGTAAGACTTTTATCCGTACTCTTATTTCGAGTGACACTTTTTTTATTTGCCTTGGTTTTGTTCAACCTCTGCTTTCTGAACGTTTGTGCTTAGGTGACGCGGAGTCGCACCTAAGTCCCCGAGCACGGGCGTGACCCGCACACGGGATTGTTCGTTGGAACAATGATGGTCGTGTCCATCTTGTCGTCCGAGTGGGAAGGATGTTCCACTTTAGACATTTTTAACTTAGGCGATGTGGGACAGTGGCTAAGCCCCCGAGTGTAGGTGAGACCTGCACTCGGCATTAGTTCTTGCGAACAATGATGGTCCTGTCCATCTTGTCGTCCGAGTGAGAAGGATGTCCCACTCTAGACATTTTTAACTTAGGCGACGCGGGACTGCGGCTAAGCCCCCGAGTGTAGGTGAGACCTGCACTCGGATTAGTTCTTGCGAACAATGATGGTCCTGTCCATCTTGTCATCCGAGTGAGAAGGATGTCCCACTCTAGACATTTTTAACTTAGGCGATGCGGGACCGCGACTAAGCCCCCGAGTGTAGGTGAGACCTGCACTCGGATTAGTTCTTGCGAACAATGATGGTCCTGTCCATCTTGTCGTCCGAGTGAGAAGGATGTCCCACTCTAGACATTTTTAACTTAGGCGATGCGGGACCGCGGCTAAGCCCCCGAGTGTAGGTGAGACCTGCACTCGGATTAGTTCTTGCGAACAATGATGGTCCTGTCCATCTTGTCGTCCGAGTGAGAAGGATGTCCCACTCTAGACATTTTTAACTTAGGCGATGCGGGACCGCGGCTAAGCCCCCGAGTGTAGGTGAGACCTGCACTCGGATTAGTTCTTGCGAACAATAATGGTCCTGTCCATCTTGTCGTCCGAGTGAGAAGGATGTCCCACTCTAGACATTTTTAACTTAGGCGATGCGGGACCGCGGCTAAGCCCCCGAGTGTAGGTGAGACCCGCACTCGCATTAGTTTATTGCGAACAATGATGGTCCTGTCCATCTTGTCGTCCGAGTGAGAAGGATGTCCCACTCTAGACATTTTTAACTTAGGCGATGCGGGACCGCGGCTAAGCCCCCGAGTGTAGGTGAGACCTGCACTCGGATTAGTTCTTGCGAACAATGATGGTCCTGTCCATCTTGTCGTCCGAGTGAGAAGGATGTCCCACTCTAGACATTTTTATCTTAGGCTATGCGGAATCGCAGCTGAGCGTTTTTACACCCACTGGGGGCGACATAGGAAACTGATTCACCGGAGTGACAAGAGTTAAATTTCGACAAAATATAAAGGAACTAAACTTTATTCATCGAGATCACTCGGATTCATTTCTGGAATGACAAACTAAAGTAGTTATGTTCTAGGTGTAGAACTTGCGAAGCAGGTCCGTGTTCCAAGTCCGGGGCTCTTCTACTCCATCTTCGATATTGTAAAGCCAGTAGGCTCCATTGTGCAAGACTTTGGAGACCGCATACGGCCCCTGCCACGGAGGCGCCAGCTTGTGAGGTTTCTGCCGATCCAGTCGGAGGACAAGGTCTCCCTCTTGAAAAGCTTGGCCCTGGACGTGTCTGTCATGGTAACGCCTCATATCTTGCTGATAGAGCGTCGATCTGATGAGGGTCAGCTCTCTCTCTTCCTCTAAAAGGTCGAGGCCATCTTGCCGAGCGGCCTCGACTTCGGCTTCATCATATAGTTCCACTCGAGGGGAATTGTGCTGAAGATCACTCGGCAACACAGCCTCTGATCTGTATACCATGAAGAAAGGCGTGCGCTTCGTAGAGCGGTTTGGGGTTGTCCGAATGCCCCATAAGACAGAAGGCAATTCTTCAACCCAAGCTCCGGCAGCATACTTCAGGTCTCTCATCAATCGGGGCTTCAGACCTTGCAGAATCATTCCATTTGCGCGCTCTGCGTGCCCATTCGACAGCGGGTGAGCCACTGAGGCGTAATTAACCCGAGTGCCTTGAGAGAAACAGAATTCACGGAACTCTTCCGAGTCAAAGTTCTTCCCGTTATCCGTGATAATATCATGCGGTACGCCGAATCTGAAGATGATCCGCCGAATGAAACTGACGGCAGTACCTGCATCCAAACTCTTGATCGGCTTCGCTTCGACCCATTTGGTGAACTTGTCAACCGCCACGAGCAGATGTGTGAATCCACTCGACCCAGTCCGCAGGGGACCGACCATATCGAGGCCCCATACTGCGAACGGCCAAGTGATCGGGATCGTCTTGAGCGCGGACACTGGCTTGTGGGACTTATTCTTGTAGAACTGACACCCAACACACAGGTCCACCAGGTCCCTTGCTGCTTCATTGGCTCGGGGCCAATAAAAACTCGCTCAGAAAGCCTTAGCAACCAAAGTCCGAGAGGACGCATGGTGGCCGCAGGTTCCCGAGTGGATTTCATGTAAGATTTGCAGCCCTTCCTCAAGGGAGATGCATTTTTGGATGACTCTTGTGGTGCTTTTCTTGTACAACTGGTCTCCCATAACTTCGAATGACTTGGATCGACGGACGATCCGACGGGCTTCTTCTTCGTCTTCGGGGAGTTCTTGCCTGAGAAAGTACGCCAAGTAGGGTTGAGTCCACTCGGGAGTGATTACCAGCATTTCGTGGACTAGATCCACTATAGCTGGAACTTCAACCTCAGTCGGATCAGATGGACCGACTGCTTGCGGGGGCTCCTCTGTGAAAGGATCTTCTGCGATTGTTGGAGCGTGTAGATGTTCGAGGAATATGTCCTTGGGGACTGCCCGCCGAGTGGAACCAATCTTTGCTAGGTCATCTGCTGCCTGGTTCTTCGCACGAGGAATGTGATGCAGCTCCAATCCTTCAAAGTTCTTCTCCAGCTTTCTGACTGCGTTGCAGTAGCCGGTCATAGCTGGGCTCTGAATGTCCCACTCCTTCATCACTTGATTGACAACGAGGTCCGAATCACCGTAGACCATCAAATGACGAATGTCGAGTGAGATAGCCATACGGAGGCCATACAGGAGGGCCTCGTATTCGGCCTCATTGTTTGACGAATCAAAATGGATCTGGAGGATGTAATTCAACTTATCCCCTCTAGGAGAGACAAGGACGACTCCAGCTCCCGAGCCATTGAGCATCTTAGATCCATCAAAGAACATGGTCCAATGCTCTGAGAAACTCGGGGTCGGTTGCTCTTGTTCCATCCATTCGGCCATAAAATCCACCAAGGCCTGAGACTTGATTGCTTTCTTGGCTTCAAATTTTATTTCCAGCGGCAGGAGTTCGATTGCCCATTTCGCCACTCGGCCAGCAGCGTCTCTGTTGTGCAGAATCTTTGACAGGGGAGCGTTGCTGACGACTGTGACTGAGTGATCTTGAAAGTAATGAACCACCTTCTTTACCGTTAGGTAAATGCCATAAACAAGCTTTTGGTAATGTGGGTACCTTTGCTTGGAAGGGGTCAAGACTTCTGAGATATAGTATATAGGCATTTCCACTTTGAATGTTTTTCCCGGCTCCTCGCGCTCTACAACAAGGACAGTGCTCACCACCTGGCTAGTGGCCGCGATGTACAGGAGTAGAGGTTCCTGGCTGCCCGGAGCAGCTAACATCGGCTGGGTGGAAAGCAATGCTTTGAGTTCCTCGAACGCGGCTTGTGCTTCGGGTGTCCACTCGAATTTGTCAGACTTCTTCATCAGTTGGTAGAGTGGTAATGCCTTCTCACCGAGTATTGAGATGAATCGGCTCAGAGCTGCAAGGCAACCGGTCAACCTTTGCACGTCGTGCAGGCGTTCAGGTTGTTTCATTCGGATTATAGCACCAATCTTATCCAGATTTGCGTCGATCCCTTGTTCGGAAATGAGGAAACCGAGTAACTTTCCGGCCGGCACTCCGAATGTGCACTTCGCTGGATTCAGCTTTATTCCAAAGCGCCGCAGGTTCGCGAAGGTCTCGGCGAGGTGAGTCAGGAGGTCAGAACCTTTCCTTGACCTGACCACGATGTCATCCATATATGCCTCCACGTTCCGACTGATCTGCTCTCGCAAGCATTTCTGTATCATGCGTTGGAAAGTAGCGCCAGCATTTTTCAGACTGAATGGCATTGTGACGTAGCAGAAACACCCGAATGGGGTGATGAAGGCTGTTTTTATTTCATCAGGGCCGTACATTCGGATCTGGTGGTACCCGGAGTACACATCCAGGAACGACAGACGTTCGCATCCGGCAGTAGAGTCTACTATCTGATCTATCCGAGGTAAGGGAACATGATCCTTCGGGCAGGCCCGATTGAGATGTTTGAAGTCAACACACATACGGAGTGACTTGTCCTTCTTCGGTACCAAGCCAACATTCGCGAGCCACTCGTAGTGGTAGATCTTGCGAATGAACTCGGCGGCGAGGAGCCGAGCTATCTCTTGACTAATCGCCTTGCGCTTCTCGACGGAGGATCAGCGCAAGTACTCCTTGACTGGCTTGGCCTTGGGATCGGTTCGGAGTCGGTGCTCAGCCAGTTCCCTAGGAACACCAGGCATGTCAGACGGCTTCCATGCGAAGATATCCCAGTTCTCACGGAGGAACTGGATGAGCTCGGCTTCCTATTTGTCTCCGAGTGAAGTGGATATGTTCGTCAGGGCGGCACTTGGGTCACTCGGATGAACATGGATTTGCTTAGTCTCGCCAGCCGACTGGAAGGCTGATTCGGAAGCTGACCGCTTTGATCTGAGCATATCAGCAGTATCTACTTCTTTCTTGTACCCTTCAAGTTCGACTGCAAGCACCTGTTCATTGGCGATCTTTGTACCCTGCTGAAGGCACTCTTCGGCGATCTTCCGGTCGCCAGTGACTGTAATTACACCCTTAGGTCCTGGCATCTTGCGCTTGAGATACACATAACATGGTCTGGCCATGAAACGTATGTAAGCAGGCCTATCCAGGATGGCGTGGTAAGCACTGCGGAAGTCCACCACCTCAAAGGTTAATCTTTCCTTTCGGAACTTCTTCTCGCCTCCGAATACCACGTCTAGAGCGATCTGGCCGAGTGACTCTGCCTTCTTCCCGGGGACGATCCCCTGGAAATGCATGTTGCTCTTGCTCAATCGGGACATCGGGATGCCCATGGCCTTGAGCGTGTCAGCATATATGATGTTAAGCCCGCTGCCTCCGCCCATCAGGACCTTGCGCAGTCGGACGCCACCTACCGCTGGGTCCACGACCAGCGCCTGCCTCCCAGGGGTGGCAATGTGGGGCGGATGATCAGACTGGTTAAACGTGATAGGCGTCTTCGTCCAGTTGAGGTACTTGGTAGCAGTCGGAACTGCCATATTGACCTCCCGATTGATAACTTTCAGCTGCCTCTTGCTTTCTACGTCGGCGAAGATCACGTTGAGAACCTTGTCGACTTTCGGATACTCGGAAGTATCTCCCTCATCCTCGACATAGACTTTCTCACTCGAGGGCTCAACGCCCATCTCCTGCTTGAGCAGGCGACATTCCCGAGTGGTATGCTTCGGGAGCACAACATTGCCTTCTTCATCCGTCTTGGTATGAATTTGGCACGGCTAGTCGAGAATGTCGGATTTGTACTCGGACTTCTTCTTGGGAATCCATTCTTTGTTCTTTTTCTTGGGCTTCGGCTTGCCTTGCCCCTGCCCTTGGATGGCTGCAACCTCTGCTTTGCCGGAGGCGTCAGTCTTCCGCTTCTGATTTTTTCCCGGCGTTGACTCCCGATTGAGGGGCGTTGCCGGCTCTCGCTTTGCCTCTGCGGAGGCGGTCTTCTTCTTCGCCATTGGCATACTTGTTCGCAATCTCCATGGCCCGACTGAGGGACAGATCCCCAGACCGACCGAACTTCAAGACTAACTCCCGATACCGAGTGCCTGCCTTGAAGGCGCACACGGCCTGATGCTCGGTGACATTTTCCACGGTGTTATGCAACGTGGTCCAGCGCTGAATGTACTCTCGGAGAGTTTCATTGCTCTTCTGAACGCAGTGCTGGAGTTCCGTCAGTCCACCCGGGCGCTTGAAGGTGCCTTCGAATGTTTTGACGAACACTCGGGCTAAGTCTTCCCAACAGTAAATGCAGTTGGCAGGCAACTGATTTAGCCACGCCCGCGCAGACCCTTCCAACATGAGCGGAAGGTGCTTCATGGCAACAAAATCGTCGCCACCGCCGATCTGGACAGCGACTCGATAATCTTCGAGCCAAGTCTCTGGCTTGGATTCGCCATTAAACTTTCCAATTCCGGTTGCCAGTCGGTAATTGGGGGGTATTTCTGCCTCTCGGATGTATCTACTGAAACACCCAAGGCCGGTAACTCCCCAGCCACTCGCTCGGTCTCTATCATATCTGTTCCGATCGACCACTCACTGAGTGATATCGGATCGGGCCTCATAGCCTCTGTGTCGAACAGGGCTCCGCTCGCGGTTTCTCCCGAGCGGGTAGCCTCCGTCATATGGACGTTGGCCATGCAGACCACCCCTCGGAGGGGGGGGGGTCCGACTGAAATCGCGGTCGTCGCGCCCGCGTCCTCCATACGGGCCTCTCGGATGAGGAGGAGTTCGGGGATCCTTCCTTGGCGCGAGCGGACTGTGAGCCGACTGCACAGTATCTGCCCGAGTAGATTCATTGTGAATGCGCTGATGAGATTGTGATACCTCTGAGTTTTGCTGTAGGGCGTTCTTCAGCAAAGCCTGGATTTGCCGAATGCCCTCGCCTGCCACCGAATTGGACGGCTGGATCGAATCTGCGATCCGAGTGGCCGCGGCCAGATTCATCAAAGGTGTGCGCATCACCGGGATGGTGTATGGACGATCCTTCGTGAACGTCAATTGGCGGCGGCTACGGCTGGAACTGGGAAGTTCCCTTGCCGCGCGTTCATCGAGTGAATGCTGTAGCCGCTCGAGACGCTCGTGTTCAGCCAGAGTGGCTTGGCGAGCGGCCTCCAGGGCTATCTCTTCGGGGGTGTTCCCCGCAATGGGCATCTGGAGGGCCTGGTCGTTCCTGCGCCTGATTTCCTCCCGCTGCTCCCGAGTGAGGGGGTGGGGAACGTAGCCATCGGTGCTGGCATTGCGGCGGTCGCCGTCCCGATCGCGGGTGTCTCCCGCCGAATGCCCCGGAGGGGCAGCGTCTCAGGCCGGGCCGGCCATCAAGACCTCCGCCACTTCGCCGCAGCTCTCGAAACCGGCAGCATCGGAGGAGTCATCATCCGAAGACGAGAAAAGGCAGTGGACTGACTCGTCAGCTTCGAGTGCAGCCACTTGCTGTCCTGCGGCCTGGGCCGCCACAGCGTGCTTGACCCAGCGCTACAGCCGAGAGCGCCCTGAGTGCCGGCGAGAAGCCGCAAGATGAGTCGAAGAAGTCGGTCGATAGGGTGTAGACGGTTGCCGGAGGAGAACTCCGAACGTCGTCGCGCTAAAGTGCACTGCGCCGCGGGTGGGCAATGCCTCAGTGTCCAGCGGTGCCTCCTGCAGCCATGCCAAATCGTCGACGGCGAAGCTGAGGGATCCGAAGAGGATCTCGCCGCCGAAAGCGTTCATGATGAACGAGGAAATGGAAATTCCACCTGCGCCAGAATTCGCTAGATGCGCAGCCCCACGGTGAGCGCCAACTGTCGTGGGAATGATCTTGACAATAGTACTAGGGGGTACGAATGAAGGGGCGTCGTCTAGCTACGGCTCAAGTGTGCACTCGGTTTGTACGAGTTCAGGCCTCACTCGGGAGTGATAACATCCCTACGTCTCGGTGCCCAGAGGCTGTTGTGTTGGCTTATGGTGGTATAGGATTACAGGGGGTCGAAACCCTTGCCACGGCGCCCGGGCGTGGCTTATATAGAGTGCGCCACCACCGGCCGAGCGCCATGATTAGGCAGTTAATGTCAATGAATACTACGTTACAGGAATGTTTGGTTAACCTGCCGTTACTGATAACAGTGAATTAACTCATGATGTGTGACTGCTCGAATTCTACTGACGTTCTATCTTCCTGGTCGTCTGAGCTTCCGTTTGTCCGAATGGCGCCGAGTAGTCCGACTGAAATGAGACATCCGAGTGAACGACTATATTCATCCGAATGAATCTCTGCCTAGGGGCTTTGAAAACATTGGAGGGCCATTGGTGGGCCCCAGATGTCAGGCCTATGACCCTACCCAGGGTAGGCATCCTCATCAGGAATATTTGTGAATTTTGAGAAGTGGAATCAACGCAAAAGGAGGCCCACAGCCCTCACAAGACACCAAGGCGCGCCCCAGGGCCCAGGCGCGCCGTGGTGGGTTGTGGTCACCTCGTAAGTCAGTTGGAGCTCTCCTTCGGGTGCAAGGAAGCTAATTTTTGGAAAAAATCATGTTAAAATCTCAGCGCAATCGGAGTTACGGATCTTCGGGAATATAAGAAACGGTTTTCGGCCAGAAAACAGAAACGCGAAACAGAAGAGAACAGAGAGGGAGATCCAGTCTAGGCGGGGCTCCTGCCCCTCCGCCGCCATGACGGCCATGGACCAGAAGGGGAACTCTCCTCCCATCTAGGGGGGAGGCCAAGGAAGAATAAGGAGGAGGGGGCTCTCTCCCCCTCTCTCCCGGTGGCGCCGGAACGCCGCCGGGGCAATCATCGTGACGGCGATCTACACCAACAACTTCGCCGCCGTCAACACCAACTCTCTCCCCCTCTATGCAGCGGTGTAACACCTCTTTTCCCCGCTATAATCTCTACTTAAACATAGTGCTCAACTCCATATATTATTTCCCAATGATATTTGGCTATCCTATGATGTTTGAGTAGATCCGTTTTGTCATGTGGGCTAATTGATGATCGTGGTTGGTATGAGTGTATATTTTATTATCTTGCTGTCCTATGGTGCCCTCCGTCTCGCGCAAATATGGGGGATCCCCGTTGTAGGGTGTTGCAATGTGTTCATGATTTGCCTATGGTGGGTGGCGTGAGTGACAGAATACACAGACCCGAGTAGGTGGATTGTTGCATATGGGAGTAAAGAGGACTTGATACTTAATGCTATGGTTGGGTTTCACCTTAATGATCTTTGGTAGTTGCGGATGCTTGCTAGAGTTCCAATCATAAGTGCATATGATCCAAGTACGGAAAGTATGTTAGCTCATGCCTCTCCCTCATATAAAATTGCAAGAATGATTACCGGTCTAGTTATCAATTGCCTAGGGACAAATAACCTTCTTGTTTGACAAAAGCTTTCTACTAAACAACTAACTTTTATTATCTTGCAATTTACTCATAGTTTTATTCCCGCAAAGTACTTCTAGTTTTATTCATGCAAACTATCCTATCACCTACAAAATAGTTTCATACTTGTTCTAGGTAAAGCAAACGTTAAAGTGTGCGTAGAGTTGTATCGGTGGCCGATAGAACTTGAGGGAATATTTGTTCTACATTTAGCTCCTTGTTGGGTTTGACACTCTTATTTATCGAAAAGGCTACAAACGATCCCCTACACTTGTGGGTTATCAAGACCTTTTTCTGGCGCCGTTGCCGGGGAGCAATAGCGTGGGGTGAATATTCTCGTGTGTGCTTGTTTGCTTTATCACTAAGTAATTTTTATTTTCTATTATTAGTTGTTTTATATCTTTAGTTATGGATATGGAACACGAAACACCAAAAAAATAGTGGTACTTGCTACTCATGGAGATGGGGAACCTCCTAAAACCCTCGATGCTAGTTATGTGGGACACGTTAATTACTCCTTTGATAATCCTAAGAAATCATCATTAAACTTTATAATGGGAGACACGTTGGATCAACGTGAGTACTTTAGGGATTATCGCTTGTCTCAAGAAGGGAAACACTTATGGGATCAAATTAGAATATTGCAATGGTTTGCTTGGGATGCATGCTTGAGATGTGATTTTACTTGTTGCTCTAAGATAGAGGATCCACACCTTCCCTTTCAATGTAAATTTAACGATAATGAAACCATGGCTTCTTATGCTAAAGGTATTTATGATTACTATGATGTGGAACAAATAGAATAATTTGTTGCTTTTAAAGGAGCTTATGAAATTGCTTCTTTGCTTGAAAAGTATGATGATGATGTTCCTTACAAATCTGAAAAATTATCCATACTTGAATATTGCTATGATAACTATGAATACAATTATGATATTATTGAATTTATTGAAAGAATGACCGCTGCCTTGGAAGAGACTAATATTTTGCAGGAATCTATGGAAGAAGAAATTGCTGAAATTGTGAGCTCATTAGATGAAAAAGATGAGGAGGAGAGCGAAGAACAAAAGGAGGAAGAGCGGATTAGCTACCCGTGCCCACCTTCTAATGAGAGTAACTCTTCAACTCATACATTGTTTAATTTCCCTTTGCACATACCGAAGCATGAATGCTATGATAATTGCTATGATCCCTTGGATTCATTTGAAATATCCCTTTTTGATGAACTTGATGCTTGGTATGCATGTGGCCAAGATGCCAATATGAATTATGCTTATGGAGATGAACTTGCTATAGTTTCTTATGTTAAGAATGAAGTTGTTGCTATTGGACCCACACATGATAGTCCTATTATCTTTTTGAATTCTCCCAACTACACTATATCGGAGAAGTTTGCTCTTATTAAGGATTATATTGATGGGTTGCGTTTTGCTACTACACATGATGATTTTGATGAATATAATATGCATGTGCTTGCTGCTCCTACTTGCAATTATTATGAGAGAGGAACTACATCTCCACCTCTTTATGTTTCCAATATGATAAAATTGCAAGAAAATGTTTATACTACGCATTGGCCTTTACTTAATGTGCATGAATTGTTCTTTTATGACATGCCGATGCATAGGAAGAGAGTTAGACTTCGTTGTCACATGATATATATCACTTTTTGCTCACTACTAAAATACAAATCATTGTTAATTAAAATTGGCGTTGATATACCTTGGGATCCGGGTGGATCCATTACTTGAGCACTTTATGCCTAGCTTAATGGCTTTAAAGAAAGCGCTGCCAGGGAGACAACCCGGAAGTTTTAGAGAGTCATTTTATTCTGTTGTGTGCTTTTATAAAGTTTAAAAACAAAAAAAATATAGAGGGGAATCTAAAACTTCACAAAAAGAAAGGTCAAAGTGAGAGAGATGATGAGCAACGTTGAAGTGGGGGCTAGCCTTGAACTTTGTTCATGCCCATGGAAACTTTGTGAGTCTTGAATAACAGAAACTTTTCAACAAAAATAATTATACCCTTGTACAAATCCATTGTATTATAAAAATAATGTGCCAAGATTTGCCTTTAGGATGATTAGATTGCTTGTTGGTATGTGCGGTGTAAAAACAGAAACTTTGGCTGTAGTGCGTGAATTTTCATTTTTTACTGGAATGTCAAAAGTTTCTGACATTTTTAAACAGTATTTATATACAATTTTTTTGTTTTTTCCTAAATTTTCAGAATTTTTGGAGTTACATAAGTATGGTGAAAGTTCAGATTACTATAGACTGTCTTGTTTATGACAGATTCTGTTTTTGATGCACTGTTTTGCTTGTTTTGATGCAACTATCGATTTTATCGGTGGTATAAGCCATGGAAAAGTTATAATACAGCAGGGATAATGCAAATATAAAATATGAATGGGTTTGCAATAGTACTTAAAGTAGGAATTTGCTTTATTATACTAACGGATCTCACCAGTCTTTTGTTAAGTTTTGTGTGGATGAAGTGTTCGAACATCGAGGAGGTCTCGATATGAGGAGAAGGAGGAGGGGCAAGAGTTCAAGATTGGGGATGCCAAAGGCACCCCAAGTAAATATCCAAGGAGACTCAAGCGTCTAAGCTTGGGGATGCCCCGGAAGGCATCCCATCTTTCTTCAACAAGTATCGGTATGTTTTCATTTTCGTTTCGTTCATGTGATGTGTGTAAATCTTGGAGCGTCTTTTGTGTTTAGTTTTAACTTTTATTTTATGCACCATGCTGGCATGAGATATTCCATGGTTGATTTATAGAATGCTCATTGCACTTAATTTATATCTTTTGAGTATGGCTTTATAGAATGCTTCATGTGCTTCACTTATATCATTTGAAGTTTGGATTGCCTGTTTCTCTTCACATAGAAAACCGTTATTTGTAGAATGCTCTTTTGCTTCACTTATATTTATTAGAGCACGGTCTTTTGTAGAAAGAATTAAACTCTCTTGCTTCACTTATATCTATTTAGAGAGTCAACAGGAATTGGTCATTTTCATGGTTAGTCATAAAATCCTACATAAAACTTATGGATCACTGAATATGATATGTTTGATTCCTTGCAATAGTTTTGTGATATAGAGATGATAATATGTGGAAGGTACTAGTGGATGATCGTGTTTAGTAAGATATTGGTGTTAAGGTTTGTGATTCCCGAAGCATGCACGTATAGTCTCCCATTATGCCAGGAAGTTGGAGCACAATTTATTCTTGATTGTATATCTTTGTGTGAAGGTCGGGGGCGCGCGATGGTTAACTCCTACCAACCTCCCCCCTAGGAGCATGCGTAGTAATACTTTTCTTCGAGGGCTAATAAACTTTTGCAATAAGTATGTGAGTTCTTTATGACTAATGTGAGTCCATGGATTATACGCACTCTTACCTTTCCGCAATTTGCTAGCCTCTACGGTACCGTGCATTGCCCTTTCTCACCTTGAGAGTCGGTGCAAACTTCGTCGGTGCATCCAAACCCCGTGATATGATACGCTCTATCACACATAAGCCTTATTATATCTTCCTCAAAACAGCCACCATACCTACCTATTATGGCATTTCCATAGCCATTCCGAGATATATTGCCATGCAACTTCCACCGCTTCCGTTTTGATGACTTGAGCATTCATTTTCATATTGCTTTACATGATCGTAAGATAGCTAGCATGATGTTTCCATGGCTTGTCCATTTTTTGATATCTTTGCTACGCTAGATCATTGCATTCATATAGAGTCATACTTTGTTCTACTATCGAGTTGTAATACTGAGTTTTAAGTAAATAGAAGTGTGATGATCATCATTATACATTATTAGAGCATGTCCCAGTGAGGAAAGGATGATGGAAACTATGATTCCCCCACAAGTCGGGATGAGGCTCCAGACAAATATAAAAAGAAAAAAAAGAAGAAAAAAAGGAAGAAAAGAAAAGGAAAAGAGAAAAAAAGAAAAAAAAATGAGAGACAAAGAGAGAAGGGGCATGCTAATTCCACACTTGTGCTCCAAAGTAGCACCATGTTTTTCAAATAAAGAGTCTCCTATGTTGTCACTTTTATATACTAGTGGGAATTTTTCATTATAGAGTTAGATGCACACCCACTTAGTTTTCATATTGAGCTTTCATACACTTATAGCTTTTAGTGCATCCGTCGCATGGCAATCCCTACTCCTCGCATTGATATCTATTGATGGGCATCTCCATAGCCCGTTGATATGCTAAGTTGATGCGAGACTTTCTTCTCCACTTTTACCCCTTTGAAACTTACCACCATATTCTATTCCACCCATAGTGCTATATCCATGGCTTGCGCTCAGGTATTGCGTGAGAGTTGAAAATGTTGAAGCGCGTTAAAAAGTATGAACCAATTGCTTGGCTGACACCGGGGTAGTAAATGATTTATACTTTGTGTTAAGAAGACAAAGCATGACAAGGCTATATGATTTTGTAGGGATAGCGTTCTTTAGCCTTGATATTTTGAAAGACATGATTGTTTGTTGGGATGCCTAAGTATTAATGTCTTTATGTCAAAACTAGACTATTGCTTTGAATCACTTGTTTCTTAATATTCATGCCATGATTAGATATATGATCAAGATTATGCTAGGTAGCATTCCACATCAAAAATTATCTTTTTTATCATTTACCTACTCGAGGACGAGCATCAATTAATCTTGGGGATGCTGATACATCTCCGTCATATCTATAATTTTTTATTGTTTCATGCCAATATTATACAACTTTCACATACTTTTGGCAACAATTTATATGATTTATTGGACTAACCTATTGATCCAGTGCCCAGTGCCAGTTCCTATTTTTTGTGTGTTTTTTGTTTCGCGGAAATTCCATATCAAACGAAGTCCAAACGCGATAAAACTTTATGGAGATTTTTTTGGAATATTTGTGAATTTTGAGAAGTGGAATCAACGCAAAAGGAGGCCCACAGCCCCCACAAGACACCAGGGCGCGCCCCAGGGCCCAGGCGCGCCGTGGTGGGTTGTGGTCACCTCGTAAGTCGGTTGGAGCTCTCCTTCGGGCACAAGGAAGCTAATTTTTGGAAAAAAAATCGTGTTAAAATCTTAGCGCAATTGGAGTTACGGATATCCGGGAATATAAGAAACGGTTTTCGGCCAGAAAACAGGAGCACGAAACAGAAGAGAACAGAGAGGGGGATCCAATCTAGGAGGGGCTCCTGCCCCTCCGCCGCCATGGCGGCCATGGACCAGAGGGGGAACTCTCCTCCCATCTAGGGGGGAGGCCAAGGAAGAATAATAAGGAGGGGGGCTCTCTCCCCCTCTCTCCCGGTGGCGCCGGAACGCCGCCGGCGCAATCATCGTGACAGCGATCTACACCAACAACTTCGCCGCCGTCAACACCAACTCTCTCCCCCACTATACAGCGGTGTAACACCTTTTCCCCCGCTGTAATCTCTACTTAAACATGGTGCTCAACTCCATATATTATTTCCCAATGATATTTGGCTATCCTATGATGTTTGAGTAGATCTATTTTGTTCTGTGGGCTAATTGATGATCGCGGTTGGTATGAGTGTATATTTTATTATGGTGCTATCCTATGGTGCCCTCCGTCTCGCGCAAACGTGGGGGATCCCCGTTGTAGGGTGTTGCAATGTGTTCATGATTTGCCTATGGTGGGTGGCGTGAGTGACAGAATACATAGACCCGAGTAGGTGGGTTGTTGCATATGGGAGTAAAGAGGACTTGATACTTAATGCTATGGTTGGGTTTTACCTTAATGAACTTTGGTAGTTGCGGATGCTTGCTAGAGTTCCAATCATAAGTGCATATGATCCAAGTACGGAAAGTATGTTAGCTCATGCCTCTCCCTCATATAAAATTGCAAGAATGATTACCGGTCTAGTTATCAATTGCCTAGGGACAAATAACCTTCTTGTTTGACAAAAGCTTTCTATTAAACAACTAACTTTTATTATCTTGCAATTTAATTGTAGTTTTATTCCCGCAAAGTACTTCTAGTTTTATTCGTGCAAACTATCCTATCACCTAAAAAATAGTTTCATACTTGTTCTAGGTAAAGCAAGTGTTAAAGTGTGCGTAGAGTTGTATCGGTGGTCGATAGAACTTGAGGGAATATTTGTTCTACCTTTAGCTCCTCGTTGGGTTCGACACTCTTATTTATCGAAAAAGGCTACAAACGATCCCCTACACTTGTGGGTTATCAGCCACTAGGTGAATTTCTTAATGAACAAATTGCAAGAGCTAAAGAGAATGAAATTACTGAAACTGATGAGACTACTGAAACTGATGAAGTCTTTCAAACTGAGAACTATGAAACACCTATTAGACCTAGCTCTCCTAGATTTGAAATGCCTAAGATACCTGAAGGTTATGTCTTGGATGAGCAGATAGCTAGAGAAATCCTTTCTTGTATGGATAGAGATGATCTTAAGAAATTATTATGCAAGTATAAGGAAAATACTTTGAATGCTAGAATGAAATGTGATCCTAAGTTTGCTACTTCACCTATCTTTGTTACCGATAAGGATTATGAATTCTCTGTCGACGCAGAGTTAATTACTTTGGTTGAATCTGATCCTTTCCATGGATATGAAACTGAAACTGTAGTGGCACATCTTACTAAGTTGAATGATATAGCCACCTTCTTTGCTCATGATGAGAAGATTCGCTATTACTATATTCTCAAATTATTTCCGTTCTCATTAAAAGGTGATGCTAAGATATGGTACAACACTCTTGCTCCTGGTTGTGTGCGTAGTCCCTAGGATATGATTTACTACTTCTCTGAAAAATATTTTCCTGCTCATAAGAAACAAGCTGCCTTACAGGAAATATTTAACTTTGTGCAAATTGAAGAAGAGAGTCTCCCACAAGCTTGGGGGAGGCTTCTCCAATTGCTTAATGCTTTGCCTGATCACCCTCTTAAGAAAAATGAAATACTTGATATCTTCTATAATGGACTAACTGATGCTTCTAGGGACTTCCTAGATAGTTGTGTTGGTTGTGTTTTCAGGGAACGAACTGTTAAACAAGCTGAGGAATTATTGAATAATATATTGAAGAATTATGATGATTGGACTCTCCTTGAACCACCGCCTAAACCCACTCCGAAGAAGAGGGGTATCTTATTTCTCGGTCCTGAAGATATGCAAGAGGCAAAGAAATGTATGAAGGAAAAAGGTATTAAAGTTGAGGATGTTAAGAATTTACCACCTATTGAAGAAATACATGGCCTGGACACACCACCACCTCAACAGGTGATAGAGGTAAATTCCTTATTAAAGTTTGATGAAAGTGATATTCCTTACAATAAACATCCTAGTCAATGCTTATATGAGTTTGACAACTACATTATGAAACAAGATCACTTCAATGCAAATGTTCTGAAACAATTGAAATATAATTCTGATATGATTGCTCGCTTAAGTGACTTGTTATTTAGAATTAGTAATGATGTTAGAGGTGTAGGAAAACATGCCTCCATGGTTCAAACCCAGTTAGAACAAGTTGCTAAATCTCAAAAAGAATTGCTTGATGAAATGAATAATAATATGAATGATTTTGATGCTAGAGTAGTAACTAGAGGAGGTAGAATGACCCAAGAACCTCTTTATCCTGAAGGTCATCCTAAAAGAATTGAACAAGACTTTCAGAGAATTAACATTGATGCACCTAGTCCTTCTAAAAAGAAAAAGAAAAAGAAAAATGATAGGACCTTGCATACCTCTAGTGAACCTGAGATAGAAAAACCTCCTGATAATAATGATGTCTCTATTTCTGATGCTGAAACTCAGTCTGGTAATGAACATTCACCTAGTGATAATGAAAATGATAATGATAATGTTATTGAAGATACTCAACCGAACAATGACAAGGAACTAGATAATGATGTTGAAATAGAACCTGCTGTTGATCTTGATAACCCACAACCTAAAAATAAACGATATGATAAGAGAGACTTTGTGGCTAGAAAACATGGTAAAGAAAGAGAGCCATGGGTTCAGAAACCCATGCCTTTTCCACCTAAACCAGCTACGAAAAAGGATGATGAAGAATTTGAACGCTTTGCTAAAATGATTAGGACAGTCTTTCTGCGTACCCGCTTAACTGATATTTTAAAGATGGCCCCTTATGCAAAATACATGAAAGACATCATCACTACTAAAAGAAAGATACCTGAAGCTGAAATCTCCACCATGCTTGCTAATTATTCTTTTAAGGATGGAGTACCTAAAAAACTTGGAGATCCTGGAATACAACCTATACCTTGCTCCATTAAAAGAAATTATGTCAAAACTGCTTTGTGTGATTTGGGAGCTGGTGTTAGTGTTATGCCTTTCTCCTTGTATAAAAGACTTGATTTGAATAAACTCACACCTACTGAAATATCATTGCAAATGGCTGACAAATCAAATGCCATACCTATCGGTATTTGTGAGGATGTGCCCGTTGTTGTTGCAAATGTTACTATCTTAACAGACTTTGTTATTGTTGAGATGCCCGAGGACGACAACATGTCGATTATCCTTGGTAGACCCTTTTTGAATACTGCAGGGGCTGTTATTGATTGCAATAAAAGCAAAGTCACTTTTCATATCAATGGTAATGAGCATACGGTGCACTTTCCGAAGAAACAATTCCAAGTGAATGGTATAAATGTTATTGAAGAATCTCCGACACTCACTATTGGAAGTTTTCAACTACCTCTACCTACCGCCAAAAGAAATATGATATACTTATTGTTGGGGATATGCAATCCCCATTGAGGTAACTTAGTGTTTTACGAAAGTTCTTCGGTTTCATGCTAATCGAAGGTGGTTGTTCATAAGACTTAATCAACCTTATTAATGGATCATTTTTGAGAGGTATGAAGTTCATGAATCTAGTAGGCACAACGTTCTTCTCCCACCTTTGTTTTCTATTTTTCTTAGTCAAATAAAATAAAATGCTATGTTTATCCTGTTTTCTGATTTCTCCGTGCAATAAAAAATGACCCAAAAATAAAAGTTCTCAGGATGTCCTGAAAATTTAACACGATTTTTTTCTGAATATATCTGAATTTCTGGTGCAAATAACATCAGAGGGGGGTGCACCTGGTGTCCACAAGACACCAGGGTGCGCCAGCAGCCCCAGGCGCGCCCTGGTGGGTTGTGGCCCCCATGTGGGTCCCCTCACTTATCCCTCTAGCCCATGTCATCTCTTACCTCCAGAAAAAAAATCACCATAGCTCTCTCTCTCTCTCATGTTCTTGCTCTCAAGCTGATATCTACTACGCAACTTTATTCTTGTAGACTTTGTTGGGCCTCCAAGCGCAAAGTTTTGTAGGACAGTAGCAATTTTCCCTCAAGTGGATGACCTAAGGTTTATCAATCCGTGGGAGGTGTAGGATGAAGATGGTCTCTCTCAAACAACCCTGCAATCAAATACAATAAATCGCTTGTGTCCCCAACACACCCAATACAATGGAAAATTGTATAGGTGCACTAGTTCGGCGAAGAGATGGTGATACAAGTGCAATATGGATGGTAGATATAGGTTTTTGTAATCTGAAAATATAAAAACAGCAAGGTAGCAAGTAACAAAAGTGAGCACAAACGGTATTGCAATGCTTGAAAACAAGGCCTAGGGTCCGTACTTTCGCTAGTGCAATCTCTCAACAATGCTAATATCATTGGATCACATAACCATCCCTCAACGAGCAACGAAGAATCACTCCAAAGTTCTTATCTAGCGGAGAACATAAGAAGAAATTGTTTGTAGGGTACGAAACCACCTTAAAGTTATCCTTTCCGATCGATCTATCCAAGAGTTCGTACTAAGATAACACCAATCTATCCTTTCCGATCGATCTATCTAAGAGTTCGTACTAGAATAACACCATATGATACGCATCAACCAACTCTAATGTCACCTAGATACTCCAATGTCACCACAAGTATCCATGAGTTAATTACACGATACGCATCAAACAATTTCAGATTCATAATACTCAATCCAACACAAAGAACCTCAAAGAGTGCCCCAAGATTTCTATCGGAGAACGTAGGACAAGAACGTGCATCAACCCCTATGCATAGATTAACCCAATGTCACCTCGGGAATCCGCAAGTTGAGTACCAAAACATACATCAAGTGAATCAATTGAACACCCCATTGTCAACACGGGTACCCATATGCAAGACATATATCAAGTGTTCTCAAATCCAATGTTCAATCCAACATAACAACATCTCAAAGGGAAAGATTCAATTCATCACAACAAGGTAGCAAGGGAATAGCATCATGTGATCCGACTATATTAACAAAGCCCGTGATACATCAAGATCGTGACATCTCAAGAACACGAGAGAGAGAGAGAGAGATTGAACACATAGCTACTGGTACATACCCTCAGCCCCGAGGGTGGACTACTCCCTCCTCGTCATGGCCTCCGCCGGGATAATGAAGATGGCCACCGAAGATGGATTACCCTCTCCGGCAGGGTACTGGAATGTCTCCAGATTGGTTTTTTGTCGATACAGAGAGTTGCGGCGGTGGAGCGGAGTGTCTAGGGTTATTTCTGATGGTTTCTATATTTATAGGATTTTTGAGCGTCGGTTTCACGCCAAGATGGGCCACGAGGAGGGCACGATACACCAGGGCGCGCCTGGCCCTCTGGCGCGCCCTGGTGGGTTGTGCCCACCTCGTGGCTCTTCTCCGGTGGTTCTTCGCTCCAATATTGCCTATTTGGTCCAGAAAAAATCACCAAAAAGTTTCGGGCGATTCCGAGAACTTTCATTTTCTACACAAAAACAACACCACGGTAATTCTGCTGAAAACAGCGTCAGTCCGGGTTAGTTCTAAATAAATCATATAATGTGCATCAAAACCATATAAAAGTATTGTAAACATATATGAATATGGTATGAATACTTCATAAATTATCGATACGTTGGAGACGTATCAGCATCCCCAAGCTTAATTCCTACTCGTCCTCGAGTAATTAAATGATAAAAGAAATAATTTATGAAGTGTGAATGCTAGCATAGTGCATAAGTTTGATCAATGATAATTTCAACCACATTTCCTAGCATCATAACAGCAACTCTTTCTCATAAAACTCATCATGATAAAGTAGCAACTAATTCACATGTTACGGTTCAAACAATGAATTCTCTTGAAACTTAACAACTTATGTTCTTAGTCACCAAACAATTGCAATTCAACTTATTCTGAACAAAGTCTAAGTAAGAGCTCCACATACTCAATCATCATATAGTCTTCTATGATTGCTAGTACTCAAAGCATATTTTTAGAACAAATGGCATCCATCGAACACATAGAAAGACATGGGCTTAATGTTTCGCCTCCCAACTCATTTATCATAGAGATAATTGTCAACAATAATAAGTCATGATCAAATATATTTGACTGGATATATATGTTTGGATCTTTCCCCACCACATGATGCTTGCCAACTAATAGAAGTAGGTTGGAATAAGAAGTTGACTCAACATGAAAAGTAAATAACATGAAAGTAAATAGATTGTCCCTTTGCAGAGGGAAGCAGGGATTTGCCGAGGTGCTAGAGCTCAAAGCTTAAATCAGAGATAAATATAATTTTGGGAGGTGCACCCTTCCTGTCAATGTTACGACCAAGAGTTATCAATATCTTCCATGTTAAACACATTAGCGGCGGTTCCCAAGCGGTAAAAGTAAAGGTTTACTCCCCCTCCACCAACAAACACACTCCACAGCTAGCTGAATCGACGGGTACCGTCCATACCAACAACATTCCTGGGGGAATTTTGTTTAATTATTTGCATTTTTTTTATTTTGGGACTGAGAATCCCTATTACCGCCCCTCTCGTGCAAGGATGAGTGAATAAACACTCATCATGAGAATAACCCGCTTAACATGGAAGATACGGACCGCCCCCCGTCGCTCCATGAGCGGTCCAGGCACACAAAACAGATGTTTATTTGAATGTTTAGATGTGGCACATGCAAATTTACTTGGAATGGCAGTGAAATACCATATAAAGGTAGGTATGGTGGACTCTTATGGAAGAAACTTGGCTCAAGGATTTGGATGCACAAGTAGTATCTCTACTTAGTACGAAGTGTTGGCTAGCAAAAGGTTCTAAACAAGCACCACATGTTGGAGGATCCATAACAATATAATTTCTATGCAAATATACACAACCATAAGTCATTGCGTTGTCTTCCTTGTCCAACTTCAACTAATTTGCTCAAGTTTGAAAATAATTAATGGGTATTCACAATCATAGAAGATGTCCAAGATAATATATTTGTATGTGAAATTTCTCTTCCTTATACCAATTATTCACGAATTGCTTGTATGACCAATATTGTGATTGTTAAACTTCAATAGATTTACTTTCTAAACCCAATGTGAAGCTACTACTAAGCATAAATCACATTTATAATTTCATATTTATGATATTCAATTCATTCACAATTTACTCATAGGATATAAGTGAAGCACAAGAGTAAACATCAAACTACTCTCAAAAGGTATAAGTGAAGATCAATGAGTAGTCAAACAATTAAGTAGCTATGTGAGGACTCTCTCTCTCTCTCTCTCTCTCAATAAAGATTTTCAGATCTGAGTATTTTATTCAAACATCAAACTAAACAAAAATAGAACTCTAAGAATAGCACGCATCATGTGAACGAATAAAAATTTAGGCTCAACATAGGCTAACCGATAGTTGACGAAGAGAGGTGGGATGCGTAGCATCCCCAAGCTTAGATGCTTGAGACTTCTTGAAATATTTACTTGGGGTGCCTTGGGCATCCCCAAGCTTGAGCTTTTGTATCTCGTTCAATCCTCTCATATCATGGTTTCACCTGTTCTCAAAAACTCCATCCACACAAAACTCGAAAAGAACTCGTGAGATAGGTTAGTACACATAAAAACAAATCAACACTTCATGTACTTCCTAGACAAGTAGCAAAATAATTTTCAAACATCATCTAATTTTTACTATCATTTCCACAATTTATATCTACCAATATAGGCTATGGAAACTATAGGATAAGCAGATAACAAAACTATGACAGCAATCTGTCCAAACAGAACAGTCTTTAGCAATTTATGAAAACAGTATACTTATGTAAATCAAACAATTATGAAACTTTAGGACATGCTAAATAATTTATATTAAAATACTAAAAATTTCAAAAACTTTCCACGTTCCAGTAAAATATGAAAATTCAAGCACTACACCAAGAGTTTCTGTTTTTACACAGCACACATCAAACATGCAATTCAAGCATCCTAAAGGCAATTCTTGGAACTTTTTATTGAAAAACAAGATTATAAATAACACCTAACAGAAAATAACAAAATATAATGACGCTCCAAGCAAAACACATATTATGTGACGAATAAAAATATAGCTCTAAGTAAGATATACCGATAATGTTGAAGACGAAAGAGGGGATGCCTTCCGGGGCATCCCCAATCTTAGGCGCTTGAGTCTTCCTTGGATATTACCTTGGATATTACCTTGGGGGTGCCTTGGGCATACTCAAGCTTAGGTTCTTGTCACTCCTTATTCTCCTCATATCGGTGTCTCACCCAAAACTTGAAAACTTCAATCACACAAAACTTAACGGAACTTCGTGAGATGGGTTAGTGTAATAAATAAAGATCATTCACTTAGGTACTGTAAAGAAAAGATTATTAATTGGTCTCACATGATACCTACTGTATTCTACCATTCCCATAATTTTTATCACAGAATATAAGCTATGGAAACACTAAAACAAGCAAACTATGCATGGAAAACAGAATCTGTCAAAAACAGAACAGTCTGTGAAGATCTGCAGTGTAACCATACTTCCCTGTCTCTAAAAATTCTGAAAAATTAGGAAAACCTGAAGAATTTGTATATAAAGACTTTGTAAAAATTTCAGAACGTTTTGACGCTCCAGTAAAATCAGAGAAATTCTTGACTGGAGGCAAAAGTTTCTGTTTTTGGTTCAGCATCAATTCTACTCATCTTGTGAGTCATCCCAAAGGCTTTCCTTGGCACTTTATTGAAATAAAAGACACAAATGATTAATACAGTAGCTTAATCATGTTAACACACAAAAACAGAAATAAAAACTGTTGGTTTGTCTCCCAACAAGCATTTTTCTTTAATGCCTTTTAGCTAGGCATGATGATTTCAATGATGCTCACATAGGAATAGTATTTGAAACATGCAAAAGAGCATCATGGATCACATGACAAGCACATTTAAGTCTAACCCTCTTCTATGAATAGGGATTTTGTGAACAAACAATTTATGGGAGCAAGAATCAACTAGCATAGGAAGGCAAAACAAGCATAACTTCAAAACTTTGAACACATAGGGAGGAAACTTGATATCATTGCAATTCCTACAAGCATATGTTCCTCCCTCATAATGATTTTCAGTAGCATCATGAAGGAATTTCACAACATAACTATCACATAAGTCATTCTTTTCATGATGCACAAGCATAGAATTTTCATTACTCTCCACATAAGCAAATTCCTTTTCATCCATGGTAGTGGGAGCAAACTCAACAAAATAACTATCATATGACACTTGATTGACATAACCACATTCAATATTAAAATCATGATGACAAGTTTCATAGTTACTATCACTATTTATAGCATACATGTCATAATCATAATCATCATAGATAGGAGACATGCCATCATCATAATAAATTTGCTCATCAAAACTTGGGGGACTAAAAATATCATCTTCATCAAACATAGCATCCCCAAGCTTGTGGCTTTGCATATCATTAGCATCATGGATATTCATAAAATTCATACTAGCAACATTGCAATCATGCTCATCATTCAAGGAATTCTCATCAAGTATTTTCGTAATTTCTTCCTCTACCAATTGAGCACAATTTTCCGAATCCTTGTTTTCACGGAACACATTATAAAGACGATACAGATGATGCAACCTAAACTCCATTTTTTTGTAGTTTTCTTTTATAAAACCGAACTAGTGATAAAACAAGAAACTAAAAGATTTAATTCCAAGATCTAAAGATATACCTTCAAGCACTCACCTCCCCGGCAACGGCGCCAGAAAAGAGCTTGATGTCTACTACGCAACTTTATTCTTGTAGACTTTGTTGGGCCTCCAAGCATAGAGTTTTGTAGGACAGTAGCAATTTTCCCTCAAGTGGATGACCTAAGGTTTATCAATCCGTGGGAGGTGTAGGATGAAGATGGTCTCTCTCAAACAACCCTGCAACCAAATACAAGAAATCTCTTGTGTCCCCAACACACCCAATACAATGGAAAATTGTATAGGTGCACTAGTTCGGCGAAGAGATGGTGATACAAGTGCAATATGGATGGTAGATATAGGTTTTTGTAATCTGAAAATATAAAAACAGCAAGGTAGCAAGTAACAAAAGTGAGCACAAACGGTATTGCAATGCTTGAAAACAAGGCCTAGGGTCCGTACTTTCGCTAGTGCAATCTCTCAACAATGCTAATATCATTGGATCACATAACCATGCCTCATCGTGCAACGAAGAATCACTCCAAAGTTCTTATCTAGCGGAGAACATAAGAAGAAATTGTTTGTAGGGTACGAAACCACCTTAAAGTTATCCTTTCCGATCAATCTATCCAGGAGTTCGTACTAAGATAACACCAAGCTATCCTTTCCGATCGATCTATCTAAGAGTTCGTACTAGAATAACACCATATGATACGCATCAACCAACTCTAATGTCACCTAGATACTCCAATGTCACCACAAGTATCCATGAGTTAATTATACGATACGCATCAAACAATTTCAGATTCATAATACTCAATCCAACACAAAGAACCTCAAAGAGTGCCCCAAGATTTCTATCAGAGAACGTAGGACAAGAACGTGCATCAACCCCTATGCATAGATTACCCCAATGTCACCTCGGGAATCCGCAAGTTGAGTACCAAAACATACATCAAGTAAATCAATTGAACACCCCATTGTCACCACGGGTACCCATATGCAAGACATATATCAAGTGTTCTCAAATCCAATGTTCAATCCAACATAACGACATCTCAAAGGGAAAGATTCAATTCATCACAGCAAGATAGCAAGGGAATAGCATCATGTGATCCGACTATATTAACAAAGCCCGTGATACATCAAGATCGTGACATCTCAAGAACACGAGAGAGAGAGAGAGAGAGAGAGAGAGAGAGAGAGAGAGAGAGATTGAACACATAGCTACTGGTACATACCGTCAGCCCCGAGGGTGGACTACTCCCTCCTCGTCATGGCCTCCGTCGGGATGATGAAGATGGCCACCGGAGATGGATTACCCTCTTCGGCAGGGTACTGGAACGTCTCCAGATTGGTTTTTCGTCGATTCAGAGAGTTGCGGCGGTGGAGCGGAGAGTCTAGGGTTATTTCTGATGGTTTCTATATTTATAGGATTTTTGAGCGTCGGTTTCACGCCAAGATGGGCCACGAGGAGGGCACGATACACCAGGGCGCGCCTGGCCCTCTAGCGCGCCCTGGTGGGTTGTGCCCACCTCGTGGCTCTTCTCTGGTGGTTCTTTGCTCCAATATTGCCTATTTGGTCCAGAAAAAATCACCAAAAAGTTTCGGGCGATTCCGAGAACTTTCATTTTCTACACAAAAACAACACCACGGTAATTCTGCTGAAAACATCGTCAATCCGGGTTAGTTCTAAATAAATCATATAAAGTGCATCAAAACCATATAAAAGTATTGTAAACATAGATGAATATGGCATGAATACTTCATAAATTATCGATACGTTGGAGACGTTTCACAAGCCCGCGGATTTCGATCTCTTTGCTCAAAGCTCCGTTTCCAAAACTGTTTTGGGGGATTGCTACTTGGTATGTGACTCCTCCATTGCTCCAATTAGTTTTTGATTTAGTGATTTATTTTTGGAATAATTACCTACTCTTGGTGCTACTGTTGATGAGCTTGCATGTTGAATTCTTAGAGTTCTAAGTAGTTTGAATGCTTAATATGGCCTCTATGCATCCTTAGGAGTAGTTGCTATCAATCTTATGAAGTTTTGTTGACAAAAATTTTGGGTCCCGAATTTTTTTTCAGAAATTTGTACGCGAATAAAATGAACTTCATTGGAAGGAGTTCTTCGAGGAGAAGGTCCTCGGAGGCATCATCGAGTAGTGGTTCAATACGACGGTCCTATGCTGAGCCAAGTGCAAGCTCGATGCGGGGTGCCGCTACCAGATCATGATTATGGCCATGTAACGAATTCATGGTAGGTGCAGGTATCAAGGAGGAATTCGAGCAATTTATCCACAATGCAGAACTTGCCCCTTCATCACAGATGAGTGCGTTCAACATCTCGAACTCACAAAAACATTCACCAATAAATTTAAATATTTTTCTCGTGAGTCTAGAGTTTCATTTAACCTTTATGACCATCCATTTACCATGCCTTTAGAGGTGTTCTATGAAGCGTGCAAAATTCCATATTGGGGTTCGCTAGACGAACCAACAACATCTGAGTATGATTCATTTTTGATTAACCTTTGCTACGGTGAAGATAGAGGAGTGACACAAGGTAGAATAAAAAGCATCCATTTTCCATCAATACACTACTTTACACTCTTTAATGGCGAATGCATCGTAGGCAAGCAGGATTGCAGCACACTGTGTGCCCCTGATTTGAGTCTTATACAGACTGCTGTAACAGGAGATAAACGTTATAATCTTGGAGCAATCGTTGCACGGAGGTTGCAACACAACGCTGCTAGTGGTCATTTTTATGGAGGGATTTATGCCTCCCGTGTAGCTAAGAATTTAAATGTAACACCTTGGCCTAACGATCCCATTTTACCTACTCAGTACTTAGACTTTGAGGCCATGAAACGTCATAGGTTCCTTAAGGGCATAGTCACTAATTATACTTACAACTTGAGGTTCAATAAAGATCCCATTGTACCTGTTACTTTGCCTACTCCTGCTCTCTTTGATTATCACAGTAATGGAACATAATATGTTCTTGAGAGCGAGGCCCGCGCGTACAATGCGGAGGTTGAAGCTGCCAGGTAGGCTGAGGAGGCTACACCAAGAGCCTCGGTGGGCTATCACTCAGACTATTATCCAGGCTACGGATGGTGATTGCCAAGCTAGGCCAAAAGCCTAAGCTTGGGGGAGTACGTATTTCCACCGACATTATATTCATGTTCACACATTTCATTCCAGTTGTCGGTGTCCACACTTTTTCATTGTATTATCCATGCTAGATTTATTTTCTCGTTTCCTTTTGTGTGTTTGAAAAACTTTGAGAAATCCAAAAATATTTATTGCTTCTTTTCAGCTTTTCTTTCTAATTTAAATTAATTATAGTATCAAAAGAAAACCCAAAAAGATTTCTCGTTTCTTCTTTTACTTGTTGGGAGCTCTCCCGTGTAAATAGTTTTTCTCGTTTTTGTTTTCCCCTCTTTAATTAGCTTTCTTCAAGAAAAACCAAAGACTCTAAAAAATATTTCAGTGTGTTTCTCTTAAATTCTTTTCCTTTTATTTGAGTCGTACCAAGGAGAAGACCACAATGAAAATGTTGAGTGGCTCTCATATGCATTATTGTTAATCTAACAAAGAGCCCATGTTACTTTGTCTTCTCCTTTTGAATAAAATGTTTGCAGATTCCAGCTTAGTCCACGGCACTCTTGCACTATTATTACTTTCATATCATTCTGTCGTGCAAGTGAAAGGCAATAATGACGATATTTGATGAAGTGACTGTGGCACAGAGAAGCGGGTATGAACTCAACTTGTTTTTGTTTTTGTAAATATGTTTAACCTAGTATCCATGATTCAGCATATTATGATCAAACATGTTTGTAATAACGATTAGAGATTATAGTTGCTCATGCCATGCTTAAGTAGCTAGGAGTGGATAATGATTTATCTTGGATGTCAACATGCATTAAAATGATTGTGATGTAGTATGATGATATGGTATCCTCCTCTGAATGTTTCAAGCGGCTTGACTTGGCACATATTCACGCATGTAGTGGAATCAAAACCAACATAGCCTCTACGATATTTATGTTCATGGTGTCCATATCCTACTCATGCTAGTATCCAATGTTTATTATTCATAATGCATGTTCATGACCGTTTTCGCTCTCTAGCTGGCCGGTTCTCAACCTATTTGCTAGCCTTCGCCTGTACTAAGCGAGAATACTGCTTGTGCATCAAAATCCTTAAACCAAAGTTATTCCAGATGAGTCCACTATATCTACCTATATGCGGTATCACCATGCCGGTCCAAGTAAATTTGCAGGTGCCACCTCTAAAATTTCAAATGAACATCTGTTTTGTGTGCCTGGAGCGCTCATGGAGCGACAGGGGGCGGTCAGTATCTTCCATGTTAAGCGGGTTATTCTCATGATGAGTGTTTATTCACTCGTCCTTGCACGAGACGGGCGGTAATAGGGATTCCCAGTCCCGAAATCAAAAATTGAAAATAACTAAACAAAACTCCCCCAGGAATGTTGTTGGTATGGACGGTACCCATGGATTCGGCTAGCCGTGGAGTGTGTTTGTTGGTGGAGGGGGAGTAAACCTTTACTTTTACCGCTTGGGAACCGTCGCTAATGTGTTTAGCATGGAAGATATTGATAACTCTTGGTCGTAACGTTGACATGAAGGGTGTACCTCCCAAAATTATATTTATCTCTTATTTAAGCTTTGAGCTCTGGCACCTCTCCAAATCCCTGCTTCCCTCTGCGAAGGGACTATCTATTTGCTTTTATGTTGAGTCATCACCTTCTCAAATAATCGCCAGATCTGAGAGCACTATTGTCATCCTCATGCATTGTGTATAGTTAATGTTGGATGCAGCATGACTGGATCTTCTCTACCATGAATTACAATGTCCAGTCGCTACTTGAACTTTGGAGGTGCTCTGCATTTATGTTTTGCGGTCTCAGAAAGGGCTAGCTAGATACCACTGTTGTCATATTATATCATGACCGTTTTGACAAAGTGTTGGCGCTTGAGATATTTTATTATTGCTCGCTAGTTGCTTATGTCATTGATATGAGTTAATATAATTTTTAAGAGTTATTGCTGACATGGTTAGTCATAATCTTTGCTGAAAACCTGGGTGCTACCTAAGCATATATATGTAAACAAGAACAAAAGAGTTCGTAAAAGTTTTCCTTTTTCACTTTCAGTTTGTCAACTGAATTGCTTAAGGACAAGCAATGGGTTAAGCTTAGGGGAGTTGATACGTCTCCGTCGTATCTACTTTTCCTAACGCTTTTGCTCTTGTTTTGGACTCTAATTTGCATGATTTGAATGAAACTAACCCGGACTGACGCTGTTTTGAGCAAAACTACCATGGTGATGTTTTTGTGCAGAAATAAATGTTCTCGGAATCAGACGAAACTTTTTGGAGAATTATTTTACAATAAATAAAAAATACTGGAGCCAAGAACCACCGGAGGGGGTGCCCTGGCTCGGCACGATACACCAGGGCACGCCAGCCCCCCCAGGCGCGCCCTGGTGGGTTGAGCCCATCTCGTGGCCCCACTGACCCTAATTCCAGCACTATAAATTCCTATTTTCGGAGAAAAATATAAGAGAAGAAATTTCATCACGTTTTACGATACGGAGCCGCCGCCACCTCCTGTTCTTCATCGGTAGGCCAGATCTGGAGCCCGTTTGGGGCTCCGGAGAGGGGAATCTTCGGTCTTCGTCATGATCAACCCTTCTCCATCGCCAATTCCATGATGCTCCCCACCGGGAGTGAGTAATTCCTTCATAGGCTCGCTGGTCGGTGAGGAGTTAGATGAGATTCATCATGTAATCGAGTTAGTTTTGTTAAGGCTTGATCCCTAGTATCCACTATGTTAGGAGATTGATGTTGCCATGACTTTGCCATGCTTAATGCTTGTCACTAGAGCCCGAGTGCCATGATTTCAGATCTGAACCGTTTATGTTATCACCATTATATATATGTTCTTGATCCGATCTTGCTAGTCATATGCACCTACTATGTGTTATGATCCGTAAACCCCATAGTGACAATATTTGAGATACTTTCCGGTGATGACCGTAGTTTGAGGAGTTCATGTATTCACCATGTGTTAATGCTTTGTTCTGGTTCTCTATTAAAAGGAGGCCTTAATATCCCTTAGTTTCCTTATGGACCCCGCTGCCACGGGGGGGGGGGGGGTAGGACAAAAGATGCCAGGCAAGTTCTTTTCCATAAGCACGTATGACTATTTACGGAATACATGCCTACATTACATTTATGAACTGGAGCTAGTTCTGTGTCGCCCTAGGTTATGACTATTACATGATGAATATTATCCAACGAGTTCACCGATCCAGTATTGTTCTTGCTAAGTTACTAGTGCTACTGCTACTGCTACACTTGCTACAAAACCATTGCTATCACTGTTACCGTTACTGTTATTGTTACTACTGCTATCAAAACTATCATATTACTGTGTTACTGATCACTCTGTTGCAGATATTTAATCTCCAGGTGTGGTTGAATTGACAACTCAACTGCTAATACTCGCAAATATTTTTTGGCTCCCCTTGTGTCGAATCTATAAATTTGGGTTGAATACTCTACCGTCGAAAACTATTGCGATCCCCTATACTTGTCGGTTATCACGCCCCTCCACCAATCGAGCACCGGGCTGCCGTTGCGTTGCCCCATCGGGCCGCAACGCAGCCGCCCCGTGGTTCTCCTCGCGGCTGCACCGACTCCCCCGTTGCCGCTATGTCGCCCCTTCGGGCCGTAGTGCCGCGACCCGCGAGCCGCCGCTACACCGCCCCTTCAGGCTATAGTGCCGCGACACGCGGTCACCGCCGTCGCCCGAGGCCGTCCCCGTGGTTGCACCGACCCGCGCACCGCCGCTATGCCACCCCTTCGGGCCGTAGCACCGCGACACGCGGTCCATGCATCTGCCCCGAGGTCTTCCCACCGTCGCCCCGACCGCCTGTTGCCGCTGCATCGCTGCTTCGAGCCGTAGCACCGCGGCCCGCGGTTCACTCCGCCGTCTCCGCGCGTCGACTCTACGTGGTATGCGCCGCGCCGCCTCCCTTGGCGCGGGAACGCCACTGTCCGCGCTGGTCTTCGTCACGCTGTCGGGTTCTTCCTCGCCTACTTCGAGCCTCGCCGCCATGCTCCTAACCAGCCGTCACCACCGCCGTCAGGCTGCGGTCCCCTTTCTTCTTCGGCGCTGCTGCAACTCGCTCACCCGAGCCACGTCGCCATTTCACCCCCTTCTTCTTCGTCCAGCACAAGCTCATGGCCAGCGTCGTCGTCGTCAACCTCGACCACTTCATCTACTCTGACCACCACGGGCGACATCGGCCCCCATAGATTTGTGCCGCAACTGTTGTGGAGTCGTTCTCTGCTAACCCCTCTACGTGACATACAAGTTGTGTGCAGGTCCCCGTCTACGCATGCCTGGTGCTGGCAACACCGCTGCGTGCCTTCGTCCCCGGTGTGTTCCCAGGCCTAGCAAGTCTGGAGTGGCGCATCGTCAACATCAACTTCGTCCGTTTACGCATGCCCGGTGCTGGCAACACCGACGCGTGCCTTCGTCCACGACGTGTCCATGGACTTGGCAATCCCGGCGCGACGCGCCTCAACTTCGTCTTCTTCCCGACGCACCACTACTTCGACACCATTGCGCCCATGACTAACTCGACGCCTCCTTGCGCCCGTGGCTCCACGGCGACTTCCTCGACACCGGCTACCCTAACTCGACATCGACCACGGCGTTCTTCGCACGGCTACACCACCCTACGCTCTCGGCTACCTTGACATCGGCACAAAGGGCTACCGCCTTGCTTGAGCAACCTCGTCGGTTTCTACTCCAGCCACGACTTCCGCGATGCATCGACCGTTACGACTGTGGGGGGATGACTGTTGGCTTACCTTCGGATTCTTCTCCAGTCTCACCGTCTGCATCACTACTGTGGGGGGGATGTTGAGTATATCGATTAGATAGGAAATATGAGATAGACTAGGATTTGTCATGCCTTGACTTGTACTGCAAGATGATCATGTACTCATATATATATATATATGCCCACGAGGCTCAAGCAATACAACAACAATTCCACTAAATCCCTCTCTCCCTTCCAACACTGACGGTACATTAAACATAGTAAATCAGATCAAACTTATTACTAGCTTACTTTGTAAGTGATGATCCAAATTGATTGATGGAGTACACATAGTACGTGAGATCAAATAAATTGAAGCAACGACGAACACCAAAGATCTGTAATAGAACCGACCGTTACAGGTCAAGATTCTTCGAAGTTGTCTCTAATTTAGCATATGCATCTCATTGTTTCCACTAAAACTCAAGTTTTTTTTTGCTAAGACCCAACCCACACAAACTAGAGTAATCTCGAAGGTCTAGAAAAACCGCTTGAGCTGCACCCCCCCCCCCCCCCGACGATATGTGAGAACATGGTATCATTGAACACATCATGGTTGGAGATACACCCTTGCATGGCAAAGTCGTCGAACCATTGATTTGGCACCGTATTTGTCGATAAAGAGACCGAGAGCACAAAATGCTGAAAAGGAGAGACTCGAGAGCAAAACTCACTTGCCACCATCACTACGAAGGGCATGCATGTCAGATGACAATTCGTGTGATTTGAAGTTGTCAATGAGCAGGTCCAAAATGGAAACCGCCTCCTCGGGTGACTAGGTTAGGACACAACGAAGTTTTCTAACCCACAGAAAGTATCAAAGTAGGTCCCTATGACACTATCCATGATCAACGCACGAGCCATTGCAGATTGATAAAAACAATTGTGAAACTGACTCTCGTTGTTTAAATGATCCATTCACAAAAAGTATGTAGTATAGATGACAAATAGTATTGTGCTTTACTTTGTTAAATTAATCATCCCAATATTTTAAGTTTTTTTGAAGTTTTTTAAAAAAAGTGTTCAATATTGCAAACATGGAATTCTAAAGTTCCTTTTTCATATATGTGTGACTCTTTCATCATATTCATATATATCATGTGCCCTCGTTGAACTTAAAGCGGCATCTCTATACATGTGGAGTATAGAATACTAATACTTCACTACGGGTACACACTTTGTTGTTCATGAAGAATTTTTTTTGTTGAGTGCCCTAATTTACTGATGTAATCCTACTAACAAAATCATGAATGCTTTCTTTTTCCAGGTTAAATCATGAATGAGATTTTGCCGGTGATATAGCAACCCATCAATCAGTTGCAATTTCAGATGTGTTGCTCTCAATGTCCATGCGCATAAACTGGACTAATCTCGAAGATTGCTTGAGCCAATCACCCCAATAGGCAATAGGTGACAAAACAATACCGATGAACGCACCATGGTTGGGGATACATCCCTTTTTCGATCAAGATTTCTAACTCCATGGAAAGTATCAAAGTAGGTTCCCATCTGTGATCAATATGCGAGCCATCACATATTGACAAACATCCGTCAGCGATAGGTACCTACTCCTATTAAATCCATTGTTGTTGTTCACATGATCCACTCACATCATTATACAAAATTGGTCACCTTGTTGTTTTCACAATAAAATAGGTTTCATAAATTTCCTTTTTTAAATTTTGAAAGTAAATCCCCCCTTTTATATAAACTATAGGATACGCCGCGCGTTGCTGCATGAATTGGTTGATGAAAATTTAGGTTGATAACATGAGAATCAAAATTGAAAAAACATGTGAATTATTTACATTACTATGTATAATTGTAAAAATATATATTGAATATTAGTAGAATAATTAAATGGAAAACACTTTCACATGCATGGTTGGATGTAGTTGTGGGTCTTTTCTCATGCATCATTGCATGTTGAGGTGGGTCTTATCCCATTCATAATTGTATGATGAGGTAGCATGCTTATATGTTGAGATAAATCAGTTAGCAAGGATGACTCTCTTAGGCATATAGGATATGGTGCACCCAACTCGACTAAATTAACATCTCTGCACATGTGGAGTATAGAACACTAACACCTCACTGCGGGTACAAACTTTGTTGTTCTTGAAGATTTTTTTTCTTGAGGGCCCATCTAATTTACTCAGGTAACCCTACTAGCAAAATGCTAGGCATTGGTGGTGCTCATCGGTTGCTAAACATTTTTGATACCGTCAAAACGTGAATGCTTTCATTTTCCAGGTTAAATCCTGAATGGCATTTTTGCTGATGATAACCAACCATCAATCAGATGCAAATTCAGATGTGTTGCTCTCAATGTTTGCATGCATAAACTGGACCAATCTCGAAGGTTGCTTGAGCCGGCCACACCAATAGGTTAAAAATGCTACCGTTGAATGCACCATGGTTGGGGATACATCCCTTTTTTTGCTCAAGTCTTCTAAGTCTATGAAATGTACTACCTCCGTCCCAAAATATAATATGTTTCTGCAGTTCAAAGATAGTATTAAAGTAGATTCCTTTATGTGACAATGTGCGAGCCCTCGCATATTGACAAATGATCGTTAAAGATAGGTACCTACTCCTATTGAACTCATTGTTGTTGTTTAGATGACCTACTCACGTTATTCTATAAAATTATCGTTTCACCCAATAAAAAGTGTGTTCCATAAAAATAGTAGTTTCTAGTGGTACAAAGTTGGTATTAAATTTCCATTTGTTAATTTAAAAAATATGTTTTTGTCAAATACGTGTAACCCTCCTTTTTATATAAATATGGTGCACCCACCTCACATGAACTAAAGCAACATCTCTATACACGTGGAGTGTAGAACACTAACATCTCACTATAGGCACAAACTTTGCTGTTCATGAAGAATTTTTTTGTTCAGGGCCCCATTTCATTTACTCACGCAAGCCAACTTACAAAACGATAGGCATTGGTGGTGCTCATTAGTTGCTATATTTTGACATCGTCAAATCGTGAATGCTTTTTTTTCCATGTTAAATCATGAATGAGATTTTGCCGATGATATCCAGCAATCGGTTGCAATTTCAGATGTGTTGGTCTCATTGTTCACATGCATAAACTGGACCATTCTCGAAGGTTGCATGAGCCGGCCACCCTAATAGGTGAGAAAATGTCACCGTTGAATGCACCATGGTTGGGGATACATCCCTTTTTTGCTCAAATTTTCTAACTCTATGAAAAGTATTATCTCTATCTCAAAATATAAAACGTTTTTGCAGTTCAAAGATAGTACCAAATTAGGTTCCTATCTATGACAATGTGCGAGCCATCACATATTGACAAACGACCGTTAACGATAGGTACCTACTCCTATTGAGCCCATTGTTGTTGTTTAGATGATCCACTCACATAATTCTATAAAATTGTCGTTTCACACAAAAAAGTATGTTTTAAAAAATAGTAGTTTCCAGTGGTACAAACTTGGAATTAAATATCCTTTTATTAACCCTCCTTTTTATATAAATATGGTGCACCCACCTCACTTGAACTAAAGCAACATCTCTATACATGTGGAGTATAGAACACCAACACCTTACAACAGGCACCAACTTTGCTGTTCATGAAGAAATTTTTTGTTCGGGGCCCCATCTCATTTACTTAGGCAAGCCAACTTACAAAATGATAGGTATTGGTGATGCTCATCACTTTCTAATCTTTTTGACACTATCAAATCGTTAATGCTTTTTTCTAGGTCAAATCCACAATGTAATTGTGCTGGTCCTATAGCCAGCCGTCAACTGGTTACAATTTCCAGATGTGTCGCTCTCAACGTTTGCTTGCAGTCAATGTTCACTTTAAAGCTTCGATCGCTGCGCAAATATTGAATCTGTGATGTGAAGCCAATACTGCTTAATTTGAATTTTACAAGAGATCAGGCCAGAAAAGAGTAATGAACTAATGATCATGCGTCCATGACTATGTCTTTGCATGACCATGTCTTGGATTGACAGGTGAAACTGAAAGGATGTAGGGCCGTCAGATAGAAAGGGAAGGTGGACACAAATGTTCATCTTTTTTTCTTTTTAGGAAAAAACGAGTTCAGGAAATTTTCGAAATCCAAAAATACTTACTTATAAATTGCCAGAATAAATTATAGTTAGAAACTTTGTTGATCTGTTTTTTGCATGGAAAAGACAAAATCTAATGCTAAACCACCATTATTAGGCGCTGTAAGTTTTTTCACAGGCCGTACAAATGATACCATTTTTATAAAACTTCAAAGTATACATAATGCTAAGTCACATGTAACTATTTTCAAAAAGAAATCAGAAGAACAAAGATAGTTTTCTATTTTTCAGAAAAGGAGGCGCGTGCTCTCGAGCTCTACTCAGAGGTATGTTTCATTCATAGGTTAGTTGCCAAAAATGGACAAGTGAAGAATGAAATATTGCAGTAAGTGGTACTACTATATCCCACTAGTGTATACGTGCTCTGCTGTCAACCTACCTGCGCAGAGAGAAGAGAATGCAAAGTTCTCCGGATCATGGTACACCATCATGTGTAATCTAGGAATGTGCTGTGTACTAGACTACTAGTAGTACGTGGTAGAATAATGCAGGTTTGTGTGGTTGTCACTTTGCTTTCTGACGTGCTGGCAGCTTTGGCATGATACCACCTACATACCGTGTCCGTACGTTCGCATGCATGCCCGGCTTTGCTTGCTTTGCATGCAAATCTGTGTACAGCTGGGTATTTCTGATACCTACATCCAGAAAACGTTAGTGGGATAGAGTTGTTTTGGGGGTTGGCAAAGAAGATTGTGTTGTTGTGTCCTTTACAAAAGGAGGAGATATGTCGGTCCTTCGAATAATAGAGAGAATTCATGGCGGATCATAATATGGCCGCCACTATCTTACAAGAGAAAATTCAATTTTAAATTTCCAATACTGCAAAGCAGAAGAGATAAAGCATTGATGTTCATAGATACAACCTCTCTACATAAATATAATAAGACGTTCCAGGGGAAATACCCTTTGGTTACTGGGTGTATATACACCTGATATGGGATTACTGTTTTAATAATTTTTTAAAAAGTTAAAAAAAAGTTATAAGTTTTTTAGAATAAACTTGACTTTCTTTTGCACTAGTATATAAATTTTCACAAATGAAAAACTATTTTTGACTCTAGGGCAAAAAGAAAATATATTTGCTATCATAGGTCGCTATTCACACTATTTAGATCGAAAATTTTGTTTTTTCCGAAAAGAAGTCAACAGGGTTTTCCTTTTCTGGATTTTTTTTTACAAGTAGAATAGAAGGTCAAGTTTATTTCAAAAGTATTTTCAGAATTTTTTGAATTTTTATTTAATTACTATTTTTTTCATATATGGTGTGTATACACCCATAGACCAAATGTTCTTGTACGACGTTCCAGAGACTTGACACAAGTCTCCAAAACGTTACCTTTATCTACAGAGAGAGTAGCTACTACTTATGGCTTTCCCTTTTATAATGTATTGAGCATCATATATTTCTGAGAAATATATATTCTTTTAGCTAGCTATCACATGGGTATCTGATACTAACATCCAGAAAACATTAGTGGGTGTGTTAAAAAATAGAAAAAAAATAGTGAGATCCAGTTAAAAAATGTTTTTTTTTGGGGGGGGGGGGGGGGGGGGGGGGGGGGGGAGGGTGACAACAAGATTGTGTTGTTTCCTTTATTAGGAAAAAATATATGGTTTGGTCCTTCGAATAATAGAGATAATTCATGGCGGAGCTATAATATGGCCCCCACTGATCTTACAGGGAAAAAAAACTAAAAGTTTGTAGCTACTTATCGTTTTTCCATTTTATAATACACTATAATTAATATCGTCTTCTTCTTTAATTTATAAGTAAACTATATTTTTGATCCCTCAAACGTTCTGAAAGTCTAAGTTTGGTGTCTAACTCCAAAACCAGAAATATAGTCTCTTCACATGTAAAATCGAATATCTTTGATCCGTCGCCCCGTTCCGAGTGGTGGTGCGGAATGTTTCTTTAGGACGGTGTGGAATGGTGTTGGCAGAGACGTGACACAGTGGCAATGTTTGACATATCTTGACCTTGACACATCGATAATTATCTTCTCAAGAAGTCATTCTCCATTTTATGAGGACTTCAGATATGGAAAACTTTGAAACTTGTTTTTATGTTGTGAAGCAAAACAATCTATGCATGCCCCTGATTCAGTGGTAATGATCACCAGGGAAAAGGCAAAGGCAGCTAATGAGTATCTTTACAGGTTACGGGCAAAAGCCTAACATCGGGGACAAAAAGTGACATGCATTACCATTATGTAAGGCCTTTTTTATGGCACTGATGGTGCATTGATGTTAGATGTAAGGGGCACCAGATGTTGGTAAGCATGCAATTATTTAGGATTGAAGAAACACACAATAAGGGCCTGTTCGGTATCCAGCCAGCTCCCAGCTTCCGTAAATCAGCGAGAGAAGCTGGCCCGAACGGCTCGGCTCCGGGAAGCCAGCTTCCTGGATCGGAGCAGTATTCACGTACAAAAACCTGGAGCGGCTGTTTTGGCGATCCCAGAATCGGGAAAGCTGGAGTTGGCCTTATTTACAGGCAGATGCCACCGCCAAGTGATATGAGGGATGCGTACCGGTTCGCTGCTTTCTCTCTCCCATCTCACGTCACGTTCTATTCTTCTTACGAGGCTACGTGGAGACATGGCTACCTTACGTTCCGAACTGGGCCAAGCCCAGCCACTCTCCTCCAGCGTCCGACCGGGCCTAAGGCCACCTTATCTATTGAGCCGGCTGGGCTCTAGCCCGTCCAGGCAGTTTGGCCTGCTGGCGCATACAAGAAGCTGGAGCGAGGGTGCCGAACAGTTTCCATCGATCCAGTTTTCATAGAAGAAGCTGGCATCCAGAAATTGAAGCGAGATTTGTGGATCCGGTGAAGCTGGAGGGCTACCGAACAGGCCCTAAGATGACTAAAAGAATTATGTTAGGCTACTGGCTTCCATCGTCCTAGCTTGTTTAGAAAGAAAAAAAACGCCCACTTGATCGAGTGGAACATCGTCCACTCCAACCTCTTCTAAAATCCATCATCTTTTACGCTAAATGTCAAAATAATTCACACTTTGCTTTTGTATGAAGGCATACACGTAAAAAATATGGGCCTTTTGGTTCGCAGAATTACAAAAGTGTGGGAACAGTAGAAGAAAAAACGTGAAAAGCCAATTTGGGCACATAATTCACACTGGAGGGGCCATCACACTGTCTTTTGTATGGAAGATACACGGAAAACATACATGTTGAATTCTACAATAATTCAAAAGACAATGATTCATAACAAAAAATTGTTTTATCGCACCACAAGAAAAGCTTAACGAACGCAATTCCTGGGCGCCATACTATCAGCTAAGTCACACAATGTCGTGTGGAACTCTTAGCTGGGTACATCACTTGGAAAGCGGTCCATCTAGAGCATTGGGTGTGGCCAAACTGTTGTCTCTGCCACTTCACATCGTATCTTGGGGGATGATCAAGGACCGGCTTATATAGTTTTGACATCTGACATGGGTCGATGGACGGCACAAAGTAAGTAAACAAGTGGTGGAAAAATTGTTTTGGCAATTTGCATCTCCAAAGAGTGGCATTGCTCCCCTCACGATACTCATGGGAAGTTTGGAACTAGAGAAATGCGAGAGTTTAATCCTCGGGGCACATCCTCCGCGTCGACACCCATCTTTATGAAAATCAAGCATAGGGAATTCGAGTCATTGCGTGTGTGCGCACCGACATGCTTTGGGCTTTGCCGTCCGGTTGGTCATCGGTAGTCATATTCAAACCCCCCTTATACAATATAATCAATTAAGGGAGGCAAAATCTTTTTCCTCCATTTCAAGAAACAATAGTCTTGAATATTTTATAAAGAAACATGTATTGTGCATGCTCGTTTCAAAATCGCCCGAGACCACCCGCATCGAGCAGCTAGCACAACTCAGGCACTCACCATGATAGGAACACCAGTTGGCGGGCCACGGAGTACACTGCCCGTCCCTACGGCCAGACACTCACAACACGCACTGTCACGCACGACACGCGCACGGCGTCAAAAGTTGTACTCATCACTCATCATACTCCTCCTACCATACGCTGGATAGATGGATAGTCTGGATGCATGTCTGATACACACACGCAGACACAGTGTGCGTGACACTGACACTGACAGCGTCGTGGAGGCGGAGGAGCGTGCATGCACGCCCATGCCACGGTGCCCGGCCCGGGCTTGCTTGATCCTCACTTATCCCTCCTGCTTTTGCTAATTGCTCTTTCCGTGTTTTATGACTTGTCCCTTTGTCAGGAGCCCCGGTGATGAGGCAGCGTGACCCCGAGACATTTGCTTTTGTGGTGGTAGAGTTAGCTTTGTAGTTGTAGCCAGCAGGAGCGGTAGCTAGTGATGCTTGATTACCCGACCATCGCCGCGGCTAGTGTTTGGCTTAGCTCTTTGTTTTGAGCTAGTACATCAGATGTGTCTTAACTTGTTCGGTGTGGTTAGTTTAATGCCTAAACTTGTAAAATACACAAAAATGATGCAATAACTTATCGTGCGGTGCATAACAGTACCTCCGCCCGGTATGCCACTGTATGTGATGTCCACTACTAGATATGTGAGTTTTAGCCACCAAGGCGGTTGGTTGCTAAAAGTACAAAATTGGTCACTACTGGTCTACTGCTACCAACACTAGTTGGTCGCTTCGTGGTGGCTATAGTCTAGTCGCTATAGATATTGAGCGACCAACATTGCGAACCCTGGTCACTAAATGTTGTATCAATAGCTACCAACTAAATATGGTGACTAATAGCATCTACCGACCAAGAGAGACTTGGTGACTAATGGCATCTAGAGACTAAGGGAGACTTGGTTGCTAAAAATCTACAGCCACCATGTACATGGTTAGTGGCTAGAGATATCAAGTCACCAGCCAAGGCTTGGTGACTAAAAGAATCTAGAGACTAGTTACATGTTGGTAACTAGACATCTTTTGTAACGAACAAAATTGTAAACCTTGGTAACTAGAGGCATAAGAAAGCAACTATATCATAGATACAATATATTGACGCACGCTGACATTAGTAGTATGCAAGAAATCTTAGAATTTTAGACATTCAGCGGGAAAAAGTTCAGAATCAGCATTTGTAAACTTATGATCCAATCATTACATGCTAACATTTGTAAGCTGAATTTTGTTTCACAACTTTAGTACCAGCAGGAAATAATATTCTGGTATTTGCAAAGTACCAACTTTAGTACTGCCCCAAAGATATGATCCGGTCACCAGGTAGGAACAATTCTAGTATTTGGCATCTAGTATTTGTAAGCCGAATTTGCAAAGCAGGAACTTGTCTTTTGGCATGTAGTTTAGCACTGCTCCGATCACTCCCCACATGTCCTCTACACCTGGAAAATGCCAAACAAGTTAAACAAGTTAAAATGACATGGATGTTGTTCATTTATTGATGAATTCGAAAAAATGTGCACGGCTACAGCCAAATAGCACAAAAATTGTGAAGTACCACGCAAAGTTACAACCAAGTTTAGTAAGAATCAGGAGGATGAACTAAATCTTTGTTTTCCTTTTTAAACTGGAAGATACCCTAATTAGCCATACATTGCTCGAAGCTTCTGGTTATTTCATTGGCGAACATAAGACAGAACCAAGCACAGTTTAGAAGATGCTCATAAACTGTACTTCAAAACTACATAATAGCAATGCAAATACTGTACCTCTCCAAAATTGCTTCACCTTCTCGACCCTCCATCCGAAACCATAGAACCTGTGTTTAAATTTCGACCATCAAGTTCATCCTCTTGAATAAATATGTCAAATCACACGATGAGGCAAACTGACTTTATGAGAGTTATACTGATCATACCATCAGAAGAAACAGATCCGTAGCCTGACCTCAAAACAGATCCATCAGTCGTGAAACGAAGCCCTGTTGCACCAGTGCCGTCCATAGGAGGTGAAATGCCAACCAAGTTAGACACGACACTCTGTAGCCAATCGATCTTCTTCTGTTGAGATTCAAGTTGAGATTGTTGAGCCTCAATTTGAGTTTGTTGCGTAGCAACATACCTTTAGAAGTTCATACAACGGTTCCTTGTCATCCTGAGTAAGACTATGCCACCCGGCACGTTGGATCGGTGCATGGTACCGTGTAAGAAGTCCAATCTCTCTGGAAAGTAGTTCATTGTTTTCTCCAATTGGTCTTCTCTCTTCAGAAATGGTCAAGTTTAGTGGATGACCTGCCCTTTTGATCAAACGCTCCAAGCCCTTTCCCTTATTTATCCCACGCACCTTCCTAGATTTTGATGTTGAGGTACTCCCAGAATTTTGTCCTTGAGATTGTGAGGCATTTCTTGGTGGCCGAACTGTTCGTCCAGGTCCCATCTGCCATAGAATTAAAAGAATGGAACAATACACAGATTGTTTATTAGGAAGATATAACCTGAAATCATAAGTGACAATAGTACTCTGATATAACCTGAAACATGATACATATAGTCTAATATAACCTGAAACATGATACATGTAGTCTGATATAACCTGAAACATGATACATACAGTCTAATATAACCTGAAACATGCTACATATAGTTTGATATAACCTAAAACATGACACATATGACCTCATACAGGACACGATTATTCCAATATAACCTGAAACGGGACACATGCAGTCTAACATAACCTGATACAGGACACCATTATTCTACTACTCTGGTTCCTCTTCAAAATTATTCTGAGAGACATGGCGCTCATTCAAAGATGCCAACTCTTTTGGATCAGTAATAATTTCTGGTGCAACATCATGTCGACACGAGATATTGCCTTCAAAAGTTTCATCTATGGAAACATTGGTAGATTCCTCCTCTTGAAATGCAATATCTTCGCTGGCATCATCTTCATTGACTTGATTCCAAACCTCTGGATCAAAAAGATGGCGATGCGGAGCCTTCTGCACAACTTGCCAGTCTCCCTCTTCAATTTTGTATCACGTACATAGAAGAGTTGGCTCACTTGACTAGCCAGTACAAAGGAGTCATCTTGGTACCACCTGCTTCCTATATTGACACTAACAAAGTCATCATCGATCCTCACAGGCTTGTTACTCTCTAGATCATACCATTCACACTCAAATAAAGCAACATGTCAATCATTGGGGTAATCCAGGACATATATATATTTTTAAGAATACCATAATATGTCATATTTTTCCCTTTATGTTGTCCCTCCGTGCATACACCACTATTCTGACTTTTACGACCCTCTTCACGCTCCTTTGTCAAGAATCTAACACCACCAACAATGCATCCTGAGAATTTGTGTACTCTCTTATGGATATCTCCTAGCAGATCTTGGACCATATCAAATCCATCAAAATCATCAAGATCTTCCTCATCTTCAAGTGCCTCATCAACTTGGTCTTCATCATTGGTAACTTGTTCTCCATGGAATACCCATTTTGTGTACGAAGTTTGTATACCATACAATAACAAATGGGTGCGAACTTGACTAACACTCTCCTGACTTATATTCATACAAGTTTGACAAGGGCAAAGCATCATATCATTGCCGCTGTTATGCTGACAAGCAAAATCAATGAATGCATTCACCCCTGAAATGTAATCACTTGAAAACCTATCCGGCAACCTCATCCAACTCTTATCCATACTCTTATCTTTTCCTGCACAAGCACTCTACAAGTGAACCAAAGTAGTACTTCAAATAACAAATAACAATATATCAGTACAAGAGTAATTCCATCTGCCCAGGATTTAAGCAACAAATAACAATATATCAGTATAGGAGTAATTCCCAGAATTCAACCAAGATGTGTATCGCATATATGGAATTAACCCAAACAACATTCTGGAGTCACAAGTGTGTACAACAGTACATCAGTACAGGAGTACTACATAGCTCATGGATTGCTATACTTCGTTGCTCATCTCTGCTACGCGTAGGTGCATAAATTGGTGACGTCAATTTCACAAGTATTATCAATCTGCCACGCCAATAGTGTGAAATCGATAAGATCAATTCGCAAACCCTAGAACTCACCTCGGTTGATGACCCGGTGATGCGACGCCGTCACTGGATGATAGATGTCCTCGCGTCCGTCCTGGCGCCCTCTCCGGCGTCAATTTCTCCCACGCCTCGCTCCGCCGCCGGTTGCCTTGGCCCACCCGCGGTTGGTTGCCCTCGAGCCACCGCCGGTTGCCCTCGCCCAGCCGCTGTTGGCTGCACTCGTGCCGCAGTCGTCGTGCCCGCCGGTTTGACTGTATCGCCGGGCACTCGACTCCCTCGCTCCCCGCCGGCCGCCGGCCACCGGCTGCCTCCGGACGGTCCCGATCCGCTCTCCGCTGTGGGGCGGCGGCCTCGCCTCTGTTTTTTTTTTTGACCTGAAGCCTCGCCTTTGGTTTGGATCGGACGCAAGCCCGCAAGGGGATGATCAGCTGAGCCGGTTGGCCTTTTTTCGATTGCCTCCTTGGTTGCTATAGGTATTCATGTTATTGAATTGTACCCATTCGTGACAGGTGCGTAGAGTAACCGAGTTTGTACAAAATTGGTTGCAATTAATATATATATAGGCACCAAAACATTTTTTTACCTCAAAAAGACCTCTTTATTTAATAGATAATAATCTTACATCGTTCACCATGAGAGATACAATAGAGAGGGGAGGATCATCCAACCAGACCCTACTGGCCTGGAACTTAGCCAACTGGGCTAGTTCATGAGCTACAGAATTCGTTTCCCTATTCGCATGCTCATACTTGACCCTAACAAATTCTGCCTCCATAGAAAAACAATCATGAAAAATCGCTGCAGCAATACCAGTTGGAGGCCTCATTCATCATAATTTCTATTAATTCACTATTATCAGAACTCATAACAACTCTATTACAACCCATGGATTCAGCTAAGAACAAACCATGCTTGAGAGCGAGAGCCTCAGCCGAAAGAACATCTTGAACCATATCCAAACGTGCATTACACGCGGCGATGAACTTCCCTTTTTTATCACGAATGACTGCACCTGTAGTTCCCCTTAACATATCTGGATCGAAAGAAGCATCAACGTTTATCTTAACGCAATCACCTATTGGTGGAGCCCATCTATCCTTTCTCAACCTTGCATGAGGAACTTCAGTAGACCTGAAATTTGAGGATAACACTTTGATTGCCATCGCAGATCTTTCTGGGGATTGCACCTGAATATCACGGCTAATTTGCCTCCTCTCCCACCATAAATACCAACAGGCCACCGCAACAAGCTCTGGCAATGGGGCTTGTCCCAAAACCAGTGACTGATCAGGGCTTGAGTACAACAATTCCTCTAGAACAGACTGTCCTGGACGATGAACAAGACAAGATCTCTCAATTAAGTCATGAATGCCCAGTGCTTGCCATACGTGCTTTGCTCGGCTACACTTGAACAGGAGATGCTTAATGTCTTCCGCTCCAATCTTACAGACTGGGCACTGCCCGCTCACTTTGATATGGCGGTTCGCCAAGGCAACCCGACAAGGAATAGTATTATGCATAGCTCTCCAAAGAAAGATTTTTACCTTTGCGGGCACTTTGAGACCCCAAATTTTATCCCAAATTGGGTGTGGTTTGATACCATCTTGATGGCCTATGTTTAACCTTTGGCCATATTGGCCCTCCCATTCTGCATAATATGCTGAACGCACAGAGAAGGTGTTCGTACGAGTCAGGTTCCAAGCAACAAAGTCTTGCATGCCAAACGATGATAAAGGGATAGCAAGAATCCTTTGAACATCCACTTGCCAAAAGGTCTGCCTCACTAGATCCACATCCCAGAGATTTGTGTTAGGGTCAATAAGGTCGCTCACCCTATTAAGAATGTTCTGGCCCCTTCTAGTTATAACTTTATGTGATGCACTATTAGGGATCCATTCGTCTTTCCAGATATCAATATTAGTTCCATCACCCACACGCCATATATGACCACGTTTTAATGTATTAATCCCAACCCATATACTTTGCCATGTAAAGGAGCTCCCTTTTTTCAACTCGGCGTTTAATAAGTCTCCTGATGGAAAATACCTTGCACGCAAAACAGTAGCACAAAGAGAATCAGGATTCTCAATTAGTCTCCATGCTTGTTTAGCTAGCAAGGCAAGGTTAAAGCAATGGATATCCCTGAAGCCCATTCCTCCAAATTTCTTCGGGATGCACATTTTCCACCAAGCCAGCCAATGCATCCGTCTTTGATCCGCATCATCGCCCCACCAATATTGCGACATACCGTCAGTGATCCCTTTGCAGATTTGTTTTGGGATTTTAAAAACAGACATCGCATATGATGGTATCGCCTGCGCAATCGCTTTCAGAAGCACCTCTTTACCACCTGTTGACAAAATTTTCTCTTTCCATCCAAGCAGTCTCTTTAACACCCTATCAACCAGGAACTGGAAGTTATCACTTCTGTCAGCCCCAACAATGGCTGGCAATCCGAGATATTTATCCGTCAGAGCTTCGGTCATTATATTCAGAATTGTACACACTTCCTCTCTAACCTCAGGCTCTGTACTCGGACTAAAGAAAATGCTCGACTTGTCTTCACTCACTAATTGCCCAGACGCTTTACAATAATCAGATAGAATCTGTCTCAGGCAATTCGCATTACCTGTCGTAGCATGCATTAAGATCAAGGAGTCATCAGCAAATAGGAGATTAGAAATTGCTGGCGCATCACGACAAACTTGTACTCCTTTAAGTTCGCCACTCCATTCCGCATGCGACAGCAGGGAGGTTAGACCCTCAGTGCACAACAAAAAGAGGTATGGGGATAAGGGGTCTCCCTGACGCAAGCCCCTAGTAGGAATGAATTGCTCACTTTCCTCAGAATTAAATCTGACACAATATCTCACAGTCCGAACACAAACCATGATCATCCGAACCCAATTTCTATGGAATCCCAGCTTGAGCATGATCTTTTCTAGAAAATCCCACTCAACGCGGTCATATGCCTTGTGCATATCAAGTTTGACCGCGCATAATCCAGTCTTCCCCTGTCTCCTTTTCTTGATAGTATGAAAACTTTCATACGCGACCAAAAAATTATCCGTGATCAACCGTCCAGGGACAAAAGCACTTTGAGTGGAAGAAATAATTTCTGGTAGAATATTCTTCAATCTTGCAGCAAGCATTTTCGAGATAACTTTGTACACGACATTGCACAGACTAATCGGACGGAATTGAGTTACCTTCTCAGGTGATTTTGTTTTTGGAATCAAGATAATTATCGTATCATTCCAACCCTCAGGAATTGTGTACGTATTCAGTGCTGTAAGAACTTCATCAATCAGATCATCCCCCAAGAGATGCCAAAAACGTTTATAAAAAACCGCATGCAGTCCATCAGGGTCGGGCGCCTTAAAATCGCCAATACTGAAAAGAGCCTTTTTTACTTCCTCATGCGTGAATGGTGCAATTAAATTTTCATTCATCGCTCTAGAAACCTTATGGGGCACCTTGTCCAGAACACTTGCCTGCATCTCGGATGGTTCAGACGTGAACAACTGAGAGAAATAAGACATGATATGTCCCTGGAGTTCATTACCCTCCTTCCAAACCCCCGTGTCATCTAGGAGCCTTTTAATCAGATTTCTTTTTTTACGTGCAGTGGCAGCATTATGAAAGAAAGAAGTGTTCCGGTCTCCATGCATCAGCCAATTAGCACGCCCTCTTTGAAGCCAATGAATCTCCTCCTGTTCCAATAAATTGTCAATAAGCAATTGTAATTCCTTCTGTCTCGCCCAAGAAGCCGGCGACAACTCACCATGTCTAATTTTTTCTAGTTCTTTATTCAACTTCTTGATACGATTTTTTGGACCTTTCAGAATAGATTTATCCCAACTATGAAGATCATTGTGTACCGCTTGGGTTCGAGAAGCCAAACTTGGACCCAAACCTCTCAGATTTGCCTTCGCCCATGCAGTAGCAACCACTTCGTCTACAGTATCTTCAGATAACCATCTAGCTTCAAAATTTTTTCCCCGGAACGACGCCTAATCTGGCCAGTCTTATAAAATTCCGTGTCAACCAAAATAGGCCTATGGTCAGACCTGTAATGCTTCTCATGGATGACTGCTGTATTGGGATAATCTGATGTCCATTGTGTATTACACACAGCACGGTCCAGTCGCTCACGAACATCAGCGCGTCTCCAGGTGTATTTATCCCCAATATAGTCCATATCCTGTAGCTCGCAGTCGTCAAGGCAGTCTCTGAACGCCTTGAGCATGTGCATGGGACGGGGATTCCCTCCCTCTTTTTCCGAATTCAGCTTAATCTCATTGAAATCACCTAGTACTACCCAGGCCATCTGATGTTGCTGGTGAAGATTTCTTAAACAAGACCAAGACAGGTGACGGTCCTCCCAAGCTGGCTCACCATAGAAACCAGTTAGTCTCCACTTCACATTGTCACTAGACACAAAAACCACATCTATACAGTTGGGCGACACATATTCAAACTCAGCTTTATTATCATCATTCCAGAACATTACAAGACCCCTAGAAGGACCATCACTACTTTCATGAACTAATAAAAACTGGAAGCCTAATTTACAACGGAGACTCTCCGCTTTATTCTTATCAAGATGCGCCTCGGCCAAAAACAAGATATCTGGCCTAACCTGCTCTTGTAGGTCCAAGAGCGACCGAACTGCCGCTGGAGAGTTCATCCCGCGGCAGTTCCAACCAACGATTTTCATTTTTCCCGGACAGGCTCCAGTGCAGAGCCCGCCGATCCTGGATCCACCGAGGAGCCCTCGGCAGTCATAATCTTGCTCTGTCCTTCCCCCGCGCCTTTCTCCTCTCCAACAGATTCACGTCTTTTCTCTATATACTCCTCCTCCCCATCTTCCACCTCTTCTGTAACATGCCTGACCAAGCCATCCACACCTATTACAGTTTCAACCCGTTCCATACACACACGCTTACAGGAGATACTAATCTCATCATTAGTGTACCCCATACTTTCAGCACTATTATTTTCAAAAGAGAAAACCATGTCACTTCCTGTAGGCAGCAACCCTTCCCCAACCCTTCTCTTTTTCCCTGATTCACGTTCCTGCATAGCAACAAATGCACCTTTGGGGCTGGGCATCTCTCCACTGATGATCTGCTTAGCTTGAGCATTGAAGAAATTTTTTGTTACTCCAGTGCTTCTCACCGCTTCAAAAACTTCCCTTTCTTCTCTATGCATCCGCTTCCAACGGCTCGACGAAGATTCGTAGTGGCGTGAAGGCTTGACGGGGATGTACTTGTAGCTTGCAGGAGCTCCAGCAGCCCCAAGCAGTAGTCGAGCCTGGCCCGCCTGGCCAGGCCTAGCGCCGGATATGGGAGTGACCACATGCTGGACTGCCGCAAAGTCGATAGCAGTGGCACTTCCAGGAGCCGCTACAGCCACGTGTCGGTGTACTAAAGTATGGGTCTTTTTAGTACCCCTTACTTGTGCACGGGCAGTTGTAGCCGTACCACGGCAGGCCTTGCCGGGGAATAGCTGGGAGTAATCTCAAGACGAAGATAGTGCTTGCCGGCGAGGAGCGAGCCGGCAAGCCAGGAACCCGGCAAGCTTTGCCGGGAAAAGACGTTCAAGTCAACGACCAGACCAGAAGGCGGAAGGCCAAAGGGGTGCGAAGGCCCGGCAAGACCCTTGCCGGCAAGGCCTCGCGCCCGGCGAGACCCGGCCCCGGCAAGATACCGGGCCCGGCAAGACCTACACCCGGCAAGCGTCGGACCCGGCAAGCCCCGGTCCCGGCAAGCCCCGGGAACGGCAAGGATTCGGTCCCGGCAAGGCTCTGCACAGTGTAGCGCTATCGCTCCTGCGCAGCGGCCAGCCTTGTCGTTTTGGGTTTGTCCTCATGGTGACGTGGCGCGATGCTGGCCACGAGATGTTTAAGCGGTGCTGATGGGATGGCTGCTTTTGCCCATCCCCTGTAAAGCTTTTCCAAGCCCGAGACGCTGAGGGACACCTCGACGGACACCTCACGGTGCATTTAATGAGCTTGTCCTAAGCCGTCAGGGTTAGGTATGATAACGCTGTAACAACCCTGTAGCTACTTTCCACCTCATGCCTTATCCCTTACGCCACTGTGGTAGCCCCTTTGACTCATATAAAAAGGAGGCCCAAGGCATAGCTACGGGGGGGGGGCACTTCAGACGGAAGGAGGGACTTTGCTCGCTTTGCAAGTGTCGCTGCTGATTACTGTAGCGCTCCAAGAACTCAGCCTAAACACATCCAATACAAACAAGGCAGGAGTAGGGTTTTACGCATCCGTGCGGCCCGAACCTGGGTAAAATCCCCGTGCGCTGTTCGCTAGTTCTGCTCTTTGTGCAATCCTCTCCCCTTTGCCGAACCGTAAAGGGATCTGCTCGACAGCGATCCCATAGGTGTTCGTTTCCCACGACATCTTTGGCGCGCCAGGTAGGGGGATCGAGGTTGTGCGAACCTGATCTAGCGATCAGCGCGTCAGATCTTCGATCATCTTCACCACCATGGCTCCCAAGAAGAAGGGTTTCATGGCGGTTGGTCCATCTGCTTCGGTCGTACCTGATGCTGCGCGCGCAGGCGACGGGGTAGACGCGGGCGGAGGAGGTGGAGGCTCCGAGCTTCCACGGCGCTCCGGCGATCCAAGCCAGACGAGCAACAGGTCCAAGGATGGAGCTGCGCAACCTGCGGGTGGTGCAACGACGTCCAAGGATGGAGCGGTGCCTTCCAGGACGAATACACCGGCGCATGCACCGCGACCTTCTCAGGACGCGCGTGACGTGCGGCTTCAAGACGTTGGTGGTTCTAGGCGTCCGCATGGGAAGTCCCCTGTGCATCATTCCCAGGGTGCACAGGGCCAAGATCCACGCCAGTGCGCTGGTGGAAGCCGCGCGCGGGTGCAGAGTCGTGATGATGCTCCTTCTAACCCGGTTAGGAGTTTGAGCACCTCACGTTCTTCGCACCTGTCGCCGCCGCCTACGCCAGCAGAGGCGTTGGCGCGGGCTCAGCTGCTCCTAGACTTCCCTCCCGCCGCGGAGAAGCTAGACGAGTGGCGAGCCGCTATCCAGAGCCTCATCGGCCTAGCCAACAACGACGTACCGCAGCAGGGTGAACCCTCGCGGCTGCAGTCGTCTAGGCTGGTGTGTGGCGATGGAGAGAAGACCGGAGCTGGAACGACCACGTTGCGTTCCCCTCCGTTGCGTCAAGAGCGGTCGTTAACTCGGCGGACCAGCGCCCGTGAGGATAATTCCACGGCGTCGTCTGATCCGCGGGTTCGCCGCGATCAACGTCACGTTCTTCGGGAACAGAAGAAGGAGGACGCTCGAACCACCATCGAGCGCCGAAGGGAAACGCGTCGCCAGTCCGACAAGCGCGCTGGGATCACTGTTGACGAGCCCGCGCCAGGGTATCCTGGCTGCCTACCTTACGAGGTGGGTTGTCCAGCGTTTACTCGTGAGCTGCGGCAAGTCCAGTGGCCCAACTCCCGCTCCTTCAAGCCGGAAGTACCGGAGAAGTAAGACGGCAAGACTCATCCGTCCGAGTTCTTGAGCATCTACACCATCGCGGTGCAGGCTGCCGGGGCTCGTGACGATAAGGTGCTGGCCAACTATTTTCCGTTGGTGCTGAAGCCCAACGTGAGATCGTGGTTGATGCACCTGCCCGAGAATTCCATCTCTTCTTGGGCCGACCTGTGCCATCAGTTTGTTGGCGCCTTCACCGGCGGCCATCAAGCTCCTGCCCAGGAGAGTGATCTGCACATCATTCCTCAGAAAGAAGGCGAAACTTTGCGCAAGTATATCCAGAGGTTCACCCGCGTCCAGCACAATATCCCTGACGTTCATCCCGCCGCCGTTATCAGCGCCTTTCATCAGAACGTGCGCAACCGAAAGATGCGGGAGGAGCTGGCGATGAACAAGGTCAAGGATGTCGCCGAGCTCTACGCTTTGGCCGACAAGTGCGCCCGGGCGGAGGAAGGGAGGAGACTCCCCGGCGAGAACGCCGGCGCTGGAGTCAACTCCGAGAGCGATGACGCTCCTGCCCCGGCGAAGAAAGGGAAACGGAAGAACAGGAAGCGCAAAGGCAAGGCCGTGCTTGCCGTTGAAAGTTCCGGCAACATCGGCACCGCCAAGAAGTCCAAGACCGACGGCCTCGGCAAGGAGGTTGCCGGCTGTGCGGCGTGTCAGGCCTTGGCGGCTGCCGATAAGCCAGAAGGATCCGGCAAGCAGTACTGCAAGATCCACCGTACCAAGGGCCACGACCTCCAGGACTGCCGGCAAGTAGAGGAGCTTGCCGCGAAGCAGCACGCCGAGTACGAACGACGCGACAAGGAGCGAGCCCAAGATGGTGCCGGAGGGTCCGGCAGGAAGCACGGTCGAGGAGGACGACGCGGCAAACCTGGGCAGCGGCAAGAGAAGCCTGCTCGGGGCCGCGACAGAAAAGAAGGAGATGAGGACGCAGATGAGGACGATGACGAGTCTAGCGAGCGGGAGTTTCAGAAGGCCACAGAGGTTATGTGCGTCGACGGAGGCGCCTCGCTGCATCTTTCTCACCGCCAGCTCAAGCAGTGGGCGCGTGAGATTCTTGCGGCCGAGCCCTCTATTGATGCGCAGAAGCCGCTGAGGTGGTCCCACACGCCCATCATTTTCGATGCCGAGGATCACCCTGATCGCACTACTGCTGTCGGGTACTTGCCGTTGTTGGTCTCCCCAACAATTCGCAACCTCCAGGTAACGAAGATGTTGGTCGACGGTGGTGCCGGCCTGAATCTCATCTCGCCGGACGTCCTCAAGAGGCTGCGCTGCAGGATTTGAAGAAGTACCTCTCCTCTTCGCCAATACTAGTCGCGCCTAGGCCACAAGAGCCGTTGCTGCTATATTTAGCGGCAACGAATCAAGTGGTTAGTGCTGCGCTGGTGGCAGAGAGAGAAGCAGAGGAAGATGCAGCGGCAACGGCAGGCCCGCCAAGCAGCTTGCCGGGGCCAGCCCCGGCAGAGTCTGGTGCCGGCAAGGAAGGACCCGCGCAGTCAAGTCCAACAGTGCAGAAGAAGAAGATGGTGCAGCGCCCAGTCTATTTCGTCAGCTCCCTGCTGCAGGGGGCCAGGTCGAGATATTCTGGTGTGCAGAAGTTGCTCTTCGGCCTTCTCATGGCCTCGAGGAAGCTGCGCCATTACTTCCAAGCACATGAGATCACCGTCGTCACTCGCTTTCCGTTGCAACGGATCCTCCGGAACCCGGAAGCGACCGGCAGGATTGTAGAGTGGGCGTTGGAGCTGTCATGCTTTGGTCTCAAGTTCGAAAGTACTTCAACTATCCAGAGCAGAGCCTTGGCAGAGTTCATTGCAGAATGGACACCAACGCCAGACGACGAAGTTCAAGAATCAGTGACCCCCGGGAAGGAATCAGATCAGGCATGGGTCATGTACTTTGATGGAGCCTTTTCGCTGCAAGGCGCCGGTGCCGGCGTGCTGCTTGTCGCGCCCACCGGAGAGCACCTCAAGTACGTCATCCAGATGCATTTTCCCCGGGAAAGATCGACCAACAACACGGCAGAGTATGAAGGATTGCTTGCCGGTCTCAGGATCGTGGCAGACCTTGGGATCAAGAAGCTCATCGTCAGAGGTGACTCCCAACTCGTCGTGAGGCAGGTCAACAAATATTACCAGAGCCCGTTGATGGAAGCTTACGTTGATGAAGTAAGGAAGCTGGAAGAGCGCTTTGACGGTCTTCAGACAGAGCATGTTCCTCGATCAGAGAACAGCATTGCTGACGACCTGTCGAAGCGTGCCGCACTCAAGTTACCTGTGGAACCAGGGACTTTTGTGCTCCGCTTGACTCAACCATCCGTGTCGCCATCAACAAGGCCTGATAAGAGAAGAAAGTTAAGTACCTGCGAGTACTTCCCGGCAGGGCTTCCCGAAGCCCCCGGCAAGAATCTTGCCGGGAACGACCCGGTTGCCGGTGAGCAGCGGCTTCGTGCAGAGCCTCAGGTTCTTGCCGCCGAAGCAAGCGCCCCTGCGACCGAAGAAATACCAGTTGCCGGTGAGCGGCCGCTCCGCCAAGAACCTCAGGTTCCTGCCGTAGAAGCAAATGCTCCCACAGCTGAAGAGTTGCCTTTAGTCCTTGTCGTCGAGCCGCAAGCTCCGGCATGGGCACAGCAAATAGTCCATTTCCTTCAGACAGGAGAACTCCCTGAGGAGCAGCAAGAAGCTGAAAAAGTAGCCCGCCAGTCAAGTATGTACCAGTTCGTCGACGACGTCCTGTACAGAAAAAGACCCAACGGTGTGAAATTGAAGTGCATTCCTCGGGAGGATGGACTAGAGCTGTTGGCAGAGATTCATGGAGGCATATGTGGATCCCACATAGGCTCAAGAGCCCTTGCCGGCAAGGCATTCCGGCAAGGATTCTTCTGGCCTACTGCTCTCCAGGATGCAACTGCACTAGTAACCAAGTGTGAAGCGTGCCAGTTTCATTCGAAGCAACTTCATCAGCCAGCTCAAGCTCTCCAGACGATTCCTCTCTCCTGGCCCTTCTCGGTCTGGGGGCTCGACATACTGGGTCCCTTCCCCCGCGCTGCCGGGGGCTTCGAGTACTTGTACGTTGCCATCGACAAGTTCACGAAGTGGCCAGAAGTGGAAGCAGTGAGGAAGGTGACAGCACAGTCAGCAGTCAAGTTCTTCAAGGGGATTGTGTGCCGTTTTGGTGTGCCGAACAGGATCATCACCGACAACGGTACGCAGTTCACTAGTCGCACCTTCAAACAGTACGTCCAAGACCTTGGCGGCAAGATTTGTTTTGCCTCTGTTGCTCACCCGAGGAGTAACGGCCAAGCGGAGAGGGCGAACGCTGAAGTGCTGCGCGGTCTCCGGACCAGAACTTTCGACAAGCTGCACAAGCATGGAAGACGCTGGATTGATGAGCTGCCGGCGGTTCTTTGGTCGATCAGGACGACGCCAAATCGAGCCACCGGCCAGACACCCTTCGCTCTGGTCTACGGAGCGGAGGCGGTTCTCCCCACGGAACTCATATACGGGTCACCTCGAGTGCTCGCTTATGATGAGCTTGAGCAAGAACAGCTGCGGCAAGATGACGCGCTGCTCCTTGAGGAGAACCGTCTTCGGGCTGCTGTGCGAGCTGCTCGCTATCAGCAAGCTTTGCGCCGCTATCATAGCCGCAAGGTTCATGCCCGGAGTCTTGAGGAAGGCGACCTTGTTCTTCGGCGCGTTCAGTCGGCCAAGAATTCCAACAAGTTGACGCCGAAGTGGGAAGGCCCTTACCGGGTAGTACGAGTCACCAGGCCTGGCGCTGTCCGCCTGGAGACCGAAGAGGGCTTGCCGGTGAGCAACTCCTAGAATATCGAGCACCTTCGCAAGTTCTACCCGTGAAGGGCAGTTGTTGGGTCTCTTGCCGAGATAGCGGTACAGCCTGCTGACTGCTGTCAGACTCAAGTCCAGCACTCGCGGCGTAACGCTCCGCCAAGATCCCGGCAACACCATTCTGCACTAGTCTTGCCGGATGGCATGTGATCCTTTGTACAGAGCAGGCACATCTTTTGTGCATAGTTAATAAGTTTGCAGTGCTTTACATTTCTTGTCGATTTCATGCCTTATGTATGCATGTGTTTATCTGAAGTGTGTATTGCGCTTGCCCCGATTTCCTGCCGTAGTAGCGATACGCCACGCTGAACACTGTCGGACTCCGGTCCAGTGCTCGCGGCAATATAACGCTCCGGCAAGCTCCTGGCAATGCCCCTCTGTGAGATCTAACGAACCGTCTAGGTTCCATAACATTTATTTTCTCTTCTTTCTTTTTCTTAAAGAGATAGAAGATTCCCTCGCGTGCAAGTTTGCCGGGGGGGAAGGAGAATGATGGCATGGATACCAGGAAACGTTCAAGGTTGATGCTTTGCCGGGAGAAGAAAAGTTCAAGGTTGATGCTTTGCCGGGAGAAGAAAAGAATAGCGGCGAAAGCCAGAGCTAAGTTGCTGACCCCTTTAGCAGATTTCAATTTTTTTGTAGGGCTATATCCCTTGAACGATTTCGGCCTTGTATGGAAAACCTGCACGCGATGGAATCTTGTCGTGATTAGGCTGCGCCCTTATCCCGTTTCGAGTCCGCTCAACGGTTTAGGTGGCCGCGCTGAAAGCGTCAAGGTTTCTTGCCGTGAGCAGCACCGCCTGTTGAACGCTGTCGGGCTCCGGTCCAGCGCTCGCGGCAAGGCCATGCTCCGGCAAGTGCCCAGCAAAGCGTAGGGTATATGCTATACAAGGAGAGATTGATCAAGGGGGAATAGCATGTATAGATTCAGATAAAGCAGATTATATTTATAAGATAGTTGCCACGTTACTAACATAAGACCAAATGCTTGTCTTTTACATGTAACACGGCGGCAAGACAAGGAGAAAGATAAGGAGGGCTACAGTTAATCTCGGCGGTCGCCTTCGACCCTCTTCACTTGGCCTATCCGTTCGACGATGGGCGCGACAAGCTCCTGCAGAGCCTTGGCGTCCGCATCCTTCGGCAAGCGGCTGAAGACCTTGGTGAAGTCGACGCCGGGATTCCTGTACGCCACTTTCATCAGCAGCATCTGGACCACGTCCTGGCAGAGCTTCCTGGACTCGCTGGCGAGCTTGCCGGTGTGGGTTGCTTGGAGTTGCTTGAGCGCGTCGACGAGCCCTTCGAAGAACATGGTGATCCTGGCGCTCTCGGTTATCCTGTCGTTGGCAGAATACCCGAAGCCCTGAAGGTTCATGTCCTCCAGCTCCGCGGCAAGCCTCTTGGCGACGTCCACTAGCCTGGCGGTCCAGACCTCTGTGCCGGTGACGTAATCTTGATGCGTGGCGTAGGCGTTCTTGAGCAGCTCCTGCTCGTCGTGGAGGTCCTTGGCCAAGGTCTTCTCGCGAGCTCGGGTAGCTTCCAGGGACTCCTCCAACGTGGATAGCTTCAGCTTCAGATTTGCAATGAAGTCGTTGGCGGAGGCGAGCTGTTTGATCTTCTCGGACGCGGCGAGCTGCATCTCCACCAGGTTGTGGAGGGTTTTCTCCTTCTTGGCCTCGAGGGCAGCGATCTTCTTGCCGTGCTCCTCGAGAATGGCTTCCAGCTTCTTCGCCTTCCCCTCCAGCGAGTTCTTGGCGGTCTCCGTAGCCTCGGCAGCGTCGAGTGCCTCCTTGAGCTTGCCGGCGTGGTCTGCAGTTAGAGCGGCGAGCGCTGCCGTTTGGCTTTGCTCGAGCTCCTGGACCCGCCGCGCGACGATACCCTCCAGTTCTTCATCCTTGCTGCGTAGCTTGGCGGCAAGCGCCGCCTCGCGCGCGACAAGGTCCTCCTCTTGGGCGTCGAGGCCGATGCGGCGCTCCGTCAAGAGGGCTTCAGCGGCGGCAGCTTTTTGGGCGGCCTCCTCCTGCGCCTTCTCAAGATCGGATCGCTGCAGCAGAAGATCGTCCCGCTCCTTCGCCAGCTGCTGCTGATATGTGCTCAGATTCTGGAGGGCCCCCTTGTACCAGTCCCGAGTTTCGTCGAGGCGCTGCCGGAAGTCCCCTTCTGCCGTCTCGATGATTGCGGCCCGCGAGTCGAGCTTCTCCTTCTGAGCCTGGTGAAACGCCAGAAGGTTCTGGTGGCTTTCTTCGAAGGCTCGAAGGAGCTGCTCCTCCTTGGGTTCGCCGGTGGCAGTGGCGGTGACGATCTCCCCATCGAGCTCCTGCCCCTCCACCAGCTCCTGGATATTCGCCATGCCGACGACGTTCTTGCCGGCCCTGACGTACCGGCTTGAGGGCAGGGCCTCCGAGGACGACGGTTGCTCTTCGGCAGGTTTTCTGGCGGCCTCTTCCTCGGCAGCCTTGGCGGCGTCAGTCTTGGCGGCCTCCTCTCCAGCGGTCTTGGCGGCCTCAGCAGCGGCAGCCTTGGCGGCAGCCTTTTCGGCCTCAGCAATGGCGTCCTCGGCGGTCTCTTCTATGACGGTGTCGACGTCCATAAACACCGTCGAAAGAAGATTGATAGCCAGGGAGATGAATGAGATGAAGCGGGGAAGGAAGTTCAAGAAGACAAAAAAAAGAAGAGATTTCTAAAGACGAGTTTTCACCTGCGTCAAGGTCATCGCGGTAGAACCCGCCTGAAGATTCCTCTGTGTGCTGCGTGGTCGACGGGTGCGGCATGTCGAGGGTGGTCCTTGCCGGCGATCTCTGTTGCTGCTCTGTTCCTGCGCGCCCCAAGATGTTAGCTGTGAAGATTACCACCCCGGCACTCACCAGCGAAAAGAGAGTAATTGGCTCACGCTGGGGGCTGTGCCGGGGGCTGCGGCGAGGATTGTGCCTTGGACTTGGCTCCGGGCTGGACTCGATAGTCACCGGCTCTTCAGAAGTGCTTGCCGGCGGCTCGACGCCCGTGGAAGTCTTGGCCTTCTTGGCCACCCTCTCCGCCAGGGTCTCCTCATCCCTGTGGAGGCAAGATCATCAAGATTAATCAAGGAAATCAGAAAGCAAGAACAGAAGCTGTGGCAGAACACTTACTCCTCTTCTTCCTCCTCGTTCTCGAGGATGGATAGGTCGAAGGCGGCCTCCGTCACAGTGCTTGGCGGAGGAGGAGAAGTCGTTCTGGGGCGCTTGCCGGCGGCGGTTTGCCGCGCTGCCTCGTCGGCAACGGCTTGCCGCGCCGCTTCGTCAGCAGCCTCCTTGCCGGAAGCTTCATCGTTCAGTGCTGGCTGGCGAGCAGGAGCGCCGGTGCTGGCCTTCCGATGGACGCGCCTCCGTGCTTGTCGAAGAGCTGGGGGCTCCTCTTTCTCCTCCTCTTCCTCCTCGGCGGCTGCTCCAGCAGAAGGGCCCCTGGCAGCGGTTCCGCTCGGCTCCCCGGCAGCCTGACCTCGCCCGACAAGATCTTCCCGCAGCAAGTCCTCGCCTTCACTGGACTCGGCGCTGCCGGCTTCTTCGGCAAGGTTCGCCTCTTCCGCCCTGTTGGCGATGTAGACGAGCTCCTCCTCCGTGGTGGCGCGGACAAGGTCCTCCTCGTGGATGGCCTTCTCCGTCAAGTTGTCGAAGAATGCCAGCGCCTGCTCCGCGGACGGCTCGATCCACCTCTTGTCGATGCTATGGGCGTTGAACACCGGCATCATGGTGATGATGGAGGTGAGTGATGAGTTGTTGCATAGTGGAACGACGCCCGCCGGCAAGTTTCCCACTGTTCCAGAATTGAAGAGCTGTTGGCAGAGGGCTGCGTGCCCCATGGCTGTTAGATTGTTATCCAGCCCAGGCTGCACCCTCATGACGTCGGCGGCATTCATGTACTCCCAGGCAGGACGCCCTTTGTTCTGCAGTGGGGCGATGCGCCGGCGAAGGAAGTCTGAAGCAATCATCTCCACCTTCAGCCCGGCAGCCTTGAGGCGGAGTATCCTGGTGGTGGCGATGGTGAGCTTGCTGTCGTCAGGGTCCGCAGCACCCCAATCCTTGCCGCGGACCACCTTCTGCTTCCGCACCTCGCAGAACGGTAGGGGCTCCTTTTCCCGGACCCAGCACCACTTGCCGCGCCACTCATCCCATCTCTCGCGATAGAGCCCCTCTGGGTACGTCTCCTTGGTCGCCGTCCTCGGAATCCAAGCGATGCTACCGGAGAGGGGGTCGCCCTTTTGGATGCGGGGGTAGAAGTAGTGCCGGAAAAGTGCAGTGCTCGGGATAACCCCAACGAAATTTTCGCAAAGGTGCGCGAAGACGGACATGCAAGTCACGGCATTCGGCGTGAAGTCTAGCAGCTGGAAGCCATAAGTGATCATGATATCTACGAAGAAGTCCGAGTACGGAGGGCAGAGGCCGCACCAGAAGTAATCGGCAAAGAAGGGATAATCCCCTGGCTCTGCCCTACGAGAAGCTACACTCACTTTGGTGGCTGGGTGCGCCGTGGTCTCCTTCGCCCATGCGAACTGGTACCTCTTCTTCAAGGCCTCCGCATCAAGCGTCGGGGGGAAGACAGCGCGCTCCTTCCGCATCTTCACCAGCTTGCTCTCCGCGGCGGCCGCTTCCTCCGCCTTGCCCTTGCCCTTGCTCGGCTTGGGCGGCATGGTGGCTATGAAGGTGGGTGTCGAAGACGTCGAGAGCGCGGTGGAGGCAGGCGGAGGGAGAGAGGCTCTGCTTTGGGCGCAAGGAAGAAGACGATGGCGACGGTTCTGAGATTGAGATTGGAAAGGCGGAGGGGGGTAAATGAGCAGCGCCCTCTGCGATTCCCTTTTTATGGGGAAGGCACGAGGCAGACTCTTTACCGCCCGCTTTTGCAGCGGAGTTTCCGCCCACGTCTCCCACTTCGCGCGGTTAATGCGCGTAGTGGAGGGGCGTGGTAAAAGAGATCATGATTACGGACAGTTATTCCCTGCCACGTGCGCCCGTGCACTGTTTTGGGCCTAGCCCAACAGGCCTGGCACCCGTGTATGGCCTAGGCCCGGGGGCTCCTGTCGGTGTACTAAAGTATGGGTCTTTTTAGTACCCCTTACTTGTGCACGGGCAGTTGTAGCCGTACCACGGCAGGCCTTGCCGGGGAATAGCTGGGAGTAATCTCAAGACGAAGATAGTGCTTGCCGGCGAGGAGCGAGCCGGCAAGCCAGGAACCCGGCAAGCTTTGCCGGGAAAAGACGTTCAAGTCAACGACCAGACCAGAAGGCGGAAGGCCAAAGGGGTGCGAAGGCCCGGCAAGACCCTTGCCGGCAAGGCCTCGCGCCCGGCGAGACCCGGCCCCGGCAAGATACCGGGCCCGGCAAGACCTACACCCGGCAAGCGTCGGACCCGGCAAGCCCCGGTCCTGGCAAGCCCCGGGAACGGCAAGGATTCGGTCCCGGCAAGGCTCTGCACAGTGTAGCGCTATCGCTCCTGCGCAGCGGCCAGCCTTGTCGTTTTGGGTTTGTCCTCATGGTGACGTGGCGCGATGCTGGCCACGAGATGTTTAAGCGGTGCTGATGGGATGGCTGCTTTTGCCCATCCCCTGTAAAGCTTTTCCAAGCCCGAGACGCTGAGGGACACCTCGACGGACACCTCACGGTGCATTTAATGAGCTTGTCCTAAGCCGTCAGGGTTAGGTATGATAACGCTGTAACAACCCTGTAGCTACTTTCCACCTCATGCCTTATCCCTTACGCCACTGTGGTAGCCCCTTTGACTCATATAAAAAGGAGGCCCAAGGCATAGCTACGGGGGGGGGGGGCACTTCAGACGGAAGGAGGGACCTTGCTCGCTTTGCAAGTGTCGCTGCTGATTACTGTAGCGCTCCAAGAACTCAGCCTAAACACATCCAATACAAACAAGGCAGGAGTAGGGTTTTACGCATCCGTGCGGCCCGAACCTGGGTAAAATCCCCGTGCGCTGTTCGCTAGTTCTGCTCTTTGTGCAATCCTCTCCCCTTTGCCGAACCGTAAAGGGATCTGCTCGACAGCGATCCCATAGGTGTTCGTTTCCCACGACACCACGGGAGTGGCAACTCCAGCCGCCCTCACAGGAGCAGCTCTAGCCACGAGAGTGGCCTCTCCAGCCGTGGGAATGACAGCACCAGCCATCCCCATGAGCACACCAGCAGCTCCAGAACGCCCACGGCCCTCCTGGCCAGGCGATTTGTCCGCAGCTTGTCCCAACGCCGCAGGACTCGCAGCCGAAGGGACGATCGCCCCCGCGACATACTGATCAACAGGAGCAGAGTTCATGCCCGTCTTCTCCCGGGCAGCCGCGGTGTTAGAGGCCTCTCCCGTCGGAGAAACCACAAGTTGCTTGACGGCCGTAGTCACCACATTGATGACCACATCCGGAACCTTGGCTTGATGCTCCTCAGCCTCTTCTTCTTTCTCCAAATCCCCCGGTGCCGACATTCCTTCAAAATTCAGAGAACGGCGCACCGGACCCAGAGGCTCCGATGAACTGTTGAGGCTTCTCTCTTTCCAGATAGGCGGGGCCTTGATGTCGAAGGAGAAGACCGCTGTACGCTGCTCCTTAGGAATGCTGCAAAACTTCTCTGTGGTGTGTCCCAGCAGACCACAACAAAAACAGAAATTTGGGAGTTTTTCATATTTTACAAAGAACTTCAGAACATTTGAGGTTCCAGTTGGGATAGCAGTGATGTATGACTTGATGGGGCGATGTACCGGCATGTCAACACGCACACGGAGGGGCACCAAAACACTTGGTAACAAAAGGTGTGGTCGCTAATGAATAGTTTTCTTGTAGTGGTCCGCGTGGCGTCAGAGCTGGCGGTTGGCCCACATGTCATTGGGTGTGAGCGTAGTATGCATTGAGTGAAACCAGGGCCGGCCCATAGGCCGGGGCAACGGGGCAACCGCCCTGGGCCCCTGGGAGGTAGGGGCCCCGTCCCAGGTAGTAGTACAGTACGTATTAGGATATTTTCTTTTTTAGATCCAGAAAAATAAGAGGAAAAAAAAGAAGGCCCAAGCCCACCACGTAGCTAGCACTCACGGACCGAAAGAATCGATCGCTAGTTCGCTACTCTGCTGCAGCACTCCATCAATCTCCTCGAGTCACCTCGCCTCCTCGGCTCCTCCCCCAAATTCTCCAATCCCAGAGGACAGTGCCGCCGCTTCCGTGCACTTCCAAATTCGAGGTGGCGCTCCCCTGCATCCATTAATGGAGACCGATGGTGCTATTCCCTTCCCCAATCATCTCTCCTCAACACTCCCCATCAATAGACGTTTGAGGCATCACCACATCAGAGATGGTACGTCTCCCTCCTTCGCCTAACCAAGTACTCTTTTCATTCGCTGTTAAACAGGCCGCCTCTCCGCCTATGATTGCTCCATCTGACATCTCCAATTCTTCTCTTCCTAGTTCCTACTCTTCTACTTTTTTTTGAAAACATACACCCGCAGGCATATGCGCTATTTGTATTTATACGTCAAGGAAGACAGTAGTACATGAACTCGTACAAATACAAACAAACATAGAGGATACAAACAGTGCGGCGGCCACCACCAAACTGCAACAGAGAAGGTCATAATAAAAAGAACAAAATAACAAGTTGGTCCATCATCTTCTCCGTACAAGCCAAAGATGCTCATCGCCAGTGTCTTTCGCCGTCGAAACTGCCGGAGAAAAACCACCGCCGCGGAGCATGAAACCCAGAGCCGATGAAGCCCCTCGCCGTCTGGCTTTATTGAGCCGCAATAGCCTCCCAGCCTAATGACCAGGATGAAATCCGGTAATGATCCGGCGGCCGGAGGCAACCTCCCTTCATGAGGCGCTCTCCGAGCTTGCATCGACTCGGATCTGGGGATTTGACCACTCCGTCCACACCGAGACGGCCAGATCCACGCTCCACTGCCCCGTACCGAAGACCGCCGCAGCTGCTCGCCTTCGCGCCCGCCCACAGCTTCGCCACGCATGGCAGCCGCAGACGAGCGGCGCTTCAAAAGCGCAACTCCTGTACACCTCCCCCTCACGGACTCCACAACGACGCCGAAGACCTCGCCGCTGCGACGGCACCGCAGTCGGAGGGACTTTATTCCTACCCAAGCCCGCCGGTGCCGCGACAGTGAACTCGGCTGGAGAACTAACCTACATAGCGCAGGGACAGTACAACCACCGGCCGGAGGAGAACCGTGGTCCGCTGCATCTCCAAGGCCCCGAGGGGCACCGGAGACGGAGCGGCCCGATGGCCTCACCGACCGGAGCGACGCCGCTCGCCCTCCCTTCGCCTCCCTTATCGCCTCCTACAGTAGCTCTGGAGAGGATAGGAAAGTTCGCGAGTTAAGCCTATTCTTCAAAGCTTCATTGGATCCAGGGATGAGAAGGGGAGACGGGGAATGAGTGTTGCAGCCTTGCAGATCTTGGAAACTACATCGACAATTCGACATCAAGCCATATGCCCATATTCAGGTGCTTTTGCTCCCTGTATTGACAGTTTTTCTGCAATTGTTTGGTGACATGTATTCTAAAAAATGTTTATCTGTGAGAAAAGAAAGTGAAAAAAACACAAACGGTTCAAGTTCTATCAGTTTTGACAAGGTCCTGATACTTAGAAGCGACATGATTGTCTCTTTGTGCAACTTAGAAGAGTGCTCATTTGTAGAACTATATTGTTTCCATACTATTATGATGTAGTTCTCTAGACCATCAATCTATGTTATGTACTGAATTGCTTTCGAAATACAATATATTCTTATTTTTTTATTTGTCCACAAGGGCTCCATTTTGTCGTCTCGCCCCAGGCCCCGAATATGTATGGACCGGTCCTGGCTATGGAGATTGTTGACCGATCATCAGACGCTGTTAACGGAACAGAACACAGACACACGGTCATCGCCGATGGGTTACCATGCATGCACATGCAGACGCAGTCCCATCTACAGTATTTCGTAGCGAAATCGAAATCGAACGCAGACTCTGCGCTTGCTTGATTGCCGACCGACGATGATTCAGATTTCAGAGTAGTAGTAGTAGGAGCAGACGGGTGGCCACTGGCATTGATTGGTCGCGGCATCGCGTCCATAACTCCTCCGTCGACGGGGCCTTTGGTTTGGTTTGGTTTGGTTTGGTCCAACGGTTTTCCCGTTCGCGTTCGCACTCGCATTCAAGGCGCGGCGCTGTCGGTTCGTTAGGCCTGCTGCCTGCTGCCATGGGCGGGCGGCCGGCAGCACCACATGCGTCTCTGCCGCCGCCCGCCGGGAGGAGGTGCGAGCTGGAGAGCGACTGCTGCTGATGCGTCGTCGGTAAAGCTCACCCTCGGTTCAGAATTCAGACACTCTTCAGCTTTCACAGATCGAGCAGCGCATCCTCTTCCCCCATGATCGTCTGATGAAGATGCATGATTTTTTTATCTCCCTACACGCTCCAAGCTTCGATCGATCGTGGCCACACGATCCAGCCAACAGCGCACCGCGTGCGTGCATTCGAGCGACGTGGGTGGTGGCGTTGTAGACTTTCATCTATTTTTCTATAGGGTTGGTCAAACGTAAAAATGGTTGACTCCGGGCAAATTTAGAATTTAAAGTATTTTGGAACGAAGGAAGTACACGTCAACCTCGGAACATAAAAGAACATCCAAATTAATTAGACGGATTCAAATGTCTGCTACTCTAGCCCCTTTTTTGCTTGAACGGGCAGGTTACAAATGCTAATTTGAGCTTAAATTTATTAGAGTATATTCGGTCGGTTTAGTTTTTGGTAGTTTGAATTGTAATCTATCTCTATTAGTCTTGGAGTCCAAGTTTTGTAATCTATATAAACAGCCCTTCGAGGCCCCAATCAATACAGTTATTATTCTTCAATTATCATGGTATCAGACGCCTAGGTTTCCGCCCTCGGCATGGCTTCGCCGCCAACTCCTCCCTCGCTGCCGCCGCGGCGGCTCTACACCACCACCGACTTCCGCGCCGCCGGCGCGGCTCCTCTACCTACTTCAAACCCTACCCAAAAACCTCCTCCACCCCAACCACCTCAGCCCCGACCTGTTGCTCCACCACCACCGGCGCCTCCTCCACCACCACCGGCTGCACCACCGGCGGCTCCTCCATCGGCCGCTGCCTCCACGTCTTGGCAGCCTCAGCAAGACCCCTGGACTGGTCTAGTTCAGGCGTGGCCCATGCCCTGGACTGCGCCGTCTCCCTACGTCGCTCCTCCCACGTACACCGGCAACTGGAGCTTGCCGGCTTCTTACGGCACCTTGCCGGGCTTGCCGGGCTTGCCGGCCTCCTACGGCACCTTGCCGGCCCCGGCAGCATACTACCAGTCGCCGACCGCGCCCTACGCCTACGGCCCTGCTTCACCCATGCCGTATGCGCACGCGCCTGCGGCCGCACCGCCAGCTCCTCTTCAACAACCAGCCTGGGATCAAGCCGCCTTGAACAACTTTACACTTAATAACCAAGGTACGGATTGGATTTTCGATTCTGGTGCATCCTCGCATATGTCTTCAAATATGGATATTCTGTCAGCTTGTTTTCCTTCTGCTTGTTCTTCCGTCACCATAGGCGACGGCTCCCTTGTTCCCGTTTCTTGCACCGGTCACTCTTCCATACAAACAGATCATGCCAATTTTCAACTACGCAATATTCTTGTTGTTCCCTCTTTAATCAAAAACCTTCTTTCTGTTCGCCAATTTACCATCGATAATCTTGTCATTCTCGCATTTGATCCTTTTGGTTTATCTGTGAAGGATCTGAGAACGGGGACACTCCTCGCTCGGTACAATAGCACGGGCGATCTTTATCCGCTGCATGGCACACCTACATCCACTCCCCAAGCCATGCTTACATCAGTTGATCTATGGCATCGTCGTCTAGGACACCCCAATCAAACCACCTTGTCATCTTTGCTTCAAGAATTTTGTATTCCTAGTTCTCCTGTTCCTCATAATCCCTCTCTCTGTAATGCCTGTCAATGCGGCAAACATGTTAGATTACCTTTTGGAACATCATCCACTGTTAGCACTTTTCCTTTTGAGCTTTTACATTGTGATCTCTGGACCTCTCCTATTCCTAGTGTCTCTGGCTATAAGTATTATCTTGTGATTTTAGATGATTATTCTCACTATATATGGACATTTCCTCTACGTGCTAAATCTGATGTCCATCAACTTTTTCTCACCTTTCGCACCTACGTCCAAACACACTTTGGCCTACCGATTCGCTTTCTTCAATGTGACAACGGGCGCGAGTTCGACAACGTCACCAATCGCACCTTTTTCCTCTCCCATGGCATTCTTCTCCGATTTTCTTGCCCCTATACCTCCTCTCAAAACGGGAAGGCAGAGCGCTCTCTTCGTTCCATCAATGATATCCTTCGCACTCTACTCATCCAAGCATCTCTTCCTCCCCGTTTTTGGGTCGAAGCTCTGCGCACTGCCACCCTTCTCCTTAACATGCGCCCCACCAAAACATGTCCTCGCTATACACCCTTTCAATCTCTTCTTCTATCCGATCCCAACTATCTTTCTCTTCGAGTTTTCGGTTGCCTATGCTTTCCTAACATCACATCCAGTACAGCTCACAAACTAGCCCCACGATCTCTACCCTGCATTTATCTTGGCCTCTCCGATGACCACAAAGGACATCGCTGTTTCGATCCATCTTCTGGTCGCGTGCTTGTCTCTCGCCATGTCACATTCGATGAAAACACTTTTCCTTATTCTGTCACTACCACCACATCTCCCAATCACCAGCAAACCGCCACCACCTCTGCCGCGACCTCTCCCTCTCCCGCGGCAAGGCCGGCAATCCCGGCAAGCCCGGCACCGGCAAGCTCGGCAATCCCGACAAGTCCGGCACCGGCAAGCCCGGCACGCCCGGCAAGCCCGGCAAGCCCGCCACCGGCAAGCCCGACAAGCTCGGCAATCCCGACAAGTCCGGCACCGGCAAGCCCGGCAAGTCCGGCCAGCCCGGCAAGCCCGTCACCGGCAAGCCCGGCAAGTCCGGCAAGTCCGGCCAACCCGGCAAGTCCGGCAAGCCCGGCCCCGGCAGACTCCCACCCACCACTACCACCCAACGCTGTACCCATTCCACCACCCACTAATGATCACATCATGTGCACCCGCGGCAAACGCGGATTCCTTCTACCCACCAAACGCCTCAACCTCACAGCCACCCCAACCCTTTCTCCTATTCCCACTTCTTACAAACGAGCTCTTCTTGATCCTCTTTGGCTCTCAGCTATGCGCGATGAATTTAACGCTCTACAGCAAAACAACACCTGGACTTTGGTTCCCAAGCCTCCTGGTGTTAATATTGTCTCTGGCAAATGGGTTTTTCGCCACAAGTTTCATGCCGATGGTTCTCTTGCCCGCTACAAAGCTCGCTGGGTTTGTCGAGGTTTTTCCCAGCAGCACGGCATTGATTTTGATGAGACCTTCTCTCCTGTGGTAAAACCTAGCACCATTCGTGTTGTTCTTAGTCTTGCGGTCTCCTCTTCCTGGCCTATTCACCAACTGGATGTCAAAAATGCTTTCTTTCATGGACCACTAAATGAAACTGTGTACTGCCAGCAACCCTCTGGTTTTGAAAATCCCTCCTCACCAAATCTTGTTTGTCTTCTTAACAAATCGTTGTATGGTCTTAAACAGGCTCCTCGAGCCTGGTTCCAACGTTTTGCTAACTTTGTTCAAACCATTGGCTTTGTCCCTTCTAAAACCGACTCCTCTCTCTTCGTTTTTCATTCCTCTAATCACACCGCCTATCTCTTATTATATGTAGATGATATTATTCTAACCGCTTCTTCCGATACTTTCCTCCACCAAATAATCTCTTCTCTCAATCATGAATTTTCTATGACTGATCTTGGTCCTCTACATCATTTTCTTGGTATCAATGTTTCTCGTACTCCCTCTACTCTTTTCCTATCCCAGCGCCAATATGTTATTGATTTGCTCTCACGTGCCGGCATGTCTGATTGTCAACCCTGTCGAACACCTGCTGACACTGGTGCCAAATTGTCGGCTGATGGTGAACCTGTTCCTGATCCCACTTTGTATCGCAGCATTACCGGAGCCCTTCAATACGCTACTCTCACTCGTCCTGATATTTCCTACTCTGTTCAACAAGCCTGTCTTTTTATGCATGATCCTCGTGCTCCTCATCTTGCTCATATTAGACGCATAGTTCGCTATCTCAAAGGTACTCTCGACCACGGCCTCCTCATTAATTCTTCCTCTCCAACAAGCTTGACAGTATATTCTGATGCAGACTGGGCAGGTTGTCCCGACACTCGACGATCCACATCCGGCTATTGTGTTTATTTGGGTGATAATGTTGTTTCTTGGTCTTCGAAAAGGCAGGATACAGTTTCTAGGTCCTCCGCTGAATTTGAGTATCGGGCTGTTGCACATGCTGTAGCCGAGGCCGTCTGGCTTCGGCAACTTCTCGTGGAGCTTCATCGACCACTCGAGCGTGCTACAATTATTTACTGCGACAACATTTCAGCAGTCTATATGGCATCTAATCTAGTTCAGCATCGTCGCACGAAACACATTGAGATCGACATCCACTTTGTTCGTGAGAAGGTGGCTCTTGGCGAGGTTCGGGTTCTACATGTTCCAACGAGTGCGCAGTTTGCTGATATCTTCACCAAAGGGCTTCCCAATGCATCCTTCACCGACATACGCTCCAGTCTCAACATCGTCACGCCCGACGTTGACACTGCGGGGGGATATTAGAGTATATTCGGCCGGTTTAGTTTTTGGTAGTTTGAATTGTAATCTATCTCTATTAGTCTTGGAGTCCAAGTTTTTTAATCTATATAAACAGCCCTTCGAGCCCCAATCAATACAGTTATTATTCTTCAATTATCAAAATTGACCATACAAATTTAAAGCAAATGAAAATAACAATTTATTTGTTAATTCAGCCTTTTGACAACTTTGCGATTGAGCACATGCCCAACAACTTCAAATCACTCCATATAACGAATGGAGATCATCGTATGACACTAGTAGAAAACAGGGCTTTGAAACGGGCCAGAATATTGCATTAGTCCCGATCGTGTTACGAACCGGGACTAATGGGTGCATCAGTCCCGATTCATGAGGCCAGGGCGCCGGCCGGGCCTCGGCAGGAACCAATCCCGGTTCGTCTGACCCCTTTAGTCCCGGTTGGTGGCTGGAACCGGGACTAAAGAGGCACCTTTAGTTCCGGTGCTAGCCACCAACCGAGACTTATACAACGCATATATAAATGCTCGCCCCTGCCCGCTCACTCCTCTGTTTTTTGGCCGGCCGGCGTTTGGGAGGTGTCGTGGTTTTGTCACGGTAGATGTCCGAAGACTTAGGTTCGAGGCCATCGCTAAAGCGGTGGACTCAAAGGGGTTGGTCGAGATGAGGGACACGAGTTTACCCAGGTTCAGCCCCTCAAGAAGAGGTAAAAGCCTACATCCTACTTGTATTGTATTGATTGGTGTATCGATTACAAGGGAGCGGATTCGCTTGACCTAGTTCTTGATTGATTGGTTTCTGTCTAAGCCGCCCCAGGGTCTCACCTTTATATAGGAGGTTGAGGCCCTGGGTTACACGAGTCCCAAACCGACTCATACAACGTAGTCAACCCTGCCTCTAAGCCACCTTGCCACTTTGGGCAAGCCGTCTCCGGGCGGCTTAACCGCCTGGGTCTCACACCATCTTCTGTCTCTGGGCCTTCGTCTTGGCCCGTCTGGTAAGCCGCCATGCGGCCTGGCCTTCATCTTCCGGCCCACCTTATTGGTCATGGCTACGAGCCGCCAAGTACGACCCGACCCCTCCTGGGCGAGTCTTACCACGGGGTTATATCCCCAATATTAGGCCCCAGATTGATTTGAGCCTGTTCATGTCAATCTTCAAATTCACTTGGCGGCGAGTCTCACATTTTTATCACCTGAAAAAGAAAACTCATAACCCGCCGTGACGTCACGCCGAATATGCTAAAAAGATTCCGTGACGTTCGCAACAGATCTTCTCATTAAACGGTCGGCCCGAAAATCGAGGCATCCCCTCCGGTCAATTATCACTACATCTCTTCGATTTTCACGCGCACTGTTGCCATCCCATCTCATAAATAGGGACACGAGGGGCCCCCTTTCCTTTCTCTGCCGCCACAGTCTTCTTCTTCCTCCTTCAGACGCCCGCACCTCCAGAGCTCCGCTGCTCCGACCGGACCTCACCGTCGTCCCCAACGCCGGCCGCTGCATCAACCTGACTCGGTCCAGAACCTCGCCAGCCCGTCCGCATCCGCAAGGTACCTCCCTCAATCCTTATTGAACCCGCAATCATCTTCAAGTAGGTCCCCCCGAGTTCATCGGGTTTCTTTAGTGTTCGTCGCCGTCATCAGATTTGTTCTTCGTAATGTAGATTGCCAAGTATCCCCTTGAATCTTATATTGCTGTTTGTCCGTTGCGGTCGTCCACTTAATGTCAATATCCGCTTGTTATAGATCTGCATATCAATCTTCTCCGCGTGCTGTCCGCCTGTTCTTCCACTGCCCTTTTTAGGTTTTGAATATATTTCATTTATCCTCGCCTGTAGATCTTGCAGCCATGGTTGCAATATGTGAAACCTGTTTATCCATACTTAACACTATTTCTAGCATCGCCTTGTCCACTTAACCCGCCATTGCATTGCCGGCTCTCTGACAAAATATGTCGGCGGCTTAACGCCTCATCACCATGCTGACCATAGCTGCCTTAATTATTTGACGTTTTTCTAACCCGCCATATTCTGTACCCTCTCACAGTTTAACCCGCCACCATGTTGAGAGCACCCGCGTCTTGCGATTGGGTTGGCTCCGGAGTTACCGAGCAGCTTCTGCTTGACTTCGTAGAATCGTGTATTTTGCCGGCTCAGGACGTTATACATTGGCGGGTTTCAGGGCCAGAAATAAGACCTACTCCTCAGGAAGGAGAGATTGTCGTATTCACTGATCACCTCCAACGTGGTTTTAGCCCGCCCGGGTCGAAATTTTTCCGGGACGTTCTTCACTCCTTCAAGCTTCACCCTCAAGATATAGGTCCAAACTCTATCACCAATATGTGCCAGTTTCAAGTCCTATGCGAAGTTTACCTGCAAGAAGAACCGTCTGTTGACCTCTTCCGTGATTACTTTTACGTCAACCGCCAAACTGAAGTGGCAGCTGGACCAAGTTTGGAGCTTGGCGGCGTTTCTATCCAGAGGCGGAGAGATTTGCCCTATCCAGCAGCCGTCCTACCAAGTCACCCCAAAGATTGGAACAAGACCTGGTTCTACTGCAAGGACACTTCTCCCAAAGAAGAGAATCCACTGCCGGGTTATCGTCCTACTCGGCTTTGCACCTCCGGAGAACTCCCAGACCGGATGTCCGCCACAGAGCGAGCGAAATATGCTCCGGCCTTCGCGAAGATCAGGGCTTTAATGGCGAACGGCTTGACTGGCGTCGACTTAACCCGTTGCTGGGTTACCTGGAAAATCTTGCCACTGAGCCGGCGTGACCGACTCATGTACAAATTTACGGGTGAACCAAATGACCCTCTCTGTTTCAACGCCACCCCCCTGACAGAACAAGACATCAACTCTTCCGTCAAATCACTTCATGGCGAAAACCAAGAGACTTGCAACAAAATTGGGTTAAAACCTTTTTGCGTCAAGAACCCGGCTCCAGCTGTAAGAAACATTTTTCAACAAAACTGCTCGTTCTTGTCTTGACCTTCTGCCTTGCTCCTTTTAACCTTTTTAACGGCTCATACACAGGCCGGCTCTACTTTCTGGAAGAAGAAATATACTCCTCCTGTGAGGAAACCTAAGGTGGCTAAAACCCGCGGCCGTAAGAAGAAAACTCCTGCTCAGGAACTGCCTGAGCTTGACGACTCAGAGGTAGAACTTGACTCCCTTGGCCGTCTCTTTATGCAACTTATTGACAACAATTATTCACAGGAGGAAACGGAGACAAGCCATGCGGACGCTCCTGAGGTAACTTACATTTCCTCTGACTCAGAAAACTTTCCACCGGAGAGGATACGGCGGGTCATCCGGAATGTCCCATTTTCTCATCCTCTTGCTTATTTAGACCCCAACTTTCTTTTGAAAAAGCAACAACACAACTCCAGACGTCAGACCCGGAGCACCGGCTCTGAAGAGCTTTTGGCCGGCTTACCAAACTCTCCAGCTCCGCGGAAATGGCCTGTTGAGGTACTCTTTTAACTAAGTCCAATTTTTAACAGTCTTACCTTGTAACCTTACTCTGTTTTTATCGTCTTAACTTTTTTAGGAGTCGCCCCCTTCGTCTGGCGATTCTACTGCATCCAAGCTGCCTCCTCTGAAAATCAACCCGGAGTGCGTACCTTTTACTTGCACCATATCTTTTACCACCCTTGTCCCCTATGTAACAATCTTTTGTTTCCAGGGCTCAAGCAAAACGAAGAAAGACTGGCGGGTCTACCGCTGCTCCTGCTGCCCAAGAGCCGGAGACTGCTAAGCCGGACTCCCCTGCAACTTATGTTGAGCCTACTGAGGCTAAAAAAGACGCGCCTGAAGACGCTCCTCAACCCTCTGAACCAACTGACGACAACATGACTACTCCTGAGAGTCCTCCCAAGGCGGATCCTAAACCGCCCAGTCCTTCAACAGCCGCCGAAGATACAGCTCATCCAGAAGTTGTTGTCACTGGGACGGGCTATCAACTTCCTGATCCTCATGTGCTAACAAAACACACTAGCAAGACTGAAACATGCTCACCAGAAAAACTTGATTTTGAATTCCCCGTGTTAGAAAAACTGACTGTCGATGAATTACATGCTGGTTATCTGAACCGCCTCTCCACAAGCCGTAATATGGAATTGAAGCTTGTTGGACTGATGAAGAAAAAATATGAGGTACTCCTCTTCTCTTGCTTTTTCCGTATACCGTTATGTAGCCCCCAAGAGCTGGTTTAGTATTGCAAATAGTAAACCGGGTCTTCCAATTTTTGTCATACTCCAAATAGCTTAGCTTGTAGCCCCCAAGTATCAGGTTATTATAGATAATAAGCCGGTACTTACTTGAAAATTAGATCCGAGTGTAGCCCCCAAGTCCGGGACATTATAATAATGATGAACCGGAGCTTCACTGCTAAAAAACTCACGAATCATAACTCCCAAACTCCGGCTTAAAAAATGAGCTGGAGAAGACTGCATTGTTTAGAAGCGTCGTGTGTAGCCACCAAGTGCCGGCTTAACTTTACGAAGATGAACTGGAACTTGTTTGTAAGTTGTGAGAGAAAACACAGACATTAGCCCCCAAGTGTCAAGTATATTGCTTGCAATCTGCTTGAGACTTGTAACATAACAACTTCATCACTCTTGTCTACTAATATCTCATCCTGGCGACTTAAACCTCTTGAACTTTTTGTTTTTGCACAATACAGGAAGCTTTGGATGCGGTCGAGTCTGATCTGTCCGGCCTAAAAGACAATATTGCTTCGCAACAAGCCGCCCGGTCTAAGGCGGAAGAAAAATGGCGGGTTGCCGTGAAAGAACTTGAGAAGGTTCAAGCTGACTTTGCTGCCTTCAAAGAGGCTGCTGAGTCTAAACAAGCCGCCCTGACAAAGCGCACAGATGATGCTGACCAGCGGCTCAAGCGTGTGTCAGAAGAACTGCAAACCCTTAAGCGTCATATATCCAGGATGACTTCTGCTATCTTTGGTAAGTACTGAAAACTAAGGAAACTCCCTTTCCCTTGTTGAAAAACTGTGCGGGCGGCTTATAACGCCTAATCTTTCCTTGCAGGTCAAAGAAGCAGTCAACTATCCTCCGACAGCTTGTTGAAACTGAAAGCAGTATATACCTTGACAGAACAGCTATACTGCGGGACCCTTTGCACCATCAAAGCAATGTTGAGTGAAAAAGGCGTCCCCAAACTCATGAAGGGAGTTATAGAAGTCTTGTCTACTCTGCCCAAGCAAATTGATGAACTCAAACGATCAGCCGCCAGAAAGGGAGCAATGGCCGCGCTAAGCCGGTCTTTGGCCTTCGCCCCTGAATTGACCGCAGAAGAGATGATGGACGGCTTTCCATCCAAGAAAGATGACGGCTCAGACTTTACCGAAGCTAACTATGCCAAATGTATGAAGGCCTCCCGAGTACTGGCATCAACACTTGTCAATGAAATTGATCTGACTTCATACCAGGCGGCTTACGGCGAAGACAGCAAACGAGTGCGCTGCCCAACTTTTGAAGCCAGGGATTTAACTCTTGCACGCCGTAAGCCACTCTTTGCTCCTGAAATTGACCCGTCTCCCCTCTTTGACGAGGCCCAGTTTGAAGCTTTAACAAACTGCAACTGGGATGTGGACAATCTTCAGATCGAAGAGGTCGAAGACCCGACGCAGGATGACCCGCCGTCAAGCTGAATACGTTACTCCTGAAATTGATAACCCGGCTTTCTGAGCCGCCGAAACTGGAAGTGTATAAAAAACTTTTAAGTCCGTTGCATTTTGGGCTCTCTGGAGAGCTTTGTAATAGGCGTAGAAAAACTTGATTGCCTGAGCCGTGCCATCGCGCACGTATGGAACTTTGCACAACTTGATGCACTTTCATCTGCCTTGTAGTCTGCCCAAGATACCTTTCGTCTCACCTTAACGGCGGCTCGTCTTAGGAGACAAACCCTGAAAAAATAAACAAGACAGAGTATGTTCTGTATCGTTGTGAGGGCGGCTTGAAAAGCACAACCCGGAGATGTTAAATCTTTTATGACCTTGCTTGTTAAATCTTTCGAAAACTCATATGCCGGCTCTTATGGCATGAATTTATTGTTTGAACTCTTAGCAGTACAGGGTCTCTAATGAGAGTGACCGTCAACTCCTTTGAACGGCTCAGGGTCTCTAGGCGAGATTAACTGGTAAGAGCAATAACAAACCATAAAGAGGCGCAGCAGGGCATGAGTACCCCCAGGGCCCATAAGCTACTTCTCACGTGACATAAATCCGTCGTTTGAACCTTAAACAGTGCAGGGTCTTTAAAAGAGTAACTGTTTAAGAGTACGAACGGGCCACATAGCGGAGAGTATGCAGCAGATGGGTGAGCTTATCCTCGCTTTCCGTAAGCCGGCCCTCACGTGACAAGAGCCACCGGTTTAACCTTGACCAGTACATGGTCTCTAGTGAGAGTGACTGTCAAATACTTTGAACAGCTCAGGGTCTCTAGGCGAGATTAACTGGTAAGAGTTCGGCGGGTCACCTAGCGGAGCAGCAGCAGCATACAGGCAGGTTTAACTCGAACTTGCGGTGGCTGAAGAACCGATCAAGAGGGTGTGTAAGCTAAACCCGGTGGGTTGGAAGCCCCCAAATGACCCTGTTGACGGAGTCAACTTTTTGGGTGTATAACCCGGCCTTACAGTGGCTGAAGAGCCGAATAAGAGGGTGTGTAAGCTAAACCTGGCGGGTTGGAAGCCCCCAAATGACCTTGTGGTGGTGTCCATCTTTGCACAATCTGAGATGTATAAAAGGCAGAAACCCCGTCTTGCAGGTATGCCAACTTTATTATATATATATAAGAAGGGTATGTACAATGATGGATGTACAATGATGGGAGTCGATGACTCAAGTATAGTAAGGCCGCAGATGAGCGATATTCCACGGCCGGTGGGTCTCCTGCCCAGAAGTGCGTGACTCGTCTTGTACGTCAATGAGATAATATGACCCATTGTTGAGATTTCTGCTGACCACAAAAGGCCCTTCCCATGGGGGAGATAGCTTGTGCGCATCCGTCTGATCTTGAATCAAACGCAACACCAAGTCGCCTTCCTGAAACGTCCGGGTCTTAACTCTGCGGCTATGATAGCGACGCAGGTCTTGTTGATAAATCGCCGATCGAGCTGCTGCAAGCTCACGCTCTTCATCCAGAGCATCTAACGCGTCCTGACGCGCTATCTCATTATCTATTTCAACGTAAGCCGCCACCCGTGGCGAGTCATGACGTATATCACTTGGTAACACGGCTTCCGCACCATAAACCATAAAGAAAGGCGTATAGCCTGTTGACCTGTTGGGGGTAGTTCTGATGCTCCAGAGAACTGACGGTAACTCCTCCACCCAACAACCCAGCGTCCGCTGTAGAGGAACCATAAGCCGGGGCTTGATACCTCTCAAGATCTCCTGGTTAGCACGCTCCGTTTGACCATTGGATTGTGGATGAGCAACAGCAGAGACGTCAAGCCGGATGTGCTCACTGTCACAGAATGCCTTCATAGCCCCCTTGGATAGGTTGGTGCCATTGTCCGTAATGATACTATGAGGGTAACCAAAACGGTAGATCAATTTTTTGACAAACTGAACCGCCGTAGCCACGTCGCACTTGCTGACCGTCTCAGCCTCAACCCACTTGGTAAACTTATCCACCGCCACCAAAAGGTGGGTCTTCTTGTCTTTAGATCTCTTGAAGGGCCCGACCATATCAAACCCCCAGACCGCAAACGACCAGGTAATTGGAATCATCCGCAATTCCTGAGCCGGCACGTGAGCACGTCGCCCGAACTTCTGACATCCATCGCACTTGGTGACCAGGTCTTCTGCATGCTTATGAGCCGTCAGCCAGAAGAAACCATGCCGGAAAGCCTTGGCCACCAAAGATTTTGAGCCGGCGTGATGACCGCAATCGCCGGCATGAATTTCGTTTAAGATCTCCTTACCCTCTTCATGAGAAATGCAACGCTGAAAAACGCCAGTGACGCTGCACTTATGTAACTCGCCATTGATGATAGTCATGGATTTAGATCGCCTTACGATTTGTCTCGCCAAACTCTCGTCTTCAGGCAACTCGCCGCGAGTCAGATATACTAGATAAGGCAACGTCCAATCAGGGGTAGCATGCAGAGCCGCCACCAGCTGCCCCTCCGGGTCAGGTACAGCCAGATCCTCCTTTGAAGGTAGCTTAACAGACGGGTGATATAACACATCCAAGAAAACGTTAGGCGGCACCGGCTTACGCTGAGAGCCCAGCCTTGACAATGCATCAGCCGCCTCGTTCTTGCGACGGTCAATATGATCCACCTGATAGCCCTTGAAGTGGCCAGCAATGATATCCACCGCCTGATGATAAGCCGCCATCTGTGGGTCTTTGGAATCCCACGTGCCTGAAACTTGCTGAGCCACGAGGTCTGAGTCGCCGAGGCATCTAACCCGGCTCAGGTTCATCTCCTTAGCTACACGGAGGCCATAAAGTAAAGCCTCATACTCAGCTGCATTGTTAGTACAAGGAAACATCAGCCTTAGCACATAACAGAACTTGTCACCTCTAGGGGAAGTTAAGACAACTCCTGCCCCTGACCCTTCCAATTGTCTGGATCCGTCAAAGTGAATCGTCCAATACGTGTTATCCGGCTTCTCCTCGGGCGACTGACACTCTGTCCAGTCGTTTATAAAGTCCACCAGGGCTTGAGACTTGACAGCCGTGCGAGGCACATATTTCAAATTAAGAGGTCCAAGCTCCAATGCCCACTTAGCAATCCTGCCAGTGGCTTCTTTGTTTTGAATTATGTCTCCCAACGGGGCAGAGCTAACCACGGTGATCTGGTGTCCCAGGAAGTAATGCTTCAACTTACGATTTGCCATGAACACCCCATATATCAGTTTCTGCCAATGTGGGTACCGTTGCTTGGATTCTATCAGGACTTCACTGACATAGTAAACCGGTCTCTGAACCGGGTATTCTTTCCCTGCCTCCTTACGCTCCACAACAATCGCGGCGCTGACTGCCCTGTTGTTAGCCGCCACTGTAGGGTAACGCAGCAGAAAACAAAAAATTTCCGACCTACGTACCAGCCCAGGATCACTATGGAGACTGCATACAAGGTTTGATCTGTTTCGTTACCGACTCGTAGCGCAGCGGAAGTAGAGTCGATGACGATCGGCGGTGCAGATCCCCGCAGCTAGGATTTACAACCTCCCAACCGCGAGGATGTATACCATCATCTGCCCCTCGGACAGCCCTCCGGGAGGCGGTCGGACAGTCCCCCGGACGGTGTCGCGGACAGCCCTTCGGGAGGACCATTGAAACTCGGACGGTCACTCGGACAGCCCTTCGGGAGGACCTTCGAAACTCGGACGGTTACACGGACAGCCCTTCGGGAGGCACTCTCGAACTAAGGCCGAAACTACGATCTCTCTATAGAGTTGCACACATACGGTGTCATCTATCCGGCAGGGCTTCGCCGTCCAGAACTAGTTCCTGGCGGAACCCAGACAGCCTTTCGGCTCTACGAAACTATTTCGCTGGGAGGGAGAGAGAAGCCAGACAAGTCTATGGCATGTGTATGAGAGCAAGGATGTCATATTTGAGAGCACCCTCCACCTCTATTTATAGGGTGAGAGACAATGGTAAAAGTACCAAAATGCCCTCAGATATTTTCACTATTCGTAATAGTGATTCCACTATTCATGAATAGTGTTTCCACTATTCATAAATAGTGTTATCCAGATATTTTCAAATATTTTCAGATATTTCCATCCACTATGAAAATTACCAAAATGCCCTCAAGGTAGCTTCTCCAAGAAGCAACCAAAAAGCACTTTCACTATTCATGACGACATTTTTCAGCGTCCGGTCGAACTGAAAATATTTATGTGGGCTTAGAACATTTCCAGTACCCACTAAAATAATTTTCAATGCGATCCGGAACAATTCCGGTTTAGTGATTTTCATCTGCGAAAAGCATCTGAAGCGGTTTCGGCAGCTCCGGAACATTTCCGGTTTTCATCCCGGAAAATTCCAGAAAGTTTCCAGAATGATTCTGGCACCCTCCAAGAATTATCAGGCATGTGCCAAAACCAATTTGACTTTATGTTATCCCCTGAAACAACTTTTTAGTTTTACCGAAACTATTCCGGTGTTCTCTCTGCGGAACTTTTCCGCTGTCCGAAACTTTTCCGGTGTCCGAAAACTTTTTCGGTGATTTTCTCTCAGACTCCCTGTCTAGTATTCAGCAGATAGATCACCCTTAAGCGTGTGACCCTATAGGTTCGGTGAAGCATAGGCATGACCCGGAACCCCTTCCGATCAATGATCAACATCGGAGCCGTGGACACCCATATTGATCCCTATACCCACACGAATGAATATTTGAGTGAACCTCCAGTTGCCGTGTGCTATTCCTGTTGCTTCGCGATATGTTACAAATACCCGAGGTGAGACATGTTGGCATCCCCACGGATCAACAACTTGTCCACTATGCCAGTTACCTCGTTACCGGTATTGTTCTCTTTTCTCGTTCCCGTGTTCCGGCATCCCCGTGATCAAATCACAAAGTGTTTGGCCAGACGATGATGGATACCGTAACACCGAGAGGGCCCAGAGATATCTCTCCATCGTTGGAGGAGCAAATCCCAATCTTGAGCTATCAAGTTACTTGACATACTTTTCCATGAACCCGTAAGCCGCCGTAATAGCCACCCATTTACGGATGACGTTTAACAAACCCCAAAGTTCATGAAGCAAGCATGAAGAAACTCGATACTCTCATGGTCTAAGGAATTATGCAAACGTTAACCATCTCTGTGTTATTAACCATTAACTTATGACGAATGAATCTCATAGCATAACATCAATTCCGGTCGATTCAACACAAATGTTCTTCTAACATTGTGCCCTCAAAATTGCCGGCATAGCCATGCCCATGATCAGGAAAACAGGATCATCATGCAATACTTGAGCCAGTCTTAGAGGCCAGACTAGGAATACATTTTACCGTTTATTATTCCACACGTGCATATGAGTCTTCCTCCGAGCCTCGTGGTTATTGTAGACTCGAGAACCATAGCAGTTATAGCATGGAACATAAACCTAATTATGAACAGGGAGATAATCAATAACATTTATTATTGCTTCTAGGGCATATCTCCTACAGACTCCCACTTGCACTAGAGTCAATAATCTAGTCAATGCTAATGCACTTTACACCTATGGCATACTGGTGTAAAATATGCTTCGCATGTGGTATAGCCTGATGTCTAACGGATCTGACGACTTCAGCTCCGTGTGTAACTTTGCATATCCTCGCGTTTTCACACTTTCACAAAATTCATATTTTGTGTGGACTTGGCTTTGCATATGTGTGAATCATTGGTCGAAACCTGATTCCTCAGACTGAGCTATGGAGCAACTATCTGCAATAGTGTCCCATAGACCAAAGCCATCTTGGAACCATACTAAGTTCATGAATGAACTATATGATTCAACAACTTCTTTGTCGCTTCTTAAGCGTCAACATACTTAGCCTTTGTTATAGAATTCGCCACAGTATCTTGTTTGGAACAATTTCCAACTACCGTGCCACCATATTGTGTATTACACAAAACCCTTAACTTAAATCGAAAATCGCATGGAGCATTGATGAAGACTGTATCGATGTAATTACTTACAACGAGCACTTCATAATCTCTGCTTGCGAGAAAACATGTCATCACTACTACTCTAGTACTTTAATGACATCTTTCACTGTTGTCCTATGATCAGTACTTTGATCACTTTGGTATCTATACTCGCAACAACTTTGGAGTATTGGACATATCTGGTTGATTTACATACCATGGAATACATGATTAATCCAAACACAAGAGTGTGTGGAATCTCCATCATGTATTTTGCTCATCAGTGTTTTGAGACACCGAGTCTTGCAAAACTCTTTCCATGTGACTTCGGCAAGAATCACTCCTTGGCGTTTTTAAATGCTAAAATGTTTTAGCATCTTGTCAATATGTATTCATAGCTTAGCCCTATTAGGTAAATCTATCTCCATAGATCATCATGCCTAATATTGAGGCTATTTAGCCTAAGCACTTCATCGAAAAACTATTTTCAAATGAAGTCCTAATTCGTGTCAAGAAATTTATTTTCAATTAACAATGTGTCAAGTACACAAGGTTTTTAGAAATATTATTATGCTCCCACTTACTTTCTTGAATCACAAGCATCTTCGATACCCATTTGATGAAGTCAAACCCCTTTGACCATTCCATCAAAAACGAAGATTCCAACTCCACTTTGCTCTCTTCTGTCCATCGCTGGAACTCTGAAGTTTGCATACTTACCAGCATCCTCTGGATCGACAAATTACTTTGGACTGTATCACATACAAGTCCTAGGTTTCATTTCCATCAGATGGAAATCCTTTTGTCATCCATGTTTCATATCTCATGATTGAAATATGTATTAATTGCTAGTTCAACCAGAACCGACTTTAAGCATCGCTACGGTGAAACAACCTCATCGTAGTCAACTCCTTGAACTTGTTATTGCAACAAGTCGAGCTTTATGGATAAAACATTTTATCCACATCAGTTTATAGTTTCATAAATATTCGTTAGACTCTAAGTCTTCCGAAAGGTGTATCAAGGTTTTAATCTTGAATCACATATATGGAAACTATCTCGGATTGTATTGGCATTTAGCCAATTCCGGAGTCAGGGCCCATCAACGCTTCCTTGTGTATCGTAGGTATACTGTTGTCTAACAACAATATCTCGTTTGCGCACCTGATAGGTTTGCACGAGCTTTGCCTACGTGGTTCAGCTGCAAGTTCGACCGAAGTCCATACATTTTATTGTAGAGACTTCCGTATCAGTCGCAGTAGGAAACTCCGGAATCACTTCCAAGGTTTCTTTCCTTTGATCTGATGACGAAGATACTGGTTATCTCGTCGAGTTGCACTGTCCTCCCACTCGCCTTTTGTAAGAACTATTCTCTTTAAAAGCATACCGTTTTGTGGCAAAATCCTTTGCCTCGGTATAGTGGTGGGGGAATACCCAATGACTTGGGATAACCTACAAAGTAGCACTTGTCTGATTTGGAATAGGTTTGTAATCTTTTACACAAGCCCCATATTCCAAATGTTAAGAAAAGATATCACATGGTTGGGCGTACCATACCATGGCGTCATTTCAACAGACCTGATGGATCTCTTTTCAGTGTAAAAGCCGCAGTCTCTGAAGCATCACTCTTTAAAAGGGGTAATGGCAAATTTATTTGTGTCATCTTTGATCTTTCCATGTCATAAATGGTTCGATTACATCTTCACGGACTTTCCACTTGCAGTGGTGTTCCGGGAGGTGCAAGTTATGAAACCCCTTTCATAACTCATCAGACATTCGCTAAACTTGTAACTCAAATATTCCTTTCTGCAATCGAATTGTAGAAACATAATTTTCTTGTTACAATAACTTCTACTTCATTTTTGAAAACCTTATGAATGAATTCAAAAGATCCAGACTTACGTCTCATCAAGTAAATATCCATATATCTACTTGAGTCATTTCTGAAGATAGATAAATCCACTACTTGCAACAACATTTATTGGACTACACACATCATAATGTATGATCACCAATATGTTCTTTGCTCGTTCCTTATGGCCTGTGAACGGTATTTCAGTCACTTCACTTTTCAGAGGAAAGTTGCAAGTGTCAGATGATTCAAAATCAAACAACATCAAAATCCATCATAATGGAATTTTCCATGCGGGGTTTTCCAATGTGACCAAATGCAGTGCCACACATATGTGGTATTCTTTTAGTCTTGCGACATTTAGCGTCAGTGTTATGGATGTATCATATTACCATCAATATTCACAACATACATCCCATCCTGGATGGAAGCATGGCCCTTCATGTTATTCATAACACCGAACATCAAAAGTTCTCTTATGAATAACCTTCTTGCAAGATACCTTATGCAAAGGGCTAGAGTATATGAAACTCTAAAATGAATTATGAAAGTAAACCCAGAGGTAATGTATTATTATCAATATTCATAACATACGTCTCATTCATAATGAAAGTATGGCCCTTATGTTATTCACAACACCGAACATCAAAAGTTCTCTTATGAACAACCTTCTTGCAAGATACCTTATGCAAAAGGGCTAGAGTGTGAAACTCTAAAAAGAATTATGAAAGTAAATACATAGGGAATACACCGATGGAAGGTATAGTAACATTTACTATGTTCCCTGCGTGTATCTAAACCTCATTCCTGGCTAGTCTTTCAGGCCATAGTAGTTCTTACATCGAGTTGCAGCAGAATGCAATCGAGCGGGTATCTTTGTGATCAACTCACAATACCCAAGAATTAGTGATTAACATGTTTAACCATAATTCCCAAGAACTATATCTTTGACCAGCCTTCTATACATCAAAAACTTGTATGACATTCATACATGAGCTGGATATTCCAGTCTTCTTTCCTTTTGCCTTTATACTTCTAACAGTTTAACTTTTAGTATTTCTCCTACTCTCAGAAGAAGCACCCAACTTAAGAGTGGCGTTTAGCCCCGGACTTCCTAGGCGTGAAAGTTTCACTAACACCCTTCGGACACTTCCTTTCTCTTTAAGTTGTTGTTTTATTCACCTTCATTTACATGACAGGCGTTCTTCTGGATCCCTCTCTTATCAGTCAAATGCCCAGTAAACACTTTTACTAATAGTTTGCAAACAAACATGGATTTGGATATCTCATATCTTTTAGCCTTTGTCTGTCTCTGAAAATGATTTTCAGATTCCATGAATATCACATAACTATCCAAAACTTTCGAAGTTCGGGTCTCATGGAAGCAAACATTTTGCACTTTGACTGAAAAGGAATTCTAGCTTTTGGATCGAAGGACGAGAGTCATATGATCCATAGCATTAGCGGGAGAATACCGAAAGCATGCGATAGGACAAAATCCTTCTTGGCACACTTGAGGACAATCCTCATATTACGTTATCAACCGTAAAGATTTAACCAGATATTTAACAACTATTCAATTTTAACAGGGAAGGTGGAAACACGAGCCATTATTCTACAACTATTTTGCAAATCACACTTAGACAGTGTTCAAAATTAATTGCACTGAGAATTAAAAGAAGTTAATTCAACAGTGCGCTCCTACTCAAATCAATATCTCTCATAATTGATTGTGAGTGATACAAGATCCGCATTTCAATTCGACGCCATTGACGGGTTCATCACTGATGACGTGAATTTCAATCGGTAGGCCAACTTGCCAATCACATCTCTATGTGACTCTTGTTCATCTTTCGATGCGTGTGTTCCGAGCTCGGGACTGTCCTGCCTGAACGTCAAGACAACCAAGCGATCTCGCTGCGAGGTCTGACCTCACCCGCCTCACACATCCCTAATCGTTCGTACTCATGTGTACATGTCGTACCCCGAAAAGTTAGGTGCCGTGACGGTGCTACACTTGGGAGAACACTAACTACTTGATATTTTTGTGAGAGATCACCCTAATAAAAGCGACTACCGCGCAATCAAGAAGGGTGCATCATAAGGGATAAACATCTCAGGCAATTCATAATAGCATGATATGGTATAGCCCTTTCTGACGGAGAAGTCTTTCATTTCTACGTCTTCGGCATTCGCGTCGGTGTTCACCTTCGCGAAGATTGCCACCACCTTGTCGATGCACCAGATAATATTGCTATCTCTATAGCTAATAAAATAAGTGCATTACATAAGGTTGACACGCAGGTCATTAAAGTGCAATCATATGGCTCCAGCCATCATGCCGAATCATGACACGCAGGTCATGTTAATCAATTTACATCATATAGTCATCTCATACATAATCAAATTATTATGAACACTGCTATACCACATCATATGCACATGCAAACCATCCTGCAAAACCAAGTTAGACGCCTCTAATCAGTTCATGCAAAATTTTATTTTACATGGCTTCTAAGGTTTCGAAACAAACCGAAGCTACCAACGTCCATCATCAAGCATGATAATCCAAGTCGCTAGATTAACATTGCGGGGTGTATGAAACACGAGATAATAAAATCTCGAGCCCCATACTGAACTTCGTCATACGCGTGACCCCCGTGCAGATCATATCTGCATTGCCCTTTCGTCTGCGAAACATCCATCTTTCTCAACTATGGTGGAACCCAAAGAACTGTTAGCACTTCGTTGATCTGTCAATCAGCATACTCAGGAGTAGCATGAAAGGATCGCGGATTGCCAGAACTTTGTGAGATTCCACCATGCCGTCAAGATCAGGACTACGCAAATTCTAGGGAAGCAACAAGAACATCGGGTAACAGATTTCATCTGCTACCCGCACAAATAATTTTCAGCAATAGATCTCATCTACTACCTAATTATATTGTGCAACACCCATACATCTCTATGTATTCTAGATCGCAACCTGCATCTACGCATAGCCTGGCTCTTGATGCCACTGTAGGGTAACGCAGCAGAAAACAAAAAGTTTCCGACCTACGTACCAGCCCAGGATCACTATGGAGACTGCATACAAGGTTTGATATGTTTCGTTACCGACTCGTAGCGCGGCGGAAGTAGAGTCGATGACGATCGGCGGTGCAGATCCCCGCAGCTAGGATTTACAACCTCCCAACCGCGAGGATGTATACCATCATCTGCCCCTCGGACAGCCCTCCGGGAGGCGGTCGGACAGTCCCCCGGACGGTGTCGCGGACAGCCCTTCGGGAGGACCATTGAAACTCGGACGGTCACTCGGACAGCCCTTCGGGAGGACCTTCGAAACTCGGACGGTCACATGGACAGCCCTTCGGGAGGCACTCTCGAACTAAGACCGAAACTACGATCTCTCTACAGAGTTGCACACATACGGTGTCATCTATCCGGCAGGGCTTCGCCGTCCAGAACTAGTTCCTGGCGGAACCCAGACAGCCTTTCGGCTCTACGAAACTATTTCGCTGGGAGGGAGAGAGAAGCCAGACAAGTCTATGGCATGTGTATGAGAGCAAGGATGTCATATTTGAGAGCACCCTCCACCTCTATTTATAGGGTGGGAGACAATGGTAAAAGTACCAAAATGCCCTCAGATATTTTCACTATTCGTAATAGTGATTCTACTATTCATGAATAGTGTTTCCGCTATTCATAAATAGTGTTATCCAGATATTTTCAGATATTTCCATCCACTATGAAAATTACCAAAATGCCCTCAAGGTAGCTTCTCCAAGAAGCAACCAAAAAGCACTTTCACTATTCATGACGACATTTTTAAGCGTCCGGTCGAACTGAAAATATTTATGTGGGCTTAGAACATTTCCAGTACCCACTAAAATAATTTTCAATGCGATCCGGAACAATTCCGGTCTAGTGATTTTCATCTGCGAAAAGCATCTGAAGCGGTTTCGGCAGCTCCAGAACATTTCCGGTTTTCATCCCGGAAAATTCCAGAAAGTTTCCAGAATGATTCTGGCACCCTCCAAGAATTATCAGGCATGTGCCAAAACCAATTTGACTTTATGTTATCCCCTGAAACAACTTTTTAGTTTTACCGAAACTGTTCCGGTGCTCTCTCTGCGGAACTTTTCCGCTGTCCGAAACTTTTCCGGTGTCCGAAAACTTTTTCGGTGATTTTCTCTCAGACTCCCTGTCTAGTATTCAGCAGATAGATCACCCTTAAGCGTGTGACCCTATAGGTTCGGTGAAGCATAGACATGACCCAAAACACCTTCCGATCAATGATCAACATCGGAGCCGTGGACACCCATATTGATCCCTATACCCACACGAATGAATATTCGAGTGAACCTCCAGTTGCCGTGTGCTATTCCTGTTGCTTCGCGATATGTTACAAATACCCGAGGTGAGACATGTTGGCATCCCCGCGGATCAACAACTTGTCCACTGTGCCAGTTACCTCGTTACCGGTATTGTTCTCTTTTCTCGTTCCCGTGTTCCGGCATCCCCGTGATCAAATCACAAAGTGTTTGGCCAGACGATGATGGATACCGTAACACCGAGAGGGCCCAGAGATATCTCTCCATCGTCGGAGGAGCAAATCCCAATCTTGAGCTATCAAGTTACTTGACATACTTTTCCATGAACCCGTAAGCCGCCGTAATAGCCACCCATTTACGGATGACGTTTAACAAACCCCAAAGTTCATGAAGCAAGCATGAAGAAACTCGATACTCTCATGGTCTAAGGAATTATGCAAACGTTAACCATCTCTGTGTTATTAACCATTAACTTATGACGAATGAATCTCATAGCATAACATCAATTCCGGTCGATTCAACACAAATGTTCTTCTAACATTGTGCCCTCAAAATTGCCGGCATAGCCATGCCCATGATCAGGAAAACAGGATCATCATGCAATACTTGAGCCAGTCTTAGAGGCCAGACTAGGAATACATTTTACCGTTTATTATTCCACACGTGCATATGAGTCTTCCTCCGAGCCTCGTGGTTATTGTAGACTCGAGAACCATAGCAGTTATAGCATGGAACATAAACCTAATTATGAACAGGGAGATAATCAATAACATTTATTATTGCCTCTAGGGCATATCTCCTACAGCCACATAGAGGAGCAAAGGTTCCTTCTCAGCCGGAGCGGCCAAGACCGGCGGCTCAACCAGCTGCTTTTTGAGCGCCTCAAACGCCTCACCCGCCGCCTTACTCCAGACAAAGTTGTCTGTTTTCTTCATCATCTGATACAAAGGAATAGCCTTCTCACCCAGGCGGCTTATGAACCGGCTTAACGCAGCGATTCGACCCGCGAGGCGCTGAACGTCATTGATGCATGCCGGCTCAGACAGGGAGGTAATAGCCTTTATCTTGTTCGGATTAGCTTCAATGCCACGCTCAGAGACTAGAAATCCCAGGAGCTTGCCTGCAGGAACTCCAAAGACGCACTTGGCCGGGTTAAGCATCATCTTGTAGACCCGTAAGTTATCGAACGTTTCCTTCAGGTCGTCAAGTAGAGTATCTTTCTTCCTTGACTTAACCACAATATCGTCCACGTACGCATGAACATTACGCCCAATCTGGCCGTGAAGGCAATTCTGCACACAGCGTTGATAAGTCGCCTGCGCACTCTTAAGCCCGAAGGGCATAGACACATAGCAGAAAGCCACAAAAGGTGTTATAAAGGACGTCTTCTCTTGGTCTTTAACTGCCATCTTGATCTGATGATAACCTGAATAAGCATCCAGGAAGCATAAACTCTCACAACCTGCCGTTGCATCAATAATCTGGTCGATACGGGGGAGAGCAAACGGGTCAACTGGACAGGCCTTGTTAAGATCCGTGTAATCCACACACATACGCCACGTGCCATTCTTCTTGAGTACCAACACCGGGTTAGCAATCCACTCCGGGTGAAAAACTTCAACGATGAACCCTGCTGCCAAGAGCCGGGCCACCTCTTCTCCAATAGCCTTACGCCTCTCCTCATTGAATCACCGGAGGAACTGTTTGACCGGCTTAAACTTAGGATCCACATTAAGGTGGTGCTCAGCGAATTATCTCGGTACACCCGGCATGTCAGAAGGCTTCCATGCAAAGATGTCCCAATTCTCACGGATGAATTCGATGAGCGCGCTTTCCTATGCGGGGTCCATGTTAGCCCCGATAGTGAACTGTTGTGATGAGTCACCCGGCGTAAAGTCCACCAACTTGGTATCTTCTGCCACAAACTTGAGGGGCGGCTCAGATTCCGTGTTGGGTTTCTTCAGTGGGGTCATATCTGCCGGGTCAACATTTTCCTTATAAAAATTGAGCTCCGCTTCAGCACAACTTGACTCTGCGTAAGCTGCATCACCTTCCTCACACTCAAGAGCCGTCTTCCGATCACCATGCACGGTAATCGTCCCATTCAACCCGGGCATCTTGAGCTGTAAGTAAACATAGCAAGGTCTAGCCATGAACTTGGCGTAAGCCGGCCGTCCAAACAGAGCGTGATATGGGCTTTTGATTTTGACCACTTCAAACCACAAAGACTCCACCCTGTAGTTGAATTCATCACCAAAAGCTACCTCCAAAGAAATCTTTCCCACTGGATAAGCCGACTTTCTGGGCACCACATCGTGAAAAACTGTTGAAGAGGGCTTAAGATCCTTGTCAAGCAAATTCATCCGGCGGAAAGTGTCATAGTACAGGATGTTGATGCTGCTGCCGACATCCATAAGTACTTTAGTGAACACGTATCCTCCCACTTGGGGGGCGACTACCAAAGCCAGCTGCCCCGGGTTATCAACACGCGGCAGGTGATCCTCCCTGCTCCAAGTTATGTCATACTCAGACCACTTCAAATACTGCGGGAGAGCCGGCATGGCTGCATTAACTTCCCGCTTGCGCACCTTCCGGTCTCGCTTGTCAAGGCTGGTTGTAAAAACATGATACTGACCCCCGCTGAGCTGCTTCGGGTTACTCTGGTACCTAGATTGGTTATTCTGCTGCTGGCCTCCACCGCCAGATTGTTGATTATGACCTCCATGGTTGCCTTGACCCTGGTAACCGGACCCTGAGCCACCGGCACCGAAGCCGGCTCTTGAACCGCCCGGCCCTTAGCCGCCTGATGGACCATTACCGTTATTACGATGCTGTTGAAGGCTGTAATCCCGAAACTGCCGCATAATACTACAATCCCTCCATGTATGTCCTGCCGGCTTATCCGGCCGGCTGTGCTCTGGACAAGGTTTGTTGAGCATCTCTTCCAGGTTGAAAGGAGTTTTACCTTTATTAAAGGGCGGCCTGAAGTTCCCGTTACCCTTAGCACGGTTGTTCCCAGCGCTGGTGTTCGCCACCAATTCCGACCCGCCGTCTGGGTTCTTTCGCTTGCCCGGGTTGCTGCTTCCAGCCACGTTTTGCTGTTGACCCTTGCCATTGTTATTTTTCTTACCCTGAACCGATCTCTCATCATCGGAGCCAGGGTCCTTCGTGTTATCGGAGTCTGCATACTTGGTGAGAGCCGCCATGAGTTCCCCCATATCTTGGCACGAGCGCTTGAGCCGGCCAAGCTTCTGCTTCAAGGGCGTAAAGTGGCAATTCTTTTCTAGAATCAAGACCGCTTGAGCCGCCGTAATGTGTTCGGAAGAGTGGATAATGGTTGAGACCCGCCGGACCCAGTGATGAGCCGACTCATCCTCACGATGCACACAATGGTCCAAATCCACAATCGTCATGGGCTGCTTGCACGTTCCTTGAATTTTTTTGATGAACTTCGCCTTCAACTCGGTCCAGGAGTTGATGGTGTTGGGTGGCAGACCCTTCAACCATGTGCGAGCCGGCCCTTCCAGCATCATGATGAAGTACTTGTCACATACTGCATCACTGACGTCTAACATCTCCATGGCCAGCTCGTAGCTTTCAATCCAAGCCTCCGGAGGCAGGTCAGCTGTATAATTGGGCACCTTGCGGGGACCTTTAAAATCCTTCGGCAGACGCTCATTCCGCAAAGCTGGCGCCAAGCACGGCACTCCAACAACCCTATAAGTTACTCCGGCTCCTACTGAAACGGAGGGTGCGACTGTGGGTTCCTGATGAGCCGCCGCAGCCGCCAGAGCCGCCGCCTCCCGCTGTGCTCTTGCCCGATCAACCAGTGCCTGAGTCTCCAAAGCCGCCCGATCAACTCGTGGCGGGTTCCGATGTCGATCACTGCTGGAAACCGCCGGCGACTCATAACGCCGACTGTAGCTGCGGCTGGGGATGGGGGTTGAATGCATGCGGCTCTGGCTGTAGGTATATTTTTCCTGCTGGGCCACCGCCGTCTGCAGGTATCCAATAGCGTTCCGCACCTCCTCTGCGAAGGGCGCCTCATCAGGGATGGCGATTGTTCCAAGCCTGGTTGCCGCTGCCAACATGTTCTCCACCGGGTTAGAATAATGACCCGGCGGCGTCGGAAATGACTGTGGCGGGATCTGATTCCAGCGGGGCGGGTCTGGCTGCTGATGCTGAACCGCCGCCCGGCTTCCAGGTACTTCCGCCGTCCGGGTTATGGTCAAAGGCACATTTCGTCCCGTCCCTGGCGTGTTAAAAAGATTTCTGGCTTCATATTGATCCGCAAGCGGGATTGATGCCTCATCCGATGAACCGCCGCTGCAGACTGCTTGTCTAGCACAAGGCGGAAAGCATCCGCCCTAAGGCGCTCCGCCTCAGCATCCATCTGGGCCTTTAACGCGTTGATTTCCTGTTGGACTCCGCCATCTGGTTCTTCAACCTCATGATCTCCGTGTTTCGGGCCGCTTGGTTTTCAGCAGTGACCTCGGTTTCCATCAGGGTTGTAAGCTCCTTCATTAGATCCAGAAGAACTTGAGCCGGCGGCCTGCCAGCTCCAGACCCGGTTGCACCGGCGGCTGTGCTACTAGGAGCCGGCGCTGAACCCGCCATGAAAACGGCAGCGCGGTTCGGCGGCTCATAGTCCTTCGGCTCATGATACTCTGACTCGGGGTAATGCTCGACATGGCCCCCAAGCCCACCATTGTGAAGCTGATAGATTGACTCCATCTCTCCGCTCGAGGATCCATCCTCTAAGCAGATGTGGGTATCTTCCTGTGACACAGAACCTTCAAGCTCCATGCCCTGGGTGAAGCCGGCGAAGACATGCTTCCTGCCCGGGTTAACACGGGCGGGTTGCACGCGCCGGGCCAGCTCGATGAGGTCGGTGCAGATGTCCGACCCGGGTTTAGATCCGCCGATCTTACCGATGAAGACGTGAATTGCGCCGAAGGGGACCCGGTACCCGTACTTGATTGAGTCGGCCTCGGGGCCCCAGCCGGCGTCGTCGATGTAGAGCTTGCCGCGGCGACTCTTGGTCATCCTGCCAATGGCGTATCCCTCGATCCCTGGGAGAGAACCCTTCGAGAACTCCACACCACCGAGCGCTAGCCCCACGGTGGGCGCCAACTGTCGTGGTTTTGTCACGGCAGATGTCCGAAGAATTAGGTTCGAGGCCATCGCTAAAGCGGTGGACTCAAAGGGGTTGGTCGAGATGAGGGACACGAGTTTACCCAGGTTCAGCCCCTCAAGAAGAGGTAAAAGCCTACGTCCTGCTTGTATTGTATTGATTGGTGTATCGATTACAAGGGAGAGGATTCGCTTGACCTAGTTCTTGATTGATTGGTTTCTGTCTAAGCCGCCCCAGGGTCTCACCTTTATATAGGAGATTGAGGCCCTGGGTTACACGAGTCCCAAACCGACTCATACAACGTAGTCAACCCTGCCTCTAAGCCGCCTTGCCACCTTGGGCAAGCCGTCTCCGGGCGGCTTAACCGCCCGGGTCTCACACCATCTTCTGTCTCTGGGCCTTCGTCTTGGCCCGTCTGGTAAGCCGCCATGCGGCCTGGCCTTCATCTTCCGGCCCACCTTATGGGTCTTGGCTATGAGCCGCCAGGTACGACCCGGTCCCTCCTGGGCGAGTCTTACTACGGGGTTATATCCCCAACAGGAGGTGTGTTGCTCTCTGTTCTCACCTCCTATGCACATGAGGTGTTCGATGAAATGTCGGAGCCACACTTAAGTTTTCTCCTCTCCAAGCTCGACCTCCAAGCTACATTTTCCCTAATATTTGTTTAGGTTTGGCGGTGCACCAATTACACAAGTGTTCTAAAAGGTTAACGACTTCCTCGTTTTATCTCCCACTGCTAGTTTAGCTCATTTCAAATGCTCTAGAAGTAGAGTGTGGTTTGTGGGTTTTAGTGGAGGAGTGTATGTGGGAGTTCTTTTGATTTAGATGCACAATTAGAGCTGAAATTAACTTCTTAGAGTCTGCACATGTGTAGGGTGCCGTCCCCGTCCCCGTCCTCACCGCCGTCGATCGCCCGCGCCGATCTCGTCACCGGCACCACCGTGGTGAGCCTCTTGTTCTTATCTTCTTTTTAAAAGAAAAAAAATTCTTACTTGTATGATTTAGATAGATACTTGTATAATTTTCTTACTTGTATGTTGTTCTATGAGAACTATGTATGAACTTTATGTATTTATTTTTTCAGTAATAACATTTGATCACTACTGTACTTTGGTTTTAATGTGATGATGAACTTGTATTAATTTGATCACTTCTCTATTCATGATGTTCTGTAATGGTTTTTGATACATTTAATTATATAATGCACGCAGATGAACCGGCAATGGATGTACGGTGACCGACGCACCTCTGAGTACATTGAGGGCCTGCATAAATTTCTCGAAGTGGCTGAGGCAAACAAGCAGAATGGTTTTATGTATTGTCCATGTACTGTTTGTGAGAATACGAAGGATTACTCCAACTCTAAAACCCTGCACTTCCACCTGCTTGAGAAGGGTTTCATGCCACACTATAATGTTTGGACCAAGCACGAAGAAAGAGGGGTTATGATGGAAGACAACGAAGAAGAAGAGGATGATGATAGCTATCGTCCTATGTACCCTGAATACAGTGATACTGCAACGGGGGAGGCTGAAGATCAAGAGGCACCAGACGATGTGCCCGATGATGATCTTTTCCGGGTCATTGTTGATGCACAGAGAGAATGCGAAAGTGAAAGGGAGAAGTTGAAGTTCGATCGCATGTTAGAGGATCACAAAAAAGGGTTGTATCCAAACTGCGAAGATGGCAACACAAAGCTCGGTACCACACTGAAATTGCTGCAATGGAAGGCAGAGAATGGTTTATCTGACAAGGGATTTGAAAAGTTACTGAAAATAATGAAGAATAAGCTTCCAAAGGATAACGAATTACCTGACACTATGTATGGAGCAAAGAAGGTTCTCTGCCCTCTAGGATTAGAGGTGCATAAGATACATGCATGCCCTAATGACTGCGTCCTCTACCGTGGTGAGTACGAGGAATTGAACGCATGCCCGGTATGCAATGCATTGCGGTATAAGATCAGACGAGATGACCCTGGTGATGTTGAGGGCGAGCGCCCTAGGAAGAGGGTTCCTGCCAAGGTGATGTGGTATGCTCCTATAATACCACGGTTGAAACGTCTGTTCAGAAACAAAGAGCATGCCAAGTTGTTGCGATGGAACAAAGAAGACCGTAAGAAAGACGGGAAGTTGAGAGCACCCGCTGACGGGTCACAGTGGAGAAAAATCGAGAGAAAGTGGGAGGACTTTGCATGTGACGCAAGGAACGTATGGTTTGGTTTAAGTGAAGATGGCATTAATCCTTTTGGGGAGCAGAGCAGCAATCATAGCACATGGCCCGTGACTCTATGTATCTATAACCTTCCTCCTTGGTTGTGCATGAAGCGAAAGTTCATTATGATGCCAGTGCTCATCCAAGGCCCTAAGAAACCCGGCAACGACATTGATGTGTACCTAAGGCCATTAGTCGAAGAGCTTTTACAGCTGTGGAATGGAAAAGGTGTACGTGTGTGGGATGAGCATAAACAAGAGGAATTTGACCTACGAGCGTTGCTGTTTGTAACCATCAATGATTGGCCTGCTCTTAGTAACCTTTCAGGACAAACAAACAAGGGATACAACGCATGCACGCACTGTTTAGATGATACCCAAAGTATATATTTGGACAAATGCAAGAAGAATGTGTACCTGGGACATCGTCGATTTCTTCCGACCAAGCATGCCTTAAGAAAGAAAGGCAAGCATTTCAAAGGTGAGGCAGATCACCGAAAGAAGCATGTCCTCCGTACTGGTGATGACATACTTGATATGGTCAAGGATTTACAAGTAATCTTTGGAAAGGGTCCTGGCGGACAATTTGTTCCGAATGACGCTGAGGGACGCGCACCCATGTGGAAGAAGAAATCTATATTTTGGGACCTACCCTATTGGAAAGACCTAGAGGTCCGCTCTGCAATCGACGTGATGCACGTGACGAAGAATGTTTGCGTGAACGTGTATGGGAAGACAAAAGATACACCGGAGGCACGGGAGGACCAGCAACGTGTGAACGAAAAAGACGGCATGCATCCAAAGCAGTATCAAGGTCCTGCCAGCTACGCTCTAACCAAAGCGGAGAAGGAAATCTTCTTTGAATGCCTGCTCAGTATGAAGGTCCCGTCTGGCTTCTCGTCGAATATAAAGGGAATAATAAACATGGCAGAGAAAAAATTCCAGAACCTAAAGTCTCATGACTGCCACGTGATTATGACGCAACTACTTCCGGTTGCATTGAGGGGGCTTCTACTGGAAAACGTTTGATTAGCCATTGTGAAGCTATGCGCATTCCTCAATGCAATCTCTCAGAAGGTAATCGATCCAGAAATCCTACCAATGTTACGGAATGATTTGCTGTAATGTCTTGTCAGCTTCGAGTTGGTGTTCCCACCATCCTTCTTCAATATCATGACTCACGTCCTAGTTCATCTAGTCGACGAGATTGCCATTCTGGGTCCTGTATTTCTTCACAATATGTTCCCCTTTGAGAGGTTCATGGGAGTCTTGAAGAAATATGTTCGTAATCGTGCAAGGCCAGAAGGAAGCATCTCCACGGGCCATCAAACAGAGGAGGTCATTGGGTTTTGTGTTGACTTTTTTCCTGACCTTTAGCCGATTGGTGTCCCTAAATCGCGGTATGAGGGGAGACTGAGTGGAAAAGGCACGCTAGGAGCGAAATCAATAATATGTAGGGACGGGCATTATTGGGCGCAAGCACAGTACACAGTTCTACAGAATTCTACCTTGGTGGCCCCGTATATGAATGAACACAATAATATTCTACGCTAGACACACCCGGAGCAGTCTGACGACTGGATTACACGTGAACACATCGGGACTTTCGGCGGTTGGTTGCAAATGCATCTCATGCGTAACAACACTATTGCAGATGACTTGTACTTGTTGGCCAGGACACCATCTTCGACTATATTGACCTACCAAGGGTATGAGATAAATGGTAATACATTTTACACAATCGCCCAAGATAAAAAGAGCACCAACCAAAACAGTGGTGTCCGCTTTGATGCAGCAATCACTAATAGGGCAAAGGACACATATTATGGTTACATAGAGGAGATATGGGAACTTGACTATGCACATGAATTTAAGGTCCCTTTGTTTCGGTGCAAATGGGCCAATCTGTCAGGAGGCGGCGTACAGGGTTGAAAAGTATGAAAAGGGTTGAAAAGTAAGAATCATGAAATGCATGAAAAATAGCAAATGAAGTCAGAAAAGGGTTGAAAAGTGATGATGTGGCTTTGAATGGTGCATATTGAATGCAAAAAAAGTCTTGAGTTAAAATATGTTTAAAAAATTGAAATCCCTTTGTAATAGACGAGTTTTCGTCCGATCAAAGTTATTTAACTTAATATTATATAAAATTTATGCAACTAAAATTATCAAAGTTATTTTTGTTAAAAACTTTAATAGCAAAAAGAATATTCATAAAGTATTTTTTATTAAGAACTTTTAATATGCAAAAAAATAACATAAAAAAATAGCAAAAATGAAAATAGATGCGCTTATAGAGAAAATTCAACCTAAATTCAAAGTGCTAGTTAACTTTGAATTTACTAGCATGTCGAACTTAGGTTGAATTTTCTCTATAAAGCGCATCTATTTTCACTTTAGTAACAGCGAGATAGTAGGCACATGTTCGGTTTGAGAGAGGCTCGTGCTGCCTCTCTCACAGCGGGGCTTATAAGCTGGTCGTCGTGCTCCTCAACTAGCGAGGTGGGACTAAACTCCCACCACAGCCAGGACCAACCCTTTAGTCCCGGTTGATGGCTCTAACCGGGACTAAAGGTCCCCCTTTAGTCCCGGTTGGAGCCACCAACCGGGACTAAAGGGCTGGGCTTCCCGCCTTTTGGGCTACTGAAATTCACCTTTAGTCCCACCTTAAAGGGCTGGGCTTCCCGGCTTTTGGGCTGCTGAAATTCACCTTTAGTCCCGGTTGGTGGCTCCAACCGGGACTAAAGGTGAATTTCAGCAGCCCAAAGGGCGGGAAGCCCAGCCCTTTAGTCCCGGTTGGTGGCTCCAACCGGGGCTAAAGGCTGGGGTATATAAGTGGACCAAAATCCATCTGCAGCTTTCGATCTCCATCTCCCCCGACGGCGCCGAAGAAAACCTCGACGCCGCCAGGCTACCGGACCGCGCCGTCGCCTCCCCGAGCCCGCTCCTCGTCGCGCCGCCCCCGTGGCCGCCACCGACGCCGTCCCCGTCGCCGCCCCCGACGCCGTCCCCGCCGCCGTCCCCGTCGACGTCCCCGTCGCCGCCCCCCGACGCCGCCCCCCGACGCCGTCGCCGCCCTGAGCCCCGCTCCCCTCCTCCTAGCTAGGTGAGCCGCCGGGCGTCACACCGCCGTTCCCCTCCTCCTATCCCCCCCCCCCCCCCCCCCCGCAGTCACCGTCATCGCCCGTCGCCGGCCGAAGCAGTGGCGGCGTGGGATCCAAAATCAATGGAGTCTCATATATAATTTGGTTCATAGGATATACTGGCGTGTAGTGCGCGGCGGCACGCCGCGTAGTATGAACCTAGTTAATTAGTATGAAATTAACTAGGTTTTATATTTTTCAAGTTTTATAATTTTCTTACTGTTATATGCAAATGATCCGAGTGGCCTATGTTTCGTCGGAATGTTGTTTCATTTCCGTTCCGGTGAATTTCAGGTGCTCGATATGTCCACTTTTTAGCAAGGGTAATGTCGAAATTTTGGCATGACTTGTGCTAGAAAGTAGGCATATCGAGTGCCGGGAATTGCTAGGAAACGACATTCCGGAAAACCTAGTCAAAAATGAGTCTAACATGAGTTTAAGAAATTAAGCATTTCTAAAATAGCAAAACATTAAACGATAAGAAAATGTTCTCATAGGAATTTGTCTCGACGTCGACGATGCCTGGCCCGCATCCTCGTCGTCGTCGAGTCGGCGGCGACATCCTGCTTGAGAGGCGCAATGTTCGGGACTGGGCTCCGCCGGGCTGGCACTGGGAGGTGCTACCTTCCCGGGCTCGGAGCTTGGTGAGGAATCCTGGTCTCGTCGTCGACCCGGAGCTTCTTTGGTGGCGGTCGCGTGGGCCACTTTCGGTGCAGAGGGAGCGGGCCCCCGCGGAGGTGGTACGTCGCCGTGTCAGGGAGGAGGACGAGCACGTCCGTCGCTACATGGCGGCGTTGGACGCCAGGTTCTCCAATACCTGGCAGGTTTTTCAGTGATCTCACCCGAGTTATGATCTCGTGATGGTTCCTTATCTTTGGGTGTCCACCGCCAGCGACTCAGAGACCGCTAGTGAACCGAGTTCACCGTCCTCCACTTTGGATTCTAGGATATTCGATCTGTATTAGTGATCTTATATGATAATATTCGAGATGTATTAGTTAATATTTGATGATGCATTAACTGGATTATTCGAGATGATGTTGTGACACCCTTGGAATCATGCTACAGTAATCTCCCCCTAATGATGGCCATGTCATCATGATTACTATGTAAATTGCCACTTGATAAAAATCAAAGCCAAATTCAAATTTAAAATAAATTCAAATTATAATTTTCCTTAAACATGAAAGCAATAATGTTGGTCGTGTTGCAAATATTCACTAAGTAATTATCATATAGGAACCAACATCATTTGACTCACAGATAAATCGCTAGGAAATTAATACGAGGTCCAACAGCAAATAACCTGATCTTTTTAAATTCGAAAAATGTTTAAACCTTTCCAATTGGCCTGAAACTTTTTTGTGCAACCAATAATATTACCCAGTATTTATGTGCCAAGTTTCAACTCAAAAAAAATACATTTTCTATTTTAAATAAATGGAAGATAGTAGCTGACTCAATTGACAGAAAAAGAAAAGGTAAAAGAGAAAGAACTGCTGTGCACTTGGGCTCTAATGCTACGGTGGTAGCCCAGCCCATCTCCCCATCTCCTTCAACCTCACGTACAGAGACCATGGCGTGGCCTCTGCGCGCCCGTCCAGTGCACGGATGTCGCGCTGTCGGCCATCCCGCGGTCGCAGAGATGGATAAGGACCCTCCCTCGACGCCTCTCTCTCCGACTTGAACCCTAGCTCCCCTCGTTTTCCCCTCTCGCATCGTTGTCCATCGATTTGAGGCGCACCCGACCACACCCGCCGCCGCCTTCGTCGATCCCGCGGCCACCGCGCTCCCCTCGTCGCGCCAAGACGTCCAGGAGGACCGCCACCGTCGACTTTGTCCATCCCGGGCATCAAATCGAGCGGGGCCGCCCCGTACACACGCCATCGACCTCGTTTCCGTCGCGTACATCGCCGGCCGCCGTCGTCGATTGCCTCGTCTCCGGTCCACCTCCGGCCTTCCCGTCGCCTCCGTTGGAACCGTTGTGAGCTCCTCTACCGATTCCCCTTCTTTTCCCCTTCATATTCACACCGTAGCCGCCGTCCCCGAGCTCGCCCGAGCTCCCGTACGCGTACGTGCGTGCTGCTCCTGCTCCCGCTGTTTGCTTTGCCGCCGTTGCTACTGCTCATGCTGCTAGCTGCGTTGCTGTTGCTCTGCTGCGCCCGTAGCAGCTACTGGCCACTGCTGCTGGTGCTCTTGCTGCTTGCCGCTGCTGCTCTTACTGCTGCGTGCTGCTCGCCGTTGCTCTGCTGCTCTGCTTGCTCCACTGCCGCTGCTTGCTGCTGCTCACTGCCTCTGCTTCCTGCTCGTTGCCTCTTGCCGCTGCTACTCCTGCGTGCTGCTGCGTGCTGTTACTTCTGGCCATGGCCGGATGTGTGTGCGTGATGCCATGGCCGGATGTGTGTGCGTGATGGATGTGTGTGTGTGGCCGGCTGGGGCAGCCACAGCCGTATGTGGCCGGCCGGTGTTTAATTAGGTTTAGGGTTAAATTAGTACGTATTAGATTAGTAGACTAGCAAATGACATATGGGTCCCCTTTAATTAGAATAAATAAATCATTTTAGAAATTTAATAAAACACTGACATGTGGGACCCCCAACACTGTTCACTTTGACCAGTCAAATTGACTTGGTCAATTCGGATTAATTAAATATAATAATTCAGGAAATTCTTGAATATTGATTAATCTTTGTAAAATTAATAGAAAATAATTCGTATCTCGGATGAAAATACTTTATACATGAAAGTTGCTCAGAACGACGAGACGAATCTGATTACGCAGTCCGTTAGTCTGTCACGTGCTCCTAGCATAGCAAACATGGAACTTTTCCATCGATTTCGCTTGTCCGGTAGTAGCCCGAGACCCGGAAAATATCGTCAGATATTCTTCCGATCCGTCTGCAGCGTGCAATATCGCGTTAGTGCATGCCTAGCCCTGCATATTGCCATGTCATGCATCGTGTTGCATCTGTGCTTTATATTTATTGTTTCTTCCCCCCTCTTCTCTCCGGTAGACCCCGAGACTGACGGTGCTGCCAGGTACGACTACACCGTTGACGATCAGGCCTTTGCCGCAGAGCAGCAAGGCAAGCAACCCCCCCTTGAGCATTCCGATATCGCCCATTCTTCCCTCTTATCCTTGCATTAGATTTTGCTACTGTATTAGTTAGCTCATATTCTGATGCATAACCTGTTTTTGATAAACTGCTACTATACCTGCAATCATATCAACTGCTTAGTATAGGTTGATCAGTGAATCCCCTGTGACCCCCCTTAGTCCCAGTTGCCCCTGCTTCTTGATCGACGACTTGATGACTCGAAGACTCGAAGACCCGATCAACCGACCGACAAGCCAGGCCCCTCACATCACCGCACACCCCTTATTTGTACGACTCTGCAGAGCTACTATCGAGTACCGAGGGTGAGACCTCGTGAAGTACTCATGATGCTAACTCTGTAGTGTAGCTAGTCGGTCGTGGTTATCGAGGGTGATTCCTCCTTCACCACTCCCGACGATGACTCTGTCGTGCAACCCCTCAAGTGTGGGACCCTCGAGGGTGATTCCTCTAAGTCCACCTTGGCGGTTTCATCGAGCGGGACCCTTTGAGGGTGATTCCTCAGGTTCCGTCTTGATGTTTTATACACACAGTTACTATGACCTGGTTATAGAAACATGTTGGTGATGGGTCGGCCCTGAGGGGTACCCACGGTTTGATGTTGATGAGGCGTGGACGGGCAGGAGAGGCCCTTGCCACACATCCCCGAGACGGGGCGACGGGACCGCACTTCATGGGTCGTGCTTGCCCCGCATTAATAAAATGCTAATGGGTTGGGTATTTGATCTGAGTTGGTCGTTTGGCCTAATACGCACTAACCTTCACGTGGGAGAAGTTATGGGTACTCAGCGTCGTTGTATCAGTCGAAGCTCTTCGGACGTCAGCAATGGAGCGGCGCGTGCCCGAGTGGTCCGCAACGGCACCGCGCTTGTTATAAGGGGTGCTAGGACTGACCTCGGCCGCCTTCGCATCGTGCAGGAGTGCAAAGGGCGATTGGCCCATGACCCCTGCGCGCTTAGGATTTAGACCGGCGGGCTGGCCTCTTCGTTGAGCTTAGGTGGGGCGATGACGTTTTGATGTCCCGAGGCCGGGCATGACCCAGGAAAGTGTGTCCGGCCAGAGGTATCAAGCGTGTTAGGGAATGTGGTGCACCCCTGCAGGGAAGAATTTATCTATTCGAATAGCCGTGTCCACGGTAACAGGACGACTTGGAGTTGTGCCTTGACCTACTACAACTAAAATTGTGACTTTAAATTTGAAATGAATGTTGGCTCCGAGATTGCTTTCTCGCAGGGAGTCGAGGAAGAATCTCTGGGCGTGGTTACTTAATAAAATTGCTACAATAATATGTCTATATATGAGATACCAGTCTACTCTCTTCTAATGCTGCAAGATGCTGAAGATGCTAGTCTTCGATAGGACTAGGCCTTCTCCCTATTCTTGCTTTCTACAGTTAATCCAGATATAACCCCTCCCCTCGATACCGATGCATACTTAGCATAGTTCTGATGTCAGTCTTGCGAGTACTTTGGATGAGTACTCACCGCTGCTTTGCTTTCTCTTTCCCCCTCGATACGATTCTGCGTTTAGACGATGGAGCCCAGGAGATGGCGTACGCCGGAGACGACTACTACACCACCGATGGAGCCTACTACTACGTGGAGAGTGCCGAAGCGCAGGAGTAGTTAGGAGGTTCCCAGGCAGGAGGCCTCGCCTCTTTCGTTCCGCTGCTTATGTTTGTGCTAGCCTTCTTAAGGCAAAACTTGTTTAACTTATGTCTGTACTCAGATATTATTTGCTTCCGCTGACTCGTGCTTTGTCGAGCTTTCTATTCGAGCCCTCGAGGCCCCTGGCTTGTAATATGAAGCTGTATGACTTTAATTTGTGTCTAGAGTTGTGTTGTGATATCGATCAGTGAGTCCCTAATCTTGGTCGTACGCATTGCGTGTATGTTTAGCATACGGTCGAAATTGGGGACGTCACAGATGTATTAGTGATATTATATTCGAGTTCATTATAAATGTATTAGTGATATTATATTCGAGTTCATTATAAATGTATTAGTGATATTATATTGGTATAATGCGTGTGTGACTTTCGGTCTGTCGTTGCTCCTTGTGTGACTTTCATGTGTGTTCTTGATGGAGGAATCCTGACTGTTGTCGTGGGTGGCGCTTCCTCCTCTTCTCTTCTTGCGATATATACCTCGGTGTAATGCGCAAGGAGAGGAGAGGAGGTGCGCCCATCACCGACGGTCGAACTATTAGTGTGAGAGAGTGTCCACCAACATATATACACCACCATATCAGTGTGAGAGAGTGCGCACCAACACACCATAAGATATGAGAGTTATTTAAGGAAAGCCTCGACGGACCGAAAGTCAACCGATATTGAATTAGGTCTATTTGGACATGTGTGTATGTTATTGCAGGGAACCCCTCCTAGTGCCTATGTTTTGCCGGAATGTTGATTTATTTCCGTTCCGGAAAATTTTAGGCGCTCAATATGTCTTACATTAGCAATGGTCATGCTGTAATTTTTGAATCATGAACACAGGAAATGTCGTCGTCTGATGACGACGATAGGATCCAAGCGTGTGAACTCTACGGCGAAGATAAGGGTCTTTGCGACCAGCCTGGGCTGCGAGACGGCAGGTTCTTCACCATCAAGCTTGACGAGACCTTCGATGTTTCTACGGTACGCAACGATGACAAGTGTTTTTTCGTAATTAAGCATGACTTCTGTTTCTTTGCTTCAACGTGTAATTTCTGTTTTATACAATTCGACTAGTTCATCCCCTGTCATGCAAGACGGTATTTCTTGAAGAGGCTCGGTTTCGAAGAGCACGAGAGTTTCGAGACGAGGAGAGCCAACCTGAGGACTAAACATGGTCACACATTTCTGGTCAAAGTAATGAATTCAGTTAATAACACAGAATTAGGGTGCTCAAATTGGGAAGCTCTTTGCAAGGCATATGGATTTCAGGAGGATATGGAAATAACCTTCGATCTTCGTCCTGAAGATCATATTGAAGGTAACATCGACATTTGGGTGGATGTCGATATGCTTTCTGTTTTACCTCCATGTGAGTTTATCAACCATGCATATTTGTCAAGTAATTTGCATTCTATATTTAAAAATAGTTGGTGTTCATCCATACTAAATTTGTTAATTTATAATTTACAGCTTATTTCGTTTCTTCGAGTGAAACACAGAAAATTATTGACACGACACACTACACTTGTGGATCACATCTAACTTGGGAGGAGAAGGATGATCTTATCAACTTTGTTATTGGTGTCCTAGTTGGTAGGGAGATCTTCCCGTATAATTTGGAAACTGGCCCAAATTATACATTGTACAGGACACTAGTGCATAGGTTGAGGGCGGATGACATTCGCCGAAATATCTTGGTAATAGTTGCTAATTAAGTATACTACTATTGCGTAAATGGTATTGATTACATTGCTAACTAGGCTACTATTATGTTCTTCAACAGAAACTGCCAAATGAAGTTGTGCCTCCGTTGATGCAAGCCGAAGGTAATATGACAATTAAAAGCCCTATGAGGCCCGAGTTCTCTTTTGCATACTCGACTGAGCGCAAACCACCAAGACGGCTCCAAATTGAAGCATGGGGACAAATAAAGAAGGATCGCAAGCCACAAGTTGAAGATCGTTGGATCTCTTTGCTTCATCATGGAGACATATGTGTTATTCTGTTTTATGTCATTTTACCTAGGAGGGAGTACTAGGTCCTATGAGAGAGAAGTTTTTCTGGTTTATTTTAACTTGCATGATCGATTAGGATGATTACTATTATGATGTTTTTCTGTTTTATGGGATTTTAACTTGGTATGATTATGATGATAATGAATTGTTAGATGAGTAAGATGATGATGAGTTATATGACATATATTTGATTAAGGTGGATGGATGCAAGTGATCATGTTGAATTAGAGGAAAATATGATGTTGCGATTGGCCCTTTCCAAAAATGAAAACCTGCGTGAAAATACAATATAAATATAAAAGAAAATGAAAACAAAAAATGAAACACGGCCCTTTCCAAAAAAAAACCAGCGCCTTATTGTCCCGGTTCGTGTTACGAACCGGGACTAAAGGTCCTTCTGCCTCGGCGCCGCAGTGCGGCCACGTGGAGCACCTTTGGTCCCGGTTCGTAAGCCAATCGGGACTAAAAGTGATCGGCATTAGTCCCGATCGTGTTGTCCCGGTTGTAGAACCGGGACTAAAGGCCCTTTGAAACCGGGACTGTTGCCCTGTTTTCTACTAGTGTGACGACTTGCTAGAGTTAGTCATACATATCATGTATTCCCAAAGGGATCGGCTAGGAGTTAGGTGATCGAATTTAGATTTTGATTCAGTCAATTTTTTATCTCATTAGTGCCAACGTGGCCGGCCGGCGGCGATGTTAACCCAAGTGATATTTGCTCAACTAAGGCTACTCATAGTGCCAAGTATTGTATGATACTATCTTCATAGTACATAACATCATAAAATAGTATCATATATGATCTTATTTATTGTCATGCATGACACAAAGTAGCATAGCATTGATATCTATCTATGTTAGTGGGGTAACTTAGGTGGTATCATGCACTACCTTTATAGTGCATACTATCATAGAGTAGTATCATGTATGATCATATTTATGATACTAGTGTATGATACTCCCCACTATGAGTAGCCTGAGCCTCTTTCTTCTTTAATTCTCTGCCACATCAGCGAGTTTGCTATTTCCGAATGCATGATATCAGCTAAGACATCACTATGACCAGCCTAACTAGCCAATCAAACCGATCTTTTTCATACATGCATGCATATATGTTACACCATACGGGACCAAGCAATCAGAGAGACCTAGATGAGCTGGTACACCATGCACGTAGCTCATGCATGCAAAAATTGACTGGGTTCATGATGTGTTAATTGGTTGAATTTAGCATGCATGTTTCTAAGTCATGTAGATCAATGTATGTATCTTGCGCATGTCCACCCAGAAGGTGGACCTAGAGGAGACGGGTCCACGTGGAACAACACGAGCGAGTGCTTAGGCTTTCAATGTAAATAGTGACAAAACTTGCACACAATTTGCACATAAATTGCGTTTTTAATGCGCAAGAATATGCATATAGTAATGAAGTTTTTGCAACAAAGAAAGAAGAACAAGTGAATTCGTGGCATTGATATTACCCTTAAATCATAAAGAAAATCATACTAAAACTAAAAAAATCAAAATAATGAAGTTTTCATATAAAAATGAATTGGCGGTATTGATATTACCCTTTAAGAAGGATGAAAATGAAAAAAATGACAAATTTGCACACAATTTACACACAAATTATGCCTTTTTATAATATGCAAGTATAGGAATACAATAATGGATTTTTTTGCAAAAAGAAAGTTTCCTAAGAAGGAATAAATTAGTGGCATTGATATTACATTTTAAGAAGAAAGAAAATGAAATAAAAGCTAAAAAAACAAAATAATGAATTAGTGGCATTGGTATTAGACTTAAAGAAGTAAATAGAATAAAATAAAAAAATAAAAACCCAAATTAAAAAATAAAATAAATAAGAAAATTGGAATTGATATTACCCTTTAAAAAAGAAAGACAATGACAAATATTTGCACACAATTTCTAGAAAAGTACGTTTTTTGTAATATGCAAGAATAAAGATATAATAATGATATTTTTTTTAAGTTTTCTAAGAAGGAATGAATTAGTGACATTGGTATAACTCTTAAATAAGAAAGAAAATGAAACAAAAACTAAAAAACTCAGAATAATTAAGTTTTCTGAGGAAGAATCAATTAGTGACATTGACATTACCCTTTAAGTAGATAGAAAACGAAAATAAATTTTAAAGACCCAATGGTAAAATTTGCACACAATATACACAAAATTTCACTTCAAAAATATGCAATAATATGCATATAATAGTGGAATTTTTACAAATTTTTTTCTTCTAAAACCAATGATTTAGTGCCATCGGTATTAACATTAGAAAAAAACAGAAAGAAATCAAAAGGAAAAATGGAAATCTGGGTTGCATAGATAACAAGCCGCGGCCCAATCATAAATCCACTGACCAAATACGGGGCTAGTTGGCAAAAGCAAGCCCAAAAGCAACGAGAAGCAGGAAAAAAGGCACAATCAAAGCATATATCAACGACCAGCAAACCGACTTACCCAAATTTAATTTCAGACGACTTACATATAGTTAAATTATTTTAAAAATGACCCTCATTTGTTTTGACATAAAAAAATACTTATTTTTGTAAAGTTGTACTAAATCTGTGGCAACTAATATGGATCGTTGAAGGCCGGGGCGTTTTAGCACAGATGAGCCCGGGAGTGAACAATAAATTCGCCAAAAATAGTAAACAAAATAAAAAATCAATTTTTTGGTGAAATATGCTTGAGTTTATCTCAACAAAAAAGACAAAATTAGGTTCTGTGAAAAAGTTTACCGTTTTGCATTGTTAGGACCTGTTTTGTTTTTTGCTGAGAGGTGCTCAGATGTCCGAATGAGCTGAAACTTGGCACGCACATCACACACTCAAGCGTCTTTCACCACAAAAAATTGTGGAATTTTTTGAAATTTTTTAGTATTTCCTTTTGAATTTACTGTTCACATGGTGTAAATGAGCTCGGGGGCCGAATTGGATATTCGTCGAAGAGAGTACTAATAAACTTTCACATTCATCACCTACAATGAGAAAAAAAATCACAGATAAAAAAATGTTACACGCCAAGCTCATGCACCAAAGAACATCCAAATGAATCAAAGGAATCCAAATATCTGCCACTTTTGCTTGAACGGGCAGCAGGTTACAAATGCTACCAATGATCACTACGAATTTTTCCCTCCCAAAAACAAAACTGTGGTGGCTTCTTACATCGTGACAATGCTCTACGCACAGAGCCTAACTACGCAATATTCCATACCGTGTCACCACCAGCGCAGGTGCAGGTACACGAAACAGGAGAGGGCAAGAGACATGAAGGGTGCATTGGCGGTGGCAACGTGAGCCTGGTCGGAGTCGGAATCGTCGTCGTCTGATCCAAGGTCGGGCTTGCGGTTGCCCGGCGGCGGTCGAGATGTAGACCCGGCTGAACCGGGTGATCCGGCTGTGCTGCATATTGGAACCCAACATGATAAATTTGAAAGTTTAAGGTGCAAAATTGTGGTAACAACAGATAAAATAAATTCAGCACAACACACAGTTAGTAGCCACATATTGAGCTAAATAAACATCTCATTTTATTCTAAGTGTTATATAATTCAAATTTCATCTACCAAATAGCATGCCCTTCAAGCTACATTGGATTGCAGAAAGCATAAGCAAAGTTTATTAATGAATTGATTGTTAGAAATTCCTCACACCACTGCACGTATTCTTCGTGAAGTTCTACAAATGGAAGCAAGTACTACAATGCGATGTGATGCATGTACCTTGGAGATGAAGGGTAGGTGCATGATCCATAACCTGAAACGTAAGGGAAAGTTGAATCAGTAGAAGTGCATCAATGCTCCACATGCCCAGGTAAAACTACAAATGACCTGAAGCTGAAGGAGATATCCCTCAAAGTAGGGCTCACAAACAGGACGAAAACTGGGCAACACAGTGAGTAACTTTTGGATATCTCAACGCCATCACTTAATCGGAGATTTTATATCTTTTTTGGATAATACATTCATGCTCAAGTTACAAAGAAATGGCACATCAAAATTCAGAAATCGAGCTACATCAATATTCTTTGGCATCGAGGCGCAAAGATTATTGCGTTTTCTTGAGAGTGAAAATTCTCGCAATGAAGGCATAGTCCCAAAGGTTCCAAAAAGAAAAGCATACCTATTAGTACAGTGCTAGTGATACTACTAACGAAGCAAAAAAATCAAAAGCGACAGTGGTCAAGCAAAAAAAGAAGAAGAAGGCAAAAGCAAAAGAGACGCTTGCGTGGAGTAGATTGCACTGATAGGATAGGAAGCTTGCAAGTTGCAACTGAGGAAAAGGAAGCACCATACTACTAGTACAATGCAATTCTATTTTTTTGAAATATACTTCAGTGCAAATTTATTTATTTTGAAATAAACTACTATAGTACAGTGCAAATTTAAAACATAACCAGGGCATAATTGGACCGATCGAGTGCGCAGCGCATGCGTAACAGAGAAGGGAGGAACAAACAAGCAAGCGAGCTATGGAATCGACGTGAAGAATCACTGACTGGGGTCGGTGAGCGTGACGGTGGCGGTGCCGGCGAAGTCGCAGGCGCCGGGGGCGGCGCGGGAGCGCTGGTAGATGGAGTTGAAGGCGTAGGAGGCGTGCGCGGCGAGGGTGTTGGGGAGGTAGCAGAGGCCGCTGGCCTGGATGGGCGCGCAGTCGGCGCCGCCCGCGGGGCTGCACGCGTAGTCCAGCGCCGCCTGCACCGTCCTCACCGACGCCCCGGTGCGCACGATGCACCACGTCGGGTTTGCGGCACCGGCGCCCGCGAGCAGCTGCAGAGCCCACCCCGCGGCGAGCCACAGCGCCGCCAGAGGAAAGCGCCGGCGCCGCATGTACGTAGGTAGTCTGTGGGGAGCGTGGCCGTGGAGGGTGCGGGGCGAGCCGAGAAGCAGGAAGAAGGAGTAAAGGTGGTGGGAATATGTGCGCGGTGGTGGGGAGGGAATATGAGAAAGAAAGATGGTGGGAGCGGGAGCGGGAGCGGGAGCCAGGAGGAGGATCTCCTTCTCCATCTCCATGGAGAACTGCTTTCTTTTCTTTGCATTGCTTTTCCTTTTGGGAGTGCCTAATTACGACAGGACAAAGGAGATGGGGAAACATGGGAGAGAGGGGCTAGGGAATGGAAAGAACATCAAGGAAGAAGAAGAAGATCAACTGGCAAGAAGGTTGGCAGCTGATAAAAAATGGAGAAAGAACATGAGCAAGTACTAGGTTACTAGAGGTAACTATTAAACTAGCCTCTCGAGTTAGTGCACTAAAATAAATGTATACAGTAGAGATCAAAGCAAGATGGCATCAGGATGTGCCCCCTCAATTGAAACTAAACCAGGAATCCATTAGCACTTGATCTGGAAAAAATTAGAATGGTTTGATTAGATAATGTAACAGAAAGAGTGGGTGAGAAGTTATCCCGAGCGATATTTTCCTTTCCCTCACGCGAAGCCGGCTAGGGCAAAGTTCTCCTCCCCTCCAAGCTCCACCAGGCAGCCCGAGGATTTGGCTCTCATCCGCCTGCCGCTCCGACAGCTGGTGGCGGGGAGGTGAATCCCGGTGCCTCAGCCCCGGCTAGTAGTTTAGTTTAGCAAAAAAAAAATAGTCCTTGCAGGGCATCGCCTGGGCGGACGGCAAGCTTCATCTTTGAGTTGGTCTTTCGGGCTTCGATCCTCCTGTCCATCATGACGGAGTTGATGGAGACCAGCATAGATTCATCATGTCGTCTCCTTGGGCAGTGATGTTAGGGTTTCTTGCCGTACATGCACGACAGTGAGAGCAGGTGTTAGGCACTTCAAATCGATTCAATGGTTCAACGCTGACGACTACCGCTCCAGGGCTCTAGTCCTTAGGGGCATGTACACGAAAACTTTCTGGCTGTCATTGATGAAGTTAGGCCGGCTCCAAATATGGAAACGACGACAACGGTTGCATTGTCTTCAATTATTTTTTTGATGTTGATGACAATAGGAATAATGAGATCTAATGTCGTTTGTCAAGATTATCTCAGGACATTGAACTCGCCATGTTAAGGGCCAATTCATTTGGCAGCTTAAACGCCTCCTCCCCAGCTTTTTTTCATAAGTCGTCTCTGTTATTCAATGATGCTTCTAAATTATGGTATAACTGATTTAGAAGTTTAAAAAAATTAAGGGGCGGCTTACTTTTTAAGCTCGAGAGAGGCATCTTATTTTTTAAGCCACCCAAAAAATTGCCCCTTAAGAAGCACATCTTACCATGTTAAGAACTGTTGAGGTCCTGAGAGAACCCAATTTAATCAGTCTTGCTCGAAGATAAGCCCATTCAACTATGTCGTAAGCCTCCATCATATCAAGTTTCGAAGTACAAAACATGTGTATTTGTGCTTTGTTTCTCTTCATGAAATGTAAACATTCATCGGCTTATATAATATTATCCGTAATCAGGTGTCTAGGGACAAAAGTTGATTGCTCTTCAGAAATAATCCCAAAGAGGATTTTGTTTAACCGGTTAGCCGGAACCTTGGAGGCAAACTTGTACAATACATTACACATGCTAATTGGACAAAACTGAGATAGGCTGGAGGGGTCGAATGCCTTTGGTATCAACACCAAGATAGTTTTATTAATAGATTTACTATTGTCAGCCACACAACCTTAAGAACCGCCTAAGTAACATTTGAACCACACACGTCAAAATGATGTTGGATTCCTTTTTTGTCGAAAACCCATCTGGGCTAGGCGCTTTGAGAGGGGACATCTGGAACAATGCACACTTGACCTCCTCTTGAGTATACGGCGACACACTGGTCTCGCGAGCTCCAGATCGCACCTGGTCCCTCCCATGTCCGTTGCCGTGGGCGACGGGGAGGGCGCTCAAGCCGCCGCCGTCAGCACCCTCCTCTCCCTCCTTCCTCCCTCGCCGCCGCCAAAGGACGCAGCGGGGCAAAGCCTCGCTGGCGTTGGCGGCGGCGGGGCGTTTCGCCTTCTCGAGCAGGGCCTCCGCCACGGGGCGGCGTGGCTGGGCCAGGACACCGTGATGGCAAGGGTCGCGGTGGTGCGGCGGCGGATCACCACGGCGGCATCATTCAGGATCGGCGGCGCACGGTGGGCTTCGAGGTGGCGGATCATGCAGGCGAGGGGATGGCGGCGGATCGGGATCCTCCTCGATCTGGCGTTCGTCTTCAGCCGGCGGTGCGGGCTGTGGGAGCATGGCCCGGTGTCCTCCGCCATGGCGGCGACGGCGTCAACCTGGTGGAGTTTGCGGTGTGGTGGTGGTCCTAGTGCTCTTGTCGCATCACGGCAACAATCTGCATGATCGGTCCTCCTTGATCTGGTCTTCGACGTGTTCTGGAATTGCTGTCGGAGATGTTTCCCAAGGATATCTGGATCAGATAGATTCCGGTCGTGTGCATCCATATCAGCCTACGCGGCTCCATGAGAGTGTGGCGTGAAGCTCTGTTTGTCTGTTGACACCATGAAACATGTCGATATCTCGATTTCTATGGTGTAGACAGCGGTGGAAAAAGTCATGGTGGTTGAGATCGGAGGATCGGTAAGGCGGAGGGGGCCTTTGAGGCGATGGAGTCAGCCAGGTGTTTGATAACTTTCAGAAGCAGCAGTGACAAGTGGGGGCGGCGACACTGGAGGATTTCATTTTTGGTGGTGCTCCTTGGGTGACGACTCGTAATTTTCAGGGTGAAAACCTAAGGTCTGGCCTTTATTGGGTGTGCCTGACGATTGCTTTGCTGAAGGTATTGTTTTGAGAGCTCGACTTTTTCAAGGGTGAAAACCTAAGATCTTGGATAGGGCGATGACGACGGTTGTGCATTGTTTCCTTCTTAAAGGGCTCCCTTTTGGAGACCTTTTATGTTATCCGGGTGTTGTCTTTGATGGTGGTTTGTGTGCTGCTGCCGAGAGGAGTTGATCACTATGGCGAGGGCTTTGTTTTTTTCCTTTCTTTTTTGTTTTCTTTTCAGGATGTGTGTATCCTGAATGTCTTTAAGACATCTTGTTGGTGCAAAGACTAGGTGTAATTGGTATCTTCGCGATATTAATATATTCTTTTTTTTTAAAAGAAGAAGTCCGGCGACACTTTCCGTGGGACAGTATCTAGCAACCTTATCCATATTTGATACACCCTTTGAAGTAAATAAGTTTTTTTTTTTTTGAGAGAATTTGAAGTAAATAAGTTGATGTAAAGGTAAAGCTATATCGCCATGGACGCCATGGCCTGCATAGCCGCATTCATAAGTCTCTTGATCCTATTTCTCCGCCTCCTCATGTTAGCTCTCTTAGGGGTGGAAAGTGGCGGTGGATAATCCGAAATATCCGATATTCGTATTCGAGAAAATGCCTATTCGTATCCGAAACATCCGTATCCGAACCAAAATGGAAATGGAAATTATCCGTATCCGAATTTATTTAACAAATATGAAAATAAATATGGTATGAGATTTTGACACAAATATGGATATGGAAGTGGATATATCTGTATCCGAATAAGATTATGGAAGGTAATTTTCAAAATGATAGCCCCAAAATTCCAATTATCCAACATAAAACCAAATAAGTGGTCAAATTTTACTCTTTGTACGATTAAACTTAGAAATTATTATGCATTACACTAGTATTTATTCATAAACCTATTTATCATTGACTTACTGTATGTCACAAGTTGATTATTTCATGTCATGTAGCTATTGACTAATTTACTTAAGCAATATATCGCTATAATTCGTATCCGTTCCGAATCGAGCAAACATCCGATACATATTCGTATTCGAATAATATCCGAGCCGCATCCGAATCTGTTAACATCCGTATTTGCATTCGTATTCGTTTTGAAAATATGAAAACGGAAGTGGTAAGAGCACTATCCGATCCGCATCCGATCCGTTTCCACCCCTAAGCTCTCTGATGAAAAAACAGTGTTTCTGTCCCTCGCAGAGAGCAATTCCTCCTTCTTTTTTTTTTTGAGAATAAGCAGATGACCCGGGACAAACTTTAGGCACAATTGGAATGGGCGACCGAAATCACTAGTTAGCGAGTACACCTTCCAACGATTACTCCCACCTCCACAGGTTGCGACAAGTGGCGCACTGCATGCGTGCCAATTGTCGCAACCTGGGAGTTTTTCCTTTTTTCGTAGATCCGTATTTTCAAAACGTTTTATCTCCTAAACCGTGCGTCCAAATCTTGAATCGTTTTCACCGTTGGCTTTCTCGCGTCGAGATCTTCAAAACTAGATCCCATGTTGATAGGTTTTGACGAACTTTTTTTTTCACGAAAAAAACGGACGAAAAAACCGTGCCTCACGCGATAGAAAAAAAACAAAAAACGCGTTTTTTTCCCTTTCCGAGAGGCACGGGTCGTGCCTCTCGCGAAGGCAAAACCGTGCCTCTCGCGGAAGCAAAACCGTGCCTCTCGCGGAAGCAAAACCGTGCCTCTCGCGAAAAAAAAAAAGAGGGCAGAAAACGCGTTTTTTTCCGTTTCGGGAGAGGCACGGCCGTGCCTCTCGCGATAGCAAAACCGTGCCTCTCGTCGAAGTAAAACCGTGCCTCTCGCGGGAAAAAAACGAGAGCAGAAAATACGTTTTTTTTCCTTTCCGAGAGGCAAAACCGTGCCTCTCGTGGAAAAAAAAAGAAAGTAGAAAATGCGTTTTTTTCCCTTTCCGAGCGGTACGGCCGTGCCTCTCGCGAAGGCGAAACCGTGCCTTTCGCGGAAGCAAAACCGTGCCTCTCGCAAAAAAAAAACCGCGTTTTTTTCCCTTTTCGAGAGGCACGGTCGTGCCTCTCGCGAAGGCAAGACCGTGCCTCTCGCGGAAGCAAAACAGTGCCTCTCGCAAAAAAAAAACAGAAAATGCGTTTTTTCGCGTAAAAAAAAAAGAAAACGCGGTTTTTCGCGCATAAAGAAAATCGTCCAAAAGCTACGGAAGACCGGTGAAAAACCGGAACACCAAAAAAATCCGGAAAAAAACCACTCCAAAAAGGCGAAAACGCGTGCGAAAAAATAAAAAAAAACAAAATCCGAAGGGAACGCTTAGAGCGCGACACGTGGCGGCGACTGGGAACGCGCCAAGTGGCGGCGCGTGGGAGTGATTGCTGGAACGCTTGCGAGGGAGTGCTCGCTAAATAGTTGCTGCGACTCCCTGTAACTGGAAGTCCTACTACGAGGCCCAATATGAAGAACGGGCCGGGCAGGCGGGCCAGAGACTACCAAGCAGGCCGTCGGCATCAACAACCAACCCCTCAAAATTCTCTCTCTAAAAAAAAGCAACCCCTCATCAATCAAAAAAAATAAAAATCAGACAAGCAGCAGCAAAGTCGTCTTCCTGGCTGGGTTCTTCCCACAACCAACCAACAGAAACAAAAACACCCGTCGTCTTCCGGGACAGCTTCTCCCCGTCCGTCCATCGCTGCCACCGATCGAGCAGCGCTCCGGCACGGCATCATCTGATGTACTCCTCCTAGTAGATGCGAGATTTTTACTACCTCCCTGCCTACACGGCTGAATCTGAACGTGTTCTTTCAAACAATTTTGATTTTGACCACGGTAAGAGCAAGAAAAAAAAGGCTACTCCGTGAACCCCGGCCACCGCACGGCGAAGCGACGGGGACCTCCCAGCGACTGCATATTCCGTTGCTTGCCCCGTTGGAGCAGGAGGAAAAAAGCAAGGAATCAACGTCGGTTTCAGGGTGCTGCGCCGTAGCGCTCGCCGACGAATCGACGGTCGCGCGCGCCGGCCGGATTCACCGAACAACCACACGGCGGTGGCTTCGAAGTATCTACAGATGCAGTCAATTCCAGCGCGTGGTTACCGCGTGCGTTGCAGTGACGTGCCTTTGTAATCTTCTTTTTTTTCAACACAAACGTAAGTAATTCACTACCAGAATAACAGCAGCTGCCGACGGCCTAATCTATGCCGACGGCTCCCGTCGGTATAGATGGATGTATACCGACGGCCTAGGTCAAGCCGTAGGCATAGACAAGCCGTCGGCACATGTCCACCTATGCCGACGGGGGCTGTCGGCATCGATCGGCTGTCGGCAGCGTTCGCCATATGCCTACAGTGGCCGTCGGCATAGAGGTGGACCCGGCTACCCGGGCGGCGACGGCCGTTTGACGGTGCGAAGCCTACGCCGACGGAGCTAACGGGGGCCGTCGGCATAGCTAAGCCGACGGCATCGATCCTCGTGCTCTGCCACGTCATCGATCCGAGCCCTAACCGGTCCGTGGGGTGGCATAGGTATGCCGACGGCCTGGCCGTCGGCATAGGACTGGCCCATTTCCTCTGCCACATCATCGATCCGCGTCCTATGCCACGTCATCGATCCAGGGCTCTGTCGATCCGTGGCCGTAGCTATGCCGACGGCATTGCCGTCGGCATAGATTTGCGCTACTTTTTTCTATTTTATTTATTTTCTCTTTTTTATTTATTTTTCTTTTTTTCTCTTTTTTTTCAAAACTAATTTGATTAACTTAAATGTGCCTTATGTAAAAAAAACATACCTCAATTATATATCGATTGCCTCCCCTCACGGACGTCGCTGCCGCCCTGTCTTGGAGGGGGGAAACGGGACGGGGTACCTGGGGGTAGGAAACACGTCAGGTGTTGCGGTGGGCCCTCCTACGCGTGTGAAAGTGTGGTGGCACGCGGCTCCGGGTGGTGCCCCCCCTCACGAGCGTCTTGGGGCTCCGGGGTGTGGCCCCCCTCCGCGGACGACACTGCCGCCGTCACTTGGAGGGGGGAAACGTGCGCGTCGGGTAGAACCGGAGGGAATCTAGTGGTGGGTTTGGTCCAGACCGTGTTCGGGGATGTTCCTATGTGCTGACCCATCGCAACCAGGTGGAAGAGTCCACCGGTCAAAGCCCGTCCGACGAAAGTCAAAGGGCTAGATCTGCTGGTCAACGGGGCTTCGTGGTGGCCTTCCGGGTGTAGCTACGCCACCGAAACACCGCATCAGGTCCTGATGCATGTGTGAAAGTAATGTGGCACGCGTAAACGCCCGTCTTGGGGCTTATGGGTGTGGCCCCCCTCCGCGGACGGCACTGCCGCGGTCGCTTGGAGGGGGGAAACGTGCGCGTCGGGTAGAACCGGATGGAATCTAGTGGTGGGTTTGGTCCAGACCGTGTTCGGGGATGTTCCTATGTGCTAACCCATCGCAACCAGGTGGAAGAGTCCACCGGTCAAAGCCCGTCCGGCGAAAGTCAAAGGGCTAGATCTCCTGGTCAACGGGGCTTCGTGGTGGCCTTCCGGGTGTAGCAATGCCACCGAAACACCGCATCGGGTCCTGATGCATGTGTGAAAGTGATGTGGCACGCGTAGACGCCCGTCTTGTGGCTCCGGGGTGTGGCCCCCCTCCGCGGACGGCACTGCCGCCGTCACTTGGAGGGAGGAAACGTGCGCGTCGAGTAGAACCGGATGGAATCTAGTGGTGGGTTTGGTCCAGACCGTGTTCGGGGATGTTCCTATGTGCTGACCCATCGCAACCAGGTGGAAGAGTTCACCGGTCAAAGCCCGTCCGGCGAAAGTCTAAGGGCTAGATCTCCTGGTCAACGGGGCTTCGTGGTGGCCTTCCGGGTGTAGCTATGCCACCGAAACACCGCATCGGATCCTGATGCATGTGTGAAAGTGATGTGGCACGCGTAGACGCCCGTCTTGGGGCTCCGGGGTGTGGCCCCCCTCCGCGGACGGCACTGCCGTCGTCACTTGGAGGGGGGAAACGTGCGCGTCGGGTAGAACCAGAGGGAATCTAGTGGTGGGTTTGGTCCAGACCGTGTTCGGGGATGTTCCTATGTGCTGACCCATCGCAACCAGGTGGAAGAGTCCACCGGTCAAAGCCCGTCCTGCGAAAGTCAAAGGGCTAGATCTCCTGGTCAACGGGGCTTCGTGGTGGCCTTCCGGGTGTAGCTATGCCACCGAAACACCGCATCGGGTCCTGATGCATGTGTGAAAGTGAGGTGGCACGCGTAGACGCCCGTCTTGGGGCTCCGGGGTGTGGCCCCCCTCCGCGGACGGCACTGCCGCCGTCACTTGGAGGGGGGAAACGTGCGCGTCGGGTAGAACCGGAGGGAATCTAGTGGTGGGTTTGGTCCAGACCGTGTTCGGGGATGTTCCTATGTGCTGACCCATCGCAACCAGGTGGAAGAGTCCACCGGTCAAAGCCCGTCCGGCGAAAGTCAAAGGGCTAGATCTCCTGGTCAACGGGGCTTAGTGGTGGCCTTCCGGGTGTAGCTATGCCACCGAAACAGCGCATCGGGTCCTGATGCATGTGTGAAAGTGATGTGGCACGCGTAGACGCCCGTCTTGGGGCCCCGGGGTGTGGCCCCCCTCCGCGGACGGCACTGCCGCCGTCACTTGGAGGGGGCAAACGTGCGCGTCGGGTAGAACCGGATGGAATCTAGTGGTGGGTTTGGTCCAGACCGTGTTCGGGGATGTTCCTATGTGCTGACCCATCGCAACCAGGTGGAAGAGTCCACCGGTCAAAGCCCGTCCGGCGAAAGTCAAAGGGCTAGATCTCCTGGTCAACGGGGCTTCGTGGTGGCCTTCCGGGTATAGCTATGCCACCGAAACACCGCATCGGGTCCTGATGCATGTGTGAAAGTGATGTGGCACGCGTAGACGCCCGTCTTGGGGTTCCGGGGTGTGGCCCCCCTCCGCGGACAGCACTGCCGCCGTCACTTGGAGGGGGGAAACGTGTGCGTCGGGTAGAACCGGAGGGAATCTAGTGGTGGGTTTGGTCCAGACCGTGTTCGGGGATGTTCCTATGTGCTGACCCATCGCAACTAGGTGGAAGAGTCCACCGGTCAAAGCCCGTCCGGCAAAAGTCAAAGGGCTAGATCTCCTGGTCAACGGGGCTTCGTGGTGGCCTTCCGGGTGTAGCTATGCCACCGAAACACCGCATCGGGTCCTGATGCATGTGTGAAAGTGATGTGGCACGCGTAGACGCCCGTCTTGGGGCTCCGGGGTGTGGCCCCCCTCCGCGGACGGCACTGCCGACGTCACTTGGAGGGGGGAAACGTGCGCGTCGGGTAGAACCGGAGGGAATCTAGTGGTGGGTTAGGTCCAGACCATGTTCGGGGATGTTCCTATGTGCTGACCCATCGCAACCAGGTGGAAGAGTCCACCGGTCAAAGCCCGTCCAGCGAAAGTCAAAGGGCTAGATCTCCTGGTCAACGGGGCTTCGTGGTGGCCTTCCGGGTGTAGCTATGCCACCGAAACACCGCATCGGGTCCTGATGCATGTGTGAAAGTGATGTGGCACGCGTAGACGCCCGTCTTGTGGCTCCGGGGTGTGGCCCCCCTCCGCGGACGGCACTGCCGCCGTCACTTGGAGGGAGGAAACGTGCGCGTCGAGTAGAACCGGATGGAATCTAGTGGTGGGTTTGGTCCAGACCGTGTTCGGGGATGTTCCTATGTGCTGACCCATCGCAACCAGGTGGAAGAGTTCACCGGTCAAAGCCCGTCCGGCGAAAGTCTAAGGGCTAGATCTCCTGGTCAACGGGGCTTCGTGGTGGCCTTCCGGGTGTAGCTATGCCACCGAAACACCGCATCGGATCCTGATGCATGTGTGAAAGTGATGTGGCACGCGTAGACGCCCGTCTTGGGGCTCCGGGGTGTGGCCCCCCTCCGCGGACGGCACTGCCGTCGTCACTTGGAGGGGGGAAACGTGCGCGTCGGGTAGAACCAGAGGGAATCTAGTGGTGGGTTTGGTCCAGACCGTGTTCGGGGATGTTCCTATGTGCTGACCCATCGCAACCAGGTGGAAGAGTCCACCGGTCAAAGCCCGTCCTGCGAAAGTCAAAGGGCTAGATCTCCTGGTCAACGGGGCTTCGTGGTGGCCTTCCGGGTGTAGCTATGCCACCGAAACACCGCATCGGGTCCTGATGCATGTGTGAAAGTGAGGTGGCACGCGTAGACGCCCGTCTTGGGGCTCCGGGGTGTGGCCCCCCTCCGCGGACGGCACTGCCGCCGTCACTTGGAGGGGGGAAACGTGCGCGTCGGGTAGAACCGGAGGGAATCTAGTGGTGGGTTTGGTCCAGACCGTGTTCGGGGATGTTCCTATGTGCTGACCCATCGCAACCAGGTGGAAGAGTCCACCGGTCAAAGCCCGTCCGGCGAAAGTCAAAGGGCTAGATCTCCTGGTCAACGGGGCTTCGTGGTGGCCTTCTTGGTGTAGCTATGCCACCGAAACAGCGCATCGGGTCCTGATGCATGTGTGAAAGTGATGTGGCACGCGTAGACGCCCGTCTTGGGGCTCCGGGGTGTGGCCCCCCTCCGCGGACGGCACTGCCGCCGTCACTTGGAGGGGGGAAACGTGCGCGTCGGGTAGAACCGGATGGAATCTAGTGGTGGGTTTGGTCCAGACCGTGTTCGGGGATGTTCCTATGTGCTGACCCATCGCAACCAGGTGGAAGAGTCCACCGGTCAAAGCCCGTCCGGCGAAAGTCAAAGGGCTAGATCTCCTGGTCAACGGGGCTTCGTGGTGGCCTTCCGGGTATAGCTATGCCACCGAAACACCGCATCGGGTCCTGATGCATGTGTGAAAGTGATGTGGCACGCGTAGACGCCCGTCTTGGGGTTCCGGGGTGTGGCCCCCCTCCGCGGACAGCACTGCCGCCTTCACTTGGAGGGGGGAAACGTGTGCGTCGGGTAGAACCGGAGGGAATCTAGTGGTGGGTTTGGTCCAGACCGTGTTCGGGGATGTTCCTATGTGCTGACCCATCGCAACTAGGTGGAAGAGTCCACCGGTCAAAGCCCGTCCGGCAAAAGTCAAAGGGCTAGATCTCCTGGTCAACGGGGCTTCGTGGTGGCCTTCCGGGTGTAGCTATGCCACCGAAACACCGCATCGGGTCCTGATGCATGTGTGAAAGTGATGTGGCACGCGTAGACGCCCGTCTTGGGGCTCCGGGGTGTGGCCCCCCTCCGCGGACGGCACTGCCGCCGTCACTTGGAGGGGGGAAACGTGCGCGTCGGGTAGAACCGGAGGGAATCTAGTGGTGGGTTAGGTCCAGACCGTGTTCGGGGATGTTCCTATGTGCTGACCCATCGCAACTAGGTGGAAGAGTCCACCGGTCAAAGCCCGTCCGGCGAAAGTCAAAGGGCTAGATCTCCTGGTCAACGGGGCTTCGTGGTGGCCTTCCGGGTGTAGCTATGCCACCGAAACACCGCATCGGGTCCTGATGCATGTGTGAAAGTGATGTGGCACGCGTAGACGCCCGTCTTGGGGCTCCGGGGTGTGGCCCCCCTCCGCGGACGGCACTGCCGCCGTCACTTGGAGGGGGGAAACGTGCGCGTCGGGTAGAACCGGATGGAATCTAGTGGTGGGTTTGGTCCAGACCGTGTTCGGGGATGTTCCTATGTGCTGACCCATCGCAACCAGGTGGAAGAGTCCACCGGTCAAAGCCCGTCCGGCGAAAGTCAAAGGGCTAGATCTCCTGGTCAACGGGGCTTCATGGTGGCCTTCCGGGTGTAGCTATGCCACCGAAACACCGCATCGGGTCCTGATGCATGTGTGAAAGTGATGTGGCACGCGTAGACGCCCGTCTTGGGGCTCCGGGGTGTGGCCCCCCCTCCGCGGACGGCACTGCCGCCGTCACTTGGAGGGGGGAAACGTGCGCGTCGGGTAGAACCGGAGGGAATCTAGTGGTGGGTTTGGTCCAGACCGTGTTCGGGGATGTTCCTATGTGCTGACCCATCGCAACTAGGTGGAAGAGTCTACCGGTCAAAGCCCGTCCGGCGAAAGTCAAAGGGCTAGATCTCCTGGTCAACGGGGCTTCGTGGTGGCCTTCCGGGTGTAGCTATGCCACCGAAACACCGCATCGGGTCCTGATGCAGGTGGGCCACACCCCGGAGCCCCAAGACGGGCGTCTACGCGTGCCACATCACTTTCACACATGCATCAGGACCCGATGCGGTGTTTCGGTGGCATAGCTACACCCGGAAGGCCACCACGAAGCCCCGTTGACCAGGAGATCTAGCCCTTTGACTTTCGCCGGACGGGCTTTGACCGGTGGACTCTTCCACCTGGTTGCGATGGGTCAGCACATAGGAACATCCCCGAACACGGTCTGGACCAAACCCACCACTAGATTCCCTCCGGTTCTACCCGACGCGCATGTTTCCCCCTCCAAGTGACGGCGGCAGTGCCGTCCGCGGAGGGGGGCCACACCCATAAGCCCCAAGACGCCCGTGAGGGGGGGCACCACCCGGAGCCGCGTGCCACCACACTTTCACACGCGTAGGAGGGCCCACCGCAACACCTGACGTGTTTTCTACCCCCTGGTACCCCGTCCCGTTTCCCCCCTCCAAGTGACGGCGGCAGTGCCGTCCGCGGAGAGGGGCCACACCCATAAGCCCCAAGACGCCCGTGAGGGGGGGCACCACCCGGAGCCGCATGCCACCACACTTTCACAATCGTAGGAGGGCCCACCGCAACACCTGACGTGTTTCCTACCCCCCAGGTACCCCGTCCCGTTTCCCCCCTCCGTGACAGGGCGACAGCGACGTCCGTGAGGGGAGGCAATCGATATATAATTGAGGTATGTTTTTTTATATAAGGCACATTTAAGTTAATCAAATTAGTTTTGAAAAAAAAGAGAAAAAAAGAAAAATAAATAAAAAAGAGAAAATAAATAAAATAGGAAAAAAAGTTGCACAAATATATGCCGACGGCAATGCCGTCGGCATAGCTACGACCACGGATCGATAGAAGCCCTGAATCGATGACGTGGAAGAGGAAATGGGCCAGTCCTATGCCGACGGCCAGGCCGTCGGCATAGATCAACCTTATCCACTTGGGGAGCTGCCACTGACCCGTGGGGCCCAGGCTATGCCGACGGCTAAGCCGTCGGCATAGTCCCCCCTTATCCACTCGGCTGCTTCCTCATCCACTCATTCGCTCTCTCTCTCTCTCTCTCTCTCTCTCTCTCTCTCTCGACCCCAACACTCCCTCTCTCTCTCGCCACCGCCGACGCCACTCCGTTCGCCGCCACCGCCGCCTCCGCCCGGACCTGCCCGCGTCGCCGCCGTCTACGCCTGGACCCGCCACCGCCGCCTCCGCCCGGACCCGCCCTCGCCCCTGCACCTGCCCTCCTCCTCCGCCCGCGCCGCCGCCGTCTCCGCCCGCGCCGCCGCCTCCCTCCGCCCGGACCCGCCCTCGCCCCTGCCCCTGCCCTCCTCCTTCGCCCGCGCCGCCGCCGTCTCCGCTCGTCCCCGCCCCGACCTCCGTCGACCCCATCCCGGCCACACCGCCGCCCCGCGTCGGCCACCTCGTCCCCGCCCCGACCGCCCTCGCCCCAGCTGCCCCGCGCGCGGCCGGCCCTCCCTTGCTCCGGCCCTCCATCACCCGTGCCTGCCCTCCCCCCCCCCCCCCCGAGCCGGCCCTCCCCCATGGTGAGCTCCCTCTCTCTCTGTAGCAATTTTTTTTGTTAATTTAGTTGTTGTTCATAGTTATGTAATTAGATGGATGGTTAGATGGATGGATGCATTATGTATGATGATAGTTAGATGATAGATGATTTGATGATAGTTAGAAATGTGAGAAATGCAAGAAATGCAAAAAAAATTAACAAGAATGCAAGAAATGCAAATGATAGATGATGATGTTGATGATGATAGATGATGATGTTGATGATGATTATTTTTTTATGCTCCGATGATTGTTAGGTGATGATAGATGATGATGATGATGAATATATTGTGATGTTCTTAATTTTGGTCACGGTGCAATTTGCAGGTTCTGTGGTGTTCCATCTCGGTGGAGTGATCGTCGTAGGAGCTGTTGGTCCCCGATCGTCCCTCCGCTGTTGGACTACTTCCTCTACAGCCGAGGGTGAGCTACGAATCATGTCACTAGATTTTATTTTCAAGTCAAGTCGCGTAACCTAGGCGTCTCCCGTCCGAAAGGGTTGCATTGATAAATATGCATTCAATTGCATATTTATCACTGCAGCTCTTTCGGATTGTCCAGCGTTTTCCACGGACAGCCCAAGGATGTGTAGATTGGGTACGTTCTCCATGTTCTACCCCGTTCCGAGATAGGATTTTGGCGGCGCCTCCCCATTGTTCTCCGGAGCACATTCTCTCGGCTATTTACCGAGACATGTATCTGGAGAACAGCGGGGAGGTGCTGCCGAAATTTTGTCTCGGAACGGGGTAGAGCATGGAGAACGTACTCAATCTAGACATCCTCGGGTGGGAATAGGACCCATCTTTACCTATTAGAGATGTAGGTGGATTCAACGCGGTAGAAAATAAAAAATTGATGTGATTAATTTAAATGAATCCTTAATTTTGTTGTGTGGCTCCCAATAAAGCAGAGGATGGCAGATAATCAGTGGATGTATAGTGGTTTTATCCGTCAGAATCGAGTAACATCAGAGTGGATCGCGAAAACCGATGTGTATTTGAAGGAGATATTCCGTAGTCCAATGAGAATTATCCCACCATGCCCCTGTGCGAGATGTGCCAGACGTCACCGTAGAAATCAGAAGGACATGACTGACCACCTTCGCACGCACGGATATATGCCAAACTTTGACATGCCGCCGATAAACTTAGCCGAGCAAGACCGTGGTAGAGAGGAGGTGATGTGACAACGCATCGATGGTTATGCAGACGACGGGGTCAGGGACATGCTAGATGATGTCATTGTTGTAGAAACGGCACATGCGACACCTTCAGAGAATGAACTGGAGGAGCCGGAGGCAACCGCAAAGGCCTTTTTGGAGGTCTTGGCCTCGTCGAAGAAACCTCTTTATGCGGGTGCCAAAATATCTCAGCTGGATGCCATCTCGCAACTGGTTGCAGTCAAGGCTGAGTACGGCTGTAGCCAGAAATGCTTCGAAGCATTCCTGGGAGTATGGGCTAACAGCCTCCCTGAGGGTCATGAACTGCCGAAAAGCATGTACGCTACAAAGAAACTCATGAATGCACTCTCTATGGATTATGAGAAAATACATGTTTGTCCGAAGAATTGCCTTTTGTTTAGGCACGAATATGCGGATGACCAGTACTGTAGGGAGTGTGGTTCGTCTCGGTACCTTGAGGTGGTCGGTGAGGATGGTGAGAAAAGGCAGCTAGATATCCCCGCTAAGGTTCTTCGGTATCTCCATTTCATAGAAAGACTGCAGCGCCTTTTCATCACGAAGGAGTCTGCCAAAATGATGAAGTGGCACAAGGAAGGTATACGGTACCATTCAAATAAAATCGTACACCCATCAGAAGGCGAAGCATGGAAGTCGTTCGATACAGAATACCCCAAGGAAGTAGACGAGGCCGGGAATGTCAGAGTTGCGATAACAGGTGATGGGTTCAATCCATATGGTATGTCGTCCAATCCATACAGCTGCTGGCCTGTGTTTGTTATTCCGCTCAATCTCCCTCCCGGTGCCCTAATGCAACGCAAGACCATGTTCTTGTCGCTCATCATTCCGGAGCCTGAATACCCGGGGAAGAATTTGGCAGTGTTTATGCAGCCGCTGGTGGATGATTTGCACCATTCTTGGTACTTCCCGAGGTTGACATACGACCGAGATCTGCAGAGAAATTTCTTGATGAAAGTTTGGTTGATGTATTGCATGCATGACTTTCCCGGCTATGCCCTATTCTGCGGATGGTGTACAAGTGGGAAGATGCCATGCCCAGTGTGCATGCAGGCTCTGCGTTTGATTTGGCTGCAGAAGGGTGGCAAGTATTCAGCCTTTGACCTGCATCGACAGTTCCTCCCTCCAGACCATCCAGACAGGGAAGACAAGAAGAACTTCACGAAAGGCCGGGTTGTCCATGAAGTAACCGAGATTCCAACATTTTTGGGGGCAGATGTTCTTGCTCAGCTAAAAGCTCTCAAGCCTAAAGTCAAAGGCAAAGGCAAAGCCAAAGCCAAAGGCTTCGAGGGATATGGTGAGACGCACAACTGGACTCACATTACCCCCTTCTCGAAGCTTCCCTATTTCAAGGACCTCAAACTTCCTTACAACATCGATGTGATGCACACCGAAAAGAATGTCGCAGAGTCCCTTTTCCGCACGATCCTCAACATTCCTGATAAGACGAAGGATAACGTTAAAGCTAGAGCCGATCAACAGAGAATTTGTGATAGACCACGTCTAAACATGAAGCCTCCCACAGGCGGTCGAAGAAACTGGGTCAAGACAGATGCTGACTTTATCCTTAAACCGCCAGAAAAGAAGGAAGTACTTATCTGGATGAAACTCATTTTGAAGTTCACCGATGGTTATGCATCGAATATAAGTAAGGGAGTCAATCTTTCAACGGGTAAAGTGACCGGGCTCAAGAGTCATGACTACCATGTGTGGATTGAGCGGATAATGCCGGTGATGGTTCGAGGCTATGTCCCCGAGCATGTCTGGCGAGTGCTTGCCGAACTAAGCCATTTCTTCCGCACGCTCTGTGCTAAAGAAGTAAGTAAAGACGTGATTGAACAATTGCATAAGAAGGCACCGGAGTTGATAGTCAAGCTAGAGAAGATCTTTCCGCCAGGCTTCTTTACTCCGATGACACATCTCATTCTGCACCTCGCGAACGAGGTATTGTTGGGGGGGCCTGTGCAGAATCGTTGGCAGTACGGCCCTGAGAGACAGAACAAGCATCTCCGACAGAAATGTGGAAACAAAGCTAAGATTGAAGCTTCCATAGCTGAGGTAGTTATCCTAGAGGAGGTGTCAGACCTCAGGACATCGTACTATCCAGACCACGTTCCCCATCTGCATAATAAGGTGCCTCGATACAATATAGAAGAGCCCAAGTATCAACCCAAGCTCCATCTATTCAACGGGCAAGGTGGCAGGGCTGGGGCCTCGAAATCTTATAACATGCCACGACAAGAGTGGGAGGACCTCATGTTCTATGTCTTGCACAACATCGAGGAAGTTGAGGAAGTGTGGATGAGGTAATACCACTACACCATTCCTTTATGTCTTGCACAACATCATGTTCTATGTTCACTTAGTCCTGGTCTAACACCGCTTTTCTTCTTTTAGTGATTTCGTTCAAGAGGAATGGACGGGAATGAATCCTCCTACTGAGGCGGAGGCATTTACTCTTCTCCGTCATGGAAAACTTGGACGTAAAAATTTTGTTGCTTGGTTCATGGAGAAAGTAATTTTCCACATTCCCCTATTAAATACCTAGTTCAACATTTATTAGTTAACCGAACTAATGCACCCAGCAATTTCAATTATACTTGTAGGGAAAAGATCCGAACATATCTATGGATGACGAATTGAGATGGGTTTCCATGGGTTTTGACCCTGCGGTCATGACATGTAAAAAGTATGATGTGAATGGGTATCGCTTCCATACAGAGGAGCACCAGAACAGCCGGCCTGATCCCAAAACTATAAATACCGGAGTGTACACCCCCGGTCAAAATTCAGTAGACTACTACGGAAGGGTACAAAATATATACGAGATTACATTCCGCAAAGGGCGCGAAACCCTAAGTCTGCCTGTGTTCAAATGCCGATGGTTCGATCCGCGGGAGGGGCAGAGACATACGCCTTCCATTGGTTTGGTCGAAGTTAAACCATCAACCGTCTATGCCGGAGCTGATCTCTTCATTGCGGCTACCCAAGCTACACAAGTTTATTATCTGCCTTACCCATGCTAGAAAGAGTACCTAAAGGGTTGGGAAGTTGTGTTCAAGGTGTCGCCACATGGTAAGCTACCGGACCCGAACGAAGACGATTACTACAACATTAACCCCATGACATACGAGGGAGTGTTCTATCAAGAGCAACCTGATGATGATGATGTGGTCAGAAATGATGACGATAGACCATTGGGTGATGATGATGTGGATCCAAACGATGACGATGCACGGAATGATGGTGAGACCATTGTTAATGAAAATGACATACTTATGCTAGAAAAGTTAAACGAAGACGCTGACGACGAGGAAGAGCCTCCACCTCCGTCAGACAACGAATATGATATGATTGATAGTGATGATGAGACCGAGCGAGAAAGAGGTTACAACAGTGATGATTCGTATGGGTTCTAGCAGATGTACGTTTCATGTCTTTTTTTTCTATGGTTTAGGAATATGCCTTTTTATGCTTATTTTTTAATGTGTTTATTAGTCATTATTATTATGCTTTTTCCTTCATTATTAATGTACTAATTTTTTATTCTCTTTTCAATGCAGGTTCGTGGAACATGGGCAAGGGGAAGGCGGACGGCGCGGGTTTCATACGCAAGGTCGTCGGCATTGCTAGTCGGAGTGGTCGAGCACGTACTGTTCCCCCCCCCCCCGACTACTTGAGGATGACTCCTCATAGGGAGGTCCAGGGAGAGGTGCCCCTAGAGGAGGAGGGGGCGGGAGGAGAGCCCCTGGAGGGCGAGGGGTGGGGGGAGAGCCACTAGAGGGGGTCGCGGCCAGAAAGAGCGCACCCTCACCGACTTAGGGGTGTTGTCTTCGAGGCCCTCCTCTAGTGAGGTACCCTCTGCCGAGGAGGAGGAGGAGGTGGTGGTTCGTGAGGAGGTTCAGGAGGAGGAGGAGGAGGAGGTTGGGGAGGGGGGCGAGGAGGAGGAGGCACGCGAGGAGGATGGTGGTGGCGGGGTTGACAACAACAAGGGGTGGCTGCGTGGTAACGCAAAGCTCCCAAAGCATATTTCTGCTACCGAGGAGCAGAAATGGCTCATTGAGCCCAAGGGGACAGAGTAAGTGCCACTTAATAATTTCAATAATAATTTAATTCTTTTGCTTGTCACATGCTTATATTTTTCGTTATTTTGCTTGTCAGATGCTAATATTTTCATTCTTTAAATCTTTTGCAGTAACTGGACACATCCTAAAGGGGCCCGTGTTCCTAACGGCATCATCACCGTCTTGCTGAAGGAATACTGGCCGGGGTTGTACTGTCCGGATCCAGTCAGGCACCCGGACCGTCGGGTTTTGGCCACGACCTGGGAGCACTGGGAAGTGGCCCCCCACGCGGAGCATGTGACCCATGCTAAGGCCGTGATCACTAATTTTTGGGTGAGTTCTCTTCACAAGCACAAGTCCATTCTGGTTTCATGAATGATTTAACTCATGGCTTCTTCCATTCTGGTTTCATGAATGATTGTAGAAATACTATCGAGTTCTTCAGGAGCACAAGGCCACTGCCGACGAGATCGTGCTGCGCCAAGTGAAGAAGAAGGCCCGCCAGATGTAGTACGAGGTGCGCTGGGTGGCCATCACGCAATACTATCACGACGTTCTTGGTGTGAAGATGCCCAAGGAAGAAGCAAAGACGGGGGACATTACCTTGGAGAGGCACGAGTACTTGGTGGTAAGTATAAAAGATTTTTCATTCCGACGTTTGTGGTATATTTCATCGTTTCGTGTTAGACATGCCATTATGCTTTCATTATGTAGGTGTGTCCAAATTGGTGTTATGGAAAAGACGAGTCCTGGGCGGCATTGGTGGATCTGTGGTGTGGTCAGGATGGAGCCTGGACGGCTACGAGCAGCAAAAACAAGGCTAACCGAGGGAAGGAGGGAGTACATGCTCAGGGAAACCGGAACCACTTTCTCCACAAGGCACTTCATGTATGACTAACCTCATTAAACAATCTTCTTCTTCTATTTACCGTCGCTTTCTTATGTATGACTAACCTCTGTTTGTTGGTGCAGGAGGAGAAACTGAAGCGGCCGCTCTCACACATGGAGGCGTGGGAGATCGCCCATACGCGGAGGAGGCCCAAGCCTGGCGAGGCCAAGTACTACGGCAAGACCGCGGAGAAGAAGAAGGACTACTCTGAGGCGTATCAGAAGCTACATCCTGACACACCTGACCCCATCAAGGCGCCTTTCGATGACAGGGTGGTGGTTGCCATGGGGCCAAAGGCTCATGGTCGGCAGCCGGTTTTGGATGCTGTGGTCACTCCTTCTATCTCCTTCACACAGCTCCGAGCTACCGACCCGAGCCTGAGACAGCGCACGACCACGACCACTGCGCAGTCACAGTCCCTCCTAGCCGAGCGGCACACTGTAAGTATTTTCCCTCTTATCTTCATTGCTCACTTTATTTTCCGCATTTAGATGTTTTATGAGTTCCATCGTGTCATATTGCAGGCCTACATGGAGTACGCACGCCAGGAGACCATGGCGTGGCAGGCGAAAGTTGCAGCACGCGAGGAACACATCACTCGCATGATGGAGGTTAGTTTAGCCCCTTTCATTTCACTTCCATATTTGCACTTTCATTTCTTCTGACATTCGTGTTTGCTTTGTCAATTAACATGCAGCTCGTTTTTGAGAGCATGAGGAACGGCACGATTCCTGAAATGGAAGCACCACCACCACCTGCAGGACCACAACCAGTGCTGCTTACCTTTGAGGAATTTCTAGCACAGCAACCGGGGACAATGGCGGTTAGTATATCCCCAAACTATTCAACCACCGCTTACTGTTTATTCAACACAATAACATCCACTGAACATGTCTTTTCAAACATCCAGGGAACTGGTGGATCATCCGTTTGTGGTGGTGCCGGTCTTCGCATCACTCCCGAGTCACGGAGCCCGGTCACTCCGATCCACCGAGGCAGTAGCAGTGGCGGTCTTGGCGGTAGCGCTGCCGCTAGCAGTGACGACCTGGGCTTTGGCGGACTTGGCGGTAACGACCTTGGCGGTGGTGGTGGACGTACTGGCGCTTAAGCTCTTTTACGCTACTTCCGATGACTTGTGTGCTTCTTAGCTAGATGCTTATGTTTCTGATATGCTTTTGTTGTTGGTTGTGAGGATGTGATGGTGGTGGTGTTGGTTGTGAGAACATATATATTTATGATGCTCTTGATGGTGGTGCTGTTGGTTGTGATGGTGGTGCTGTGCATGTCTATTTCGTTGTATATACCTGCTATTTGAATTGAAATGAATTGATATGAAACAGGAAAAAGGGGAAAAAAATCAGACGAACACTACGCCGACGGCTTAGCCGTCGGCATAGACAGTGTGCGAGTTACCAGTTGCCGCCACGTGGCACCTCTGCCGACGGTCTAGCCGTCGGCGTAGTTTTGCCATATGCCGACGGCCTAGCCGACGACGTAGCTACGCCCCAGGAAAATGCCAGCGACCGCCACGTGGCTATAGATATGCCGACGGTCTAGCCGACGGCGTAGTTGTGACAGATGCCGACGGCCTAGCCGACGGCGTCGCTACGCCTCGGGAATTGTCAGTGACAGCCACGTGGCCAGCCTACGCCGACGGCGAGGCCGTCGGCGTAGCTTCGCCACGTGGCGGTCACTGGTTGGGAGGCTCTTGACGGCGGCGCCATCGGACGCCGTTTGGCGTGGAACTATGCCGACGGCCTGAGCCGTCAGCATAGTTGTACGGACGCCGTCGGGATAGGCATCTATGCCGACGGCCTTTCTATGCCGACGGTTACCTGGGGTACGCCGACGTATATGTTGCCGACGGCCCTACGCCGACGGTGGCCGTCGGCATAGGTCTATCCCGACGGGAATCAGGCGGAAAAAAACCCAAGATATTCACACATAAAAATCGTAGGAAATTGTACATGACAGTGACCGATGCTATCAGCTAGTGGTAAGCATATGCACATACATGCAGGGCTGCGGGGCCCTGACCAATGTAGATAAAGAATCTCAATATCAATACGCCCAATACTATGCTATCATGGATGCGTCGACGGATTCTAGAAGCTTCTGGCACGTCAAAACCCGTTGTAGTAGCCGCCGAACGACACCGTCGCCCTGGTGGACGCGCCCCCCATGACGGACGACACGGCCTGGTTCAGCCTGGACGCCTGCTCCACGGCCCGATGGATCCTCTGCAGCAGATCAAAACACGCAAAACAGTCAGCAACAGTAGACCATTTTCTTACCCAAAATGAATGAAATTCTTCGGTGCTTTAGGCCAAATAATCTATTGCAAGATTCCAAGCTTCAGACAGAAAGAAAATCAGATCGCCAGGGGCGGTGGGCCAGTTCTCCCGATTCCTAAAATATACTACTAGAAAGAAGATTCTAATCTTTAGAAAGAAGCATGATCAGTTCTATTCCGATTGGGCATGATGATGCAAGGTTGCTGAACCCATCCAATGTTTTTTTTTTTTAAACCTAGTAATAAGTATAATAAATGAGTTTAAGTAAGCTTTAATTCAAGAACAGTGCGAAGAAGATTGAAGTGGTGACTTTAATTTAATTCAAGAACACAGAGGAAAGAGTGATCAACCTCATCATCGGCATACACCTGGAACTGGGACTTGTGATCCTGCACCATAATCTTCCTCTGCTGCTGCTGCTGATGCTGCGGCCTGCCGCCGAGCACCAAGATGCACAAGGTGGCAGCGGCGACCCCGAACGAGCAGAGCGCCCCGACGCCATTCACCCGCAGTTTCCCAACGCTGAAGCCAGCGCAGTCCATCCCTCCTTCCCTGTCTCCCTCCACACCTTCTTCCTCCTCGGCACCCAGATGATCAGCTGCTGCTTCCACCATCACCTCGTCCTCCTCACAAGCTTCCTCCTCGGCAACAGGGGACTCGACGGTCACGATCTCTTCCCCCTCTTCTGCACCGGAGACCATGACCTCGGTCACCATCGCCGCGAGCTCCCCTCGCCTCGGCTCGGCCTGCACGCCGCCGCCGATGTCCTTGAACTCGACGGCATGCTGCTGCTGCTGCTTCTGCGCAGAGGCAGCTTGCACCGGTGGTTCCATGGCCTCCTCTTCATCTAGGATGCAATCATAGGTACAAGGGTGAGATGCAGGGTCAAGGGTGAAGTGGCATATGTCGATCATAACCAAATCAGACCCAAACAAGAGCTGATCCCGATCCTTACCGCCAATAACAGAACACTCCCCCATGAAGAAGGAGCTCCCGAGGCCAGGCACGAGCTCCCACTCATCCAGGCCAATCGCATCCATGGAATCCCCTCCGGTCATCGCAGGAAACAAGAGCCGATCGGATCAGGGAGGAGTTATTGTAGCTGCTCAAACCTGCTTGCAGGCAGCTATGATGCCGATGCTATGCAAGGGATGCTCCCCAAGAACCAAAGCAAGTGATGGCTTGGAAGGATACTTTCTTCTTTCTCTGGAGGGGAAGAAGAATTGAAGATGCTAGTGGGGTAGTCAGTTGCACCAAAGGGAGATGGCAAACCAATTTAAGGAGCTCCTGCGTGTGTGTGCTTTGCCTTGCTGCTAAGTGACAACGCTGAAAGTGTTATTTGGGGCCTACCAGTGCAGACTTGTTCCTTCCTTCCTTCCTTCCTTTCCCCTTACTCGATTCTTTCCAGCTGCCGTATTTTTCTGCAAGATAAATAAATTTCTTCCAGTCAATCTACAATGAGAAAGTGATCTATGCAGAGGAGGGGCTAAAATATCATTATTGAACATCCTAATGCCGGCGCAGTCAAAATCATCCGACTGGCAAACTCATCCACAATTCTAAAGTAATATCCCAAGCACCAGCGCAGCGTTACTTGGCAATCTTACTTGTACGACACAGCAAGCTGTAATCAAATATGTCATCTCAGTTACTGTCAATGATCATGATGTCGATGCCACCGAAACCGAAAGGGATTTCGACGAACGTCCTCTTCAAAATCAAGCTGCATATAAAAAGCATGCTTTCAGATACAACTGCGCACTAAGTAACATAATGGATAGGGTCAAAGTTATTACACGGTAGATCATAAACAACGGAACTGATAAACGGAATCAACGGCAAGTAAAGATGGATAGAGACACGCACCAGATGAACACGGAGGGCGGAGGAGATCGAGACGCGTGTTTAGAAGGTTCTGCAGAAATATAACTCAGAAAAGTTGAGACTGTGACCCGAGACAGCGATGGGTAACTGTGCACAGGACAGTGCAACTGGGATTGAAGGAAATGAAATGGGTCTTCGGAGTGAAACAAATTCACTTGAAAATGAGAACCATTCAGATTCAGAACTGTTTCGCTTCTTTCAAACAGCATTGTGTGCTTAAAAATCAAGCCAGTTTTACAATTCAGAGCACGAGTAGGCAGCCCAGGACTTAAGCTCGTGCAGACAAGGGCGGGATAGCGAAGCCGAATTCTAACAGAAACCCAAAGACATCAAAAGAAAATACTCAGATCTTCACCATACATTGAAGAGTTAATTGACACAAAGATCGGAGATCAGTTATCGCGTCGGCAAAGCGAAACGCGTTCCTATATACAACAAGATCAGATCCTGAAAATTTACATTCCTGTGTCCCTTGAGGACAGGGCGTCGACCCGTTGGCTGGGCAGCTGGGGTAGCTGCCAGCCCACCCGAGTTCGAGCCCCGGCTCGGACGCGCGGTGCTCGCGGAGTTTCTCCTATAAAAAAATGCCAACGAGGGTTAGCCCTTGGGTTGGTCTCATTTTTTTTTTTTTTTTACATTCCTGTGTCCCCACATGAGCGGATGCACATACATAGCAGGATGGGGAAGCAAGACCAAACAATTTCGGACCATATATCAGCAGCTAGACTATCGACCAGCATCACGAAAAAAGGCTAGGCATGCCGTAAGGAGGATGGTTCACCCAGTGAGACGGACGCAAACGACGAAGCCCAAGCTCGAGCATTACTCGCCCCTTTGCTTAGGTCTCTTGTCTTACTGCTCAGTCTAAGCTTGCTCCAAAGCCTCTGAACATCAAGCACGGTCAATGCCCGTTCCATAAGTTGGCTTGATCCCCTACGGATTCTTAAGTTCAAGTTCTGAACACGCACAATCAAGAAGGCTCTCAGTTGGGAAATGACAGTGGGGACGAAGTGTGCCGCGACCTTCATGATTATAAAAAGGGCTCCAAGAAACAGAAAGGGCTCGTCTTTTGCCATTTTGCGCAGAGACCGGCCTCCTGGCATCACTGATCCTAAACTTCCAGTGCTCTCTTGCTGATCAACATCAATATATGTAATTGGGTCGAGGCCTGCAGCAAGAAAAACCTAGCTTCAATGCTTGAAGTGATAAAATCAATCCAACAAACTTATCATCAATGACTGTAGCAGTGCAGTGTGCAACATATGCATATCCATTTGGGAAAGTACATTTAAGAAAGTAGTGGCTGAACCCCAGCTCGGTGCACCCACGCAAGAAAACGTATCAAAACATTTCAAAAAAATATTATGAACACCTGCAAAGTTTGGTGGTCAAATAACATTCGAGGAGGTCTGTACAAAAAAGACAAAATTACAAAATCTGCTCAAACAGTGCACGTATATTTTGACTAATTTTCAGTGATTTTGTCTTTTTTGTACAGACCTCCTCGAATGTTATTTGACCACCAAACTTTGCAGGTGTTCATAACATTTGTTGAAGATCATTCCCATAAAGTTTCAGTTTTTTTTGAAATATTTTGCTATATTTTCTTTCGTGGGTGCACCGTGGGTGCACCGAGCTGGGGTGTAGAAAAACTACTCTCTATCCATTTTAAAATCAATTGAACAATGGAATAAAATCCATTTTGTCAAAACTCAAAACAGGTTATTACGATCATGCCCAACTGCCCCAGGAATAATCAAATATGCTGTTGTTCAACATTCACAGGCATCAACAGTAAAACGTTTCAACAAGTAGATCACTGTAGCAAGACATCAATCCCGATGTATGAGGTCAAGAGTATGATTCATGGAATCAAGGGCACGTCTAATTCCCCACCATGCTACACACAGTCTCCAATGTAAATGAGTACTAGATCAATTAGAAGCAAAAACAATCCTAAATTTCAATCAAAAGGACCCAATGCAAAATCTTTAATTATGTTCAGGATATTGGTAATTGGTACCATATCGGTCGGGTGCTGAGTAGGGATAAATAGGCGGATTTTCCAGTTAATAGGTCGATGAATCAGTTAATTGGCTATCCGGTGACCCACCGAGCAGCGATTGACTGGCCGATATTTGGAAAAGAACAAAAATCTGAGTTTTGTTCAAGTTTCAAAAGCAGACATATTTGAAAGAAGCTGTTACCATTAAATAAACTATGTCTGCAGGAAACTGAGCAGTAGCTCTTCTCATGTGTACATGATACTGAGTGCAAAAAATGATGTTCAAAATCAAAGAACAAAGATAATGATCATACCTGTAGTCTCTTGATAGAACTGAACCAGAGACTTCAGATCTTTTGAACCCCTGTAACGAACCATTGTAGTCTCATTTGCCAGAAGAATGGCTGGGAAGCCACGGACACCATATCTTGAAAACAAACTGCAGTAAGCAGAGGAGGTAGGATGAGCAGTAATTCACTGGGAAAATAACATGTTGGAAAAAAAAAGGACAGGATGTATCACTAAGGCACACAAAAAAGATTTCAACAATCACATACCTAGGCGTCGCGGAAGATTCTTCGACAGCAAAGTGGTGTATCTGAGGGAACATGGTGCTGAGAGCTTCAAATATTGGTCGAAATTTGCTTGAGAAAGGACACCATGCAGCATAGAAGAGAATGGAGCATGAGGCACCGGTACAGCGAAGGTTCAACTCTTTATCAACAGCATCTCCTCTCACCTTCAGTAGGAGGAACATATTTAAAATAATTAATAGATAGTCAATAACTACAGAAGAAACCAGAAAGTTTGCCAGATCTGCAACATGCATATCAGCATTCTTGTACAGTACAAGATTAACATTTATATGACAATTCTATCTGTACTGTATCCTCAATTCCTCATCATGCTTCTCTTTGCCCAAATCAAAATCTCGTTCATAACGTAAGAAGAAACTAGATACTCCGAAAATTACATGCACATCTCTCTTTATTCTGAACTTACATGCAGTGATCATGTTATGCCACTCACCTTTTTAATAACATCTGTTGGATTGACTAGAGAAGCACTTAGAACCGTAAAATACTAACATGACATGCAAGATGCACACCGCTGCGTTGTCGTGTCCTTTGGAAGAGTGGACCAGAACTAGTGCTCTGACATTTCCAAAACCAACGGAGGTAAAAAGCTTTTAATTTCCAAAACAAGTCAGTAAACCATTCGTACATGCATACATATAATAGATGCCTATCGATGACTATTAATTTCATTCCTTTTTTTTGTTCGCTTTCCTAATACTAACATGCATGCACGTGCAAGAGCACTAGCGAAAAACACGACCAATCGCGCCATAGGTATGCGCCGCATTGGCAGTTTGTCTCCTTGCCAATAGCCAATAAAATTGGTCATTAGCTCAACTGACATAAGAAAGTACAGCACCTCGGTGGGATTTAATGCGTGCTCCAGGACAAAGTTGGGTGCTTAGATTTGCATTCCATGTGATTCCTCGTGGCACTGAACAGAGAGGTGCTAGCACAGACTATGGTGGTGATGACGGGCTAGTGCAGGAAGCAAAACATTGGCCACCGTTGACGGTTCGTACAGGTGGAAATAGCTAAGGATCATGTTGTTGTGTTATTGCTTAAAAAACATTAAAACTATTATGCTTCCTAACTCTTCTTTTCCGTAAAAGGAAAATCAATGTAAATGGGACATTATGTAATAGAGTAAAGTTTTCCAGGCTTAAATATATGTTCAAGTGATTTGAAATATTTAAATACTCCTTTTCTTTTGAACTTCTATTTTATGTACTCCTTGGTACCACACATAATACTTTCGATGAAATTACACAGAACTTATGCTCAAAGCCTCAAAGTTATAACTAAGTGCTAACTTATAAATGTTTTCTATAAATTTGAAAACCAATAGTACCCAAAATATTCTCCACAGTGATGCGCAGGTAGGGCACTAGTAATAATGCTATTTGTGTTTCCTCCCGCCCGCGTTTTGAATCTAACCTAAGCGCATGAATTCAAAACCAAGACAAGCTTGCGTAACATATGGATCGATCCAACCAAGTACTACTCCCTCCGATCCAAAAAGAGTGACGTGGTTTTAGTTCAAATTTGAACCAAAACAACAACAACGCTTTAGGTAGTAACTGATAAATGTTTTCTATAAATTTGAAAACCAATAGTACCCAAAATATTCCCCGCCGCAATGCGCGGGTAGGGCACTAGTAATGATGCTATTTATGTTTCCCCCCTCCTGCGTTTTGAATCTAGCCTACGCCCACGAATCAAGTTCGAAACACGCCAAGCTTGCGTTAAACGTATGGATTCTACTGTGGCGCCTAGACACCGGAGCACCGACGCGCCTCGATTATTCTGCTTCGCCTGAGCCGCCCATGTTTCGTTTGCACCTGGTGATTACCTGATTCTATGCACCCACCAACGCATTGCAGTTCACATCATTCCTGCCACGAATATCTCTCCCGACGCATTCCCCACCCTCCATCAAAATCTCCCTCTAAGGCCGCCCCGCTTCAAAACCTAATCACCCGCCGCGCCAGCGATTCAAAATACCCTACGGCCGCACTGTGACCAAAGCATCCCGTGAGTGCGGAGGATATGGCGCGCGGAACGAATCTGGGGGGTTGGGGCTACGATACGACGCAGGGCACGGGGGACCGGGGTCGGGTTGGGTCGCGAACATGCGGCGGACAGGGGAGGAGGGCCGGAAGACGGCGGGCTACCTCGAGGGGCGGGGAGGGCGCGATCCGGGCGGCGCGGGGGCAGCGCGACCCGAGCGCGTCGAGGAACGGCGGGCCGGCCCCCCGCGGGCAGGTGGGCTCCGCGCCGGGGGAGCCCGCGGCGGCGAGGAGGAGGAGGAGCGCGGCGGTGACGGCGACGGCGGCGCGGCGCATCGTCGGAATGGCAGCAGCCTGGAATTTCGTCTTCCTAGGGGAATTTTCTCCGTGGGCGGGGTGGGTGGGTGAGGGGGGACTGGTAGACCAGATTTGCCACGAGCCTATTCTGGGCGTAGGGGAGGTGACGTGGCTAGCACTTAGTGGTTGTGGCGCGTACGTGCTGGCCGGGGTCTGGTTGCTCGGCGTCACGTGTGACGTAGGGGCCGTTGGGCCCGCCTGTCATCGGCTCTGGAACCTACGCTGCAGTTTCTCGTGATTATTTTGTCTCCAAAAGGCACTCGTTATTTCATTTTTTATCAAATTAAATCGAAATCGCTCACATACGAGCATACACTCATTTCTATGAACGCACGCATGCGCACACGCACACCCTATTTTTATGGGCATCTATGAGAGACCGAGCTGACATATCATCTTGAGATTTTACAAAGTCACGACAAGCGCCTCGCAGTCAGCGAGCCCATTGAACGAATATCGCCGGAAGCATGAAATAAATCTAAAAATAATGCGAGCACCAATGTCAAGTCTAGAACTGAAACTCTAGTAGGATGAGGATACCACTTTGTCTTCCTATCCAACCAGGTGTTGCGCTCCTGGTTTTTGTTTCACACAAAAGGGGTGGCTTCTTCTAGTTTTTTGTTGGTATATTTTTCTTTGGGATAAACATGTGTAATCTGACTGTTGGTATCTTTTTTGTCTGGGAAAATGAGTAATGCAAAATTTTACACGCACACACACAAAAAAAAAAATCTCCGATCTTGATGTTATGGCGTTTTGAGGTTTTGTTTTCATGTCGATCATCTATATCTGTGTCTTTTTTTTACTATTTATTAGGACATGCTTTATTACACGTCATATTTTTTTTTTCCTTTTTCACTGCCCATGCGCTTTTCCTACTCCATTCCACCCTTCTGATTTAGCATCATCTTCTCATCCGCCGTCCTCCCCGTTTGAATATTTAGTTGGAACCCTCATGGCCATAGGCTTCAAATGGGGGCATCGATGGCCTAATCAAGCGCTCAACTGAGTCGTTAGGATTTACTCCATCCGTCTCACATAGCATGCAAAAACGTCTTATATTAAGGGGCGGAGGGAGCATAATTATGTTGTACTGCTTGTTCATATGTTGAAACATAGGGCCTCCTTGATTTAGAGGATTTTCATAAGAATTTTGCTTTTCCTATTGGCTCATAAGACCTCCGTCCAAAATGTTTGGTAGGTATTATTTACACATCGTATTCTATGTTTTCCTTCCCTCTACTAACTATTAACAGTTTTTTCATTATTAAAGAAATTAAAAGCTTTTAAAAAAGAGCAGTTTTAACATGCTCCCTCTTACCCCATATTTTTCACATGAGAGGTAAGGGTACATAATAGATCTGAGCCGTTGATCTCATCAATTAGTGGTCTGATTAACTCTTATCTTCTTACCTCACATGTAAAAATAGAGGGTAAGAGGGAGCATGTTAAAATTTGCCTTGAAGAAAGTGAAATGTAATTGCAAGGATTTTTTTAAGGCAAACTTTTTTTTCCGAGTGAATGTAAAGCTGGCCACCCACAAAGAGATAAAGATGGTATATATTCCATTCTGGGCACAAATTAGCCCAAACTATTAGGCCCGCACGGCCCATAGCAATGGTCCCACCGAGGCCACCCTTGCGTCCATTCCAACCTCGCCCCGCCGGGAAAGCGCAGGCGGCGAGCCCCCAACCAGCCTGACCTCGCGATGCAGATCCTCCGGCGGAACCTTCTCCAAGCTTCCCGCCGCCTCTCCCTACTGCTCCACTCCCCACCTCCCGCCGCCCACGCACACGCCCATGCCGTCGCCACCCTCTCCGCCGCCCGGCGGGACCCGTCCACCGGCTCCCTCGCCGCCACGCCGTGGGCCGCCACGCAGCGCCGCGGCGCGAAGATGCTCGGCTCCGACGTAACCCCCCCTGCTCCTCCCTCGCTCTGTTATCTGCTCGCTTGCCCCGTGCCCGCACAGGGTTTAGCTAGGGTTCTGCTAAGCTCGTGCACTGTTATGGCTCCTGCCCCTCTGTTCAGTTCGCAGCGAATTTGTGGGAGAATTCGCTTGGTAGACGGAGCATTTCGTTGCTGTTTTGTTCAGTGATTCTATTTCTATGTTCATTAGCGATCGTGCAAATGTAATGTAATGCTTCTTACAAAAAAATATTTGTTTGCTGTGGAGCGCTCAAATTGTATGTTCTGGTTTGGTATCCTCAAAATCATGGTGTGGATTCACCATGCAACCAACAGTCGTAGTGCCAGTGGTGCAGGACGTGTAGCCGGGAACCTATTCTATTCTAGATTTAGCCGAGTGTTTTAGTACTTGATTGGTCGGGTTAACATGGATGCTACATTTAGAAGTTATTATCAAAGTTGTTTTCTACAGTTATAGTTGGCAGGGAGGCTTCCAGCTTTCCAATGGTCCTAAAAATAACTGCAAAAACAACCTTTTGGTGTACATTTTTAACGACATCTTGATTATATCCTGGGTCTCAGTTTTGCTAATGCCTTTTCAGTTCTGTTATTTTATCAATCTTTGTGAAAACGCATAACGATGCTTGCATTGACTTGAGATGTCCTCATATGTGTAGGTGAAACTTGGAAATGTGATACAGAGAAGAGGTGTGTGATTAACTGATTACATCTCTAGTGTTTCGTTTTTTTACTTCCAAGTGTCATGGATTATTACTTATCCATCTTTTGGGCCAACCTTAAATCAAGGCCGCATTTATCAGGTGCGTTTAACTGCTTTTCACGTCCTACGCCCCTCCATATTTCCTCAAGCTTTATGGTTTATCTTCACCTATGTTTCTGTTTTACTAAGTAAGAGCAATCACTCTATCATTTCTGACATGTATGTCTTCTGTTCAGGTGATAAAATCGCATCATTCACATCAAGGAAGAGGAGGAGCCACAATACAGGTCATTTATTTTGTTTCTTTCAATCTGTTGCACCACTTAACTCTGCATACTTCACATGATGGCAAGCTAATGTTGGTCTCGTCATTCGCCAGATTTTTCCTTGCATCTATGTTATCAGACCTAATAACACAAAATGGTCTCATCTTAGATTACCTATTTTAGCAACAGCAACAGGACATGCAACAACGAAAAGATAACTTAGGAATGACTTGTAAATGAGTAATAACAAGGACAGTGAAATAAACTGCTAGGCACCAAGAAATACATATGAATAGTTTGATTCACTCTTGCCCCAATGGCATGTCTGCAGTTCCATGCAAAATGTCCCCTCAAATGACGAAAACTAAGTTCAGGTGGATGTTTTTTTATATGTGATTGACTGAACTGGAGCTTAAATTTGTCATTTGTTTCATTACCAATCTGAAGTTTATTCTCAACTCTTGATTGCTGCAGGTGGAACTGAGGGATGTTGACACGGGTAACAAAATAGTTGAAAGATTTCGTACGGACGAGGCTCTTGAGAGTACGGACATTTCTTCACTGCTTCCTTATACAAAAGGCATTCTAGGACCAAGTTATACGCTTCTATGTTTTAGTCTGATTTCCTTTCTGTAGGTATTTCTGTATTTGTACCCCGTCCTTGTTAAAATGTGCTCCTGTGCAATTTTTCATAGGCTTCTGTTCCTTTTTTTCTGGTTACAACTTACAAAGCTGAGGAATAATTTCTTCTAGTGTGTTTTATTGCATTCAATCATTCATGTGCCTATACTCGAGCAGTTTTAGCCGCTCTGAAAGTACTAAACAAAGTTGAGATGATGACCATCTACAATCAGCTCAAATAACGATAATGATTATAGAAGCTGGATGCGTTAACCAGCCTTTTTAGGAGACAATCAGCACCTCATATATCAATCTCGACTATGAGCCTCTCCAATTAAACATAACTTATTATTGATTTGTATAATTTATTTGTCAAGATTAGGGCCACATTTGACCTTAGTTCTGCACATAAATGCATCATACATTCATATCAATAATAATTGAAGAAAAAGAAGGTGGCACCGTATGGAACTAGGTTTTGCGAGAAGGTGGCCAAATTAACCTGGTTTTGACAAACTCGTGGCTTGAGTTACCTGGCTACCCAACTTTCTTCCAATAATATCTTGTCCAGTGGGAATTTCATAAGGCACAGTCATGATAAGTTGATAATAGTAGTTTGGTTGTTTATATTTAGAAAGCGTACAGTCGTGTTCATAATGGAAATCTAATCATTATGTGTTCTCTTTACACATTCAGGAGTTTTTGTTGAGGATAAGCCTTTCACATATCTGTATCAGGAAGGAGACAACGTGGCACTTATGGAGTATGCTTATTTCCCTGTTTTCTTTTCATTCCTTCATTAACTGCTGTGGTGTGATGCTGTCTATGTTTTATTAATATCCATTTAGTAATGACTTCATCTGGAATCCTTATTTCTTGTCAGGCCTAACACGTTTGAGCAACTCGAGGTTTCAAAGGAACTGTTTGGCAAAAACGCTGCATATCTGAAAGGTCCAAACACTATTAATTAACAATCAGAAGAACATCAATTGCTATCAATACTAGATTATAAGAACGCGCTTGTGTTTTACCTTTTGAATAGTTAGATGATTTGTTTACTTTTGTGCATGTAGCTCTCATATATGCAAGTTAGTGCTGCTGTAGACATAGTAGTTACTTCTAAATGATCACAGTGGACAAAATTATCAATTCCAGTTAATATAATATGTGGGACACTCAAGCTTTACCTTACAAATGATAGTGATCTGTATATATGCCATGTATTAGCGGGCCTAAACATATCTGATAGTTGTGCATTTTTCCTAATTCGTTGGCAACAATAAAGGCGTCAGCACCTAAGAGGCTCAGTCCTGCACCGATACTGTACATGACTCACTCAATGTTGATATCTTCTGCTCATTGTCAAAATGGTTTTAAATGTACTTGATCTCATCGAAATAAAGACAATGGTTAAAGTAAAGTGATTGAGACTGTTTAACTCGAATTTCCAATATCTTTTTTTTTCAGATGAGATGAAGGTAACCCTACAGTTCTTTGATGGCCGGGCGTTGTCTGGCTCAGTGCCTCCTCGTGTAACTTGCACTGTTGTTGAAGCACAGCCTAATGCAAAAGGGCTAACTGCTACACCTCAGTGAGTTTCATATCACTTCCATCATCAAATTAATTCTTATTTCTGCAACATTTATTTATTATGAATTGATGAGTTTTTAGGTTATTCATTGTTCCAATACCTTTTATGGGCTAAATGTTTGTAAGTCAAGTCCAAGTGGATACACCGGGTACTTCTCATATTTTGCGGCTCGAAATAAGCACCCTTGTCAAATGTTCTGCAATGAAGTTATAGTAATAGAGTAATACTATGTTCCATGGTATTGGTGCATATAATGTGAGTGTTCATAGTGTTCTAACCATAATGTTAGCTTTTTGTCTGGGGTGAACATACCTGATGGGTAATTATCTGCGCAGAGAGGAAACTTGAAAGTTAATTGCGTAGTTACTAGTTAAAATGCAGCAGAACTATGACAATGGGCTAGCTAGTTTCACTAAAAAAAACTGCGGAACCAGTAGACAGTAGTTCATGTACTATGGAATTGTATTCATGCACATGCGCATTGCAGATTCCCCTTTGATCCAAGTGTTAGAGGCCTGGTGTTATGTGGTAACTAAACTTGTGTTTGTACTAAATGCAGATATAAAAGGGTCTTGCTGGATAATGGCCTTACAGTGCTTGTAAGTTGATGTGTGACATTTCGTAGAGTTTATTCACCTAGCCCTTTGTGGAATGGTGTATGGAAAGCCATCTTTTTTGTATTCATTCATTGTTTTGTAATCTCCTAATTACCAATATTAAAATTTGAAACCAAGAAACTTGATGGAGTCCTGCAGCTCGAAGTATTTCTCACTTGCATCAACTTTTTGCCAATCGTAGGCCCCGCCTTTTGTTGAAGTGGGTGAGAACATCGTTGTTAGTACTGTGGATGATTCATACATGACGAGGTAAATTATGGGAAACCTCAATTGCTCAGACTGTATAATGCTATACTATTCTGTGAATGAATGTTGTGATGCCTATCTGTATTTTAACAGTTAATTTCTTGGTAAATTCACTGAACTGTTTTCCATTTCAGGGCCTAAGGGGTGGTATCATCTAGATGGTGCTTTGTGGTCGGGAATTGAGATTCGATTTGCGCTTGCCTTGGGTCGTAGATAAGTTTGCTATGGTATTGACATAATTCTGAATCTGCCTCCTGGAAAGAGGCACCCAGTTTTACCTGGAATTCAGTATTCCAGAACACATATTGTTCTTATAGATATATTTTTCACTGGCTTGTTGTTTTGAATTTTGGGGAAGTGATGTACACGCTGACATTGGAATGCATTGCCCTTTTTATAACTTGGAACTGTGAAGTGAAATAATACTGGGATGTTATCAATATGTGCAATTCCATGTGGAAACGCCAATCATGTATCAATGAGAAGTTATATTACTTGTTCTTTATATGGTTCTGCCATAAACCCATAACATCTTTCTCTATTCGCCTGTTAATAGCACCTGGTAATTCATACATAACTCTTGATTTTCTTTTGTCAATCCTATAGCGTTTCCACACTGAATTTGAAAATCAGACGCCGGTGATGGTAGACAAGAAAAAACTAGTCGCTTTATATACAGCTACTGTCGATATGAATCACCAAATAATGTGACGTGCTCCATGTACACTTTTCTAAGCTGCATCAAAGTCAATAGCTACAAAATCCTATCAACAAAAGGACAATATCTTTCTTCACTTGTAAGCATGGACGTAATCCTGGAAGTAGAAGTTCTTCTCGATGAAGCTCGCCAGCCAACGGGACGCAGCGAAGCACAGCACGGACAAGGTCACGACGGCGGCTCTCTGCACGACCGACGTCACCAGCGTCCCCTTGGCAACGGCGAGGAACCCGACGACCGCCACCGACGCGACCTGCAGGGCCACCTCCAGCGCCTTCATCCCCTTCAGCGCCGCGCTGCAGCTCCTGCACTGCGCGACGTGTGACCAGTACCTGCAGACGCCATCGCAAAATTCGTTCAGATGGGGTTCAGGTTTACCGTGGAGAAGAGTTAGAATGTTTTTTGTACCTCTCCATGAGCTTGTCTTTGGTTGGAGTCTCCGGTAGCTGACCGATTGTTGGGGCGGCCCAGCCGACCTGACTCTTGCAGTGCTTTCTGAACCAGTTCCTGAAGGCGATCACCATGCTGTCCGACGATGTGGGCACGTACACGGATTTCTGCCAGTTTTCGATGCCCGCCGCGGCGAAGTTGCGCTCCTGAAATGAAGCAAGAACAATGGGGTTTGCTGCTTGAGCTCCACATATCCTGGATCAGGTTCAGAAATTCAGAACAGCTGGTCTGCCGCTAGAGCTCCCATTACCTCGACGTGGAGGAGGTAGATGTCCGAGTCCAGGATGGCGTTCTGGCCGATGTGGTAGTACCACCGCGGTATGATCTTGTCGAGCCAGACGCCGACGTTCCTCGGGAACGCCCAGATCACCCTGCTCTTCCCCGGCGCCACCGGGATGCACATGAACACCAGCATGAACTGTGGTGGCTTCTTTTTCTTCTCCTGCCCAAATCAAGCACGGACTGAACCATTCATGTTTGTTCTGGGAATTTCACTTGCATCGGCAACAATGTGGGACAGGGCAGCCGATCAATCCATATATACCTCCCCCTTGGTCTCTCTCGGAAGCGGTGAACCGTAGAAGGTGCACGGCGCGACGTACCGGAAGTAGCCGCCGTTCTCCTGCGGCGACAAGAACCCGGCCACGTTCGCCTCCTCTATCTGCATCTTCACTGGCCCGCCGCCTTCGATGTCGAACTCAACTGTGAAGAGAAGAACAACAACTGAATCAACACTCTCGTTCACTGACACTGTAAAGTAAACTGAATTCGACAGCGCCGATCATGTCAGGGCAGGGCAGAGGGGCTTATCTTCCGGGGTCTTCCTTCTTGCGAAGCTTGCCCATCAGCCCCTTGTGCGCGTAGGGGACGTGCGCAGGGTCCATGAGGTTCTCCACCAGCACATCGTACCTGCAAACCAATGGAGCTGTGAGACTGTAGAATGGAGGGAGGCGAGCTGTCCAGGTCAGGGTGTGTACCCGTAGGGGAGGTCCCTGACGCCGTAGACGGTGACGAAGGAGGGGTCGTCGATCTCCGGGATGAATGGCGGGCGCTTCCTCTGCAGAATGTCCTGGTGTTCGTCGTCGGCCCTCGGGTAGAACCACAGGATGTTGTTCTGCACCACGCTCGGGTACGACGCCACGCACGCCTTGCTGTTCTTGTGCACCTGCGCCGCGCAATCCATTTCGATTTTGGTTTTGGTTTTCTGGTCGATCGGAGGAAGAAGAAGGAGAGGGGATCGATGGCATTACCGGGGGCCCGAGTGCGGGGGCCTGGGGGATGAACTGGCAGGAGCCGCGGCCGTCGAAGCACCAGCCGTGGTAGACGCACTGGAGGCGGCCCTTGTCGTCGATGCGGCCCTCGGAGAGCGGCGCCAGGCGGTGCGGGCAGGCGTCGTCGAACACGCGCCACTCGTCGACGGCGCGGTCGTACCAGGCCACCACGCGCAGGCCCAGCACCGTCTTGCCGTGCGGCGCGCCGGGGTCCAGGTCGCACACGGGGGCCAGCGGGTACCACTGGTCCAGCCAGTCGAAGCTCCCCTCCTCCTTCTCCTTCTCCTCGCCACCGGACGGCGACGGCGCCGAGGGCGCCTCCGCCGCCACGGCCGAGACCGGCGGCGACAGCCGCGCGCGCTGCGGCCGCCGCGCCGGCGCGAGGCGGTAAGATGCCGCCGCTCTGGCGCAGCTGGTGGCAGGGGCGGCAGCGCGGAGCGGGAGCGAAGGGCGCGCGCGGGGGACGAGGAGGAGGGAGAGGGGATCCATGGCGCGTCGTCCGGTCCCGCGGCGGCCGACGGCAGGGAGAGAAGAGAACCTGTGGCTGTGGGGAGTGGCGCGCGGGAGGGAGGGAGGGATGCGCGCGCGCGCGGCTGCGGTTCGCCGGTACGACTTATCGCCACGTCTCCACCTGCCGAGGTGCACAACGCGTGGAGCGCGGTCCGAGGCAAATGGAACAGTGAAATCAAACAATAATTTCCGAAATTCTAGTAGTACAATGCTGATGATTTATTTTCTGAAAATGTATTTCGGTGGCAAAAAATGCGAAATTTCCTGCTTCTACACGTGTTTTTATTGAGAGGATGCGAGTACTTTTTTATTTCACGGTGTTTTTTTGGTGCCCAGCTTAAGTGGAAATTGAAGAATTAGTGTTTTTGAACGCTGCAACAATATTGGCAGAGAGTCTCTAACCACCACCATTTGTCTGATTTTCATTTGGGCTTAGGTTGCCTTTTTCTTCTTGTGTTGACAACCGTCTTGATTTCAGTTAGTCATGCTTCCTCAAAGTTACTACTGATAAGAAAGTTTGAGCGTGCTTCGTTGCGCTGCTGGTGTTGTTTGGATTTCATAGTTTTTTTTTGTTATCTGCTTTGGCGCGTGACAAAGATTGTATGTGTTTTCTTATTTTTATGATGCAGTGTTTTGTGGTTTTTTTTTTTTGGTAGTATGATTTGGTGTTATCTGCTAATCCCATTCATATTTTTATGGGAAAGTTTTTGCGCTGATGGTCGCATGTATTAGGCCTCATTCGTTTCACATGATTTCTAGACATTCCAAAAGGAACCGTGGATTCTATAGTTTCTTTTCGCTTTGATGTGTTTCGTACAAAGGAATTTGCTACGGTGCACGAGAGAAAAGGATCACTAACAGGGTCGATTCCATAGGAATCAACGCATCTACCTTGACCACTTTTTTTTGGCTGAAGCATGAGGCTGGCCACTGATATAAGCTGAATAAAATATGCTAATGTGGGTCTACGTGTGAGAAATTTTTAAATATATTACTATTTCTTTTAAGAATTTTCAAACTTATGGTTTCAATTTTGTAAATTTTAATTTTTTGACCTGGTTGTCCTTGTTTGGGTCGAAGAGTGACTTTTCTTCCTCACGTGCGCCGAAGCGTCCTCATGTGGGCCGAAAAGGTCCTCTTGGTCCTCGTATATGGCGGGGATGCCGAAGAGTTCATCTTCGTCCGCTTGGTAAACGAAAAGACTTGAAAAAATGAAAAAGATATTGTCCACAGTACCCCAATCCAACTCACGCCCCGTTTGATCCAGAGCTTCACTTGCTGGACCGTATCAATGACAAAACTCCATTCCGAATTCGCATAAAAAAAAAACAAAACTCCATTCAGATGAACAATAGCTTGAATTATGCATCATAGAGAATGAGTTCCGTTGATCAGTCCGCACAGACCATCACAAGTGTACATCGTGCTCGGCAGTGGTGGAGGACCCACTAGGGCAAGGGTTGGCGCCCGTCCTACCTTGATTTGTCCGGTGTAGGCAGGTTGCAAGTAGGCGCATTGTCTCGGCGGTGTTGCCGGCGGCAAGTGACCAAGACCCGCCCTACCTTAACTTTTGTCTGTCCTACGCCACTGGTGCTCGGTGAGAAATATTTCAGTTACTCTCACACATCTACTCATATAGATGTTGTTAACCTCATAGACATTGTCCCTCGTCCTTTTCTTGTCATTACCCGTGCACATCATGACCCATGTTATCCACGGACGTGAGCCAGATGTTGCCAACTCCCACAATAATAACAATATACGGAGGGCAATGTCTAGAAAGTCGGCGGCATCTAAATGAGTAGATAAAATCTCATCGAGCGGGATGCAAGCTTGCGATGCTCAATGTATATTGAAAGGTGAGATTCGTCCTCCACAAGTGTCGTTGCGGTTCTGGTGGCGCAAGAGTTTGACCGGGAAACAAAATCCCGCAAAAAAAAGAGTTTGACCAGTAAGAGCTCTGGCGTATAGAAACTGTGCAGTTTTTTTTTTGAAAACCCGAAAAGTTTATTCATTTGAGATAATTAGTACATCATTTTTTAGGGTCATTACAATTTCATTTAAAGGTTCCTCAAACCAATCAGAAGTCAAAGAAAATCAAGCTAATCTCGCAAGCTCGTGAGCTACTTTATTTGCATCTCTATTACAATGTTCAAATCTAGTTGTAACAAAGTCACATGCATAATGAAAACAATCGTCGAAGATTGCTGCCGCCGCGCCCGCCGACTGTCCTCCATCCTGCATAGTATCAATCACCTCCAGATTATCCGAGTTAATAATAAGGCGATTACATCCTGCCCTTTGCGCCAGTGTTAGACCAAATTTGAGAGCTAAAGCTTCCGCCATCAGCACATCCGCGCAATAGTCAATCTTCCCATTCCCTCCAGCAATAAACATGCCTTTATTGTCTCTCAGGACCGCCCCCATTGCACCCCTAAGCAGGTCGTGGTCAAAATCAACGTTAAGTTTCAAAAAACCTCTAGGGGGACAAGACCAACCCCCCTTTTTCATAGAAGCCTTGGGGGATAATGCATTTACAAAGTTTGTGGTAAGGGCTAGAATCCCCATTGAAATCTAAAGTGCATTTTGAGTTTTCTCCTTGTGCACCAACTTCCGTCTTTCCTACCATAGATACCATGCTAAAACAGCAATCATCTCACGCACATTTTGATAACCCATTATCCACAAATCTTGGTCTGGGAGAAGTAGTAAGTACTCCAACACCGCCTCTCCAGCACGGTCAACCTCGCAAGCTTTATCAATAATATCCTCCATCCCCAACCTTTTCCAGACCTCCTTTGTTTTATTACAACGGAAAAGCATATGCTTTGTATCTTCTAAACCCTCGAAGCAAGTGGGACAAACGGGTGAGACCTTCATATGTCTATTAGCGAGCGTAGCCCGACATGGGAGTGTTCCATGCAGCGTACGCTATATAAATTTTTTAACTTTTGCCGGACAAGATAACTTCCATATCTTACTCCAGATAGGATTAACTGTGGTTCGCCCCATCCCGTTAGAGTGTTTTAATTTGCTGCCATACTGGTGGTCCCACTCCACAGAATAAGCTGACCGGACCGAGAACAAACCATTTTTCGTATAGCTCCATGCTATGAAATCAGGCATATCATGTTGCGGGAGTGGAATTGAAAGAATTCGTTGTACATCGATTGGCCACATAGTTTGTCTAATCAGGTCTTCGTCCCAAATATTGGAAGCAGGATGAATGAGATCACCAACCTTAGTTAAAAGATGCCCCCTCTTAGGCGTTATAATTTTCCTAGTGGCACAGCTTGGGATCCAGTCATCTTCCCAAATATTGATATTTTGTCCATTCCCCACTCGCCAGATATAACCACGTTTCAGGGTATTTGTGCCCGCCATAATACTTTGCCATGTAAAAGAGGATCCTTTCCTTAGCTTAGCGTTCAACAAATCACCATCGGGGTAATACTTTGCCCTTAGGATAGAGGCACACAAGGAGTCAGGATTATCCAGAAGACGCCACGCCTGTTTGGCGAGCAATGCCAAGTTGAAACAGTGAATATCACGGAATCACATTCCTCCTTGATTTTTTGGTACGCACATTTTCCACCAGGACATCCAATGCATCCTCTTCTGATTCTCCTCGTCTCCCCACCAGAAGTGCGCTATCGCGTTAATGATTCCTTTACAGATTTTTTTAGGAATTTTAAAGACCGACATTGCATAGGTGGGTATGGCTTGGATCACAGCTTTGAGCAAGATCTCCTTTCCCCCGGTAGACAGTATTTTTTCCTTCTAGCCACTAATTTTCTTAACAATTCGCTCAATCAGAAATTGGAAACAGTCTATTTTATCCATTCCCACATTTGCTGGCAAGCCCAAATATTTATCACTGAGGGCCTCCGTCATTATATTCAGTGTTGTACACAATTGTTCTCTAATCTCCACCTTCGTATTAGGGCTGAAGAAAACGCTGGATTTTTCAACGCTTACCAATTGTCCCGATGCCTCACAGTATAGATCCAGCGCTGCTTTCAGAGCTTCCACACTTTGTTGGTTAGCTTTCATAAGGATCAATGAATCGTCCGCAAAGAGAAGATTTGTGATAGGTGGGGCGTCTTTACATACTCTTACACCTGAGATCTTTCCATTTTCCTCTGCATGTGTAAGTAGAGCATTCAAACCCTCAGTACACAACAAGAAAAGGTATGGTGACAACGGGTCTCCCTGTCTCAAACCCCTTGTAGGCTTGAAACTCTCACTTTCCTCTGCATTGATCCTTACTCTATACTCGACTGTTGAAATGCATTGCATAATAAAATTAACTCAGTCTTGACGGAAACCCAGTCTCAACATAATCTCCTTCAAAAAAGGCCACTCAACTCTGTCATAAGCTTTGTGCATATCAAGTTTTATAGCGCACAAGCCTTCTCTGCCTTCTCTTTTATTCTTGATTGTGTGAAAACATTCATAAGCTACTAAAATATTATCCGTTATGAGTCTGCCAGGCACGAAGGCACTTTGAGTTGGGCTGATAATATCTGGCAGAAAAACCTTCTAACGAGAAGCCACCATTTTTGCAATTATCTTATATACCACATTGCATAAGCTAATCGGCCTAAACTGGGTTACCTTTTCTGGTGAATTAACCTTTGGAATCATCACAATCGCAGTATCGTTCCAACCGACTGGGATAGTGCATGTATTGATGGCTTGCAGAACCTCCTCAATTAGGTTGTCCCCTAACATGGGCCAAAATCTTTTATAGAAGATAGCATGGAGTCCATCTGGCCCGGGAGCTTTTAGGTCCCCGATATCGAACAACGCCTTACGAACATCTTCAGCAGTATAAGGGGCAAGAAGAGCATTGTTCATTTCAGTAGAAACTCTCCTACGAACAAGGGACAAAACCTCTTGATTTGGATGTTGAACTTCCGAAGTGAAGAGTTTTGAAAAATAACCGGTGATGTGGTCCTTCAGGTCCTTATCTTCTCTCCAGATCCCCGAGTCATCTAGTAGTTTCTTTATATTATTTCTCTTTTTTCTGGTCGTGGCTGCGTTATGAAAGAACGACGTATTACGATCCCCGTGCATTAACCAATTTGCACGACCTCTTTGGAGCCAGAATATTTCCTCTTGGTCCAAAAGGTTCTCAATCACCACAATTATCTCCTTTTGACGGCAACAGGACTCTATGGTCATTTGACCGCGCCTCGGTCTCTCTAATTCTTTTTTTAATTTATTAATTCTCCGCTTCGGACTCTTTAGAATTTCACTATCCCAATTGTGCAAATCGGCATGCACGGCTCTCGTTCGGTCAGCAAGAGAAGGGCCAATGCCTGCTAACTTAGCTAGAAAGTGTGCAGTTAGAGCAGGCACATGCTCTTAATGCATTACATGAATGTAAGGCCTTCATAATAGTGAATAATGGCTACCATGCGAATAAAAAAATATCATAGATCCGCTAATGCATGGTACTCCCTCCGTTCCTAAATATTTTTCTTTTTAGAGATTTGCTTCGTATGTAGTCCATACTGAAATCTCTAAAAAGAAAAATATTTAGGAACGGAGGGAGTAGTATACTAGAAAAGGACAGGAATGGTAGATTGGTAGTATACCAGGAGTGTAATTTTACAATTTCTTTGATTTTCCTATGGCATCACACACACTGTGTAGGGGATATGACCCCTGGGTATACCAAAGCAGAGAAGCTAGCGCTTTGAAACATTCGGGCCGGCTGACCTCCCTCGGTCGGCTGCTCTCACGGGCCAGCTCCGCCCCAGCCTCGGGCCGGCTGGGCAATGGCTGGCTCGACCAGTCGGCCCATCCCATCCGTCCGTACCAGCGCACAACGACGAGACGTGAACTCCTTGATGAGGCACGCATGGCTACATGCCCCGTTGACAGAGCCCGAACGGCTATAGGACCTCCTGGCGCGAGCAAGACAAGGCTACAGGGGCGCGGGTGCCACAGACCTTGACCAGGCGGACCGGCCCTGTAGCAGGCGTGCGCCTACCTACTCCATGACACCGGCGACGCATGGCTACAGTGGCAGGCAGCCAGCGGGCCCTTCCAGCGACGGGACTCGGTAGCCGGCGGGCCCTACAAGCGACAAGACCGTGCAACCGGAGGGCCCCATGATCGGCTAGAGAGGCCGCCAGCTGGGGCCCACTCCCGTTATCTTTGCATATTGTAAGAAGGAGGGGTTGACCTATAAAACCCCTAGCCTCCCCCTAGTTCGGGGGCGCATTCACATTCAGTCATTTTCCTCCCCCATGGCCACACACTCACACACACGAGGGGAGGCAAGAAAGGAGAGCTAGTCCCTTCTTCCTCCTCCGACGAACAACTCAAGGAGCAATATTGTATTGCCTACCCACCATACACTTGATCCGGCAGGACTGTTGAAAATATGCCCTAGAGGCAATAATAAATTAGTTATTATCATATTTCCTTGTTCATGATAATCGTTTATTATCCATGCTATAATTGTATTGATTGGAAACTCAATTACATGTGTGGGTACATAGACAAACAATGTGTCCCTAGTAAGCCTCTAGTTAAACTGGCTCGTTGATCAAAGATGGTGAAGGTTTCCTAGCCATAGACATGAGATGTCATTTGATAACGGGATCACATCATTAGGAGAATGATGTGATGGACAAGACCCAAACTATGAACATAGCATATGATCGTGTCAGTTTATTGCTATTGTTTTCTGCATGTCAACTATCTGTTCCTATGACCATGAGATCATGCAACTCACTGACACCGGAGGAATACCTTGTGTGTATCAAACGTCGCAACGTAACTGGGTGAATATAAAGATGCTCTATAGGTATCTCCGAGGGTGTCTGTTGAGTGGGCATGGATCAAGACTGGGATTTGTTACTCCGTGTGACGGAGAGGTATCTCAGGGCCCACTCGGTAATACAACATCACAACAAGCCTTGCAAGCAATGTGACTAAAGTGTTAGCCACGAGATCTTGTATTACGGAACGAGTAAAGTGATTTGCCGGTAACGAGATTGAACTAGGTATAGAGATACCGACGATCGAATCTCGGGCAAGTAACATATCGAAGAACAAAGGGAACAACATACGGGATTAACTGAATCCTTGACATAGAGGTTCAACCGATGAAGATCTTCGTAGAATATGTAGGAACTAATATGGGCATCCAAGTCCCGCTATTGGTTATTGACCGTAGAGGTGTCTCGGTCATGTCTACATAGTTCTCGAACCCGCAGGGTCTCCACACTTAACGTTCGGTGACGTTTCTGTATAGTAGAGTTATGTATGGTGGTGATCGAAGGTTGTTTGGAGTCCCGGATGAGAACCTGGACGTCACGAGGAGCTCCGGAATGGTCCGGAGGTAAAGATTGATATATAGGAAGTCCCATTTTGGTCACCGGAAAAGTTTCGGGTATTTCGGTAGTGTACCGGGAGTGCCGGGAGGGGTACCGGAGACCATCGGGAGGGGTGTCTCGACCCAAAGGGCCTCATGGGCTGTGGGAGGATTCAAGCCAGCCCTTAATGGGCTGGTCGAGCCCCCCACTAAGGCCCATGTGGCTAGGGGTGGGAAAAACCCAAAGGGGGAAAGGTGGAAAGGGTTTCCAAGTGGAGAGGAGGAATCCTACTCCTAATAGGATTGGAGTAGGACTCCTCCACCTCCAATTTCGGCCAGCCCTTGAGGGTTTGAGGCTTCCTCCTCCCCTCCCTCCCTCCTATATATACTAGAGGATTTAGAGGGGAGAGCTAACCCTAATTGCCACGTGCTCCCTCTACTTCATCTAGATCGTTTTCTCCTCTAGTCTAGTTCGGCGGTGCTTAGGCGAAGCCCTGCCGGAATAGTTCCACCACCATCGCCGCCATGCTTCAAGTAATATGATTAACTAAACTCATTATCATGAACATAGTCAAAATGTCATTGCAAATTATGTTGTAGATTACTAGCTCGCGCTGTAGCTCCCTTGAATTTTTATATGTTCCTATAGAAATAGAGTTGAAAGATGATGGTAGCAATAATGAGGACTGGGTCCGTGATCCGAGGATTGTCCTCATTGCTGCACAGAAGGCTTATGTCCTTAAAGCATCGCTCGGTGCGCCACCCCCTCTAGCGTCGTCTGTAGATGTTGTGAACATCTGACAGGCACGTTCCGATGACTACTTAATAGTTTAGTGTGTCATGCATTATGGCTTAGAATTGAGGCTCCAAAACGTTTTGAACGTCATGGAACATATGAGATGTTCTTGGGATCTCAGGCTCGTGCCCGTGTTGAGAGGTATGAGACCTCCAACAAGATTCTTTGCCTGCAAGATGAAGGAGAATAGCTCAATCGGTGAGCATGTGCTCAGATTGTCTGGGTGCTACAATCGCTTGAATCGAGTGGGAGTTGATCTTCAAGATAAGATAGTGATTGATATAGTTCTCCAAGTCACTGTCACTAAGCTACTAGAGCTTCGTGGTGAACTATAAAATGCCAGGGATGGAAATTATGATCCCTGAGCTGTTCGCGATGTTTGACACCACGAAGGTAGAAATCAAGAAGGAGCACCAAGTGTTGATGGTTAGTAAAACCACTAGTTTCGAGAAGGGAAAGGGCAAGGAGGGATACTTCATGGATGGCAAGCCAGTTGCTGCTCCAGTAAAGAAACCCAAGGTTGAACCCAAACCCAAGACTGAGTGCTTCTATTATGAGGAGAACGGTCGCTGAAGCGGAACTGCCCTAGATACTTGGTAGATAAGAAGGATGGCAACGTCGACAGAAGTATATTTGATATACGTGTTATTGACGTGTACCTTACTAGTACTCCTAGTAGCACCTGGGTATTAGATACCGGTTCGGTTGCTAAATGTTAGTAACTCGAAATAAAAGCTACGGAATAAACGGAGGCTAGCTAAGGGTGAGGTGACGATGAGTGTTGGAAGTGTTTCCAAGGTTGATGTGATCACCATCGCACGCTCTCTCTCTACCTTCGGAATTAGTGATGAACCTAAATAAATGTTATTTGGTGTTTGCGTTGAGCATAAACGTGATTAGATCATGTTTATTGCAATACGGTTATTCATTTAAGTTAGAGAATAATTGTTATTCTGTTTACATGAATAAAACCTTCAATGGTCGTGCACCCAATGAGAATGGTTTATTGAATCTTGATCGTAGTGATACACATGTTCATAATATTGATGCCAAAAGATACAAAGTTAATAATGATAGTACCACATACTTGTGGCACTGCCGCTAAATGTCATATTGGTGTAAAACGCATGAAGAAACTCCATGCTGATGGATCTTTGGACTCATTCGATTTCGAATCGGTTGAGACATGCGGACCATGCCTCATGGGCAAGATGACTAAGACCCCGTTTTCCGGTATGATGGAGCGGGCAAGTAACTTATTAGAAATAATACATGTTGATGTATTCGGTCCAATGAGTGTTGTAGCGTGCGGTGGATATCGTTATTTTCGTACCTTCACTGATGATTTGAGTAGATATGGGGATATTTACTTAATGAAACACAAGTCTATAACATTTGAAAAGTTCAAACAAAATCAGAGTGAAGTTTGAGATCATCGTGACAAGAAGATAAAATGTCTACGATATGATCGTGGAGGTGAATATCTGAGTTACGAGTTTGGTATACAACTTAAGACAATGTGGAAGTTGTTTCACAACTCACGCCACCTGGAACACCATAGTGTGATGGTGTGTCCGAACGTCGTAGTCGTGCTCTATTAGATATGGTGCGAACTATGATGTCTCTTATCGATTTACCACTATCGTTTTAGGGTTATGCATTAGAGACAACCACATTCACTTTAAAAGGGGCACCTTCTAAGTCCGTTGAGATGACACCGTATGAATTTTAGTTTGGCGGAAACCTAAGCTGTCATTTCTTAATGTTTGGGGCTGGGACGCTTATGTGAAAAAGGGTTTTCACCTAATGAGCTCGAACCCAAAGCGGACAAATGCATCTTCATAGAATACCCTAACGTAACAGTTGGGTAAACCTTCTATCTTAGATCCAAGCACAAAGTGTTTGTTGCTAAAACGGGTCCTTTCTCGAGAAAGAGTTTCTTTCGAAAGAATTGAGTGGGAGGAAGATAGAACTTGATGAGGTTGTTGAACCTTTGTTTCAACCAGAGAGTAGCGCAGCGCAGAAAGTTGTTCCTGTGGAGCCTACGTTAGTTGAAGAGGAAGTTAATGATGATGATCATGAAGCTTCGGATCAAGTTACTATCGAACCTCGTAGGTCGACAAGGATGCGTACTGCTCCTGAGTGGTACGGCAACCCTGTCTTAGAGGTCATGTTGTTGGACAACGATGAACCTACGAGCTATGGAGAAGCAATGATGGGCCCGGATTCCGAGAAATGGTTAGAGGCCATGAAATCCGAGATGGGATCCAAGTATGAAAACAAAGTATGGGCTTTGGAAGTATTACCTGAAGGGCGAAAGGCCATTCAGAACAAATGGATCTTTAAAAGGAAGACAGACGCGGACGGTAATGTCACCGTCTATAAAGCTCGACTTGTGGCAAAGGGTTTTTCACAAGTTCAAGGAGTTGACTACGATGAGACTTTCTCACCCATAGCGATGCTAAAGTCTGTTGGAATTATGTTAGCAGTTGCTGCATTTTTTGATTATGAAATCTGGCAGATGGATGTCAAAACATCTTTCCTTAACGGTATCCGTGAGGAAAGGTTGTATGTGATACAACCGGAAGGTTTTGTCAGTCCTAAGGATGCTAAAATGTATGCAAACTCCAGCGATCCTTCTATGGACTGGAGCAAGCATCTCGGAGTTGGAATATACGCTTTGATGAGGTTATCAAAGTTTTTTAGTCTATACAAAGTTTATGAGAAACTTGTATTTACAATAAAGTGAGTGGGAGCACTATACAATTTCTGAAAAGTATATGTGGATGACATATTGTTGATCGGAAATGATGTAGAATTTCTGGAAAGCATAAAGGGTTGTTTGAAAGGAGTTTTTCAAAGAAAAACCTGGAATGAAGCTACTTAAATATTGGGCATCAGGATCTATAGAGATAGATCAAGACGTCTGATAAGACTTTCAATGAGTACATACCTTGACAAAATTTTGAAAAAGTTCAAAATGGATCAGTCAAAGAAAGAGTTCTTGCCTAATTTGTAAGGTGTGGAGTTGAGTGAGACTCAAAGCTCGACCACGGCAGAAGAAAGGGAAAGGACGAAGGTCATCCCCTATGCCTTATCCATAGGCTCTGTATAGTATGACATGCTGTGTACCGCACTTGTGTGTGCCTTGCCATGAGTCTGTCAAGGGGTACAAGAGTGATCCAGGAGTGGATCACTGGACAGCGGTCAAGATTATCCTTAGTAACTAGAGGACTAAGGAAATATTTCTCGATTATGGAGGTGATAAAGAGTTCGTCGTAAAGGGTTACGTCGATGCAAGCTTTAACACCAATCCGGATGACTCTAAGTAGCAATCCAGATACGTATAGTGGAGCAGCCATTTGGAATAGCTCCAAGTGGAGTGTGGTAGCAGTGTCTATAGTATGACATAAAGATTTGCAAAGTACACACGGATCTGAATGTCGCAGACCCGTTGACTAAAGACCTCTCTCACATGCAAAGCATGATCGAACCCCAGAACTCATTGGGTGTTAGATTCATAACAATGTAAATCACATGGTGATGTGAACTAGATTATTGACTCTAGTGCAAGTGGGAGACTGTTGGAAATATGCCCTAGAGGCAATAATAAATTAGTTATTATCATATTTCCTTGTTCATGATAATCGTTTATTATCCATGCTATAATTGTATTGATTGGAAACTCAATTACATGTGTGGGTACATAGACAAACAATGTGTCCCTAGTAAGCCTCTAGTTAAACTGGCTCGTTGATCAAAGATGGTGAAGGTTTCCTAGCCATAGACATGAGATGTCATTTGATAACGGGATCACATCATTAGGAGAATGATGTGATGGACAAGACCCAAACTATGAACATAGCATATGATCGTGTCAGTTTATTGCTATTGTTTTCTGCATGTCAACTATCTGTTCCTATGACCATGAGATCATGCAACTCACTGACACCGGAGGAATACCTTGTGTGTATCAAACGTCGCAACGTAACTGAGTGACTATAAAGATGCTCTACAGGTATCTCCGAGGGTGTCTGTTGAGTGGGCATGGATTGAGACTGGGATTTGTTACTCCGTGTGACGGAGAGGTATCTCAGGGCCCACTCGGTAATACAACATCACAACAAGCCTTGCAATCAATGTGACTAAAGTGTTAGCCACGGGATCTTGTATTACGGAACAAGTAAAGAGACTTGCCGGTAACGAGATTGAACTAGGTATAGAGATACCGACGATCGAATCTCGGGCAAGTAACATATCGAAGAACAAAGGGAACAGCATACGGGATTAACTGAATCCTTGACATAGAGGTTCAACCGATGAAGATCTTCGTAGAATATGTAGGAACTAATATGGGCATCCAGGTCTCGCTATTGGTTATTGACCATAGAGGTGTCTCGGTCATGTCTACATAATTCTCGAACCCGCAGGGTCTCCACACTTAACGTTCGGTGACGTTTCGGTATAGTAGAGTTATGTATGGTGGTGACCGAAGGTTGTTCGGAGTCCCGTATGAGATCCTGGACGTCACGAGGAGCTCCGGAATGGTCCGGAGGTAAAGATTGATATATAGGAAGTCCCATTTTGGTCACCGGAAAAGTTTCGGGTATTTCGGTAGTGTACCGGGAGTGCCGGGAGGGGTACCGGGGACCATCGGAAGGGGTGTCTCGACCCAAAGGGCCTCATGGGCTGTGGGAGGAGTCAAGCCAGCCCTTAGTGGGCTGGCCGAGCCCCCCACTAAGGCCCATGCGGCTAGGGGTGGGAAAACCCCAAAGGGGGAAAGGTGGAAAGGGTTTCCAAGTGGAGAGGAGGAATCCTACTCCTAATAGGATTGGAGTAGGACTCCTCCACCTCCAATTTCGGCCAGCCCTTGAGGGTTTGAGGCTGCCTCCTCCCCTCCCTCCCTCCTACATATACTAGAGGATTTAGAGGGGAGAGCTAACCCTAATTGCCACGTGCTCTCTCTACTTCATCTAGATCGTTTTCTCCTCTAGTCTAGTTCGGCGGTGCTTAGGCGAAGCCCTGCCGGAATAGTTCCACCACCATCGCCGCCACGCCGTCGCGCTGCCGGAGAACTCATCTACCTCTTCGCCCCCTCTTGCTGGATCAAGAAGGCGGGGATCGTCATCGAGCTGTACGTGTGCTGAACGCGGAGGTGCCATCCGTTCGGCGCTAGATCGGAAGGATCATGATTGGATCGCGGGATGGATCGTGATGGGATCGCGGGACGGATCGTGATTGGATCGCGGGACGGATCGTGATGAGATCGCGGGACGGCTTGCGATTTGGATCGCGAAGACGTTCGACTGCATCAACCGCGTTTCTTAACGCTTCCCGCTTAGCGATCTACAAGGGTATGTAGATCCACTCTCCCTCTCGTAGATGCTCATCACCATGGATAGATCTTGCGTGTGCGTAGGAAAAAAATTTGTTTCCCATGCAACGTTCCCCTTCAAGGACTAGGGCTGTTACCTCCCGCGGAGGGCCCCAAACCTGGGTACATCGCGTGTCCCGCACCGCTTGTCCCCAATCTCGCTTCTGGAACCCATCGACGCACTTTGGCCCCAACCACACTCGATAAGCCACCTCATGACATCTACCATGAAAACACCACGACAGTTGGTGCCCACCATGGGGCCGTCCGCGACGTCGACCGGAGTCACGTTCCGGACGAGACCCTTCACCGATTCCGGTGAGTGCATCGCGCACGGGCTACTCTGCACGCCCGCAGCGTCCGACTCCGCGGGAGACGACGCAACGCGCGGTGCCGGCTCCGCTTGCCCGCAGGTGGCACCATCGCCCCCTCGATGAGCTCCGCATCTGCATCGCGCTCGTCCCTGTCGAGAACCCTGGCAAGGCGCTCACCATCTCCGACCCACTGCCACCTGCCAGCAGTGTCGCTCCTGACGACATCGATGAATTTTGCATCCGCTTCGGCGAGTTGCGCATCAGCGTCGTGCCCGCTCCCGACGAGTACCCAGCAAGGTGCTCGTCTTCTCTGACTCGCTGCCATCCGTCGGCAGCGGTGCTCCCGGCAATGACGACGACCTTTGCGTCCACGTCGAAGTGCTGACCACCGGATCCAGCACCAGCTCGGCGCGCGGCAGGACGGCGGCTGCGGCCCGAACCGACCAGTCTGACCCCCTGCGCACCCCATCACGCCTGTCGCCCACCCGGCTGGCACCACGGCCGAGCTCAAGGAGGCCCGCAAGTAGCTGTTTGCGGAGGCCACCATGCTCGCCGCCACGTGGCGCCAGATGGAGTCCGCACAGGGCGGGTACAACACCGTCTACGACCTCACCCCGTCCGGCAACGAGCCCGGCTGGCGCGACGAGGTGCGCCATCGCGGCCGTGTGGTTGCCGACCTCCTCGGCGGAAACCTGCCCACCTACGACATCCCCGCGGCCAACATGAAGGCCGCCCATGCGGCTATGGCCGACCTGGCAACCCTGGAGGGCAAGGAGCGCGTGCTGCAAGAGCAGCGGGTCCGTGACCTCGTCACCGCCGCCACCACGCTGCAGGCCCGTTACGAGCCGGCCCCGACTGGCTCTGAGTCCCCCCATCCCCAGGGCGACAACCAACTGCCGGCGGGTGGACGCCGGCAGACACAGCAAGCGTCCTCGCCGCCCGGCTCCAGCCACCGGTCCGGGCGAACCCGGGGCGGTCGTTCCCAGCATCGCGACGACCCGTCGGCTATCACTAGCCGGCGGGATGACGACGAGGGAGACGGACGTCTCCAGACGGCCTCCCGGGCCCCACCTCCGCGACGGGACCGGGCAGCGTTGGTCTGGCCAGCTGTGTGCCCAGCGCTCGCCGCCCGGCTGGGACCCCGCGTGCCCCAGGACTTCAACAACGCCCGGCGCCGCCTCGAGCGGCTAGCGGAGTCCCTCCTTCTGGAGGAGGAGGGTCCGATCGGCCCGGCCTATTTCGGTACCCGCATCCGTAACGAGTCGTTTCCACCTGGCTTCACGTTGCCACGCGACACCCCCAAGTACAATTGCTCCGCCAAGCCGGAGGACTGTCTAATCAACTACACCACCACGGTCGGCATCGCCCGGGGCAACAAGCACGTAGCGGTGTGCTACGTCCCCCCTCATGCTGCTCGGCTCGGCCCGGACGTGGCTGAACAGCCTGTCGGCCAACCCTCAGTCGAGGAAGCATCCGTACGCAACTTCGCTGGCACCTACAAGCGCCCTGGCCACCCCCGCGAGTTGGCCATGTGCGTTCAGGGGCCGGACGAGTCCTTCCGCGACTACCTCACGTGCTGGACCGAGCTGCACAACTCCTGCGAAGGGGTGCACGAGGTACAAGCGATCCAATACTTCTCCGAGGGATGCCAGGACGGCACCCTGCTCAAGCACAAGCTCATGTGCTCCGAGCCGGCCACCTTGGCGGAGCTCATGGCCAAGGCAGACAAGTACGCCATGGCCGACTCTACGATGCGCGTCAAGGTCGGGTTCAACGCAGCCGGCAAGGCCGTGTCGACCCAGCCAGCCAACCCTCGGTCGGCTGGAGATGGCCGACAGCAGCAAAACAACAATGCTGACAACAGCAACAAGTGGAAGGCCAATCAGCCGGACCCCCGTTACGGCAGCCGGCAGGTCCCGACTATCGAGGACGAGCAACCGGCAACCTAAGCCGGAAGCCAACGGAAGTGAACCGGCAAGGCCGCCTGGCAACCCAAGCTCACCTTTAAGAAGATGCTCAATGCTCCATGCAAGATGCACAGCGGTGCAAAGCCGGGCATGCACACGCTCCGACAATGCAGCTTCTCTCAGTGGCTGTCCCAGGGTGAGGGCCTCTGTAGGACCGAAAGTATGTCTAGAGGGGGGGGTGATTAGACTACTTGACCTAATAAAATTTCTACCTTTTCCCAATTTTAGAGTTGGCAGATTTTAGCATTTATGGCAAGTCAAGTACACCCTACACATGCATGTCTAAGAGTATAGCAGCGGAAAGTAACAACAAGCATGAGTAGAAAGGAAGGGTAGGAGGATCAAACGCAATTGTAGACACGATGATTTTTTCCCGTGGTTCCGATAGGTGGTGCTATCGTACATCCACGTTTATGGAGTCTTCAACCCACGGAGGGTAACGGTCGCGAGAGTCCACGGAGGGCTCCACCCATAAGGGTCCACGAAGTAGCAACCTTGACTATTCCATAACGGCTTCCGTCCACGAAGGACTAGCCTCACTATGGGTAGATCTTCACGAAGTAGGCGATCTCCTTGCCCTTACAAACTTCTTGGTTCAACTCCACAACACGAAGTAGAAGGCTCCCAAGCGACACCTAACCAATCTAGGAGGCACCACCCTCCAAAAGGTAATAGGCTCGGCAATGATGATGAACTCCTTGCTCTTGTGCTTCAAGATGATAGACTCCTCAACACACAATCACTCTCTCACAGATTTGGCTTGGTGGAAGAGATGGGATTGGTGGAAAGCAACTTGGGGAGGCTAGAGATCAAGATTCATATGGTTGGAATGGAATGGCATGATCTCAACACATGAGTAGGTGGCTCTCTCTCAGAAAACTGGATGGGGCAAGTATGGAATAGTTCTGAGTGCTTCTCTTTCGAGTGGGTGGTGGTGAAGGGGTATATATAGGCATCCCCAAAAATCCAACCGTTACACACGAAATGACCAACTCGGTGACACCGATGTGTTAATCTCGGTGGTACCAAAGTGACCAAAAGGTGGCAACTTTTGAATCTCGGTGAGACCGATATAGGAAACTCGGTTGCACCGATAAGGTGACCAACGGTCAGATTGCCCATTCTCGGTGACGCCGATCCAACAATCTCGGTGGGACCGATATTGTGAATTTGCGTAACAGAAAGTTGGCAACCTAAACTCGGTGGCACCGAAGCAGAATCGGTTGCACCGAAAGGCTACGGTTTGGCATGGATCTGTCTGAGTTTGGGAATCGGTGGCACCGAGTGGAAAGTGTTGGTTGCACCGATTTTGGATATTTGACTTTGGACACACTTTTGTGGAAGATCTTGTGGGTGTTTTTGGTGACTATCACTTGTGCACGTATGAGCATTTTGTTCACCAACAATACCTTACCCCCTTTTAATAGTATTGGCTTTCCTATGGACTCAAAGTGATTTCTCACAAAGTAAAATGTAGAGTGCTCTTGCTTGAAGCTTTGACAATCCATTTCCTTGCATCTTGGGGTATCTCCACAATCTCCACAACCCTTTTGCCAATCCTATCATTGAACTTTTCCTGAAATATACTTAGTGGAAACATTAGTTCAATGACTTATATGTTGTAATTAATTACCAAAACCACCAAGGGAGCAAATGTGCTTTCAGCCTCCCGCCGCCTTCTCCCCCGGCTCCGTGAGCTCCGGCTCCAGCCGATGGTCGCCTCCTGGACCGCTTCCCTGACCAGGCCGATCACTTGGAGCCGGAAGGACCACCCGGCCGTGATGCCCAACCGCAACAGCTATGCCCTCGTCCTTAACCCCACCTTCTCATCCGAGAGGCTCACCTGCCGGTTCTCGCGGGTGCTCGCAGATGGTGGAAACAGCATCAACATCCTCTACCGCGACACCCTGCTCAAGCTGGGCCTCAAGGAGAGCCACCTACGGCCGACCCGGATGGTGTTCCACGACATAGTGTCGGGGCAGTCTTGCGCCCCCATCGGCAAGATCCAGCTCGACGTCCTCTTCGGCACCAAAAGCCACTTCCATCGCGAGCCGATCTGGTTCGAGGTGATGGACCTGAACAGCCCCTACCACGTGCTTCTAGGCCGGCCCGCGCTGGCCAAGTTCATGGCGGTCTCCCATTACGCCTACCTCAAGATGAAGATGTCGGGTCTCAAGGGCATCATCACCATCGACGGTGACTACAAGAAATCCATCGAGTGTGCTCAAGTCGGAAGCCGACTGGCCGAGTCCCTGGTCATCGCCGAGGAAATCTCCAGCTCGACCGGCTCGTGGCTCAAGCCGCGATGCAGCCAGCCATGCCGGCTCCTCCCAGCCAGGCGGCTAATGAGGCGGCGTTTACGCCGTCCAAGGACATCAAGCAGGTGTCGCTCGACCCGGCCAACCCCAAGCAGTGCGTCACCATCGACGCCAACCTCAACAGCAAATAGGAAGGCAAGCTCGTCGACTTCCTCCGTGAGAATCAGGACATCTTTGCATGATCTCCAAAAGACATGTCGGGTGTGCCGAGGAAGTACATCGAGCACAAACTCCATGCACGGCCGGATGCAAAGCCGGTCAAGCAACCGCTCCGCCGTTTCTCCGAGGAGAAGTGGCGAACCATAGGTGAAGAAATCGCCCGGCTGCTCGCAGCCGGCTTCATCATGGAAGTTTCCACCCGGACTGGTTAGCCAACCCAGTCCTGGTGCTGAAGAAGAACAAGACTTGGCGCATGTGTATCGACTACACCAGCATGAACAAGGCATGCCCCAAGGATCTTTTTTCTCTACCACGAATCGATCAGGTGATCGACTCCACCGCCGGCTGTGACTTGCTGTCCTTCCTAGACGCATACTCCGGCTACCACCAGATCAAGCTGGACCCGGCCCACCGGCTCAAGACCTCCATAATCACCCCCTTCTGAGCCTACTGCTACATCACCATGTCGTTTGGCTTGAAGAATGCCGGCGCCACCTTCCAGCACCGCATGCAGAAGTGCCTCCTGCCCCAGATCGATAGGAACGTGCACGTGTATGTGGACGACATCATCGTCAATACCAAGAAGCACTTCAGCCTCCTCGGTGATCTCTGGGAAACCTTTGCCAACCTGCATGAGTACAAGGTCCGGCTCAACCCGGAAAAGTGTGTGTTCAGCGTGCCAACCGGACAGCGCCTCGGCTTCTTCGTTTCCGCTCACGACATCGAAGCTAACCCAGACAAGATCAAAGCCATCAAGCGGCAGCACAAGCCGTCCAAGTTGCGCGATGTCCAAAAATTCGACGGCTGCCTAGCCTCACTCGGCAGGTTCGTTAGCCGGATGGGCGAGAGGGCCCTGCCCTTGTACCAGCTCATGAAGAAGACCACCAAGTTCGAGTGGACTGACTAGGCGGACGAAGCTTTCCGCGCCCTCAAGCACATGCTATCCACCGCGCCCGTCTTGGCCGCGCCGGCAGAGAAGGAGCCCATGCTCGCGTACATAGCGTCCACCACCCGCGTGGTCAGCGTAGTGTTGGTGGTGGAGCGGCCGGAGGAGGGCAAGGCCCAGCCGGTCCAACGCCCCGTCTACTACCTGAGCGAGGTGCTCTCCAGCTCCAAGGAAAACTACCCCCACTACCAGAAGATGTGCTACGGTGTGCATTTTGCCACCAAGAAGCTGAAGTAGCTTCTAGGAGCACACCATCACTGTGGTGAGCACGGCACCGCTCTTTGAAATAATGGGCAATCGGGATGCCACCGGCCGGATCGCCAAGTGGGCCATCTCCCTCGCCGATCACGACATCCAGTACGAGCCTTGCACGGCCATCAAGTCTTAGGCGCTGGCCGACTTCCTTGTCGACTGCGCAGAGACCCAGTACCTACCGCCGCCTCCCGACTCGACGCACTGGCGCATGCACTTCGACGGCTCGAAGATGCGCACCAGCCTGGGAGCCGGCATCGTCTTGTACTCCCCCAAGGGAGACCAGCTCAAGTATGCGCTGCAAATCCACTTCGCCGCCTCCAACAACGTGACCGAGTACGAGGCGCTCATCCACGGCCTCCGACTCGCCAAAGAGATTGATACATCTCAAACATATCTACTTTTCAAAACACTTTTGCTCTGGTTTTGGATTCTAATTTGCATGATTTGAATGGAACTAATCCGGAGTGACGTTGTTTTCAGTAGAACTACCTTGGTGTTATTTTTGTGCAGAAATAAAAGTTCCTGGAATTGGACGAAACTTTTTTTGAATTATTTTTGGAATAAATAATGAATTATGGAGCGAAGATCCACCGGAGGGGGCCTTCCTGTGAGCCACAAGGCAACAGGGCGCGCCCACCCCCCTTGGGCGCGCCCTGTTGGCTTGTGGGGCCCACGTGGCTCCCCCGATCCTAATTCCACTCCTATAAATTCACATCTTTGGAGAAAAAAATCAGAGAGAAGATTTCATCGCGTTTTATGAGACGGAGTCGCCGCCACCTGATGTCTACTACACAGCTTGTTCTTGTAGACTCATGTTGGGCCTCCAATAGCGGAGTTTTGTAGGACAGTAGCAAATTTCCCTCAAGTGGATGACCTAAGGTTTATCAATCCGTGGGAGGCATAGGATGAAGATGGTCTCTCTCAAACAACCCTGCAACCAAATAATAAAAAGTCTCTTGTGTCCCCAACACACCAAATATAATGGTAAATTGTATAGGTGCACTAGTTCGGCGAAGAGATGGTGATACAAGTGTAGTAATGATAGTAGGTATTGATTTTTGTAATAGTAACAATAAAAAAACAGCAAGGTAGCAAGTAACAAAAGTGAGCACAAACGGTATTGCAATGCTTGAAAACAAGGCCTAGGGTCCGTACATTCGCTAGTGCAATCTCTCAACAATGCTAATATAATTGGATCACATAACCATCCCTCAACGTGCAACGAAGAATCACTCCAAAGTTCTTATCTAGCAGAGAACATAAGAAGAAATTGTTTGTAGGGTACGAAACCACCTTAAAGTTGTCCTTTCCGATCGATCTATCCAAGAGTTCATACTAAAATAACACCAAGTTATCCTTTCCGATCGATCTATCTAAGAGTTCGTACTAAAATAATACCATATGATACACATCAACCAACTCTAATGTCACCTAGATACTCCAATGCCACCACAAGTATCCATGAGTTAATTATACGATACGCATCAAATAATTTCAGATTCATAATACTCAATCCAGCACAAAGAACCTCAAAGAGTGCCCCAAGATTTCTGTCGGAGAACATGGTATGAAAACATGCAATCAACCCCTATGCATTGATCCCCTAGGTCACCGGAATCCGCAAGTTGATGCCTCAACATATATCAAGTGAATCAATAGAATACCCCAATGTCACTACGGGTATCCCACGCAAGACGTACATCAAGTGTTCTCAACCATAATATTTAATCCAACATAACGACATCTCAAAGGGAAAGATTCAATTCATCACGACATGATAGCAAGGGAATAACATCATATGATCCGACTATATTAACAAAGCCCGTGATACATCAAGATCGTGACATCTCAAGAACACGAGAGAGAGAGATTGAACACATAGCTACTAGTACATACCCTCAGCCCCGAGGGTGGACTACTCCCTCTTCGTCATGGCCTCCGCCGGGATGATGAAGATGGCCACCGAAGATGATCTACCCTCTCCGGCAGGGTACTGGAACACCTCCAGATTGGTTTTTCGTCGATACATAGAGTTGCGGCGTCGGAACTTCTGACCTAGGGTTATTTCTGGGGGTTTCTGAATATATAAGATTTTTGGGCGTCGGTTTCACGCGAAGATGGGCCACGAGGGGCCCACAAGACACCAGGGCGCGCCAGAAGGGGATGGCGCGCCCTGGTGGGTTGTGGCCACCTCGTGGCTCTTCTGGCCCTCCCACGAAGCTCCTAGTGCCTCTTTTGTTTCAAAAAAATCATCAAAAAGTTTCGTTGCATTTGGAGAACTTTTATTTCTGCACAAAAAACAACACTACGGTAGTTCTGCTGAAAACAGCGTCAGTCCGGGTTAGTTCCATGCAAATCATAACAAAACCATATAAAATTGTTGCAAATATGGCATGATAAATTATAGATACGTTGGAGACGTATCACCACCTCCTGTTCTTCATCGGGAGGGCTGATCTGGAGTCCGTTTGGGGCTCCGGAGAGGGGGATTCGTCGCTGTCGTCATCACTAACCCTTCTTCATCAACACCGCCATGATGCTCACCACCGGGAGTGAGTAATTCCTTTGTAGGCTTGCTGGACGGTGATGGGATTGGATGAGATTGATCATGTAATCGAGTTAAGTTTGATAGGGCGTGATCCCTAATATCCACTATGTTCTGAGATTGATGTTGCTATGACTTTGCTATGCTTAATGCTTGTCACTAGGGCCCGAGTGCCATGATTTCAGATCTGAACCTATTATGTTTTCATGAATATAATAGTGATTTGGATCTGATCTTGCAAGTTGTATGTACATATTACGTGTCATGATCCGCATACCCCAAGGTGACAGTAATTGAGATTCTTTCCGGCGATTGCCGTAGTTTGAGGAGTTCATGTATTCACCATGTTTTAATGTTTTGTTATGGTTCTCTCTTAAAAGGAGGCCTTAATAGACCTTAGTTTCCATTAGGACCCCGCTGCCACGGGAGGGTAGGACAAAACATGTCATACAAGTTCTTATTACAAGCACGTATGACTATATACGAAATACATGCCTACATTACATTGATGAATTGGAGCTAGTTTTGTGTCACCCTAGTTGATGTCATCTAAATCATTATCCATCACCGATCCACGTGCCTACGCTTTACAAATACTGAATTCTGCTAAGTTACTATTGCTGCTGCTACTGTCACAACTGCTACAAAATTACTGTTGTCACCACTACTGTTACTGTCACTACTATCATTTGCCGTGCTACTAAAACTTTGGTGCAGAGAGATATCCCAGGTGTGGTTGAATTGACAACACAACTGCTAAGGCCGATAAATATTCTTTGGCTTCCCTTGTGTCGAATCAATAAATCACGGTGAAATACTACCCGCGAAGACTGTTGCATTCCCCTATACTTGTGGGTTATTAAGACCTTTTTCTGGCGTCGTTGCCGATGAGCATAGATATATTTATTGTGTTAACTTAAGGATATCCAGTTGCTACTATGAAGAATCTGAAAGATACTCGAACCAAGTTCGTCCCCTCTCGTACGAGGGCAGGTAAGGATCTGCCATCTAGCTCTGCTTTTGATTCACCTACTATTTTGAATCAGCTTATAACACCACCACCTGCTGCTTGTTCTGATATATCGCATGAACTTGATGATGCTACTTCTGAAATTAATGATGATACTACTGCTACACTTGGTGACACTGAAATTGTGCCACTGAATGAATTACTAGATGCTCATATTGCTAAATCTAGAGAACTTGAAAATGCTGAAACTAAGGAAGATTTTGAGTCACCTGTTACACCTCGCTCTCCTAATAGATATGAATTGCATGATGTACGTGAAGGTTATGTTATGGATGGAGAGGTAGTTAGGTACTTTCTTGCTTGTAATGATAGAGATGATTTGAAGAAACTACTATGCAAACTAAAAGAAAAATCTATGATGGAGAAAATGAAACATGATCCTAAATTTTCTACTTCTCCTATATTTGTTAATGATAAGGATTATGAATTCTCCGTAGACCCTGAATTAATCCCTATAGTAGAATCTGATCCTTTTCATGGTTATGAAACTGGAAGTGTTGTTGGACATCTCCCTAACTTGAATGATATTACCGCTTTTGTTTACTAATGAGGAAAAGATGCGCTACTATTATATCCTTAAGCTTTTTTCCTTTCTCGCTAAAAGGTGAGGCCAAGGAATGGTTCCTCACTCTTGCTCCTGGTTGTGTGTGTAGCCCCCATGATATGATATATTATTTCTCTGAACAATATTTTCCTGCTCATAAAAAACAAGCTGCTTTACAGGAAATATTTAACTTTGTGCAAACTGAAGAAGAGAGTCTCCCTCAAGCTTGGGGGAGGCTTCTCCAGCTATTAAGAGCTTTAACTAATCATCCTCTCAAGAAAAATGAAATACTTGATATCTTTTATAATGGACTAACCGATGCTTCTACGGACTACGTAGATAGTCGTGCTGGTTGTGTTTTTAGGGAAATAACTGTTGGGCAAGCTAAATAATTATTGAATAACATATTGCAAAATGCTGACAATTGGACACTTCCTGAACCACCGCCGCTCCCGTTATCTTTGCATATTGTAAGCAGGAGGGGTTGACCTATAAAACCCCCCAGCCTCCCTCCTAGTTCGGGGGCGCATTCACATTCACTCATTTTCCTCCCCCATGACCACACACTCACACACACTAGGCGATGCAAGAAAGGAGAGCTAGTCTATTCTTCCTCCTCCAACGAACAGCTCAAGGAGCACCATTGTATTGCCTACCCACCATATACTTGATCCGACAAGACTAGGGTCGTTGCCTCCCGCGAAGGGCTCCGAACTTGGGTACATCGTGTGTCCCGCACCGCCTGTCTCCAATCTCGCTTCTGGAACCCACCGACACACTTTGGCCCCAACCACACTCGATAAGCCACCCCATGACATCTGTCGTGAAAACACCACGACACCCTCTATTAAACCTATAGAATTCAAGTGAACATGTCACTCAAATTCTGTATTTTACCTATTCATGCGTTCTAAAAATCCTGCAAATCAAAGAAGGTTATTAGTGCTACTTTTTCCGGTGATGAGAGGATGCGCGTGATTTATATTTTTTTAGGTCGGTTGTTGCAGATTAATTTGAGAAATTACTAACCCAATCAAAACCGTGAACCAAAGTTGTCACCGAAACGACGACGGGCTCGCCGAAATCCGAAAAAATGCACCAGTTTGACGCGAACAGGCACGTAGTCACACTCCTTGGCCACGCACATCCACCTCTCACCAGGCTCGTTGAGGAAGGTCACCGGGCCCAACGAACCCCCTGCTGGTCAGGGCTGACCGCCGCGGACGGGCCACTCGTCAGGCAGATGGCTGCTCGGGAAACGCGAGGGTGCAATCAAGCTGCAGTTGCCGATGTGCTTATCAGTGGGGCATAGATGCAACAATCGAGGTGGTATATGAGGCCACACAAGTCGCCAACACTCCTAGGGGAGGCGGATGCTCAGGAGACACGACAGAGCGATCGAGCTGCTGCCGGTGTGCAGTTCCGCGGGCGTAGATGCAGCGGTCGAGGTGGCGCAGGAGGCCATGCACGCCACCGACGTAACTCGGGGAGGCGACTGCTCTTCAGGTGTCGGTGCTTGAACCCATCGACGCTCCGCCTCGTTGGGATCTAATGTGGTGTGGTTGGGAAGAAGACAAAAAAAAACCTGACATGTGGGCCTTTAGCTGCGATTTACATTTGCGGCACCGATTTCACAGGATCTGTTCTACCGGAGCTCCCGCAATACCGTAAACTGTTTTGCGCTATACCGTAAACTGTTTTGCGTTATCGATTTTCAAGGAATCTGCTAGAGATGCTCGTATAGTTTGTGGTTTCACTCCTTGACCCAAATTTTTTCATAAGAAAAGATTCGTACCGAAGAACCTTGAATCCAAATAATCCTTCCCTGGCTTTGTGGGTTTCCAGTTTGCCATAAAAGCGAAGACGTCGACAGAGAGCTGATTCGATTTCCGCGGCCCTTCCGTTGACAAACGTATTAAGTGAATGACGGGAAGGGCGCAGTGTAAATTTCCCATCCCAGCCGTCCATTCGCCACCGATCCGGCCGTCCATTGCCCGTGCGCGCGGATCGCCGGGCCCACACTACCCCTTCCCGCGCCGTTTAAATAGCCAGCCCAAACCCGTCGTCCTGCCATCACCAACACAACACACTCCCGCCAACACGAGCACGCTCCCGCCTTCCCAAATCCCAATTCCCCATCGGCGGCCATCGCCAAATCTCTCCGCGCCTCCAACCCGCTAGCCGCCATGGAAGCCCCAGGCGTTGGCGCCGTCCCGAGGGCGAAGAAGTACGTGGTGGGGCGCAAGCTAGGCGGCGGCCCCAGGAAGAAGGCGGTGGCGAGGTCCGTCAAGGCCGGGCTGCAGTTCCCCGTCGGCCGCATCGGGCGCTTCCTCAAGAAGGGCCGCTACGCGCAGCGCGTCGGCATGGGCGCCCCCGTCTACCTCGCCTCCGTCCTCGAGTACCTCGCCGCCGAGCTCCTGGAGCTCGCCGGGAACGCCGCCAAGGACAACAAGAAGTCCCGCATCATCCCGCGCCACCTGCTGCTCGCCATCCGGAACGACCAGGAGCTCGGCAGGCTGCTCGCCGGCGTCACCATCGCCCATGGCGGCGTGCTGCCCAACATCAACCCCGTGCTGCTCCCCAAGAAGGCGGCCGACAAGGAGCCCAAGTCGCCCAACAAGGCCGCCAAGTCCCCCAAGAAGGCTTAGTCGGTTACTGCCTAGTGTCTAGTACTCTACTTCGTAATAGATTTAGTGTTCGTTGTTTGGGTAATGGTGTCGATGTAGTACAGTAGTAATGCTCTGTTCTGCTTTGGAAAAAAAGAATGTCAGAGATCTCTCTGACTTGCAGTAAACTTGTGCTCTGTTGACAGTCTGTTCATGATTTTGCAATGCTATATGGAGTTTTACATGTGCGCAGAGGGATGAATTGTTGTACTTACTAATTGCTTGAATCTGACAAATTCACTTGGTGTGGTTACTAGAAAAACTAGCAGAAGTCAGAGTTGAAGCTGAAGAGGCCGAGGAGCATCCCCAACCTCTATTTTCTCTACATGCCACGTAGTATTGAGTTCAGGTTCAGACGAAGAAGCTGGCGCGCACAAGCGGTTGATGGGCAAGCTTGGCAAGAAGGAAGATACCGGAAGATAAGCCCCTCTTGCCCTGTCTGACTCTGACATGATCGGCCGTCGAATTCAGTTCAGGGTGTCACTGAATGAGAGTGTCTGATTCAGTCCTTTCTTGCCGATGCAAGCGAAACTCGCAGCACTTCAGAGAAGCACGAACAAGAATTGTTCAGAAGTTCACGGTTTGTGCTTTGATTTGGGCAGAAGGAGCAGGGTGATCTGGGCGCACCCGAGGAGTGTCGGCGTCTACATCGGCCAGAACGCCCTCTTGGACTCGATATCTACCTCCTCCACGTTGAGGCAACGGAGGTAAAATGGACGCATCTGCCCTAAAAACGCAACAAATTCATAAAGTGAACCGTTTTTAAATTTTTTTCACCTGCGTAACCTGTTTGTGTGGCACCCGACAACAAGGCGTCATACTACACTGTGTGGTGCCTTTGCCTTAGACGCCACACTACATTGTGTGGCGCCTTTATCTTAGGCGCCACACTAGATCTCGGACGTCACACAGTGTAGTGTGGCGCCTAAGGCAAATGCGCCACACAAAAAGGTTACGCGAGTGAATTTTTTCCGTAAAAGGTTCTTTGTGAATTTGTTGCGTCTTTAGGTTAGATTTGTCCATTTTGGCGGCAATGGAGCTCAAGCAACAAACCCATCGCTCTGAATTTCTGAATTCTGAACCTGATCCAGAATAGATAGAGATCAAGCAGCAAGCCCATTGTTCCTTCCTTCATTTCAGGAGCGTAACTTCGCTGCGGCCGGCGTCGAAAACTGACAGAAAGCAGTGTATGTGCTCACGTCGTCAGACAACATGGTGATCACTTTCAGAAACTGGTTCAGAATGCACTGCAAGAGTCAGGTCGGCTGGGCCGCCCCGACAGTCGACCAGCTGCCGTCGACTCCAACCAATTCTGATCATAACAGCGTTGATGTTGTGATGGCATCCGCAGGTACTGGTCGCACGTCGTGCAGTGCAGGAGCTGCAATACGGCGTTGAAGGCCAGGAAGGCGCTGGAGGTGGCCCTGCAGTTCGCGTCGGTTGCGGTCGTCGGGTTCCTCGCCGTCGCCAAGGGGAGTCGGTGACGTCGGTCATGCAGAGAGCCACCGTCGTGACCTTGGCCGTGTTGTGCTTCGCCGCGTCCCGCTGGCTGGCGAGCTGCATCGAGAAGAACTTCTATTTTCAGGATTATTTCCATGCTTAGAGCATCTTCAATGAAAGATGTAAATTTGGAGATGTTACATCTCTAAAAAATGCCTTTTGCATCTTTGAAAAAGTGTCAACTCCAACAAACAATGCAAAACGAAGACTTAAAAGAGCAACTCCAATAGAAGATGCAAATGAAGATGTAAAAACTATACTTCAACTAGTATTTCATTTGAAACCTACAATTCAAACATACCAAATTCAACTAGTACTTCATTTCAAATATAATAATTATACATAGTTCTAATTTAAAACATAAATTAAACCACGACCACTACTAGTTCGAACTACTACTTCAACTAAATCATCGAAGATAACTACTCCTCATCTGAGGAGCTCTTGAACTGATCCCAGAACTCATCCTTGTCCGGGTCGTGGCACCCCTCGTCCTCCTCCTCTGAGTCAGCCCAGTCCTCCTCCAAGGAGGACTCGACGGTGATCACTGTCGAGGGGTCGGCCTCATCCCCCTTCTCCCTCCTTCTTTTTCTTCTGCTCGACGTCGTGCTTCTTGAATAACTCCTGCTCGACCTGCAAATACTCTGGATGCTCACGCGCGAACCTCGCCATCGCCGCCTTGTCGCTATCGCTGGGAGCAACGAAAATGGCGGCCCTCTTCTTCGTCTTCTTGATCTCCTCCATATGGATGCCCCTCCGGCACGAGCAACTCCGCTTCCACCTGGGTCTCGATCTCCGGGAAGTTGAGGTCCTTCCTCGGCCTCCCGGCAGGCCACACCGCCACGTCGTAGGCACGCACGGCCTCGTGGGTGGTGGGGTAGGTGCCGAGCCAAAAGCGGTGGCCGATGTCACAAAACTCCAACCCGAAGTTGCCGGAGGGCTTCGCCCTCACGCCGAAGAATCCCGTCTTGCTCCTAGTCTTCTTCGGCGACATGGTGCGCACAGAGGCGATGGGGCGGGGCGGCGGGCCGGCGACGGGGCGGTGCGGCGGCGGGGTCAAATCGGGTAGCGACGAGGTCGGCGACGGCGTCGGGAGTAACGGGGCTGCGGCGGGGCCGAATCGGGCGGTGCGGCGTCGGGCGGGGCGGCGGCGTCCGACGGCGACGAGCGTCGGAACTGGCAACGGGGGTGATGGTGGGTCCGGATCTGGCATTGGGCCACTATGGCGTGCGTGGTGGGGGAACGGACGGCGGCGGCGGTGCGGTGGGAGGTGGGAGGAAGAAGGGGGGGGGGAGGGAAAGGAACGACGGTTGGTGGTTGGCGCTCGTCTAGCAAATATACATCTCCTGTAGGTGGAGATGTATATTTGCATCGCGAAGTGTTGTGGTTTACATCTTCGAAAGGTGGAGATGTAACTTTTTTTGCATCTACATCATCTGCTGGAGAAATGTTTTTGGGCTCTGGAGATGAAAAATTAGGTACATTTACATCTACATCTTCTATTAGAGATGCTCTTACAAGTGAAGACATCCCGTGTCACGTGCCAATGTGCCATGCAACCAAAAATAAAGGGAACATTAGCCAGGGGCCCAATCCCGACGAACGTTCGTTAGGGGCCCAATCCTGAAGAACGCCTCCACAACCGTCAAATCTAGATCTGACGGTGGCAGTTTTCTCTCAAAACATCCCTGCAAATTAAACAACTGGCATGCCAGTTTTGCAAAATACCACCCCCGCTTCATCCAACATAAAATGCCATATAGAAGGTTCATAAATGTCATCCTAGCTGGAAAACTTTCACCAACTATGGGGTTGAAGATAAATAGATATGTCGAGAGAGGACCTCTGATATACGCCTTCATGCATCGCTTTCCATCACGTTGTCCAAAATAGCTCATAATGTCGAGAGAGGACCAACTCCATCGTAGTAAATATCCAGTTCTTCTGTCCAACTTGCTCATAGCGAACATGTGCTCGACGAGTTCTGATCAAGTACAACGCAGGCACTGAGGTACTTCAAATGTTGATCTTTGGCAGCACACAATGGTCATTACCATTGGTGTGATTGAGACCCATGAAGTGGTGATATGGAAATGACACCTGGTCAAGTATATATGGCTAAATATGCATATCCATGACAGTCTTTGTGGAGTGTGGAGTCACATTTCAAGCAGATCACTTGGAAGATTAAGATTCTTCTGTGAGTAACGTTCTTCATCTGGCTGGTTGTGCAAAGCAAGTACCTAAGCGTCACCAATGTATAATTCTTAAGTTGGTCTTAGAGCATCTTGTCACGCCCAAGATGCGATCCTATCCTTATTTTGGCACGAGGGCCTCGACAGGGATAGAAGCGCATCTCGTCGTTTCGCAAGAATGGATATCATTACAAGTACATGTAAAGAAGAGATGAGTATATGGAATTGGCTTACACTCGCCACAAGCTACATCAATATCACATCAATACAACAACATATCCAAATATCATACAGAAGAGCAGGGTCCGTCTACGGACGAAAACAAACGATAAAATGACATCCATCCTTGCTATCCCAGGCTGCCGCCTGGAACCCATCCTAGATTGATGAAGAAGAAGAAGAAGAACTCCAAAACAAACAAGCATCGCGCTCACGTCATATCATCGCATTACCTGTACCTGCAACTGTTGTTGTAGTAATCTGTGAGCCACGGGGACTCAGCAATCTCATTTTCAAGGGTATCAAGACTATTAAAGCTTAATGGGTGAGGTATGGTTAAGTGGTGAGGCTGCAGCAAGCACTAAGCATTTATTTGGGTGGCTAACTTACGAGTACAAGAATAAAGGGGGATGATTGTCGTATCAACGGACGTGATCTAGTAATGATCTCTAAGAGATCCTGAACACCTACTTACGTCAAACATAACCCCACCGTGTTCTCTCTCGGATAAGGACTCACGAGAAGAGACAGTCACGGTTACGCACACGGTTGGTGTATTTTATTTGAGTTTACTTCAAGTTTGCTATGACCGGGTGTTAAACAAAGTTTCCAAGTTGCCACGTAACCGCGGGCACGGCTTTCCGAAAGATTTAACCCTGCAGGGGTGCTCCAACTCATCCATCACAAATTAACCACACGCAGCGGGAATAACCTCGACCACGAATCTCGTGATCTTCCTAGGCAATTCCACTGGAAAACCGCAACCTCGAGATAGCCCGAAGTATTATCGGAATTCCTCGCACAAGACGTTCGAGAAAGGTAAAACAAATCCAGCAAGACCGCCCGACGTGTCGACAGACCCGATAGGAGCCGCGTATCTCGTTCTCAGGACACGGCCGGATGGGACTAGCTACGGGGAAAACCAATCCCCGAGTTTCCTCGAGGCGGCCCCGCAGGCAGCCCAGGTTGGACCAACACTCATGAGGAGCACTGGCCCGGGTTGTTGATTAAAGATCCTCGGGTTAATTACTCCCTATGCAGGTTTATTAGTTATTAGGCAGATGTAGTACCAATGTTGGGCCTTGCCAGACAAGTTTTATCCTAAAACGAAAATCAAGGGGGTCCCCATAACAACACCGGTACACAAGTAACTAGGGGCGGCAAGAGTGGAACAAAACACCGAGCAAAAGGCCAAGCCTTCCACCCTTTAGCAAGTGTATATGTGCATTAAATTAGATAGCAATAATATTGTGATATAACAAAAGGATATCCATGTTGGCACATGGAAACAATTGCACCTGCAACTAGCAACGCTATAAGAAGGGCTGAGCAAGCGGTTACATAGCCAAACAATGTTTGCTGGGATGTGGAAGGGCTAGAGGCTTTTCATGGCAATTTGGGAGGCTTGACATACAAGTGGTAGGTAGCGAGACAGCGATAGAAACGAGACATCTAACATGGCAATGATAGTAATGGTATCCAGGGAAATGATCATCTTGCCTGAGATCCCGCTTGGAAGAAGAACGAATCCATGAAGTAGACGAACCACGTAGTCGAACGAATCCTCACACTCCGAACGCTTTCGGAACTCTATCGAGAAGAAGCAATCCGAAAACAACAATCAACACAAGATACACCACAACATATGCATGACATGATGCGCAAAAAAATATGATGCATGTCCGGTTTAATTATGCATGACATGGCAATCACAACAAACAAATACTACACATTTGCATATTGACGAAACTCCACATTCGAATTATTTAGTTCACTCTCGTTAGGTACACAACAATATTAAATGTTATTAAACATGACAAGAGGTGAAGCATAAGTAAACTACACATCTAGGCAAGTTTAAATGAGGCCGGAAACAACATATAGCATCTCCGAAACGACCTCATATGTTAATTTCGAAATTGGTCCAGATCTAAACTAATCAAGTTTTATATTTATTAAACAGGGAAATAAAGTATACCATGCAATTCTACACGTCATTCTAGTCGATTTACATATATACACTAGTAGGAAAACCCCCATTTGTCCCGGTTCGTAAGGGCCTTTAGTCCCGGTTCTGGAACCAGGACTAAAGGGTCGGGACTAAAGCCCAAAACCTTTAGTCCCGGTTCGCTTACCAACCGGGACAGAAGGGGCTCCACGTGGCCGGTGCTGGGAGCCCAGGCAGGAGGACCTTTAGTCCCGGTTGGTAACACCAACCGGGACCAAAAGGCAGGACTTTTAGTCCCGGTTGGCAACACCAACCGGGACCAAAAGGCACTGGGGTTTTTGTTTTTTTTTGAAAGGGGGGGGGGGGGTTTAGGGGGTTTTGTAGGGTTAATTGAGGTGTTTCATATTGTGTTAGCTAGCTAATAGAGAGAAGTGTCCTCTCTTTCTCCGTGTTTGGTCGACGCTAGCTACTATAGAGAGAACTCGACACGCTAGCTAGTAAGCAAATGAAGGAACCATTAAGTACACAAGATCGTCATGAACATATACACAGAGAAGTGATCGACCTCTCTTTCTCCGAGAGATTGGTCGAACAACAAGTTTTCGTATATCTATCCGACGCTACTAGCTACATATATACAATATAAGATCTCTTACAATCCCTAACATTTAATTTCAAATTCCAGATGGTATTCTCCGGCTTTATTTATGACGTGGTCAAGAAAGAATCCCGCCAATTCCTCTTGAATTACTCGTATGCGATCATGTGGTAGGAGTTCATCCCACATCTGCCACATCTAATTTGAAGAAGGGGGTCAATACATATATATGAATGAAACTCAACACAAATCATGGTAATAAAATAAAATTGTGAATATTATTGCTTACGCACTTGAAATTGTTTTTCAGAGTAGCCCCGCTTAGGGGTCGTCGCGTTGTAGATGAACTCGCAAACGTAGTATCCACAAAAATTATTCCCTTTTTCCTGCCACAAGCACTTTACGAGAAATAGAGTTCAATCAAACTGATAATCAAGCATGATAAATGGTATTGATGGAACTAGAATCAATGGGAGATGCGCGGAACTAGCTAGTAGTACTTACCTTCGGGTGTGTAAATCGCAGCTCCCTCGGCAGTGCCGGAACAATTGCGGTGAACTCTTTCCAAACCCTGCCAGACAAAGAAAATAATTACTTGATATCAGGAAATGAACAAAGTTGCCGATATGATGCGATAATGATCGATTGAACTTACTTCTGGAGCATTTCAGTCATGTCCGCATATTCCTGGGGATCTTTTCGTTTCGAGTCTAAGACGATTACTACTCCCCGCTCAAGCTTAATCTCTAGCAGAATAAAGTGGAACCTGCGCACGCATGCATAACTCATCAATTACATTACTATAACCTCGAGTAATAAGGGAAACCGAATATGCACAAGACAGTAACACTCACTTGAAGTTGTAAGGAAAGAGTATTGTCCCTTTGTTTTGATTTTTAAGCAACGATTGTAGCAAGTTGTCCTCGGTTTGTGTGACATTGTTTTTAACCGTAAACTCATGTATGATATTTGGGTTAATGAACCCAATGTCATACATTTGTGCTTTTCTGCATTCGACGATCTTCAATCTGCATAATATAGTGAGGATAATTATATATACATGCAATGAAAGAGCTGAGCTATATATATATATAGAGACTTAATTATAGAAGTAGTACTTACAGACAGTAGCAAGTCACGATTGTTTTGTTGAGGGCCTTTTGATTGTATAACTGGAATATCTCCTCAAATTCAACATTCAACAGATCCATTCCAATGAGGTCGTGCTCCTCTTTAATTCTCAGCAGCAAAGCATCCTTCCCAGACTCCCGGCATGTTTTCATGTACCATTCATGCAATGTTCGCATCATCGTTGTTAGAGGAGGATGATCAGGTTTGACGAGAGGCCGCCCGTACCGGTAACTGAAGTCGTCCACCTCCAACGGCTCAAACTGTACATCATCGCTCAGGTAATCACCAGGATTGGTACCGGGCACCATTCCCGGATGATTAGCGACGATATCGCTAGACACCTTGAGCGGGGGGCACGATTGGTTCGCCTGTTCGCCGAGCTGGGGAATTTTTTCCCACTTCTTCGTTTTGCTAACCTTGCATCACTGGAAGTACTTCCCGACCGCCGCGCGTCTTGATATGTCTTTTTAACACAGCGGTCAAAGTTGGAATCCGGCGGAGGCGGTGGTGGTCGCTTCAGGGCATCGATAGCGCGCATCACTTTCACCGGATCTAGCTTCTCCTTCGGAGGTGGAGTTTTCTTTGCAAAATGGGCCCTCAATTCGGCCTGACATATCTCCTCGTTTTCAGACTCGGTCCTCTCATATGGTAACTTTTCCAGAGGCTTGAGAGATGGACCGTATTCGTATTCCCTCCCGCCTCTTCTTGTACTGCTAGCCGCCGGAGCGGCGGCGTCTCTCTTCCGTCGTTGCTTACGAGGCGGAGCAGGAGGCGGAGTGCTCTAACGCGCCGGAGGAGCCGGAGCGGCGGCATCTGTCTTCTGCCGTTGCCGACGAGGCTGAGGAGGAGGCGTACTGCTCCGACGTGCCGGAGTAGGCGAAGGAGGAGGCGGAGTGCCCTCACGCGTCGGAGGAGCCGGAGAAGGAGGCGGTGTGCCCTGATCACTCGCCGGAGGAGGAGGAGGAGGAGGAGGAGGCGGAGAGCCCTGATTCGCCTGAGGAGGAGGAGGAGGCGGAGGCGTCCAGTTTGAAAGCTTGATGTACTCCTTCTGCCATAGACATGTACTCCTCAGAGCACGAGCCAGCTTATTCTCTCCTTCACCTGTAGACCGGTCAAGCTCGAGCTCCTCAAATCCCTCCATTACTTCATCCACCATCACAACAGCATAGCCATGTGGAATCGGTGAGCAGTGAAAAGTTCCGTTGGGTTGAGGAGGTGCAACAGAGCCGACAGCCGCCTTGAAAGTGAGGTTCCGGCATTTCGTCATGAGCTCGCAATGTTGAGCCTCCGTGATAGTATCCACGGGGTAGATAGGAGCCGTGAAGTCAGGTTGAACGAACTCCATGGAAGCGACGCTGCTTCTCCGCTGAGATGGCGGGGTAGCTTCTGGGGTAGCTCCGTGCCGCTGAGATGGTTGGCCGGCAGCTCGCTGGCTCTCAGCTTCCTCTAGCTTTTGTAGTCTTGCATTCAGCTTCTGAATTTCGCTCAGCTCCGCTTTCCTCTTTCTCTCCCGGCTTCTGTAACCGCCTGCGTCGGGAAACCCAACCTTCCACGGAATGGAGCCTGGTGTGCCTCGTGTTCGTCCAGGGTGCTCAGCATTCCCTAGGGCCTCAGTCAGCTCGTCCTTCTCTCTGTCGGGAATGAACGTCCCTTCCTGCGCTGCGGTGATATACTCCTGAAGCTTGTTCATGGGTATCGCAAGTTGCTTGTTCGTCCAACGACACTTCCCTGTTTCAGGGTCCAAAGTTCCCCCAACCCCGAAGAACCAAGTCCTTGAACGGTCTGGCCAGTTCAATGTCTGTGGTACAACTTTTTTAGCAATCAGGTCATTCTCAGCTTTGTCCCACAACGGCCGGGCTTTGAGGTAGCCACCTGACCCCGTGTGATGGTGATACTGCTTCTTTGCAGCATTGATCTTATTTGTCTCTGACATTTTCTTACTCTTGTCCGATGTCTTGTAGGCCACAAATGCGGGCCAGTGATCACGTATCTTCTCAAATCGGCCGGTGAATTCTGGAGTCTCCCCTTTGTCGACAAACTTTGATTTCAACTCATTCTTCCACCACCTGAATAGATCTGCCATCTTCTTAAGAGCACACGCCTTGACCAGTGGCTCTATAACTGGCTTATTTGGATCTTCCTCTGGCGGTAGGGTGAAATTTGCCTTCAGCGTGGTCCAAAGATCATCTTTCTGTCTATCGGTGACATAATCACCACCAGGGGCGCCGTCCTTAGGCTTATTCCATTGCTTGACGCTGATCGGGATGTAGTCCCTAACAATAGCTCCGCACTGAGCAGAAAATGCGTCCTTGGTCCGCTTGGGTTCAATCGGATGGCCATCGTGCGCGAGTGCTGTGATCGTGAACCTTTCTTCCTTGCGCAACCTCTTCTTCGGGCCTCGTCTCGTTACCAAAGTTTGGCTCGATCCGGAGGGCTATAAAAGAAGAAAGAAGAGCTAATTAATATATGTACATACCAAAACAATTAATGCATCAATTAGCTAGTCAACACGGGCTTAATTAATATATATACCTCGCCGGACTTTGCAACAGCTCCCTCCTCCGTTCGGTCACCGGAGCCGTCATCATGGTCTCCTTCTTCCTCCGGCATTCGGTCACCGGAGCCATCATGATCATGTCCTTCCTCCTCCATTGTTCGATCACCGGAGCCATCATCCTCTCCTTCCAGACCATCGGTGTCGTTGAGATACGACATGACATCACGTCCGTCGCGGATTATATCCCCCAACAACTGTTCTTGTTCCAAGTCTCTTTGATCCATAGTTTCTGCAAATATTACAACATGGCAAAAAATTGGATCAACTTGTGCACATCCATAATGGGGGCATTCTTGATAAATCTATGTTACCGGAGTTTTCTTCATTTAACTTGGTAAATTTGGGTGGCCTCGACAACGCTTCTAGGGTTTGGGGTGGCCTCGACAACACTTCTAGGGTTTGGGGTGGCCTCGACAACGCTTTTTCAGTCCCGGTTTGGCGAGAGGGGGTTGATCGATCGACGTCCCCCCTCATGTTGGAGAGTTACCGGAGTTTTCTATGAACAAAAAAAAATACTACCTATCACATCTCAGTCCCGGCGCGTCGGCGAGGGCTCGAGAGTTGGTCGCCCGATATGTGCGACGTCCCCCCTCATGTCGAAGTTACCGGAGTTTTCTTCTAGGGGTTTGGGTGGCCTCGAGAGTTTGTCGGGTAGGGGCGGGAGGGGGTAGGAGATCGACAACGCTCTTTTTCTAGGGTTTGGGTGGCCTCGAGAGTTGGTCGCCCGATATGTCCGACGTCCCCCCTCATGTCGAAGTTACCAGAGTTTTCTTCTAGGGGTTTGGGTGGCATGAACCGGGACCAAAATTCTAACTTTTGCATATTCTTTGCATATGAACATAATACATACATTTTCTTTTTTTCTTAAATGTAACTTTTGCATATATGAACATACATACACAATTTTTTTCTAAAAATGCACATATATATGAACATATACATCAATCGACCCCCCTCATGTCGAAGTTATCGGGGAGGGGGTATATCGACCCCCCCCTCATGTCGAAGTTATCGGGGAGGGGGGTATATCGACCCCCCCTCATGTCAAAGTTATCGGGGAGTGGGTAGATCGACAACGACGTCGCTCTTTCTTCTATGAATAAAAAAACATCATCTCTAGAGCACAAGAGCTCCGATCGAGACTATTCCGGATCCGTTGGAAAGCTCTCGGGGAGCCGATGCCAACGTGATGATAGGGGGGGGGGGTGCTCCCATGGCCTTGTTGGCATCTCTAGAAACATACATCTATGATCCCTCATACATACAAAACATACATCTATAATCCCTCATACATACATACATACAAACAAAAAATACATCTAAAAAAATACATATATGATCCCTCATACATACATACATCTAATAAAAATACTCCCTCATACATACATACATACATCTAATCTATGAACAAATTATGAACAAAAAAAAGCATATAAGAAAAAAAAACAGAGGGGGCAGGGGCGGCGAGGCGACGGCGACGTCGGGCGGGCAGGGGACGGGGCGGCGCGGCGACGGGGACGGGGCGGCGCGGCGACGGGGACGACGCGGCGACGGGGAGGCGACTGGGACGAGGCGGCGACGGGGCGGCTCGGGGCGGCGCGCGGCGACGGGGACGACGACGGCGACGGGGACGGGGCGGCGACGGCGACGGGGCGGCGCGGCGACGGGGACGGGGCGGCGACGACGATGGGGACGGGGCGGCGACGGCGACGGGGACGGGGCGGCTCGGGGCGGCGCGCGGCGATGGGGACGACGACGACGCGGCGACGGGGACGGGGCGGCGACGGCGACGAGGAGCGGCGCGACGACGGGGACGGGGCGGCGACGGGCTCGGGGCGGCGACGGGGACGGCGGGCTCATGGCAATGGCAGATGAAAACTGAAATTTTCTAAGTGTTTACTTATATAGAAGAAGAATTGGTCCCGGTTAGGGGCACCAACCGGGACCAATGCCCACCTTTAATCCCAGTTGGTGCCACCAACCGGGACCAAAGGTCAGTTTTCAGCAGCCCAAAGGGCGGGAAACAGGGACCTTAGGTCCCGGTTGGTGGCACCAACCGGGACTAAAGGGTGCATTGGTCCCGGTTGGTGGCACCAACCGGGACCAAAGGGTGGCATTGGTCCCGGTTGGTGGCACCAACCGGGACTAAAGCCCTGTTCCTGGCACGGTGGGAGTTTAGTCCCACCTCGCCGAGCGAGGAGCAGTCGTACTGGTTTATAAGCGCGGCTGCACCCACCGTCTCGAGCTCCTCTCTACCGCAGGCTTACGGGCCTAACCGCTTTGCAACTGCCTGTGGGCCTTCTGCGGGCTTGAATGCCGTGGTGGCCCAGTAGGCGGCATTTTTTTTATTTTTTTCCGGTATTTTTGTTTTGTTTTTTGCTTTATTTATTTTTTTAATTTTTTTCCAATATTTTTCTACTGTTATTTTAGTTCATTCTTTTTAACAAATAAATACTTTGATAATTTTAGTTGCATAATTTCCATTATTTTGTTTTGTTTTTTGCTTTATTTATTTTTGTTTTATTTTTTGCTTTATTTATTTCCAGTGTGTTTTATCATTATATTCTTTTTGCTATTAATGTTTTGAACAAAAAATACTTGGATAATTTTAGTTGCATAATTTCCATTATTTTTGTTTTGTTTTTTGCTTTATTTATTTTTGTTTTATTTTTTGCTTTATTTATTTCCAGCGTGTTTTATCATTATATTCTTTTTGCTATTAATGTTTTGAACAAAAAATACTTTGATAATTTTAGTTGCATAATTTTTATATAATTATAGTTTCAAAAATACTAGAGGTTTATAAAAGCTTTTTAGTTGATTCTTTTTTGAACTCCACTCCCACGATGTTTTGATAGAAATTAAAAAGCACTTCAAATGAACTCTGAAAAGGTTGAAAGTTGGCATGGTATCATCATTTCACCCACATAGCATGTGCTAAAAAGTTGAGTGGGTTACGGCAAAAACTGGATGCACTTCGTGTACAAAATGGACAATCTCTTTCGAAGTATCAGGGTTCGGACGAAAACTCATCTGTTACAAAGGGATTTCATTTTTTTGAACATATTTGAACTCCAGACTTTTTGTGTGTTCAAAATGCACTATTCAAAGCCACATCATCAATTTTCAACCATTTCTGACTTCATTTGGTATTTTTCATGCATTTACTGATTTTTTTGAGCTAAATGACCCTGAAATTGAAAAGCACTTCAAATGAACTCTGAAAAGGTTGAAAGTTGGCATGGTATCATCATTTCACCCACATAGCATGTTATAAAAAGTGGAGAGGGTTACGGCAAAAACTGGATGCACTTCGTGTACAAAATGGACAATCTCTTTCGAAGTATGAGGGTTTCGGACGAAAACTCATCTGTTACAAAGGGATTTCATTTTTTTGAACTTATTTGAACTCCAGACTTTTTGTGTGTTCAAAATGCACCATTCAAAGCCACACCATCAATTTTCAACCCTTTCTGACTTCATTTGGTATTTTTCATGCATTTACTGATTTTTTTGAGCTAAATGACCCTGAAATTGAAAAGCACTACAAATGAACTCTGAAAAGGTTGAAAGTTGGCATGGTATCATCATTTCACCCACATAGCATGTTATAAAAAGTTGAGAGGGTTACGGCAAAAACTGGATGCACTTCGTGTACAAAACGGACAATTGAGCATCATCCTTTCTATTTGTCTTTTGTTTCTTTCTAAGTGTCTTCGGTCGATGAACTAAAGGATTTCTAGATAGATCAACAAAACACACGGTTTCCCCTGCATACAGCCCGACGGTGGCTCGTGAGTGCCTGCATATGAAATGCACCGTCGGACCGTATGCAGGGAATCCGAATGATTTGTATTCGGTCGATGAACTAAAGGATTTCTAGATAGATCAACAAAACACACGGTTTCCCCTGCATACAGCCCAACGGTGGAAATATGAAATGCACCGTTGGACCGTGTACAAAACGGACAATCTCTTTCGAAGTATTAGGGTTTCATACGAAAACTCATCTGTTACAAAAGGCATTTCATTTCTTCACATGTAACTGCAATGATATAGTTGTGGAGAGAAAGTCTTCACTTTTTCTTCGCTTGTGTCCTTTGCTTATTGCGCCGTAACCATGGATAATCTTCATCGTTTAAGAGGGTGCTTGGGTCAGCCTTGACTTTGAAGGGAGGAATTTCATGAAACTTTTCATAATCTTCAGACATGTCTGTCTTGCCCTCCAATCCCACGATGTCTCTTTTTCCTGAAAGAACTATGTGGCGCTTTGGCTCATCGTATGATGTATTCGCTTCCTTATCTTTTGTTTTTCTCGGTTTGGTAGACATGTCCTTCACATAGAAAACCCGCGCCACATCATTGGCTAGGACGAATGGTTCGTCTGTGTACCCAAGATTGTTCAGATCCACTGTTGTCATTCCGTACTGTGGGTCTTCCTGTACCCCGCCTCCTGACAGATTGACCCATTTGCACTGAAACAAAGGGACCTTGAAATCATGTCCATAGTCAAGTTCCCATATGTCCACTATGTAACCATAATATGTGTCCTTTCCCCTATTGGTTGTTGCATCAAAGCGGACACCGCTGTTTTGGTTGGTGCTCTTTTGATCTTGGGCGATCCTGTAAAATGTATTCCCATTTATCTCGTACCCTTTGTAAGTCAATACAGTCGAAGATGGTCCCCTGGCCAACGAGTACAACTCATCAGAAACAGTGTTGTCACCCATGAGACGTGTTTGCAACCAACTGCCGAAAGTCCTGATGTGTTCATATGTAATCCAGTCGTCACACTACTCCGGGTGTTTGGAGCGCAGAATATTCTTGTGTTCATCGACATACGGGGTCACCAAGGTAGAATTCTGTAGAACTGTGTAGTGTGCTTGAGACCAAGAATGCCCGTCCCTACATATTATTGAGTCCGCTCCTAGCGTGCCTTTTCCAGTCAGTCTCCCCTCATACCGTGATTGAGGGAGACCAATATTCTTAAGGTCAGGAATGAAGTCAACACAAAACCCAATGACATCCTCTGTTTGATGGCCCATGGAGATGCTTGATTCTGGCCTAGCGCGGTTACGAACATATTTCTTTAAGACTCCCATGAACCTCTCAAAGGGGAACATATTGTGTAGAAATACAGGGCCCAGAACGACAATCTTGTCGACTAGATGAACTAGGACGCGCGTCATGATATTGAAGAAGGACGGTGGGAACACCAGCTCGAAACTAACAAGACATTGCACCAAATCACTCCTTAACCTTGGCAGGATTTCTGGATCGATCACCTTCTGAGAGATTGCATTGAGGAATGCACATAGCTTCACAATGGCTAATCGAACGTTTTCAGGTAGAAGCCCCCTCAATGCAACCGGAAGCAGTTACGTCATAATCACATGGCAGTCATGAGACTTTAGGTTCTGGAACTTTTTCTCTGCCATATTTATTATTCCCTTTATATTCGACGAGAAGCCAGACGGGACCTTCATACTGAGCAGGCATTCAAAGAAGATTTCCTTCTCTTCTTTGGTAAGAGCGTAGCTGGCAGGACCTTCATACTGCTTTGGATGCATGCCGTCTTTTTCATGCACACGTTGCTGTTCCTCCCGTGCCTCCGGTGTATCTTTTGTCTTCCCATACACTCCCAAGAAGCCTAGCAGGTTCACGCAAAGATTCTTCGTCACGTGCATCACGTCGATTGCAAAGCGGACCTCTAGGTCTTTCCAATAGGGTAGGTCCCAAAATATAGATTTCTTCTTCCACATGGGTGCGCGTCCCGCATCGTCAGTCGGAACAGATAGTCCGCCATGACCCTTTCCAAATATTACTTGTAAATCATTGACCATATCAAGTATGTGATCACCAGTACGGAGGGCGGGCTTCTTCCGGTGATCTGCCTCACCTTTGAAATGCTTTCCTTTCTTTTGACATTGATGGTTGGTCGGAAGAAATCGACGATGCCCCAGGTACACATTCTTCCTGCATTTGTCCAAATATATACTGTCGGTGTCATCTAAACAGTGTGTGCATGCGTGGTATCCCTTGTTTGTCTGTCCTGAAAGGTTACTGAGAGCAGGCCAATCGTTGATGGTTACAAACAGCAACGCTCGTAGGTCAAATTCCTCTTGTGCATGCTCATCCCACACACGTACACCTCTTCCATTCCATAGCTGTAAAAGTTCATCAACTAATGGCCTTAGGTACACATCAATGTCATTGCCGGGTTGCTTAGGGCCTTGGATGAGCACTGGCATCATAATGAACTTACGCTTCATGCACAACCAAGGAGGAAGGTTATACATACATAGAGTCACATGCCATGTGCTATGCTTGCTGCTCTGCTCCCCAAAAGGATTAATGCCATCTGCACTTAAACCAAACCATACGTTCCTCGGGTCACCTGTAAAGTCGCTCCACTTTCTCTCGATCTTTCTCCACTGCGACCCGTCAGCGAGTGCTCTCAACTTCCCGTCTTTCTTATGGTCTTTTTTGTGCCATTGCATCAACTCGACATGCTTTTTGTTTCTGAACAGACGTTTCAACCGTGGTATTATAGGAGCATACCACATCACCTTGGCAGGAACCCTCTTCCCGGTGCGCTGGCCCTCAACATCACCAGGGTCATCTCTTCTGATCTTATACCGCAAGGCACCGCATACCGAGCATGCGTTCAAATCCTCGTACGCACCGCGGTAGAGGATGCAGTCATTAGGGCATACATGTATCTTCTACACCTCCAATCCTAGAGGGCATAGAACCTTCTTTGCTTCGTACGTACTGCCGGGCAATTCGTTATCCTTTGGAAGCTTCTTCTTCATTATTTTCAGAAGCGAACTAAATCCCTTGTCAGATACACCATTGTCTGCCTTCCATTGCAGCAATTCCAGTGTGGTACCGAGCTTTCTCTTGTCATCTTCGCAATTTGGGTACAACCCTTTTTTGTGATCCTCTAACATGCGATCGAACTTCAACTTCTCCCTTTCACTTTCGCATTCTCTCTGTGCATCAACAATGACCCGGCGAAGATCATCATCGGGCACATCGTCTGGTTCCTCTTGATCTTCAGCTTCCCCCATTGCAGCATCACCGTATTCAGGGGGCGGGTAGTTGTCGTCATCCTCTTCTTCTTCATTGTCTTCCATCATAACCCCTCTTTCTCCGTGCTTGGTCCAAACATTATAGTGTGGCATAAAACCCTTCTGAAGCAGGTGGAAGTGAAGGGTTTTATAGTTGGAGAAAGCCTTCGTATTCTCACAGACAGTACATGGACAATGCATAAAACCATTCTGCTTGTTTGCCTCAGCCGCTTCGAGAAAATTATGCAGGCCCTCAATATACTCGGAGGTGCGTCGGTTGTTGGGGAACGCGACAGAAAACAAAAATTTTCGGTATAGCGAGCACGCCCAGGATCACTATGGAGATTGCATACAAGGTTTGATCTGATCCGTACCGACTCGTAGCGCAGCGGAAGAAGAGTCGGTGGAGATCGTTGGTGCAGATCCCCGCAGCTAGGATTTTACAACCTCCCAACCGCGAGGATGTACTCCCTCGTCGGACAGCCCTTCGGGAGGCGGTCGGACAGTCCCTCGGACGATGTCACGGACAGCCCTTCGGGAGGACCCTCGAAACTCGAACGGAAACTCGGACAGCCCTTCGGGAGGACACACGAACAACCCCTCGGGCAAAAGATCGAAACTACGACCTCTCTACGGGGTTGCACACATACGGTGTCATCTATCCGGCAGGGCTTCGCCGTCCAGAACTAGTTCCTGCCGGAACCCAGACAACCTTTCGGCTCTACGAAAAACTCTTTTCGTGGGAGTGAGAAGAGAGAGCTAGCAAAGCATAGCATGTGTATGAGAGCAAAAGGATCAAGAGATGGCAGCCCACATCTCCTCTATTTATAGGAAAGCCAAGGGGTAGGGTGGGCACTTGAAAATACCAAACTACCCCCACTTTATGTCACACATAAAAAACCATAAGAAGGAAAAGGGGTGCCATGTGGAGCTCCATGGAGGAGCTCCACCCTTGGCCGGCCACCCCTTGGGGGCCCCCCCATGAGGGGTTTCCTTGCTCCCCAATCCCTTCTAGAAGCCTTTTTGGAAATATCCAAAAAGGTGCTTTTCCATAAATATCCAAAAAGCACTTTCACTATTCACGACGACATTTTTCAGCGTCCGGTCGAACTGAAAATATTTATGTGGGCCTAGAACAATTCTAGTACCCCACTAAAATAATTTTCAATGCGATCCGGAACAATTCCGGATTAGTGATATTCATCTGCGAAAAGCATCTGAAGCGGTTCCGGCAGCTCCGGAACATTTCCGGTTTTTCTTCCGGAAAATTCCCAGAAGTTTCCAGAATGATTCTGGCACCCTCCAAGAATTATCAGGCATGTGCCGAAACCAATTTGACTTAATGGTATCCCCTGAAACAGCTTTTCAGTTTTACCGAAACTGTTCCGGTGTTCTCTCTGCGGAACTTTTCCGCTGTCCGAAACTTTTTCGGTGTCCGAAACTTTTTCGGTGATTTTCTCTCAGACTCCCTGTCTAGTATTCAACAGATAGATGACCCTTAAGCGTGTGACCCTATAGGTTCGGTGAAGTATAGACATGACCCGGAACCCCTTCCGATCAATGATCAACATCGGAGCCGTGGACACCCATATTGACCCCTATACCCACACGAATAAATATTCGAGTGAACCTCCAGTTGCCGTGTGCTATTCCTGTTGCTTCGCGATATGTTACAATTACCCGAGGTGAGACATGTAGGCATCCTCGTGGATCAACAACTTGTCCACAATGCCAGTTACCTTGTTGCCGGTATTGTTCTCTTTTCTCGTTCCCGTGTTCCGGCATCCCCGTGATCAAATCACAAAGTGTCTGGCCAGACGATGATGGATACCGTAACACCGAGAGGGCCCAGAGATATCTCTCCATCCTCGGAGGAGCAAATCCCAATCTTGAGCTATCAAGTTACTTGACATACTTTTCCATGAACCCGTAAGCCGCCGTAATAGCCACCCATTTACGGATGACGTTTAACAAACCCCAAAGTTCATGAAGCAAGCATGAAGAAACTCGATACTCTCATGGTCTAAGGAATCATGCAAATGTAACCATCTCTGTGTTATTAACCATAAACTTGTGATGAATATATCTCATAGCATAACAACAATTCGGGTCGATTCAACACAAGTGTTCTACCAACATTGCGCCCTCAAAATTGCCGGCATAGCCATGCCCATGATCAGGAAAACAGGATCATCATGCAATACTTGAGCTAGTCTTAGAGGCAAGACTAGGAATACACATTACCGTTTATAATACCACACGTGCACATGAGTTTCCCTCCAAGCCTCGTGGTTATTGTAGACTCGAGAATCATTGCAGTTATAGCATGGATCATAAACATTCATTACAAACTCGGAGATACAAAAGTAACTGTTATTACTGCCTCTAGGGCATATCTCCTACATCGGTCACCGTACATCCATTGCCGGTTCATCTGCGTGCATATCATGAATAGAGAAGTGACCAAATTAATAGAAATTCATCATCACATTAAAGCCAAATTACAGTAGTGACCAAAATAAATACATAACGTTCATACATAGTTCTCATTATTGAACAACATATAGCTCTCTAGAGCATCTAATTAAAACATACATTGAAACTATAAAATTTAAATGCAACAACAAATGCGATCATAACCGCAACTAAGGTACCAATTGATCCAACGGCATAATGATACCAAGCCTTAGTATGAATGGCATATTTTCTAATCTTTCTAATCTTCAAGCGCATTGCATCCATCTTGATCTTGTGATCGTCGACGACATCGGCAACATGCAACTCCAACTTCATCTTCTCCTCTTCAACTCTTTGTATTTTTTCTTGCAAGTAATTGTTTTCTTTTTCAACCAAATTTAACTTCTCGACAAGAATTTCTATGTCGGTTGGAATTTCCGGTTCACATACCTCCTAGATTAAAAAATCTATGTCACGTTGGTCGGCATAATTGTCATAAACACTAAATAAAACAAATAGTTATAAAAGATAATATATACCACATCCGAATCATAGACCGGACGAGGGCCGACGTGGGCGGATACCATGACCATGGCACTATATAATAACAAACAATAATAAAAGTAAGAAAATTACACAAGTATCTATCTAAATGATACAAGTAAGAACTTTTTTCTTTTAGAAAGAAGATAAGAAGAAGAGGCTAACCACGGTGGTGCCGGCGCCGAGATGGACGCGGGCGATCGACGGCGGTGAGGACGGGGACGGGACAGGACGGACCGCCAAACCTAAACAAATCTTGAGAAAAATGGAGCTTGGACAAGGAGCTTCGAGAGGAGAAAGCTTAAGTGTGACTCGGGCATTTCATCGAACACCTCATGTGCATAGGAGGTGAGCTAGAGCACCACAAAGCTCTCCCCTCGCCGGCCAGAAAAACAGAGCAGTGTGGAGTGCTCTGCTCGCTGGCGGGGGGGGGGGGGTATATATAGGCATCTCATTGGTCCCGGTTTGTGGATGGAACCGAGACTAAAGGACCCCCTTTGGTCCCGGTTCCAGCCACGAACCGGGACCAATTGTTGTGGGCCAGGAGCGAGGCACACTGGTCCCGGTTCGTGTCTGGAACCGGGTCCAAAGGGTCCAGACGAACCGGGACCAATGCCCCACGAGGCCCGGCCAGCCCCCTGGCCTCACGAACCGGGACCGTTGCCCCCATTGGTCCCGGTTCGTGACTGAACCGGGACTAATGGGCTGGCCCGGCCTGGACCAATGCCCTGTTATGTACTAGTGATAGAATGTTTGAAACGGAGCTACGGTCTAAAAGATATGACATTCGTAAGATGCATATGACATGAATGCAAAATGCATGCAAACACCCACCACAAACATGTTAAATCATAGATGCAGCAAGATATTATGAAACTACATGAGATTCTAAGCAAGATTCATATATGGCATGTCCAAAACGGAGCTACGGTTCAACCACAATCACCAAAACAAGTTTTATTTCAAATCTGTCCAAAACAGCAAGATAGCGTCTTGCACGCATGAAAACAACAAACTACAAGATTCTAAAATGCACAAACTAAGCATGGGGCAGTAGCATATAACACACACTTCATTTCATCTCCACATATCATACTCAAAATAGTTATGGAACACATGGTAGGAAGCTCACAACACGGCACCAAAATATAGCAGATTAGGACTTAGTGAAAATAACAGGTTTTAGCATAGCAGATTTTCACGAAGGCATATTGGCATCAGCAAAACTATATGCTACAGGGCATATTATGGCATGAAAATTAACAGCATGGTAGTAGACATGATGCATTACAAATCATTACTTTATGGCAACATCAAATTATGCTGAGATTCATGGCAACCATCAATACAACATGGCATATTGAAGAAAACAGATTCTCAGACTTAGTGAAAATTAGGCTAGTCATGAGCAGCAGTTTTTAACAGATTGACATATTGGACAGCAGGTTTAATTATGATGCTAACCCTATTCATGCAAACTATTGGCACAACATGATAGGCAACAACATTCTTAACAAAAGACTCCTAGGTGGAAAACACAAAAGGCTCCTAGATCAATAGCAAATCACATGACAACACAACAACAAAATAACAGATTTCCAGACTTAGAAATATTTTGGACCCTCAAAACATCAGATTTTTATAGCATGTTGGGAACAAGAAAACAACACCTAAACATGCATATCTATGACAACCAAAAATACCAGGGCCTAGCACACATGACCAAGGGCATATCTCATGTTCAAAATTATTTCATATGATGCACGGATTAAATCCCACAAAATAGACAAACGGGCATCATGGCAAAAATGACATGCACTCAAACTTGCTCCAATGACAAAACTAAATGCACAGTTAAATTCTATGGATTTTTCTACCCCGAAAACATATATAATATGCATAGGTTCATGTGGGAAAATATGTCACAATTAATTATGCAAGTTTGTGGAATAAATCCTTTAGCAATTATAAATGCAAGTTAAATGCAATTATTACAATGAACAGGTTTGTCATGGGTGAAAATGCGATGCCGATAATATGAACTTTTTAAATATATGATTGGATTAAATCCCGATGCACGTTAATTAAATATGACGATGCAAAATGATGGCAATTATGCAAAATGGTGCAAACACCGAGTGTAAGTATTTTTATCATGGAGGAAAATGGCATATTGTAATCTACACATTTTACATATAGCACAAGTTTTAATCCGATGCACGGTTATTTAAATATAAGCATTTTAAAACAGGGGCCGAATCTGCTGACTGGACTAGATAGAGCACGATCGCAAGATAAAATAACAAGCGTGGAGGCGAGGGATAGCAGGCAGCGCTCACGTTGGGCCAATAGGCCTGCCGGTGCATAGAGTTGGGCCGGCGGGGTCATGGGGCCGTGGCTGGCTTGGGCCGGCGAGGCCGACGCTGGGCCTTGGGCGCCTGGTGGCCCACGCACGGAGCCGAGCGGCTAGCGCTCGTCCCCGTTCTCTCGCCCGCACGCAGGGAGGCGGCGATGTGGTCAACGACGCAGGGGAGGCCGAGGTCGACGCGGGAGGCGCGGAGGGGAGTTGGGGGCGGCCGGATCCGGTCGCCGGGGGCTAGATCTCCTCGATACCGGGCGGATCCGAGCAGCGATGAAGGTTCATGGGCGGCGGCTTGACGAGCTCGAGGGTGGCCATGGTTTCCTGTGGGAGAGAGAGGTTAGGGGAGAGAGAGAGAAGCAAAGCGGGCAGGGGCGGCGGAGGCTGGAGGGGATGACCTGCCCAGTGGCGGCGGCGACTCCGGTGGCCGACCGAGGCGACGCAGGCGAGGTGGCGCGCGGCGGGGCGAGCCGCTCGGGAGCGAGCTCCCCTGGCTCGGGCGTGCTCGAGGGGAGCGCGGGGTTGGGCGACCCGGGCCTCGCGGGCTGCGGCGGCGGCGCATCGGGCCCGGGAGGGCCAGACCCGGGCCGCGGCGGGTTTCAGGGAGGCTGAGGGGCGATGTGGCCGCATCCAGTTGGCTGCGGGCGGCGGCGCGGCGGCGGTGGAGCGGTCTGGCGCGGAATTCGAGGTGGAGGGACTAGGGATCCATTTTTGGACGAGGGGAAGGTCTATATATAGCAAAACAACTAGGGTTTGAGGGGTTTTGCCCGTTTTCGGACCTTCGGATCTCGATCTGACGGTCCGAAAGCGGAGGGGGCTAGCAGGGCCATGTGGGCTGTGTAGAGGGGGTGTGGGCTGAGGAGAGAGGGAGGTTTGCGGCCCGTGACATAGTTTTAAACCGCGAAACGACCGACAATTAGACCGATACGGTGCCGCTACGGTCGACCGTTCGGGTATCAAACGACCTCCAATTGCGACGAAATTTGGCAGGCGGTCTACCTGCAATATAACAAGACCGCTCGCCAAGTTCCGACCCAATCTAAGAAAGTTTCATACACACTTTCGAAAACAATAATTTTCTCGATGCCGCGGGCGCGTGCGTGTGTGGTTGTTCTCAAAACGGTCGACGACACGAACGGAGAGAACCGGCAACTACGAACGGATGCAAGTTTTTAAAAACGAGTGACGATGCTATGCAGATGATGCGAATGATGCGATGATGAATGCGACAACCAGACGAATCACACGATGGCAATGGAATAAAAGGGGAATCTTCTGGAGCGTCGGTTCCGGGCTGTTACACATCTCCAATAGCAACCCTATAATAGGCCACCAAAAGAACTCGAAGTAAAAAAAACCAGGCACAAAAACGTTGCATCTTCAATAGCAGCCCTATAGTAGGGCATCAAATAGGGGACAATTGCTCCAACATCCGCCCTAAAATAGGATAGCCTCACAACAGCCGCAACAACAATTTGTTGCCCACATTTTACATACGACAAACAAAATATGAACTATGGCTACAATTTAAACTTTCCAAGAACAGCACACACATCAAACAACAACATATTGAATTCAATTGCAAACCAAGAGCCTCTCCTCTATCTCCTTCATCATCAAGAGCCTCTCCTCTATTGATGATGGCTTCCAAGCCATCTTTCATATCATTATCTTCGGCCTTTGTTCCCTTTTCTTTGGCCTTTTTATTTCCATATGACCTTCTTGACTTGGCCACCGAGTTGGGCGTGGGACAACTTTTCCTTTCCTCCTCGCTTGATGCATCGTCGTCATCATCATCATCATGCACACCCGAACTCTTCCGCTTGTTTGAAATATCATACACTTGTCAGTTTTTCCATTTCTCTTCTTCTTCAAGCTCGGTGTAACAATGGTGCAAAGTAAAGGGTTTCCCTTTCTTCTTCTTGTCCCCTTTCTTTCCTCTTCCGGGAAGAGCTCTTTTATGGTACCCTATATTGAATACAGGCCGTCCATTGACAAAGATCCAAGGGTAGAAATCTATTTGTACTGATGAAACCGGATCAACAGTATCGATACTACTGTGTGTCTCTCCTTCACCGGTATACGCGATTGCAATGTATTATGGGGAGATCATAGTCTTCGCCTAACGAGATAGATCGACCCGACCCAGCCGTTCTACTTGTTCGAGTGATGATTCTCCACATTTTCGGCTGACGCCTCAGGGCGCTCGTCTCCTCTTTGATCGCGCACCCGCCGGACCGCATGACCACCAATCCACAATGCGCCCACGGACGAGCTTGCCGCCGCCGACGAGGCCAAGATGTGTACCGCAAGAGGGGAGGAAAAACGTTCGTGCTAGATTGGACAGAGCGGTCGCCTCACCAGAATGGTCGGATATGTTCAAGAATGCTAAGGTTGAACACATCTGCAGCTCCAGATCAGACCATCTTCCAATCCTGCTTAAGCTGGGGAGGCGGAAAGAGTGGAGGCCGGTGGGGAAGTCTGGACAGAACCAACCAGAGAAACAATTTCGTTATGAACAGATGTGGGAACGAGCTACCTCTCTACAGGACACGATTGCCAATGGATGGAGAGAGCTGGGTGCAGCAGGCTGCCTAAAAGATGTTGAGTCCAAAATCTTACATATGCAGGAAACTCTCAAGAGCTGGGCCGAGCGGGACTTTGGATCCGTTCTGAAGAAAGCTGCAGAGCTAAGAAGGAAACTGAGCATACTATGGAGTGCACCCTACTCGGACACACAGCAGCGGGATATCAAACTTTGCTCGGAGGAATTAGACGAACTTCTCTTGAGAGAGGAACTCATGTGGAGACAAAGGTCCAGAGCAACGTACATTCGAGAAGGTGACCGCAACACCAAGTGGTTTCAGAGGAAGGCGACATGGAGGAAGAAGAAAAATGAAATCACCAAGCTGAAAGATAGCAGCGGAGTGTGGAAAGAAGATAGTGAAGGAATTAAGGATCTGACTAGAATTTTTTTCAAGAACCTTTATGAAAAAGAAAGAGAGGTTGACCCCCAGGATATTCTGAACCTTGTTAAACATAGAGTTACTGAGGATATGAACAGAAGCTTAACAAGGGCTTTCACGGCAGAGGAGATTAGCGATGCCTTATTCCAGATCGGACCACTTAAAGCACCGGGCCCAGATGGTTTTCCGGCTCGCTTCTTTCAGAGGAATTGGGAGGTGCTGAAAGAGGATGTGATCAAGGGTGTTCTAAGCTTTTTCGAACTTGGGACCCTGCCAGAAGGAATAAACGACACGGTGATAGTGCTAATCCCAAAAGGAAAGAATCCCCAATCTCTGAAGGACTACCGGCCAATTAGTCTATGCAACGTCATCTATAAAGTTATCTCTAAATGCCTTGTAAACCGGCTGCGCCCAATTTTGGACAGTATCATCTCCGAGACACAAAGCGCGTTCATACCAGGACGCTTGATAACGGACAATGCTACTATAGCGTTTGAATGTTTCCATAAAATCCAGCAAAGCAAGAATACACACAATACCCACTGTGCGTACAAACTAGACTTGGCTAAAGCCTATGACAGAGTGGACTGGAATTTTTTGGAGGGGGTGCTTATAAAGACCGGCTTTAATCAGAAGTGGACCTCATGGATTATGCACTGTGTCCGGTCTGTCAGGTACTCGGTCAAATGTAACGGTGAACTGCTTGAGGCTTTTACACCGTCGAGAGGCCTACGACAGGGGGACCCGCTTAGTCCCTATCTCTTTCTCTTCGTGGCCGATGGGCTGGTCAGCCTAATGAAGAAGGAGATAGAGGATGGCAATCTGACCCCCATCAAAATCGCCAGAAATAGCCCAGGCATATCCAACCTTCTCTTTGCCGATGACAGCTTAATTTTCTTCAAGGCTACGGTGGAGGAAGCTGAGACGGTGAAGAGGATCTTGGCCTCTTTCCAGAGTTGTACGGGCCAATTGTTGAGTGAAAGTAAATGTTCCCTTCTCTTTAGCGAAGCTTGCCCAGAGGAAACCAGAGAAAACATCAGAAGGACACTAGGGGTAGTCTCGTCATCGTTTGAAAGTAAGTATTTGGGACTACCTACCCCTGAAGGAAGAATGAAAGACGACAACTTCCAACCAATCATGGACAGATTCCGGAAAAGGTGCAGCGATTGGTCGGAGAGGTTCATGTCGTATGCAGCCAAAGAGGTACATATCAAGTCTGTGGTGCAAGCTCTGCCATGTTTTACCATGGGTGTTTTCTTGCTATCGAAGGGTTTCTGTGAGAAGTACGAGAAGATGATCCGGGATTTTTGGTGGGGCGATGAGGAGGGGCATCGCAAGGTACACTGGATGTCGTGGGAGCGCATGACCCGGCCCAAACGTGCGGGAGGTATAGGATTCAGAGATATGCATCTCTTCAATATCGCACTTCTTGCAAAACAATGCTGGAGACTTTTGCAGAAACCGGAGAGTTTGTGTGCGAGAGTGCTCAAGTCAAAATACTACCCGCACGGAAATTTGCTTGATACGGTGTTCGCATCGGATGCATCACCAGTTTGGAGAGGTATTGAGGCGGGGCTAGAGCTACTAAAAAAAGGCGTCATCTGGAGAGTTGGGGACGGCCGGAAAATCCAAATCCAAAGAGATCAATGGATCCCGCGTAATGAAGGACTTAGGACAGCGGCTCTAGTGAGAAGGTCAAGACTTCGCTGGGTGAATCAGCTTATGCGGCCGGACAGCAAAGAATGGAACAGAGAACTGATTGAGCAAATTTTTCATAGTTTTGATGCAGATGAGATTTGCAAAATTCCCATTCCCTCCTCAGCAGCAGAGGACCGCCTGGCATGGCACTATGAGAGGAACGGCATATTCACAGTGAGAAGTGCCTATAAATTGGCCGCCTCTATCCATGGACAAGTGCGACAAATCCCTTCCAGCTCCTCTAGTGAGCCAAATGAGAGGAGCATATGGGATATCATATGGAAGTCCAGTGCCCCACCGAAAGTAAAGATCTTTGGCTGGCGGATTGCGACAAATACCCTGGCCACAAAGCATAACAAATTTAGACGCACCCTTGAACTGGACTCTACTTGCAATATCTGTGGAAACGGTGATGAAACGGAATTCCATGCAGTAGTTGAGTGTACCAAAAGCAGGGCCCTCAGGAACTCAATGAGAGAAGTTTGGAAGCTCCCTCAAGAATTGTCTTTCAGGTACACCGGCGCTGATTGGCTGCAGATGCTTCTTAGCACTGAATGTGAGGACATGAGGAGGAGAATTTTACTGCTGCTCTGGAGATGTTGGTATCTCCGCGATGATTGTGCTCACAGCCTTGGGAAAGAAACGATCCAACAGTCTGTTAGTTACCTGACGCGGCTTGAGGAAGAGGTTGCAGATGCGGGCCTCCAGGTGAATTCAGGGAAGGGGAAAGAAAAGCTGGCCCCGTCGAGACCCATGGAATCAATCAAGCCAGCAGTGACACCCATACAGTGGGTTCCTCCAGCGCAAGGGACGGCCAAATTGAACACGGACGCAAGCTTTCAACAGGACAGCGGACATGGTTGGGCAGGCGCTGTGGCCAGAGATCACCTGGGCAGAGTGTACCTGTCGATGTGCAGCCGGCTACCTGACTCGGGCAGTGTGGAAGAAGCTGAAGCCCAAGCCGCGCTGATGGGCCTGCAGGCTCTGGCCAAATTTTACAGGGGACCAGTGGCACTGGAGATGGATTGCAAATCGGTGACTGATTACTTGAACTCGGATATAACCAGCCTTGCCCCATGCTATGGAGTGATCCAAGACATCAAGGCGGCTCTATCTGTTTTCTCCTCAGCCAAAGTTATTTTTGCCGGGAGGAGATGCAACGCTCTGGCCCATGAACTGGCTGCCGAGGCGAGACAAAACGGAGAAGCGCTGCTGATTGCAAGGGTCCCAGACAGATTAAGACAATTGATGCAGGCCGAGTGTAATCTCTCTACTTGAGTATTTGTATACTCTTGTATTCTCAAAAAAAAAAAAGATGTGTACCACGTGACATTCTTCTAATGACCGAAGAGCTGCGGCTCGGTGAGTGCCGAAGCGCCGCGGAACCTCGCCTAGTTCGTGCTAACCATGCCCTCGCTACCCTCATGGCCATCTTTTTAAAATTTTACTGCAGCTCTACTTCGGCCACAGCTCGCGGGACATGGAGCTGCTCGTCTGCCTTTGTTGTGAGGTCGACAACCAGTCAACCACGTCGTGTGCATGAGCGCTCATCCAGGCAGGGCTCAACCTTCTTGTGTCCTGGTCGTCACGGCCGCCGTCATCGGCGTGTCCACGATTTTTTTCGAGAATTGGCCCACCACAGCAATTCCCTTTTGTTAACAAAGAATCAACGGTGGGATCACATATATACGGCTCCCTCCCAAGTAGCAGTACAGGGTACCGTAAAAACCCTCTCCAAGAAAGAACGCTTGAGCCATGTTGAGCTACAATTGAGAGAAACATAAATGAGAAAGAGAAGCACGATCCGTATACTACAATTGAGAGCAACCATGATCTACGTATTACAACTAAGGGCAAGCATGATTACCGTATTGTCATTGCTTGGGCAACTTGGATTCATGCGGTCAACATTTTTCATGTAACCGGCCCACTTTTGACAATCCGCAGATATGGTGGACTATCGATGACGAAGAGATGCGTGCTGATCAGTCGTATCCACTTGCGTTGCGTACGTGGAAGTACTCCATACGTGCCCAATACGTGCTCATTGGTTGTTCGGTGCCAATGGCCATACCAATAGATACGTGACCAATACGTCCTCATTTTCTATTCCATAGAGCATCTACAGTCGGACTGGAGAAATCCAGCCCCTATACGTCTACGGACGCGTCCGGACACATCCGGACGGCCCTTCATATTAAACGCTCACTGTATTCACATATCTTAAATCCGGACTCTCAAATTCATTCAAAATCATGCACGTCGATCACACAAACGATTGTCGCACGTAAATAACAAATGTTGGTACCGAACATCCTCTAATTCACTAATCTCCATGGGGCGGAAGCGCTGAAAATCAATTGAGGGGATTTGAGGCCACCGATTCCCCAATTTTGACTGGGTCGTACTCTGAATGTGGGTCCTTTGGTTGACAAGCAAATGTGGGTCCTTCTGCAGCCGAAACAACGAGAATGCCAACACGGAGCCCCGCCGCCTCCCCGTCCTTTTCTCTGCCTCCCGCAATCCACGCGACCCACATCCCCTCCTGCCTCTCGTCCCCGTGTTGCCGGCCGCCTCTCGCCCATCCCCGGCGAACTTCCGAGTAGGCATGGACTGGCCGGAGCTGGCACTGGTGGAAGGATAGGGAGGTCGCGGCAGAGAGAGAGGCGTGGATGATTGTGGCAGCCTCGCGATTAGTCGTCTTCCTCTAGGCCTCCTCCGCCCCTCACGATCCATCCCGGGCTGATGCAGCCAAGATCTAGACCCCGCTCTAGGCCCCGGCGCCCCACCCGACTTCTCCAAGCCTGTCCGGACCGTACCCACACCTCCGCCTCCTCATCGGTTAGATCTTTGCCTCTTTCCCCTCTGTCCGCGTTTGGTGATGGTGTTGTGTGCTGCGTGTGCGATGCTACTATTCTGCTCTGCGTGGTCTACTTGCATGCCGCTGCCATGTGAGAGATTGAGCGGCTACGGCTGGGATGGGGATCATTACTAATTAGCCGCAGCTCTGAGTTTTATGTTGTCGCTGCTCTGATTGGTGTTGCTGTTTGGATGAAAGAGGACAATGCTTCGGCCTAGAGATAACGATGATGATGTTGTAGAGAGATTGGTGTTGCTGATTTAGAACAAAGTAATAGAGTTAATGTTGCTGCTACTTGTAGATTGTTTTTTTTTTCCTTTTGCAGTTGCTAATGTACCAGATTTTGTTGTTGCTGCTCCCGTGTGCGTGGGTGGTCTTTGATCCCCTGAATCTTACTGTTATTATGGAACAGTAGCCATTGTATGAATTTTAAGTTTTTCCACATGTCATTTTTCCTGGAGGTTGCAGACCATAACTGTGTGTTGAAATCAGAATCTTGGAATTCTCAAACGTATGATCAGTGCCTTCATTATTCATTTTCTGGATAGCAGTACCAGATTTTCTAGAGTATGTTATTAATTTTGGTACTTCAGGTTGCGATGCTAATTAAATTCAAGGGCAACAAGGACTTAACTCAAGAGCTTCAACCTGGTTGTTTATTACTGCAACTTGCAACGTTAATTAATCTTACATTGGATCAGCAAGGACTTAATTCAAAGAGCTTAGCCTGGGATGTTTTGCGCCCAGCCGACAGTTTGTAATGCTAATTAAACTCACAATTGGGGAAGCATGGACTCATGTCAACAACTTCAGCCTGATAATACAAGTGGTTCGCTCATATCTGTTTGTAGTTGCCAACAAGGGAATATGGTGCAACCCAATGTTCATTTTAGTTGTTCCTTGCCCTGTTCCATTTTTTTGTGAATTTTCATCTCAGACATTAGTGTGTGGTGTTGATACTCTACAAAATACATGCGGTGTTTTTTTTTCTCCATATTTTTTATGATTTGCAGAATAATATGCTTTATATTGATGTGGCCTTGCCTGTTTTTTTTAACACATCAGCGAGAAAGAAACACTACTATTTTGCGAGGCTTGTGCATTTTCAAAAACTTTACTAAGTTGTTTTGATTGATATTTTGATGAACTACATGATCAATTTATTTTGTGATTATCCCATCTGGAGATATTTTATGTCCGCAAGTGTGATCTCACCCCGGGAGCTTTACAGGGAAGCACTAACACAAGTACATGACGCAGATGATAATACAACCAAGAGCAACTTAAGTCAGAATATATCCAATACAATTTGTTCTCAATTTATTTGTTTGTTACGAGTTTATATGTGATTTACCGAGCTTCAACTTAATGCATTTGTTCATTTGTAGAATTGGAGAAGGGAGGGTGCTAAGCCATTTGTCTCGGGATTTTACTTTTTGTTATTCACCTGTACAACTATTCTGTAGTGAGAAATTGTTGTATGGTTTCAGGGGATCAAACTTTATGTAGGCCTACTCTGCCTGCGTATAGTGCATCAAAACCAACTGGAACAAGCTCTTAAGATTGGTTGAGCTGTTACTCACGTAGTTCCATTATATTTCATTGTGTTCTTTGGAGATGCTTGTGGGTTTATTGTGAATTTATAGAGGGGTTTGGTTACTGATATTTTCGTATAGTTTTACTGCCATACGTGCAAGCTGCTTTTAGTTTTGACTTCTGATTCTGATCTATAGAACAAATCAGTTGTAGGTAGCTCATATTATCTTATTAGATGGATTTGTTAATGAAACATACACACGGATCATTCTTCGGCGCAGCAAAGCACGCTAAACTCTTCTAGTAAATACTGTTTACATAAAATTTATTTGAAGTGCACAATATCGTTTCCACCGTGGGTCCACATATGATCCACAAGATCATTGAGTAGTTGCGCATGCACCTGATGATCTCGAAGATTCTAATGCATCGGTAGAAAGTTCATAAGCTGAGCTGCATCTTGAACTTCCGGGATTTTAACTTGTTCTCCAGGTGCTTCAAAATCATGTCCACTTCTTCGTCCAAATCTGAGGAATCGAAGAACTCATCTTGAATCATTTGATCAAGCTCCATCGGTCCATACTCCTCGTCGGATGAAGCATCGGAATCCATCGTTTTCCCTAATAAAATCACAAAAAATCCAGTCAGACAACATGTCAAACACATCAAGCGCAAGGAGGAACCAGAGAGTTGCCGGACGTACCGCGGTGGCTTCCGGGCTGGCGACGACGTCCCCCGTGGCGAGGACGGGAGAGAGGACTGCTCCGCCGGAGCTGGCGGAGCAGAGGCTAGGAACGGCTACGGAGCGCGAGCGGCGGTGGAGCTACGAGACAGACAACGCGGAGGAGGAAGAAGAGAGAAAAGAGCAAATGGATCCGACAGTTCTGGGGGTGGATTTGGTGCAGTTTGTGGTGGGGTCGGGCTGTGAGGTCTGACGTGACAGGCGTGCCCGGGCGCTCCCATATCCGCCCCATATTTGGGCTGGATATGAGGGGTGCCGGTCAGCCCAGGCGTTTAAGGCCCGTTTAAGACGTCCGTCTGGGTCGAATTTTTGTGATCGGGCGATGACCGGGCGGCTTGCCCGGGCGTTTGATACGGATTTAAGAGGTCCGGCTGCAGATGCTCTTATGTCTTGATCACAATGTTATAACCCGGTCATTAAAACCTTAGCTTAGGGCAAGTCCAACGCATGGACTCAAATGGACACTTTGCGTGTACGTGTTTGTCTGTTTGGGTTAGCCAGGCGGACACTAAAGTCTGTCTGTGTCCGCTGGTAGGTGCGCTCAACGAGCCCGAACCCATTTCAGATTTTGGACCAATTTTTAAATAAAAAATATATACATTGCCGCCAAAAGTCTCACCATACATTTAAGTAAAACCTAGATCTAGTGGCCGTTGTCATCGAGGGGGGCATGTGGACTGCTGTGCTGGAGCGTGCGTGGGGGACACGGGGCGTGGCGCACGACCCGCGAAGCACGAACGATGGCGCTGGTCGTGTTCATCGGTGAACCATGAGTCCCAGTGCGTGGAGTCCCCTTTGCCTCCTCCTCGTGCCCGGCGCGCGCCCTTCGCTCCCGCTCCCGCTCCGCGCCGCCTCCCCGGCGACCAGCAGCGACAGAGCAGCAGTCCTGGCCCGCCTCGCGCCGGCGGCGCAACGGTGGCGGCAGCGCGCGGCTGTCGTCGCCGGTCTCGGCCGTGGCGGCGGAGGCGCCCTCAACGCCGTCGCTGTCCGGCGGGGAGGAGAAGGAGAAGGACGAGCGGCGATTCGATTGGCTGGACCAGTGGTACCTGCTGGCCCCCGTGTGCGACCTGGACCACGGCGCGCTGCACGGCCAGACGGTGCTGGGCCTCCGCGTGGTGGCCTGGTATGACCGCGCCGTCGACGAGTGGCGCGTGTTCGACGAGGCCTGCCCGCACCGCCTCGCGTCGCTCTCCGAGGGCCACATCGACGACAAGGGCCGCCTCCAGTGCGTCTGTTGATAGGGAGAGAGGGATTTGGTGGAATAGTTGATGTATTGCTTGAGCCCCATGGACATATATATAGGAGTACAACGATCAACTTGGAGTACAAGACAAGGCAGGACAAATCCTAATCTATCTCATATTTCCTAATAATCAATATACTCAACATCCCCCCCCCCCGCCCCGCGCAGTCACAACGGTAGCGACGCAGACGGTGAGACTAGAGAAGAATCCAAAGGTAAGCTGATGGTCACCCCCCCCCCCCCCCCCAGTCGTAACGGTCGATGCATCGCGGAAGTCGTGGCTGGAGTAGAAACCGATAAGGTTGCGCAAGCAAGGCGGTAGCCCTTTGTGCCGATGTCGAAGTAGCCGAGAGCGTAGGGTGGTGTAGCCGTGGTTGAGGTAGCCGTGCGAAGAACGCCGTGGTCGATGTCGAGTCGGGGTAGCCGGTGTCGAAGTAATCGCCGAGGAGCTGCGGGCGCAAGGAGGTGCCGAGTTAGTCATGGGCGCAGTGGTGCGCCGAGAAGAAGACGAAGTTGAGACGCGTCGCGCCGGGATTGCCAAGTCCGGGGACACGTCGTGGACGAAGGCACGCATCGGTGTTGCCAGCACCGGGCATGCGTAGACGGACGAAGTCGATGTTGACGATGCGTCGCTCCAGGCTTGCCAGACCTAGGAACACATCGGGGATGAAGGCACGCGTCGGTGTTGCCAGCACCGGGCATGCGTAGACGGGGACCTGCACACAACTTGTACGCCATGTCGAGAAGGCTAGCAGAGAAGGACTCGACGACGGTTGCGGTGCAAATCCACGTAAAGCCGATGTCGCCCGCGGTGGTCAGAGTAGATGAAGTGGTCAGGGTTTGACGACGGCGACGCTGGCGATGAGCTGGTGCTGGACGAAGATGAAGGGGGTGGACGGGGCGGCGCGGCTCGGGTGAGCGAGCTGCAGCGACGCCGAAGAAGAGCGGCGGCGGCGACGACTGGTTAGGAGCACGGCGGCGATGCTCGAAGTAGGCGAGGAACCCGACAACGTGACAAAGACCGGCGCGGACGGCGGCATTCCTGCGCCGAGGGAGACGGCGCGGCGAATACCACGGGAAGTCAACGCGCGGGGACGGCGGAGTGGACCGCGGGCCGCGGCGCTACGACCCGAAGGGGCGAAGCAGCAGCAGTAGGCGGGTCGGGGCGACGGCGGTGACCGCGGGCCGCGGCGCTATGGCCCGAAAGGGCGGCACGTCGGCGAAGCGCGGGTCGGTGCGACCGCGGGGACGACCTCGGGCGGCGGCGGAGACCGCGTGCCACGCTCGCTACGGCCCGATGGGCCGACGCAGCGGCAGCGCGAGGGTCGGTGCAGCCACGGGGACGGCCTGAAGCGGACGGCCTCGAGGCGACGGTGGACCGCGAGCTGCGACACTACGGCCCGAAGGGGCAACGCAGCGACAGCATGCGGGTCGATGCGGCCGTGGGGAGAACCACGGGGCGGCGGCGCGGGGCGACGCAACGGCAGCCCGATGATCGATCGGTGGAGGTGCGCGCTTTACTCGGGACAGTCTTCACGGGACCTGCGGAGGCACGCTCAACCGACGGGCCAGGTTGGTCGCACGGCGTAGATGAGGCGGATCGCGGCAACAGGCGGGTGATCAATCCGATCGCGCGCGGGGTCGGGGACGCCGCTCGATGGAGGCGGGATGGCGGCGGAGTCTGAGATGAAGCCGACAACGACGGTCGGTAGGGCGGCCATACAGGCGTGGCGTAGATCGATGGGCGGGTCGACGCGCGAACGGCGGCTGTGATGGGCCGCCGCATGGCGCGAGGCCGCCGGGTTGGGGCGATGCAGGAGTCCCGATCGGAGCAGGGCGGTGACGGTCGGCGTAGGGCGACGGGCGAGCAGACGCGCGGGCGACGGCCGTGAGGGGCCGCCGCGTCGTGCGAGGCCGTCGGGTCGGTGTAGAGGCCGGGTCGCGCCGATGTCGGAGTAGAGGCGCGGAGTCGACATCGGCTGAGGGCGACGCAAACCGATCGTAGATCGGAAAACCAAAAAGAAAACGCCGATCAATGCGACCGGCGGAAGAGAGAAAACTCCGGATCAAGAGATCGGGAGAAAGACTCTCAGGACAGCCGGTCAACACGACCGGCGGACGAACCCTAGGTACGGGCGGCGCGGCCCCCAGCGACGGTCATGGAGGCTGACCACCCCGGGGGCGGCACGCGATGCGGAAGCGGTGGGTGGTGGCTAGGTCTAGGAACTTGCGGCAGATACCATGTTGATAGGGAGAGAGGGATTTGGTGGAATAGTTGATGTATTGCTTGAGCCTCGTGGGCATATATATAGGAGTACAATGATCAACTTGGAGTACAAGACAAGACAAGACAAATCCTAATCTATCTCATACTCCCTCTGTAAACTAATATAAGAGCGTTTAGATCACTATTTTAGTGATCTAAACGCTCTTATATTAGTTTACAGAGGGAGTATTTTACTAATAGGGTGTGTCTAGGGCACATCTAGATGTGACATAGTTATTGCACATCTAAATGACTAAATGAAGCATAAAAATGAAAAGAAAATATTCACACGAATCTCCACGTAAGATCAATGTTATAGGACTTGGATGTGCAATACTTATGTCACATCTAGATGTGATTTAGCAAAACCGTTACTAATAATCAATATACTCAACAGCGTCTACCACGTCTGGTGCTTCGACGGCCGTGGCTCCTGCCAGTTCATCCCACAAGCCCCCGCACTCGGCCCACCTGTAATGCCATCGATACCCTCTCTTTCTTCTTCCTCCGACCGATCACAAAACCAAAACCAAAATCGAAATGGATTGCGCGGCGCAGGTGCACAAGAACAGCAAGGCGTGCGCGGCGTCGTACCCGAGCGTGGTGCAGAACAACATCCTGTGGTTCTACCCGAGGGCCGACGACGAGCACCAGGACATTCTGCAGAGGAAGCGCCCGCCATTCATCCCGGAGATCGACGACCCCTCCTTCGTCACCGTCTATGGCGTCAGGGACCTCCCCTACGGGTAAACATCCTGAACCTCGACACTTCGCCTCCCTCCATTGCACAGTCTCACTGCTCCGTTGGTTTGCAGGTACGATGTGCTGGTGGAGAACCTCATGGACCCTGCCCACGTCCCCTACGCGCACAAGGGGCTGATGGGCAAGCTCCGCAAGAAGGAAGACCCCGGAAGATAAGCCTCTATGCCTGACAGGCGCCATCGAATTCAGTTTGCAGTGTCACTGAAACACTGAATACAATTGCTGATTCAATCGTTGTTCTTGTTGTCTTCACAGTTGAGTTCGACATCGAAGGCGGCGGGCCGATAAAGATGAAGATAAAGGAGGCGAACGTCGAGGGGTTCCTGACGGAGCAGGAGGAGAACGACGGCTACTTCTGGTACATTGCGCCGTGCACCTTCTACGGCTCGCTGCTTCCCAGAGACACTACCGGAATTTATGCCGACGCCGACGGCCTCATCTAAGCCGACGGCCACCGTCGGCATATACGGCAGTATGCCGTCGGCCGATGGCCGACTGTCGGCGTATCCAGGCCGTCGGCATACCTCCATCTATGCCTACGGGGGCCGTCGGCGTAGCTAGGACGTCGGCATACCTCCATCTATGCCTACGGTGGCCGTCGGCGTAGCATCACCGTCGGCATATGCGTGGGCCCGGCCGCCCCGGTTATAACAGCCGGTTGCCGCTGTCAAACGTATGCCGACGGCCCTAACGTCAACCGTCGGCATACCTCCATCTATGCCTACGGTGCCGCGGATCGATGACGTGGCGCTGAGAGATATGCCGACGGCTTAACCGTCGGCATATCTACGTTTATTTTTTTTAATTCTTTTTTTATATATAATTTTTTTTCAAAAAAAATTCCATTAATTAAATTGTGTCTTATCTATACATAAACACACATAGATACACCACGCGTGTCTCTTGGGCCCAGTTTACCGCCCCGTCAACTCTCGCAGGGTTAGGCGGGACATATGTTGTTTGGGGGGTAGCTATGCCGCCAGGTCTTCCTCTCGGCCCTTCTACACGTCCGGAAGTGCGGTGGCGGGTGCAAGCACGGGCTCCGTGGTGTGAACCCCCTCACCAACGTCGCCGCCGCCATCGTACGGAGGGGGGGGGGGACGGCCACGTCGGGCAGTAACGGAGGGAATCTTGCATTGGGTTGTGCCCGGACCTTGATACGAAGTGTACCTAGGGGCTGGGCTATCACATCCAGGTGAAAATGTCCATCGGTCAAACCCCGTCCGGCGGAAGTCAAAGGCGTAGACCGCCCGGTCAACTCTCGCAGGGTTAGAGGGGACGGGTGTAGTTTGGGGGGTAGCTATGCCGCTAGGTCTTTCTCTGGGCCCTCCTACACGTCCGGAAGTGCGGTGGCGGGGACAAGCACACGGCACGTGGCTCCGTGGTGTGACCCCAATCACCGACGTCGCCGCCGCCGTCGCACGGAGGGTGGAAAGGCCACGTCGGGCAGTAACAGAGGGAATCTTGGTGTGGGTTATGCCCGGACCTTGATACGAAGTGTACCTAGGGGTTGTGCTATCACATCCAGGTGAAAATGTCCATCGGTCAAACCCCGTCCGGCGAAAGTCAAAGGCGTAGACCGCCCGGTCAACTCTCGCAGGGTTAGAGGGGACGGGTGTAGTTTGGGGGGTAGCTATGCCGCCAGGTCTTTCTCTGGGCCCTCCTACACGTCCGGAAGTGCGGTGGCGGGTGCAAGCACACGGCACGTGGCTCCGTGGTGTGACCCCAATCACCGACGTCGCCGCCGCCGTCGCACGGAGGGTGGAACGGCCACGTCGGGCAGTAACAGAGGGAATCTTGGTGTGGGTTATGCCCGGACCTTGATACGAAGTGTACCTAGGGGTTGTGCTATCACATCCAGGTGAAAATGTCCATCGGTCAAACCCCGTCCGGCGAAAGTCAAAGGCGTAGACCGCCCGGTCAACTCTCGCAGGGTTAGACGGGACGTGTGTAGTTTGGGGGGTAGCTATCCCGCCGGGTCTTTATCTGGGCCCTCCTACACGTTCGGAAGTGCGGTGACGGGTGCAAGCACCCGGCACGGGGCTCCGTGGTGTGACCCCCCTCACCGACGTCGCTGCCGCCGTCGCACGCAGGGAGGGAACGGCCACGTCGGGCAGTAACAGAGGGAATCTTGGTGTGGGTTGTGCCCGGACCTTGATACGAAGTGTACCTAGGGGCTGTGCTATCACATCCAGGTGAAAATGTCCATCGGTCAAACCCCGTCCGGCGAAAGTCAAAGGCGTAGACCGCCCGGTCAACTCTCGCAGGGTTAGACGGGACGGGTGTAGTTTGGGGGGTAGCTATGCCGCCAGGTCTTTCTCTGGGCCCTCCTACACGTCCGGAATTGCAGTGGCGGGTGCAAGCACACGGCACGCGGCTCCGTGGTGTGACCCCCCTCACCGACGTCGCCGCCGTCGTCGCACGGAGGGGGGAACGGCCACGTCGGGCAGTAACGGAGGGAATCTTGGTGTAGGTTGTGACCGGACCTTGACACGAAGTGTACCTAGGGGCTGGGCTATCACATCCAGGTGAAAATGTCCATCGGTCAAACCCCGTCCGGTGAAAGTCAAAGGCGTAGACCGCCCGGTCAACTCTCGCAGGGTTAGACGGGACATGTGTAGTTTGGGGGGTAGCTATCCCGCCGGGTCTTTATCTGGGCCCTCCTACACGTCCGGAAGTGCGGTGGCGGGTGCAAGCACCCGGTACGGGGCTCTGTGGTGTGACCCCCATCACCGACGTCGCCGCCGCCGTCGCACGGAGGGGGGGAACGGCCACGTCGGGCAGTAACGGAGGGAATCTTGGTGTGGGTTGTGCCCGGACCTTGATAGGAAGTGTACCTAGGGGCTGGGCTATCACATCCAGGTGAAAATGTCCATCGGTCAAACCCCGTTCGGCGAAAGTCAAAGGTGTAGACCGCCCGGTCAACTCTCGCAGGGTTAGACGGGACGGGTGTAGTTTGGGGGGTAGCTATGCCGCCAGGTCTTTCTCTGGGCCCTCCTACACGTCCGGAAGTGCGGTGGCGGGTGCAAGCACACGGCACGCGGCTCCGTGGTGTGACCCCCCTCACCGATGTCGCCGCCGCCGTCGCACGGAGGGGGGAACGGCCACGTCGGGCAGTAACGGAGGGAATCTTGGTGTGGGTTGTGCCCGGACCTTGATACTGTTGGAAATATGCCCTAGAGGCAATAATAAAAGTGTTATTATTGTATTTCCTTGTTCATGATAATTGTCTATTGTTCATGCTATAATTGTGTTAACCGGAAACCGTAATACATGTGTGAATACATAGACCATAACATGTCCCTAGTGAGCCTCTAGTTGGCTAGCTCGTTGATCAATAGATGGTCACGGTTTCATGACCATGGACATTGGATGTCGTTGATAACGGGATCACATCATTAGGAGAATGATGTGATGGACAAGACCCAATCCTAAGCATAGCACAAGATCGTGTAGTTCGTCTGCTAAAGCTTTTCCAATGTCAAGTATCATTTCCTTAGACCATGAGATTGTGCAACTCCCGGATACCGTAGGAATACTTTGGATGTGCCAAACGTCACAACGTAACTGGGTGGCTATAAAGGTACACTACGGGTATCTCCGAAAGTGTCTGTTGGGTTGGCACGAATCGAGACTGGGATTTGTCACTCCGTATGACGGAGAGGTATCTCTGGGCCCACTCGGTAAGACATCGTCATAATGAGCTCAATGTGACTAAGGAGTTAGCCACGGGATGATGTGTTGCGGAACGAGTAAAGAGACTTGCCGGTAACGAGATTGAACAAGGTATAGGGATACCGACGATCGAATCTCGGGCAAGTATCATACCGGTAGACAAAGGGAATTGTATACGGGATTGATTGAATCCCCGACATCGTGGTTCATCCGATGAGATCATCGTGGAGCATGTGGGAGCCGACATGGGTATCCAGATCCCGCTGTTGGTTATTGACCAGAGAGGTGTCTCGGTCATGTCTAGGTGCCTCCCGAACCCGTAGGGTCTACACACTTAAGGTTCGATGACGCTAGGGTTATAGGGAAATAGTGTACGTGGTTACCGAAGGTTGTTCGGAGTCCCGGATGAGATCCCGGACATCACGAGGAGTTCCGGAATGGTCCGGAGGTAAAGATTCATATATAGGAAGTGAGGTTTTGGTCACCGGAAATGTTTCGGGCGTCACCGGTAACGTACCGGGACCACCGGAAGGGTTCCGGGGGTCCACCGGGAGGGGCCACCGGCCCCAGAGGGCTGCATGGGCCACAAGTGGAAGGGAACCAGCCCCTAGGTGGGCTGGTGCGCCTCCCACCCCAGCCCAAGGCGCAGCACAAGGGTGGAGGGGGGCAAACCCTAGAGCAGATGGGCCCTAAGGCCCACCTAGGGCTGCGCCCCCTCTCTCCCTCCCTCTGGCCGCCGCCCAGATTGGATCTGGGGCTGCCGCCGGCCCCCTAAGGGGAACCCTAGGGCGCAGCCCCTCCCCTCCCCTCCTCCTATATATAGTGGTGAGTTTTGGGGCTGCCGACACACGAGTTTTCCCTCTCTCTCGGCGCAGCCCTACCTCTCCCTCTCCTCGTTCTCCGTAGTGCTTGGCGAAGCCCTGCCGGAGTACCACGCAGCTCCACCGCCACCACGCCGTCGTGCTGCCGGAGCTCTCCCTCAACCTCTCCTTCCTCCTTGCTGGATCAAGGCGTAGGAGACGTCACCGGGCTGCACGTGTGTTGAACGCGGAGGCGCCGTTGTTCGGCGCTTAGATCGGAATCGACCGCGATCTGAATCGCTGCGAGTACGACTCCATTAACCGCGTTCTTGTAACGCTTCCGCTTTGCGATCTTCAAAGGTATGAAGATGCACTCTCCCCTTACTCGTTGCTGGTTTCTCCATAGATAGATCTTGGTGAACACGTAGGAAATTTTTTGATTTACTACTACGTCTCCCAACAGTGGCATCATGAGCTAGGTCTATGCGTAGAATCTATGCACGACTAGAACACAAGTTGTTGTGGGCGTCGATCTTGTTAATTTGCTTGCCGTTACTAGTCTTATCTTGATTCGGCGGTATTGTGGGATGAAGCGGCCCGGACCAACTTGACACGTACTCTTACGTGAGACCGGTTCCACCGCCTGACATGCACTTGTTGCATAAGGTGGCTAGCGGGTGTCAGTCTCTCCCACCTTAGTCGGATTGGATTCGATGAAAAGGGTCCTTATGAAGGGTAAATAGCAATTGGCATATCACGTTGTGGTTTTGGCGTAGGTAAGAAACGTTCTTGCTAGAAACCTATAGCAGCCACGTAAAAAACTTGCAACTACAAATTAGAGGACGTCTAACTTGTTTTTGCAGCATATGCCTTGTGATGTGATATGGCGAAAGGATGTGATGTGATGCATTGTGATGTATGAGATTGATCATGTTCTTGTAATAGGATTCACGACTTGCATGTCGATGAGTATGACAACCGGCTGGAGCCATAGGAGTTGTCTTATTTTATTGTATGACCTGCGTGTCAATCATAAACGCCATGTAATTACTTTACTTTATTGCTAAACGTTAGCCATAGTAGTAGAAGTAATAGTTGGCGAGACAACTTCATGAAGACACGATGATGGAGATCATGATGATGGAGATCATGGTGTCATGCCGGTGACAGTGATGATCATGGTGCCCCGAAGATGGAGATCAAAGGAGCAAGATGATATTGGCCATATCATGTCACTATATTGATTGCATGTGATGTTTATCATGTTTACATCTTATTTGCTTAGAACGACGGTAGTAAATAAGATGATCTCTCAATAAAATTTCAAGAGAAGTGTTCACCCTAACTGTGCACCGTTGCTAAGGATCGTTGTTCCGAAGCACCACGTGATGATCGGGTGTGATAGGTTCCATCGTTCGCATACAACGGGTGTAAGCCAGATTTACACATGCGAAACACTTAGGTTGACTTGACGAGCCTAGCATGTACAGACATGGCCTCGGAACACGGAAGATCGAAAGGTCGAACATGAGTCGTATAGCAGATGCGATCAACATGGAGATGTTCACCATGGATAACTAGTCCGTCTCACGTGATGATCGGACACAGGCTAGTTGACATGGATCATGTATCACTTGGATGACTAGAGAGATGTCTGTCTAAGTGGGAGTTCATTAAATAATTTGATTATGTGAACTTAATTATCATGAACTTAGTCTAAAAAAAAATGTCTTTACAATCTATATTGTAGATCCAATGGCCAACGCTAATGTCACCCTCAACTTCAACGCGTTCCTAGAGAAAACCAAGCTGAAAGATGATGGAAGCAACTATGCGGACTGGGTCCGTAGCTTGAGGATCATCCTCATAGCTTCCAAAAGATTGTATGTCCTTGATGCACCGCTAGGTGATCCACCCATTTTCCCAGCGGACCAAGACGTTACGAACGCTTGGCAGTCACGCTGCGATGATTACTCCCTTGTTCAGTGCGGCATGCTTTACAGTTTAGAACCGGGGCTCCAAAAGCGTTTTGAGCAACACGGAGCATATGAGATGTTCCAAGAGCTGAAACTGGTTTTCCAAGCTCATGCCCGGGTCGAGAGATATGACGTCTCCGACAAGTTCTTCAGCTGTAAGATGGAGGAGAATAGTTCTGTCAGTGAGCACATACTCAAAATGTCTGGGTTGCACAACCGCTTGACTCAGCTGGGAGTTAATCTCCCGGATGACTCGGTCATTGACAGAATCCTCCAGTCGCTTCCACCTAGCTACAAGAGCTTTGTGATGAACTACAACATGCAGGGTATGGAGAAGTCCATTCCTGAGTTGTACTCGATGCTGAAATCAGCGGAGGTCGAGATCAAAAAGGAGCATCAAGTGTTGATGGTGAATAAAACCACTAGTTTCAAGAAAGGCAAGGGTAAGAAGAACTTCAAGAAGGACGGCAAAGCTGTTGCCGCGCCCGGTAAGCAAGTTGCCGGGAAGAAGAGCAAGAATGGACCCAAGCCTGAGACTGAGTGCTTTTATTGCAAAGGTACCGGTCACTGGAAGCGGAACTGTCCCAAGTACTTAGCGGATAAGAAGGCCGGCAACGTTAAAGGTATATGTGATATACTTGTTATTGATGTGTACCTAACCAGCGCTCGTAGTAGCTCCTGGGTATTTGATACCGGTGCAGTTGCTCACATTTGTAACTCCAAGCAGGAGCTGCGGAATAAGCGGAGACTGGCAAAGGACGAGGTGACGATGCGCGTCGGGAATAGTTCCAAGGTCGATGTGATCGCCGTCGGCACGCTACCTCTACATCTACCTTCGGGATTAGTTTTAAACCTCAATAATTGTTATTTAGTACCAGCTTTGAGCATGAACATTGTATCTGGATCTCGTTTGATGCGAGATGGCTACTCATTTAAATCTGAGAATAATGGTTGTTCTATTTATATGAGAGAAATGTTTTATGGTCATGCCCCGCTGGTCAATGGTTTATTTTTGATGAATCTCGAACGTGATGTTACACATGTCCATAGTGTGAGTACCAAAAAGTGTAAGGTTGATAACGATAGTCCCACTTACATGTGGCACTGCCGCCTTGGTCATATTGGTGTCAAACGTATGAAGAAGCTCCATGCTGATGGACTTTTGGAGTCTCTTGATTTCGAATCATTTGACACGTGCGAACCATGCCTCATGGGCAAGATGACCAAGACTCCGTTCTCTGGAACAATGGAGCGAGCGACTGACTTGTTGGAGATAATACATACCGATGTATGCGGTCCAATGAGCGTCGAGGCTCGCGGTGGCTACCGTTATGTTCTCACCCTCACTGATGACTTGAGCAGATATGGGTATGTCTACTTAATGAAACACAAGTCTGAAACCTTTGAAAGGTTCAAGGAATTTCAGAGTGAGGTAGAGAATCAACGTGACAGAAAAATAAAGTGCCTACGATCTGATCGTGGCGGAGAATATTTAAGTCACGAGTTTGGCACGCACCTAAGGAAATGTGGAATTGTTTCACAACTCACGCCGCCTGGCACACCTCAGCGAAATGGTGTGTCTGAACGTCGTAATCGCACTCTATTGGATATGGTGCGATCTATGATGTCTATTACCGACTTACCGCTATCATTTTGGGGATATGCATTAGAGACTGCCGCATTCACTTTAAATAGGGCACCGTCTAAATCCATTGAGACGACACCGTATGAATTATGGTTTGGGAAGAAACCTAAGCTGTCGTTTCTAAAAGTTTGGGGATGCGATGCTTATGTGAAGAAACTTCAACCTGAGAAGCTCGAACCCAAAGCGGAAAAGTGCGTCTTCATAGGATATCCCAAAGAGACTATTGGGTACACCTTCTACCTCAGATCCGAAGGCAAAGTCTTTGTTGCCAAGAATGGATCCTTTCTCGAGAAAGAGTTTCTCTCGAAAGAAGTAAGTGGGAGGAAAATAGAACTTGATGAGGTAATTGTACCTCCACTCGAACCGGAGGGTAGCGCAGCACAGGAAGTTGTTTCTGTGGAGCCTACACCGGCTGGAGAGGAAGTTAATGACGATGATCATGAAACTTCAGATCAAGTCACTATTGAACGTCGAAGGTCCACTAGGACACGTTCCGCACCAGAGTGGTACGGCAACCCTGTCCTAGAGATCATGTTGTTGGACAATAGTGAACCTTCGAACTATGAAGAAGCGATGGCGGGCCCGGATTCCAACAAATGGCTTGAAGCCATGAAATCCGAGATAGGATCCATGTATGAGAACAAAGTGTGGACTTTGGTGGACTTGCCTGATGATAAGCGAGCCATTGAAAATAAATGGATCTTTAAGAAGAAGACTGACGCAGATGGTAATGTGACCGTCTATAAGGCTCGGCTTGTCGCTAAGGGTTATCGACAAGTTCAAGGAGTTGACTACGATGAGACTTTCTCACCCGTAGCGATGCTGAAGTCTGTCCGAATCATGTTAGTAATTGCCGCATTTTATGATTATGAGATCTGGCAAATGGACGTCAAAACGGCATTCCTTAATGGCTTCCTTAAGGAAGAACTGTATATGATGCAGCCGGAAGGTTTTGTCGATCCTGAAGATGCTAACAAAGTATGCAAGCTCCAGCGCTCCATCTATGGGCTGGTGCAAGCATCTCGGAGTTGGAACATTCGCTTTAATGAGGTGATTAAAGCGTTTGGGTTTATGCAGGTTTATGGAGAACCCTGTATTTACAAGAAAGTGAGTGGGGGCTCTGTAGCATTTCTCATATTATATGTGGATGACATATTATTAATGGGAAATGATATAGAACTTTTGGAAAGTGTAAAGGCCTACTTGAATAAATGTTTTTCAATGAAGGACCTTGGAGAAGCTGCTTACATATTAGGTATTAAGATCTATAGAGATAGATCGAGACTCCTCATAGGTCTTTCACAAAGCACATACCTTGAAAAGATATTGAAGAAGTTCAATATGGATCAGTCCAAGAAGGGGTTCTTGCCTGTGTTACAGGGTGTGAAATTGAGTACGACTCAATGCCCGACCACGGCAAAGGATAGAGAAGAGATGAGTGTCATCCCCTATGCTTCAGCCATAGGCTCTATTATGTATGCCATGCTGTGTACCAGACCTGATGTGAACCTTGCCATAAGTTTGGTAGGGAGGTACCAAAGTGATCCCGGAGCGGAACACTGGACAGCGGTCAAGAATATCCTGAAGTACCTGAAAAGGACAAAGGACATGTTTCTCGTATATGGAGGTGCCGAAGAGCTCGTCGTAAAGGGTTACGTCGATGCTAGCTTCGACACAGATCCGGATGACTCCAAGTCACAAACCGGATACGTGTATATTTTGAACGGAGGGGCAGTCAGCTGGTGCAGCAGCAAGCAAAGCGTCGTGGCGGCATCTACATGTGAAGCGGAGTACATAGCTGCTTCGGAAGCAGCAAAGGAAGGAGTCTGGATGAAGGAGTTCATCACCGACCTAGGAGTAATTCCCAATGCGTCGGGCCCGATGACTCTATTCTGTGACAACACTGGAGCTATTGCCCTTGCGAAGGAGCCCAGGTTTCACAAGAAGACAAGACACATCAAGCGCCGCTTCAACTCCATCCGTGATTACATTCAGGAGGGAGATATAGAAATTTGTAAAGTGCATACGGATCTGAATGTCGCAGATCCGTTGACTAAACCTCTCTCACGAGCAAAACATGATCAACACCAGAATGCTATGGGTGTTCGATTCATCACAATGTAACTAGATTATTGACTCTAGTGCAAGTGGGAGACTGTTGGAAATATGCCCTAGAGGCAATAATAAAATGGTTATTATTGTATTTCCTTGTTCATGATAATTGTCTATTGTTCATGCTATAATTGTGTTAACCGGAAACCGTAATACATGTGTGAATACATAGACCATAACATGTCCCTAGTGAGCCTCTAGTTGGCTAGCTCGTTGATCAATAGATGGTCACGGTTTCATGACCATGGACATTGGATGTCGTTGATAACGGGATCACATCATTAGGAGAATGATGTGATGGACAAGACCCAATCCTAAGCATAGCACAAGATCGTGTAGTTCGTCTGCTAAAGCTTTTCCAATGTCAAGTATCGTTTCCTTAGACCATGAGATTGTGCAACTCCCGGATACCGTAGGAATACTTTGGGTGTGCCAAACGTCACAACGTAACTGGGTGGCTATAAAGGTACACTACGGGTATCTCCGAAAGTGTCTGTTGGGTTGGCACGAATCGAGACTGGGATTTGTCACTCCGTATGACGGAGAGGTATCTCTGGGCCCACTCGGTAAGACATCGTCATAATGAGCTCAATGTGACTAAGGAGTTAGCCACGGGATGATGTGTTGCGGAACGAGTAAAGAGACTTGCCGGTAACGAGATTGAACAAGGTATAGGGATACCGACGATCGAATCTCGGGCAAGTATCATACCGGTAGACAAAGGGAATTGTATACGGGATTGATTGAATCCCCGACATCGTGGTTCATCCGATGAGATCATCGTGGAGCATGTGGGAGCCGACATGGGTATCCAGATCCCGCTGTTGGTTATTGACCAGAGAGGTGTCTCGGTCATGTCTAGGTGCCTCCCGAACCCGTAGGGTCTACACACTTAAGGTTCGATGACGCTAGGGTTATAGGGAAATAGTGTACGTGGTTACCGAAGGTTGTTCGGAGTCCCGGATGAGATCCCGGACATCACGAGGAGTTCCGGAATGGTCCGGAGGTAAAGATTCATATATAGGAAGTGAGGTTTTGGTCACCGGAAATGTTTCGGGCGTCACCGGTAACGTACCGGGACCACCGGAAGGGTTCCGGGGGTCCACCGGGAGGGGCCACCGGCCCCAGAGGGCTGCATGGGCCACAAGTGGAAGGGAACCAGCCCCTAGGTGGGCTGGTGCACCTCCCACCCCAGCCCAAGGCGCAGCACAAGGGTGGAGGGGGGCAAACCCTAGAGCAGATGGGCCCTAAGGCCCACCTAGGGCTGCGCCCCCTCTCTCCCTCCCTCTGGCCGCCGCCCAGATTGGATCTGGGGCTGCCGCCGGCCCCCTAAGGGGAACCCTAGGGCGCAGCCCCTCCCCTCCCATCCTCCTATATATAGTGGTGAGTTTTGGGGCTGCCGACACACGAGTTTTCCCTCTCTCTCGGCGCAGCCCTACCTCTCCCTCTCCTCGTTCTCCATAGTGCTTGGCGAAGCCCTGCCGGAGTACCACGCAGCTCCACCTCCACCACGCCGTCGTGCTGCCGGAGCTCTCCCTCAACCTCTCCTTCCTCCTTGCTGGATCAAGGCGTAGGAGACGTCACCGGGCTGCACGTGTGTTGAACGCGGAGGCGCCGTTGTTCGGCGCTTAGATCGGAATCGACCGCGATCTGAATCGCTGCGAGTACGACTCCATCAACCGCGTTCTTGTAACGCTTCCGCTTTGCGATCTTCAAAGGTATGAAGATGCACTCTCCCCTTACTCGTTGCTGGTTTCTCCATAGATAGATCTTGGTGAACACGTAGGAAATTTTTTGATTTACTACTACGTCTCCCAACAGATACGAAGTGTACCTAGGGGCTGGGCTATCACATCCAGGTGAAAATGTCCATCGGTCAAACCCCGTCCGGCGAAAGTCAAAGGCGTAGACCACCCGGTCAACTCTCGCAGGGTTAGACGGGACGTGTGTAGTTTTGGGGGTAGCTATGCCGCCAGGTCTTTCTCTGGGCCATCCTACACGTCCGGAAGTGCGGTGGCGGGTGCAAGCACCCGGCACGGGGCTCCGTGGTGTGACCCCCCTCACCGACGTCGCCGCCACCGTCGCACGGAGGGGGTGAACGGCCACGTCGGGCAGTAACGGAGGGAATCTTGGTGTGGGTTGTGCCCGGACCTTGATACGAAGTGTACCTAGGGGCTGGGCTATCACATCCAGGTGAAAATGTCCATCGGTCAAACCCCGTCCGGCGAAAGTCAAAGGCGTAGACCGCCCGGTCAACTCTCGCAGGGTTAGACGGGACGGGTGTAGTTTGGGGGGTGGGGGGGTAGCTATGCCGCCGGGTCTTTCTCTGGGCCCTCCTACACTTCCGGAAGTGCGGTGGCGGGTGCAAGCACCCGGCACGGGGCTCCGTGGTGTGACCCCCCTCACCGCCGTCGCCGCCGCCGTCGCACGGAGGGGGGGAATGGCCACGTCGGGCAGTAACGGAGGGAATCTTGGTGTGGGTTGTGCCCGGACCTTGATACAAAGTGTACCTAGGGGCTGGGCTATCACATCCAGGTGAAAATGTTCATCGGTCGAACCCCGTCCGGCGAAAGTCAAAGGCGTAGACCGCCCGGTCAACTCTCGCAGGGTTAGACGGGACGGGTGTAGTTTGGGGGGGGGGGGTAGCTATGTCGTCGGGTCTTTCTCTGGGCCCTCCTACACTTCCTACACCTTCAAGTACCCAGAGAAAGACCCGGCGGCATAGCTACCCCCTCAAACTACACCCGTCCCGTCTAACCCTACGAGAGTTGACCGGGCGGTCTACGCCTTTGACTTTCGCCGGACGGGGTTTGACCGCTGGACATTTTCACCTGGATGTGATAGCCCAGCCCCTAGGTACACTTCGTATCAAGGTCCGGGCAGAACCCACACCAAGATTCCCTCCGTTACTGCCCGACGTGGCCGTTCCCCCCCTCCGTGCGACGGCGGCGGCGATGTCGGTGAGGAGGGTCACACCACGGAGTCGCGTGCCGTGTGCTTGCACCCGCCACCGCACTTCCGGACGTGTAGGAGGGTCCAGAGAAAGACCTGGCGGCATAGCTACCCCCCAAACAACATCCTTCCCGCCTAACCCTGTGAGAGTTGACGGGGCGGTAAACTGGGCCCAAGAGACACGCGTGGTGTATCTATGTGTGTTTATGTATAGATAAGACACAATTTAATTAATGGAATTTTTTTTGAAAAAAAATTATATATATAAAAAAGAATAAAAAAATTCAACGTAGATATGCCGACGGTTAAGCCGTCGGCATATCTCTCTGCGCCCCGTCATCGATCCGCGGCATTGTGGGCCCGAAGGTATGCCGACCGCAGCCGTCGGCATATTTCTCTGCGCCACGTCATCGATCCGCGGCACCGTGGGCCCGAAGGTATGCCGACGGCAACCGTCGGTATAGCCCCCCCCCATTTATCCGGTCGGGCGGTCTCCCTCCTCCAGTCATCCCCTATCCCCCACTCCTCCCGACCCGACCCCGCCCTAGCGCCGTCGCCCCGCCCTAGCGCCGCCGCCCCGACCCCGACCCAGCCCCGCCCCGCGTCGCCGCCCCTCCCCGCGCCGCCGCCCCGGCCCTCCCCGGCCGCCGCCCGCCCCGCCCCGCCCCGGCCCCTCCTCGACCACCGCCCCGCACCGGCCCCTCCCCGGCAGCCGCCCCGCCCCGCCCCGGCACCTCCCCGACCACCGCCCCGCACCGGCCCCTCCCCGGCAGCCGCCCCGCCCCGGCCCCTCCCCGACCACCGCCGCCGCCCCGGCCCCTCCCCGGACGCCGCCCCGCCCCGGCCCTTCCCCGGCCGCCGCCCCACCCCGCCCCGCCCTGGCCCCTCCCCAGTGCCGGCCGCCCCGCACCGGCCGCCCCGCACCGGACCCTCCACGGCCGCCGCCCCGCGTCGGCCACGTCCCGCCCCCCCCTACGTGAGCTCCTCTCTGCCTCATCTCTTTCTTCTTTCTTTTAACTAAATCTCTTAGTTTTTTTATGGATGGATGAATGATGATGATAATTGATGATGTTAGATGTTAGATGGTGATTCATGATGATGATTTATTGATGATGATTGATGATGTTGTTAGATGGATGAATGTTGATGTTATGTAGATGAATGATGATGTTGTTGCTGTTAATGTTAACATGCTAAAAATGTTAATGACTGATGAATGATGATGCTGCTGCTGTTGCTAGATGGATGTAGATGGTCTTGATAAAAATAGATAATGAGAAAAAATAGTATTTGAGAAAAAACGTTTGGCTACAAAATGTTAACTTGCTAAAAAACGCACGGAGGGGGGAAACGCATATTAATAATGAAGATGTTGATGGTCTTGCTAAAAAATAGATATTTGATGTGATGATCTAAATTGTTTTGTCGGTAAAATTTGCAGGCTTTGTGGTGTTGCGTCTCTTTGGAGTCATCGTCGTCGAAGTTGTTGGTCCGTGATCCCGCCGCTGTTCGACTACTTCCTGTTGGGGAACGTCGCATAGGAAACAAAATTTTTCCTACGCACACGCAAGATCTATCCATGGTGATGAGCATCTACGAGAGGGAGAGTGAATCTACATACCCTTGTAGATCGCTAAGCGGAAGCGTTAAGAAACGCTGTTGATGTAGTCGAACGTCTCCGCGATCCAAATCGCAAGTCGTCCCTCGATCCGATCACGAACTAGTGCCGAACAGACGGCACCTCCGCGTTCAACACACGTACGGCTTGATGACGCCTTCACCTCCTCGATCCAGCGAGCGATGGTGAAGTAGTAGATGAGTTCCGGCAGCACGACGGCGTGGTGATGGTGGTGATGGACAATCTCTACAGGGCTTCGCCAAGCACTACGGAGATTATGACGAGAGGAACTAGAGGGCTAGGGTTGCCGGCACATGGCTTGGGAAATCCTGATGTATCCCGTGTGCTAGCCCTGCTCCTCTATTTATATGTTGAGCCCTGGGGTCTAAACTTGGAGAGAAAACCTCCACAAGGTCGGTTTTGCCCGCACAAGGTCGGTTTGGCCCGCACGGAAAGAGTCCAACTCGGATTCCAGCAGTACCGCGTACAAGCGGTAGTACCGCTCGTGAGCGGTAGTACCGCTTGAGCGGTAGTACCGCTTCACACAAGCGGTAGTACCGCTTACGCGGTAGTACTGCCTTACCAGCGGTAGTACCGCTTAAGGCTGCAGCAAAACTTCCTTTTGCACTTTCCAATACCTCATGGGTTTTACCCCTTTGGCCCATATAAAGTGTTGCTGCACCCGAACACTTCGGTAAACATCCGGAACCCCTTCCGGTGAATTCCGGAACCCTTTCGGAGATCAAAACACTATTATCACATATATCAATCTTTACCTCCGGACTCTTCCGGAGATCCTCGTCATGTCCGGGATCTTATCCGAGACTCCGAACAACCTTCGGTCACCAACACAATAACTCAACTATACTAATCGTCACCAAACGTTAAGTGTGTAGACCCTGCGGGTTCGAGAACTATGTAGACATGACCGAGACACCTCTACGGTCAATAACCAATAGCGGGACCTGGATGCCCATATTGGTTCCTACATATTCTACGAAGATCTATATCGGTCGAACCTCTATGTCAAGGATTCAGTTAATCCCGTATGCTGTTCCCTTTGTTCTTCGGTATGTTACTTGCCCGAGATTCGATCGTCGGTATCCCTATACCTAGTTCAATCTCGTTACCGGCAAGTCTCTTTACTCGTTCCGTAATACAAGATCCCATGGCTAACACCTTAGTCACATTGCTTGCAAGGCTTATAGTGATGTTGTATTACCGAGTGGGCCCTGAGATACCTCTCCGTCACACGGAATAACAAATCCCAGTCTTGATCCATGCCCACTCAACAGACACCCTTGGAGATACCTGTAGAGCATCTTTATAGTCACCCAGTTATGTTGTGACGTTTGATACACACAAGGCATTCCTCCGGTGTCAGTGAGTTGCATGATCTCATGGTCATAGGAACAGATACTTGACATGCAGAAAACTATAGCAATAAACTGACATGATCATATGCTATGTTTATAGTCTGGGTCTTGTCCATCACATCATTCTCCTAATGATGTGATCCCGTTATCAAATGACATCTCATATCTATGGCTAGGAAACCTTGACCATCTTTGATCAACGAGCTAGTCTATTAGAGGCATACTAGGGACACAGTGTTGTCTATGTACCCACACATGTATTTGAGTTTCCAATCAATACAATTATAGCATGGATAATAAACGATTACCATGAACAAGGAAATATAATAATAACCATTTTATTATTGCCTCTAGGGCATATTTCCAATAGTCTCCCACTTGCACTAGAGTCAATAATCTAGCTCACATCACTATGTGATTTACATTGTAATGAATCTAACACCCATACAGTTCTGGTGTTGATCATGTTTAGCCCTTGGAAGAGGTTTAGTCATCGGATCAGCAACATTCAGATCCGTGTGTACTTTGCAAATATTTATGTCGTCCTCCTTGATGTAATCGCGGATGGAATTGAAACGTCGCTTTATGTGTCTGGTCCTCTTGTGAAACCTGGGTTCCTTGGCTAGAGCAATGGCACCAGTGTTGTCACAGAACAGAGTCATTGGGTTTAGTGCATTAGGCACTACTCCAAGATCTGTCATGAACTCCTTCATCCAGACACCTTCCTTCGCTGCCTCCGAGGCAGCGATGTACTCCGCTTCGCATGTAGAATCAGCTACTACGCTTTGCTTGGAACTGCACCAGCTAACCGCACCCGCATTGAGAATAAATACGTATCCGGTTTGCGACTTAGAGTCATCCGGATCAGTGTCAAAGCTTTCATCGACGTAACCCTTTACGACGAGCTCTTGATCACCTCCATAAACGAGAAACATGTCCTTAGTCCTTTTCAGGTACTTCAGGATATTCTTGACCGCCGTCCAGTGTTCCATTCCTGGATCACTTTGAAACCTTCCGGCCATACTTATGGCAAGGCTGACATCGGGTCTTGTGCACAGCATTGCATACATGATAGAGCCTATGGCTGAAGCATAGGGAACGACACTCATCTTTTCTCTATCTTCTGCAGTCACTGGGCATTGAGTCTTACTCAACTTCACACCTTGCAAAACAGGCAAGAACCCCTTCTTGTACTGATCCATTTTGAACTTCTTCAAAATCTTATCAAGGTATGTGCTTTGTGAAAGTCCTATTAAACGTCTTGATCTATCTCTATAGATCTTGATGCCTAATATGAAAGCAGCTTCTCCTAGGTCCTTCATTGAAAAACTCTTGTTCAAATATTCCTTCACGCTTTCCAACATTTCTATATTGTTTCCAATCAGCAATATGTCATCCACATATAGTATTAGAAACGCTATAGAGCTCCCACTCACTTTCTTGTAAATACAAGCTTCTCCGTAAACTTGTATAAACCCGAACGCTTTGATCGCCTCATCAAAGCGAAGATTCCAACTCCGAGATGCTTGCACCAGTCCATAAATGGATCGCTGGAGTTTGCAAACTTTGTCAGCATTCTCTGGATCGACAAAACCTTCTGGTTGCATCATATACAACTCTTCCTTAAGGAAACCGTTAAGGAACGCTGTTTTGACATCCATCTGCCAAATTTCATAATCAAAAAAGGCAGCTATTGCTAACATGATTCTGACAGACTTAAGCATCGCTACGGGTGAGAAGGTCTCATCGTAGTCAACTCCTTGAACTTGTGAAAAACCCTTTGCCACAAGTCGAGCTTTATAGACGGTGACATTACCGTCCACGTCCGTCTTCCTCTTAAAGATCCATTTGTTCTGAATGGCTTTACGCCCTTCAGGTAATACTTCCAAAGCCCATACTTTTTTTTCATACATGGATCCCATCTCGGATTTCATGGCCTCTAACCATTTCTCGGAATCCGGGCCCACCATCGCTTCTCCATAGCTCGTAGGTTCATCGTTGTCCAACAACATGACCTCTAAGACAGGGTTGCCGTACCACTCAGGAGCAGTACACATCCTTGTCGACCTACGAGGTTCGATAGCAACTTGATCCGAAGCTTCATGATCATCATCATTAACTTCCTCTTCAACTGATGTAGGCTCTACAGAAACATCTTTCTGCGCTGCGCTACTCTCTGGTTGAAGTAAAGGTTCAATAACCTCATCAAGTTCTATCTTCCTCCCACTCAATTCTTTCGAGAGAAACTCTTTCTCAAGAAATGTTCCATTTTTAGCGACAAACACTTTGCCTTCGGATCTGAGATAGAAGGTATACCCAACTGTCTCTTTTGGGTATCCTATGAAGACGCATTTCTCCGCTTTGGGTTCCAGCTTTTCAGGCTGAAGATTTTTGACATAAGCATCACATCCCCAAACTTTAAGAAATGACATCTTTGGCTTCTTGCCAAACCATAGTTCATATGGCGTCGTCTCAACGGATTTCGATGGTGCCCTATTTAAAGTGAATCCAGCTGTCTCTAATGCATAACCCCAAAACGATAGTGGCAAATCGGCAAGAGACATCATAGATCGCACCATATCCAATAAGGTTCTATTATGACATTCGGACACACCATTACGCTGTGGTGTTCTAGGCGGTGTCAATTGTGAAACAATTCCACACTGTCTTAAGTGATTGCCAAACTCATAACTCAGATATTCTCCTCCTCGATCAGATTGTAGGAATTTAATCTTCTTGTTACGATGATTCTCAACTTCACTTTGAAATTGCTTGAACTTTTCAAACGTTTCAGACTTGTGTTTCATTAAGTAAATATACCCATATCTACTTAAGTCATCAGTGAAGGTGAGAAAGTAACGATAACCACCGCGCGCCTCAATGCTCATCGGACCGCACACATCAGTATGTATGATTTCCAACAAGTCACTTGCCCGTTCCATTGTACCAGAGAACGACGTCTTAGTCATCTTGCCCATGAGGCATGGCTCACATGTGTCAAGTGATTCAAAATCAAGTGACTCCAAAAGTCCATCAGCATGGAGCTTCTTCATGCGTTTTACGCCAATATGACCTAAACGGCAGTGCCACAAGAAAGTGGTATTATCATTATCAATTCTACATCTTTTGGCATCAATGTTATGAACATGTGTATCATCACTATCGAGATTCAACAAGAATAAACCCTTCACATTGGGTGCATGACCATAAAAGATATTACTCATATAAATAGAACAACCATTATTCTCAGATTTAAATGAGTAACCATCTCGCAATAAACAAGATCCAGATATAATGTTCATGCTTAACGCAGGCACTAAATAACAATTATTCAGGTTCATCACTAATCCCGATGGTAATCGAAGAGCGAGCGTGCCGACGGCGATCACATCAACCTTGGAACCATTTCCCACGCACATCGTCACTTCGTCCTTTGCCAGCCGCCGTCTATTCCGCAGTTCCTGTTTTGAGTTGCAAATGTGAGCAACCGCACCGGTATCAAATACCCAGGCACTACAACGAGAGTTGGTAAGGTTCACATCAATAACATGTATATCATATATACCTTGTTTGTTGTTGGCCGCCTTCTTGTCAGCCAAATACTTGGGGCAGTTCCGCTTCCAGTGACCAGTTCCCTTGCAATGAAAGCACTCAGTTTCAGGCTTGGGTCCAGCCTTGGGTTTCTTCACGGGAGGGGCAACTGCTTTGCCACTCTTCTTGGAGTTACCCTTCTTACCCTTGCCATTCTTCTTGAAACTAGTGGTTTTATTGACCATCAACACTTGATGCTCCTTCTGAATCTCATACTCAGCGACTTTCAACATCGCAAACAGCTCGGCGACTGACTTGTTCATCCCGTGCATGTTATAGTTCAACACGAAGCTCTTGTAGCTAGGTGGCAATGATTGAAGAACTCTATCAGTGATAGCCTCTGGCGGAAGGGGCATCCCCAATTCAGCCAGACGGGTCGAGTACCCAGACATTCTGAGTATGTGATCACTGACTGACCCGTTCTCCTCCATCTTGCAAGCATAGAACTTATCGGAGGTCTCATACCTCTCGATCCGGGCATTCTTCTGAAAGATAAACTTCAACTCCTGGAACATATCATATGCTCCATGACGTTCAAAATGTCTTTGAAGTCCCGGTTCTAAGCCATACAACATTGCACATTGAACTATTGAGTAATCATCAGAACGAGCCTGCCAGGCGTTCACAACGTCTGGAGACTCAACTGGAGCGGGTGGATCACCAAGCGGTGCATCAAGGACATAAGCCTTCTGGGAAGCCGTAAGGATAATCCTTAGATTACGGGCCCAGTCCACAAAGTTACTTCCGTCATCTTTCAACTTAGCTTTCTCTAGGAACGCATTAAAATTCAGGGGTGCTACTGCACGAGCCATGATCTACAACATAAATATTGCAAAGACAACTTAGACTATTGTTCAAGATAATGAGTTTAGTTAATCATATTACTTAAAAAACTCCCACTCAAATTGACATCCCTCCGGTCATTCGAGTGTCACATGATCCAAATCAACCAACTCAAGTCCGATCATCACGTGAGTTGAGGTGGTTTCAATGGTGAACATCTTCATGTTGATCATATCTACTATATGACTCATGTTCGACCTTTCGGTCTCTTGTGTTCTGAGGCCTTGTCTGTACATGCTAGGCTCGTCAAGTTTAACCCGAGTGTTCCGCACGTGCAACACTGGCTTGCACCCATTGTATGCGAACGTAGAGTCTATCACACCCGATCATCACGTGGTGTCTCGAAACGGCGAACTTTCGCAACGGTGCACACTCGGGGAGAACACAATTTTATCTTGAAATTTAAGTGAGGGATCACCTTATAATGCTACCGTCATCCTAAGCAAAATAAGATGCATAAAAGGATTAACATCACATGCAATTCATAAGTGACATAATATGGCCATGAACTTGCGCTTTTGATCTCCATCTACATAGCACCGGCATGATCTCCATCGTCACCGGCATGACACCATGATCTCCATCATCTTGATCTCCATCAACGTGTCGCCATGAGGTTGTCGCGCCGACTGTTGCTTCCACGACTATTGCTAACTCATAGCGATAAAGTAAAGCAAAACGGCGAAAATAATAATTAAAGACAACTCTATGGCTCCTGCCAGTTGCCGTACTCATCGACATGCAAGTCGTGATATTCTATACAACACATGATCATCTCATACATCACATATATCTCATCATGTAATTGGCCATATCACATCACAACATACCCTGCAAAAACAAGTTAGACGTCCTCTAATTGGTGTTGCAAGTTTTACGTGGCTGCTACGGGTATCTAGCAAGAACGATTCTTACCTACGCAAAACCACAACGTGGTGTAGTGATTGCTTTTTGATCTTCTAAAAGAACCCTCTTCATTGAACCGATTCAACTAAAGTGAGAGAAACAGACTCCTGCCAGTCACCTTTATGCAACGAGTGCACGTAGCGGTGAAACCAGTCTCGCGTAAGCGTACGCGTAATGTCGGTCCAGGCCGCTTCATCTCACAATACCGCCGAATCAAGTATCAACTAGTAACGGCAAGCAATATGTATACACCCACGCCCACAACTCCTTTGTGTTCTACTCGAGATCTCATCTACGCATAGACCTAGCTCAGATGCCACTGTTGGGGAACGTCACATGGGAAACAAAATTTTTCCTACGCACACGCAAGATCTATCCATGGTGATGAGCATCTACGAGAGGGAGAGTGAATCTACATACCCTTGTAGATCGCTAAGCGGAAGCGTTAAGAAACGCGGTTGATGTAGTCGAACGTCTCCGCGATCCAAATCGCAAGTCGTCCCTCGATCCGATCACGAACTAGTGCCGAACAGACGACACCTCCGCGTTCAACACACGTACGGCTTGATGACGCCTTCACCTCCTCGATCCAGCGAGCGATGGTGAAGTAGTAGATGAGTTCCGGCAGCACGACGGCGTGGTGATGGTGGTGATGGACAATCTCTGCAGGGCTTCGCCAAGCACTACGGAGATTATGATGGGAGGAACTAGAGGGCTAGGGTTGCCGGCACACGGCTTGAGAAATCCTGATGTATCCCGTGTGCTAGCCCTGCCCCTCTATTTATATGTTGAGCCCTGGGGTCTAAACTTGGAGAGAAAACCTCCACAAGGTCGGTTTTGCCCGCACAAGGTCGGTTTGGCCCGCACGGAAAGAGTCCAACTCGGATTCCAGCAGTACCGCGCACAAGCGGTAGTACCGCTCGTGAGCGGTAGTACCGCTTGAGCGGTAGTACCGCTTCACACAAGCGGTAGTACTGCCTTACCAGCGGTAGTACCGCTTAAGGCTGCAGCAAAACTTCCTTTTGCACTTTCCAATACCTCGTGGGTTTTACCCCTTTGGCCCATATAAAGTGTTGCTGCACCCTACCACTTCGGTAAACATCCGGAACCCCTTCCGGTGAATTCCGGAACCCTTCCGGAGATCAAAACACTATTATCACATATATCAATCTTTACCTCCGGACTCTTCCGGAGATCCTCGTCATGTCCGAGATCTTATCCGAGACTCCGAACAACCTTCGGTCACCAACACAATAACTCAACTATACTAATCGTCACCAAACGTTAAGTGTGTAGACCCTGCGGGTTCGAGAACTATGTAGACATGACCGAGACGCCTCTACGGTCAATAACCAATAGCGGGACCTGGATGCCCATATTGGTTCCTACATATTCTACGAAGATCTATATCGGTCGAACCTCTATGTCAAGGATTCAGTTAATCCCGTATGCTGTTCCCTTTGTTCTTCGGTATGTTACTTGCCCGAGATTCGATCGTCGGTATCCCTATACCTAGTTCAATCTCGTTACCGGCAAGTCTCTTTACTCGTTCCGTAATACAAGATCCCGTGGCTAACACCTTAGTCACATTGCTTGCAAGGCTTATAGTGATGTTGTATTACCGAGTGGGCCCTGGGATACCTCTCCGTCACACGGAGTAACAAATCCCAGTCTTGATCCATGCCCACTCAACAGACACCCTTGGAGATACCTGTAGAGCATCTTTATAGTCACCCAGTTACGTTGTGACGTTTGATACACACAAGGCATTCCTCCGATGTCAGTGAGTTGCATGATCTCATGGTCATAGGAACAGATACTTGACATGCAGAAAACTATAGCAATAAACTGACACGATCATATGCTATGTTTATAGTCTGGGTCTTGTCCATCACATCATTCTCCTAATGATGTGATCCCGTTATCAAATGACATCTCATGTCTATGGCTAGGAAACCTTGACCATCTTTGATCAACGAGCTAGTCTATTAGAGGCATACTAGGGACACAGTGTTGTCTATGTACCCACACATGTATTTGAGTTTCCAATCAATACAATTATAGCATGGATAATAAACGATTATCATGAACAAGGAAATATAATAATAACCATTTTATTATTGCCTCTAGGGCATATTTCCAACACTTCCTCTACATTCGAGGGTGAGCTACATATCCAACACCTCCTCCTACTCTCTTTTAATCATGCCACTAGATTTAATTATCACGTCAAGTCGCGTAACCTAGGCGCCTCCCGTCCGAAAGGGTTGCATCGATAAATATGTATTCAATTGCATATTTATCACCGCAACTCTTTCGGATTGTCCAGCGTTTTCCACGGATAGCCCGAGGATGTGTAGATTGGGTACATTCTCCATGCCCTACCCCGTTCCGAGACAAGATTTCGGCGGCGCCTCCCCGTTGTTCTCCGGAGCACATTCTCTCGGCTATTTGCCGAGATGTGTATCTGGAGAACAACGGGGAGGTGCTGCCGAAATTTTGTCTCGGAACGGGGTAGAGCATGGAGAACGTACTCAATCTACACATCCTCGGGTGGGATTAGGACCTATCTTTACCTATTAGAGATGTAGGTGGATTCAATGCCGTCAACGTGGTAGAAAATAAAAATTTGACCGGCTTAATTTAAATGAATCCTTAATTTTGTTGTGTGGCTCCAATAAAGCAGAGGATGGCAGATAATCAGTGGATGTACAATGGTTTTATCCGCCGGAATCGAGTTACAGCAAAGTGGGTCGCGAGAACCAATGTGTTTTTGAAGGAGATATTCCGTCGTCCAATGAGAATTATCCCACAGTGCCCCTGTGCAAGATGTGAAAGACGTCACCGTAAAGATGAGAAGGACATGTCTGACCACCTTCGCATGCACGGATATATGCCAAACTTTGAGACGCCGCAGATAAACTTTGCCGAGCGGGACCGTGGTAGAGAGGAGGTGATGCGACAATGCATCGGTGGTTATGAGGACGACGGGGTCAGAGACATGCTAGATGATGTCATTGTTGCAGAGATGGCACATGCGACACCTTCAGAGAATGAACCGGAGGAGCCGGAGGCAACCGCAAAGGCCTTCTTGGATATCTTGGACTCGTCAAAGAAACCTCTTTATGCGAGTGCCAAAGTCTCTCAGCTGGATGCCATCTCGCAACTGATGGCAGTCAAGGCTGAGTACGGCTGTAGCCGAGCTTGCTTCGAAGCATTTCTGGGAGTATGGGCTAATAGCCTGCCCGATGGTCATGAACTGCCGAAAAGCATGTATGCCACGAAGAAACTCATGAAGGCACTCTCTATGGATTATGAGAAAATACATGTTTGTCCGAATAATTGCCTTTTGTTTAGGCACGAGTATGCGGATGACAAGTACTGTAGGGAGTGCGGTTCCTCTCGGTACCTTGAGGTGGTCGGTGACGATGGTGAGAAGAGGCAGCTAGGCATCCCCGCAAAGGTTCTTCGGTATCTCCATTTCATAGAGAGACTGCAGCGCCTTTTCATCACAGAGGAGTCTGCCAAAATGATGAAGTGGCACAAGGAAGGTATAAGGTACCATTCAAATAAAATCGTACACCCATCAGAAGGCGAAGCATGGAAATCATTCGATGAAGAATACCCCGAGGAAGCAGCCGAGGCTGGGAATGTCAGAGTTGCGATAACAGGTGATGGGGTCAATCCATATGGTATGTCGTCCAATCCATACAACCGCTGGCCCGTGTTTGTTATTCCGCTCAATCTCCCTCCCGGTGCCCTAATGCAACGCAAGACCATGTTCTTGTCGCTCATCATTCCGGGGCCTGAATACCCGGGGAAGAATTTGGCAGTGTTTATGCAGCCGCTGGTGGATGATTTGCACCATTCTTGGTACTTCCCGAGGTTGACATACGACCGAGATCTGCAGAGAAATTTCTTGATGAAACTTTGGTTGATGTATTGCATGCATGACTTTCCCGGCTATGCCCTATTCTGCAGATGGTGTACAAGTGGGAAGATGCCATGCCCAGTGTGCATGCAGGCTCTACATTTTATTTGGCTGAAGAAGGGTGGCAAGTATGTAGCCTTTGACCTGCATCGACAGTTCCTCCCTCTAGACCATCCAGACAGGGAAGACAAGAAGAACTTCACGAAAGGCCTGGTTGTCCATGAAGTAAACGAGATTCCAACGTTTTCTGGGGCAGATGTTCTTGCTCAGCTAAAAGCTCTCAAGCCTAAAGGCGAAGGCAAAGGCAAAGGCAAAGGCAAAGCCATAGGAGAAGGCGAAGGCGAAGGCCAAGCCCAAGGCAAAGGCAAAGCCAAAGCCAAAGCCAAACGCTTCGAGGGATATGGTGAGACACACAACTGGACTCACATTACCCCCTTCGCGAAGCTTCCCTATTTCAAGGACCTCAAACTTCCTTACAACATCGATGTGATGCACACCGAAAAGAATGTCGCAGAGTCGCTTTTCCGCATGATCCTCAACATTCCTGATAAGACGAAGGATAACGTTAACGCTAGAGCCGATCAACAGAAAATTTGTGATATACCACGTCTAAACATGAAGCCTCCCACAGGCGGTCGAAGAAACTGGTTCAAGCCAGATGCAGACTTCGTCCTTAAAAAACCAGAAAAGATGGAGGTATTGAAGTGGCTCAAACACATAGTGAAGTTCACTGATGGTTATGCATCGAATATAAGTAAGGGAGTCAATCTTTCAACGGGCAAAGTGACCGGGCTCAAGAGTCATGACTATCATGTATGGATTGAGCGGATAATGCCGGTGATGGTTCGAGGCTATGTCCCCGAGCGTGTCTGGCGAGTGCTTGCGGAGCTAAGCCATTTCTTCCGCACGCTCTGTGCTAAAGAAGTATGTCCCGAGGTGATTAGATAATTGCATAAGAAGGCACCGGAGTTGATATGCAAGCTAGAGAAGATCTTTCCGCCAGGCTTCTTTACTCCGATGACACATCTCATTTTGCACCTCGCGAACGAGGTATTGTTGGGGGGGCCTGTGCAGAATCGTTGGCAGTACGGCCCTGAGAGACAGAACAAGCATCTCCGACAGAAATGTGGAAACAAAGCTAAGATTGAAGCTTCCATAGCTGAGGCAGTTATCCTAGAGGAGGTGTCAGACCTCAGGACATCGTACTATCCAGACCACGTTCCCACTATGCATAATAAGGTGCCTCGATACAACATAGAAGAGCCCAAGTATAAACCCAAGCTCCATCTATTCAGCGGGCAAGGTGGCAGGGCTGGGGGCTCGAAACCTTATAAGATGCCAAAAGAAGAGTGGGAGGACCTCATGTTCTATGTCTTGCACAACATCAAGGAAGTTGCGGATGTGTGGATGAGGTAATACCATTTCGTTTATGCCTTGCACAACATCATGTTCTATGTTCACTTAGTCCCGGTCTAACACCACTTTTCTTCTTTTAGTCAATTCGTTTGTGAGGAGTCGACGGGAATGATTCCTCCTACTGAGGCGGAGGAACTTACTCTTCTCCGGCATGGAAACCCTGGAAGGAAAATTTTTGTTGCTTGGTTCATGCAGAAAGTAAACTTTCACATTCCCCTATTAAATACCCAGTTCAACATTTATTAGTTTACCGAACTAATGCACCCAACAATTTCAATTAAACTTGTAGGGAGGAGATCCGAACATATCCATGGATGACGAATTGAGATGGGTTTCCATGGGTTTTGACGCTCGGGTCAAGACATGTGAAAAGTATGATGTGAATGGGTATCGCTTCCATACAGAGGAGCACCAGAACAGCCGCCCTGATCCCAAAACTATAAATACCGGAGTGTACACCCCAGGTCAAAATTCAGTTGACTACTACGGAAGGGTAGGAAAAATATACGAGCTTACATTTAGCCGTGGGCGCGAAACCCTAAGTCTCTCAGTGTTCAAATGCCGATGGTTCGACCCAGTAGAGGGGCTCAGACATACGCCTTTCATTGGTTCGGTCGAAGTTAAACCATCAACCGTGTATGCCGGAGCCGATGTCTTTATTGCGGCTACCCAAGCCACACAAGTTTATTACCTGCCTTACCCATGCCAGAAAGAGTACCTAAAGGGTTGGGAAGTTGTGTTCAAGGTGTCGCCACATGGTAAGCTACCGGACCCGAACGAGGACGATTACTACAACATTAACCCCATGACATACGAGGGAGTGTTCTATCAAGAGCAACCTGATGATGATGTGGTCAGAAGCGATGACGCTGACGCCTTGGGTGATGATGAAGTGGATCCAAACGATGACGATGCACGGAATGATGGTGAGACGATTGTTAATGAAAAGGACATACTTATGCTAGAAAAGTTAAACGAAGACGCCGACGACGAGGAGGAGCCTCCACCTCCGTCAGACAACGAAGATGATATGCGTGATAGTGATGATGAGACCGATCGAGGAAGAGGTTACAACAGTGATGATTCGTATGGGTTCTAGCAGATGTAAGTTTCATGTCTTTTTTTCTATGGTTTGTTAATATGCCTTTTTATGCTTATTTATTATTGTGTTTTTATTCCGTATTATAATGCCTTTTTCTTCATTATTGATGTACTAATTGTTTATTCTCTTTTGAATGCAGGTTCGCTAAACATGGGCAAGGGGAAGGCCGACGGCACGGGTTTCCTATCGAAGATCCCCACGATGGCTACTCGGAGTGGTCGAGCCCGTAATCTCCCCCCCGACTAGATGAGGATGACTCCTCACAAGGAGGTCGAGGGAGAGGTGCCCCTAGTGGTGGAGGGGGTGGGGGGAGAGCCCCTAGAGGAGGACGGGGTCGGGGCCAGAAACAACGCTCCCTCACCGACTTAGGGGTGTCCTCTTCGAGGCCCTCCTCTACTGAGGTACCCTCCTCTAGTGAGGTACCCTCCTCTAGTGAGGTACCCTCTGCCGAGGAGGAGGAGGAGGTTCAGGAGGAGGAGGAGCTTGGGGAGGGGGACGAGGAGGAGGAGGAGGAGGAGGCCGGTGAGGAGGATTATGGTGGCGGGGAGGTTGGTGGGGGGGGGGGCAGCCAGAAGGGGTGGCTACATGGTAATGCCAAGCTCCCTCCCATTCCTGCTACCGAGGAGCAGAAGTGGCTCATTAAGCCCATTGGGAAAGAGTAAGTGCCACTCATGCTAATATGTTCATTCTTTTGATTGTACGCATTTTCATTCTTTCTATCTTTTGCAGCAACTGGAAAATTCCGAAAGATGCCCGTCTTCCAAACGGCATCATCACCGTTTTGTTGAAGAACCACTGGCCGGGGTGTTCTGTCCGGATCCAGTCAGGCACCCTGAGCGCCAGGTTTTGGCCACGAGCTGGGAGCACTGGGAAGTGGCCCCCCACCCGGACCATGGCACGTATGCTAAGGCCGTGATCCATAATTTTTGGGTAAGTTCTCTTCAGAAGCACGAGTCTTGAGTTTCGTTCGTAGTTTATCATCGAATGGTTTAACTCATGGCTTCTTCCATTCTGGTTTTCTGAATGATTGTAGGTATACTATCGAGTTCTTGAGGAGCACAAGTCCGCTGCCGACGAGATCATGTACCGCCAAGCGAGGATCAAGGCCCGTCAGATGCAGTACGAGGCCAAATGGGTGGCCATCTCGACGTATTATCACGACGTTCTGGATATGAAGATGACCAGGAAACATGCAAAGAGGCTGAAAGTTAAGATGGATAAGGAGGAGTACTTGGCCGTAAGTATAACATACTTTTCATTCCATAGTTTGTGGTAAATTTCATCGTTTCGTGTTGACATGTCATTATGCTTTCATTACGTAGGTGCCTCCTGCTTGGTGTTTTGGAAAGGACGAGTCATGGGCTGCATTGGCGGATCTGTGGGTCGGTGAGGATGAAGAGTGGGTTGCTAAGAGCCAGAGAAACCAGGCTAACCGAGGGACTGACGGAACACATGGTCAGGGAAACCGGAACCACTTCAGCCACAAGGCAGTTTAGGTATATCTATGTACATGAAACATTCTTCTTCTTCTTCTATTCACCGTCACTTTCTTATGTATCACTAACCTCTGTTTGGTGGTGCAGGAGGAGAAACTGAACCGGCCGCTCTCTGACATAGAGTCGTGGAGTATCAGCAAACTGCGGCCAGAGCCCAAGGACGGCCAGGCCTACTACGGCAAGTCCGAGGAGCACCTTGTTTCCTACAAGGCGGAGTATCTGAGGGTACATCCTGACACACCTGACCCCATGAAGGCGCCTACGGACGATAGGGTGGTGGTGGGCCTAGGGCCAAAGCTTCATGGTCGGCAGGCGGTTCTGGATCAAGTGGTCACTCCTTCTATCTCCTTCACACGGCTCCGAGCTACCGACCCGAGCCTGAGCCAGCGCACGAGCACGCCCAGTGCACAGTCACAGTCCCTCCTAGCCCAGCAGACCAGCGTAAGTATTTTCCCTCTTATCTTCCTTTTTGCTCACTTGATTTTCCGCATTGAGATGTTATATGAGTTCATCATGTCATATTGTAGGCCTACATGGAGTACACACGCCAGGAGAACATGGCGTGGCAGGCGAGAGTTGCAGCAGTCCAGGAGCATGCCACTTGCATGATGACGGTTAGTTTAGCCCCTTTCATTTCACTTCCATACTTGCACTTTCATTTTTCTAACCTTCGTGGTTGCTTGGTCAATTCGCATGCAGCACATTGTTGAGAGCATGTCGGCCGGCACGGTTCCTTTGATGGAACCACCACCACCACCTGCTGGAGCTGCACTAGTGCTCCTTCCATTTGAGGAGTTTCTGGCACAGAACAATCCGAATCCGGTTAGTACATCCCCAAACTCATCAACCACAGCTTATCGTTTATTCACCATAATCATATATGGCCCCTTAACATGTCTTTTCGAACATCCAGGGAACAGGTGGATCATCCGTTAATGGTGGTGGAGGTGCCAATGATGGCATCACTCCCGAGTCGAGCCCGGTGGTCACTCCGATCCACCGAGGAGGTGGCGGTGGCGGTAGCGGTGCCGGTAGCAGTGACGACCTCGGCTTTGGTGGTCTTGGCGGTGACGTGCTTGGCGGTCCTAGTGGACGTCGTACGGCTTAAGCCTCTTGGTGATGGTGACTTCTATCTCTTATGGTTCTCTATTATGTTGTCGTAGATGTTTATGTTGTGATGATTCGACTTGTGTTGTGATGATTTGGCTTATGTTGTGGTGATGATGATGTGATACTTATGTGATGATGATGATACTTATGTGATGTTGATGTTATATGTATTTGTGCTGTGCTTTTGAATATATGTATATGTGCTGTGAAATTGGAACGAAATAAAACAGGGAAAAACCCAAAAAAAAGCCAGTACCTATGCCGACGGCTTAGCCGTCGGCATAGAGGCCACGTGGCGGCGCCTGGGTGCTGCGGGTAAGGGGTATGCCGACGGCTTAGCCGTTGGCATAGGGTTGGATCTATGCCGACGGCTTAACCGTCGGTATACCTCAATTTAATTTTTTTTTAAAACATTTTTCTGTACATAAAAACCAAAATGAACGTAGCTATGTCGACGGTTAAGCCGTCGGCATAGCAGTGCCACGTGGTACTCGCTGGTTGGTGGTAATTTGTCGACGGCGCCGTCTGCCGCCGTCAAACAGAAAACTTTGCCGACGGGGAAACTATGCCGACGACCGTACGGACACCGTCGGCATAGGTCCCTATGCCGACGGTGGCCCCGGGTATGCCGACATATACTATGCCGACGGGGCTATACCGACGGTGGCCGTCGGCATAGGGCTATGCCGACGGCAAATGAGTCGCCGCTTCCCGGTGAGGCCACGGAAGAGGTATGCATGGATTGACGAGCCCCGTCTGCAACTGCAAGTGAAGTTCGCAGCACTTCAGAGAAGGACAAGTCAGTTTACGGCATGGATTGGTTTGGGCAGGAGGAGAAGAAGAAGAAGAAGCCCCAGTTCATGATGGTGTTCATGTGCGTCCCGGTGGCGCCGGGGAAGAGCAGGGTGATCTGGGCGTTCCCGAGGAACGTCGGCCTCTGGCTCGACAAGTTCATACCACGGTGGTACTACCACATGGGTCAGAACGCCCTCTTGGACTCCGACATGTACCTCCTCCACGTCGAGGTAACTAATGGATCTCAAGCAACAGCCCATTGCTCTGAATTTCTGTACTCAAGCAGCAAGCCCATTGGCCCTCCATTTTTCAGTAGCGTAACTTCGCCGCGGCCGGCGTCGAAAACTGGCACAAAGCCGTGTTTGTTCCCACGTCGTCGGACAACATGGTGATTGCGTTCAGAAACTGGTTCAGAAAGCACTGCAAGAGTCATGTCGGCTGGGCCGTCCCGACGCCCGACGGTCGATCAGCTGCCGGCGACTCCAACCAAAGACGAGCTCATGGAAAGGTACAACGAAAAGAAAGCCACCATTCTTCTCCATGGCAACATGGAGCTTGGAACACCTGAGAATTCCGATCATAACAGCGTTGATTTATGTGATGGCAATGGCATCCGCAGGTACTGGTCGCACCTCGCGCAGTGCAGGAGCTGCAGCACGGCGTTGAAGGCCATGAAGGCGCTGGAGGTCGCCCTGCAATTCGCGTCGGTTGCGGTCGTCGGGTTCCTCGCCATCGCCAAGGGGACGCCGGTGACGTCGGTCGTGCAGAGAGCCGCCGTCGTGGCCTTGGCCGTGCTGTGCTTCGCCGTGTCCCGCTGGCTGGCGAGCTTCATCGAGAAGAACTTCTATTTCCACGATTATGTCCATGCTTACAAGTGAAGACATATGCCGTGTCCGTGCCATGCAATCACTTCAATATACGCCTTCATTTATGGATGAGGAATTGTGCCTCTCAGATGCCACACACCTCTATTTGATATTTCAAAATTTTAGAATTTTTTCAAAACTTCTTGATACTTTTTCATATAGCAGTGGCACTTGAGAGCTCCAATACATTTCCCTTAATTTATCGCTTTTCATCGTGCTTTTCAAATAAGGCCGTGCTTGAAATCGGCATAATTTTATTACATTTTGTAATCCTTATCTAGACGAGAATTAGTTAAGTCTCATCATGCGGGGAGGCGTTTTGACTCCCGGGAGCATTTGCTCCCGGATGAACAGTAACACAAAAAATATCAAAATGTTTTCAAAAAATTCTGAATTTTTTTGTGGATGTTCTTGTTAGTGTCACACACATGCTTGATGATTTTCCTGCAAAAACGGAGGAGTACTGTTTTGTCGGTAAAAGAAAAAACAAATTTGGGATGACATTTTTTTCCACATGCCAAAATATTTAACCTTTTTGTCCAAAAAAATTCAGGTACCATTCGGATGTGACAAAGAACACCTAAATTTTTTGTTGGGATTTTTTTTGACATTAATCATTTTCCACAGGCAGGAGCACGTGCTCCCGGGAGCCGAATTGCATTTCCGCTCATCTAGCTCTTTCACTGTCTGATCAAAGCCTTGTAATTTTGTTTTGTTGTTGTGGTTTTTCTTAACACATTACAAATGCAGACGCTCATACATATGTACATACACTTATCCCTAGAAACATATACTTGCACCTTATCCTATGAGCACCTTCAAAAAACTGACCCGACACATTATCTTAAGATTAATAAGTCACCACAGACGCCTTCATAGTCGAGGAAAACATCTACTTCCACTAAATGCACATCGTCAAAAGACTTGAAATAAATTCAGAAAAATGCAACCATCAATGTCAAGTCTAGCACTTTAACACTAATGGTTTGGTTCCACCACAAGAAAAACCTAATCATCTGAGTTACGCTTGATTCGCCTACCATTATGGTTGTCTCACACCAGGTCATTACATTATTTTTTTGAGATAAACCAGGTCATTACATGTTCCCTTTTCCATGACTGGGTCTTAGGCTTTGTCTTTGTTTTATTGGTTTCGTAGTTTTCACGTCCCGTTGAGTTGGTGTTTTTAATTTTCTGTCCATTACGGGAGAGACGACGTGCCCTACCTAAATTAATGTGCCAGGTCACACTCACATTACATGATTTCTTTTTTTGGTTTCGGAAAGATCATGCAAGTTCTTCGTCTAGTTGGTTTCATCTTTTATTTCTAAACTTTTATAAGTTGTGTGTTCTCCTTTTATGATGAGGAATGGGCGTGTTGCATTTTTTTTCATTTTCTTTCTAGTTGCATGTCAGCCTTAGACATACAACTTGCCCCACCCAAACTCAATTGCATGCATCCTTGATATATGACCTGTCCGACCTAGTTGCATGTCAACCCATGACGAACAACTTGCTCCGACACCTTTTTTTTTTTTTGAGAAAGAACTTGTATTCATACAAAAACAGACAGAGCCATTACTTTTTTTTTTGAACCATCAAGACTTTATTCCTCAAATAATAGCCAGATCGTTTACAATAGCATGAGAAATAAAGTCAGGGATAACAGATTCCCAAAACAAGGAAGTTCTATTACTAAAAGCATTGCTTGCTAATAAATGAGCAGCCTCATTTGCTTCACGAAGACAGTGTGAGAATTCAACTTTGGTGAAATTTAGCACTAGCTGTCTGCATTCCATAACAGTTGCCACATTCTCTCCCGAATACTCCTCTGGGTTTAGAACCACTTCCACCACGAAGCTATTATCCGACTCGATATGTACCTTGTTGCAGCCAATTCTGTCAGCTAAATAAAGACCATTGCGAATTGCCACAGTTTCAGCTGAGTCGACGCTGGTGACAGAGCCATTACTAGTACAAGTACCCGAACGCATACAGCACCACAGATACATCCGGACCAGCTGTCCCACCAAAACACACAGAACACCCCAACAAACACAGAAAACACATTCAAGTCCCTGGAGTCCTGATCGTCATACACCTCCATCGCACCACGACGAGCTCGACCAACGCCAGAGCATGGAGAAACCGCCGCATACGAAATCAAGGGCACCGGGAGCACCATCGCCATCTGGGCTTTGTGAGCCGCATCTAGGTCCCGCCACACGGACGGGAACCAGGGTCGGGTTCCAGAACATCGGCCGGGGACTTGCCCCATGCACCCCTGTCCCCAGACCTGCCACCACCGCCGGCCACCGCCGGAGCGAAGCAGCAGCTCCAACCACCAGGCCCACTACATAACCTCAGCCACCGAACGTCCATGGCAAGCGGATCTGGCGTCGATCCGCCGAAAGCTCCTGTACACGCCACGAAGCCGGCCAACGACGAACGCCACCGCAACGCAGCACCTCCATGGCGAGACCAGAGCACAACTCGCCAAGACGAAGATGGAGACGGGGGACAAAAAGCTCACCAGCACGACGTCGCCTTCGCCACGAACGCCACGCCTGGAGCACGCCAGCTCGACGGATCCACGGATCCCCGAGCACAAAAAGCCGGAAGCAGATCGGCTCCACCATGTTGGGTCTATCCCTAGACAGCTCTAGACAACTGTGGAAGAAGAAGGAAAGGGACACTGGAATTTTTCCGGCGACGAACGCCCGGCTGCACACACAGCCTTTTTCATTCCAGAGCTCAAACTCCACGTCGGGCTACAACCTGAACGCGCACAGACGCATTCATGTAACAAACTCGCTGGGGGGTTTTATACTTGGCCGATGCATCATGCATGCACATCGCTGCCCACCTCCCCGATCTAGCCCACGATCCATCCGCTCAGCCCGCTCTCCATGACGCGCTCTACGCGTATGACCCGGCTGGCTCCAAACGGAACACCGCGGCCGTTTTGCTACTGCTAGCCTAACTACGACAGTCACGAGCGCGCACACACTCGTGACATACATACGCACACATGCACGACTACGCCACGGCGCTCAGCACACCCAGTGCACGCACGCACTGGTCTCCACTACCACGTCGTGTCTTATTTCCTAACACACCAGAGGCAGCAGCCATCTCCGCCCCCGCACCAAACCTCACCCGATCCAGAGGACCGGCGAGACACCACACCTCCAACCTCACCGTCGCTTCGAAAGAAGACGCCGAGAAGGGGCTGAGGTCGAGGAAAACTTATTCGCCATGACGCCGCCGCCACCTCCCAACCGGCGCCATCAGAAACCCTACTCCTACGCTGTACAGGCCGGGGACACAGATCCAGGCCTCCCCATCTCTCCCGCCGCCGCCACAGCAGCCGGAGAGATGAGGAGCCCACGGCCTGGCCGGCGGCCGACGGAGGAAATTTGTCCGCCTCCCTTTCGCCTCTCGAGTGAACAGTGCTAAGGGGAGGGGAAAGTGACGGCCTCTCAATGAAGCTATTGTTTCAACTTGCTCCGACACCTGACGTGCAGTAATTTCATCCCTCAACATGCAACTTATTAACCCCACTCAATTGCATGTCCACCGAGTAAGCGTATAACTTGGCCGACCCTTACTCATTTGCATGTTCATCCTTTGACATGCAACTCGTCCGACCCAGTTGCATGTCCATTCTCGACACACAACTTGCCCAACCCATACTTATTTGCATGTCTACTCTCGACATGCAACTCGCCCAACCCAGTTGCATGTCCATTCTCGAGACACAACTTGTCTGACCCTATCCATTTGCCAGTCCACCGTCGACATGCAACTTGTCCGACCCTGTTGCTTGTCATGCAACTTGCCCAATCCCTTCCGAGTTGCATATACATCATCGACACACAAAATTTTGCCCGACCCCGACCCAGCTGCATGTCCATCCTCAATATGCAACTCGCGAAACCCACTTATCTACCTGTTCTTGACATGCATCTCGCCCGACTCAGCTGCATGTCCATCCTTGACACGCAACTTGCTTGACGAGTTGCATGCCCACCACCGACACGCATTTCACACATGACCTTACCCAGTTGCTTGACCACCGTCTACACGGGACTCGCCTGACAACCCATGACACGCAAGTCACCCTGATTTGACCTAGTTGCAAGCTCCCCTCGATATGCAACTTGCCCAGACCAGTTGCATGTCCATCCTCAACATACAAAATTTTATTTTATTTTAGATTTGTGCTTCAGCGTGCGATTTTTTACAACATCTTTTGTTATCAAGACTCGATGTGTGTGTGTGTGTGGGGGGGGGGGGGGGGGGGGGTCACCATGTTTAAGAAAATGCACACGTATTTAAAAAATGTTCACCGCGGTGTAAAAGGTGTTCACCATGTTTTATGAAATATTTTGTTGTGTATTTAAAAAATGTTCATGGTATATTAAAAGTTCTTCATCATGTATTTTCGAAATGTTCACCGCCTTTTGAAATGTTTATTGCATATTTATAACATGCTCATTTTGTATTTATAAAATGTTCATCATGTTTTTCCAAAAATCATTCACCTCGTTCTAAAACACGTTCACCGTTTCAATTTAGAAGTTTTTTTGTTCTTTTCTTAATTTCATTTTTATTTCCATATTCTTCTTTCTTTACCTTTTCTTGTGATTGTCATTTTTTCATCGTTGTTTACTTAAAAATGTTTTATAGTGTATTTTTCAAAGATTTCACCATGTTTCCAAAAATGTTCACCGTGGTTTAGAAAGATCTTCGCCTCACTAGGAAATGTTGACAATGGTTTATGAAATTACGTGCTCCCACATAATTGCATGTCCGTTGCACATGTGAGTTAATTTACTTCCCGAAAAATATCGTCTCCAGTTGCACATGCGCCGTACGTATGCAGTTGCTTGTCCGTTGCACGTGTGCAAATAATTTATTTTATTATTCAAAAATAGAATAGTTCAAACAAAATTATTTTTGAATGTATGGTTTAAGAGCCATCGTTTTCTGAATAACCTTCGTTTTCAAGGAGACGCATGTAAACCATTTTTTTTTTGAGAATACGCATGTAAACCATTAATGCATATTGTTTTGATGGAACCATTCATGCACATAATTGCTTCCTGCTTTCTGTTGTTTTCCTAACCCAGCCCAGAGACAAAACTTGATGAGTGTAGCCTACGGAGAGAAAAACAGACAGAAAAAATGGAGCAGACAAAACACATGCCTTAACAACACAAGTGGCAGAAACAAAGAAATTCTCAAAAACTGTACGGGCTGGGAGAAGGGGGGTAAGCAGTACCACACCATTTCCCTCAAAAAAAAAAAACAGTACCACAACATCACCATATGACGACAGGTTAGATGAGAGATAATTCATCTAGATGATCCCTAGCGAGACCCTAATTTTATACACCTGTATTTATCTTACAAGTGTATATCATCGGTCATACATGATTTTCACCTGGGAAAAAACGACGGATCAAGGTGTGTATATTTTACAGGGGTGAAGCACTGAAAAATGACAATTCAATCAGGGCCTAAAATAAGGGGAAGATGTAAATTCTCTTTATATGCCTTCATGTATCGCTTTCCATCGTGCTGTACAAATAATGGGAAGTTGTAAATTCTCTTTATACGCCTTCATGTATCTCTTTCCATCATGCTGTCCAAATAAGGGGAATTTGTAAATTCTCTTTTTGGTTTCTCCGCAACGGTCATTTGAACCGGAAACTTTGCAGGTCAACACTACATATGTACTACGATGTGCCAAAAATGTTTTCTGATTTTTTTGGCTCAAAGAAAATATTTAAATTAATAAATGCCATAAATTATGTCAATTCAGATATTTTTAATGCAAAAAAAAACCTGTAACATTTTTTGCACACTGTAGTATTTGTGTGTTGTGGACTTGCAACTTCAAATGTTGTTTTGTATGGTAGAAACAAAAAAAGGTGAAATTTCTGTAGTGATAAAGCATGGATCTTAATGCAAAGTTGGATGGCCAAATATAAGGTCACATGTACTTCGACCAACTCTAGATATGATACCAACTCCATCATAGTAAAGAAGAACCAGATCTCCGTGTCCAGCTTGCTCGTAGCGGACATATGCTCGACGGGTTCTTCATCCGCAGGAGCCCATACACATCGTGATGTGATGCAATCCCTCCATGAATCCTCCATTCCGCATATTGGGCAAATACTCTAAGACTCCGTCACTCCGTGTTCTTGTGGTGTAACATATCTGATGTGGATAGGGATTGTTGCGCCAATGGCCATGTGAAAACCTTCAGCGATGATATGAGGTGACCCTCACATTCCACATACTCTTCCAGAATTTCTGCTCTTTAATTTTTTTTAGGGTTAAATAAAAGAGAGAAGCAGTTGTTCCACTCATCAAAAATAAATAAATAAAAAGCACACGTTTTTTTTTGAGTGGTAATAAAAAGCTCAAGTTGAATCAAACTACAGTACTGTACAGGAAAGGGCCTGGCCCAACTGATCACGGCCGCGTGAACCACAAAGGAGCATCGTTCACGATGGCTCTTGTGTCCAGCACAAGTACGGCCTGCGCAAGTTTCCAAAGATTCGCCCCCACACGCCTCCGAAACCAGATCGAGAAACTAGTCCAGGGTTTTTCCGCCCGGCGCCGGGTTTAGACTTCACCGGCCGGGCTCGGTCTTCTCACGCCGGCCGTCCGGCGTGTTCCGTCGATGGGATACTGGTTCTTCGGCGGCCATGGCGGCTTCTACATACCCTCCTTTGACGGGAGCCAGCCACGCCCTCACCGGCCGTTGCTTTACAGTAGGCGATACGAGGAGCAGATCCGCCGGATGGAAGAAGGCGTCCGCCTTCGTCAACGGCCACCGCCCAACCCCACAGTCTGGAAATACTCCAAGATCCTCATTAGGGTACGCACTACAGACCTCCTCCGAGTTATCCTTCCACGAGTCTCCTACTCTCCTTCCACTGCCCCCTAAATTATCTTTTTTTCTTTTACAGCCTTCCTTTTGCCCCTCTGAATTTATCTTCCTATATTACGTGCTTCCTCCGTAATAATCTATCAGATCATAGGGTACTAGAAAACTCAGATGATTGATTCTCCGCTCGTGCATTTAGTTCTTTAACCACCCATTACAGTCCATGGATTTCGGTAGCTGTCTGTATTTGTCGTGCTTGCTTTAATTACAACCTCGCTGTGTATATTGTTTTGCAATGTTTCACGGCCGCGATGCCCGCCTGGATAGTCGTGGTGCGATATTTCAGTTCGGATTTGGTTTCATGATAACACAAGAAAGTTCGGATTTGGTTCCATGATAACACAAGAAAATATAGACCCAAGACAGGACACACGTGCTCAGGGGGAGGCACTATCAAGCCCAAGCCCTCGATTTGAGGATCTTCGTGTGGATATGGCTAGGATTTGTGCATTTCACAAGATACGCTACCTAGTTACTCTAAGTTTGCATCTCGAATTCTACTTTCCTTTCCGAGTCGGCATATATAGTTCAATTCTACTTTCCATTCCGAGTCGGCATATATAGTTCCGTACAATGATTCATTGCAGTAACGGTGGTTGAATTATCTTTTACTTCTCCCCCCGTTCACTTTTGTAAGACGTTCTAGACATTTAGGATAACACCCAAAACAGTTTAATTTTAGAGGGAGTACTAAAGGCTGCCTCCTCCCATCGATTATCAGGAATAGTCCCCATCGATTTTTTTTCCATATCGATGATTGACCAGCCCTAGCCGCCGCTTCCATAACTTGTTGCAATGAAGGTTCTACCGGTTTTTGTGGGCGGTTTTATCTTTTGGTTATTCCCCAGCAATGGATTTGCCGGTTTTCTCGTTTTGTTTACTTTTGCTTTTTCAATTTTGTTATTATCAAATTTATGAACTTTTCACAAATTCGTTATTGTTTTTTCAACTTTTTGATTGTTTTTCAAACCCGTGAACTTTTCTCAAATTCATAGTTTTTTTTTCTCCAAAAAAGCAATATTTTTCCAAAATCGTTATTTTTTTCATTTCTGCGAACTTCTTTCAAATTACAAAGTTTTCCAAGTTTTAAACTTTGTAAAAAATCGTGAACTTTTCTTAAATTCACGATTTTTTTTCAAACTTTCATGAACTTTTACTCTTTTTTCAAAAATTTCAATGTTTTATTTATTTTTGGACATTTTCATTTACTTAATGGTCACTGGTCCAACAGTCAAATCCGCGAACTTTTTTCTTGTCAAATTTATGATTTTTTCTATGTTTATTATAAATCTTAAAAAAGGATCATGATTTTTCTTTCAACAAACCGTAATGGGCTACGACCCATGTCTAGCACTGACAGGGGCTAATCGTCACGATGCCAGTGTCCAACACAGGGTACTGCCCGCACAAGTTTCTAAAGATTTTCCCAGCATGACCCAGGAACCCGATCGAGAAACTAGGGATATCCTGTCCGTCGCCGGTTTTATATTTCACTCGCTGGGATCTGATTCTGCTCTCGTGGACCGGTCGTCCGGCGTATTTCGTCGATGGAATACTTCTTCGGCAGTCATAGCGGCTTCTACATACCCTCCTTTGGCGGGAGCCAGCCTCGATCCGCTGACCCTCACCGGCCGTTGTTGTATGGTACTGTGCCATACGACAAGCAGATCCGCCGGATGGAAGAAGGCGTCCGGCTCCGAGGACAGCCACTGCCCGGAAATACTTCAAGATCTACTGAGCAAACCCCCTTCGAAGTACCTTCTTGTGTAACGCTTTTCCATAATAATCATTTTAGAACATATAAATTACCATAGTTTCATGAGCACGCAGTTGGCTTCTTTAATCACGCATCAGTCCATGGATTTCGGTACCTATTTGTATTTCTCGTGCTTGCTTAGAGCTTCGCTATATGGATATGTTTTTGCAGTGTTTCATGGCGACGATGAGCATCGCGATGATGGCTTCGATATTCGTGGCGCGATATTTCGGTTCGGATCCTGATGTTCAGGACCCATATAAGATGATGGCACTTCTCCTTTTTGCTCTCATGCCAATGGGATTCGGCTTCATGATAACAGAAGGAGATATAGAGACCCAGGACACACGTGCTCAAGGGGAGGAGCTGTCAAGCCCGAACCATGGATTTGAGGATCTTCGTGCGGATATGGCTAGGATTTGTGCATTTCTGGAGAATAGTAACTAGTTACTCTCTTGGCTGGAATTGTTTTTTTTTTTTTGACATGTTGGCTGGAAGTGCTTCTGGTATAACGCGTCTTGTTTATCTAAGTTTGCATCGGTTATTATCTTCTTGAGGGGAGGCGCAGTTGTAATTATTGTTATACAGGGAATAAATACGCCGCAGTTATTATTTTCGTCAAGAGATCGGCAGGAGCATTGCATCTCTACTATTAAAGGGGGATCTGCCGTCGTCGTGATGGTTCGACCTCCCCCTCCCACGCACTGCTTTTCCCATCCCAGCCCGACAAAAGGCAAAAAAAAAAGACCCACGACCCACGAACGCACCTTCCTCCCTCCTACGCGGAAACAACCAGCCCCACGTTCCCACGATCCCCTCACAAGTCCCAACTGCGCCCTCCTCCTGCAATCTGCAATCGCGTTCGTCCCCTCCCCATGAATCTCACTAGCCTCCACACCTAGACCTGGCCACGCGCCGCCTCCGGTCGCCGCTCGTTCGAGCGTTCCATTGCCGCCGTCGAGGAACCGCAGCCCCAGATCCTTGCTGCCCGATCCTCTCTCTCACATTGACCGCGGCGTGATATCGGCGGCGGCGACACACTCCTCTCATCTATCTCCCTGGATGCCCTGCCCTCCCGACGTGATGGGGACCGATGACCGTGGGGAATGGGATCTGGTGGCGCCCGTCGAACGTCGAGAGGTGGCACAGCCCCGCCACACACTTGTCCCCCTCCTCGGGATTTTCAATTCCTCATCTAAAAGGTTCCGTTTGCTTCCGCGTGCATCTTGTTTCATTCTTGAATTAATCTTATCTTGAAGTGTGGTGATCGTGCTTGTGTGTTTGTGTTCTCAAGGCATTCAACCTCTGCTTTCACTTCTTGTGCAGGTTTATGTGGATAAAACTACCACCATATCCACCCAGCCTTTTTTGTTTGGTCTTGTGATGCTGACGCGCATTGTCTTTCATGTTCCTACTATCTGTGCTTTAGTTTTGAATTGTGATGCTGACGCACATTTTCTTTCTACAGTTGTGATATTTCCCTCCTTCATGGATGTATGCAACTGCATGAATGGGACAGCGAAGCCGCTGTAATGAAAATTGCAGAATGATGACAAAGATACCGAAATATTTCTAATAGGACGCGTCAAATAAAAGGCAAATGTGAAGCTCTTGCATCAATCCTCAGACTGATTCCAGCAAATTTTCCTGCAGAACTAAACATAGTAGTCTTGAAGTAAATACTATTTCTGTTATTTTCTATGTGGTTTTTAGCACAATAGACAATTAATATTGTTTTTCCTCTCAAGTTCAAGATGAGGGCGACCAATCAAGAAAAAAGTTTGGTGAGATAGAGTGGCAGGTTTGCTAGAATCACTGTAGCTTCTTCTGCCACAAACTTCTGTTCATGCCTATGACATCTTCTGGGATCTTTTTTTAAGGAAACTATTTTGCTTACACCATCCTATTGGCATGTCTATGGAAGCAGTGAAACTTAAACGAACATTTCTAGGCTAGATATTATTTTTTTTCGAAACGGAGGCAAAAGTTTTGCCTCATTCATTAAATAAGAGAGAAGAGTTTAAGAGTGTTACAAAAGACCCACATTCGCGGCATGACAACTACTCACGCATAACAATGTACATACATTGATCCTTTTCATGGATCTTGCCATCTTTATTTGCCAGTCATTTGAACTATTTGAGAAACTTGAAGGGAAGCTCAAGGGAATACATCATTACGCTTTAGTTTTATTTTCGAGTTGTTGGAATCAATCTGGAAAACATCTTCGTATTGTAGATACAATATTACTGGTTTGAAGTCTTATACTCTGTTTGACATTACACATTATGGAAATAGTGAGATTATGCTCACACCACTGTGCTGATAGAGGTTGGGTACTTAATAGTATGGAGAGGATAAGATCAAAAAGGACGGCGATATAAGAAAAGTGGGAAGTGGAAGAGGAAGAAAGTTGGGATGACAATTATAAACAGGTTAGTACTTCAAATCTTTATGCGCTGATGTATTCTTTGTGGTAGAAAAAAGTGTTTTAAAAGGCTCATGATTTTCGGGAAACTGTATGATGTATGTGTGTTCCTTCACATGGACAAATATGAAAGGGTACCCATTATGAAATGGTAGACCAGTGATGCATCATTTCTTTGACTTTCATATTGTAAATATGACTCACATGGCTGCACTCTGCAGAATATCGAGTTTGATGATGATGATGATTGGAACCAAGAGGAGGAAGCAAGTAAGTTTCATTTGATTTTCTATTCATATGACGGCTATTGTAACCAAATATGTAAAGCCTGGAATGGTTCACTTACTTTCTTGTATGTTCTATACTTACAGTTTTTTGGTACTTTCTTCTTGTTGCCTCTCAGTGTACCACTAAATAATCCTATTTAGTTGTGGTTCTGTTTGCTCTGCAGCTTAAACCCAAAAAATATTACCATACAAATTGATATCAGTTGTGGGAGACTCGGCTATGCCGATAATGCCTCCAATATGGTGGTGGTCATGGTGGACGCCACCATGTGAGCTTCAGCTCATTGTGGTGTAGCCGGAGCGATTTCCTTCGCAGGTCAAGTCCGGGCAGTTTTTGTTGTGCATATAATCCCCTTTTGTTAGGTCCCTAACATTATTAATTTTATTTTTCTGCCAACAACAACCAAGTAATGTGGGCATTTCCACGTATTGAGTAATTCTCGGTTAGTTAGATCTGACCGCTGCATGTGCTTCGTGGGATGCCACGAATCCAGTGCAAGCAGCGTCGCGGTGGCTGGGTTCAGGTGGACATGGGATGGTTCATCCGATATACCTACTCTCTAGCTACTTTCCCTCTTTTTCAGTAGTATTTTAAACGACAATGCTTGACCATATAAATAACAGAAAAAACCAGAAAGGGCTGCAACATTTTTACGCAATGTAAATCACTTTTCTGCGAGTGTGTGCGTGGGCTTGTTTTTTCGTGCCCAAATACTTGTGTAGTGTTGTGAGAGAGATCCTGCAACTTCAGTTTTGTCATGCAGTTATTTGAGTTGTATACATCTCTTGCGTCTTTTAGGTACATCATGTGTACAGGGAGCAAGCGCCACATTTCTACATTTAATGCTTTGGTGTGCTCCCACGCTCCAAGCCATTGTCCCATGCTCCAAACTGCAGATATTGACTATGATATGAAATTGTAATTGTTCATAATTTAAATGTTTGACCCAAGGCAGGAGCCAAGAATACTAGCTTTCCTGGGAGAAGGTATTTAAGAGAGTATATTAATTTATCTTTTGAAGAAAAGAGTATATAATTTAAGAACAAGGCACGTATGTGTGACATGGAAGCTCTTAACAATGGTTAGTGTATGGTTGCCAAGTTGTTTCTCTGGTTCATCTCAAATTGAGCGTCTTGATACTTAATATGAAAATTTGGTTATAAAAATTGTCTTTCGCAAGTCATACTTTTTTGTATGAAAGAAATATGTATAAAATTCCTCAAAGCATTGTACATAAGCAGGTTCATATGTCTGATATGCCTTTCTTTTTCAGTTCTTCCTGCTAGAAAGAAAGCAAAAGTGACTTATTTAATCTCAGAGATATGTCTCCGTCATCAGTTTTGAGGAGCCATTCTTCCAGTCGCACAAAAAATGTTGACAAATGTATCATTTACATTCAATTGTAATTTCAATGCCATGTCATAAAATTTCAATTCACCAGTTCAGTCCCTTCTATAAGGTAGTTCTCTTTCTATGACCCGAAATCACAAAATCCATTGCATGTGATTTTGTCTTCTCCAGCATAGCAAATTAGCAATTGTAAATGATTACCTATGGTGGTGAAGTTATGTGTTGCTACAAAATCTTTCTCTGCTAGCCTCAAGGGGGCGACAAGGTCATCCACTTTGTTCATTCATTCAATTCTTTTTGCTTTTGCAGATATTGCATCAAAGCTGGGAAGTGAACCGTGCATTAATACATCAATCTAATACTATTAGTTATAATCGGCTGACCATGTAGGATGTACCACTTTGATGTATTACACTCCATATTTCTTTACATTTCTGGCGTCGAATTTTTATTCCTCTCATCTGTCCATTTTTGTTTTGTTCTGTCTCTTAAGCTGGTGAGTTGGAAGTTATTCTATTTTCGGATGCTTAATGTGGGATGAAGCAGATGGTATTCGGAATCCAGCATCTGACTCCTGGTTTTGGTCTCAAGACTGCAGTAAAACAACTGAACAAACATGGTTCATTTCAAAATTTACTTGATATAACTACAGTTAGAAATTTAGGCAAGGAGCACGCCCATGATATGAGAGGAGGAACATAGTTGATCTTCATTAGATCTATTACAATTACTCGCAAAAACCAATATATTAAAAAAATGTTATTCGCATTAGGTGTGTAGATTGTAAGTGTTTTGCACTAGAACCCTCTAGCTAGCCTTTCTTTTTTGGGATATTCTGCAGAGAAAGAAAACAAAATGCTAGAACGGAAGTAAATCTTCTGAACTGAAATCACATATTTCCATGCTCAACGCATATTTCTGAAGTAGAATAATTTTTTGTGTCCATATACTTTTTTTATTCCGTGGCAACGCACGGGCACTTAGCTAGTTTCATATAGAAGAATATAAGGTGTTACAAATACTTACACAAGGCTTTTTTTAGATGAGGCAAGCCGAGTGAAACCCATTTGTGCATGCGGATATCCTCGGGGGCTAGGTGAGCCACCTCGTGGTACGTCATCCTCCTAGTGAAGGCCCTACAATTTCAGTCCTTCCAAATGTTCCAGATTAAGTAAATCAAATTGCCAGGGCATCCCTTGGACAACATTAACCATGATTCCAGACCGCATGGAGAAAGGAAAGCCCCGACAAAGATGCGAAACTGGCTCAGGAGCCCCAGACATAGGCGGAGGATGGGGTCGAGCGGCCAATCTCCCATCGTCAAGTGTTCGTCCGTGAGGATCCTACTATGCAGGACTAGCCAAGAAAAGGACTTCCACTTGGGGTTGGCCCTGGCTTTCCAAACCTTGCAAGGCGAAAAGGCTGCATGCGGTTGTTGAATTGCATCTGGTAGGCCTAATGGTGGAGAATTCGCTAGAATTGGTCCAGTTCCGGTTGATGACAACCTCTTGGAGAATCTGCCACATATCAATGAATTCTCTAAGCTGCGTTGCACTGTCGAGACATGTGATTACGGTTATCGACCTATCTCCTTGAAGGTCATTGTGCACGGTCATGTGCTTTCTAGTTGCATATCTTGAAGAGCTCTGGGGCAGACCCGAAAAAGAGTCATGTCCGACTCACTGCAAGGGAACTCAATACCATACAAGGTCGGTCAGAGTCGTTCCACACTCCATGGGAACCAAGGACACCTAAGCCGAAGAGCCCGACCAAAACATTCCAAGTCAGCGACCCAGACCACCCATATTTTTCAGATGTCACATAGTCTTCCATGCTTTCCCCCTTTTAAGTGGTTCCCCCCCTCAAGGTTATTACTTCAATGCTCGATCAAGAAATTAACATCTAGTCCAGTTACTTGATCAACTCACGTTCTACACGAGCCCGGAAGAAAGAAATGTTGTGCCAGGAACAACATTACTTGATCGCATTGGATCTCGGTCATGCAAGAGTGCTTGGAAAGAATTTTAACGATGTGACTCGTACTGAGATCCTCTTGCATAAGCTCGATCTTCTGATTTTACTTATGGAGACGCCTTGTTCGTACTCTCTTGGTGTTCCATTGAAATTCTCGATGACTTTCTTGCTAGCTCGGTTCTCCATCATAGCACTCCAAGCCATTTGAGTATTCTTTCCTATAGTTGAGAGTCGCCACATTGGCATGCTTTTTGCAATCTCTTTGAATTCTTGAGTTACCTCTTGTGTGACGGAGAACATTCCCCTTTATTTCTTCTGAGGTGTCTCCATGCGCCATTGCTCACAATTAGATGTAATGATGCCGAGCAATTCTTGGACTTCATTTACGGTTTTATTCATGAATTGGAGGAGGGGATGCGGGAGGATACCTTATCATATTTCTTCTTCTTTTTTACGTCGCTGACTAGTCGACCCAGGGGTACAAAAGGTCATTATGCAAAAAATAAATAGTAACAATGAATTAGGGCTGCTACACGACAATGACCGGTCAAAACTGGTATATTTGGGATAGGAAACTTTTGAGTGGCATATGGACATATGGATAAAATTTGAGCGGTATATATGAAATTTACTCTCTTTTTATGGATACATTCATAATGTTCAACCACATTGTACATGCACCTCAGAAGATGGTACTACAACATCCAACAAAGCATATTTTACTACACTAGGTAATTACTCGTGCATTGCAACGAGCATAAATATTCCACCGGTACAACACCAATTATATCTAACATAGACCTTTAAGACCTTCGTGCATATCATAAGAAAACTGAAGTGTGTATAGATTATCTTCTAATGGACTGATCTTACCTCTTGTGCCAAATCCCATCCTGCCCTTATAGTTACATAAAACCATAATTGACTATAAGTTTTCTCCATATGAACTCTAGCCAAGGCCATCCACCAGTGGCAGAGCTAGCAATTTTCTAAAGCCCGGGCACAACGCAAGCTAAATAAGAAGGGTACTTCACTATGATTATTTCTTTTTTTGGAACGGATCACTATGGTCTTTGAAAATTATAAGTATCACAACATTGAATAAGTATCATGTGAATATGACCACTAATGTTTCGTAAATCATAGATGTACAAGACAACGAGATAACGAGATATAGTAAGAAATAACTTGAATATGATTATATTTTTTATGACTTGACAAAGAAAAGAAATGCAATATCTATTGTTCAACTACATATATGTTCACACTACATAGAGGATCTAAGAGGTAAAATATGACTTAGCAGACTATTTAATTTTGAATTGAAATGAAAAAACATTTGAGACATTGAAGCATCCTAATAGCATGTTAATTATGCCTAATCAAATGTCATTTTCGAAACTTTGAGGACTACTATCGTCAAACAATAGCATCATCGTCAAATATCCTCAATAACACTAAGCTCTCTAGTTTTAAAGAGCCTACATTCAATTGAGGTCACCAATTAAAATACGGTCATCCGATTTTGACCAGGTCAACAATTTATCAAAGCTCTCTCATTCAATTTTGTTTATACCATACAATATGCTTCCTAGTTTTTAAGGTCTCACAATTAATTGAGGTATTCAATTTAAAATTGGATCATCCGATTTTGTCCGGGTTAACAATTTGTCAAGCTCTCCCATTAAATTCTTTTAATTCACTATGTTCCCTTTGAAGCTCTTTCAATTAAATTGAGGTATTCAATTTTGGATTTGATTTATGATTTTGAGCGGACCAACGATTTTTCAAATCAATTGACCGGCCTTTAAAATCATATCAATCCCGCGCATCTTCCCATCACCTAAAAAAAAGAAACGCCACGATGTGATATTATAACACCAATATAGTACATGCGATCACTAACACATAAATTTCCCGATATAAATATAGGATGGTTAGTGGATAACACATAATCACACTACGAAAGGCCCACCAAATCACCACATTATAGATAAAATAAAACACACTCTATCATCTCCCCCGCCCGCCAAATTAAATATTCCATCAGTTTCAAAATATAAGTGGTATTAGTTTTTTAGATCACTTTGACCAAGTTCAGAGACAAAATATCGGCATCCACAACATTAAACAAAAAAAAATGAAAATTCATTTCATGATGAATCTAAAAATACTGATTTGATATTATTGATTTTCATATATTTCTTTACAAAGTTGATCAAACTTAAAAGGTTTGACTTTTAAAAAAAAATAATACATCTTATATTTTGAAACGAAGTGATTTTTTTTGTAAAAAAAAACACAACACCAATGACGCAGAAAAACGCACCGAACACTTCTAGTACATATATTAAAATCCAGCTCTCTTCTTTCTTCACACAGCACACACAGTCGCCGTCTTGTCAGTCACATTTTCTGGAAGATCGTTTTTTAGTGCAATCATGTACCATATTTTTTTAGCACGTCGTTCTGTACCAAATTTATTTTAGAACTTTTTTTTGAAATCATTCTTTTAGAACATGTTTTGTACCACATTTCCAGCAAAAAGAATCTTTTGTACCAGATTTATGTTTAGGGGTAAATGTTCTGTACCAGATAATGCAAAAACAAGCGCTGGCTCCTATGCTTTCATGGAGAAGTGCTGCCCGACTATTTTTGTGGCCTAGCTGGAAGATTAAAGGAAAATGGGACTATGTCACTTATAGATACTGCTGTTAAGGGTTACGGCCCAAGAATTAGGAAGTGGCCTAGCTGGCCCATTTGTGAACCGAGTCTTCTTTTTCAGCGCAGATCAGCGCTCATGACTGCTGCAGCGAATTTGAACGCACTGGAACCACGTTTTAGTGCAGCCATAAGCAACGGCGCTGAGCCCGGGCACGTGCCCAGGGTGCCCATACGGTGGATTCGCCCCCATCCACCAGATCGCCCCCGGGGCCGGCACGTCCTCTTCCTTTGAAGATCACATAAGCGAGGTCATCATCCTTCAGCCCCAACTTATTTCTAATAACCAATATATATTTTCTACCTTAGAGCAACTTCAACGCGCCGATCTAAACGGACGGCGTTTTTGTCAGCCTTTTGTCCGTTTGGATCAGCCACCCGCTCGACGTCCGTCCTGTTTAATATTTGGGTTGGCAGTGCGCCCAACGCGCCGACCCATATTTGCTGGCGTGGCCGGCTGGCCATCCATTTTCAACAAATATGCACACATTTTGCATTATTTGACAAGGAAACATATAAAAAAAAATAGCATAGTCTCATAACCAAATAAATCATAGTTTTTTACAACCAAATAAATTAAGCAGAGTTTTACAAGCCGAATAAAAATTAAATTGTCTCAAATACATGTGAAAAAAGATACATCTATTGGTTGCCAACATGAGCCCACATATGCTCTATCAAATCATTTTGCAGCTGCATGTGAGTTTTCCAATCAAGCATTTCATGATGAAATTGGGCGAACTGTTCGAACATTGCCGCTCCTCCATGCTCAGGCACAATATTCTCACCCTGAAACTGAAATCCTTGATCGTAGATACGTTCCGGACGCTCATCTTCTACGATCATATTGTGCATAATCACACAAGCTGTCATCACCTCCCATAGCTTCTTGGTGATCCAAGTCCTAGCAGGATACCGAACGATGCCCCATCGAGATTGCAAAACACCAAAGGCACGCTCGACGTCCTTCCTAGCACTCTCTTCCTCTTGGGCAAATCTTTTCCTCTTCTCTCCGACGGGGTTGGGGATTGTCTTCACAATAGTGGTCCACTGAGGATAGATACCGTCATTTAGGTAGTATCCTTTGTCGTAGTTGTGGCCGTTGATGGCAACATTCACCGGCGGGCTGTTGCCTTCCGCAGGCCTTGCAAACACCAACGAACGTTGAAGCATGTTGATATCATTGTGTGATCCGGCCATGCCGAAAAAAGAGTGCCAGATCCAGAGATCTTGTGAGGCCACGACCTCAAGTATGACTGTACAAGCCCTCACATGGCCCTTATACTGCCCTTGCCAAGCAGAAGGGCAGTTCTTCCACTCCCAGTGCATGCAGTCTATGCTGCCAAGCATCCCTGGGAAGCCCCTGCTGGCATTCATCGCCAACAAGCGGGCTGTATCTTCAGGAGTTGGCTCTCTCAAGTACTCAGGGCCAAACACAGCAATCACAGCCTTGCAGAACCTGTACATGGACTCTAGGCATGTAGACTCGCTCATACGGACGTACTCATCAATGAGATCACCGGGAACTCCGTATGCAAGCATCCGGATGGCTGCAGTGCATTTCTGATAAGATGAGAAGCCAATCTTTCCAAGGGCGTCCTCTTTGCACTCGAAATAGTTATCGTATCCGACCACCCCCTCTCTAATATGGTTGAAAACATGCCTAGCCATACGGAAACGCCGCCGTAATTTCTGATGTTTGAACATCGGGTTGGTTGTGTCAAAGTAGTCATTCCAAAGAAGGAAATGGCCGCTCTCTCGGTTGCGATTCAACGCCGGAAGGTGTCCCGGGATCGAGCCACGGAAATGGCAGCCAAGATCTCCTCTTCATCATCGGACGAGGAATCGTCGGAGTCGCAAAGGAAATTATGGAAAAAGAACTCGTCGGCGGAATCCATTTTGTACCTTGGCAAACTGTCGAACAGGTTGAGAGCATCATCGAAGGAGCTGGCCGGCGAAGAGACACGCGCCTCCCTTGGATCAGGTAGCTGGCCTGCAGACATCCGACGAGCGGGCCGGCGTCAGGACGAAGGAGCTGGCGGGGCGGTGAGGCGGCTTCCTTCCTGCGGCGGCGTCGAGAGGTGGTGGTGGGAAGCTTCGTTGCCCCGGTGGCGAGACGGTGGTAGTGGCGAGGTGGCGACGTTGGGGGGGAGGTGGCAAGACGGTGGCACCGACTGCTGGCAGGGGCACCGGCAAATGGGCGGCGGCGACGACGCGACGGAGGCCGGCGAGGGATTGCCGTCAATCTGGGGTGGGAGAGGATGGCCAATGTGCCACCGACTAGCGGGCCAGGGGGAGGAGCAGGCGGGTGCTGCGCGCGTCCGTCTCGTGTCTGCGCCGACGCAAATCAGGCTCAAAAATGGGTCGGGAATGGGTCGGCAGGCGGACGAAAAGCGGACGCGCGTCCGTTTGGGTCGACGTATTGGGCCGACTTTTCTGTCCGCCGCGACCCAAACGGACGCGGCGGACGAAATGGGTCGGCACGTTGGAGTTCCTCTTATGTCTTTATTTTTAAACCTACTATTCCTTCGAACTATACTTGTTTCGCCTAGTTGCTTACCTTTGTAAACACATAGTTGATATTCCGTGACTTGTGACTTAGTTTACACTATCCCATAGATCAACGAAAGGTGCATACATATTATCAACAACAAATAATAAATAAAAGAATGCATCTATTGTTGACCGGAATCTGGTTCTGTGTCCTTTCCCACCGCATCTGATTCCGGCATATAGGAAAGAGTGCTTGCTATGTGTATCTATGGTTGAAAGACTCTATCCATTATGACTTAGCGGATAAAGTCTACCATTCAATTAGAAGCTTCATCATCATCTTATGAATACTCGATATGTTCAGAGCAGAGAAAGCTGATAGAGCTATCAGAAAGCACTAAGTGACAAGCCGGCCGGGTTTACCTTAAAATGTAGTAGCATCTTCTTCGGTTAGCCTTTTTCCTTAGGCGAAATCATCTGATTTACTTGGGAAAGATTTGGGAAGGATGGTCTGAAGCAAGGAGACAAGAGACAAGTCATAATAAGAAGATGCACGAGCTGTGACCGGACGATAGGGATTTTGAAAATCTAGAGCTATAAGAAAGTTTGAAAAAGGAACAGTCTTTGATTGAGAGATTTTGGATAAGAGTTCATAAAAGGCGCTAGCCGGTTTCAAGGTTAGGAAGGGAAAGGAAAGAGCAAGTGTAGGACCGAAAGTATGTCTAGAGGGGGGGGGGGGTGATTAGACTACTTGACCAAATAAAAATCCTACCTTTTCCCGATTTTAAGTGTTGGCAGATTTTAGCAATCATAACAAGTCAAGTACACCCTACACATGCATGTCTAAGAGTATAGCAGCGGAAAGTAACAACATGCATGTATAGTAGAGGGTACGAAGGGAGATCAAACGCAATTTGTAGACACGAAGATTTTTCCCGTGGTTCCGATAGGTGGTGCTATCGTACGTCCACGTTTATGGAGTCTTCAACCCACGGAGGGTAACGGTCGCGAGAGTCCACGGAGGGCTCCACCCATAAGGGTCCAGGAAGTAGCAACCTTGACTATTCCATAACGGCTTCCGTCCACGAAGGACTAGCCTCACTATGGGTAGATCTTCATGAAGTAGGCGATCTCCTTGCCCGTACAAACTTCTTGGTTCAACTCCACAACACGAAGTAGGAGGCTCCCAAGAGACACCTAACCAATCTAGGAGGCACCACCCTCCAAAAGGTAATAGGCTCGGTAATGTCGATGAACTCCTTGCTCTTGTGCTTCAAGATGATAGACTCCTCAACACACAATCACTCTCTCACAGATTTGGCTATGGTGGAAGAGATTGATTTGGTGGAAAGCAACTTGGGGAGGCTAGAGATCAAGATTCATATGGATGGAGTGGAATGGCTTGATCTCAACACAAAGGTAGGTGGCTCTCTCTCAGAAAATTGGATGGGGCAAGTATGGAATAGTTCTGAGTGCTTCTCTTTCGAGTGGGTGGTGGTGAAGGGGTATATATAGGCATCCCCAAAAATCCAACCGTTACACCTAAAGTGACCAACTCGGTGACACCGATGTGTGAATCTCGGTGGTACCGAAGTGACCAAAAGGCAGTAAGTTTTGAATCTCGGTGAGACCGATATATAATTCTCGGTGGTACCGATTAGGTGACCAAGGGTCAGATTGCGCAACTCGGTGACGCCGATTCAACAAACTCGGTGGTACCGATTTTGTGAATCGAGGTAACAGAAAGTTGGCAACCCAAACTCGGTGGCACCGAAGTGGAATCGGTTGCACCGATGTGCTAGGGTTTGGCATGGGTCTGTCTGATTTTGGGAATCGGTGGCACCGAGTGGAAATTGTTGGTTGCACCGATTTTGGATATTTGGCTTTGGACAGACTTTTGTGGAAGAGCTTGTGGGTGTTTTTGGTGACTATCTCTTGTAAACGTGGAGCATCTTGTTCACCAACAGTACCTTACCCCCTTTTGATAGTATTGGCTTTCCTATGGACTCAAAGTGATTTCTCACAAAGTAAAATGTAGAGTCCTCTTGCTTGAAGCTTTGCCAATCCATTTCCTTGCATCTTGGGGTTTCTCCACAATCCTTTTGCCATCCCTATCATTGAACTTTTCTTGAAATATGCTTAGTGGAAACATTAGTTCAATGACATATATGTTGTTATTACTTACCAAAACCACCAAGGGAGCAAATGTGCTTTCAATCTCCCCCTTTTTGGTAATTGATGACAACATATAGATCAAAGGTTCGACATATGATATAAGCAATGAATATAATCGTCGTGTTGAGAAGTATGTGATAAGCAAGAGCTCCCCCTAAATTAGTGCATTATTTTGAATTTGCGTTTGAATGCAAATGCACAATCGATTAGGTACATGGGGCACTCTTTCATGTCACATGCAACTTGGTGGTGTGCGAGAATAATAAGAATGAACATCATAGCACAACACAATCAAGAAATAGTGAATGACCATCTGATAAGCATCAAAATGATAGGAAATAGTAGCAACACACATTAAGTGTATGATCAAACACCACAAAGTTTAACACATCCAAACGCTCTCTCTCTCTCTGGAAGCCTAAAGATCTATATACAACTTCTCCCCCTTTGGCAAAAAGTTACCAAAAAGTTCAAAGAGATATAGCTAATCGTTCTTCTGGGGTTGATCTCCTCCGGTGGTTGATGAAGGAGTCGAGAGAATTGCGTCGGCGAAGATGTCGGCAGACGTCATGGATGGAGTTGGTGTAGCAACGGGAGGTACCGGAGGAGCTGATAGAGCTGAAGAGGCTGTAGCAAGTGCTGATGAAGAAGGCCTCAACTCTGGAGCTGGCACTGTGGCTGATCTGGCCTGAGTAGTGAACTGAGTGCCTGGCCTGAGAGGAGAGTCATCCTCATCATCTGTAGTGTCGGGACTGGGCACGCTATCAACTTCCTTCTTGAGCTCGTTCACGGTCTTTGTCAGCCCATCCACCTTGTCATTGAGGGTCTTGATCCTATTCTCCATGATCCTCACAAGACTATGCTGATTCTCCAATATGTCCTTGATGTCCTTCTGCATGCCCTGAACGGTAGTGATCAAGAGATCCATTTGCTCGTTCCTGGATCTAGGGATTTGAGCACTAGTGGCTCTAGCTGGCTCTGCCTCTGCCTGAGCTGCCGCTGAGGTGGGATGATCTGGGTTCATCACCACAACATTATCCTCAAGATCTGGCTGTAGGGGCAAATGTGGCCTGTCAAGAGCAAAAATGTGCTTCTCCAGCTTGGAGTTGATGAGCATCTGAATATAGGGTGCATAGCAGCAAGAGCGCTTCTGATCAGCAGCAACCCTCTTCACAGTCTCTACTATCAAGTCCATCACTCTTATCCTGGTGTGTCTATCAAGATGGATCAACATGTTGATGGAATAGCCTCGAATCATCTTGTCATCTCTAGACTTAGGCATCAAGGTGTGCCTCAAGATGGTGTTCATGGTGCGGAGGCCATCCTGGAGGAAGTAAATGGATCCTAGCTTGTGAGATTTCAAGTTGGCAGTAGGGATCTCATTGTACATGTTCTTCATAGAATCATGGCTCTCCTTGGATTCAGAATAGACATCCAAGTCTCCATCTTCCGCCTTTGGGACTCCTAAGATGGTAGCCCATTCCTCAACAGTAGATTCATACCTTGCTCCTTCAGTCATCCACACAATCCTACCATCTCCATAGAAGTGAGCAGTGGAGTAGAATTGCATGATCATCTCGTCGTTCCATGTAGTGAATTCTTTGCCAACAAATTCATCTAAGCCAATGCAATGAAAGTTGTCTTGAACATTTGGGAAGTAATCTTCATTTGCCTTGATGTACTTCCAATCAACGTATCTCATGTCGCTCACAGCTGGACTCTTATCAAGCAAGATTGTCTCATAGAAATCTTGTTGCTCCTTGGTATAAAACCTATAGTCCACAGCTGTTTTCCTCCTCTGAGCATATGGATCAATTGCTCTCCATTCCCTCAAACCAGAATCCTTCCTCTTCTTCATGTCTTCAGCAAGCAAATGGCTGGTGTTGTGCTCTGGAAGGTGTGGTCTGAGCTTCATCAAAGCAGTCATATCATCATCATCCTCAGCTTCCCTAAAAGTGGATGTCTTGTTCTTGCTGGAAGCTGGTATCTCTCTGGAGAACCTCTTAGGCTTTTCAGTAGGAGCAGCCTTCTTGGGAGCAGACTTGGTGCTCTTAGAAGTGGTAGTCTTAGGCATAGCATCTGACATAAGCTTCTTCTTCTTAGGAGGTGCCTTTGCAGCTGGCTCTACCTCCTCCTCTTCATCAACTGCCTCTTCTGGATCCTCATACATAGAGGTTTGCCTGCCCACAACATGGATAATCCTCTTCCTGCTCTTCTTCTTCTCCCCTGACTTCTTAGGCATAGACTTCTTGGGAGGCACAACTGTCATGGTTGCCCTGGAGCTCTCTAGTGCTCTGGCTGACTCAGAGCTAGCATACTCCTTCCTGATAGCTTTCTTCTTCTTGGATGAAGAAGCAGTGGTGCTCTTGGTAGCATCAACTTTCTTGGGCAGCTCCTCAGGGATGTAGTCCTCATCCTCCTCATCTGAGTTGAGCTTCCTCCTTGTCCTTGTAGCAGCCTTGGGCAAGTCAGGAGAACTAGGGACATCATCATAGCTCCCCTCAGGACTAGTGCCTGAACTCATGTCAACACTCTGCTCTCTGAGATCATTCTGACTGTCATCTGAAGCAGACATCTCTGACCCTATGAATAGAGTGTAGAGGAGTGGAAAGGATGAGTCATCACAAAATGCAGACATTTTCAAAAGATTGAACTAAGATTTCTTAAATTTTGCATTCTGCCAAATGTATGTCGGTGCAACCGAGACAAATTTTTCGGACCCACCGAGACAGACATCCTACTTTCCAGAAACTTGGCACCGTTTTCGGTCACATCGAAAATTGGTACTCGGTTCCACCGAGGTGTTCTTAGTTTGCCAGAAAAAACGAATCGGTGCTACCGATTCTTTTGCGTCGGTTCTACCGAGATTCATGTGGCGGACGGCAAAACCTAAAAAATCGTTCGTTCGCTATTCTACTGGAGTTTCTCGTGGATGATTCAATCTCAAAGTGTGGCTTATAATTGGAGAAGCCCTAATGCGCAAGAATCGGAGGTGGGAGCGCAAGAGGGGGTGAAATCGTACCCTAGCTTGGTGACGACTTCGCTACGGCGGCGACGGGGGAGAGGATTCCATCGACGGCGGAGACTTCCAACGATGGAGGCGCTCGGGAAGACGAAGGCGATGACTAGGGGCCTTGGTTCGGCAGCGAGGGTTTCGGAGGGGGCGACGGTTGAAGAATAGATTTCAAAAGTCGGGTCCGCCTCTATATAAACCCATGGCTGTCGGTGACACCGATTCTAACTTTTCGGTGTCACCGAGTTCCTCAACTGTCTGCTGACAGGGAAACTCGGTGTAACCGAGAAGATGGAATCGGTGGTACGGAGATAGAAAACCAGATCAACCCTAGGCATTCGGTGAGACCGAGATTTTGGGTTGGTTCCACCGAGATGCACTTGGGAGGTTTTAATGGTCAGTCCTTTGTCGATACGGGACTCCGAGTGCTCCTCACACAGAGAGATCGAAAAGTCCTTGTTCAAATTTTGTGATGCAGCAAGAATAGAATATGAGGTAAGAAAGCATAGATAGCTAGAGAGTGGTCCTAGGCATTCTTGTCCATCCAATTGACAAAAGAGAAATCAAAAACCAAATAGCAACAATTGGATGTCCTCGAATGGGTAAATAAATGCAGACCAACATGCTCACACAATAAGATGTCAAATGAAATCATGGCAAACATGCACATACATACTAGCATATATCAAGCATTTTGGCGATGACGGAGTCATCTATATATGAGTATATTGACTTAGGAGCCAAGTAAGAATACTTGATCATAGGTCATACTCATCGTTTAAGCACAAGTGGGGTTACCACTTTTACATAAAGCATTTAATGCTGTCACATACTATGAGATGCTTTAACTCAAGTCTTAGAGTAAAGCTCCCCCTTGATGTGACATCCCCCCATAGGAGGGATAAACTAACCTTGGGTTTTGTCGATGAAGACTTCATGTTGGTGAGGTAGTGGTGGATGCTCAAGGTTGATGAAGATCACCATGAGTTGGGAGCATCCTTGTTGTTTCCTTACTCTTCTAACCTACATGGGTTAGTCCCAACACACAAGAGACAAATACAAGGATATCTATGGACATGGAGTGCAATGCATACATGATGATGTCCATGGATTTGTTGATTACCTTGTCCCTTGCTTACCTTTGAGGGAATGTGTGACTCCTTGAACTATTGCATGCTGTTGACGTTGATTGCAACTAGTTCTTGCCAATAATGAATGTGAGTGAATTTCATTGGTGGAGTCACCCCTCAAGAACTTCTCTAGTTCTTCTTCTTGGGGACCCACATCATCTTGATGGGGATCCTTGGTGTTGAAGTGGCCCTTGTAGAAGTTGAGCTTGTAGTAGCTTTGGGAACCCACTCCACCAAAGCTTGGGATTCATCTTCATATGAGTCAATGTCCTCTTGAAGCTTGTTCTTGCCCTTAAGCTTGTGGTCTTGGGGTGGAAGGTCATCTTGAGTGTTTGTTCCCTTGGGAGGAGTACTTTCATACTTCTCCTTTTGAGGAACAAACTTGGGCTTGAGGAACAAACTTGCTCCAAGGTGAGCTTCTCAAAGCGTAGCTTCTCATGAGTCCTTACAAGCTCTCTATGATCTTCTAGAGTAGATTCATGAGCTAACTTAAGAGTGTTTAATTCTTTAGTTAGTTGTTCTATTTTCATCTTATCATCATCAAATGACTTATCTTGACTAGCATGAGAATTATCAAGTTCATTTTGACTAACATCACTAGCTTTATCAAAGAGCAAGTCATCATCACAAAGTAAATCATCTTCATCACTATCAAAATCAAGATACTCGGGGTGTGATACCTTGGGGCCTTTAGCCATGAAGCAACTTCCACTCCCTTCATTTGGTGAATCAAATAGATCATAGGAGTTAGTAGTCACTAGTGCAAGTCCGGCAACACCTTCATCTTGACTATATGTAACACCCCAAAAATCGGGTTATCGATTTTTGTGCTGTTATTCCTTCCTAGCTTTTCTCTCCCGAATTTTTCCTCTGGAATTTGGCAAGTGACCAGGTAAATCCAGTCTATCCTCAACCTCTTTGTGCCTTTCCCATGCTCATGTGCAAGCCAACCTCTTACCATGAGCTCCGGACTTGCGTGATGACTTTGCTTGCACCTGTGTGTTTATCTGTATCGCCTGTTAGGCTGCACTTGCATGCACCGGTGGTGACATCGGTATTAGACTCTAGCATTTCCATTCATCTAGTGCCATGTCTTATTTCCATATTGCCATAATAATGATATTGTTAATATCATTGCCATGCTAGTATTATGATTGATCTCATGCCATGATTATCAGTACTATGATCTTGCTATGATAGCACTCACTAGGGTCAGTGGAATAGTACGATGATGGATATGTTGAGTGGGTTGAATAAAGGAAATTTAGTCGGTTGATCTTGAGTCACCTGTCCGGGCATACTCGTGCAACCACATTTGCCGGTATGGGACGGCCCTGACCGGGCTTGATTGCGTGATCTTTCACCGGTACCTCCAAAGAGGGAGGGTTATGCGTGGCGTGCTACCCTGATCAGGTAAGCGGCGATAACCCTGTGAGCCCAGTTGTTGATTGGTTGTTTGCGCGCGGTCCCCGTTTGGGACAGTAGGCCCCGTTTGGGTCTACAGAGTTTGGCCACGACGGTGGCAGGTGTCATGAGGACACAGGGGCCACCCAAGGCTGACCTCCGGGGGAGGAAGAGTGCCGGTGGTACGATGAAAGGTCACGGGTCAGGCAGGTTTTGTTGAAGCAATGCTGGTCCACCCGAGTGGTCTCGAGGCTAGGGCCAGGTGCTTCATGGTGTGGGTAAAGTGCGCAACCTCTGCAGAGTGTCAAATCTATTCGAATAGCCGAGTCCACGGTATTGGACAGCCCGTCCAGACCTCAGTACACGGTCAACCGTATCAGTGATAGTAATGATAATATTGGTGGAAGAACTTATCTTGGGTAGACATCAGAGGATGTCAGGAATAAGACACGTTAGCCAAGGGATGTCTATATGAGGCGTGGTCGGATGACCACATGATTTGGATTGGACTTGAGTCAGTTCAGGTTGGATCATGAGTAATTCGAGGGTTGTGGAACAACCCGGAAGAGAGTAAGTTGGTATCCGGTACAGTAAGTATTCTAAGCATTGTAGTGTGATCTTGCCATAGATTATATGCCTGATCCTTGATATGCCATGCTTGATCCATGCTTGCCTTGCTAGCATTCATACCCTGTTTAGTATCAGTTCATGCATAGCATAGGGCTTGCGTTGTCATCTGTTTGTTTGGATGCTATGTATTTGGTTGTCTTGTGAGTACATTCAAAGTACTCACCTGGCCTTGCACGTGGCCAGTTGCAGGAGAAGATCTGTTGTGCTAGAGCGTAACCAAGCCAGTCCTGTGCGTTATGGAGCCTAGCCAGAGACGTCGTTACCAAGACCTCCAATGCCATTTAGTTAGCCCTGGAGTTATGTAATATTGTTGTAAGCAACAGTATTGTAATACTCCATTATAGTTAATAAAGCCATTTTTGCTTGGAATTGCTGTATCATGTCTTTGGCGTACGTCAAGTCTTATCCTGGGGACTGGCGTGCGTCGGCCCTCTATCGGGGTGCCACACTATAGTCGGAGTTGCAGTGATAGCTTCTCTCGGAGTTGTTGTCGGAGTCGGAGCCGGAAACCCATTCACCAACATGAGCTTGGTGTCTTCTTCTTGTGTAGCTCTTGGTGTACTTGTCCTTCTTCTCCGAGTCCCTACTTCTCCTTGAGGGTCTTCGTTCATAACGATCATCTCTACTCCTTCTCTCACTTTGAGGTGATTCACTTCTTGAGCTTCGTCTTCTAGGTGACTCTTCTCTTCATTTGTAGGGAGCCGTGCACTCATTGGAGTAGTGTCCGGGCTTCCCACAATTGTAGCAGTTTCAGTCACGACTTGACGAACGCTTCTCTTCATGTCTTGAGTTGGAGCTTCGTTCTTTGCCTCTATTCTTGTAGAACTTGTTGAATTTCTTGACCATGAGACTTATCTCTTCATTGGTGACAAGGTTGTCGCTTGAAGTTGCGGGAGCATCACTTGTGGCTTTGTAAGCACCGCTAGACTTGTTGTGAAGCTCTTCTTTGTCCTTGAGTGTCATCTCATGAGCAACAATCCTTCCAATGACTTCTGTAGGCTTGAGATATTTGTAGTTGGGCATCATTTGGATCAATGTGCACACGGTGTCGTATCTCTCATCCAAAGCTCTAAGTATCTTCTTGATGATGAATTTGTCGGTCATTTCTTCGCTTCCTAAGCCGGCAATCTCATTGGTGATGAGAGTTAGCCTAGAGTACATCTCCGCGAATCCTTCACCATCCTTCATCTTGAACTTGTCAAGCTGACTTTGAAGAACATCCAACTTGGATTCTCTCACGGACTCGGTACCTTCGTGCATATCAACCAAAGTATCCCAAATCTCTTTTGCATTCTCAAGACGGTTGATTTTGTTGAATTCTTCGGGGCATAGGCAGTTGAAGAGAATGTCACATGCTTGAGCATTGTATTGCAACATCTTCAATTCATCCGCGGTCGCTTCACGATCCGGTTCCTTTCCATCACCAAAGAATTCACCTTGCAAGCCAACACGAACAACGGCCCATACGGCGGGGTTATGACCAAGAATATGCATTTTTATTTTGTTCTTCCAACAAGCAAAATTAGTGCCATCAAAGTACGGACCTCTACGGTGATAATTTCCCTCACTAGACGCCATACTCTCCTAGGTTGTGAGACCAATGCAATGGAGACCAAAGCTCTGATACCACTTGTAGGACCGAAAGTATGTCTAGAGGGGGGGTGATTAGACTACTTGACCAAATAAAAATCCTACCTTTTCCCAATTTTAAGTGTTGGCAGATTTTAGCAATGATAATAAGTCAAGTACACCATACACATGCATGTCTAAGAGTATAGCAGCAAAAAGTAACAACAAGCATGTATAGTAGAGGGTAGGAAGGGAGATCAAACGCAATTTGTAGACACGAAGATTTTTCCCGTGGTTCCGATAGGTGGTGCTATCGTACGTCCACGTTTATGGAGTCTTCAACCCACGGAGGGTAACAGTCGCGAGAGTCCATGGAGGGCTCCACCCATAAGGGTCCACGAAGTAGCAACCTTGACTATTCCATAACGGCTTCCGTCCACGAAGGACTAGCCTCACTATGGGTAGATCTTCATGAAGTAGGCGATCTCCTTGCCCGTTCAAACTTCTTGGTTCAACTCCACAACACGAAGTAGGAGGCTCCCAAGCGACACCTAACCAATCTAGGAGGCACCACCCTCCAAAAGGTAATAGGCTCGGTAATGTCGATGAACTCCTTGCTCTTGTGCTTCAAGATGATAGACTCCTCAACACACAACCACTCTCTCACAGATTTGGCTATGGTGGAAGAGATTGATTTGGTGGAAAGCAACTTGGGGAGGCTAGAGATCAAGATTCATATGGATGGAGTGGAATGGCTTGATCTCAACACAACGGTAGGTGGCTCTCTCTCAGAAAATTGGATGGGGCAAGTATGGAATAGTTATGAGTGCTTCTCTTTCGAGTGGGTGGTGGTGAAGGGGTATATATAGGCATCCCCAAAAATCCAACCGTTACACCTAAAGTGACCAACTTGGTGACACCGATGTGTGAATCTCGGTGGTACCGAAGTGACCAAAAGGCAGTAACTTTTGAATCTCGGTGAGACCGATATATAATTCTCGGTGGTACCGATTAGGTGACCAAGGGTCAGATTGCGCAACTCGGTGACGCCGATTCAACAAACTCGGTGGTACCGATTTTGTGAATCGAGGTAACAGAAAGTTGGCAACCCAAACTCGGTGGCACCGAAGTGGAATCGGTTGCACCGATGTGCTAGGGTTTGGCATGGATCTGTCTGATTTTGGGAATCGGTGGCACCGAGTGGAAATTGTTGGTTGCACCGATTTTGGATATTTGGCTTTGGACAGACTTTTGTGGAAGAGCTTGTGGGTGTTTTTGGTGACTATCTCTTGTAAACGTGGAGCATCTTGTTCACCAACAGTACCTTACCCCCTTTTGATAGTATTGGCTTTCCTATGGACTCAAAGTGATTTCTCACAAAGTAAAATGTAGAGTCCTCTTGCTTGAAGCTTTGCCAATCCATTTCCTTGCATCTTGGGGTTTCTCCACAATCCTTTTGCCATCCCTATCATTGAACTTTTCCTGAAATATGCTTAGTGGAAACATTAGTTCAATGACATATATGTTGTTATTAATTACCAAAACCACCAAGGGAGCAAATGTGCTTTCAACAAGGTTTCTAACAAACACGGAAACGTTTCTTTTTTGGTTTTCGCTTTGATTTCGGTTCCTGCGCATAATTGTTCTTAGGGCCCTTACAGATCTTGTGTGAAGAAGAAGCCCTGGCTTCCTTATAATTGAGCTACAAACCACCTACTTTCATTCCAATCTCTATTCTTTTGTTAGAGGAAATCAGAAGAAATGGAATTATCTAAAACAAATTCAACTATTGATTTAGCTTACTTCGCGCTCTTTCCTTGCTTGTGAGGATAGTACCTGGATGGCGGAAAATGGCACATAAGAGGGGGTTGATATCATGTCAGAGATAGATTCTACGCAACAGGTGGGTAAAGTGAGTTAGAGGCTCGATTCGACAGACCTCTACTTGCTCTGACGATTGGCATATTCCTGGGTACCTGCATCTCGGCTTTATAGTTCTTTATAGTAGTTACTATAGTAAGGCTGGAATGAAGTTTGAGGTAGCTGGCATGAGCATCACTAACATCAGACTGTGAGCTTAAACGTGATGGATGTATTCTTTACTCAATTAGCTAATCCGAATGATTGGAATTGTTCTTCTTTTTTTCTGTCTAGGACGAACCTGCCACTATCTTATCTTGTTTTTGTGGTATCACTACATCTTTTTTGGCCCGTTGTCCTTCAAGTCTATCTTCCGTCCACACTACTGTTGTAGTGTGCCTTAGTCTTGTTCTACCATCTCTTTCATCGAGATGGTATCCGAGCGCGGACCGTTGTCCTACGAATCGATTGACCAAGAGCTTTATCCTTGGGGGCTTGCCGTTTCCCATACCTCTATTAGAGGGTTCAACCGACGACGAACGTGAATATTGGGTATCTCCAAACCTTCTAAAAGCGGCTTCTTGCGACCTGCCCAGAATGCTCATACATACCTTCGGTTCCAAGAGCTTGTTCGCATAGCGGCAAATAAAGATCGGGTTGAAGGGGGCAATCAGTTGGCACCAACATTTATCAAACCGAAGGGCATCCGCTTGTAGCAGAAGGAAGGGGCGCGGACTTACAGGTCGGGCCGGGGCTCCACGCTCTTTCTTTCTGTGTGGGACGATGCCGAGGAATGTGTCGGGGCCCGAGCACATTGTTGTTGCTGGCGAGTCGTGTCCCCAATCAAGGGGACCCATCTCTTCAGTCCCAACCTTCATTCAATCATCCGGGCTTCCCTTCGGCTTGAAGAAGCTTCTTTAGACATGCTTGAGAACCTAGTCCGAAGAAAAGCTATGGAGTGGACTGTTGAGGAACCCTAGATCGCCACAGCACACCGAGACCTCAGAAACAGGATAGAGCAACGCCCCTCGGGGAAGAGCTCCCATCGATCTGAGTCGAGGTAACAGAGGTGATAGTCAGGGGATAAGGTTCTCTAAGTTGGCGAGATCGCCGCCGAGAGTTAACAAAACCCTAGCGAGAGGGGACTTTTTCTTTCTATATCTATACCTACTAATAAAGCAAGGTGATATTTTTTTGCATGCTAATACATGTCTCATTTATATCATAAAGATCAAGTTACAAATCACGTAAAAACCGACATGACAAAACTGAAAAGATAGCAAAACATCACTGAGCTTGATACAAACGTTCGTCACATGCCTCCGGCACCACCATAGCAGCCACCAAAGAAAATAATGACGGGTCACCTCCTCACCCGAGCTCGACGCGGCTCCATCCCTGTTATGCAGCTTTGCGGACCTCCAAGGTAGCTCACCAAAGATGAAGCCATTGCCGTTGAACGAATCAGACCGGGGCAACACCCCGGACACGCCATCGAACTCCAGATCTGACACCCCACCATGACTAAGACGCCGAAGGAGGAAACCATACCTGCCATCCATTAACCACGAACCCATCACATGTTTCATCTTCCAGATGTCGTCGATGTAGACCACAATCTGCATCCGCTCCTGGACTACCTCCCAAGCTCCGCGCCGACGCTGGAGCAGACGGCGTCGCAACGACGGAGCCTGAGGACACAAGTCCACCACAAGGATGCTGTCGCCACCACGATATCCCCGCTTGAACAGACTGATTCCCAAATCCATCACCGACCATAGAGACGATTGCCTCGCCGGTGAAGAATCCAGAGCTTCTTTATCCAGCATCGCCGTCGCCGCCGCCGAAGCTAAGACATAAGACGATCCAAAAACCTAAGCTACTAGGGTCTAAACCTAAAGCAAAAACGATCCGCATGCACGGGATCCGGCGACCCCCCTCACGACCGACGACCAAGAGGTCGCCGCCGGAGGAGAGCCGCCGGAAAATAGCGCCGGATGGTCGGCTTCCTTAGCGGCGGCAGCTAGGGTTTTAGTCCGCCAAACCCGCCAGGACCGTTCCGGCCTGATAGCCAAAAAGTTACTAAGCAAGGTGATATTGTTGATTTCGTCCCACTTAGATGATTTCAACTTCTACTTGATATATATACGCGAGGTGGTATTTTTTTTAACGAAAACTCACGATCCACATGATCTGATACGTTACGTCTGTCACCTATCACCCCCATGGGCCGCATGCTCCAGCTTTCACCTGTATTGGGCCAGCCAAGCAAGTGGGCGTCCAACCAGAAATTCCGGTGTGGGCCGGAGACAGTTGTGTGTGCTTTTATAGAATATAAATAAAAGAAAAAAAATCATGAGAGAGGATCGAACTTCATGACTCTATGGGACAAGAGTTCTTTGTGAAGCTGCTAGTGACTCTCTGGTCTATTTGGTGGGTCAGAAGAAAGGTAGTACATGAAGAGCATTTCAATCCCCACACACCACGTTCTCTTTCATTCAGAAATACCTATCCGATCTAGAGGCTTTGAGAGTGCAAAAACCTGCCCCAATATCGCTTACCTCACACCAGAATTTGCGATGGATCGCACCGCCGGAAGGGTCAGTTAAAATACATGTACATGTTGTGGTTGGAATAAATGGGGATCCCCCCCCCTCCCCCCCCCCCCCCCCCCCCCCCTCCCCCCCATTTATTTTATTCTGTGTGGAGGGCTTCTCTGCGTTGCTCAAAAATGCCCAAGCTGAGAATTCCATTAAGGGGATTTCCTTTGGGAGCACTGGCCCCACGGTGACCCACCTGTTATTTGCGGATGATAGTATTGTTTTTTTGAAGGGTTGCAATGGGAATATGGAGACTCTAAAGTCAATTCTTCATGACTATGAGTTGGCTTCTGGACAGAAGGTAAACCTCCAAAAATTATCTATATTCTTTGGGAAGGGAAGCAAGGAAGAGGATAAACCGATCTTAAAAGCTGCTATTGTCATCACCTCGGAAGCTTTGAGTGAACGGTATTTTGGACTACCCACAGTGGTGGGTAAGTCAAAAGAAGGTACTTTTAAGCATGTTAGGGAAAGTGCAAGAGGAAAGGTGGGAGGATGGAAGGGTGAGGGGTTGTCCAAAGCGGCAAGAGAAGTGCTTATTAAATCTGGTCTCCAATCTACCCCTACTTACACCATGAGCTGTTTTCAACTCACAAAGAAAATATGCCGAAACCTGACTTCGATCTCTTCGAACTTCTGGTGGGGTGCAGCAAATGGTAAAAGAAAGGTACATTGGATAGCTTGGGATAAGATGTGCACAAGGAAAAATGAGGGGGGTCTTGGCTTTCGAGATCATGAGGCTTTCAATCAAGCTTTGCTCGCCAAACAAGCATGGAGGATTCTACAAATCCCCAACTCATTGTGCGCCAGAGTGTTAAAAGCTCGCTATTTTAAGGAGAGAAATATAATGAATGCTACATGCCCACAGGAGGCTTCTTTTACGTTCAAAAGCATTATAATTAATTGGCAGAGAATTGATGAGGGAAGGAATGATTTGGCGCATAGGTGATGGTTCAAGCATTAACATCCATCATGATAATTGGCTTCCTAGAAAGGGTAGCCTCAAGCCACTGGGCGAGGTTTATATGCAAGGGGTGTCAAAAGTTAGTGATCTATCTACTAACTCAGAATGGAGAGACGTGGGACAAGAACAAAATAGATGCCATGTTCTCTGTTGATGATGCAAGGGATATCATGCGTATACCAGTGGGTGGTCCGGAGGTAGATGACTACTGGGCATGGAACTATACTAAAGATGGTGTATATATATACAGTCAGATCAGGATATCATCTCAGGATGGATCTGAACAAAATCAAAACCGGACGGCCGGAATCGTCATCTACAGCGACGACCCATAGGGGTTGGCTAGCTCTATGAGACACAGATGTTCCAAACAAAATAAAAATTCACTTCTGGCGTCTACTACGGAATGGATTGGCGGTGGGCAAGGAGCTTCATCGGCGCTGCATAAAGAATGGCGTTTTCTGCCCTGCATGTGGACGTGAGGAGTCGCTGCACCACCGTTTTTGGTCATGTCCTCACAGCATGTGTTTCTGGAAGTTGTTGCGCTCGGCAACGGGAGCACCGGTGGCGACCCCGCCGGAGATGGACGGTTCCCAGAGTGCTCTGGCTAACTGGCTTCTCACATGGCTTATGGAAGTGGGAGGTGATGAGAGGGCGCTGATGCTACAAGCAGTTTACGGACTCTGGCTGTCAAGGAATGAGACGAGAGAGGGTAAGAAGATCCCAGAACCCCAGGCTGTGGTGAACTCTGTCATTAGTTATGGGGAGGAATGGAATGCTGCCCGTGCAGCTAGACCGACGAAGTCGCCGGCTCCGACGGTGACGAAGGAACGGTGGCAGCCACCGGACAGAGGATGGGTGAAAATGAACTCGGATGGAGTCTTAGCGAAGGTACAAGAAAAAGGAGGAGGAGGGGTGGTACTGCGCGATCACAACGGGGTCTTCCAGGCGGGAGCTAGCTTTGGATACGCATCGATCAATGATCCTGAAGTGGCTGAGATACTAGCTTGTCGATCGGGTGTGCAGATGGAGAAGGAGAGAAACATCACAAAACTTCACATTGAGCTAGACTGTAAAGGGCTTGTAATGATGCTGAAGCCAAGTGAGAAAAAATTGTCAGTCAATGGACCATTGATTGAGGACCCGAAGAAGAGTATACAGGAGTTCCAGGAGACTAAAATTAGCTGGATTCAACGGACAGCAAATGGAGCTGCTCACTCTTTAGCTAGAGAAGGGCTATGTATTGATGGTAGTCTTAGTTGGGATGCCCCAACGGACAGCAAATAAAGCACTAAGTTTTCCTAAAAAAAAAGGAAATGGGGATCCTGGTGCGGTTGCTGTTATCTGTCGTGATGCAGCAAGAGTTTATCGTGGGTCTTCAGCTCTATCGATCTCGGATTTGACACACCCAAAAATATTAGAAGCTATGGCAGGTTTCGAGGCTCTATCTCTGGCTGCCGATTTGGGTTATCAGAAAATTGAGGTTTCCACTGACTGTATGGCAACAATTGCGCACCTGAAAAGTGAATATAATGGGTCATATGTAGCTATCATCTGAATACTTAACTTTGTGCCAGTGGAGTTCATACACGAGAAGAAGGATCTGAATGTTGAGGCTCATACCCTCTCCAAGGCAGCAACTACTTTACTCACCATGTGTGGCTTTCAAATTTAGGAGACATTATTTGTATTACTGTAGTTATTTCAAGTTAATTAAAGTACCACAAACAATCGTAAACAGCACAACCAACTTAGCTAGCTCATGGATGTGCATGGAGAAGCTGTTCGATTAGCAATTAAAAAGTACCACCTTGCTTTTTCATACCAAATCCCCCAAATTTATATACGTACGAGAATTTTCTACAGAAACAAGAGGCCGCCTGAGAACCAATAACAGGGAAAGTCTCGATAAAAAAAAGATATGCACGACAACGCTGGATTGACTCGAAAACGAGATTGTCAGCTGCATGTGCATGCACGTTGCATTGCAGGACATGGTCACCCTGAAGCCTTGTACAATGCTAGGTGTCTAGAAAAGTGTTTACAAAACTAAACTGGATTTTTCTGAAGCATCAGTGTCTATTCCTATAGAAAAGACACCTAATTAAGCCTCTATCCTCTACAAATAAACAGGGCTTAAAGAAATTGTACAAGGCCTGACGGAGCCAAAAATGCACATGCAGCCATGTCCTTATTAAAAGGAAGAAGAGGGATTGCGAATATTAAATCAACACTGATTGGCAGCAATTGACTTCGGAACCGTCATTGGATCCCATGACTGCATGGTGGAATAGTGGGGAAAAGACCAAATTAAATCGGCCCATGCACACACACGTAGCCATGCGTCACATTAAAAGGAGAGAGAGGGATTGTGAATATTAAATCGAGGCTCATTACAACAATTGATTAATGAAACAGGAGTAGTGAGTTAAAGTTGAAATTTAATGTGTGAGAGAGATCCAGATGTATTAGGGCGTCTTAACTAAGATTTCAATTTGTGGTGCACTCTAACTGTTTTTTTCTCATAGAAAACGCTACTAATTGTTCGTCTTCTCACGAGTTGCCCATATCCATGCAAACTGGCGAGGAGGAAACAGTTACAGCATGCAACTAGGGTCTAATTCATCCTTACTAATTTACAGTGCTTAATTTAAAAATCTCTTCAATCAAGATAGATGGTGCGTGGTGAAATAAAGTTCGTAGTTTGCAAGAACTTCACATGCATTGGTGGACACATCCCCTTTCCTCCCTCCCTCCCGCGTCGCTCCCGCGGGCGACCGGGAGGGCAAACCCTAGCGTCGCTGGCCTAGGTCTCCCCTTTCCTCCCCCTCCTCGCCGCCGACTGGGTGCGCCGTCGGGCAAAGCCCGACCGGCGTGGGCGGCGGCGGGGCTTCTCCCCCCCCCCCCTCGACGCTGGTGCGCGCGGGATCTGGCGTGGGGCGGCGGCGGCGCGCTGATGCGGAGCGCGGCGGCGGGATGGCGGGCATCGGTGGCGGGGTCGTGGACGTCGCCCTACGGCGCGGGGGGCTGCATGGCGTGGTCTCTCCTGGTGGAGGCGGCTCTGGGCGGCCGGATGCGGGCGTCAGGGGCGCCGCCGGCGGGCTGACGACAGCGTGGGGCGCGGTCGGATCTACGGCCAGGGGGCCGGCCTGTGACGCGGGTGGCGGGTGGAGTCCTGGCTGGGTTCTCTGCAGGGCGGTGGCCACCGGTAGGTGCTCCGATGGTGGCCACGGTGGTTCGTCCCGCTCAGGCGGCGCGGGTGGTGGTGCGGACCGGGGGACGCCGACCGTGCTGCTCCTTGGGGCCGAGGGCCGCGGCTGGCCTAGGCTGCGGTCAGCTGTCTCTTTCGTCGGATGTGGCAGCGGCGTGGTGGCGGTGGTGGCGGTGCGGGCCGGGGCTGCTTCGGGAGGCTAGTAGTGGTGGCTCCCAAGGTGACCTTCCGGTGGCGCGGGCTGTGGACGGCTTGGGCCACGGTCGGCGGCCACCTTCGTGCTACGGTGGGGGTGGCTGCGGCGTGGTGGCGGTGGCGCTTGCCTGGCGTGGTCGGGTGGCGGCGACGATCTTCGCCCGCGGGCGCGTGACGGCAGGTTGCTGGAGGTTGGTGCGGAGGCCCTCGATGGTGGGGCAATGGAGGCGGACGAGTTGCGGAGAGCCTACGGAGCTGGAGTTGCTTGACGGCTCGAGGTACCAACTATCACCGGGTGGCTGGAGGTGCCGGCTATCATGGGGGTCCCCCTGTCTAGATCTGGAGTTGCCGGATCTGACGGCGCGACCCCCTCCCCTTCGGACAGCGCTTGTTGACAGTTGGTCGACGGTGCAGGCTGGCCGCCTGGGCAGGGGTGGACTTGGTCCCCCTACCGGCAGCTGGTTGCTCTTCCGCGATGGCCTCGGGCCCTCCCTGTCCAGGTCGAGGTGGAGACTTGTGGCTGTTTGGGGAGGCGTCCACGGATTATGGCGTCGGTGTTGAGTTGTCAGAGCATGCCGGGGCGGCGGCCCTGGATGGTGGGCTTCACAATGGTCTTTCCGGCAGGCGTCGTGGTGGCGGTGGTGCCTACACCTCTTGGCTGTGTGGGCGGCAAGGATGTAGGGATGGCAGTCTCTGGCATGCTCTAGTGGTGCCCGGATCTAGGTTGGTTGGCCTGCCTCTCGCTGTGGTGTTGACTGGCGGTGTCTCCTGGTGGTAATGGCGGGTTCCCTAGCGAAAGCTCAGCGCTTGGCGCCGGCGACGGCAGTGCCCGTGGGTGTCGTTTCCTTCATGTAGGCGTAGTCGTGGGTTCTGTCCATGTTCCAGGGCTTCGGGTGAAAACCCTTGTCTGTTCTCAGACTCGGCAGCGGGCGACGCGTTGCGCCGTCACCCTCCTAGGGGCGTTGCTGTGGAGTTGCGCCGTGGCCGGTCGGTCCTTTGCGAGCTGGTAGGCTAGCTATAGGTTTCTTGTTGTATCTTTTGATCCGCTGTTTGAGAGTCCACTTTGTATCGTTCGGCCGTGTACTGTTCGGTGTTGTTGCTTTATCTATAAAACTGGGCGAAAGCCTGTTTCGAGGAACTTCACATGCATTGGTGAGTTTTTTCTTGATACTTGCACGGAGTGATTTAATACACTTCAAAATCTGAACATGTGATGTTAAGTATTAGAATTAAAACTAATAAAATGGGAAAATATTTTTGTTTTTGAGATAAGCCCTGTAACCGGAAAGGAGGTAGTAGATCCTAAAGTAAAGCATGCAGCCAATGTAATGCATCTCTTTTGGCCAGCGCCAAGAGATTATTGTTTTTCAGAAAAATCACGTGTTCAAAAGTGTAAGTCTTATAAATATGTTCTAATTCAATAAAAATGCTTAGTTTTTTCGAATTTTTTATTTCTCCAGAAAAATAAGAATATAGTCGTGTTTTCTTGAAAAGGAAAAAAAATGTTTCTTTGAGCAATGCAAGCATGCCATCAACCTTAGATAAGTTATTCAATTCAACTTAGCTCTTGGAAACAAGAAAACAAAAACTTTCCACCTTAAACTCGCCAGCTTCATATTGGATAGAATCTCAGATCATTTTACACCGTCAATTTGTTTAATTCCCACTTTAGATTTGTGTCATATGTTGCATGCCTACTGGTCTTATTTTATTAGATAGACATATTTTGTCCATAATTATATCAGAATAAATTAACTTTTTAGTACATCAAGTTACTTTTCTAAATCACCTGTGTAATTCATCTAATATGCATGACTTCCTTATTTTACAACTAGTAAGCGTGCACGTGCAAATGCATGTCTCGACTAATATTATAAGTAAATGTGAGAATTAACATACATTAGAAGATATTTAGATTTTAGAGACTTTTTTCAAATTTTTCGAAACAACATCATTTTTTGGTCAAATATTGCCAACAGAAAGGCAAGTGAAGCACAACATGTATAATGTTTTCTCACATCGTGTCGCCTCCATTATGTTCTTCAAGTAGTAGATCAATGTTGGGAACCTCTTTGTGGACATAAAGATATCACCTCTGGACAGTTATACTCAGGGAAGGTTCGAAGAACATGGTTGTATATGAAATAATAGAAATGTGTCATAAAAATCTGACATGTGATCAATTGAACATAACACTTCTCTATTGACCTAAGAGCATCTACAACCGGACCTCTCAAACACGCCTCATACGCCCAGGCGGGCTGTCCGGTCAGTGTCCGGTCAAAAAAAGTTGACCCAGATGGACCCCTCAAACGGGCCTCAAACGCCCGGACTAACCAGCACCCCCCATATCTAGCCCAAATATGGGGCGGATATGGGGTGGCCTAGGCACGCCCGGGCGCGTCCGCCTGACAAGCCCGGCCCACCCCGACCCCACCTTGTCCCACTAAAAACCCCCGTCCGGCGAAACCCTAGCTCACTCACTCTCGCTCCGTCCGCTCCTCCCCCCCCCCCCCCCCCCCCCCCGACGAGCATGTCGAGCTCCGGCAGCGCCTCCGGCGACTCCGATCCGGAGTACAAGCTGGCTCTCCGCATCGCCTTGGAGCGGTCCAAGGCGGAGACCGGAGGCAGCTCCGAATCTGGAGCGTCCTCGAAGCCCCCCGCTCCCCGTCGGCGCATTTCGGACGCCGACGCTGGCCCGTCCCGTGCCATGGGCAGCGGCGACCGACGGCCAACCTAGTCCGCGCCGGCGGGGCGGGCTCCCTCCCACCGTGCCCTCCCTCCGCCAGCCACTGCTCCCCCTGCGGGGCAGCGGTGGGTGCTTCTGCCCGCCCCTCCGGCCCGGTCGCGCACGCCGGAGTCGGAGGCGCGCGCCGCCAGCCGCGAGAGGCAGCGGCGGAGGGAGAGGGAGGCCGCGGAGACGGCGAAGGAGCGGGTGCGGGCTCTGGAGGATATGGATGAGGACCACCTCCTCGCGTGGGTCTGCCGCCGGTCGCTCACGACGGCGGAGTCGGACGCGAGGAGGCTCCGCCGCAAGAACGCCAAGGCCCTCCGCATCGCCATTGAGGAGTCCGAGCGGTTCGCGGCGGAGACGGTGAAGGAGCGGGCGCGGCTGGCCAAGCTCAAGCGCCGGCAGGACTGGGCGGCGGAGCGGCTGAAGGGCCTCATGATCGTCTCCAACTCCTCCTCCGACGACGACGATGGCTCCTCCTCCTCCTCCTCCAATGACGACCAACCCCCCGTCGCCGACGGCTACAGCTACGCCGGCGACCGCAAGGGGAAAGGTCCGGCCGCAAGTATTAGTTAGATTAGCTTAGGTTTTAATTTTCTCCGTCGTATGTATGAACTGGTGTAGCTTTTGTTGCAATGCGATGCTATCTCGTGTCTGGATTCATATGTCCTGCGTTTGATCAACGTACTTTGATCCACGTTGCATGGGTAGTATGGAAATAGGGGGTCGGATATGAGGGAGACGGATGTGGACAAGCGGATTTGAGACGTGCCCGGTCAGTGCCCGCGGACGCGTCCGGGCACGTCCGCGGGCGTTTGAGGGGCCGGATTTGTCATATCCGGTTGTAGATGCTCTAAGGCAATCTTGCAAGGAAAAGACTAAACAGTAGACTGATGGGCAAGTGTGTTGACATTGGTTACACTAATGAATGCATCTCACACAAAATCTAACCCAGGATAAAAATGTCTAAAATTCTCTACATAACTCAAAAGTCATCACATCTGTGATTCTAAAAGCACTCCACTCCAGAATCAATGCACAAAATTTTCAAATATGAAACCAAAGTTTTCTTTTAAAACCTAAATTTTAACTGTTTTAGCACAGACCTGATGTATATCATATTGGACCTTCATATTGGAACCTCATTGCTCCACAATGGACAGAGTCTTTTACTGTCTTCAAAACATGATGTTTGGTTGGTAGATTTTTGTAGACATAGTCATAAGGATCATGAGCCTCAAAAGCATGCGAACCATCGGGTGTCACTCTGTATGATTCAAACTCATCAGCTGCAATAATATTGGGGTCAAAATGTTTCATAGTCTGCATGCTATCAGGTTATATGCATTCATGGTATAGGTCACCTTGTCCACTAAATATCATGAATTCCTCATCATCATCATACATTGGTTGCCCACCCTGTATGTTGTGCAAGCATTCTAGAAAAGAAAATCATTAAATCAGCTAAACACAATGGATGTCAGCATTATTATCTCTCCTACTGAAAAAAGTAGTGTTCCCATTTCGCTCCTTCTTCTTCCATGATGCTACTCTGGCATTGTGGTGGATAATGATAATTCACCTTTAATGTTGCGTTTGGCATTGTGGTGGATCATGATAATTCACCTTTTACCCCTCATAAATGTTGGAAAGTTTCAGACATTTCTGTTGAACAGAAATAAACCCGGATCGATGACCTTTCAATAGTTACAGTGTGTACATAGGGATAAGCCATAGTAAAAAAATAACAAATTGCAAAGAGCTCACAATAGGAGTAACATAAAGAGCAAGCTGTTGATAGATTCTAAAAGAGAGGAAAAGCAAACCTGTCATCATTCTTTCAATTTCCATCCCATGTTTGAAAGAGTAAATTATAAGTAGTGGTTCCTGAACTTTGTCCATCTAAGTAGTGTTTTCTGAAGAGTGTACTTACCAAGTGCCGTCACGGTTGGTAATAATACACATGTGCCCTTTTGGACGTTCTACAGATCAAATGGACAAGCCAATGTGGCCACAAAAATTTAAGTGAAGGTATGGCTGGGATCTCCTTATAATTTTGAAATCAGAAGGTCATGCACTAAAACGACTACTGTCGGCTATAAACTATATGATGACAGAGAAAGAAAAGAACCAAAAGCATCAATTTCTCTTGTATGGAAGGATCGTATATGAAATTGAAAAACAAAACAATACTTCAGTTGGGTACTACCGCACTTATCAGCTCCACCCTTTATATATAGTAGTATTATAATATGATGAGTGGCAAAGTACAGACCCAATATTTAAAAGAGATGTATGAGTGTTTTTGCTTCCCAGCATTGCATCTATTCTCACCTTCCAAGATTGTCAATTCCTTTAAAGACATCAATTTCACATCAATAAAAAGAGATATATGAGTTTTTTCTTCCTCCCTGTAGACCCTGAAGAAATCTCCCCGTGACTGCATATAGTTTGGAATCAAATGGTTCAGGTAAATTGACAGAAAAAACATTTGAAGGAAGTTGCTACATGTAATCTGTATACACTTCAAGCATGCAAGCAGAAAACTGAATAGGAAGCACGTTGCACTGGTTTACCAAAAGGAAAATTACATGGGTTTCTTCTAATTATTCTGTTGGCCTGTCCATGGCGTTTCATGAAACCAGATCCCTTTGATTGCTATATAGAGTATGAGGTACACCGTACACCCAACTGGTGGCTTGATGTCAAGGTGGAAAAAACCTAATCAAAGCTTGCCGCTGGCGAGGGCCTGAATGTGGCAGCGTTGGCGGACCGCGCTCACGTCCGTGGGGCAGCAGCCAACCAAGAGGAGAGCATAGCCTTAAAAAAACTGCCAATAACATTTGCTTGCTAAATCCTGGTTAACAGAAGGATTGATTCAGATCAGACCCTGCTGTTCTGCGGCATGGGGATGACGCCGTTGAAGAAGTCGCCGAAGTATCCCAGCGGCTCGTAGACGAGCTTGGCGATGATGTTCCTGAGTGTGATGAGGCCGTCCAGGTTGCCCTCCCCGTCCACCAGGTAGATCCTCTGCCTCTTCTCCGCGTCCAGCCACAGGATGATCTCCTTCATGTTGTCCTCCCTCATGCACGTGATGATGCTCATCTGCTTCTCCCCCGAGCTTTGCCGCGCGCTCGCGATGAACTCCCTCGCCGTCACCGTCCTGCACCCATGCATCTCTTATCTAGTTCACCGTTTGTTTGTCCGGTCCGGAACAAGTGAAATCCGGGATGTCTGTACCTGTAGTCTTTGTTGGACTCGGAGTCCGAGGCGGTGTGGAGGTGCTTGACGTCCCTGATCATGATGCTGCCGACGGGCTTGCCGGCGCCGTCCACCACCGGGATGCCGCCCACGCCGCGCCTCAGCATCTGCCGGAACGCGTTGAGCGCCGGCTCGTCCTTGCGGACCTTCACCAGCCGGCTGGTCTTCATGATGGGAACGCCTTGATCTGAATCAATCCTTCTATTATTCATCCCCATGCCGGCATCTGCGGGCGGGCGGCGGGCATCGGCGTGCGGGCGGCGGGCGGCGGCCGGCGTCGGCGGGCGGGCAGCTGCGAGCGGGCGGCGGGCGTCGGCCGGCATCTGCGGGAGGGTGGCGGGCATCGACGGGGGCGCGGCGGGGGTCTGCAGACGGCGGGCGCGCGGCGGCGTCAGCCGTCGGCTCCATTGGGGGAGGGAGGAGGCGGACGAAAGGTCGTGTTTTTTTTTCTTATCGATGGAGGACGAAAGGTCGTGCTGGTTGTGGTGCGTGGAGCGGTTTATCTGATCGAGGATCAGGGGCTAATTGCGTGGCTCGTTAGCGTTAAACATGGAAAGATTTGGGACCATTAGATCTGAAAGGTGAACGGGTCTGATTGTTTGGATCTCCACCTTTCGTCCTTTTATAGGGTAGTAGATGCATACCAATAGTAACTACATATGCCTAGCATGCCCCCACATAAGCTATACAACTAAATTGATGGGGCCATTATGTCATTGGTAGCCGTGCATTTACAGTTTCATGTCTGCGAGCGAGAATTCGCCTCTTCCATTCCAGCATACGGGCATATTTTCTTGTCTTTAAAAAAAAGAGGTGCAGTAATTTTTTTAAGGTAACTTTCCATGTTCACCTTTTCTTTGGGACCCTAGTAAGTCGGGAACGTCAGGTGTGGATAAGGAGGCACCTACAACGAACGGTTTCGTTCGCTAGGGGAGGTTACTCCCAGCGAACGAACCACCCCTTCCCGACGGGCCACTAGGGGAGAGGGCCAGGGCAACCCCCACCCGCTCTATTTTTTTTTGAAAAAAATGCAATCTCTTAAAAATGCCATTATAAAAAATGACATCTCTTAATAAACACAAAATGGTATCTATAAACAAAAAATGCCATCTCTTAATAATAAAAAATTCCATCTCTTCGTAAACAAAAACACGTTCAATAAACAAAAAATGCCATCTCTTCAGAAATGACATGATAAAAATGCCATATATTAATAAAAAATGCCATCAATAAACAAAAAATGCCACCTCTAAATAAAAAAAATGCCATCTCTCAATAATAATAAATGCTAAAATGCCATTTCTTTATATATAGATTGTCATCTCATAAAAATAAAAAATTTCATCTCTTAATATTTTAAAATGCCATGTTACTAATTATTAAAATGCTATGCTCTTATTAAAACTGTCTTGTAAAACTGTCATGTTATTTTTCAGTAAAAATTCCAAGATATTTTTGGTAAAAATACCTTTTATCTAAGTGAGAAAGAACATTGTTTGCAAGCTAGATAAAATAGGAGAGAAAAAAATTGGGGGGGGGGGGGGGTGGGGGGACTCGGAAATCCAATTGGGCTCCCGGGAGCACGTGCTCCTGCAAGCAAAAAAATGATTTTTGAAATGTCAAAAAATCCTAACAATATTTTATGTATTTATGGTCACATCTAAGTGCTACCTGCAAAGTTTTATTCAAAAAACTTAAATATTTTGGCCTGTGCAAAAAAACAAAGTGAACACCAAAATGTTACCCCATTTTTTTTTCACCGACGAAACACCACTTCTTAGTTTGTCATGAAAATTGTCAAGCATGCTTGCGACCCTGATCTGAATATCAAAAAAGAAAACAATTTTTTTTGAAAACATTTTACCATTTATTGAGATACTGTTCATCCGGGAGCAAATGCTCCCGGGAGCCAAAATGCCTCGAGGCGGGGACTGGGATTCTATCCGAGGTCCCCAACGATGGAGGCTCCTGTTCGTAACCACTCTAATGGGTGGTCGAGATTCTAAGGCTGATTGTAATAGACTTTTTTGATGATGTGGCATACCATTAAATGAGGAAAAATAGGATGTGATATCATATCATGATACTGTATTATATTAATATTACCTACTAATAAAGGAAAGAGTGCTTCTGTCCGTACGTCATCAAAATTGCCCCCAAAATATTACCCACCAATGCATCTATAAATGATAAAAAAGTGTCACACAGAGAAATCTCGGACTGGACCGGTCCATGTAGTAGGAACCTCCTATATTGCGCTCTACATGCTAGTACCTGTTCCGGCTGGCCCATGTATGAGTGACCTGTTTTTTATTCTATGTTCTTCATATTTTTCTAGTTTAAATGATTTTGGAATTCAAACAAGTTTTGAAAATAAAAAAAATAAGAATTTTGAAATAATTAATAAATCTTTATGGATTCATAAAATGCCTGCGATTTTTCAAAAATGTTCGCATATTTAAGAAATGTTCATAAATTTCCAAACAAATGTTCGGGAAATAAAAAAACGTTCATGATTTTTGAAAAAGTTAAAGTATTAAAAATCTTAAAAAAATTGAACAAAAATTCGTTACTTCATAAAAAATCCTGAATTGAAATTTTCCTAAAAATTCAGAAACTCTTCGTAAATTAAAAAAATATCTTATTGACTCATAAAATGTTTGCTGATTCAAAAAAGATCATGCATTTCAAAAATAAATCATCAATTTCGAAAATTGTTCCATAAATTTCGAAAAAAAATGTTTGTCGACTCTAGACTTGTTCGCCGATTGAAGAAAAATGTTTAACAAATGTTCACATTTTTTAAAAATTCTTGCAAATAGTCTAAAATGTTCATGAATTTAAAAATATTCCTGATTTTAGAAAATGTTAGCGAATTTGAAAAATGTTTACTATTTCAAATATGTTCACAAGTTTAAAAAAATGTCGATGATTTGTAAAAATTGTTCACGATTTTATGAAAAGGAGAGAGTGATAGTGTACCATGGTGATGCAGCAAAATATGGTATGACCGTTGAAGATTATGATATTTTTCTCCCGTTGAAACGCACGGTCCGTTTTGCTAGTAAGGCAATCAAAGATACGCACTTATGATATTATGCATTACGAAAGTAGTATTATACACTAGTATCATATGCATGATAGGTATTTCACATTGCGAGCAGCCTAAAAGTACTTGGTTCGCTTTTTTCCTTACCACAACGGACGGGTTTTAAAATCTGACGTGTCATTGCCCTGTGGCAAGATTCGTGCAACGAGAAATCAATGTGGGAAACAGGGTTAGCTGGTATTGCCCCATGGGGAACGTCAGCCAGCGAGTATTTCCGTTTTTTTTTTCTTTAGGATCTTTTTTGGGCTTTTTAGGAGTACTTTCCACGTTAACCTACGAGGAAACACAAAGGGGCGCTGGGCTTGTGTCCAGTAGAGGTACGGCCCGCGTAAGTTTCCCAGATTAATCCCCACGCGCGCCCCCAAAACCAGATCCGAAACCACCAGCCAAAGGATTTTCCGTCCGTCGTCGCGCCTAGGCTTCACCGGCGGGGATCGATCTGCTCTCGGCGGCCGTCCGGCGTGTTCCGTCGATGGGATACTGGTTCTTCGGCGGCCACGGCGGCTTCTACATACCCTCCTTTGACGGGAGCCAGCCTCGAGCCGCTGGCCCTCACCGGCCGTTGCTGTACAGTAGTCCGTACGAGGAGCAGATCCGGCGGATGGAAGAGGGCGTCCGCCTCCGTCAACGGCCACCGCCCAACCCCACAGCCTGGAAATACTTCAAGATCCTCACTAGGGTACGCACTAGACAGACCCCCTTCGAGCTTTCCTTCCACCGCCCCCACTCTAAATCAAAGTAGGAGTATCTTTTTTCTTTTACAGCCTTCTTCCGTAATAATCTATCAGAGCATAGATACAAAACTCAGATGATGTATTCTCCGCTCGTGCATTTACTTATTTATTATTAATCACGCATCAATCCATGGATTTAAGTACCAACCATTCGCTCGTGCATTCAATCCTTCAACCACGCATCAGTCCATGGACTTCGGTAGCTGTCTGTACTTGTCGTGCTTGCTTACAACCTCGCTGTGTATATGGTTTTGCAGTGTTTCACGGTTGCGATGAGCATCGCAATGATGGCTTGGATATTCGTGAGGCGATGTTTCAGTTCGGATCCTGATGTGCAGGATCCCTATATCATGATGGGACTTATCGTTTTTGCTCTCATACCAGTTGGACTCGGTTTCATGATAACACAAGAAGATGCAGAGACCTAAGCCCGTGCGTTCCTCCAGTAGAGAGGGGATCGAGAGAAGGAGAAAGGAGATAGGCTAGCTATATATATTACTCTAAGTTTGCATCTCGAATTCTACTCTCCATTGCTGGCCGAATCAGCATATATAGTTCAGTGATTCACTGCGCCAATAGTGGTTGAATAATTGAATTGTAAAGTCTAAAGCTTATAACAGTTCAACGGTTGTTTAACTGACCCTTTCTCACTCAAGTGCCCACGCAGATGGATGCAATCTCCGTTAACTGAACCTCAAGGTGTCAATTCGTTTGGACACTTGGCTTGTCAGGCTTAACAGGGGTGCACACCGGTGCTGACAGGCATACTTGCAATTGGCCTTGTATACAACATTTTTTGATGTGAATGCTTCATGGCGCATTTTATTGCGAAATAAGCAATCTCAACGTTGTTTATTACAAGAGGAATAAGGAAGCCCCGCCCAGAGGGGGGCTTTTGGTCTATGGGTGTATATACGGCCCATATGAGAGAAAAAACTGTAATTAAATAAAAAGTCAAAAATTCCGAAAATATTTCTAAAATAAACTTGACTTTCCATTGTACTTGTGAAAAAATTCACAAAAAGAAAAATCTCCTTTGACTTCTTTTCTTAACAAAAAAAAATCAGTCAAAATAGTGTGAATAGTGACCTATAATAGCAAATGAATTGTGTTATTTTTGCCCTGAAGTCAACGCTCGTTTTTTATTCATGAAAATTTATATAATAGTGCAAAAGAAGGTCAAGTTTATTCTAAAAGAACTTCTGAACTATTTGACTTTTTTTCTATACCTATATATATCTATATCTATATCTATATCTATATCTATACCTACTAATAATAAAGCAAGGTGATATTCTTGGTTTCGTCCCGCTTAACGACTTAGGTGATTTTTTTCTATCTGAGGTGGTACTAAAATTTCGTTTGTATTCTACCTGGGTCGTAGCTCCTTTTTTCGTCCATCGTGGGCTGAGCTGGGCTGCTCTAGCGAGAGAGAGGCTCGTCCTGCCAACCAACAAAGCTGGGCTGGTGTTTGTAGATATTTGGTAGGTCAATTTATTTATCCCATGAAACTGTTTCTTCTGTCTCTCTCCCAGGCTGTATAGTTTACTAAAACAAATTGTGTTCCCCTGCATGGGCTGGTGAGCCTGCACCACCCCTTTCACAATCAGTTGTTTCACAAAATTCACCTAAAAAATGTTGTTTTACAATCGTTTATCCATCAAATAGACCAGTTGCTCAATAAAAAATTCAAATAGTCCCACCTCGCTTCGTTACACCGAATCACATCAGTTTATATACAAGTTGCTTGTCAAATCAACAAGCCACCTTGAAAGTCAAATAAGCAGGGGGCGAAGAGAGAGAGAGATCGGTGGCACATAACTAAAAATAAGGACGGACGCGTTAATTGTGGGATTGAGACATCGGTCATTCATCGGATTAAATACTCTGTCCATGTTGCGAGCGGATGAGGATGATGGATGATTGGATTAAAAATAAACGTTGAGGCTTTGTCGGAACTAAATAAGAATGGTGGTTGGGGCTCTCAGTTCGTGACAGCGAAGGATCAGGTGCAGGCGGCGTGAACTGAAGTGTAGGCCTGTGTACAGGCGGCCTTGGCGCGGCGTCGGGATGGGGCATGTCGAAGCACGGCCTGTGTACAGGCGGCCTTGGCGCGGCGTCGGGATGGGGCATGTCGAAGCACCTGAAGTGAGCGCGGCGTCCGGCTGATGCCATCTTCGCCATGGACGCGCTCCCGCGACGAGGGCGCCTGCTTCGGCTTCGGCAACATGGGCCCATGCGCGGCTGCCGTATCTCTGGCTCCCTGCACAGCGGTGAGTCCTTGGTCTGCTGGCCGCTGGGTATGCGTCAAGAGAGAAAGTGAGGGTCTTGGTTATTTCTGATCTATACCCCTACTAATAAAAGAAATAGGTATTCTTAGTCCGTCATGATATTTTATAGAAAAAAAACTTAACCTTTTCTTAATCAACCCGCAATATCATAATTTCATCTGTCCTCAGCTTTTTGATCTGTCCGCATGGGCCGAGTTGGGCCTGCTTCATATCTTTTTTGGACAACGGGGAAGCAACGAAAAATATATGTTCGTGAGGGATTTGAACTTCAGATCTTTGCCTATGTCGTGATTGTAGTCGCCAACTAAGCTAGACTATGATTTATGCTTGAAAATCATGCCCAAAAAACAAATATGACAATCTGTACGCCCGTCTCTCCTCAGGACCCAAACTCTGCATCCTTAATCCTAACGCCTCCCTTAAATATCGGATTAACAAAGAGCAGAGACGAAGTGGATCCCGTGAAGACGGGGGAGCCGCCGGACGAGGGCGAGTATGCATACGACGAGATTGATCTCACGGGCCTGCCACCAGACCACGAGGCGACTCGATTGCAGACGGCGGCCGCCACGAAATCGGCCGTCTCCGGTTCTGAGCATTTGCTTGCGCCGCCGCTGCGTGAGCTTCCTCATCCAGCGAGGACGTGTGCCGCCGCAGCTGCTTTTGAGGATGCACCGGTCAAGCAGATAACATGGTCGACTGGGGTTGCGACTTGCGAGTGGCAGCGGAGGAGCAAGAAAACATCACGGAGACACTTTAACTGAGACGCATGCTTTGCCATGTGATGGTTTGCGTGAAGGAGCCAACCATGATCCGCTTGTACGTGGACGATACGTTCTGATCATCAGTTAATCACGCACTTCTGATGTTCAATACATGCACCGGCCCGTCTTAACCAGCATATCGGCCGCGTCCGTGGTACGCGTCGTCTCCTATCCAACGCTCGCTTCAGCCTGCGCTAGCTGCTCGGCCTGGACAAACGAGGCTAGCACGCGATGACGCGCAACTGGCCAAGCGCATCAACGCGGCATAGCAAGCGGGCGCTGGCGGCCGATGGACTGTCCGTCGCTGCCTGATCGCGTCGTCGCTATCTGCCGATACGGCTCGCCATGACCACATGGATGGCTCAGGTTTTGCATCAAGAGGTTGTACAAGTCCCAATTATGATTATACACATGCCATCAGTTGCGCTGAGCTAGACGGGGATGAGTGTGTCGTGACGAGACAATGGCGGCGCTGACAACTACCTTTTTTTGTCACCGGCGCCGGTTACATATGCTGTCTCCAGTCTCCAGATGTGAAATGATTACATGATCCAGAAAGGTTTGGTCTACCGCTACGTGTGCTATTGCCAATTTAGATACGAAAAGTTTGATTACTGTTCTGCATGTGTTTGGTTTTGGGTGCATAGAATCGCTCCAATTCTTATACTTAACATGCTACTAGCCTACTACTTTTGTATCTACTGCTACGTGCTATTTTCTAAACTAGAGATGGAAGGTTTCTGTATGCGTTTAGTTTTGGATGCAAAGCATGCCATTTTTTCTTCTTAATTTATTACTTTTGCATGGTGCATGAAATTATATATGATTTGTTGCAAGTGTGGGATTGCCGGTGTGTAAATAAAATTGCAGAATGAGTTCTTCTACTAGGAATAACTGCGAATTTATTCATGTCTATCTGTAAAAACATAATAATTATTATGATTTTCTTTCATAGAAAGCATCGCCGCTCTGGTTCAAGTCGATCATCAATATCTTTCGCAAGAAGATAATCGATCATCAATATTACATTAAAAGGAGGAAATATATGATGGCGAAACTCATGGCCTTGGGTTATAGATGGAAAATATGACTACCATCTATGATAGTGGGCCGGTGGGGAAATGTCAACATATTTAGATCGACAGAGGTGTGTGAGGATTTATTTTTTTCGTTGCAACACACGACGGCACGGGTACGTTTGCTATATGTACTACATAAAAATAAGTAAGATTTTTTCTTATGTCAGGCATAACTCTTTGTCAACCGGTTCCCCTCCTCCCACCACGTCCCTCAACTAATTTGTTCCATCCAGCCGTTATTCACCATATCATATTTGAACGCACATTTTCCTTATGCAAATCAATCAACTTAATTCACTTATTTTAAACGATTTTACCTTAATTTATTTACCAAACTTTTCATCAAACTATAAGGTAAATCACGAGCATTTATTTATAGAATATTTACATCCCGTAGCAACGCACGGGCATTGTCCTAGTATATATATATATATATATATATATATATATATATATATATATATATATATATTAATAAAGGGGCTATTTGCTTCTTACCACCGTAATTTCGTCCGTTTTTCGTCCGTCCACCTTGTCCAAATTAATTTTTTATATATTCGAGGTGGTACTAATAAAGGGACTGTTTTGGTTTCGTTCGGTATCCCACGCGCTGAGCACATTGCCAGGCCCACAATATTCTGGCCCACCAGACCACACGTTTTGATCTGCACATCGGCTAAAAAAATCCGCTACTTGAACAGCAGGATTGCAAGTGTGGGGGTTCGAACCCAGGAACTCCCCTCCCATCACAGATGATGTAGCCACCTAGCCAGGTTTTGGTTGTGCTAGAAAACAAGATTTTTATCTCTGAATTAAATAGTCCCACCTTGCTTTTTTACATCAGGCTCCACCAATTTATATACTTTCGTGAGTTACCTAAAAATCAGCAAGCGGTAATCAATAAAAGAGGACGGACTGCGGATCTGAATAAAAGAGGAAGAAAGGAAGAAATTAACTCCAGAAATTGTGGGATGGCGTGCGGATCTTACAATTGTGGAGGCGGGGCTTCGCCGTGTGGGGAGACGAGGAGCACGGATGGGAGCACAAAGATGGGAGCAGGCAAGCCCCGTCCTTGCTAGCCCTCCGTTTAAGTTCCAGTGAACTCCCCATGATTTAGTGGTCATACTAAGTTATACTCACTTTATATTCCCCTAGATTTTTATTGGAGCATCTCCCCCGGCGGCAGCTCCCCGGCTGCAGCACCTCCCCCGGCGGCAACACCCGGGCGCCAGCTCCCTCGCCTCCTCCACCTCCTACGGGCGCAACTCCCTCGCCTCCTCCACCTCCTCCCGGCGGCAGCGACCACATCGGGCATCTGTTGGCCGCCGTGTTGGAACTCCATCGCCGTCTGCAGCAAGCCGACCACCTCCCCTCCGCGCAATGGCAAGCCACCACATCGTGCGCTCCATGCTGTCGGCCGCCATGGATCGAAGCTCCGGTGCTCCATCCAGCAACAGGCAGGCCAGATCGGCCCCAATAATGGCTGGCAAGCGCAACAACCGGTCTGGTGCTGCAGTGGAGCTCCGCAATCCTCCTGTTTTCTCTGCTGATGGCTCCCGAGCTAGCTCCAATTGGGTAAGTTGCAATCAAAACCTAGCTTCACTGAAGAATGCAGCAATTTGAGCTAGCTCCTCTGTTGATGTCAGTCTATTCTTCATGATTTAGTGTCCTGTGATCATACATGCATCAATTTGAGCAATGCATCACCATCTAGTGTCCTCTGTTTGAGCAATGCATCAGCAATTTGAGCAATTTGAGCAATACATGCAGTAATTTAGTGTCCTCTGTTTCACTGAACCTCTGTTTAACTGAAACTACAAATGAATGTGCTGACTATGTTGCATGCCAATGACATCTGATCATCTTGGACAATTTTCTGTACTGAAAAAGTTGAACAAACAAAATGTTGCAACATCTAGGAAAGCTTATAAAACAAAATGACCAAAAAAAAGATCATTCAAATTAGAAGCATAGAGCAAATATGGTTTTCTGTCCCTTTGATCACTGTATCAAAAATTCCATATGAATTTACTCTGTTTCTGTAGTAGAAAAATTAGGCATAAGAGGATGTTGCAATGACCTGAATTAGTCCTGATGGCCATTGCCAAATTTGAAATGATGGCCTTTTACTGAATTGCTCCTAGCAAATATTGCATTTACTAGTAAAGCTAATTTGTACTATAAAAAACATAATCAGCTATTGCCAAATTTGTGGTACCAGGTGTATAAGCTTTTTATTCAGTATTGTAAGGTGCATATATTATGTTAGATGCAGTACTACATTCTACCTCCATTTTGCTGATAATTTTGTACTTTTTCCTGGAAAACATTGAAACAAAATATAGGTTGCTGGAGCTGGAGTTGATGATGATGAGAGCTACATCAGGGAGCAAATTTCTGCTGGAAATGCAATGATTATGGAAGGGATGGTTAATGCTTCTGATGTGCAACAGGATAATGATGATGGAGAGGATGAAGCAATATCATCGCAACCGCTTGTTCCGTATGTCGGCATGACATTTGATACAGTTGACAATGCAAGAGCTTACTACAACAAGTATGCTTTCAGCCATGGATTTGGAATCAGAACATCTGCTTCGAAGAACAGCCAGGCAAGAGGACCGCCCAAGTTAATAGGCAGGACTTTCACATGTGTCCATGCGCGAAAAGGTGGTGACCATAGTGAATCTGATAGCACTACAGAGAGTATTGCAACAGAGTGCAACAATGCTAGTAGACATCCTGGACTTTTGATGAATGTGAGTGACACACGAAAGAGGAACAGGTTGCAACGTCATGATTGCAAGGCACACATGATTGTTGTGCTCCGAGAGAACAAATGGACTGTCACATGTTTTACAGAAGAGCATAGCCATCCTCTGGTACAGCAGGAAGAGAAAGTTAGGTATCCTAGGAGATTGTCATGGAGGTGATCAAAGGCGCATTGGTTATGTGAAGAGAGACGTTTCAAATGCAAGATCTGAGATGCGGCAAACCATGTCATTTCAGGACATGGCCATGACAGTTGAGTACTTTAAGAGAAGACAGACTGAAAGCCCACAATTCTTCTATGCAACACAAGTTAATAAGGAGACAAATGCAGTGGAAGCATTGTTTTGGGTGGATGGAAGAACAAGAGCACTATACCCAAAGTACAAGGACTGTGTCTTCTTTGATACAACTTTTTGCACCAACAAATACAACATGCCATTTGCTCCAATAGTTGGCATCAACAACCATCTTCAGACCATTGTCCTAGGATGTGCATTGCTTCCAAATGAGCAAATGGAAACTTTCAAGTGGGTCTTTGAACAATGGTTGCTTGCCATGAACAATGAATACCCGACAAACCTTATGACCGACCAGTGCAAAGCAATGGAAATTGCAATTTCTAAGGTGTTCCCTCACACAGTCCACAGGTGTTGCAAGTGGCATGTACAACGCAAGGCTCGCGAGAAACTCAGGAGGATGCTTACTAGGGATTCTATATTTGAAAAAACATTCTATGAGTGCATCAATGGCTCAGAGACAATTGATGAATTTGAAGAAACATGGCACCACATGCTGCATTGCTTCGAGTACACAGAAAATAGACACTTGCAAAACATGTGGGAATGCCGACAAACATGGGCTCCTGCATACTTCAAGACTGACTTCTTTCCGTTCACGAGCACAACAGGGAGATCAGAGGGATTGAATTCTTATTTCAAGACATTGGTGCATCCACAAAACTCTGTTTGGACATTTGTAAGGCAGTATGAATTGCTGCAAGAAACGATGCTAGATCGAGAAGACAATGCTGCTTTCACTGGAGAGACAACAACATCACCACTTTGGGGGCGGTACATACACTAGTAGGAAAACCCCCATTTGTCCCGGTTCGTAAGGGCCTTTAGTCCCGGTTCTGGAACCGGGACTAAAGGGTCGGGACTAAAGCCCAAAACCTTTAGTCCCGGTTCGCTTACCAACCGGGACAGAAGGGGCTCCACGTGGCCGGTGCTGGGAGCCCAGGCAGGAGGACCTTTAGTCCCGGTTGGTAACACCAACCGGGACCAAAGGGCAGCCACGCGTCAGCAGCTTGTAGCCGCTGGGGTTTTTTTTGGAAGGGAGGGTTTTGGGGTTTTGGAGGGTTAATTTAGGGGTTTCATATTGTGTTAGCGAGCTAATAGAGAGAAGTGACCTCTCTTTTTTCGTGCTTGTTCGATGCTAGCTACTACACATATAGAGAGAACTCGACGCTAGCTAGTAAGCAAATAAAGGAAACTATTAATTACACAAGATCGTCATCAACATATATAGAGAGAAGTGACATCTCTTTCTTCGTGCTTGGTCGAACAACAAGTTTTCGTATATCTATCCGACGCTGCTACATATGTACAATATATAACATCCCTTACAACCTTTTCAATTTCACATGGTATTCTCCGTGTTCAGGTATGACGTGGTCAAGAAAGAATCCCGCCAATTCCTCTTGAATTGCTCGTATGCGATCATGTGGTAGGAGTTCATCCCGCATCTGCCAGATCTAATTTAAAGAAGGGGGTCAATACATATATATGAATGAAACTCAACACAATTGATGGTAATATATAAAATAAAATTGTGAATATTGTTTACGTACTTCAAATTGTTTCTCAGAGGAGGCCCGTTCAGAGGTATAGTAGCGAATGAACTCGCATACGTAGTATCCACATAAATGAGTGTTGGGTGCCTGCAACAAGCACTTTACGAGAATAGAGTTCAATCAAACTGATAAGCAAGCATGATAATGGTATTGATGAAACTAGAATCAATGAGAGATGCGCGGAACTAGCTAGTACTACTTACTTTGGGGTGTGTAAATCGCAGCTCCTTCTTCAGACCCGGAACCATAGCGGTGAACGTTTTCCAAACCCTGGCAGGCAAAGAAAATGATTACTTGATATCAGGAAATGAATGAAAGTTGCCGATATGGTCCCGGTATTGATCGAACTTACTTCTGGAGCATTGCAGTCATGTCCGCATAATACTTGGGATCTTTACGGAGCGAGTCTAAGAAAGTTACTAATGCCCCGTCAAGGTTAATGGATAGCAGAATATAGTGGAAGCTGCGCACGCATAACTCATCAATTACATTACTTAACCACGAGTAAGCGAAACCGAATATGCAGAAGACAGTAACACTCACTTGAAGTTGTAAGGAAAGAGTATTTCCCTTTTGTTTTGATGTCTAAGGAACGTTTCTAGCAAGTTGTTCTCGGTATCTTTGGCCTCCTTTCGTACCGACCATTCATTTACGGTATTTGGGCTAATGAACCCAACGTCGAACATTCCTGTTTTTTTGCATTCGACCATCTTCAATCTGCATAATATAGTGAGGATAATTATATATACATGCAATGAACGAGCTGAGCTAGAGACTTAATTATAGAAGTAATACTTACAGACAGTAGCAAGTCATGAGTTGTTTGTCGAGGGCCTTTTGATTGTATAATTGAAATAACTCCACAAATTCAACAGGCAGTAGGTCGACTCGAGGGAAGTCATGCTCTTTTTTAATTCCGACAAACAAACTGTCTTTCCCAGACTTCCTGCAGGTTTCCATGTACCAGTCATGCAATTTTTGCATCATCGTTGTTAGATGAGGATGATCAGGTTTGACGAGAGGCTTCCCGTGCTCATATCTAAAGATGTCTACTACCTCGCCGTTTCAAACTGTACATCATCGTGCAGGTAATCATCAAGAGTGGTACCGGGCAGTAGCACCAGATGATTAGCGATATCGCTAGACACCTTGAGCGGGGGTCACGATTGCTTCTCCTGTTCGCCGAGCTGGGGAATTGTTTTCCCACTTCTTCGTTTTTTCTCTCTTGCAGCACTGGAAGTACTTCCCAACTGCTGCGCTTCAGCATGTGTCTTAGTAATTATGCGGTCATTGTTGGAATCCGGCGGAGGCGGTGGTGGTCGCTTCAGGGCATCGATAGTGCGCTTCGCTTTCACCGGATCTAGCTTCTCCTTCGGAGGTGGAGTTTTCTTTGCAAAATGGGCCCTCAATTGCTCCTGACATATCTCCTCATTTTCAGACTCGGTCCTCTCATATGGTAACTTTTCCAGAGGCTTGAGAGATGGACCGTATCTGTATTCCCTCCCGCCTCTGCTTGTACTGCTAGCCGCCGGAGCGGCGGCGTCTCTCTTCCGTCATTGCTTACGAGTCGGAGAAGGAGGCGGAGTGCTCCGACGCGCCGGAGGAGCCGGAGCGGCGGCGTCTGTCTTCCGCCGTTGCATAATTTCCATTATTTTTGTTTTGTTTTTTTGCTTTATTTATTTTTGTTTTATTTTTTTCTTTATTTATTTCCAGTGTGTTTTATCATTATATTCCTTTTGCTATTAATGTTTTGAACAAAAAATACCTTGATAATTTTAGTTGCATAATTTTTATATAATTATAGTTTCAAAAATACTAGAGGTTTATAAAAGCTTTTTAGTTGATTCTTTTTTGAACTCCACTCCCACGATGTTTTGATAGAAATTAAAAAGCACTTCAAATGAACTCTGAAAAGGTTGAAAGTTGGCATGGTATCATCATTTCACCCACATAGCATGTGCTAAAAAGTTGAGTGGGTTAAGGCAAAAACTGGATGCACTTCGTGTACAAAATGGACAATCTCTTTCGAAGTATCAGGGTTTCGGACGAAAACTCATCTGTTACAAAGGGATTTCGTTTTTTTGAACTTATTTGAACTCCAGACTTTTTGTGTGTTCAAAATGCACCATTCAAAGCCACATCATCAATTTTCAACCCTTTCTGACTTCATTTGGTATTTTTCATGCATTTACTGATTTTTTTGAGCTAAATGACCCTGAAATTGAAAAGCACTACAAATGAACTCTGAAAAGGTTGAAAGTTGGCATGGTATCATCATTTCACCCACATAGCATGTTATAAAAAGTTGAGAGGGTTACGGCAAAAACTGGATGCACTTCGTGTACAAAACGGACAATTGAGCATCATCCTTTCTATTTGTCTTTTGTTTCTTTCTAAGTGTCTTTGTAAAAATGGAGTTGGAAAAATGAAATATACCGTCGGAACATGAAAGGATTTCTAGATAGAGCAACAAAACACACGGTTTCCCCTGCATACAGCCCGACGGTGGCTCATGAGTGCCGCATATGAAATGCACCGTCGGACCGTATGCAGGGAATCCGAATGATTTGTATTCGGTCGATGAACTAAAGGATTTCTAGATAGATCAACAAAACACACGGTTTCCCCTGCATACAGCCCGACGGTGGCTCGTGAGTGCCCGCATATGAAATGCACCGTCGGACCGTATGCAGGGAATCCGAATGATTTGTATTCGGTCGATGAACTAAAGGATTTCTAGATAGATCAACAAAACACACGGTTTCCCCTGCATACAGCCCAACGGTGGAAATATGAAATGCACCGTTGGACCGTATGCAGGGAATCCGAATGATTTGAATCCGAATGAGTACACACACTAAGTGTCGAACATGTCCGAGAGGTGGGTTATATATAGGGTCGTGTGCCTCTTTAGTCCCGGTTGCTAGCACGAACCGGGACTAGTCGTTATAGTGCTGATCCAACAGCTCACAAGCGCTTGAAAGAAACACACGATCCGTGTGCTTCTTCCTGATTGGTACGACCTTCACCGCCCAAGGTTATAAAGAGTTGAGAGGGTTACGGCAAAAACTGGATGCACTTCGTGTACAAAACGGACAATCTCTTTCGAAGTATTAGGGTTTCATACGAAAACTCATCTGTTACAAAAGGCATTTCATTTCTTCACATGTAACTGCAATGATATAGTTGTGGAGAGAAAGTCTTCACTTTTTCTTCGCTTGTGCTTTGCTTATTGCGCCGTAACCATGGATAATCTTCATCGTTTAAGAGGGTGCTTGGGTCAGCCTTGACTTTGAAGGGAGGAATTTCATGAAACTTTTCATAATCTTCAGACATGTTTGTCTTGCCCTCCAATCCCACGATGTCTCTTTTTCCTGAAAGAACTATGTGGCGCTTTGGCTCATCATATGATGTATTCGCTTCCTTATCTTTTCTTTTTCTCGGTTTGGTAGACATGTCCTTCACATAGAAAACCTGCGTCACATCATTGGCTAGGACGAATGGTTCGTCTGTGTACCCAAGATTGTTCAGATCCACTGTTGTCATTCCGTACTGTGGGTTTTCCTGTACCCCGCCTCCTGACAGATTGACCCATTTGCACTGAAACAAAGGGACCTTGAAATCATGTCCATAGTCAAGTTCCCATATGTCCACTATGTAACCATAATATGTGTCCTTTCCCCTATTGGTTGTTGCATCAAAGCAGACACCGCTGTTTTGGTTGGTGCTCTTTTGATCTTGGGCGATCGTGTAAAATGTATTCCCATTTATCTCGTACCCTTTGTAAGTCAATACAGTCGAAGATGGTCCCCTGGCCAACGAGTACAACTCATCAGAAACAGTGTTGTCACCCATGAGACGTGTTTGCAACCAACTGCCGAAAGTCCTGATGTGTTCATATGTAATCCAGTCGTCACACTGCTCCGGGTGTTTGGAGCGCAGAATATTCTTGTGTTCATCGACATACGGGGTCACCAAGGTAGAATTCTGTAGAACTGTGTAGTGTGCTTGAGACCAAGAATGCCCGTCCCTACATATTATTGAGTCCGCTCCTAGCGTGCCTTTTCCAGTCAGTCTCCCCTCATACCATGATTGAGGGAGACCAATCTTCTTAAGGTCAGGAATGAAGTCAACACAAAACCCAATGACATCCTCTGTTTGATGGCCCATGGAGATGCTTGCTTCTGGCCTAGCGCGGTTACGGACATATTTCTTTAAGACTCCCATGAACCTCTCAAAGGGGAACATATTGTGTAGAAATACAGGGCCCAGAACGACAATCTCGTTGACTAGATGAACTAGGACGTGCGTCATGATATTGAAGAAGGACGGTGGGAACACCAGCTCGAAACTAACAAGACATTGCACCAAATCACTCCTTAACCTTGGCAGGATTTCTGGATCGATCACCTTCTGAGAGATTGCATTGAGGAATGCACATAGCTTCACAATGGCTAATCGAACGTTTTCAGGTAGAAGCCCCCTCAATGCAACCGGAAGCAGTTGCGTCATAATCACGTGGCAGTCATGAGACTTTAGGTTCTGGAACTTTTTCTCTGCCATATTTATTATTCCCTTTATATTCGACGAGAAGCCAGACGGGACCTTCATACTGAGCAGGCATTCAAAGAAGATTTCCTTCTCTTCTTTGGTAAGAGCGTAGCTGGCAGGACCTTCATACTGCTTTGGATGCATGCCGTCTTTTTCATGCACACGTTGCTGTTCCTCCCGTGCCTCCGGTGTATCTTTTGTCTTCCCATACACTCCCAAGAAGCCTAGCAGGTTCACGCAAAGATTCTTCGTCACGTGCATCACGTCGATTGCAGAGCAGACCTCTAGGTCTTTCCAATAGGGTAGGTCCCAAAATATAGATTTCTTCTTCCACATGGGTGCGCGTCCCGCATCGTCAGTCGGAACAGATAGTCCGCCAGGACCCTTTCCAAATATTACTTGTAAATCATTGACCATATCAAGTATGTGATCACCAGTACGGAGGGCGGGCTTCTTCCGGTGATCTGCCTCACCTTTGAAATGCTTTCCTTTCTTTCGACATTGATGGTTGGTCGGAAGAAATCGACGATGCCCTAGGTACACATTCTTCCTGCATTTGTCCAAATATATACTGTCGGTGTCATCTAAACAGTGTGTGCATGCATGGTATCCCTTGTTTGTCTGTCCTGAAAGGTTACTGAGAGCAGGCCAATCGTTGATGGTTACAAACAGCAATGCTCGTAGGTCAAATTCCTCTTGTGCATGCTCATCCCACACACGTACACCTCTTCCATTCCATAGCTGTAAAAGTTCATCAACTGATGGCCTTAGGTACACATCAATGTCATTGCCGGGTTGCTTAGGGCCTTGGATGAGCACTGGCATCATAATGAACTTACGCTTCATGCACAACCAAGGAGGAAGGTTATACATACATAGAGTCACAGGCCATGTGCTATGCTTGCTTCTCTGCTCCCCAAAAGGATTAACGCCATCTGCACTTAAACCAAAACATACGTTCCTCGGGTCACCTGTAAAGTCGCTCCACTTTCTCTCGATCTTTCTCCACTGCGACCCGTCAGCGGGTGCTCTCAACTTCTCGTCTTTCTTACGGTCTTTTTTGTGCCATTGCATCAACTCGGCATGCTTTTTGTTTCTGAACAGACGTTTCAACCGTGGTATTATAGGAGCATACCACATCACCTTGGCAAGAACCCTCTTCCCAGTGCGCTGGCCCTCAACATCACCAGGGTCATCTCTTCTGATCTTATACCGCAAGGCACCGCATACCGAGCATGCGTTCAAATCCTCGTACGCACCGCGGTAGAGGATGCAGTCATTAGGGCATGCATGTATCTTCTGCATCTCCAATCCTAGAGGGCATAGAACCTTCTTTGCTTCGTACGTACTGCCGGGCAATTCGTTATCCTTTCGAAGCTTATTCTTCATTATTTTCAGAAGCGAACTAAATCCCTTGTCAGATACACCATTGTCTGCCTTCCATTGCAGCAATTCCAGTGTGGTACCGAGCTTTCTGTTGTCATCTTCGCAATTTGGGTACAACCCTTTTTTGTGATCCTCTAACATGCGATCGAACTTCAACTTCTCCCTTTCACTTTCGCATTCTCTCTGTGCATCAACAATGACCCGGCGAAGATCATCATCGGGCACATCGTCTGGTTCCTCTTGATCTTCAGCTTCCCCCATTGCAGCATTACCGTATTCAGGGGGCGGGTAGTTGTCGTCATCCTCTTCTTCTTCGTTGTCTTCCATCATAACCCCTCTTTCTCCGTGCTTGGTCCAAACATTATAGTGTGGCATAAAACCCTTCTGAAGCAGGTGGAAGTGAAGGGTTTTATAGTTGGAGAAAGCCTTCGTATTCTCACAGACAGTACATGGACAATGCATAAAACCATTCTGCTTGTTTGCCTCAGCCGCTTCGAGAAAATTATGCAGGCCCTCAATATACTCGGAGGTGCGTCGGTCACCGTACATCCATTGCCGGTTCATCTGCGTGCATATCATGAATAGAGAAGTGACCAAATTAATAGAAATTCATAATCACATTAAAGCCAAAGTACAGTAGTGACCAAAATAAATACATAACGTTCATACATAGTTCTCATTATTGAACAACATATTGCTCTCTAGTGCATCTAATTAAAACATACAATGAAACTAGAAAATTTAAATGCAACAACAAATGCGATCATAACCGCAACTAAGGTACCAATTGATCCAACGGCATAATGATACCAAGCCTCAGTATGAATGGCATATTTTCTAATCTTTCTAATCTTCAAGCGCATTGCATCCATCTTGATCTTGTGATCGTCGACGACATCGGCAACATGCAACTCCAACTTCATCTTCTCCTCTTCAACTCTTTGTAATTTTTCTTTCAAGTAATTGTTTTCTTTTTCAACCAAATTTAACTTCTCGACAAGAATTTCTATGTCGGTTGGAATTTCCGGTTCACATACCTCCTAGATTAAAAAAATCTATGTCACGTTGGTCGGCATAATTGTCATAAACACTAAATAAAACAAATAGTTATAAAAGATAATATATACCACATCCGAATCATAGACCGGACGAGGGCCGACGTGGGCGGATACCATGACCATGGCACTATATAATAACAAACAATAATAAAAGTAAGAAAATTACACAAGTATCTATCTAAATGATACAAGTAAGAACTTTTTTCTTTTAGAAAGAAGATAAGAAGAAGAGGCTAACCACGGTGGTGCCGGCGCCGAGATGGACGCGGGCGATCGACGGTTGTGAGGACGGGGACGGGACAGGACGGACCGCCAAACCTAAACAAATCTTGAGAAAAATGGAGCTTGGACAAGGAGCTTCGAGAGGAGAAAGCTTAAGTGTGGCTCGGGCATTTCATCGAACACCTCATGTGCATAGGAGGTGAGCTAGAGCACCACAAAGCTCTCCCCTCGCCGGCCAGAAAAACAGAGCAGTGTGGAGTGCTCTGCTCGCTGGCGGGGGGGGGGGGGGTATATAGGCATCTCATTGGTCCCGGTTCGTGGCTGGAACCGGGACTAAAGGACCCCCTTTGGTCCCGGTTCCAGCCACGAACCGGGACCAATGGTTGTGGGCCAGGAGCGAGGCACACTGGTCCCGGTTTGTGTCTGGAACCGGGACCAAAGGGTCCATACGAACCGGGACCAATGCCCCACGAGGCCCGGCCGGCCCCCTGGCCTCACGAACCGGGACCGTTGCCCCCATTGGTCCCGGTTCGTGACTGAACCGGGACTAATGGGCTGGCCCGGCCTGGACCAATGCCCTGTTATGTACTAGTGGTACAAAGAAAAAAGAACAAAACAATTCAATCTTATGCATGCTTCCTTGCAGCATTTTTTTTGGAAAATAACGGAAAGCATACATGTTTAATGCAGGTACAATATAGAGCGTCAAGCCGTTAAGTTCTACACACGCGCTGTCTTTGGCAAGTTCCAAGAGCAAGTTACAACATCAACTGGATACATAATACACCAAGTGCCTAACCTTGAGAATGAAGGTGTGAAGTTCGAGCTTTTCTCAAGCCTTTATGAGAATCCAAAAGTGTATCAGGTGCATGCTGTGTTGGAGGAAGGGCTGTACTCTTGCAACTGCCACTACTTTGAGATGAATGGTGTGCTTTGTTCACACATTATAAGGGTGATGATACAGCTCAATGTGCAAGAAATTCCAAGTAAATACATGCTGGAAAGGTGGTCGGAAGCAGCTACAGCAAACATGGACACATATGGAAGGTTCCTTGACTTTGGGCTACCAGAAACAAACACCTTGAAGTACAACTCATTGTGCAGAGATATGAACGCCCTCGCAGCAGAGGCATGCTCTGTTGATCCAGCTTACAACCTTGTATCTGATGTAATCAAGCATCTATGGCCAGTAGTTGTTTCAATGAAAAAAGAGCAAATGCAAAAGGAAGAGCTTGTGCAGCAGCAACAAGTACCTCAAGCAAGTCAAGTCAACGATGCAACTGGAGCAAACCCACAATCATCAGCACCGCTACAAAACCCTGCTCGTGTGCCAAAGCAAGGTCGACCGTCTGAGCGAGTCAAGAGAAAGAAGACATTGTTGGAGCAGCGAGAAGATGAGCATAAGAAGAAGCTTCAGAAAGAAGCAAAAAAATAAAGCAAAAAAGCAGCCAAGAAAGATAGTAAAAAAGACTCAAATGTGGAGACAGTGAGCAAGCCTAAACCAAGAAGAAAAATAACTTGTTCATTTTGCTGTGAAGAAGAACACACAATCAAAACCTGCGAGTCGTACCTAGAGTACAAGGCTATGATGGCAGCTAATCTTACAACAAAGTGCCAGTTTTGCTCCGAGGAAGGTCACACAATGCAAGCGTGCATCCATTTTAAAGCTGCGATGGTGAAAATTGAGGGACATGCTCAAAATAGTTAGATGATGCTATTGTTTATTATGTGAACTTCAGTAGAACTTTATAGGATAATTTTATTTTGCTGTGAACTTATATATGAGAACTTTGAGCATTTTTGAACTTCTGTGAACTTTAATGTTCCTGTAATTTTTGCTGTGAACTTTTGTCAAATTTATAAGAAGCGTGCTGTGCACTTCTCTGAACTTTATATGATTATTTTGCAGTGAACTGTTGTGAATCTTGATATCAAATTTTGCTGCGAAAAAAATGCTATCAGATTTTGCTGTAAATTTTTTGGGAAGCTAGCTGTCAAATTTTGCTGAAAATTTCATTCATATTGCTGGTTCATTAAAACCAGCATGTGCAATAAAACTGTTCGAGCATGGTGAAAACAATAAGAATGCTTCTTCCAGCAAGGAGAAAAATGTGCTCATGCTCAAAAAACTCTGGGCATTTTGTTTAAAAGAAGAATGCTTCTTCCAGCAAGTTGTTTTGTACCAACAATTGTTTCAGATTTGCTTGTTCTTGTGAATTGTGACAAGAAAATGCAATGGATGCTACACATTATCATTGAGAAAATGACAGAACAAACTTGCTCCCAGGAGACAACAAGAAGGATAGCACACATATGAAGCATATTTATAAAACAAAAAACAAAATAATCTCCATGAAACTTAAAGGTTAAAATCACCAGCAGTAAACTCTTACAACCATCTTAAGCTTGGGTCGGATATTATCTGTTGTTGCTACAAACTATGAAACATCCTTACAGCAAACACATGCCCAAAAACTGGTTTAGTATTACAGCAAGTTTCATTCGCCGAACGAGAACATAACGCACGATGGCATGAGGTGCAAAATGGGGGTTGATATACATGCTAGGTCCTGGCGAAAGAATGCAGCTTCCATCTTTCAAGCAGCTACAATCGCCTTGTGCACATCAGCAGGGGAGACCTTGTTCATCGGATGGTAAAACAGCTTCGAAGAAAGGTACTTCCGCAAATCAAGCATATTTTGCTGCAAAAAAAGAGAGAAAAATAGAAGAGTTTATCAGACAAACAGTGCATAAAAAGGCACACAGAAAATTCATGGGTGTCTGTTTATACCTTCTTAGGCCCTGTTTGTTTGGGCTTTAGCTTCGGCTTTTGCAGCTTTTCCACTTTGGTCAAAAAGCCACAAAAGCTCCTAAATAGGTGCTTTTGGAGCTTTTATGGCTTTTGATGAATCAATATAACAATATTTGGCTCCAAAAGCCATAAAAGCTCCAAAAGCATCTATTTTGGAGCTTTTGTGGCTTTTTGACCAAAGTGGAAAAGCTGCAAAAGCCGAAGCTGAAGCCCAAACAAACAGGGCCTTAAAATCTTTCATCCTTTTGCCATCAAAATTTTCAATGTACAACACTCCAAAATAACCACAATCGAAGCTATTTTTTCAATAAGAAACAGAAGAATGGTGTGGATACAAAGGTTATTATGGCTACACAAAAATGAGATGGAAACACAAAATTTTTATGGAGTTGCCTTACTGAGTTGATTGTTGCGGGTACTCGATCTCGGGCAAGTTTGGCTTGAAAGAATTCAAATCCACAGTGAAGTCTGGCTCTTCGGCAGCAATCCTCTTGAAGTTAGTGAACTGGCAGCAGTAGTAAACAGTAGACAAAAATGCATTTTATTATACAAAAAAAGAAGCAAAACAAACAAAAATGGTACAGCACCTAATACTTCATATATTTCAGTCCTCTTTCAAGATGTCGCAACATCAAAATTGGTAATCTGTTTTCCCATTAAGGAGTAATGAAAACTAAAAAACTAAAAAATAAAAGAGAGATGTCACTTGCCAGATTCCTTGCAGCAATATCCAAATTGTCGTTATCCAGCGAGTCAAACATGTTAAACTGCTTGTGCAAAAGGTTGACAACACAAACTATCCAATGGCCATCCCAAACGATGATGAAGAAAAGCTTCATTAAAGAGTACCCACGGTTTGATGATGATGAGGCGTGGCCGAGCAGGAGAGGCCCTTGCCACACATCCTCGAGACAGGGCGATGGGACCGCACTTCATGGGTCGCGCTTGCCCCGCATTAATAAAATGTAATGGGTTGGGTATTTGATCTGAGTTGGTCGTTTGACCTTTTACGCACCAAACCTTCACGTGCGAAAAGCTATGGGTACTCAGCATCGTTTTATCAGCCGAAGCTCTTCGGACATCAGCAATGGAGCGGCGCGCGCCCGGGTGGCCCGCGTAAAGCACCGTCTTGTATTAAGAGGTGCCAGGACTGACACCGGCCACGTACGCATCATGCAGGAGTGCAAAGGGTGAGTGGGCCCATGACCCCTGCGTGCTTAGGGTTTAGACCGGCGGGCTGGCCTCTCTGTTGAGCCTAGGTGGGGCGACGACGTGTTGATATCCCGAGGCCGGGCATGACCCAGGAAAGTGTGTCCGGCCGGAGGTGATCAAGCGTGTTGGAAATGCGGTGCACCCCTGCAGGGATGAATTAATCTATTCGAATAGCCGTGTCCACGATAACAGGACGACTTGGATTGTACCTTGATCTACTACAGCTAAAATTGTGACTTTTAAATTGAAATGAATGTTGGCTCCGAGATTGCTTCCTCGCAGGGAGTCGAGGAAGAATCTCTGGGCGTGGTTACTTAATAAAATTTGCTACAATAATATTGCTATATATGAGATACCAGTCTACTCTCTTCTAATGCTGCAAGATGTTGAAGATGCTAGTCTTCGATAGGACTAGGCCTTCCCCCTATTCTTGCTTTCTGCAGTCAGCCCAGATATAACCCCATTCCTTGATACTGATGCATACTTCGCATAGTTCTGATGTCAGTCTTGCGAGTACTTTGGATGAGTACTCACCGCTGCTTTGATTTCTCTTTCCCCTTCGATACGATTATGCGTTCAGACGATGGAGCCCAGGAGATGGAGTACGCCGGAGACGACTACTACACCACCGCAGGAGCCTACTACTACGTGGATGAGGCCCCCGACCAGCAGTAGGATAGGAGGTTCCCAGGCAGGAGGCCTCGCCTCGTTCGATCCGTTGTTATGTTTGTGCTAGCCTTCTTAAGGCAAAACTTGTTTAACTTATGTCTGTACTCAGATATTATTTGCTTCCGCTGACTCGTGCTTGTCGAGCTTTGTATTCGAGCCCTCGAGGCCCCTGGCTTGTAATATGAAGCTGTATGACTTTAATTTGTGTCTAGAGTTGTGTTGTGATATCTTCCAGTGAGCCCCTAATCTTGGTCGTACGCATTTGCGTGTATGATTAGCGTATGGTCAAAATTGGGGGCGTCACATAAGCCTTTTGGGAAGCCTTGATGAAAGCACATTTGCTCCCTTGGTGGTTTTGGTAATTAATAACAACATATATATCATTGAACTAAGGGATTTTTATTTCTGTGCCCCTGGTTCCTTAGCTGTACTCATTCATCCCCACGCTCTTAACTTTTGCTCACTTTTCCCCACTCCCTTGCCCGAAACCCTCAGAACTGGTCACAGCGGACATTGCCCTCGGGTCAATGGCTTGACCGTTAACTCTAACGAGTGGGGCCGCGCTGGACTGTGTCGCCCGTTGGACCTGCCAAGTGGGGCCGCGTTGGAGTGTGTCGCCCTCCTTTGACCATTCTAACGTGTGGGGCCGCGCTGGACTGTGTTGCCCGTTGGACCTGCCAAGTGGGGTCGCGTTGGACGGTGGCACTAGTTGGACCGTTGGGCCGTGGTTTCGTTTGGGCCGTTGCATTAAACGCCCGCGTGCATGCCGCCACGAACAACCTGCTATGCATGCGCGACATGATCCAGCCTGCCTGCCTGCATGCGCCAATGCGTGCCGCCACGGACGCAGCCTGTGAGCCACCACATGCGCCTCCTCGATCGATTCACAGTTCACAGTTCACACCGTCTCAGCCTTTGACCTCCGGCAGCATCAATTCAGCGTGACAATTAAAGTCTAGGGCATACCGATCGACGTGCGGCGTTTGAATGTAGCAAACATGCGACCGATGCCCTTATTTAAACCGCCCACCCCTCCACCTATTCTCCACACATCCATTTGCGCTGCTCCCCTTCTCTTCCTCACCCCAATCCAGAGCACTCCAAGCTAGGTGAAGATGCAGTACTACGGCCCCACCTTCCAGATGCCACCAGTTAGGCCGGAGGCGCGGTACCCCGCCGGCGTCGTCGTCGAGAAGACGCTTCACGTGTGGACGATCTTACGCTGGAGGACTGGCTGGTATTTGGCCCACTGGTCCCTCCATGCGGGCTTTGCCCACCTCCCGGCGGGCTCGCCGGTCATGTTCCTACTGGAGGAACTGCGTCCAAACTTCAACTCTCCACCGTCAGGGCTCATCGCCACCTTCCACAACAGGTTCGATGCATTCCACCTGCTCGGGAAGGTGTTTTGGTGTGGGTGCGAGCTCATCGCATTCACATCCTACAACATCTTCACAGATGTGGATATGATCTTCTCCAACCACAACGTCATCCACAGCCTCCCCTACCTCCTCGGTGAGAACGGCAGGGAGGCGGAGGAGTGAAGAGGAGGCGCGGAGCAGCTTGTCTTGCCCTAGGGTGTTAGACCCTAGGGCTTTATTTCTATGTTATTTTATGTATGTCGTGTTATATAATGTTTTATGTAAGAGTACTATCTATCTATGTTATGCTTGCTACCCTAAATGAAGAACTATCTATCTATGTTATGCTTGCTAGTTTTCTTTGTTATTTTGTAGCCCATTCGGTGATATTTAGACCTTGGCTTCAAACAACGCATAAAACTTGTTCCCTCACCATATCAAAACATCAAGCAGAGGAGTCCTCTTCTTCAAAAATGATGAAACCTCAAAACATCACCATATCAACGCATAAAACCTTTTGGCACGCACGGCTAATGGGCTAGTTGAAGTGTAAAAAATGATAGAAATGAGCCATGTCAATGTTGAAAAGAAGAATAAAAAAAAGCTAATTTTTTTGAACTGTCGCTGGCGGTCTAGGTTTGTAGATCCTGCCGGCCGGGGGGGGGGGGGGGGGGAGGGGACAACTGCAGAGATGGGCTTTGGAAGGGTGGAAGCTAAATACACACGTGGGAATCCGTGGTCATATATATTATATGAACAAAAAAATGTTTTAGGGCACCCTATATTTTATGTAAGTACTATGCTATGCTTGCTACTTTCTATGTTATGGATGTATGATTGCTACGTGAGATATCGGTAGATGGATATGGTGCCGTAGCCGAGCCCTAGACATGCTCTCTAGATGGATATGGTGCCGTAGCCGAGCCCTAGACATGCTCTCTAGATGGATATGGTGGCTAATGGTGCCACCGGACTTTATTTTAGACGCGGTTTCTGATGGATATCATGATCTACATAATTAAATCTGACATGCTCTTAATAATAAATTTGCCATGTTCTACAAAAAAAATCGTGTATAAAAAAAACAAAAACAAAAAATCGTGTATACAATATTTTTGTTGCAACAAAAACATGTTTATAATACCCGCATGTCAAAAAATCAAAGTGTTGTGCCATAGGCTATATACAGAAGGAAATTGCCATGATATGTACAAATAAATTTGACATGGGCAAGTTCAGTAAAGAATTAGTCATGGTATCTACACTAACAATGACATGGAAAAAGCTATTCTTAAGTTCGCCATGGCAATTATCTGTACAAAAATGCCATGGGACAAAAGTTGTACTGCTAACAATAAATCGATTTACCATCATGCACTATTTTTGTTCGGCATGGCAATAAATGGATTTACCATGGCAATAATCAAGCAAAAAAACAGAGCCAGTGCGTGCACTATTTTCTAGGCCTCTTTTATCTTTGTGGGCCTTCGACACTCAACGCAATGCGACGGCCCAACCAGAGGTTAGTTTCAATTTGGGCCCTAGAACTACATTTTTTTCTTCTGCGGTCGGTGTTGTCTGACGAAACTGAAGAAACTGAAAGTGTACAAAACTGATGAAACTGGCATGATCCACAAATTAAGCAACACAGAGCATAGAGCACATGATCCACAAATTTAAGCAAATCCTAGAGCACATGATCCACAAATTTAAGAAAATCCTAGAGCACATGATCCACAAACTTAACCAAATCCTAGAGCACATGACACCACACTAATAACATCTCTAACGAGTGATGACCAGCAAGTAAGCAAATCCTAGAGCAACTATACAAAAATAAAATCCTAAAGCTATCAGATTCGCCTGCTTGTTCAATTGAATCATCTGCTTCAACTTCTTGTTCATCTTCTTTAATTCCCCCTTCAGATCTACATCCCCAACTGTCAGAGAAGCACTTTCATAGACCAAATTCGTTGGTGCTGACGGCAGATTGAGCTCCCGGGTTGAGGCCCCATTGCATTGAATCCGCTTAATGTAGTCATCCAGCCATTCAAAATGTGTGCATTTGTTCACGATCTGAAATGAAAACATGAACCCTAAATCCCAGATCCAAGGAAATAGAAAAAGAAATCAGAGAAAAATCATGAGATCTAACTTGCCCCTCTGGCTTGCTCTCGCATTTCACGAACTCGCGCCCATAGTTGCCATTCTTGACCTCTTTCGAAGTCAACCGTACCAGTGGCGCGCTGCGTGGGCAGTCAGGACATCGCTCCATGGGAAGTGGACCATACCGGGTCCACGAGGGGTGGGAGGCTGAAGTGGAGCTCGACATATCGCCCAAAGTTGCCGGAGAAGAAGAAGCAGAGGAGTGGCTCCTCTCGTCGCCGGAGAAGAAGAAGCAGAGGAGTGGCTCCTCTCGTCACCGCAGAATACAACTCTCGCGGATTGCCCCACGATCCAATGATGCGGAGCCGTCCATGTGATCCAACGGCGCGGAGCCTGCACGCAGCCTGCCCTCGGAATTCCTTCTAGAAGACCACATCTAAGGGCTGTCGCTTGGCGCTAGGGTATGATCGGACGGATGACGTTCGGAGCTAGGGTTAGGCGAAACCCCGCGGGGTTTAGAGGGGTTTTGAGCTGGTCAACGGGGGTTCCAAGGCTTTGACTGAGCACCATTAATTTTAAAAAATCAAAAAAATATGAAACCTGCGCACAATGTTGTCTTGTGTGACATGTTACCAACCAAAAATCATAAACTTTGTCTATGGACATTTTCATGAAAAAACCTTCACACATATGAGCTATCACGTACAACATTTCATAGAGTCCAAGGAGAGGAGGTAGGGTTCCCTTCGGTTTTTGAAAATTTAAAAAAAATCAAAAAAAATCACCAAAGCTTGATTTGAAAGTGAATAAGAAGGATCTGAACTTAGTTTTCCATTTTCATATTTTAAACGTGTTTTTAATGGTTTTCTATTAAAGTATATTTTTTTTCAAAAAAAATGTAAAAATATGAAGATTAATTTAATAAATAGTGATACTTCGAATCTACACTATATAGATTGAATAGGTGTTAATAAAAAATATTTGGCTCATGTAGAGTAGGTCCAAAAAAAACTTGATTACAAATGGGGCTGTTTACCCTAGCTTGGGAGCTCATTTGGAGCACATTTCTCATGACTACATTTTTTACCACGCAAAAGAGATCAGATTGATCACCTAACGTTTATAATAGTTCAGCATCTCACACCACAGGGAAATGGACTTCAAGTGTTGGTTCAAATTCAAAGTTTGCCTAAAATTCAAATTTTGCCTCAGTTTTGTATTCTACCTCAAATTTCACATCAAATTACAAATAGAATTATTACACCTTACAAGTTTTCACAGTAGTTCAAATTGACGACAGAATCCTTATTACAAATCCTTAAAGTTCAAAGTTTATGACTTGCATTCAAGTTCAAATTCAAATCTTTGCCTTGCTCCTTGTGTTCCGGGATGGGTTAATCGTCTTGTTCCTGGTTTCCCTAGCTGGGATATTTTGTGCTTTTGAATGCTTTGTCTTGTTGCTTCTGATCTTCACTTCTGGTGGTGGCGGTTTTGTTGAGCTTTGACTGACCGAGCAATTGATGACCAGTTGACGGTCATCTGTGGGTTCACTAATCCTTAAAGGAACTTCAGACAAAATAACTTCCTCCTCTCTTATAGCTTCAAAACCTTCATAAGCCATGGTTTCAAATTCTGCATCAGATGATGGTTCAACCGAAGTTTCTTCCTCTCTAGGTCTTTTCTGTCCTGTGCCTCTAATTATCCTAGAGCTGGGTCAAACAGAAATAAGCTTAGTCATCGATAAAAAAGAGAACAAATGCAAAAAAAGGGAAAGGTTGCACACATACCAAGCTGCTACTTGAGTTGCTTCATTCTGCTCTAAACTTGTTGCATTCTCCTCTGCTGCTGCATTCTCCTCTGCATTTGCTGCTGCCCATTGTTCCTCTTCTCCAAATGATGCATCAACTGGATTGGTACAAATCCTAGCAATATGCCCTAGGATACCACATTTTTTGCACTTACGCTGTTTTTTTACACGACCCTCTTCACCAGCTCTTATCCCGTTTTTCCTTGGTCTTCCTGGTGGTCTAGTCAGTACAGGAGAATGGAGTTTGAACCCTAGGTCTACTATGTTCCATTGGTCTTTTCCCAAGAGTGCAGGCACATTTTCAGCATAAGCAGCCCTAAATTTGGCAACAGAGAAATATTCAAAGCAATACTGATCAACTTCACCATCTTCACCTCCAATAACAGTCATGAGATGTAGGGCATGTATGCACGGCTTCCCGCGGATCTGCCATTGCCTACAACTGCATTCCTTAGTTGCAAGGTTCACTGGATATCTCCATTCCCTATTTTTACTGTCATTGTATGTCACCTCAGCCTCGTATGTCGACGGTCGAATGCATTTCATCCTTAGTCCTCTTGCCTTGGCATGCAATGCCTTTATCAGAGATGGGAGCATAAGATGGCCAACATATTGTGTTTCTGCAATTCTTTTACGAAGAGCCATCTTTATCATGATCATCTGCCTGATCTTATCAAATGCTTGCCACAACAAAAGCCCTTTCACTGACTTGAACTTTGCATTGAAACACTCAGCGAGGTTATTGGCCACATAGTCTACTTTGCATATTTCATTGAATTTGCTTCTTGACCACAACTTTCCATGATGTTCATCCATGTACTCCTTCACCAAAGGATTGTGAGCATACAACACTCTCAAATGGTGCTAATGCTTCCTCAAGCTGCATGTGTATGATGCTGGCCATAGGTTCTCATCATAAACTTTGCCTTTGAATTTCTTTTTAAAATTCTGCGCTAGGTGTCGCATACATTCCCTATGTTCCACTCCAGGGAATACAATTTCTACTGCACTCTCTAAACCCTTGCAAGCATCTGTGTATATAACTAAACCTGAGGGTGTACCTATAATGTTGCGCAACTGCTGCAGAAACCAGACCCAACTCTCCTCGGACTCTGCCTCCAACACACCAAATGCAACTGGGAATAGCCAGTTGTGTCCATCAACTGTAGAAGCTGCTGCTAGCTGGCCTCTCCATCTTCCATTCAAAGTAGTTGCATCGACAGCCAAATAGGGCCTACAACCATTCAGAAACCCCTGCCAGCAAGCCTTGAAATGAACAAAAGCCCTCCTGAAGCACTCCTTCTCCAATGTCTTCCCTTTTAATTTGTACCGAACTGTATGCTTGTCAATCTCTACAACACTCCCTGGACTAGCCGTCTCCACTTCAGCTTTGAAGGTGTAAAGCAACTGAAAACTCTCATTCCATGGACCATTAATCCTATCAAGAGCCCTTTCCTTAGCATAGAAAATCCTCATGTAAGGTATATTAATCTTGTACCTATCAAATAGCTTCCCATGGAGTTTTGTTGGACCAATTGTTGGTTTTCCCTCACCCAATCCAAGATTGCATCTGCCACCCACCTAGTCTTTGCAAGCTTTGATTTGTCCTTTCCCCCTCCCCCTCCAGGTGGGCAAGTGTGCCTGTGTGGTTTTTTTATCTGAAACAATGAAGAAACAATACACATGATCTGAATATAGAATGGATAAATAATCTGAAAAAAAGATTCAATTGTAATACCTGAATCAATTTGCTCTTTAGCATAGTGGATGCATGCAACCTCCACCTACACCTATCATAAGGGCAATGAACAGTGAATCTTCTTGGCTCACTCCTATCAACCTCATAGGAGTTTTCAGTGAGAATGCAATATGTAGTCACTGCATTACGACAGTCCACCATCGATTGGAATACGGTTCCTGCAGTAAGTTGAGGATTCTCCCTGTTCCACTCAATTGTTGGCATGTCCTCACCATCATATTCTTGTAAAACTAAGGAGTCGATGTTCTCTTCCCTCTCTTCATCGTCAGTGTCATCAAATCTAGCACGGCTGCTAGACTCCTCTGGATATTCATCTTCCATTGCCTGTTGACTGACTCTATCTACCAGTTCAGGGAATAGAGTCTCATCCTCATCATCATGTCGAGGCACTTCCTCGTCAGGCTCTGCATCTACTTCTACATCAGGTGCAGAAGGGAGAGGAGAAGTGGCAGAATTAGCGGCAGCCGACATGTTTTGGCTTTCAGAACCACTAGGTTTACTTGGTATCGACCTACAAGGAGTGCGAGGACGTTCGCTATTAGCAGAGACAGATGATGTCTGAACACCCTTCCCCTTTGGGATACGTTGTTTGCGTGCCTGAAGCACACCGATATGGATTTTACCGAAACGGCTGTCAGCATTCAAACTAAATAGCAATCCTAGATGCTCATCACAAGTTAATGGGACAAATCTCTGCTCGGTACTGTCGAAATATCTCAGTTCAACAGCATCGGCAGGGCTCCACGGATACTCACAACAGAGTGCCTCGCGGAAATCTGTGAACGAAACACTGGTTTCTACCACTTTCGGATAGAAAAATCCAGAAATCAGATACGGTTTAGTTCCACGCAGCTCGCTAGTTTCCATTCTAACCGCCAGCCGAAAAGCAAGTGCAGGATCAACCATATTCGATTGAAATAAAGGGCGTAGTTAGGCCTAAAATTTTCAGAAAAATTGCACTGATTCATGCCAACGATGGTCAAATACAGCCTAATTTACGGATCTCCTAATCAATTTGAGAGGAAAACGATGCTTACCCAGGTGAAATCAATGAATTATCCGCCTCTGATTCGACCCAATCATCTCCACGGTCGATGGGCCGGACGGGGTGCTCCCCCGACATCGCTTCCTAATCCTAGATGGGGAGAGAGGGGAGATGCGGCGAAGGTGGCATGACCGCGGCGGAGGCGGCACGACGGCGGCGGAGGGGGCGGCGCGGAAGCAACTCGATCTGATTCAGGTTACAGTGAGTGTCAGTATTGCGGCCCCACTCGTTAGCACGTAACGGTCAAAATGTGGACTCGGCCCTACGCGGCCCCACTTGTCAGAGTTAACGGTCAAGCCATTGTCCCGACGACAACGTCTGCTGTGACCAGTTCTGAGGGTTTCGGGCATGGGAGTGGGGAAAAGTGAGCAAAAGTTAAGAGCGTGGGGATGAATGAGTACAACTAACGAACCAGGGGCACAGAAATAAAAATCCCTTGAACTAATGTTTCCACTAAGTATATTTCAGGAAAAGTTCAATGATAGGTTGGCAAAAGGATTGTGGAGAAACCCCAAGATGCAAGGAAATGGATTGGCAAAGCCTCAAGCAAGAGGACTCTACATTTTACTTTGTGAGAAATCACTTTGAGTCCATAGGAAAGCCAATACTATTAAAAGGGGGGTAAGGTACTGTTGATGAACAAGATGCTCCACGTGCACAAGTGATAGTCACCAAAAACACCCACAAGCTCTTCCACAAATACTCTGTCTAGAACCCTACCACTCAAATCGGTAAGAGCAACAATTCCTATTCGGTCTCACCGAGATTCAAACCCTAGAAAGATCCTAAGCCAAACCCATCTCGGTACTACCAACTTTCCACTTCGGTGCCACTGAGTTCAGTTGCCAACTTTCTGGTTAGCTATTTTCAAGTATCGGTACCACCGAGTTTTGCCAATCGGTCTCACCGAGATTTGGACCAACTTCCTGGTTAGCTATTCTCAAGAATCGGTACCACCGAGTTTTGTGAATCGGTCTCACCGAGTCTTTGAACCAACTCTTTGGTTAGCCATTGTCAAGAATTGGTACCACCGAGATTTGAGAATCGGTCTCACCGAGTTGTGTAATCTGACCGTTGGTCATCAAATCGGTACCACCAAGATTTATGTATCGGTCTCACCGAGATTCAAAAGTTACTGCCTTTTGGTCACTTCGGTACCACCGAGTTTTATACTTCGGTGTCACCGATTTGGTCACTTTAGGTGTAACGGTTGGATTTTTGGGGATGCCTATATATACCCCTTCACCACTACCCACTCGAAAGAGAAGCACTCAGAACTATTCCATACTTACCCCATTCTATTTTCTGAGTGAGAGCCACCTACTCATTTGTTGAGATCAAGCTATTCCATTCCTACCATATGAATCTTGATCTATAGCCTCCCCAAGTTGCTTTCCACAAAATCAAACTCTTCCACCATAGCCAAATCTGTGAGAGAGTGATTGTGTGTTGAGGAGTCTATCATCTTGAAGCACAAGAGCAAGGAGTTCATCGACATTGACGATCCTATTACCTTTTGGAGGGTGGTGCCTCCTAGCTTGGTTAGGTGTTGCTTGGGAGACTCCTACTTCGTGTTGTGGAGTTGAACCAAGAAGTTTGTACGGGCAAGGAGATCGCCTTCTTCGTGAAGATCTACCCATACCGAGGCTAGTCCTTCGTGGACGGAAGCCGTTATGGAATAGTCAAGGTTGCTACTTCGTGGATCCTTATGGGTGGAGCCCTCCGTGGACTCTCGCGACCGTTACCCTCCGTGGGTTGAAGACTCCATAAACGTGGACGTACGATAGCACCACCTATCGGAACCACGGGAAAAATCTTCGTGTCTTCAAATTGCGTTTGATCTTCCTTCCTACCCTCTACTACATATGCTTGTTGTTACTTTCTGCTGCTATACTCTTAGATATGCATGTGTAGGGTGTACTTGACTTGCTATCATTGCTCAAATCTGCAAACACTTAAAATTGGGAAAAGGTAGAACTTTTATTTGGTCAACTAGTCTAATCACCCCCCTCTAGACATACTTTCGATCCTACAAGGGGTATCAAAGCTTTGGTCTCCATTGCATTGGTCTCACAACCAAGGAGAGTATGGCGTCTAGTGAGGGAAATTATCACCGTAGAGGTCCGTACTTTCATGGCACAAATTTTGCTAGTTGGAAGCACCAAATGAAAATGCATATTCTTGGTCATAACCCCGCCGTTTGGGCTGTTGTTCGTATTGGCTTGCAAGGTGAATTCTTTGGTGATTGAAAGTAACCGGATCGTGAAGCGACCGCGGATGAATTGAAGATGTTACAATACAATGCTCAAGCATGTGACATTCTCTTCAACTGCCTATGCCCCGAAGAATTCAACAAAATCAGCCGTCTTGAGAATGCAAAAGAGATTTGGGATACTTTGGTTGATATGCATGAAGGTACCGAATCCGTGAGAGAATCCAAGTTGGATGTTCTTCAAAGTCAGCTTGACAAGTTCAAGATGAAGGATGGTGAAGGAGTCACAGAGATATACTCTAGTCTAGCTCTCATCACAAATGAGATTGCCGGCTTAGGAACCGAAGAAATGACCGACAAATTCATCATCAAGAAGATACTTCGAGCTTTGGATCAAAGATATGATATCGTGTGCACATTGATCCAAATGATGCCCAACTACAAAGATCTGAAGCCTGCGGAAGTCATTGGAAGGATTGTTGCTCATGAGATGACACTCAAGGACAAAGAAGAGCTTCACAACAAGTCTAGTGGTGCTTACAAAGCCACAAGTGATGCTCCCGCAACCTCAAGCGACAACCTTGTCACCAATGAAGAGATAAGCCTCATGGTCAAGAAATTCAACAAGTTTTACAAGAATAGAGGCAAAGAACGAAGCTCCAACTCAAGATATGAAGAGAAGCGTTCGTCAAGTCGTGACCGAAACTGCTACATATGTGGGAAGCCCGGACACTACTCCAATGAGTGCACGACTCCCTACAAACGAAGAGAAGAGTCACCTAGAAGACGAAGCTCAAGGAATGAATCACCTCAAATAGAGAGAAGGAGTAGAGATGATCGTTATGAACGAAGACCTTCAAGGAGACGTAGGGACTCGGAGAAGAAGGACAAGTACACCAAGAGCTACACAAGAAGAAGACATCAAGCTCATGTTGGTGAATGGATTTCCGGCTCCGAATCCGACAACAACTCCGAAAGAAGCTATCACTCCAACTCTGACTATAGTCAAGATGAAGGTGTTGCCGGACTTGCACTAGTGACTACCAACTCCTATGATCTATTTGATTCACCAAATGAAGGGAGTGGAAGTTGTTTCATGGCTAAAGGCCCCAAGGTATCACACCCCGTGTATCTTGATTTCAATAGTGATGAAGATGATTTACTTGGTGATGATGACTTGCTCTTTGATAAAACTAGTGATGTTAGTCAAAATGAACTTGATAATTTTCATGCTAGTCAAGATAAGTCGGTTGATGATGATAAGATGAAGATACAACAACTAACTAAAGAATTAAACACTCTTAAGTTAGCCCATGAATCTACTCTCGAAGATCATAGAGAGCTTGTAAGGACTCATGAGAAGCTATGCTTCGAGAAGTTCACCTTGGAGCAAGAACATGCGTTTTTTAAAGCTATCAATGACGATCTCCGAAAGAAGACTTCATCTTATCTAGCCAAACGATTACTCTTGTCTACATTCATGCCACAAGTTAAACCTAGACAAACTAGTAACAAAGGCAAGAAAGGTTCTTCATCTAGTAGCAACAATAAAAATGCTAAATCTAATGATGTTGCTTCTAGTAGTTCTATTGATTCCACTAATGATGATTCTCTTAGCCAACTTACACTTGAGCAAGAAAACAATTTATTGAAAGGAATTATAGAGAAAGGTATCTACAAGAGTCTTGCCGGGTGTAAGCAATTTGAGGAGATTGTACGCAAGCATGGAGGATACCGAAAGAACCATGGCATTGGCTACTTCAACGCTAATGGAGTTGAATGGGAAGAAGGTCAATACCCCAAGCCCAAGTTTGTTCCTCAAAGGGAGAAGTATGAACATACTCTTCCCAGGGGAACAAACACTCAAGATGACCTTCCACCACAAGACCACAAGCTCAAGGGCAAGGACAAACTTCAAGAGGACATTGACTCATATGAAGATGAATCCCAAGCTTTGATGGAATGGGTTCCCAAGGCTACTTCAAGCTCAACTTCTACAAGTGCCACTTCAACACCAAGGATCCCCATCAAGTTGATGTTGGTCCCCAAGAATAAGAACTAGAGAAGTTTTTGAGGGGTGACTCCGCCAATGAAATTCACTCACATTCATTATTGGCAAGAACTAGTTGCAATCAACTTCAACACTATGCAATAGTTCAAGGAGTCACACTTCCCTCGAAGGTAAGCAAGGGACAAGGTAATCAACAAATCTGTTGACATCATCATGTATGCTTTGCACTCCATGTCCATAGATATCCTTGTATTTGTCTCTTGTATGTTGGGACTAACCCATGTAGGTGAGAATAGTAAAGGAAAAAAAGGGATGCTCCCAACTCTTGGTGATCTTCATCAACCTTGAGCATCCACCACTACATCACCCACATGAAGTCTTCTACGACAAACCCAAGGTTAGTTTATCCCTACTATGGGGGGATGTCACATCAAGGGGGAGCTTTACTCTAAGACTTGAGTTAAAGCATCTCTTAGAATGTGACAACATTAAATGCTTTATGTAAAAATGGTAACCCCACTTGTGCTTAAACGATGAGTATGACCTATGATCAAGTATTCTTACTTGGCTCCTAAGTCAATATACTCATATATAGATGACTCCGTCATCGCCAAAATGCTTGATAGATGCTAGTATGTTTGTGCATGTTTGCCATGATTTCATTTGACATCTTATTGTGTGAGCATGTTGGTCTGCACTTCTTTATTCATTCGAGGACATCCAATTGTTGCTATTTGGTTTTTGATTTTTCTTTTGCCAATTGGATGGACAAGAATGCCTAGGACCACTCTCTAGCTATCTATGCTTTCTCGTCTCATATTCCATTCTTGCTGCATCACAAAATTTGAACAAGTACTTTTCGATCTCTCTGTGTGAGGAGCACTCGGAGTTCCGTATGGACAAAGGACTGACCATTAAAACCTCCCAAGTGCATCTCGGTGGAACCAATACCAAATTCTCGGTATCACCGAATGCCTAGGGTTGATCTGGTTTTCACACTCGGTATCACCGATTCCATCTTCTCGGTTACACCGAGTTTCCCTGTTAGCTGACAGTAGTGAAACTCGGTGACACCGAAAAGTTAGAACCGGTGTCACCGATAGCCATGGGTATATAAAGAGGCGGAGCCGACTTTTGAAATTAGTTCCTCAAATGTCATCCCCTCCAAAACCCTAGCTGCCGAACAAGGACCCCTGGTCGTCGCCTTCGTCTTCCCGAGTGCCTCCGCCGTTGGAAGTCCATGCCGTCGACGGAATCTTTCCCCCCGTCGCCGCCGTAGCGAGATCGTCACCAAGTTAGGGTACGATTTCGACCCCTCGTGCGCTCCCCTTTCCGAATCTTGCGCATTAGGACTTTTCCATTGATAAGACAAAGTTTGAGATTGATCCATCCATAAGAAACTTCATTAGACTAGAGAACGAACGAATTTTTAGGGTTTGCCGTCCGCGACTTGAATCTCGGTGACACCGAAGCAAAAGAATCAGCTTCACCGATTCCCTTTTCTGGTCGACTAAGAACAACCTCGGTGAAACTGAGTGCCCATTTTCGGTCTCACTGAAATTAGTGCCAAGTTTCTGTTTAGCAGGTTGTTTGTCTCGGTGGGTCCGAAAAGTTTGCATCGGTAGTACCGAAATTCACTTGGCAGAATGCAAATCTTAAGAAATTTTAGTTCAAATTTGAGAAAATCTTCTGCAATTTTGTGATGACTCAGCCTATCCACTCTTCTATACTCTATTTCACAGGGTCAGAGATGTCAGGTTCAGATGATAGCCAGAATGATTTCAGAAAGAAAAATGTTGACACGAGCTCAGGCACTAGTCCTGATGAGAGCTTTGATGATGTTCCTAGCTCACCTGATCTGCCCAAGGCTGCAACTAGGGCAAGAAGGAAGCTCAACTCAGATGAGGAGGATGAAGATTTCATACCCGAGGAGCTGTCCAAGAAAGATGATGCTGCCAAGAACACTGCTGCTGCCTCTTCATCCAAGAAGAAGAAGGCAATAAGGAAAGAGTATGCTAGCTCAGGGTCAGTGAAAGCACCAGAGAGTGCTAGGGCAACAATGGCTGTTGAGCCCTCCAAGAAGTCTATGCCTAAGAAGGCTAGGGAGAAGAAGAAGAGCAGAAAGAGGATCATTCATGTCATGGGCAGGCTTACCTCAATGTATGAGGACCCAGCAGAGGCTGCTGCTGAGGAGGAGGAGGAAGAGCCAGCTGCAAAGGCCCCTCCTAAGAAGAAGAAGAAGCTCATGGCTGATGCTATGCCTAAGGATACATCATCCAAAGGCACCAAGACTGCCCCCAAGAAGGCTGCTGCAGATAAACCCAAGAAGTTCTCCAGAGAGATCCCAGCTTCTTCCAAGAACAAGACTTCTACCTTTAGGGAAGCCGAGGATGATGCTATGTCAGCTTTGATGAAGCTAAGACCACACCTTCCAGAGCACAATGCCGGCCACTTGCTTGCTAAGGATATGAAGAAAAGGAAGGACTCGGGTTTGAGAGAGTGGAGAGCTATTGATCCATATTCACAGAGGAGGAAGACTGCCGTGGACTACATGTTCTATACAAAAGAACATCAAGACTTCTATGAAACAATTTTGCTTGACTATAGCCCTGCTATGAGTGATATGAGGTTTGTGGACTGGAAGTACATCAAGGACAATGAGGATTACTTCCCAAGTGTGCAAGACAACTTTCATTGCATTGGACTTGATGAGTTTGTTGGTAAGGAGTTCATTGCTTGGAACGATGAAATGATCATGCAATTCTACTCCCCTGCTCATTTCTATGGAGATGGTAGAATTGTATGGATGACTGAAGGTGCAAGATATGAATCCACAGTTGAGGAGTGGGCTGCCATCTTAGGAGTCCCAGAAGTGGAAGATGGTGGCATTAATGTGTACAATGAGCCCAAGGCAAGCCACAATGCCATGAAGAATATGTACAATGAGATTCCTGCTGCACATGTGAAGTCCCACAAGCTAGGATCCATTTACTTCCTCCAGGCTGGTCTACGTACTATCAACACTATATTGAGGCATACCTTGATGCCTAAGTCTGGAGATGAGAAGATGATAAGAGGATATTCCATCAACATGCTGCTCCATCTAGATCAACATACGAGATTCAGAGTGATGGATCTGATAGTGGAGACTGTGAAGAGTGTTGCTGCTGATCAGAAGTGTTCATGTTGCTATTCACCCTATATCCAGATGCTTATCAACTCTAAGTTGGAGAAGCACATTTTTGCACTTGACCGACCGCATTTGCCACTATTGCCAGAGCTAGAAGACAACATTGTGGTGATGGACCCAGATCATCCCACTTCAGCTACAGCACATGCACATGCAGAGGCAGCCAGAGACTCTAGTTCTCAGGTGCCCAGGTCTAGGAGTGAGAAGATGGATCTCCTACTTAGCTCTGTGCTCAGCATGCAGAAGGACATCAGCGATATATTGAAGAACCAGACGAGCCTCTCGAGGATTGTTGACAATAAGTTCCATATTCTCAACAACAAGGTGGATGAGCTCACAGTGACTGTGAATGAGCTCAAGAAGGAAGTTGACGCAGTGCCTAGCCCTCACTCTACAGATGATGATGATGATGAGGATCGTGCACCTCTCAGGCCAAGCACTCAGTTCACTACTCAGGCTAGATCAGCTACAGTGCCAGCTCCAGAGTTGCGACCTTCTTCATCAGCACCTGCTACAGCTTCTTCAGCTCCATCAGCTCCTCCAGTTCCTCCAGTTGCTACACCGACTCCATCCATGACGTCCGCAGACATCTTCGCTGATGCCGCTCTCTCGACTCCTTCATCGGCTACCGGAGGAGATCAGCCCCAGAAGAACGATTAGTTATATACCTTTGAACTTTTTGGTAACTTGTTGCCAAAGGGGGAGAAGATGTATATAGATCTTTAGGCTTCGAGAGAGAGAGAGAGTGTGTTGCTTTTTATCGCTTTTCAAAAACATTTGATATCTTTTGGTTGATTTGCTTGTGTTAAACTTTGTTGGTGTTTGATCATACACTTGATGTGTATTGCTATTATTTCCTATCCTTGTGATGCTTATGAAATGATCATTCACCTTTGCATGATTGTGTTGTGCTATGATGTTCATTCTTATTATTCTCGCACACCACCAAGTTGTATGTGACATGAAAGAGTGCCCCATATACCTAATCGATTGTGCATTTGCATTCAAACGCAAATTCAAAATAACGCACAAATTTAGGGGGAGCTCTTGCTTATCACATACTTCTCAAAGCAACAATTATATTCATTGATTATATCATATGTCGAAGCTTTGATCTATATGTTGTCATCAATTACCAAAAAGGGGGAGATTGAAAGCACATTTGCTCCCTTGGTGGTTTTGGTAATTAATAACAACATATATATCATTGAACTAATGTTTCCACTAAGTATATTTCAGGAAAAGTTCAATGATAGGTTGGCAAAAGTATTGGGGAGAAACCCCAAGATGCAAGGAAATGGATTGGCAAAGCTTCAAGCAAGAGGACTCTACATTTTACTTTGTGAGAAATCACTTTGAGTCCATTGGAAAGCCAATATTATTAAAAGGGGGTAAGGTACTGTTGGTGAACAAGATGCTCCACGTGCAAAAGCGATAGTCTACAAAAACACCCACAAGCTCTTCTACAAATACTCTGTCTAGAACCCTACCACTCAAATCGGTAAGACCAACAATTCCTATTTGGTCTCACCGAGATTCAAACCCTACACAGATCCTAAGCCAAACCCATCTCGGTACTACCAACTTTCCACTTCGGTGCCACGGAGTTCAGTTGCCAACTTTCTGGTTAGCTATTTTCAAGTATCGGTACCACCGAGTTTTGCCAATCGGTCTCACCGAGATTTGGACCAACTTCCTGGTTAGCAATTCTCAAGAATCGGTACCACCGAGTTTTGTGAATTGGTCTCACCGAGTCTTTGGACCAACTCTCTGGTTAGCCATTGTCAAGAATTGGTACCACCGAGATTTGAGAATCGGTCTCACCGAGATTCAAAAGTTACTGCCTTTTGGTCACTTCGATACCACCGAGTTGGTTAGTGTAACGGTTGGATTTTTGGGGATGCCTATATATACCCCTTCACCACCACCCACTCGAAAGAGAAGCACTCAGAACTATTCCATACTTGCCCCATCCTATTTTCTGAGAGAGAGCCACCTACTCATTGATACGTCCATTTTGCATCATGCTTTTATATTGATCTTTATTGCGTTATGGGCTGTTATTACACATTTTTGGTACAATACTTATGCCTTTTTTCTCTTATTTTACAAGGTTTACATGAAGAGGGAGAATGCCGACAGATGGAATTCTGGACTGGAAAAGGAGCAAATCTGAGATACCTACTCTGCACAACTCCAAAAGTCCTGAAAATCTACGGAGAATTATTTTGGAATATATAAAAAATACTGGGCGAAGAAAATACCAGAGGGGACCCACCAGGCAGCCACAATCTTGGAGGGCGCGCCCTAGTGGCTTGTGGGCCCCCTGGCAGGCCTCCGGTGCCCATCTTCTGCTATATGGAGGGTTTTGACCTGAAAAAAATCAGAAGGGAGCTTTTAGGATGAAGCGCCACCGTCTCGAGGCGGAACTTGGACAAAACCAATCTAGGGCTCCGGCGGAGCTGTTCTGCCGGGGAAACTCCCCTCCCGGAGGGGGAAATCGAAGCCATCGTCATCACCAACGATCCTCTCATCGAGAGGGGGTCAATCTCCATGAACATCTTCCCCAGCACCATCTCCTCTCCAAACCCTAGTTCATATCTTGTATCCGATCTTTGGCTCAAAACCTCAGATTGGTACCTGTGGGTTGCTAGTAGTGTTGATTACTCCTTGTAGTTGATGCTAGTTGGTTTACTTGGTGGAAGATCATATGTTCAGATCCTTAATGATAATTAATACTCCTATGATTATGAACATGAATATGCTTTGTGAGTAGTTACGTTTGTTCCTGAGGACATGGGATAAGTCTTGTTATAAGTAATCATGTGAATTTGGTATTCGTTCGATATTTTGATGAGATGTATGTTGTCTCTCCTCTAGTGGAGTTATGTGAACGTCGACTACATGACACTTCACCATTATTTGGGCCTAGAGGAAGGCATTGGGAAGTAATAAGTAGATGATGGGTTGCTAGAGTGACAGAAGCTTAAACCCTAGTTTATGCGTTGCTTCGTAAGGGGCAGATTTGGATCCATATGTTTCATGCTATGGTTAGATTTATCTTAATTCTTCTTTCGTAGTTGCGGATGCTTGCGAGACAGGTTAATCATAAGTGGGAGGCTTGTCCAAGTAAGGGCAGCACCCAAGCACCGGTCCACCCACATATCAAATTATCAAAGTAACGAACGCGAATCATATGAGCATGATGAAAACTAGCTTGACAGAAATTCCCATGTGTCCTTGGGAGCGCTTTGCTTTATATAAGAGTTTGTCCAGGCTTGTCCTTTGCTACAAAAGGGATTGGGACACCTTGCTGCACCTTTGTTACATTTGTTACTTGCTATCCGTTACGAATTATCCTATCACAAAACTATCTGTTACCGATAATTTCAGTGCTTGCAGAGAATACCTTACTGAAAACCACTTGTCATTTCCTTCTGCTCCTCGTTGCGTTCGACACTCTTACTTATCGAAAGGACTATGATAGATCCCCTATACTTGTGGGTCATGAAGACTCTTTTCTGGCGCCGTTGCCGGGGAGTGAAGCGCCTTTGGTGAGTGGAACTTGTTGGGGAACGATGCATGGGAAACAAAAATTTTCCTACGCACACACAAGATCTATCCATGGTGATGAGCATCTACGAGAGGGAGAGTGAATCTACATACCCTTGTAGATCGCTAAGTGGAAGCGTTAAGAAACGCGGTTGATGTAGTCGAACGTCTCCGCGATCCAAATCGCAAGTCGTCCCTCGATCCGATCACGAACTAGTGCCGAACGGACGGCACCTCCGCGTTCAACACACGTACGGCTTGATGACGCCTTCACCTCCTCGATCCAGCGAGCGATGGTGAAGTAGTAGATGAGTTCCGGCAGCACGACGGCGTGGTGATGGTGGTGAGGAACAATCTCTACAGGGCTTCGCCAAGCACTACGGAGATTATGACGGGAGAACTAGAGGGTTAGGGTTGCCGACACACGGCTTGGGAAATCTTATTGTCTCCCGTGTGCTAGCCCTGCCCCTCTATTTATATGTTGAGCCTTGGGGTCTAAACTTGGAGTAAAAGCCTCCTCCAGGTCGGTTTTGCCCGCACAAGGTCGGTTTGGCCCGCAGGGAAAGAGTCCAACTCGGATCCCTGTAGTATCGCGTACAAGCGGTAGTACCGCTTACGATAAGCGGTAGTACCGCCCGTAGCGGTAGTACCGCCCGTAGCAGTAGTACCGCTTACGATAAGCGGTAGTACCGCCCCAGACGCCAGCAAAACTTCCTTTTGCACTTTCCAATACCTCGTGGGCTTTACCCCTTTGGCTCATATAAAGTGTTGCTGCACCCGAACACTTCGGTAAACATCCGGAACCCCTTCCGGTGAATTCCGGAACCCTTCCGGAGATCAAAACACTATTATCACATATATCAATCTTTACCTCCGGACTATTCCGGAGATCCTCGTCATGTCCGGGATCTTATCCGGGACTCCGAACAACCTTCGGTCACCAACAAAATAACTCAACTATACTAATCGTCACCAAACGTTAAGTGTGTAGACCCTGCGGGTTCGAGAACTATGTAGACATGACCGAGACACCTCTACGATCAATAACCAATAGCGGGACCTGGATGCCCATATTGGCTCCTACATATTCTACGAAGATCTTTATCGGTCGAACCTCTTTGTCAAGGATTCAGTTAATCCCGTATACTGTTCCCTTTGTTCTTCGGTATGTTACTTGCCCGAGATTCGATCGTCGGTATCTCTATACCTAGTTCAATCTCGTTACTGGCAAGTCTCTTTACTCGTTCCGTAATACAAGATCTCGTGGCTAACACTTTAGTCACATTGCTTGCAAGGCTCATTGTGATGTTGTATTACCGAGTGGGCCCTGAGATACCTCTCCGTCACACGGAGTAACAAATCCCAGTCTTGATCCATGCCAACCCAACAGACACCCTCGGAGATACCTGTAGAGCACCTTTATAGTCACCCAGTTACGTTGCGACGTTTGATACACACAAGGTATTCCTCCGATGTCAGGGAGTTGCACGATCTCATGGTCATAGGAACAGATACTTGACATGCAGAAAACAATAGCAATAAACTGACACGATCATATGCTATGTTCGTAGTTTGGGTCTTGTCCATCACATCATTCTCCTAATGATGTGATCCCGTTATCAAATGACATCTCATGTCAATGGCTAGGAAACCTTAACCATCTTTGATCAACGAGCTAGTCAACGAGCTATGTACCCACACATGTATTTGAGTTTCCAATCAATACAATTATAGCATGGATAATAAACGATTATCATGAACAAAGAAATATAATAATAACTAATTTATTAATGCCTCTAGGGCATATTTCCAACAGTCTCCCACTTGCACTAGAGTCAATAATCTAGTTTACATCACTATGTGATTTACATTGTAATGAATCGAACACCCATGCAGTTCTGGTGTTGTTCATGTTTAGCCCTTGGAAGAGGTTTAGTCATCGAATCTGCAACATTTAGATCCGTGTGTACTTTGCAAATATTTATGTCGTCCTCCTTGATGTAATCGCAGATGGAATTGAAACGTCGCTTTATGTGTCTAGTCCTCTTGTGAAATCTTGGTTCCTTGGCTAGAGCAATGGCACCAGTATTATCACAAAACAGAGTCATTGGGTTAAGCGCACTAGGCACTACTCCAAGATCTGTCATGAACTCCTTCATCTAGACACCTTCCTTCGCCGCCTCCGAGGCAGCGATGTACTCCGCTTCGCATGTAGAATCAGCTACCACGCTTTGCTTGGAACTGCACCAGCTAACCGCACCCCCATTAAGAATAAATACGTATCCGGTTTGTGACTTAGAGTCATCCGGATCAGTGTCAAAGCTTGCATCGACGTAACCCTTTACGACGAGCTCTTGATCACCTCCATAAACGAGAAACATGTCCTTAGTCCTTTTCAGGTACTTCAGGATATTCTTGACCGCCGTCCAGTGTTCCATTCCTGGATCACTTTGAAACCTTCCGACCATACTTATGGCAAGGCTGACATGGGGTCTTGTGCACAGCATTGCATACATGATAGAGCCTATGGCTGAAGCATAGGGGATGACACCCATCTTTTCTCTATCTTCTGCAGTCACTGGGCATTGAGTCTTACTCAACTTCACACCTTGCAATACAGGCAAGAACCCCTTCTTGGACTGATCCATTTTGAACTTCTTCAAAACTTTGTCAAGGTATGTGCTTTGTGAAAGTCCTATTAAGCGTCTCGATCTATCTCTATAGATCTTGATGCCTAATATGAAAGCAGCTTCTCCTAGGTCCTTCATTGAAAAACTCTTGTTCAAATATTCCTTCACGCTTTCCAACATTTCTATATTGTTTCCAATCAGCAATATGTCATCCACATATAATATTAGAAACGCTATAGAGCTCCCACTCACTTTCTTGTAAATACAAGCATCTCCGTAAACTTGTATAAACTCGAATGCTTTGATCACCTCATCAAAGCGAAGATTCCAACTCCGAGATGCTTGCACCAGTCCATAAATGGATCGTTGGAGTTTGCAAACTTTGTCAGCATTCTCTGGATCGACAAAACCTTCTGGTTGCATCATATACAACTCTTCCTTAAGGAAACCGTTAAGGAACGCTGTTTTGACATTCATCTGCCAAATTTCATAATCGAAAAAGGCAGCTATTGCTAACATGATTCTGACGGACTTAAGCATCGCTACGGGTGAGAAGGTCTCATCGTAGTCAACTCCTTGAACTTGTGAAAAACCCTTTGCCACAAGTCGAGCTTTATAGACGGTGACATTACCGTCCGCATCCGTCTTCCTCTTAAAGATCCATTTGTTCTGAATGGCCTTACGCCCTTCGGGTAATACTTCCAAAGTCCACACTTTGTTTTCATACATGGATCCCATCTCGGATTTCATGGCCTCTAACCACTTCTCGGAATCCGGGCCCATCATCGCTTCTCCATAGCTCGTAGGTTCATCGTTGTCTAACAACATGACCTCTAAGACAGGGTTGCCGTACCACTCAGGAGCAGTACGCGTCCTTGTCGACCTACGAGGTTCGATAGCAACTTGATCCAAAGCTTCATGACCATCATCATTAACTTCCTCTTCAGCTAATGTAGGCTCCACAGAAACAACTTTCTGCGCTGCGCTACTCTCAGGTTGAAGTAAAGGTTCAACAACCTCATCAAGTTCTATCTTCCTCCCACTCAATTCTTTCGAGAGAAACTCTTTCTCAAGAAATGTTCTGTTTTTAGCGACAAACACTTTGCCTTCGGATCTGAGGTAGAAGGTATACCCAACTGTCTCTTTTGGGTATCCTATGAAGACGCATTTCTCCGCTTTGGGTTCCAGCTTTTCAGGCTAAAGCTTTTTGACATAAGCATCACATCCCCAAACTTTAAGAAACGACAGCTTTGGCTTCTTGCCAAACCAAAGTTCATATGGCGTCGTCTCAACGGATTTCGATGGTGCCCTATTTAAAGTGAATGCAGCTGTCTCTAATGCATAACCCCAAAACGATAGTGGCAAATCGGCAAGAGACATCATAGATCGCACCATATCCAATAAAGTTCGATTACGACGTTCGGACACACCATTACGCTGTGGTGTTCCAGGCGGTGTCAATTGTGAAACAATTCCACACTGTCTTAAGTGACTGCCAAACTCATAACTCAGATATTCTCCTCCTCGATCAGATCGTAGGAATTTAATCTTCTTGTTACGATGATTCTCAACTTCACTCTGAAATTGTTTGAACTTTTCAAATGTTTCAGACTTGTGTTTCATTAAGTAAATATACCCATATCTACTTAAGTCATCAGTGAAGGTGAGAAAGTAACGATAACCACCGCGCGCCTCAATACTCATCGGACCGCATACATCAGTATGTATGATTTCCAATAAGTCACTTGCCCGTTCCATTGTTCCAGAGAACGGCGTTTTAGTCATCTTGCCCATGAGGCATGGCTCACATGTGTCAAGTGATTCAAAATCAAGTGACTCCAAAAGTCCATCAGCATGGAGCTTCCTCATGTGTTTTACGCCAATATGACCTAAACGGCAGTGCCACAAGAAAGTGGTATTATCATTATCAATTCTACATCTTTTGGCATCAATGTTATGAACATGTGTATCATTACTATCGAGATTCAATAAGAATAAACCCCTTACATTGGGTGCATGACCATAAAAGATATTACTCATATAAAGAGAACAACCATTATTCTCTGATTTAAATGAGTAACCGTCTCACAATAAACAAGATCCAGATATAATGTTCATGCTTAACGCAGGCACTAAATAACATTTATTCAGGTTCATCACTAATATCGATGGTAATCGAAGAGCGAGCGTGCCGACGGCGATCACATCAACCTTGGAACCATTTCCCACGCGCATCGTCACTTCGTCCTTTGCCAGCCGCCGTCTATTCCGCAGTTCCTGTTTAGAGTTGCAAATGTGAGCAACCGCACCGGTATCAAATACCCAGGCACTACAACGAGAGTTGGTAAGGTACACATCAATAACATGTATATCATATATACCTTGTTTGTTGTTGGCCGCCTTCTTGTCAGCCAAATACTTGGGGCAGTTCCGCTTCCAGTGTCCAGTTCCCTTGCAATGAAAACACACAGTTTCTGGTTTGGGTCCAGCCTTGGGTTTCTTCACGGGAGGAGCAACTGCTTTGCCACTCTTCTTGGAGTTACCCTTCTTACCCTTGTCATTTTTCTTGAAACTAGTGGTTTTATTGACCATCAACACTTGATGCTCCTTCTGAATTTCAGACTCAGCGACTTTCAGCATCGCAAACAGCTCGGCGACTGACTTGTTCATCCCGTGCATGTTATAGTTCAACTCGAAGCTCTTGTAGCTAGGTGGCAATGATTGAAGAACTCTGTCAGTGATAGCCTCTGGCGGAAGGGGCATCCCCAATTCAGCCAGACGGGTGGAGTACCCAGACATTCTGAGTATGTGATCACTAACAGACCCGTTCTCCTCCATCTTGGAAGCATAGAACTTATCGGAGGTCTCATACCTCTCGATCCGGGCATTCTTCTGAAAGATAAACTTCAACTCCTGGAACATCTCATATGCTCCATGACGTTCAAAACGTCTTTGAAGTCCCGGTTCTAAGCCATACAACATTGCACATTGAACTATTGAGTAATCATCAGAACGAGCCTGCCAGGCGTTCACAACGTCTAGAGACTCAACTGGAGCGGGTGGATCACCAAGCGGTGCATCAAGGACATAAGCCTTCTGGGAAGCCGTAAGGATAATCCTTAGATTACGGGCCCAGTCCACAAAGTTACTTCCATCATCTTTCAACTTAGCTTTCTCTAGGAACGCATTAAAATTCAGGGGTGCTACTGCGCGAGCCATGATCTACAACATAAATATAGCAAAGACAACTTAGACTATTGTTCTAGATAATGAGTTTAGTTAATCATATTACTTAAAAACTCCCACTCAAATTGACATCCCTCCGGTCATTCGAGTGTAACATGATCCAAATCCACCAACTCAAGTCCGATCATCACGTGAGTTGAGGTGGTTTCAATGGTGAACATCTTCATGTTGATCATATCTACTATATGACTCATGTTCGACCTTTCGGTCTCTTGTGTTCCGAGGCCATGTCTGTACATGCTAGGCTCGTCAAGTTTAACCCGAGTGTTCCGCACGTGCAACATGGCTTACACCCGTTGTATGTGAACGTAGAGTCTATCACACCCGATCATCACGGCGTGTCTCGAAACGACGAACTTTCACAATGGTGCACACTCGGGGAGAACACAATTTTATCTTGAAATTTAAGTGAGGGATCACCTTATAATGCTACCGTCGTCCTAAGCAAAATAAGATGCATAAAAGGATTAACATCACATGCAAATCATAAGTGACATGATATGGCCATGAACTTGTGCTTTTGATCTCCATCTCCAAAGCACCGGCATGATCTCCATCGTCACCGGCATGACACCATGATCTCCATCATCTTGATCTCCATCAACGTGTCGCCATGAGGTTGTCGCGCCGACTGTTGCTTCCACGACTATTGCTAACGTTTAGCGATAAAGTAAAGCATTACATAGCGCTTAATGATTTACACGCAGGTCATACAATAATTAAAGACAACTCTATGGCTCCTGCCAGTTGCCGTACTCATCGACATGCAAGTCGTGATATTCTATACAACACATGATCATCTCATACATCACATATATCTCATCATGTAATTGGCCATATCACATCACAACATACCCTGCAAAAACAAGTTAGACGTCCTCTAATTGTTGTTGCAAATTTTACGTGGCTGCTACGGGTTTGCAAGAACCGTTCTTACCTACGCAAAACCACAACGTGGTGTAGTGATTGCTTTTTGATCTTCTAAAAGAACCCTCTTCATTGAAATCGATTCAACTAAAGTGAGAGAGACAGACACCCGCTAGCCATCTTTATGCAACGAAGTTACATGTCAGTTGAAGGAACCTGTCTCGCGTAAGCGTACGCGTAATGTCGGTCCGGGCCGCTTCATCTCACATTACCGCCGAATCAAGTATCAACTAGTAACGGCAAGCAATATGTATACACCCACGCCCACAACTCGTTTCTGTTCTACTCGAGATCTCATCTACGCATAGACCTAGCTCAGATGCCACTGTTGGGGAACGATGCATGGGAAACAAAAATTTTCCTACGCACACACAAGATCTATCCATGGTGATGAGCATCTACGAGATGGAGAGTGAATCTACATACCCTTGTAGATCGCTAAGCGGAAGCGTTAAGAAACGCGGTTGATGTAGTCGAACGTCTCCGCGATCCAAATCGCAAGTCGTCCCTCGATCCGATCACGAACTAGTGCCGAACGGACGGCACCTCCACATTCAACACACGTACGGCTTGATGACGCCTTCACCTCCTCGATCCAGCGAGCGATGGTGAAGTAGTAGATGAGTTCCGGCAGCACGACGGCGTGGTGATGGTGGTGAGGAACAATCTCTGCAGGGCTTCGCCAAGCACTACGGAGATTATGACGGGAGAACTAGAGGGTTAGGGTTGCCGACACACGGCTTGGGAAATCTTATTGTCTCCCGTGTGCTAGCCCTGCCATTCTATTTATATGTTGAGCCTTGGGGTCTAAACTTGGAGTAAAAGCCTCCTCCAGGTCGGTTTTGCCCGCACAAGGTCGGTTTGGCCCGCAGGGAAAGAGTCCAACTCGGATCCCTGCAGTATCGCGTACAAGCGGTAGTACCGCTTACGATAAGCGGTAGTACCGCCCGTAGCGGTAGTACCGCTTACGATAACCGGTAGTACCGCCCGTAGCGGTAGTACCGCTTACGATAAGCGGTAGTACCGCCCCAGACGCCAGCAAAACTTCCTTTTGCACTTTCCAATACCTCGTGGGCTTTACCCCTTTGGCTCATATAAAGTGTTGCTGCACCCGAACACTTCGGTAAACATCCGGAACCCCTTCCGGTGAATTCCGGAACCCTTCTGGAGATCAAAACACTATTATCACATATATCAATCTTTACCTCCGGACTATTCCGGAGATCCTCGTCATGTCCGGGATCTTATCCGGGACTCCGAACAACCTTCGGTCACCAACAAAATAACTCAACTATACTAATCGTCACCAAACGTTAAGTGTGTAGACCCTGCGGGTTCGAGAACTATGTAGACATGACCGAGACACCTCTACGATCAATAACCAATAGCGGGACCTGGATGCCCATATTGGCTCCTACATATTCTACGAAGATCTTTATCGGTCGAACCTCTATGTCAAGGATTCAGTTAATCCCGTATACTGTTCCCTTTGTTCTTCGGTATGTTACTTGCCCGAGATTCGATCGTCGGTATCTCTATACCTAGTTCAATCTCGTTACTGGCAAGTCTCTTTACTCGTTCCGTAATACAAGATCTCGTGGCTAACACTTTAGTCACATTGCTTGCAAGGCTCATTGTGATGTTGTATTACCGAGTGGGCCCTGAGATACCTCTCCGTCACACGGAGTAACAAATCCCAGTCTTGATCCATGCCAACCCAACAGACACCCTCGGAGATACCTGTAGAGCACCTTTATAGTCACCCAGTTACGTTGCGACGTTTGATACACACAAGGTATTCCTCCGATGTCAGGGAGTTGCACGATCTCATGGTCATAGGAACAGATACTTGACATGCAGAAAACAATAGCAATAAACTGACACGATCATATTCTATGTTCGTAGTTTGGGTCTTGTCCATCACATCATTCTCCTAATGATGTGATCCCGTTATCAAATGACATCTCATGTCAATGGCTAGGAAACCTTAACCATCTTTGATCAACGAGCTAGTCAACTAGAGGCTTACTAGGGACACAGTGTTGTCTATGTACCCACACATGTATTTGAGTTTCCAATCAATACAATTATAGCATGGATAATAAACGATTATCATGAACAAGGAAATATAATAATAACTAATTTATTATTGCCTCTAGGGCATATTTCCAACAGAACTTGGTAAGGAAAAATTTATATAGTGTGCTGAAATTTACTGTTACTTGTTACTATGGAAAATAATCCATTGAGAGGCTGTTACTTGTTACTTGGTATCTTCAGCCTGACCGGAAGCACAAAGAGATGCTCCTCAACCTACTGCACCTACTGAAAATATTTATTATGAGATTCCTTCGGGTATGATAGAGAAACTGCTAGCTAATCCTTATGCAGGAGATGGAGCACTACATCCTGATTTGCATCTAATCTATGTGGATGAAGTTTGTGGATTATTTAAGCTTGCAGGTTTGCCCGAGGATGATGTCAAGAAGAAGGTCTTTCCTTTATCTTTGAAGGAGAAGGCATTGACATGGTATAGGCTATGTGATGATATTGGATCATGGAACTACAACCGATTGAAATTGGAATTTCATCAGAAGTTTTATCCTATGCATCTGGTTCATCGTGATCGGAATTATATTTATAATTTTTGGCCTCGTGAAGGAGAAAGAATCGCTCAAGCTTGGGGGAGGCTTAAGTCAATGTTATATTCATGCCCCAATCATGAGCTCTCAAGAGAAATTATTATTCAGAATTTTTATGCTCGGCTTTCTCGTAATGATCAATCCATGCTCGATACTTCTTGTGTTGGTTCCTTTATGAAGAAAGATATTGAATTCAAATGGGACTAATTGCAAAGAATTAAATGCAACTTTGAAGATTGGTAACTCGACGAAGGTAAGGAGTCAGGTATAAACCTTAAGTTTGATTGTGTTAAATCCTTTATAGACACCGATGCTTTTCGTGAATTTAGCACTAAATATGGACTTGACTCTGAGATAGTAGCTTCTTTCTGTGAATCTTTTGCTGCTCATGTTGACCTCCCTAAGGAGAAGTGGTTTAAATATCATCCTCCCATTGAAGTGAAAGTAGTTGAACCTATTAAAGTTGAAGAAGAAACTACTATTTATAATGCTGATCCTGTTATTCCTACTGCTTATATTGAGAAACCACCATTCCCTGTTAGGATAAAGGAACATGCTAAAGCTTCAACTGTGGTTCGTAAGAGTTGTACTAGAACACCTACGCCCCCTGAACAAATGAAAGTTGAACCTAGTATTGGTTAAAGATCTCTTGGTTGATAATATTGATGCGCATGTTATTCATTTCTATGATGAAGCTGCTAGAATTGCTAGACCTGATATTAAAGATAAACATAGACCTATTGTTGGCATGCCTGTTGTTTCTGTTAAAATGGGAGATCATCGTTATCATGGCTTATGTGATGTGGGTGCTAGTGTGAGTGCAATTCCCTTTACCTTATATCAAGAAATTATGAATGATATTGCACCAGCTGAATTAGAGGAAATTGATGTTACTATTAAGCTTGCTAATAGAGATACTATTGCACCAATTGGGATTGTTAGAGATGTTGAAGTCTTGTGTGGGAAAATAAAGTATCCTACTAATTTTCTCGTTCTTGGTTCCCCACAAGATGATTTTTGTCACATTATATTTGGTAGACCTTTCTTGAATACTGTTAATGCTAAGATAGATTGTGAGAAAGAAACTGTTACTGTAAGTTTTGGGGATGTGTCTCATGAGTTCAATTTCTCTAAATTTCGTAGACAACCCCATGACAAAGAATTGCCTAGTAAAGATGAAATTGTTGGTCTTGCTTCTATCGCTGTGCCTCCTACTGATCCCTTAGAACTATATTTGCTAGACCATGAAAATGATATGCATATGAATGAAAGGAATGAAATAGATAAGATTTTCTTTGATCAGCAGCCTATTTTGAAACACAACCTGCCTGTTGAAATACTTGGGGATCCTCCTCCACCCAAGGGTGATCCCGTGTTTGAGATTAAACAATTACCTGATACTCTGAAATATGCTTATCTTGATGAAAAGGAGATATATCCTGTTATTATTAGTGCTAACCTTTCAGAGCATGAAGAAAAGATATTATTGAAAACTCTGAGGAAGCACCATGCTACTATTGGATATACTCTTGATGATCTTAAGGGCATTAGTCCCACTCTATGTCAGCATAAAATTAATATGGAGCCTGATGCTAAACTAGTTGTTGATCACCAACGACGGTTAAATCCTAAAATGAAAGAAGTGGTAAGAAATGATATACTAAAGCTTCTGGAGGCAGGTATAATTTATCCTATTGCTGATAGTAGATGGGTTAGTCCCGTTCATTGTGTCCCTAAGAAGGGAGGTATTACCGTTGTTCCTAATGATAAAAATGAATCGATCCCGCAAAGAATTGTTACAGGATATAGAATGGTAATTGATTTTAGGAAATTAAATAAAGGTACTAGGAAAGATCATTACCCTCTACCTTTTATTGATCAAATGCTAGAAAGACTATCCAAACACACACATTTTTGCTTTCTAGATGGTTATTCTGGTTTCTCTCAAATACTTGTGTCAAAAGAGGATCAAGAAAAGACAACTTTTACTTGTCCTTTCGGTACCTTTGCTTATAGACGAATGCCTTTTGGTTTATGCAATGCACCTGCTACCTTTCAAAGATGTATGATGGCTATATTCTCTGACTTTTGTGAAATGATTGTTGAGGTTTTCATGGATGATTTTTCCGTTTACGGAATTTCTTTTGATGATTGCTTGAGCAACCTTGATCGAGTTTTGCAGAGATGCGAAGAAACTAATCTTGTCTTGAATTGGAAAAAGTGCCACTTTATGGTTAATGAAGGTATTGTCTTGGGGCACAAAATCTCTGAAAGAGGTATTGAGGTTGATAAAGCTAAAGTTGATGCTATTGAAAAAATGCCGTGTCCTTCGGATATCAGAGGTATAAGAAGTTTCCTTGGTCATGCTGGTTTCTATAGGAGGTTTATTAAAGACTTCTCTAAGATTTCTAGGCCTCTCACTAATCTTTTGCAAAAAGATGTTCCATTCGTTTTTGATGATGATTGTGTAGAAGCATTTGAAATTCTTAAGAAAGCCTTGATTTCTGCACCTGTTGTTCAACCACCTGATTGGAACCTACCCTTTGAAATTATGTGTGATGCTAGTGATTATGCCATTGGTGCTGTTCTAGGACAGAGAGTTGATAAGAAATTAAATGTTATCCATTATGCTAGTAAAACTCTAGACAGTGCTCAAAGAAACTATGCTACCACTGAAAAGGAATTTTTAGCAGTTGTGTTTGCTTGTGATAAGTTCAGACTTTATATTGTTGATTCCAAAGTAACTGTTCACACCGATCATGCTGCTATTAAATATCTTATGGAAAAGAAAGATGCTAAACCTAGACTTATTAGATGGGTTCTTCTGCTACAAGAATTTGATTTGCATATTATTGATAGAAAGGGTGCTGATAACCCCGTAGCAGATAACTTGTCTAGGTTAGAAAATGTTCTTGATGACCCACTACCTATTGATGATAGCTTTCCTGATGGACAATTAGCTGTCATAAATGCTTCACGTAATGCTCCATGGTATGCTGATTATGCTAATTACATTGTTGCTAAATTTATACCGCCTAGTTTCACATACCAACAAAAGAAAAAGTTCTTCTATGATTTAAGACATTACTTTTGGGATGATCCACACCTTTATAAAGAAGGAGTAGATGGTGTTATTAGACGTTGTGTACCTGAGCATGAACAGGAACAGATCCTTCACAAGTGTCATTCCGAGGCCTACGGAGGACACCACGCTGGAGATAGAACTGCACATAAAGTATTACAATCTGGTTTTTATTGGCCTACTCTCTTCAAGGATGCTCGTAAGTTTGTCTTGTCTTGTGATGAATGTCAAAGAATTGGTAATATTAGCAGACGTCAGGAAATGCCTATGAATTACTCACTTGTTATTGAACCATTTGATGTTTGGGGTTTTGATTATATGGGACCTTTTCCAAAGTCTAACGGGTATAATCATATTCTAGTTGCTGTTGATTATGTTACTAAGTGGGTAGAAGCTATTCCAACTAGTAGTGCTGATCATAACACTTCTATTAAAATGCTTAAAGAAGTTATTTTCCCTAGATTTGGAGTCCCTAGATATTTAATGACTGATGGTGGTTCACACTTTATTCATGGTGCATTCCGTAAATTGCTTGCTAAGTATGATGTTAATCATAGAATTGCATCTCCTTATCATCCTCAGTCTAGTGGTCAAGTAGAATTGGGCAATAGAGAAATTAAATTGATCTTGCAGAAGACTGTTAATAGATCCAGAAAGAATTGGTCTAAGAAACTTGATGATGCACTATGGGCTTATAGAACTGCTTTCAAAAACCCTATGGGTATGTCTCCGTATAAAATGGTTTATGGTAAAGCATGTCACTTACCTCTAGAACTAGAACATAAAGCTTATTGGGCAATTAAAGAGCTCAACTATGATTTCAAACTTGCTGGTGAGAAGAGGTTATTTGACATTAGCTCTCTTGATGAATGGAGAACCCAGGCCTATGAGAATGCCAAGTTGTTTAAAGAAAAAGTTAAGAGATGGCATGATAAAAGGATACCAAAGCGTGAATTCAATGTAGGTGATCATGTCTTGCTATACAATTCTCGTTTAAGATTTTTTGCAGGAAAACTTCTCTCTAAATGGGAAGGGCATTACATTATTGAGGAAGTGTATCGTTCCGGTGCCATCATGATCAACAACGCCGAGGGCACAAATCCTAAGGTGGTAAACGGGCAAAGAATTAAACATTATATCTCAGGTACTCCCATAAATGTTGAAACCAATATTATCAATACCATAACCCCGGAGGAGTACATTAGGGAGACCTACCAGAACGTTTCAGACTCCGAAAAGGAATAGGTATGTGGTACGGTAAGCAAACCGACTCCAAAACTTTACCAATAGCAAAAAAAAACTCGTTTTGGATTATTTAATAAATTTGGAAAATTTAAAGTAGTCCGAAAAGTGCACGAGAAGGCGACAAGCCAGGAGGGCGCGCCCTACCCCCCTGGGCGCGCCCTAGTGGCTTGTGGCCACCCCGTGTACCCTCCGGACTCCGTTTCCTTGTGGTACACTCCTTCAGGTCGGTAAAAAATCATTATATAATCTCCCGAAGGTTTTGACCTTCGTAACATGACAACACCTCCTGTTTTCGTTTTGAGCTATTTCTGTAGCAGATTTAGAGCGAGATGTCTTCGCAAGAGTCGGTTGGGGAGAGCCGTGCCTCTCGCCTGACACCGGGGCCCGGAGCATACAGCGAAGCCAACCACTTCGGGCAGGCCACGGAGGAAGAGATGGAGGCCGACTTGAAAAGGATGGATGCCATGGAGGAAGACCAAGAAGTTACCTCTCGTCTACAACCTGGAGCCATGATGGAGGAACTTCAAAGCTCAGCAATTCCGAATTCGGTCATCCCTCCCAATGCTAAATTTCGTACTTATGAAAATATGAAAAAGAGTGTTGCTTCTTCCCCCGCAGCAATGAAACATCCATGAGTGATGGGAGCTCTAACCGTCACTGCAAAACTTCGCAAGGAAATAATGGATCTTAGACAGCAAAATAACAAGCTTGAGGAGGAGAATCACATTCTGAGGGGCATCATCGCCAAGAACATAACATCACCACCTCCGAAGAAAGACAACTAAACACATGGGTATGGGCACTCCCCTTGGCTTGTGCCAAGCTTGGGGGAGGTGCCCCGGTATCGTATCACCATCACATCTTTTACTTTTATCATTTTTCTTAGTTCGATCCTTTTGGTTATATCTTGATATAGTAGAATAAAGTCTTTAGTGTGATCTAATTTTGAGTTCTGCTTTTTGTTCCCCCTATGTAAGCAAGTCCGAGAGTTTTATAATAAAAAGTAGTTTTGAGTTGAGGGCTTTGCTTGCTTGCTATGATCTTGAGAAAAATAAATAGAAAGAAGTATAAAATAAAAGCAAAGGGTATATATGATGATCTTATGGGGGGTGATGACTTCACATATTAGAAGTATGTCGATTGAAATTTGTTGTGAGTTGACAAACATAGCAATTGGTCATTGTTGCAATTAAACGGAAGTAATAAAGAAAGAGAGGTTCACATATAAATATATTATCTTGGACATCTTTTATGATTGTGAGCACTCATTAAAATATTATATGCTAAGAAGTTGATGTTGGACAAGGAAGACAACATAATGGGTTATGTTTGCTTATTTCTGAATAGAAGTTATATGGTTTTAGATCCTTTAACATGTGACGCTTGCTTCCACCCCATATCAGCCAAAACTTGCGCACCAAGTAGAGATACTACTTGTGCATACAAACACCCTTAACCCAGTTTTGCCATGAGAGTCCACCATACCTACCTATGGATCGAGTAAGATCCTTCAAGTAAGTTGTCATCGGTGCAAGCAATAAAAATTGCTCTCTAAATATGCATGATCTATTAGTGTGAGGAAAATAAACTTTATACGAACTTGTGATATGGAAGAAATAAAAGCGACAGACTGCATAATAAAGTTCTTTATCACAAGGGGCAATATAAAGTGACGTTCTTTTGCTTGCACATCCAACTATAAAAGCGCATGGCAACCTCTGCTTCCCTCTGCGAAGGGCCTATCTGTTACTTTTACTTTCTAGTACTTACCTTTATGCAAGAGTCGTGGTGATGTTCACCATTTCCTTTATTTCGCCTTTATCTCTTGGCAAGAATCATGTGTTGGGGAATGATCTAGACACATATATCCACTCAGATGTGGGCGAGCATGAGTTATTTCTGTATACATTACCCTTGAGGTAAATAGTTGGGAGGCAAAACTATAAGCCCCTATCTTTCTCTGTGTCCGATTGAAGCTTTGACTTCATAGGTACCACGTGAGTGTTAGCAATTATGAAAGACTAATAGATGATTGAGTATGTGGATTTGCTTTACAAGCTCTTATATTGACTCTTTCCGACGTTATGTTAAATTGGAATTGCTTCAATGACTGAGATCATAGTTTGTTGGTTCTCAATAGAGTTCTTGATTCATACTTTACTTTGTGAATGAATTGTTACTTTACCATAAGAAATTATATGTCAATATATGTTGCTGTTCTAAAGATGACCATGATGCCTTCATGTCCGTATTTTATTTTATCGACACCTCTATCTCTAAACATGTGGACATATTTATCGATTTCGGCTTTCGCTTGAGGACAAGCGAGGTCTAAGCTTGGGGGAGTTGATACGTCCATTTTGCATCATGCTTTTATATTGATCTTTATTGCGTTATGGGCTGTTATTACACATTTTTGGTACAATACTTATGCCTTTTCTCTCTTATTTTACAAGACTTACATGAAGAGGGAGAATGCCGGCAGCTGGAATTCTGGACTGGAAAAGGAGCAAATCTGAGATACCTATTCTGCACAACTCCAAAAGTCCTGAAAATCTATGGAGATTTTTTTTGGAATATATAAAAAATACTGGGCGAAGAAAATACCAGAGGGGACCCACTAGGCAGCCACAAGCCTGGAGGGCGCGCCCTAGTGGCTTGTGGGCCCCCTGGCAGGCCTCCGGTGCCCATCTTCTGCTATATGGAGGGTTTTGACCTGAAAAAAATCAGAAGGGAGCTTTCGGCACGAAGCGCCGCCATCTCGAGGTGGAACTTGGACATAACCAATCTAGGGCTCCGGCGGAGCTGTTCTGCCGGGGAAACTTCCCTCCCGGAGGGGGAAATCGAAGCCATCGTCATCACCAACGATCCTCTCATCGAGAGGGGGTCAATCTCCATCAACATCTTCACCATCACCATCTCCTCTCCAAACCCTAGTTCATCTCTTGTATCCGATCTTTGTCTCAAAACCTCAGATTGGTACCTGTGGGTTGCTAGTAGTGTTGATTACTCCTTGTAGTTGATGCTAGTTGGTTTACTTGGTGGAAGATCATATGTTCAGATCCTTAATGATAATTAATACTCCTCTGATTATGAACATGAATATGCTTTGTGAGTAGTTACGTTTGTTCCTGAGGACATGGGATATGTCTTGTTATAAGTAATCATGTGAATTTGGTATTCTTTCGATATTTTGATGAGATGTATGTTGTCTCTCCTCTAGTGGTGTTATGTGAACATCGACTATATTACACTTCACCATTATTTGGGCCTAGAGGAAGGCATTGGGAAGTAATAAGTAGATTATGGGTTGCTAGAGTGACAGAAGCTTAAACCCTAGTTTATGCGTTGCTTCGTAAGGGGCAGATTTGGATCCATATGTTTCATGCTATGGTTAGATTTATCTTAATTCTTCTTTCGTAGTTGCAGATGCTTGCGAGAGAGGTTAATCATAAGTGGGAGGCTTGTCCAAGTAAGGGCAGCACCCAAGCACCGGTCCACCCACATATCAAATTATCAAAGTAACGAACACGAATCATATGAGCATGATGAAAACTAGCTTGACAGAAATTCCCATGTGTCCTCGGGAGCGCTTTGCTTTATATAAGAGTTTGGCCAGGCTTGTCCTTTGCTACAAAAGGGATTGGGCCACCTTGCTGCACCTTTGTTACATTTGTTACTTGCTATCCGTTACGAATTATCCTATCACAAAACTATCTGTTACCGATAATTTCAGTGCTTGCAGAGAATACCTTACTGAAAACCACTTGTCATTTCCTTCTGCTCCTCGTTGGGTTCGACACTCTTACTTATCGAAAGGACTATGATAGATCCCCTATACTTGTGGGTCATCACTCATGTGTTTAGATCAAGCTATTCCAGTCCTATCATATGAATCTTGATCTCTAGCCTCCCCAAGTTGCTTTCCACAAAATCAATCTCTTCGACCATAGCCAAATCTGTGAGAGAGTGATTGTGTGTTGAGGAGTCTATCATCTTGAAGCACAAGAGCAAGGAGTTCATCGATATTGCCGAGCCTATTACCTTTTGGAAGGTGGTGCCTCCTATATAGGTTAGGTGTCGCTTGGGAGCCTCCTACTTCGTGTTGTGGAGTTGAACCAAGAAGTTTGTACAGGCAAGGAGATCGCCTACTTTGTGAAGATCTACCCATAGTGAGGCTAGTCCTTCGTGGACGGAAGCCGTTATGGAATAGTCAAGGTTGCTACTTCGTGGACCCTTATGGGTGGAGCCCTCCGTGGATTCTCGCGACCGTTACCCTCCGTGGGTTGAAGACTCCCTAAACGTGGATGTACGATAGCACCACCTATCGGAACCACGGGAAAAATCTTCGTGTCTTCAAATTGCATTTGATCTTCCTTCCTACCCTCTACTATATATGCTTGTTGTTACTTTCCGCTGCTATACTCTTAGACATGCATGTGTAGGGTGTACTTGACTTGCTATCATTGCTAAAATCTGCCAACACTTAAAATTGGGAAAAGGTAGAACTTTTATTTGGTCATGTAGTCTAATCACCCCCCCTCTAGACATACTTTCGATCCTACACTTGAGGATAATTCTAAGATTACGGGCCCAGTCTACAAAGTTACTTCCATCATCTTTCAGCTTGGCTTTCTCTAGGAACTCATTGAAATTCAGGTGAACTACTGCGCGAGCCATTGATCCACAACATAATTTTGCAAAGACAACTTAGACTATTGTTCGAGATAATGAGTTTAGTTAATCATATTACTTAAAAACTCCCACTCAAATTGACATCCCTCCGGTCATCCGAGTGCTACATGATCCAAATTCACCAACCCAAGTCCGATCATCACGTGAGATGAGGTGGTTTCAATGGTGAACATCTCCATGTTGATCATATCTACTATATGACTCATGTTCGAACTTTCATTCTCTTGTGTTCCGAGGCCATGTATGTACATGCTAGGCTCGTCAAGTTTAACTCGAGTGTTCCGCATGTGCAAAACTGGCTGGCACCCGTTGTATGTGAACGTAGAGTCTATCACACCCGATCATCACGTGGTGTCTCGAAATGATGAACTTTCACAACGGTGCACACTCGGGGAGAACACAATTTTATCTTGAAATTTTAGTGAGGGATCACCTTATAATGCTACCGTCGTCCTAAGCAAAATAAGATGCATAAAAGGATTAACATCACATGCAAATCATAAGTGACATTATATGGCCATGAACTTGTGCTTTTGATCTCCATCTCCAAAGCACCGGCATGATCTCCATCGTCACCGGCATGACACCATGATCTCCATCATCTTAATCTCCATCAACGTGTCGCCATCGGGGTTATCGTGCCAACCATGCTTCTATGACTAATGCTACCTGTTGGGGATATAACCCCGTGGTAAGACCCGCCTAGGAGGGGCCGGGTCATACCTGGCGGCTCATAAGCCCAGACTCATAAGGTGGGCCGGAAGATGCCGCGTGGCGGCTTACCAGATGGACCAAGGTGGAGGCCCAGAGACAGAAGATGGTATGAAGACCCGGGCGGTTAAGCCGCCCGGAGACGGCTTGCCCAAGATGGCAAGGCGGCTTAGAGACAGGATTGAGTATGTTGTGTGAGTCGGTTTGAGACTCGTGTAACCCAGGGCCTTGACCTCCTATATAAAGGTGAGACCCTGGGGCGGCTTAGACAGAAACCAATCGATCGAGAACTAGGTCAAGCGAATCCGCTCCCTTGTAATCGATACTCCAATCAATACAACACAAGCAGGACGTAGGCTTTTACCTCTTCTTGAGGGGATGAACCTGGGTAAACTCGTGTCCCTCGTCTCGATCAACCCCTTTGAGTCCACCGCCTTAGCGATGGCCTCGAACCTAAGTCTTCGGACATCTGCCGTGACAAAACCACGACAGTTGGCGCCCACCGTGGGGCTCGCGCTCGGTGGTGTTGAGTTCTCAAAGGGCTCTCTCCCAGGGATCAAGGGGTACGCTGTTGGTAGGATGACCAAGAGTCACCGCGGCCGGCTCTACATCGACGACACCGGCTGGGGCCCCGAGGCCGACTCAATTGAGTATGGTTTCCGGGTCCCCTTCGGTGGAATCCACGTCTTCATCGGCAAGATCGGCTGATCTGAACCCGGGCCGTACGTCTGCACCGACATCGTCGAGCCGGCCCGGCGCGAGCAACCTGCCCGACGCGTGCAACCCGCCCGTGCTAACCCGGGCAGGAAGCATGTCTTCGTCGGCTTCACTCAGGGCATGGATCTTGAAGGTTCTGTGTCGCGGGAGGAAACTCTCATTTGCTCCGAGGATGGATCTTCGAGCGGAGAGACGGAATCAATCTATCAGCATCACAATGGTGGGCTCGGGGGCTACATCGAGCCTTACCCCGAGTCAGAGTATCATGAGCCGGAGGAGTATGAGCCGACGAACCGCGTTGCCGTCTTCATGGCGGGTTCAGCGGTGGCTCCTGGCAGCTCAGCCGCCGGTGCGACTGGGTCTGGGGCTGGCAGGCCGCCGGCTCAGGTTCTTCTGGATCTGATGAATGAGCTTACAACCCTGATGGTGACTGAGGTCACTGCTGAAAACCAGGCGGCCCGTAATACGGAGATCGCAAGGTTGAAGAACTAGATGACTGAGGTCCAGCAGGAAATCAATGCGTTGAAGGCTCAGATGGATGCTGAGGCGGAGCGCCTTAGGGCAGACGCTTTCCGTCTTGAGTTAGAGCAGCAGTCAACAGCGGCGGTTTAGCAGATGAGGCATCAATTCCGCTTGCCAGATCAGTATGAAGCCAAAAACCTTTTTCAACACGCCAGGGATGGGATGGAACGTGCCTCTGACCATAACCTGGACGACGGAAGCACCTGGAAGCCGGGCGGCGGTTGAGCATCAGCAGCTTAACCCGCCCCGGCGGAACCAGACCCCGCCAACGTCTTTCCCAGCGCCGGCGGGTCATTATTCTAACCCGGCGGAGAACATGGTGGTGGCGGCAACCCGGCTTGCTACAATCCCCATCCCCGACGAGGCGCCTTTCGCAGAAGAGGTGCGGAACGCTATTGGATACCTGCAAACGGCGGTGGCCCAGCTGGAGAAGTGTACTTACAGCCGGAGTCGCGTGCACTCAACCCCCATCCCCAGTCGCAGCTACAGTCGGCGTTATGAGTCGCCGGCGGTTTCTAGCAGTGAACGACATCGGAACCCGCCGCGAGCCAATCGGGCGGCTCTGGATGCTCAGGCACTGGTGGATCGGGCAAGAGCACAGCGGGAGGCGGTGGCTCTGGCGGCGGCGGCGGCTCACCAAGAGCCTTCCGTTTCAGTTGGAGCAGGAGTAACTTCCAGGGCTGTGGGGGTGCCGTGCTTAACGTCGGCTTTGCGGAATGAACGTCTGCCGAAGGATTTCAAGGGTCCTCGCAAGGTGCCAAATTATACTGCTGACCTACCTCCGGAGGATTGGATCGAAAGCTATGAGCTGGCCATGGAGATGTTAGACGTCAGTGATGCAGTATGTGCCAAATATTTCATTATGATGCTGGAAGGGCCGGCTCGCACGTGGTTGAGGGGTTTGCCACCCAACACCATTAATTCCTGGGCCGAGTTGAAGGCGAAATTCATCAAAAAATTCCAAGGAACGTGCAAGCAGCCCATGACGATTGTGGATTTGGATCATTGTGTGCAACAGGAGGACGAGTCGGCTCATCACTGGGTCTGGCGGGTTTCAACCATCATCCACTCGCCTGAGCAGATTACGGCGGCTCCAGCGGTGCTGATTCTGGAGAAGAATTGTCACTTTACGCCCTTGAAGCAGAAGCTTGGCCGACTCAAACGTTCATGTCAAGACATGGGGGAGCTCATGGCGGCTGTCACCAAGTATGCCGACTCTGATAACACGAAAGACCCGGGCTCTGATGGGGAGAAATCAGGTCAGGGGAGGAAAGGTAATGGAAAGGGTCAGCAGCAAAACGCGGCTGGTAACAGCAATTCTGGCAAGCGGAAGAACCTGGACGGCGGGTCAGAACTGGTGGCGAACACCAGCGCTGGGAACAATCGTGCTAAGGGCAATGGGAACTTCAGGCAGCCCTTTAACAAGGGTAAAGCTCCTTTCAACTTGGAAGAGATGCTCAATAAACCTTGTCCGGAGCACAGCCGGCCTGATAAGCCGGCAGGCCATACATGGAGGGATTGCAGCATAATGCGGCAGTTCCGGGATTACAGCCTTCGACAGCATCACAATAACGGTAATGGTCCGTCAGGCGGCTCAGGGCCGGGCGGGTCAGGAGCCGGCTTTGGTTCTGGCAGCTCAGGATCCGGTTACCATGGTCAAGGCAATCAGGGAGGTCATCATCAGCAGTCAGGCAGTGGAGGCCAGCAACAGAATAACCAATCAGGTTACCAGACTAACCCGAAACAGCTCAGTGGGGGCCAGTATCATGTTTTTACAACCAGCCTTGACAAGCGAGACCGAAAGGTGCGCAAGCGGGCGGTTAATGCAGTAATGCCGGCTCTTCCGCAGTATTTGAAGTGGTCTGAGTATGATATAACCTGGAGCCGGGCGGATCACCCGCCGCGTGTTGATAACCCGGGGCAGCTGGCTTTGGTAGTTGCCCCCCAAGTAGGAGGGTATGTGTTCACTAAAGTGCTTATGGATGGTGGCAGCAGCATCAACATCCTGTATTATGACACTTTTAGCCGGATGGGTTTGCTTGACAAGGATCTTAAGCCCTCTTCAACGGTTTTTCACGGTGTGGTGCCTGGCAAGTCGGCTTATCCAGTGGGAAAGATTTCTTTGGAAGTTGCTTTTGGTGATGAGTTCAATTATAGGGTGGAGTCTTTGTGGTTTGAAGTTGTTAAAATCAAAAGCCCTTATCATGCTCTGTTTGGACGGCCGGCTTACGCCAAGTTTATGGCTAGGCCTTGCTATGTTTACTTACAGCTCAAGATGCCCGGGTTGAATGGAACGATTACCGTGCATGGTGATCGGAAGACGGCTCTTGAGTGTGAGGAAGGAGACGCAGCTTACGCAGAGTCAAAGCTGTGCTGAAGCAGAGCTTAAATTCTATAAGGAAAATGTTGACCCGGAAGATATGACTCCACTGAAGAAGCCTAACACGGAATCTGAGCCGCCCCTCAAGTTTGCGGCGGATGATACCAAGCTGGTGGATTTCACTCCGGGCGACTCATCACAACAGTTCACTATCGGGGCTAATATGGACCCCACATAGGAAAGCGCGCTCATCGAATTCATCCTTGAGAATCGGGACATCTTTGCATGGAAGCCGTCTGACATGCCGGGTGTACCGAGAGAATTCGCTGAGCACCACCTTAATGTGGATCCTAAGTTCAAGCCGATCAAGCAGTTCCTTCGCCATTTTAATGAAGAGCGGCGTAAGGCAATTGGGGAAGAGGTGGCCCGGCTCTTGGCAGCAGGGTTCATCGTGGAGGTTTTTCACCTGGAGTGGTTAGCTAACCCGGTGCTAGTGCTTAAAAAGAACGGCACGTGGCGCATGTGTGTGGATTACACAGATCTCAACAAGGCATGTCCAGTTGATCCGTTTGCTCTCCCCCGTATTGACCAGATTATTGATGCAACGGCGGGTTGTGAGAGTTTATGTTTCCTGGACGCTTATTCAGGTTATCACCAGATCAAGATGGCAGTCAAAGACCAAGAAAAGACGGCTTTCATCACGCCTTTTGGTGCTTTCTGCTATGTGTCTATGCCTTTTGGGCTCAAGAGTGCTCAGGCGACTTACCAGCGTTGTGTGCAGAACTGTCTTGATAGTCAGATTGGGCGCAACGTTCATGCTTATGTGGATGATATCGTGGTCAAGTCAAGAAAGAGGGAGACTCTACTTGACAACCTGAAGGAAACGTTCGATAACTTATGGGTCTACAAGATGATGCTTAACCCGGCTAAGTGTGTCTTTGGAGTTCCTGCAGGCAAGCTTCTGGGATTTCTAGTCTCTGAGCGTGGCATTGAAGCTAATCCGGACAAGATAAAGGCTATCACCTCCCTGTCTGAGCCGGCGTGCATTAATGACGTTCAGCGCCTGGCGGGTCGAATCGCTGCGTTAAGCCGGTTCATAAGCCGCCTGGGCGAGAAGGCTATTCCTCTGTATCAGATGATGAAGAAGACAGACAATTTTGTCTGGAGTAAGGCGGCGGGTGAGGTGTTTGAGGCACTCAAGAAGCAGTTGACTGAGCCGCCGGTTTTAGCTGCTCCGGCTGAGAAGGAACCTTTGCTCCTCTATGTCGCGGCTAACAACAGAGCAGTCAGTGCTGCGGTTGTTGTGGAGCGTAAGGAGGCAGGAAAGGAGTATACGGTTCAGAGGCCGGTTTACTATGTCAGCGAAGTCTTGATTGAATCCAAGCAAAGGTACCCACATTGGCAGAAGCTGATTTATGGGGTGTTCATGGCGAATCGTAAGTTGAAGCATTATTTCTTGGGACACCAGATCACGGTGGTTAGGTCTGCCCCGTTGGGAGACATAATTCAAAACATAGAAGCCACTGGCAGAATTGCTAAGTGGGCATTGGAGCTTGGGCCTTTAAATCTGAAATATGTGCCTCACACGGCTGTTAAGTCTCAGGCTTTGGTGGACTTTATAAACGACTAGACGGAGTGTCAGTCGCCTGAGGAGAAGCCGGATAACACATACTGGACAATTCACTTTGATGGATCCACGTAGTTGGAAGGGTCAGGGGCTGGAGTTGTCTTAACTTCCCCTAAAGGTGACAAGTTCTGTTATGTGTTAAGGTTGATGTTTCCCTGTACTAATAATGCAGCTGAGTATGAGGCCTTGCTTCATGGCCTCCGCGTGGCTAAGGAGATGAATCTGAGCCGGGTCAGATGCCTCGACGACTCAGACCTTGTGGCTCAGCAAGTATCAGGCACGTGGGATTCCAAAGATGCACGGATGGCGGCTTATCGTCAGCCAGTGGATGTCATTGCTGGTCATTTCAAAGGCTATCAGGTGGATCATATTGACCTTCGCAAGAACGAGGTGGCTGACGCGTTGTCAAGGCTGGGCTCTCAGCGTAAGCCGGTGCCGCCTAATGTTTTCTTGGATGTATTATATCACCCGTCAGTTAAGCTACCTTCGGAGGAGGACCTGGCTATACCTGACCCGGAGGGGCAGCTGGTGGCGGCTCTGCATGCTATCCCTGATTGGACGTTGCCTTACCTGGCGTACCTGACTCGCGGCGAGTTACCTGAGGATGAGACTTTCGCAAGGCAAATCATCAGGCCATCTAAGTCCATGACGATCGTCAATGGCGAGTTACATAAGCGCAGCGTCACCGGCGTTTTTCAACGTTGTGTTTCACCTGAAGAAGGTAAGGAAATCTTAAATGAGATTCACGCTGGTGATTGTGGTCATCACGCCGGCTCAAAATCTCTGGTGGCCAAGGCTTTTCGGCATGGTTTCTTCTGGCTGATGGCTCATAAGGATGTAGAAGACCTGGTTCTCAAGTGTGATGGATGTCAGAAGTTCGGGCGACGTGCTCATGTGCCGGCTCAGGAATTGCGTATGATTCCAATTACCTGGCCGTTTGCTGTCTGGGGGCTTGATATGGTCGGGCCCTTCAAGAGATCCAAAGACAAGAAGACCCACCTTTTGATGGCGGTGGATAAGTTTACCAAGTGGGTGGAGGCTGAGCCGGTTGGCAAGTGTGACGCGGCTACGGCGGTTCAGTTCGTCAAAAAATTGATCTACCGCTTTGGTTACCCCCATAGTATCATCACAGATAATGGCACAAACCTATCCAAGGGGGCTATGCAAGCATTCTGTGAAAGTGAGCACATCCGGCTTGACGTTTCTGCGGTTGCTCATCCACAATCCAATGGTCAGGCAGAGCGTGCTAACCAGGAGATCCTGAGAGGTATCAAGCCCCGGCTTATGGTTCCTCTGCAGCGAACGCCGGGTTGTTGGGTAGAGGAGTTACCGTCAGTTTTATGGAGCATCAGAACTACTCCTAACAGGTCAACATGCTATACGCCTTTCTTCATGGTTTATGGCGCAGAAGCCGTGTTACCAAGTGACATACGTCATGACTCGCCACGGGTGGCGGCTTACGTGGAGGCAGATAATGAGACGGCGCGTCAGGACGCGTTATATGCTTTGGATGAAGAGCGTGATCTGGCGGCGGCTCGATCGGCGATTTATCAACAATACCTGCGTCGCTATCACAGCCGCAGAGTTAGGACCCGGACGTTTCAAGAAGGCGACTTGGTGTTGCGCCTGATTCAAGATCAGGCGGACGCACACAAGCTATCTCCTCCATGGGAAGGACCTTTTGTGGTTAGCAGAAACCTCAACAATGGGTCATACTATCTCATTGATGTACGAGACGAGTCACGTACTTCTGGGCAAGAGACCCACCGGCCGTGGAATATCGCTCATCTGCGGCCTTACTATACTTGAGTCATCGACTCCCCCCATTGTACATCATCATTGTATATATCATATATATATATATATATATATATATATATAATAAAGTTGGCATCCTTGCAAGCCGGGGCTCTGCCGTTTTATGTATCAGATTGTGCAACGATGGATACAACAACAAGGTCATTTGGGGCTTCTAACCCGCCCGGGTTCAGCTTACACACCCTCTTGATCGGCTCTTCAGCCATAGTAAGGCCGGGTTATATACCCAAAAAGTTGAGTCCATCAACAAGGTCATTTGGGGGCTTCCAACCCACCGGGTTTAGCTTACACACCCTCTTGATCGGCTCTTCAGCCACTGCAAGTTGGAGTTAAACCTGCCTGTAAGCTGCTGCTGCTCAGCTAGGTGACCCGCCGAACTCTTACCAGTTAATCTCGATCAGAGACCCTGAGCTGTTCAAACATATTTGACAGTCACTCTCACTAGAGACCCTGTACTGGTCAAGGTTAAACCGGCGGTTCTTGTCACGAGAGGGCCGGCTTACGGAAAGCGAGGATAAACTCACCCATCTGCTGCCGACTCTCCGCTATGTGGCACGTTCGTACTCTTAAATAGTTACTCTTTTAAAGACCCTGCACTGTTTAAGGTTCAAATGACGGATTTACATCACGTGAGAGGTAGCTTATGGGCCTTAAGGGTGCTCATACCCTGCTGTGTCTCTTTCTAGTTCGTTGCGCTTTTATCAGTTAATCTCGCCTAGAGACCCTGAGCCGTTCAACGAATTGACGGCCACTCTCGCTAGAGACCCTGTACTGATAAGAGTTCAAGTAGCGAGTCCACCCAGAAGAACCGGCTCATGAGTTTTCGAAAAGCAAGGTCACGAAAGATTTAACATCTCCGGGTTGTGCTTTTTCAAGCCGCCCTTACGGCAATACAGAACATATTCTGTCTTGTTTGTTTTTACAGGGTTTATCTCCTAAGATGAGCCGCCATGCAAATAGGTATTGTAAGCAGAACACAAGATAGACAAGCATGCATCAAGCGGTGCAAAGGTTCATACGTGCGCGATGGCACGGCTCAGGCAAACAAGTTTTTCTATGCCTATTACAAACTCCCCAGGGAGCCCAGAATATCAGACAAGTTTTTGTACACTGCCAGCCTTGGTGGGTCAAGACGCCGGGTTAACAATTTCGGAAGAAAGTTATCAGCTCGATGGCGGGTCATCCTGCGCTGGGTCTTCGACCTCTTCGATCTGAAGATTGTCCACATCCCAGTTGCAGTTTGTTAGAGCTTCAAACTGAGCCTCGTCAAATAGGTGAGACGGGTCAATCTCAGGAGGAAAGAGGTGCTTATGGCGGTGTCGTGGTTTCTTCACGGCAGATGCCATGGGTAGGCTTATCGAGAGGGGCCGAAGGACGCCGACGGGCTCCGGGAGCGGGGTTAGGCACAAGCGGTGGCGGACACACGATGTACCCAGGTTTGGGGCCCTCCGTGGGAGGTAACACCCCTAGTCCTGCTTGGTCTAGTTGAGACAATGGTAAGGTTACAATGGTGCTCCTGGAGCTGTATGGCTAGAGGAGGAACAAGGGGCTAGGCTGCCCTTGCTGCCTCTCTACGTGTGTGTGGAGTATGTCGACCGGGAACAAGCCAACCTTTCAACCCCGTTGCATGGGGGAGGCCCGGGGGGTTTTATAGGCCAGCCCCCCGGGTTACAATATGAATAAGAGATCTCAGGGGGGCCCCAGCCGGCAGCCTCTCTAGCCGGCCGTGGGGGCCACCGGCTGCGGGGTCTTGTCGCTGGTGGGCCCCGCCGGCTGAAGGGTCCCATCCGGAGCCGGCGGGGCCCGCGCGGCGGGTCCCGACGCCGGTCATGTCACGGCACGGGCCGCCCCTCGTGGCGTCGTCTTGCGGCAACCGGCCGAGGTCAGCGGTACGGCCGGCCGCCCTGTAGCCACGCCGGGGCAGGTAATGGAGTGGTTGGGGCGTGCCGGCACTGTTGGGAGCCCGGTCACCATCCGCCAGGGTCAGAGGCTCTGACACCTCCACTGTGGCCATGCGGGCGCTGACCCCCGATGGGATGGAGGCCACTGTCGCCACGCGTGCCCCGACGACGGTATCCGATGCGCAGCCGGCTGGGGGGCTAGGCGGCACCGTCCCCAGCCGGCCGACACGTCATAACCGGCGGGGCGTGGCCGGCAGGTCACAGCCGGAGGGCCGTAGCCGGCAGAGCCCAGCCGGAGGGCCGCTGCCGGCAGGGCGCAGCCGGACCGCAGGGGGAGGCGGCCCGTTCTTCGGTTGCGTTAGAAAGTTGGAGCAAGGGGTCGCATGAGGCTACCCAGGGGTCATCCCCCCGACAGTAGTCCCCGAAGCAGGGGAGGCCCGCCGACGAACCGCGGCGGTCCTCGCCGGCTTGAAGATCGTCCTTGCGCCGCGGAGCGCCTCGAGAGTCGGATGACACGGACAAGCAGTGTCCGGCTCCGCAGCCGGCCGATGCTTCGCGCGCCGCCTTGGGCTCCCCACCGGACAGAGAAGTGTTGACACACGAACACGTCACCGTGTACCCTCGACGCCGGGGGTGATGCACCGCAGCTCACGTCGAAGGAGGTCCGTCCGGCAGCGCGATACGCAAGACTGCCGGCGGACGCTTTTGCAGACCCGAAGCCCCGCACGCCCGGGAGGGACCCCGTCAGGACGCGCGGCGGCTATGGGCTGCCCTAGGTCGACCTGATCGCCCCTAGGGCCTCGTGGATCGCTGGCCTTCAAGAGAAGAACGAACGAAGAACGAGAAGAAAGATACAAGGGTAGGAGATAGATGAACACGAAAAAGTAGTAGATGTGTTTGTTCGATTGTGTGTTGTTTCAATCGGCCGTCACCCCCAACATATATAAGAGGCGGCTGTACTTCCCATACAAGCAAAGGATTCATCTAGACTTTCCTTACAAGAAAATTACATCAATTCACGTCCTAGAGTCCTAGTTCTGGTCCTACTCGGATTCAGCCCAAATCTGGTCCAATCTTCTGTCTTGCTCCTTGCGTGGGCCGTGGAATCTGCATATGACTTCCGATGGAGACGGTTCAAATACCAATTTTGTGCGCTTCGACGAGGCCGACAATCCGTATGTTGATCACTTTTCCAAATAAGGCCATCTTGAATACTCCACGGGGTCATCTCTAATTTCGAGTTGGACTCGGTCATGTAGCTGACTGTACCGTCCGACTCTTGTAGCGTCTCTGCAGGTCGTATATTACGTCGGATGATGATGACTCCAAAAGCAAAGTTGACCGTTTCGACGTTATGAACAACTTTCATGTTGAACACTTTTTGATCTGAGGCCATCTAGATAAGTATTTGAGCCCATCTTCAGCATCTGGTCGGATTGGCCTTGACAGTTTCTACTGTTCCCGGCAAGATTTCTCCGGCAAGGTTTCCATCCCGGCAAGTTTTCTCACCCCGGCAAGGTTACTGTTCCCGGCAAGATTTCCCCGGCAAGGCTTCCATCCCGGCAAGTTTTCTCACCCCGGCAAGATTACTGTTCCCGGCAAGCTTACTGTTCCCGACAAGTTTTCTGGCTGCACCTTGCGGGTCTTTTTTGAGGCAGTAAACTACAACAGATAATGATGACTCGAAAAGCAAAGTTGACCGTTTTGACGAGACGAACAACTTTCATGTTGAACATTTTTCGATCCGAGGCCATCTTGAAGGGCTAATTGCTCACGCATTGCATCAGACACCCATCAGACATGTGTCTGATGGGGCGCGCCATATTTCGCCTCTTGACAGAGCTGCATTCAGATAGCTCTAACTTTTGCATACGAACTCGGATTGAGACGATTTATATATGAAAATCAACCGATTCGACGAGACGAAGATAATTCATGTAGAAACTTTTCTCATATGAGGCCGTCTTGGTGGCGTAATCAGCCGTATAGTGTTCTGCATACAAAATCTCAGTACTTCGAACACAACTTCGGCCTTAGAGATGAGATCAGATGGCTATGGCCCAAATTTCAAAGTTTCTCCTTTCGACGATACGGAACTTTCTCACTTTGAGCACTTTTCCATTTGAGGTCTTCTTAATTATGTTTTCGACCATGCCAAAATCGGGTGTCAACACATGCCCCCCTGTTTTTCGGCGAAGCTTGCGTGCCGAAAAATACTTTGGCTAGTGTAATGTTGAAGCACGATGTCAACACTCCATCGGCTGTGCGTGCTGAGGACGATAATTATTATCGGCCATATGCTCAGGTTTGCTGCCACTTGGGATTTCTTCAGATATTTGCCGCTTCAAAGACCATGACGGGTGTATAAAATGTCTCTGTGTATGCATCCTATGGGAATCTTTGCTTGGTTCAAACAACTTTGCCCAAGCACCTCAACAGAATATTGTCAACCGTTCGGCAACACAAATCATCAAATATCGAAGGGTATATTAAATCATGTGCCGAACAATCTTGCTTCACTCGGATCCTGCAAATGACTGATACTCGGATTTCTCCAGTTAGCTTTCTGGCTCGCACTAGATCCTTCATTACTGGCTGAATCGACTAAGGAGTCGGCCACACCTGACCGATTCAAAGATGAGTCAGCCGCAAACTCCTCACAAGCCGAGTGAATAAATAAGTCGGCCTTGCTGGTATTGCAAAGACTGAACATCGGCTATAGGAGTACCAGAACCATGATGAACACCGCTAGCCAGATGCCCGCTTTGCCAATACAATGAACTCTCAGGGCGATATGAAAATATCGGCCATGCGTTCTTGTCTCAAAGGAGCTTAGGAATCCGTCCACCAAAGTGTGAATAGCCGAAATAAATCAGATATTTCAGCTGGGGATAAATTGTTGGGCACAAACTCTGACGGGAAGGTTCCAGAACATGCATGATGCGCCGTTTGGAGTCTCATATAGTGACATAAAAATCGTTGTTTTCGCCTACCGGCTTCACGTTTGTCCTCCCTTACTCCTGCCGGCTTCACAACAGGAGCTTGCACATCATTCTCACCTTGACGGCTTCCCTTGGGGATCCATGCCATATTCCTCTCCTCCAACTCTTTGGCTCTGAGCCGCTTCAGCTTCTTCTCTTGCCAATGTGATAAGCCGAGTGAACATCCTGACTGTGATTTTCTTTTATGCACTAGCAATTCTTTCCTGGCTTTGGGCACCTCTGGCTTGGCCTGTCCAAACTCGGCGATTGGGTCTTTGAATGTTACTCGCTTCACTTCCTTTCCCTTAGTAGCTAACGTAGACTCGGCAGGCTTTTTTACATCCGGAGTCGGATCTGAAACAGCACACTTGCGGCCATCCTTTTTCACTCGGTAAACTTGCTTGACCGCGCCCATATTTTTCGCCGAGCTCCGGACCGATTCTTTTTGGTTGAGTCGGTCTTTAACATGTGATTGTTGAACAAACAATGATCCTCTCGGAGCTGCATAATTTTGGTGAGGTGGTTTAGAATATGATGGACGGTGTGCCCTTGATTTATACTTATCCCATGATTGATATGAATAATAGTCAGCGTGGGTAGGTGTCCATGACATAGGAGTTGGTGGCCCAAAAGGAGGATATGGTGTTGGCTTGTTCGACCTCTCTTTTCGTCAATCCCGGTCTTCAGATTTATGCTTTGGGGGTGACTTCGATGCTTTTGTTTCACTCGGCCGATAAGCACTCTTGTCCTCACTTAGCTTCTGATATTTTTCCAATAACTGCGCGAAAGTGACTTTCGGCTTTTTACCTTTGTGCTTACCGCGGCCTTTTCTTTCTTTGGTTGTGTGTGCATCGGTCTTTGAATTTTCTTGTTGCCCCCCAGTGCTAAATGTGTCAGTTGCAGCTTTGATGGAATTCCTGTCTTCAGTGTTGGTGTTGATTGCCTTGCTCGAAGATTTGATCCCATCATCATTAGCGTATACTTGTCCGTCTTTGGATGAGCCGGCTTGAGGTAGCCGAGACAATGCTTGATCGCCATCGAGACCAATCTGAGTCGACTGGCCGTATGCTTGTGCCTCAATGAGCTCCAATCGTCCTGTGTTGGCCGATTGTGTGGCTTGATGAATCACATTATTGTCTTTGACATTCTGTTCAAACGAACATTGCATTTGCTCTTGTCTTGATGGCTCGACATCATGATCAATTATAATAATAGGATTAGTTGGCGACGCACCGACGATGTGATCACTTATGCCCGGACTGAAAGTACAATGCTCGTCCATTAACCGATATTGTGATACCGGCTCTGGAGCAAACCAACCGAGTGGTGCCAGCTTAGCATCATCCGACTCGACCACGCATCTATTTTCGTCCTCCTTTTCCGATGCTCTGGAATCGGCTATCCCGAAGGACTTTGGACCTGGCTTTATGTTTCTGCATCCAAAGTAATTATAGAATATACGTCTCATTTGATACAAAATGTTAGCCAAGCATGAAACAAGCAAAGCTACCCATATGAACATAATTTTCAGTCGGCATAATGGGAAAAGCTTTGGTTGCGATAATCTATCACTAGCAGCCTCTATGAATGGTACAATATGTTGACTAGCATGATTAGTGACAGGACTATTTCTAACAAACAAGTTACTCATCTCGATTGGTCTTTCCAAGTTAATTATGATCTTGCTAATAGATGCATCAATGATATATTTTTGACCGAATCGGAAAGCGAGTAAATTATCTGCTAGACGTACCTTTGCGACAAGGTTGGTGGAATATGATGATCGTATATGTGGAACAATGTCTTGCTCCACCCCAAGATGATCCTTCAACGCCTCATCTTCTTCTTCTGGATTTCGTGCCTCGTCACTCGGATTACCCGAATAGATTCCACTCAAACGCTCTTTGTCAGCTGAACTTTGCTTGGCTACATGTTCTTGTTCTTGATGTTCATCGTTAACTGAACTGTGTTCAGCCATACCACTTTGTTCTTGATGCTCATCAATTTCTTTAGCACGAAACTCATAGGGCAGCATGTAAGCTCCCTTACATCCAGAAAAATCGAACACAGCCAATTTGCTGCATTTGCCGTTGCTTCGCTCAGTCAAGCTTGCATTTTTTGTTTTGGTACACTCGGCTATGATTTGCTTGATGCACTCGACATTAGCCGGAGATGCACTCGGATGACTCGATGCATTCGATATTGACACTATGCACTCGACCTTAGCCATCTCAGTGCTCAATCCGGCTTCAACCGAACCTACCATTGTCTTGGCTTCAAAGGAATCATTCAACTCGGCTGTAGATGACGTACTCATATTTGACTCGGTTTCAACCGAATCAACCGAATTAGCCGAGTAGATCCTTTTTTGTTGTTCGGCTTGCATAGCTTCTGTTTTATCTTGCCTCAACATCGTGGAAGGTCCAACATGGTTGCTGCATAGAAGAAGGGACTTGACGTATTCCTGCAAATCTTCCTCCTCACGCTTCTTCTTGAGTGCTTCATAAGCCTGTCGATATTCTGCTGGTAACTCCTCAAGAGTCGGTGTGATAAAATTGTTGACGCAATTGCCTGTGAGCTTTGGCTTGACCTTGCCCATTCGGGCCACATATTTTTCTTTAAATTCGGCCCTGCTTGGTTCGGCTTGCCCCCCAATGCTTTTCTAATCTTTCGGCAATGAACTGATGTTGCCGAAATTTTGCAATTGTATAGGGGGTGTATGACACGCTACAATGATAGGTGAAGACGTATGCACTGTTGTTGAACCATATTTCTTCTCGCCAATTTGGTCAATTGGCAACACATCATCTTCTTGCAAAACCCTAGCTCTTATTGCCTCATAATCAGGAACCATCCCCTTATCATGTTGCTCAAGGCAAAGAGCGCTAATCTTCTTGTTTTGGGCTAAACTTTTTAATGCAGCCAGAGCCACCTCATCTCCTGCAATATTAGGCACAGATGCTCCTGTATATTCTTCATTCACTCGGCCATAACCACGAAGGTGAGCCGAGTCATGAATATTCTGAGTTGTATTTTTTGCCAAAAAATTAATCTCATGAGGTGTAGTATATGATGACTGAGGATAACCGGCCAAATTGCTAATGGAAGCATGGCCGATTCCCCCATCCATCGGCATGTTTGGGGATGAACCCGCATATTGCGAGCCGACTGCCGATGGGTAAAACTGTGAGACACTCTCCTGTACATGTAGTTTCCTATATTGATCACTCAAACTCATCGTGTTGTTCATCGGTATATTGAAAGGAATTGCCGATGCACGAAAGTTTGGATCCATAAGTTGCATGTCATGATTATGTAATTTCCAATCTTCTCCAACAGGATACTTAGTCGGCCTTTTCTCGTTAGAGCTAGCCGACATGGTATGCCCATCAAAGGATCTAGTGCCAGCAACATACTGGCTATTTGCATCTACATAAGCAGATTTATGATACATGTTACCGTGTAGATTGCAGCCGCTTGATGACGCTCTCCTCGTAGCAAGAACGGGCTGGAGACCGTCCGAAGCTTCGTCCCCAGCGGAGTCGCCAAAAAGTGTGTTGACACACGAACACGTCACCGTGTACCCTCGACGCCGGGGGTGATGCACCGCAGCTCACGTCGAAGGAGGTCCGTCCGGCAGCGCGATACGCAAGACAGCCGGCGGACGCTTTTGCAGACCCGAAGCCCCGCACGCCCGGGAGGGACCCGTCAGGACGCGCGGCGGCTATGGGCTGCCCTAGGTCGACCTGATCGCCCCTAGGGCCTCGTGGATCACTGGCCTTCAAGAGAAGAACGAACGAAGAACGAGAAGAAAGATACAAGGGTAGGAGATAGATGAACACGAAAAAGTAGTAGATGTGTTTGTTCGATTGTGTGTTGTTTCAATCGGCCGTCACCCCCAACATATATAAGAGGCGGCTGTACTTCCCATACAAGCAAAGGATTCATCTAGACTTTCCTTACAAGAAAATTACATCAATTCACGTCCTAGAGTCCTAGTTCTGGTCCTACTCGGATTCAGCCCAAATCTGGTCCAATCTTCTGTCTTGCTCCTTGCGTGGGCCGTGGAATCTGCATATGACTTCCGATGGAGACGGTTCAAATACCAATTTTGTGCGCTTCGACGAGGCCGACAATCCGTATGTTGATCACTTTTCCAAATAAGGCCATCTTGAATACTCCACGCGGTCATCTTTAATTTCGAGTCGGACTCGGTCATGTAGCTGACTGTACCGTCCGACTCTTGTAGCGTCTCTGCAGGTCGTATATTACGTCGGATGATGATGACTCCAAAAGCAAAGTTGACCGTTTCGACGTTACGAACAACTTTCATGTTGAACACTTTTTGATCTGAGGCCATCTAGATAAGTATTTGAGCCCATCTTCAGCATCTGGTCGGATTGACCTTGACAGTTTCTACTGTTCCTGGCAGGATTTCTCCGGCAAGGTTTCCATCCCGGCAAATTTTCTCACCCCGGCAAGGTTACTGTTCCCGGCAAGTTTTCTGGCTGCACCTTGCGGGTCTTTTTTGAGGCAGTAAACGACATCGGATGATGATGACTGCAAAAGCAAAGTTGACAATTTAGACGAGACGAACAACTTTCATGTTGAATGTTTTTCGATCCGAGGCCATCTTGAAGGGATAATTGCTCACGCATTGCATCAGACACCCATCAGACATGTGTCTGATGGGGCGCGCCATATTTCGCCTCTTGACAGAGCTGCATTCAGATAGCTCTAACTTTTGCATACGAACTCGGATTGAGACGATTTTTATATGAAAATCAACCGATTCGACGAGACGAAGACAATTCATGTAGAAACTTTTCTCATATGAGGCCGTCTTGGTGGCGTAATCAGCCGAATAGTGTTCTGCATACAAAATCTCAGTACTTCGAACACAACTTCGGCCTTAGAGATGAGATCAGATGGCTATGGCCCAAATATAAAAGTTTCTCCTTTCGACGATACGGAACTTTCTCACTTTGAGCACTTTTCCATTTGAGGTCTTCTTAATTATGTTTTCGACCATGCCAAAATCGGGTGTCAACAAGAAGCCGCGCCACGCGGAAGACGCAGCGGGCCGTGGCCTGACAGGCCACGCGGTGGAAAAGACTGGGCCGCGGGGCGGGGACCCACCACGACCGCGGCCTCGGCCCGCGCGCAGGGATCCTTTACGCCGCGGGCCGACGGTTGGCGTTCCAGAGCGCCGTAATGACCGCCCCGCATACTACGGGAATCATGGGGGTCGTGCGCAATAAATCTGGCCCCCACGATCGCCCGCGCGGGGTTTAAATGGCGAGGGGGGGAGAGCAGGACGGTACATTCGCTCCCCCCGCCCCCGTCGCATCGTCTCCGTCGCCCTCCCCCTCCCGCCGCGAGAGAGAGAGAGAGAGAACACAGGAGGGCAGAGCACGCGGGTGCGCCGCGCGGCCATCCGCCGCCGCAGCAGGCCCGAGCCGCCGTCGGGTACCCGCGCCTGTCGTCGCGACCGCGCGCCCCTCCGGCAACCATGGCGTGCAAGGGCGCATGGGACGGCAGCACGGTGGAGGAGACATTCATCGAGCATCTCCGCCACCGCCGCAAGCTCCCGGCGGAAGCGCACGTGGAGGCACGCCCAGCCGGGCCGGAGAACTCCCCGGTGCCGCGGGAGGGCGAGGTGGTCGTCTTCGCCGATCACTTTCTCCGCGGGTTCGGGCTGCCAGTGAGCGCCTTCTTCCGCCGCTTCCTGACGCGGTTCGGCCTGCAACCGCACCACCTCGCCCCCAACGCCGTCATGCAGTTGGCGGCGTTCGTCACCCTTTGCGAGGGGGTACCTGGGGGTGGAGCCGAGGCTTGATCTCTAGAGCCGGCTCTTCTTCCTCAAGCGACAGACGACGGTGGATCCGGTGACGAAGCAGAAGGTGATGACCGCCTGCGGAGGGGCCCTGATCCACATTCGCAAGGGGGGCGGCTTCCCGAAGCTCCCGCTGCATGAGTCGGTAAAGGGCTGGCAGCGGGGGTTCTTCTACGTGAAGAACGTGAAGCCGGAGGAGGACTACATCAACCTCCCCGACTTCGCCAACCACCCACCGGTTGCGACGCTGAACTGGCGGGCGGCTCCGCTTCAGGTGCCCGAGATGGCGGACCGGCTCTGCGAGCGCCTGCTCATGATGACCGGGACGGAGGGGCTGACCGCCACCGATCTGCTGGCCGCGATGGTGGCGCGCCGGGTGCAGCCGCTGGAGAGCCGGCCGCACCTCATCTGCCAGATGGGAAGGCGTCACGACCCCTGCCGGCTCTCCACCAAGGAGCTGAAGCCGGTCCACGTGGCGAGGAGGGTGAACGCCATTTCGACGGCGAAGATGAAGGAGGGCGAGTGGCAATGGGGGAAAACCCCGTACAGCCGGAGCCACCCGGCACCGCGGGTGAGTGTCTATTTCGCCTCCTTCCTTCCGTCTTTTCCGTGGCAGAGTCCCTCCCCTCTTTGGCCTGACGGCGCGCCGCCTTGCCCACCCGCAGGTATTCCCGCTGCTGCAGAACTACAGGGAGCCGGCCGCCGACACGGTGGAGTCGGACCCCAAGGAGGTCGAGGACGCTGACGACGTGGAGCCTGCCGACTCCGAGCGAGCCGGCGCGTCTGATGCCGGCGAGGCGGAGGCGGAGACGGAGGAGGCCGAAGAGGCCGAATCGACGGGTGAGTCTCCTCCCCAGACGCACCTACGGGATTGGACAGATGATGACGCTGAGGCAGAGTCGTCACGTGTTGCAGAGGCTCCGGAGGAGCCCGAAGCTTCAGAGGACGAGGTCACGGCGCCGCGGAGGCGCCAGCATCGAGCCGGCGGCAGCTCCAGCCGGGGCGGCCCGGACGCGGCTGACAAAGGGAAGCGGCCGGCCGTCACCAAGCTGGCGCCCAAGCGCGCGGCGACCGCGTAGCCGGGCGGCAGCCGCGGAGGCGGGGGCAAGAAGCAGAGGGTCTCCAAGGCGGGACCCACGAGGAGGGCGGTCCCCGTCGTCGTCGGGTAAGTCCATCTCCGCCTCCACCTTGGTTTGTTCCGTGTTCTCCCTGGCCCCTTATCTCGTCGTGATCAGGGAGGCACGCGCCCTGGGGAGGACCCTAGGTGGCGAGGCGGTGAGAACGGCGCCGCCGACATCCGCCGAGGAGAGGGAGCGCCAGGCGTGGCTCGACCTCGAGGCGGCCCAGCAGGAGCAGCGCGTCGAGGAGCTCCGCCCCTGGGAAGAGGCGGCGGAGAAGCGGGGAGGAACCAGCGGGGAGGCCGCCGGTGGAGCATGGGAGCCGTTCCCCCGCGGCCGGGAGAGGAGGTCGAAGGACCACCACGATCCCGAGCGACGGGCGGAGGCGGACGCGAAGGCCGCGGAGGACGCGGCGGAGAAGGACCGCGACGCCGCCCAGCCGGGGGCGGGCGACGTGCCGCCGGGGGCGGAGGAGCCCCTGGTGGTCGAAGTCCCGGCCCCGGACGCGCCGGCCCCGGACATGCCGGCTTCGGAAGTGCCGGTACCAGAGGTGCTGGCTCCGGAGGTGAGCCGGCCAGGAGCCGCCGGAGGCGGAGCGCCGGAGGCGAGGGCCGCGACGGCCGAGGAGACGGCCGCCGCGGGCGCATCGTCCGCGACCCCCGGCGCGACGGCGACGGGAGGAGCCGGTCCCATCGTGGTCTCCGACAAAGGAGGACCTGCGGACGGGGGCCGGCCACAGCAGACCTGGGACGCAGCCAGGAGCCCGGCCCTTGGCGAACCGCCGAGCACCCTTGGGGCGGCGGTGGCCGCCGTTGTGGACGCGTTGGCGCCTGCCGCGCCCAGACGTCGCAGGACGCACGGGCCGCCAACGACCGGCTGGTGAACCTGGAGCAAGCTGTCGCGGTAAGCTCTCTTCTTTCCTTCTTCTTTTGACTCGGCATTTCTGTCTTTTCCAGTGGGGGCGCGCTAGCGCACCCACTGGGTGTAGCCCCCGAGGCTCGAGCCGGCTGGGGCGCAGGCGGGTCGAGCCTAAAGCTGGTGTGTTCTTGTTGTTTTGCAGGCGGCGCACGACCGCCGGGTGGCCGCATACAACACCCTGCTGGGGTTGTACCGGGGAGCCGAAAACCGGCTCGCCGTCATGTCCGCGGATCTGCAAGGTATGTGCTCTTGCGATCTTCCAGTGGGGGCGCGCAAGCGTACCCACTGGGTGTAGCCCCCGGGAATCAGGCCGGCTGCCCCGGAGGCGGGCTGAATCCTTTCTTTGCTTGACTTCTGACAGCGGCGACATCTTCTCGTGAAGCCACCCACGCCGAGATGGTCAGCCTCCGGCGCCAGGTGGTGCGGCTTGGCGAGGAGCGGGACCTCCTGACGATGGAGCGAGACCGGCTCCGCGGGGAGGCGGGCCAGGCGAAGGCGGAGCGGGAGGAGCGCGAGGCGGCCCACCGCCAAGCGCTGGCGGACCATGAGGCGGCCCTTCGTCGGGAGGCGGAGGAGCGGGAGAAAGTCCTCCGCCAGGAGCTGGAGACCAAGGACGCCGCGCTAGCCAAGGCGGCCGAGGATGCGCAGGCGGCCCGGGATGAGCACGAGCGCCGGCGCCAGGAGTGGTTAGCCAGGGAGGTGCAGCTGCAGGAGCAAGGGCACGAGGTGGATCGGATGCTGCGCGGTGAGTTTCTATTGCCTTGCTCTTTTCGCGCCTTGCCCCTGGGTTTTCTTGTTTGCTCATCCCTCGTCTTCTTCTCTTCTCTTCTTAGGGCTTTTCCCCAGCAGGCAAGAGGCCGCAGAGGCAGCCGTGGAGGACCATCGTGAGGTCCGGTGGGCGCAGGGGGAAGCCGTTGGACAGCTTGCCCCCTGGACCCTGGACGAGGTGGGGATTGCCTCCGCGGCGCGGCTGTCGGAGGTAGTTCGTGCCCTGAAGCGGCTCCAGGCGGCCGGCTCGGCGCTGGTTCGCACTCTTTGGCTCGGCGCGGTGGAGCCGGTCTCCATGAGCCAGCTGTCGAGGTGGCTGGAGTTTGGGACCGCGCGGGTGAATGCATGGAGGGCTTCCGCGGCACGCGCCGGTGCGAGCATTGCGCTCCGTATTGCCAGGTCGTGGTACCCCGGGCTGAACCTGGATCTGCTCATGGCCCAGCGTGCCGGCACCGACGCGGAGTTGGATGCGGTGGCCGATGCGCTGGAGGTGAGGGCGAGCGACCTTGCGTCCTTCGCCGCGTGGGACGAGTACGTCCCAGAGCGCGGGGCGGATGGCGTGGTGATCCCGGAGGACCGGTACACGCTCGCCCTGGACGACCCGGAGGGGAGCACCGCTGAGACGGACGATGGAGAATCTGACTCCGGCGACTACGCCGAGTCCGAGCCGGCTCCGGACGCGGAGGCGGGAGCTTCTACCTCAGCTGCCCCGGAGGTGCCGGCATCGGAGGCGTCAGCACCTCCGGCTCCGGAGGCGTCGGCACCGGAGGCGAGCCGGCCCGAAGCTGCCACCACTTAGGATTTTTCTTTTCTGCATTTTGCTTAGACTGCAAGTCCACCCACTGGGGGTGTATATGTAATGAACTCGTGGCCGGGAGCCGGTCTGTGGCTGGGACGGGGCACCCGCCTCGAAGGAGCCGGTTGTGAGTTCGGAAACCGCAAGAGTTTTTTTGGATAAGGTGAGTGTCAGAGGCGAAAAAGTGCTCCGGCCAGACCCAGCCGGCAACCACCCCTTGCGTTCAATTTTTCGCCGTCTCGAGGTCCCGTCTGCCCGACAGCCGGGGGCCGGTCTGTGGCAGGGAGGGCCGAGACGGTTCTCCTTAGTTCACATTACTTAACCGGCATCGGGGTACGAGGGCAGGACTAGCCAGCTAGCCCCCGGGACCGGGAGCCGGACCCGGGAGCCCGCGAGCGAGAGTCTTTGAGAAAGGCAAAAGAGGCGTGTCCCAAGAGCTGGCTTGGGGCACCCGTTGCATTAATAAGCCCAAAAGGGAAGGATATGTACATACACTTGTTCTTAGCAGTAAAACGGACGGAGGAGCGCCGCGTTCCACGGGCGCTCCGTTTCCTCGCCGGAGGCGTCTCTCTTGCGCTTCTACGGCTTCTGGGCGTCTATTAGATAGTACGCGTTGTTGTGCAGCGCTCTGCTGACGATGAACGGGCCCTCCCATGGGGAGGACAGCTTGTGCTGGCCAGCAGTTCGCTGGATCCGTCTGAGCACCAAGTCCCCTTCGCGGAACGAGAGTGGCCGGATCCGCCTGCTGTGGTAGTGCCGGAGCTTCTGCTGGTAGATGGCCGTCCGGCTCAGGGCCAGTTCGCGGGCCTCCTCGAGGAGGTCGATGCCGTCTTCTCTTTCCTCCTTCGCGTCTTTCTCCGTGTACAGGGTAACCCGAGGCGAATCGAACTCGATGTCGGTGGGGATGATTGCCTCGGACCCGTACATGAGAAAGAACGGCGTGTAGCCGGTTGACCGGTTGGGCGTGGTCCTGAGGCTCCAGAGGACAGCCGGCAGCTCTTCGTCCCAGCAGCCGGCTGACCTGACCAGCGGCACCACGAGCCGGGGCCTGATGCCGGATAGGATCAGGCCGTTAGCCCTCTCGACCAGCCCGTTTGACTGGGGGTGGGCGACAGACGCCAAATCGAGCCGGATGCCCTGCTTGGAACAGAAACGCGCTAGCGCGCCCTTGGCGAAGTTCGTGACATTGTCGGTGATGATGCTGTGGGGGACACCGTAGCGGACCGTGATGTCCTCGACGAACCGGACGGCCGTGGGGCCGTCCAGCTTCTTGATCGGCCGGGCCTCGATCCACTTGGTGAATTTGTCAACGGCCACCAGTAGGTGTGTCATGCCGCCTCGTGCGGTCTTGAAAGGTCCCACCATATCCAGCCGCCAGACGGCAAAAGGCCACGAGAGGGGGATGGTCTGGAGGGCAGACGCCGGCAGGTGGCTCTGCGTGCCGAAGCGCTGGCAGCCCTCGCACTTGTCAACCAGCTCCTTGGCCGCCTCCAAAGCAGTCGGACAGTAGAAACCATGGCGAAACGCCTTGGCCACCAGGGTTCTGGAGGCGGCGTGGTGCCCGCACTCGCCCTGGTGGATGTCGAGGAGGATCTCTTGCCCCTTCTCCGGCTCGACGCAGCGTTGGAAGACGCCGGTGGTGCTGCGATGAACCAGCTCGCGATTGATGATGCTGTAGGCGGGGGCCCGGCGCTGAATTTGCCTAGCGGTGGCCTCATCAGAGGGGAGCTCGCCACGCAGGAGGAACGCCAGGATGGGCTGAGCCCACGAGGGAGCCGAGACGGGGGCCGGCTCGGGCTCAAGCGGGGCGTCGGGGGCGGCAGGAGCCCCCGGGACCGGCCCGCCAGTCCCCGGGACCGGCTCGCCAGCCCCCGGGGCCGGCTCGCCAGTCCCCGGGAGTGAGCCGGCGGGAGGTGCGTCGATCGCCATCATGACGGCGACGGGCCCGGAGTCGGCGGGCGTAGACGTGACCGGCTCGATTGCCGGAGCGGATGGCGCCGGCTGGGCAGCCGGAGCGGATGGCGCTGGTTGGGCAGCCGGAGGTGGCGGAGCCGGCGGGGCAGCCGGATCAGTCGATGGGCCGATTGCCGCCGCTGGCACGAAGATGGACTCCGAGTTGGAGGAGGGCTTGATCGAGGGCTTGAGCAGCCGCTCGAGGGGAGACGCCAGCTGGAATGGCCTGCCGGGTGGAGCCGATCTTGGCCAGCGTGTCGGCCGCCTCGTTGTCCGCGCGGGGGACGTGGTGGAACTCGCAGCCCTCGAAGGAGCCGGTGAGCTGTTGGACGAGGAAGCAGTAGCTGGCCATGTTGGCGTCCCTGGCGTCCCATTCGCCAGAGACTTGTTGTACAACGAGGTCCGAGTCGCCGAAGCATATGATGCGCTGGATGCCGATGTCTTTGGCCAGCCGGAGGCCGTGGATGAGGGCCTCGTACTCGGCCACGTTGTTGGAGGCGGCGAAGTGGATCTGGAGGACGTACCGGAGCTGGTCTCCCCTGGGAGACGACAAGACGATGCCGGCTCCCAAGCTGGCTCGCATCTTCGAGCCGTCGAAGTGCATGCGCCAGTGCGTGGAGTCGGGCGGAGGCGGCACGAACTGGGTTTTGGCCCAGTCGACGAGGAAGTCGGCCATTGCTTGGGATTTGATGGCGGTGCGCGGCTCGTACCGTATCTCGTAGTCGGCGAGGGCGATGGTCCACTTGGCAATCCGGCCGGTGGCGTCCCGGCCGGCCATGATTTCGCCCAACGGCGCCGAGCTCACGACGGTGATGATGTGCTCCTGGAAGTACTGCTTGATCTTTTGGGCGGCGAAGTATATGCCGTAGCACATCTTCTGGTAGTGGGGGTAGTTTTGCTTGGAGGCGGAGAGGACCTCACTGAGGTAGTAGACGGGGCGCTGGGTTGGTAGCGCTTTTCCCTCCTCCGGCCACTCCACCACCAGGACGACGCTGACGACGCGCGTGGTCGCCGCGATGTAGGCGAGTAGAGGCTCCTTGTCAGCCGGCGCGGCCAGAATGGGGTCCCTGGAGAGGGCCCGCTTGAGGCCGCGGAATGCCTCGTCCGCCTCGTTTGTCCAGTCGAAGACGGCCGGCTTCTTCGAGGGGTCACGGCCCGGCTCGACTAGAGCCGTCTTGTGCAGGAGGCCGTAGAGGGGCAAGGCCTTCTCGCCCAGCCGGCTGATGAACCGGCTGAGGGAGGCGAGGCAGCCGGTGAACTTCTGGACGTCGCGGAGCCGGACCGGCTTGGGCATGCGCTCAATTGCGCCGATCTTCTCGGGGTTAGCTTCGATGCCGCGAGCGGACACGAAGAAACCCAAGAGTTGGCCAGCTGGGATGCCGAAGACACACTTCTCCGGGTTGAGCTTGATCTTGTATTCACGTAGGTTGGCGAATGTTTCCCGGAGATCGTCTAGGAGGCTGAAGTGCTTCTTGGATTTGACGACGATGTCGTCGACGTAGACGTGGACGTTCCTGCCTATCTGAGGCAGGAGACACTTCTGCATGCAGCGCTGGAAGGTAGCGCCTGCATTCTTCAGGCCGAAGGACATGGTGATGTAGCAGTAGGCCCCGAAAGGGGTGATGAAGGAGGTCTTGAGCCGGTCGGCCGGGTCCAGCTTTATCTGGTGGTAGCCGGAGTAGGCGTCCAGGAAAGACAACAGGTCACAGCCGGTCGTGGAGTCGATGACTTGATCGATCCGCGGCAGGGCGAACGGGTCTTTGGGGCACGCCTTGTTCAGGCTTGTGTAGTCGATACACATGCGCCAGGTCTTGTTCTTCTTCAGCACCAGGACTGGGTTGGCCAACCAGTCCGGGTGGAACACTTCCATGATGAAGCCGGCTGCGAGCAGCCGGGCGATCTCTTCTCCTATAGTACACCGCTTCTCCTCGGAGAAACGGCGCAGGGGCTGCTTGACCGGCTTCGCGTCCGGTCGTACGTGAAGCTTGTGCTCGGCGAACTTCCTCGGAACACCCGGCATGTCCTTGGGAGACCATGCAAAGATGTCCCGATTCTCACGGAGGAAGTCGACGAGCTCGCTTTCCTATTGGCTGTCGAGGCGAGAGCCGATGGTCACGCACTGGGTGGGGTTAGCCGGGTCAAGCGGCACCTGCCGGGTGTCCTTGGAGGGCTGGAACGAGCCCTCGCCGACCGGCTGGGACGGAGGAGCCGGCATGCCCGGCTGGGCCGCAGCGAGGGCCACGAGCCGGTCGAGATGCCGCTTCTCCTCCGCAATCTCCAGGGCTTCGGCTAGCCGGCGACCGTCTCGCGCGCACGCGATTGACATCTGGTACTTGCCGGCGATGGTGATGATGCCCTTGGGGCCCGGCATCTTGAGCTTGAGGTAGGCGTAGTGGGGGATCGCCATGAACTTGACGAGAGCCGGCCGGCCCAGCAGCGCGTGGTAGGGACTGTCGAGGTCCACTACCTCGAACCAGACCGGCTCGCGGCGGAAGTGGTCATGACCACCGAAGAGGACATCGAGCTTGATCTTGCCGACGGGGGTGCAGGACTTTCCCGGCACGATGCCATGGAAGACGGTCCGGCTCGATTGTAGGTCCTCCACCTTGAGCCCCAATTTGAGCATTGTGTCAAGGTAGAGGATGTTGATGCTGCTGCCCCCATTGATCAACACCCGCGAGAAACGGCACGTGCGCCTCTCGGAGGCGATGGTGGGATCGAGGACGAGGGCATAGCTGCCAGGATTTGGCATCACGGCCGGGTGATCGGCCCGGCTCCAGGTGACCGGCTTCTCAGACCCGTGCATGAACTGGGGAGTCGCGGGCATGCTGGCATTCACTTCACGGTGGAGAAGGCGTTGGGCGTGCTTGTCCGTCTCCTCGCTGGTGAACATGACGTAGCAGCCGTTTTGGTCGGGGAACCGGTCGAGCAGCCGGCCGTCATTCTGAGCCGGGGCCGGGGCCTGAGCCGGAGCGGGAGCCGGTGCCGGAGCCGGGGCCGGCGCGCGGGCAGGCGGAGCGGGGGGAGCCGGGAGGCCGTCCCCCCGGGCCAATTGCTGCGAGAAGCTGCACTGCCGGAGCGTGTGCGTGGCCTGCTTGGCACCGGAATGGTTCTTGCAGGGGAGGTCGAGCATCTGCTCGAATGTGAGCTTAGGCTGCCAGGCGGACTTGCCGGTGCGCTGATGCTGGCCGGAAGCGTGGCCAGCCGGCTGCTCTTCCTCGATCGAGGCGACCTGCCGGCTCCCGTAGCGGGAGTCGGGCTGGTCGTTCTTGCGTTTGCTGTTCTGCTGCTGCCGGTTGTCGGCGGCCGCCCGCGGCGCGGCGGGTGGCGGAGCCGGTTTGGCTGGTGCCTTAGCCTTCATCCTCATCGAGGAATCGGCCGTGGCGTATTTGTCCGCTTTGGACATTAGGTCCGCTAGGGAGGTTGGCTCGGAGCACAAGAGCTTGTGCTTGAGAGGGGTGCCATCGCAGCAACCTTCGATGAAGTACTGGATGGCCTGAACCTCGTGCACTCCTTCGCAGGAGTTGCGGAGCTCGGTCCAACGTGTGAGATAGTCGCGGAGGGGTTCCTCCGGCCCCTGGACGCACATGGCCAGCTCGCGGGGCCGGCCCGGCCGTTTGTAAGTGCCGGTGAAGTTGCGGACGAACGCCTCCTCGAAGTCCGTCCAAGTGTTGATGCTGCCGGCTGCTAGGCTGTTCAGCCAGGTGCGGGCCGAGCCAATCAGCATGAGGGGGGCATAGCGGACGGCTACGCGCTTGTTCCCCCTGGCGATGCCGACGGCGGTGGTGTAGTCGACCAGCCAGTCCTCCGGCTTGGCAGCCCCGGTGTACTTCTGGGTGTCGCGGGGAAGAGTGAAGCCGGGCAGAAACGGCTCGTTGCGGATCCGAGGGCCGAAGCAGGCCGGGCTGATCGAGCCCTCCTCCTCGAGGAGAGCCGACTGCGCCAGCCGGTCGAGGCGGAGTCGGGCGTCGTTGTCGCTGTGGGGGACCCGCGGCCCGAGCCGGGCCGCGAGTTCGGGGCGGACGGCTGGCGGGATAGACCGGGCCGGTTCCTGCCGCTGAGGCGGGGTGTGCCCGCGGCTGCGCCGGCTACCGCCAGCCGGAGCCCCGTCCCGGCGGCTGCTGCCATCCGGATTGTTGCTGCGCCGGCTGTTTACAGCCGGCTGCTCGCTGCCGTGCAGCTGGGTGGGGCGAACGTTGCTTCCCTTGTTCCGCCGGCCAGAGCGATGAGGGGTACTGGAGTGCTGAGCCGGCTGACGGTTGGTAGCCCCAGCACCCTCACCCTCAGGCCGGGGAAGTTCGGAAACGGCCCCATCGGGGGAGAGGACGACCTGTTGCATGTTGGCGGTGTCGATGAGGTCCTTGATGTGCCGCTCGCGTGCGGCACGCTCCTCGCCCTCCAAGGTTGCCAAATCCTCGTAGGCATCCTTGGCGGCACGCAGGTTGGCCGCGGGGGTGTCGTAGACGGGAAGGCGGCTGTCGGTGTCAAAACCGGCGGATCTCGGGTAGGGGGTCCCAAACTATGATGCTTGGATCGATGGTAACAGGAGACGAAGGGGACAAGGTTTTACCCAAGTTCGGGCCCTCCTATGGAGGTAATACCCTACGTCCTGCTTGATTATATTGATGGTATAGAGATTACAGAGTGATCTACCACGAGATCGTATGACTAAACCATAGATGAGTTCTCTCCCTTAATGATCTAAAACCCTCCGGCTTATATAGACGCCGGGGGCGCCTAGGGTTTACACATGGTCGGTTACATGTCGAGGGGATAAGCATGCCTATTCTACTTTAAACGTGGAGCACACGCCTTGCTTCTAGAAACTTCCCTTCTGGAGTCCGGTCCTTCGAGTGATCCAGTGTCCGGCAAACGGCCCATATAGTCCGGCCCATATTAGATAGGCCGGCCTCCCGAGGACCCCCTAGTCCAGGACTCCCTCAGCGGCCGCCGAGGATTTCCGCGACCACGCGGCCGCGTTCCCGCATAGCCCCACGCCGGCTGGGCTCGGGGCCAGCCGGGGTGAGACCATACGCGGAGATGTATTCCCGCTGCGCGGCTTCCATCCGGCGCCGCTCGGCAGCGAGGGCGGTGGCATCGTCGAACAGCAGGCGGCGGGCCGCCTCCAGCTCGGTTCTGGCGGCGGCCGGGTCCACCGTCTGGGCGATGGGAGTGCCCAGACCCCGGAGGGTAGCGGCGAGCGGGTTGGAGGTACCGGCGCGGGCGGCGGCCGCGTCGGCCTAGGCCGCCCGCACGCGGCCTGAAGTGGTGGAGGAGGTGGTGACCATCACCCCAACGCAGGCACGGGAACCGACGGCCTCGCCCGTGGCGAGCGCGCCCACGGACGAGGGAGGGTCGGTGCAGTCGAGCACCCAGCTAGGGTGCCCGCTAGCCGCCGGCTCGCTGGCGAGGCTCAGCTTGCTGAACCGCCCAGTGAGCGCGGCGACGTCGAGCGCGAGGTCGCGGCCGAGGCACTCGTCGGAGATGCCGGCCGCGTCGCCCGCAGGACCTGCCGGAGCAAGCCCCACGAGCATGCGGTTCCGCCCGGACGCGAGGCGGCCGGGGGAGGTGGTGAAGGGCCCCGCCCGGAGCATGACTCCGGCCGGCGCCGCGGACGGCCCCACGGTGGGCGCCAACTGTCGTGGTTTCGTCACGGCAGATGCCATGGGTAGGCTTATCGAGAGGGGCCGAAGGACGCCGACGGACTCCGGGAGCGGGGTTAGGCACAAGCGGTGGCGGACACACGATGTACCCAGGTTCGGGGCCCTCCGTGGGAGGTAACACCCCTAGTCCTGCTTGGTCTAGTTGAGACAATGGTAAGGTTACAATGGTGCTCCTGGAGCTGTATGGCTAGAGGAGGAAGAAGGGGCTAGGCTGCCCTTGCTGCCTCTCTACGTGTGTGTGGAGTATGTCGACCGGGAACCAGCCAACCTTTCAACCCCATTGCATGGGGGAGGCCCGGGGGGTTTTATAGGCCAGCCCCCCGGGTTACAATATGAATAAGAGATCTCAGGGGGGCCCCAGCCAGCAGCCTCTCTAGCCGGCCGTGGGGGCCACCGGCTGTGGGGTCTTGTCGCTGGTGGGCCCCGCCGGCTGAAGGGTCCCATCCGGAGCCGGCGGGGCCCGCGCGGCGGGTCCCGACGCCGGTCATGTCACGGCACGGGCCGCCCCTCGTGGCATCGTCTTGCGGCAACCGGCCAAGGTCAGCGGTACGGCCGGCCGCCCTGTAGCCACGCCGGGGCAGGTAATGGAGTGGTTGGGGCGTGCCGGCACTGTTGGGAGCCCGGTCACCATCCGCCAGGGTCAGAGGCTCTGACACCTCCACTGTGGCCATGCGGGCGCTGACCCCCGATGGGATGGAGGCCACTGTCGCCACGCGTGCCCCGACGACGGTATCCGATGCGCAGCCGGCTGGGGGGCTAGGCGGCACCGTCCCCAGCCGGCCGACACGTCATAACCGGCGGGGCGTGGCCGGCAGGTCACAGCCGGAGGGCCGTAGCCGGCAGAGCCCAGCTGGAGGGCCGCTGCCGGCAGGGCGCAGCCGGACCGCAGGGGGAGGCGGCCCGTTCTTCGGTTGCGTTAGAAAGTTGGAGCAAGGGGTCGCATGAGGCTACCCCGGGGTCATCCCCCCGACAGGCGGGCACGAGTCAAATCTCTGGCTTCAAAAGTTGGGCCACGCACTCTTTTGCTGACCTCGCTGTAAGCCGCCTGGTACGTTGACAGATCATGTTCATCAACCAGTGTTGATGCGAGTACTCTGGAGGCCTTCATACACTTGGCATAGTCAGCTTCGGTGAACTCTGAGCCGTCGTCTTTCTTCGACGGAAAGCCGTCCATCATTTCTTATGCTGACAGTTCAGGGGCAAAGGCCAGCGACCGGCTTAGCGCAGCCATTGCTCCCTTCCTGGCGGCTGATCGTTTGAGTTCTTCAATCTGTTTGGGCAGAGTGGATAAGAGTTCTATCACTCCCTTCATATACTTGGGGATGCTTTTCTCAGTTAACATCGCCTTGATGGTGCAAAGGGCCCCACAGTAGAGTTGTTCTGCCAAAGAATATACTGCTTTCAGCTTTAACAAGCTGTCAGATGATAGCTGGCGGCTTCTTTGGCCTGCACGGAAAGATTTGGTGGTATAAGCCGCCCGCACAGTTTTTAGACAAGGATAAGCAATTTGTTCAAGTATACAGTACTTACCAAAGATAGCATAAGTCATCTTCGAGATATGGCGCTTGAGAGTCTGCAGCTCATCTGACACAAGCTTGAGTTGCTGGTCAGCATCGTCCGCGCGCTTGGTCAGGGCGGCTTGTGTAGACTCAGCATTCTTCTTGTAGGCATCAAAGTCAGCTTGAACCTTCTCAAGCTCCTTAACAGCAGCCCGCCATTTCTCTTCGGCCTCAGACCGGCCGGTTTGTTGCGCGGCCAGGCTTTCTTTTACGTCGGTCAGATTTGACTCGGCTGCGTCCAAAGCTTCCTGTATTGCACAAAAACAAAACAGTTCAGGAGGTTTACGTCGCCAGTGTAAGATATTCATAGATGGTTGATGGAGCTGTTATGACAAGTCTCAAGCAGATTGCAAGCAATATACTTGACACTTGGGGGCTAATGTCTGTGTTTGCTCTCCAAGTCTACAATGAAGTTCCGGCTCATCTTCCTACAGATAAGCCAGCACTTGGGGGGTACACACGGCGCTCTCAAGTCTACAATGAAGTTCCGGCTCATCATCCTACAGATAAGCCAACACTTGGGGGCTACACACGGCGCTCTCAAGTCTACAATGAAGTTCCGGCTCATCTTCATACAGATAAGCCGGCACTTAAGGGATACACACGACGCTCTCAAGTCTACAATGAAGTTCCGGCTCATCTTCCTACAGATAAGCCGACACTTGGGGGCTACACACGGCACTCTCAAGTCTACTATGAAGTTCCGGCTCATCTTCGTCAAGTTAAGCCGCCACTTGGGGGCTATACATGGCGCTTTCCAAATTCTACAATGAAGTTCCGGCTCATCATTTTTATACTGACCCGGACTTGTGGGCTACATTGATCAGCTCTTCAAAATGAGTATCGGCTTACTATCTATACTAACCCGATACTTGGGAGCTACAGGCTAAGCTATTTGCAGTATGACATAGATTGGAAGACCCGGTCTACTATTTGCAATACTAAACCAGCTCTTGGGGGCTACGTAAGGGTACAAGGAAAAAGTACGTAAAGAGATTACCTCATATTTTTTCTTCATCATACCAATAAGTTTGAGCTCCATGTTCCGGCTTCTGGAGAGGCGATTCAGATAACCAGCATCTAACTCGTCTGCAGTCAACTTCTCCAACACAGCGAATTCAAACTCAAACTTCTCAGGCGAGGAAGCTTCAGCCTTGCTGGAATGCTTTGTTAGGACATGAGGCTCGGGAGATTGATAACCCATCCCGGTAATGGTAATGTCTGGAAGAACTGTGTCTTCGACGGCTGTTGAAGGGTTGGGCGGCTTAGGATCATCCCTTGGAGGGCTTTCGGTTGCCATGTCATGATCAGCCGGTTCAGAGGGCTGATGATTGTCTTCAGGGGCATCTTGCATAACGTCAGTAGGCTCGGCATGAGCTGAAGGGGAGTCCGGCTTAGCAATTTATGGCTCTTGGGCAGTAGGAGCAGCGGAAGACCCGCCGGTTTTCCTCCGTTTTGCTTGAGCCCTGGAAAACAGAAGTTATTACATAAAGGACAAAGATGACAAAAGGCATAATGCAGACACAAAGGTACACACTCCGGGTTGATCTTCAGAGGACGCAGCTTAGTCGCAGTAGAATCACCGGACGAAGGGGGTGTTTCCTGAGAGCAGTTAAGACAATACAAAGCAGGGTAAGGTTACAGTGCAAGATTGTTAAGACCGACCTTAATTAAAAGATTACCTCAGCCGGCCGTTTCCGCGGAGCCGAAGAATTCGATAACCCGGCCACAAGATCTTCAGAGCCGGTGCTCCGGGTCTGACGTCGGGAGATGTGCTGTTGGTTTTTCAAAAGAAAATTTGGGTCTAAATGAGCAAGAGGATGAGAAAAGGGGACTTTTCGGATGACCCGCCGTATTTTCTTTGGTGGAAGGTTTTCTGAGTCAGAGGAAATGTAGGTTACCTCAGGGGCGTCTGCATGGCTTGCTTCTGTTTCCTCCTGTGAATAAGTGTTGTCAATAAGTTGCACAAAAAGACGGCCAAGGGAGTCAAGTTCTACCTCCGAGTCATCAAGTTCAAGCGGGTCTTGAGCGACATTTTTTCTTCTTCTGGACGCGGGTTTTAGCCGCTTTTGGTTTCCTCACAGGTGGATTATACTTCTTCTTCCAGAAAGAAGAGCCGTCCTATGCATAAGCCGCTAACGAAGGTTAGAAGGAGCAAGACAAAGTTAAAAGTTTGACCAATTTGTGGAAAAGTGTCTTACAACTGGAGCCGGGTTCTTGACGCAAAAGGGTTTCAGCCCAACTTTGTTGCAAACCGCTTGTTTTTCGCCAAGGAGTCCTTTGACGGAGGAGTTGATGTTTTCTTCGGTCAGAGGAACGGTACTGAAACAGAGCGGGTCATTGGGTTCACCCGTGAATTGGTGCATGAGCCGGTCACGCCGGCTCAGTGGCAAGATCTTCCAGCTAACCCAGTAGCGGGTTAAATCAACACCAGTCAAGCCATTGGCCATCAAGGCCCTGATCTTCGCGAAAGCCGGAGCATATTTTGCTCGCTCTGCGGCGGACATCCGATCTGGGAGTTCTCCAGTGTTGCAGAGCCGGGTAGGACGATAACCCGGCAGTGGATTCTCTCCTTCAGGAGAAGTATCTTTGCAGTAAAACCAAGTCTTGTTCCAATCCTTGGGGTGACTTGGTAAGATAGCTATTGGGTAGGGCAAGTCCCTCCGTCTCTGGATAGAAACGCCGCCAAGCTCTAAACTTGGTCCAGCCGCCACTTCAGTTTGGCGGTTGACGTAGTGGTAGTCACGGAAGAGGTCGACGGACGGCTCTTCTTGCAGGTAAACTTCACATAACACTTGAAACTGACACCTGTTGGTGAAAGAATTGGGGCCTATGTCTTGGGGGTGAAGCTTGTAGAAATAAAGAACATCCCGGAAAAACTTTGACCCGGGCGGGCTGAATCCACGAAGGAGGTGATCAGTGAACACGACAACCTCTCCTTCCTTGGGCTCAGGACTTTTCTCTGATCCTGGAACCCGCCAGTGTATAACATCCTGAGCCGGCAGGATACCTTATTCTACGAAGTCAAGTAAGAGTTGTTCGGTGACTCCGGAACTGACCTAATCACAAGAGGAAGGTGCTCTAGACATAATGGCGGGTTAAGCTGCGAAGGCACAGAGTGCGGCGGGTTAGAAACATATTCGATAGTCAAGTCAACTATGGTCAGCATAATGGTGAGATATTAAGCCGCTGGAAGATTTTTTCGGAGAGCCGCCAATACAATGGCGGGTTAGGTGGGCAAGGCAACGCTGGAAAATATGGCTAAGTGCGGACAAACAGGTTTCACATATTGTGATTACAGCTGCAAGTTCTACGGGCAGAGAAAAATGGAAAATATTCATGACCTAAAAATGACAGTGGAAGAACAGGTGGACAGTACGCAGCGGAGATTGGTATGCAGATCTAAAACGAATAGGCATTGATATTAAGAGGATGCCCGCAATGGACAGGTAGTACTATGAGATGCGAAGAGAGGCTTGGCTATTTGTACTACGAAGAACACCTTGATGAACAGAGAAGAACGCCAGGGAAACCGATGAGCTCGGGGGGTCCTAATGGAGATGGATCCAGATTCAATGAAAGCGGAGAATAGTACCTCGCGGATGCGGACGGGCTGGCGGAGCTCTGGTCCAAGTCAGGTCGATGCAGCGGCCGGCGATGGGGGAGACGACGAGGTCTGGTCAGGCGCGGTGGAGCTCCGGAGGCGTGGCCGTTCGGAGGAGGAAGAAGACAGAGGAGGCGGAGAAAGGAAAAAAGGACACCACGTGTCCCTATTTATGAGTTAGGAGGGCAATAGTGCGCGCGAAAATCGAGGAGGCACAGTGATGATTGACCGAAGGTGGCGCCTCGATTTTCGGGATGACCCTTCAATGAGAGGATCCATTGCAAACGTCACCGAATCTTTTTCAGAATATTCGATATGACGTCATGGCGGGTTATCAGTTTTCTTATCAGGTGATAAAATGTGAGACTCGCCGCCAAGTGAGTTGAAGATTGACATGAGCTAGCTCAAATCAACCTGGGGCCTAATGTTGGGGATATAACCCCGTGGTAAGACCCGCCCAGGAGGGGCCGGGTCATACCTGGCGGCTCATAAGCCCAGATTCATAAGGTGGGCCGGAAGATGCCGTGTGGCGGCTTACCAGATGGACCAAGGTGGAGGCCCAGAGACAGAAGATGGTATGAAGACCTGGGCGGACGGCTTGCCCAAGATGGCAAGGCGGCTTAGAGACAGTATTGAGTACGTTGTGTGAGTCGGTTTGAGACTCGTGTAACCCAGGGCCTTGACCTCCTATATAAAGGTGAGACCCTGGGGCGGCTTAGACAGAAACTAATCGATCAAGAACTAGGTCAAGCGAATCCGCTCCCTTGTAATCGATACTCCAATCAATACAACACAAGCAGGACGTAGGCTTTTACCTCTTCTTGAGGGGCTGAACCTGGGTAAACTCATGTCCCTCGTCTCGATCAACCCCTTTGAGTCCACCGCCTTAGCGATGGCCTCGAAACTAAGTCTTCGGACATCTGCCGTGGCAAAACCACGACACTACCGCTTAGCGATAAAGTAAAGCATTACATAGCGCTTAATGAGTGACACGGAGGCCACATAATAATTAAAGACAACCCTATGGCTCCTGCTGGTTGCCGTATCAACATGCAAGTTGATATAAACTATTAAAAAACATGATCATCTCATACATCAAATATATACCATCATGTCTTTGGCCATATCATATCACAACATACCCTGCAAAAACAAGTTAGACGTCCTCTAATTTGTTGTTGCATGTTTTACGTGGCTGCTATGGGTATCTAGCAAGAACGATTCTTACCTACGCAAAACCACAACGGTGATATACAAGTTGCTATTTAACCTTCTACAAGGACCGCCTTTGTCGAATCCGATTCAACTAAAGTAGGAGAGACACCCGCCAGCCATCTTATGCAACAAAGTTACATGTCAGTCGATGGAACCAGTCTCATGTACGAGGACATGTAAAGTTGGTCCGGGCCGCTTCATCCCACAATACCACTGAATCAAGAAAAGACTAAGGAGGGAAGCAATCTGAATATCAACGCCCACAAACTCCTTTGTGTTCTACTCGTGATCTCATCTACGCATAGACCTAGCTCATGATGCCACTGTTGGGAACGTTGCATGGGAAACAAAATTTTTCCTACGCACACACAAGATCTATCCATGGAGATGAGCATCTACGAGAGGAGAGATCGGATCCACATACCCTTGTAGATCACTAAGCGGGAAGCATTAAGAAACGCGGTTGATGTAGTCGAACGTCTTCGCGATCCAAATCACAAGTCGTCCCGCGATCCAATCACGATCTAGCACCGAACGAACGGCACCTCCGCGTTCAGCACACGTACAACTCGATGACGATCTCCGCCTCCTTGATCCAGCAAGCGAGGGCAGAGAGGTAGATGAGTTCTTCAGAAGCACAACGGCGTGGTGGCGGTGGTGGTGAACTAATCCGGCAGGGCTTCGCCGAGCTCTACCGAACTAATCTAGAGGAGAAAACGATCTAGAGGGAGAGAGGGCAACACGTGGCTTTTCAGGTGGTGGCTGCCCTCAAAACCCCCACTATATATAGGAGGAAGGCGAGGGGGGAGGCAGCCCTAGCCCCTCCTCCAAGGAGGGGTTCGGCCGAACCAAGGGGGGAGAGTCCTCCCCCCACAAGGGAGATGGAGTCTTGGGTGGACTCTTTCCCCACTTGGCCTCCTCCCACCTCCTGCGCATGGGCCCTTAGGGGCTGGTTGCCCAGCCCACTAGGGGCTGGTGCGCCACCTCCTAGGCCCATGTGGCCCCTGGGGTGGGTGGGCCCCTCCCGGTGGACCCCCGGAACCCTTCCGGCACCCCCGGTACACTACCGGAAATACCCGAAACTTTTCCGATGACCAAAACATGACTTCCTATATATCAATCTTTACCTACGGACCATTCCGGAGCTCCTCGTGATGTCTGGGATCTCATCCGGGACTCCGAACAACCTTAGGTCACCAACATACATAACTCAATAATATCAAAACGTCACTAAACGTTATGTGTGCAGACCCTGCGGGTTCGAGAACTATGTAGACATGACCGAGACACCTCTACGGTCAATAACCAATAGCGGGACCTGGATGCCTATATTGGTTCCTACATATTCTATGAAGATCTTTATCGGTTGAACCTCTAAGTCAAGGATTCAGTTAATCCCGTACGCTGTTCCCTTTGTTTATCGGTATGTTACTTGCCCGAGATTCGATCGTCGGTATCTCCATACCTAGTTCAATCTCGTTACCGGCAAGTCTCTTTACTCGTTCCGTAATACAAGATCCTTTGGCTAACTCTTTAGTCACTTTGCTTGCAAGGCTCATTGTGATGTTGTATTACTGAGTGGGCCCTGAGATACCTCTACGTCACACGGAGTAACAAATCCCAGTCTTGATCCATGTCAACTCAATAGACACCCTCGGAGATACCTGTAGAGCATCTTTATAGTCACCCAGTTACGTTGTGACGTTTGATACACACAAGGTACTCCTCCAGTGTCAGTGAGTTACATGATCTCATGGTCATAGGAACACATACTTGACATGCAGAAAACAAAAGTAATAAACTAACACGATCATATGCTACGTTCATGTTTGGGTCTTGTCCATCACATCTTTCTTCTAATGCCGTGATCCTGTTATCAAATAAGAACTCATGTCTATGACTAGGAAACCATAGCCATCTTTGATCAACGAGCTAGTACATCAGAGTGAAAGCACATTTGCTCCCTTGGTGGTTTTGGTAATTTATAACAACATATAAGTCATTGAACTAATGTTTCCACTAAGTATATTTCAGGAAAAGTTCAATGATAGGGATTGGGAAAAGGATTGTGGAGATTGTGGAAATACCCCAAGATGCAAGGATATGGATTGGCAAAGCTTCAAGCAAGAGGACTCTACATTTTACATTTGTGAGAAATCACTTTGAGTCCATAGGAAAGCCAATACTATTAAAAGGGGGTAAGGTTTTGTTGGTGAACAAAATGCTCATACGTGCACAAGTGATAGTCACCAAAAACACCCACAAGCTCTCCCACCAAAGTCTGTCATAGCCAAGAATTCAAAATCGGTGCAACCAACATTTCCATCCCGGTGCCACCGATTCTCAACCTCAGACAGACTCAGCCAAACCCTAGCCACTTCGGTGCAACCGATTCCATACCGGTGCCACCGAGTTTAGGTTGCCAACTTTCTGTTACGCAAATTCACAATCTCGGTACCACCAAGATTGTTGGATCGGCGTCACCGAGAATGTCAATCTGACCGTTGGTCACCTTATCGGTGCAACCGAGTTTCCTATATTGGTCTCACCGAGATTCAAAAGTTGCCACCTTTTGGTCACTTCTGTACCACCGAGATTAACACATCGGTGTGACCGAGTTGGTCATTTTGTGTGTAACGGTTGGATTTTTGGGGATGCCTATATATACCCCTCCACCACCACCTACTCCAGAGAGAAGCACTCAGAACTATTCCATACTTGCCCCATCCAGTTTTCTGAGAGAGAACCACCTATTCTTGTGTTGAGGTCAAGATCTTCCACTCCAACCATATGGATCTTGATTTCTAGCCTCCCCAAGTTGCTTTCCACCAATCCCATCTCTTCCACCAAGCCAAATCTATGAGAGAGTGATTGTGTGTTGAGGAGTCTATCATCTTGAAGCACAAGAGCAAGGAGTTCATCATCATTACCGAGCCTATTACCTTTTAGAGGGTGGTGCCTCCTAGATTGGTTAGGTGTCGCTTGGGAGCCTCCTACTTCGTGTTGTGGAGTGAACCAAGAAGTTTGTAAGGGCAAGGAGATCGCCTACTTCGTGAAGATCTACCCATAGTGAGGCTAGTTCTTCGTGGACGGAAGCCGTTATGGAATAGTCAAGGTTGCTACTTCGTGGACCCTTATGGGTGGAGCCCTCCGTGGACTCTCGCGACCGTTACCCTCCGTGGGTTGAAGACTCCATAAACGTGGATGTACGATAGCACCACCTATCGGAACCACGTGAAAAAATCATCGTGTCTACAACTGCGTTTGATCCTCCTACCCTATCCTTTCTATACATGCTTGTTGTTACTTTCCTCTGCTATACTCTTAGACTTGCATGTGTAGGGTGTAATTCACTTGCCATGAAATGCTAAAAACTGCCAACTCTAAAATTTGGGAAAAGGCAAAACTTTTATTTGGTCAAGTAGTCTAATCACCCCCCTCTAGACATACTTTCGGTCCTACAAGTGGTATCAGAGCTCTGGTCTCCATTGCATTGTTCTCACAACCTAGGAGAGTATGGCATCTAGTGCGGGTAATTATCACCGTAGAGGTCCGTACTTTGATGGCACTAATTTTGCTAGTTGGAAGCACAAAATGAAAATGCATATTCTTGGTCATAACCCCGCCGTTTGGGCTGTTGTTCGTGCTGGCTTGCAAGGTGAATTCTTTGGTGATGGAAAGGAACCGGATTGTGATGCGACCGCGGATGAATTGAAGATGTTGCAATACAACGCTCAAGCATGCGACATTCTCTTCAACTGCCTATGCCCCGAAGAATTCAAAAAAATCAGCCGTCTTGAGAATGCAAAAGAGATTTGGGATACTTTGGTTGATATGTACGAAGGAACCGAGTCCGTGAGAGAATCCAAGTTAGATGTTCTTCAAAGTCAGCTTGACAAGTTCAAGATGAAGGATGGTGAAGGAGTCGCAGAGATGTACTCTAGGCTAGCTCTCATCACCAATGAGATTGCCGGCTTAGGAAGCGAAGAAATGACCGACAAATTCATCATCAAGAAGATACTTTGAGATTTGGATGAGAGATACGACACCGTGTGCACATTGATCCAAATGTTGCCCAACTACAAAGATCTCAAGCCTACAGAAGTCATTGGAAGGATTGTTGCACTTGAGATGACACTCAAAGACAAGGAAGAGCTTCACCACAAGTCTAGCGGTGCTTACAAAGCCACAAGTGATGCTCCCGCAACTTCAAGCAACAACCTTGTCACCAATGAAGAGATAAGCCTCATGGTCAAGAAATTCAACAAGTTCTAAAAGAAAAGAGGCAAAGAAAGAAGCTCCAACTCAAGATATGATGAGAAGCGTTTGTCAAGTCGTGACCGCAATTGCTACAATTGTGGGAAGCACGGACTCTACTCCAATGAGTGCACGGCTCCCTACAAACGAAGAGAAGAGTCACCTAGAAGACGAAGCTCAAGGAATGAATCACCTCAAAGAGAAAGAAGGAGTAGAGATGATCGTTATGAACGAAGACCCTCAAGGAGAAGTAGAGATTCGGAGAAGAAGGACAAGTACACCAAGAGCTACACAAGAAGAAAACATCATGCTCATATTGGTGAATGAGTTTCCGGCTCCGACTCCGACAACAAGTCCGAGAGAAGCTATCACTCCGACTCCGACTATAGTCAAGATGATGGTGTTGCCGGAATTGCTCTAGTGACTACCAACTCCTATGATCTATTTGATTCACCAAATGAAGGGAGTGGAAGTGGCTTCATGGCTAAAGGCCCCAAGGTATCACACCCCGAGTATTTTGATTTCAATAGTGATGAAGATGACTTGCTTTGTGATGATGACTTGCTATTTGATAAAACTAGTGATGTTAGTCAAAATGAACTTGATAATTCTCATGCTAGTCAACATAAGTCAATTGATAATGATAAGATGAAAATAGAAGAACTAACTAAAGAACTAAACACTCTTAAGTTAGCTCATGAATCTACTCTCGAAGATCATAGAGAGCTTGTGAGAACTCATGAGAAGCTACGCTTCGAGAAGCTCAATTTGGAGCAAGAGCATGAGTTTCTTAAAGCTATCAATGACGATCTCCGAAAGAAGACTTCATCTTATCTAGCCAAACGACTACTCTTGTCTACATTCATGCCTCAAGTTCAAACTAAGGAAACTAGTAACAAAGGCAAGAAAGGTTCTTCATCTAGTAGCAACAATAAAAATGCTAAACCTAATGATGTTGCTCCTAGTAGTTCTATTGATTCCACTAATGATGATTCTCTTAGCCAAGTTACACTTGAGCAATAAAATGCTTTATTGAAAGGAATTATAGAAAAGGGTATCTACAAGAGTCTTGCCGGGTGTAAGCAATTTGAGGAAATTGTACGCAAGCACGGAGGATACCGAAAGAACCATGGTGTTGGCTACTTCAACGCAAACGGAGTTGAATGGAAAAAAGGTCAATACCCCAAGCCCAAGTTTGTTCCTCAAAAGGAGAAGTATGAAAATACTCTTCCCAATGGGACAAACACTCAAGATGACCTTCCACCACAAGACCACAAGCTCAAGGGCAAGAACAAGCTTCAAGAGGACATTGACTCATATGAAGATGAATCCCTAGCTTTGGTGGAGTGGGTTCCCAAGGCTACTTCAAGCTCAACTTCTACAAAGGTTACTTCAACACCAAGGATCCCCATCAACTTGATGTGGGTCCCCAAGAAGAAGAACTAGTAAGTTCTTGAGGGGTGACTCCGCCAATGAAATTCACTCACATTCATTATTGGCAAGAACTATTCGCAATCATCATCAACTCTATGCAATAGTTCAAGGAGTCACACATTCCCTCAAAGGTAAGCAAGGGACAAGGTAATCAACAAATCAATGGACATCATAACACATGTTTTGCACTCCATGTCCATAGATATCCTTGTATTTGTCTCTTGTATGTTGGGACTAACCCATGTAGGTGAGAAGAGTAAGGAAACAACAAGGATGCTCCCAACTCTTGGTGATCTTCATCAACCTTGAGCGTCCACCACTACCTCACCAACATGAAGTCTTCATCGACAAAACCCAAGGTTAGTTTATCCCTCTTATGGGGGGATGTCACATCAAGGGGGAGCTTTACTCTAAGACTTGAGTCAAAGCATCTCTTAGTATGTGACAACATTAAATGCTTTATGTAAAAGTGGTAACCCCACTTGTGCTTAAACGATGAGTATGACCTATGGTCAAGTATTCTCACTTGGCTCGTAAGTCAAATACTCATATATAGATGACTTCGTCATCGCCCAAGTGCTTGTTAGATGCTAGTGTGTATGTGCATGTTTGTCATGATTTCATTTGACATCTTATTGTGTGAGCATGTTGGTCTGCATTTATTTTCTCATTCGAGGACATCCAATTGTTGCTATTTGGTTTTTGATTTATCTTTTGCCAATTGGATGGACAAGAATGCCTAGGACCACTCTTTAGCTGTCTATGCTTTCTCACCTGATATTCCATTCATGCTGCATCACAAAATTTGAACAAGTACTTCTCGATCCCTCTGTGTGTGGAGCACTCAGAGTTCCGTATCGACAAGGACTGACCATTAAAACCTCCCAAGTGCATCTCGGTGGAACCAACCCACAATTCTTGGTCTCATCGAATGCCTAGGGTTGATCTGGTTTTCTATCTCGGTACTACCGATTCCATATTCTCGGTTACACCGAGTTTCCCTGTCAGCTGACAGTTGAGGAACTCGGTGACACCGAAAATTTAGACTCGGTATCACCGACAGTGAAGGGTATATAATCTGTGGTCCCGACGGTTCGAAATTTCAATCTTCAATCATCGCGCCCCAAACCCTAAGCTGCCGCAGAAGGACTCCCTGGTCATCGCCTTGCCTTCCCGAGCCTCTCCGTCGCTGGGAATCCTCGCCGTCGACGGGCATCTTCGCCGCCGTCGCCGCCGTAGCGGATCCGTCACCGAGCTAGGGTATGGATTTGATCTTTCTTGCGCTCCCCGTCTGATTCTTGCGCAATAAAGTTGTTTTTCTCTACAAGCCACAGTTTGCACAACTTTCTATCCACGAGAAAACTCCGTAGATTAGCGAACCATCGATTTTCTAGGGTTTGCCTTCCGCCCGATGAAACTCGGTAGAACCGAAGTGAACAAATCGGTACCACGGATTTGTCTGTCTGTGTTGCTGAGAACTGTCTTGGTGAAACCGAGCACTTCTTTTCGGTCTCACCGAAAGGAGTGCCAAGTTTCTATTAATGAGATAGTCAGTCTCGGTAGCACCGAAAACTTTGCTTCGGCTGTACCGATTTTCATGTGACAGAATGCAAAATCTTGAAAATCTTTTGTTCAATTTTTCAAAAACCAGCCTCATTTTTGTGATGACTCATCTTCTTCTGCTCCTCTATACTCTATTCACAGGGTCAGTATGTCAAGTGCTGAGGACAGTGAGAACAATTTCCAAGAGGAGAACATTGTGATGAGTTCAGGCGCTAGTCCTGAGTCTAGTTCATCTTCAGATCCAGGCACTCCCAGCTCCCATGGGTTGCCCAAGGCTGCAACAAAGACTAGGAAGAAGCTGAATTCTGATGAAGAGGATTCAGACTTTGTGCCAAAGGAGGTACTTGCTAAGAAGCAAGAGAAGGCTGCCAAGAAGTCTGCAAATGAAGCTACTTCTTCCAGGAGAGTTGTTGGCAAAGTCTATGCTAGCTCTGAAGCTGTGAGAGCACCTGAGGGTGCTAGGACAAGAATGGCTCTTCACCTTGAGTCACCCCCAAAGAAGTCATTGCCTAAGAAGGCAGGTGAGAAGAAGGGTGCCAGGAAAAGGATTGTCTATGTTACTGGTAGGCAGACCTCCATGTTTGAGGACCCTGAGGAAGCTGCTGGTGCTGCTGCTGCGGAGGAGGAAGAGCAAGTTGTCAAGGCCCCTCCCAAGAAGAAGCAAAAGAAACTTATGGCTGATGCTATGCCAAAGACTGGCACTTCCAAGAGCAACAAGTCTGTCTCCAAGAAGCCTGCTGCTGAGAAGCCCAAGAGATTGTCAAGGCAAATACCAGCTCCTGAGAAGAACAAAGGAACCACCTCCAGAGTTGAGGATGAGGATGCTATGTCTGCCCTGATGAAGCTTAGGCCACACCTTCCAGTACATAATGCCAGCTATCCACTTGCTGAGGATATGAAGAAGAGGAAGGACTCTGGTATGAGGGCTTGGAGAGCTGCTGATCCATATGCCCAAAGGAAGAAGACAACTATGGACTACAGATTCTACACCAAAGAGCAACATGATTTCTATGAGACTGTGCTTTTTGACAAGAGTCTAGCTGTGAGTGATATGAGATATGTGGACTGGAAATTCATCAAGGAGAATGAAGACTTCTTTCCAAGTGTCCAAGACAATTTTCACTGCATTGGTTTGGATGAGTTTGTTGGCAGAGAGTTCACTGCTTGGAATGATGAGATGATCATGCAATTCTACTCCACTGTACATTTCTATGGAGATGGTAGAATTCTATGGATGACTGAAGGTGCAAGATACGAGTCCACTGTTGAGGAATGGGCTGAAATCTTAGGAGTCACAGAGGTACAGGATGGTGACCTGGATGTCTACTCAGAATCCAAGGCAAACCACAATGCTATGGCCAACATGTATAATGAGATTACTGCTGCTAACGTGAAGTCTCACAGGCTAGGATCCATCTACTTTCTTCAGGCTGGCCTCCGTAGCATGAACACCATTCTGAGGCATACTTTGATGCCCAAGTCAGGAGATGACAAGATGATCCGAGGCTACTCCATCAACATGTTGATCCACCTTGACAGACACACCAGGATCACAGTCATGGACTTGATTGTTGAGACAGTCAAGAGGGTTGTTGCTAATCAGAAGCGCTCATGCTGTTATGCACCCTATATCCAGATGCTCATCAACTCAAAGTTGGAGAAGCACATATTTGCTCTGGACAGACCCCACTTGCCCCTACAGCCATATCTCGAGGACAACGTCGTGGAGATGAACCCAGATCATCCCACTTCAGCTGTAGCTCAGGCAGAGGCAGAGGCAACTAGAGCCACTAGTGCTCAGGTCCCTAGATCCAGGAACGAGCAAATGGATCTTTTGATCTCATCAGTATAGGAAATGAAGAAGGACAATACGGGGATTCTGGACAACCAGAACAGTCTTGTGAGGATCTTCGAAAACAGGATCAAGACCCTTAATGATAAGGTGGATGGGCTGACTAAGACAGTCAATGAGCTCAAGAAGGAAGTTGACTCAGTGCCTCTTCCTCAGACTTCTTCAGATGAAGATGATGATGATGAGGATGGATCACCTCTCAGGATAGGCACACAGTTTCCTACTCAGGCCAGATTAGCCACTGTGCCAGCTCCAGACTTGAGGCCCTCTTCATTAGCTCCAGCCACTGTCACCTCAGCTCCTGCTCCATCAGCTTCAGTTCCTCCTGTTGCCACTCCGACTCCATCCACGACATCTGCAGAGATCTTCGCCTACGCTGTTCTCTTGACTCCTTCATCAACAACCGGAGGAGATCAACCCAAGAACGCTTAGATATATGCCTTTGAACTTCTTGGTAACTTTTTGCCAAAGGGGGAGAAGTGTATATAGATCTTTAGGCTTCGAGTGAGAGAGCGTTTGGTGGTTTTTGTTGCTTTTTCAAAAACTATTGTCTTTTGGTTGCTTGTGATACACTTTTGTGTGTTTTGATCATACACTTCATGTGTGTTGTGCTACTATTTCCTATCATCTTAATGCTTATGAGATGATCATTCACCTTTGCTTGATTGTGTTGTGCTATGATGTTCATTCTAATCATTCTCGCACACCACCAAGATGTATGTGACATGGAAGAAGTGCCCCATGTACCTAATCGATTGTGCATTTGCATTCAAACGCAAATTTAAATAATGCACAAATTTAGGGGGAGCTCTTGCTTATCACATACTTCTCAAAGCGACGATTATATTCATTGATTATATCATATGTCGAAGCTTTGATCTATATGTTGTCATCAATTACCAAAAAGGGGGAGATTGAAAGCACATTTGCTCCCTTGGTGGTTTTGGTAATTTATAACAACATATAAGTCATTGCACTAATGTTTCCACTAATTATATTTCAGGAAAAGTTTAATGATAGGGATTGGCAAAAGGATTGTGGAGATTGTGGAAATACCCCAAGATGCAAGGATATGGATTGGCGAAGCTTCAAGCAAGAGGACTCTACATTTTACATTTGTGAGAAATCACTTTGAGTCCATAGGAAAGCCAATACTATTAAAAGGGGGTAAGGTTTTGTTGGTGAACAAAATGCTCATACGTGCACAAGTGATAGTCACCAAAAACACCCACAAGCTCTCCCACCAAAGTCTGTCATAGCCAAGAATTCAAAATCGGTGCAACCAACATTTCCATCCCGGTGCCACCGATTCTCAACCTCAGACAGACTCAGCCAAACCCTAGCCACTTCGGTGCAACCGATTCCATACCGGTGCCACCGAGTTTAGGTTGCCAACTTTCTGTTACGCAAATTCACAATATCGGTACCACCGAGATTGTTGGATCGGCGTCATCGAGAATGTCAATCTGACCGTTGGTCACCTTATCGGTGCAACCGAGTTTCCTATATCGGTCTCACCGAGATTCAAAAGTTGCCACCTTTTGGTCACTTCGGTACCACCGAGATTAACACATCGGTGTCACCGAGTTGGTCATTTTGTGTGTAACGGTTGGATTTTTGGGGATGCCTATATATACCCCTCTACCACCACCTACTCGAGAGAGAAGCACTCAGAACTATTCCATACTTGCCCCATCTAGTTTTCTGAGAGAGAACCACCTATTCTTGTGTTGAGGTCAAGATCTTCCACTCCAACCATGTGGATCTTGATTTCTAGCCTCCCCAAGTTGCTTTCCACCAATCCCATCTCTTCCACCAAGCCAAATCTGTGAGAGAGTGATTGTGTGTTGAGGAGTCTATCATTTTGAAGCACAAGAGCAAGGAGTTCATCATCATTACCGAGCCTTTTACCTTTTGGAGGGTGGTGCCTCCTAGATTGGTTAGGTGTCGCTTGGGAGCCTCCTAGTTCGTGTTGTGGAGTGAACCAAGAAGTTTGTAAGGGCAAGGAGATCGCCTACTTCGTGAAGATCTACCCATAGTGAGGCTAGTCCTTCGTGGATGGAAGCCGTTATGGAATAGTCAAGGTTGCTACTTCGTGGACCCTTATGGGTGGAGCCCTCCGTGGACTCTCGCGACCGTTACCCTCCGTGGGTTGAAGACTCCATAAACGTGGATGTACGATAGCACCACCTATCGGAACCACGTGAAAAAATCATCGTGTCTACAACTGCGTTTGATCCTCCTACCCTATCCTTTCTATACATGCTTGTTGTTACTTTCCGCTGCTATACTCTTAGACTTGCATGTGTAGGGTGTACTTGACTTGCCATGAAATGCTAAAAACTGCCAACTCTAAAATTTGGGAAAAGGCAAAACTTTTATTTGGTCAAGTAGTCTAATCACCCCCCCTCTAGACATACTTTCGGTCCTACACAGAGGCTTACTAGGGACATATTGTTGTCTATGTACCCACACATGTATTTGAGTTTCCAATCAATACAATTTAGCATGGATAATAAACATTTATCATGAACAAGGAAATATAATAATAACCATTTCATTATTGCCTCTAGGGCATATTTCCAACAAGTCACACCCAGGAACACTATGAAGATGGCGATAACGATCAAACTCACCAACTAGCAGAGTAGCGGAAGCAGTGAAGAGTCGGTGCAGAGCGATGATTTCGCACAGCTAGGTTACATCTCCCAGCCGCAAGATAGTTCTCTGACAGGAGTCAAAGTATACTACCCCTACGAGGTATCCACACATTCCGAAGTAGTAGTCCGACAGAGTTTCGACGTCCAAGAACAAGAACTACGAGAAAACTAGAGAGATAAAGCCTAGCGGTGCTTCTCGTCTAATTAGGAGTCACTGACAACCCTTTTGCCAATGCCCGCCGTTAAATCGTCATGCTCCACTCCATCACGATGCCACCACCCAATTCCTCTTGCATGCGCCATCCACCATTGAGTAGGGGAAGAGAGGCCTCACCGACACCGACCAAGCTTCACCTATCATTGCGCTCCAGCAACAACGAGGAGGGAAAGGGAGGAGAGGTGCTAGACCAGCGGCTAGGGTTTCCCCCTCCACCCCCGATCGCTCGTGGGAGCGACATGGGAGGGGAGGGGGAGGGGGAGAGAAGTTATGTGGTACGAGGGGGAGGAGAGAGAAGTTCATGTGGCCATCATTAAAGAACACTAGTGCAGGCGCCTGCTATACAAACGGATTTTAACCCCTTTCCGCGACAAAGTCTTAAACCGTCGCCTTGCATGTGTGGGTGATAGGGGGGCCTATCCCACATGACACGGAAAACCCGTCGGTGATGCCTGCGCCCGGTCACACGGGATGGGAAAAATATATCGTGTGCGATTGGAAGGGCCATCACAAACATATATATTTGGGAAATCATGTGAGATGTCCTTAGCATACCACACAATGAATCCCAAACGTACGTTTCCGTTTGTATTGTACATCATACACAATTTTCTGCATAACATCGTCTGTGTTAGGGGTGGCCATCACGCACGGTGCCTAGAAGAAACTGTTTGGCATTAGGCTGTCCATCACACACACATGTTTTATGTGAAAACGTTTGTCAATGGGTGTCCTAACGCACACAGTTGTCGGCCGGAAGTCGTGTGTGATTGTTCACTGATCCAACACGCCAACTTTCCAGAAATTGTGTGGGTTTGTTGAAGTCATCGCTCACGGTGTTCTATGACAAACGGTCTGCAGTAGGAAACCCCAATAATCAGGCTAATTGCTCTATTATGTATAATCCAACTAGTAATCAAACTGACTCTTCATATCAAGCACACAATATATCTCATTTCGTATTACGACAACCAGGATTTCATAATTGAAATACATCAGAGTACAACATCATATAGGCACATACTACCTAGCTACCCAATTACATGACATGATCAAGTTTCACGTGCAACATCTAAAACCTTTGGAAAGTAGCATCATATACGGTAAATAGACAGATGAATCTTGTCTAGAAAACTGTTGAAGCGGAAGGCAAATATTGAGCCTTCACTGATGTCAAAGGTCCTTGCAACTTTATGCCAGTGCATGTGGATGGTTGCCCGCCCATCCTTCATCCTCTTGAGGAAGACTTCAAGATTATACCATGGGTGTTGTATGAATACCTTCCTCTCCTCTTGACCATACAAGTGGTTTGAGACGTACTCATCGATGAACTTCTTTGGAAAGGACTAGAAACAAAGATATGCATAAATTTTGTTTCGAAAAATTGAAATGTCGCAAAGGGAAAAAAAGACAAGGTAAAAGAGATAGGACCATCCTATAGTTGACTGATGTCTTCTTCATTGTGCATACAAACAACTTGTTGTGTTTCATCACTAGTTTTTTTATCTTAACAATATTTATGAGTTTCTTGACTTGACTGATATTCATGACCACATCATTTCCCCACATGCAAAATGGGTCGAACAGTGGGTCTAAACCTCTTACAGCAGGACCTACATGTGCAAGACCAAATTATTAGAAACCTAAATATTAGAATGGTTCCTCCAATTGCACAATAATGTGCTATTAGACAAAGGATCATGAAAGTGCAAACCTCAATGGTAAACTTCAGTGTCTCCCATTGTTCCCCCTGTAACGTATTTAAGATAGATATTGATCAGGTTATAAGTGAGATTTGGCGTGCTATCAGTAAAATATGTTAATGAAAAATAAATGCATTGCAGATCCAACATATTAATTCTAGCCACATGGAAAAGCCAAGCGTGCTAAGAACTATAGAATATATAGCAATTGTATGTTTCACATGCATAACAATACAAAATTGTACCAACAACAATCGAACATCACATTGCAGATGATCACCAAAACAAATGAACCAAACAGTTAACTGAGCATCACATTGCACAATAGAACATACTAGAAGGTCAGATTGCATAGTAGCATTACATTGCATATTTCACTAGAATTTCTTAAGGAAAGATAGGAGCAGCACATGCAACGGGTAAAATAAACACGATTAACAGGCATAGCTAGCTGAACACAGGTAATTCGTAATTAAGCTAAAAAACAAGCTATTCCTCCTCGTCGGAGATATCGATAACGATGCGCTTGGACGAGGGCGAGGCCTCCGCATCGTGGATGCCCTCCTCGTAGTGGTGAGTGGCCTCAGCCTGTCCGGGCACCAACCTGTCGGCTCTGGTGTTGAGGAAAGCATGGGCACACTGAGAAAACAACTCGTAGTCCTCGTCGAAGGCACCAGCAGAGCCCTCGAGAAAACACAATGAGCTGTTGTTTAAAGAAGCCAACCGCGTGGCGGTGTCCGCGCGGGAGGCATCGACGGTGGCCTCGACGGCAAGGTGCTTCTCCAAGATCTAGGGGTTGGCACGCATGGCAGCCATCGCGGCCTCATCCGTGTGGGCAGCCGCGATTTGCTTCTCCGCTGCCAGATGCTCCTTGAGATCCTGGCTATACTACGTGCACCATGTCTTTCAGCGATGATTATGTGGGGGGTGGGCCGGTGACTTTGGTGGAAGGCGTCATGCCGGCGATCGGGGCATGTGGGATGGAGGAGTAGGGGGTGGAGGGGGAGGGGATATGGGGAAGATGTGGATTACCTCACTAGAAGGAGGACGCCGAACAGCAGGAAGGAGCGTCGCCAGCGAGGAGGAGGCGCTGCAAGCAAGCAGTGAAGGTTTGAACTTAGGAAAGGAAGGGGGTAGCAGGGGAATATGTGGCTTTTGGTTAGTACGAGGGGTGAGGGAGGTAAATATTTTCGCGGCATCCCAAAATTTCGTTCGGTGCGGCGAACACCTAGCGTGCACGATCACATCGGACATAGTCCCTTTACCAGAACTATGTGCGATATCCAACAACACAAACAAATCCTATAGTTTATCCCATGTGTGATGAGACTCAATATTTTGGTCCAAGTTTCCGGCTTAAGATATCGGTACTTGACGTGGCTTGAGACTGCGTAGGTATTCCCCCAAAGAGGAAGGGATGATGCAGCACAACGATGGTAAGTATTTCCCTCAGTTATGAAACCAAGGTGTCGAACCAGTAGGAGGATCACCACCACCTAATAAACAACACCTGCACACAAAGAACAAATACTTGCAACCTGACGCGAAAGAGAGGTTGTCAATCTCTCTATGCTAAAAAGATAGATTAGGATATGATAGATTGGAGAGATAGATCTCTCAAGAACACAAAATAAAAAAGAACAAATAAAAAGTGTAGCAAGGTATTTTTGGGTTTTTGGAATAATAGATCTGAAAACAAAAGCGGCAAAAAGATAGATCGGAAAGCAATATGTTGGAAAAGTAGACCCGGGGACCGTAGGTTTCACTAGTGGCTTCTCTCATGAGTATAGCACACGGTGGGTGAACAAATTACTGTTGGGCAATTGATAGAAGATCAAATAATCATGACGATATCCAAGGAAATGATCATTATATAGGCATCACGTCCAAGATAAGTAGACCGACTCCTGCCTGCATCTACTACTATTACTCCACACATCGACCGCTATCCAGCATGCATCTAGTGTATTAAGTTCATGGAAAAACAGAGTAATGCAATAAGAACGATAACATGATGTATACAAGATCTATTCATGTAGGAATAGACCCCATCTTGTTATCCTTAATAGCAACGATACATGCGTGCCTCGCTGCCCCTTCTGTCACTGGGAGAGGACATCGCAAGATCGAACCCATCACAAAGCACCTCTTCCCATGGCAATAAAAATCGATCTAGTTGGCCTAACTAAACCAAAGATTCGAAGAAGAAATACGAGGCTATAAGTAATCATGCATATAAGAGATCAAAGAAGACTCAAATAATATTCATGGATAGAAACTGATCATGAACTTAAAAATTCATCGGATCCCAACAAACACACCGCAAAAGTTTACATCAAATAGATCTCCAAGAGACCATTGTATTGAGAATCAAAAGAGAGAGAGAGGAAGCCATCTAGCTACTGCCTACGGACCCGTAGGTCTATGGAGGACTACTCACGTATCATCGGAGAGGCACCAATGAGGATGATGAACCCCTCCGTGATGGTGTTAGATTGGATGTCGAGGCTCTGGAACTTGCGGCGGCTGGATGTGTTTTTCGTCGACTCCTCTAGGGTTTCTGGAATATTTGGGAATTTCTAGGCGTCAGAGGCAGTGGAGAGGGGTCCCAAGGAGGGCACAACCCATCAGGGTGCGCCTAGGGTGGGTTGTGGTCTCCTCGACCCTCCCCTCTGGCACTTCTTTGGCCCACTGGATGTCTTCTGGCCCAAAAAAATCTCCAAAAAGTTTGGTCGCGATTGGACTCCGTTTGGTACTGATATTCTGTGAAGTAAAAAACAAGCAAAAACAGCAACGGGCACTTTGGCACTATGTCAATAGGTTAGTCCCAAAAAATGATATAAAGTTGCTATAAAATGATTGTAAAACATCCAAGAATGATAATATAACAGCATGGAACAAGCAAAAATTATAGATAAGTTGGAGACGTATCAGCATCCCCAAGCTTAATTCCTACTCGTCCTCGAGTAGGTAAATGATAAAAATAGAATTTTTGATGTGGAATGCTGCCTAACATGTTCATCACATAATCTTTTCTTTTGTAGCATGGACATTTTGACTTTTAGATGGTTCAAAGCAATAGTCTAGTTTTAACATAATGACTTCAATAGTCAAGCATGTCAACAAGTAACCATGTCTTACAAAATATCAACACTAAAGAAAGTTATCCCTAGCCCATCATGCTCAATCATTGATCCATTCATGAAACACACTCAAATATTAGCTATACCCAATTCTCAAGTACGATCATAGTGCCCCCTAGTTGGTGCTTTATAAGAGAAGATGGAGACACAAAGTAAAAATAAAAATTGCATAAATTAAATAGATAGGCTCTTCGCAGAGGGAAGTAGGGATTTGTAGAGGTGCTAGAGCTCAAAGTTTAAATTGAGAGAGAAAAATATTTTGAGTGGCATGCCTTTCCTGTCAACGAAAACGACAAAGTAGTTCTCAATACTTTCCATGCTAGATATATCATAGGCGGTTCCCAAACAGAAAATAAAGTTTAGTCCTTTTTCCACCATTCTTTCACAATCCATGGTTGGCCGTATCCACGGTTGCCTTCCATACCAATACTTTCCAAGGAATTTATTATTTGACAACATAAAGTATTTACTTTCTTTTTCATTTCGGGACTGGGCATCCCTATTACCGCCGCACTCTCGTGCAATGACAAGTGAATGAACACTCATCTTGAGAATAACACATCTAGCATGGAAAAATATTGGACACCCCCTACCATTTCATGAGCGATACGAGCACACAAAAAGAAAATTTAATTTGAAAATTAGAGATGGCACATACAAATTTGCTTAGAGCGGCATGCAAATACCACATATAGGTAGGTATGGTGGACTCATAAGGCAAAACTGGGTTTAAGGATTTTGGATGCACAAGTAGTATTTCTACTTAGTACAAGTGGAGGCTAGCAAATAGATTGAGAAGCAACCAACTAAGAAACGAAAATTCACATAAGCGAGCATTGAGCATAACTAACCCCGAATAATGCACCATAACTAGGATGTAATTTCATTGCATAACTATTGACTTTCGTACTTGCATAGGGAGTCACAAACCTTAACACCAATATTCTTACTAAAGCATAATTACTTACTAACATGACTCACATATTACTGTCATCATGTCTCAAAACTATTACAAGGAATCAAGTTTAATTTGTGCAATGATCTTCATGAAAGTTTTTATTATATCCTCCTTGGATATCTATCACTTTGGGTTTAGTTTCATATATTTCCATTGCTTTTGGCAAGCTCAAACAAATTTAAGTGAAGAACATGAGCATAAAAGTTTCATCTCTCAAAATAGTATAAGTGAAGCATGAGTGGATTTCTTCAAAATTTACTAAATCTCAAATTAATCTAAGTGAAGCATGAGAGTATTTCTACAAAAATTTACAAGCACACCATGCTCAAACAGATATAAGTGAAGCACTAGAGCAATTCTATAGCTCAAAAAGTTCATGTGAAGCATATAAAGCAATTCTAACAAATCATAGCATAATTTCGGCTCTGTCAAATAGGTGTGTTCAGCAAGGATACAAGTGACAAACTAAAAAGCAAAGCAAGCAAATACTCAAATGATACAAGACGCTCCAAGCAAAACTCATGATATGTGACGAATAAAAATATAGTTCCAAGTAAAATACCGATGGTCGTTAGAAGAAAGAGGGGATGCCACTCGGGGCATCCCCAAACTTAGTTGCATGTTTCTCTTTGGATATATCTTGGGGGTTCTATAGCATCCCGAAGCTTAGGCTCTTTTCACTCCTTATTCCTTCATCCATCGTGATCTCACCCAAAACTTGAAAACTTCAATCACACAAAACTCAACAAAATCTTCATGAGATCCGTTAGTATAATAAAGCAAATCACTACTTTAAGTACTGTTGCAAACCCATTCATATTTTATTATTGCATTATACCTAATTTATTTTAACTTTACCATGGCTCATACCCTTCAATATAACCCATAGATTCATCAAAACAAGCACACAATGCAACGAAAACAGAATCTGTCTTAAACAGAACAGTCTGTAGTAATCTGTACTCTAACCATACTTATGTAACTCTAAAAATTCTGAAAACTTAGAACAACGTAAAGAATTTGTAGATAAACACTGTGTTAAAATTTCATCTCAGTATCACGTTCCAGTACAAAATGAAAATTCGAACACTGGACGCAAAGTTTCTGTTTCAGATTCAGCATCGTTTCTACTCATCTTATGAATCATCCTAAAGGCTCTACTTGGCACAAACACTAAATAAAACATAAAAAACACAATAATAAAATAGGCATAATTGTTTCAACACTCAAAAACAAAAATAAAAAGAAGAAAATAATTTTATTCATTGGGTTGCCTCCCAGCAAGCGCTATCGTTTTACGCCCCTAGCTAGGCATAACGCATAGATTCAAATATTGTCATATTTGGTTTTTGCTCCATAGGATGCTCTCATGATTGATTCATATGGTGGCTTAATTCTTGTTCTAGGGAAGTGTTCCATACCCTTTCTTAGTGGAAACTGAAATCTAATATTGCCTTCTTTCATATCAATCACGGCACCTATAGTGCGTAAGAACGGTCTACCAAGTATAATGGGACAAGACGGATTGCAATTAATATCAAGAACAATAAAATCTATGGGCACATAGTTCCTATTTGCAAGAATAAGAACATCATTAATTCTTCCCAAAGGCTTTTTAATAGTAGAATCCGCCAAGTGCAAATTAAGAGAACATTCTTCGATATTGGTGAGACCAAGCACATCACATAAAGACTTCGGAATCGTGGAGACACTAGCACCCAAATCACATAAAGCAAAACACTCATAATTTTTAATCTTGACCTTAATGGTAGGTTCCCACTCATCATGTAATTTTCTAGGAATAGAAATCTCGAACTCCAACTTTTCTTCAAAAGATTTCATCATGGCATCAACGATATGTTCAGTGAAAGCTTTATTTTGTTCATAAGCATAGGGTGAATTCAACATGGATTGCAGCAAAGAAATACATTCAATCAAAGAGCAACTATCATAATTAAAGTCTTTGCAATCCAAAATAGTGGGCACATCACTATTTAAAGTTTTGACCTCTTGAAGCCCACTTCCATCAATTGTTTCATCAAGATTTCACCCTCCAAATTATTGAGACGCCTTCTAGCTAAAGTTGACTCTACCTCAGTCCCTTTATCATCAATATTAACATTACTAAACAAGGAATCAATAGAAGAAACACCAATCACTTTAAGATCTTCATCATTTTTCTGAAGGCAATCACTAGAAAATGATTTTTCTAAGAATTCTCTTCTCTCTAAGCACAACGGTTCTTTTCTTACTTTCATCCATAGAGACATACAAAGCTTTAATTGATTCATCAATCTTAGGCACAAAAGCTTTCAACTTGTGATTTTCCACATCATGATCAATTCTATCAATGCTTTTAGACATATCATCAATCTTATTCAACTTTTCTTCTATCGTAGTATTGAAAACCTTTTGTGCATTGATAAATTCTTTAATATTATTCTCAAGATCAGAGGTGTTCCTATTATTATTGTAAGAGAAATTACCATAATAATTACCATAATTGTTAGAGGAATTTCTAGGAAAAGGCCTAGGATTAAAATTACCTCTATAAGCACTACTGGAATCAGCAACTTTGCCGTCTGCCATGGCTGACGGCAAAGGCATGCATTGCGGACGGCAAAGGTGTTTGCCGTCAGCCAGCAGACGACACCACATCCGGCTGAACAAGCTCCGGCAAAGGCCACTTTGCCGTCTGCTGGCCGACGGCAAAGAGGCAAAGGTCTTTGCCGTCTGCCAGCAGACGGCAAAGGGCATGGACGGCACACGTGGCAGCTTAGGTCAGTTAAGGGGTTAACGGCGTGCTTTGCCGTCTGCTGGCTGACGGCAAAGATGCAAAGGTCTTTGCCGTCTGCCAGCGGACGGCAAAGCTGCCAAATAGGCCAGCCCAGTGCACCCCAGGTTGCACAGGTAGCTGCCACGTGGCAGCTTTGCCGTCTGCTGGCAGACGGCAAAGACCTTTGCCGTCTGCCAGCAGACGGCAAAGAGCCTGTACAGCCCCTGTTTTTTCTGTTTTTTCTTAATTCATTCAATTTCATAGAATTTCACATATATATATGATAATACTTTCAACAAGCATAACAACACATATATATACCAAATCATATCCCTGCCATATGGATATGCTCATCCAACACATATACATACCAAATGAAAAGTCCATATGCAACATATATAGCTAGCCAACATGTCCAACAACAAGCATACAATGGTTTCATCCATACATACATATATAGGTAGCAAGTTTCACATTGTTCATCCTACAAAATCAAAACAAAAAGGAAGCACAAGAAGAAGAGTAGACTCCATCAACGCAAGCTTCCTCATCGAAAGTAAATCTGCAAATTGGGAAAGCAGTAGCGCTGCAACGACGATCCTACTAATTCAACTTTTGGTCACTTTTGATCCATCGACATGAATCTAATCCGCTTTCCTTCCCCCAATGATATAATAACTAATCATGATCATAATAATAAGTTGGTCACTAGTCATAATCACAACTCCTCCTCCTCCTCATCATCAACTCTAACACATTGTAGCACATAATAACACATTGTACCTAGGACCTACTCCTCTCTCATAGGACCTACTCTACCCCCTCTTAGGTAAAATATCATAAAACAAGATAGGCCCTGACTCTCCATTATGGAGAATGGAGATCATCCTGTCTCCAATTCTTGGCCTACGCACAATGTTGCTTCCAAGTAGCTCTCTATGATTGACCATACATTTTTTCCAATCTTTGATTGTCATGTCTTCATCGGTTTTAGAAATCCGGTATGGACAGGAGTGATGCGTAGGCTGACCTGGCCGTGCTGGCCGTAAGCTCATAACATCAACGCGACCTCTCGGAAACATCAGATAAGGCACACAATCCTTCGGGATTTTCTGTTGAAAAACATAGTAATAACTTTGTAGTTAGCAATGTTGTTTAGTTTTAGAAGAATTTATGCAAAAGATGCACGGATGTCGTAATAGTAGAAAACCTTACCATGCAATCTCCATGGATGTTACCGTAGTTCACCACGTGCACTAGTGGCACGTATTGACCATAATGTGGAGGAGTTTGATAATAGCTATTGTAATTCTCAAGATCATTAATAAATGCGATAAGATGAACTTTCTCCTTATAAGTTAATTCTGCTTCATCATTGTAGTAGTAGGTTCTGTCTACCATCTTCCGTACATTTTTTGAAGAATGAAAATAAGCTGTCAATGGAAATAAGCTGTCAACTATTTTGAAATAAACAATATAAATTACATAATAAATATGTTTAACAAACTCACACGGAGGCAGAATCGGAATCATAATAAATATGGTTGAGAAACTCACATAATGGTAGAACTGGAGGCATCTGCACATCGACCCAGATGTCGATATTACCTTCAATTTCATCTTCCGGATGAATATCAAAGGTGATAAGAATATTAGGCTCAAATGCATAAGCCTTGCATAGTGCTTGCCAACTTTTACATTCAAAATAGGAGTAGGTGTCTGCATTGTACAATTTTACGGCAAAAGTATAACCATGCTCGGTCCTCAAGTGAACTCTCTTTACCTCCATACTTTTTTTAGTATTGAAACCAATCTTATCCAAGACATAAATTCTTGCATGGCAGGGGATACGCTAGTAGAATAGTAAAAAATTAAAATTATAAGTTGAAGCAAAAGAAGCAAAAGTCATGCTTAATTACGAAGAAAGACTTGTCGTTGTGACTTACTGTATCCACTTCGAAGGTCTCATCCAGCACGATGCTGAAGCGCCTACCATCAACTAGGTGAGGCTTGTCGCACAGGCCGCGCTCGTCTTCGCATAATTCGCACATAACGAATTTCCTTTCGTCGTCAGACATTTCCTATGTTCGTAGTTGAAACATTTAAAATCGATCGAAGGCAACTACCAGGAAACTGATCAACACACAGATCACTATTACTCAATATGCAACGGGTTGACTTTAGGTCTGTCGAGTCTTTCCTTCCTAAACTCTCATCTCACGTATATGGTGGGCACTCCCTCTGATATTGCGACCGTCGGTGATGGTGGCTCCTCCATTCGTCCCCGAGTGCATTACACCAAAATGTCTAGCACACGGGAACGAAGGAGAAACGACCCCCACGACAACAGTCGGGATTCTTCCTCTCTCATATTTCGACCGTCGGGGATGGTCGCTACTCCTGCTTTCCCTAGTGCATTACAAATATCTAGCACAAGGAAAAGAAGGAGAAGCGAGCCCCACGACAACAGTCGGGATTCTTCCTCTCTCATATATATATATATATGGTGGACACTCTCCCTCACTGAAAGACACACAAGGAGCTGAAACAGACCTAAAGTTAACCCGTTCCATATATCGAGCAATGACATAGAAAAATGCCCTATGTTTTGCCGGAATATCATTGAATTCCCGTTCTGGCAAATCACAAGCACTCGATATGTCCTACATTGTAGCACAAGTCATGCTAAAATTCATGAAAAATATGAGGCATAACCTTTGCTAAAAACAGGACATATCGAGCGCCTGAAATTTGCCGGAACGGAAACGAATCAACATTCCGGCAAAACATAGGCCACTCGGAGGTACATTGCAAACAAGAACACCAAGACATCCTCTATATTCAGAATATGACATGTTCATTCTAGCAAATGAGTAAATAGTTTCAGGATCACTAGCAACTATCAACTATGTCTAAAAATAATATACTAAAACCCTAGTAATAATTTAGTTAACTAGAAACTATCAACTAAACCCTAGAAACTATCCTAAATCAAAGTGTTATATATGAACAGAGGCTTATATCAACTAAAAACTATTAAGTAAATCAAAATGTTGCATATCAACAAGAAAATATCAACTAGTCTACTAAATCAAAATGTAGCAGGGAGGAGGGGGGCGACTGAAGGAGGGAGGAGGAAGGAGGATAGAGGAGGGAGGAGGGAGAAGGAGGGGCGACTGAAGGAGGGAGGAGGAAGGAGGACGGAGGAGGAAGGCAGAGCGAGGAGGGGCCGGCCGGCGGCGAATGGAGGAGTGGAGGGAGGACGGAGGAGGTGGGGCGGGGAGGAGGGAGGAGGGAGAAGGAGGGGCGACTGAAGGAGGGAGGAGGAAGGAGGACGGAGGAGGAAGGCGGAGCGAGGAGGGGCCGGCCGGCGGCGAATGGAGGAGTGGAGGGAGGACGGAGGAGGTGGGGCGGGGAGGAGGGAGGAGGGAGGAGGGGAGGATTACCGAGTCCAGGGAGGAGGGGGAGGTGACGGCGGCAGAGGGAGGAGGGGTAGGCAACGGCGGCGGCGAGCGGCGGGGGGCAGAGAGGGAGCGACAGGGTGAGGGGGGAGTGAGGGGCCGGGAGTGAGGAAGAGAGAGGGAGCGCACGGGGTGGATAAGGTTGGCATAGCAGCAGCGCGGGTTCTTCTCCTCTTCTCCTCCTTTTCTTCTTCTCCTTCTTCTCCTTCTTCTTCTTCTTCTTCGGCGATCCTCGACCCTCGACCCCTTGGTGACCGGCGATCCTCGACCCGGTTCCGTCGGCGCCGACGCACCCCGTCGGCGATCCTCGACCCGGTTTTCCTTTTTCCTTTTCTTCTTCTCCTCTTCTCTTCCTTTTCTTCTTCTTCTTCCTCTTCTTCTCCTTCTCCTCCTCCTCCTCCTCTTCTTCTTCTTTTCTTCTCCTCCTCCTCCTCCTCCTTTTCTTCTTCTTTTTCCTCTTCTTCTTCCTCTTCTTCTTCTTCTTCTTCTCCTTCTCCTCCTCCTCTTCTTCTTCTTCTTCTTCTCCTTCTCCTCCTCTTCTTCTTTTCTTCTTCTCCTCCTCTTCTTCTTCTTCTTCTTCTTCTTCTTCTTCTTCTTCTTCTTCTTCATTTCCTCTCCTCCTCCTCCTCCTCCTCCTCCTTCTCCTCTTCTTCTTCTTCTTTTCTTCTCCTCCTCCTCCTCCTCCTTTTCTTCTTCTTCTTCCTCTTCTTCTTCTTCTTCTTCTTCTTCTTCTCCTTCTCCTCCTCTTCTTCTTCTTTTCTTCTTCTCCTCTTCTTCTTCTTCTTCTTCTTCTTATTCCTCTTCTTCTTCTCCTTCTCCTCCTCTTCTTCTTCTTTTCTTCTTCTCTTCTTCTTCTTCTTCTTCTTCTTCTTCTTCTTCTTCATTTCCTCTCCTCCTCCTCCTAAAAAACTAACTAACTAACTAACTTACTAACTTAACAGAAAAAACTAAGTTACTAACTTATTTTTTCTAACCTAATAAACTAAACTAAACTAAACCTAAATCTAAATAAACAGGGCGCGAGTGGAGAAAGAACTCACCGGGATCGGGCAGAGGAGTCGCCGCCGGCGTCGATCTGCCGAGGCCCGAGAGGAACGAGCAAGAAAAGACTGCACCGCCGTCGATCTGGCGGCGAGGGAGGATGTGCCGGCAGGTGGCCCTGCAGGAGGCCGGCCGCCGAGAGCGGGACGGGGAGCAGGGGGGACGCCGGTCCAGATCCTAGCTCCGCAGGGGAGGGGCGCGGGGCGGCCTGGGCGGGGCCGGTGGAGGGGGGCCGGTGGAGGGGGCAGGGGAGGGGGGCGGCGTCGCCGCAGGGGAGGGGCGGGGCGGGGCCGGTGGAGGAGCCCGGGGCAGGGGAGGGGCGGGGCCGGGGCTGCGGTGGCGGTGCGGGTTGGGGCGGCGGCGGGGTGCGGTCGGGGGCGCCGGCGGGGTGCAGCGGGGGGGGGGGGGGGGGGGCGGAGCGGCGGGGCGTCGGTGTCGGCGGGCGACGGGCCGGGGCGGCGGCGGGGTGCGGTCGGGGGCGGCGGCGGGGTGCGGTCGGGGCGAGAGAGAGAGAGACAGAGAGAGAGAGAGAGAGAGAGAGAGACAGAGAGAGAGAAGAGAGAGAGGAGGGGTAGGCCGTTAGGGCCGTTAGGTAGTGGCTTCTTTGCTGTCAGCTAGCGGACGGCAAAGAGGTGGGGTGGGCCGTTGGCCTCCACCGGACCCCACCCCACCTCTTTGCCGTCTGCTGACGGACGGCAAAGTTTCTTTGCCGTCCGCTAGCAGACGGCAAAGTGGTGGCTGATGGCAAAGAGCTTCTTTGCTGTCAGCTAGTTCTTTGCCGTCTGCTTTCTGGAAACGGATGGCAAAGAGCTTCTTTGCCGTCCGCCAGCTGACGGCAAAGAACTGGCAGACGACAAATTTGCTGATTCCAGTAGTGAAGCATTATTATTGAAATTGTTTCGCGAGACAAAGTTCACATCTACGGAATCACTATTTTTCTCAATCAAGGTAGACAAAGGCACATCATTAAGATCAATAGGAGCATTTTTACTAGCAACCAACTTCATCAAAGCATCAATTTTATCACTCAAAGTACTAATTTCTTCAACCGAATTAACCTTTTTACTAGTAGGTGCTCTTTCGGTATGCCATTGTGAATAATTTGCCATGATATTATCTAGAAATTTAGTAGCTTCACCCAAAGTAATTTCCATAAAAGTACCACCTGCGGCAGAATCTATAAGATTTCTGGAGACAAAATTCAATCCTGCATAAATTTTTTGAATGACCATCCATAGATTTAAACCATGAGTAGGACAATTTCTTAGCATCAATTTCATTCTTTCCCAAGATTGTGCAACATGTTCATGCTCAAGTTTCTTAAAATTCATGATTTGTGTCCTAAGGGAAATAATTTTCGCGGGCAGAAAATACTTAGAGATAAAAGCATCCTTGCACTTATTCCAAGAATCAATACTATTGCGAGGCAAAGAGGAAAACCAAAATTTTGCACAATCCCGAGAGGAAAAATGAAATAATTTCAACTTCACTATATCATTGTCCACATCTTTTTTATTTTGCATATCACACAATTCTACGAACGTGTTTAGATGGCATCCTCATTAGGAGTACCGGCAAATTGATATTTCATGACAAGATTCAACAAAGCGGCATTAATATATATCACAAGACTCCGCACTAGTGGCGGGAGGAGCAATTGGAGTACTAATAATATCATTGTTATTAGTATTGGAAAAATCACACAATTTGGTGTTTTCTCTAGTCATCGTGACTACGCAAACAAGATTGCAAGCAAGCAAGAGATCGGACAAGAAAAAGGCAAACGAAAAAGAGGGCGAATAACACGGCAAATTGGGTGAAGTGGGGGAGAGGAAAACGAGAGGCAAATGGCAAATAATTTAATTGCAAGGAGATGAGATTTGTGATTAGGAACCTGGTAGATGATGATGGTGTCTCCTCGGTGCCAGAGATTGGCACCTAGAAGAGACTGCTTCCTCCCCGGCAACGGTCCCAGAAATTCCTTTGACGTGGCTTGAGACTGCGTCAGTATTTCCCCAAAAAGGAAGGGATGATGCAGCACAGTGACGGTAAGTATTTCCCACAGTTATGAAACCAAGGTATCGAACCAGTAGGAGGATCACCACCACCTAATAAATAACGCCTGCACACAAAGAACAAATACTTGCAACCCGACGCGAAAGAGAGGTTGTCAATCTCTCTACGGTAAAAAGATAGATTAGGATATGATAGATTGGAGAGATAGATCTCTCAAGAACACAAAATAAAAAAGAACAAATAAAAAGTGCAGCAAGGTATTTTTGGGTTTTTGGAATAATAGATCTGAAAACAAAAGCAGCAAAAAATAGATCGGAAAGCAATATGTTGGAAAAGTAGACCCGGGGGCCGTAGGTTTCACTATTGGCTTCTCTCATGAGTATAGCACACGGTGGGTGAACAAATTACTGTTGGGCAATTGATAGAAGATCAAATAGTCATGACGATATCCAAGGCGATGATCATTATATAGGCATCACGTCCAAGATAAGTAGACCGACTCCTGCCTGGATGTACTACTATTACTCCACACATCGACCGCTATCCAGCATGCATCTAGTGTATTAAGTTCATGGAAAAATGGAGTAATGCAATAAGAACGATGACATGATGTAGACAAGATCTATTCATGTAGGAATAGACCCCATCTTGTTATCCTTAATAGCAACGATACATGCGTGCCTCGCTGCCCCTTCTGTCACTGGGAGAGGACACCGCAAGATCGAACCCATCAAAAAGCACCTCTTCCCATGGCAAGAAAAATCGATCTAGTTGGCCTAAGTATACCAAAGATTCGAAGAAGAAATACGAGGCTATAAGTAATCATGCATATAAGAGATCAAAGAAGACTCAAATAATATTCATGGATATAAACTGATCATGAACTCAAAATTCATCGGATCCCAACAAACACACCGCAAAAGTTTACATCAAATAGATCTCCAAGAGACCATTGTATTGAGAATCAAAAGAGAGAGAGGAAGTCATCTAGCTACTGCCTACGGACCCGTGGGTCTATGGTGGACTACTCACGCATCATCGGAGAGGCACCAATGAGGATGATGAACCCCTCCGTGATGGTGTTAGATTTGATTTCGAGGCTCTGGAACTTGCGGTGGCTGGATGTGTGTTTTGTCGACTCCTCTAGGGTTTCTGGAATATTTGGGAATTTATAGGCGTCAGAGGCAGTGGAGAGGGGTCCCGAGGAGGGCACAACCCATCAGGGCGCGCCTGGGGCCTCTGGCGCACCCTGGTTGGTTGTGGTCTCCTCGACCCTCCCCTCTAGCACTTCTTTGGCCCACTGGATGTCTTCTGGCCCAAAAAAATCTCCAAAAAGTTTCGTCGCTATTGAACTCCGTTTGGTACTGATATTCTGTGAAGTAAAAAACAAGCAAAAACAGCAACTGGCACTTTGGCACTGTGTCAATAGGTTAGTCCCAAAAAATGATATAAAGTTGCTATAAAATGATTGTAAAACATACAAGAATGATAATATAATAGCACGGAACAAGCAAAAATTATAGATACGTTGGAGACGTATGAGTACTACATTGCACACGGTACTTGCATTTCATTTTCATTTGGAAGAGAAAATGGGGATACGGCGGCAAATTTTGGTCTGAATTTCCCTTGTTACATTGGTCATCGACGCCACTACTTAATTTAAAAAGACTTGCAAATTTGAGTACTACACAAAAGAGCCTACAGCACTGCCCGCACTTACTTAATCAAGCAACTAAACATTGTTAGTTGACCTAAACATTACTCTAACAAAATACCATCGCTGTAAACAGAGACTAATATTCTGCCTGGCATTCGTCGATCTCCGCCATCTCCTCGATGACCAGCTCCTGCTCGACGACCTCCGGGGTAAGGATATCCATGGCATCCATCACCACATACTCCACCAGCATCTCGCAGTCCTCGTCCACCATCTCTTTGGATAAGTCCGCCATGAGCCGGGCGTGGGCGGCCTTGGTACGGGCATGGACGGCCACAATCTTGTCTAGGGAGGCCGTCGATGAACGGATGCCTGCTCGAGCACACTCAGCAATTACCAACTCATCGGACGTGGGTTGTCGACTGGTGTCGAGAAGCCAGCCGTGATTTGTGCAGTAACCGACACGAGATGGGCGTGGGCGCCCACGAGATGGGACTGGGCGTTCGCCATCAGGGCTACAGAGACCGCTGAGAAACTAACAACTGATGTGCCGGTCTCGCCATTTGCTATCCCCGTCGCGGTTGTTGTTGTCGCCCTCTCAGCTGCAGCATCTGCACTTTCGGTTGCTGCAGCCGCCCTGTCAGAGGTAGCGGCCGCGTTCAACCATGTTGAGAGTGCGCTCATGGCTGATGCAGCCGCGCTCGGGCCGGAGTGGGTTCCCAAGTTTCCCTCACGACAGGGATCCACGTTCCCATCTTTCACCGACGACGATTGAACAGTAAAATGTCTGAGGAGTCAGTGCGGTAAACTGGCCGGCGATGGACTATAACTGACGAAGCTTCCAACCTAAGCCATGCATGTATGAGGATTGGCTCAAGATATTTTCTACTGCATCACACACGATTCATGATCATAAACTATTTGTGAAAGACTTAATTTCAAAATGTTTTTAAAACAAAAAATGAGGTTACTTCAGCAAAGGACGATGTTTGGATTGCAATAAGATTTATCTGAAGTGAACACGGACCAATAGCAGTGTCGTGCTAAAATATGGAATTATTTAGGGTTCGTTTGGAATTTCTATACATTAATTGAGTTTCTAGACATTTAATGTGTATAATTAAAATTTGAACTATCATCCCAAGGTCCGGTGCATCAAAATGGGTTGAAAAATCATATTAGTGTCCATGGCTTCATCTTTAGGTCACAGACAAGAAATGGGAATGAATTTCAAACATCTCAGCATCTTGGCTCGACCACAAACGTTGAGAAACTAGGTTTTTAAATTACTGTAAATCCAAAACGCGTCAGAAATTCTAAAAACTTGGCATGTTGTCATGAAATGGCACATATGTGCCATGGTAAAAAAATTGCCCAATTTGGGACAACTTCAGGCATAAGTCCCTTACAAACCAGAGCATCACACGACAAGCTTTGTGGTTCCGATAGGGAACACGTCACCTTACATGGGCAAAACGACATCCACTGATCTTCTCGCCTTGAACTTTTTTAGAGGCAACATAGACCAGTAGGAGTGTCTTACTAAAATATGGAATTATTCAGGGTTCTTTTTGCAATTTTTATACATCAATTGAGTTTTATAGGCATTTAATGTGGACAGTTAAAATTAGAACTAAAATCAGAAGGTACGGTGCATCAAAATGGATTGAAAAATCATATAAGTGTCCATGGCTGTATTCTTTGGACCCCAAGCAAGATATGGGAATGAATTTCAAACATCTCGGGGTCTTGGGTCGGCCACAAACATTGAGAAACTTGGTTTTACATGTATAAATCAAAAACTCGTGAGAAATTCATGAAACTTGGCATGGTGTCATGACATGGCTAATATGCGCCCTGGTAAAAAAATGACCAATTTGGGACATGTTTTGGCACAAGCCCCTTACAAACCGAAGCTTCTCACGGGAAGCTTTGTGGCTTCGATATGGAACGTGTCACCTTACGTGGGCGAATCGACATCCGCTGCCTCTTCTCGTCTTGAACTATTTCTAGAGGCAACATAGACCAAAATGAGTGTCTGGCCAAAATTTAAATTATACATGGTTCGTTTGGCCTTTTTATACATTAATTGACTTTTATATGCATTATTTAATGTGCATCATTCAAATTTGAACTACAATCACAAGGTCAGGTGCATCAAAATGGGTTGAAAAATCATATAAGTGTACATGCATCTTTAGGTCCCATGCAAGATATAGGAATGAATTTCAAACATCTCGGGGTCTTGGCTCGGCCACACAAACATTGAGAAACTCGGGTTTTAAATCATGTAAATCAAAAACTCGTCAGAAGATTCATGAAACTTGGCATGGTGTCATGAACATGGCATATATGTGAAGTGGTAAAAACTTGACCAATTTGGGACAAGTATTGGCACAAACCCCTTACAATCCGGAGTTTCGTACGGGAAGCTTTGTGGTTCCGATATGAAAAACGTCACCTTATGTGCGCGAAACGGCATCCGCTGCCTCTTCTTGCTTGAACCAATTCTAGAGGCAACATAGACCAATATGAGTGTCGTGCTAAAATATGGAATTATTCAGGGTTTGTTTGGCCTTTTTTATACATTAATTAATGAAACTTGGCATGGTGTCATGACATGGCACATAATGGCGTCATAGCATTTTGTTTTCCTATTTGAGACTCGTTTTTTAATATATTTGTCTTCTAGAGCCAACATTGAGAATATTACTTTACATTATAGTAAATATAGAACTCACACAAAATTCAAGAAATTGGACATGGCGTCATGATACAGCACAAATATGATGTAGTATTTTTCGTGTCCACTTTGGGAAAAGGCGCACACATTAATAGCAAACAAAAGCTTTTTGGAACAAAGAACTGTCACGTTTTCATGCAAACAGTTGCATTATTTTCAAACCGTGGACGTTCTACTGCCCTTACGTGCTGCCAAGCATCACACTCTTTTATTGGCTAGGGCCTAGGAGGTGTCATGCAAGCAGAGGCTTGAGTTGACGGGAGGCATGCGAGCTGGCCTCCGCTGCGCTGGCTCATCGGGAGGCGTGAGGGCAGTACGCCGCAGGCTCACCGGGAAGCGAGCCATTTGACCTCCATATCCGCCCGCCTCGCTTCCAACCTGTCCATCAATGGCGCCCGAGCCACTGTTTAATAGGCGGCTTTACCGCCCACTCACTCACAATCCTCTATATATCTTTGCCTCCCATTCCCCTCCATCATTCAGACCTCCAAGGTGACCTACGCCATGACACACAAGGATCATATGCCACTAGTCTTCTGGTTTGGTGAAGTCGACACCGAGCCGGAGGAGATAGAACATAAAGACGAATGGGAGGCCATGGACATGGCCCTGGAAGAGCTGCATGCCGCAACGGATGCTGCCCTGGCGCACTCGCCAGCAACCATCACAGCACCTGATACGTCTCCAACGTATATATAATTTATGAAGTATTCATGCCATGTTTACAATAATTTTATATGATTTTGGTATGATTTTATTAGAACTAACCCGGACTGACGCTGTTTTCAGCAGAACTACCATGGTGTTGTTTTTTTTGCAGAAATAAAAGTTCTCGGAATGGGCTGAAAATTTACGGAGAATATTTTTGGAAAATATAAAAAATACTGGAGCAAAAAGATACCAGAGAGGAGTCACGAGGCAGCCACAAGCCTAGGGGGCGCCCCCCCTAGGGCGCGCCCCTGACTTGTGGGTCCCTCGGGAGTCCCCTTGACGTGGGACCGACGCCAAAAATTCGTATAAATACCAAAACCCCCAGAAAGAAACCTAGATCGGGAGTTCCGCCGCCGCAAGCCTCTGTAGCCACGAAAAACCAATCGGGAGCCCATTCCGGCACCCTGCCGGAGGGGGAAACCATCACCAGAGGCCATCTTCATCATCCCGGCGGTCTCCATGACAAGGAGGGAGTAGTTCACCCTCGGGGCTGAGGGTATGTACCAGTAGCTATGTGTTTGATCTCTCTCTCTCATGTTCTTGAGATGACACGATCTTGATGTACCGCGAGCTTTATTAATATAGATGAATCATATGGAGTTTTCCCCTCTCTATCTTCTTGTGATGAATTGAGTTTTCCCTTTGAAGTTTTCTTATCGGATTGAGTCTTTAAAGGATTTGAGAACACTTGATGTATGTCTTGCGATGGGATATCCATGGTGACAATGGGATGTTCTATTGATCCACTTGATGTATGTTTTGGTGATCAACTTGCGGGTTCCGTGACCTTGGGAATCTATGCATAGGGGTTGGCACACGTTTTCGTCTTGACTCTCCGGTAGAAACTTTGGGGCACTCTTTGAAGTTCTTTGTGTTGGATTGAACATGATGAATCTGAAATTGTGTGATGCATATCGTATAATCAAGCCCATCGGTAGTCGTGGTGACATTGGAGTATCTAGGTGACATTAGGGTTTTGGTTGATGTGTATCTTAAGGTGTTATTTTAGTACGAACTCTAAGGTTGTTCGTGACACTTATAGGGATAGCTCATACGATTAATCGGAAAAGATAACTTTGAGGTGGTTTCGTACCTTACAATAATTTCTTCGTTTGTTCTCCGCTATTTGTGACTTTGGAGTGAACTCTTTGTCGCACGTGAGGGATTTACATATGATTCAACTATGTTAGTATTGTTGAGAGAACTTGCACTAGTGAAAGTATGAACCCTAGGCCTTGGTTCTAAGCATTGCAATACCATTTGTGCTCACTTTTATCATTAGTTACCTTGCTGTTTTTATATTTTCAGATTACAAAAACCTATATCTACCATCCTTATTACACTTGTATCACCATCTCTTCGCCGAACTAGTGCACATATACAATTTACCATTGTATTGGGTGTGTTGGGGACACAAGAGACTCTTTATTATTTGGTTGCAGGGTTGTTTGAGAGAGACCATCTTCATCCTACGCCTCCCACAGATTGATAAACCTTAGGTCATCCACTTGAGGGAAATTTGCTACTGTCCTACAACACTCTGCGCTTGGAGGCCCAACACGAGTCTACAAGAAGAAGGTTGTGTAGTAGACATCAAGCTCTTTTCTGGCGCCGTTGCCGGGGAGGTGAGTGCTTGAAGGTATATCTTTAGATCTTGCAATTGAATCTTTTAGTTTCTTGTTTTATCACTAGTTTGGTTTTATAAAATAAAACTACAAAAAAATGGAGTTTGGGTTGCATCATTTGTATCGTCTTTATAATGTCTTTCATGAAAATAAGGATTCAGAAAATTGTGCTCAATTGGTAGAGGAAGAAATTATGATAATACTTAATGAGAATTCCTTGAATAATGAGCATGATTGAAATATTGCTAGTATGAATTCTCTAAATATCCATGATGCTAATGATATGCAAAGCCACAAGCTTGGGGATGCTATGTTTGATGAAGATGATATTTTTAGTCCCCCAAGTTTTGATGAGCAAATTTGTTATGATAATGACATGCCTACTATCTATGATGATTATGATGATGACATGTATGCTATAAAGAGTGATAGTAACCTTGAAACTTGTCATCATGATTTTAATATTCAAGGTGGTTATGTCAATCAAGTATCTCATGATAGTTATTTTGTTGAGTTTGCTCCCACTATTATGAATGAGAAGAAAATTGCTTATGTGGAGAGTGACAAATTTTCTATGCTTGTAGATCATGAAGATAATGCTTTATGTGATAGTTATGTTGTGAAATTCCTTCATGATGCTACTGAAAATTATTATGAGGGAGGAACATATGCTTGTAGGAATTGCAATAATATCAAGTTTCCTCTCTATGTGTTGAAAATCTTGAAGTTTTGCTTGTTTTACCTTCCTATGCTAGTTGATTCTTGTTCCCATAAGTTGTTTGCTCACAAAATCCCTATGCATAGGAAGTGGGTTAGACTTAAATGTGCTTGTAATGAGATTCATGATGCTCTCTTGCATGTTCCAATTACTACTTTTTATGTGAGCATCATTGAAATCATCATGCCTAGCTAAAAGGTATTAAAGAAAAGCGCTTGTTGGGAGACAACCCAATATTTATACCTACTGTTTTTGTGTGTCCACATGATTAAGCTACTGTATAATCATGTTTTATAGCTTTTGTTTCAATAAAGTGCCAAGTAAAGCCTTTGGGATAGTGTGGATGATAGTTGACTTGATTCTGTGCAAAAACAGAAACTTTTGCTCTCAGTCCAGGAATTTTGTAAATTCACTGGAACGAGATTTTGATCTGAATTTTTTAAACATGATTTATATACAAAGTTCCTAGATTTTCCTAATTTTTCAGAATATTTTGAGATAGGTAAGTATGGTTACACTACAGATCTTCACAGACTGTTCTGTTTTTGACAGATTCTGTTTTGCATGCATAGTTTGCTTGTTTTAGTGTTTCCATAGCTTATATTTAGCGGTATAAATTATGGGAATGATAGAATACAGTAGGTATCATGTGAGAACAATTATGAATCTTGTGTTGACAGTACCTAAGTGAATTATCTTTATTTATTATACTAACCCATCTCACGAAGTTCCGTTAAGTTTTATGTGATTGAAGTTTTCAAGTTTTGGGTGAGACACCGATATGAGGAAAATAAGGAGTGACAAGAACCTAAGCTTGGGGATGCCCAAGGAACCCCCAAGGTAATATCCAAGGAATACTCAAGCGCCTAAGCTTGGGGATGCCTCGGAAGGCATCCCCTCTTTCGTCTTCACCACTATCGGTATATCTTACTTGGAGCTATATTTTTATTCGTCACATAATATGAGTTTTGCTTGGAGCATAATTTTATTTTGTTGTTCTCTGATAGGTGTTATTTATAATCTTGTTTTTCAATAAAAAGTTCCAAGAATTGCCTTAGGATGCTTGCATTGCATGTTTTATGTGTGCTGTGTAAAAAACAGAAACTTTTGCTGTAGTGTTTGAATTTTCATATTTTACTGGAACGTGGAAAGTTTCTGAAATTTTTACACAGTGTTGTCATATAAATTTTATAGCATTTCCTAAATTTTCATAATTGTTTGAGTTACAGAAGTATACTGTTTTCATATATTGCTACAGACTGTTCTGTTTGGACAGATTGCTGTCATAGTTTTGTTATCTACTTATCCTATAGTTTCCATAGCCTATATTGGTAGATATAAATTGTGGAAATGATAGTAAACAGTAGATGATGTTTGAAAATTATTTTGCAACTTATCTAGGCAGTTCATGAAGTGTTGATTTATTCTTATGTGTACTAACCTATCTCACGAGTTCTTTTCAAGTTTTGTGTGGATGAAGTTTTTGAGAATAGTTGAAACCATGATATGAGAGGATTGAACGAGATACAAAAGCTCAAGCTTGGGGATGCCCAAGGCACCCCAAGTAAATATTTCTAGAAGTCTCAAGCATCTAAGCTTGGGGATGCTACGCATCCCACCTCTCTTCATCAACAATTATCGGTTAGCCTATGTTGAGCCTAAATTTTTATTCGTTCACATGATGCTTGCTATTCTTGGAGTGCTATATTTTTATTTTGCTTTCTGTTTAATAAAATACTTAAGATCTGAAATTCTTAGATGAGAGAGTCTTCACATAGTTATTTAATTGTTGGCTACTCATTGATCTTCACTTATATCTTTTTGGAGTAGTTTGTCATTCACTCTCCTGCTTCACTTATATCCGATGAGTAAATGGTTGAATGAATTGAATATCATAAATCTGAAATTAAATATGCTTCATATACTTATCCCATGGGGAGTAATGACTTCACACATAATAAGTATAGGTGGTAAAATTTATTGAAAGTTAGCAAACACCGCATTGGTCACTTGAACAATTCATGAAAGAATATTGAAGGAAGAGAGATTCCACATATAAATATACTATCTTGGACATCTTCTATGATTCTGAGATCATTAATTATTTTCAAACTCGAGAAAATTAGTTAAAATTGGACAAGGAAGACAACTTAATGAGTTATGTTTGGGTATATTTGTATAGAAGTTATATTGTTATGGATCCTCCAACATGTGGTGCTTGCTTCCACCTCATACTAGCCAAAACTTCCGCACCAAGTAGAAATACTACTTGTGCATCCAAACACCCTTAAACCAGTTTTGCCATGAGAGTCCACCATACCTACCTATATGCGGTATTTACCTGCCATTCCAAGTAAATTTGCATGTGCCAAACTCTAAACCTTCAAATAATATTCTGTTTTGTAGGCCTGAATCGCTCATATAGTGACTAGGGGCTGTCAGTATCTTCCATGCTAGGTGGGTTATTCTCACGATATGTGTTGATTCACTATCATTCACGAGAAAGTGGCTGGTATTCGGGATGCCCAGTTCCATGCTCAAAAATCAAATCAAAATATAATGAAACAAAACTCCCCCAGGATTGTTGTTTGTATGGACGGTACCCGTGGATTCGGCTAGCCGTGGAGTGTGATTGATTGGTGGAGGGGGAGTAAAAACTTTACCATTCTGTTTGGGAACCACCTATAATGTATCTAGCATGGAAGATACCGAGATCTCTCGGTTGTTATATTGACAATGAAAGCATACCGCTCAAAATTATTATTCATCTCTGTTTTAAAAGCTCAAGATCTGGCACCTTTGCTAATCAATGCTTCCCTCTACGAAGGGCCTATCTTTTACTTTCAAGTACTTACCTTTCTGCAAGAGTCATGGTGATCTTCACCACTTCCTATATTTCGCCTTTTTCTCTTGGCAAACGTCATGTGTTGGGAATGATCTAGACATATATATCCACACAAATATATTTGATCATGAATTATTATTGTTGACAATTATCTATATGATAAATAAGTTGGGAGGTGAAACATTAAGCCCCTATCTTTCTCTGTGTTCAATGGATGCTATTTGTTCTAAAAATATGCTTTGAGTGTCAATAATCATGGAAGACTATATGATAGTTGAGTATGTGGAATTTGCTAAATCAAAGCTCTTACATAGACCCTTCCTGAAAATAAGATGAATTGCAATTGTTCGATGACTAGGAATATGGTTTGTTAGTTTTCAACAAACTTTCTGGTCTATACTTTAACATGTGAATAACTTGTTACTTGATCATGAGAAGTTTTATGAGATGAGCTATTGTTTATGGTTTATATTGATGCTAGAAAAAGTGATTGGAATTATCATTGATCAAATTTGTCCACTTGCTAGCATTCACACTTCATAAATTATTTCTTTTATCATTTACCTACTCGAGGACGAGTAGGAATTAAGCTTGGGGATGCTGATACGTCTCCAACGTATCTATAATTTATGAAGTATTCATGCCATGTTTACAATAATTCTATATGACTTTGGTATGATTTTATTAGAACTAACCCGGACTGACGCTGTTTTCAGCAGAACTACCATGGTGTCATTTTTTTGTGTAGAAATAAAAGTTCTCGGAATGGGCTGAAAATTTACGGAGAATATTTTGGAAAATATAAAAAATCCTGGAGCAAAAAGATACCGGAGAGGAGTCCCGAGGCAGCCACAAGCCTAGGGGGCGCCCCCTGGCTTATGGGTCCCTCGGGAGTCCCCTTGACGTGAGACCGACGCCAAAAATTCCTATAAATACCAAAACCCCCAGAAAGAAACCTAGATCAAGAGTTCCGCCGCCGCAAGCCTCTGTAGCCACGAAAAACCAATCGGGAGCCCGTTGTAGCACCCTGTCGGAGGGGGAAACCATCACTGGAGGCCATCTTCATCATCCCGGCGGTCTCCATGACGAGGAGGGAGTAGTTCACCCTCGGGGCTGAGGGTATGTACCAGTAGCTATGTGTTTGATCTCTCTCTCTCATGTTTTTGAGATGACACGATCTTGATGTACCGCGAGCTTTATTAATATAGATGAATCATATGGAGTTTTCCCCTCTCTATCTTCTTGTGATGAATTGAGTTTTCCCTTTGAAGTTTTCTTATCGGATTGAGTCTTTAAAGGATTTGAGAACACTTGATGTATGTCTTGTGATGGGATATCCGTGGTGACAATGGGATGTTCTATTGATCCACTTGATGTATGTTTTGGTGATCAACTTGCGGGTTCCGTGACCTTGGGAATCTATGCATCGGGGTTGGCACACGTTTTCGTCTTGACTCTCCGGTAGAAACTTTGGGCACTCTTTGAAGTTCTTTGTGTTGGATTGAACATGATGAATCTGAAATTGTGTGATGCATATCGTATAATCAAGCCCATGGGTACTCGTGGTGACATTGGAGTATCTAGGTGACATTAGGGTTTTGGTTGATGTGTATCTTAATGTGTTATTTTAGTACGAACTCTAAGGCTGTTCGTGACACTTATAGGGATAGCTCATACGATTGATCGGAAAAGATAACTTTGAGGTGGTTTCGTACCCTACAATAATTTCTTCATTTGTTCTCCGCCATTTGTGACTTTGGAGTGAACTCTTTGTCGCACGTGAGGGATTTACATATGATTCAACTATGTTAGTATTGTTGAGAGAACTTGCACTAGTGAAAGTATGAACCCTAGGCCTTGTTTCTAAGCATTGCAATACCGTTTGTGCTCACTTTTATCATTAGTTACCTTGCTGTTTTTATATTTTCAGATTACAAAAACCTATATCTACCATCCATATTACACTTGTATCACCATCTCTTCGCCGAACTAGTGCACCTATATAGTTTACCATTGTATTGGGTGTGTTGGGGACACAAGAGACTCTTTGTTATTTGGTTGCAGGGTTGTTTGAGAGAGACCATCTTCATCCTACGCCTCCCACGGATTGATAAACCTTAGGTTTTCCACTTGAGGGAAATTTGCTACTGTCCTACAAAACTCCGCGCTTGGAGGCCGAACACGAGTCTACAAGAAGAAGGTTGCGTAGTAGACATCAGCACCCGCACATGCAACCATCCCCGTGGCATTGACGGGCTGGTCAACGAGCATCATCGCAGCGCTGGAAACCGTGGGTGTCAGGGAGGTCCCAGTGGACCCGCGCGAGCTTGTGTACGTGCAAGCGCCAGTGCCTCCTCCTGCGCCCGTGCTCGTGCACGCCCATGCACACACCACGCCGGTCCCCGTGCGCACGCCCGCACCCACGGCGCCCGTCCCCGTGCGCGCGCTTGCACCCACCGCGCTCGTGCCCGTTCATGCGCCTGCACCCGTCACGGCCCCCTTAGCGGATTGGGTCGCCGCTGTCAATAGCTTCCTCGCAGGGCCACTAGTCGCAGCCCCCTAGCCCCGCACCCATCGATCGTGCGACGACCGGCTCTTTGATTGGGCAGTCCATAACATTCTGGTCTCGTTTGAAGAACTGAACAACTATGCCCCGGAGCATGACAACGCCGGCGCAGGCTGTGTCGCCGTTGCCACCGCAACTAGTTTTCTTTATATCGTATCTCGATCGTATGAATGTAAAGTCAAAGCTTGACTGAATGAAATCTATGGTTTGATCAACTAAGCATTTATCTCTGAATTCACATAGTAAACAAAAACCATCATTGTTTTCTTTGAATAAACACTCATCACAAACGGTTCAGGTTGAATACCCATTTGCAGATTGACAGCTATCTTTCCTTCGTCCGTAAGCCAAGTGAAAAATCGTAGCGAAGGATTGGTGCAATGCGTCATCGCAAACGTTTCTCTAATATGACCCGTTTGCTTAGTACAGACAACAAGGGAAGATTTGCATCTATCATATTGGGTAAACTGCCATTTGTCAAATCAGACACATTGGCATTTTTTGATCTAGTAACATTGGCATTTGTCAACATTGTAGCACAGGCATTTGTGAAATTTTGCAGGAACAAAATCACAATTAGGGTGCAATTTTGCAACTGAAATTCACTAAACATGGATTTAATTCATACGTTAAGCAGTGGTCTTTGTATAAAACTGTTCAACTTGGCAGCTGAACCGAACACACTTTCCCCAATTGTTGCCAACCACGTACTGAAATAGCTAGTTAAACTATATATACTAGCTAATTTAAAGTACGTGGTACAGTTCAACCATATCTATAGTTAGATGAACTGAACAAAATAGGCCCTAAATACTAGTACTACGAAGGGGCTTTGTACTACTTCTAGCCAAATCGAGTGCGCTCAGTAAGAGCCAGTGGAGGAGAAGCCTGCCGATGAGTTGGTGGAGTCGTGTCCGTTGCCTGCCAGTGCTGCCCTGCAACGCTCAAGACGCCCCTCCTCGAAGCGGCGATACTCGGCGTAGATCTCCGCATTCCGCGCCGCCGCTGCGGCTTCTCCTGCGGCCACGGCGTTGGTGAGCTTCTTCGCGTGCGCGACCTGGCACTCCACCTCCTTCTCTAGGAAGTAGATGTAGCGCGCAAGGTTTGCGACGTAGAAGCCTGGCGGCGGGCCTTTAGCGGCCTCTACCTCCCGCATTTAGGCCGCGGTGACGGAGCGGGTGATGACCCCGCCGCCTGACGGTGGGATCGTGGCCAAGACGGACGACGGTGTGGTGGCGGCCAAGGCGGCCCCGGCGGCTGCCAGCGTGGTGGCGGCCACGGCGGCCACCGGCAGCAGCTACCTTCGGGCAGCACTGGTGGAGCGTGTAGTGGATGGTGTGCGCACACCCACAAGGGACGCCACATGCACTACACGCTTGAGAGGACTGTCGCGCCGACATGGTGAAGCCTCCCAGCTGAAGCTGTCCTCTAGCGGAGTGGCTGACCGACGACGAACGACCAATGCCATTGGCGATTGGGGAAGAAGCAAACTAGATAAGCTACGGGGACGGAGGGGATGATGGCAATGTGGAGTCTCCGGCCGTGAGGGTTTATATAGCAGGCCGGCAAGCATTGGGGATTTGGGGATTTCGCCGAGCCTGGAGGGAAGCTAGAGCCATAGCACGGTTTTGTGCACGGGAACCTACGCGGTTGTGAGAGGGAACGGAGTCATCGAGCCGATGCGTGGCCAAAAGCGGTGCCGAAGCGTGCACTGGAATCCTCGGGCGGCAACGCGGTACAAGACGTGAGAGAGGAGGACGGGGTGATGCGCAGGCAGACGGGTCATAATAATAAAAAGTCTGCAATATTAATACAGGCAAAAGACACTTCCCAACATAGCGTCGGTAATGATTTCATCCATCCTTGACAATTGTTTGGCAGTAACTGTCTACCCACAACACACAACTTGTCAGTATGAATCGTTTGGGTTAATATTGGTCTTCGCACACAAATCTGATGAATGAACTGTTTGCCGGGTATCACACACACCTTGTTATGGTAACTCGTTTGTGTTCTAGCTAGATCAACGCAAACAGTTTGTCCAAGTGAACTGTATGCCGTACTTCGCACACATATGTATTTTGTGAACCGTTTGTGTTATCTTGTCTAATCGCAAGCAGTTCATAAGCACCAACTGTATGCCCTGCATCACACATGCTAGTCTCATCTCAAACGTGCATGATGGACCAGTCATTGCACACAATTTTATTTATTGTCGACGGAGCTATAACTATACTGTTTGCGATGGCTCGACCGCACACAGTTTCGTCGAAGGGTCTTTGATTGATGTGTTGTCTTTGGACCATCCTGCATTAGTGGAAGGGAGCATCAACATTTAGTTTCTAAGTCTAGGGTGTTGTTTTTATTCATGATATTTCACGTGGCTATGACGAAGGGGTGGCTGACCCGTAGTTAGACGTAGCTTCTTGAATAACAAACATCATTCTAGATGTCGCTACCACATGCTCTCCTTTAACTGCCTTACGTCGCTGCCACCAAATATACCATGCCCCCACAATGATTGTTTCTTTTAGCCCTAACTGTCCGAGACTAGGTGATTTTTGCATGGAATTTGCAATAAATCATCAATAACAACCAACCCTGATATGTCTAGATCGCAAAATAATCTCATGAAGGCCTATAGTTCTCCATAACTCGCAAGCTCGGTGAAAAGTGAAGATTAAATGTTCAATGTCCTCAGCTCCTGCATGACAGACTGTGTATTGAGTTAAAACAGATTTGTTCCTAGCAGCAAGCACTACCATCCCAAGAACAACACAATGGAGCACTCTCCCGAAATTTATTTTGATCTTGATAGGGACTTACAGTTTTCACAGAGTGCCACAAACCCGTTTAGTCATTGAAGACCCTTGCCCATCCTCATGACATTTTGAAGATCCAAATGGTGCTCCCATTGGATGTAGTAGGTGAAGCACACCGAGAAAGTGAACGGTTTCATTTTCTGCCAAGCCACTATCAGATTGTCATTCAAGGTGGTTAATAGGATCCTTTCCGCATATAATGATAGAAAATTGACCATGATAAGAGCTTTACCCCCACCAACCCAATGAAGGATCAATAAGTGAATCCATAGTTCTCAACATAATTTGACCTCTAACTATTGTTCCCTTTCTTGTCAAGATGCTAGAGACTCAATGATATTCCCAAATGTTTACACTAGTGCTTGAGCCAACCCTCCAAATAGGCCCCCTCTTGAATGTATGGAGACCCACAATCATGCTCTACCACATTTAAGACGATCCTCTCATTGGTCCAACTTTTAATATGTCCATGTTTGGAAAATACTTTGCTCTAATAGCATGTACGCACAAAGTATCATGATTAGTAATTAATCTACAACTTTATTTGGCTAACATGGCTAGGTTGAAAGCATGAATGTCCCCGAACCCATGCCTCCATTCTTTTTTCAGAATACACATCCTCCACCAGGCAAACTAATGTGATCTCTTCTGTTCTTCTGAATCTGTTAATCTCTAACCAGGCAATCCTGCCATTGCATCTATGAGTTCCTTGCACACTTTTTGGGGTACTTTAAATACAATTATTGCTAAAAACGATATAGTGAAGGATCAAAGATGCACAATATGTCAACTAGAGGAGATGAATAGGCGACTACCAAAATTTATCTTTGCTTAGTTGATTTTAGAGGCAATTGCTGAATTGTAAGTTCTCTACAAATGCACCTATTTGATACAACCTATATGATGTGTTATAACAAGCTAACAACGCTAACAAATGATCAAGTGAATCTAGGGAAACAAACAACCAAAAGGGATGGGGAAGATGATGTAATCAGAAGTTCACACTTTTGGGAGAGTGCTAATCTCCATTGGAGAGGTGGAGAACAACGAATTCTCCCATGACAATGAATGTATCACCTAATCATCTGAGATCCTTGGTCAATGAATTCCCAAGTCCCCTCTCGCTAGGGGAAGCTCTTGGGGTGAGATTGTAGGACCGAAAGTATGTCTAGAGGAGGGGTGATTAGACTACTTGACCAAATAAAATTCTACCTTTTCCCAATTTTAAGTGTTGTCAGATTTTAGCAATGATAGCAAGTCAAGCACACCCTACACATGCATGTCTAAGAGTATAGCAGCGGAAAGTAACAACAAGCATGTATATAGTAGAGGGTAGGAAGGAAGATCAAACACAATTTGGAGGCACGAAGATTTTTCCCGTGGTTCCGATAGGTGGTGCTATCGTACGTCCACGTTTACGGAGTCTTCAACCCACGGAGGGTAACGGTCGCGAGAGTCCATGGAGGGCTCCACCCATAAGGGTCCACGAAGTAGCAACCTTGACTCTTCCATAACGGCTTCCGTCCACGAAGGACTAGCCTCACTATGGGTAGATCTTCTCGAAGTAGGCGATCTCCTTACCCGTACAAACTTCTTGGTTCAACTCCACAACACGAAGTAGGAGGCTCCCAAGCGACACCTAACCAATCTAGGAGGCACCACCCTCCAAAAGGTAATAGGCTCGGCAATGTCGATGAACTCCTTGCTCTTGTGCTTCAAGATGATAGGCTCCTCAACACACAATCACTCTCTCACAGATTTGGCTATGGTGGAAGAGATTGATTTGGTGGAAAGCAACTTGGGGAGGCTAGAGATCAAGATTCATATGTATGGAGTGGAATGGCTTGATCTCAACACAAGGGTAGGTGGCTCTCTCTCAAAAAATTGGATGCGGCAAGTATGGAATAGTTCTGAGTGCTTCTCTTTCGAGTGGGTGGTGGTGAAGGGGTATATATATGCATCCCAAAAATGCAACCGTTACACCTAAAGTGACCACCTCGGTGACAGCGATGTGTGAATCTCGGTGGTACCGAAGTGACCAAAATGTGACAACTTTTGAATCTCAGTGAGACCGATATATAATTCTCGGTGGTGCCGATTAGGTGACCAACGGTCAGATTGCGGAACTCGGTGACACCGATCCAACAAACTCGGTGGTACCGATTTTGTGAATCGAGGTAACAGAAAGTTGGCAACCCAAACTCGGTGGCACCGAAGTGGAATCGGTTGCACCGATGTGCTAGGGTTTGGCATGGGTCTGTCTGAGTTTGGGAATCGGTGGCATCGAGTGGGGAGTGTTGGTTGCACCGATTTTGGATATATGACTTTGGAAAGACTTTTGTGGAAGAGCTTGTGGGTGTTTTTGGTGACTATCTCTTGTGCACGTGGAGCATCTTGTGCACCAACAGTACCTTACCCCCTTTTAATAGTATTGACTTTCCTATGGACTCAAAGTGATTTCTCACAAAGTAAAATGTAGAGTCCTCTTGCTTGAAGCTTTGCTAATTCATTTCCTTGCATCTTGCGGTATTTCCACAGTCCTTTTGCCATCCCTATCATTGAACTTTTCCTAAAATATGCTTAGTGGAAACGTTAGTTCAATGACTTATATGTTGTTATTAATTACCAAAACCACCAAGGGAGAAAATGTGCTTTCAATCTCCCCCTTTTTGGTAATTGATGACAACATATAGATCAAAGCTTCAGCATATGATATAATCAATGAATATAATCGTCGCTTTGAGAAGTATGTGATAAGCAAGAGCTCCCCCTAAATTTTTGCATTATTTTAAATTTGCGTTTGAATGCAAATGCACAATCGATTAGGTACATGGGGCACTCTTTCATGTTACATACAACTTGGTGGTGTGCGAGAATAGTTAGAATGAACATCATAGGACAACACAATCAAGTAACGGTGAATGACCATCTCATAAGCATCAAAATGATAGGAAATAGTAGCAACACACATCAAGTGTATGATCAAACACCACAAAGTTTAACACATCCAAACCAAAAGATCAAATGTTTTTGAAAAAAATGATAAAAACCAAATGCTCTCTCACTCGAAGCCTAAAGATCTATATACAACTTCTCCCCCTTTGGCAACAAGTTACCAAAAAGTTCAAAGAGATATAGCTAATCGTTCTTCTGGGGCTAATCTCCTCTGGTGGTTGATGAAGCAGTCGAGAGAACTGCGTCGGCGAAGATGTCGGCGGACGTCATGGAGGGAGTTGGTGTAGCAACGGGAGGTACTGGAGGAGCTGATGGAGCTGAAGAGGCTGTAGCAGGTGCTGATGAAGAAGGCCTCAACTCTGGAGCTGGCACTGTGGCTGATCTGGCCTGGGTAGTGAATTGAGTGCCTGGCCTGAGAGGAGAGTCATCCTCATCATCTGTAGTGTCGGGACTGGGCACGCTATCAACTTCCTTCTTGAGCTCATTCACGGCCTTTGTCAGCCCATCCACCTTGTCATTGAGGGTCTTGATCCTATTCTCCATGATCCTCACAAGACTATGCTGATTCTCCAATATGTCCTTGATGTCCTTCTGCATGCCCTGAACGGTAGTGATCAAGAGATCCATTTGCTCGTTCCTGGATCTAGGTACTTGAGCACTAGTGGCTCTAGCTGCCTCTGCCTATGCCTGAGCTGCAGCTGAGGTGGGATGATCTGGGTTCATCACCACGACATTGTCCTCAAGATCTGGCTGTAGGGGCAGGTGTGGCATGTCAAGAGCAAAAATGTGCTTCTCCAGCTTGGAGTTGATGAGCATCTGAATATAGGGTGCATAGCAGCATGAGCGCTTCTGATCAGCAGCAACCCTCTTCACAGTCTCTACTATCAAGTCCATCACTCTTATCCTAGTGTGTCTATCAAGATGGATCAGCATGTTGATGGAATAGCCTCTATTCATCTTGTCATCTCCAGACTTAGGCATCAAGGTGTGCCTCAAGATGGTGTTCATGGTGCGGAGGCCAGCCTGGAGAAAGTAAATGGATCCTAACTTGTGAGATTTCAAGTTGGCAGTAGGGATCTCATTGTACATGTTCTTCATAGAATCATGGATCTCCTTGGATTCAGAATAGACATCCAAGTCTCCATCTTCCACCTTTGGGACTCCTAAGATGGCAGCCTATTCCTCAACTGTAGATTCATACCTTGCTCCTTCAGTCATCCACACAATCCTACCATCTCCATAGAAGTGAGCAGTGGAGTAGAATTGCATGGTCATCTCATCGTTCCATGCAGTGAATTCTTTGCCAACAAATTCATCTAAGCCAATGCAATGAAAGTTGTCTTGAACATTTGGGAAGTAATCTTCATTTGCCTTGATGTACATCCAGTCAACGTATCTCATATCACTCACAGCTGGGCTCCTATTAAGCAAGATAGTCTCATAGAAATCTTGTTGCTCCTTGGTATAGAACCTGTAGTCCACAACTGTTTTCCTCCTTTGAGCATATGGATCAATTGCTCTCCATTCCCTCAAACCAGAATCCTTCCTCTTCTTCATGTCTTTAGCAAGCAAATGGTTGGTATTGTGCTCTGGAAGGTGTGGTCTTAGCATCATCAAAGCAGTCATATCATCATCATCCTCAGCTTCCCTAAAGGTGGAGGTCTTGTTCTTGCTGGAAGCTGGTATCTCTCTGGAGAACCTCTTAGGCTTTTCAGCAGCAGCAGCCTTCTTGGGAGCAGACTTGGTGCTCTTGGAAGTGGTAGCCTTAGGCATAGCATCTTCCATAAGCTTCTTCTTCTTCTTAGGAGGGGCCTTTAAAGCTGGCTCTACCTCCTCTTCTTCAGCAGCTGCCTCTTCTGGATTCTCAAACATAGAGGTTTTTCTGCCAATGACATGGATAATCCTCTTCCTAGATTTCTTCTTCTCCCCAAACTTCTTAGGCATAGACTTCTTTGGGGGTGACTCAAGGTGAAGAGTCATAGTTGCCCTTGAGCTCTCAGGTGCTCTAGCTGACCCAGAGCTGGCATACTCCTTCCTGATAGCTTTCTTCTTCTTGGATGAAGAAGCAGCAGCAGCAGTGGTCTTTGCAGCATCAACTTTCTTGGGCAGCTCCTCAGGGATGAAGTCCTCATCCTCCTCATCTGGGTTGAGCTTCCTCCTTGTCCTTGTAGCAGCCTTGGGCAAATCAGGAGAACTAGGAACATCATCATAGCTCCCCTCAGGACTAGTGCCTGAACTCATGTCGACACTCTGCTCTCTGAGATCATTCTGACTATCATCTGAAGCAGACATCTCTGACCCTATGAATAGAGTGTAGAAGAGTGGAAAGGATGAGTCATCACAAAATGCAGACATCTTCAAAAGATTGAACTAAGGTTTCTTAAATTTTGCATTCTGCCAAATGTATGTCGGTACAACCGAAGCAAATTTTTCGGACCCATCAAGACAGACATCCTACTTTCCAGAAACTTGGCACCATTTTCGGTCACACCAAAAGTTGGCACTCGGTTCCACTGAGGTGTTCTCAGTTTGCCAGAGAAAACGAATCGGTGCTACCGATTCTTTTGCGTCGGTTCTACCGAGATTCATGCATGTGGCGGACGGCAAAACCTAAATTTTTTTCGCTATTCTACTGGAGTTTCTCGTGGATGATTCAATCTGAAACTGTGGCTTATCGATGGAGAAGCCCTAATGTGCAAGAATCGGAGGTTGGAGCGCAAGAGGGGGTGAAATCGTACCCTAGCTTGGTGACGATTTCGCTACGGCGGCGACGGGGGAGAGGATTCCATCGACGGCGGAGACTTCCAACGACGGAGGCGCTCGGGAAGACGAAGGCGACGACCAGGGGCCTTGGTTCGGCAGCGAGGGTTTCGGAGGGGGCGACGGTTGAAGAATAGATTTCAAAAGTCGAATCCGCCTGTATATAAACCCATGGCTATCGGTGACACCGATTCTAACTTTTCGGTGTCACCGAGTTCCTCAACTGTCTGCTGACAGGGAAACTCGGTGTAACTGAGAAGATGGAATCGGTGGTACTGAGATAGAAAACCAGATCAACCCTAGGCATTCGGTGAGACCGAGATTTTGGGTTGGTTCCACCGAGATGCACTTGGGAGGTTTTAATGGTCAGTCCTTTGTCGATACGGAACTCCGAGTGCTCCTCACACAGAGAGATCGAAAAGTCCTTGTTCAAATTTTGTGATGCAGCAAGAATAGAATATGAGGTAAGAAAGCACAGATAGCTAGAGAGTGGTCCTAGGCATTCTTGTCCATCCAATTGGCAAAACAGAAATCAAAAACCAAATAGCAACAATTGGATGTCCTCGAATGGATAAATAAATGCAGACCAACATGCTCACACAATAAGATGTCAAATGAAATCATGGCAAACATGCACATACATACTAGCATCTATCAAGCATTTTGGGAATGACGGAGTCATCTATATATGAGTATATTAACTTAGGAGCCAAGTAAGAATACTTGATCATAGGTCATACTCATCGTTTAAGCACAAGTGGGGTTACCACTTTTACATAAAGCATTTAATGTTGTCACATACTATGAGATGCTTTAACTCAAGTCTTAGAGTAAAGCTCCCCCTTGATGTGACATCCCCCCATAGGAGGGATAAACTAACCTTGGGTATTGTCGTAGAAGACTTCATGTGGGTGCTGTAGTGGTGGATGCTCAAGGTTGATGAAGATCACCATGAGTTGGGAGCATCCTTGTTGTTTCCTTACTCTTCTCACCTACATGGGTTAGTTCCAACACACAAGAGATAAATACAAGGATATCTATGGACATGGAGTGCAAAGCATGGGTTATGATGTCCATTGATTTGTTGATTACCTTGTCCCTTGCTTACCTTTGAGGGAATGTGTGACTCCTTGAACTATTGCATAGAGTTGATGTTGATTGCAACTAGTTCTTGCCAATAATGAATGTGAGTGAATTTCATTGGCGGAGTCACCCCTCAAGAACTCTCTAGTTCTTCTTCTTGGGGACCCACATCAACTTGATGGGGATCCTTGGTGTTGAAGTGGCCCTTGTAGAAGTTGAGCTTGAAGTAGCTTTGGGAACCCACTCCGCCAAAGCTTGGGATTCATCTTCATATGAGTCAATGTCATCTTGAAGCTTGTTCTTGCCCTTAAGCTTGCGGTCTTGTGGTGGAAGGTCATCTTGAGTGTTTGTTCCCTTGGGAGGAGTATTTTCATACTTCTCCTTTTGAGGAACAAACTTGGGCTTGGGGAATTGACCTTATTCCCATTCAACTCCATTAGCGTTGAAGTAGCCAATGCCATGGTTCTTCCGATATCTTCCGTGCTTGCGGACAATTTCCTCAAATTGCTTACACCCGGCAAGACTCGTTGAAAGGACGTGGATGTCACCTAGAGGGGGGGTGGATAGGCGCTTTAAAATAATTACGGTTTAGGCTTGAACAAATGCGGAATAAAACTATCGTTTAATTAGTCAAGCACAAAACCTTAAACAACTAGGCTCACCTATGTGCACCAACAACTTATGCTAAGCAAGATAGACAACTAAGTGATAGCAATCTCGAAGAAGGTCAACAATGGGGGAAGAACACGAGCTAAAGAGATAAGGTTCAATGGGGAAGAAGACCCCCTTTTATAGGTGGGGGAAAATCCAACCGTTATCCTAATAGCCCGCACAGAGCGGTACTACCGCTCCAAGGAGCGGTACTACCGCTAGGGCGGTAGTAGCCATATGAAACACTACTGCAACGAGGCAACATGCCGGTAGTACTGCCGGAGCGGTACTACCGCCTGCCCTCGCGGTACTACCGCGGGGGTAGTATTCAACGGCCATTCAGGTGCAGCACATGGCAGAAGACACCGTGAGGCATCGGTACTACCGCTCGGGGTAGCGGTACTACCGCGCGTCCACGGATGTAAAAAATTACTTCCAGGCTACATCCGCTGGAGCTAGCTTCAAGAAAATATCCAGCACGGTAGTACCGCACATACATCACGGTACTACCGCTCGAGGGTGGATGTAAAAAATTACATCCGCACCTACTACCGCAAGCGCACGCATCAGGTGTTGGGGACAGCGGTACTACAGCTCACTGGAGCGGTACTACCGCTGCTTCCCGCGGTACTACCGCTCCCTTGAGCGGTACTACCACCCTTGGGAGGGAAACAAAGATCCAGAGCAGCCGGATGGAACTAGTAAAACCAGAACTGCCATAACCTTCGCATATGAGCTCCGAATTGAGCAAACTCAAGCTTGTTGCATTCAGGACGACAAGAGCTATCCAACAGCGGCTGGTTATCTTAAGAAGAGGCAGTATGAAAATGCCAATGATATAGAGATGTGAAACCTCTATCAATGAAGAACCGGCAAAAACTCCAACATCGAAAACATCATAGAAGATGCATAAGGACTCCGTTTTCGATGAACTTGAGCTTGTCATGAAGCTGACCATAAGCTCAAGAACCCACATAGAGAAAAGCCAACCAAGAACCAAGAAAGATGATGATGCCAAGAATGCAATGGTTTGAGCTCTCAACGAACAATACGATCAGGCTACTCACTTGAGAGCCCCCCTTGATAGTACGGCAATCGATCCTATAACCCGGTCTCCCAACTACCACCATGAGACCGGTAAAATAGAAAACCCTATCAAGGTCAAACCTTTGCCTTGCGCATAGTCCACTTGAGCTAGATGATGACGATCTTGTCCTTCTCAAGATGGACCACCTTTCTTGATTGCGCCAGCTTGATGAAGACTAGTAGATTGCTCCCTCATGCTCCACTATGGGTGATCCACTCTTCGGCACATCTTCACAAGTCCATTGTCACCACAATGAACGGCCATCCTCAAGCATGATCTCTCCGTGATGCTTCACTTGAGCTTGCACAGCGCAACCTTGATGACGATCTCCACTTGATGTCATCTTCCATGGGATGTATTGGATCTGCCTCTTGATGCAAGCCCATGGACATATACCTAACCCCACAAAGAACTCCCACGTAGACCATGGGTTAGTACACAAAGCGTAATGAACAATGCTTACCACACCATGGGATCACTTGATCCCTCTCGGTACATCTTGTACGGTTTGTGTGTTGATCAACTTGATTCACTCTTTGACTTAGTCTTGATCAACCTTGTATCTTATCTTCTCTATGACCAATCTTTGGATAAAACCTTGAATACCACCTTGGTCACTATATAAACTCCTTGAAACCAACAGATGGACTTCAAGAAGTGCCTATGGACAAATCCTTCGAATATAACTTAAGGCAACCATTAGTCCATAGGGATTGTCATCAATTACCCAAAACCACACATGGAGAAATGTGCTCTTACAATCTCCCCCATTTTGGTAATTGATGACAACCACTTTTAAGAGAGTTTATATAAGGAAATAAGCACAACCAAGCACACACAAATGCAAAGCAATGCATGGATGTGAGAGACAAATGCTTAAACAACAATAGCAAAACTCTCTAAGCTTTCCAAACTAAACTCTCTAAACTTCTCCCCCATTGGCATCGATTGCTAAAATGGGCGAAAAGCTTAGAAAGCCAATAGAATAGGTGTTCCTCCAAAAGGTGTGTATTTCTCAAAATATGAGTTCAAAAAAAATAGACATATCCAATGATAAGTAGTTGGAGGAAAACAAACTATATTGAGAATCCAAAGATTGCAAAAAGGATCGTATGGCACAAAGACATACAAAAGAGAAGCAAGCAATCAAAAGATACCAATTGGACCAAACAATCACATGATCCAACGAGCCACATTAATAAAAGATATTATGATATGGGCAAAAGCATGTCCTAAAGAAACTAGAGAAGCTCCCCATGATTTGCACACTATTAAGAATTTTTATATTTGGATACAAGAGCACAAATTAGGATCATCACTCCCCCAAAATCAATAGAAACACACAATAAGTGCAAGCAAGTAGATAAGACAATAAGAATGTCACTTGCACCAAACATATGGTTGAGCAACATGTAAAAGAGGCAATTTAAGAATAGGCTCAACCAAAATGATGTGTGTGAGTCATGGCAAAGCACTTGAGAAGACTAATATAAGGATGAGCATTAAGCATCAACATAGTCTTGATGAAATGAGACACAAACTGCAAGACATATCCTTCCCACACACAAACCACTAGCAAATGGGTTCACAAGCTTACTAATAATAAAATTAAAAACCAAAGCTTGTGACGACCCATGGTGAAGATAGGAAATAATAGCCTTGTCAATAGGAGGGTTACCAATCGAAATGGCGAAACCCTCATGAAGACAAGCATGAGGAAAATAATCTTCACCACCAAAGAGTGCATCAAGATGCAAGGATATAAGATCCGCACTCAAGACAAATCCTTTCACGAAACCACCAAGGAAATAAAAGGAAATGCAACGGTGGACGTGAAAGAAAAGAGGATATCAAGTAGAGATGTAACTTCTCTCATGTGTATAAGATTCTAGGTAGAGGACAATCATGATGATATATCCACAAAGAATGATGTACATACGAAATAGTTACAAGAAGGAAGGAACAAGATATCCAAAAGGAAGTCATAAATATACCAATAAGATCTTTGCTTGAAAGCATAGCACATGGCCTAATATTTTCTTATTGTACATAAATGAACTCCCATCATACGAACATCAAAGACATCACAACTAGCAACAAGAGATCATCGTTGGGATGCTTTGAGAAAGGAAACAAGTACCACAAGAATGAATCAAGAGCTTCATGCCATGATGCAACCTACAAAGGTTGAATGCAATTAATGTATGCATGAAGTAGATACTTGTTACCGAGATAGCATTGGATTGATGTAGTAGATAATGTTTCATCGATCATCCTAGCATGGCTCCAATAAGCACATGGTGTCAACACCTTCCTTGTAAGTGAGCCGAGCATCCAATGCATCTCCAATTGTTCTTAGAACAACAACACAAACAAAGTGGTACCCAAACTCATTGGGACCAAAAAGTTAGTGGACCAACAATACATAGGACAAAACTCCACATAAATATGTGCATATAGATATGAAATTGAATTTCATGCACACTTTAGCCAATTTATGTCATAGTGGAGTTTCCCCTATATATTGGGTCAAGGAAAGAGAACATACCAACGAAAGTACATGTAGTAAATATGCATGCTCAAGGCTTTCAAGAATCAAATCAACACACAGTTGATAAGATACCGAAAGATAAGGTATCAAGTGACAATAAGATACCAAACGAAAAATTATCACTTGACGAATACCAACTAAAAGATACATCAAGGAATGAGATATCCATTGACACATGCCAAATAGAAGGAAACAAGATACCAATTGAAGGAAAACAAGAGGTATCAAGTTCCCAAAAGAGAGCTAGGTTCCAAACAAACCAAACCCTCCGCAAATTTTCATGATGGCACAAAACACCATAGAGAAAAGGCTTGCCTTCCACCAACACACACTTGATGAAGATCAAAAGATTTTATGATAAAAACATAAAGAGAGTGTTCTAAAGAAAATAGGATAGCTCCCCCCAAGAGATGTGCATTACATAGAATTTGCATTTGAATACAAAAATGCACACGATGGGGTCATCACTTTCCCTATATCTATAGAAACACTATACATGCTCAAAAAGATCCATAAGAGGCAAGGAAGACAAACGATAAATAAAAATTTATGTAAAGATGATTAGCAAATTCTACCAATTAAGAGGAATACCAATTGTCAAAGGACAAGAAGTATTTGGAAATGATTCCCATTGGTAGATTGCAAATAGATCCAACATCATCTTTACTCCTAAATCACAAGCAAATGACACTTGTAGAGCTAGCATGCCACCTAGGAACAAGATAAATTATAATATCAAATCCAAGTCTCAATATCTCAAATGTACACATTCTCTGGGCTTGTAATATGCACATAGCATATTACTCCCTCATAATGTGATAACCCAACGTTATTAACAAGTGGCAAATGAAATCCAACAAGATGATTAATGGACCATTTAGAATTTGAATTTCTCATGAGAAGACATACCACATAAAAGCTAGATAATCTTGTAATATCAATACTAAGTGGTATTCCTCATGTACACACATTTTGAAGATCGTGAAGTGCACAAAGCACATCACTCCCCCAAAATGGGATAATCCATTAATCTCTCAAAAGAGCCAACAAAGATACAAACAATATACAAAAAGGCTCAACACAATACGCACACGTACATGATGTGGAACCAACATACCCATACTTGATTACTCAAGATAAGCAAGACGGAGGCACACCATATACAAACACATGCAAAGTACAAAACGACAACATGCAAAGGGGCAAGTAACTAACAATGTAAACAATTTTAAGTACAAGTTACCGCAAGGAGGCACATTGGATATAAGATAGAAACTCGATAATCCAAATGACTTGGCTTGAAATAATATGAATGATGAAGATCCCTCAATTCTTCATGATGTAGCCAAGTCTCCAATGCCCTCCAACCACACCTATTGATCAAGTTTGAGCTTGTTGGTCCCCAAACAAGTTGGGTCCTAAGAGGTTAGTCACAATAGGCTTGGCTACCCACATGGTTCTTTTCTTGACACCACATTGAGTACCAACACACTTGGCAAACACATTGCCAACCTTATCCTTCCCAAGAGAATAGATATCATCAATAATAATTGGGTTGGATAAGTTACCATTCATGCATGAAGAAGCAAAGTGACCCTTCTCACGACATAAGTAGCAACATCTACCCTTTACTTTCTTCTCAATTGATTTCTCAACTTGAGGAGCGTTGACTTGGGTCTTCTTGGGAAGAGGCCTTTCTTCAACTTGAGGTTGAGCATGAGATTGAACTTGTGGCCGCTTCCCTTGTTGCTTGTCACTATGGGGCTTCTTCTTCAATGGGCAAGATCTAACATGGTGCCCTTCTATCTTGCACTTGAAGCAAATAATCTTGGCCGAATTCTTGACTTGTTCTTGGCCCTTCTTTTTGTTTCTCTTGGACTTCTTCTTATTATTGGAGTTGAATCCAAGTCCACCTTTGTCATTTGGGGATTTTTGCACACTCAAAATATTGTTGAGTGTGGACTCGCCTTCATGACCCTTTTTCAAGTCTTTCTTCAAAGAAGTGACTTGGGCCTTGAGCTCATTGATTTCCTCTACATGGTTAGTATGAACACAAGTACTAGAGGACATATAAGCTTCATCGTTAGAGCAACAAGGCAAGGAAAGTAATTCATCACAAGATGTAGTGCTAATGTCCACATGAGGCTCACTAGATGTTACCTTAGTAGTACTAGCCTCATGAGCTATCTTTAGCACATTATGGGATACTGGAAGATCACCATGAGAGCTCGAGAGCTTTTCATGACTTTCTTCCAATTTCCCATAATTGCTAGATAGCAACTCAAGTTGAGCCCTTAGCTCAACATTCTCCTTAACAATGGATGCTTCACAAGAAATAGAGTTAGTAGCACAAGCATCATCATTAACAACAAAAGGAGAAGGCAACTTGGCAAGCTCTTTAGCATATGAAGCTTCAAGTTGAGCATGAGACTCGGTGAGTTCAATGAGCGAACTCTTAATGACCCTTGAGCCATTTTCGAGGTGCTCAAAGTCCTCAAGGAGTATAGCATGTGCAACTGCAAGCTTATCATTTTTAGTTCTAAAATCATTAGCCACCTCGAGAGCTCTATCATGGGATTCCTTTAATCTAGATAATTCTAGAGCAAAGGTCTCCTCAAGAGATTCCTTGGTGGTTTGTTCATTTTCAAGAGCTTGACATAGCTCCGCGATCTCATTAGCATAATCACGCTCATGACCGTCCATTTTATCAATGGTGGCCTCATGCTCCTCGAGATGAGCTTCCAACTCCTCAATATATTTCTTGCCCTCAATTGCAATAGACATGATTTCCATGAAGTTGGAACGAGCAATTTTATTCTTATAAAGAGCTTTAAAAACTATTTCTCCCTTAATTTTTAAGGAAGCAATATTATCACTCTCTTCATCATCATCAACATCATCATCATGGGATATATTGGGATTCAAAGTAGGAGATACCTTTGAAGCCTTAGCCATAAGGCAAAAGTGAGAAATAATAGATGATGATGTAGGATCCCTTGACGCACCATTCAAGACTACATCTTGATCCATGGAGTGTTGGGTTTCCTCTACATTGTTAGCACAACAAATCGAGGAAAGCAATGCATTTTTATCATGATAATAAGACATGGCAAGCATATCATCATGAGATTTAGTCAAGCAATTTCTACATGATATGCAAGGACTATCAACACAAGCATGTGAAACATTTAGAGTGCTCGAAGTGTTGAAGTCCAAAGATGAAGCATTGCAATAAGATAGTGATGAAGAATCATCAACAATAAGCCCACTATCATCATTACAATGAACACCACTACTCACCATAACATTACCTTGTGGCAATCCACATGTAGGTGAAGTAGATGAAGTTGAGAAGGCACCATGACCGGAGGTGGAGGGAGAACAATCATCCCTAGAAATCTTGGACACACCATATTTATCTTGAAGCTTTCTCCACAACTCATGAGCATCCCGGAATGGCATGAGTTGAAATATAACTACATTGCTCAAAGCATCAAAAAGCACATTAGAAGCTTTAGCATTGAGATAAGAGTTTTTCTCATCCTCTAAAGATATGTGTTGAGAATCCTTTGGAGGAGAAAAACCCATATCTACAATTCGCTCCAAATTTGGGTCCATGACCCTAAAGAGATTAAGCATGCGAATTACCCAAACATCAAAATTTGTGCCATCGAAACTAAGAGTGTCAGAGAATCCTAATCCCCTAGTCGACATCCTTACTCTCTAGGTGGTTAAACCTAATAATGAGAGACCTAGCTCTGATACCAATTGAAAGGACGTGGATGTCTCCTAGAGGGGGGTGAATAGGCGCTTTAAAATAATTACAGTTTAGGCTTGAACAAATGCGGAATAAAACTATCGTTTAATTAGTCAAGCACAAAACCTAAAACAACTAGGCTTACCTATGTGCACCAACAACTTATGCTAAGCAAGATAGACAACTAAGTGATAGCAAGATATATAACAAGAAACAATATGGCTATCACAAAGTACAGTGCATAAGTAAAGGGCTCGGGTAAGAGATAACCGAGGCACCTGGAGACGATGATGTATCCCGAAGTTCACACCCTTGCAGATGCTAATCTCCGTTCGGAGCGGTGTGGAGGCACAATGCTCCCCAAGAAGCTACTAAGGCCACCATAATCTCCTCATGCCCTCGCACAATGCAAGATGTCGTGATTCCACTAAGGGACCCTTGAGGGCGGTCACCGAACCCGTACAAACAAGGTTGGGGCAAACTCCACAACTTAATTGGAGGCTCCCAACAACACCATGAAGCTTCACCACAATGGATTGTGGCTCCGAGGTGACCTCAAATGCTTGGGGCAATCTCCACAACCTAATTGGAGACCCCGAAGCTTGCCCGGAGCTTTGCACCACAAAGATTGAGCTCCAAGGCACCACCAACCGTCTAGGGCGCCAAAGCACCCAAGAGGAACAAGCTCAAGGGTGCTCAAACACCCAAGAGTAATAAGCTTCTCAAACTTCACTTCCACGTATCACCGTGGAGAACTCAAACCAATGCACCAAATGCAATGGCAAGGGCACACGAAGTGCCCAAGTCCTTCTCTCCCAAATCCCACCAAAGCAACTAATGCTAGGGAGGAAAATGAGAGGAAGAACAAAGAACAACACGAAGAACTCCAAGATCTAGATCCAAGGGGTTCCCCTCACATAGAGGAGAAAGTGATTGGTGGAAATGTGGATCTAGATCTCCTCTCCCTTTTCCCTCAAGAACTAGCAAGAATCATTGGAGGGATTGAGAGTTAGCAAGCTCGAAGAAGGTCAACAATGGGGGAAGAACACGAGCTAAAGAGATAAGGTTCAATGGGGAAGAAGACCCCCTTTTATAGGTGGGGAAAAATCCAACCGTTATCCTCACAGCCCGCACAGAGCGGTACTACCGCTCCAAGGAGCGGTACTACCGCTAGGGCGGTAGTAGCCATATGAAACACTACTGCAACGAGGCAACAGGCCGGTAGTACTGCCGGAGCGGTACTACCGCCTGCCCTCGCGGTACTACCGCGGGGGTAGTATTCAACGGCCACTCAGGTGCAACACATGGCAGAAGACACCGTGAGGCAGCGGTACTACCGCTCGGGGTAGCGGTACTACTGCGCGTCCACGGATGTAAAAAATTACTTCCGGGCTACATCCGCTGGAGCTAGCTTCAAGAAAATATCCAGCACGGTAGTACCGCACATACATCACGGTACTACCGCTCGAGGGCGGATGTAAAAAATTACATCCGCGCCTACTACCGCAAGCGCACGCATTAGGTGTTGGGGACAGCGGTACTACAGCTCACTGGAGCGGTACTACCGCTGCCTCCTGCGGTACTACCGCTCCCTTGAGCGGTACTACCACCCTTGGGAGGGAAACAAAGATCCAGAGCAGCCGGATGGAACTAGTAAAACCAGAACTGCCATAACCTTCGCATATGAGCTCCGAATTGAGCAAACTCAAGCTTGTTGCATTCAGGACGACAAGAGCTATCCAACAGCGGCTGGTTATCTTAAGAAGAGGCAGTATGAAAATGCCAATGATATAGAGATGTGAAACCTCTATCAATGAAGAACCGGCAAAAACTCCAACATCGAAAACATCATAGAAGATGCATAAGGACTCCGTTTTCGATGAACTTGAGCTTGTCATGAAGCTGACCATAAGCTCAAGAACCCACATAGAGAAAAGCCAACCAAGAACCAAGAAAGATGATGATGCCAAGAATGCAATGGTTTGAGCTCTCAACGAACAATACGATCAGGCTACTCACTTGAGAGCCCCCCTTGATAGTACGGCAATCGATCCTATAACCCGGTCTCCCAACTACCACCATGAGACCGGTAAAATAGAAAACCCTATCAAGGTCAAACCTTTGCCTTGCGCATAGTCCACTTGAGCTAGATGATGACGATCTTGTCCTTCTCAAGATGGACCACCTTTCTTGATTGCGCCAGCTTGATGAAGACTAGTAGATTGCTCCCTCATGCTCCACTATGGGTGATCCACTCTTCGGCACATCTTCACAAGTCCATTGTCACCACAATGAACGGCCATCCTCAAGCATGATCTCTCCGTGATGCTTCACTTGAGCTTGCACAGCGCAACCTTGATGACGATCTCCACTTGATGTCAATAATGAATGTGAGTGAATTTCATTGGCGGAGTCACCCCTCAAGAACTCTCTAGTTCTTCTTCTTGGGGACCCACATCAACTTGATGGGGATCCTTGGTGTTGAAGTGGCCCTTGTAGAAGTTGAGCTTGAAGTAGCTTTGGGAACCCACTCCGCCAAAGCTTGGGATTCATCTTCATATGAGTCAATGTCATCTTGAAGCTTGTTCTTGCCCTTAAGCTTGCGGTCTTGTGGTGGAAGGTCATCTTGAGTGTTTGTTCCCTTGGGAGGAGTATTTTCATACTTCTCCTTTTGAGGAACAAACTTGGGCTTGGGGAATTGACCTTATTCCCATTCAACTCCATTAGCGTTGAAGTAGCCAATGCCATGGTTCTTCCGATATCTTCCGTGCTTGCGGACAATTTCCTCAAATTGCTTACACCCGGCAAGACTCGTTGAAAGGACGTGGATGTCACCTAGAGGGGGGGTGGATAGGCGCTTTAAAATAATTACGGTTTAGGCTTGAACAAATGCGGAATAAAACTATCGTTTAATTAGTCAAGCACAAAACCTTAAACAACTAGGCTCACCTATGTGCACCAACAACTTATGCTAAGCAAGATAGACAACTAAGTGATAGCAATCTCGAAGAAGGTCAACAATGGGGGAAGAACACGAGCTAAAGAGATAAGGTTCAATGGGGAAGAAGACCCCCTTTTATAGGTGGGGGAAAATCCAACCGTTATCCTAATAGCCCGCACAGAGCGGTACTACCGCTCCAAGGAGCGGTACTACCGCTAGGGCGGTAGTAGCCATATGAAACACTACTGCAACGAGGCAACATGCCGGTAGTACTGCCGGAGCGGTACTACCGCCTGCCCTCGCGGTACTACCGCGGGGGTAGTATTCAACGGCCATTCAGGTGCAGCACATGGCAGAAGACACCGTGAGGCATCGGTACTACCGCTCGGGGTAGCGGTACTACCGCGCGTCCACGGATGTAAAAAATTACTTCCAGGCTACATCCGCTGGAGCTAGCTTCAAGAAAATATCCAGCACGGTAGTACCGCACATACATCACGGTACTACCGCTCGAGGGTGGATGTAAAAAATTACATCCGCACCTACTACCGCAAGCGCACGCATCAGGTGTTGGGGACAGCGGTACTACAGCTCACTGGAGCGGTACTACCGCTGCTTCCCGCGGTACTACCGCTCCCTTGAGCGGTACTACCACCCTTGGGAGGGAAACAAAGATCCAGAGCAGCCGGATGGAACTAGTAAAACCAGAACTGCCATAACCTTCGCATATGAGCTCCGAATTGAGCAAACTCAAGCTTGTTGCATTCAGGACGACAAGAGCTATCCAACAGCGGCTGGTTATCTTAAGAAGAGGCAGTATGAAAATGCCAATGATATAGAGATGTGAAACCTCTATCAATGAAGAACCGGCAAAAACTCCAACATCGAAAACATCATAGAAGATGCATAAGGACTCCGTTTTCGATGAACTTGAGCTTGTCATGAAGCTGACCATAAGCTCAAGAACCCACATAGAGAAAAGCCAACAAAGAACCAAGAAAGATGATGATGCCAAGAATGCAATGGTTTGAGCTCTCAACGAATGATACGATCAGGCTACTCACTTGAGGGCCCCCCTTGATAGTACGGCAATCGATCCTATAACCCGGTTTCCCAACTACCACCATGAGACCGGTAAAATAGAAAACCCTATCAAGGTCAAACCTTTGCCTTGCGCATAGTCCACTTGAGCTAGATGATGACGATCTTGTCCTTCTCAAGATGGACCACCTTTCTTGATTGCGCCGGCTTGATGAAGACTAGTAGATTGCTCCCCCATGCTCCACTATGGGTGAGCCACTCTTCGGCACATCTTCACAAGTCCATTGTCACCACAATGAACGGCAAGCCTCAAGCATGATCTCTCCATGATGCTTCACTTGAGCTAGCACAGCACAACCTTGATGACGATCTCCACTTGATGTCATCTTCCATGGGATGTATGGGATCTGCCTCTTGATGCAAGCCCATGGAAATATACCTAACCCCACAAAGAACTCTCACGTAGACCATGGGTTAGTACACAAAGTGTAATGGACAATGCTTACCACACCATGGGATCACTTGATCCCTCTCGGTACATCTTGTACGCTTTGTGTGTTGATCAACTTAATTCACTCTTTGACTTAGTCTTGATTAACCTTGTATCTTATCTTCTCTATGACCAATCTTTGGATAAAACATTGAATACCACCTTGATCACCATATAAACTCCTTGAAACCAACAAATGGACTTCAAGAAGTGCCTATGGACAAATCCTTTGAATATAACTTAAGGCAACCATTAGTCCATAGGGATTGTCATCAATTACCCAAAACCACACTTGGAGAAATGTGCTCTTACACTCGTGTAGATACCTTTCTCTATAATTCCTTTCAATAAAGCGTTTTCTTGCTCAAGTGTAACTTGGCTAAGAGAATCATCATTAGTGGAATCAATAGAACTACTAGAAGCAACATCATTAGGTTTAGCATTTTTATTGTTGCTACTAGATGAAGAACCTTTCTTGCCTTTGTTACTAGTTTGTCTAGATTTAACTTGTGGCATGAATGTAGACAAGAGTAATCGTTTGGCTAGATAAGATGAAGTCTTCTTTCGGAGATCGTCATTGATAGCTTTAAGAAACTCATGCTCTTGCTCCAAGGTGAGCTTCTCGAAGCGTAGCTTCTCATGAGTCCTTATAAGCTCTCTATGATCTTCGAGAGTAGATTCATGGGCTAACTTAAGAGTGTTTAATTCTTTAGTTAGTTGTTCTATTTTCATCTTATCATCATCAAATGACTTATCTTGACTAGCATGAGAATTATCAAGTTCATTTTGACTAACATCACTAGTTTCATCAAAGTGCAAGTCATCATCACAAAGTAAATCATCTTCATCACTATTGAAATCAAGATACTCGGGCTGTGATACCTTGGGGCCTTTAGCCATGAAGCAACTTCCACTTCCTTCATTTGGTGAATCAAATAGATCATAGGAGTTGGTAGTCACTAGTGCAAGTCCGGCAACACCTTCATCTTGACTATAGTCGGAGTTGGAGTGATAGCTTCTCTCGGAGTTGTTGTCAGAGTCGGAGCCGGAAACCCATTCACCAACATGAGCTTGATGTCTTGTTCTTGTGTAGCTCTTGGTGTACTTGTCCTTCTTCTCCGAGTCCCTACTTCTCCTTGAGGGTCTTCATTCATAACGATCATCCCTACTCCTTCTCTCTCTTTGAGGTGATTCATTCCTTGAGCTTCGTCTTCTAGGTGACTCTTCTCTTCGTTTGTAGGGAGCAGTGCACTCATTGGAGTAGTGTCCGGGCTTCCCACAATTGTAGCAGTTGTTGTCACGACTTGACGAATGCTTCTCTTCATATCTTGAGTTGGAGCTTCGTTCTTTGCCTCTATTTTTGTAGAACTTGTTGAATTTCTTGACCATGAGGCTTATCTCTTCATTGGTGACAAGGTTGTCGCTTGAAGTTGCGGCAGCATCACTTGTGGCTTTGTAAGCACCGCTAGACTTGTTGTGAAGCTCTTCTTTGTCTTTGAGTGTCATCTCATGAGCAACAATCCTTCCAATAACTTTCGTAGGCTTGAGATCTTTGTAGTTGGGCATCATTTGGATCAATGTGCACACGGTGTCGTATCTCTCATCCAAAGCTCGAACTATCTTCTTGATGATGAATTTGTCGATCATTTCTTCGCTTCCTAAGCCGGCAATCTCATTGGTGATGAGAGCTAGCCTAGAGTACATCTTCGCGACTCCTTCACCATCCTTCATCTTGAACATGTCAAGCTGACTTTGAAGAACATCCAACTTGGATTCTCTCACGGACTCGGTACCTTCATGCATATCAACCAAAGTATCCCAAATCTCTTTTGCATTCTCAAGACGGCTGATTTTGTTGAATTCTTCGGGGCATAGGCCGTTGATGAGAATGTCGCATGCTTGAGCGTTGTATTGCAACATCTTCAATTCATCCACGGTCGCTTCACGATCCGGTTCCTTTCCATCACCAAAGAATTCACCTTGCAAGCCAACACGAACAACAGCCCATACGGCGGGGTTATGACCAAGAATATGCATTTTCATTTTGTGCTTCCAACTAGCAAAATTAGTGAGGGAGTCCTGGATTAAGGGGTCCTCGGGAGGCCGGCCTATGTCTTGTGAGCCGGACTGTATGAGCCACTTGCCGAATACTGGGAGGATTGAAGATCTCGCCTCCAAGAAGGAAGCTTCGAGAATCGTGGCTTGTTCTTCACGTTTAAAGTAGTAAATATGCATGTTTATCCCTTCGACGTGTAACCGACCATGTGTAACCCTTGATACCCTCGACGTCTATATAAGCCGGAGGGTTTTAGGGTGTAGGGCAAGAGAACTCATCCAGGGTTTTAGTTATACGATCTTGTGGTAGATCAACTCTGTAATCCCCATACAATCAATATAATCAAGCAGGACGTAGGGTACTACCTCCATAGGAGGGCCCGAACCTGGGTAAAACCTTGTCCCCTTTGTCTCCTGTTACCATCGATCCAAGTATCACAGTTCGGGACCCCCTACCCGAGATCCGCCGGTTTTGACACCGACATTGGTGCTTTCATTGAGAGTTCCGCTGTGATCGCTAGAAGGAATCGATGGCTCGCCTGTTGGGGAACGTTGCATGGGAAACAAAAATTTTCCTACGCACACACAAGATCTATCCATGGTGATGAGCATCTACGAGAAGGAGAGTGAATCTACATACCCTTGTAGATCGCTAAGCGGAAGCGTTAAGAAACGCGGTTGATGTAGTCGAATGTCTCCGCGATCCAAATCGCAAGTCGTCCCTCTATCCGATCACGAACTAGTGCTGAACGGACGGCACCTCCGCGTTCAACACACGTACGGCTTGATGACGCCATCACCTCCTCGATCCAGCGAGCGATGGTGAAGTAGTAGATGAGTTCCGGCAGCACGACGGCGTGGTGATGGTGGTGAGGAACAATCTCTGCAGGGCTTCGCCAAGCACTACGGAGATTATGACGGGAGAACTAGAGGGTTAGGGTTGCCGACACACGGCTTGGGAAATCTTAATGTCTCCCGTGTGCTAGCCCTACCCCTCTATTTATATGTTGAGCCTTGGGGTCTAAACTTGGAGTAAAAGCCTCCTCCAGGTCGGTTTTGCCCGCACAAGGTCGGTTTGGCCCACAGGGAAAGAGTCCAACTCGGATCCCTGCAGTATCGCGTACAAGCGGTAGTACCGCTTACGATAAGCGGTAGTACCGCCCGTAGCGGTAGTACCGCTTACGATAAGCGGTAGTACCGCCCCAGACGCCAGCAAAACTTCCTTTTGCACTTTCCAATACCTCGTGGGCTTTACCCCTTTGGCTCATATAAAGTGTTGCTGCACCCGAACACTTCGGTAAACATCCGGAACCCCTTCCGGTGAATTCCGGAACCCTTCCGGAGATCAAAACACTATTATCACATATATCAATCTTTACCTCCGGACTATTCCGGAGATCCTCGTCATGTCCGGGATCTTATCCGGGACTCCGAACAACCTTCGGTCACCAACAAAATAAGTCAACTATACTAATCGCCACCAAACGTTAAGTGTGTAGACCCTGCGGGTTCGAGAACTATGTAGACATGACCGAGACACCTCTACGATCAATAACCAATAGCGGGACTTGGATGCCCATATTGGCTCCTACATATTCTACGAAGATCTTTATCGGTCGAACCTCTATGTCAAGGATTCAGTTAATCCCGTATACTGTTCCCTTTGTTCTTCGGTATGTTACTTGCCCGAGATTCGATCGTCGGTATCTCTATACCTAGTTCAATCTCGTTACTGGCAAGTCTCTTTACTCTTTCCGTAATACAAGATCTCGTGGCTAACACTTTAGTCACATTGCTTGCAAGGCTCATTGTGATGTTGTATTACCGAGTGGGCCCTGAGATACCTCTCCGTCACACGGAGTAACAAATCCCAGTCTTGATCCATGCCAACCCAACAGACACCCTCGGAGATACCTGTAGAGCACCTTTATAGTCACCCAGTTACGTTGCGACGTTTGATACACACAAGGTATTCCTCCGATGTCAGGGAGTTGCACGATCTCATGGTCATAGGAACAGATACTTGACATGCAGAAAACAATAGCAATAAACTGACACGATCATATGCTATGTTCGTAGTTTGGGTCTTGTCCATCACATCATTCTCCTAATGATGTGATCCCGTTATCAAATGACATCTCATGTCAATGGCTAGGAAACCTTAACCATCTTTGATCAACGAGCTAGTCAACTAGAGGCTTACTAGGGACACAGTGTTGTCTATGTACCCACACATGTATTTGAGTTTCCAATCAATACAATTATAGCATGGATAATAAACGATTATCATGAACAAGGAAATATAATAATAACTAATTTATTATTGCCTCTAGGGCATATTTCCAACAGTCTCCCACTTGCACTAGAGTCAATAATCTAGTTCACATCACTATGTGATTTACATTGTAATGAATCGAACACCCATGCAGTTCTGGTGTTGTTCATGTTTAGCCCTTGGAAGAGGTTTAGTCATCGGATCTGCAACATTTAGATCCGTGTGTACTTTGCAAATATTTATGTCGTCCTCCTTGATGTAATCGCGGATGGAATTGAAACGTCGCTTTATGTGTCTAGTCCTCTTGTGAAATCTTGGTTCCTTGGCTAGAGCAATGGCACCAGTATTATCACAAAACTGAGTCATTGGGTTAAGCGCACTAGGCACTACTCCAAGATCTGTCATGAACTCCTTCATCCAGACACCTTCCTTCGCCGCCTCCGAGGCAGCGATGTACTCCGCTTCGCATGTAGAATCAGCTACCACGCTTTGCTTGGAACTGCACCAGCTAACCGCACCCCCATTAAGAATAAATACGTATCCGGTTTGTGACTTAGAGTCATCCGGATCAGTGTCAAAGCTTGCATCGACGTAACCCTTTACGACGAGCTCTTGATCACCTCCATAAACGAGAAACATGTCCTTAGTCCTTTTCAGGTACTTCAGGATATTCTTGACCGCCGTCCAGTGTTCCATTCCTGGATCACTTTGAAACCTTCCAACCATACTTATGGCAAGGTTGACATCGGGTCTTGTGCACAGCATTGCATACATGATAGAGCCTATGGCTGAAGCATAGGGGATGACACTCATCTTTTCTCTATCTTCTGCAGTCACTGGGCATTGAGTCTTACTCAACTTCACACCTTGCAATACAGGCAAGAACCCCTTCTTGGACTGATCCATTTTGAACTTCTTCAAAACTTTGTCAAGGTATGTGCTTTGTGAAAGTCCTATTGAGCGTCTCGATCTATCTCTATAGATCTTGATGCCTAATATGAAAGCAGCTTCTCCTAGGCCTTCATTGAAAAACTCTTGTTCAAATATTCCTTCACGCTTTCCAACATTTCTATATTGTTTCCAATCAGCAATATGTCATCCACATATAATATTAGAAACGCTATAGAGCTCCCACTCACTTTCTTGTAAATACAAGCTTCTCCGTAAACTTGTATAAACTCGAACGCTTTGATCACCTCATCAAAGCGAAGATTCCAACTCCGAGATGCTTGCACCAGTCCATAAATGGATCGCTGGAGTTTGCAAACTTTGTCAGCATTCTCTGGATCGACAAAACCTTCTGGTTGCATCATATACAACTCTTCCTTAAGGAAACCATTAAGGAACGCTGTTTTGACATCCATCTGCCAAATTTCATAATCGAAAAAGGCAGCTATTGCTAACATGATTCTGACGGACTTAAGCATCGCTACGGGTGAGAAGGTCTCATCGTAGTCAACTCCTTGAACTTGTGAAAAACCCTTTGCCACAAGTCGAGCTTTATAGACGGTGACATTACCGTCCGCGTCCGTCTTCCTCTTAAAGATCCATTTGTTCTGAATGGCCTTACGCCCTTCAGGTAATACTTCCAAAGTCCACACTTTGTTTTCATACATGGATCCCATCTCGGATTTCATGGCCTCTAACCACTTCTCAGAATCCGGGCCCATCATCGCTTCTCCATAGCTCGTAGGTTCATCGTTGTCTAACAACATGACCTCTAAGACAGGGTTGCCGTACCACTCAGGAGCAGTACGCGTCCTTGTCGACCTACGAGGTTCGATAGCAACTTGATCCAAAGCTTCATTATCATCATCATTAACTTCCTCTTTAGCTAATGTAGGCTCCACAGAAACAACTTTCTGCGCTGCGCTACTCTCAGGTTGAAGTAAAGGTTCAACAACCTCATCAAGTTCTATCTTCCTCCCACTCAATTCTTTCAAGAGAAACTCTTTCTCAAGAAATGTTCCGTTTTTAGCGACAAACACTTTGCCTTCGGATCTGAGGTAGAAGGTATACCCAACTGTCTCTTTTGGGTATCCTATGAAGACGCATTTCTCCGCTTTGGGTTCCAGCTTTTCAAGCTGAAGCTTTTTGACATAAGCATCACATCCCCAAACTTTAAGAAACGACAGCTTTGGCTTCTTGCCAAACCAAAGTTCATATGGCGTCGTCTCAACGGATTTCGATGGTGCCCTATTTAAAGTGAATGCAGCTGTCTCTAATGCATAACCCCAAAACGATAGTGGCAAATCGGCAAGAGACATCATAGATCGCACCATATCCAATAAAGTTCGATTACGACGTTCGGACACACCATTACGCTGTGGTGTTCCAGGCGGTGTCAATTGTGAAACAATTCCACACTGTCTTAAGTGACTGCCAAACTCATAACTCAGATATTCTCCTCCTCGATCAGATCATAGGAATTTAATCTTCTTGTTACGATGATTCTCAACTTCACTCTGAAATTGTTTGAACTTTTCAAATGTTTCAGACTTGTGTTTCATTAAGTAAATATACCCATATCTACTTAAGTCATCAGTGAAGGTGAGAAAGTAACGATAACCACCGCGCGCCTCAATACTCATCGGACCGCATACATCAGTATGTATGATTTCCAATAAGTCACTTGCCCGTTCCATTGTTCCAGAGAACGGCGTTTTAGTCATCTTGCCCATGAGGCATGGCTCACATGTGTCAAGTGATTCAAAATCAAGTGACTCCAAAAGTCCATCAGCATGGAGCTTCCTCATGCGTTTTACGCCAATATGACCTAAACGGCAGCGCCACAAGAAAGTGGTATTATCATTATCAATTCTACATCTTTTGGCATCAATGTTATGAACATGTGTATCATTACTATCGAGATTCAATAAGAATAAACCCCTTACATTGGGTGCATGACCATAAAAGATATTACTCATATAAATAGAATAACCATTATTCTCTGATTTAAATGAGTAACCGTCTCGCAATAAACAAGATCCAGATATAATGTTCATGCTTAACGCAGGCACTAAATAACATTTATTCAGGTTCATCACTAATCCCGATGGTAATCGAAGAGCGAGCGTGCCGACGGCGATCACATCAACCTTGGAACCATTTCCCACGCGCATCGTCACTTCGTCCTTTGCCAGCCTCCGTCTATTCCGCAGTTCCTGTTTAGAGTTGCAAATGTGAGCAACCGCACCGGTATCAAATACCCAGGCACTACAACGAGAGTTGGTAAGGTACACATCAATAACATGTATATCCTATATACCATGTTTGTTGTTGGCCGCCTTCTTGTCAGCCAAATACTTGGGGCAGTTCTGCTTCCAGTGTCCAGTTCCCTTGCAATGAAAACACACAGTTTCTGGTTTGGGTCCAGCCTTGGGTTTCTTCACGGGAGGAGCAACTGCTTTGCCACTCTTCTTGGAGTTACCCTTCTTACCCTTGCCATTTTTCTTGAAACTAGTGGTTTTATTGACCATCAACACTTGATGCTCCTTCTGAATTTCAGACTCAGCGACTTTCAGCATCGCAAACAGCTCGGCGACTGACTTGTTCATCCCGTGCATGCTATAGTTCAACACGAAGCTCTTGTAGCTAGGTGGCAATGATTGAAGAACTCTGTCAGTGATAGCCTCTGGCGGAAGGGGCATCCCCAATTCAGCCAGACGGGTAGAGTACCCAGACATTCTGAGTATGTGATCACTAACAGACCCGTTCTCCTCCATCTTGCAAGCATAGAACTTATCGGAGGTCTCATACCTCTCGATCCGGGCATTCTTCTGAAAGATAAACTTCAACTCCTGGAACATCTCATATGCTCCATGACGTTCAAAACGTCTTTGAAGTCCCGGTTCTAAGCCATACAACATTGCACATTGAACTATTGAGTAATCATCAGAACGAGCCTGCCAGGCGTTCACAACGTCTAGAGACTCAACTGGAGCGGGTGGATCACCAAGCGGTGCATCAAGGACATAAGCCTTCTGGGAAGCCGTAAGGATAATCCTTAGATTACGGGCCCAATCCACAAAGTTACTTCCATCATCTTTCAACTTAGCTTTCTCTAGGAACGCATTAAAATTCAGGGGTGCTACTGCGCGAGCCATGATCTACAACATAAATATAGCAAAGACAACTTAGACTATTGTTCTAGATAATGAGTTTAGTTAATCATATTACTTAAAAACTCCCACTCAAATTGACATCCCTCCGGTCATTCGAGTGTAACATGATCCAAATCCACCAACTCAAGTCCGATCATCACGTGAGTTGAGGTGGTTTCAATGGTGAACATCTTCATGTTGATCATATCTACTATATGACTCATGTTCGACCTTTCGGTCTCTTGTGTTCCGAGGCCATGTCTGTACATGCTAGGCTCGTCAAGTTTAACCCGAGTGTTCCGCACGTGCAACATGGCTTACACCCGTTGTATGTGAACGTAGAGTCTATCACACCCGATCATCACGGCATGTCTCGAAACGACGAACTTTCGCAACGGTGCACACTCGGGGAGAACACAATTTTATCTTGAAATTTAAGTGAGGGATCACCTTATAATGCTACCGTCGTCCTAAGCAAAATAAGATGCATAAAAGGATTAACATCACATGCAAATCATAAGTGACATGATATGGCCATGAACTTGTGCTTTTGATCTCCATCTCCAAAGCACCGGCATGATCTCCATCATCACCAGCATGACACCATGATCTCCATCATGTTGATCTCCATCAACGTGTCGCCATGAGGTTGTCGCGCCGACTGTTGCTTCCATGACTATTGCTAACGTTTAGCGATAAAGTAAAGCATTACATAGCGCTTAATGATTGACACGCAGGTCATACAATAATTAAAGACAACTCTATGGCTCCTGCCAGTTGCTGTACACATCGACATGCAAGTCGTGATATTCTATACAACACATGATCATCTCATACATCACATATATCTCATCATGTAATTGGCCATATCACATCACAACATACCCTGCAAAAACAAGTTAGACGTCCTCTAATTGTTGTTGCAAATTTTACGTGGCTGCTACGGGTTTGCAAGAACCGTTCTTACCTACGCAAAACCACAACGTGGTGTAGTGATTGCTTTTTGATCTTCTAAAAGAACCCTCTTCATTGAAATCGATTCAACTAAAGTGAGAGAGACAGACACCCGCTAGCCATCTTTATGCAACGAAGTTACATGTCAGTTGAAGGAACCTGTCTCGCGTAAGCGTACGCGTAATGTCGGTCCGGGCCGCTTCATCTCACAATACCGCCGAATCAAGTATCAACTAGTAACGGCAAGCAATATGTATACACCCACGCCCACAACTCATTTGTGTTCTACTCGAGATCTCATCTACGCATAGACCTAGCTCAGATGCCACTGTTGGGGAACGTTGCATGGGAAACAAAAATTTTCCTACACACACACAAGATCTATCCATGGTGATGAGCATCTACGAGAGGGAGAGTGAATCTACATACCCTTGTAGATCGCTAAGCGGAAGCGTTAAGAAACGCGGTTGATGTAGTCGAACGTCTCCGCGATCCAAATCGCAAGTCGTCCCTCGATCCGATCACGAACTAGTGCCGAACGGACGGCACCTCCGCGTTCAACACACGTACGGCTTGATGACGCCTTCACCTCCTCGATCCAGCGAGCGATGGTGAAGTAGTAGATGAGTTCCGGCAGCACGACGGCGTGGTGATGGTGGTGAGGAACAATCTCTGCAGGGCTTCGCCAAGCACTACGGAGATTATGACGGGAGAACTAGAGGGTTAGGGTTGCCGACACACGGCTTGGGAAATCTTAATGTCTCCCGTGTGCTAGCCCTACCCCTCTATTTATATGTTGAGCCTTGGGGTCTAAACTTGGAGTAAAAGCCTCCTCCAGGCCGGTTTTGCCCGCACAAGGTCGGTTTGGCCCGCAGGGAAAGAGTCCAACTCGGATCCCTGCAGTATCGCATACAAGCGGTAGTACCGCTTACGATAAGCGGTAGTACCGCCCGTAGCGGTAGTACCGCTTACGATAAGCGGTAGTACCGCCCGTAGCGGTAGTACCGCTTACGATAAGCGGTAGTACCGCCCCAGACGCCAGCAAAACTTCCTTTTGCACTTTCCAATACCTCGTGGGCTTTACCCCTTTGGCTCATATAAAGTGTTGCTGCACCCGAACACTTCGGTAAACATCCGGAACCCCTTCCGGTGAATTCCGGAACCCTTTCGGAGATCAAAACACTATTATCACATATATCAATCTTTACCTCCGGACTATTCCGGAGATCCTCGTCATGTCCGGGATCTTATCCGGGACTCCGAACAACCTTCGGTCACCAACAAAATAAGTCAACTATACTAATCGCCACCAAACGTTAAGTGTGTAGACCCTGCGGGTTCGAGAACTATGTAGACATGACCGAGACACCTCTACGATCAATAGCCAATAGCAGGACCTGGATGCCCATATTGGCTCCTACATATTCTATGAAGATCTTTATCGGTCGAACCTCTATGTCAAGGATTCAGTTAATCCCGTATACTGTTCCCTTTGTTCTTCGGTATGTTACTTGCCCGAGATTCGATCGTCGGTATCTCTATACCTAGTTCAATCTCGTTACTGGCAAGTCTCTTTACTCGTTCTGTAATACAAGATCTCATGGCTAACACTTTAGTCACATTGCTTGCAAGGCTCATTGTGATGTTGTATTACCGAGTGGGCCCTGAGATACCTCTCCGTCACACGGAGTAACAAACCCAGTCTTGATCCATGCCAACCCAACAGACACCCTCGGAGATACCTGTAGAGCACATTTATAGTCACCCAGTTACGTTGTGACGTTTGATACACACAAGGTATTCCTCCGATGTCAGGGAGTTGCACGATCTCATGGTCATAGGAACAGATACTTGACATGCAGAAAACAATAGCAATAAACTGACACGATCATATGCTATGTTCGTAGTTTGGGTCTTGTCCATCACATCATTCTCCTAATGATGTGATCCCGTTATCAAATGACATCTCATGTCAATGGCTAGGAAACCTTAACCATCTTTGATCAACGAGCTAGTCAACTAGAGGCTTACTAGGGACACAGTGTTGTCTATGTACCCACACATGTATTTGAGTTTCCAATCAATACAATTATAGCATGGATAATAAACGATTATCATGAACAAGGAAATATAATAATAACTAATTTATTATTGCCTCTAGGGCATATTTCCAACATCGCCCTTTTCCCAATGGCAAGATCTGTGCCCGAGGGATTCTCGCCCCGGATCAGACCCGCACAGATCGGAAACTTTCCCCCCGACCAAGGGATCTGGTTCGGAACCCTAGAGGTCTCGGCTGATTCTCGGGGAGGACTCGTACTGATGGAATCCTTGACTCCTACGAAGAGGCCCGCAGATCCCGACGCCTCGACGCCGAAGACGTTGGGCCTCATCTCCGGAGAACAAGTTGCAATTTCCGGGCCGTCCGGACCACCCGGTCCCGTCGTCGTTGCCGGATCTACCACGGTTGAGCAGAATCCGAGAACGCTCTCGTGCGACTCTGGAACCGCAAAGCCGCTAGCCAACCCCACTCGCTTCAGCGACACGCACCCCACCATCGCCTCGTTTCTCAACGAGTTGTTTGATCTGATGGAGGCTATGCGAATGGCCGATGACCAAATCCCAGTCTATGACCGGCTCGGGCTTAAACCCGATAACAGGGAGATCCACGTTCCCACGGTCACCCACCTTGTCGCCACTATCGAGTGTCCGACTGGGGGCTTGACTGCCCAGTTACCGGAATTAAAAACGGTTTACACTCCAATCTCCGATTACCGAGACCTTGCTGGCAACCCTGACTCAAGCGTTCACCCCAGAAACAGTCCGATATCGGTCCCTGATCCATCACATTGTTCGGAATCCCCGACTCCGAACTCCCACTGTGGCGTGGAGCCAAATCTTCACCCACCCACCACCCAAGCCGATGACTCGAGCATCGCATCAGAGCCCGGGTCTTCGGACCCACCGGACATAGTACATTTGTCAGGGGAGACGGTTCATCATTACTGGGCCAGACTACTACTCGCCCGAAACAAAGTACAGGGCCTTAGTGATCAAGATATAATGGCAACCTTCAAACGTAACTGCCATGACAAGGGAATCCTCAATGCCCTGGCGCGGCAGCACATTATCGACTTGCCGAACTGTCAAACTTGGTGCAGAAGTATTGTGCCATGGAAAGTGCTTGGCACGCTGAGCGGCTATTTTCGGAACCCATCTCTACCGAATACCCTAGAGGAGATCGACACAAGAGGATACCTCCGAACCAGCCAGCCAAACTCGAGCCCGCCAAAAAGAGGAACAGGCCCCTTCTAGGGGTCAGTACTATCCTGGATGGACTGCTGGACAAACCATGCCCTATACACTCCGTATTGCTGAACACAGCTCCAACTCACAGCCTTAGAACTTGTTGGGTCGTCAGGCAGATCGCAAAAAGTGGCGAAGCCATTCTTGAGGCATCACCATCTAACCAGCGCTCTGCAACGCCATCGGAATATAACGCCGAAGTACTGACGATCTACGAAACATTCCCATCAAGGAACAGGAGGAAAAGAGCTCTTAAAGAACTCGAACAGGTATATCACGTGGCAGCAACAAGTGCATGGGCAGACATACCCATCACCTTCGGAGATACTGACCGACCAGCCATTCTTCCCGGTCATTCACCGGCCGCACTAGTCCTGAACCCCATCATTGATGGCTTCAGGTTACACAAGGTGCTAATGGACGGCGGCAGTGGTTTAAATCTAATCTATGAGGATACTTTACAAAAAATGCAGTTTGACCGATCTCGCATCGAACATAGCAACACAACTTTCCGGGGGAAAATCCCGGGGAAGGAGGCGCGCTGTTCAGGATGTAGTGTTCGGCACACCCGACAACTACCGATCTGAAGAGCTTCTCTTCCACATTGTGCCCTTCCCAAGTGGCTATCACGCCCTGTTAGGACATGACGCCTTCAGAAGATTCCAGGCTATACCACATTACGGGTATATGAAACTTAAGATGCCAGGACCAAACGTGGTAATTACAGCTGCTAGTGACCCGAATATAGCCCTGCGTGCCGAGAACAAAACAGCGGCGCTTGCCCTCGAGGCTCTAGCCGAGACCTTTTCTACAGAGGAGCTGACCACACTCCGGTCAACGGTAGACAAAGATGATGTGATCCTCAGCAAGAGGCCTAAATCTACATCCTTTAAGCCAGCAAAGGAAATCATTAAATTTTAGGTACACCCGACGGACCCAAACAAAACAGCGTCCATCGGAGCTCAGCTCGATCCTGCAGTGGACGAAGCGCTACGAGCTTTCCTACAAGAAAACTGGGACATCTTTGCCTGGCACCCTTCCAATATGCCCGGCATCCCACGCCGGCTGGCAGAACATAGTCTGAACATCATCGCAGGCTTTAAGCCCGTAAAACAGACTCTGCGCCGCTTCTCCGAGCCCAAACGGCAAGCCATGGGTGAAGAACTGGCTAAATTGCTAGAGGCCGGATTCATTCGGGACATTAAGCACCCCGAATGGTTGGCAAACCTGGTTATGGTACCAAAGAGAGATAAATCCTGGCGGCTATGTGTCGATTTTAAAGACCTCAACAAGGCCTGCCCCAAGGACCCTTTCCCTCTACCACGAATAGACCAAATTATTGACACCACAGCCGGACACGACTCGTTGTGTTTCCTCGATGCTTATTCCGGATACCATCAGATTAAAATGAAGGAATCCGATCAAGCGGCAACCGCATTCATCACCCCTTATGGGCCGTTTTGCTTCAACACAATGCCTTTCGGGCTAAAGAATGCTGGGGCTACAAACCAGCGCATGATCCAGACCTATCTCGAAAAACAGGTTGGCAAAATAGTCGAGGCGTACGTGGACGATGTGGTCATTAAAACCAAACACATGAGCAATCTGATCGACGACTTAAGGCAAACCTTTGCCAACCTATGCGAATACGATATTCGGCTCAATCCGGAGAAGTGTGTATTCGGCATTCCCGCTGGTAAATTGCTCGGATTCATCGTTTCCCATAGAGGAATAGAAGCGAATCCGGCCAAGATCTGCGCCTTATCCGAACTTGCTGTTCCCACAGAGCTAAAGCATGTCCAAAGATTGGCGGGTTGCATGGCGGCATTAAGTCGCTTTATCTCCCGCCTCGGTGAAAAAGCTTTACCACTGTATAAGTTGCTGAAACGGACCAAGAATTTTGAGTGGACCGACGAAGCAAAGGCTGCGTTAGAAGAAATCAAGACACTCCTGGCAAGTAACCCCATACTGACAGCACCAGGTGCTGGTGAGCCCATGTTATTATACATATCGGCCACCAACCAAGTCGTTAGCGCGGTGCTCGTTGTCGAACGAGAAGAGGAGGGACACAAATTCCATATACATAAGTCGGTCTATTACGTGTCAAAAGTACTAACGCAATGCAAGTCCAGATACCCGCACTATCAGAAGATAGCATATACAGTTTTTATGGCATCACGGAAGCTAAGACACTACTTCCAAGAATGTTCGGTTACGGTGGCATCAGAAGTCCCCTTGAATGATATAATCAATAACAGGGACGCCACCGGCCGCATAGCCAAATGTACGATCGAGCTCCTCCCTTTCGAGATTACCTACAAACCACGCCGAGCTATTAAATCTCAGGTATTGGCAGATTTCCTCACCGAATGGACAGAAGCCGAACTCCCCAGAGAATATAGTACATACTCCCATTGGACGATGTACTTTGATGGATCCAAAACTTTGGCCGGGCTGGGGGCTGGAGTTGTTCTCACATCCCCCACAGGTGATAACGTCCGGTACGTATTACAGATCATGTACGCCGACTCCAACAATGCAGCCGAATACGAAGCCCTCCTGCACGGTCTTCGGATGGTAGCCTCAATGGGCATAAAGCGGCTGGAAGTACGGGGAGATTCTAATCTGGCCATCTCTCAAGTCAACGGCGAGTTCGATGCTAAGAATCCAAAGATGGCGGCATATAGAAACGCCGTCCTCAAGATATCCGCACGGTTCGAGGGGCTGGAATTTCACCACGTCGCTAGAGACGACAACCAAGCTGCCGATATACTGGCTCGCCTAGGAGCCAAACGTGATCCTGTCCCACCAAACACTTTTCTGGAACGGCTCTTTAAGCCATCCGTGGTTTGGCTAGATCAAGAGGACACCGATCCGTCCAGTGCAGACAAGGTTGTTCCCCCTGTAAACGAACCAGACGACCAAATCATCGGTGGCTCCGTCATGGACGAAAGCCCTCAGCTCATGAGGTCATGGCAGTAATCGCGCCATGGACCGAGCCCTTCCTCGCCTACCTCCTTCGCAAAGAACTTCCTGATGATCAGACGGAGGCGCGACGCATAGTTCGGCACTCCAAAGCCTTCAAGGTACACGAAGGAGAGTTGTACAAGAAGAGCACCACTGGAGTACTACAGCGGTGCATATTCGAGGAAGAAGGGCGGCAGCTATTAGCCGAAGTCCACGCAGGGATGGGCGGTCATCACGCCGCAGCAAGAGCCTTGGTAGGCAAGGCCTTCCGGGCTGGGTTCTTTTGGCCCACAGCTCGGGCGGACGCCCAGTCACTTGTCAAATATTGCGTGGGGTGTCAACTTTTCGCAAACCAAAGTCACATGCCCCCAACAGCTCTTCGGACTATTCCGATCACCTGGCCCTTTGCGGTCTGGGGGCTGTACATGGTCGGACCACTTAAAGGGGGGACGAAGAAAAATAAATACTTACTGGTCATGGTCGACAAATTCACCAAATGGATAGAGGCCAAACTCGTTAAATCAGCCAAATCCGGACCAGTAATCGACTTTATATCCGGCGTGGTACACCGTTATGGTGTCCCGCACAGTATAATAATTGATAACAGATCCAATTTCACGGCCCAGGAGGTCAAAGACTGGTGCACAAAGATGGGCATCAAGCTCGATTACGCATCGGTTTATCACCCACAGACTAATGGACAAGTCAAACGAGCAAACGGCCTCATAATGAGCGGCATCAAGCCACGTTTGGTCCGGTCTCTTCAAGAGTCTGATTGTTAGTGGGCAGAGGAGCTCGACTACGTACTATGGGGCTTGCGCACCACCCCGAATAGATCAACGGGATACATACCATTCTTCATGGTCTACGGGGCCGAAGCAGTCCTTCCTTGTGATATCATTCACGATGCTCCAAGAGTGCGCATGTACGAGGAAAGAGAGGCTGAGTTAGATCGGCAGGATGACTTGGACGCCTTGGAGGAGGAGCGTGATATAGCTCGGGCCCGTTCTAATTTTTATCAGCAGCAGGCCCGGCGTTACCAGAGCAGGAAGGTCAGGGCACAAGCATACAACGTGGGCGAACTAGTCTTACGACTACCGGAGAAGCAAAAGCATAAACTCAAGCCCAAATGGGAAGGCCCCTTCATCATCGACGAGGTACTCACAGGAAGAGCTTACCGTCTTCGAAACCCGCAGAATAACCGCCTTGAACCAAACCCATGGAACGCAGCTCGTCTTCGGCGCTTCTACGGTTAGACCGGTGTTGTCATACTTTTTACCTTTCTCTTTTCTTTCTTTTCATCGTTATTTCTTCTCCCTCCCACCTTGATTTCTGGCAGGGTTGATTTCTTTTTCTTCCCAACTCTTTGTTCGGTTCAACCGATCTTGTACTAACGATTTTTCGGCCTACACCTTTAAGTGTTAAATCCGAACATAGTACCCGGGGGCTTCCATTCCGAAGCCAATACTTTTATGATATAAGCACTTGTGCACATTTCTTGTGTACGCATCCTTTCCTTGTCGTTCTTTACGCCATCTTATGCATCAATTAGAACTAAGAATTTGCCAAGCTGGGTTGCCTTGCTCCTGTGCTTACCCTCTACGTTCCCGATTGTTCGGCTAGACGGATGAAGCCAAAAGCTAGCTATCTTCAGTAGACAATTGATCGGCTACGACGGATTTAACCATGGTCGTCATGACCATTATTCGGGCTTCTTCCCTCACCTTGGCCGCATACTAACAGTACACGGCCTTTTTTCCTACGATTTACGTAGTACCCCTGAAGAAAGGTATCGATGGAGTTACTATTTTCTTCGGAAGATGTTTCTTACGCTAAGCAGTAATATAACATATCTCCCTGTGTGCTTTCTGTCTGTTCGTACCACATGGCCGGATTGCCTGGTTCCCCGAACATAGTTCCCTCCCCGTCGGGTGATAACTTACAAGGAACACTCCCAAGCTCTTAGCACGGGAGGTTAAGGCCGATGGCCGGTTAAGACAAAGTTCACAACACAGATGGAGTAATTTTTTGATTATAAAGTACATAGTTACATATGATCATACATCTGGCTGCTGATCGAGATTATCGATTATGGTGTCCAGGGAGCAGTCTTGTTGTGAGAGACGGGCGGCAGGCATCACCTGGTCGTATACCAGGTGAAGCGGCACTTCTTGTCCATCTGCCCCCACTGGTCCAACCTGAGCCATACGCTCGGGGTCAAGTCTGGTATAACGGGTCTTGATCATCGCCCACGCCTCTCGTGCTCCCTCCCGACAAGCCGATGTCTTCCACAGCTCGAGCCTAGATCGGGCTCCCTTGAAGCGATCGATTAGTTCGGTCATCCTCTCAGGAGGCTGCTCGGCAGGCCACAGTGCCTTCACCACGCCTTTCATGGCCTTCCGAGCCCGCTCATGAAGAGCAGACAGCTCCTTCAACAGATTCCCCTGGTAGGATCCGATTTCCTCTTCGGGTCGCCCGGACAATAGACCTGCATATGAGTCACGGCATACGTATCACACATCACTTATAAGAAATACCCTCCGATGTTAAAATCACTCTTACCGAACATGCCTCTCTGTAGATTCTGGTTTTCTCCTTGGGCCTGGGCCAATTGAGCCTTTAAGCTCTCAATCTGTTCGGCTTGTTGTCTATTCGTTTCCTTCAGACGGTTCTTCTCGTCAAGATGACGTTGTAAAATGCGATGGCCAGCTTCCAGCTGGGACTCGGCATATTGCTGAGATTCTCGGGCTACATCCAAATCTTTTTGTAATTGCCCTATTGATTCAGCTGCTACATAGTACCCTTGCGTAAGCATGGGGATATACCAAAGATCAGCAGCATATATACACTAACCGTGTGCCTCCCGAGTAAAGCTCTTCACTTGCTCCAGTTCGGCCTTCAAAGAGTCGACCTGTGTCCGGCTGGTTTCCAGTTCCTTGGCCAGCTGCTCGCACTGCTACTTCAAGGCCTAAATTGCCAGTCAATTAGTACGGGGATCCTTAATTCGGTCATACCGACCAATTTAAGGTTCGGGGGCTACTGAGTCTACACAAGTGTTCGGACTTTAACAAACAACTACTTACCTGCAGGCCGGACCATATCAACTTGACAGCCTCCCCGAACCCAGCTCGGGCGGCCCCGAGGTGTGCATCCGCCGTGCGTAGTGCACCGAGCTCTTGTTCGGAAAAGGCCGAATGACGCAAGGCTTCTCGTCGCCGCCGATGATGCATGGCGCTCCCAACCTCTGATTTTGTGACTGATATGGCGTCACCAGAATCGGCTGGGACAAGATTGACGGTGGAGGCTCCCGTTGCAGGATCGGCATGGGTGGAAGGCTTAGAATCTTGAGCACCGCCGGACGTCCTGGCGACGTCCTCGGCGGGTGACGGCCAAACCCTTTGCCTAAATATTTTGGCAAAATGGTCTCTTGTCAGACCTTATCAAATCGTGATACTAAATCAAGCGATTTAGCGAAATACCTTTGGGATGAACTCGTAGGAGCACTCGCCCCTGTGGCCGGCTCATTTGTCGGATCCTTGTTGCCTTCAATCCAGGTGCTGCCGCTGCTGCCGGTCTGTGTCGCGCGGATCTACGGCGCTTGGGTGTGGGAGCTGGTGTGTTGGGGTCAACAGAGGACACTTGCCCCTTGCGGGAAGTTTTCTTCTTCTTGCTTGTCGCAGGAGAAGGGAAGGACCCAGGGTAATCGGCAATAATAGCCACCTTGGAGCCGTCGAGGCCCTCTTGGTAGAAAACCCCGTCTTCGAGTTCAATTGATAGATCTGGGTTTTCATGATGGCCCGGATCGTCATCACGGGAATAGTCTTCGGCTGATTGGCCGGGCAATGGACTGTCTCGATAAAGCTCCTCCATTCCTGTTTGCTTGATCATAAAAGACTACGGTCAAAAAGGGACAAATTAAGAATCCGAACTATGGTCACGGGATTGAAAGGCTCACCCATTCGATGGGATTATGGCTTGAGTAACCCTCGTTGGTCGATCGCCGAATGAAATCCTCTTGCTCCCCTTTGTATAGGTCGGCGAGTGCGGCGGCCAATGCTGTTTGATCGGCAGGACCCAGTCTTCTGGAGCGAGTAGTATCGCTTGTCCCATTGTAACGCCACAAGGGGTGTATCCTCTGTTGAAGGGGTTGGACGCACCGGGAGATGGCGGCAGCCATGACATCTATCATGGTCAGATTATGATGGGCCAGTATCCTCACACGAGCTGCTAAGCGCTGAACCTCAACGCTGGCTTCTTAGGACAAGCTCTTCGGGCGCCAGTTGTACCTCTTCCTCAAGGGGGCATCAAAGTATTCGGACAGACCTTTCCGAGCTGGATCGAATAAAGGAACGTGCTCGATATAGAACCATTCCGAAGTCCAAAGTTCGGATTCCTTCGGTGTCCCCACGAGGTATCCTGTCCCCGCTATGCGGCATACTTCGGCTCCGCCGACCTCGAAGATTGTCTTATCCCGAGTGCGAGGGACGAGGCAAAAGTATTTCCTCCACAACTCAAAATGCGCCTCGCAACCCAGGAACATCTCGCAAAGGGCGACGAAACCCGAGATGTGCAGAATAGACCCTGGAGTGAGGTGGTGGCACTGGATCCCATAAAACACCAGTAGCCCTCTCAGGAACGGATGAATGGGAAACCCGAGGCCTCGCAAGAGGAATGGCACAAAGCACACATTCTCCCCTTTATGCGGATGGGGAAATTCTCTGCGAGGACCTCGCCGTTGAATGACGTCAAACCGGCGCGGACGGCTGTCAGATCCGAGGAAGGAAGATACCCTTGGGTCTCGAGGTCGCGGAGTCGAAGAAGCAACACGGAGCAGCTGGTCCAGTCCCCGGGACAGGATCCGTAAGGGTCCGAGGAAGAACTGGGGGCGCTCGCCATCTTTGGTGGAGACCTTTTCGCTGGAGGCTTTTTCCGGTGGCGAGGAAGAGGTTGTGGCTTGGACCACGACTCGGTTTGTTTAAATGGATGGAGCCTCATTTGTGTTAGGGGTAGTTTTGTAAAAAGCTATTGGACTGCTCGTCTCCCCACGATGCATGAAGCCCAAGAAACACTATTGGCTCTCTGACGTTTGGCCTTCGAGGCCGAGCTACTCGTGATATACGGACGATCTATGATCGCGAAAATTACACGTCGACGGAGGCCGAGCTATAGCCCGGCTGATCATTATTTGGAAAAGGAGGAACTCGCCTCGCAAGCCGAAGACTCTGATCATTCGAAGCAGCTGGAGCTTGGACCCTTGGCATTGGAGGCTAGTTCGGGGGCTACTGACGGAGTCCTGGATTAAGGGGTCCTCGGGAGGCCGGCCTATGTCTTCTGGGCCGGACTGTATGAGCCACTTGCCGAATACTGGGAGGATTGAAGATCTCGCCTCCAAGAAGGAAGCTTCGAGAATCGTGGCTTGTTCTTCACGTTTAAAGTAGTAAATAGGCATGTTTATCCCTTCGACGTGTAACCGGCCATGTGTAACCCTAGATACCCTCGGTGTCTATATAAGCCGGAGGGTTTTAGGCTGTAGGGCAAGAGAACTCATCCAGGGTTTTAGTTATACGACCTCGTGGTAGATCAACTCTGTAATCCCCATACAATCAATATAGTCAAGCAGGACATAGGGTATTACCTCCATAGGAGGGCCCGAACCTGGGTAAAACCTTGTCCCCTTTGTCTCCTGTTACCATCGATCCAGGTATCACAGTTCGGGACCCCCTACCCGAGATCCGTCGGTTTTGACACCGACAATTAGTGCCATCAAAGTACGGACCTCTACGGTGATAATTTCCCTCACTAGACACCATACTCTCCTCGGTTGTGAGACCAATGCAATGGAGACCAAAGCTCTGATACCACTTGTAGGACTGAAAGTATGTCTAGAGGGGGGTGATTAGACTACTTGACCAAATAAAATTCTACCTTTTCCCAATTTTAAGTGTTGGCAGATTTTAGCAATGATAGCAAGTCAAGCACACCCTACACATGCATGTCTAAGAGTATAGTAGCGGAAAGTAACAACAAGCATGTATATAGTAGAGGGTGAGAAGGAAGATCAAACGGAATTTGGAGGCACGAAGATTTTTCCCATGGTTCCGATAGGTGGAGCTATCGTACGTCCACATTTATGGAGTCTTCAACCCATGGAGGGTAACGGTCGCGAGAGTCCATGGAGGGCTCCACCCATAAGGGTCCACGAAGTAGCAACCTTGACTATTCCATAACGGCTTCTGTCCATGAAGGACTAGCCTCACTATGGGTAGATCTTCATGAAGTAGGCGATCTCCTTGCCCGTACAAACTTCTTGGTTCAACTCCACAACACGAAGTAGGAATCTCCCAAGCGACACTTAACCAATCTAGGAGGCACCACCCTCCAAAAGGTAATAGGCTCGGCAATGTCGATGAACTCCTTGCTCTTGTGCTTCAAGATGATAGGCTCCTCAACACACAATCACTCTCTCACAGATTTGGCTGTGGTGGAACATGCCTCTCTGTAGATTCTGGTTTTCTCCTTAAGCTCTCAATCTGTTCGGCTTGTTGTCTATTCTTTTCCTTCAGACGGTTCTTCTCATAAAGATGACGTTGTAAAACGCGATGGCCAGCTTCCAGCTGGGACTCGGCATATTGCTGAGATTCTCGGGCTACATCCAAATCTTTTCGTAATTGCCCTATTGATTCAGCTGCTACATAGTACCCTTGCGTAAGCATGGGCATATACCAAAGATCAGCAGCATATATACACTAACCGTGTGCCTCCCGAGTAAAGCTCTTCACTTGCTCCAGTTCGGCCTTTAAAGAGTCGACCTGTGTCCGGCTGGTTTCCAGTTCCTTGGCCAGCTGCTCGCACTGCTGCTTCAAGGCCTAAATTGCCAGTCAATTAGTACGGGGATCCTTAATTCGGTCGTACCGACCAATTTAAGGCTCGGGGGCTACTGAGTCTACACAAGTGTTCGGACTTTAACAAACAACTACTTACCTGTAGGCCGGACGATATCAAATTGACAGCCTCCCCGAACCCAGCTCGGGCGGCCCCGAGGTGTGCATCCGTCGTGCGCAGTGCATCGAGCTCTTGTTCGGAAAAGGCCGAATGACGCAAGGCTTCTCGTCGCCGCCGATGATGCATTGCGCTCCCAACCTCTGATTTGGTGACTGATATGGCGTCACCAGAATCGGCTGGGACAGGATTGACGGTGGGGGCTCCCATAGCAGGATCGGCATGGGTGGAAGGCTTAGAATCTTGAGCACCACCGGACGTCCTGGCGACATCCTCGGCGGGTGACGGCCGAACCCTTTGCCTGAATATTTTGGCAAAATGGTCTCTTGTCAGACCTTATAAAATCATGATACTAAATCAAGCGATTTAGCGAAATACCTTTGGGATGAACTCGTAGGAGCACTCGCCCCTGTGGCCGGCTCATTTGCCGGATCCTTGTTGCTTTCCAATCCAGGTGCTGCCACTGCTGCCGGTGTGTGTCGCGCGGATGTACGGCGCTTGGGTCTGGGAGCTGGTGTGTTGGGGTCAACAGAGAACACTTGCCTCTTGCGGGAAGTTTTCTTCTTCTTGCTTGTCGCAGGAGAAGGGAAGGACCCAGGGTAATCGGCAATAATACCCACCTTGGAGCCGTCGAGGCCCTCTTGGTTGAAAACCCCGTCTTCGAGTTCAATTGATAGATCTGGGTCTTCATGATGGCCCGGATCGTCATCACGGGAATAGTCTTCGGGCTGAGGGGCCGGGCAATGGACTGTCTCGATAAAGCTCCTCCATTCCTGTTTGTTTGAACATAAAAGACTTCGGTCAAAAAGGGACAAATTAAGAATCCGAACTGTGGTCACAAGATTGAAAGGCTCACCCATTCGATGGGATTATGGCTTGAGTATCCCTCGTTGGTCGATCGCCGAATGAAATCTTCTTGCTCCCCTTTGTATAGGTCGGCGAGTGCGGCGGCCAATGCCGTTTGATCGGCAGGACCCCGTCTTCGGGAGCGAGTAGTATCGCTTGTCCCGTTGTAACGCCACAAGGGGTGTATCCTCTGTTGAAGGGGTTGGACGCACCGGGAGATGGTGGCGGCCATGACATCTATCATGGTCAGCTTATGATGGGCCAGTATCCTCACACGAGCTGCTAAGCGCTGCACCTCAACGCTGTCTTCTTGGGACAAGCTCTTCGGGCACCAGTTGTACCTCTTCCTCAAGGGGGCATCAAAGTATTCGGATAGACCTTTCCGAGCTGGATCGAATAAAGGAACGTCCTCGATATAGAACCATTCCGAAGTCCAAAGTTCGGATTCCTTCGGTGTCCCCACGAGGTATCCTGTCCCCGCTATGCGGCATACTTCGGCTCCGCCGACCTCGAAGATTGTCTTATCCCGAGTGCGAGGGACGAGGCAAAAGTATTTCCTCCCCAACTCAAAATGCGCCTCGCAACCCAGGAACATCTCGCAAAGGGCGACGAAACCCGAGATGTGCAGAATAGACCCTGGAGTGAGGTGGTGGAGCTGGATCCCATAAAACACCAGTAGCCCTCTCAGGAACGGATGAATGGGAAACCCGAGGCCTCGCAAGAGGAATGGCACAAAGCACACATTCTCCCCTTTATGCGGATGGGGAAACTCTCTGCGAGGACCTCGCCGTTGAATGACGTCAAACCGGCGCGGACGGCTGTCAGATCCGAGGAAGGAAGATACCCTTGGGTCTCGAGGTCGCGGAGTCGAAGAAGCGACACGGAGCAGCTGGTCCAGTCCCCGGGACAGGATCCGTAAGGGTCCGAGGAAGAACTGGGGGCGCTCGCCATCTTTGGTGGAGACCTTTTCGCTGGAGGCTTTTTCCGGTGGGGAGGAAGAGATTGTGACTTGGACCATGACTCGGTTTGTTTAAATGGATGGAGCCTCATTTGTGTTAGGGGTAGTTTTGTAAAAAGCTATTGGACTGCTCATCTCCCCACGATGCGCGAAGCACAAGAAACACTATTGGCTCTCTGACGTTTGGCCTTCGAGGCCGAGCTACTCGTGATATACGGACGATCTATGATCGGGAAAATTACACGTCGACGGAGGCCGAGCTATAGCCCGGCCGATCATTATTTGGAAAAGGAGGAACTCGCCTCGCAAGCCGAAGACTCTGATGATTCGAAGCCGCTGGAGCTTGGACCCTTGGCGTTGGAGGCTAGTTCGGGGGCTACTGACGGAGTCCTGGATTAAGGGGTCCTCGGGAGGCCGGCCTATGTCTTCTAGGCCGGACTGTATGAGCCAAATGCCGAATACTGGGAGGATTGAAGATCTCGCCTCCAAGAAGGAAGCTTCGAGAATCGTGGCTTGTTCTTCACGTTTAAAGTAGTAAATAGGCATGTTTATCCCTTCGACGTGTAACCGACCATGTGTAACCCTAGATACCCTCGGCGTCTATATAAGCCGGAGGGTTTTAGGGTGTAGGGCAAGAGAACTCATCCAGGGTTTTAGTTATACGATCTCGTGGTAGATCAACTCTGTAATCCCCATACAATCAATATAGTCAAGCAGGACGTAGGGTATTACCTCCATAGGAGGGCCCGAACCTGGGTAAAACCTTGTCCCCTTTGTCTCCTGTTACCATCGATCCAAGTATCACAGTTTGGGACCCCCTACCCGAGATCCGCCGGTTTTGACACCGACAATTAGTGCCATCAAAGTACGGACCTCTACGGTGATAATTTCCCTCACCAGACACCATACTCTCCTCGGTTGTGAGACCAGTGCAATGGAGACCAAAGCTCTGATACCACTTGTAGGACCGAAAGTATGTCTAGAGGGGGGTGATTAGACTACTTGACCAAATAAAATTCTACCTTCTCCCAATTTTAAGTGTTGGCAGATTTTAGCAATGATAGGAAGTCAAGCACACCCTACACATGCATGTCTAAGAGTATAGTAGCGGAAAGTAACAACAAGCATGTATATAGTAGAGGGTGAGAAGGAAGATCAAACGCACTTTGGAGGCACGAAGATTTTTCCCGTGGTTCCGATAGGTGGTGCTATCATACGTCCACATTTATGGAGTCTTCAACCCATGGAGGGTAACGGTCGCGAGAGTCCATGGAGGGCTCCACCCATAAGGGTCCACGAAGTAGCAACCTTGACTATTCCATAACGGCTTCCGTCCACGAAGGACTAGCCTCACTATGCGTAGATCTTCTCGAAGTAGGCGATCTCCTTACCCGTACAAACTTCTTGGTTCAACTCCACAACACGAAGTAGGAGGCTCCCAAGCGACACCTAACCAATCTAGGAGGCACCACCCTCCAAAAGGTAATAGGCTCGGCAATGTCGATGAACTCCTTGCTCTTGTGCTTCACGATGATAGGCTCCTCAACACACAATCACTCTCTCACAGATTTGGCTATGGTGGAAGAGATTGATTTGGTGGAAAGCAACTTGGGGAGGCTAGAGATCAAGATTCATATGTATGGAGTGGAATGGCTTGATCTCAACACAAGGGTAGGTGGCTCTCTCTCAAAAAATTGGATGCGGCAAGTATGGAATAGTTCTGAGTGCTTATCTTTCGAGTGGGTGGTGGTGAAGGGGTATATATAGGCATCCCCAAAAATCCAACCGCTACACCTAAAGTGACCACCTCGGTGACACCGATGTGTGAATCTCGATGGTACCGAAGTGACCAAAAGGTGACAACTTTTGAAACTCGGTGAGACCGATATATAATTCTCGGTGGTACCGATTAGGTGACCAACGGTCAGATTGCGCAACTCGGTGACGCCGATCCAACAAACTCGGTGGTATCGATTTTGTGAATCGAGGTAACAGAAAGTTGGCAACCCAAACTGGGTGGCACCGAAGTGGAATCGGTTGCAATGATGTGCTACGGTTTGGCATGGGTTTGTCTGAGTTTGGCAATCGGTGGCACCGAGTGGGGAGTGTTGGTTGCATCGATTTTGGATATATGACTTTAGACAGACTTTTGTGGAAGAGCTTGTGGGTGTTTTTGGTGACTATCTCTTGTGTACGTGGAGCATCTTGTTCACCAACAGTACCTTACCCCCTTTTAATAGTATTGGCTTTCCTATGGACACAAAGTGATTTCTCACAAAGTAAAATGTAGAGTCCTCTTGCCTGAAGCTTTGCCAATCCATTTCCTTGCATCTTGGGGTATTTCCACAATCCTTTTGCCATCCCTATCATTGAACTTTTCCTGAAATATGCTTAGTGGAAACATTAGTTCAATGACTTATATGTTGTTATTAATTACCAAAACCACCAAGGGAGCAAATGTGCTTTCAGAGATCCAAACCCTCACAAATATGCGTGGACCACAATCACATGACTTGAATACTCCCAGGAAACACGAACCATCTAGGGTTTCCCACAACCCCAAGGGTAACATGATTTTTGTAGGATCTCGTGGGGAATAGACGAAATCGAGATTTTCTTTGGTCAAGTAATAGATCATGATCTCCCCTTGCTCTCCCTAAAATTATAGGTGGAATGGAGGTCAAGGGAGGGAAGTCTCGAGCTTTTGAGGTGGAGAATAATGGTGGAGAAAGTGTTGGACTCGTCCCTTTCCTCATGGGTAAGAAGGGGCCTTGCATAGTTCCTGCAATAATCTGTCTGTTACTCTCACATCTTGGTAAGGTAGGAGGGTCTGAGGTGCTGCGCGAAAACAGGTGTGTTCCACTTCTAGTTGGAGGCTCCTCGGAGGGTACGAGAGCCTAGATGCTCGGAGGTACCTTGGAGTACGCCAGACAAAACATAACGATGCCTTCTTTGTGTGTGTGGAAGGGGGGTGAGGCACCACCGAGATTCACTAGAAGGAGAACACATGCTTCTTCTCTAACTCTCTCTCTTCCAAGGGATATGGGTGTTTTAGCTTTGGCTTTGATTTGTCGAGTACCACATCACGACCATTGCATATCCCCACTTTTATATTTGGGCATAACTACGACTCAAATACGAGAAATCGTCGGAAGAAAGTTGGCATGTCGTCTTCTGAAAGGGCATCTAGCCCCTAAGTGTGGTTTTGGTAATTAATGACAATCTCTATGGAATAATGCTTTTACTGAGATATATTTCAAGGGATATTACATAGGTGGAAGTCTAAGGATGATTGCCATAGAGATGAAGATTTGCTCTTAGCTTTGGTATTGAATGACAATCGCTATGGAGCATCAAGGGGATTGTATCTTATACGAAGAAATGTTCCATAGTGATGCATGAAGCATGTTCAATTTATGTGGGAAGAGTTCCATCAAAAGCTTCTCCAATAAGTCCTTATGGTATCCTCTCTGCTTACCCCGTGTACATGGGGTCGAGTGTTAAACTCTCTGGACACCCCATGGACACCGGGTCTCTAACCTCCGTGCACATGGGCCCTAGGGGTTGACTCTCGGGGTCTCTTGCCTAAGTGAGGATACTAGTTTGTCTTTGGATGTATCTAATGGAGCCATCAAGATTGATTTCAATGTCTAACCAAATATGTTCAAGGTGGAGTTCATTATAGGATATCAAAGGTTGACACATTTGCTCTTATAAGAATCAAGATCTTGAGAGTGTAATTAAAGAGAAGAATTCAAGCTATGGTATGGTCAAGAGAAGATCATGATGAGCTCATGTGTTGGATTTTGGTGACCAAATCTTGAAGCAAGAAACTAGAGTGAAGAATTCATTGTGTCTCTCAAGAGTTTTAGATGGGGCATTTAAAAGAGCAAGTGATGCCCAATATGATGTTCATGGTGAATCTTGATATGGTCATGAAAGAGCTTTGGTGATATAGTCTTGAAGCAATGAAGTAAAATGAAGAGTTCATTATGGCTTTCAAGAAACCAATATAGAGCTTGAAGTAAAGATGTTGGTTGACCAAGATGAAGCTCAAAGAGTGTATCTAGATGATCAACACACAAGCGCAAACAATGTACCGCGTGGGATGAAGTAATCTAGTGGTATGGTAAGTTATTGTGAATTGCGTTTTGTGAACTAACCCTTGCTATATGTTTGCTATGTCTATGTGGGTTAGGTGTTTCTCATGGGCTTGCATCAAAAGAAAGATTTTGAGTGGCCTATGTGAGGATGACATCAAGTGGTGATGATCATCGGGTTCGAGGAGTCCAAGTGCAAGATGATAAGCCGGAGGTTATTTCTTTGAAGCTTGCGGTTCATATCGTGATAATGTGCATGTGAATATGGGCTTAAGTTAAGGCTTCCCTCATTCCAATATGAGGAAGCATCTTGAGTATCTTCACCAAGTGATCGTGGACAAGAAAAGGATTACATCTTGAGACAAGCATTAAAAGTCATCAAGAAGCTCAAGTGGAATGTGCAAGTCAAAGGTATACCTTAGCTAGGTTTTCCTATTTTTGCCAGTCTCATGGTGCGTGGTGGGAGACCGCATTATAGATTTGATAGCCGTACTATCAAGAGGAACTTTCGAGCGAGTAGCTTGATGGCGTTGCATGTAGAGAGATCAAAACTTTTCATAATTTGCGTCATTATTTATTGTTGATCTTGGTTGGTTCTCTGTGTGAGGACCTTGGGCTTTTCCATAGCTTTAAAACGAGCCCAAGATCATCGAATTCAGAGTCCGTATGCCCAAGTTATGCATGTTTCAGTTTCCTGCTTTGGGCTGTCTCTGGGTACCTCGTGCGCACGGGGTTTTGAGGCCATGGGCACGGGGTCCCCATGCACACGGGGTTGTACTGTAGGCACGGGGTCTCATGTGCACGGGGTGTCCAGGAAGTGTCCGTTGGAGCCCCAATGGCTAGTTTTGGAGGTTGGCTATAAAAGAGCCCTTCCTCCCCACCGGTTTGGGAGTTGTTCATACAATTTCTAAACATCATTTGGAGCATCATACCACCTCTCCCAAACCACTATCCCCCCTCTATGTGAAGGGAGATTTCTGGATGAATCCTGGAATCATTTGTTGATTTCCTCCATTGCATCCCCTCTCTACAATCTCCTACTTTTGAGAGTGCATCTTGCGAGATTGAGAGAGTGAGTTGAGCATTTGTTGCTTGACCTTGAATTGCATTTGTTGCATTGGTTTGAGCTCCCCGCATCATTTCTTCGAGTGAGAGTCCGTGAGTTTATTACTCTTGGAGGTTTCCGCCTCCTAGACGGTTTGGTGATATATTGAGAAGTTTGTCAAGAGGCTTAGGTGGCCAAGGTTCCCCAATGAAGCTTCCTTTTGTGGTGTGTTCCGGGGAAGGGTGTGAAGTGGCCTAGGTGATCAAGTTCCTCCGGAAGCTTCCATTTTTGTGGTGTGCTCCGGAGAAGTTGTAAAGGTGTGGTGGTGGCCTTCAAGACCAACCCCGAGTGAATCGAGGCTCATCTGTTGGGGGTGACTCGAAAGTCAGAATACGGTGAGCCAATTGGTGGCGCTCCAGAGCTTTGGCTTTGGCATTGCTCCAATGGAGATTAGCACTCTCACGAGTGTGAATTTCGGGATAAATCCGTGTCCCTGACTCACATGTAGTTATCTCATTCCCGCACCTTTTTACTTTTTGCAATTCATACTTGCTCATATTGATATATCTTGTTCTAGTTAGAATTGCTTAGTTGCTCCTATATTTCCATATCTTGTGATATAGTTTGGGCTTGCTAGTTTTCTTTAAGTGCCTATCCTATTTAGCATAGGTTGTTGGTCCACTTAGTTTAGCCTAGCATATTAAGGATTTGTGCTTGAAAAGTATCCGTTTAGTTTAATTCCGCATTAGGATAAAGCCAAATTTGTAAAAGTTTCAAAACACCTATTCACCCCCCCCCCCCCTCTAGTCGTCATCTCGGTCCTTTCAATTGGTATGAGAGCTTTGGTCTCTCCTAGGTAGGCTTCACCGCCTAGAGAGCAAACATGTCGACTAGTGGTATAGTGCACGATGACACTTTTTGTTTTAGTGGCACAAACTATCACTTGTGGAAAATTTGCATGATATGTCATTTCCGAACCATGGGTCCAAATTTTGTGCGAATTATTCTTATAGGGGCTTCTTCGTGGAAGGATGAACTTTTTCCAACTAGTGAGGAATGTCATGATATGCTTTGTGGGTATGGTGCTAAGAATGCCATAATCCGGTCTATATCCCTCGAAGTGTTTGAGTCAATCATGACTTGTGTGACGGCTCATGAAATGTGGACCAAACTTGAAAAAATATATGGTGGGTCCAATCTCGATGAGGTTTTCATCATCTTGTGGGGGAGTCAATTGAGGAGTTCTCCACATCTTCAAATCATTAAGAACTCCATATTGCTTCTTCCTCCGCGTGCGTGGACATTTCAACTTCTTCCACTTCATCATCATATGGCATGTCCCAAGGTAATGACAAGGTGAGTGGAAATGTCATTTGTTATGATGATGTTGTGCCCAACATTGATGATCTTTCATGCAAAAATTATAATGTTGTAGCTTCTTTGGACTTGAACATATGTAGCAAAAATGGCATACATTCTTGTGTTGATAGTCCATGCATATCATTTAGAGATTCCTTGAATACCTTTTGTGATGATATGGTTGATACTCCTTGTTGCCATGATATCTATTCTTCTATTTCCTCTAGTTGTTGTTTGACTAACTATGTAGAGTAAATAAGAGAAATTAGTGCACACGTCACTAATGGAGAATTTGCTAGAAGAGCAAAGAAGTAAATCACCATGTTGGAGAGGAAATACTATGAGTGTCAAGAGGATGGACATGAATCTCCTACTCTTATTGATGAAGGATCTTCCTCTCCAAAAGAATCGTCATCTACCTCCAATGTTCATATGTGCCTCATGGAAAGAGGTATTATCGAGGTATCATCTACTCTTAGTAATGATAATGATGATAGTGATAATGAATGTAATAGGGATATGAGTCAAGTAATATATGAAATTGGAAATTTCCTTCATGGTGTAATAAGAACACTTATGTGATGTTTAAAGATCTTATTAGTCATTTTGGAAAGTGTAATGATTTACTTCATGAAGAGCAAGAACAAAATGAAAAACTTGATAGTAACCTTCTTGATGCTCTAGAAACTCTTAGAGACTTAGAATCTTCCAAAGAAGAGATTGAAGTTGCTCATGATTGATACGTCTCCAACGTATCTACTTTTCCAAACACCTTTGCTCTTGTTTTGGACTCTAACTTGCATGATTTGAATGGAACTAACCCGGACTGACACTGTTTTCAGCAAAACTACCTTAGTGTTATTTTTGTGCACAAAAAAAAGTTCTCGGAATTGGACGAAACTTTTACTGAATTTTTTGTGGGAATTATAATGAATTATGGAGCCAAGACCCACCTGAGGGGGTGCACCTGGGGCCCACAAGGCAATAGGGTGCGGCCACCCCCTGGTCGAACCCTGTTGTGTGCTGGGACCCATGTGGTTCCCCCGACCCTAAAACTAGTCCAATAAATTCACATCTTCGGAGAAAAAAATCAGAAAGAAGTTTTCATCGAGATCTACGAGACGGAGCCGCCACCACCTCCTGTTCTTCCTCCGGAGGGCTGATCTGGAGTCTGTTTGGGGCTCAGGAGAGGGGGATTCGTCGTCGTCGTCATCACCAACCCTTCTCCATCAACTATTTCATGATGCTCACCACTGGGAGTGAGTAATTCCTTTGTAGGCTTGCTGGTCGGTGAGGGGTGTGGATGGAATTGATCTTGTAATCGAGTTAAGTTTGATAGGGCTTGATCCCTAGTATCCACTATGTTCCGAGGTTGATGTTGTTATGACTTTGCTATGCTTAATGCTTGTCACTAGGGCCTGAGTGCCATGATTTCAGATCCGAACCTGTTATGTTTTCGTGAATATAAGAGTGATTTGGATCCTATCTTGCAAGTTGTACACACCTATTACGTGTCTTGATCCGCATACCCTGAGGTGACAATATTGGGATTCTTTCCGGTGATTGCCGTAGTTTGAGGACTTCATATTTTCACCATGTGTTAATGCTTTGTTCTGGTTCTCTACTAAAAGGAGGCCTTAATATCCCTTAGTTTCCAATAGGACCCCGCTGCCACGGGAGGGTAGGACAAAAGATGTCATGCAAGTTCTTATCTCAAGCACGTATGACTATATACAGAATACATGCCTACATTATATTGATGAATTGGAGCTAGTTCTGTGTCGCTCTAGTGTGTAACTGTTACATGATTGATGCCATCCATATATTTCCATCACTGCACCATGGCCTACGCTTTACATATACTAAATCTTGCTAAGTTACTACTACTGATGTTACTGTCACACCTGTTACTCAATTGATATTGTTACTATTGTTACCAAAATTGCTGTTGTCACTATTATTGCTACTACAATCATTTGCCGTGCTACTAAATCTTTGCTGCAGAGAGATATCCCAGGTGCGGTTGAATTGACAACTCAACTGTCAAGGCCTATAAATATTCTTTGTCTCCCCTTGTATCGAATCAATAAATTAGGGTGAAATACTACCTGTGAAGAATGTCTCGATCCCCTATACTTGTGGGTTTTCAAGACCTTTTTCTAGCGCCGTTGCTGGGGAGCATAGCTATATTTATTGTGTTAACTTGAGGGTATCCAATTGATACTATGAAGAATCTGAAAGATACTTGAACTAAGATCGTCCCCTCTCGTACGAGAGGAGGTAAGGAACTGCCATCTAGCTCTGCTTTTGATTCACCTACTATTTTTGAATCAGTTTATTACACCACTGCCTATTGCTCGTTCGGATATATCGCTTGAACTTGATGATGCTACCTCTGAAATTAATGATGATATTACTACTACCATGGATGAAACTGAAACTGTGCCACTGAATGAATTACTTGATACACATATTGCTAAAGCTAGAGAACTTGAAAATGCTGAAACTGGTGAAGATTTTGAATCACCTACTACACCTCACTCTCCCAGTAGATATGAATTTCCTTATGTACCTGAAGGTTATGTTATGGATGGGGAGGTAGCTAGGGACTTCCTTGGTTGTGAAAATAGAGATGACTTAAAGAAATAATATGCAAATTGAAAGAAAAATCCATGATGGAGAAAATCAAACGTGATCCTACGTTTGCTACTTCTCCTATATTTGTTACTAATAAGGATTATGAGTTCTCTGAAGACCCTGAGTTAATTCCTATAGTAGAGTCTGATCCTTTCCATGGTTATGAAACTGAAACTGTTGTCCAACATCTTACTAAATTTAATGATATTGTTGCCTTGTTCACTAATGAGAAAAAGATACGATATTATTACATCCTTAAGCTTTTTCCTTTCTCGCTAAAAGGAGAGGCTAAAGAATGGTTCCTGTCTCTTGCTTCTGGTTGTGTGCGTCATCCCCAGGATATGCTTTATTACTTTTCTGAAAAATATTTTCTGCTCATAAGAAACAAGTTGCCTTATAGGAAATATTTAACTTTGTGCAAATTGAAGAAAAGAATCTCCCTCAAGCTTGGGGGAGGCTTCTCTAGTTACTTAGATCTTTGCCTGATCATCCTCTTAAGAAAAATGAAATACTTGATATGTTTTATAATGGACTAACCGATGCTTCTAGGGATTTCCTAGATAGTTGTGCTGGTTGTGTTTTCAGGGAAAGAACGGTTGGACAAGCTGAAGAACTATTGAATAACATATTGCAAAATGCCGATGATTGGACACTTCCTGAACCACCGTCAGAACCTATTCAAAAGAAGAGAGGTATTCTATTCCTTAGTCCTGAAGATATGCGAGAAGCCAAAAGATCTATTAAAGAAAAAGGTATTAAATCTGAAGATGTCAAGAAACTGCCACCTATCAAAGAAATACATGGACTTGACAACCCGACACAGGTAGTAGATGTAGAATCTCTCTGTACCTTTAATGAAAGTGATATACCTTATACTAAGACTCCTAGTCAATGCATGGATGAATTTGATAATTACATTGTTAAGCAAGAACACTTCAACAACTATGTTAAAGATCAATTAAGACGTAATGCTATGATGATAGATAGCTTGGGTGACTTGATATTTAGAATTGCTAATGGTGTTAAAGGTCTAGGTAAACATGCTTTTATGGTTCACACCCAACTAGACCAAGTTGCTAAGTCACAAAATGATTTGCTTGCTGAGATAAATAATAATATGAATGATAATGCTGTTAGAGTAATGACTAGAGGGGGTCGTATGACTCAGGAACCTCTTTATCCCGAAGGTCATCTTAAAAGAGTAGAACATGATTCTCAGAGAATTAATGATGACGCACCTAGTCCATCTAATAAGAAAAATAAAAATAAAAATGATAGGACTTTGCATGCTTCTAGTGAACCCATTATAGAAAAACCTGCTGAGAATCATAATGATGTTTCTATTTCTGATGCTGAGACACAATCTGGTAGTGAACATGCACCTTGTGATAATGAGAATGATAGTGAGAATAATGATGTTCATGAAGATGTTTCACCAGATAGTAATAAAGATAAAGAACCTGATAATGATGTGGAAATAGAACCTGCTGAGGATCTTGATATCCCACCTCCTAGAAATAAACGCTATGATAAAATAGACTTTGTTGCTAGAAAGCATTGGAAAGAAAGAGAGCGATGGGTTCAAAAACCCATGTCATTCCCTCGTAAGCCTTCTAAGAGTAAGGACGATGAAGATTTTGAACGCTTTGCTGAAATGATTAGACCCATCCTTTTGCGCACTCGCTTGACTGATATTTTGAAAATGCCTTTGTATGCTAAGTATATGAAGGATATTATTACCAACAAAAGAAAAATACCTGCAACTGAAATTGCTACTATGCTTGCTAATTATTCTTTTGATGGTGGAGTTCCTAAGAAATTGGGAGATCCCGGTATAGCCACCATACCTTATTCCATTAAACGAAACTATGTTAAAACTGCTTTATGTGATTTAGGAGCTGGTGTTAGTGTTATGCCTTTATCTCTTTATAAGAGACTTGAATTAAATAAGCTTAAACCTACCTAGATATCCTTGCAAATGGCTGATAAATCCACCGCTTTACCTATTGGAATTTGCAAGGATGTTCCTGTTGTGGTTGCAAATGTTAATATCTTAACAGACTTTGTTATTCTTGATATGCCCGAGGACGATAATATGTCGATCATCCTTGGTAGACCCTTTTTAAATACTGCAGGGGCTGTTATTGATTGCAACAAAAGCTAGGTCACTTTTCATGTCAATGGCAAACAACATACCGTTCATTTTCCGAAGAAACAAATCTTGGTTAACAATATTAATGTCATTGAGCCTAGTGCCATGGTCATCATTGGAGAATTCAAAATTCCTCTAACTACTGCCAAGAAGAAATATTATAATCTTATTATTGGGGAAATGGAAATCCCCATTGAGGTAACTTAGTGTCATACGAAAATTCTTCGGTTTCATGTCAATTGGAAACGGTTATTAATAAGACTTGATCAACCTTATTAATGGATCCTTTTTGAAAGACATGTGGTTGATGAATTTTGTAGGCACAACTTTCTATATTACTAGTTTGATCTCTGTTATTCTTAGTTGAATAAAATTAAATGCCATGATTATCCTGTTTTTTGAGTTTTCCGTGCAATAGAAAAATGACCCAAAAATAAAAAGTCTCAGAATGCCACAAAATTTTAACATGAATTTTTCTGGAATATTCAAGAATTTTTGGTGCTGAAAACACATCAGGAAGGGGCACGTGTGGACCATGAGGCAACAGGGCGTGGCCACCCCCTTGGTCGCGCCATGTTGTGTGATGGGGCCCATAGGGGCCCCTACCTTATCTCTTTAGCCCATGTCATCCTCTACCTCCAACAAAAATTCCGTAGCTCCCTTTCTCTTGTGTTCTTCCTCTTGAAAGTGAAATTTTCGATCTCTTTGCTCGGAACTCCATTTCTGAAACTGTTTTGAGGAATTTCTCCTTGGTATGTGACTCTCCCATTACTCCAATTAGTTTTTGCTTTAGTGGTTTATATTTTGCATATTTTGTTGCACTTAGTGCTACTGAAAATGAGCTTGCATGTCTAATTCTTTGAGTTCCAAGTAGTGGGAATGCTTGATATGTCCTCTAGGCATCCATATGAGTAGTTTCTATAAATCTTGCAAAGTTTTATTGACATAATTTTGTGGTCCAAATTTTTTAGAAATTTGTTCATAGGAAGATGAGTTTCTTTAGGAGGAGCTCTTCAAGAAGGCATTCTTTGGGAGAATCATCAAGTGAGGGCTCGGTGTGGCAAGCTTATGCCGAACCCCGGACAAGCCTAGTAGTCATGGCTGACGCTAAGTCATGTCGTTAGACATGCGAGGAATTCATGAGACGTGCATGCATTAAAGAGGAGTTCGATCAGGACGTCTACAACACTGGCCTCACCGACTTCCTAGCAGATAAGTGTATCCAGCGACATAATCTCACTCGTTCATTCACGCATGCATGTCTAACTTCTAGAGTGTTGTTTAATCTCTATGATGAGCCCTATAGTTTATCTCTAGAAGAATTTCGTGATGCATGTAAACTACCATTTTGGGGTTCACTTGAGAAACCGTCAAAAATTGATTATCATATGTTTCTCGAAAGTCTTTGCATAGGAGATGATAGAGGAGTGACACAGGCTAGAAGAAAAAGTATTCATTTTCCCTCCATTCATTACTTTGCACTGTTCAATGGGAAATGCGTCGTAGGTAAACAAGATTGCAGCACGCTGTGCGCTCCTGATTCGAGCCTTATTCACACTACATTGACTGGTGAAAGACATTATAACCTCGGTGCAATTGTTGCCCAAAGGCTGAACTCTAACTCACGCAATGGTGACTTGTATGGAGGAATTTATGCTTCACGAGTAGATGCAAAATTAGGAGTCTCACATCAACCTAATGGCCCCATGTTGCCTGGCAGATATTTAGACTTTGAAGCCATGCGGTGTCACGAGTTTATTAAAAACAGACACCAGGGTTACGAGTACAACTTAATATTTAACAAACATAATCCTACCTATGTCTCATTGCTTGCACCTTCTCTCTTTGATTTTCAGAACAAACATAGGTATTATGTTCTTGAGGATGAGATGCGAGCGCACAAAGCTGCAATAGAATCCACACGCTTGACTAAGGAGGCGGCGCGGAACGCATCCACGAGTTACCATTACAACTATTATCCAAACCAGTCATGGTGATCGCCAAGCTAGGCAAACGCCTAAGCTTGGGGGAGTACGTATTTCTCACCGACATTACATTCATGTTCACACACTTCACATAAACTGTCGGTGCTCATCCTCTTTCATTGTATATCCATGTTAGTTTTATTTTTTCGTTTTCTTCTTGTGTGTTTGAAAAACTTTAGAAAACCCAAAAATATTTCTCGCTTCTTTTCGGTTTTTCTTTCTTGTTTAATTAGTTGTAGTATTAAAAGAAAACCCAAAAATATTTCCTTTACTTGTTGGGAGCTTTCCCGTGTAAATAGTTTTTCTAGTTTTTGTTTTTCCTTTGCTTATTTTGCTTTCTTCAAGAAAAATTAAAAACTCCAAAAATATTTCAATGTGTTTCTCTGAATTTCTTTTCTTTTCTTTGAGTCATGGAAGGAGAAGAGCACGATGAAAATGTTGGGTGGCTCCCATATGCTTTATTGTTTGATCCAACAGTGAGCCAATATTACCCTGTCTTCTCCTTTATATAAAACTGCCCTGTGAATTTTAGCTTAGTCCATGGCACACTTGCACTATTATTATTATCACATCATTTAGTTGTGCAAGTGAAAGGCAATAATGACGATATTTGATGAAGTGATCGTGGTAATGGAAGCTATTATGAACTCTTCTTGTTTTCCGTTTTTGTAAATATGTTTAGCTCGTTCGATCTTGATTCGGTATATCATGAGTAAACATGTTTATGATGACAATTAGAGATTATAGTTTCTCATGCCATGCTTAAATAGCTAGGAGCTGATAATGATTTATCTTGTGTGTCGACATGCATTAAAATGGTTATGATGTGGTATGGTAGTATGTTATCTCCCTTTGAGTATTTCGAGCGGCTTGACTTGGCCCATGTGCAAACATGTAGTTGATTCAAAACCAATGCAGCCTTCATGATGTTTAAATTCAGAGTGTTTATATCCTACTCATGCTAATGTCCAATGTTAATTATTCACAATGCATGCTTCTGACCATTTTCGCTCTCTAGCTGGTCGCTTCCTAACCTATTGCTAGCCTTCACCTATACTAAGCGGGAATGATGCTTGTGCATCCAATATCCTTAAACCCAAAAGTTGTTCCACATGAATCCACCATACCTACCTATATCCGGTATTACCCTATCGTTCCAAGTAAATTTGCATGTGCCACCTCTAAATATTCAAACAAACATCTGTTTTGTGCACTCGTACCGCTCATGTAGTGACGAGGCGGTCGGTATCTTCCATGCTAAGTGAGTTATTCTCAAGACGGTCGTTTATTCGCCGTCATTGCACGAGAGAGGCTGGTAAAAAGGATGCCCAGTCCTACAAAATCAAAATTAATTAAATAAAAATCCTTGGGACAGTTGATATGTTGGCAGGCACCCGTGGATTTCGTGAACCATGGTTTGTGTATGGATGGTGGATAGGAGTAAACTTTACAATTCTGTTTGGGAACCGCTGATAATGAGTTTAGCATGGAAGATAATGAAATCCTTTGTCGTAACGTTGATAGAAAAAGTGCATCACCCAAAACTACAATTTCAATTCCGTTTTAAAACTTGAGCTCTGGCACCTCTGCAAATCAATGCTTCCCTCTGCAAAGGGCCTATCCATTTATTTTTATGTTGAGTCATGATCTTTCTATTAAAAGCACCAGACCGGAGAGCACTATTGTCATCTTTATGCATTGTGTCTAGTTAATGTGGGGTATGAGTATGATTGGATCTCTTCTACCCTGAATTATAATGTTTAGTCGCTACTTGAAACTCAGAGGTGCTCTGCATTTATGTTTTTCGGTCTCAGAAAGGGCTAGCGAAATACCATGTCACCATATTATAACATGATTGTCTTGACAAATTGTTAGCATATGCAATATTTCATTATTGATCGCTAGTTGGTTATGTATTGCCATGAGTGAATGTGATGTTTATTTGTTATCATGATTATGATTACTTATGAATTATGCTAAAAACTTGAACACTAGCTAAGCATATATATGGCAATGAGAACAAAAGAGTTTGTAAAAGTTTTCTTTATCACTTTCAGTTTATCAACTGAATTGCTTGAGGACAAGCAATTAGTTAAGCTTGGGGGAGTTGATATGTCTCCAACGTATCTACTTTTCCAGACACTTCTGCTCTTGTTTTGGACTCTAACTTGCATGATTTTAATGGAACTAACCCGGACTGACGTTGTTTTCAGCAGAACTACCTTGGTGTTATTATTGTGCAGAAATAGAAGTTCTCAGAATTGGACATTGTTCAAGAATTCATCCGATTAATCAGTTAATTGGCCAGTTAATCGCTACTCATCGGGTGGCCGAATCGAATAACACCTATTCATCGTGTTAACTTGTCGGGCCGATTAAATGGTGTGTCAAACCGATTAAATACCCTAGTGACCGATTAATCGGTTGATAGGCCGATTAATCATTGTTGGCCCGCTAACTCATGGGCAAACAAATCCCAATTATTTGGCCCATAACCCCTCCCAGCCCCTCTCGCTCCTATAGAGCTATGGTTTATTCCTCCACCAGACCCCACCCACTATTCACATCCCCTCGCCACCTAGATGACAACTGACCAAGTCCTCATCGATGCGCCGCCACTTCCCCTCCTCCCCTATGTGTCGCCGCTTTCACTTCTCCCTCTGTGTGCCGCTACTTCTCCTCCTCCTTCGTGACCTGCCACCTCCGACAAAAGACCCGTTCATACGCCCTACGCGCCCCCTTCACCTTTCCTCTGTCTATCACTGTTGCATGGCCACCATCTCTCGGAGTTGCGTCCGATGATGAAATGAGCAAAAAAAGTGATGTTGTCACTAGTGGAAAACTGACCTTTCGTCTGGAGCTCTAGTCCCGGTTGGGTTTGTGCCTGGGAATAATGTGAGCATTAGTCCCGGTTCCAACGTCTAGGAGCGGGCGGGGGCACGGCCTGGGACTATTGTGACCAATGCGTATATGTTTGTTGATGATTTCTACGCCCATGGGGATACTTGTTATTGTATACGTGTTTGTTATCTATTGAGAAAAGAAAATGGTGCCATTTTCTTCATATTTGCAATGTACATTTTTTCTCCATACAAAAAATTATTGGTACTCCCAAGGCCTGCTTCAACGATTAATCAATTATTGGTTGAACGATTATTGGTTGACCGATTAATCCAGTTAATAGGCCGATTTAGCGATTAGTCGCTACCCCCAAGCTGAACGAGCAGCTACCAGTTAATGATTTCTTGAACAATGGAACTGGACGAAACTTTTTGTTAATTTTTTGTGGGAATTATAATGAATTATTGAGCCAAGACCCACGAGAGGGGGTACACCTGGGGCCCACGAGGCAACAGGGCATGACCACCCCCCCTGGTCGCGCCCTATTGTGTGCTGGGGCCCACGAGGCTCCCCTGTCCCTAAAACCAGTCCTATAAATTCACATCTTCGGAGAAAAAAATCAGAGATAAGTTTTCATCACGATCTACGAGACGGATCCGCCGCCACCTCTTGTTCTTCCTCCGGAGGGCTGATCTGGAGTCCGTTTGGGGCTCCGGAGAGGGGGATCCGTCGCCGTCGTTATCACGAACCCTTCTCCATCAACTATTCCATGATGCTCACTGTCGGTGTCAAAACCGGCGGATCTCGGGTAGGGGGTCCCGAACTGTGATACTTGGATCGATGGTAACAGGAGACAAAGGGGACAAGGTTTTACCCAGGTTCGGGCCCTCCTATGGAGGTAATACCCTATGTCCTGCTTGACTATATTGATTGTATGGGGATTACAGAGTTGATCTACCATGAGATCGTATAACTAAAACCCTGGATGAGTTCCCTTGCCCTACACCCTAAAACCCTCCGGCTTATATAGACGCCGAGGGTATCTAGGGTTACACATGGTCGGTTACACGTCGAAGGGATAAACATGCCTATTTACTACTTTAAACGAGAAGAACAAGCCACGATTCTCGAAGCTTCCTTCTTGGAGGCGAGATCTTCAATCCTCCCAGTATTCGGCAAGTGGCTCATACAGTCCGGTCCACAAGACATAGGTCGGCCTCCCGAGGACCCCTTAATCCAGGACTCCCTCAGTAGCCCCCGAACTAGCCTCCAACGCCAAGGGTCCAAGCTCCAGCTGCTTCGAATGATCAGAGTCTTCGGCTTGCGAGGTGAGTTCCTCCTTTTCCAAATAATGATCGGCCGGGCTATAGCTCGGCCTCCCTCGACGTGTAATTTTCCCGATCATAGATCGTTCGTATATCATGAGTAGCTCGGCCTCGAAGGCCAAACGTCAGAGAGCCAATAGTGTTTCTTGGGCTTCGCGCATCGTGGGGAGATGAGCAGTCCAGTAGCTTTTTACAAAACTACCCCTAACACAAATGAGGCTCCATCCATTTAAACAAACTAAGTCGTGGTCCAAGCCACAACCTCTTCCTCCCCACCGGAAAAAGCCTCCAGCGAAAAGGTCTCCACCAAAGATGGCGAGCGCCCCCAGTTCTTCCTCGGACCCTTACGGATCCTGTCCCGGGGACTGGCCCAGCTGCTCCGTGTCGCTTCTTCGAATCCGCGACCTCGAGACCCAAGGGTATCTTCCTTCCTCGGATCTGACAGCCATCCGCGCCAGTTTGACGTCATTCAACGGCGAGGTCCTCGCAGAGAATTTGCCCCATCCGCATAAAGGGGAGAATGTGTGCTTTGTGCCATTCCTCTTGCGAGGCCTCGGGTTTCCCATTCATCCATTCCTGAGAGGGCTACTGGTGTTTTATGGGATCCAGCTCCACCACCTCACTCCAGGGTCTATTCTGCACATCTCGGGTTTCGTCGCCCTTTGCGAGATGTTCCTGGGTTGCGAGGCACATTTTGAGTTTGCGAGGAAATACTTTTGCCTCGTCCCTCGCACTCGGGATAAGACAATCTTCGAGGTCGGCGGAGCCGAAGTATGCCGCATAGCGGGGACAGGATACCCCGTGGGGACACCGAAGGAATCCGAACTCTGGATTTCGGAATGGTTCTATATCGAGGACGTTCCTTTATTCGATCCAGCTCAGAAAGGTCTGTCCAAATACTTTGATGCCCCCTTGAGGAAGAGGTACAACTGGCGCCCGAAGAGCTTGTCCCAAGAAGACAGCGTTGAGGTGCAGCGCTTAGCAGCTCGTGTGAGGATGCTGGCCCATCATAAGATGACCATGATAGATGTCATGGCCGCCGCCATCTCCCGGTGCGTCCAACCCCTTCAACAGAGGATACACCCCTTGTGGCGTTACAACGGGACAAGCGATACTACTCGCTCCCGAAGATGGGGTCCTGCCGATCAAACGGCATTGGCCGCCGCACTCGCCGACCTATACAAAGGGGAGCAAGAAGATTTCATTCGGCGATCGACCAAAGAGGGATACTCAAGCCATAATCCCATCGAATGGGTGAGCCTTTCAATCCCGTGACCACAGTTTGGATTCTTAATTTGTCCCTTTTTGACCGAAGTCTTTTATGTTCAAGCAAACAGGAATGGAGTAGCTTTATCGAGACAGTTTATTGCCCGGCCCCTCAGCCCGTAGACTATTCCCGTGATGACGATCTGGGCCATCATGAAGACCCAGATCTATCAATTGAACTCGAAGACGGGGTTTTCTACCAAGAGGGCCTCGACGGCTCCAAGGTGGCTATTATTGCCGATTACCCTGGGTCCTTCCCTTCTCCAGCGACAAGCAAGAAGAAGAAAACTTCCCGCAAGAGGCAAGTGTCCTCTATTGACCCCAACACACCAGCTCCCACACCCAAGTGTCGTAGATCCGCGCGACACACACCGGCAGCAGCGGCATCACCTGGATTGGAAAGCAACAAGGATCCGGCAAATGAGCCGGCCACAGGGGCGAGTGCTCCTACGAGTTCATCCCAAAGGTATTTCGCTAAATCGCTTGATTTAGTATCACGATTTGATAAGGTCTGACAAGAGACCATTTTGCCAAAATATTCAGGCAAAGGGTTCGGCCGTCACCCGCCGAGGACGTCGCCAGGACGTCCGGCGGTGCTCAAGATTCTAAGCCTTCCACCCATGTCGATCCTGCTACGGGAGCCCCCACCGTCAATCCCGTCCCAGCCGATTCTGGTGACGCCATATCAGTCACCAAATCAGAGGTTGGGAGCGCCATGCATCATCGGCAGCGACGAGAAGCCTTGCGTCATCCGGCCTTTTCCGAACAAGAGCTCGGTGCACTGCGCACGGCGGATGCACACCTCGGGGCCGCCCGAGCTGGGTTCGGGGAGGCTGTCAAGTTGATATCATCCGGCCTGCATGTAAGTAGTTGTTTGTTAAAGTCCGAACACTTGTGTAGATTCAGTAGCCACCGAGCCTTAAATTGGTCGGTACGACCGAATTAAGGATCCCTGTACTAATTGACTGGCAATTTAGGCCTCGAAGCAGCAGTGCGAGCAGCTGGCCAAGGAACTGGAAACCAGCCGGACACAGGTCGACTCTGTGAAGGCCGAACTTGAGCAAGTGAAGAGCTTTACTCGGGAGGCACACGGTTAGTGTATATATGTTGCTGATCTTTCGTATATCCCCATGCTTACGCAAGGGTACTATGTAGCAGCTGAATCAATAGGGCAATTACAAAAAGATTTGGATGTAGCCCGAGAATCTCAGCAATATGCCGAGTCCTAGCTGGAAGCTGGCCATCGCGTTTTACAACGTCATCTTGATGAGAAGAACCGTCTGAAGGAGGAGAATAGACAACAAGCCGAACAGATTGAGAGCTTAAAGGCTCAATTGGCCCAGGCCCAAGGAGAAAACCAGAATCTACAAAGAGGCATGTTCGGTAAGAGTGATTTTAACATCGGAAGGTATTTCTTATAAGTGATGTGTGATACGTATTCCGTGACTCATATGCAGGTCTATTGTCTGGGCGACCCGAAGAGGAAATCGGATCCTACCAGGGGAATCTGTAGAAGGAGTTGTCCGCTCTTCATGAGCGGGCTCGGAAGGCCATGAAAGGCGTGGTGAAGGCACTGTGGCCTGCCGAGCAGCCTCCGGAGAGGATGACCGAACTAATCGATCGCTTCAAGGGAGCCCGATCTAGGCTCGAGCTGTGGAAGACATCGGCTTGTCGGGAGGGAGCACGAGAGGCGTGGGCGATGATCAAGACCCGTTATACCGGACTTGAGCCCGAGCGTATGGCTCAGGTTGGACCAGTGGGGGCAGATGGACAAGAAGTGCCGCTTCACCTGGTATACGACCAGGTGATGCCTGTCACCCGTCTCTCACAACAAGACTGCTCCCTGGACACCATAATCGATAATCTCGATCAGCAGCCAGATGTATGATCATATGTAACTATGTACTTTATAATCGAAAAATTACTCCATCTGTGTTGTGAACTTTGTCTTAATCGGCCATCGGCTTTAACCTCCCGTGCTAAGAGCTTGGGAGTGTTCCTTGTAAGTTATCACCCGACGGGGAGGGAACTATGTTCGGGGAACCAGGCAATCCGGCCATGTGGTACGAACAGACAGAAAGCACACAGGGAGATATGTTATATTACTGCTTAGCGTAAGAAACATCTTCCGAAGAAAATAGTAACTCCATCGATACCTTTCTTCAGGGGTACTACGTAAATCGTAGGAAAAAAGGCCGTGTACTGTTAGTATGTGGCCAAGGTGAGGGAAGAAGCCCGAATAATGGTCATGACGACCATGGTTAAATCCGTCGTAGCCGATCAATTGTCTACTGAAGATAGCTAGCTTTTGGCTTCACCTGTCTGAGGTACGTATCCGGATAACCCAGTCGTAACAATCGCAGAGGTGCTCCCTTTACCCTCTAGCCGAACAATCGGGAACGTAGAGGGTAAGCACAGGAGTAAGGCAACCCAGCTTGGCAAATTCTTAGTTCTAATTGATGCGTAAGATGGCGTAAAGAACGACAAGGAAAGGATGCGTACACAAGAAATGTGCACAAGTGCTTATATCATAAAAGTATTGGCTTCGGAAAGGAAGCCCCCGGGTACTATGTTCGGATTTAACACTTAAAGGTGTAGGCCGAAAAATCGTTAGTACAAGATCGGTTGAACCGAACATAGAGTTGGGAAGAAAAAGAAATCAACCCTGCCAGAAATCAAGGTGGGAGGGAGAAGAAATAACGATGAAAAGAAAGAAAAGAGAAAGGTAAAAAGTATGACAACACCGGTCTAACCGTAGAAGCGCCGAAGACGAGCTGCGTTCCATGGGTTTGGTTCAAGGCGGTTATTCTGTGGGTTCCGAAGACGGTAAGCTCCTCCTGTGAGTACCTCGTCGATGATGAAGGGGCCTTCCCATTTGGGCTTGAGTTTATGCTTCTGCTTCTCCGGTAGTCGTAAGACTAGTTCGCCCACGTTGTATGCTTGTGCCCTGACCTCCCTGCTCTGGTAACGCCGGGCCTGCTGCTGATAAAAAGTAGAACGGGCCCGAGCTATATCACGCTCCTCCTCCAAGGCGTCCAAGTCGTCCTGCCGATCTAACTCGGCCTCTCTTTCCTCGTACATGCGCACTCTTGGAGCATCGTGAATGATATCACAAGGAAGGACCGCTTCGGCCCCATAGACCATGAAGAATGGTGTGTATCCCGTTGATCTATTCGGGGTGGTGCGCAAGCCCCATAGAACGGAGTCGAGCTCCTCTACCCACTGACAATCGGACTCTTGAAGAGACCGGACCAAACGTGGCATGATGCCTCTCATTATGAGGCCGTTTGCTCGTTCGACTTGTCCATTAGTCTGTGGGTGATAAACCGATGCGTAATCGAGCTTGATGCCCATCTTTGCGCACCAGTCTTTGACCTCCTGGGCCGTGAAATTGGATCCGTTATCAGTTATTATACTATGCGGGACACCGTAATGGTGTACCACGCCGGATATAAAGTCGATTACTGGTCCGAATTTGGCTGATTTAACGGGTTTGGCCTCTATCCATTTGGTGAATTTGTCGACCATGACCAGTAAGTATTTATTTTTCTTGGTCCCCCCTTTAAGTGGTCCGACCATGTCCAGCCCCCAGACCGCAAAGGGCCAGGTGATCGGAATAGTCCGAAGAGCTGTTGGGGACATGTGACTTTGGTTTGCGAAAAGTTGACACCCCACGCAATATTTGACAAGTGACTGGGCGTCCGCCCGAGCTGTGGGCCAAAAGAACCCAGCCCGGAAGGCCTTGCTTACCAAGGCTCTTGCTGCGGCGTGATGACCGCCCATCCCTGCATGGACTTCGGCTAATAGCTGCCGCCTTTCTTCCTCGGATATGCACCGCTATAGTACTCCAGTGGTGCTCTTCCTGTACAACTCTCCTTCATGTACCATGAAGGCTTTGGAGCGCCGAACTATGCGTCGCGCCTCCGTCTGATCATCAGGAAGTTCTTTGCGAAGGAGGTAGGCGAGGAAGGGCTCGGTCCATGGCGCGATTACTGCCATGACCTCATGAGCTGAGGGCGTTTCGTCCATGACGGAGCCGCCGATGATTTGGTCGTCTGGTTCGTTTACAGGGGGAACAACCTTGTCTGCAGTGGACGGATCGGCGTCCTCTTGATCTAGCCAAACCACGGATGGCTTAAAGAGCCGTTCCAGAAAAGTGTTTGGTGGGACAAGATCACATTTGGCTCCTAGGCGAGCCAGTATATCGGCAGCTTGGTTGTCGTCTCTAGCGACGTAGTGAAATTCCAGCCCCTCGAACCGTGCGGATATCTTGAGGACGGCGTTTCTATATGCCGCCATCTTTGGATTCTTAGCATCGAACTCGCCGTTGACTTGAGAGATGGCCAGATTGGAATCTCCCCGTACTTCCAGCCGCTTTATGCCCATTGAGGCTGCCATCCGAAGACCGTGCAGGAGGGCTTCGTATTCGGCTGCATTGTTGGAGTCGGCGTACATGATCTGTAATACGTACCGGACGTTATCACCTGTGGGGGATGTGAGAACAACTCCAGCCCCCAGCCCGGCCAAAGTTTTGGATCCATCAAAGTACATCCTCCAATGGGAGTATGTACTATATTCTCTGGGGAGTTCGGCTTCTGTCCATTCGGCGAGGAAATCTGCCAATACCTGAGATTTAATAGCTCGGCGTGGTTTGTAGGTAATCTCAAAAGGGAGGAGCTCGATCGCCCATTTGGCTATGCGGCCGGTGGCGTCCCTGTTATTGATTATATCATTCAAGGGGACTTCTGATGCCACCGTAACCGAACATTCTTGGAAGTAGTGTCTTAGCTTCCGTGATGCCATAAAAACTGTATAGGCTATCTTCTGATAGTGCGGGTATCTGGACTTGCATTGCGTTAGAACTTCTGACACGTAATAGACCGGCTTCTGTATATGGAATTTGTGTCCCTCCTCTTCTCGTTCGACAACGAGCACCGCGCTAACGACTTGGTTGGTGGCCGATATGTATAATAACATGGGCTCACCAGCACCTGGTGCTGACAGTATGGGGTTACTTGCCAGGAGTGTCTTGATTTCTTCTAACGCAGCCTTTGCTTTGTTGGTCCACTCAAGATTCTTGGTCCGTTTCAGCAAGTTATACAGTGGTAAAGCTTTTTCACCGAGGCGGGAGATAAAGCGACTTAATGCCGCCACGCAACCCGCCAATCTTTGGACATGCTTTAGCTCTGTGGGAACAGCAAGTTCGGATAAGGCGCGGATCTTGGCCGGATTCGCTTCTATTCCTCTATGGGAAACAATGAATCCGAGCAATTTACCAGCGGGAACGCCGAATACACACTTCTCCGGATTGAGCTGAATATCGTATTCGCATAGGTTGGCAAAGGTTTGCCTTAAGTCGTCGATCAGATTGCTCACGTGTTTGGTTTTAATGACCACATCGTCCACGTAGGCCTCGACTGTTTTGCCAACCTGTTTTTCGAGACAGGTCTGGATCATGCGCTGGTATGTAGCCCCAGTGTTCTTTAGCCCGAAAGGCATTGTGTTGAAGCAAAACGGCCCATAAGGGGTGATGAATGCGGTTGCCACTTGATCGGATTCCTTTATTTTAATCTGATGTTATCCAGAATAAGCATCGAGGAAACACAGCGAGTCATGTCCGGCTGTGGCGTCAATAATCTGGTCTATTCGTGGTAGAGGGAAAGGGTCCTTGGGGCAGGCCTTGTTGAGGTCTTTAAAATCGACACATAGCCGCCAGGATTTATCTTTCTTTGGTACCATAACCAGGTTTGCCAACCATTCGGGGTGCTTAATGTCCCGAATGAATCCGGCCTCTAGCAATTTAGCCAGTTCTTCACCCATGGCTTGTAGTTTGGGCTCGGAGAAGCGGCGCAGAGTCTAATTTACGGGCTTAAAGCCTACGATGATGTTCAGACTATGTTCTGCCAGCCGTCGTGGGATGCCGGGCATATCGAAGGGTGCCAGGCGAAGATGTCCCAGTTTTCTTGTAGGAAAGCATGTAGCGCTTCGTCCACTACAGGATCGAGCTGAGCTCCGATGGACGCTGTTTTGTTTGGGTCCGTCGGGTGTACCTAAAATTTAATGATTTCCTTTGCTGGCTTAAAGGATGTAGATTTAGGCCTCTTGCTGAGGATCACATCATCTTTGTCTACCTTTGACCGGAGTGTGGTCAGCTCCTCTGCAGCAAAGGTCTCGGCTAGAGCCTCGAGGGCAAGCGCCGCTGTTTTGTTCTCGGCACGCAGGGCTATATTCGGGTCACTAGCAGCTGTAATTACCCCGTTTGGTCCTGGCATCTTAAGTTTCATATACCCGTAATGTGGTATAGCCTGGAATCTTGTGAAGGCGTCACGTCCTAACAGGGCGTGATAGCCAGTTGGGAAGGGCACGATGTGGAAGAGAAGCTCTTCAGATCAGTAGTTGTCGGGTGTGCCGAACACTACATCCAGGGTGATACATCCTGAACAGCGCGCCTCCTTCCCCGGGATTATCCCCCGAAAAGTTGTGTTGCTATGTTCGATGCGAGATCGGTCAAACTGCATTTTTTGTAAAGTATCCTCGTAGATTAGATTTAAACCACTGCCGCCGTCCATTAGCACCTTGTGTAACCTGAAGCCATAAATGATGGGGTTCAGGACTAGTGCGGCCGGTGAATGACCGGGAAGAATGGCTGGTCGGTCAGTATCTCCGAAGGTGATGGGTATGTCTGCCCATGCACTTGTTGCTGCCACGTGATATACCTGTTCGAGTTCTTTAAGAGCTCTTTTCCTCCTGTTCCTTGATGGGAATGTTTCGTAGATCGTCAGTACTTCGGCGTTATATTCCGATGGCGTTGCAGAGCGCTGGTTAGATGGTGATGCCTCAAGAATGGCTTCGCCACTTTTTGCGATTTGCCTGATGACCCAACAAGTTCTAAGGCTGTGAGTTGGAGCTGTGTTCAGCAATACGGAGTGTATAGGGCAGGGTTTGTCCAGCAGTCCATCCAGGACAGTACTGACCCCTGGAAGGGGCCTGTTCCTATTTTTGGCGGGCTCGAGTTTGGCTGGCCGGTTCGGAGGTATCCTCTTGTGCCGATCTCCTCTAGGGTATTCGATAGAGATGGGTTCCGAAAATAGCCGCTCAGCGTGCCAAGCACTTTCCATGGCACAATACTTCTGCACCAAGTTTGACAGTTCGGCAAAGTCGATAATGTGCCGCCGCGCCAGGGCATTGAGGATTCCCTTGTCATGGCAGTTACGTTTGAAGGTTGCCATTATATCTTGATCACTAAGGCCCTGTACTTTGTTTCGGGCGAGTAGTAGTCTGGCCCAGTAATGATGAACCGACTCCCCTGACAAATGTACTATGTCTGGTGGGTCTGAAGACCTGGGCTCTGATGCGATGCTCGAGTCATCGGCTTGGGTGGTGGGTGGGTGAAGATTTGGCTCCACGCCACGGTGGGAGTTCGGAGTCGGGGATTCCGAACAATGTGATGGATCAGGGACCGATACCGGACTGTTTCTGGGGCGAACGCTCGAGTCATGGTTGCCAGCAAGGTCTCGGTAATCGGAGATTAGAGTGTAAACCGTTTTTAATTCCGGTAACTGGGCAGTCGAGCCCCCAGTCGGACACTCGATAGTGGCGACAAGGTGGGTGACCGTGGGAACGTGGATCTCCCTCTCATCGGGTTTAAGCCCGAGCCGGTCATAGACCGGGATTTGGTCATCGGCCATTCGCATAGCCTCCATCCGATCAAACAACTCATTGAGAAATGAGGCGATGGTGGGGTGCGTGTCGCTGAAGCGAGTGGGGTCGGCTAGCGGCGTTGCGGTTCCAAAGTCGCACGAGAGCGTTCTCGGATTCTGCTCAACCGTGGTAGATCCGGTAACGACGACCGGACCAGGTGGTCCGGACGGCCCAGAAATAGCAACTTGTTCTCCGGAGATGAGGCCCAACGTCTTCGGCGTCGAGGCGTCGGGATCTGCGGGCCTCTTCGTAGGAGTCAAGGATTCCATCAGTACGAGTCTTCCCCGAGAATCAGCCGAGAACTCTAGGGTTCCGAACCTGATCCCTTGGTCGGGGAGAAAGTTTCCGATCTGGCATGGATGGCCGATCGGGTGAGCGTGCGACGAGATGTTGCCGCCCGTGCGGGTCTGATCCGGGGCGAGAATCCCCCAGGCACAGATCTCGCCATTGGGAATAGGGCGAGCCATCGATTCCTTCTAGCGATCATAGCGGAACTCTCAATGAAAGCACCAATGTCGGTGTCAAAACCGGCGGATCTCGGGTAGGGGGTCCCGAACTGTGATACTTGGATCGATGGTAACAGGAGACAAAGGGGACAAGGTTTTACCCAGGTTCGGGCCCTCCTATGGAGGTAATACTCTACGTCCTGCTTGACTATATTGATTGTATGGGGATTACAGAGTTGATCTACCACGAGATCGTATAACTAAAACCCTGGATGAGTTCTCTTGCCCTACACCCTAAAACCCTTCGGCTTATATAGACGCCGAGGGTATCTAGGGTTACACATGGTCAGTTACACGTCGAAGGGATAAACATGCCTATTTACTACTTTAAACGTGAAGAACAAGCCACGATTCTCGAAGCTTCCTTCTTGGAGGCGAGATCTTCAATCCTCCCAGTATTCGGCAAGTGGCTCATACAGTCCGGCCCACAAGACATAGGCCGGCCTCCCGAGGACCCCTTAATCTAGGACTCCCTCACTCACCACCGGGAGTTAGTAATTCCTTTGTAGGCTTGCTGGTCGGTGAGGGGTGTGGATGGAATTGATCATGTAATCGAGTTAAGTTCGATAGGGCTTGATCCCTAGTATCCACTATGTTCTGAGATTGATGTTGCTATGACTTTGCTACGCTTAATGCTTGTCACTAGGGCCCGAGTGCCATGATTTCAGATCTGAACCTATTATGTTTTCATGAATATAAGAGTGATTTGGATCCTATCGTGCAAGTTGTACGCACCTATTACGTATCTTGATCCGCATACCCCAAGCTGACAATAATTGGGATTCTTTCCGGTAATTGCCATAGTTTGAGGAGTTCATGTATTCAGCATGTGTTAATGCTTTGTTCCGGTGATACGTCTCCAACGTATCTATAATATTTGCTTGTTCCATGCTGTTATATTATCATTCTTGGATGTTTTACAATCATTTTATAGCAACTTTATATCATTTTTTGGGACTAACCTATTGACTTAGTGCCAAGTGTCAGTTGCTATTTTTTCTTTTTTTACTTCGCAGAATATCAGTACCAAACGGAGTCCAATCGCGATGAAACTTTTTGGACATTTTATTTGGACCAGAAGAAGGCCAGTGGGCCAAAGAAGTAACCAAGAAGGAGCCCAGGCCGCCCACAAGACACCAGGGCGCGCCAGAGGCCCCGGGCGTGCCCTGGTGGGTTGTGGCCGCCTCGGGAACCTTCTCCACCACCTCTGAGCTCTATAAATACCCAAATATTCTAGAAACCATAGAGGAGTCGACGAAAAATACATGCAGCTGCCGCAAGTTCCAGAACCGTGAGATCCAATCTAACACCATCATGGAGGGGTTCATCATCCTCATTGGTGCCTCTCCGATGATGCGTGAGTAGTCCACCATAGACCTATGGGTCCATAGGCAGTAGCTAGATGACTTTCTCTCTCCCTTTTGATTCTCAATACAATGGTATCTTGGAGATCTATTTGATGTAATGACTTTTGGCGGTGTGTTTGTTGGGATCCGATGAATTGTGAGTTAAGGATCTGTTTATATCCATGAATATTATTTGAGTCTTCTTTGACCTCTTATGTGCATGATTACTTATATCCTTGTATTTCTTCTTCGAATCTTTGGTTTAGTTAGGCCAACTAGATCGATTTTTCTTGCCATGGGAAGAGGTGCTTTGTGATGGGTTCGATCTTGCGATGTCCTCTCCCAGTGACAGAAGGGGTAGCGAGGCACGCATGTATCGTTGCTATTAAGGATAACAAGATGGGGTCTATTCCTACATGAATAGGTCTTGTCTAAATCATGTCACCATTCTTATTGCATTAGTCTGTTTTTCCATGAACTTAATACACTAGATGCATGCTGGATAGCGGTCGATGTGTGGAGTAATAGTAGTAGATGCAGAATCGTTTCGGTCTACTAATCTTGGACGTGATGCCTATATAATGATCATTGCCTTGGATATCGTCATGATTATTTGATCTTCTATCAATTTCCCAACAGTAAGTTGTTCACCCACCGTGTGCTATACTCATGAGAGAAGCCACTAGTGAAACCTACGGCCCTCGGGTATACTTTTCCAACATATTGCTTTCTGATCTATCTTTTTGCCGCTTTTGTTTTCAGATATATTATTCCAAAAACCCAAAAATACCTTGCTGCACTTTTTATTTGCCTCTTTAATTTGTGTTCTTGCGAGATCTTTTTATCCAATCTATTGCAACCTAATCTATCTTTTTTACCGTGGAGAGATTGACAACCTCTCTTTCGCGTCGGGTTGCAAGTATTTGTTCTTTGTGTGCAGGTGTTGTTTAAATAGTGTTGCGTGATCCTCCTACTGGTTCGATACCTTGGTTTCATAAATAAGAGAAATACTTACCGTTGCTGTGCTGCATCATCCCTTCCTCTTTGGGGAAATACCGACGCAGTCTCAAGCCACGTCAGCCGGTTCTCTATTAAAAGGAGGCCTTAATATCCCTTAGTTTCCAATAGGACCCCGCTGCCACGGGAGGGTAGGACAAAAGATGTCATGCAAGTTCTTATCGCAAGCACGTATGACTATATACGGAATACATGCCTACATTATATTGATGAATTAGAGCTAGTTCTGTGTCGCTCTAGTGTGTAACTGTTACATGATTGATGCCATCCATATATTTCCATCACTGCACCATGGCCTTGTTGGGGAGCGTTGCATGGGAAACAAAAAATTCCTACTCACACGCAAGATCTATCCATGGAGATCCATAGCTACGAGAGGGGGAGTGTGTATACATACCCTTGTAGATCACTAAGCGGAAGCATATATAACGCGGTTGATGTAGTCGTAATCTTCACGATCCAATCGCGATCCGATCCGATCTACCGCCGAACGGACGGCACCTCCGTGTTCAGCACACATGCGACTTGATGACATCTCCTACTTCTTGATCCAGCAAGCGAGGGAGGATAAGTAGATGGGATCTCAACCAGCACAACGGCGTGGTGGTGGTGGTGGCAGCGGAACTCCAGCAGGGCTTCGCCAAACGCGTACCGGAGAAACGTGGGAGGAGTTGGGAGAGCCAATGGGCAAGGGTGAAGAGGTGGCTGCCCCATGCACCTACCCCATCTATATATAGACTAGAGGACACGGCAGGGTGTTCAAAACCCTCCTAGGGCCGGCCACAAGGGAGAAAACCCTTTAAATATGAAGATAACATCTTGTCTCTAGATTCAACCCTTTAAATTTAGAGATACGATCTTATCTCTAGATTTAAATGACATGCACCTTGGGGAATGGTGTAGGAAGCCCATGTGGGCTAGGGCCCCACCCCTCGATCCATGTGGGACCTTCCCAGGTCGTTGGGCCCCACGGTGGAACCCTCAAAACCTTCTAGAACCTTCCCGGTACAATACCGACAAAACCCGAAAATTTTCCGGTAGCCAACATATGACTTCCCATATATAAATCTTTACCTCCGGACTATTCCGGAGCTCCTCGTGACGTCCGGGATCTCATCCGGGACTCCGAACAACATTCGGTCAGCAACATACATATCCCAATACTACTCTAATGTCACTGAACTTTAAGCGTGTGGACCCTGCGGGTTCGAGAATCATGTAGACATGACCAAGACACCTCTCCGGCCAATAAACAATAGTGGGACCTGTATGCCCATAGTGGCTCCTACATATTCCACAAAGATCTTCATCGGTCGAACCACGATGTCAAGGATTTAGTTAATCCCCTATGCAGTTCCCTTTGTCCATCGGTATGTTACTTGCCCGAGATTCGATCGTCGGTATCTCCATACCTAGTTTAATCTCATTACCGGCAAGTCTCTTTCCTCGTTTCGTAATACAAGATCCTGTGAATAACTCCTTAGTCACATTCTTGCAAGCTTCTTGTGATGTTGTATTACCGAGAGGGCCTAGAGATACCTCTCCGTTAAACGGAGTGACAAATCCCAGTCTCGATCCATGCCAACCCTACAGACACCCTCGGATATACCTGTAGAGCATCTTTATGATCACCCAGTTACGAAGTGACGTTTGATACACACAAGGCATTCCTCCAGTGTCAGGGAGTTGCATGATCTCATGGTCTTAGGAATAGATAATTGACATGAAGAAAGCAGTAGCAATAAACTAAGTGATACGATCATATGTTATGCTTACGGTTGGGTCATGTCCATCACATCATTCTCCTAATGATGTGACCCCATTATCAAATGACAACTCATGTCTATGATTAGGAAACCTTAACCATCTTTTATCAATGAGCTACTCTAGTAGAGGCTCACTAGGGACACGGTGTTGTCTATGTATCCACACATGTATCTGAGTTTCCGATCAATAAAATTCTAGCATGGATAATAAACGTTTATCATGAACAAGGAAATATGATAATAACCAATATATAATTGCCTCTAGGGCATATTTCCAACAGTCTCCCGCTTGCACTAGAGTCAATAATCTAGTTCACATCGCCATGTGATTCACACCCAATGAGTTCTAGGGTTTGATCATGTTTTGCTTGTGAGAGAGGTTTTAGTCAACGGGTCTGCAACATTCAGATTCTTGTGCAAGTCTCCATGTCATATTGTAGATGCTGCTACTATGCCCACTTGGAGCTATTCCAAATGACTACTCCAGTATACGTATCCGGTTTACAACCCAGAGTCATCCGGATCGGTGTCAAAGCTTGCATCGACATAACCCTTTTCGACGAACTCTTTATCACCTCCATAACCGAGAAACATTTCCTTAGTCCTCTTTAGGTACCTAAGGATAATTTTGACCATTGTCCAGTGATCCACTCCTAGATCACTCTTGTACTCGCTCTACCAGACTCATAGCAAGGCACATATCAGGTGTAGTACACAACATGGCATACAGTATAGAGCCTATAGCTGAGGTATAGGGGATGACCTTCATCCTTTCTCTTTCTTCTGCCGTGGTCGAGCTTTGAGTCTTACTCAACTTCACACCTTACAATACAGGCAAGAACTCCTTCTTTGACTCATCCATTTTGAACTCCTTCAAAATCTTGTCAAGGTATGTGCTCTGTGAAAGTCTTATCAGGCGTCTTGATCTATCTCAATAGATCTTGATGCCCACATGTAAGCAGCATTACCCAGGTCTTCCTTTGAAAAACTCCTTTCAAACAACCCTTTATGCTTTCCAAAAATTCTAAATCATTTCCAATCAACAATATGTCAGCCACATATACTTATCAAAAATGCTATAGTGCTCCCACTCACTTTCTTGTAAATACAAGTTTCTTCATAAACTTTGTATAAACCCACAAGCTTTGATCACCTCATCCAAGCGTGTATTCCAACTCCGAGATGCTCGCGCCATTTTATAGAAGGATCGCTGGAGCTTGCATACCTTTTAGCGTCCTTAGGATCGACAAAACCTTCCGGTTGTATCATATACAACCCGTTCCTTAAGGAAACCGTCAAGCAAACGTTGTTTTGACATCCATCTGCCAGATTTCTAAATCAAAAAATGCAGCAACTGCTAACATAATCCCAACAGACTTTAGCATCGCTACGACTGAGAAAGTCTCATCGTTGTCAACTCATTGAACTTGTCGGAAACCTCTTTGCGACAAGTCGAGCTTTATAAATGGTGGCATTACCATCATCCTCTGTGTTCTTCTTAAAGATCCATTTGTACTTAATGGCCTGCCGGTCATTGGGCAAGTCTACCAAAGTCCATACTTGGTTTTCATACATGGATCCTATCTTGGATTTCATGGCCTTAAGCCATTTGTCGGAATCCGGGCCCACCATTGCTTCCTCGTAGTTCGTAGGTTCACAGTTGTCTAACAACATGACCTCCAAGACAAGATTACCGTACCACTCAGGGGCAGGACGTGTCCTTGTCGACCTACGAAGCTACGTAGTAACTTGATCCGAAGTTTCATGATCACTATCATTAGCTTCCTCTTCAACTGGTGTAGGCATCACAGAAACATCTTTCTATGTTGCGGTACTCTCCAATTGAAGTGAAGGTTTGATAACCTCATCAAATTCTACCTTCCTCCCACTCACTTCTTTCGAGAGAACCCCCTTCTATGGAAAGGATCCATTCTTGGCAACAAAGACCTTGCCTTCAGATCTGTGATAGAAGGTATACCCAATTGTTGCTCTAGGGTATCTTATGAAGATGCACTTTTCCGCTTTGGGTTCGAGCTTATCACACATAAGTGTCGTATATCCTCAAACTCTAAGAAATGACAACTCAGGTTTCTTGCCAAACCATAATTCATACGGGGTCATCTCAACGGATTTAGATGGCGCCCTATTTAAAGTGAATGTAGTTGTCTCTAATACATAACCCCAAAACGATAGTTGCAAATCGATAAGAGAAATCATAGAGCGCACCATGTCCAATAGAGTATGGTTATCATGTTCGGACACACCATTACACTGTGGTGTTCTAGGTGGCGAGAGTTGTGAAACAACTTCCACATTGTCTTGCATACCAAACTCGTAACTCAGATATTCACCTCCACGATCATATCATAGACATTTTATGTTCTTGTCACGATGATCTTCATTTTCACTCTGAAATTGCTTGAACTGTTCAAAACTTCAGACTTGCGTTTCATCAAGTAAATATACCCGTATCTACTCAAATCATCTGTGAAAATAAGATAATAACGATATCCACCGCGTGCTTCATCACTCATTGGACCGCACACATCAGTATGTATGATTTCCAACAAGTCTCTTGCCCGCTCCATTGTTCTGGAAAACAGGGTCTAAGTCATCTTCCCCATGAGGTATGGTCCGCATGTCTCAAGCGATTCGAAATCGAGTGAGTCCAAGGATCCATCACATGGAGTTTCTTCATGCACTTTACACCAATATGACCTTAGCGGTAGTGCCACAAGTATGTGGTACTATCATTATTAACTTTGCATATTTTGGCATCAATATTATGAACATGTGTATCACTACGATCGAGATTCAATAAACCATTCACATTGGGTGCATGACCATAGAAGGTATTATTCGTGTAAACAGAACAACCATTATTCTCAGACTTAAATGAATAACCGTATTGCAATAAACACGATCTAATCATGATCATGCTCAACGCAGACACCAAATAACATTTATTTAGGTTCAACACAAATCCTAAAGGTAGGGGGAGTGTGCGATGGTGATCACATCAATCGTGCAAACACTTCCAACACATATCGTCACTTCGCCCTTAGCTAGTCTTCGATTATTCCGCAGCTTTTGTTTCGAGTTACCAATATTAGCAACTGAACCAATATCTAATACCCAAAAGCTATTATGAGTACTAGTAAGGTACACATCAATAACATCTATAACAAATATACTTTCATTTACGTTGCCAACCTTCTTATCTGCCAAGTACTTGTGGCAGTTCCGCTTCTAGTGACCGTTCCCCTTACAATAGAAGCACTTAGTCTCGGGTTTGGGTCCAACCTTGGGTTTCTTCACTGGAGCGGCAATTGGTTTGCCATTATTGAAGTTTCCCTTATTGCCCTTGCCCTTCTACTTTTTTTGACCATGAAGACTGCAGGGCTTACGCCCCACAGAAATTTATTAATCGAAGCAGCATATGTACAAAGAGTCCTCAAAAGAGGAAAAGAAAACTAAAACTAAAACAAAAAGAGTACAAGTGTGAAGCTCAAGGTGGCAGGAAATCAATCCACCAGTGGTCTTGTTAACCATCAACACTTGATGCTCCTTCTTGATTTCTACCTCCGCCGCCTTAATCACCGCGAATAGCTCAGGGATCATCATCTCCATCCCTTGCATGTTATAGTTCATCATAAAGCTCTAGTAGCTTGGTGACAGTGACTGGAGAACTCTGTCAATCACTATCTTATCTGGAAGATTAACTTCCACTTGATTCAAGCGATTGTAGCACCCAGACATTCTGAGCACATGCTCACTGACTGAGCCATTCTCCTCCATCTTGTAGGCAAAGAACTTTTCAGATGTCTCATACCTCTCAACACGGGCATGAGCCTGAAATACCAATTTCAGCTCTCGGAACATCTCATATGCTCCATGGCATTCAAAACATCTTTGGAGCCCCGACTCTAAGCCGTAAAGCGTGGCGCACTAAACTATCGAGTAGTCATTAGAACATGTCTGCCAGATGTTCATAACATCCACAAACGATGCTAGAGGGTTGGCACACCGAGTGGTGCATTAAGGACATAAGCCTTCTATGCAGCAGTGAGGACAATCCTCAGATTGCAAACCCAGTACACACAATTGCTTACACTATCTTTCAACTTAGCCTTTCTCTAGGAACGTATCAAAATACAGAGGAGCTACAATGCGTGCTATTGATCTACAACATAATTTGCAAAGACAACTTTAGACTATGTTCATGATAATTTGTTCAATTAATCAAATTACTAATGAACTCTCACTCAAATCAACATCCCTCGGGTTGTCTAAGTGTGACATGATCCAAATCCACCAACCCAAGTCCGATCATCACGTGAGATGAGGTGGTTTCAATGGTGAACATCTCCATGTTGATCATATCTACTATATGACTCATGTTCGACCTTTCGGTCTCGTGTGTTCCGAGGCCATGTCTGTACATGCTAGTCTCGTCAAGTTTAACCCAAGTATTCCACATGTGTAAAACTGGCTTACACCCATTCTATGCGAACGAAGAGTCTATCACACCCGATCATCACGAGGTGCTTCCAAACGACAAACTTTCGCAACAGTGCATACTTTGGGGAGAACACAATTTTATCTTGAAATTTAGTGAGGGATCATCTTATAATGCTACTGTCGTCCTAAGCAAAATAAGATGCATAAAAGGATAAACATCACATGCAAATCATATAAGTGACATTATATAGCCATCATCATCTTGTGCTTTTGATCTCGATCTCCAAAGCACCGGCATGATCTCCATCGTCACCGGCATGACACCATGATCTCTAGCATGTTGATCTCCATCATCGTGTCTTCATGTGGTTGTCGTGCCAACTATTTCTTCTACAACTACTGCTAACTCATAGCGATAAAGTAAAGCAAATGGCACAAAAATAAATTAAAGACAACCCTATGGCTCCTGCCGGTTGCCGTACTCATCGACATGCAAGTCGTGAAAACTATTACAAAACATGATTATCTCATACATCACATATATCAAATCACGTCTTGGCCATATCACATCACAACATGCCCTGCAGAAACAAGTTAGACGTCCTCTACTTTGTTGTTGCAAGTTTTACATGGCTGCTATGGGCAACTAGTAAGAACCGTTCTTACCTACGCAAAGCCACAACAGTGATATTCAAGTTGCCTTTTAACCTTCTACAAGGACCGCCTCTATCGAATCCGATTCAACTAAAGTGGGAGAGACAGACACCCGCTAGCCACCTTTATGCAAACAAGTTGCATGTCAGTCGGTGGAACCGGTCTCTTGTGCGAGGATAAGTAAGGTTGTTGTCGTGGTTTCGTCACGGCAGATGCCATGGGTAGGCTTATCGAGAGGGGCCGAAGGACGCTAACGGGCTCCGGGAGCGGGGTTAGGCACAAGCGGTGGCGGACACACGATGTACCCAGGTTCGGGGCCCTCCGTGGGAGGTAACACCCCTAGTCCTGCTTGGTCTAGTTGAGACAATGGTAAGGTTACAATGGTGCTCCTGGAGCTGTATGGCTAGAGGAGGAAGAAGGGGCTAGGCTGCCCTTGCTGCCTCTCTACGTGTGTGTGGAGTATGTCGACTGGGAACTAGCCAACCTTTCAACCCCGTTGCATGGGGGAGGCCCGGGGGGTTTTATAGGCCAGCCCCCCGGGTTACAATATGAATAAGAGATCTCGGGGGGGGGGGGGCAGCCGGCAGCCTCTCTAGCCGGCCGTGGGGGCCACCGGCTGTGGGGTCTTGTCGCTGGTAGGCCCCGCCGGCTGAAGGGTCCCGTCCGGAGCCGGCGGGGCCCGCGCGGCGGGTCCCAACGCCGGTCATGTCACGGCACGGGCCGCCCCTCGTGGCGTCGTCTTGCGGCAACCGGCCGAGGTCAGCGGTACGGCCGGCCGCCCTGTAGCCACGCCGGGGCAGGTAATGGAGTGGTTGGGGCGTGCCGGCACTGTTGGGAGCCCGGTCACCATCCGCCAGGGTCAGAGGCTCCAACACCTCCAATGTGGCCATACGGGCGCTGACCCCCGATGGGATGGGAGCCACTGTGGCCACGCGTGCCCCGACGACGGTATCCAATGCGCAGCCAGCTGGGGGGCTAGGCGCCACCGTCCCCAGCTAGCCGGCACGTCGTGACCGGCAGGGCGTGGCTGGAGGTCACAGCCGGAGGGCCGTAGCCGGCAGGGCCCAGCCGGAGGGCTGCTGCCGGCAGGGCGCAGCCGGACCGCAGGGGGAGGCGGCCCGTTCTTCGGTTTCGTTAGAAAGTTGGAGCAAGGGGTCGCCTGAGGCTACCCCGGGGTCATCCCCCCGACAGTAGTCCCCGAAGCAGGGGAGGCCCGCCGACGAACCGCGGCGGTCCTCGCCGGCTTGAAGATCGTCCTTGCGCCGCGGAGCGCCCTGAGAGTCGGACGACGCGGACAAGCGGTGGCCGGCTCCGCAGCCGGCCGATGCTTCGGGCGCCGCCTCGAGCTCCCCACCGGACAGAGGAGCCGCGCCACGCGGAAGACGCAGCGGGCCGTGGCCTGACAGGCCACGTGGTGGAAAAGACCGGACCAAGGGGCGGGGACCCACCACGACCGCGGCCTCGGCCCGCGCGCAGGGATCCTTTACGCCGCGGGCCGACGGTTGGCGTTCCGGAGCGCCGCAATGACCGCCCCGCATGCTACGGGAATCGTGGGGTCGCGCGCAATAAATCCGGCCCCCACGATCCCCCGCGCGGGGTTTAAATGGCGAGGGGGGAGAGCAGGACGGTACATTCGCTCCCCCCGCCCCCGTCGCATCGTCTCCGTCGCCCTCCCCCTCCCGCCGCGAGAGAGAGAGAGAGAAAACAGGAGGGCAGAGCACGCGGGTGCGCCGCGCCGCCATCCGCCGCCGCAGGAGGTCCGAGCCGCCGTCGGGTACCCGCGCCTGTCGTCGCGACCGCACGCCCCTCCGACGTCCATGGCGGGCAAGGGCGCATGGGACGGCAGCATGGTGGAGGAGACATTCATCGAGCATCTCCGCTACCGCCGCAAGCTCCCGGCGGAAGCGCACTTGGAGGCACGCCCAGCCGGGTCGGAGAACTCCCCGGCGCCGCGGGAGGGCGAGGTGGTCCTCTTCGCCGATCATTTTCTCCGCGGGCTCGGGCTGCCGGCGAGCGCCTTCTTCCGCCGCTTCTTGGCGCGGTTCGGCCTGCAGCCGGACCACCTCGCCCCCAACGCCGTCATGCAGCTGGCGGCATTCTTCACCCTTTGCGAGGGGTACCTGGGAGTGGAGCCGAGGCTTGACCTCTGGAGCCGGCTCTTCTTCCTCAAGCGGCAGACGACGGTGGATCCGGCGACGAAGCAGAAAGTGATGACCGCCTGTGGAGGGGCCCTGATCCACATTCGCAAGGGGGCCGGCTTCCCGAAGCTCCCGCTGCATGAGTCGGTAAAGGGCTGGCAGCGGGGGTTCTTCTATGTGAAGAACGTGAAGCCGGAGGAGGACTACATCAACCTCCCCGACTTCGCCAACCACCCGCCGGTTGCGATGCTGAACTGGCGGGCGGCTCCGCTTCAGGCGCCCGAGACGGCGGACCGGCTCTGCGAGCGCCTGCTCGTGATGACCGGGACGGAGGGGCTGACCGCCACCGATCAGCTGGCCGCGATGGTGGCGCGCCGGGTGCAGCCGCTGCAGAGCCGGCCCCACCTCATCTGCCAGATGGGAGGACGGCACGACCCCTGCCGGCTCTCCACCAAGGAGCTGAAGCCGGTCCACGTGGCGAGGAGGGTGAACGCCATTTCGACGGCGAAGATGAAGGAGGGCGAGTGGCAATGGGGGGAAACCCCGTACAGCCGGAGCCACCCGGCACCGTGGGTGAGTGTCTATTTCGCCTCCTTCCTTCCGTCTTTTCCGTGGCAGAGTCCCTCCCCTCTTTGGCCTGACGACGCGCCGCCTTGCCCACCCGCAGGTATTCCCGCTGCTACAGAACTACAGGGAGCCGGCAGCCGACACGGTGGAGTCGGACCCCGAGGAGGTCGAGGATGCTGACGACGTGGAGCCTGCCGACTCCGAGCGAGCCGGCGCGTCTGAAGCCGACGAGGCGGAGGCGGAGACGGAGGAGGCCAAAGAGGCCGAATCAACGGGTGAGTCTCCTCCCCAGACGCACCTACGGGATTGGACAGATAATGACGCTGAGGCGGAGTCGTCGCGTGTTGCAGAGGCTCCGGAGGAGCCCGAAGCTTCGGAGGATGAGGTCACGGCGCCGCGGAGGCGCCAGCATCGAGCCGGCGGCAGCTCCAGCCGGGGCGGCCCGGACGCGGATGACAAAGGGAAGCGGCTGGCTGTCACCAGGCCGGCGCCCAAGCGCGCGGCGACTGCGCAGCTGGGCGGCACAGCGGAGGCGGGGGCAAGAAGCAGAGGGTCTCCCAGGCAGGACCCACGAGGAGGGCGGTCCCCGTCGTCGTTGGGTGAGTCCATCTCCGTCTCCACCTTGGTCTGTTCCGCATTCTCCCCTTATCTCGTCATGATCAAGGAGGTGCGCGCCCTAGGGAGGACCCCAGGTGACGAGGTAGCGAGGACGGCGCCGCCAACATCCGCCGAGGAGAGGGAGCGCCAGGCGTGGCTCGACCTCGAGGCGGCCCAGCAGGAGCGGCGCGTCGAGGAGCTCCGCCCCTGGGAAGAGGCGGCGGAGAAGCGGGGAGGAGCCAGCGGGGAGGCCGTTGGTGGAGCGTGGGAGCCGTTCCCCCGCGGCCGGGAGAGGAGGTCGAAGGACCACCACGATCCCGAGCGACGGGCGGAGGCGGACGCGAAGGCCGCGGAGGACGCGGCGGAGAAGGACCGCGACGCCGCCTAGCCGGAGGCGGGCGACGTGCCGCCGGGGGCGAAGGAGCCCCTAGTGGTCGAAGTCCCGGCACCGGACGCGCCGGCCCCGGACATGCCGGCTTCGGAAGTGCCGGTACCGGAGGCGCCGACTCCGGAGGTGAGCCGGCCAGGAGCCGCCGGAGGCGGAGCGCCGGAGGCGAGGGCCGCGACGGCCGGGGAGACGGCCGCCACGGGCAGGTCGTCCGCAACCCCCGGCGCAATGGCGACAGGGGGAGCCGGTCCCATCGTGGTCTCCGACAAAGGAGGACCTGCGGACAGACCTGGAACGCAGCCAGGAGCCCGGCCCTTGGCGAACCGCCGAGCACCCTTGGGGCGGCGGTGGCCGCCGTTGTGGACGCGTTCACCGCCTGTCGCGCCCAGACGTCGCAGGACACACGGGCCGCCAATGACCGGCTGGTGAACCTGGAGCAAGCTGTCGCGGTAAGCTCTCTTCTTTCCTTCTTCTTTTGACTCGGCGTTTCTGTCTTTTCCAGTGGGGGCGCACTAGCGCACCCACTGGGTGTAGCCCCCGAGGCTCGAGCCGGCTAGGGCGCAGGCGGGTCGAGCCAAAAGCTGCTGTGTTCTTGTTGTTTTGCAGGCGGCGCACGACCGCCGGGTGGCCGCGTACAACACCCTGCTGGGGTTGTACCGGGGAGCCGAAAACCGGCTCGCCGTCATGTCCGCGGATCTGCAAGGTATGTGCTCTTGCGATCTTCCAGTGGGGGCGCGCAAGCGCACCCACTGGGTGTAGCCCCCGGGAATCAGGCCGGCTGCCCCGGAGGCGGGCTGAATCCTTTCTTTGCTTGACTTCTGACAGCGGCGACATCTTCTCGTGAAGCCACCCACGCCGAGACGGTCAGCCTTCGGCGCCAGGTGGTGCGGCTTGGCGAGGAGCGGGACCTCCTGACGACGGAGCGTGACCGGCTCCACGGGGAGGCGGGCCAGGCGAAGGCAGAGCGGGAGGAGCGCGAGGCGGCCCACCGCCAAGCGCTGGCGGACCAAGAGGCGGCCCTTCGTCGGGAGGCGGAGGAGCGGGAGAAAGTCCTCCGCCAGCAGCTGGAGGCCAAGGACGCCGCGCTAGCCAAGGCAGCCGAGGATGCGCATGTGGCCTCGGATGAGCACGAGCGCCGGCGCCAGGAGTGGTCAGCCAGGGAGGTGCAGCTGCAGGAGCAAGGGCACGAGGTGGATCAGATGCTGCGCGGTGAGTTTCTATTGCCTTGCTCTTTTCGCGCCTAGCCCCTGGGTTTTTCTGGTTTGCTCATCCCTCGTCTTCTTCTCTTCTCTTCTTAGGGCTTTTCCCCGGCACGCAGGAGGCCGCGGAGGCGGCCGTGGAGAACCATCGTGAGGTCCGGCGGCCGCAGGGGGAAGCCGTTGGACAGCTTGCCCCCTGGACCCTGGACGAGGTGGGGATTGCCTCCGCGGCGCGGCTGTCGGAGGTAGTTCGTGCCCTGAAGCGGCTCCAGGCGGCCGGCTCGGCGCTGGTTCGCACTCTTTGGCCCGGCGCGGTGGAGCCGGTCTCCATGAGCCGGCTGTCGAGGTGGCTGGAGTTTGGGACCGCGCGGGTGAATGCCTGGAGGGCTTCGGCGGCACGCGCCGGTGCGAGCATGGCGCTTCGTATTGCCAGGTCGTGGTACCCTGGGCTGAACCTGGATCTGCTCACGGCCCAGCGTGCTGGCACCGACGCGGAGTTGGATGCGGTGGCCGACGCGCTGGAGGTGAGGGTGAGCGACCTTGCGTCCTTCGCCGCGTGGGACGAGTACGTCCCGGAGCGCGGGGCGGACGGCGTGGTGATCCCGGAGGACCGGTACACGCTCGCCCTGGACGACCCGGAGGGGAGCGCCGCTGAGACGGACGATGGAGAATCTGACTCCGGCGACTACGCCGAGTCCGAGCCGGCTCCGGACGCGGAGGCGGGAGCTTCTACCTCAGCTGCCCCGGAGGTGCCGGCATCGGAGGCGTCAGCACCTCCGGCTCCGGAGGCGTCGCCACCGGAGGCGAGCCGGCCCGAATCTGCCACCACTTAGGATTTTTCTTTTCGGCATTTTGCTTAGACTGCAATTCCACCCACTGGGGGTGTATATGTAATGAACTCGTGGCCGTGGGCCTTTTAAATTTTGTAAAGTTTTTGGTTGCTGAAATGCTGTTTTATGCGTGCCGGCTCGGCCCTATCCTTTTTCGCTCTTTTGGTTTCGTTTGCTCAAAGCCTTCTTCCTCTTGGCTTCGGCCCCGCCAGCCGGACAGCCGGAAGCCGGTCTGTGGCTGGGACGGGGCGCCCGCCTCGAAGGAGCCGGTCGTGAGTTCGGAAACCGCAAGAGTTTTTGTGGATATGGTGAGTGTCAGAGGCGAAAAAGTGCTCCGGCCAGACCCAGCCGGCAACCCCCCCTTGCGTTTGATTTTTCGCGTGCGCTAAGTTTTGCCGTTTTGAGGTCCCGTCTGCCCGACAGCCGGGGGCCGGTCTGTGGCAGGGAGGGCCGAGACGGTTCTCCTTAGTTCACATTACTTAACCGGCATCGGGGGACGAGGGCAGGACTAGCCGGCTAGCCCCCGGGACCGGGAGCCGGACCCGGGAGCCCGCGAGCGAGAGTCTTTGAGAAAGGCAAAAGAGGCGTGTCCCAAGAGCTGCCTTGGGGCACCCATTGCATTAATAAGCCCAAAAGGGAAGGATATGTACATACACTGGTTCTTAGCAGTAAAACGGACGGAGGAGCGCCGTGTTCCACGGGCGCTCCGTTTCCTTGCCGGAGGCGTCTCTCTTGCGCTTCTGCGGCTTCTGGGCGTCTATTAGATAGTACGCGTTATTGTGCAGCGCTCTGCTGACGATGAACGGGCCCTCCCATGGGGAGGACAGCTTGTGCTGGCCAGCAGTTCGCTGGATCCGTCTGAGCACCAAGTCCCCTTCGCGGAACGAGAGTGGCCGGATCCGCTTGTTGTGGTAGTGCCGGAGCTTCTGCTGGTAGATGGCCGTCCGGCTCAGGGCCAGTTCGCGGGCCTCCTCGAGGAGGTCGACGCCGTCTTCTCTTGCCTCCTTCGCGTCTTTCTCCGTGTACAGGGTAACCCGAGGCGAATCGAACTCGATGTCGGTGGGGATGATTGCCTCGGACCCGTACACGAGAAAGAACGGCGTGTAGCCGGTTGACAGGTTGGGCGTGGTCCTGAGGCTCCAGAGGACAGCCGGTAGCTCTTCGACCCAGCAGCCGGCTGACCTGACCAGCGGCGCCACGAGCCGGGGCCTGATGCCGGATAGGATCAGGCCGTTAGCCCTCTCGACCTGCCCGTTTGACTGGGGGTGGGCGACAGACGCCAAATCGAGCCGGATGCCCTGCTTGGAACAGAAACGCGCTAGCGCGCCCTTGGCGAAGTTCGTGCCATTGTCGGTGATGATGCTGTGGGGGACGCCGTAGCAGACCGTGATGTCCTCGACGAACCGGACGGCCGTGGGGCCGTCCAGCTTCTTGATCGGCCGGGCCTCGATCCACTTGGTGAATTTGTCGACGGCCACCAGCAGGTGTGTCATGCCGCCTCGAGCGGTCTTGAAAGGCCCCACCATATCCAGCCCCCAGACGGCGAAAGGCCACGAGAGGGGGATGGTCTGGAGGGCAGACGCCGGCAGGTGGCTCTGCGTGCTGAAGCGTTGGCAGCCTTCGCACTTGTCAACCAGCTCCTTGGCTGCCTCCAAAGCAGTCGGCCAGTAGAAACCGTGGCGAAACGCCTTGGCCACCAGGGTTCTGGAGGAGGCGTGGTGCCCGCACTCGCCCTGGTGGATGTCGAGGAGGATCTCTCGCCCCTTTTCCGGCTCGACGCAGTGTTGGAAGACGCCGGTGGTGCTGCGATGAACCAGCTCGCGATTGATGATGCTGTAGGCGGGGGCCCGGCGCTGAATTTGCCTTGCGGTGGCCTCATCAGAGGGGAGCTCGCCGCGCAGAAGGAATGCCAGGATGGGCTGAGCCCATGAGGGAGCCGAGACGGGGTTTTATAGGCCAGCCCCCCGGGTTACAATATGAATAAGAGATCTCAGGGGGGGCCCAGCCGGCAGCCTCTCTAGCCGGCCGTGGGGGCCACCGGCTATGGGGTCTTGTCGCTGGTAGGCCCCACCGGCTGAAGAGTCCCGTCCGGAGCCGGCGGGTCCCGACGCCGGTCATGTCACGGCACGGGCCGCCCCTCGTGGCGTCGTCTTGCGGCAACCGGCCGAGGTCAGCGGTACGGCCGGCCGCACTGTAGCCACGCCGGGGCAGGTAATGGAGTGGTTGGGGCGTGCCGGCATTGTTGGGAGCCCGGTCACCATCCGCCAGGGTCAGAGGCTCCGACACCTCCACTGTGGCCATACGGGCGCTGACCCCCGATGGGATGGGAGCCACTGTCGCCACGCGTGCCCCGACGACGGTATTCAATGCGCAGCCGGCTGGGGGGCTAGGTGGCACCGTCCCCAGCCGGCCGGCACGTCGTGACTGGTAGGGCGTGGCCGGAGGTCACAGCCGGAGGGCCGTAGCCGGCAGGGCCCAGCCGCAGGGCTGCTGCCGGCAGGGCGCAGCCGGACCGCAGGGGGAGGCGGCCCGTTCTTCGGTTTCGTTAGAAAGTTGGAGCAAGGGGTCGCCTGAGGCTACCCCGGGGTCATCCCCCCGACAGTTGTTCTGAGCCGCTTCATCCCTCAATACCGCCGAATCAAGATAAGACTAAGGAGGTAAGCAATCTGAACATCAACACCCACAAAAACTTTGTGTTCTACTCGTGCATATCATCTACGCATAGACCTAGCTCATGATGCCACTGTTGGGGAACGTTGCATGGGAAACAAAAAAATTCCTACGCACACGCAAGATCTATCAATGGAGATGCATAGCAACGAGAGGGGGAGTGTGTATACACACCCTTGTAGATCGCTAAGCGGAAGCGTATATAACGCAGTTGATGTAATCATACTCTTCACGATCCAATCGCGATCCGATCTGATCTAGCGCCGAACGGACGGCACCTCCGCGTTCAGCACATGTGCAGCTCGATGACGTCTCCTCCTTCTTGATCCAGCAAGCGAGGGAGGATAAGTAGATGGGATCTCAACCAGCATGGTGGCGTGGTGGTGGTGGTGGCAGCGGAACTCCGGCAGGGCTTCGACAAGCGCGTACCGGAGAAACGTGGGAGGAGTTGGGAGAGCCAATGGGCAAGGGTGCAGGGGTGGCTGCCCCCATGCACCTCCCCCATCTATGTATAGGCTAGAGGGAAGGGAAGGGTGTCCAAAACCCTCCTAGGGCCGGCCACAAGGGAGAAAACCCTTTAAACATGAAGATAACATCTTATCTCTAGATTCAACCCTTTAAATTTAGAGATAAGATCTTATCTCTAGATTCAAATGACATGCGCCTTGGGGAATAGTGCAGCAAGCCCATGTGGTCTGTAGACCCACCCCACGGTCCATGTGGGACCTTCCCGGGTCATTGGGCCCCACGGTGGAACCCCCGGAACCTTCTAGAACCTTCCCGATACAATACCGGCAAAACCCGAAACTTTTCTGGTAGCCATAATATGACTTCCCATATATAAATCTTTACCTCCAGACTATTCCGGAGCTCCTCGTGACGTCCGGGATCTCATCCGGGAATCCGAACAACATTCAGTCACCAACGTGCATATCCCAATACTACTCTAGTGTCACCGAACATTAAGCGTGCGGACCGTGCGGGTTCGAGAATCATGTAGACATGACCTAGACACCTCTCCGGCCAATAACCAATAGCGGGACCTGGATGCCCATAGTGGCTCCTACATATTCCACAAAGATCTTCATCGGTCGAACCACGATGTCAAGGATTCAGTTAATCCCGTATGCAGTTCCCTTTGTCCATCAGTATGTTACTTGCCCGAGATTCGATCGTCGGTATCTCCATACCTTGTTCAACTCATCACCACCAAGTCTCTTTACTCGTTCCGTAATACAAGATCCTATGACTAACTGCTTAGTCACATTGCTTGCAAGCTTCTTGTGATGTTGTATTACCGAGAGGGCCCAGAGATACTTCTCTGTCAAACGGAGTGACAAATCCCAGTCTCGATCCATGCCAACCCAACAGACACCCTCGGAGATACCTGTAAAGCATCTTTATGATCACCCAGTTACGAAGTGACGTTTGATACACACAAGGCATTCCTCCGGTGTCAGGGAGTTGAATGATCTCATGGTCTTAGGAACAGATAATTGACATGAAGAAAGCAGTAGGAATAAACTAAGTGATACGATCATATGCTATGCTTATGATTGGGTCATGTCCATCACACCATTCTCCTAATGATGTGACCCCGTTATAAAATGACAACTCATGTCTATGGTTAGGAAACCTTAACCATCTTTGATCAATGAGCTAGTCTAGTAGAGGCTCGCTAGGGACATGGTGTTGTCTATGTATCCACACATGTATCTGAGTTTCCGATCAATATAATTCTAGCATGGATAATAGTCGTTTATCATGAACATGGAAATATGATAATAACCAATTTATTATTGCCTCTAGGGCATATTTCCAACAGGCCTACGCTTTACATATACTGAATCTTGCCAAGTACTACTGTTGTTGTTACTGTCACACATGTTACTCAATTCATATTGTTACTACTGTTATCAAAATTGCTGCTATCACTATTATTGCTACTACTATCATTTGTCGTGCTACTAAATCTTTGTTGAAGGGAGATATCCCAGGTGCGGTTGAATTGACAACTCAACTGTCAAGGCCTATAAATATTCTTTGGCTCCCCTTGTGTCGAATCAATAAATTAGGGTGAAATACTACCCATGAAGACTGTCGCGATCCCCTATACTTGTGGGTTATCAATAATCAACTTAAAGAGGATTTTGAGCACCTTGACCTTGGGTACAAGAATGTCAAAGGAGAGCTCACCAAACTCTCTAAGTCTTATGAGGAACTTCAAGCTACTCATGTGAAGTCTCTAGTTTCTACTAGCTCCTCTCATATTGCCAATGATTCTTGTGCTACTAACTCTATTTCTTGTGAGGCATATATCTTGAAGGAGAATGTTGAGCTAAGGGCTCAACTTGCTTTGCGAACTAGCAATTATGGAAAATTAGAAGAAAGTCATGAAAAGCTCCCGGGCTCTCATGATGACCTTCTAATCTCCCATGAAAGGCTAAAATTAGCTCATGAGGTCATTGTGACCAAGGTAATATCTTGAGCCTCATGTGGACATTAGCACTATTTCTACTCAAAATGCTTTATTGACATGTGCTAGTCCTAGTGATTCATCTAGACACATTATTGCCAATTCTTGTGATGAATTACTCTCCTTGACTTGTTGCTCTAACAATGAAGCTTCTACTTCCTCTAGTACTTTTGTTGATACTAACCTTGTAGAGGAAAACAGAGAGCTGAAGGCCCAAGTCACTATTTTGAAGGAAGACTTGGAAAAGTGTCATGAAGGGAACTCCAGTCTAAAAAATATATTGATTGTTCAAAAATCCCCTGATGACAAAGGTGGACTTGGTTTCATCTCCAACAACAAGAAGTCCAAGAACAAGAAGAAGGGACAAGACCAAGTCAAGAATGAGGCCAACATTACATGCTTCAAGTGCAAAAATGTTCGACACCATGTGAGATCTTGTCCATTAAAGAAGAAGGCTTCAAATGTGAAGCAACAAGGGAAGCGGCCTCAAGTTAAATCTCAAGGTCAACCTCAAGTGAACTCTCAAGGCCAACCTCAAGTTGAAGAAAGGCCACTGCCAATGATAAACCAAGATAATGCTCCCCAAGTTGAGAAAATTAATAAAAATAGAAGGGGGAGAACATATTGCTACAATTATCGTGATAAGGGACACATATCCTCATCTTGTCCCAACGGTAACATCCCTAAGCCTCCTCTAGTAAATGATCATTATTCACTTAGGAAGGATGTTGTTGGCAATTTGTTTGCCAAGTATGTTGGTGCCCAAAGTGGTTTGGAAATGGAAAAGACCATTTGGGTTGCCAAGCCTATTGTGACAAACTTCTTAGGACCCAACTTGGTTGGGGACCATCAAGCTCAAACTTGATCAATAGGTGTGTGAAGAACATTGGAGATTTGGCTAGTTCATGAAGAAGGAAATATCCACCATTTAGTTGTTCGAGCCAAATCATGTGGATTATCTTCATATTATCTCTCCAATGTTCCTCTTTGCGGTAACTTGTATTTATATTGCTCACATTGAAAGTTATTCGCCCCTTGCATGTTTAGGTTTTGTATCTAGCATGTGTATGTATATGTTGTGTTTCCTAGTATGCTTGATTTATGTTATCTAGCATGTGTAGGTTGCATTGCACATCATATAGTGGTGTTTGTAGTCTTGAGCCTTTAGTGTGTCGTATTTGAATCACATTAGGGGGGAGTGTTATGTTTTATGCACATCACAAACCCAAAATGTGAAAAATGAGAAATACCACCTAGTATTGATATTCAATATTATCTAGTCACTATGTGGTATGTCAAGCTCACTTGAAATTCAAATTCTCAAAGCATCCAATATTTATCTCTTGTTGGTTTTTATTTGCCTTCATAGCATGCTTCGCCGAGGTGTCCTTAGAGTTTCACAGAAACTTACTGGACACCCCGTGTGTATGGGGTCTTTGACCCCCGTGCGCACGGGGTGCCGTGAAACTCTCTGGACACCCTGTGCACATGGGGTCCTGGACCCCCGTGCGCACGGGGTCCAACGGGTAGAAATGCACACCCGACCAGGTACACTATGAAACTCTCTTATTATGCTTGGATTATGTTTTTGATCTTGTGGATCTTTGGAATCTACCACCGAGTGTTAATTCCAAATACCTTTTTCATTCTCTTACAATTGGTATTTCTTCATGTGGTAGAACTTTATGATCATATTCTTCTTGGCTCGTGCTTCAACTTGCCTTATCTCACTACTTGCACTATCTAATATATACTTGAGTGGGATAAGCCTTTGAGCATGTGTGTAGTGTATATCCTATGCTCATTGGTTTTTTGCTTAGTTCATATGTTGTTCTTTGTGTGCTGTCTTGTGTGGATTCACCACTTTGATATAATTTGGACAACTTTAATGCTTTGTGATATTATTGGTGCATTCATCGTGTATGTGTTCTTTTGTACAAATTGTATCTCTTTGGATCTTGGTAGGCTTGTGCATGCATATTTATTTATATACTTATTCATGCCTTGCTCTACTTGATCCTCTATATTGGGTAATCTCCATAATATTCGTAATGGTTAAAGAAGTGCATGAAGTTTGAGTTCATATCCATATCCACTTATTTAAATGTGGAGTTTTCCATATGTATTGTAATTATGCTAACTACTTCGCACCCAATAAGTTTGGGGACCAAATTGTACCTTAATGTGTTTTAGATACTTTGGAGAAGCATTGGATGCTTGGCTTATTTATGAGGAATGTGGAGACACCGTGTGAAACTATTAGAGCCAAGCTTGGGTGATTCCTTGATTTGAGGAAAAGATAAATGAAAAGCGGGTTCGGTTGTAAGTGTTTAATCTCTTCAAGAAAACCAGGTTAACCAAAATTTGGGTAAATTTATTGGATTTGCATCAAACTCTCACTTACTGTATTCTCAATAAATCCACGGGATGCATTGAGGGAACGGTGAATGTGGAGTGTTATTAGAATAACGGCTTCCATGTAGAGCAATTTGTTTCAAGTGTTGTAGGTGATGAGACTCCTTCCCAAGCTACAAGTACAATGGGGAATGGTCATATTTTTCCCACAAGAAAAACCCCGTGTCCGTGTAGAAGAAGGAGTAAGAACCCCTCTTGTGGATCCACCACAAGGGAAGTCATCACCCCCCAATGCAAGAGCGAGATGCTATGGGAGATCATGTACCTATCCAAGAACAAGACTAGGTCCCACATGTTCCCGAGCTAGATCAAGGGCCCCTTAAACCAATGCTCCCTCAGTAACAAGTACTTACACCATGAATTTATTTGAATTAGAGTCAACATTCTATATGTTGCACCATGGCATGCTTAGTACTTGTTGAGTTTGTGTTTCTTGCAAAAGCGTGAACCTCTTTTATTGCATTTATGAGACATTTGAGAAAAAGCATATCATGGGGGCCTATAAAACCATGCTCATGGTTAACTTATCCCAAATATGTCGATTAAGCAATTGTTTCATGTCAAATTCTCAATGTACTCTTATGTGCAATATTGATAAAATTGCAAAAACACTATTTTTCGTTGTGGTATTTGCTCCCTCTCTTAGTAATTCATTTATACTCAAATAAAATCAATTTGCGCCATGTGCCTTGAGCCATGTGCCATGTGACAAAGCTCATATGCTAAGATCGAGTTTGTATAATAATGGATGCATTCATGGATATCATGTTCTTATTTTGTTGTACACTTTTGTGTGTGGAAGTTTCTTTGTGGATGCTCATCTTGATGATTATTGGCCACTTAAGAAATTTATACACATGAGAAAATGAATATCCCTCTTTGATATCTTTTTGTTTACTACTGGTCCTTGGGATTGTCTCTTCTTTGATTCTTTGATGGATTCGGTAAGAGGATGAGAAGTGAGTGCTTGTATGTATTTCTTATATCTTTGCACTCATGAGTTTTTGGACATTTTTTCTCATGTTTATCTTCTTGTTTCATTCCATGGACCCCCTATGTAGTTTGAACTCCTCCATTTATTCATAAATAGGTATGTGCATTTGATTCCACTCACATATGAGAAATGCACAAATTAAGGAGAAAATCATACTATATTGGCCTTCTAGATTTCTTCCATTTTGGCATTTGATGCCAATGGGGGAGAAGTTTAGAGGGTTTAGGAGAAGTGGGTTGGTTCTTCTCATTCATGCATATCTACGTTTGTTTATGCTTGTTGCTTGTATATAGAGAAAACTCCGCCAAGTTTATATTATACAATATATGCAATGAAATTCAAGTTCATTCACACATGCATATGTTGTGGGGGAGTTTGCTCTATATAGTGTGGTTCTACTAGCATCAAATTCTTGTGTAGTATTGTGATGCTAGTATAGCCGGTTTTGATAACATCAACTATCTTTGTGATATTTGAGGCTATCAAAAGCACCTCAAGTATACAGTTTATTCTCAGATAAATTGCATGCTTGTTTTTGAAATTCATTATATAAACCCTCCTGTTGAGGTTGTCATCAATTACCAAAATGAGGGAGATTGAAAGGGCATCTAGCCCCTAAGTGCGATTTTGGTAATTAATGACAATCTCTATGGACTAATGCTTTCATTGAGACATATTTGAAGGGATATTACATAGGTGGAGGACTAAGGATGATTGTCGTAGAGATGAATATTTGCTCTTAGCTTTGGTATTGAATGACAATCACTATGGAGCATCAAGGGGATTGTATCTTATACGAAGAAATGTTCCATAGTGATGCATGAAGCATGTTGAATTTATGTGGGAAGAGTTCCACCAAAAGCCTCTCCAAGAAGTCCTTATGGTATCCTCTCTGCTTACCCCGTGTACACGGAGTCGAGTGTTAAACTCTCTGGATACCCCATGGACACCGGGTCTCTGACCTCCGTGCACAAGGGCCCTAGGGTTTGACTCTCGGGGCCTCTTGCCTAACTGAGGATACTAGTTGGTCTTTGAATGTATCTAATGAAGCCATCAAGATTGATTTCAATGTCTAACCAAATATGTTCAAGGTGGAGTTCATTATAAGATATCAAAGGTTGTCACATTTGGGCTTATACGAATCAAGGTCTTGAGAGTGTAATTAAAGAGAAGAATTCAAGGTATGGTATGATCAAGAGAAGATCATGATGAGCTCATGTATTGGGTTTTGGTTGATCGTATCTTGAAGCAAGAAACTAGAGTGAATAATTCATTGTGTCTGTCAAGAGTTTGTGATGGGGCATTTAAAAGAGCAAGTGATGACCAATATGAAGTTCATGGTGAATCTTGATATGGTCATGAAAGAGCTTTGGTGATATAGTCTTGAGGCAATGAAGTAAAATTAAGAGTTCATTATGGCTTTCAAGAAAACAATATAGAGCTTGAAGTAAAGATGTTGGTTGACAAAGATGAAGCTCAAACAGTGTATCTAGATGGTCAGCACACAAGCGCAAACAATGTACCGCGTGGGATCAAGTGATCTAGTGGTATGGTAAGTTATTGCAAATTGCATTTTTGCACTAACTCTTGCTATGTGTTTGCTATGTCTATGTGGGTTAGGTGTTTCTCATGGGCTTGCATCAAAAGAAAGATTTCGAGTGGCCTATGTGAGGATGACATCAAGTGGTGATGATCATTGGGTTCGAGGAGTCCAAGTGCAAGATGATAAGCCGTAGGTTATTTTCTTTGAAGCTTGCGGTCCATATCATGATAATATGCATGTGAATATGGGCTTAAGTTAATGCTTCCCTCGTTCCAATATGAGGAAGCATTTCGACTATCTTCACCAAGTGATCGTGGACAAGAAAAGGATTACATCTTAAGGCAAGCATTAAAAGTCATCAAGAAGCTCAAGTGGAATGTGCAAGTCAAAGGTATACCTTATCTAGGTTTTCCTAGTTTTGTCGGTCTCATGGTGCGTGGTGGGAGACCGGCTAATAGGTTTGATAGCCATACTATCAAGAGGGACTTTCGAGCGAGTAGCTTGATCACGTCGCATGTAGAGAACTCAAACATTTTCATAATTTGAATCATTATTTAGTGTTTATCTTGGGTGGTTCTCTATGAGAGTACCTTTGGCTTTTCCATAGCTTTAAAACGAGCCCAAGATCATTGAATTCGGAGTCTGTATGCCCAAGTTATGCATGTTTTAGTTTCCTGCTTTGGGTTGTCTCTGGGTACCTCGTGCGCACGGGGTTTTGAGGCCGTGGGCACGGGGTCCCCGTGCACATGGGGTTGTACCGTGGGCACAGGGTCTCAACTCCCGTGGACACGGGGTGTCCAGGAAGTGTCCGTTGGAGCCCTAATGGCAAGTTTTGGAGGTTGGCTATAAAAGAGCCCTTCCTCCCCACCGATTTGGGAGTTGTTCATACACTTTCTAAACATCATTTTGAGCATCATACAACCTCTCCCAAACCCCTATCTCCCCACTATGTCAAGGGGGATTTGTGGATGAATCTTGGAGCCATTTGTTTATTTCCTCCATTGCATCCCCTCTCTTCAATCTCCTACTTTCGAGAGTGCATCTTCCGAGATTGAGAGAGTGCCCTACTAGGAGAAAGCCTATAGATAGGATTTTAGCAGTAGCGCTGGAAAGGGGCAAAGCGCTACTGCTATGTAGTAGTAGCGCTGGCGGTCGACAAGCGCTGTAAGTACAAAAGTAGCAGTAGCGCGGGCCACCGGACCACCGCTACCGCTAAGTGGTCCCGTCGCCACCGCCAGGGGCTACCTGTAGTGGTAGCGGTTGTTCGAAACCGGTGCTACTACTAATTCCCTAACAGTAGTGCGTGGCGGTGGTCCACCGCTACTACTATGGCTGTACGTTGCCAGCAGGTGGGCCCCAATTAGCAGCAGCACCGGTGCACAGACAAGCGCTACTGCTATGGCGCTTAGCAGTAGCGTGTTTCTTCTCCAGCGCTACTGCTACTCGTAGCAGCCGCCTTTTCCTCTCCCACCCCCCAAATCTCCCCCAAACCAGCGCCTCTCCCTCGCCGCCCGCCGCCCCTGCTCCCTCACCGCCCGTTGTGCCCCCTCCCTCGCCGTCGCCCGACCCCGACCCTGACGCCGCACACCCGAGCCCCGTCCCCCCCCCCCCCCGACGCTGCGCGCCCCCTCCCTCGGCCGCTCTGCCTCCTCCTCCTCCCCTACCTCTGCCGGCGCCCGAGGTGACCACGCCTACACCTCCTCCTCCTCCCCTACCTCTTCCTTGCTAGGGTTCCTAGGGTTAATCAAATTATAGGGTTCATCTAATTAGCTAGGGTTCATCTAATTAGTTAGGGTTCATCAAATTAGCTAGTACTTGTAGATGCTTAGTTAGGGTTCATCAAATTAGCTAGTACCCAATGTAGTTAACTAAATATAATTTTTAGGAAAAAAATTTATATGCTTAAGTAGTTAACTAAATATAATTTTTAGGACAAATTTGTATATGCTTAAGTGGCCTATGAATGTGCCCAAGTGGCATTTTGTTCTTTGCAGGGATATTATGCGAGTGGCCTATGTTTTGCCGGAATATTGATTCATTTCCGTTCAGGCAAATTTCAGGCGCTCGATTTCTCCACTCGTTAGCAAAGGTCATGCCGAAATTTTCCATGAATTTCGGCATGACTTGTGTTAGAAACTAGGACATATCGAGTGCCCGGGATTTTCCGCAACAGGAATGAATCAACATTCCGGCAAAACATAGGCCTTTTTTTATGTCATTATTCATTTTATTAGATCTAGAATTAACTGACAAGAGTTAAGCATAGGATTTTATCACATCCAAGGGTGGCACCGACACCAGAAAAAATGAGTTTTAATCGTAAAAATGAGTCAAAAATGAGTTTTAATCGTAAAAATGAGTCAAAAATTCAGGCGCTCGATATGTCCATAGACCTTTTTTACGTAATTACTCATTTTATTATAGTTTAAGAATTAAACGAGGAGACTTAATCGTAGGAAACCAGAAAGTAAAACATTAAACGATAAGAATGTGTTCTCATAGGAATTTGTTCTCGGCGTCGACGATGCCCGGCCCGCATCCTCGTCGTCGACTTGGCGGCGACATCCTTGAGAGGCGCCATGTCCGGGACTAGGCTCCGCCGGGCTGGCACTAGGAAGTGCTACCTTCCGGGGCGCGCAGCTTGGTGAGGAATCCGGGTCTCGTCGTTGACCCGGATCTTCTTTGGTGGCGATCGCGTGGGCCACTGATACGTCTCCAACGTATCTATAATTTTTGATTGTTCCAAGCTATTATATTATCTGTTTTGGATGTTTTATATGCATTAATATGCTATTTTATATTATTTTTGGGACTAACCTATTAATCTAGAGCCTAGTGCCAGTTTCTGTTTTTTTCTTTTTTTGAGTATTGCAGATAAGGAATATTAAACGGAGTCCAAACGGAATAAAATCTTCGGAATGATTTTTCTTGGACCAGAAGAAACCCAGAAGACTTGGAGATGAAGGCAGGAGACATGCCGTGGAGTCACAAGCCACCAGGGCGCGCCCTAGGGGGGGGCGCGCCCCCCTAGCTTGTGGCCCCATGGCAGCCCTCCTAACCCTATTCTTTGGCCTATAAATTCCCAAATATTCCCTGGATACCAAAGAGAGCCACAAAAATACTTTTCCGCCGCCGGAAGCCTCTGTTCCCATGAGATCCAATCTTGGAGCCTTTTCCGGAAATCTGCCGGAGGGGGATTCGATCACGGAGGGCATCTACATCAACTCCATTGCCCCTCCGATGATGCGTGAGTAGTTTACCACAGACCTTCGGGTCCATAGCTAGTAGCTAGATGACTTCTTCTCTCTCTTTGTTCTTCAATACCATGTTCTTCATGATCTTCATGGAGATCTATCCGATGTAATACTCTTTTGCGGTGTGTTTGTCGAGATCCGATGAATTGTGGGTTTATGATCAGCTTATCTATGAATATTATTTGAATCTTCTCTGAATTCTTATATGCATGATTTCATATCTTTGCAAGTCTCTTCGAGTTATTGGTTTGGTTTGGCCAACTAGATTGGTAATTCTTGCAATGGGAGAAGTGCTTAGTTTTGGGTTCAATCTTGCGGTGTCCTCACCCAGTGACAAAGTAGGGGTAGCGAGGCACGTATTTGTATTGTTGCCATCGAGGATAAAAAGATGGGGTTTTCATCATATTGCTTGAGTTTATCCCTCTACATCATGTCATCTTACCTAATGCGTTACTCTATTCTTCATGAACTTAATACTCTAGATGCAGGCAGGAGTCGGTCGATGTGTGGAGTAATAGTAGTAGATGCAGAATCGTTTCGGTCTACTTGATACGGACGTGATGCCTATATGCATAATCATTGCCTTGGCTATCGTCATAACTATGCGCTTTTCTATCAATTGCTCAACAGTAATTTGTTCACCCACCGTATTATTTTCCTTCATGAGAGAAGCCTCTAGTGAAACCTATGGCCCCCGGGTCTATTTTCCATATTATATTTTCAGATCTATAAACCAAAAATACCAAAAATACTTCGCTGCATTATTTTTACTTTTGTTTTACTTTACGTTCTAGCAATCTTTTATATCTATCTCTATCAGATCTCATCCTTGCAAATAACCGTGACGGGATTGACAACCCCTTTTAGCGTTGGGTGCAAGAGTTTGATTGTTTGTGTAGGTGCGGAGATTGGGGACTTGCTTGTATCTCCTACTGGATTGATACCTTGGTTCTCAACAACTTAGGGAAATACTTATCTACTTTGTTGCATCACCCTTACCTCTTCAAGGGAAAACCAACGCAAGCTCAAGAAGTAGCAAGAAGGATTTCTGGCGCCGTTGCTGGGGAGATCTACATCAAGCCTACCAAGTACCCATCACAAACTCATATCTTGCATTTACATTATTTGCCATTTGCCTCTCGTTTTCCTCTCCCCCACTTCTAAAATGATTTTCAGAAAAACCAAAAAGATTTGCCTTTTTATTCGCCCTTCTTCCGTTCGTCTTTTCGTTTGCTTTTTGTTTGCTTGTGTGTTAGATCGCTTAAACTCATGGCTAGCCTTGCTACTATCGCTAGTACTCCTGAGAATGAAGTTCTTAATTTTAAGCAAAGGGAGGGAGAAAACTTAAAAGATGCTTGGTATAGAATTTGCAATGCTCAAAATAGATCTACTCATAAGCAATCTACTACCGTTCTCCTTCGCAATTTTTATGTGGGTGTCTCTCCCTGGAATAGATATGTTTTGGATACCATTACGGGAGGAAACTTCTTGGGTAGCCATACCTTTGATTCTTATAATGCTATGACAAATTTGGTAGGTTCACCCCCACTCATGGTTAATGAAACAATCTTAACTTTGGAACATGTGATGCGAAGGCTTGATATTATTGAAAATAAAGTTGCTACTATAGAGCTCATTGAAAACTTGGATAAAAAGATTCATAATCATATTACTCAATATGGATCCAAGGTAGGAGTTACTTTAAAAAACCTAAGGGAAAAGGAACCTATAGTTAATGAAAAATTGGATCAAGATTCCTCTAGAATTGGAAAGCTAGAGGACATTATTACCAACTTGGGTTCCGCTTTTGCCTTTGTTCAAACCACTCCAAAATTTCATCCTTCTAAGACTGCCAAGTTTGTTTATCTTCCCAAAAATAAGGGTGAATCCTCTAGAAAAGGGGATGAAGATCTTAAGATAATAAGTGTTCACCCTAGCTTTATCAATATTGTTAGGGAACCTATTACTACAAGTGAATTTCTTAATTTCTTGCCTAGGAGGATGATTATTGATAAAACCAAAGGATCTCCTAGGGTTTACAAGTGTGCAATTGAGGAGTTGCATACCAAAGATGACAATATCTAGATCTATTGTGTAATGCCTAGCTAGGGGCGTTAAACAATAGCGCTTGTTGGGAGGCAACGGAGGGAGTCCTGGATTAAGGGGTCCTCGGGAGGCCGGCCTATGTCTTGTGGGCCGGACTGTATGAGCCACTTGCCGAATACTGGGAGGATTGAAGATCTCGCCTCCAAGAAGGAAGCTTCGAGAATCGTGGCTTGTTCTTCATGTTTAAAGTAGTAAATAGGCATGTTTATCCCTTCGACGTGTAACCGACCATGTGTAACCCTAGATACCCTCGGCGTCTATATAAGCCAGAGGGTTTTAGGGTGTAGGGCAAGAGAACTCATCCAGGGTTTTAGTTATACGATCTCGTGGTAGATCAACTCTGTAATCCCCATACAATCAATATAATCAAGCAGGACGTAGGGTATTACCTCCATAGGAGGGCCCGAACCTGGGTAAAACCTTGTCCCCTTTGTCTCCTGTTACCATCGATCCAAGTATCACAGTTCGGGACCCCCTACCCGAGATCCGCCAGTTTTGACACCGACATTGGTGCTTTCATTAAGAGGGGGATTCTCGCAGAAGTTAAGAGTAGACGCCGAGGGTCCTCCTATAATTCGGTCGTACCATTGGTACTCTATAAACCAGAACGTAGTTGGTGCTTTCATTGAGAGTTCCGCTGTGATCGCCAGAAGGAATCGATGGCTCGCCCTATTCCCAATGGCAAGATCTGTGCCCGGGGGATTCTCACCCCGGAACAGACCCGCACGGGCGGCGACATCTTGTCGCACGCTCACCCGATCGGCCATCCATGCCAAATCGGAAACTTTCCCCCCGGCCAAGGGATCAGGTTCGGAACCCTAGAGTTCTCGGCTGATTCTCGGGGAAGACTCGTACTGATGGAATCCTTGACTCCTACAAAGAGGCCCGCAGATCCCGACGCCTCGACGCCGAAGACGTTGGGCCTCATCTCCGGAGAACAAGTTGCTATTTCCGGGCCGTCCGGACCACCTGGTCCGGTCGTCGTTGCCGGATCTACCACGGTTGAGCAGAATCCGAGAACGCTCTCGTGCGACTCTGGAACCGCAACGCCGCTAGCCGACCCCACTCACTTCAGCGACACGCACCCCACCATCGCCTCATTTCTCAACGAGTTGTTTGATCGGATGGAGGCTATGCGAATGGCCGATGACCAAATCCCGGTCTATGACCGGCTCGGGCTTAAACCCGATGATAGGGAGATCCACGTTCCCATGGTCACCCACCATGTCGCCACTATCGAGTGTCCGACTGGGGGCTCAACTGCCCAGTTACCGGAATTAAAAATGGTTTACACTCCAATCTCCGATTACCGAGACCTTGCTGGCAACCCTGACTCGAGCGTTCGCCCCAGAAACAGTCCGGTATCGGTCCCTAATCCATCACATTGTTCGGAATCCCCGACTCCGAACTCCCACCGTGGCGTGGAGCCAAATCTTCACCCACCCACCACCCAAGCCGATGACTCGAGCATCGCATCAGAGCCCAGGTCTTTGGACCCACCGGACATAGTACATTTCTAAGGGGAGTCGGTTCATCATTACTGGGCCAGACTACTACTCGCCCGAAACAAAGTACAGGGCCTTAGTGATCAAGATATAATGGCAACCTTCAAACGTAACTGCCATGACAAGGGAATCCTCAATGCCCTGGCGCGGCGGCACATTATCGACTTTGCCGAACTGTCAAACTTGGTGCAGAAGTATTGTGCCATGGAAAGTGCTTGGCAGGCTGAGCGGCTATTTTCGGAACCCATCTCTACCGAATACCCTAGAGGAGATCGGCACAAGAGGATACCTCCGAAACGGCCAGCCAAACTCGAGCCCGCCAAAAAGAGGAACAAGCCCCTTCCAGGGGTCAGTACTGTCCTGGATGGACTGCTGGACAAACCCTGCCCTATACACTCCGTATTGCTAAACACAGCTCCAACTCACAGCCTTAGAACTTGTTGGGTCGTCAGGCAGATCGCAAAAAGTGGCGAAGCCATTCTTGAGGCATCACCATCTAACCAGCGCTCTGCAACGCCATCGGAATATAACGCCGCAGTACTGACGATCTACGAAACATTCCCATCAAGGAACAGGAGGAAAAGAGCTCTTAAAGAACTCGAACAGGTATATCACGTGGCAGCAACAAGTGCATGGGCAGACATACCCATCACCTTCGGAGATACTGACCGACCAGCCATTCTTCCCGGTCATTCACCGGCCGCACTAGTCCTGAACCCCATCATTGATGGCTTCAGGTTACACAAGGTGCTAATGGACGGCGGCAGTGGTTTAAATCTAATCTACGAGGATACTTTACAAAAAATGCAGTTTGACCGATCTCGCATCGAACATAGCAACACAACTTTCCGGGGGATAATCGCGGGGAAGGAGGCACGCTGTTCAGGATGTATCACCCTGGATGTAGTGTTCGGCACACCCGACAACTACCGATCTGAAGAGCATCTCTTCCACATCGTGCCCTTCCCAAGTGGCTATCACGCCCTGTTAGGACGTGACGCCTTCACAAGATTCCAGGCTATACCACATTACAGGTATATGAAACTTAAGATGCCAGGACCAAATGGGGTAATTGCAGCTGCTAGTGACCCGAATATAGCCCTGCGTGCCGAGAACAAAACAGCGGCGCTTGCCCTCGAGGCTCTAGCCGAGACCTTTGCTGCAAAGGAGCTGACCACACTCCGGTCAACGGTAGACAAAGATGATGTGATCCTCAGCAAGAGGCCTAAATCTACATCCTTTAAGCCAGCAAAGGAAATCATTAAATTTCAGGTACACCCGACGGACCCAAACAAAACAGCGTGCATCGGAGCTCAGCTCGATCCTGCAGTGGACGAAGCGCTACGAGCTTTCCTACAAGAAAACTGGGACATCTTCGCCTGGCACCCTTCCGATATGCCCGGCATCCCACGACGGCTGGCAGAACATAGTCTAAACATCATCGCAGGCTTTAATCCCGTAAAACAGAGTCTACGCCGCTTCTCCGAGCCCAAACAACAAGCCATGGGTGAAGAACTGGCTAAATTGCTAGAGGCCAGATTCATTCGGGACATTAAGCACCCCGAATGGTTGGTAAACCTGGTTATGGTACCAAAGAAAGATAAATCCTGGCGGCTATGTGTCGATTTTAAAGACCTCAACAAGGCCTGCCCCAAGGACCCTTTCCCTCTACCACGAATAGACCAGATTATTGATGCCACAGCCGGACACGACTCGCTGTGTTTCCTCGATGCTTATTCCGGATACTATCAGATTAAAATGAAGGAATCCGATCAAGCGGCAACCGCATTCATCACCCCTTATGGGCCGTTTTGCTTCAACATAATGCCTTTCGGGCTAAAGAATGCTGGGGCTACATACCAGCGCATGATCCAGACCTGTCTCGAAAAACAGGTTGGCAAAACAGTCGAGGCGTACGTGGACGATGTGGTCATTAAAACCAAACACGTGAGCAATCTGATCGACGACTTAAGGCAAACCTTTGCCAACCTACGCGAATACGATATTCGGCTCAATCCAGAGAAGTGTGTATTCAGCGTTCCCGCTGGTAAATTGCTCGGATTCATTGTTTCCCATAGAGGAATAGAAGCGAATCCGGCCAAGATCCGCGCCTTATCCGAACTTGCTGTTCCCACAAAGCTAAAGCATGTCCGAAGATTGGCGGGTTGCGTGGCGGCATTAAGTCGCTTTATCTCCCGCCTCGGTGCAAAAGCTTTACCACTGTATAAGTTGCTGAAACGGACCAAGAATTTTGAGTGGAGCGACGAAGCAAAGGCTGCGTTAGAAGAAATCAAGACACTCCTGGCAAGTAACCCCATACTGACAGCACCAGGTGCTGGTGAGCCCATGTTATTATACTTATCGGCCACCAACCAAGTCGTTAGCACGGTGCTCGTTGTCGAACGAGAAGAGGAGGGACACAAATTACATATACAGAAGCCGGTCTATTACGTGTCAGAAGTACTAACGCAATGCAAGTCCAGATACCCGCACTATCAGAAGATAGCCTATACAGTTTTTATGGCATCACGGAAGCTAAGACAGTACTTCCAAGAATGTTCGGTTTCGGTGGCATCAGAAGTCCCCTTGAATGATATAATCAATAACAGGGACGCCACCGGCCGCATAGCCAAATGGGCGATCGAGCTCCTCCCTTTCGAGATTACCTACAAACCACGCCAAGCTATTAAATCTCAGGTATTGGCAGATTTCCTCGCCGAATGGACAGAAGCCGAACTCCCCAGAGAATATAGTACATACTCCCATTGGAGGATGTACTTTGATGGATCCAAAACTTTGGCCGGGCTGGGGGCTGGAGTTGTTCTCACATCCCCCACAGGTGATAACGTCCGGTACGTATTACAGATCATGTACGCCGACTCCAACAATGTAGCCGAATACGAAGCCCTCCTGCACGGTCTTCGGATGGCAGCCTCAATGGGCATAAAGCGGCTGGAAGTACGGGGAGATTCCAATCTGGCCATCTCTCAAGTCAACGGCGAGTTCGATGCTAAGAATCCAAAGATGGCGGCATATAGAAATGCCATCCTCAAGATATCCGCATGGTTCGAGGGGCTAGAATTTCACCACGTCGCTAGAGACGACAACCAAGCTGCCGATATACTGGCTCGCCTAGGAGACAAACGTGATCCTATCCCACCAAACACTTTTCTAGAACGGCTCTTTAAGCCATCCGTGGTTTGGCTAGATCAAGAGGACGCCGATCCGTCCAGTGCAGACAAGGTTGTTCCCCCTGTAAACGAACCAGACGACCAAATCATCGGTGGCTCCGTCATGGACGAAACGCCCTCAGCTCATGAGGTCATGGCAGTAATCGCGCCATGGACCGAGCCCTTCCTCGCCTACCTCCTTCGCAAAGAACTTCCTGATGATCATACGGAGGCGCGACGCATAGATCGGCGCTCCAAAGCCTTCAAGGTACACGAAGGAGAGTTGTACAAGAAGAGCACCACTGGAGTACTACAGCGGTGCATATCCGAGGAAGAAGGGCGGCAGCTATTAGCTGAAGTCCACGCAAGGATGGGCGGTCATCACAGCAGCAAGAGCCTTGGTAGGCAAGGCCTTCCGGGCTGGGTTCTTTTGGCCCACAGCTCGGGCGGACGCCCAGTCACTTGTCAAATATTGCGTGGGGTGTCGACTTTTCGCAAACCAAAGTCACATGCCCCCAACAGCTCTTCGTACTATTCCGATCACCTGGCCCTTCGCGGTCTGGGGGCTGGACATGGTCGGACCACTTAAAGGGGGGAACAAGAAAAATAAATAGTTACTGGTCATGGTCAACAAATTCACCAAATGGATAGAGGCCAAACCCGTTAAATCAGCCAAATCCGGACCAGTAATCGACTTTATATCCGGCGTGGTACACCGTTACGGTGTCCCGCACAGTATAATAACTGATAACGGATCCAATTTCACGGCCCAGGAGGTCAAAGACTGGTGCGCAAAGATGGGCATCAAGCTCGATTACGCATCGGTTTATCACCCACAGACTAATGGACAAGTCGAACGAGCAAACGGCCTCATAATGAGCGGCATCAAGCCACGTTTGGTCCGGTCTCTTCAAGAGTCCGATTGTCAGTGGGTAGAGGAGCTCGACTCCATTCTATGGGGCTTGCGCACCACACCGAATAGATCAACGGGATACACACATTTCTTCATGGTCTACGGGGCCGAAGCGGTCCTTCCTTGTGATATCACTCACGATGCTCCAAGAGTGCGCATGTACGAGGAAAAAGAGGCCGAGTTAGATCGGCAGGACAACTTGGACGCCTTGGAGGAGGAGCGTGATATAGCTCGGGCCCGTTCTACTTTTTATCAGCAGCAGGCCCGGCGTTACTAGAGCAGGGAGGTCAGGGCACAAGCCTACAACGTGGGCGAACTAGTCTTACGACTACCGGAGAAGCAGAAGCATAAACTCAAGCCCAAATGGGAAGGCCCCTTCATCATCGACGAGGTACTCACAGGAGGAGCTTACCGTCTTCGGAACCCGCAGAATAACCGCCTTGAACCAAACCCATGGAACGCAGCTCGTCTTTGGCGCTTCTACGGTTAGACCGGTGTTGTCATACTTTTTACCTTTCTCGTTTCTTTCTTTTCATCGTTATTTCTTCTCCCTCCCACCTTGATTTCTGGCAGGGTTGATTTCTTTTTCTTCCCAACTCTATGTTCGGTTCAACCGATCTTGTACTAACGATTTTTTGGCCTACACCTTTAAGTGTTAAATCCGAACATAGTACCCGGGGGCTTCCTTTCCGAAGCCAATACTTTTATGATATAAGCACTTGTGCACATTTCTTGTGTACGCATCCTTTCCTTGTCGTTCTTTACGCCATCTTATGCATCAATTAGAACTAAGAATTTGCCAAGCTGGGTTGCCTTGCTCCTGTGCTTACCCTCTACGTTCCCGATTGTTCGGCTAGAGGGTAAAGGGAGCACCTCTGCGATTGTTATGACCGGGTCATCCGGATACGTACCTCAGACGGGTGAAGCCAAAAGCTAGCTATCTTCAGTAGACAATTGATCAGCTACGACGGATTTAACCATGGTCGTCATGACCATTATTCGGGCTTCTTCCCTCACCTTGGCCGCATACTAACAATACACGGCCTTTTTGACTACGATTTACGTAGTACCCCTAAAGAAAGGTATCGATGGAGTTACTATTTTCTTCGGAAGATGTTTCTTACGCTAAGCAGTAATATAACATATCTCCCTGTGTGCTTTCTGTCTGTTCGTACCACATGGCCGGATTGCCTGGTTCCCCGAACATAGTTCCCTCCCCGTCGGGTGATAACTTACAAGGAACACTCCCAAGCTCTTAGCACGGGAGGTTAAAGCCAATGGCCGGTTAAGACAAAGTTCACAACACAGATGGAGTAATTTTTCGATTATAAAGTACATAGTTACATATGATCATATATCTGGCTGCTGATCGAGATTATCGATTATGGTGTCCAGGGAGCAGTCTTGTTGTGAGAGACGGGCGGCAGGCATCACCTGGTCGTATACCAGGTGAAGCGGCACTTCTTGTCCATCTGCCCCCACTGGTCCAACCTGAGCCACACGCTCGGGGTCAAGTCCGGTATAACGGGTCTTGATCATCGCCCACGCCTCTCGTGCTCCCTCCCAACAAACCGATGTCTTCCACAGCTCGAGCCTAGATCGGGCTTCCTTGAAGCGATCGATTAGTTTGGTCATCCTCTCCGGAGGCTGCTCGGCAAGCCACAGTGCCTTCACCACGCCTTTCATGGCCTTCCGAGCCCGCTCATGAAGAGCGGACAGCTCCTTCAACAGATTCCCCTGGTAGTATCCGATTTCCTCTTTGGGTCGCCCGGACAATAGACCTGCATATGTGTCACGGCATACGTATCACACATCACTTATAAGAAATACCTTTCGATGTTAAAATGACTCTTACCAAACATGCCTCTTTGTAGATTCTGGTTTTCTCCTTGGGCCTGGGCCAATTGAGCCTTTAAGCTCTCAATCTGTTCGGCTTGTTGTCTATTCTCCTCCTTCAGACGGTTCTTCTCGTCAAGATGACGTTGTAAAACGCGATGGCCAGCTTCCAGCTAGGACTCGGCATATTGCTGAGATTCTCGGGCTACATCCAAATCTTTTTGTAATTGCCCTATTGATTCAGCTGCTACATAGTACCCTTGCGTAAGCATGGGGATATACCAAAGATCAGCAGCATATATACACTAACCGTGTGCCTCCCGAGTAAAGCTCTTCACTTGCTCTAGTTCGGCCTTCAAAGAGTCGACCTGTGTCCGGCTGGTTTCCAGTTCCTTGGCCAGCTGCTCGCACTGCTACTTCGAGGCCTAAATTGCCAGTCAATTAGTACGGGGATCCTTAATTCGGTCATACCGACCAATTTAAGGCTCGGGGGCTACTGAGTCTACACAAGTGTTCGGACTTTAACAAACAACTACTTACCTGCAGGCCGAACGATATCAACTTGACAGCCTCCCCGAACCCAGCTCGGGCGGCCCCGAGGTGTGCATCCGCCGTGCGCAGTGCACCGAGCTCTTGTTCAGAAAAGGCCGGATGACGCAAGGCTTCTCGTCGCCACCGATGATGCATGGCGCTCCCAACCTCTGATTTGGTGACTGATATGGCATCACCAGAATCGGCTGGGACGGGATTGACGGTGGGGGCTCCCGTAGCAGGATCGGCATGGGTGGAAGGCTTAGAATCTTGAGCACTGCCGGACGTCCTGGCGACGTCCTCGGCGGGTGACGGCCGAACCCTTTGCCTGAATATTTTGGCAAAATTGTCTCTTGTCAGACCTTATCAAATCGTGATACTAAATCAAGCGATTTAGCGAAATACCTTTGGGATGAACTCGTAGGAGCACTCGCCCCTGTGGCCGGCTCATTTGCCGGATCCTTGTTGCTTTCCAATCCAGGTGCTGCCGCTGCTGCCGGTGTGTGTCGCGTGGATCTACGGCGCTTGGGTGTGGGAGCTGGTGTGTTGGGGTCAACAGAGGACACTTGCCTCTTGCGGGAAGTTTTCTTCTTCTTGCTTGTCGCAGGAGAAGGGAAGGACCCAGGGTAATCGGCAATAATAGCCACCTTGGAGACGTCGAGGCCCTCTTGGTAGAAAACCCCGTCTTCGAGTTCAATTGATAGATCTGGGTCTTCATGATGGCCCGGATCGTCATCACGGGAATAGTCTTCGGGCTGAGGGGCCGGGCAATGGACTGTCTCGATAACGCTCCTCCATTCCTGTTTGCTTGAACATAAAAGACTTCGGTCAAAAAGGGACAAATTAAGAATCCGAACTGTGGTCACGGGATTGAAAGGCTCACCCATTCGATGGGATTATGGCTTGAGTATCCCTCTTTGGTCGATCGCCGAATGAAATCTTCTTCCTCCCCTTTGTATAGGTCGGCGAGTGCGGCGGCCAATGCCGTTTGATCGGCAGGACCCAGTCTTCGGGAGCGAGTAGTATCGCTTGTCCCGTTGTAACGCCACAAGGGGTGTATCCTCTGTTGAAGGGGTTGGACGCACCGGGAGATGGCGGCGGCCATGACATCTATCATGGTCAGCTTATGATGGGCCAGTATCCTCACACGAGCTGCTAAGCGCTGCACCTCAACGTTGTCTTCTTGGGACAAGCTCTTCGGGCGCCAGTTGTACCTCTTCCTCAAGGGGGAATCAAAGTATTCGGACAGACCTTTCCGAGCTGGATCGAATAAAGGAACGTCCTTGATAGAGAACCATTCTGAAGTCCATGGTTCGGATTCCTTCGGTGTCCCCACGGGGTATCCTGTCCCCGCTATGCGGCATACTTCGGCTCCGCCGACCTCGAAGATTGTCTTATCCCGAGTGCGAGGGACGAGGCAAAAGTATTTCCTCCACAACTCAAAATGCGCCTCGCAACCCAGGAACATCTCGCAAAGGGCGACGAAACCCGAGATGTGCAGAATAGACCCTGGAGTGAGGTGGTGGAGCTGGATCCCATAAAACACCAGTAGTCCTCTCAGGAACGGATGAATGGGAAACCCGAGTCCTCGCAAGAGGAATGGCACAAAGCACACATTCTCCCCTTTATGCGGATGGGGGAAATTCTCTGCGAGGACCTCGCCGATGAATGACGTCAAACCGGCGCGGACGGCTGTCAGATCCGAGGAAGGAAGATACCCTTGGGTCTTGAGGTCGCAGAGTCGAAGAAGCGACACGGAGCAGCTGGTCCAGTCCCCAGGACGGGATCCGTAAGGGTCCGAGGAAGAACTGGGGGCGCTCGCCATCTTTGGTGGAGACCTTTTCGCTGGAGGCTTTTTCCGGTGGGGAGGAAGAGGTTGTGGTTTGGACCACGACTCAGTTTGTTTAAATGGATGGAGCCTCATTTGTGTTAGGGGTAGTTTTGTAAAAAGCTACTGGACTGCTCGTCTCCCCACGGTGCGCGAAGCCCAAGAAACACTATTGGCTCTCTGACATTTGGCCTTCGAGGCCGAGCTACTCGTGATATACGGACGATCTATGATCGGGAAAATTACACGTCGACGGAGGCCGAGCTATAGCCCGGCCGATCATTATTTGGAAAAGAAGGAACTCGCCTCGCAAGCCGAAGACTCTGACCATTCGAAGCAGCTGGAGCTTGGACCCTTGGCGTTGGAGGCTAGTTCGGGGGCTACTAAGGGAGTCCTGGATTAAGGGGTCCTCGGGAGGCCGGCCTATGTCTTGTGGGCCGGACTGTATGAGCCACTTGCCGAATACTGGGAGGATTGAAGATCTCGCCTCCAAGAAGGAAGCTTCGAGAATCGTGGCTTGTTCTTCACGTTTAAAGTAGTAAATAGGCATGTTTATCCCTTCGACGTGTAACCGACCATGTGTAACCCTAGATACCCTCGGCGTCTATATAAGCCGGAGGGTTTTAGGGTGTAGGGCAAGAGAACTCATCCAGGGTTTTAGTTATACGATCTCGTGGTAGATCAACTCTGTAATCCCCATACAATCAATATAATCAAGCAAGACGTAGGGTATTACCTCCATAGGAGGGCCCGAACCTGGGTAAAACCTTGTCACCTTTGTCTCATGTTACCATCGATCCAAGTATCACAGTTCAGGACCCCCTACCCGAGATCCGCCGGTTTTGACACCGACAGCAACCCAATTTTATTTTTATGCTTTTGTTTTTGCTTCTGTTTTTGAGTATTTTACACATTATTACCTCTATATTAATTGTGTTTTATTGTTTAAATTAGTGTTTGAGCCAAGTAAGACCATTGGGATGGTCTACGGTGTTTGTGATTTGATTTTGCTGAAAAACAGAAACTTTTTCTCTCAGTCCAGGAATTTTTTAAATTCACTGGAATGTGCTTTTGATATGAAATTTTTACACACGATTTATATACAAATTGCCCTGATTTTCCTAATTTTTCAGAATTTTTGGAGTTACAGAAGTATTCGAAGTCTATAGATTGCAACAGACTGTTCTGTTTTAGACGGATTCTGTTTTCTTTGTGTTGTTTGCTTATTTTGATGTATCTATGGGTTGTATCGGGGGGTATGAACCATGGAGAAGTTGGAATACAGTAGATATTACACCAATATAAATAAAGAATGAGTTCACAATAGTACCTAAAGTGGTGATTTATTTTTCTTATACTAACGGATCTCATGAGTTTTCTGTTGAGTTTTGTGTTGTGAAGTTTTCAAGTTTTGGGTAAAGATTTGATGGACTATGGAATAAGGAGTGGCAAGAGCCTAAGCTTGGGGATGCCCAAGGAACCCCAAGCCATATTCAAGGATACCAAAGAGCCTAAGCTTGGGGATGCCCCGGAAGGCATCCCCTCTTTCGTCTTCAATCCATCGGTAAATTTACTTGAGGCTATATTTTTATTCACCACATGATATGTGTTTTGCTTGGAGCGTCTTGTATGATATGAGTCTTTGCTTTTTAGTTTGCCACAATCATCCTTGCTGCACACATATTTTGAGGGGGACACGCATTAACCATGAATTTATTAGAATACTCTATGTGCTTCACTTATATCTTTTGAGCTAGGCAATGTTGCTCTAGTACTTCACTTATATCTTTTTAGAGCACGGTGGTGTTTTATTTTATAGAAATTATTGAACTCTCGTACCTCACTTATATTATTTTGAGAGTCTTTAAACAGCATGGTAATTGGTTTAGGTTATGAATTTAGTCCTAATATAATGGGCATCCAAGAGGGATATAATAAAAACTTTCATATTAAGTGCATTGAATACTATGAGAAGTTTGATTCCTTGCATATAGTTTTGAGATATAAAGATGGTAATATGAGAGTCATGCTAGTGAGTAATTGTGAATTGGTAGAAATACTTGTGTTAAAGTTTGTGATTCCCGTAGCATGCACATATGGTGAACCGTTATGTAACGAAGTCGGAGCATGATTTGTTTAATGATTGTCAACCTTTGTGTGAGGGTCGGGAGCGCACGATGGTTAGCTCCTACCAACCTCTCCCCTAGGAGAATGCGTCTAATACTTTGCTTCGATAACTAATAGACTTTTGCAATAAGTATGTGAGTTCTTTATGACTAATGTTGAGTCCATGGATTATACGCACTCTCACCCTTCCACCTTTGCTAGCCTCTCTAGTACCGCGCAACTTTCGCCGGTGCATTAAACCCACCTTCCTCAAAACAGCCACCATATACTTTCCTCAAAACAGCCACCATACCTACCTATTATGGCATTTCCATAGCCATTCCGAGATATATTGCCATGCAACCTCAACCGTTCCGTTTTTCATGACACGCACCATCACTTTCATATTGCATATAGAGTCATATTTTGTTCTAGGTATCGAGTTGTAATTTTTGAGTTGTAAGTAAATAAAAGTGTGATGATCTTCATTATTAGAGCATTGTCCCGTGAGAGAAAAGGATGATTGAAGCTATGATTCCCTCACAAGTTGGGATGAGTCTCCGGACTTTACAAATAATAAAAGAGGCCAGCGAAGCCCAAATAAAAAAAAAGAGGCCAAAGATGCCCACCAAAATAAATAAATAAAGAAAAAAAAATGAGAGAAAGAGAGAAGGGACAATGCTACCATCTTTTTCCACACTTGTGCTTCAAAGTAGCACCATGATCTTCATGATAGAGAGTCTCCTATTTTGTCACTTTCATATAACTAGTGGAATTTTTCATCTTATGCACAACCACTTAGTTTTCTTTTTGAGCTTTCATACACTTATAGCTCTAGTGCATTCGTTGCATGGCAATCCCTACTCACTCACATTGATATCTATTGATGGGCATCTCCATAGCCCGTTGATACGCCTAGTTGATGTGAGACTATCTTCTCCATTTTCCTCACAACCTCCAGCATATTCTATTCCACCTATAGTGCTATATCCATGGCTCACGCTCATGTATTGCGTGAGAGTTGAAAAGGTTTGAGAACATAAAAGGTGTGAAACAATTGCTTGACTTGTCATCGGGGTTGTACATGATTTAGATACTTTGTGTGGGGAAGATGGAGCATAGCCAGACCATATGATTTTGTAGGGATAACTTTCTAAGGCCATGTTATTTCGAAAGGACACAATTGCCTTGTTAGTATGCTTGAAGTATTACTGTTTTTATGTCAATATTAGACTTTTGTTTTGAATCTTATGGATCTGAATATTCATGCCACAATAAAGAATATTACATGGATAAATATGTTAGGTAGCATTCCACATCAAAAATTCTGTTTTTATCATTTACCTACTCGAGGAAGAGCAGGAATTAAGCTTGGGGATGCTTGATACGTCTCCAACGTATCTATAATTTTTTATTGTTCCATGCTGTTATATTATCTATTTTGGATGTTTTATATGCATTAATATGCTATTTTATATTATTTTTGGGACTAACCTATTAATCTAGAGCCTAGTGCCAGTTTCTGTTTTTTTCTTGTTTTTGAGTATTGCAGATAAGGAATATTAAACAGAGTCCAAACGGAATAAAATCTTCAGAATGATTTTTCTTGGACCAGAAGAAACCCAGAAGACTTGGAGATGAAGGCAGGAGACCTGCCGTGGAGTCACAAGCCACCATGGCACGCCCCCCTGGCTTGTGGCCCCACGGCAGCCCTTCTAACCCTATTCTTCGGCCTATAAATTCCCAAATATTCCTTGGATACCAAAGAGAGCCACAAAAATACTTTTCCGCCGCCGGAAGCCTCTGTTCCCGTGAGATCCAATCTTGGAGCCTTTTCCGGTAATTTGCCGGAGGGGGATTCGATCACGGAGGGCATCTACATCAACTCCATTGCCCCTCCGATGATGCGTGAGTAGTTTACCACAGACCTTCGGGTCCATAGCTAGTAGCTAGATGACTTCTTCTCTCTCTTTGTTCTTCAATACCATGTTCTTCATGATCTTCATGGAGATCTATCCGATGTAATACTCTTTTGCGGTGTGTTTGTCGAGATCCGATGAATTGTGGGTTTATGATCAGCTTATCTATGAATATTATTTGAATCTTCTCTGAATTCTTATATGCATGATTTCATATCTTTGCAAGTCTCTTCGAGTTATTGGTTTGGTTTGGCCAACTAGATTGGTAATTCTTGCAATGGGAGAAGTGCTTAGTTTTGGGTTCAATCTTGCGGTGTCCTCACCCAGTGACAAAGTAGGGGTAGCGAGGCACGTATTTGTATTGTTGCCATCGAGGATAAAAAGATGGGGTTTTCATCATATTGCTTGAGTTTATCCCTCTACATCATGTCAACTTACCTAATGCGTTACTCTGTTCTTCGTGAACTTAATACTCTAGATGCAGGCAGGAGTCGGTCGATGTGTGGAGTAATAGTAGTAGATGCAGAATTGTTTCGATCTACTTGACACGGACGTGATGCCTACATGCATAATCATTGCCTTGTATATCGTCATAACTATGCGCTTTTCTATCAATTGCTCGACAGTAATTTGTTCACCCACCATATTATTTTCCTTCATGAGAGAAGCCTCTAGTGAAACCTATGGCCCCCGGGTCTATTTTCCATATTATATTTTCAGATCTATAAACCAAAAATACCAAAAATACTTCACTGCATTATTTTTACTTTTGTTTTACTTTACGTTCTAGCAATCTTTTATATCTATCTCTATCAGATCTCATCCTTGCAAATAACCGTGAAGGGATTGACAACCCCTTTTAGCGTTGGGTGCAAGAGTTTGATTGTTTGTGTAGGTGCGAAGATTGGGGACTTGCTTGTATCTCCTACTGGATTGATACCTTGGTTCTCAACAACTGAGGGAAATACTTATTTACTTTGCTGCATCACCCTTTCCTCTTCAAGGGAAAACCAACGCAAGCTCAAGAAGTAGCAGCCACTATCGGTGCAGAGGGAGCGCGCCCCCGCAGAGGTGGTATGTCACCGTATCAGGGAGGAGGACGAGCACGTCCGTCGCTACATGGATGCGTTGGATGCCAGGTTCTCGAATACCTGGCAGGTTCTTCAGGGATCTCACCCGAGTTATAATCTTGTGATGGTTCCTTCTCTTTGGGTGTCCACCACCCGCGACTCAGGAACCGCTAGTCAACTAGATTATTCGATAATATTCGATCTGTATTAGTGATATTATATGAAATATTATATGATAATATTCGAGATGTATTAGTTATAATATTCGATGATGCATTAACTGGATTATTCGAGAAGTTGTATTAGTGATATTATATTCGAGTTCATTATAAATGTATTCGAGATGTATTAGTTATAATTTTTTAGTAAAAAAATCAGATACTTTCGGTCTGTCGTTGCTCCTTGTGTGACTTTCATATGTGTTCTTGATGGAGGAATCCTGACTGTTGTCGGGGGGGGGGGGGGTCCTCCTCTTCTCTTCTTGCGATATATACCTTAGTATAATGCGCAAGGAGAGGAGAGGGGGTGCGTCCATCACCGACGGTCGAACTATTACTGTGAGAGAGTGTCCACCAACATATATACACCACCATATCAGTGTGAGAGATTGCGCACCAACACACCATGAGATATGAGAGTTATTTAAGGAAAGCCTCGATAGACCGAAAGTCAACCGATATTGAATTAGGTCTATTTGGACATGTGTGTATGTTATTGCAGGGAACACCTCCTAGTGCCTATGTTTTGCCGGAATGTTGATTCATTTTCGTTCCGGCAAATTTCAGGCGCTCAATATGTCTTATTTTAATAATGGTCATCCCGAATTTTTGAATCATGAACACGGGAAATGTCCGACGACGATAAGATCCCTGAGTATGATTACTGCGGTGATGATCGGGGTTTGTGCGACATGCCTCACCTGTGAGACGACAGGTTCTTCACCATCAAGCTTGACGAGACCTTCATTGTTTCTATGGTACGCAACGATGACAAGTGTTTTTTTTGTAATTAAGCATGACTTCTGTTTCTTTGCTTCAACGTGTAATTTATGTTTTATACAATTCGACTAGTTCATCCCCTGCCATGCAAGACAGTATGTCTTGGAGAGGCTCGGTTTCGAGGACCACGAGAGTATGGAGACGAGGAGAGCTAACCTGAGGACTAAACATGGTCACACATTTCTGGTCAAAGTAATAAATGCAGTTAATAACACAGAATTAGGGTGCTCAAATTGGGAAGCTCTTTGCAAGGCATATGGATTTCAGGAGGATATGGAAATAACCTTCGATCTTCGTCCTGAAGATCATATTGAAGGTAACATCGACATTTGGGTGGATGTCGATATGCTTCCTGTTTTACCTCCATGTGAGTTTGTCAACCATATTTGTCAAGTAATTTGCATTCTATGTTTCAAAATAGTTGGTGTTCATCCATACTAAATCTGTTAATTTATAATTTACAGCTTATTTCATTTCTTCGAGTGAAACACGGAAATTAATTGACACGACACACTACACTTATGGATCGCATCTAACTTGGGAGGAGAAGGGTGTTCTTATCAACTTTGTTATTGGTGTCCTGGTTGGTAGGGACAACTTCCCGTATAATTTGGGAACTGGCCCAAATTATATATTTTACATGCCACTAGTGCATAGGTTGAGGGCGGATGACATTCGCCGAAATATCTTGGTAAGAGTTGCTAATTAAGTACACTACTATTGCATAAATGGTGTTGATTACATTGCTAACTAGGCTACTATTATGTTCTTCAACAGAAACTGCCAAATGATGGTGTGCCTCCATTGATGCATGGCGAAGGCAATATGACAATTAAAAGCCCTATGAGGCCCGAGTTCTCTTTTCCATACTCGACTGAGCGCAAACCACAAAGACAGCTCCAAATTGAAGCATGGGGAGAAATAAAGAAGGATCGCAAGCCACAAGTTGGAGACCGTTGGATCTCTTTGCTTCATCATGGAGACATAGGTGTTATTCTGTTTTATGTCATTTTACCTAGGAGGGAGGACTGGGTCCTATGAGAGAGAAGTTTTTCTGGTTTATATTAACTTGCATGATCGATTAGTATGATTATTATTATGATGTTTTTCTGTTTTATGAGATTTTAACTTGGTATGATTAAGATGCTGATGAGTTGTTAGATGAGTAAGATGATGATGAGTTATATGACATATATTTGATTAAAGTGGATGGATGCAAGTGATCATGTTGAATTAGAGGAAAATATGACGTTGCGATTCGCAACGTCATATTTTCCTCTAATTCAACATGATCACTTGCATCCATCCACTTTAATCTAAATGTTGTTGCTGGCACAATAATTATTGATGTTGTATATTAATATGTATAACCGTGTGTAAATACAACATAAATATAAAAAAAGAAATATGTGCGTTTACTAGTGGCACGGGTTAGGGAAGAGCTGGGTAACAGGCGCTACTGCTAAACTTTAGCTGTAGCGCTACGGCTAAAGGTTAGTTGTAGCGTCGTACTAGTAGCGCTGGCACCCGCGCTACTGCTATACATATTTCCAGCGCTACTACTAGCCTTTCTCCTAGTAGTGGTGAGTTGAGAATTTGTTGCTTGACCTTGCATTGCATTTGTTGCATTGGTTTGAGCTCCCCGCATCATTTGTTCGAGTGAGAGCCCGCGAGTTTATTACTCTTGGAGGCTTCCGCCTCCTAGACGGTTTGGTGATATATTGAGAAGTTTATCAAGAGGCCTAGGTGGCCAAGGTTCCCCCTGGAAGCTTCCTTTTGTGGTGTGTTCCGGGGAAGGGTGTGAAGTGGCCTAGGTGGTCAAGTTCCTCCGGAAGCTTCCGTGTTTGTGGTGTGTTCTGGAGAAGTTGTAAAGGTGTGGTGGTCACCTTCAAGACCAACCCCGAGTGAATTGAGGCTCATCCGTTGGGGTGACTCGAAAGTGAGAATACGGTGAGCCACTTGGTGGCGCTCCAGAGCTTTGGCTTTGGCACCGCTCCAATAGAGATTATCACTCTCACGAGTTTGAATTTCGGGATAAATCCGCGTCCCCGACTCACTTGTGGTTATCTCATTCCCACACCTTTTTACTTTCCGCAATTCATACTTGCTCATATTGATATATCTTGTGCTAGTTAGAATTGCTTAGTTGCTCCTACATTTCCATATCTTGTGATATAGTTTGTGCTTGCTAGTTTTCTTTAAGTTTATATCGTGTTTAGCATAGGTTCTTGGTGCACTTAGTTTAGCCTAGCATATTTAGGATTTGTGCTTGAAAAGTATCCGTTTAGTTTAATTCCGCATTAGGATAAAGTCAAATCCGTAAAAGTTTGAAAACGCCTATTCACCCCCCCCCCCCCCCCTCTTTCCGTCATCTCGGTCCTTTCATCTTCTTTTATCATTTTTCTTAGGGGACCACTGACCAACTTTATGTTTCATTTTGAATAGCGTGTAATATGTTTATGCACTCGAAACATAGTTACTCTTCTAAATATAATTCCATTAACACCAAAACCCTCATTAAGGGCTAGATAATTGATGGTGTCCTGGACTAGGGGGTACTCACCACGTCGTTTCCCGACCAGTGGGTCGGGCCGAGGACCCCCCCCCAGGGCGATTCACTAATGGACCACTTCGGGTAGCCCATGATGCATAAAAGGGAGATTCCACAAGACTTGGCGCACAAGACAAGGACTCCTCTAAACCCTAGGCCTACGGTGCATTATATAAACCGAGGCCAGGCTAGTCAATAGACAACCTCAATCTTATATTCATTACAATAATCCCGTGGTAGATATATGTACTATGTACTATCCCCACATCAATATAATCAAAAGCAGGACGTAGGGTATTATCTCCTTGAGAGAGCCCGAACCTGGGTAAAATCATGTGTCCATGTTATCATCGCTTCAAGACGCCTAGCTTAGGACTCCTACCACGAGATATGTCGGATTTGACACCGACATTGGTGATTTCATTGAGAGCCTGCTGGCGATCGCTACGGTGCAATGGATCTTCTATCGACGCCAAATCAGGTGTTATATTTTCAATTAAATTTGAGCCTCTAAATTAATCTCTTTTAGATTTGTTGCTACAGGCCCGTGCGAATTTTCGTTTGCAGCTGTAATTGAGATCATGAACAAATTGCGACGATGTTAGTCAGCGTCTCAGCGACGGCCGCATCATATGCGGCAATCAACTCGCACGATCCGTGCAGATAGACCAAGCATGGTGCAAGCACCAGGTCGGCCGCTGCTCGACGAGGGCGCTTGCAAGGGATGGCCTCACACGTCCCAAGCTCCGATGGGATTGATCCTCGTTCAAGCATCACATCTCCGCGTAAAAGCCAGAGTTCGGCCAGCCGCGTTAACTGTACAAAGCTTTTTCGCTTATGGCCGCCATTCCGAGGCAATCTGAGATGTATGGCCAGTAATAAAAATAATATGGATGGTTCTTCTCATCGGCTGAGTCTTGATGGCAAATTCCACTAGTAAAGGCCAACTACAGCTCCATGTAACGATAGCTGAAGTCAAACATGAAGCACCAGGGAAGCCTCTTTTCCTTCTCTTTATTTTGAATCCAGTATTTGCGTTGGTCCTCTATTACTTTTTGCCAGAAAAGTGTACGTAAACTAAAAGGTATTACTAACCCAGTTGAGTACTAGTGTTGCAGAATGGCACACGAGGTCTAGTCAATGAATTCTAGAAATTCAATTGCTAGTACTACTGCTTCACATATTGGTGAATCCTCGTGTAAAGATTGAAGTGATTTGATCCTCGGCATTAGTATAGTATGAATCAGTTTTTCTTGCTTCTGTCCGGTCACCACCCTTGAACAAAAATATTCTACCGGTGTTTGTACGTGGCGCTTTTCGTCCGCGTCTCGCTGGACGACCGCTTCTTCATAAGCCTGGCGAACATCTAAAATTGGTTGTGACTGTGTCATCACCTCGACCAGCCGACCTGCGTTGACGTCTCCGTCCCGCCACTCCACCGAGCTGACCTCGGTGTCCAGGCCATATTGATTTAATTACTTAATTTAAATTAAATAAGTAGAAGTTTTTTAATATATTATTACCTTTATTTGTTATTACTCTTGGCTTGCACTATATTGTGTGCGCAGGTAATTGATTTCGACTACATCATGCGGCCACCTCGGCGTGCCGACATCGTCGTCCCGCCTCCATCAACCAAATTGCGTCGTCGATGTGGTCGACTGACATGGGGGCTTCGCCGTCACGCTGTCGAACTACTCTGTCTCCTCGGCTGGACCGGAGGGCTTCTCCTCGCCGCAGCAACCATGTTGCATTGCCACTTCTTGACCCGAGCTCTCCGCTCGATTACCTCAGGCTCGGGGGCTGGGACCTCGGCAGGCCGAGGACTACGTCTCCGTCCCGCCACAACCCCGGACCACACCGAGCACATTAACCAACTAAGTCATTTTCGTGCTCAGCTCTCTTTGAAATTTTACTTTTTGTTCGGTTCAACCAAACATTATATTTTTTGTTAAACAAAAAAATTGTTTGTTAAAAATTTCTTTACCCGATTTAAGGGGGGTTCTTAAATTTGTATGAGCCGTTTTATAATAAATGTGTTTTCTTCTTGGTCATTGCGAAGTCTTTTTCTACTACCCCTTTTTCCGACACTAGTGTGTGGTCAATAGCCGGATAGCTTGTTTTCTTTCTAAAGCTGCTCGAATTTAGTTCACTAAACAGGCCTCAGAGAAACACTCCGCCTTCGGGATATGGAGGTTGAAGCCAAAGGCTAACCCGCTTGGAGCCTGGAGATCGGATGTATCATGTTAAAGCACGACCGAAGCATGTTTTAGTTTTAAGACCAATTTTGGATTGGCACCAAAAAACTTGATTTAGTTCGGACGTCAAAGTTTTTTGCATAAGTTTTCTGGTTTTTCGAGCTTATGGCACTTTTAAGCTATTTGTATGTTTTTCTTTTAGGAGGCGGGACATCCTCATGACCGAGGTGCCCTGCGTAATAATTCAGCTCGGGAGATATTTTCCGACCCACAGCTCGGTATCTTTCCTGCCGACTTACACCTCGGCGTTGGGGAAACGCATATGACATCTAGACTAGTTCTCAAGGAGATTCGATCCTCAGGTTGGTCGGTCGCACCCAACCTGAGTCTCGGGGAATATCGTGTGTCTCCAACATAGCTCTTATAGTACAACATCGGATGCCTTTAAAGTATCGACAATATCAACAGGGGACTCCGACTAGAGTCGAACCCACTAAAAGCCAAGGTACTCCGAGCAGTCCTTGGCAAAATGTTCTCGGATATTGCTTTATATGCATCAGTTTTGAATTGTATCTTTGGTCAATAGTTGGGTTGCCCTGCTCCTGTGATTGCCTCCTACATTCCACTTTGTTCGACTAGGTGTGCAAAGGGAGAACCACTGCGATTGTACTTCCAATTTAAACTGGTCAAGTACCTCAGTGGAGAAAGCCGAAAACTGACTGTCACAATGAGTGCAAACTGGTCAGCGATTCGATGACTCTGTCAAACTATAGACCGATAGAGGTTACCCCGTGGGCCTTTCATAAATTTGGCCGGAGTGTTAATGGTTTGACCTCGGCTGACGCCGAACACTAACCGAGGGCTAGTAACTGGCCTCCCAAACTTTAAGCTCCTATGACTAAGTGAAAGTTATAAAGCCTAGATATCTGATTGCCTCGTTTCCGCTAACACAACCGCCTCCGGGAACTGAGACGTCGGCTAAGGGTTGTCTTGTTACCGCGGAAACACCCTGCGTAGCATCTACAAAGGGGTAGAAGCCGACGATGGGCCACTCTCAAATGATAAACGGTCACAAGGGAGTCAAATAGCATATAACATAAAAGCATTTGTATTCAATATGCGAGTGCTGCCTTCCGTAATCATCGTTATAAAGCCATAAATATGCATCAATTTGACTTAAGATTTTGGCCAAGCTGGGTTGCCTGGCTCCTGTGCTTACCCCCTACGTTCCCGATTGTTCGGCTAGGGGGTAAAGGTAGCACCTCTATGATTGTTACTTCCGGGTCATCCGGGTTAGTACCTCAGACTGGGTGAAGCCGAAAGCTAGCCATCTTAAGAATATAATTGGTCGGCAATGATGGAAGTGAAAATTTCGGCTCATTAAAGACCACAGAGTTCGGGAACATTCCCCAAACTAAATCCTCAATATTTTCCTCCCACATTGATCGGAGTTGAGGTTTCATGATCATGGTCAACATGATATCCTGGGAAAGGAACTTATAAATGAACTATTTTTCCCAAAAGATGTTTCTTACGTTAAATAGTAATATAACATATCTCTCTACGTACCTTTGTTTATAAAACCGTATGGCCGGATTGCCTTGTTTGCTGTAAATCTTTTCCCGTATAAAGGCTTTATAAAGTAGGAAAAACACTCCTCGGCTACTGGCCGAGGAGGTTGAAGCCGATGGTCGGTCAACAAAGTCTTGTACAATGCAGATCCGAGCATTAATGATGTAAAGTACTTGGATACATAGAATCATTACACATAAATTGTGTCAAACGTAACAAAGTTTGTGTCAAACAAATATCGATCCTTAATTCGACCACGCGTGCCCAAATTAGGGCTCGGGGGCTACTGCATTGCCTTCAGGTGCATCTCGGATTTTAGGCCGACACACACCATGAGGGCTACTGGCTATATATCTCGGCAGAGAATAAATTGCACCAATCAAAAAAATCTGCAAAAAATAGCCCGAGACTGAGGTAGTGCACCACCCCGGAAGCAATCCGGCATAAAGCTCGGATGCAAGTGGTTGGCTCCATAAAGGGCATTTCCGGCATTAAGCTCGGCTAAACTCCTTCAACTTTTTCAAGTCCAAGGTAATCTATGACACCTCGAATGCAGTCCGGTGTTGGAGCTCGGACGTAGTCCGGCATAAAGCTCGGATGCGGATGGCTGGCTCCATAAAGCTCGGAAGCAGTCCGGCATAAAGCTCGGAAATTCCTCGGATGTCGACCAGCGTTGGAGCTCAGCTGCAAAATGACACTTCGGATGCCGACCAGTATTGGAGCTTGGCTGTAAAAAGACACCTCGGACGTAGTCCGGCTTTGGAGCTCGGATGCGAGAGGAGACCACCACATGGGAAACACTTTGAGCCCGAGGTGTGGCATAAAAATTACAAGGCATTGATAAAGGCCAAGAACTTAAAGGGGCTCCTCGGATACCCGACGTGTGAACTCTTCAGATACACCTCGGCGATCCTCAAGATCGGAGATGGGAAGATTAGTTGAACCAGTTTTCAAGACCGACGGCTGAAGATGAAGAATAATTCGGAAGAACCGAGGAGCATCCTCAACTTGAAGACCGATTCAGAGGGCTACTGATGGTGTACTGGACTAGGGGGTACTCACCACGTCATCTCCCAACCAGTGGGTCGGGCCGAGGACCCCCCAGGGCGATTCACTAATGGGCCACTTCGGGCAGCCCATGATGCATACAAGGGAGATTCCATAAGACTTGGCGCACAAGACAAGGACTCCTCTAAACCCTAGGCCTACGGTGCATTATATAAACCGAGGCCAGACTAGTCAATAGACAACCTCAATATCATATTCATTACAATAATCTCGTGGTAGATAGCTGTGCTATGTACTATCCCCATATCAATACAATCAAAAGCAGGACGTAGGGTATTATCTCCTTGAGAGAGCCCGAACCTGGGTAAAATCTTGTGTCCATGTTACCATCGCTCCAAGACGCCTAGCTTAGGACCCCTACCACGAGATATGTCGGATTTGACACTGACAATGACCTTTCAATCTAACCAGTTTTGGTGGTTGCTTACAATTTAATAAATATAGTATAATATAGCTCATGATTGGTTCTAATATTTATAGGTTGAGCTCCCCTACATTTGTGCACTCTAATAAATCTTTGTGTTTGAATGCGAAGTGCACAAGGTAGGATCACCCCCCCCCCCCCCTCCCCCGCGCCGCGCGCGCGTGGAAAAATTAGAAATCGTAAGGGTATAAAAGTGGTCATAAGACGCACAAACTGAGTTCCACTTTTGCGACTTAAGAGGACAAATTAAACATGCACAAACAATATCATATCAAAAATGTACATAAGGGATGTGTGTCACATGGCATCAGAACGATAACAAAATATGATCATGACAACAACACATATACAATAATCATAACCATGGTCTCATAGAAATAATCACATAGTCTCACACATAATATAAGGTAGACACACACAAACATAGAGCACTAATAGGACTAGAACATATTAAACTTTAACAAGCTCAAAAAAGATCAAACAAAGAACGAGAGCTTATATTAAATACCCATAGTAAAATAACCATAGCATGACCACTTGCTTATCCCCCTTTGGCATAAAATACACCAAAAAGGAGAGCATAACTGATGCTAACGTTTGTAGCCAAAGAACTAGGGCTCCTCAGCCTTGGGGCCATGAACTAGAGGCGGTGAAGTGACGTCATCAAGAGCAAAGGGGTCAAAAAAGGTTTCCTCACAGTTGATGCAAGTTTGCTTGGTAATGAATATCCTTCTCAAGAAATTAAGAACATAGCCATTTTAAATTGCATCTAACCCCCTTGGTCGATTTTGGTAATTAATGCATATCTTATGGGACAAATGTTTTATCCAACTTACCTCAGGAAATTTTCCTTTGGTTGCGACAAGGAGATGAAAGGCGACCTCCATAAATTTATCATGAAGACAAGTGTTGACTTAGCTTCTTCATTTTTGGTGATCCAAGACCACATTGAGTCCATAGGCATGCCGATACTATCAAAAGGGGAATCAGGTTGATAAGCTGGGTTCCTTTATCTTTGTGCTTAAAGATGAAACTCCAATGCCCTCAAAATATATCCACTCTTCCACTGTATCTACCTACACTTCCATACTTCGAAGCTTCCGAGCTCTTCTAGTCGGAGTTGTCGAGCAATTCATCCAGATTTAGTCGTTGCAAACCCTCGCACTTCGGAGCTGCCATGTACTTCATTTAGAATCGCTAATGAAAATGGAAAACCTTCTGTTGCTCTATCTAAATTTTTGAAGTGGTTACACAGAGTGTGAAACTTCTGAGGTAGTCTGCTCGGAGCCTCCGAATGCTATTCCATTGGGCCATCCGAGCCATTTAAAGTTGACACCTTTTGCATTGTTCCTTCACTCCGGAGCCTCCGAGCCATGTTAAAAAGTGTGTAATGGTCAGAATTTTTGTCCATCCTATATATACCCCCACATATCCCATCAGTTCACTCAACACAAACCCCAGCCATATCAAATCTTCTGAGAGGAGATCTACCTCCTTGTGTTGATTTCCGAGGGCTTTCTACTCCAACCATCAAGCCAGGCTTTGAGATATAATCCCCTCCTTGTATTTCACTCATACTTCCCCAATCCAAAAGCCAAATGAAGAGTTTGAGTTTGTTGAAGATTATCTTTTGAAGCACATGAGAAGGGATTCATCACCAAGCAGACACAAGCTTATTACTTTAGGAGGGTGTGCGCCTTCTAAATCGACTAGGCTTGGGAGTTTTTAAGTTCTGAAGAAACCAAAAAGTTTGTATGGATAAGATTTAAGAAGCCTTCTAGATGGAAGAGAGAGAGAGAGAGAGAGAGAGAGAGAGAGAGAGAGACGAGGGCCTTCGTGTGGTCGTTGGGGTGGATCCAGTGTACAAGCCATGAGGGCAGCTGCCCCCACTCAGTTTTCAGTGTCCCGGGCTAAATAGTGATTTGCCCGCACTTAGCAAAGAAAAATTTCCCCATTTAACACATCTTTTTTTATTTGAAAGATCCAGCATCGCTGGCATTCATTGATAATAGCAGGAAGCAACGGAAAACAACAAGGTGGTGAAGGTCCTAGGACTAGCAGATCCAAAGATCAAAGAAAGAGAAAAATAACAGCCCTAACAGCTGCATCACAACACTCCATACAAACCAAACTAGACAGCGCAGCTCCAACTAGGAAAGGTTGGCGTCGCGGAGGAACACCGAGCGTCGCGGAGGAACACCGAACGAACCACCTGTCACGCGTCATCGTATACCACCGGGCCCCCACCGTGGCTTTGACTTCACATCAACAAGCAGTCAAGGCACTCCCACGGACACGCCGGAGAAGAAGAGCCTACCACGACCAAGACCATGCCTCCGATATGGCTCACCGTCGTCATCTTGCCACAGAAGCCACCGTGGGCGTCCAGTCGTAGGAAGCACCAGAGGGATCAAGGTCTTCAAGACGGCGCCCTAAAGAGGGGAACGACGTTGAAGACGACGCCACCGCCCGACCCTACAGCAGGATCTGGGCTTTCACCCGAAGAAATTGATCCGGGAGCAGAGGCTGTAATAATTCCCGGCGATGCCTCCAAGGAGGACAAACGATGCCCACGGGCGCCGTCACCGCCGGCCGGCTAGCACCGGCCAGGCTTTTCACCCGGGACAGCCACTTCCACGCAACAGGCCGAGGTCGACCCGTGCCTCCACTGGACCGCACACCCCCCACACAGCAAGCGCGCCACCGCCGTGCAAGGCCACCAGCTAGCCTCCTCGACGACGGACCTGCAGAGACCAGATCGGGTCCTGCACCCCGCATCCTACCGCGGTCGGAGCCTTCCTGCTCTAGCAAGCGGCATTCAGGCACCACCAGCAGCCGGTAGTACCCCTCCTGGGCCGCCAGCCACGGACGACCTGCCAAGCTGCCAAGCCCCCATGCCAACCACAGCGACCGTCGTCGCCCTGCCAAACCGCCACCACCGCCCGCGCTCGCGAACCGGCCGCGGTAACCACGCGCTGGCTTGAGCCCCCCCCCCCCCCCCCCCCCCCCCCGCCCAGCAGACCTCCTACGCGCCAGATCTACATTTTTCGTAGCTCCACGCTCGCCTCCCGCGACCAGCACGCCGTAGATCCACATGGGATCGGCGCCAGAGCTCCATGTGCACACAGCTCCCCGAATCTGGCTGCTGCACCACGACGCAGCCTCCGCTCGCCGCGCTCCCCTGCAGACGAGCACTCCCACACGCCGCGCCCAACCGCGCCCTCACCGGATCCGGCCGGCGCGCCACCGGCCGATCCAGATCCGCGCATGCCCGGGCTGGATGCGCCACCTGCAGCGCCGCCCAAACGTAGGCACCACGCATGCAGCTCTGGGGCTGCCGCGCCGCCCCACGCCTCCATTGGCCGAGCTTCCCCACGCCACTCAAATCAGCTGGAGGAAAGGAGAGCCCCGCCGCTGCCTGCGCCGTGCGGGCTGTGCCCAGCGGTGCCTTCCGGCGGCGGCGAGGGGAGGCAAGGGGGGGGGGGGTTGTAGCTAGTACGGCGGCTAGGGTTTGCTCCCGGGGCGCCCCGCGGGGGAGTGTCACGGGAATCGGGAGTGGATCCCCCCCCCCCCCCCCCCCCCCCCATTTTAACACATCTTTGCCCCCTCTAAAATTCGATATTGGGTCCGCCTTTGTACATGTTTCGGTAGTGTTTGGGGTCTGTCCGAAAGTGATCGTGAACATAGTCATCCGCCCTCACGATCTATTTTTAAGGGGAGGCTTTGTTGATCGAGTGATAAAGTCATTACAAATTTACGATCTCTCCAAGCTAATAATTGGTCAAAGGAATGAGCAAGCCGATTAAAAACTCTGGGGCAAAAGACACCTTGTATCTAGCCTTATCGCTACTGAGTTCATCTGCTTGTTTTAGCCAGAACCAAACCACATATCTGTTATCCGTTTTTACATATATATAAAAACTGTTGTTGCTGCATTCGCAAAGTCTGTTCCAGAAAAGAAGTTTTGCTCAGTAAGCATGGCCTAGCCACAGTCCTTCGACTCAGACGATAATCCCAGCTTCCTCTGCACTTCCACAGGCACCCCGCATCCTGGCACTGATTTTTTTTTTTTGAAAGACGGTCCCTTAGGGCCCGATTCATTAATTAAGATAGAAGAGAGTTGCCCGGTTAATTAACGGAAACCCGGGCGAAAACCGTTACAACACGTCCCACAGGGCACCAACAACACACGCCGACCCCGAGGCCACGCACCAGGCGAGCCGCCGGCTCCGTCACCCGAGCAACCCATAGCGACACCCTACAACCAAACCCGAAGCGCCGCTCCGGCATCCACGCCGACCCCGAGGCCGCGCACCAGGCGAGCCGCCTGCCCTGCTGCCCAAGCAACCGGAGCCGACGCCCTACATCTATCTTCGGAGCCGCCGCTCCGACATACAGATGGTGACCACACACGCCGACCCCGAGGCCGCGCACCAGGCTAGCCGTCAACTTCATCACCCGAGCAATCGAAGCCGACACCACACAAGAGCCGCCGCTCCGACATCCACGCCGACCCCGAGGCCGCGCACCCGGCTGACCAACGACACTATCACCCACGAGACCAATGCCGACACCCCTCCATGACGATGAGATTCGGAGCCGCCGCTCCGACTTCCACGCCGGCCCCGAGGCCGCGCACCACCCGAGCCGATGGCTCTCGCATGCCAGGACCACTCCAAAACGAAGCCTCCAAGAAGGAACGCAACACCGGAGTGCCGCCATCGTCCGTTCCAGGAACCTGGAGCAGGGGTTTCCCCGGAGTGCGAGGGAAGAGGTCTTAGGCCCTCGAACGAAGACGCCTCCAAGAAGGGTGCGGCGCCCACAGGCGTCGCCGTCGTCGGCTCTGGCCAAGGCCAGAGCAAGGCTTTCACCTCGAGCAGCCAAAAGAAGTCTTCCCCAACGAACCGGCCTACGAAAGCCACCGCCCGCCTGAACCACCACGCACCACCAGAGCCCGGAGCCACCGATCAGAATAGCCCCGCCATCGCCGCCTGCACCACGCAGAGCCGCTGACCAGGCTACCCCACCACCACCACAGGAGACAGAACCAGCCACATCTGGTCAGATCCGGCGCCCCGCACCACAGCCACAGCCGACCCACCGGCCATCACCAAGCGTCCCTAGCATGACCGAGGACCGACGCACTGCCGCAGATTCCCGATGCATCCAAGCTCCAGCCATGGCGCTGCCCAAACAGCCACCACGGCGGCCATCGCCGAAGAAGGGGTCCGGGGCCGCCGCCCCGGCGTCCGGCCACCACACGCTCGCCAGATCCGCCCCGCAGGAGCAACAACACAACCCATCGCGGCCTCCTCAGACGACCGGATCAGTGCCATCCCCCGCCGGAGCCGGGAGAGCCGTCGCCGGAGCCGCGCCCGCCCCGCCCAGAGCCGCGCGCGCCTGTCGCGAACCAGCCGCACACCCCGCATCACCGCGCCGCCGCGCGTCCTCACGGCGACAGAACATCGCTGCCCGACACCTCCAGCCGCGCCACGGCCGCATAGCAACGGTATGATTTCGAGACACCAACCCCCAACTCGGAACACCCGCATCCTGCTCACACCTTGCATCTACATCGATCTTAGACCTATCCTCATCCAGGTTTGGTACAAAACCAAAGTCACCCGCAGTTTAACTGAATTTTCATCGACCGAGCCCTCACAACCACGGTTGTCACTATCCCGATCCTACGGTACTAATATGGTCTCCAATTCCAGTGTTATTTGGGACAAAAGCCACACTATCTTGTATCCTGATACTTGCAACCTTGTTTACAATCGAATTATATTTGAAGAGATCTAGCTTGATGTTTCTCTAATACTAGTGTACAAGTGCTCCCAACGTGTCGAGCACAAAAAATTTGCCTAGGCTAATGAAAAACATTCCGACTTTGACGTTACCAAAATTTAGCCTCTGTTCCGGTTATCACAAACACAAGAATGCATGTACTCCTTTCCTCGCTCCCACTGTGAAAACATGAGCACCAAAATAGTGGTGAAAAGTTTGGAAAATACTACCTCTGTTCATAAATATAAGACGTTTTAGAGACTTGTATCAAGTCTCTAAAACGTCTTATATTGATGAACAGAGGGAGTATATTGCATGAGCAAAATATGTCTCGTGTGATTGTATCACATCATTCAGCAGATAAGATCCGAATAACAGTTGCACGGTTATGCCATACGCACCTAACAGCTGAGCATATCACAGTTATGAATATACAGCAGGGGTTGTTGCTTTATTAACACGGTAGAGCACCAAATCACCTATTCTTGACTGTCAAGGTTAGACTAGCTAGAGGAAACAGAAAACGGCGGCACAGGATTACACATCTCAACAACCTTCCATGGCGATCTGTACCAAATCCATGATGAATATTGCTTAATGGCTCGCGTGTATCACACATTCTATTTGATAGACAACATGCGCATTCACCGTAATGTGAAGCCTTCAAATGTACAACTTTTGCTCCTCCAAAATAGCACCACTGCTACCAATCTTCTCCAAAATTTCATTGCTGCTCCCTCTACAGTAGCATCACAGATCCCCTGTTACGCAGCACTGTCACAAATGTGTGCCAGTTGTTAGTAACTATCTGGTGCAGAATCAGAATAGATAATCAAACTAAAGATGGGCAAGCGCTACGACCATACCCTTATGAAGAAAAGAATAAAACCCCCAATCATAATGGCAAGAAAAGACGTCATGATGTTGGTGGCATCAATTGCTAATATCCAATGAGAAAAATATCCAACAAGCAACGTCAGACCTACAAAAGGTATAATTGTCAATTCTTTCCCAGCATCAACAAATACTCACTCCATCTGAAATATAGAGCGCATAATTGTTCATGCAATGAACGCATTACAACTTTGCCCCCTAGTACGTGCAGAAGTACATGGGTTGAGCGTGAGTAATATTATCGTACTTATCTTGCAAAAAAAATGATGATATATCTTTTCACTGTTTTTAGGCATATTACAATTAAAAACTATAGTCAAACTCATGTGCTGAAACTACGAAAAGTCTTACGCCGCTTACATTCCAGGATAGAGAGAACATAATTCTTTTATAATAACATGAGAAATATGATCGTTAAAGATGACATACCAAGTATGGCCAAGTGGGCGGATAGACGGGCATACTGCAGCTCAATCCAATAGCGTCCATATAAGCTGCAAGGTACGCCAAAAGCTACTAGACCCCACCACAACTTAAAGAGCAAGTTTATCCTCCACAAACAATTGTCTGAGAAAGTCTTTTTGTCCTTGAAAAGTCCATCACGTCCCATGTAGGGCAGTAAACCAAGCGACATCGCAAGCGCGCATGTTTGCATGCCCAACCATTTGTCGCATAGCTTCCCCTGGCCCTATAAAAAAATCAGAGAAAATAAAAACCAGCTATAACATTATTCATTGGCTACCACAGACTAGTAAGTACAGCTACAAATAATGATTGTATGGTATGTGGAATTCACTATTGCCCATCCTGTTTTTCATTAATAGGAAGTACAGCAAGTGCTCAATAATTTGCACTCTAGGTCTGTATACTTGTGTCAAGGGGTCAAATAAGCCCCTGGTCTCCCAATCTGCATATCTAAGCCCCTGAACATGTTTAAGTAGATCAGTTAAGTCCAGACATACCAGCATGACTGGACACTAAAATGGAGGATTGAGCTGAGCACGTCCATGGGACTGACTTTCCTCTACATGGAAGAGGGGGGGGGGGGGGGGGGGGGGGGGAGAGGGCATTATCGTGGATCTCAAGATCTAAGCCCTCATTCATTCTTGGGCACAGGAATACTATCACTCCTCCTGATCGCCGTCATTAGATTTTAGAAGGGCTGGTGTCTGGGTGAATAATGAAATGTCACGCTGGCTGTGATCAATCTATCGTGGTGGCACCATATAAAAATTTCTAGAGTGCGCCCATTTCTCTATGTTCTTGAACATGTTTAAGTTGGTCAGCAAGGTCCCAGATTGCACTATTGTCACTGTTGTCGGTTAGTCGGTGGGAAACAGGAATTTAGTGATCGCACTGTTGTCGCTATAAGGAAGTTTACTACTGTGGCCTGTGGGACACCAATGAGATAAGAAATTTTCTAGTTGAAGTGGAGATGCTGAGCAGGTTGCACCACCACAACCTTGTGAAACTGAAATGGATACTAAATCCTTACTTTATTAGAAAGTTCAGTGTACCTGAGGAACATTGCTAGAAGTAGACTCACTAGCCAGCGAGGCAATTGGCACTAGGAAAGGTGCAGTAATGGCTTCGACATCCTGCAGTCTCTTCCTTCTTGACCACCATGACGCGATCTGTCCCGTCCATCTCAATCCCCATGGTCGCTCTCCCATTGGACCATTAACTTGAATGGGTAGCTCATTAGCTTGGATGGGTTGCTTTGTCACCGCCCCATTCGTCTCGTGCAGAGCAGCCAGTCGCAGAAAACAACGTCCGGCAGAGGCCAAATAGAGGGCGTTGCGCATGAGTGTGTCGTTTCCTGCATTGCCTGCTTCATGTGCCAACGCGACTGACTCAAGAACAAGATCATTTACAGCATCAGACCTTGCAGAATCTTCCACCTGCAACAACCGATCAGCCGCCGCTCTAAGCACTGTGGCCTTGCTACCAAACGAACCTTCGGCAGTCTGTGCAATCTGGTTCGCAATTTGCACCAAATTGGTAGCGGTCATGGGAAGGGCCGCCTTTGAGACGGCAAGGGCCATTGTCACGGTCTCCCCAGCTAAGGCTGCAGCTTTTGTAAAATTTTCCTCCATTCCATGTATCACCTCCATTGCCTAGAAAGAATAAAAAGGAAAGAATTAGTCTAAATTTTCTCCATTTCACGTCTCGTCCATAAAAACATGCGAGTAAACGTGTTACACCATGAAATACACAGACCAAAATGAACGGGATTAGACAAGCGATGGAACTGGAGAGATTGGGAATACTGTACAAACAGCCTGGTGTTATGTCAAACAGTTGGTGGGCGGTACAAGTGGAATGTGGCTTAAAGAAGAACAAAAACTATGAATATATATGAGTATCACAATATTTGCATGATGACCAATGAAAACACATTTTCCTACAGGAAGCATCATAACAATGTACTGGATGTAAAAACAAACTGTTATAAGACCACATAACTAAATTAATTTATAAGTTTGAAATCTGAGAAAATAAATTGGGTTATTTCTAATGCCTCTTGATGCCAAGTTCATTTGCATGGCAATAACAACCAAAACTCATGGCTTCCCATGGAGGAAATAGGCTTTCATATATAGTGGATTTGATGGTTAATAAAGAATTGGCTAGTTTGGAGCGAGATAAGCAATCATAATTCTTAAAAACTATGAAAGCCTGCCCTAAAAACAATTGTTTAGAAATAGACAGTTATAAACGACACAATATATTAGAAGGAAGATAACAAATAAGACGATCATAAGAGCTAGCGACTTAGTTATTAGCCTACTGGCAACTGCATGCTCGTGTAAAAGAAAAAAGAAGGACTAAATTATCATCTAAATTTAAACATTCGAGTCCCTTATTATTAGAGAATGTTATAATAACCTCAAGAGATTCTGTTTATGCCCACTTCATCTTAGTCCATTCAGGATTATGCCTTTTCACTCTGTTATTCCATCCACTAAAAAGTGCAGATTCAGTGACTTTGCGAAGCGAGGTCACGCTGCAACTGTTCTTAACTGAATCAACCTACAGTTGCTAATATTCTGTGAACCCGAGTCCACTGCTTTAGGTGTTACAGACAAATATCCCTAAAGATTTAAAAGCACAGCATCCATACATGCCAACAACTCAACCTCAAGTAAGACCTGATCTGCATGTTCTGAATGTGTTTGTGGCTTTGTTCCAATGCAAATCATTAGCAATTTAGCATGTTCTTACAGTGAGCTGGGTAGCCAAAAACAATGATTCGAAAGCACACAAAAAATCACTTCTCCATCGATGAAACCATCCATCGGTTACATGAGGTCACTGCCTAATTCCTTATCATTACTTCCGTGGAGCTGTTCAGTGCAAATGCGATGTTCGAAACCCTAAAGTTTGCTAAACTTGGGGGAGCTGCTTGTACTGACCTGTACGACGAACGGCCTGAGAGAAGCGTGCTGGTTTGCTGACACCGACTCCCGCTCCACGCTGCTCGGGCTGGGCGAAAATAAACAGCCGCGGGAAAATCACACCGCTGTCAGCATTCAGCAACCTGATCCCATCAACGAAACAATGCGTCGCATATTCTCACCTGCTTCGTCCGCCGTCCGCGTCGACGGAGAGGCTGGCCGGAGGCGACGTGCCCGCCCGTCGATTCCTCCCCGGGGAGGCGCGGCAGGCAGCCCGCCGACCTCGCTTCCACTTCCCCGCGCGCGCGAGCGTAGGCCGACCTCGCTCGCCTCCGCCTGGCTCGACGGAGAGGGGTAGTCGCCGCTGGATTCGTCGCCGGAGAGGGGCGGCGGGCGGCCCGCCACCGGTGGGATTGGGGAGGGAATTATGTGGGCCTCACCCCTCTCTCTCTCCCTCTCCCCCTCTCTTTCCCGCGGCGCGGCGCCCCAAATTTTGGGCCGTTGCCCTGTGGGTCGCGCCCCTTACGCCTGCCCTGACACCGACGTGTGGGTCCCGCTGCTGCGCCGCGAGATGCCTGCGCTGTGGGTACGAAATATTTCTGTGAAAACCCAATATCGCCCACACCGAGCGGGCCCCACCGCTTCCGGTTGGAGCTCGTTTCCGCCCGCCACGTCGCTCGGCTCGTGATCTGACCGCATGATCTCCATCAGACGGCAGACGGCGCGCTCGCACAGAATGATGCTGCGTTTACAGAAATTTTGATGGAAAGAGTGGGAGGCTGACAAGTGGGGACCCGATGGTATAAACAAGCACGATGGCAAGTGGCTGAGAGCCTGAGACGCGCACGGTACCCTCTTTTGCATGCATTTGAGACGCAACGAGATTGTATCAAAATTGTACGCGTATTTTGGTGTGCTACTTTGATAGTTTGATTGTATCAAAATTTTGATAGTTTGAAGTATCGAACTATCTTTAAAGGGCCTAATGTTTATTTATTTGTTTTGGGCTGAAGAGTGTTGCTTTTTTATGAGAATTGATTAAGGAATATTGTTTATCTAATTCTCTTATTTATTTAATTAATTATTTTTGCAGAAGTATAAAATATCTTCAAAGGGCCTAATGTTTGTTTTATTTGTTTTGGGCTGAAGAGTGTTGATTTTTTTATGAGAATTGACTAAAGAATCTTGTTTATCGAATTCTCTTATTTTATTTTTTTGCGGAAGTGTCGAAATATCTTCAAATGGCCTAATGTTTATTTTATTTGTTTTGGGCTGAAGAGTGTTGATTATTTTTATGAGAATTGACTAAAGAATCTTGTTTATCGAATTCTCTTTTTTTTTGCGGAAGTATCGAAATATCTTCAAAGGGCCTAATGTTTATTTTATTTGTTTTGGGCTGAAGAGTGTTGATTTTTTTAATGAGAATTGACTAAAGAATCTTGTTTATCGAAATCTCTTGTTTATTTTTTGCGGAAGTATCGAATTATCTTCCAAGGGCCTAATGTTTATTCATTTGTTTGGGGATGAAGAGTGTTGCTTTTCTTTATGAGAATTGACTAAAGAATCTTGTTTATCGAATTCTCTTGTTTATTTTTCACGGAAGTATCGAATTATCTTCAAAGGTCCTAATGTTTATTTATTTGTCTTGGGCTGAAGAGTGTTGCTTTTTTATGAGAATTGACTAAAGAGTGTTGTTGTATTGTGGTGGCTGCATCATGGGCATGGACCGAATATTAATTATTGTAGCAGGCTGCTTGATTTATTAGCATACCGCGTTCGGCTCTCCCGAAGTGGAAGGCGAGAGGCGTGGGCTGGCATCGATGTGCTCGACTAGCACATCTTGCCCCACCTCAAGAGGTGACGCGCCGCCGGTGATGAACTCGTTACCGTTGAGCGCGCGGTGGCGAATGGCGAAGAAGGTGCTGCAGGCTGCCTCGAAGCCGCTAAGAAGGAGCACGAGCTCGTGTGGGCGCTGCGCAAGTCTGCTGTCGAGCACTACTTCAACATCGACAAGTGAGCACGGCGACAAACATGCACGCACGCCAAGTTATGCAAAGTTTTTTTAGGGGTAAAGCCAACTTTATTGATCAAAAACCACAACTTGTGAGATACAATTTGTGTCATGTGGTTGGCCAAACCAAACACGATGACTCGGAATTAAAGGAAGAGAAAATCTAGGCAAACTGTGCGCGTCAACATTGACCGTGCGACCCTCAAAAGTAAAAAATACAATTAAAAGAAGTTGCTCTGGTTTTGATCTCGCTAATGAGTGCTCCTGTTCTGCCTCGACTGCCTTGTTTGATGTTTTTGACAACTTCTTTTGAGTCACATGCAATAACAAAGTTTTGTAGATGGAGATCTGCTGCTAGTGATAGAGCCTCTTGGCATGTCGTTGCCTCCAACGCCACTGGATCGCAGACGCCAGCAATGACTAGCGACGAGCTGCCAAGATAATTACCATCATGGTCTCTGCACACTGCCGACGCCGACCCCCCCCCCCCTGCCTAGCCTCATCGCTGCATCGACGGCGAACATGCACGCATGCACACACGCCGAGTTATGCAAAGTGAGTTTTTTTAGGTGAATGCAAAGTGAGTTGGTCCTCGTCTCTGGTGTGAGCTCAGGCTGGTTGGGCTTGGGCTTGATCTTTGGCTGCCCAACGCTGGTGTGAGCTCACGCCGGTTGGGCTTGGTTTTGGCCTTCTTGGCCTCTCTCTTGATCCTCCTCGCCTCCTCACACGCCATGAACAGACCTGGTCATTGGTCGGGCCGGGCTTTGCAAAGCCTGAAAACAAAAACCAAGCCTGAGCCCGGCCGGCCCGACCCGAAGCACATGAACAGTGCCATTTTTAAATTAAATTAATCTTATTCAGAATATTTACTAATTTATTATACCTATATTTTGGATAAAAAATATTTATACACACTTTTCAGGCTTTCGGGTCGGGCTTCAGGCCAGAAAACGGAGCCCAAATCCGGCCCGAATGTCGGGCTTCGGGTTCAGGCCTTCGGGCCGGGTTGTCCATGAACAGATGCAGCCATGAATGTCCGTTGTTCCCGTGTCTGTGTCCAGCACTGGAACGGCCCTATATCCATCGGGCTAATCGCCAAATCCAGATCCGAAAATACCACGACCTCTCCAAAAAGGCGCCCGGTTAGCTGCGGCGGGAAGATTTCAGCGGGGTCCGCTCTCGCCGGCCGGCCGCCCGCCGCACTCCATACACCCCATCCATGGGGCGCCTCATCCTCGCCACTCCACACTACAGCCTCCTCATACCCCAACCCCAAGGGGTCGACGTCCGGCACCGACCACAACCCAACCCCGCCGCCTGGAAATTATTCAAGATCTTCATCAGAGTACGTACCAAGGCCCTGGCCCCTCCTAATTACCTCCATCTTTCCATGATTTCAACCCCTGGAGTGGACAGCCAACTCCTGGAAGCCGACTTGTTCCATCAATCCAACAACGCTGTAAATCTGAGGTTTCCTGTTCTTTGCAGTGTCTTACGGCCACGGCGAGCGTGGCGATGTTAGTTTGGCTTTTCGTGGGGCGGCATCTTAACCTGGATCCTGACCTGCAGGACCCGTATAAGATGGCAGCACTTGTCGTCATGTCTCTCGGACCCGTGGGATTCGGCTTCACCATGACACAAGGAGATTGTGATATAGAGACGCACAACGTATCAGCAGCTCAAGGGGAATAACAACACTCGTAATTCACCATGTACCTACAGTATTATTCAGTAATTTCAGAGTAAACCTTTTGCCGTACGTGTGATGTATGTATTTCATGGAGAGTCATCGGTCAGCTCAACTATTACATGCAAGAAATATCCTTCCGATAATCCGATCAAAAAGTTGAGAAAGAGGATGCGAGACTAATTCAAGAAAAAAAAAACCGACAGCATCAACCAGACGTCCACAGCTACCCTCAGCTCCTGGTCTACCAGTACCGCAACATATGTGAAATTTGTCAGATGTGTATAGCCCCTTTTCTATATATCCCCGTTGTATAAGGGGTTTCTTACACTTTTACCACACATGTACATGTATTGGCCTTTGGCCCTGATTATCTAACATAGTATCAGATGCTAGGTTAGCCTCTCTCCCGCACGATGCAACTCCGTGCGTGCTTTAGGATTCGCCCATCACTGCCCGTCCCCTCCCGGATCTGATGCTCCCCGACGGCCTCCTCGTCTCCACCCGTCGCTGGTTGTCCTCGCCCGGATCTGACGCCCCCGACGGCCTCCTCGTCTCTGCTCGTCGCCGGTTGCTTTTGCTCGACGCCGGCCGCCCCCCTCCTCGTCCTGTCGCCGCCGCCTGCCCATCCGGCTGCTGCCGCCCTCTCCTTAGCCGTCGCCGCCGCCTCCTCGTCTGGCCGCCGCCGCCTCCTCCTTGTCTGGTCGTTGTCGCCGCCGCCTCCTCCTTGTCTGGTCACTATCGCCGCCGCCTCCTCCTTGTCTGGTCGCTGTCGCCGCCGCCTACCTCGACCGGCCGCCGCCGCCGCCGCCCGTCCGCCCGGCTGCTGCGTCCAGGCCGACTCGCACCCGTGCCCGATCCAGATCGGGCTTCCTGTGAAGGTTGACCAAAAAAAAGAAGTGAGCTCCTTATGTCCTCTTCGGGCTATGTCGTTGTTCCTCGGTGCTCGGTGATCTTCGATGGCACCAACTATGCTGAGTTTGTGGGCTTCATGCGTATCCACATGCGCGGTCTTCTCCTGTGGGGCATTCTCTCTGGCGAGGTCCCCTGTCCGACCTGCCCTGTTGCTCCCATGGCTCCTACCCCGCCGGTGCCGCCTGTTCTTACTGCTGATGCTTCCCAGGCTGATCGGGATGCAGCCAAGGCTCTCGATGATGTTACGGTTAATGCTTATGATCAACAGGTTTCAGCTTATTCAGATGCTCTTTCTTTCTACCGAGATGATCTGTCTGCTTACACTCAGTGGTGCAATGATGATGCTCGAGCTGCTGCTGTTCTCACTGCGAGTGTCCTTCCTCAGTTTGCTTCGGAGTTCATGGGCCTCGGCAACGTTGCAGCGATGTGATCTTACCTCTGTCAGCGCTATCAGCCCTCTGGAGATGCTCTCTACTTATCTTTGGTGCGTCAGGAGCACGCTCTTCAGCAGGGCGACTCTTCTGTTGATGAGTTCTACACACAGAGTTCTGCCATCTGGCGCCAGCTTGACTCTTCGGACAGTTGTTTGTGGCACTTGTCGTTGCTGCCAGACTATGCGGTCCGACTTGGAGTTTCGGCGTGTCCATGAGTTCTTATCTCGCCTCCGTTCCGAGTTTGAGCCTAGACGTGCTCACTTGCTTGCTCGTGGTCGTGTTCCTATCTCGGAGGTGCTTGCTGAGCTTCATGCTGAGGAGACCCGCCTTTGTTCTGCTGGGTTGCTTGCGGTTCCTTCTGTTTTGGCTGCCCGAGTTCCTGTGTCGTCTGCTCGTATCATCGATCCACCGCTCCTGCCCACACTTTCAGGGGGGTGGGTCGCCATCCTTATGCTGAGAAGGGCCGGTCGCACCGTGACACCTTCTGTGGCTACTGCTCCAGGCCAGGTCACCCAGAGTCTGATTGTCGCCAGAAACAGCAAGACCAGAGGCGCTCTTCTTCCAGTGGGACTCATGCGTCTTCCTCGACTCCGTCACTCATTGACCAGGACATTGTGCGGCTCAAGCGCCTCCTGGCTTCCTCCAGATCTTCATCGATGGATTCCGCTGCCGCTGTGACTGCTTCCACCCCTCCATCACCGTCGGCACCTACACAGTCAGGTACAACTTCGTGGGTTCTGGATTTTGGAGCTTCTTTTCATATGTCTTCTGATTCTTCCGCGTTGTCTTCTCTTTGACCTCTTGATTTTCCTATTAATGTTCTCACTGCCGATGGCACACCACTTCCTGTTGCTAGTCGTGGCACTCTTTCTACTCCGTCTTTTTCTGTTCCTAGTGTTTCTCATGTTTCTCGTCTTACCATGAATCTCTTTTCCGCTGCCCAACTTACTGATTCTGGTTGTCGTGTAATTCTTGATTCTGACTCTTGCTCTGTTCAGGATCTTCACACCAAGGCTCTGGTTGGTGCTGGCCCTCGGTGCCGTGAGTCAGAGGGCCTTTGGGAGGTTGACTGGCTTCGTGTTCCTTCCGCTGCCACCACTTCTGCCAGTTCACATGCTCTTGCTGCCTCCTCTTCTGCGTCCTTCCAGCAGTGGCATCATCGACTTGGTCACATCTGTGGCTCCCGCTTGTCGTCGTTGGTGCGTCAGGGTGTCTTAGGGTCTGTCTCTGGAGATGTTTCTTTACACTGTGATGGTTGTAGACTTGGAAACAGACCCAGTTACCTTATCCTACTAGTGAGCCGGTATCTCAGCGTCCTTTTGACCTAGTTCATTCCGATGTATGGGGTCCTGCTCCCTTTGATTCGAAAGGCGGTCATCGCTACTATGTTTTATTTATTGATGATTTCTCTCGTTACACTTGGCTCTACTTTATGAAATCTCGTAGCGAGGTTCTCTCTATATACAAATGATTTGCTGCCATGGTTCACACCCAATTTTCCACGTCTATTCGTACTTTTCGTGCTGACTCCGCTGGAGAGTATATCTCCCAGATGTTGTGTGGTTTTCTCGCGGAACAGGGTACTCTTGCCCAGTTCTCATGTCCTGGTGCCCATGCTCAGAATGGTATTGCAGAACGTAAGCATCGACATCTGCTTGAGACGGCTCGTGCGCTGATGATCGCCGCTTCCCTTCCACCCCACTTTTGGGCTGAGGCCGTTTCCGCATCCACCTATCTCATCAACATTCAGCCATCGACTGCCTTGTAGGGTGATATTCCTATCGAATGTCTCGCTGGTCATTCTCCTGACTACTCGGCTCTTCGTATGTTTGGATGTGTGTGCTATTTTCTTCTTGCCCCGCGAGAACGCACCAAACTGACTGCTCAGTCGGTTGAGTGTGTTTTTCTTGGCTACAGTGATGAGCACAAGGGCTATCGATGTTGGGATCCTGTTGGTCGTCGGTTGCGCATTTCGCGTGATGTGACTTTCGATGAGTCTCGTTCTTACTACCCCGCCCTTCCTCCTCGAGCTTTTTCGTGGACGATATCTCTTTCCTTCTCCTTCCTGATACATCCTCCTCTGTGCCTCATGTCTCTCCCCTTCCTCCGACCCGTCTCACTCTTCCCCCCACGCCACCGACACCACCTTCTCCTCCATCCTCCTCTCCACCATCCTCTCCGGTCTGTCGGCCTCTCTCTCCTTTTCCTCTCCACTACACTCGCCGCCCTCGTGTTGAGGATGATTCTCCTGACGCGTCTTCCACTTCCGGAACACCTCCTTTCACTCCTCCACCGGTTCATAATCTCCGTGCTCGGCCTCGCCCCCACCTGATCGCTATTCTTCTGACCTAGTTGTTGATTATCTAACAAAATTATCCAAACCATGTACAGATAAGTCCCCTCAAGCCATATTAGTATATCACATCGCCCTAACCATGTGCAGGTAACTCCCCCAAGCCTTTTGATGGTCTGCAGTCAAATCCTCCAAAGCTGCATCACATGTGCCCCGAGAGGCAGCACTGCATTGGTATACATTACATGGATTAATAATTTTCATGTATAAAGGGAGATACATGGAAATAAATAACAACTGGTAAAGAAAATAGATTAGAGCTAGAAGAATACCCTTATCCAGAAACCAAAGAAGAACAGTGTAGTAAATATCAGAAGGAACCCCATCACAAAAGTGGCCTCCATAGCTAGCATCCAATGTGAAAACATGACAACAAGAAGGGTAACTCCTACAACAAGTATGTGAGTGTTATTTTTTATTTTTTATTTTTTTTCATTTTTTTTGTTGCGGCTCTGATACAACTTTAGTACAAAATTGTACTAGAGCTGTGACAATTAATTTGGATCTGGGGAGTAACATCCTAAGAAGTAAGTGAAATAAAATTAGAAGAATGGGGACCCGATGGTATATACAAGCACGATGGCAAGTGGCTGAGACGCGCAGGGCACCCTCTTTTGCGCGCATTTGAAACGCAACGAGATTGTACTCTCGAAGAGATTGTACTACTAAAATTGTACGCATATTTGTTGTGCTATTTTCACTCGGCGTCAGTGGTAAAGAAAGTTTTTTTTCTAAAAAACAAAGGCAGAAAATTTGCCTCTGCGGTTAATTAAGAAGAAGATTGTCTAGTTAGTTTACGAAAAATTAATATAATTAGACCATAAACATGACTACTCACAAAACATAAAACCCACCCGAGTGCACATGCAACCCATTAAACTCTCCCAACACACAACAACCGCAATCGTTAACATTTGTACGAGAACAATACCAAAACCAAACCGTGAGGGCAAGCTGAGTGACCGAAGATCTCCCATCAAGCAATTGTGGAAGCATTTTCAATGGGTTTGTTGTTCTTGCCTGTGCACTTGAGTGATTTCTCTTTCGGGATGTCGGTCCAAGGGTAATCATCCACCTTCTTGCTTTTTCCCCTTGATTATCGTCCCAGTCAGGAGGCAAGCAATGGCCCTTCCAAATTCAAGGCTAGCATTCTCCAAGCTGACAATCATGTCGCAAAGATTTTTTGCAAAGAGAGCATCGCGATAAAGTGCTAGCGTGGGTGGAGTGGGCGACAAAGTATATCTGAGCACCAAGTGAGTTCATCTCTAGTTGCTGATATGATGGAGGCGAACCATGTCCACCTTCATATGCTCGATTGACAGAGGTGAAGCACGACTCAATTGACAGAAGCTCATGCCACGACCAGGGTAATGGCCTCCCCCTCAACGGTAGACGACATCGGAGTCAAGGTAGACATGGACGATAAACTGCCCTGAACACGAGGGGGGGGGGGGAGACAACCATACAACTCTGCTCCCATATCCTCCACGGAGCCAACATTGGCCACACTGGGATGACACGACATCGAAGTGGTTTACAACAAAGTGGGCACAAGGGAAAGCCTGCTCAAAGCAACCTCCACCCGATCCAGAACACTCCCAACACACGCGATCAAGCCTTGCAGCTACTCAGTCTGAGCTGCAGAGCAGACTGCACCACCACATCCGATGAGGTTGCCAAACCAACGGTTGCGGATACGACCAACACCCAAGATCCAGGACAAAGCGCCTTGGAGGGGAGCACAGTTTTGTCAAACCCTCACACAAAGTTGGAGCTTGATGATGCTCGGTGTTGAGGCAGGACGCAGGCGGCACAACAAGGCATGCCAGCTAGCTGAGCAGACGCCAAATATTGTGGCACTCGCGCACACGATGACCAGCCCCGCCCAATCGTTCGTGGAGCGCGAGGTGGGGATGACAAGAGGTGCTGCTCCGAGCGGACTGCTCGCCCGGCCAGTGGACTCTTTGGTAGGTGTCGCTCATGGGCACCGTGTGGCTGATCGTAGAGACCACCTTCGGTGCTCCCGCTGTTTGGTAAAGAAAGTTTAATGTTGTTCAATTTACATCACAAGCCTTTTCACGTTGGTTCTTCAACATACCAAGGTAAGTCCATTTCATCTCAACAGCAACACAAAAATACTACACTTCAGAGGTACATCCAGGGTGTTGTCGTTTTGTCACGGCAGATGCCATGGGTAGGCTTATCGAGAGTGGTTGGGGCCGAAGGACGCCGACGGGCTCCGGGAGCGGGGTTAGGCACAAGCGGTGGCGGACACACGATGTACCCAGGTTCGGGGCCCTCCGTGGGAGGTAACACCCCTAGTCCTGCTTGGTTTAGTTTAGACAGTGGTGAGGTTACAATGGTGCTCCTGGAGCTGTATGGCCAGAGGAGGAAGAAAGGGCTGGGTTTCCCTTGCTGCCTCTCTATGTGCGTGTGTGTGTGAAGAGAGTCCACCCCGTTGCATGGGGGAGTCCCGGGGGGTGTTATAGGCCAACCCCCCGGGTTACAATATGAATAAGAGATCTCGGGGGGGGGGGGCATCCGACAGCCTCTCTTGACCGGCTGTGGGGGGCGCCGGTTGTGGGGTCTTGTCGCTAGTAGGGCCCGCCGGCTGCAGGGTCCCGTTGGGAGCCGGCGGAGCCCGCATGGTGGGTCCCCGTGCCGGTCATGTCGCGGCACGGGCTGCCCTTTGGGGCGTCGTCTTGTGGCAACCGGCCGAGGTCAGCGGTACGGCCGGCTACCCTGTAGCCATGCCGGGGCAGGTAATGAAGTGGTTGGAGGCGTGCCGGCACTATTGGAAGCCCTGTCGCGGTCGGCCGAGGTCAGCAGCCACTGTGGCCATGTGCGCCCGTGTGCCAGTGGCCACTGTGGCCACACCGGGATTGGTCATGGGGGTCTCGTCTTATCGCCGTACTGATGCGCAGAGAGATGGGACGGGAGCTGGTCCGTCCGAAGGTCAGCGGAAGGGCCGGCCTGGAGGCAGCCGGTCATAAGCCAGATGACCGGCCCCTCGATCAGCCGGTCGTTGGTGAGCCGGCAACGGATATGCCGGCTCCTCACCATCCGGCTCCCCGCCAGCCGGTCTTGAGGCAACCGGCAGCCCATCCGCCGGCCGTGGCCCAGCCGGCCCCGGGCCGGCCGGTGGTATCGATTTTCTTCGTGCGGGGGGAGGACCCCACAGCTTTGGCCTACCCGGGGATAATAACCCCGTCAGTAGTCCCCGAAGCCGGCGGGGGCCCACGACTGCCTGACGAGGGGGGAGCCGGCGGCTTCCCTCAGGCGGTGTTTTAACTTCTGCGGAGAGCCGAACGGCCGGGCGAGGCGGCGGCCGCCCCCGACGCCCCGGGTTCCGTCACGCCGCCCCGGGCCCCACGCCGGCCCATGGCGCGCCACGCGGGGCGTAATGAAGCCATGGGGCCCGCACGCATGGGCAGATGGGACGTCGCCCTGGGCCTAGCCCTCTAAGCCGCAGGTGTAGCCCAGTAGGCCTCGGGCCGCAGACCGAGATCTTCTGCGCCTAGACCGCTGTGGCCGCGACCCGAGGTGCCCACGATCTCGTGGATATCCCGGAGGAGTGGGTGCAATTAATCCCTACTTCCCCCGGGCGTCGCCCCTTTATTTAAATGGGAAGGGCGAGGGGCGGAGGCAGTTACGCCCCTCTCGCCCCCTTCGTCTTCATCCTCCTTGCCTTCTCCGCTCAGTTTGCGCCGCAGCTCCGACCATTCGCCGCCCCATGCCGCCCCGCTGCAGCGATGGCTGACAGCCCGCACGGTAGCTGGGGAGGTTCCGTGGTTAAGGAGGAGGACATTGTGAAGCTCCGCCGCGCCCGCATGCTGCCGCCGGAGGAGCGCGTGATCGCCCGCGCACCAGGCGGCGAGGTGGTGCCTAGACCCCAGGCGAGGGAGCACGTCGTCTTCGCCTGTCACTTTCTGCGCGGCTTCGGCCTGCCGGTGAGCCTCTTCTTCCGTCTCCTGATGGACACCTTCGATCTTCAGCCGCACCACCTCGGCCCCAACGCCATTCTCTACATCGCGAGCTTCGTGACCTTGTGCGAGGGGTATCTTGGGATGCTTCCCTTCGTGGAGCTCTTCAGGAAGCTCTTTTATCTCAAGGCCCTGAAGAACAAGGACGAGGCGCCGTACGCCTGCGGGGGCGCGGTGGTGTGCTGCCGTGGCACGCATTTTCCCCGCATCGACCTCATCGACTCCGTCAAGGGGTGGAATCGGACGTTCTTCTATGTGAAGAACGCCGACCCGCAGCGGGATTACGTCCGGCTGCCGGCGTTCGTCGACGCCCCGTCGTCCGGAGCGAACTGGTCGGGGGTCGGCCCGGCCGGCGCTGTGCTCGGAGAGCTGGGCCGGATCCAGACGATGAGGAGCGGAGAGGGGCTCGTTGCCTCTGACTTGGTGGCCGCCTTCATCGCGCGCCGGGTGCTGCCTCTCCAGTTGAGGCCGCACCGGATCTGCGACATGTCCGGCCGGCGGGACCCCTGCCGGCTGTCCACCGTCGAGCTGACGTCGGCCCAAGTGGCGAAGCGGGTGAATGCCATCACGACCTTCAAGCTGGTGCCGGGGACCTGGTCCCTGGGCAAGGAGCCGTATAGCCGGCTCAATCCGGCACCCTTGGTACGCACCCCCAATTTTCTTTTCCTTTTTGGATCTTTCAAGCCGGCACCCGATCTCACTCGACGTGCTGACCGCAGCTTTTCGTTCGACAGAACACGCCGGACGGCCCGCACCCCCAGATTTTCGAGGCGGAGCGCGCCGAATCCGACCCCGAGGATTTCGAGCCAGGGGCCGGACCCGAAGAGGGGGTCGACTCCTCGGGAGAGGCCGAGGCGAGGGGCGACCCGGGAGCCGGCGGGTCCCGACCGACTGGTGAGTTCCCCTCCGGCCCCACGATCAAAGATTGGAGCGATGATGATGATGATGACGATATCCGGATCTTGGACGCGCCTCCCACCACAGTTCAGCGGAGCCCGCGCGGACGGAGCGAGGAGCGGCCGTCGCGCAGCCGGGCAGCCGGGTCCTCCCATCGGGAGAAGAGGCCGGCTCAGGAGGAGCCGACGGCCCAACCGCCGGCTCGCAAACGGGTGAAGGCGGTTGCAGCGAAGCTGCCGGCGCGGGCCAGGCGGGTCCTTCCCGTCGTTGCCGGGTAAGTACCTTGGTTCTTGGAGGTGTTTCTCCTAGTTGGTTTCGTGCCGGCAGGCGGCTGAACGTTCGCCCGTTCCAGGGACCCCATCGAGCTCCACGACGTGGAGTCGACAGCCGGCCCGCTGGAGCCCGCCAGCCAGCTGGCCCTGGAGCACGCAGCCACGTAGCGTGAGGAGAAGAGGAGGCTCGCGGAGCTGCAAGCCTCGAAGTCAGGAGCCCAGGGCGGGACCACGCACTCTGGGGCCTCGAGCGGTGGGAGGCGGAGGCGGTCCGCGGAGCCTGCGCGGGTGTCGGATTCGGCGGCGGAGTCGGCTCGCATGTCGAGACCTCCGTCGAGCGAGCCGCGGAGGCCGGCTATGGAGGCAGTCGCGACCTCGACCGGGGCGGAGGTGGCCCGGCCGGAGGGAGCGAGCCCCGAGCCGGCACCGGAGGGGCCCCGGCAGGCGGAGACGGTGGCGACGCCGCCTGTTGCTAAGCCGGCCGTGGTCGTCGTGCCGGAGGCGGCACCGAAGGTGCCGACCATGGAGGCGGGAACGTCGGCCGCCGCGACCGCCCCGTCGAGCCGGACGAGAGAGGTGGCAACGGCGCCGGACATGGGGCAGCCGGGAACTGATTCCCGAGCGCTTGTGGTCAGCGTCCGCCCCCCGGCAGCCGGCGCTGCGGCGGATGCCGGGGCGAGCGGCGAGGGGAGTCGGTCCGGGAGGACCATGCTGGACGTGATCCAGGACTGGGGGGCGCTGGCCCGCGTCCCAGTCGTCCTGCCTCCGTCGGTCGGCGGCCCGGTCCCGGCGCTCGACGAGCTGGGCAGCGTCCTGGCGCGGTGCCGCGAGGAGCTGGCCAGGTTTGCCGAAGCGGCCGACAGCGCCCTGCAGCGCGCAGAGGTAAACCTTTTTGCGGTCTTTGTCAGATTTCCAATGGGGGCGCGCGAGCGCACCCACTGGGTGTAGCCCCCGAGATGCGGGCCGGCTGACCAGCTGCGAGGCAGCGGGGCCGGATCTTCCTTTGCATGTTCTTGACTGGTTTCTCGGAGCAGGCGGGGAACTCCAGGCGGCAGGAGCTTTTTGACGAGGCGGTCGCTATCCACAATCGTGGCAAGCGCGGCTATTACCGTCTGGAGGAGGAGCTGAAGAAGGCACAGGGTAGCCCCCGAGAGTCGGGTCGGCTGCTCGGCAGCCGGCACGGGTCTTGTGCGTTTTGCTGATCGCGGTCGATATTTCTGCAGGGGACCTGATCGCCCTGGCCTCCATTCGGGAGAAGAGGGATGAGGTGGCCGCCGAGCGGGACCGGCTGGCGCAGAACGTCCAGGCGATCACCTCGGAGCGGGACCGGCTGGCCGGCTTGCTGGTGGACGGGCAGGCGGCCCAAGAGCGTCTGAGGGAGGAGCTGCAGCGGGAGGTGACGGCCAAGGAAAACGCCGTCAAGGGGGAGGCTGATGCCGCCCGACAGACCGCCGCCCTCGAAGTCAAGGTGACCCGCCTCGAGAAGGCGCTCGAGGCGCGCAGCGCCACCCTTGCCCAGGCGGAGACGACACTGGCCAACGAGAAGGAGGCGGCGCTGCAGTTCACCATTGAGATGGACGACGCCTTCCAGCGTAAGTTTTGACCTTCTCCTCAGCCGTCCGTGTTTTTCTTGCCCTTGAGGTGTTTTCTGATTCCAATTTTCCTTTCTCCAGAGCGGTTCCCGGAAACCCAGCGCTATGCCGAGCGAGTCGTGGCGAGCCACCGGGGGGATCTGCAGCGGCGCGGGCGAGAGTGCGAGGAGGACGCCGGCTAGGACGTGGATGAGCTTGCGTTGGCCGTGGAGAACCGGCTGATCCACCTCCAGCGCAGCGTGGAGCGGCTGAAGACAGACGGCAAGGAGGTGATCGCCGCCTTGTGGCTCGGTCGTGGGACCCCGGAGAACCGCGTGGCGCGGTGGCTGGAGAACGCCAGGGCCCGGCTCGAGGTCTGGAAGGCGTCGGCGGCTCGGGCCGGCGCGCAGATGGCGCTCCGGTTCGTTACGTCGTGGTAGCCCGGTATTAACTTGGACCGGCTGGCTACGATGCACGACGTCCCGGAGGCGGAGCGGTCGGCCCGTGAAGGCGCCCTTGTCCGCCGGGCCAACGAGCTTGCCTCGTATGTTGACCCGGACGAACTTCTGCCGGCGCTTGGCGAGGACGGCGAGCCGGTCGCTGAGGACTCCTTCGACAATCCTCAAGGCCCGGATGACGAGGAGGTCGCTGGTGAGAGCACCGCCTCCAGCACCGACGGTGGCATCGGTGCCACGGAGACCACGGAGGCAGACCCGAAGGCCGCTGCTTCTTCCGGGCGGACCGTCGAGCCGGCTGGCGACGCGCCGGTGGCCTGAGCCGCCCCGCATATTTACCTGCTTCTTTTGCTGCAACATTATGTTTAAGACGCTTTTCCACCCATTGGGTGTGGGTGTATTGTAATGAATCTATGGCCTATGGCCGTTTAACGTTTTAACTTGCGCCGTTAAAAATTTGTGCGTGCCGGCTCTTCTTTCGCCTTTTGCCTTTTGACTTGTGTCGCACGCCGGGATTCCTTCCGGCTTCCGCCCCGCCTGCCAGCCAGCCGGGAGCCGGTCTGGGGCAGGGACGAGGCGTCGTCCTTGGGAAAACGAGCGCACCATTTAGAGTCATCCGGCTAGGGCTAGGTCGAGCCGGCAGTGGCCGGTTTGCTAGAAATAACATAGTTCGGTTGGGATGATTCGGCTGCCGCTCGTTGGCCCGACCTTCGTGTGAGAAGTTCCCTCGTACCCCGTGGTCCCGTCAGCCGGACAGCCGGGAGCCGGTCTGTGGCTGGTTAGGAGGGGTAGCGAAGGGTTGCTTGCTCACATTACTTATCCGCCTCGGAGGGGAGCCGGCAAGCTCCCGGGTCAGGGAGCCGGACCCGGGTGACGTGCTTTAAATAATAAGAAAATTTTGGAAGGATTGAAAAGGGGCGTGCCCCAAGCGCCGACTTGGGGCCCCCGTTGCATTCCTAAGCCCAAAAGGGAAGGATATGTACATACACTGGTTCTTAGCAGTAAAATGGACGGAGGAGCGCCGCGTTCCACGGACGCTCCGTTTCCTCGCCGGAGGCGTCTCTCTTGCGCTTCTGCGGCTTCTGGGCGTCTATTAGATAGTACGCGTTGTTGTGCAGCGCCCGGCTGACGATGAACGGGCCCTCCCATGGGGAGGACAGCTTGTGCTGGCCGGCAGTTCGCTGGATCCGCCTGAGCACCAAGTCCCCCTCGCGGAAGGAGAGTGGCTGGATCCGCTTACTGTGGTAGTGCCGGAGCTTTTGCTGGTAGATGGCCGTCCGGCTCAGAGCCAGCTCGCGAGCCTCCTCGAGGAGGTCGAAGCCGTCTTCTCTCGCTTCCCTTGCGTCCTTCTCCGTATACAGGGTAACCCGAGGCGAATCGAACTCGATGTCGGTGGTGATGATTGCCTCGGACCCGTACACGAGAAAAAACGGTGTGTAGCCGGTCGACCGGTTGGGCATGGTCCTGAGACTCCAGAGGACAGCCGGCAGCTCTTCGATCCAGCAGCCGGCTGACCTGACCAGCGGCGCCACGAGCCGAGGCTTGATGCCGGACAGGATCAGGCCGTTGGCCCTTTCGACCTGGCCGTTTGACTACGGGTGGGCGACGGACGCTAAATCGAGCCGGATGCCCTGCTTGGAGCAGAAACGCGCTAGCGCGCCCTTGGCGAAGTTCGTGCCATTGTCGGTGATGATGCTGTGGGGGACGCCGTAGCGGACCGTGATGTCTTCGATGAACCGAACGGCCGTGGGGCCGTCCAGTTTCTTGATTGGCCTGGCCTCGATCCACTTGGTGAATTTGTCGACGGCTACCAGTAGATGTGTCATGCCGCCTCGTGCGGTCTTGAATGGTCCCACCATGTCCAGCCCCCAGACGGCAAAAGGCCACGAGAGGGGGATGGTCTGGAGGGCTGAAGCCGGCAGGTGGCTCTGCGTGCTGAAGCGCTGGCAGCCTTCGTACTTGTCGACCAGCTGCCTGGCCGCCTCCAAAGCAGTCGGCCAGTAGAAGCCGTGGCGGAACGCCTTGGCCACCAGGGTCCTGGAGGCGGCATGGTGCCCGCACTCGCCCTGGTGGATGTCGAGGAGGATCTCTTGCCCTTTCTCCGGCTCGACGCAGCGTTGGAAAACGCCGGTGGTGCTGCGATGAACCAGCTCATGGTTGATGATGCTGTAGGCCGAGGCCTGGCGCTGGATTTGCCTTGCCGTTGCCTCGTCGGAGGGGAGTTTGCCGCGTTGGAGGAACGCCAGGATGGGCTGGGCCCATGAGGGAGCCGAGACGGGAGCCGGCTCGGGCTCGAGCGGGGCGTCGGTGGCGGCCGCGGCCCCCGGGTTCGGCAGATCAGCCCCCGGGTCCTGAAGATCAGCCCCCGGGATCGGCATGCCAGCCCCCGGGAGTGAACCGGTGGAAGGAACGTCGATCGCCATCATGACGGCTACGGGTCCAGAACCGGCTGCAGCGGTCACGGCCGGCTTGACAGCCGGAGCTGGTGGCGCCGGTTGGACAGCCGGAGATGGTGGAGCCGGACGGGCAGCCGGGGATGGCGGAGCCGGCGAAGTTGCTATAGCTGGCCCGGCCAGCTGGGCATCCGGGTCTGTCGGGGGGCCGGCTGCGTTAGCCGGCACGAAAATGGACTCCGATTCGGGAGAGGGCTTGATCGACGGCTTGAGTAGCCGCTCGAGGGAGACGCCAGCTGGGATGGCCTACCGGGTGGAGCCGATTTTTGCCAGCGTATCGGCCGCCTCGTTGTCCGCACGGGGGACGTGATGGAACTCACAGCCCTCGAAGGAGCCGGTGAGCTGTTGGACGAGGAAGCGATAGCTGGCCATGTTGGCGTCCCTGGCGTCCCACTCGCCAGAGACTTGCTACACCACGAGGTCAGAGTCGCCAAAGCATATGATGCGCTGGATGCCGATCTCCTTGGCGAGTCGGAGGCCGTGGATGAGGGCCTCGTACTCGGCCACGTTGTTGGAGGCGGCGAAGTGGATCTGGAGCGCGTACTTGAGCTGATCTCCCCTCGGGGATGACAAGACGATGCCGGCTCCCAGGCCGGCTCGCATCTTCGAGCCGTCGAAGTGCATACGCCAGTGTGTGGAGTCGGGTGGAGACGGCACGAACTGGGTTTCGGCCCAGTCGACAAAGAATTCGGCCATCGCTTGTGACTTGATGGCGGTGCGCGGCTCATACCGTATCTCGTAGTCGGCGAGGGCGATGGTCCACTTGGCGATCCAGCCGGTGGCGTCCCGGCCGCACATGATTTCGCCCAGTGGTGCTGTGCTCACGACGGTGATGACGTGCTCCTGGAAGTACTGCTTGATCTTCTCGGCGGCGAAGTATACGTCGTAGCACATCTTCTGGTAGTGGGGGTAGTTCTGCTTCGAGGCGGAGAGGACCTCGCTGAGGTAGTAGACAGGGCGCTGAATCGGCAGCGTTTTGCCCTCCTCCGGCCGCTCCACCACCAGGACGACGCTGATGACGCGCATGGTCGCCGCGATGTAGGCGAGCAAAGGCTCTTCTCAGCCGGCGCGGCCAGGATGGGCACGCTGGTGAGGGCTTGCTTGAGGCCGCGGAACGCCTCGTCCGCCTCGTTGGACCAGTCGAACATGGCCGGCTTCTTCGAGGGATCGCGGCCCGGCTCGACCAGAGCCATCTTGCGTAGGAGCCCGTAGAGGGGCAAGGCCTTCTCGCCCAGCCGGCTGATGAACCGGCTGAGGGAGGCGAGGCAGCCGGTGAACTTCTGGACGTCGCGGAGCCGGGTCGGCTTGGGCATGCGCTCGATTGCCCTGATCTTCTCGGGGTTAGCTTCGATGCCGCGGGCAGACACGAAGAAACCCAAGAGTTGGCCGGCTGGAACGCCGAAGACACACTTCTCCGGGTTGAGCTTGATCTTGTACTCGCGCAGGTTGGCGAATGTTTCCCGGAGATCGTCGAGGAGGCTGAAATGCTTTTTGGACTTGACGACAATGTCGTCAACGTAGACGTGGACGTTCCTGCCTATCTGAGGCAGGAGGCACTTCTGCATGCAGCGCTGGAAGGTAGCGCCTGCATTCTTCAGGCCGAAGGACATGGTAATGTAGTAGTAGGCCCCGAAAGGGGTGATGAAGGAGGTCTTCAGCCGGTCGGCCGGGTCCAGTTTGATCTGGTGGTAGCCTGAGTAGGCGTCCAGGAAAGACAGCAGGTCGCAGCCGGCCGTGGAGTCGATAACTTGATCGATCCACGGCAGGGCGAACGGGTCCTTGGGGCACGCCTTGTTCAGGCTCGTGTAGTCGATACACATGCGCCAGGTCTTGTTCTTCTTCAGCACCAGGACTGGGTTGGCCAGCCAGTCCGGGTGAAAAACTTCCATGATGAAGCCGGCTGCGAGCAGCCGGGCGATTTCTTCTCCTATAGTACGCCGCTTCTCCTCGGAGAAGCGGCGCAGGGGTTGCTTGACCGGCTTCGCGTCCGGTCGCACATGAAGCTTGTGCTCGGCGAACTTCCTCGGAAAACCCGGCATGTCCTTAGGAGACCATGCGAAGATGTCCCGATTCTCACGGAGGAAGTCGACGAGCTCGCTTTCCTATTTGCTGTCGAGGCGGGAGCCGATGGTGACGCACTGGGTGGGGTTAGCCGGGTCAAGCGGCACCTGCCTGGTGTCCTTGGACGGCTGGAACGAGGCTTCGCCGACCGACTGGGATGGAGGAGCCGGCATGGCCGGCGGGGCCGAGGCATGGGCCACGAGTCGGTCGAGCTGCCGCTTCTCCTCCGCTATCTCCAGGGCTTCGGCCAGCCGGCTGCCGTCTCGTGCGCACGAGATTGACATCTTGTAGTCGCCGGCTATGGTGATGATTCCCTTGGGACCCGGCATCTTGAGCTTGAGGTAGGCGTAGTGGGGGATCGCCATGAACTTGGCAAGAGCCGGCCAGCCCAGCAGCGCGTGGTAGGGACTGTCGAGGTCCACTACCTCGAACCACACTGGTTCGCGGCGGAAGTGACTGTGGTCGCCGAAGAGGACGTCGAGTTTGATCTTGCCGACGGGGGTGCAGGATTTTCCCGGCACGATGCCGTGGAAAACCGTCCGGCTCGCTTGCAGGTCCTCCACCTTGAGTCCCAGCTTGCGCATCGTATCGAGGTAAAGGATGTTGATGCTGCTGCCCCCATCGACCAGCACCCGCGAGAAGCGACACGAGCGCTTCTCGGAGGTGATGATGGGATCGAGGACGAGGGCGTAACTGCCCGGGATTGGCATCACAGCCGGGTGGTCAGCCCGGCTCCAGGTGACCGGCTTCTCGGACCAGTGCATGAACTGGGGAGTCGCGGGCATAGTGGCGTTCACCTCGCGGCGGAGCCGGCGCTGAGCGTGCTTGTCCGTCTCTTCACTGGTGAAGACGACGTAGGAACCGTCTTGGACGGGGAACTGATCGAGCAGCCGGCCGTCGTTCTGAGCCGGAGCCGGGGCCTGAGCCGGAGCGGGAGCCGGAGGTGGCGCCGACGCGTGAGGAGGCGGCGGGGGAGGATTCGGAAGACCCTCGCCCCGGGCCAACCGCTGCGAGAAGCTGCACTGCCGGAGCGTGTGCGTGGACGGCTTCGGGCCAGAATGGTGTTTGCATGGGAGGTCGAGCATCTGCTCGAAAGTGAGCTTGGGCTGCCAGGCGGCCTTGCCGGTGCGCTGGCGCTAGCTGGGAGCTTGGGCAGCCGGCTGCTCCTCCTCTATTGAGGCAACCTGCCGGCTCCCGTAGCGGGGGTCCGGCTGGTCGGCCTTGCGCTTGTTGTTCTGCTGCTACCGGTTGTCGTCGGCCGCCCGCGGCGCGGCGGGCGGAGGAGCCGGTTTGGCTGGCGTGGCGACCTTCATCCGCATAGCGGAGTCAGCCGTGGCGTACTTGTCCGCCTTGGTCATTAGGTCTGCCAGGGTAGCCGGCTCGGAGCACAGGAGCTTGTGCTTAAGGTGGGTGCCGTCTCGGCAACCCTCGATGAAGTATTGGATGGCCTGCACCTCGTGCACCCCTTCGCATGAGTTGCGGAGCTCGGTCCAACGCGTGAGGTATTCGCGGAGGGGTTCCTCCGGCCCCTGGACGCACATGGCCAATTCGCGGGGTCGGCCGGGCCGTTTGTAGGTGCCGGTGAAGTTGCGGACGAACGCTTCTTCGAAGTCCGTCCAGGTGTTGATGCTGCCTGCCGCCAGGCTGTTCAGCCAGGTGCGGGCCGAGCCGATCAGCATAAGGGGAGCGTAGCGAACGGCAACACGCTTGTTCCCCCTGGCGATGCCGACTGCGGTGGTGTAGTCGATCAGCCAGTCCTCCGGCTTGGCTGCCCCGTTGTACTTCGGGGTGTCGCGAGGAAGCGTGAAGCCGGGCGGGAACGGCTCGTTGCGAATCCGGGGGCCGAAGCACGCCGGGCCAATCGAGCCCTCCTCCTCGAGGAGAGCCGACTGCGCCAGCCGGTCGAGGCGGAGCCGCGCATCGTTTTCGCTGTGGGGGACCCGCGGCCCGAGCCGGGCCGCAAGCTCGGGGCGGACGGCCGGCGGGATGGACCGCGCCGGTTCCTGTCGTGGGGGCGGAGTGTGTCCGCGGCTGCGCCGGCTACCGCCAGCCGGCGCTTCGTCGCGGCGGTTGCCGCCAGCCGGGTTGTTGCTGCGCCGGCTGTTCATAGCCGGCTGCTCGTTCCCGCGTGACTGGGAACGCCGAACGTTGCTTCCCTCGGCGTGCCGGCCGGAGGGACGAGGGGCGCTGGAGTGCTGAGCCGGCCGACGGTCTGCAGCCCCAGCGTCCTCGCCCTCGGGGCGGGGAATCTCGGAGACGGCTCCGCCCGGGGTGAAACCGACCTGTTGCGCGTTGGCAGTATCGATGAGGTCCTTGATGTGCCGCTCGCGCGCGGCACGCTCCTCACCCACCAAGGTAGCCAGATCCTCGTAGGCTACCTTGGCGGCCCGCAGGTTGGCTGCGGGGGTGTCGTAGACAGGAAGGCGGCCGCCAAGGATTTCCGCGACCACGCGGCCGCGGTCACGCACAGCCCCACGCCGGTTGGGCTCGGTGCCAGCCAGGGTGAGACCATACGCTGAGGCGTACTGCCGCTGCGCGGCTTCCATCCGGCGCCGCTCGGCAGCGAGGGCGCTGGCGTCTTCGAACAGCAGGTGGCGGGCCGCCTCCAGCTCGGCCGTGGCGGTGACCGGGTCCGCCGTCGGGGCGATGGGAGTGCCCAGACCCCGGAGGGTAGCGGCGAGCGGGTCGGAGGTTCCGGCGCGGGCAGCGGCCGCGTCGGCCTCGGCTCGCGCACGGCCCGAAGTGATGGAGGAAACAGTGACCATTACTCCCACGTGAACGCGGGAGCCGTCGGCTTCGCCCGTGGCGAGTGCACCCACTGACGCGGGGGGATCGGTGCAGTCAAACACCCAGCTAGGGTACTCATCGGCCGCCGGCTCGCCAGTGAGGCTGAGTTTGCCGAAACGCTCGGCGAGCGCGACGACGTCGAGTGCGGAGTCGTGGCCGAGGCACTCGTTGGAGAGGCCGGCAACGTCGCCCGCAGGGCCTGCCGGAGCAAGCCCCACGAGCATGCAGTTCCGCCCGGACGCGGGGCGGCCGGGGGAGGTGGTGAAGGGCCCCGCCCGGAGCGTGACTCCGGCCGGCGCTGCGGACGGCCCCACGGTGGGCGCCAAATGTCGTCGTTTTGTCACGACAGATGCCATGGGTAGGCTTATCGAGAGTGGTTGGGGCCGAAGGACGCCGACGGGCTCCGGGAGCGGGGTTAGGCACAAGCGGTGGCGGACACACGATGTACCCAAGTTCGGGGCCCTCCGTGGGAGGTAACACCCCTAGTCCTGCTTGGTTTAGTTTAGACAGTGGTGAGGTTACAATGGTGCTCCTGGAGCTGTATGGCCAGAGGAGGAAGAAAGGGCTGGGTTGCCCTTGCTGCCTCTCTATGTGCGTGTGTGTGTGAAGAGAGTCCACCCCGTTGCATGGGGGAGGCCCGGGGGGTTTTATAGGCCAACCCCCCGGGTTACAATATGAATAAGAGATCTCGGGGGGGGGGGGGGCATCCGGCAGCCTCTCTTGACCGGCTGTGGGGGCCGCCGGTTGTGGGGTCTTGTCGCTAGTAGGGCCCGCCGGCTGCAGGGTCCCGTCGGGAGCCGGCGGGGCCCGCATGGTGGGTCCCCGTGCCGGTCATGTCGCGGCACGGGCTGCCCTTTGGGGCGTCGTCTTGTGGCAACCGGCCGAGGTCAGCGGTATGACCGGCTACCCTGTAGCCACGGCGGGGCAGGTAATGGAGTGGTTGGAGGCGTGTCGGCACTGTTGGAAGCCCTGTCGCGGTCGGCCGAGGTCAGCAGCCACTGTGACCATGTGCGCCTGTGTGCTTGTGGCCACTGTGGCCATGCCGGGATTGGTCATGGGGGTCTCGTCTTATCGCCGTACTGACGCGCAGAGAGATGGGACGGGAGCTGGTCCGTCCGAAGGTCAGCGGAAGGGCCGGCCTGGAGGCAGCCGGTCATAAGCCAGATGACCGGCCCCTCGATCAGCCGGTCGTAGGTGAGCCGGCAACGGATATGTCGGCTCCTCGCCATCCGGCTCCCCACCAGCCGGTCTTGAGGCAACCGGCGGCCCATCAGCCGGTCGTGGCCCAGCCGGCCCCGGGCCGGCCGGTGGTATCGATTTTCTTCGTGCGGGGGGAGGACCCCACAGCTTTGGCCTACCCGGGGGTAATAACCCCGTCACAGGGTCAAAGTCAAACCACCATTGAGATAGTTTTTGCTTCTGAGTCGTATAGAGAATTTCATTTTCCGAAAATGCAACTAAAACTTACATTTATGCAATGCAATAACCAGATTGATATCATTAGTTAGGATTATCAGAAGACGAGTGTTGCATAACACCTTGTTCGGCGGACCAGATACATATCCAGAAGTCAAAACAGATACATGAAAACTTCCATTCAGTACATGACGTAACATCTTCAGCTCTCTAGTTACTTCTGTGCTACTACAAGACCAAACGACGACCCTTTGACAAGGTAGAATCTTCAGTCTTTCGACGTTATCACCAGCAGGCCCAGCGCGCCGATCAGAAGGTACTGCAGCAACGAGCATCATACATCAGCATTTCAGCTATTGCACAAATTCAGCATTTTAGCTATATTGTACAGATTGCATGCATTTTCTTATTTCAATTTTAGATCCCCCATTAAGCAGAGTAACGGACGGCAGTTTTGTCAAAATATGATGGACACCTTCCTTCATATGGAATAGAACAACCATAGTAACCTCTGGGTTGGTCAGTATACTTAATAAGACTAAGCATACCTTGATGATCGGCTTCTCAGTCATCACAATGGTAACCCACCCAACGTATCGAAGATACCTGTTCACAGAACAAAATAGCAGTGAAGTCAGCTTAATAGCTTTTCACCAGCATGAAGGCAGGTAAGTGATGCAAGTGCGATGGATACTCACCCTACAGCCCGCCCCATGATGTGATGCTGCTGAAGCCACAGCTGACCGTGCGCGTACAGCAGCCGGTCATCCCCAAAATTGTTGTCACCTGGAGGACAGTTTACCAATTGAGATAGAACCATGTAGTGGCATCTACTGTGAATTAGACATTGCGAGATGTTGATTATTATTGCAGGATTGCATAAAATGCTCTAACATTGAGCACTATAATCACTGAAAAAACTTATGGCACTGAAACTGAACATGATGGTTACCTTTTGTGAGGATGTCAACTTCAGCACTTTCCTGGCGTTCATGAACCTGTACAGAAAGTAGAGTACTTAAACAAAGCATGAAAAAAATGTCAGATCTAACTTAAATAAGTACATTCATGTGATGACTTCAAACAACAATTACCTTAATCACACGGTGAACAATTGGGATATCACGGCCCTACATACATAACAACCAGACGTAAATTACGTATTGTCCGAATCATGTACAAGCACACAGTAAAACTGAATACAGGACCAACAACTGATGACTCCATGGTTCAGCTACTGATTTACAGCTTAAAAAGCAGTAGGACTTACATCAACATTAAACACAACTATTTCTCCAGTACGGATGGGTTCTTTGCTCATGCGCAAAAACAGGATATCACCCTGCAAAGCATATAATGAATCATTCGGGATCATCACTGTAGAAAGATGATGACACGGTACAGGATGCAAAATAGAACTCTGAAGTGAAACTAAAACTAGAAGATATACACGGATACAGTTTGCCAAATAGGGATAAAAAATTTGGGGATTAATGGGGTCTTAATGGTGCATGACAAGGCAATAAGATAATCCTCCACCATCCACAAATCAGTAGAATTTCTAGGAAACTGTTGTATTTTTGTAAATATACAGAAATGCCCGTGTATATGTATATATATTTTTTGTAATTATGCCCATGTATATGTATTGCAAAAGCAACTTCTGACATTTAGATTGATCACAGGTAAGTGCATATTCTCATATAAGCAGTCAAGGAGACACTTATGTGTCCACCTCAAATGCATGCATCTAAGTCTGATTCTCATATTGTTCAACTAGGTAACTGACCCTTTTAAATCCAGGCTCCATGCTACCAGAAAGAACTACGACCACTGGGGACTCACTCCCAGTAGAAACCATCAACCCCTTCCATATGATCAATGCGGACGTAACAATCATACCTGCCAACAGAAAACTCCTGTATAAGATAATTGTTGCAATCAATCCATCATCATATCTAATGCTAAGAGCAGCAAAAACCTCAACCGAACTAACAAAAGGCATAAATAAACCCCATTGCTTCTTTTCGCAAAATATCATGAGTTAATATCTAATCTGTTAGAAGCAAGGAACGGCATTCGTATCAGGTATCAACTAGCCGCTAAGGTTTCAAAAACAAATGAAAACATCACACCCATGATTCATGGAGTGCAGAAAATTCCCAATTCACTTCTCTAATGCTGGCATACCTAACTCATTCGCTCATGTACTGTTCGTATCCCTGTTATGAGCTCCCCTGTTATTCTTCTTCAGGAAAGCTCACTTGATACAGCTCGCGGAACCAGATCAAGAGCCGAGAACCGTCAGGATCCATGAAGCTACTAAACACAATCGAACCTTTTCCCATCGAGACACTGCTGGGATCCCGCGGCGAACCCCCACCGATATGAGGGCGAAATAGGTCGGAGAATACTTCTCTGAATGAGGGGAAAAACAGGAAGAGAAGAGGGGATGGGAGACAGGGAGAGCGGTGGTCACCGAGGCTGATGATCTGCGCGAGCACCTGGCGGACCTGCATCGAGCGGATCGACTCCACCTGGTCGCCGATGAACCCCATCTCGCCCGGCGCTCGGGCAAATTTTTTTTAAATAATACATTTTTTTTTATAAATTACAGAAATAATACACGAATTTGAAAATTTTCAAAAATAGAATCCAGTCGGCTGGAGCTAAGCCGATAGGCCACGTGGCAGGTTCAGTCGGCTACGGCTAAGCCGACAGGCCACGTGGCAGCTTCTGATTTGCCCGAACATGTCGACCGTCGCGTTGGATTCGCCAGTCGGCCTGGCGCGCTGCAGTCGGCTGCGGCCCAGCCGACAGGGTTCCAGTCGGCCCCGGCGCAGCCGACAGGCCGTCCAATCGGCCGGGGCGTGGCCGACAGGGCCCACCGCGCCTTTTCTCCTTCCCTCCTCCTTTTCTCCTTCCCTTCTTCTCCTTATCTCCTTCCTCCTGCGCCCGTGAGCTCTCCTTCTTCCTCTTCTTGCTCTCTCTCTCATTTCTCTCTCAGTCTCTCGCAACCCCCCGTCGATCTCCTCGCTGGTCCATCCATTTTTGCATCCAACCCACAGAAAGAGTAGATCATAGCCAACTCCGGTGGCCTACGGTATTTTTTTTTCCAATAGGATAGTTTTTTTTCTCGTTCAAGTGAGGTGAGGAGGAGGCATGGTGGAGGTGGTTGAAGCATGGTAGAGGTGGTGGTGAGGAGGAGTTGCTGCTGGGGAGGAAGAGGTGGTGAGGAGGAGGAGGAGGAGGTGCGGCTGAGTTGAAGAGAGGAGCAAGAAGCAGTGGCACACGCGTCGAAGGTATACCTATGTCGTCAAATAATTTCTCTGAGTTGTACATATTTTGAAAAATTAATGTCAGTATTTTTAGTTGCTCCGGGTAATATTTCGTGTTATATGTGCATGTCAAATATTTAGGTCTGTTAGTATTTTTAGTTGCTCCGGTAATATTTCGTGTTATATGTGCATGTCAAATATTTAGGTCTGTTAGTATTTTTAGTTGCTCCGGTAATATTTCGTGTTATATGTGCATGTCAAATATTTAGGTCTGTTAGTATTTTTAGTTGCTCCGGTAATATTCCGTGTTATATGTGCATGTCAAATATTTAGGTCAGTCAATATTTTTAGTTGCTCCGGTAATATCCCGTGTTATATGTGCATGTCAAATATTTAGGTCTGTCAGTATTTTTAGTTGCTCCGGTAATATCCCGTGTTATATGTGCATGTCAAATATTTAGGTCAGTCAATAATTTAGGTATGTCAGTATTTTTAGTTGCTCCGGTAATATCCATAATATATTAAGTTGTTTCAATATTTAGCTTCGTTAATATTCCCTAATCTATGTACTTGTCAAATATTTAGGAGTGTGAATATATGTAGTTTGTCATGTTGTTTAACAGTTGTCTGTCCATGTTAAAAAAATTTATAGGTGAGCCGAGATGTCTGATATAGTGAAGTTCATATTTTTCTACGGTCCTGGTAATGTCCAAACAAATGAGATTGGGGTTGATCTGAGTGAATTTGAGCACATAGAGGTGGCACTTACCGACCCTCAAACATGGTCTCTTAGTCAGTTGAAAGAATGGGTGACAACATGTTTAGGGCTGAATACTGAAACACAGACCGTGGGTGTTCATGCATTGTGGACCCGGTCAAGTTCGAATGTCTTCTTCTATTTGAGGCCAGTAGAGAGGGATTCTCAGTGGGTGCGCTGGTTACAAGGTTGCGAAACAAGGGGATGCAATCCTTGTGCCTTAGTGCTTCCCGTTCTAAAGGAGGTAATTGCGCCTGAAGGCCAGGGTGGTAACGATCCTGGGCAAAGCAGTGACGGGATGATGTTATCTGTGTCAAATGCTGGAGATGATGGTTACGAACAAGGGCAGAGTAGTCAGGTAGAAGGAGGAAATGGCGATGGTTATTATAGTGGCGAGGCGGACGCGGACGAGGTAGATGGGCACATGCAGAACATCATGGAAGAAGAAGACACCGATATTGAAAGTGGTCATGCAGATAATTCTGACGAGTCAGATGAAGAAGAAAATGCAGAGGAGGTCCCGATTCCTGCTTCTTGGAATCATGACTTCTCATCTGCAATGACCGTGAACGATGGTCATGATTCTGCCTGGCAATATCACCAAAACAACATTGCGACCGGTGCTATGTATCCCAACAAAGAAGCTCTAAAGGACGCAATAATAAATTGGGCAATGTCCACGCAAAGGGTTTTCATAGCTGAGGTGTCCAGTCAGAAATACTTGACAATGGTATGCAAGAATGCAGGTTGTCCTGCCAGGGTGCACGGCTATCTCCCTAAGTATGGCACAAGTTGGGTGATCAGTGACCTAGTTCATCACACATGTCTTATTCCCTGCATCCCTCAAGATCATCCCAACCTTTCATCCACGCTTATTGCGAGGTTGTTTTACAGTGAGATAGTGGAGAGCAAAGCGATGGAAGTTAAGGCTATCCAGACAAAAGTATTCGTCAGGTTCAGGTACAGAATTTCTTACGGCAAGGCTTGGAGGGCTAAGCAAAAGGCGCTTGAGAGCAGATTTGGTTCTTATTTCGATGCATATGACTCAGTTGTCCGGCTCCTCCAGACGCTGAAGGACAGGAATCCGGGCACCTATGTCGACATCGAAGACCTCTTCATGCCAGAGTTCCCAACTGTGAGGGTGCTGCATCGACTGTTCTTCTCTTTCGGTGTATGCATCGAAGCTTTCAGGCACTGTCGACCGGTGATATGTGTAGATGGCACTTTTCTGACTGGCAAGTACAAGGGTCAGATCCTGACAGCCATTGGTCAAGACGGCCAAAATCAAATAGTCCCACTGGCATTTGCTTTTGTTGAGAGTGAGAACATTGGAAGTTGGACATGGTTCTTCAGGCAACTGAAAATATCAGTTGTGAAGGATAAGCCCAATGTGTGCATCCTTCATGACAGGCATGCAGGTATACTCAGTGCGATAAAGACACTGACAAACCCTGGCCCTGAGGAACAAACTCCATGGCAGGACTTGCAGAGCCGTTGGTGCATGCGCCATCTGGGGGCTAATTTCTTCTCGCAGTTCAGAAATAAGAGCCTGATGAATCTATTCAAAAAACTATGCAAGCAGAACCAGCTATGGAAGTACAATTTGATACGTGACAGACTTAATGTGTGCACGCGGAGACACGTTAGGGACAGGAAAGCTGCAAGAGATGCAGCGGTCAGGGCACATGTTGAAGTGTGACACTAAGTTCTAAATTTGTATTAAGTGTGACACTAAGTTCTAAATTTGTATTCAGTGTGGAACTATGTTGAACTTTGTATTAAGTGTGGCACTATGTTTGAAATTTGTATTAGTTGTGATATTATGTTGCAAATTGTATTAAGTGTGGACTATGTTTAAAATTTGTATTAAATATGCCACTAAGTTTGAAATTTGTATTAATTGTGGCAATATGTTTGAAATTTGTATGTGCAGGAATGACAGAAATGTCGTTGCTTAATCCGGAAATTGATAGTAAACATCGTGCGGCGGTAGGTTATGAGCGCCAGCTTGAGCCCCTATGCACTCGCACTCAAAGGGAAGACTGGATGATACACGAGGGATGGGTTGAACGGTACGTGCTTTATTTATTTGTTTCAATCACGTATATTGATGGGACGCACTAACTGAATTGCCCTAACATGCAGGTTGAAATGGGCTGGCCTATTACCTTTCGCGCGGCTGGTTGAGCGCACGGATACCTCCAGACGCATCGCCATCGACACCTCTTTGCTCACGTGCTTAGTGGACCGGTGGAGGCCTGAGACCCACACGTTTCACTTCCGCTGGGGAGAGATGGCTCCTACTCTGCAGGATGTGTCACTTTTGCTGGGACTACCGTTGGCAGGTCATGCCATCGGACCGTTGGAGGCAGCGGCTCGTTGGCAGGAAGATTTTGCACAACGTTTCGCGGGTCTTTATGACGGTGCTCCGGCTCTGGCATCGGAGCATCACGGACCTAAGTATGATTGGTTGCTCCATTTCCAGGTTAGTTCCCCTGCCTCATATCTTTCAGTTGTCGCTATGTACTAATGCTTTATCTTTGCTCAATACAGATCCAGAAGTTCCCGGGGTATCCACAGGTCCCGTTGAATGCGACACAGATCACTCGCAGCCTGGAGGCATATATACTGTGGCTTCTCGGTAAGGTGATGTTCACAGAGAACCATGTCACCACTATAAGCGCGCTCTACATCCCTATTGCACTAGAGATCGCGAGAGCTCAGACGCTGGCTCAGATCACACAGAGGAGTTGGGGTTCGGCGGTCTTAGCGGCTACATATCGAGGTATGTGCAACGCCTGCCAGCTGACGGCACCCACGTCAGCTCTTCTTGGATGCCCTCTATTTCTACAACTGTGGTCGTGGGAGAGGTTCTCTATAGGACGACCGGACGTACGTATTCAAGAGCCTATGCCCGTAATGTTCGATGCTGAAGGCATCGATATGCCTACTTTCGGTCTGTGTTGGACACGTCGCAAGGTATGTCCCGTGTTATAATTTTCTTCTTTGTGTACACTATGGCTGAAACTAACTTGTGTTTGCCGCAGAGACGCTATGCTGGTGATCAGACTAGGCGAGTATACAGGGCATTAAACGAGCAGTTTGATTTGTACACTGGGGTGATCTGGCAGCCGTACACGCAAGGAGTCATGAATGCAAGATACCCCGGCGGTATGTCTGAGCTATGCTTCAGAGATAGTGATTACTGGATGACGAAAGCGAAGATCATATTCGACGTCTTCGTCGAGGAGATGGCCCAGCAGAGGGTTATGAGGCAATTTGGTCTTCAACAGTTGGAGGTGCCTCCCCCTACAGAGCACCCGGTGCCAGCACACATCCACAGGTATTGTCTTGTTATTCAATATTGAATTGTCTTTCACAATTGTCCATAGTGAAGCATTACTTAATTGTTTAACAACATAATTTTAGGATCACAAGGAAGGGGATTCACAGGACTGCTGCTGAGTGGCTACAACGTGTTCAACCGTACGTTACACAATGGGAGACCGCGAACACACTTGTGTGGCAGGAGAATGTCGAGTTTGATCTCGATGAATTCGATCTCTATTTGCAGCGGTACATGAGCAGAACACGGTTATGCATCGTTCAACACACTCACCCAGATGAGTTACCTGCCCCTAGTGTGTCCGATATGTACCCGAGCTATGATATTTCGGGCTCTAGGCAATTGGCGGTAAGATATATTCTCTTTGTGTAATGCATCTAGTTGTTACATACTTTGCCGTGCATACTTAATAATCGTCGTGACAATTTCAGGCTGAGTTGACTATCGGACTTGGCGAGGAGGTGTCCAACTATCGGCGTTCACTTTCGTATGCACCACTACTCGTTGCTCGACCTCAGGTGCAGAACTTTATGGCGCGCATTGAGGGGAGGCTACGAGCTGTGTATCGGGCTATCACGTGCAGACGCACTTCGGACGTTCTTCATCAGCAGCCCGTACAACGTCCCCCGCGTCACTCGACTGGTCAGGTAGACCCCACGCATCACCGACATGACCCGCGTCCACGTCTAGCAGAGCAGTGGACGCCCAGGCCACCACGTCCTGACCAGGCTGGTAGTTCGGCGTGGCATCAGCAGCAGGATCCCACGTCAGGCTACGTGTTTCGGCCAGGACCACAGCAGCAGGGTCCCACGCCAGGCTACGTGATGCAACCCCCCCTACAGGTATGTTTCTTCATATTAATTCTTTCCAATATCGATTGCGACTACGTATTTCGTCAGTACTTATGTTCCATCCCTCCCGCAGCAGGCTACGGATATATGGCGTCTATGTCCGGACATGACGCGTCTATGTCCGAATCCAGGTGGGAGAGTGAGCCTGACGATGGGCATAACACACAGGAATACTTGTCGCAGCACAACGAGTGGGTGGACATGTATTCGACTCCTGCACCACCTCCCACACAGGAAACACAGTATGACCTGGACGGGTCCGAGCTTCCTCCCCGTATCATCCGGCCACCCCACAGGTATATGTGGCCGACGCCGGAGACACCACCTCAACGACGTGGCGGACGAGGTGGCTGATGATTGTGTGTCACTTATATCTAGCTATGTATGCGATAGACATATATCTGCCTATGTATGCGAGAGACATATTCTACCTATGTATGCGAGAGACATATTTCTGTTCATTCGCTTTGTTAATCGAGTTACATTTCCGGAGAGACTGCTGCAGATAATTAAGATACAAGTACATCTGAATTAAACGGTACGACTGACCATAAATAATACTGCATACAAACTACATGAAGACATCATCGTGCTTCTCGCTAACACTACATAAAGTCATCATCACTATTCTCACTAACATGTTTCTTCGACTTAGATTTTTTATTGGCTGACATAAACTCATCGCTGGAAGAGTAACCATCATCACCGGGCTTTGGTGATGCATCGCTGCATTTCTTCTTCTTCGAGCTTGAGCCATCATGAGTTGATACATATTTCGGCGGCGGAACGGACCCAAATAAAAGCTTGAACCATGCCAACATACTGACATCGTGGTTCATTTCTTTAGCGTCCACATTGTATCTCTACAATTCACAAAATGAACAAAAATGAATTAAAACGACAAACATATTAAATATGTAAATCAAATACGAAATTTAAATTACCTTTTGAAACGCAATATATTCATCAACTGGCAAATCTATCACATGATGATCTAAATCATCAAATGATCGTGTGAATCGCGCTGATTCATATATTAGTTCACAAAGTCTTTCCCACCTTGCACGCAACCGAAAAAGTTCTAGTCGAATGTCCGCTGTGTTTCTACTATGACAAGCTGTTTGTCTAAACCTCCGCAAGTTACTCTCACTGCTAACTAATTCATCGAAAGATACACCTGAAGTTCCATGAAGCCCGGACTTCATGGAAACCGCACCCATCAAGACATCACGAGATGCCTCTCGTGAAAATGGACGAGGATCACCCATCACTGCGGATTTGTTAATGCTACCACAACAAGTAGTGAGGAGAAGAGGAAGTGAGGAGAAGTATTGTGAGGACAAGAGGCAGAGAAGAGCTCTTTTTAAATAACCGTCGAGGCTCGGTGCGCTGTTGTTTTCCAGTCACACTCACCACCGAAAGCAACACTTCCAGTCAAACTCACCACCGAAAGCAACACTGCCAGTCAAACTCACCACCGAAAGTAGCACTGCCAGTCACACTCACCACCGAAAGCAACACTGCCAGTCAAACTCACCACCGAAAGTAGCACTGCCAGTCACACTCAGCACCGAAAGCAACACTGCCAGTCACTTCCTGTCACACTCACCACCGAAAGTAGCACTTTTTCGTTGCCTTGCGGCGGCCACACCCGACAGCATCAATTTTCCCTCACTTTCGGTGGTGAGTATGACTGGCAGTGTTGCTTTCGGTGGTGAGTGTGACTGGCAGCGCACTGAGCCTCACAACACTTCTCGTCACTGCCTCTTCTCCTCACTGCCTCCTCTCATCACAGCCTGTAAACCGTCTAAATCAGCATATGGGCAACGAGAAAAGAGAAAGGGCTTGTGGGGCTACTCTGCCTTGCCGCTAGAATTGCATTGCATTGTGGATGGTGGCCGCAGAAGGTCAGATGAGCCGGATGGCGGCGGCGGGCATCACCGGCATCACCGAAAGGGGGGTAAAAAAAAAAACCAGTCGGCTTAGCCCCAGCCGACTGGCCAGTCGGCTTAGCCGTAGCCGACAGGAGCCCCAGTCGGCTGGGGGGGGCATGCAGTCGGCGGGGGGCATGCAGTCGGCTATGCTGGGGCCAGTCGGTTTAGCCGCAGACGACTGAATCCAGTCGGCTTAGCTCCAGCCGACTGGATTCTATTTTTGAAAATTTTCAAATTCGTATATTATTTCTGTAATTTATAAAAAAAAATGTATTATTTAAAAAAAATTAGCGCGCTCGGTGGAGTGCTGTCTCCGCTTTTCCGGTGAAGTCCCCGGGGATGCTCCGTATTTGCTCCCGGCCCGGCGCGGCTCGGTACACGTCGGCGGACCTGTTTTGGTTCGTGGGATGGGGATCGGACGGCAACCAAAGGGTTGTGGACTTGTAGTGCCGGAGCTCCGAAACACTTGGAGTAGCAAAACGTCTGAAATTTCTATGTGACATGGAAACGATACTAGAATAATGCTTACCAAGAATGCCACATGTGATATTGTATATTTTGTATTTTCTAGCATAATTATTCTTTTTGACTAAAAAGGGACAAAAAACACACACGGCGAGAAATTGGATGGAAGAAATTCCGGACAGGACATCGGATGGGAAACACATGACGTGAGAAATTGGGATGAAAACTTTAAGACGACACATATCAAATGAGAAACACATGACGCGTGAAATTTGGTGAGAACTTTTGGGCGGAGATATCGGACTAGTAAAATATATCGAGAAAGTTTTTTCTTCCATGCGGCAAATATTGAGTGGTAATATATGTCATAGTTGTTGATACTCGATATCATTACATTGATAGTTATTGATACTCGGTATCAACAACATATGGACTAATGCCAACTTCAACGCGCCGAGTTAAACGACACAGATTTTGTTCCTTTTTTGTTTGTTTGGTTGGTCAGGCGGATGCCGATATCCGGTTTTGTTCTGTGGCCCGTATGTGCGCCCAATATGGGCCCTACTTATTTCACACTTGGGACGGACAATGAAATTTTAGAAAATCTAAACAGTCGGCGAAAATCAAGCTTTACATTAATTTAAACTAAAAACATAAAATAAAGCATGAAAACAATAACCTTGCTCCTTGGTCAGGTCGACGTAGTCCGGCACCTGCATCCGTGGAGACGCATGTTGGAAGGCTGGCAGTGCGCCGCCTGTTGTCACCTAGCCTCCATCTCGCCGCCTAGCCTCCATCTCACGCTCTGTCACATGCTGCTCGACCTCTAACCACGCGAGTCCACCGCGTAGGCTAGATCACGGTGGAGACACCTAGTCGTATATCAATGGTACGTCAAAGTATGGAGGAACGATGCATGCATGTGCACCAGAGCAGTACTCCCTCCGTTTCTAAATATAATTCTTTTTATACACTCCAATACAAACTAAATAAGGATGCATATATAAGCATATTTTAGAGTGTAAATTCATTCATTTTACTTCGTATGTAGTTTTTATTGAAAACTCTAAAAAGACATATATTTAGAAACGGGGAGTAGTATGTATGAGCAGGAGTAGTAGCTAGCCAGGATCGATGTGCTCCAGGAGTAGCTAGCTTAGCTAGAAACAAAACATTTTCATCTACTACCCCTATAAAAGGAAGAGAGGGCAAATCCAATTACAAATCTGGACCCTCTAATCACGTTATCAACGGACTGATTACACTGTTAACGAAAGTCTTCGTTTACGAAGGGATAACCCACTGCGCCCGCACCCACAAAATAAAAATCCCCGTAAAAAAAATTCCCACCCACGAACCCCTACTGTAACTCCTCCCCCACGCACGCCGTAACCCCCGAGGGGCGCTCCCTCCCCTGCCCCACCTCCTACTGCTCGCTCCTCCGACGCGCAGGTCCTCTTGCTGCCCTCCCGACGCGCCCCACTCCGTCAACCTGGGAGCCGTCGCGGGGAGGTTCGGGCGACCCCTGGGGGCGATGGGGTCACAGAGAGCAGCCCTTCCTCGCCGCCCCACGCCACTGTTGGAAATATGCCCTAGAGGCAATAATAAATTAGTTATTATCATATTTCCTTGTTCATGATAATCGTTTATTATCCATGCTATAATTGTATTGATTGGAAACTCAAATACATGTGTGGGTACATAGACAACACTGTGTCCCTAGTATGCCTCTAATAAGACTAGCTCGTTGATCAAAGATGGTTAAGGTTTCCTAGCCATAGACATGGGATGTCATTTGATAACGTGATCACGTCATTAGGAGAATGATGTGATGGACAAGAGCCAAACTGTGAACGTAGCATATGATCGTGTCAGTTTATTGCTATTGTTTTCTGCATGTCAAGTATCTGTTCCTATGACCATGAGATCATGCAACTCACTGACACCGGAGGAATGTCTTGTGTGTATCAAACGTCACAACGTAACTGGGTGACTATAAAGATGCTCTACAGGTATCTCCGAAGGTGTCTGTTGAGTTGGCATGGATCAAGACTGGGATTTGTTACTCCGTGTGACGGAGAGGTATCTTAGGGCCCACTCGGTAATACAATATCATAATGAGACTTGCAAGCAAAGTGACTAAAGTGTTAGCCACGGGATCTTGTATTAAGGAACGAGTAAAGAGACTTGCCGGTAACGAGATTGAACTAGGTATGGAGATACCGACGATCGAATCTCGGACAAGTAACATACCGATGAACAAAGGGAACATCGTACGGGATTAACTGAATCCTTGACATAGAGGTTCAACCGATAAAGATCTTCGTAGAATATGTAGGAACCAATATGGGCATCCAGGTCCCGCTATTGGTTATTAACCGTAGAGGTGTCTCGGTCATGTGTACATAGTTCTTGAACCCGCAGGGTCTGCACACTTAACGTTCGGTGATGTTTCGGTAGTATTGAGTTATGCATGGTGATGACCGAAGGTTGTTCGGAGTCCCGGATGAGATCCCGGACATCACGAGGAGCTCCAGAATGGTCCGGAGGTAAAGATTTATATATGGGAAGTCATATTTTGGCGACCGGAAAAGTTTCGGGTTTTTCCGGTATTGTACCAGGAAGCTTCTAGAAGGTTCCGGGAACTTCCGGAGGAGTCCGGAAGTCCACCAAGGGTTCCACCACGTCCCAAGGGTTTGCATGGGCTGAGGGGAAGCGCCCTGGCCTTATTGGGCCAGGCGCACAAGTCCCTCAAGGCCCATGTGGCTTGGGAGAGGTGGAAAGTCCACCTGTTTATGGAAAGGGAGGGAATTGGACTAGGAGTCCAACTCCCCCCCCCCCTTGGCTGCGCCCTAGGGATTAGAGGGGGTGATCTCCACGCCCCTCCACCTATATATAGAGGGGAGGGGGCGTCCCAAGAGCACACACGAAGCCCTTGGCCCCCCTCTCTCTCCCTAGATCGTTTTCTCCTCTGTTCGCGGTTTCGGTAGCGCTAGGCGTAGCCCTGCCGGGATAGCACCACCACCACCGCCACCACGTCGTCGTGTTGTCGGAGAACTCATCTACCTCTCCGCTCCCCCTTGCTGGATCAAGGAGGCGGAGATCGTCATCGAGCTGTACGTGTGCTGAACGCGGAGGTGCCGTCCGTTCGACGCTAGATCGGAAGGACCGTGATTGGATCGTGGGACGGATCGTGATTGGATCGCGGGACGGCTTGCGATTTGGATCGCGAAGACGTTCGACTACATCAACCGCGTTTCTTAACGCTTCCCGCTTAGCGATCTACAAGGGTACATAGATCCACTCTCCCTCTCGTAGATGCTCATCACCATGGATAGATCTTGCGTGTGCGTAGGAAATTTTTTGTTTCCCATGCAACGTTCCCCAACAGTGGCATCATGAGCTAGGTCTATGCGTAGATGAGATCACGATTGGAACACAAAGGAGTTTGTGGGCGTTGATATTCAGATTGCTTCCTCCCTTGGTCTTTTCTTGATTCAACGGTATTGTGGGATGAAGTGGCCCGGACCAACCTTACTCGTACGCTTACGAGAGACCGGTTCCATCAACTGACATGTAACTTTGTTGCATAAAGATGGCTAGCGGGTGTCTGTCTCTCCCACTTTAGTTGGATCGGATTCGACAAAGGCGGTCCTTGAGAAGGTTGAATAGCAATTTGTGTATCACCGTTGTGGTTTATGCGTAGGTAAGAATCGTTCTTGCTAGATACCCGTAGCAGCCACGTAAAACATGCAACAACAATTAGAGGACGTCTAACTTGTTTTTGCAGGGTATGTTATTATGTGATATGGCCAATTACATGATGAGATATATGTGATGTATGAGATGATCATGTATTGTATAGAATATCACGACTTGCATGTCGATGAGTATGGCAACCGGCAGGAGCCATAGGGTTGTCTTTAATTTATTTTCGTCGTTTTGCTTTACTTTATCGCTATGAGTTAGCAATAGTCGTAGAAGCAACAGTTGGCGTGACAACCTCATGTCGACACGTTGATGGAGATCAAGATGATGGAGATCATGGTGTCATGCCGGTGATGATGGAGATCATGCCGGTGCTTTGGAGATGGAGATCAAAAGCACAAGTTCATGGCCATATCATGTCACTTATGATTTGCATGTGATGTTAATCCTTTTATGCATCTTATTTTGCTTAGGACGACGGTAGCATTATAAGGTGATCCCTCACTGAAATTTCCAGATAAAATTGTGTTCTCCCCGAGTGTGCACCGTTGCGAAAGTTCGTCGTTTCGAGACACCACGTGATGATCGGGTGTGATAGACTCTACGTTCACATACAACGGGTGCAAGCCAGTGTTGCACATGCGGAACACTCGGGTTAAACTTGACGAGCCTAGCATGTACAGACATGGCCTCGGAACACAAGAGACCGAAAGGTCGAGCATGAGTCATATAGTAGATATGATCAACATGGAGATGTTCACCATTGAAACCACCTCATCTCACGTGATGATCGGACTTGGGTTGGTGGATTTGGATCATGTCACACTTAGACAACCTGAGGGATGTTGATTTGAGTGGGAGTTCTTAAGTAATATGATTAATTGAACTCATTATCATGAACATAGTCAAAATGTCTTTGCAAATTATGTTGTAGATCACTAGCTCGCGCTGTAGCTCCCTTGAATTTTTATATGTTCCTAGAGAAATAGATTTGAAAGATGATGGTAGCAATAATACGGACTGGGTCCGTGATCTGAGGATTGTCCTCATTGCTGCACAGAAGGCTTATGTCCTTAATGCACCGCTCGGTGCGCCACCCCCCTCAAGCGTCGTCTGTAGATGTTGTGAACATCTGACAGGCACGTTCTGATAACTACTTGATAGTTCAGTGCGTCATGCATTACGGCTTAGAATTGAGGCTCCAAAACGTTTTGAACGTCACGGAACATATGAGATGTTCTAAGAGCTGAAATTGGGATTTCAGGCTCGTGCCCGTGTTGAGAGGTATGAGACCTCCAACAAGATTCTTTGCCTGCAAGATGAAGGAGAATAGCTCAGTCGGTGAGCATGTGCTCAGATTGTGTGGGTGCTACAATCGCTTGAATCGAGTGGGAGTTAATCTTCCAGATAAGATAGTGATTGATATAGTTCTCCAAGTCATTGCCACAAAGCTACTAGAGCTTCGTGATGAACTATGAAATGCCAGGGATGGAAATAATGATCCCCGAGCTATTCGCGATGTTTGACACCATGAAGGTAGAAATCAAGAAGGAGCATCAAGTGTTGATGGTTAGTAAAACCACTAGTTTCGAGAAGGGCAAGGGAAAGGAGGGAAACTTCATGGATGGCAAGCCAGTTGTTGCTCCAGTGAAGAAACCCAAGGTTGAACCCAAACCCGAGACTAAGTGCTTCTATTATGAGGAGAACGGTCACTGAAGCGGAACTGCCCTAGATACTAGGTAGATAAGTAGGCTGGCAACGTCAACAGAAGTATATTTGATATACGTTTTATTCATCTGTACCTTGCTAGTACTCCTAGTAGCACCTGGGTATTAGATACCGGTTCAGTTGCTAAATGTTGGTAACTCGAAATAAAAGCTACGGAATAAACGGAGACTAGCTAAGGGCGAGGTGACGATGTGTGTTGGAAGTGTTTCCAAGGTTGATGTGATCACGATCGCACGCTCTCTCTACCTTCAGGATTAGTGATGAACCTAAATAAATGTTATTTGGTGTTTGCGTTGAGCATAAACGTGATTAGATCGTGTTTATTGCAATACGGTTATTCATTTAAGTTGGAGAATAATGGTTATTCTGTTTACATGAATAATACCCTCAATGGTCATGCAGCCAATGTGAATGGTTCATTGAATCTCGATAGTAGTAATACACATGTTCATTGATGCCAAAAAGATGCAAAGTTAATAATGATAGTACCACATACTTGTGGCACTGCCGCTAAAGATCATATTGGTGTAAAACGCATGCAGAAACTCCATGCTAATGGATCATTGGACTCACTCGATTTCAAATCGGTTGAGACATGCAGACCATGCCTCATGGGCAAGATGACTAAAACCCCGTTTTCCGGCTTGATGGAGCGGGCAAGTGACTTATTGGAAATGATACATGTTGATGTATGCGGTCCAATGAGTGTTGAAGCGTGCGGTGGATATCGCTATTTTCTTACCTTCACTGATGATTTGAGTAGATATGGGGATATTTACTTAATGAAACACAAGTCTGAAATGTTTGAAAAGTTCAAACAAATTCAGAGTGAAGTTTGAGATCATCGTGACAAGAAGATAAAATGTCTACGATGTGATCGTGGAGGTAAATATCTGAGTTACGAGTTTGGTATGCAACTCAACACAATGTGGAAGTTGTTTCACAACTCACGCCACTTGGAACACCATAGTGTGATGGTGTGTCCGAACGTCGTAGTCGAGCTCTATTGGATATGGTGCGTACTATGATGTCTCTTATCGATTTGCCACTATCGTTTTGGGTTATGCATTAGAGACAACCACATTCACTTTAAAATAGGGCACCATCTAAGTCCGTTGAGATGACACCGTATGATTTTTGGTTTGGCAGAAACCTAAGCTGTCATTTCTCAGAGTTTGGGAATGCGACACTTATGTCTGATAAGCTCAAACCCAAAGCAGAAAAGTGCATCTTCATAAGATACCCTGAGGAAACAGTCGGGTATACCTTCTATCTCGGATCCAAGGGCAAAGTGTTTGTTGCTTAAAACAGGTCCTTTCTCGAGAAAAAGTTTCTCTCGAAAGAATTGAGTGGGAGGAAAGTAGAACTTGATGAAGTTGTTAAATCGTCACTTCAGTTGGATAGTAGCACGACGCAGAAAGATGTTTATGTGGCGCCTACACCGAATGAAGAGGAAGTTAATGATGATGATCATGACACTTCGGATCAAGTTACTACCGAACCTCGTAGGCCGACAAGAACTCGTACCGCCTCTGAGTGGTACGTCAATCCTGTCTTGGAGGTCATGTTGTTAGACAGCAGTGAACCTATGAGCTATGAAGAAGCGATGGTGGGCCCGGATTCCAACAAATGGCTAGGAGCCATGAAATCTGAGAAAGGATCCATGTATGAAAACCAAGTATGGACTTTGGTAGACTTGCCCGTTGAACGGCAGGCCATTGGGTACAAATGGACCTTTAAGAAGAAGACAGACGCTGATGGTAAATGTCACCATTTATAAAGCTCGACTTGTCGCAAAGAAGTTTTCGACAAGTTCAAGAAGTTGACTACGATGAGACTTTCTCACCCGTAGCGATGCTAAAAGTCTGTTGGAATTATGTTAGCAGTTGCTGCATTTTTCAATTATGAAATCTGGCAGATGGATGTCAAAACATCGTTTCCTTAACGGTTTCTTTGAGGAAAGGTTGTATGTGATACAACCAGAAGGTTTTGTCAGTCCTAAGGATGCTAAAATGTATGCAAGCTTCAGCAATCCTTTTATGGACTGGAGCAAGCATCTCGGAGTTGGAATATACGCTTTGATGAGGTGATCAAAGTTTTTGGGTCTATACATAGTTTATGAGAAACTTGTATTTACAATAAAGTGAGTGGGAGCACTATAGAATTTCTGATAAGTATATGTGGATGACATATTGTTGATCGGAAATGATGTAGAATTTCTGGAAAGCATAAAGGGTTGTTTGAAAGGAGTTTTTCAAAGGAAGACCTGGAATGAAGCTATTTAAATATTGGGCATCAGGATCTATAGAGATAGATCAAGACGTCTGATAAGACTTTCAATGAGTACATACCTTGACAAGATTTTGAAAGAGTTCAAAATGGATCAGTCAAAGAAAGAGTTCTTGCCTGATTTGTAAGGTGTGGAGTTGAGTGAGACTCAAAGCTCGACCACGGCAGAAGAAAGAGAAAGGACGAAGGTCATCCCCTATGCCTTATCTATAGGCTCTGTATAGTATGACATGCTGTGTACCGCACCTGGTGTGTGCCTTGCCATGAGTCTGTCAAGGGGTACAAGAGTGGTCCAGGAGTGGATCACTGGACAGCGGTCAAAATTATCCTTAGTAACTAGGGGACTAAGGAAATGTTTCTCGATTATGGAGGTGATAAAGAGTTCGTCGTAAAGGCTTACGTCGATGCAAGCTTTAACACCAATCCGGATGACTCTTAGTAGCAATCCGGATACATGTAGTGGAGCAGCCATTTGGAAATGGCTCCAAGTGGAGCGTGGTAGCAGTATCTACAGTATGACATAAAGATTTGCAAAGTACACACGGATCTGAATGTCGCAGACCCGTTGACTAAAACCTCTTTCACATGCAAAACATGATCGAACCCCAGAACTCATTGGGTGTGAGATTCATAAAAATGTAAATCACATAGCGATGTGAGCTAGATTATTGACTCTAGTGCAAGTGGGAGACTGTTGGAAATATGCCCTAGAGGCAATAATAAATTAGTTATTATCATATTTCCTTGTTCATGATAATCGTTTATTATCCATGCTATAATTGTATTGATTGGAAACTCAAATACATGTGTGGGTACATAGACAACACTGTGTCCGTAGTATGCCTCTAATAAGACTAGCTCGTTGATCAAAGATGGTTAAGGTTTCCTAGCCATAGACATGAGATGTCATTTGATAACGTGATCACGTCATTAGGAGAATGATGTGATGGACAAGACCCAAACTGTGAACGTAGCATATGATCATGTCAGTTTATTGCTATTGTTTTCTGCATGTCAAGTATCAGTTCCTATGACCATGAGATCATGCAACTCACTGACACCGGAGGAATACCTTGTGTGTATCAAACGTCACAACGTAACTGGGTGACTATAAAGATGCTCTACAGGTATCTCCGAAGGTGTCTATTGAGTTGGCATGGATCAAGACTGGGATTTGTTACTCCGTGTGACCGAGAGGTATCTCAGGGCCCACTCGGTAATACAATATCATAATGAGCCTTGCAAGCAAAGTGACTAAAGTGTTAGCCACGGGATCTTGTATTACGGAACGAGTAAAGAGACTTGCCGGTAACGAGATTGAACTAGGTATGGAGATACCGACGATCGAATCTCGGACAAGTAACATACCGATGAACAAAGGGAACATCGTACGGGATTAACTGAATCCTTGACATAGAAGTTCAACCGATAAAGATCTTCGTAGAATATGTAGGAACCAATATGGGCATCTAGGTCCCACTATTGGTTATTGACCGTAGAGGTGTCTCGGTCATGTCTACATAGTTCTCGAACCCGCAGGGTCTGCACACTGAACGTTCGGTGACGTTTCGGTAGTATTGAGTTATGCATGGTGGTGACCGAAGGTTGGTCGGAGTCCCGGATGAGATCCCGGACGTCACGAGGAGCTCCGGAATTGTCCGGAGGTAAAGATTTATATATGGGAAGTCATATTTTGGCGTCCGAAAAAGTTTCGGGTTTTTCCGGTATTGTACCGGGAAGCTTCTAGAAGGTTCCGGAAACTTCCGGAGGAGTCCGGAAGTCCACCAAGGGTTCCACGATGTCCCAAGGGTTTGCATGGTCTGAGGGGAGGCGCCCTAGCCTTATTGGGCCAGGCGCACAAGTCCCTCAAGGCCCATGTGGCTTGGGAGAGGTGGAAAGTCCACCTGTTTATGGAAAGGGAGGGAATTGGACTAGGAGTCCAACTCCTCCCCCTTGGCTGCGCCCTAGGGCTTGGAGGGGCTGATCTCCATGCCCCTCCACCTATATATAGAGGGGAGGGGGTGCCCCAAGAGCACACACGAAGCCCTTGGCGCCCCTCTCTCTCCCTAGATCGTTTTCTCCTCCGTTCGCGGTTTCGGTAGCGCTAGGCGTAGCCCTGCCAGGATAGCACCACCACCGCCGCCACCCCGCCGTTGTGTTGCCGGAGAACTCATCTACCTCTCCGCTCTCCCTTTCTGGATCAAGGAGGCGAAGATCGTCATCGAGCTGTACATGTGCTGAACGCGGAAGTGCCGTCCGTTCGGCGCTAGATCGGAAGGACCGTGATTGGATCGCGGGACGGATCGTGATTGGATCGCGGGACGGCTAGCGATTTGGATCGCGAAGACGTTTGACTACATCAACCGCGTTTCTTAATGCTTCCCGCTTAGCGATTGATAATCCCCAAGTGCAAGGAATCATCGTAGCAATTTCCAAAGGTGGAAGTGATAAGTATGGAGTGTCGAACCCACAAGGAGCTAAAGGTAAGATCAATATTCTCTCAAGTCCTATCTGCCACTGATACGACTCTACGTACGCCGAACGTTTGCTTCCAACTAGAAACGAGAAATAAAACTACGTTGTGGGTATGAAGAGAATAGCTTTGCATGATATCGGAGAACTAAAATATAAAAATAGGTGCTGTTATCATAAAGTTAGAATATATTACATTATATTCTAAATAGCGAGTGTGGAATAATGATGGGTCGGTGTGCGGAATTATCCTAGGCAATTGTTAACAAGATCGGTAATCATTATTGCAATTTTATATGAGGGAGAGGCATAAGCTAACATACTTTCTCTACTTGGATCATATGCACTTATGATTGGAACTCTAGAAAGCATCCGCAACTACTAAAGATCATTAAGGTAAAACCCAACCATAGCATTAAAGCATCAAGTCCCCTTTATCCCATACGCAACAACCCACCTACTCGGGTTTATGCTTCTGTCACTCAAGCAACCCGCTATAAGCGAATCATGAACGTGTTGCAACACCCTACAGCGGGAATCCTTCACGTGTGCGCGGCACAGAAGACACCATAGGACAGCACCAAAGTAAAACATACAACTCAAACCAATCTAGATCATCAATCAACCCAAAGGACAAAAGAAATCTACACAAAACATCATAGGATGGCAACACATCATTGGATCATAATATGTGGCATAAAGCACCATGTTCAAGTAGGGGATTACAGCGGGGTGCGGGAGAGTGGGCCGCTGAAAGGAGATGAGGATGGTGATCAAGAAGGTGATGTTGATGAAGACGATCACCGCGGCGATGGTTCCCCCGGTGGCACTCCGGCGCCACTGAGAGAGAGGGGGAGAGAGTCTCCCCCATGTGATTCCTCCTCCATGGCCTTCCCCCTAGGTGGGGGAAGGTTCTCCCTCTGGTCCTTGGCCTCCATGGTGATGTTGGCCCCTCCGTCTTCCTCCTCCATGGTCTCCGGTGATGGTGACCCCCTCCAACAGGGTGCCGGAGAAGGCCAAGATTGATCTTTCGTGGCTACAGAGACTTGCGGCGGCGGAACTTCCGATCTAGGTTTCTTTCTGGAGGTTTCTCGATTTATAGGAGTACTTAGCGTTGGAATCAAGTCAGGGGGGTGCTCGAGGGGCCCACAAGCCAGGGGGGCGCGCCCCCTAGGCTTGTGGCGGCCTCGGGACTCCCCTCCAGTATCTTTTTGCTCCAGTATTTGTTATATTTTCCAAAAATATTCTCCGTAAATATTCAGCCCATTCCGAGAACTTTTATTTCTGCACAAAAACAACACCACGGTAGCTCTGCTGAAAACAGCGTCAGTCCGGGTTAGTTCTAATTAAATCATACCAAAATCATATAAAATTATTGTAAACATGGCATGAATACTTCATAAATTATAGATACGTTGGAGACGTATCTGCATCCCCAAGCTTAATTCCTGCTTGTCCTCGAGTAGGTAAATGATCAAAGAAATAATTTATGAAGTGTGAATGCTAGCAAGTGCACAACTTTGATCAATGATAATTCCAATCACTTTTTCTAGCATCAATATAAACCATAAACAGTAGCTCATCTCATAGAACTTCTCATGATCAAGTAACAAGCTATTCACATGTTAGAGTATAGACCAGAAAGTTTCTTGAAAACTAACAAACCATATTCCTAGTCATCGAACAATTGCAATTCGTCTTATTTTCAGGAAGGGTCTATGTAAGAGCTTTGATTTAGCAAATTCCACATACTCAACTATCATATAGTCTTCCATGATTATTGACACTCAATGCATATTTTTAGAACAAATAGCATCCATCGAACACAGAGAAAGATAGGGGCTTAATGTTTCGCCTCCCAACTTATTTATCATATAGATAATTGTCAACACTAATAATTCATGATCAAATATATTTGACTGGATATATATGTTTGGATCTTTCCCCACCACATGATGCTTGCTAACTAATAGATTGAGGTTGGAATAAAAGGTTGACTCAACATGAATAGTAAATAACATGAAAGTAAATAGATTGGCCCTTCGCAGAGGGAAGCAGGGATTTGCATATGTGCCAGAGCTCATTGTTTAAAACAGAGATGAATATAATTTTGGGAAGTATGCTTTCATTGTCAACATAACAACCAAGAGATTTCACCATCTTCCATGCTAGATACATTATAGGCGGTTCCCAAATAGAATGATAAAGTTTTTACTCCCCCTCCACCAATCAAACACACTCCACGGCGAGCCGAATCCACGGGTACCGTCCATACAAACAACAATCCTGGGGGAGTTTTGTTTCATTATATTTTGATTTTATTTTTGAGCATGGAACTGGGCATCCCGAATACCAGCCACTTTCTCGTGAATGATAGTGAATCAACACATATCGTGAGAATAACCCACCTAGCATGGAAGATACTGACAGCCCCCAGTCGCTACATGAGCGATTCGGGCATACAAAACATAATATTATTTGAAGGTTTAGAGTTTGGCACATGCAAATTTACTTGGAACGGCAGGTAAATACCGCATATAGGTAGGTATGGTGGACTCTCATGGAAGAAACTTGGCTCAAGGGTTTGGATGCACAAGTAGTATCTCTACTTAGTACGAAGTTTTGGCTAGCAAAAGGTTCTAAACAAGCACCACATGTTAGAGGATCCATAACAATATAACTTCTATGCAAATATACCCAAACATAACTCATTAAGTTGTCTTCCTTGTCCAATTTCAACTAATTTTCTTGAGTTTGAAAATAATTAATGAGCTCACAATCATATAAGATGTCCAAGATAGTATATTTATATGTGGAATCTCTCTTCCTTCAATATTCTTTCATGAATTGTTCAAGTGACCAATGCGGTGTTTGCTAACTTTCAATAAATTTTACCACCTATACTTATTATGTGTGAAGTCATTACTCCCCATGGGATAAGTATATGAAGCATATTTAATTTCAGATTTATGATATTCAATTCATTCAACCATTTACTCATAGGATATAAGTGAAGCACGAGAGTGAATGACAAACTACTCCAAAAAGATATAAGTGAAGATCAATGCGTAGTCAATTAGTTAAATAGCCATGTGAGGACTCTCTCTCTTATTCAAAATTTCAGATCCAATGCTTTTATTCAAACAGCAAAACAAAATAAAAATAGCACTCCAAGAATAGCACACATCATGTGAATGAATAAAAATTTAGGTTCAACATAGGCTAACCGATAATTGTTGACGAAGAGAGATGGGATGCGTAGCATCCCCAAGCTTAGATGCTTGAGACTTCTTGAAATATTTACTTGGGGTGCCTTGGGCATCCCCAAGCTTGAGCTTTTGTATCTCGTTCAATCCTCTCATATCATGGTTTCACCTATTCTCAAAAACTTCATCCACACAAAACTCGAAAAGAACTCGTGAGATAGGTCAGTACACATAAGAATAAATCAACACTTCATGTACTGCCAAGACAAGTTGCACAATAATTTTCAAACATCATCTACTGTTTACTATCGTTTCCACGATTTATATCTACCAATATAGGCTATGGAAACTAGAGGATAAGTAGATAACAAAACTACGACAGCAATCTGTCCAAACAGAACAGTCTGTAGAAATTTATGAAAACATTGTACTTCCGTGACTCAAAAAATTATGAAAATTTAGGATATGCTAAATAATTTATATGAAAATACTGTGTCAAAATTTCAGAAACTTTCCACGTTCCAGTAAAATATGAAAATTCAAACACTACAGCAAAAGTTTCTGTTTTTTTACACAGCACACATCAAACATGCAATGCAAGCATCCTAAGGCAATTCTTGGAACTTTTTATTGAAAAAAAAGATTATGAATAACACCTAACAGAAAATAACAAAATATAATGACGATCCAAGCAAAGCACATATTATGTGACGAATAAAAATATAGCTCCAAGTGAGGTTACCGATAACGTTGAAGACGAAAGAGGGGATGCCTTCCGGGGCATCCCCAAGCTTAGTTGCTTGGATCTTCCTTGAATATTACCTTGGGGTGCCTTGGGCATCCCCAAGCTTAGGGTCTTGCCACTCCTTATTCTCCTCATATCGATATCTCACCCAAAACTTGAAAACTTCAATCACACAAAACTTAACGGAACTTCGTGAGATGGGTTAGTATGATAAAGAGCAAACCATTCACTTAGGTACTGTTAAATACAAGATCCATAATTGTTCTCGCATAATTTCTACTGTAACTTATCATTTCCACAATTTATATCACTTAATATAAGCCATGGAAATGCTAAAACAAGCAAACTACGCAAACAAGGCAGATTCTGTCAAAAACAGAACAGTCTGTAATGATCTGAACAATTACCATACTTATGCAGCCCCAAAAATTCTGAAAAATTTGGAAAACCTAGGAAATTTGTATATCAATCATTTGTAAAAAAAATCAGAAGCTTTTGACTCTCTGGTGAATTTATAAAAATTCTGGACTGGGCACCAAAGTTTCTGTTTTTGCACAGAATCAAGTCAACTATCAACCACATCATCCCAAAGGCATTACTTGGCACTTTATTGAAACAAAGGCACAAAACATGATTACTACAGTATATTAATCATGTTAAAACACAAAAACAGAAAGGGTAAATATTGGGTTGTCTCCCAACAAGCGCTTTTCTTTAATGCCTTTCTAGCTAGGCATGACATTTTAATGATACACTTCCAAACCCAATTCTGATGGTAATTTTATTCATACTCTAAAAGATATAAGTGAAGTTCATAGAGCATTCTTCAATTAATATAGATTAACCAATATCCAAGCTCAAAATATATAAGTGAAGCACACGAAGCATTCTATAAAGCCATACTCAAAAGATTTAAGTGAAGCACAAAGAGCATTCTACAAAGCCATGCTCAAAAGATCTAAGTGAAGCGCATGAAGCATTCTATAAATCAATGAAGGACTATCTCATACTAGAAGGGTGCATAAAAGGAAAAGAAAAACACTAAAGATGCATATCATGTGAACAAAACAAAAACCGAGGTATACCGATAATTGGTGAAGAATAAAGATGGGATGCCTTCCGGGGCATCCCCAAGCTTAGATGCTTGAGTCTCCTTGAAATATTTACTTGGGGTGCCTTGGGCATCCCCAAGATTGAACTCTTGTCTCTCCGTATTCTTCTTATATCGATACCCCCTCGATCTTCGAACACTTCATTCACACAAAACTTAACAAAACCCTCGTGAGATCCGTTAGTATAATAAAGCAAAATACTACTTTAAGTACTGTTGTGAACTCATTCCAAATTCATATTAGCATTATATCTACTGTATTCCAACTTCACCATGGTTCATACCCCCCGATACTACCCATAGATTCATCAAAATAAGAGAACAATGCATAGAAAACAGAATCTGTCAAAAACAGGACAGACTGTAGCAATCTGGAAACTTCGTATACTTATCTAAATCAAAAAATTCTGAAAATTTAGGAAAAATTAAAAAATTTGTATATAAGTACTGTGTAAAAATTTCAGAAACTTTTGACGTTCCAGTAAGAAATGTAAATTCATGCACTACAGTCAAAGTTTCTGTTTTTGCACCGCACAAAGCAAACAAGTAATCTAATCATCCTAAAAGCAAATCTTGGCACATTATTTTTATATTACAATGGATATATACAAGGGGATAATTATTTTTGAGAAGCTTCCATGAAAAATTCTACATTGTTTCCATGAGCATGAACACAAGTGTTCAAGGTCGACCCTCACTTCTCCAATGCACAACCTTTCAATCACTTCTCTTTTTGAAAAACTTCTTAGGCATAAGAGGCAAGTAATTCTTTTTGTATTTTTCATTATTTAATTTTTTTTGTTTCACCCACAACTAAAGAAAGCAAAAAGTGAAAACAAAATCTACTTAGTGAAGAAAGCAAATAAGCACACACGAGAATATCAACCCCACGCTATTGCTCCCCGGCAACGGCGCCAGAAAAGAGCTTGATAATCCCCAAGTGCAAGGAATCATCGTAGCAATTTCCAAAGGTGGAAGTGATAAGTATGGAGTGTCGAACCCACAAGGAGCTAAAGGTAAGATCAATATTCTCTCAAGTCCTATCTGCCACTGATACGACTCTACGTACGCCGAACGTTTGCTTCCAACTAGAAACGAGAAATAAAACTACGTTGTGGGTATGAAGAGAATAGCTTTGCATGATATCGGAGAACTAAAATATAAAAATAGGTGCTGTTATCATAAAGTTAGAATATATTACATTATATTCTAAATAGCGAGTGTGGAATAATGATGGGTCGGTGTGCGGAATTGTCCTAGGCAATTGTTAACAAGATCGGTAATCATTATTGCAATTTTATATGAGGGAGAGGCATAAGCTAACATACTTTCTCTACTTGGATCATATGCACTTATGATTGGAACTCTAGAAAGCATCCGCAACTACTAAAGATCATTAAGGTAAAACCCAACCATAGCATTAAAGCATCAAGTCCCCTTTATCCCATACGCAACAACCCACCTACTCGGGTTTATGCTTCTGTCACTCAAGCAACCCGCTATAAGCGAATCATGAACGTGTTGCAACACCCTACAGCGGGAATCCTTCACGTGTGCGCGGCACAGAAGACACCATAGGACAGCACCAAAGTAAAACATACAACTCAAACCAATCTAGATCATCAATCAACCCAAAGGACAAAAGAAATCTACTCAAAACAACATAGGATGGCAACACATCATTGGATCATAATCAGTGGCGGAGGCAGGGGGGTGCCAGCAGGGGCCCGGGCCCAGGCCAACATGCAGATTTTTCCATTACATCAGTGATTACCTGCTCCTAATATTGTGTATTACCGTGATTTGTTTGGGTTTGGCCCTCCCCAATATGATTTAACATCAGTTGGCCCCCCTCATTAAGTTTTCCTGGCTCCGCCACTGATCATAATATGTGGCATAAAGCACCATGTTCAAGTAGGGGATTACAGCGGGGTGCGGGAGAGTGGGCCGCTGAAAGGAGATGAGGATGGTGATGAAGAAGGTGATGTTGATGAAGACGATCACCGCGGCGATGGTTCCCCTGGTGGCACTCCGGCGCCACCGAGAGAGAGGGGGAGAGAGTCTCCCCCATGTGCTTCCTCCTCCATGGCCTTCCCCCTAGGTGAGGGAAGGATCTCCCTCTGGTCCTTGGCCTCCATGGTGATGTTGGCCCCTCCGTCTTCCTCCTCCATGGTCTCCGGTGATGGTGACCCCCTCCGGCAGGGTGCCGGAGAGGGCCAAGATTGATCTTTCGTGGCTACAGAGACTTGCGGCGGCGGAACTTCCGATCTAGGTTTCTTTCTGGAGGTTTCTCGATTTATAGGAGTACTTGGCGTTGGAATCAAGTCAGGGGGTGCTCGAGGGGCCCACAAGCCAGGGGGCGCGCCCTAGGGGTGGGCGCCCCCTAGGCTTGTGGCGGCCTCGGGACTCCCCTCCGGTATCTTTTTGCTCCAGTATTTTTTATATTTTCCAAAAATATTCTTCGTAAATTTTCAGCCCATTCCGAGAACTTTTATTTCTGCACAAAAACAACACCACGGTAGCTCTGTTGAAAACAGCGTCAGTCCGGGTTAGTTCTAATTAAATCATACCAAAATCATATAAAATTATTGTAAACATGGCATGAATACTTCATAAATTATAGATACGTTGGAGACGTATCAGTGATCTACAAGGGTACATAGATCCACTCTCCCTCTCGTAGATGCTCATCACCATGGATAGATCTTGCGTGTGCGTAGGAAATTTTTTGTTTCCCATGCAACGTTCCCCAACAGCCACGACGTCCTCCAACCTCGCGCCGCACCTTTCTCTCTCAAACGCAGCTCGACGCTGACGAGCCCATGGGCGTGGATGCCGCCTCCGCTGAGGTCTACGAGCCCTACCGCCAAAGATCCAAGCCGGAACCACCCCTGGAGAGGACGACAGGTACCGCCCCACCTTGCCATGCACGACCACCCGCCAACCCCTGCGAATCTACCCCCGTCCGCTGGTTCATGGCATGTATCATGGGCGCCAACAGATAAACATCATTGTTATGCGATGAACGCAACCTGTAGCACTAGTAGAAAACAGGGCATTAGTCCCGGTTCCAGAGGGCCTTTAGTCCCGGTTCTGCAACCGGGACTAAAGGCCCTCGCTTTTAGTCCTGGTTGGATTACAAACCGGGACTAAAGGGGCTCCGCGTGGCAGCTTTCTGGAGCGGGGGCTTTACCAACCGGGACTAAAGGAATTTTTTTGAAAAATAAAATTAAAATTTTTTCGAATTTTTTTTTGATTTTTTTTAGACATTTTTTCATTTGTTTTATTTTTTTTCTGATTTTCAAATCATTGAATTATTTGACAATTTAATCTCTAATCACCCCTCCTCACTGCTCCACCGTGTAGCATTCATTCCAAATCGTCTAACTTCCCGGCCGGTCACACATCCTCTCACTGCTCCAACCCCAGCACACTTAACTTCCCGGCCGGTCACCCATCCTCTCACTGCTCCAACCCCAGCACGCTTAACTTTCGAGTTCTATCTCCCCTAGTTTCCAAGTCTGCACTTGTTGTTTTCTTGACAATAGTAAGCTATCAATCCTAATAACCCTTAGGTCTTGATGTCACATAATTTAATTTTTTGAATTCCAAATAATTATTAAAATAAACAACAATGATTAACAAACAACAATGATTAATTTAAAAACTCCAAAAAACTTCAAAAAAAGGCAAAAAATTCAAAAATTCTCAAAAAACAAAAAATCCAAAATAATAAAAAGTTTAAAATAAAACAAGTAATAATAATATTGAATTTCAATGAAAATAAAATAAGTAATAATATTATTTTATTCATTTTTTGCCATTTATTCATTTAATATGGCATAATTAATTCTTTAAATCTGTAAATTGAAATTCAACAAATAATATATCCATTATTATCAGAAAAATGTGAGGAATCCAAATATGACATCATTTATTATTTTTTTAAAAATAAAATTAATTTTTAAAATCTGAATTTTTGTTCTTTTCGAATTTCAAAAATCTAAAAGAATTAAAAACGTTTAAAAAAATAAACTACTTATTCAATTAATTTATGTTATATGTATCATATCAATCCTACTAAGCCCTTGAGCATGATGTCACACGTTTCACCATTTGAGTTTGAAAATATTATTCTAAAAAACAATAATTATTTAGTAACACTAATATTTATTGAATAAGTAGTTTGACCAAAAAATCAAAAAAACTTAAATTTGAGGATAACTTTTTTTTCGTTCAGAATTTGAGGATTCTAAAATTTTACAAAACAGCCTACGGCGGTTGCCATCGAAACCGGTTTCTTGTGCTGAACATTTTGATATATTAAACTTTTTTTCCGACATCGTATGCAAAAGTTATAGCCGTTTTACTTTTTCATAACACTTTTTTAAACTTATTTCAACTCCAGACTTTTTGTGCGTTCAGCATGCACCATTCAAAGCCGCATCATCAATTTTCAACCCTTTCCCACTTCATTCGCTATTTTTCATGCATTTATTGATTTTTTTGAGCTAAATGACCCTGAAATTCTAAAGCACTACAAATGAACTCTCAAAAGGTTGAAACTTGGCATGGTATCATCATTTCACCCACATAGCATGTGCTAAAAAGTTGAGAGGGTTACGGCAAAAACTGGATGCACTTCGTGTACAAACTAGACAATCCCTTTCGAAGTATCAGGGTTTCGGACGAAAACTCATCTGTTACAAAAGGCATTTCATTTTTTTTAAACTTATTTCAACTCCAGGCTTTTTGTGCGTTCAACATGCACCATTCAAAGCCACATCATCAATTTTCAACCCTTTCCCACTTCATTCGCTATTTTTCATGCATTTATTGATTTTTTGAGCTAAATGACCCCGAAATTAAAAAGCACTACAAATGAACTCTGAAAAGGTTGAAACTTGGCATGGTATCATCATTTCACCCACATAGCATGTGCTAAAAAGTTGAGAGGGTTACGGCAAAAACTGGATGCACTTCGTGTACAAACTGGACAATCCCTTTCGAAGTATGAGGGGTTCGGACGAAAGCTCATCTGTTACAAAGGCATTTCATTTTTTTAAACTTATTTCAACTCCAGGCTTTTTGTGCGTTCAACATGCACCATTAAAAGCCACATTATCAATTTTCAACCCTTTCCCACTTCATTCGCTATTTTTCATGCATTTATTGATTTTTTTTGAGCTAAATGACCCCGAAATTGAAAAGCACTACAAATGAACTCTGAAAAGGTTGAAACTTGGCATGGTATCATCATTTCACCCACATAGCATGTGCTAAAAAGTTGAGATGGTTACGGCAAAAAATGGATGCACTTTGTGTACAAACTGGACAATCTCTTTCGAAGCATCTGGGTTTCAGACGAAAACTCATCTGTTACAAAGGCATTTCATTTTTTTGAACTTATTTCAACTCCAGACTTTTTGTGCGTTCAACATGCACCATTAAAAGCCACATCATCAATTTTCAACCCTTTCCCACTTCATTCGCTATTTTTCATGCATTTATTGATTTTTTGAGCTATAAAACTAAAAGAGCTAAACAGAATCTGTTTTTGATTAAAACACCTATTTAAAATAACCTAAAAATTACCAAATTGAATATAATGATAAAACACACTAATATTAAACAACAGGAAAAAGAATCACTCAAAAATCTATTTTCAAAGTAAAGTTATTCACAAACTAGTGATTCACACAAATTTCGCTCAAAAACTCTAAATATTTCGCTGTAAGTAGAAACAAAAGAAAATAAATAAAGCAAAAAACAAAAAAAACTGGAAAAGGACCTTTAGTAATTAAACCAGTTTCTCGTGCTGAACATTTTGATATATTAAAGTTTTTTTTCCGACATCGTATGCAAAAGTTATAGCCGTTTTACTTTTTCATAACACTTTAGTCCCGGTTGGAGACACCAACCGGGACTAAAGGGTACCCCCCCCCCCCCCCCCCCCTTTAGTCCCGGTTGGTGTCTCCAACCGGGACTAGAGATAGACCTTTAGTCCCGGTTGGTGACACCAACCGGGACTAAAGGGTATCACCCCCTTTAGTCCCGGTTGATGTCTACAACCGGGACTGATGCCTGCCGAGCCCCGTCCGGTGTCCTAGCCGCTCGAACCGGGACTAATGCTCACATTAGTCCCGGTTCGTAATGCGACCGGGACTATTGCTCCGACCCGGCTAGGACAAAAGCCCTGTTTTCTACTAGTGTAGGTGCATCTCTTTCATTCTCACTACCAAGCAGTTCTGCACTTCTCAAGTCTGAATGAAATTTCTTTGTGGTAGAAGGATATTGGATCTGCCTACGTAAGGAAGAAACAAATGAATATTCGGATTTCTGTTGCCCCTGGTGATATTATCTATCTATATCTAACTGATGAACAGTGGATGTTGTATGGACCGATGAAAAGGTTGTTTGACATCACGGAGTAAGTAATTTTTGTCCTGTCCATGTATTCCTGACCTGAAATCTGTTACCTGGATCAGAAATTCGTTCTATATTCCTGTTCTGTCATTTCAGAGTTCTACACACCGTATGTTCCTTGTTAGTCTAATGTGGCTGTGCATTTTCTGTTGATTCACTTGTCCGATTAGACTTACTTTAGCAGCACATTGATTCTATTTGTCTGCATTTATTCACTTTTACTATCCGTATCAGCAGATATAAGCTTTTTGTGATGAGAGATAGTTTCAACTTTTAACCACACAAATACCCATAGCATGCTATTATTCTAAAGCGGCATATGCACATGATTAACTATTGCACTGAATGTTCATCTCAGACTCTTTCACCTAAAACGAAGGTTCCAAGGATGAATAGGAAAGCAGATGCGAATGCTGCACCAACTGTACCAGAGAAAGTACAGAAACTATCCAATTACTGGAGATTTGAACTATGCCAGGTTAGTGCAACATGTGAAGCTGGTCTAAATGAGAATCTTGGAGGAAGAAAACGTAAGGCAAAGTTGGCCCGTGTGGTGCAAGCAAGGTGATCAAATATGTCAAAATCTACTTGCAGATGACCACTTGCAATAATAACAACACAAATCCTTGTGATGCACCTAAGATAATATGGGTGCCAGTGGATGGTGCTCCACCCATCCGCCGCCGTCCCATGGCACTCAGGTCGCTGCTCCTCCGCTGCCCCATGGACGTGGTCGCAGTCGTCGTCGCCGTCTGCCGCTCCTTCGCTCGGCTGTTGCCACACTGACGCGGTCACCCTCGACCTCTCCAGTGAGCTATGCTTCTCTGAATGTTTAGTACATGCTTCGCATATATGTTCTCTGAATACATGCTTCTTGGATCTTTTGATGTTGATAAAAGTCTCAATTCTTAAGATTTCATGGTAACTTGCCCTCCCGGTGTTTTCTGCTTTATAGTACTAGACCACGGTGCTGATTATTGTACATAAACAGGATATATAATCCAAATAAGAACATCTAGGTTGACAGTAGTATTTATCATGAGCAATGAATCATAAACCCCGATTTCACCCTTGTTTCAGTAGCTGCCTGTTTATGTGTTTCAAAGGAACTATAGTAGTCCAGTTTGGACAAAATTCTGTACCCTGATTTCATTTGTTAATGGAACCAAGGGGCCAGGGGCTTGGCTCCCTGGTGACCTAAAGTTTATTTGAAACTCATGACCATGAAAAGACGAAGTGGGTCTTGTACAATTATGTGATAGCTGAATTATGAAGAACGAATAGGACTAGCTGAAATAACCGTTATGCGATAGCATGGATTTTTCATATGTACTATTACTAACGTATAAAACGCTGCATGTCATATACAAAGGTAAAATACCTTACAGTCTTACACAAACATCTAAGGGGGACATTATGGCAATGTAATTCTCAAGGAAATAGCGCAACATGATATTTTACTTTGGTTTTCGTCAAAGTTAGCTCATATTTACCTTACAGTAATGTTTGAACTTTCCGCTCATATCATCAGACTTGTCCGACAGGTATGTAAGTGTTGCACTCCCTCCTACATATTATATATCATATACCATATATTTTAGCAGTGTATGTGATGTCATTTTCTAGAAGGACGGAATTTCATAATGCACCAACCCCATGTGTTGTGTTCTGTTATGGAACAGAAGTCACGTAACTGTCTAAAAATGAAGTAGGCATAACTTGACATCTTAGCCATGTAGGACTATATAATATCTATAGACCAGTTTGATACTTACATGGTACTTCTCTCGGGGAAGAGGAACAGTAATATTTATGCCATTGATTGAAAAAAAACCACTATTATGCCCAGTATTAACAAACAGTCTAAGACATACTCAACATTTTCTTAGCTAAGATAGTTATGAAAAAAGAGACTTTGTGAACGAAAATGCCTTTTGGAGCAAGGCCTCCATGGAGGCCGGTTTTTGAAAACCCCAAAATTCATGAAAATTCATATTTCTATATTTCAAAAAAATCTAAAAAATAAATACAGATATACATGGAGGCGTAACACACATGTGTGTAAATTTTTAGGACGAAATACGTTGAAATGAAGGCTGTGCAAAAAAAGACAAATCCGAGGCTTTTGAACGCATGATACTATTCATCATCAAAGTCCAGAAATTTGTCTTTTTTTGTACAGGTCGCATTTCAACGTATTTCGTCTTGAATTTTTACACACACATACATTTCATCCTTGTATAGTTGCATTTTTTTTCAGAAATTTTTGAAGTCGAAAAGTTTGAATTTTGATTTTTTCAAAAATAAAGGGCTCCATGGAGCTCGGTCACCAAAACGGCCTACTCCTTTGTTAATCAGTACTGAAATGCATAACCCTATGCTAGAATCTTATTTTTCGTTGTATATAATATGAACAACATGATTTTTTCTCAGGTCATAAATTGCTTGGAAAAATGCAACATCGATCCTAGAATCCCGAGGAGACTATGGCCGGTGATGGAGATTATTTTGTATATTGACGGTGGCGGCTACACGGCGGAGGCCTGCAGACTCGACTTCGACATTGTCGTCTTCAACAAGGAGAAGGTTTCCCTCGCCGGCCACGATCAGGTTCGCACCTGCACTCCCATTCCCATTCATTCTCCTTCTCCCGAAATTGTTTTCTGATGTCTTTTGTTTTGTGTGTGCCTCTACAGTATATGGTGGCGGGCGGGCGGAACCTCTTCCCACTGCTCCCGGAGGCGTCAAGGGCGTCAAGCCCTCCGTTGTGATCGGATGGGGGCTCCCTGGTTCATTCCCAGCTTTGCTTTGCTCCCTCACCGCGCAGTTTCTCTCCTATCTGTCGAGATTTACTATGCCTCTCTCTACTGCTATTCTACTGAATATTGTTCTTGGAGCATCAAAGCCAATTGCTTGACTGGTAAACATGTGTAGAAGGATTCATTGTTTAGCGTTATTAGACCTCTATAAATACATGTATAGGAGGATTCTTGGAGCTTTGTACAATCAGTAAGGCCATCAAAGCTAATTGCTTACTGGTGAACATGTATAGGAGGATTCTTGGAGCTTTGGATATACATGTTTGCTCTATGTTATAAATAAAGACTCTCCTTTAGTGGTGAGAATAAAAAGGAAAAAAAATACTATTCGCAATAAAATTTATTGGGTGAACTGTAGAAGTTGTCTTTGTTAGAGAAAGGTTCAGAACCCACCCTTTTTTCTTGCAGGATTGATAAGATTTTGATTTTGGAACGTTTTAGATGTACAGAAAGAAAGCACATTGTGCTGGTAGATAATGATGGTGAGAAGATCAAATTTATTTTATGGGGAGAGCGGTTTCACATATTGTACTTGTACAGAAAGAGAGCAGATTGTGTTTCTTTTCAGAAGATAACTTTTGCTAGCCATTATGTTGCTTGCAAGCAGAATACTTATTGATTTAGTTCTCTCACCACTCATTCTGTAGCTGTAATTTGCACCGAGTTATATTGTGTCAATCCTAACGTTTGTATATGCAACCTAACATGTTGAGTTTACTGCAATGGAAACGAAAAGAAAATTATTTTTTTATAACAAAAAGAATTTAAAATTGTATATGGTGCTACGTGTCATAATATGTTTTGTTCCTATTAGCTATCTTCTGCTTTCAGTCCATAGAGACATGCAACATATGCAGGACCACAAACTAGGTGCAAGCTGATGTTCCTTTGGTAGAACCCGCTTTGTGAAAATAGTACCAAATGTTCCATGCTTTCCACTCTCTTTTGGTGATTATTTTGTGATTATGTAAATAAAGGGAAACTGTTGAGAACACTTCGGATCCCCCTCCCTGCATCACACATCATGCAGTTTGATACAGCTTTGTGATATATCTTGCATGTTTGCAGGTCATTAGGTAGAGTTGGAGTTGGTCATATGTTATACATCTCTCGTCACTCAAGAAATTTCTTTCTACGATTATACGTGCATTGCACGTGCACGTTTACTAGTAAATGATAAGTGCCACACCGTCCTGACGTTTTTTACAACTAAAATTGCCATTTGAAAAATAACCTAAAAAACTAAAACTTGCCATCCAAACAAAAAGTTGCCATCCTAGGGTAACTAAACTTGTTATCAAAAAACGCCAGGACATAATAGCTTCGTGCCACGCACGTGACACTTATCAAGGTTCAACATTTTTGCTTGGATTCTGGAAAGAATCCCTAAAAAGGATAAGAGGAGGTGGGTGCAACATTAATTAGCCAAGGAAAAGAAAAAAGAAGAAAAAAAAAAGACGTGGCAACGAGCGAATGGTCGAGGCCGCACTTGATGATGTCATGCATACGAGCTAGCGAGCGACGAACGAGACAGCACACAAGATAGGGGCGGATCCAAAGTTGGTCATGGGTCATGGGTGTACATCTATGTACGGATGTACACCCAAATTTTTTGGCTAATTTTTTATATGTATGGTTTACACTTTAATACTTTCACTGTCTAAATGGTCTTTCTCACCAGTGCCATCTTTCACAGCAAAATAGGCCGAAGCAAGCACGAGTTAAACATCAGACACCTACGCATGTCATCAGCACGAGTTAAACATCAGACACCTACGCATGTCATCAGCACCAGACAATTAGCATTTTCATTGTTCATTGTCTTCAGATGCATTGTATACTACTCCCTCCATTCTATAACTTTTTAACACTAGTGTAATATTAAAAACGCTTTTATATCATGAGACGGAGTATGTAGTAAATAATCTCTATTTCCTTTGTCATTTCTATAATGTATTGTGATTTTGATGAAAAAAAATTCTTGGTATGTGAACATTTTAGATATTAGATCAATTGTTTTTTGAAAATTTCACAATTTTTTGAACATCCAAGTATAAAATCCTGGATCCGCCACACGCCTTGGAGGAAGCTGCGCGCCTGACCCAACACGCATGATCGACCAGCGTCAAGGCAGTAATGGTGTGCATGGCACGACCCGCGCACGGAGCGGCTGCCGCATAACGATGGACAGCTCCAGCCTCTCGGCGAAGCTCACCGGCTCGCCGTCGACCTCGTGCCACTCCAACTCCCTCACCAGGCAGGCCACGAAATACTCCACGTGGAGAAGAGACAGCTCTATGCCGGGGCATAGCCGCCGGCCGGCGCCGAACGGGATCATCTTGATTTCCCTGCCCCCTGTAAGTTGCATGTCGGCGCCCTCGCCGCCGGGAAGGAACCGTTCCGGCCGGAAGCGCTTGGCGTCGGGCCACACCGCCTCGTCCAGCGCCATCTCCGCCACCGTGAAGTTCACCGTCGCGTGCTTCGGCACGTGGAACCCGTCTAGCGCCGTGTACTCCTCGGTCGCCGCGTGCGGCATCACGAACTGGGCTGGCGGGTGTCGCCGGAGGCCCTCCAGAACGACGGCCTTCAGGTACGGCATCCTCGGCAGGCACCCCTGTTAAATGCCGGCGTCGACGCCGACGACGTCGTGTATCTCGGCTCGTAGCTTTGCTTGGATCTCCGGCTGCGCCACGAGGTTTGCCATGATCCACTGCACCACGGCGGCGGTGGAGTCGGTGCCGGCAGCAAGGAACTCGACGCATAGGCTCACCATCTCGCCCTCGGTGAGGTTCCTGCCGCCGTCTTCGGGGATCCGGAGGCCAAGGAGAGACTCCGCGTAGCTGCTGCTGCCATCGTCGTGCTCGCCTTGCTTGCTGCGTGCCCGCTTGATCAGTGGGACAAACAGCTCCTCCTGCCGGCACCGGAGGGAGAGCAGCTGCTTCCACATACGCCAGAACACCAGCTTAGCGACAGGCGGGTAGGCGTCGAGAGCCTGGAACCCGATCGCCGACGTAGTGAACTCCCTCTGCACAGCCTCGACGGACGTGACAACGTCGTCGTCCAGCCCCTCGCCGAAGCACATGCTGACGAGCACGCGGTACATGGCGCGGTGCAGGAGACCCTCGATGACGACAGGCTCGCCGGCGCGCATCTGGCGCGTGATGCCGTCTATGAGCCAGGCCGCGGCACGCCGGCGTTCACCGGCGTACCGGTGGAGGCTGGATGGGTGGAGGACTTTGCTGGTGAGGTTGCGGCGGAGCACGCGCCAGAGCGGGCCGTAGGCGCAGGACGCGATGTTTGTGCTGGTCGCTAGAGAAAATACGGCTGGTGAAGGTGGCCGGCGGCCTGTCGGCGAGCACCTCGGCGCACTGCACCAACGCACGGTGCGCGACGGCACGGTCGGAGACGAAGATGGTCGGGTGGGACGGGTTTATGCGGAGGGTGAACACCGGGCCGTACCGGGACCGGACAGCGCGGATGATCGTGCCGAAGTTTGTCCGGCCGAGCAAGAGGAGCAGGCCGGCGACCGTCAAGGAGGGCGGGCCCGTTGGGAGCTGCGGCATGGTGGAATCTGCCGGCGCCGGCCAGAGTAGGAGATACACTGCAGGGCATAAGGCGAAGGAGAGCAGCCAGTAGAGCCAGTACACCATGACTGTCTGAGCACAAGTGGTAACTAGCTCACTCGTGGGCAGCTTCATGTGATCTCGTATACTTCTAGCAACTCTTCTTTTTAATGGCGAATTATACTGCTACGAGATCACATCGTCGTATTAGTTAACCTATATATTTTCTCGTATGATTTGACGATTGCTTACCACGCCCACCGCGTGTTTATTGTTTAACCTACCTGATTTGCATGATGCCGGATCAGCTTACACAACCTCAGATCGAATCCGATCGGCTAGGACATCAACGTATGTGCTAGCAGATGATATACATACTACACGGATTGGACATGCTTTGCTGCGTCGTTGGTGTTGTTCTGTTTCTTTAAAAAGAACTAGCAAACATGCCCGTGCGTTGCAAAGTAAATCTCTTGAGATCTTGCACAATGCCACATGAAAAACAACATGATAACCGGTGTTGCATAAAACATAGAGATGTGATAATTTTTGAAGTGTACTTAAGGTGTTTCTAGTTTATTAGATAATAAAAATATCTACCAAGTTGCAGGTATCTCTTTACGCATTTGTTGCTGTTTCTCCTCGGTGATGCCCATATTTGCATTATGATGAAAATAACAAAGTACGTTTTAGTTTATTAGTGAGAGCATATGCATAAGAGTATTATTTTTGTCTTGCTGGTATATTTATTTGCATTTGTAATCCTAGTGGAGTCTTAATTTGTTTGCAAATATATTAGACAACTCCATCAAAAACAATTAATTTGTAAGAACATGCATACCAAATGTTCTATGTTGCTATGAACAGGCATCTTTGCTAGTTCTTAAAAAAATCATTACGAAAACAATTTCAAACAATATGAAAATCAAAGTTAAGCCATTGGTTTACGAAAAGCTTGTATCAACAACATTGTACATTTTTTATACATCAGAAACATTTTCTATATACACGTTTAATATTTTCCAATTTCATGGTCAACATTTTTCATAACATATTTAGTTTTGATGTCTACTTTTTTATACATTTTTTACATTTTTTTATATATCAGAAACATTTTTTATATACACGTTTGACATTCTCCAAATACATAATTAACATTTTAGAAAACTTATATTTTTTATGTCTACTTTGTTCCATACACATTGTATATTTTGGTATACATTTTTATTAAAGATCAGAAACATTTTTCTATGCACATTAAAAAAGAAAAATTGCATGATCCACATTTTTCAGAAAAGAAATAAAAGTTACATTATTTTTTCATACGTAATGTACTTTTTATATATATTTTTCTATTGAAGTTTGGCATTTTCTTAATGCATGATTTTTTTTCCATAGTTTGCATATAGAGGATTTTTATAATTAAAATATTCAGAGTATTTTTTAAAATATTCAGAGTATATCTAAATAGAGCCAAAAGATAAAAACAAAGCAAATGAAAAGTAGACAAAATAAGTGCTGAAGGCCGCGCTGGGCCAGCCCAGTCAGGCAGCAGCCCGCCAGCACAAATAGAAAAAAGTCGATGAAAAAAGGGGACAGTGAGGGATCGAACCTGTGTCTCGCTGGTGCAATGCAAGCGCACGCTAGCAACCAGTTGGGATAGGCGCGCACCTGTGATCTTTTGAGGGGTCGCCACCTATTGAATCAAAAGGAACGGCCGGCTTCAAAAGATAAGGAAAACGAATCGTTTTTTTTCACTTACCGGTGGCATAGGTGGGTAATTCCTGCGAACTTTAGGGGCAAATTACACAACGGACGACCAGAAGCACTATATTATATATATATAGGTAAAGATAAAGATATCTACTCTGTTTTAAAATATAAAATATACTAGCAAAAAGCCCGTGCGTTGCAACGGAAGAGAAAAAAAAACACCACACGCATCTAACACAATAATCATGACTCAAGATCCCAATATGTCCACATCCTTTATTTCAACATGGCATCTTATCAGTCTTGTCGTTTATCCGTCTTCCCACCCTCGCCTACGGACATGCATGGTTACAGATGATTTCTTTCGTCTTCAATTTGTTTTCTTGAGGTACATCATCAATTTGAATGGACACCATATGAAAGAAAGACAGGTCGTGCACTACTGATTAACGTTGCATCTTAAACAACATTTTGAAAATTATTAACATGTGAAACAATATTATATTCAGATTCTACACAATTTTCTAATCAATTTTCGTATATAACATGTTAAAATTGGAGTTAGGCTTTAAAAAATATGAATATTTTTAAAAGCAATTGAATCTGTCCCTAAACAACATTAAAAAATGATGAACGGGTGAAAACAACATCATATTCATATTCAACATATTTTTGTAATCAATTTTCATATATAACTTGTTAAAATCAAAGTTACGGTTTAAAAGATATATATATATAAAACAACATTTGAATCTGTATAAAAAACGTTATTTTCTCGATGGATGGCGTGTTTATTAACCAAATTCTCAAATGTTTTTCTAAAAAAGCGAAAGGTTTTCTATTCTCACTTAAAATTGGACTGCTGGTTGATTAACCAAAACCTTAAGGGGTTTTCTAAAAATGCGAAACGTTTTTCTGTTCTCACTTAATTCGGGACCACAGGTTGATTTCACAAAAGTGCAGGGACTTTTCTGGAAAAATGCCGTGACGGTGAGCGGGCGGAAATGATCCGTGCTTTATTATTAGGTAAAGATTACTTTTTCAAAAAGTTAAATCTTTGAAGTTTGATAAAATTTATATGGAAATATATCAAAATCAATAATATCAGAGCGTTATGATTATATTCATCATGAATGAAATTTCGTACTTTTTTGTTTAATATTGTGGATGTCGATATCTTTTTCACGGAATTTGGTTAAAGTTATGGAAATTGACTTTTCAAAAACAAATACCCCTTATATTTTGGAATCGATGGAATATTAAGTTTGGCAGGTGGGGGAGATAATGATGTATGTACCAACCTATATTTCTGCGGGGAAATTTCTGCGTCGGTGACTGCATGTACTATATTGATGTTACAGTATCACATGATGACACTTCTTTTTTCTAGGTGGTGAGAGGGTGCGCGAGATTGATATGTTTTTATAGGCCGTTTGTTGCTGATTGATTTGGAAAATCGTTGATTCGGTCAAAATCGTAAACCAAATCCAAAATTGAATACCCAATTGAATGAAAAAGCTTCAAAATTAGGGAACACAGAGAATTAAAATAATTAAATGAGAGAGATCCTTGAGAAACTGTTGATCCGTCCGGAATCGAGTGACCCAATTTTAAATTGAAGACCTCAATTAGTTATGAGGCCTTGAAAATTAGAAAGCATAGTGTATAGTATAAAAGAATTGAATGGGAGAACTTTGTGAAATTATTACTTGGTCAAAATTGGGTGACCCATTTTAATTGGAGACCTCAATTGAATGTGGGCTCTTTAAAACTAGGGAGCATAATATTATAAAGGATATGTGCATCTAAAATGTTCCAAAATATATAACCACAACTCGAGAGATAAAAACCACTGATTCAGCTAGGCCAAATGTTATTGTTGGACATCCTGAACCCCTTTCGAATTAACTCATCCATAGTACAATTTTTCCTTTTCTCCTCGACTTTTATGGGAAAAACAACTCGAAAAGTCACTCATCGGCATGAATGAGAATGAAAAGTCATTCTCCAGCCATACGAGGACGACGGGGTGATACTTCTAAATTTCTGAAAATGAGACCATAGTTTTGAGATTTTGTAAAAGGAAACTAAAAAAATATTATTACTCACTCCGGCGGTGCTTAAGAATGCTTGCTTCGTTCTCTGGTAATTGTCGTTCCCAACATGCTATACGTTTCCCAATGAATGCCCTAATGCCCGTTAGATGGGCCGCACTAATCTTGGCGCACCTTAATCTGCCACGTCGGCAACACGATCTCGTTCGCTGGCCGGCAACCGCCCCCACTCACCACTTCCTCAACCCACTCGTGACACGCGCTCATCGTCTCCATCCATCTCACACTCTTCACTGTTGTCTTTCATCTCCGAGGGGCGAGTTACTGTCGGGGCTTTACACGCATGGCTTCGACGTTACCGTCGCCACACATCCATGTTTTGCTAGGCGGAGCTAGTAGGCATGGTGCCCGATTCCACCCCATGGCCACGAACCCTAGGCATGTCGTCGATGATCAGTGGGGAGGAGACCTGGAGGGATCCGCTACTTGATGGGGATCTCTTCGGAGCGGCGCTCCTGCGTGTGGCGCGGGGCTGGCGCAAGGCGGCGATGCCGCACGGTCATAGGCGGCTGCAGGGCAAGAGCACCAGAGGTGGCCGTTTCTCGGGATGGATTCGAGGAGGACGGGAGGATGGGACAATGGAGAGGGAGGTCAGCGGTGCATCTGACACCATAGAGCTTCTTAAGGTTAAATCCCATCTTCCTCTTCCCGCTCTTGCGTCATGTTTGCAGAACTCACAACATTTTTTCATAGAACCCTTGGTATCTTTTACCATGGTTGTTGATAGAGGCAAAGGTGTCCCATCTTTCGATGAGATGATGACTATCGTTTTCGGTGGAGTAGACTTTGACGATCTGACTACGAACTTGCGAAGACGTCGCGTTCCAACTACGAACTTTCCAATTTAGGCAGCATCATATTCTCATGAACATTAGAATTGTTACCAAGAAACGAAAGTACCTAATAATTCAATTGTTGTGCGCAAACTCTAGTAATTGGTCCAATATGTACAGCAATAAGGGTTGTGGGTGTAACAATGGTATTGATGTCCTCATCAGTTGTTATTCAAAAGTATTTTGCCATGGCATTTTTTTACCCATAACATGTATATTCAGTGCCATGTGTTATTCAATAGTTATTCGTAGAAAACTGAATAGTAGATGACTCAACAATTTACCAAGTTCAAGTAACCACTAATTTACCATGGTTTTAATCCATAGGTTATTTGTTTTTGTAACAACAACCTGTATATACTATGGCAAATCAACATGTGCCCCATGGCAAAAAAAAAATAGAAACTATGGCATTTTTTCAAAGGAACCAAGGCAATTTTTTATTTGCATTCTTTTTGGAATTTATACATCACATTTTTGTAACAATATCATGTATATACAACGGCAAATCAACATGTGTCCCATGGCATTTTTTTAGAAACTTTGGCATTTTTTTTGTAGAAACCACGGCAATTATAATGTACATACACTGGAAAATCAACATGTGCCCCATGGCAAATATTTAATTTTGTAGAAACCATGAAATTTTTCATATGAACCATGACAAATCAAACATGTGTCCTTACGTCATTTCGTTTTTGTAGAAAACTATGGCATTTTTGCAGAGAACCATGACATTTTGTAGGAAAGATGTCATTTTGTACGAACGATGGCAAATACAATGTATATACCATGGTAAACAAAACATGTTTCTACTAATGGAAATTATTTATTGGTAGATAAGCATGGCATTCTTTTTTGTAGAAATCATGATACTTTGTGTAGGAAGCATGGCATTTTTGTAGAAACCGTAGCGTTTTTTAATGTACATACCATGTCATTTTTATTTTTTAAGAATATGGTATTTATGTTATTAAGAGAATTTTATTTACAAGATCATTTAGTCTGTATATACTATGTCATTTTTATTTTTTAGGAGCATGACATTTTTATTTCAAAGAGTGTGGCATTTTTTTAAAGAGCATGGCATTTGTATATACCATGACATTTTTATTTTTAATAGCATGACATATTTTCATTAAGAGCATGACATTTTTATTTAAATAGCATGGCATTTTTTTGAAGAGCGTGCCATTTTTTCTTAAGCATGGCACATTTTTAAAGAGCATGTCATTTTTTATTTTGTAGAACATGACAATTCTGTTAGAAAGAACATGCCATTTTTTATCATTAAGATCATGGCCTTTTCTTTTTATTAAGAGCTTGGATTTTTTAAAATGTCCTTTTATACATTTTTTTCAATTTACCATGTATGATTTTATATGATTGCATGTTTTAGTAAAAATATTTATTTTGTTCACATTGCAACTAGAAGTTTTTGCTCTACACATTCGTTTATGCTTCTTTAGCTATGTGTTATATATGAAATCGTTAGCATGTCAAAGTCTAAATTTCTTAGAACGTCAAATTATTTTTTTCTTGATTTTTCCGTAGTGTTTCCCTGGTATGGGTAATACCTTTTTTCTAGAGAAAGTGTACAGTATATGATCAATTTTGATCATGATGACATTTTGTTTTATACGTCATGTCATTTTTTGGTGTTGTTCTAACTTGTTAAAGTGAGGTTCAAAATACAAGTTTTCAAGTTTTTAGTAGTGTCACATGAAATTGGGTCTTTTTGGGTTCAATTGAAGGCTTAGATACGTAAAAGAGGGACATGTCTTCCCCCAGCGAAAAATGTTCCTTCCCCAGGGAATGCTCTGTTCGCCGGGGAGAGGGGGGAGGGGAGTTCCCTTCACATCTGTCATTCCCTAGTTATTAGGGTCCGTATTTTAATGGAAATCAATAATGTAACCCACAAAGAAGACTACACAACATAATATGCATCTAGGCCTCCTTTGGTTTGTAGGAATTTTGTATGATAGGATTTTCAAAGGAAAGAAATTCTTTGGAGCCTTTGGTTTATAGGAATGGATACCTATTCCTCTATAAGATAGGAACCAATCCTTCACATTTCAAAGGAAAAAAAAAATCATTAGGCCTCCTTTAGTTTGTAGGATTTTTGTAGGAATTCTATATGATAGGATTTTAAAAGGAAAAAATATATCCTTTGAAGCCCTTTGGTTTGTAGAAATGAATTCCTACTTCTATGTTGGATAGGAACCAATCCGTCACATTTCAAAAGAAAAAAAAACATTAGGCCTTCTTTGGTTCATAGGATAGGAAAATCATAGAAATAGGAGAGTCATACGAAATGAGATGACATGTATCCAAAATCCTATGAATAGGAATAGGAAAGAGGATGCCCTTTGGTTTACATTATAGGATTTTTTCAGTGAGTCCAGGCTAATGTTTATTTTCCTATGAAATGTGGAGGATAGGAAGAATTCCTTCATAGGAATAGGATTATATTCCTACAAAACAAAGGGCTTTACAGGAATTATTTTATATAAAAATCCTATCGTATGAAATTCCTACAAGATTCCTCCAAAACAAAGGAGGCCTTAGCCTAAACTCAATGGAAATATACACGTCCTTCACATTTCAAAGGAAAATAAACATTAGCCTAGACTCAATGGTAAAAATCCTATGATGTGAACTGAAGGACATCTCTTTTTCTATTCCCATTCATAGGATTTAAGATACATGACATCTTCCTACAAGTTTGCTGTTCCGACTATATTCCCATCCTATGAACCAAAAGAGGCCTTAATCTGGCAGCTGGATTCATGTGGCCTGGCCAGGGAGGGAGTATATATGGGGTGGTGATCTAGATGTGGCAGTTGACTTGGAATCTTGACTCCTTCAGCTATTTAGCACACAACGATAGATGCACGCGGTCTGCAAGCAAAACAAATTGGCGTCCTGATCCAAGCTCGACTCCTTCTGCTCTGACAGCCGTTGGGCTCATATTGCCGTGCTCTGCCAATTGAGCTCCCCACAAGACAAATTAGCCGTCTAGGCAGGGTGTACATCAAGTCACTGGTCTGGGTTTTGTTTTGCTGTATAATCACGACGTATTCTTGAGACCAAAACATGAGCACGGTTATCTTTCAGACATGGATCATGCATGGTATGTATGGAAACTTGCATACTCAAATGGCTCAAGTCACAAGGATAGTGCCATAGACTTGTATTAAATTCAGGTACAAAAATATTCTTTTCGTTTTTCCCAACACAACTTGGTTGATATTTAACAGAAACGTAAGTTCAGAATTTGGTCCCAAAGTAAGTTCAGATTTTTAAGACATTAGTTTGCTACATACAGTAACAAAAAAAATCAACATGTCAGAGTTTTAGTCTGATAATAACACTACATAATGCAATTCATCTTGTCTTAAAGATACATAGAAAAACCGTAAGAAAATAATATGATGTCTTAAAAACCTTCAAACATACAGAGTGATCCGATTTTATTAAGACATTGCCTTATTGCTTCCAAAGAGCTGAACACATACAATAAAATAAAAAGTGTTGTGAATCTACACACCCCCTCTGAAGTGAATGAAAACAACAGAAAGGGATTCGAACCATTGCTTATGTACCACACCCAGAGTTAAATAATACTGTACTTGGATTATGAAGAGCCATTTCCTATTGAAAAGGGGATATATACCACTCAGGCCCCTTATAGCTTGCTGCGATTCCCGAGCTCTTGCTTCAGCTGATCCCTCAGGACCCTTCTCAGCAGCTTATTTGAAGCAGTTCTCGGGAACTCGGGGACAACTTTGACGTAGCTCACCTGTGTCAGGACGAGCAAACGATCCCAATTCCCTCATTAATACATGTGTCCATCTGGTCATCTGAACTGAACGTCTGAAAAGAGAAGCTCTCACCTTGAAAAGGGGATTAAGGTTCCTTTGGATGGCTCTCTGGAACTTGCTCTTCAGAAGATTTGCATCGCATGGCGCGAATCTATCTTTTAGCACTGCCAAGATCGCAAGTTGTTCTGGTCCACCGCCGGAAGGTTTGACGCTAACAGCCGCCGTTTCTAGCAGACCCCTGTCGGCTCCGTTACAAACCCGTTCGATCTCCACTGAACTTGTCTATTCAGAGAAGAGAAACAATGAATTGTTTTCATGAAACACAAGGGTGATAACAGGGGGTTGTAAACATTGAGAGGAGGAGGCGCTTCAACCTTAATCCCTCCAAGATTCATAGTGTCGTCTGCTCTGCCCTGTACGACATAGTAGCCACCTACTGTCCTCTGGATTATATCTCCGTGTCGTCGGAGTTGCTGCAACAGAATTACCGTTACAGACTTACAGTGTGTGTTATTACCAAAAAAAAATCTAACGGTACGTAGTTGGGTTTATTTGGTTGGTACAACAAAGGGAACATTGACTCAAATGCTGCTACTTTTTCATGGCACAATTATCATTACAACTTATGTCAGAGCACAATAACGTGTCAAAATCGCATATTTGCTTCTCGTCCTCTCGGTAGGGCTCCACTGGAAAACTTGGAGAGCATTCTGATTTTTGAAAGCATAACAAGTTGGCTACCTTGAGCGTCGAGTATCTTCCCAACAATTTTTGTCAAGCAGCTTAGATGAATGACCGAAGCTAAGCAAACACATGGACAGTTGTTGATATTTTGAATCATCCTGTGTTCATACAGGAATGTAAATGGATAACTGAGGTGAGCGACTCCGTACCCGTCCTCTGTAAACGGGCATTCCATCGAAGTAAACCTTATCGTGGTCAGCATTGAGAAGCCGGTCGGTGGCACCAAAATATAAAGGGAAGAGACCCACTTCTCCAGAACAAGGTACATCATCAGGCTGTCATAGCAAAAGTCAGATGGTTATGCCACAAACACAATCACCAAACTAAGAAAATTCAACGGACAATACTTACATATGGATTTCCCTGTTCATCGAGTATGACAAACCCAGTGGACATTGATGCACCACTGAAAGCTCCAAAAACCTGTGGCTGCAAAAGACTCCCTTGAATGAATGAGGATGCCAGCTCTGTACCTCCACAACACTCAACAATGGGCTTGTAACAGGTACGCGAAGATAGCCACAGACTATCATCAATATCAGAAGCCTCCCCTGTTGTAGCAAGTACCCTGCAATTATAGAATTGTAGCTCCCTTCGACGAGCTTGCAATGGACTTGAAATGGTTTCTAACAGTGTAAGTACTAACTCACCTGATTTTAGTCCAGTCTAGCCCTTTAGTATGATTCCCAGCCTTCCATGACTTCACCAAACTAGGCACAGATCCTAATGCACTCACATGGGCATCCTGCAATTTATTTTAATGGACCCATGAAGCGCAGTTTATATTTAGCTTCTAATATAAATATGCAGGCACTTTTTGACAAAATCCTACCCGGTTCATTCACAAAAAAAGAGCTCTATGATACTGCATAGAAAAAAACAACTAAAAAAATGAACGAGGATAAATCGTCTTTAGCAGCTTAAACCAAGAGATGGTGCAAATTACGCCACACCTGGACAAATTTGCAGAAACCACGTCCAAGTGGAGAACCATGATATAAAGCCAATGTCGCGCCATTTAGAAAGCATGAGAACAACTGTATAGGTCCCATAACCCAACCAAGATTTGTAGGCAAGCAGCCTATGTCCTTTGGGCGAACATCCAAATTTGCCCAGGTATCAGCTCCACATCTGATGGGACAAAGTTGTGTCCATGGTATAGCTTTCGGCTCTCCTGCACCAGAATCAAATAAAACAGATCAAAATCACGTGTGAAGTTGCGAAAACCAGAGATGGAAGGAAATTGCAACTCAGGGTAGTCTATACCAGTTGTTCCTGATGAAAACAGTATATTAATTAGTGCGTCTGCAGATTGATAAACTGGAGAGTACATGGGTGACCTGCAAATCCAAGACATATGGTTGACATGTTGGTCACATCACAAAATCGCCTCTGTTTTGCAATCTGGGTGTTAAAAATTTCATGAAAAGAAAGCATCTGAACTCTCACAGTCGTCTATTTCTGACATGGGAAGGATCAAATTTGTTGCATATACCTTCCAGCAGCACGAGAAAGAAAATCTTTCCAGGACATATCGTCATTCCTTGGTGTAACTCCAAGATAGTCTCCAGTTGCAGGAATTACAATAGCTTTACATGAAGTCCCTTCCATGACACAACTGAAGAATTTGATGTGTTTAGGTAAGTGCTGAGAATTGTTCTGTGATAGTTCAGTAATTTCATTCAAAAAAGTATGGAAGATAATTTTCGCTAGATGTGATCCTACCAAAAGTAACTAATATTTGCTTGTTTAAGTTGAGCAGAATAAGTTATTGAAACAAAATATATTAACTAAATAATTTGATCAATCAAATACCTGTAAAGTGGAAATTTCTTCCCTCCTCTAATTATGAAATCCTGAAATATCGTGAATTTAGTATGAGCGCTATTATAGTACCAATGTTCGTGAGACGTGCTAGCTGCTACGGTCGAACCTGAGTAAAAATTGCCTTTGCTTTTGCGACCCTCATGCGAGTGCCGATCTCCTGAGGTGCGAAACTATCTGCTATTGACACAACAACAAAGCCACCAAGGATGATTGCCAAATAAATAATGACCGCGTTGCATGTCATAGGCATATCGATTGCAATCCTGTCCCCCTTTTGAAACATGGTATCAAGGGCATTTGCAACGGTCCTGAAAATACCAAAGCAACAAACACATGATGATGAAACCCTCCAATAAAACAAAAGAAAAATTAAAGGTTTCTGCATGCCCCCTACTCTTAATTTGATAAGAGATGCATACATCACTTGGGTGCGAAGCTCCTTCAATGACATACGATTCACTGGATAATCGTCGAAGCCCTCATCCCTCCAAACAATCGCCGTGCTATCATCTGTCCTATTTTGGGAAGGCCAAGGTAGCAGACAACATTCAGCGATGTTGAGCACTGCACCTGGGAACCATGTTCCACCCTTCTTTGACTTATCCGACGCGTCTAGAATCGACGTCGGTTCTTTTACAAACTTGATGGAGAGCTCCCTTAGCACAATTTTCCAGTAGACCTATGCATCGATCACCAAGAAGGATATTATGAAGAAATAAAACTTTGAACCGGTGTTTCTAGCTGCTCACTTAAACCGTGAAGTAAGTTCCAAATTTAGACGACAAAAAGACTGACCTCCTGATTGTCAACGGCGAACTTGTGGAAGAGGCCAAAGCTTGAAATTGGATCCTTATATGATGTTCCTAACAGCTTGGGTCCATTCTCTTCCATCACTCTCCCAAGATTTGTTTGCTTACAATCAATCCTGCAACGATCACGATAACCGTGTCATGAAGTAAATTATATATATATATATATATATATATATATATATATATATATATATATATATATATATATAGACACACACACACCGATCGTCCTATCACATACTCCATCTGTTCCAAATTAAGTGACTCAACTTTATACTAACTATAGTACAAAGTTAGTACAAAGTTGAGTCACTTATTTTGGGACGGAGGGAGTATATGGCAGTGCCAAATGACGCGAATCCACAGACCAATTATAATCTAGCTAGTATCAAAATAGTACTACTGTCTTAGTACTTTTGTTTTTAAGCTAAAGGATGGGTTAAATGGAACCAAATCACAGGCTGCTGATTAGATGGTTGAAGTTTAAATGGCTTAATTAGACAAGCAGTCACTTTCATCACGGATTAGCCATCGATTGCTGTTAGCACCATCAAATGGATCAAACATTTGGCAGCAATACGGCGAGAGTGAGGAGCCATGTTCAGCTGTTTTTATATAGAAAGAAAAGACAGAGGAGGGCGGACGGCGAGACTCACGGGGAGGGGAACCAGTAGGGCGGCGGGCCACGCTGGGCGCGATCCCAGTCGGCGTAGACGGAGTAGTACACCAGCTGGTGGAGCGCGTGCGGGTGGTCCGGCCGCAGCACACCCGCCGCCACGACCGCCGCCCACGCGGCGGCCGCGTCGCCATGGCCTCCGACCGCGGACCGGAGCGCGGCGAGGAAGGCCCCCGCGTCGGCCGCGCCGAGCCCGGCCGCCTCCACGTCGCTGGCGCGGACCTCCCGCAGGCCCCCCCTCGCGATCGCCGCCATGCGCCCCGCGTACTTGCTCGCTCGCTCTCGGCCAGCAAGCTGCCCCGCGGCCGCGGTCGTAGCCTCCGCGCGAGTGGAATGGTGAGTTGGTGACACTCCGCTGATTTATCGGCGCGCGCATTTGGACGCATTTGGAGCTGGCTGGGCCGGCGACGACGACGGGGACGAGGAAGGAAGATAAAAGAAACACAAGGCGGTGTTCGATGGAGTGGTTGTGGGTTGCTGCGCTCAGACGCCGACGAGGGAGTCGAATCGGATGGAAAGAGATGGCTGACGGTGGCAGCGGCTACGGCGAGGCGACTTGTTCAGAGGGCGGCCAATTCTTCATGGCAAAATTGCATAGGGCAGGGGCTATCTGCAGACAGAGACATAGCGCGAAACTATTTTCTAGCTGAATCGATCTCTATTGGAACTAGTAGAATCCCGTGCGATTGCCACGGGCTCTTGAAATATCTTTATGAGTTATACAATTACAATGCATGTAAATTTTCACACGTAGAGATGATATAACATAGGCACAATTGCTTAATAATTAAAGTCCACTTCACTTACAATGTAAATCCGTAAAAAAAAAACAAATTGACGACGTGTCCATGTAAAAAATTGAGCGATGATCCAACTAAATCCATTATAAAATATTAAGATCTACTTGATGTGCTTAAGAAATTCTCGCATAATATCAGGAAAGTTGTCTTTAGCTTCATTCCCACGATGTTTTAGCAAGTATAATAAGAATTACTTCCTCAACTCATACCCATCCTGCACAAGCAATATATGTAGTTAGCGAGAATATTCCACGTCGAATGTCTTAAAACGTGTAATGGACAATACTCACCGTGCAAACCGGCTTGACCAGTTTTTTACCGTTCCACCAGAGCATAAAATGAAAAACAAAAAAGCCAGACACATCCCTGCAATTTCCTAAATTTATATTATATACAATACAGTGATAACAAAATAAATATTTGTATTCTGAATTTATTACCCGTATGTGCTCGTTGGAATATTAGACGGAAATAAACGTTGCCATTTAGATATATCAGAGTTCCAGCCGTGTTGCTTTATTTCGAGTGCTTCTTTGAATTCCTTCGCAAAACCTTTTAACTTCACTACATGTCTCAAATTTTTCATCTCTGACGATTGTGATGTATGAATAGGGTCTATAATGTATACACGATGTGCCTCTTTGTCGATGACGGACAAGATGTATCGGCCGATGGATGCATACGGAAGATAAATCTACAAATGGTAGCAATTAGCAACAATAATAAACCATGACAACAACCGCCAACATACCTTACATGCCATGTTGCACAGGGCAGGGGGTATCTGCAGACAGAAACATAGCGCGAAACTATTTTCTAGCGGAATCGATCTCTATTGGAATCCTCTCTCACCCAACCACGAGTCCGGCCCTTGCTCAGTATCTTTAAATACAGTGCATTTTGATTCATTTCGCTCATCATTTGTGTGTTCCTTTTTAGTTAGGACCTACCTAGGAGACATAACTGTACATATTTTTATTTTTGATCTGGGACCATCCATCCAATGTTTCTTAGTTTAATTTTAAAGTTTATGCCGTAGATCTGATTTATGATCCGTTTAGATATGAGTAGACGTGGGCATGGACAGCCGGGCCCGAAAAGCCCGGTCGGGCCAGGTTGCTCTTGGCATTCAGGCCGGGTTTGGGCTTCTTTTTTTTGTGATTTTCAGGTTGGGCTTGCACGAGGAGGTACCAAAAAGTGTCGTTTGGGTCGGTCTTGTGTTCGGGTCGGGCTCAGGCTTGGAAAAGAAGTGATTTTTTGGGCGGGCTGGTTCCGGGCTTGGAGTTTCAAGGTCGAGCTTTTGCAAGCCATGCCCGACCTATGATCAAGTTTAGATATGAGAATTCCTCGTATTTTAAACTTTAAAACAAGATCAATCTTGGATGTCTTTTGAAAAGTTTTAAAATTCAAATAATGAAACTTGCCTGGATCTATAATGAAATCCAAAATACATAGTAACGACAATATGTGAAAAGACGTGTAGTGACACATTAATGAACAATGGCGAAGACAGGGGTGCCATCCAGGGGCCTGCCCCCTAACGTCACTGATTAAGCCTAATATGAACAGTAACATCATTTTTTTTTCCTGTCAAATTGTTTTTTATGGATTGGGCCTCCCCAACATGGTTTAACAATACTCGCCCCCCTCGTCTGATTTTTCTGGCTCCCCCCCACTGGTAATGAAAATATGTGAATTTGTGCTATAACACACACACATACACACATGAAACCATAATAAAATACGTAAAAAGTAATTTTTAGAACTAAAGTCAAACCATGAAAAGGTAATTAAAATAAACAACATGAAACTTAGTTTCATGATGTTTTTTCTTTAAAATGTGTACACAATCTTATTTCAAAGATTTAAACACAGTGAACACTAATACCCAAATAGATTGTAAATCAGATCTTGATCTTTGGTCAAAAGATAGAACCGCTGCAAACTATATGATAAAACTAAAAAGCATCGATAGGAGGGGTAGATAAACTACCTTTTGATTCCAAACATATCCAGTAATCTATCTATCTATAAACACACTACACTTTCTAATTTTGAAGCTGTCTCAATCAGTTGAGGTGTTCGATTTTGAATTTGGTTTACAAATTTTGACTGGGTCAACGATTTTGAGAGGTTATTTTGAATTAGGTTCTTAGTCTTATTCTATCGAGACGTTCAATTTCAGATCCCCTTCATAGTTTGGACCGGTTCAATGATTTCATTTGAGATGTCCAATTTTAAATTTGGTTCATGATTTTGAAAATCAATAATTGCTCAAATCAATAAGCAACAACCAACCTATAAAAACAGACGAGTCCCGCGCATCGTCTCATCACATGGCAAAAATGAATTGTCAACATGCAACACTGTAGCACCAATATAGTACACACTATCGTCAGCGCAAGAAACTTTCCCACATGCAAATGGATTTATAAGAAGACGACACAAAATCACACCTCTGGAAAGGGCCCACCAAAACACCGCATTGTAGATAAAGAAAACACATTATCATCTTCATCATGCATCAAACCAAATAAAAAATTATGAAATTCCGACAACACAAACGACGCAGCAAAACGTGCACAACCCTTCTAGTCACTTGTTATGGGACCTTCAAGCTAGATGCCCCGTAGTGGGGGTAAAAAAAGTAGATGTATTAAGGGAGAAAGAAGGTGGCATTATGTTTATGTGTAAAGCAATACATGATATAACAAATAATAAAATAATATGAGCTTGCATCCCAACCAATGATGAACGGTGGATTATGGTATGGTAGAAATCGGGTTCCCTAGAAAAATCATGTTTGAGAAATGTCTTACCCTTGAATTGCGTTGTTACAGTGGTTGTGGATAGTATGTTCTCCTAGAAGTTATGATTTTCTAGTAGCCAGTGATCTGCGCCGGTCGGCCGGCCGGCCCAAAATTTCGGCGGGTCGTGCGCGATCCATCGGATGCGAGCCGTGTGGGCCATTGGATCAGTAAAAAAAATGGTTCGCCCCGAGTTCTCCTTCCTCGCATTGGCCCCACATCTAGCGTAACTCCTGGATGTGCGGCGCAGCGCTCTGTCGCCTCCGGGCCCAGCATCGCGCCGCCTGTCGCTCCGCGTTAGATAGTCGTCCTGCTCGTCGCAGAGCTCATCACCACCGTCGTGATTCGCAGCAACCCATCACCAACATCTCGCTGCCCGTAAAGCAATGTGGTAGTTCATGAATGGACGTAGCAAAAAACAGTCGCCGGTAGTAGTAAAAAACGATATGGCTGCAGCAAAAACTTATGCCGTCGTCATCGGTTGTAGCTTGCCGTGCAGGGTTGTAGCATCGTCGTCTCTGGGCATCGTGGGTTGCAACTTCTTGACAAAACGATTGTAGCATCTGCTGTCGTCGGTTGCAACCTTTGCCATCCATAGTTGTAGCATTCATCGTCGCCGGGGTCGTTCATGGTTGTAGCATTTGTCGTCCATGGTTGTAACATCTTGTCGAAGGATTGTAGCATATGTTGTTGCCGGTTGCATCCTTCGTTGTTCCATGGTTGTAGCATTTGTTGCCGTCGGCCTTTGGCCATGGTTGTAACATTTGTTGTCCTGGTTGTAACATATGTCAAAAGGGTTGTAGCTCCTAATTGCGCCGGTTGCAACCCTCGCCGAAGTTTCTAGGAAAAAAATGTTCGCCGCGGTTGTAGCAAATTTCCATCGTGGTTGTAACTCCGACGTCGGCCGGTTCCAGCAAATTCCCAATATGGTTATAGCTCGACGTTGGTTAGTTCTAGCGCGTGGTGACCGCGTTTCCAACCTCGGGCTACCGGGTCACATCTCCGACCATCGCTAGGTGCATCGCCTGGCTTGCTGGTCGGTGCTCGCCCCTTGTCACGCGCGGCCATGGCGTCCTCTACACGGATTATGCGAAGAGCCCCCAAAAAGCAGTAGGGGTTGGGTCTATGGCGCAAGGGGGAAGGCAGGGAGAGGCTGCTGGTCATGGGAGGGGGCGGGGCGCGAGGGGGCATGACCGTGCGAGCTCATCGAACGGTGGTGGTTCGCCGGGGGAGAGAGAATAAAAAGAAGAGATCTGTTAATGGAGGGAGAGAAGATACATGATCTAGGAGGGCGCACGAGGGACGCACGATTCGCTTCGATCGTATGCACGCACGCGGCTCACCTAATCCCTGTGCTCTCCATTCCATAGAACTCGTAACGTGAGCTTAAACCTCATATTATTTTATTCTTTACTTTCTTCAAAATTGCTCTGTTTTTCTTTTGCGAACCACTGGAATGCGTGTCTTACAAAATTCTTGTGTTTTGTAATCTTATAGAAAAACTAAAAAATGTAATCTTATAGAAACTCACGCGAGTGTCTTTCCTATTTCTATGTTTTAATTTCCTATAATCCAGAGAGGCTCTTATATTCTTTAGATGGTTGAAGTCGGGCGTATGGCCGACAACGAGTTGGCGACGAGTGCCGCCGTTCGAAATTACTTATCGAAGAAATGAATGTATATAGTAGATGCATTTTAGTTTTAGATATATTTATTAAGTATTATTTATTTCCGCGATAGATAATTTAGTATCGAGTGAGTATTTTTATTTACTTTACGTACCAGAACACCGAGCGCCCACGCACGCACGGACGGCACCACGCCTCCTACCAAACCTGCACCTACCCAGCAGAGCAAACCCGAGCCTCTTTTTTTTTTTCCTCCCCATTTTCTCTCTTCCTCGTCGTCGTCGTCACACCAGCGAGTCCAAACGAAATGCCTGCGCCGATAAAATAGCAGTGTCACTGCCACTGGCACACACACTCGCCGAAGGCTGGGACCGCGAGGCAGGCTCAGAGCGAGCGAGCGAGCAGGCGGAGCATGGCGGCGACCGCGAGGGGCAGCGTGGGGGAGATCCGGGCGGCCGACGTGGAGGCGGCCGGGCTCGCCGCGGCCGACGCGGCGGCCTTCCTCGCCGCGCTCCGCTCCGCGGCCGGGAAATACGGCAGCGACGCGGCCGCCGCGTGGGCGGCCGTCGTGGCGGCGGGGGTGCTGTGGCCGGACCACCCGCACGCGCTCCACCAGCTCGTGTACTACTCCGTCTACGCCGGCTGGGACCGCGCCCAGAGCGGCCCGCCGCCCTACTGGTTCCCCTCCCCGTAAGTCTCGCCCTCCGCCGTCCATTTTTCTTCTGGAAGTACGGCTGAACAGGGGGCTCTCCCAGAGCTTAATTTGCTACCAACTGTTTGATCCAACCGTCTGCTGGTGCTGGGAGCAATCAATGGCTAACCAATGGTGAAAGTGACTGCTAGTCTAATTCCACCAGTCAGTTAAGCTTACGGTTCCATTTAACCCAGCATTTAGCCTAACAACAAAAGTAAGATAGCGGAGTACTGCTGTGATACTAGCTTATAAGTTATAACTGGTCTGTGGATTCGCATCATTCAACACTGCTATGTGATAGGACGATCAGTGCATATAATTTACTTCATGACACAGTTATCGTGATTGTTGCAGGACTGACTGCAAGCAAACGAATCTTGGGAGAGTGATGGAACAGAATGGGCCCAAGCTGCTAGGAGCATCATATAAGGATCCAATTTCAAGCTTTCGCCTCTTCCACAAATTCTCTGTTCATAATCAGGAGGTCAGTTTTTTTTCTTTCTGAATTTGGGATTTACTTCACAGTACAAGGGGGCAACATCAGTTCGGAGTTTTATTTCTTCATAATAGCCTGCTAGGTGATCATTGCATAGGTCTACTGGAAACTGGTGCTAAAGGAGCTCTCCATCAAGTTCGTACGAGAACCAACGCCGATTCTAGACGCGTCAGATAAATCAAAGAAGGGAGGGACATGGTTTCCAGGTGCAGTGCTCAACATTGCTGAATGTTGTCTGCTACCTTGGCCTTCCCAGAACAAGACAGATGATAGCACAGCTATTGTCTGGAGGGATGAGGGCTTTGATGATTATCCACTGAATCGTATGTCATTGAAGGAGCTTCGCACTCAAGTGATGTATGCATCTCTTAACACATTAAGAGTAGGGGGCATGCAGAAACCTTTTATTTCATTCTGTTCTATCGTACAATTTCATCACCATGGTATTGTTACTTTGGTATTGTCAGGACTGTTGCAAATGCACTTGATACCATGTTCCAAAAGGGCGACCGGATTGCAATAGACATGCCAATGACATGCAATGCGGTCATTGTTTATTTGGCAATCATCCTTGGAGGCTTTGTTGTTGTGGGAATAGCAGACAGTTTTGCACCCCAGGAGATTGGCACTCGCATGAGGGTCGCAAAAGCAAAGGCAATTTTTACTCAGGTTCGACTGTAGCAACCTGCAAGTCTTACGATCATCAGTACTATAGTAGTGCTTATACTAATCCCCGGATTTCAGGATTTCATAATTAGGGGAGGGAAGAAATTTCCACTTTACAGGTATATGAAGGATCAAATTATTTAGTTAATATATGTGTTTCAGTAACTTAATTTGCTCAACTTTAACAAGCAAATTGTAGTTATTTAGTAGGATCACATCTTGTGAAAATAATCATTTTGCATTGATTTAACAATATATGTTTCATTTATACTCCCTCCGTCCCATAATCTAAGACATTTTTTGACAGTCAAAAAACGTCTTAGATTATGGGACGGAGGGGGTACCTTTTTGCATGAACGTACTGAACTATCACAATTCTCAGCACTTAGCTAAATATATTAAGTTATGTTCTTCAGCCGTGTCATGGAAGGGACTTCAGCTAAAGCTATTGTAATTCCTGCAACTGGAGATAGACTTGGAGTTACACCAAGGAATAGTGATATGTCCTGGAAAGATTTTCTTTCTCGTTCTGCTGGAAGGTATGCAACAAATTTATTCCCTTCCATGTCACAACACAGTAAATGACTGTCATGTTCAGAGGCTTTCTTTCCATGAAAACTTGAAGACTCAGATTGCAAAACATACGTGATTTTGTGATGTGACCAACATGGCACCTGTATATCTTGGATTTGCAGGTCATCGATATACTCTCCAGTTTATCAATCTGCAGACGCCCTAATTAATATACTGTATTCATCAGGAACAACTGGTATAGACTACCCTGAGTTGTTTCTGACGCAATTTCGTTTTATCTCTGGTCCCACTGTATCTCTCGTTGACAACTTAACGCGTGATTTTGATCTGTTTTATTTGCTTCTGGTGCAGGGGAGCCAAAAGCTATACCATGGACACAACTTTGTCCCATAAGATGCGGAGCTGATACCTGGGGACATTTGGATGTTCGCCCAAAGGACATAGGCTGCTGGCCAACAAATCTGGGTTGGGTCATGGGACCTATTCAACTGTTCTCATGCTTTCTAAATGGTGCGACATTGGCTTTGTATCATGGTTCTCCTCTTGGACGTGGTTTCTGCAAATTTGTGCAGGTGTGGTATAATTTGCACGATCTCTTGGTTCAAACTGCTAAATTTATCTATCCTTCTTTGGAATATTTTCAGTTAAGTTAGCCTTGGCCTTGAGGTTATTTGTGTGTCTATTACTTCACTTGATCTACCTAATTAACTTCATAGTCTGTCTATGCTCCCAAGTTGTTGTTTTCTATGCATCATAGAGCTCTTTTTTTAGAATGAACCAGGTAGGATTTTGTCAAAAGTCCCTGCATATTTATATTAGAAGTTATGAATTGCTCTTACTCATGCGCTTCATGGTGATGTCCATTAATCCATTAATTAAATTGCAGGATGCCCGTGTGAGTGTATTAGGATCTGTGCCTACCTTGGTGAAGTCATGGAAGGCTGGGAATCTTACTGAAGGGCTAGACTGGACTAAAATCAGGCAAGTTTCTACTTTTAGAAAGCTTTCAACTTTATCACAAGCTCGTTGAAAGGAGCTACAACTCTATAATGGCAGGGTACTTGCTACAACAGGGGAGGCTTCTGATATTGATGATAATCTGTGGCTGTCTTCGCGTACATGTTACAAGCCCATTGTTGAGTGCTGTGGGGGCACAGAGCTGGCATCCTCATACATTCAAGGGAGTCTTTTGCAGCCACAGGCTTTTGGAGCTTTCAGTGGTGCATCAATGTCCACTGGGTTTGTCATACTAGACGAACAGGGAAATCCATATGTAAGTATTGTCCGCAGAATATTCTGAGTTTGGTGATTGTGCTCGCTGAATAACCATTTGACGTTTGCTATGACAGCCTGATGATCAACCTTGTTCTGGAGAAGTGGGTCTCTTCCCTTTATATTTTGGTGCTACCAATCGGCTTCTCAATGCTGACCACGATATGGTTTACTTCGATGGAATGCCCATTTACAGAGGACGGGTATGGAGTCACTTACCTCAGTTCTCTGTATCTAAACTGCTTGACAAAATTATAAAGATATTCGACATTTACAGCAGTCAGCAGTCAGCTTGTTAAGCTTTATAAAATCAGTATGTTCTCCAAGTTTTCCAGTGGAGTCCTACTGAGAAGATGAGAAGCAAATATGTGATTTTGACATGCTATCATGCTCTGACATAAGTTGTAATGATAACTGTACTATGAAAAAAGTAGCAACATTTGAGTCAGAAGCTATCAGTAATAACAAGAATTGTGAAAGCTCACATGCTGTAACGGTACTTCTACTGCAGCAACTCCGACGACATGGCGATATAATCCAGAGGACAGTAGGTGGGTACTATATCGTGCAGGGCAGAGCAGATGACACTATGAATCTTGGAGGAATTAAGGTTGAACATTCTCCTTTCAATGTTTCCAATCGTTTGTTATCACCCTTGCATTTCATAAAACCAATTCAATGTTGCTCCTGCATAAACAGACAAGTTCAGTGGAGATCGAGCGGGTTTGTAATGGAGCCGATGAGGGTCTGCTAGAAACAGCAGCTGTTAGCATCAAACCTTCCGGCGGGGGACCAGAACAACTGGCTATCTTGGCAGTGCTAAAAGATAAATCCGCACCATACGATATAAATCTTCTGAAGAACAAGTTCCAGAGAGCCATCCAGAGGAACCTTAATCCTCTTTTCAAGGTAAGAGCTTCTCTTTTCTGACGGTCAGGTCAGATGGACACGTGTATAATGTGTGAATTGGGATTGTTTGCTCGTCCTGACAGGTGAGCTACGTCAAAGTTGTCCCCGAATTCCCAAGAACCGCTTCAAACAAGCTGCTGAGAAGGGTCCTGAGGGATCAGGTGAAGCAAGAGCTCGCGAATCGTAGCAAGCTATAAGGTGCCCGAGGGATATCCATCTCTTTTCAACAGGAAAATGGATCTTCATAATCCAAATTTATTGAACTCATGGCGTGTTACATGAGCAACGGTTCGATTCCCCTTCATTCACTTCATTGGGTGTGTGTAGATTCATAACACTTGTTATTGTATTGTATGTGTTCAGCTCATTGGAAATAATAAGGCGATGGCTTGCTAAAACCGGATAACTCTGTATGTTTGAAGGTTTATAAGCCATTAGATTTTCTTACGTTTTCTCTTTGCATCTTTAAGCCAAGATGACTTGCATTATGCAATGTTAGATCAAAGCTCAGATATGTTATTTTTTTGTTACTTTAGGTAGCAGGTTAACGATTTAAAAAATCTTAACTTTTTTAGGCAAGCATCAAGTATCCATTTAAAGTATCAAATTCAAATCCAATTTGTGTTGGGAAAACCGCAAAGAATATTGTTGCTCTTGGATTTAATACAAGTAATATGATCTCTGCATACCCCGAAAAGCTATCCTTGTGACATGAGCTATCTGGGTATGCAAGTTTCCATATATAGCAGCCATGCATGACCCCATGTCTGATTTCTGAAAGATAATCGTGCTCATGTCTGGAAGATTAAAACTCAGATATGTTTTGATCATACTAGAAAACAAAATCCATATCGGTGACTAATTTGACTTGTGGGAAGCTCACTTGGCAGAAGATAATTAAGCCGATTTTTCATGGGTGTCTAAGTTGAAGGGGTCAAAAGCTTAAAATATCAGGACGTCGCCCATCTGTTCTTGCAGGGGACGGCTATATCATCTCATCTGTCTGTGCCAAATAGCTGAAGGAGTCAAGCTTCCAAGTCAACCGCCACATCAATGTGATCACAACCACCCCATTCTTCCACACGAATCCAGCAAGCTAGCTAGAAGTAAATTAAGCACAGGCTGACTATAGATGAGCTCCGGACGATTCCACAGAGCCGCCGAACCATAGTGTGTGGGCTACCGAATTTTAGGGTGCTGTTTTGGGCTTTGTCTCTTGAATTTTTGTGTGCAATCAAGATCTTCTTAGGTCCTTCATTTCTCAAACTTGTCTTTCACTTGGCACCGCTTAATACTACAACTTTTTATGACTCAAGCATAATAAAAGATGCATGAATCAAAATTTGTCGTCTTCTTAACCTGCTTAGGGACTAAGATGTCCTTTCACAACGGGGTAAGTCCATACAAATGCAACTTACAGTTGCTTACCACTATAATGCCATGGAAGAGCGATCGTCGATCGGGCTCAGTGTTGAACTGAAAGTCCTGCAACAACAAAGACAAAAGCCTGGAGCTCGCGCGTGAAAGCGGAGGTTAGGTTGTTTTGAAGGTTTATTTCCAACCCATTTTTTGCATAGGCGTAGAGACAAGGGTGTTGATGCTAATAGAGTTCAAGTTGGAAAGGTGACAACTAGAAGTTTAGGGACAAGCCAAGTGTCATGCCAAAAGTAGGTAGTGGGGCCGTTGTTGGTGATGCTAAAGGAGATTTTTTGTAGGGTGGGGAGTTGGTTACTTATGATGTTTCTCTTAGGTGTAAAGCATTGCTTTATTCATGATAACGAGTTGGGCATATCACCCATTACAACTAGAGCCACTTTGGGCTGGGACAACATAAATCATACTCCCACAACATGGCTTCATCTACGCTGGACAGATGAAATGGTTGCTTATGATGTCGGAAAGGGATGTTGTTTAGTTTATCACACGAGCTATTTGTTAGTCGCCTGAATTTCGAATTCGCGAAAGTCGATTTTGGAGAGGTTGTGCGTGCAACAGACATAGGCGATGTGATGAGCGGCACCGATGAGTGTCCACGTCAACAAGGCCAAACCAGGACCTTGCTGGAGACAGGGGTGGTTCTGCGAGCAGCAGTGAGCCGCGGCGTCCAGTGGAGACGACAGAGAAGAGGGTTGAGTGGTGCAGATGGGGGTGTGCTGGCTCGCCGGAGAAATTTGATGGTTGGGGGTGACAGCAGCACGACGTTGAGGAGAGGGCGGGGCGGTGAGGGGGGCGTGGGTGCTAGAGGCAGATGGATTGGCTGATGGCCGATGTAGAAGGAGGAGGCTGGAGGTTGAAGACACAATAATTGTCCGTTAGAGATCCGTTGATAAAAAATCGAGTTGCACAAAAAAATCAGGCGACTTACAAATAGTCACATCCTTACTTTATGGGAAGCGCTTCTGTTCACCCGATCGATCTTTCTGAGCACATCAAACGCCTTTATGTTCATCGGATCTTTCTTTAATCCGATGGCTCGGAAGCATCCTCTTTCCATAGCTTAGGTTTGCAACCCCCGCAACAACTAGCTTTGTTGCAAGATCTAGAGGCTTTCCCCTGCAACAACTAGCTTGTTGCAAGATTTGGATCCCCAAAGCCTCCAGACACGCACGCCACCAGACACATCAGCATCGACGCGGGCGAGCATGCTCTCCTCCTTTAGCGGTCCTCCCCTCTCTCCTCCGACGCCGGGCCCGAACCTCTCTCCTACTACATCTCCTCGGCCGTTGGCCGCCTCCCCCCCCCCCCCCCCCCCCCCCCCCCCTCCCCAATCGGATCTGCGCCGCTCCAGCGAGATCGACGTTGGCAGCCTCTGCCTCTCCGTCGGTGCCCGACCTCGTCTGCATCTGATGTTGCTGCTGGACGGTCTTGTTGCAATAGATTCAGAGGAAAAAAAACAGTTTGTACAACATGATCTTTCTTGCGAATAATTTCTGCAACTAGATCTTTATTTCCAAAAGAAATAGGAAGCTTATAAAAAGGAAAGGAGGAGTACGTACCTTTTTCTTAACCTGTGTTTGTCGCCTTCTCTCCCCATCCATCGTACAAAAAAACACAGGGGTTAGGGTTAGGGCCGCAGCGGCGGCTTCGTCTTCGATCGCCATGGACACCGGAGAGCCGCAGGAAGAGACCGTCGTCTTCCCCGATTGGTTGATGCTGGACCGCCTTGGCCGCACGTGCTGCCATGACGACCTAGACGCTGCTCGTGATGCCGTCAGCAAGAACAAGACGGCCGCTCCAGTCGACATGGACACCGGCTACTCCGGCTACGTGTCCTTCACCCTCGAGGCTCCTCCACAAGGGGTCTCCTACCTCAACCTCCACTGGCCGGCGGGAGAAGTCTCCGACGACACCGAGACCCCCGCCCATGCCTCCGTCCGGGCAACCGACAAGGACGTCGTCCTCTTCGACGTCGAGGTCCCGAGCTGCCGGTGTCGTTACTTGGACGCCCCGCCGGATCTGTTCGTCTACACGGCCGCCGGTCCTTCCCCCTCGGTGCAGCAGCTCCCTCTCTACAAGACAAGGGAGACGCGGGAGTTCCTGCGAGATAAATTCACCACAGGCATCCTGCGGCTCGCCACCGGGGACCAACAAGACGGCGGCTACATCGTCGCCGGCCTCCGTGTCTACCGGAAGAGAAGGAGCCTGCGCGCCGAGCTCTGCGTCTTCAACTCCGGGACTCAAGAGTGCAGAGTCATCCACAAGAAGCCCGCCCAGCGGCTGTGGGACCCGAGCAACGGCCAGCTCTCCGACCTCTGGTGGACCGACGACGTGGTTCCCTTCCACGGCCGCTTCCTGTGCTGGGTCGACTACTTCAGCGGCGTCCTGCTCTCCGACTTCTCCGACGTAGACTCCCCGGCGCTCCACTTCGTGCCTTTCCCTGTAAGAATAGAATACCCCGACGAGGTGCGTGTCCGGAGGTGCTTCCCGGGGAGGTACCGGAGCGTGTCCATCAGCCAAGGCAACAAGATGTGCTACGTCCACATTGACAATGACTTTCACGAGACGATCTACAGCGACCGCTGCCGGCTTGAGCGTCCTAAGAGAAGCCCACAGCAGCGGCAGCTTCCCAAGAAAATCACCATTTGGACTTTGAACATGATGCTGGACGGCCGTCGCAACTCCAAGTTCGAGTGGGCGGTGCACCGCGTGATCAACCTGGAATACCTGTGGGCACAAGGTGCTTACGAAGCTCTGGGCATACGCCGGCATCTTCCCGAGTTCCCGATAGTTGCCGCGGATGATCCGGATGTTCTGTGCTGCCTCTTAAGGGAGAAGGAATTTCATGGTAAGGCGTGGATGATCATGGTTGACATGAACCATGGAAACCTTCGGTCCTGTATTCCATACATCAATCGACAGTCCTACGGTGCTAAGTTTGTGGAGGAGGTAGATTACGGACACGACTTTTCTAATATCCCCCTTCTTCCAAGTGTCTTCTCCAAATACCTTGAAAAGCCAACAGGTAACTAGAAGAAGCTCTCTTAATATTTTCAAATTGTATGATGTCCCTTGTATGCACGTTCTTACATATTATTCTGAGTGACTAACATGGTTGCCTTTGCGTAGACATTTCAGATGAGCAATATGATGAGCTTCTAGGAACTACTCTAGATAATTTCCATGGAGAAGACAACCAGGCACAAGTAGAATCAGTACCAAAGAAAAGGCCTCGGCATGCGAAAGGAAACGGTGAAAGAAGTGACAAGAAAAAGGCTAAGAAAAGCAAGGATGTTATGTCCGAAAACCTGGTATCGATCAGGAAACAAGAACTTGGGGCTTATAACGAAGACCTGAAGACAGAGCAAATTGAGAGCGACGAGGAAATCAAATTTGCACAGATGGAAAGACGTGATCCCAGCAATGATCCTTATTGCATGACCAGGTGCATTGAGTACCTGAAACAGTTAGCACTCCTCACGCCAATTGAAACTCTTAAGGTGATCAACTATCTAAAGAAAGATAGAGTAAACCGTGAAATATTGATGACAGTGGATTATGACATTGTGATGGAGTTTCTCAAAGAGGTAGTCGCCTCTCAAGTTGGAAGTGTAAATTAGGAGATTCTTTTGTTTTATGTGGAACTACTTATCTAGCTCATTTATATTATTTTTTGATAATGAAAAAAAGGATCGGAGTTATATGACATTGCTATAGTGACTCGATGTCGAACCACGTAGTTATGTTATTCAGATAGAAAGGTTATCATGCGTAATTTGTATGCAATGTGCTCTCGTTATTTATGGTTGTTTTCTTTTTTTATTGTGTAAGAAAATAAATTGAAATGTCACCTTTCTGAAATCATGATGACCGCTAAAGTGTGAAAATAATTAAATTCATCATAAAGGAGTGGACTAAGAGAATCTACAGCCGGGCTCCCAAAATGCCTCATATACGCCGGGAGGATGGCCTGGTCAGTGTCCGGTCACAAAATCGCGACCCAGCCGAGCTCCTCAAACCGACCCTATACGACCGGGCTGATCGGCACCCCTCATATACAACTCATATATAGGGGGGGGGGGGGATGAGGAGGCCGGACGCGTCTACTGACGAGCGAGACCCATGTGGACACACATCAAAAGCCATCGGTCCAATGATGATGCATTTATATTGCCGTTGCCGCACGCCGCCCAAGGGGCCAAATCCGGCTATTCAAGCCGACGACAAGCCTCAGCAGTAGCTACTTCCATTTTCATCCTCTCCCTCCTGTCCGCGGGGCCACCGCAAGCCCATCCGAGCTTGCCGTCCACTTCCAATCCGCTTCCAGCTCGTCGTCCGCCGGTAGCTATGGTCCGCTAGCGGATCATCTATACAAGATGCTTACTTGCAGCGTCGGGTGGAGACAAAGGGTGAGATGTCCACGCACGGTGTGTCGCTCGCATTCATTGCAGCTGACTTGCCTCGAACTCTCCGAAGCAAGGAGGCGGCACAGGAGACGCCGAGCAGAAGGCTCCAGAGCAGGGGCGTTGGACGTGAAGATGGAGGATGCGGAGATGTAGGAAGGCGAGGTGGATCCGACGCCCACCCTGCATTGGGAATTGGGATTGTTTGTTCGTCCTGACATGTGAGCTACGTCAAAGCAGGGTTTTGATTTTCGGTTTGTGAAATTTTTCGCTCCACGCCCAGATGGCTGAATTTCAGCCATTTTCAAAAAAATCTATTTTTTTCGCCGAAAGGTATTTTTCGCCCCAGGCCGAGATGACCGAAATTCGGCCGAAGTCCATTTTTTCGGCCAAAATTCAAAACACAGCGTCAAAGTCGTCCCCGAGTTCCCGAGAACTGTGTCAAAAGTTGTTGAGAAGGGTCCCGAGGGATCAGCTGAAGCAATAGCTCGTATAAAGCCTAAGAGTTATTTCTCTCTTGTCAGCAGGAAAATGGCTCTTCATAATCCAAGTATTGCTGAACTCAACTCAGGGTGTGTTACGGTCCGAATCCCTTCCATTGGGGATGTGTAGATCCATAACACTTCTCCTTGTATTCTATGTATTCAGCTCATTGGAAGTAATAAGGCGATGGCTGTAACAGCCCAAGTGTAATCCTTGTCATTTGTATCTTTCCATGTGATTGAGTTTGAGTTTGTATCATTCCATGTGGACCTTCTATGGATGCTATCAATGCTATCATGAGATTGAGTTTCACTTGCCTCTTGTCATTTCATGCATCATGGCATCACATTCATTTTTATCAAGTGCTTCATAATGGCTGTAATGATGTTGTGTGTTGTTGTGGATGAGTGTGTGCATTGTGTTGTGGAGGTGGTAGTGTTTGGTTTGAAGTTCTACCCCATTTTCTTAAGCAAAACTATGCCATCCCTCTCTCTATTCAAAATATTGCCACATGTGGATATTCTACTTGCTGTTTTCCTATATTAAAAATGTTGGGCTTCTTCCAAATATTCCAATATGGATTCTAAGCCAGCTCCTAATCATGTTTGGAATTCATGCACCCTTATCCTTCAAATCAGGTTACAATTTAAATAAAATAGATGATTTAAATTGTTTGCTCAACAAATGCCATTTTCATTTTTATTAAATAGTATGCATTTTTGTGAACCCAAAGTTTTTTTTTATTTTTCTTAAAACATCTCTCTCTGATTTCTGTGGCATTTGTTTCCTCTGGTTTAATCTAAAAGAAAGGGGTTTTATTTCAATAGAGAGGGAGAAGGGGGTTCTCTGGGCCTCCGTGTTGCCTCCCTGGCCCATCTGGCGAAGCCCCGCAGCCCAGCAAGCCTTCCACGCCCTCGCTGTCGTCCTTCTCTGTACGGCTCGCCATCCAGAGGAGCCACGTTGGCAATGGGGTGATTTGACGGCCTTCGCTCGCCCGCAGCCCCTTTAAAGCATGTCCCCCGCGGTGCCCTAGCATTCCTTGCCCCTTTCCCTCCTTCTCCTCCCCTCGCCGCCGCCTAGGCTAGGTTCCCCGCGCCATGCCATCGCCCTGTTCGTCGTGCTCCGGCCGAGCGTGAGCTCGTGGTCGGAGTAGCTCTTCCGCCCGTCTCCGGCCTCCCTGTCGGCGAGGATCGGGCCCTGGAAGCTCCCTGCCTTCCTCTTCGTCGACGAGCGCGTCGCCAAGGCCCCGGAGAGTCTCCCCCATCTTCGTCTTCTTCCTCGCGCTCGGGTCAGAAGTTCGCCCGCGCCCCGTCGCCTTTCGCGCCGTCGTCGTCCCGCGTGTGAGATCCCCTTCATGTCCAGTGGACGCTAGGTGAGCTCATCCGCCTCCCCGCCCTTCCTTGTGGTCTTTCGATCCGCGTAGACGTCGTGGCATTCGTGTGAACCTCGCGTCCTCGAAACTCTGCCTTTTTGCCTCGTCAGTGTGTGTGTGTGTGTGTGTGTGTGTGCGTGTGCCGCCTTGCGCCGCGCCCCGCGTGCCCGTGCGTGTTGCAGAGGCCTTCCGCAGCGCGTTAGGAGCCCCGCTAGCTAGCTAGACCGCTGTAGCCACCCTAGTTGCCGCCGCTGCGCCAAGCCCGAGCCGAGCACAAGCTCGAGCTCGAGCTCCTCCCTGCCGCCGCGCATAGGTGGATCTAGCTGCGGGTATGGGTTCCCCTCGCGTCCCGCCTCCCCCGCCGGTGGTTACCTGCACCGGGGATCGCTGTAGTTGCTGCCGCCGAAGTGGTCTCCTTCTCTGTCTCAGGGAGGAAGAACCTGCTCCTTTGCCTGTTCAAAAGGGGCCGAAGCCCTCTCTGACCAGTCGCCCCCGCCTAGCCCAGTGGTCGTGTGGCCGTGGTGTAACCCAGGGGTCTCGGGTTCGATCCCCCCCGCCCCTTTTATTTTTTTCGGTGTGGAGACACTGTGTGCGTGTGTGTATCTCATGTGTGCTCCTGTGTGTGTGTGTGTGTGACAGGTGGGCCATGGGGCCACCTTGTCAGCCACTCAGGGGGGCCCTGGCTCACTGCCAGTGGGACCCCCTCCTTTTTGTATTTGTTTGTTTTATTTTTGTCTTCTTTGTTTTTTTTCATTTCTGGAAGTATTCCAAATCAGGACACTGTCATTTTAGGATATAGCCAATTGGAGTAAGTTTTGACTTATAAGAGCATATGTGCATTTTCGAGCTAGATTTTGGGCTTTTTATAAATACAAATACATGAGTGTGATATATGATTTTGGGGTAGAATTTCTCAAGGAATCCAATGGTGCAATTTGTTTTGTCATTTGAGCAAGTTTGCAAAATGTCATTTTTTGTTCCAACATGCCATTTTGTCATTTTCACATGATTTAACCTATGCAACATATGTGAAACTTGTCAACATGAATATGCTAGTGTTTTGTGGGTACTAGGCCCTGGTATTTTTGTTTGGCATAATAAACTTGTGGATAAGTGGGTTTCTTGCTGTTAACATGCTAAGAAAATAACACTGGTTTCATGTCTCAAATTTTGCTAAGTGTTGAATGCTGTTATTTTCTTGCCATGTTTAGAGGATGGTTCCCATGAAAGTAGTGTTCCTTGAGTTTGGGTCCTTAACATATTTTGTTGAGCTCTTCATGCTCTACCTATTTGTGCTAAGAACTTGAGCATTAAGCCCTTGCATCATACTTAAAACCTGCTGTCAAGTTGCTATTTTGTTAACATGTGTCCAGTTTTGCCTTGCTAAATTTTGGCTATGAGAAGTTGCTGTTATAATCATGCCATGTTTAGAGGATGCTACCAAGTGATATGTTGTGTTATAGCTCATGCTCAGTGCTAATGAATTGTAGTGAATGTTGCCCTCTACCATCCTGTTAATTTTCATGCCATGAAAGTTGCTGTAGCATATATGAATCATGCTGTCAATATGCCATCTGGTTAACTCAGATTCCAGAAAACTGGAATTTTCACTAAGTCCCTGAAATCTGTTTCAACATGCCATCTTGTGAGCTTCATTGCTATTGATCCATGCTTACTTTCAAGTTTGTGTAGATGGATGATTTGTTAAGCATGCTGTATAGTTTCTGTACATGCCTTGGTTGTGGTTTGAAACTTGCTGTAGCTCTTGTTATGTGTGTTGCAAGATGCCATGTTGCTGTTTGTGGACAGATTGTGTGTAGATTTGTTTTGTGACTTGTGGGAGCTTTACTCCATGGTTTTGCTTGATCTTTAGCTCTATTCTTGCTAGATTTTCATTTCCTATCCAGTGGCATCCTTGGAATACCAAGGAATAGCCCATGGCCTTCCTCATTTTGTGTTTTGCCTCCCTTAACGTTCGTACCTTGCCGAGAGTGTTCCGTGAGCTACGTTACTCCGTTTGCAACGTTCTACATATGCATTTGCATCGATTTTGCATGAAGCATTCATATTTGCCATGATCATGCATGTTCAAACAACTAAACTTGAGGTTCTGTCCAGATTGCATAAGAACTTAATAAATGCATGAGAAACATGACTAGCTTAGGGTTGCCATGTTAAATACTTCGAATGGATCATGCATCATCTTGTTTGTGCATTGCACCTTGTTTGTATGTTTATTTGGTGCTGTCTCTCTTTGGGTAGACGCGAGTGTTGAGCCTGAGTACGAGGATCCAGGAGAGTACATCTACGAGGACCCAGCTCTTTGTCCCTCTGAAGAACCAACAGGCAAGATGATCATACCCGGATCCCGACACTATTTTTGCCTTGCTAGATGTCTCGCTTTACCGTTATGTTACGTTACCTACCACTTAAATTGTCAGCCTCCCAAATTGCCATGAAAGCCTCTAACCCCCTCCACTACCTAGCAAACATTGATTGGCTATGTTACCGCTGCTCAGCCCTTATCTTATAGCGTTGCTAGTTGCAGGTGCAAGCTCTCCATGTGCCAACATGGATATTTTGTTTATATCACTCTATTTATTGTTATTTAAATTAATGCACATATATATCTGGCAACGGTGGAAGGCTTGGCCTTTTGCTCAGTGTTTTGTTCCGCTTTTGCCGCACTAGTTTCGAGTACCGGTGTTATATTCCATATTTTGCGCTCCTAACATGCTCGGGGTTGTTATGGGGACCCCCTTGACCATTCGTTTTAGATTATAACTTGTCTGGCAAGACCCAACTTTGGTACTACATTTGCTAAACAACTTAATAAAATTGCATAGGGCATAGCTACCCCGTGGATAATTAATCAACCCCCGGGCCAGTGCTCCTCATGAGTGTTGGTCCACCTACCTAGCAGTCGGCGGTGCCACCTTGGGGCAAATCGAGACGTTCTTAGGCTACCGTCCACTTCGCATAGACGGATGATGCCCGTTGATAGAGAGCGCACGGCTCTAGAAGCGGATCTGGCTCACCGGGAGGTCTTGCTGGACTTGTTTTACCTTTCTCGGATGTCTTGCGCGAGGAATTCCGGTGTTTCTTCGGGCTATCTCGAGGTTGCGGTTTTCCAATGGAATTGTCCAGGAAGATCACGAGATTCGTGGTCGAGGTTATTCCCGCGGCGTGTGGTTAGTTTGTGATGGATGAGTTGGAGCACCCCTGCAGGGTTTAATCTTTTCGGAAAGCCGTGCTCGCGGTTACGTGGCAACTTGGAAATTTGTTTAACACCCGGTTATAGTAAACTTGAAGTAAACTCAAATAAAATACACCAACTGTGTGCGTAACCGTGACTGTCTCTGCTCGTGAACATGAACCGAGAGAGAACACGGTGGGGTTATGATTGACGTAAGTAGGTGTTCAGGATCACTTAGTGATCATGCTAGTCCACATCTGTCTCTCGTATGCCACCATATTTACATTCATGCTCTCGTAAGTTAGCCACCAAATATGTGCTTAGCGCTTGCTGCAGCCTCACCACTTAACCAATTCCTTACCCAATGGCTTACATAGTTTCGGTACCCGGGTTATGAGATTGCTAAGTCCCTGTGGCTCACAGATTACAACAATACAGGTGCAGGTGTTGAGGAGAACGTGCCAGACGATGTGACTCAGCTCCAGTGGGAGTATGATGAAGAACGTGGTCGGATGTATGTTACGTATCCAGACGAGTAGGGAGCTTCGTGGTGGTGATCCTGGGATAGCAAGGCAGTTTTACATTGTTTCTTTTATCGTTTGATTTCGTCCGTAGCCGGACCCTGCCTTCTGAATGATGTATGAATAAATTTGTGTGGACTTGTAAGATAGCTTGTGGCGAGTGTAAGCCAACTCATATACTCATCTCTTCCTACATGTATGCAATGTATTACTGTTCTTGCGAACGACGAGATGCGCTTCTATCCCCGTCGAGGCCGCAAGCCTTAATAGGGATAGGACCGCATCTTGGGCGTGACAAGTTGGTAATCAGAGCCATACCGACCATAGGAGCCCCTTGCTTGATCGAACTTGGCTGAGTCGAGTCTAGTGAAAAACTATTTTGAGTCTAGTTATATCGGAGGGTAGGATTCTTTTACTCCTCTTCTATACTCTGGTGAGGTATTCGACTTAGGAATTTTCTTTCTACTCCTCTTCTCGCTCAAATTTTTTTTAGGATCACGCGGGTATTTTGGAAACTATATGATGCCGATGTGACGGAGTTCTGTCTTGGTGCCTCCTGTCTGACTTGATTTCTTCTGGGGAGTTAAGCTCTAGGGGATTCTTGACACATCGTTATCGTTTAGTTTCCTTAGTATCTCAGGACGGAGGGTGTTCGAAATTGCTTCAATACTTCTCGTGGCGAGATAAGATCGGAGTCACCCAGTACTGGGGAGGCGTCCGGGGTACTGCCATGTTTAGTATCGTTGTGATTACGAGTGTCTGAGGTAGACGAGTTTGCGGAGTTTCTTGAATTATGGTGTGGAAGGTTGCGGGTGCAGTTGTAGCTGATTACCTTGGGTACGTTCCTGGGTCCGCAACCCGAATCGCATAAACAAGAAAGACTTTGGAAATTCTTAGGTGGGAATTCCAGTAGCTCTTAGGATCATCTTCCGACAAATGTATAAGGGTATACATGTGTTCCGAGCAACCTTAGCTCAATACTTGTTGTGTTATTTCAAGTGGCTTCATGTTCTAATGATGTTATCAAGATCCTGCAGAAAGCGTTCTTACTATTGCAGTTTGAATGCAATTGATGATATTCTGTTGCAATTTGTTTCAAGCCGTTGATTCAGCTTATTTCAATCATATTATCAATGGTTTGCTGATTATTCTGTCCATCTTCAGGATGGCGCCAGCAACTCATGGGAATCAGGGTCGTGATGGAGAGCAGTCTGATCCTCCACCACCCCCACCACCACCTCCACCTCCGGAGGCTTGGCAAGAAGTGATGGCCGCAACCAATGCGAACACTCAGATGTTGCTCAGGTTGCTGCAGGAAAGAGAGCAGGGACAGCAAGGTCATCAAGGGAATTTTCAGAATCAGCCTCAGTTCGCAACTCTGAACCAGTTCCTCGCAAATCAGCCCAAGTCCTTCACCTGTTGTGAGCAGCCTCTCGATGCAGACGATTGGCTCCGTGACATGAACAAGCATTTTGAGTGCAGCAATGTCAGACCTGCGGACTATGTCAAGTTCGCGACTTTCCAGCTCAAGGGTCAGGCAGCAGATTGGTGGCAGCAGTACAAGGATTCTAGGGGCGATCGTGTTATCAGCTGAGATGATTTCTGTCGTGACTTCAGAGCTCATCACATCCCGACGAGCTTTGTCGAGGAGATGCGTGAGAAGTTCAGGAATTTGAAGCAGGGGAGCAAGTCTGTCTATCAGTATAACATCAAGTTCCAGAATCTGGCCCGCTATGCTAAGCAAGATGATCCCGATGAGAAGTCAATGATTTACCAGTTCAGAGGTGGTCTCAAGGATGAACTTCAGCTGGGTCTAGTCCTGCAAGAGCCTCGTGAGTTTGATCAGTTCTACAACATTGCTCTAAAGGTCGAGGCAACTCAGCTCAGGTTAGAGAACTCAAGGAAGCGATCCAGGGAATCCTATTCTTCTTCTTCCAGCTCTCAGATTGTTCCTAAGCAGCAGAAGTATTGGGTTCCTCCTCCTCCTCCGTTTCGTCCCCCTCAGCAGCAGAGGCAGCACGGTGGCCGTGGTCCTTCCCACCCACCCAACCCAGCTTTTCAGCAGAGGCCTCAGGCACCCAAGTCAGCAAATGCTCCTCCTCCAGGCAACTTCCGTCCGCTCTCAAAGGTTACTTGTCACAAGTGTGGTCAGAAGGGCCACTACTCCAACAAGTGCAACAACCAGCGGCGTCTTCCGCCTCCTCCTCCTATCAGGCCCCCAGGCAGTGCTATGGTGAAGCATAATCCCAAGTCAGCAAGAGTGAACATGGTGAATGAAGCTGAAGCAGAGGATTCTTCTCAGGTGATAATGGGTAATCTCTTGGTTAATTCTATTCCTGCAAAAGTTTTGTTTGACACTGGTGCATCGCATTCATTCATTTCATGGCCGTTCACTGAGATGCATGATTTGTGTCCCATTAATTTGTCCAAGCCTCTATTAATTGTTTCTCCCGGCAAAGTGATGAATTCTCGTTTGGTGGTTCCGAATGTTTCTATCAAGATGGGCAATTATTCTTTTCTGGCCTCTCCAATTGTGCTCGGCAATTCCGATATTGATCTTATTCTTGGCATGGATTTTCTGGCGATGAACAAGGCTTATGTTGATTGCAAAGCTAAAGAAGTCCAATTGACTCATCCTTCTGAAGATGTGATCATTTTCGCTGCTCGCGATGACACGATTCGTCTATTTTCTCTCAATGAAAAGGGTGAAATTTCTGCCATCTCTCAAATTCCCGTTGTCTCGGAGTATGAAGATGTCTTTCCAGAAGAGTTGCCAGGAATGCCTCCTCACAGGCCAGTGGAGTTTGTGATTGAACTCGAGCCTGGAACTGAACCGGTGTGCAAGCGTCCTTATAAGCTTGGCCCCGAAGAGCTGAAAGAGTTGAAGAAGCAGCTAGATGAACAAGAGCGTCTGGGTCTGATCAGACCAAGTTCTTCTCCTTGGGGTTGTGGTGTTCTGTTTGTAAAGAAGAAGGATGGCACGGACCGACTATGTGTCGATTACCGTCCATTGAATAAGAAGACAATCAGGAACAAGTATCCGCTTCCCAACATCAATGAGTTGTTTGAGCAATTGAAAGGTGCCAAGGTTTTCTCGAAGTTAGATCTCCGTATGGGCTATCATCAAATCCGCATTCGTGAAGAAGATATCCCAAAGACTGCTTTCAGGACGAGTTTTGGCTCTTATGAGTACACCGTCATGTCTTTTGGTCTCGCAAATGCGCCTCCGACCTTCTCCAGAATGATGAACTACATTTTCTCTCCTTTCAAGAATGAGTTCGTCTTGGTGTATTTGGATGATATTCTCGTGTTCTCGGAGACTGAAGAAGAGCATGCAGAGCATCTCAGGCTTGTGCTTGACAAGCTAAGAAAACATCGGTTTTATGCTAAGTTCTCCAAGTGTGAGTTTTGGCTCAATGAAGTGGTGTACCTTGGGCATGTCATCTCTGCCGAGGGCATTAAAGTGCACCCTGAGAAAGTTGAGGCAATTGTGAAGTGGGAGCCTCCTCAGAATGTCAAGCAGCTTCGTAGCTTCCTCGGCCTTGCAAGCTATTGCAGAAGATTCGTCGAGAACTTCTCTCAAATTGCTAAGCCTCTGTCCAACCTCATTCAGAAGAATGTCAAGTTTCTGTGGTCTCCTGAGTGTGATGTGGCGTTCAATACACTCAAACAGAAGCTGACTTCAGCTCCAGTTCTTGTTCCTCCCGAGCAATCCAAGCCTTTCCAAGTATTTTGTGATGCTTCTCTCCAAGGTCTCGGTGGCGTTCTCATGCAAGATAAGAAAGTTGTGGCTTATACCTCGCGGCAGCTGAAGCCTAGCGAGAAGAACTACCCCACTCATGATCTTGAGCTGGCGACAGTTGTGCATGCTCTGATGACGTGGAGACATCTATTGTTGGGAAGACCAGTTGAGGTGTTCACCGACCACAAGAGCTTGAAGTACATTTTCACCCAACCCAATCTCAATCTTCGGAAGTCACGTTGGGTGGAAATGATCGAGGACTTCAATCCAAGCATTGAATATACTCCTGGGAAAGCAAATGTCATTGCAGACGCGCTGAGCAGGAAGGCGTACTGCAACAGTCTTATCCTCAAGCCTCTTCAACCCGAGCTTTGCGAAGCCTTCCGCAAGCTCAATCTCCAAATTGTTACTCAAGGTTTTCTTGCCAATCTTCAAGTCTCTCCGACTCTAGAAGATCAGGTTCACTAAGCTCAGCTTCTTGATGCTATGGTGAAGAAAGTGAAGAAAGGTGTGGCCAAGAGCATTCCAAAGTATAAGTGATTCCGTGTTGATGACAAAGATACCTTGTTCTTCGAGGACCGTCTGGTGGTTCCGAAAGGTGATCTCAGGAAGGTTATCATGGATGAAGCACATAATTCCCTCCTCTCAATTCATCCAGGAAGTTCCAAAATGTATCAGGACCTCAAGCAAACCTTCTGGTGGACTCGTATGAAACGTGAGATTGCTCAGTTTGTGAACGAGTGTGATGTTTGTCGCAGAGTGAAGGCGTAACATCAACGTCCAGCAGGTCTCCTTCAGCCTTTGCCTATCCCAGAGTGGAAATTCGATCATGTTGAAATGGCTTTCGTCACTGGGTTTCCTAAGTCCAAGAGAGGAAACGATGCCATCTTCGTGGTTATTGACAAGCTCACCAAAGTTGCCCACTTCCTTCCGGTTAAAGAATCTATCTCGGTAGCTCAGCTAGCAGAGTTGTACACGTCAAGGATAGTTTCTTTGCATGGTGTCCCTAAGCTCATATCCTCAGATCGTGGAAGCATCTTCACTTCCAAGTTTTGGGATTCCTTCCAGACTGCAATGGGGACCAATCTCCGTTTCAGCACAGCTTTCCATCCCCAGACTAGTGGTCAAGTTGAGAGAGTCACTCAAATCCTCGAAGATATGCTCAGAGCTTGTGTGATTTCTTTTGGCATGAAGTGGGAAGATTGCCTCCCGTTTGCTGAGTTCTCATACAACAATAGCTTCCAAGAAAGTTCCGGCAAAGCTCCTTTCGAGATTCTCCATGGCAGGAAGTGCCGCACCTCACTCAATTGGTCTGAAACCGGTGAGCGTCAAATCCTTGGTAATGACATGATCACTGAAGCAGAAGAAATGTGCCGTGTCATTCGTGCAAATCTCAAAGCAGCTCAATCTCGTCAGAAGAGTTATTATGATAGCAAGCATCGTGACATGACCTTTCAGATCGATGATTTTGTCTATCTCCGAGTGTCTCCCATGAAAGGCACTCAACGCTTTGGCATCAAAGGGAAGCTTGCTCCACGCTTTGTGGGTCCTTTCAAGATTGTGGGCAAGAGGGGTGACCTTGCCTACCAACTCGAGCTTCCTCCCAATTTCTCCAATGTGCATGATGTGTTTCACGTCTCTCAGCTCCGGAAGTGTTTTAAGACTCCCGAGCGCACCGTTGATCTTCAAGAAATTGATCTCCAAGAAGACCTATCCTATCATGAGCATCCAGTTGCTATCCTTGAAGAAACTCAGCGTAAGACTCGCAACAAGTCAATCAAGTTTCTAAAGGTGAAGTGGTCACATCACTCTGACAAAGAAGCCACTTGGGAACGAGAGGACCATCTCCGTTCCGATTTTCCCGAATTCTTCCGTTCCTAGATCTCGGGATGAGATCCTCATGTAGTGGGGGAGAGTTGTAATAGCCCAAGTGTAATCCTTGTCATTTGTATCTTTCCATGTGGTTGAGTTTGAGTTTGTATCATTCCATGTGGACCTTCTATGGATGCTATCAATGCTATCATGAGATTGAGTTTCACTTGCCTCTTGTCATTTCATGCATCATGGCATCACATTCATTTTTATCAAGTGCTTCATAATGGCTGTAATGATGTTGTGTGTTGTTGTGGATGAGTGTGTGCATTGTGTTGTGGAGGTGGTAGTGTTTGGTTTGAAGTTCTACCCCATTTTCTTAAGCAAAACTATGCCATCCCTCTCTCTATTCAAAATATTGCCACATGTGGATATTCTACTTGATGTTTTCCTATATTAAAAATGTTGGGCTTCTTCCAAATATGCCAATATTGATTCTAAGCCAACTCCTAATCATGTTTGGAATTCATGCACCTTTATCCTTCAAATCAGGTTACAATTTAAATAAAATAGATGATTTAAATTGTTTCCTCATCAAATGCCATTTTCATTTTTATTAAATAGTATGCATTTTTGTGAACCCAAAGGTTTTTTTTATTTTTCTTAAAACATCTCTCTCTGATTTCTGTGGCATTTGTTTCCTCTGGTTTAATCTAAAAGAAAGGGGTTTTATTTCAACAGAGAGGGAGAGGGGGTTCTCTGGGCCTCCGTGTTGCCTCCCTGGCCCATCTAGCGAAGCCCCGCAGCCCAGCAAGCCTTCCACGCCCTCGTTGTCGTCCTTCTCTGTACGGCTCGCCATCCAGAGGAGCCATGTTGGCAATGGCGTGATTTGACGGCCTTCGCTCGCCCGCAGCCCCTTTAAAGCATGTCCCCCGCGGTGCCCTAGCATTCCTCACCCCTTTCCCTCCTTCTCCTCCCCTTGCCGCCGCCTAGGCTAGGTTCCCCGCGCCATGCCATCGCCCTGTTCGTCGTGCTCCGGCCGAGCGTGAGCTCGTGGTCGGAGTAGCTCTTCCGCCCGTCTCCGGCCTCCCTGTCGGCGAGGATCGGGCCCTGGAAGCTCCCTGCCTTCCTCTTCGTCGACGAGCGCGTCGCCAAGGCCCCGGAGCGTCTCCCCCATCTTCGTCTTCTTCCTCGCGCTCGGGTCAGGAGTTCGCCCGCGCCCCGTCGCCTTTCGCGCCGTCGTCGTCCCGCGTGTGAGATCCCCTTCATGTCCAGTGGACGCTAGGTGAGCTCATCCGCCTCCCTGCCCTTCCTTGTGGTCTTTCGATCCGCGTAGACGTCGTGGCATTCGTGTGAACCTCGCGTCCTCGAAGCTCTGCCTTTTTGCCTCGTCAGTGTGTGTGTGTGTGTGCGCGTGTGCCGCCTTGCGCCGCGCCCCGCGTGCCCGTGCGTGTTGCAAAGGCCTTCCGCAGCGCGTTAGGAGCCCCGCTAGCTAGCTAGACCGCTATAGCCGCCCTAGTTGCCGCCGCTGCGCCAAGCCCGAGCCGAGCACAAGCTTGAGCTCGAGCTCCTCCCTGCCGCCGTGCATAGGTGGATCTAGCTGCGGGAATGGGTTCCCCTCGCGTCCCGCCTCAACCGCCGGTGGTTACCTGCGCCGGGGATCGCTGTAGTTGCTGCCGCCGAAGTGGTCTCCTTCTCTGTCTCAGGGAGGAAGAACCTGCTCCTTTGCCTGTTCAAAAGGGGCCGAAGCCCTCTCTGACCAGTCGCCCCCGCCTAGCCCAGTGGTCGTGTGGCCGTGGTGTAACCCAGGGGTCTCGGGTTCGATCCCCCCCGCCCCTTTTATTTTTTTCGGTGTGGAGACACCGTGTGCGTGTGTGTATCTCATGTGTGCTCCTGTGTGTGTGTGTGTGTGACAGGTGGGCCATGGGGCCACCTTGTCAGCCACTCAGGGGGGCCCTGGCTCACTGCCAGTGGGACCCCCTCCTTTTTGTATTTGTTTGTCTTATTTTTGTCTTCTCTGTTTTTTTTTTCATTTCTGGAAGTATTCCAAATCAGGACACTGTCATTTTAGGATATAGCCAATTGGAGTAAGTTTTGACTTATAAGAGCATATGTGCATTTTCGAGCTAGATTTTGGGCTTTTTATAAATACAAATACATGAGTGTGATATATGATTTTGGGGTAGAATTTCCCAAGGAATCCAATGGTGCAATTTGTTTTGTCATTTGAGCAAGTTTGCAAAATGTCATTTTTTGTTCCAACATGCCATTTTGTCATTTTCACATGATTTAACCTATGCAACATATGTGAAACTTGTCAACATGAATATGCTAGTGTTTTGTGGGTACTAGGCCCTGGTATTTTTGTTTGGCATAATAAACTTGTGGATAAGTGGGTTTCTTGCTGTTAACATGCTAAGAAAATAACACTGGTTTCATGTCTCAAATTTTGCTAAGTGTTGAATGCTGTTATTTTCTTGCCATGTTTAGAGGATGGTTCCCATGAAATTAGTGTTCCTTGAGTTTGGGTCCTTAACATGTTTTGTTGAGCTCTTCATGCTCTACCTATTTGTGCTAAGAACTTGAGCATTAAGCCCTTGCATCATACTTAAAACTTGCTGTCAAGTTGCTATTTTGTTAACATGTGTCCAGTTTTGCCTTGCTAAATTTTGGCTAAGTCTGAGAAGTTGCTGTTATAATCATGCCATATTTAGAGGATGCTACCAAGTGATATGTTGTGTTATAGCTCATGCTCAGTGCTAATGAATTGTAGTGAATGTTGCCCTCTACCATCCTGTTAATTTTCATGCCATGAAAGTTGCTGTAGCATATATGAATCATGCTGTCAATATGCCATCTGGTTAACTCAGATTCCAGAAAACTGGAATTTTCACTAAGTCCCTGAAATCTGTTTCAACATGCCATCTTGTGAGCTTCATTGCTATTGATCCATGCTTCCTTTCAAGTTTGTGTAGATGGATGATTTGTTAAGCATGCTGTATAGTTTCTGTACATGCCTTGGTTGTGGTTTGAAACTTGCTGTAGCTCTTGTTATGTGTGTTGCAAGATGCCATGTTGCTGTTTGTGGACAGATTGTGTGTACATTTGTTTTGTGACTTGTGGGAGCTTTACTCCATGGTTTTGCTTGATCTTTAGCTCTATTCTTGCTAGATTTTCATTTCCTATCCAGTGGCATCCTTGGAATACCAAGGAATAGCCCATGGCCTTCCTCATTTTGTGTTTTGCCTCCGTTAACGTTCGTACCTTGCCGAGAGTGTTCCGTGAGCTACGTTACTCCGTTTGCAACGTTATACATATGCATTTGCATCGATTTTGCATGAAGCATTCATATTTTCCATGATAATGCATGTTCAAACAACTAAACTTGAGGTTCTGTCCAGATTGCTTAAGAACTTAATAAATGCATGAGAAACATGACTAGCTTAGGGTTGCCATGTTAAATACTTCGAATGGATCATGCATCATCTTGTTTGTGCATTGCACCTTGTTTGTATGTTTATTTGGTGTTGTCTCTCTTTGGGTAGACGCGAGTGTTGAGCCTAAGTACGAGGATCCAGGAGAGTACATCTACGAGGACCCAGCTCTTTGTCCCTCTGAAGAACCAACATGCAAGATGATCATACCCGGATCCCGACACTATTTTTGCCTTGCTAGATGTCTCGCTTTACCGTTATGTTACGTTACCTACCACTTAAATTGTCAGCCTCCCAAATTGCCATGAAAGCCTCTAACCCCCTCCACTACCTAGCAAACATTGATTGGCTATGTTACCGCTGCTCAGCCCTTATCTTATAGCGTTGCTAGTTGCAGGTGCAAGCTCTCCATGTGCCAACATGGATATTTTGTTTATATCACTCTATTTATTGTTATTTAAATTAATGCACATATATATCTGGCAACGGTGGAAGGCTTGGCCTTTTGCTCAGTGTTTTGTTCCGCTTTTGCCGCACTAGTTTCGAGTACCGGTGTTATATTCCATATTTTGCGCTCCTAACATGCTCGGGGTTGTTATGGGGACCCCCTTGACCATTCGTTTTAGATTATAACTTGTCTGGCAAGACCCAACTTTGGTACTACATTTGCTAAACAACTTAATAAAATTGCATAGGGCATAGCTACCCCGTGGATAATTAATCAACCCCCGGGCCAGTGCTCCTCATGAGTGTTGGTCCACCTACCTAGCAGTCGGCGGTGCCACCTTGGGGCAACTCGAGGCGTTCTTAGGCTACCGTCCACTTCGCATAGACGGATGATGCCCGTTGATAGAGAGCGCACGGCTCTAGAAGCGGATCTGGCTCACCGGGAGGTCTTGCTGGACTTGTTTTACCTTTCTCGGATGTCTTGCGCGAGGAATTCCGGTGTTTCTTCGGGCTATCTCGAGGTTGCGGTTTTCCAATGGAATTGTCCAGGAAGATCACGAGATTCGTGGTCGAGGTTATTCCCGCGGCGTGTGGTTAGTTTGTGATGGATGAGTTGGAGCACCCTTGCAGGGTTTAATCTTTTCGGAAAGCCGTGCTCGCGGTTACGTGGCAACTTGGAAATTTGTTTAACACCCGGTTATAGTAAACTTGAAGTAAACTCAAATAAAATACACCAACTGTGTGCGTAACCGTGACTGTCTCTGCTCGTGAACATGAACCGAGAGAGAACACGGTGGGGTTATGATTGACGTAAGTAGGTGTTCAGGATCACTTAGTGATCATGCTAGTCCACGTCTGTCTCTCGTATGCCACCATATTTACATTCATGCTCTCGTAAGTTAGCCACCAAATATGTGCTTAGCGCTTGCTGCAGCCTCACCACTTAACCAATTCCTTACCCAATGGCTTACATAGTTTCGGTACCCGGGTTATGAGATTGCTGAGTCCCTGTGGCTCACAGATTACAACAATACAGGTGCAGGTGTTGAGGAGAACGTGCCAGACGATGTGACTCAGCTCCAGTGGGAGTATGATGAAGAACGTGGTCGGATGTATGTTACGTATCCAGACGAGTAGGGAGCTTCGTGGTGGTGATCCTGGGATAGCAAGGCAGTTTTACATTGTTTCTTTTATCGTTTGATTTCGTCCGTAGCCGGACCCTGCCTTCTGAATGATGTATGAATAAATTTGTGTGGACTTGTAAGATAGCTTGTGGCGAGTGTAAGCCAACTCATATACTCATCTCTTCCTACATGTATGCAATGTATTACTGTTCTTGCGAACGACGAGATGCGCTTCTATCCCCGTCGAGGCCGCAAGCCTTAATAGGGATAGGACCGCATCTTGGGCGTGACAAGTTGGTAATCAGAGCCATACCGACCATAGGAGCCCCTTGCTTGATCGAACTTGGTTGAGTCGAGTCTAGTGAAAAACTATTTTGAGTCTAGTTATATCGGAGGGTAGGATTCTTTTACTCCTCTTCTATACTCTGGTGAGGTATTCTACTTAGGAATTTTCTTTCTACTCCTCTTCTCGCTCAAAATTTTTTTAGGATCACGCGGGTATTTTGGAAACTATATGATGCCGATGTGACGGAGTTCTGTCTTGGTGCCTCCTGTCTGACTTGATTTCTTCTGGGGAGTTAAGCTCCAGGGGATTCTTGACACATCGTTATCGTTTAGTTTCCTTAGTATCTCAGGACGGAGGGTGTTCGAAATTGCTTCAATACTTCTCGTGGCGAGATAAGATCGGAGTCACCCAGTACTGGGGAGGCGTCCGGGGTACTGCCATGTTTAGTATCGTTGTGATTACGAGTGTCTGAGGTAGACGAGTTTGCGGAGTTTCTTGAATTATGGTGTGGAAGGTTGCGGGTGCAGTTGTAGCTGATTACCTTGGGTACGTTCCTGGGTCCGCAACCCGAATCGCATAAACAAGAAAGACTTTGGAAATTCTTAGGTGGGAATTCCAGTAGCTCTTAGGATCATCTTCCGACAAATGTATAAGGGTATACATGTGTTCCGAGCAACCTTAGCTCAATACTTGTTGTGTTATTTCAAGTGGCTTCATGTTCTAATGATGTTATCAAGATCCTGCAGAAAGCGTTCTTACTATTGCAGTTTGAATGCAATTGATGATATTCTGTTGCAATTTGTTTCAAGCCGTTGATTCAGCTTATTTCAATCATATTATCAATGGTTTGCTGATTATTCTGTCCATCTTCAGGATGGCGCCAGCAACTCGTGGGAATCAGGGTCGTGATGGAGAGCAGTCTGATCCTCCACCACCCCCACCACCACCTCCACCTCCGGAGGCTTGGCAAGAAGTGATGGCCGCAACCAATGCGAACACTCAGATGTTGCTCAGGTTGCTGCAGGAAAGAGAGCAGGGACAGCAAGGTCATCAAGGGAATTTTCAGAATCAGCCTCAGTTCGCAACTCTGAACCAGTTCCTCGCAAATCAGCCCAAGTCCTTCACCTGTTGTGAGCAGCCTCTCGATGCAGACGATTGGCTCCGTGACATGAACAAGCATTTTGAGTGCAGCAATGTCAGACCTGCGGACTATGTCAAGTTCGCGACTTTCCAGCTCAAGGGTCAGGCAGCAGATTGGTGGCAGCAGTACAAGGATTCTAGGGGCGATCGTGTTATCAGCTGAGATGATTTCTGTCGTGACTTCAGAGCTCATCACATCCCGACGAGCTTTGTCGAGGAGATGCGTGAGAAGTTCAGGAATTTGAAGCAGGGGAGCAAGTCTGTCTATCAGTATAACATCAAGTTCCAGAATCTGGCCCGCTATGCTAAGCAAGATGATCCCGATGAGAAGTCAATGATTTACCAGTTCAGAGGTGGTCTCAAGGATGAACTTCAGCCGGGTCTAGTCCTGCAAGAGCCTCGTGAGTTTGATCAGTTCTACAACATTGCTCTAAAGGTCGAGGCAACTCAGCTCAGGTTAGAGAACTCAAGGAAGCGATCCAGGGAATCCTATTCTTCTTCTTCCAGCTCTCAGATTGTTCCTAAGCAGCAGAAGTATTGGGTTCCTCCTCCTCCTCCGTTTCGTCCCCCTCAGCAGCAGAGGCAGCACGGTGGTCGTGGTCCTTCCCACCCACCCAACCCAGCTTTTCAGCAGAGGCCTCAGGCACCCAAGTCAGCAAATGCTCCTCCTCCAGGCAACTTCCGTCCGCTCTCAAAGGTTACTTGTCACAAGTGTGGTCAGAAGGGCCACTACTCCAACAAGTGCAACAACCAGCGGCGTCTTCCGCCTCCTCCTCCTATCAGGCCCCCAGGCAGTGCTATGGTGAAGCATAATCCCAAGTCAGCAAGAGTGAACATGGTGAATGAAGCTGAAGCAGAGGATTCTTCTCAGGTGATAATGGGTAATCTCTTGGTTAATTCTATTCCTGCAAAAGTTTTGTTTGACACTGGTGCATCGCATTCATTCATTTCATGGCCGTTCACTGAGATGCATGATTTGTGTCCCATTAATTTGTCCAAGCCTCTATTAATTGTTTCTCCCGGCAAAGTGATGAATTCTCATTTGGTGGTTCCGAATGTTTCTATCAAGATGGGCAATTATTCTTTTCTGGCCTCTCCAATTGTGCTCGGCAATTCCGATATTGATCTTATTCTTGGCATGGATTTTCTGGCGATGAACAAGGCTTATGTTGATTGCAAAGCTAAAGAAGTCCAATTGACTCATCCTTCTGAAGATGTGATCATTTTCGCTGCTCGCGATGACACGATTCGTCTATTTTCTCTCAATGAAAAGGGTGAAATTTCTGCCATCTCTCAAATTCCCGTTGTCTCGGAGTATGAAGATGTCTTTCCAGAAGAGTTGCCAGGAATGCCTCCTCACAGGCCAGTGGAGTTTGTGATTGAACTCGAGCCTGGAACTGAACCGGTGTGCAAGCGTCCTTATAAGCTTGGCCCCGAAGAGCTGAAAGAGTTGAAGAAGCAGCTAGATGAACAAGAGCGTCTGGGTCTGATCAGACCAAGTTCTTCTCCTTGGGGTTGTGGTGTTCTGTTTGTAAAGAAGAAGGATGGCACGGACCGACTATGTGTCGATTACCGTCCATTGAATAAGAAGACAATCAGGAACAAGTATCCGCTTCCCAACATCAATGAGTTGTTTGAGCAATTGAAAGGTGCCAAGGTTTTCTCGAAGTTAGATCTCCGTATGGGCTATCATCAAATCCGCATTCGTGAAGAAGATATCCCAAAGACTGCTTTCAGGACGAGTTTTGGCTCTTATGAGTACACCGTCATGTCTTTTGGTCTCGCAAATGCGCCTCCGACCTTCTCCAGAATGATGAACTACATTTTCTCTCCTTTCAAGAATGAGTTCGTCTTGGTGTATTTGGATGATATTCTCGTGTTCTCGGAGACTGAAGAAGAGCATGCAGAGCATCTCAGGCTTGTGCTTGACAAGCTAAGAAAACATCGGTTTTATGCTAAGTTCTCCAAGTGTGAGTTTTGGCTCAATGAAGTGGTGTACCTTGGGCATGTCATCTCTGCCGAGGGCATTAAAGTGCACCCTGAGAAAGTTGAGGCAATTGTGAAGTGGGAGCCTCCTCAGAATGTCAAGCAGCTTCGTAGCTTCCTCGGCCTTGCAAGCTATTGCAGAAGATTCGTCGAGAACTTCTCTCAAATTGCTAAGCCTCTGTCCAACCTCATTCAGAAGAATGTCAAGTTTCTGTGGTCTCCTGAGTGTGATGTGGCGTTCAATACACTCAAACAGAAGCTGACTTCAGCTCCAGTTCTTGTTACTCCCGAGCAATCCAAGCCTTTCCAAGTATTTTGTGATGCTTCTCTCCAAGGTCTCGGTGGCGTTCTCATGCAAGATAAGAAAGTTGTGGCTTATACCTCGCGGCAGCTGAAGCCTAGCGAGAAGAACTACCCCACTCATGATCTTGAGCTGGCGGCAGTTGTGCATGCTCTGATGACGTGGAGACATCTATTGTTGGGAAGACCAGTTGAGGTGTTCACCGACCACAAGAGCTTGAAGTACATTTTCACCCAACCCAATCTCAATCTTCGGAAGTCACGTTGGGTGGAAATGATCGAGGACTTCAATCCAAGCATTGAATATACTCCTGGGAAAGCAAATGTCATTGCAGACGCGCTGAGCAGGAAGGCGTACTGCAACAGTCTTATCCTCAAGCCTCTTCAACCCGAGCTTTGCGAAGCCTTCCGCAAGCTCAATCTCCAAATTGTTACTCAAGGTTTTCTTGCCAATCTTCAAGTCTCTCCGACTCTAGAAGATCAGGTTCACTAAGCTCAGCTTCTTGATGCTATGGTGAAGAAAGTGAAGAAAGGTGTGGCCAAGAGCATTCCAAAGTATAAGTGATTCCGTGTTGATGACAAAGATACCTTGTTCTTCGAGGACCGTCTGGTGGTTCCGAAAGGTGATCTCAGGAAGGTTATCATGGATGAAGCACATAATTCCCTCCTCTCAATTCATCCAGGAAGTTCCAAAATGTATCAGGACCTCAAGCAAACCTTCTGGTGGACTCGTATGAAACGTGAGATTGCTCAGTTTGTGAACGAGTGTGATGTTTGTCGCAGAGTGAAGGCGTAACATCAACGTCCAGCAGGTCTCCTTCAGCCTTTGCCTATCCCAGAGTGGAAATTCGATCATGTTGAAATGGCTTTCGTCACTGGGTTTCCTAAGTCCAAGAGAGGAAACGATGCCATCTTCGTGGTTATTGACAAGCTCACCAAAGTTGCCCACTTCCTTCCGGTTAAAGAATCTATCTCGGTAGCTCAGCTAGCAGAGTTGTACACGTCAAGGATAGTTTCTTTGCATGGTGTCCCTAAGCTCATATCCTCAGATCGTGGAAGCATCTTCACTTCCAAGTTTTGGGATTCCTTCCAGACTGCAATGGGGACCAATCTCCGTTTCAGCACAGCTTTCCATCCCCAGACTAGTGGTCAACTTGAGAGAGTCACTCAAATCCTCGAAGATATGCTCAGAGCTTGTGTGATTTCTTTTGGCATGAAGTGGGAAGATTGCCTCCCGTTTGCTGAGTTCTCATACAACAATAGCTTCCAAGAAAGTTCCGGCAAAGCTCCTTTCGAGATTCTCCATGGCAGGAAGTGCCGCACCTCACTCAATTGGTTTGAAACCGGTGAGCGTCAAATCCTTGGTAATGACATGATCACTGAAGCAGAAGAAATGTGCCGTGTCATTCGTGCAAATCTCAAAGCAGCTCAATCTCGTCAGAAGAGTTATTATGATAGCAAGCATCGTGACATGACCTTTCAGATCGATGATTTTGTCTATCTCCGAGTGTCTCCCATGAAAGGCACTCAACGCTTTGGCATCAAAGGGAAGCTTGCTCCACACTTTGTGGGTCCTTTCAAGATTGTGGGCAAGAGGGGTGACCTTGCCGACCAACTCGAGCTTCCTCCCAATTTCTCCAATGTGCATGATGTGTTTCACGTCTCTCAGCTCCGGAAGTGTTTTAAGACTCCCGAGCGCACCGTTGATCTTCAAGAAATTGATCTCCAAGAAGACCTATCCTATCATGAGCATCCAGTTGCTATCCTTGAAGAAACTCAGCGTAAGACTCGCAACAAGTCAATCAAGTTTCTAAAGGTGAAGTGGTCACATCACTCTGACAAAGAAGCCACTTGGGAACGAGAGGACCATCTCCGTTCCGATTTTCCCGAATTCTTCCGTTCCTAGATCTCGGGATGAGATCCTCATGTAGTGGGGGAGAGTTGTAATAGCCCAAGTGTAATCCTTGTCATTTGTATCTTTCCATGTGGTTGAGTTTGAGTTTGTATCATTCCATGTGGACCTTCTATGGATGCTATCAATGCTATCATGAGATTGAGTTTCACTTGCCTCTTGTCATTTCATGCATCATGGCATCACATTCATTTTTATCAAGTGCTTCATAATGGCTGTAATGATGTTGTGTGTTGTTGTGGATGAGTGTGTGCATTGTGTTGTGGAGGTGGTAGTGTTTGGTTTGAAGTTCTACCCCATTTTCTTAAGCAAAACTATGCCATCCCTCTCTCTATTCAAAATATTGCCACATGTGGATATTCTACTTGATGTTTTCCTATATTAAAAATGTTGGGCTTCTTCCAAATATGCCAATATTGATTCTAAGCCAACTCCTAATCATGTTTGGAATTCATGCACCTTTATCCTTCAAATCAGGTTACAATTTAAATAAAATAGATGATTTAAATTGTTTCCTCATCAAATGCCATTTTCATTTTTATTAAATAGTATGCATTTTTGTGAACCCAAAGGTTTTTTTTTATTTTTCTTAAAACATCTCTCTCTGATTTCTGTGGCATTTGTTTCCTCTGGTTTAATCTAAAAGAAAGGGGTTTTATTTCAACAGAGAGGGAGAGGGGGTTCTCTGGGCCTCCGTGTTGCCTCCCTGGCCCATCTAGCGAAGCCCCGCAGCCCAGCAAGCCTTCCACGCCCTCGTTGTCGTCCTTCTCTGTATGGCTCGCCATCCAGAGGAGCCATGTTGGCAATGGCGTGATTTGACGGCCTTCGCTCGCCCGCAGCCCCTTTAAAGCATGTCCCCCGCGGTGCCCTAGCATTCCTCACCCCTTTCCCTCCTTCTCCTCCCCTTGCCGCCGCCTAGGCTAGGTTCCCCGCGCCATGCCATCGCCCTGTTCGTCGTGCTCCGGCCGAGCGTGAGCTCGTGGTCGGAGTAGCTCTTCCGCCCGTCTCCGGCCTCCCTGTCGGCGAGGATCGGGCCCTGGAAGCTCCCTGCCTTCCTCTTCGTCGACGAGCGCGTCGCCAAGGCCCCGGAGCGTCTCCCCCATCTTCGTCTTCTTCCTCGCGCTCGGGTCAGGAGTTCGCCCGCGCCCCGTCGCCTTTCGCGCCGTCGTCGTCCCGCGTGTGAGATCCCCTTCATGTCCAGTGGACGCTAGGTGAGCTCATCCGCCTCCCTGCCCTTCCTTGTGGTCTTTCGATCCGCGTAGACGTCGTGGCATTCTTGTGAACCTCACGTCCTCGAAGCTCTGCCTTTTTGCCTCGTCAGTGTGTGTGTGTGTGCGTGTGCCGCCTTGCGCCGCGCCCCGCGTGCCCGTGCGTGTTGCAAAGGCCTTCCGCAGCGCGTTAGGAGCCCCGCTAGCTAGCTAGACCGCTGTAGCCGCCCTAGTTGCCGCCGCTGCGCCAAGCCCGAGCCGAGCACAAGCTCGAGCTCGAGCTCCTCCCTGCCGCCGCGCATAGGTGGATCTAGCTGCGGGAATGGGTTCCCCTCGCGTCCCGCCTCCCCCGTCGGTGGTTACCTGCACCGGGGATCGCTGTAGTTGCTGCCGCCGAAGTGGTCTCCTTCTCTGTCTCAGGGAGGAAGAACCTGCTCCTTTGCCTGTTCAAAAGGGTCCGAAGCCCTCTCTGACCAGTCGCCCCCGCCTAGCCCAGTGGTCGTGTGGCCGTGGTGTAACCCAGGGGTCTCGGGTTCGATCCCCCCCGCCCCTTTTATTTTTTTCGGTGTGGAGACACTGTGTGCGTGTGTGTATCTCATGTGTGCTCCTGTGTGTGTGTGTGTGTGTGTGTGACAGGTGGGCCATGGGGCCACCTTGTCAGCCACTCAGGGGGGCCCTGGCTCACTGCCAGTGGGACCCCCTCCTTTTTGTATTTGTTTGTTTTATTTTTGTCTTCTTTGTTTTTTTTCATTTCTGGAAGTATTCCAAATCAGGACACTGTCATTTTAGGATATAGCCAATTGGAGTAAGTTTTGACTTATAAGAGCATATGTGCATTTTCGAGCTAGATTTTGGGCTTTTTATAAATACAAATACATGAGTGTGATATATGATTTTGGGGTATAATTTCCCAAGGAATCCAATGGTGCAATTTGTTTTGTCATTTGAGCAAGTTTGCAAAATGTCATTTTTTGTTCCAACATGCCATTTTGTCATTTTCACATGATTTAACCTATGCAACATATGTGAAACTTGTCAACATGAATATGCTAGTGTTTTGTGGGTACTAGGCCCTGGTATTTTTGTTTGGCATAATAAACTTGTGGATAAGTGGGTTTCTTGCTGTTAACATGCTAAGAAAATAACACTGGTTTCATGTCTCAAATTTTGCTAAGTGTTGAATGCTGTTATTTTCTTGCCATGTTTAGAGGATGGTTCCCATGAAAGTAGTGTTCCTTGAGTTTGGGTCCTTAACATATTTTGTTGAGCTCTTCATGCTCTACCTATTTGTGCTAAGAACTTGAGCATTAAGCCCTTGCATCATACTTAAAACCTGCTGTCAAGTTGCTATTTTGTTAACATGTGTCCAGTTTTGCCTTGCTAAATTTTGGCTATGAGAAGTTGCTGTTATAATCATGCCATGTTTAGAGGATGCTACCAAGTGATATGTTGTGTTATAGCTCATGCTCAGTGCTAATGAATTGTAGTGAATGTTGCCCTCTACCATCCTGTTAATTTTCATGCCATGAAAGTTGCTGTAGCATATATGAATCATGCTGTCAATATGCCATCTGGTTAACTCAGATTCCAGAAAACTGGAATTTTCACTAAGTCCCTGAAATCTGTTTCAACATGCCATCTTGTGAGCTTCATTGCTATTGATCCATGCTTCCTTTAAAGTTTGTGTAGATGGATGATTTGTTAAGCATGCTGTATAGTTTCTGTACATGCCTTGGTTGTGGTTTCAAACTTGCTGTAGCTCTTGTTATGTGTGTTGCAAGATGCCATGTTGCTGTTTGTGGACAGATTGTGTGTAGATTTGTTTTGTGACTTGTGGGAGCTTTACTCCATGGTTTTGCTTGATCTTTAGCTCTATTCTTGCGATATTTTCATTTCCTATCCAGTGGCATCCTTGGAATACCAAGGAATAGCCCATGGCCTTCCTCATTTTGTGTTTTGCCTCCGTTAACGTTCGTACCTTGCCGAGAGAGTTCCGTGAGCTACGTTACTCCGTTTGCAACGTTCTACATATGCATTTGCATCGATTTTGCATGAAGCATTCATATTTTCCATGATCATGCATGTTCAAACAACTAAACTTGAGGTTCTGTCCAGATTGCTTAAGAACTTAATAAATGCATGAGAAACATGACTAGCTTAGGGTTGCCATGTTAAATACTTCGAATGGATCATGCATCATCTTGTTTGTGCATTGCACCTTGTTTGTATGTTTATTTGGTGTTGTCTCTCTTTGGGTAGACGCGAGTGTTGAGCCTGAGTACGAGGATCCAGGAGAGTACATCTACGAGGACCCAGCTCTTTGTCCCTCTGAAGAACCAACATGCAAGATGATCATACCCGGATCCCGACACTATTTTTGCCTTGCTAGATGTCTCGCTTTACCGTTATGTTACGTTACCTACCACTTAAATTGTCAGCCTCCCAAATTGCCATGAAAGCCTCTAACCCCCTCCACTACCTAGCAAACATTGATTGGCTATGTTACCGCTGCTCAGCCCTTATCTTATAGCGTTGCTAGTTGCAGGTGCAAGCTCTCCATGTGCCAACATGGATATTTTGTTTATATCACTCTATTTATTGTTATTTAAATTAATGCACATATATATCTGGCAACGGTGGAAGGCTTGGCCTTTTGCTCAGTGTTTTGTTCCGCTTTTGCCGCACTAGTTTCGAGTACCGGTGTTATATTCCATATTTTGCGCTCCTAACATGCTCGGGGTTGTTATGGGGACCCCCTTGACCATTCGTTTTAGATTAAAACTTGTCTGGCAAGACCCAACTTTGGTACTACATTTGCTAAACAACTTAATAAAATTGCATAGGGCATAGCTACCCCGTGGATAATTAATCAACCCCCGGGCCAGTGCTCCTCATGAGTGTTGGTCCACCTACCTAGCAGTCGGCGGTGCCACCTTGGGGCAACTCGAGGCGTTCTTAGGCTACCGTCCACTTCGCATAGACGGATGATGCCCGTTGATAGAGAGCGCACGGCTCTAGAAGCGGATCTGGCTCACCGGGAGGTCTTGCTGGACTTGTTTTACCTTTCTCGGATGTCTTGCGCGAGGAATTCCGGTGTTTCTTCGGGCTATCTCGAGGTTGCGGTTTTCCAATGGAATTGTCCAGGAAGATCACGAGATTCGTGGTCGAGGTTATTCCCGCGGCGTGTGGTTAGTTTGTGATGGATGAGTTGGAGCACCCCTGTAGGGTTTAATCTTTTCGGAAAGCCGTGCTCGCGGTTACGTGGCAACTTGGAAATTTGTTTAACACCCGGTTATAGTAAACTTGAAGTAAACTCAAATAAAATACACCAACTGTGTGCGTAACCGTGACTGTCTCTGCTCATGAACATTGTGGTGCCCCGCCTGATTACCACTGTAGCCAGACGGTCGCCACGCATACCAGCCCAGGAAATCACTCTGGCATGCGCGTTTACAACAAGTATCAAGAACACATGCCTTTCTATTAATGTATATATAAGTCTTACGTGGGATATATTACAAGAGGGAATGGCAGCGGAAAAGCTCTATCTAAGGCAGCAGGGTCTTGGTGCGGCTCCAATCCACAGGGATCTGACTGGGTTACTCTTCTAGCCCGCGAATGCTCCGGCTCCTCGACGACGGACGACGGATCCTTAAGTGAACCTGGCCATGTTAAAGGCCGCTGAGTACTTTTGAATGTACTCGCAAGCAAACCAAACTAACATATACACCAAGCAAAGCAATCCATGGTATTCAAGCAGGCATTGTTATTAGAGCAATATTAATTATCATGGCATAACAGGATTACCTAGCAAGATAACTACTGAAGTAAATACAGTAAAGTAAAGCATACTAAGTAAATATTCTATACTCCGATCATTCTCATGATCCAGTCTGAATTTGATCCAAATCCAATCCCAATCATGGGTCATCCGACCATTCATATCATAGCCATCCGATGGCTAACATATCGACATCATCTGATGTCTGCTCAAGACGAGTTCTTCCATCATTATTATCATTACTACGGTTGACCACCTAGTGAGGTCTGGACGGGCTGTCCAATACCGTGGATGCGGCTATTCGAATAGATTTTTCACTCTGCAGAGGTTGCGCACTTTACCCACACCATGAAGCACCTGGCCTCGTGATCCCATTCGGGTGGACCAGCTTTGCTCCAACGAAACTCGCCTGACCCGTGACTCTCCCATCGTACCACCGGCATTCATCCTCCCCCGGAGTCCTGCCCTGGGTGGCCCCTGTGTCCTCATGACACCTGCCACCGTCGTGGCCAAACAAACTGTCCCAAACGGGGACCTGGATCCAAATAACTCAACTGGGCTCACAAGGGTATCGCCGCCTACCGGGCCAGGGTAGCGCGCGCGCATAACCTTCCCTCTTTGGTGGTACCGATAAAAGAACACGCGATCAGACCAAGTCAAGGCCGTCCCATACCGGCAAATGTGGTTGCACGGATAAGCCCGGACAGGTGACTCTAGATCAACCGACTAGGTTTCATTAAGTAAGCATGTGGTTCATCACAATAACTTATGAGGGCAGAAACTAGGCATTTAAATTATTTACTATGAATTATTATATAGCAAGTGAACGAAAGTACTGTATACAGTAAGTGCAACCTAACAGAAGGGTAATTATTTCTATCACAGACATAATCATTAAACACGCAAGAAAAACACAGAGCAATGCTATAGGGCATATATCAGATGGTCGGCTTGCCTGGGGGTGAAGGAGTACTCCGAGAAGCAGTGCGGTAGCCTCGCAGGATAGTCCACCGGAAAGGATTCCCTCTCGGAGGGCATGAATGAAGGGCAAGGGCAAAATGGTAATTTCCACTGTGTGACCATCTTGTGAAAATGATACCAAAAGAACGGTCTCGACGAGACGAAGATGTGGGCTTTGGAATCACCTCATTTGGAGTAGGGAGTGGAAAGTTACGGACGTTTAAAGCTCAGGGACCAATCTGTAGTAAAAATACTCACAAACAGGTCCCTGGCTGAGTAAACCGGACGTGCCTTTCTCAGGAATACGCCTTCTAGCAGAGAAAACGTATTCTAGTCCGAAGAACAACCGGAGTGCGCTTTAGAGAGGGGAAGACTTATTCCAGAGAATACGCCTCCACTTAAGTGACGTGGCAGGGGCGGGGTCAACGGCTGAGTGGCTGACTCGTGGGGCCCGAGGGGAGGCGGGGCCCGCCTGGCCAGGTCGTCTCCTTCTTCCTCTCCCTGTCCCCGACTGGAACAGAGAAGGAGCAGGGGAGGGCGCTGCGCCGGCGACGGCCACCAGTGGCTCCGGCCACCTCAGGCCGTGGTGCGGCCACCGACGGGCTCGGGCGGAGGCGCCGCTTCCGTTCAGGCGTAGCACGCACTCCGGGGAGGAGCAGAGCCGTCGCAGTTCGAGCAACAGAGGACGGGGATGGGGCTCGACGCCGGCGACGTCCACGGGGATTCCGGCAGTCTCAGGCTTGGGCGAGGCCACCGGCGGCTTCAGGGAGTGATACTGCTTCCGCTCAGATGCGAAGAGAACACCGGGGAGGGGGGGGAAAGGAGGCACGCCGCGGAGGCCGAGAACGGCGGCGGCCGGACTTGGGAAGACGCGGCCACGGTGGTTCCGGCGACGAGCAGAAGGGATGGGGGAGATCCCCGGCGAGAGGGGGAGTTGCTGGAGAGGTCACGGGGTGGAGGAGGAGCTCGGTTGGCTTGCATTTAAGGCGAGGTCGAGCGGCGGCCGTGGCGGAGTTCGCCGGAATTTGGCACTAGGACCTGGCCGACGCGACGACCGCGTGGGGCATGGGTTTTGCTCACCGTTCACGTGGTCACCACGCGTACTAGCTGCTCTAGACGACTCCTGCACGTTCCATCTTGTCCAGCATCCGTGTCTATCTTCAAATAGATGGTGTGAACCACCATATAGACACAAGGAGACCTGGTGTGACCACACACTGCTCAAACATGTGCTGGCAGCAAGGTGTTTGACAGGTGTTATGGCCAGCACAGGGCTCCTCTTGGCATGTTCTTTGGCTGCTCCTGATCATCCACTAGGGTGATTACTTTGGAAAAATATCAGCACAAATGGGCCACTCTAGATAACACCTCCTTTGCAATTTTTTAAACTGACCAGAAATGCAAAAGAGGGTGCTGGGGAAAATTGGCTAGATGAAAATAGCTGGAATTTGGTAGAGACCAATGATTCGATGATACTAAGACTCTGTAAAAGTTTCATGCCATTTAGAAATACCAAAATTGTACTTGCTTCACAGAGCTTTCAAAGGGACAGAAACTTAGGAAAATTGCCAGGGATGAAAGGAGAGAGGGATTGAGCTGGTTTTTGGTATCGATGGGTGATTTAGCAATTCTAACAACCATGCAAAATTTCAGCTCAAATAGATCAAGGAATAAAGCACTTCCTTTGCAATTTTCCCAGCTGGACAGAATTTGCAAATGGATGTGGTGCTCAAAATTTGAACTATGGAACTTGGGATCTTGATAGAAATGGTGAAGATATGGATGGAAGAAGCTCCACAAATTATTTGGGATTTTTCCTGGCTACCAAAATGGTAGTTCCTTTAGAAAGTGCCCAAAATGCAATATTGGCATTAAATAGGAAAATGCAATTTCTCCTATTTAATTATGGCCAATATTTTTGTGGAAGCTCAATATGATCTCAAAGGATATCTCCACAAGTTTTAATGAGCTTTGGAGATGGATAGATATTTCCCTAGATTTAATTCCTTTAACTGGCAAAAAAAGGAATTAATTATAGATGAAAAATATTGCAAATGACTTGGCAATATTTTTGGATATCCAGGGTTTATAGATAAAGGATGATCACTGGAAAAAGTTTGGGAAGGAGAAGATCAAAAGAAATTAGGGTTCCTTTGTAACTAGAAGGATTAGGGTTTCCCTTCCGGCAACTCGGAAGGTAGGGTTTCGGAGGCAAAGTCATGAGATTAGATCTTGGGTGACAAGGTGGAACTGGAGAGAATGTCTGGTTGGATAGGAGAGGCAAGGTTGAATGACCATCTTCATGTACCCAAGAGTGAAAGAAATCTGATAACACCGAGAAAAAGGACGGGAGTCGAATCCCGCAAAGGAAAAAAAATAGGGGCGAAAACCAGGGTGTTACAAACCTACCCCTCTTAAGAAAGTCTCGTCCTCGAGATTTCCGGGCTTACCTCCCGGTGAAGGGGGACTTACCTGTGTGCGACTTGGATCCATCAGTTGTCCTGTCTTCGTTGGTTCTCTGACCTTTTAACTGCCTCTTCTGATGGACCATGTGTTGTCCCTTCATATAGTTTCCTTGAATCCTCCTCTTTCCTATCAGGTGTACCTTTTAATCTAGCAGTGGTGTTGCTGGGTGAGGTAGCAGTTAATGCCAACAGACAGCTTGATTTCCAGGGCCTGGAAGTATCTGCTTCGGGCTTTATTGTAATGCTTTGTACTCTGACTGTCATGGGCAAGACATCCTTTCCTGATACCAGGCTTACTTGCTCGTATGGCCTCGAGTGAATGGGAGTGGCTTTCTTTTGCCGTGTCAGGGTGCTCAGTATGGTTGTAAATTCCTTTTGTCTTATGCATCCTGACTTTGCCCTTAGGTGATCCATAACTCAAGGAACAACTTGACCAAGTTGTTGCTATATCCCCAACTGAAGTGTCAAGCATGATCACAAAATAATCATAGACAGTAATCTCTTATTCCCATGGTGTCATGGTGTCTCTGAGCTGTTGGTGCTGACATGCTTCGAGTCATTCTATCTGAATATCTTGTTTCGAACTCTATTGCTCGTGGAGAGGGCCCTGTCATATATAGCCTCTATAGTTCGTGCTATGACCACTGAGCTGAGCATAGTATGGCTGTCATTTGATGTATCTTTCGGAGCATAGCCTCTTATCTTGGTTGATGGCCCATATTCATGAGTATGACATGCTGGTCGCATTGTTGTGGCCGTATATGCAAGAGTCTGGCAAGGATTGGTACTACCACTCCATCTGTGAAGCTGTATCTTGTTGACCGTCACAGAGGTTGTTTATCCGAAACTTCTTTGTTCGTATGGACTTCCTTTGATGGACCTGTAATGTCCTGCCAACATGGCTTCTTGATTGTTTTCCCGGCTTGTCGAGCTTGTTCTCATAACTTACTCTTGCATACCTCGTAGGGACTCTTGTGCTCATATCCTTTCTTGGAGTATAGGGCCTTTGTTTCTCTGGACACAGTCATTCCCGACGAGTGGTTCGCATGAACTGATCCACTGGACTGCATGCCCACACATATGCAGGTGTAGGATAAACCCTTTTACTGAGTTCTGAGGCAGATGTGTGTCCCGACTAGTTCAGGCTCCTGACCAGCTTGTTGTAGGCACGATGACGTGTTGAAGAGGGCTGAATCCCTTATGCTCGAAGCTTCTGCCAAGGTAGCGTGCTGAATAAGCTGGGTATCATATCTCAGAAATTTTCTTGTCATGTGTCTTGCTGAGGAAGGTCGGGTGCTTTATGCCGGAAGCTTTCCGCGGTAGCATGCTGTGGAGGACGGGGGTACCGTATCCTAGAATGTTTTCTCACCAAGTGGCGTACCGAGGAAGGTTGGCAGTCTGGTATCGTAAGCTCTTCTCGATAGCTTGCGGGGGAAGGCTGGGTTCCTTATACCAGAAGCCTTGTGTACACAGTCGGGTCTATGGCTGATTCTGGCTTACTTCGAAATATCCGAAATTTTACCCGTAGCGGAGCCACACTTGGTATAGGCCATACCTTGACTGAAGATATTCCATTGGTCATGCACATCGCTTGTCCTTCTGCTGGTCTGATCATTGCTGCTATAAAGGTTGCAGAACTGATACGGACTTCATGTTGGTAATTAATTCGGAATACCCTTTGCATTCAAACCAAGTGTTGCCGATAACAAGCAGTTGACGGATAATTCCATTTGGTTTAGCTGAGCTTCCAAGCATGTTAGGTGCTCCTGGACAACCGTGAACTTATCCATATTCCTTGCAGACCTTGTTCACCGTGCCCAGAAAATTTTGTATTTGCACTGGTGACTTCCAAGATTTGCTTTGAAATTTGTACCAGCGTACCGGAGTTTTGGTGTTGTTCTTGGCACATTCACATTCTCGAAATATGTCCTCGATGGGTAATAAATGATTCGTGGGTCCATTGAGGAAAGACTCAGTCCACCTCACTGACTGAAATAATCCTTGTGTCGAGGACAGAATCATTTGTCCCTACTGGTGTTCCTTCTTGGTAGCTCATCTGACTGTTCCTCAGGCGTGATTTGCTCTGGGGCAACCTCTCTCAGGTATATTTCGGCCTTGTCTATTGCTCATAGATTCTGCTTCTGACCCATTCTTCATTCTTGACAGATCCGATATTGCTGTCCTGAATATCGAACAGTTGGTTTGGCTTGACTCTTGTTGAATCTGGATTATTGGGTATTATCCCAGTTGCATGCTGATCTTCTTAGACAACTCTTGCGAATGGATCCAGTCGGAGCGAAGAGACGGAATCGACAAAAGAAACAAGAACCGCGAAAAACCAAAAAGCAAATAAAGCTCAAATGTTGCGGACCTTACACACATGGCCGAAGATTCACTAGTATAACTATTATAGCGCACTCGATGTACCTCTAAGGATTTAGAAGCGAAACCACACAATGCTCCTGGTAGCACTGGTGTCAAGCTCCTACTACTTCCTTAGGGAACATCACACTCGACGCAGGACCATAGCCAAGTGGCTTAGTCAACGTTCCTAAGGTTGTCGAGGAGAGATAGAGTTTATAAGCGTTTCCCAAAGGAAACTAGGGTAAGAAGAGAAATGTCATGGCTAGCAAGCAGGGTAAGGATATCTGGTTTACCTAGGGGTTTCAGAGCTCACGGGTCGTTGCCGGGTGCGAGCATTTCACACCGAAGGCAAAGGCCACGAGAGTTGGGGTCTGATGGAGCCAACGACCTTTGGGGTTGCCTTATGATCAATAGTAGCCGTGCCAGGTGGCAAAGATGGCTGAAATCCATCTGGGCTTTCTACTGAACACAAGACAGTGAAGTCTGGCTAGGGTAACCAATAGTCAGCCTGGCTGCTCTGATACCATTCGTTGTGGCGCCCCGCCTGATTACCACTGTAGCCAGACGGTCGCCACGCATACCAGCCCAGGAAATCACTCTGGCATGCGCGTTTACAACAAGTATCAAGAACACAGGCCTTTCTATTAATGGATATATAAGTCTTACGTGGGATATATTACAAGAGGGAATGGCAGCGGAAAAGCTCTATCTAAGGCAGCAGGGTCTTGGTGCGGCTCCAATCCACAGGGATCTGACTGGGTTACTCTTCTAGCCCGCGAACGCTCCGGCTCCTTGACGACGGACGACGGATCCTTAAGTGAACCTGGCCATGTTAAAGGCCGCTGAGTACTTTTGAATGTACTCGCAAGCAAACCAAACTAACATATACACCAAGCAAAGCAATCCATGGTATTCAAGCAGGCATTGTTATTAGAGCAATATTAATTATCATGGCATAACAAGATTACCTAGCAAGATAACTACTGAAGTAAATACAGTAAAGTAAAGCATACTAAGTAAATATTCTATACTCCGATCATTCTCATGATCCAATCTGAATCTGATCCAAATCCAATCCCAATCATGGGTCATCCGACCATTCATCTCATAGCCATCCCATGGCTAACATATCGACATCATCTGATGTCTGCTCAAGACGAGTTCTTCCATCATTATTATCATTACTATGGTTGACCACCTAGTGAGGTCTGGACGGGCTGTCCAATACCGTGGACGCGGCGATTCGAATAGATTTTTCACTCTGCAGAGGTTGTGCACTTTACCCACACCATGAAGCACCTGGCCTCGTGATCCCATTTGGGTGGACCAGCTTTGCTCCAACGAAACTCGCCTGACCCGTGACTCTCCCATCGTACCACCGGCATTCATCCTCCCCCGGAGTCCTGCCCTGGGTGGCGCATGTGTCCTCATGACACCTGCCACCGTCGTGGCCAAACAAACTGTCCCAAACGGGGACCTGGATCCAAATAACTCAACTGGGCTCACAAGGGTATCACCGCCTACTGGGCCAGGGTAGCGCGCGCGCATAACCTTCCCTCTTTGGTGGTACCGATAAAAGAACACACGATCAGACCAAGTCAAGGCCGTCCCATACCGGCAAATGTGGTTGCACGGATAAGCCTGGACAGGTGACTCTAGATCAACCGACTAGGTTTCATTTAGTAAGCATGTGGTTCATCACAATAACTTATGAGGTCAGCAACTAGGCATTTAAATTATTTACTATGAATTATTATATAGCAAGTGAACGAAAGTACTGTATACAGTAAGTGCAACCTAACAGAAGGGTAATTATTTCTATCACAGACATAATCATTAAACACGCAAGAATAACACAGAGCAATGCTGTAGGGCATATATCAGATGGTCGGCTTGCCTGGGGGTGAAGGAGTACTCCGGGAAGCAGTGCGGTAGCCTCGCAGGATAGTCCGCCGGAAAGGATTCCCTCTCGGAGGGCATGAATGAAGGGCAAGGGCAAAATGGTAATTTCTACTGTGTGACCACCTTGTGAAAATGATACCAAAAGAACGGGCTCGACGAGACGAAGATGTGGGCTTTGGAATCACCTCATTTGGAGTAGGGAGTGGAAAGTTACGGACGTTTAAAGCTCAGGGACCAATCTGTAGTAAAAATACTCACAAACAGGTCCCTGGCTGAGGAAACCGAACGTGGCTTTCTCAGGAATACGCCTTCTAGTAGAGAAAATGTATTCTGGTCCGAAGAACAACCGGAGTGCGCTTTAGAGAGGGGAAGACATATTCCGGAGAATACGCCTCCACTTAAGTGACGTGGCAGGGGCGGGGTCAACGGCTGAGCGGCTGACTCGTGGGGCCCGAGGGGAGGCGGGGCCCGCCTGGCCAGGTCGTCTCCTTCTTCCTCTCCCTGTCCCCGACTGGAACAGAGAAGGAGCAGGGGAGGGCGCTGCGCCGGCGACGGCCACAAGTGGCTCCGGCCACCTCAGGCCGTGGTGCGGCCACCGACGGGCTCGGGCGGAGGCGCCGCTTCCGTTCAGGCGTAGCACGCACTCTGGGGAGGAGCAGAGCCGTAGCAGTTCGAGCAACAGAGGACGGGGACGGGGCTCGACGCCGGCGACGTCCACAGGGATTCCGGAAGTCTCAGGCTCAGGCGAGGCCACCGGCGGCTTCAGGGAGTGATACTGCTTCCGCTTAGATGCGAAGAGAACACCGGGGAGGGGGGGAACGAAGGGACGCCGCGGAGGCCGAGAACGACGGGGGCCGGACTTGGGGAGACGCGGCCACGGTGGTTCCGGCGACGAGCAGAAGGGATGGGGGAGATCCCCGGCGAGAGGGGGAGTTGCTGGAGAGGTCACGGGGTGGAGGAGGAGCTCGGTTGGCTCGAATTTAAGGCGAGGTTGAGCGGCGGCCGTGGCGGAGTTCGCCGGAATTTGGCACTGGGAGGGCTCCGGGGATGGATGGGGAGGCTACTGGGAGGGTGGTAGAGCTGCTGGTCGTCTCAAAGGGTTTGGGGGAATGGCTACTTATAGCCTGGCCGCGCTCGCCGGATAAGCTCGGCCACGGCGGCGAGCTTATCCGCGCACTGGAGCTTAGGAGGGGCGTGGCTGGCGGTTTGCGGAGACGAGAGGCTTCACGGGGAGTGGAGGAGCTAACAGGAGCTACGGGAGGGCTCGGGGAGGAAGAGGCCAACGAGAGGAGAAGACGACGACGGGTCACGGGGAGTACAGCGCGGTGGCGGGACTCGCCATGGCGTGGGAAAGAAGAAGGAGGAGTGGAGAAGGGTCTAGGGAGGGGCAGGTGGACGCCGCGGAGCCGATTGACATGCTCGGACAAGGCAGAGCCGGCCGGAGCGACCTGGCCGACGTGACGACCGCGTGGGGCACGGTTTTTGCTCGCCGTTCACGTGGTCACCACGCGTACTAGCTGCTCTAGACGACTCCTGCACGTTCCATCTTGTCCAGCATCCGTGTCTATCTTCAAATAGATGGTGTGAACCACCATATAGACACAAGGAGACCTGGTGTGACCACACACTGCTCAAACATGTGCTGGCAGCAAGGTGTTTGACATGTGTTATGGCCAGCACAGGGCTCCTCTTGGCATGTTCTTTGGCTGCTCCTGATCATCCACTAGGGTGATTACTTTGGCAAAATATCAGCACAAATGGGCCACTCTAGATAACACCTCCTTTGCAATTTGATAAACTGACCAGAAATGCAAAAGAGTGTGCTGGGGAAAATTGGCTAGATGAAAATAGCTGGAATTTGGTGGAGACCAATGATTCGATGATACTAAGACTCTGTAAAAGTTTCATGCCATTTAGAAATTCCAAAATGGTACTTGCTTCACAGAGCTTTCAAAGGGACAGAAACTTAGGAAAATTGCCAGGGATGAAAGGAGAGAGGGATTGAGCTGGTTTTTGGTATCCATGGGTGATTTAGTAATGCTAACCACCATGCAAAATTTCAGCTCAAATAGATCAAGGAATAAAGCACTTCCTTTGCAATTTTCCCAGCTGGACAGAATTTGCAAATGGATGTGGTGCTCAAAATTTGAACTATGGAACTTGGGATCTTGATAGAAATGGTGAAGATATGGATGTAAGAAGCTCCACAAATTATTTGGGATTTTTCCTGGCTACCAAAATGGTAGTTCCTTTAGAAAGTGCCCAAAATGCAATATTGGCATTAAATAGGAAAATGCAATTTCTCCTATTTAATTATGGCCAATATTTTTGTGGAAGCTCAATATGATCACAAAGGATATCTCCACAAGTTTTCATGAGCTTTGGAGATGGATAGATATTTCCCTAGATTTAATTCCTTTAACTGACAGAAAAAGGAATTAATTATAGATGAAAAATATTGCAAATGACTTGGCAATATTTTTGGATATCCAGGGTTTATAGATAAAGGATGATCACTGGAAAAAATTTGGGAAGGAGAAGATCAAAAGAAATTGGGGTTTCTTTGTAACTAGAAGGATTAGGGTTTCCCTTCCGGCAACTCGGAAGGTAGGGTTTCGGAGGCAAAGTCATGAGATTAGATCTTGGGTGACAAGGTGGAACTGGAGAGAATGTCTGGTTGGATAGGAGAGGCAAGGTTGAATGACCATCTTCATGTACCCAAGAGTGAAAGAAATCCGATAACACCATCTTCATGCTAGTCCACGTCCGTCTCTCGTATGCCACCATATTTACATTCATGCTCTCGTAAGTTAGCCACCAAATATATGCTTAGCGCTTGCTGCAGCCTCACCACTTAACCAATTCCTTACCCAATGGCTTACATAGTTTCGGTACCCGGGTTATGAGATTGTTGAGTCCTTGTGGCTCACAGATTACAACAATACAGGTGCAGGTGTTGAGGAGAACGTGCCAGACGATGTGACTCAGCTCCAGTGGGAGTATGATGAAGAACGTGGTCGGATGTATGTTACGTGTCCAGACGAGTAGGGAGCTTCGTGGTGGTGATCCTGGGATAGCAAGGTAGTTTTACATTGTTTCTTTTATCGTTTGATTTCGTCCGTAGCCGGACCCTGCCTTCTGAATGATGTATGAATAAATTTGTGTGGACTTGTAAGATAGCTTGTGGCGAGTGTAAGCCAACTCATATACTCATCTCTTCCTACATGTATGCAATGTATTACTGTTCTTGCGGACGACGAGATGCGCTTCTATCCCCGTCGAGGCCGCAAGCCTTAACAGGGATAGGACCGCATCTTGGGCGTGACAATGGCTTGCTAAGATCGGATGACTCTGTATGTTTGAAGGTTTATAAGCCATCATATTTTCTTACGTTTTCTCTTTCCATCTTTAAGACAAGATGAGTTGCATTATGCAGTAATTAGATCAAAGCTCAGATATGTTAATTTTTTGTTACTTCAGGTAGCATCCTAACGATTTGAAAAATCTGAACTTTTTTAGACAGTTCTAAAGCATAAAGTATCCATTTAAAGTATCAAATCCAAACCCAATTTGTGTTGGGAAAGCCGAAAATAATATTTTTTGCACTATAGTCTGTGGTACTGGCACCATAATATGACCTCTGTATACCCAAAAAAAGAGAAAAATCGTTGGGACGCAGAGTTTCTGCTCCCGAGCTCATTTGAGCTCGGTGAACAGTAAAATCAAAAAAAAATCGAAACAACTTCAAAAAAATCTGATTTTTTTGGGGGATACCATTGACAAAAGTTTTCAGTGCGTGCAAAATTTTGGCTTGAAATAACATTCCTATAAGGCGTGGTAAAAAAAAAAACCGGTACTCTAAAAGCGCATTTTCAGAGTACCTTTTTTTTTGCCACGCCTTATAGGAACGTTATTTCAAGCCAAATTTTTGCATGCTCTTAGAATTTTTTGTCAATGTTATTCCCCCAAAAAAATCATGTTTTTCTAAAGTTGTTTCGATTTTTTTCCGATTTTACTGTTCACCGAGCTCATTTGAGCTCGGGAGCAGAAGGGCACTTTCCAAATCGTTGTGACTTTAGCTATCTGAATATCAATTGGTAGTGCACGGCAAGTTTTTTTTTTTAGAAAAGGAGGATATACCCCCAGCCTCTGCATCTGGGCGATGCATGCAACCATTTTATTAATTATTCAGGAGGACCTTACAAAGTAATACATCATTAAGCCTGAAGCCTCCATCTTGGCAACACCTATCGCTACTCCTATCCCCTTGATGAAGGGTTGCCGAATGTCCGAGCTGAATACCAAACAGACATCGCACCAAAGCCTAACATCTAAAGCCGGGCACCCCATCCAAGCCACACTGTCAGGACTGGGTCACACATCGGTCCGGCACACTCTCAGTGGGCACCACATGCGCACGTTGCAAGTGCCCTCACCACTGTCTTCCATCGATCCATCTTCAGAGTAGATACTGACGCATCGGCATTGCCAGGCCTCTCTGCCATCGACACCATCATGATGCCAGACAGCGTCATCCTCCTGAGCGAGTCCATTGACGCACATCAGACGCCGAGTCTCCACCGCACCATGCCGCCAAGATCTGCTGCCATCAATGTGTAGGATGAAGCACCGGTCACCAAAGATGTCGTCCACTGGTCCCTCAAGCCCGTGTACACCTCCAAAAATGACGCCCCGAAGGGGAAAACAACACAACAACGACGTCGCCATCCGATCTACTGATCTAGGGTTTCCCCCGGAGGTAGCAGATAGTGGTCTGGAACTTCACAATGGCGATGCCTTCAAGAAGGAAACGACACCGAAGAGCGCCGCCATCGCCAGCCTTGGCATCTAGCCGAGAGCAGGTTTTCACCCAGATCAGTTCGAAGAACCTCCATCAAGCGTCTTGTGCATGGACCGCCGCCTTCTCTAACGGGGACTAGACGAAAGGGTCCAGCCGCCGCCACCGCCTGACCGGCCACGACACCACCACGATGCCCAAGCAGCCGGCATGATCAGGCCCACCACGCTAGCCCGTCGCCGCAGAACCGAGCCACCACCACAGAACCGCCCCCGGCACGGGGTGACCGCGCCTCCGCTATCGCCGACGCCACTCACACCGTCGGGATCTAGCCGCTCCTTGTCGCCGGATCACCGTCGTGATCTATGTCGCCGCCGCCAGAGGGGTACGCTGCCACCGCGCGAGGGAGAATGCCCCCCGCCGCCGTCATAGCCCACAACACAGGCTTCGTCCGGCGTGATCTCTGGCGGCGGCGGGAGGGAGGGATCGAGGAGAGGAGGCCGAGGGCCGGCAGCCTGATCTCCCCCCGTGTCACCTAGGATAGGCGACGTAGGGGTCGTGGGTGGGTGTGTCTTCTCAGTGCACGGCAAGATGAGCCAAAAAAATTCCATGTCTGTCGAAGCTGAAGGAGTCAAGCTTAAATCAGGAGGCCCATTTGTTTTTCTTGCGGAGGACGGATATCATCTCTGTGTGCTAAATAGCTGAAGGAGTCAAGCTTGAGGGTCTCCAAGTCAACCGCCACATGAATGAGATCACCACACAGGAATCCAAAAGGCTAGAAGTAAATTAAGCACAGGAAAACGCAGACAAAATAAGTAGCCTGGGAGCACACAGTGACACGGTGATGCATCCCGAAATTCAAATTCTTGTGGCGGTTCTGATGTCCACCCTAGAGGACCGCGGCGAACAAAGTCTACATCCACACATGATACAAACGTCAATACCACCAACCACGGTTTCTTAGGCTCATCCTCCTGACGCAACTTCACTGCGTGACAACCCACATAGTTTCTGAACTCACGGAGATAGTTAATCCACAAAGTCAGTTGTCATTAATCACCAAAACCACATAGCACAGGGCACATAGATGCACTTTCAAGGGATATTGGTGCTCTTTTCTCAAAGTATGAAAACAGATAAGTGAAATACTATAGACGAGCCACTAGTAAGCCGGTTGTGATGTGCTTTAGAAACAATTGTACATAGCTCTCCCTTCAGATTCCATGGGACGAGCCTCAGGGCGTCTCTAGCCGATCCCCCTAAATCCGGTTAGAGAAGTAAGAAACCTGATTTGCTCTTCTAAACTGGACCTAGCCGATCATATAAAGCCCACAGAGGAGTAAGAAAATATTTCGCAAAAAATAAAATCAAAATACTCCAAGCGGCCGCCGAGGGGTAAAAATACTCGCCCCCTCGGCCTCGGAGTAAAATTTCCCCCTCCCACGTGCCATCCACTCCACCCCCCTCGCCGCCCAATCTTCACTCCGCCTCACCCCGCCGCCCATCCACGCAACCCGTCGGCAACATGGCTGGAACTAGTGGCCGCCGCCGCTCCCTGCCACCCATTTGCAGCGTGTGGCCGACAGATCGACTCCACGGCAACGCCACCTCCTCCGCTTGTGCCTCCTCCTCCCGCGGCATCACCGACATCCCACCGCCCCTCCCGCCGATGTCGAGGTACCACAGCGTGCGACAGCGGCAGTGGGGCAGTTGGGTGGCGGAGATCTATGACCGCGACACTTAGAAGTCCCATTGGTTGAGTTCTTTCCATACGGCATAGGAGGCAGCGCGTGCATACGACATCAAGTCGGTGCACCTATATGGTGCCGCCGGCCGTCGCAATTTCTTGGATGGCTATCTGCCGCCTGCGGAGCCGTCGATGGACAACCGTGTGGCCACCGCACGCGAGTGGCGGGAGGATCTGCTGGCCCGCGAGCTGCTCGCGGCAGAGGCTACCTGCGAGGCTTACATGGCCGAGCTCCGCCGCCGCTTCCCGGAGCGCCTTGAGGCGGAGCGCCGCATGTAGGATTACGCCGCGGGCCGCACAGAGGCCATTGAACCGTCGAGGGACAAAGAAGGCGACAGCGGCAATAGAGGCAACAGAGGCAGTGGGAGCATCTACGATGACCCAGATGACGGCACCGGCCCGGACCCCATGATCGGTGGTCTGTGCAGAGCCGAGTGGAAGGAGATCGCCGAACAATCCGATAGCGACTAAAATTTAGTAAGTTTTAGGCTAATTTTCGTTTAAATGTAGTAAGTTTAAACTAAGTTTCGGTGAATAGCATTGTATGATAGTATGAATCGGGCACCGAATTTCGTTTTAGTATGTTTTAAGTACTTATTTGAATCAAATTTGTATTTGTTTGCACCGAATTCAATTTTTACTAGGCTAAATTTAGGAGAGCGGCTAGGTCTGGGCATAACTTAGTGGGGTAAAAATACCCCCACTAAGGTTTACTCGACATATTACTCCTCTATTATTTAGGGGACCGATTAGAGATGCCCTTAGCTATAACCCGTAGGATCAACACTCTGTTGGTTGTCATGCATGATCCTACTACATAGTAGTCACACCACAGTTGCAATGCAAGCTTCTTAGCAGTTCAAACACATAATCCTACGACATACTCCCTCCGTTCCAACTTCTTGAAGTTCTAGTTTTGTCCTAAGTCAAACATTTTTAAGTAGTTTGTACCAAACTACTCCATCCGATCAACGATCCCTCCACCATAGTGTTGAGTCTTCCCCATAACAATAGACAAGTAAAAAAGCTTGATCTTGTTCGGCATATGGCTGCATCATGCATGATTAGTATGTTGCTTTGGTGGAGAAGGCAACACCATGGAGTAGGGATCATTGGTCACGCTCGGTGTTGAATTAAAATTCTTGCAACAACAAATAAAATAGCTTGGATCTCACACGTGACAGCGAAGCTTAGACGGTTCCGAAGGTTCGTTTCCAACCCATTTTGCACAACCGTAGATATAGGGGTGTTGATGGTAATAGAGAGCGAGTATAGGTTTGGAAATGGTGACATCTAGAAGTTTAGAGGCAAGCCAAGTGTCAGTATCAGAAGTAGGTAGTGGAGCCATTGTTGGTGATGATGAAGGAGATTTTTATAGGATGCGGAGTTGGTTGCTTATGGTGTTTTCTCTTTGGAAACTCTTCGAGTCAGCTGACGGATTTCTAGAAAGAAATCATCCGTCCCTAACGCTTGGCACATGTCTTTTGTGGGGTCCTGCGTTGCTTAGAGTTTCTTCTTCATTATCCCTTCCCCAACGAAGTGTGACCACATTTTCCCTAACGTAGCCCAATCCCCTCTGATCCTCTCCTTCGCCGCCATCCGACTTCCCCGCGAGGGCCGTTGCCAGATCTCACCGGTGTGCGCATATTCCTCCCGTCGCACCAGCCTTTCCTAAGCGCTACTCATCCTCCTCCAAGGGAATGTGAGAAGAAGGGACCCCCCCATGGGATATGGCTGGTGGCCAACGCGGGCAGCCATGGACCATCACCTGATTCCCTTGCCGGTCTGCATTGGTGGTGCCCTGCGAGCTACTACAGCCCCTGGAGACACTGCTCAACTCGCTGGCCCACATGAATATGCAAATACGCCCAACTTCATCACATCATAAATGCCAAGTACAATCTGTTAGAGTAAGGAAGTAGCAATCAAAGGCAACAAAAAGCCTAAATAGTTGTTCAATTTGAACACACAACTCCATGAGCATGTCAAATGGATCATTTGTGTTCTGAAGAACCGTTTTCCACTAAACCGTGCTTTACACCACCTTTGTTGACTCATAACAAGAAATTGTCATAGCATGTTATGCTCTTCATAATTTTATACAAAAGAATGATGGTACTTGATCATGACCGTTACAGTACTAATCTGAAGCATATAGTAGATGTTCCAAGTGGGGATGTGCAATATAGAAACGAGGTACAATCTCACAATGAGCGACGAGCACTAGGTAGCGTTGTAGTAATGAAATGATCCTACTCAGGGATCCCACCTAGGCCTATAAGGGAAGTCAATAAAAGTCCAAGACAGTCAATGCGGTCCAAGGAAGTCAACCAAAGCACAAGACAGTCAACTAAAGTCCAATCATCATGCCACTGTCAACAAGTCAAAACAGAGAAAAAGATAAGAAGACTAAGTCAAAGAGCTATACCAAGCAAAAGAGGCCCAAGCCCATGTAGAAAGCCCCCTTGGAGGGAATTTCCCCTCATGAACCAAAAATTTCCTCTACTATTTTGGTGGTAGCCTTGGTCATTCATCATAAACTACTTATCTGTCTCACTTGAATAAACTCAAAGGAGGGCATTATAGCTCTAGAACTCGTTCGGGAGCTATAGGGTCTAGTTTGAGGAGACATGTATGACTCAGATCGACGTTGTGGGAAGGAACTATGTCACGCTCCATCGAGGCGGTTGAATCTTCTAAAACAATTAAGGACGTTGACCCCCCCCCCCCCCCCCCCCCCCCCCCCCCCACACACACACACACACACTGATCATAATATCGACCACAGTACTAAAGACACCCCTAGTCGAAAGCTGTTTCTATAACAACATGTTGCAAAAAAAGGGAACAAGCAATGTGGAAAGACTGCAATGATTATCTACAACGGATAAGAGGAAATGCTTGATTCATTCCCTTTCATGATATTATTTTTGCACTTAAGCAGTATCATGATTTCAGACATCTTAATAACCATGGTATCAATGCTTCTTTTTGTGCAAACATTCAAAATTTCACATTCATAGTAGCTTGTTCTTCTAGATTTCACTGCCACGGCTGTCCTTAATAGCATGCTGACATATAATGACACATTCGAAAAGAAGATAAACCTCAATAACGAGAGCAGATTGCATACAAATTTAGACATGATAATATTGATATCCAAACATGATAATATGCCGAGGGTCTTCCTCCTTTTCAAATAAATAAATAAGATAAATATGTGGTTCGACATGGAATCACTATAGCAATGCCATAAATCCAATATTCTCTTTCACTATCAAACAAAAATATAGATGAGCTAGATAGGTAGTTCCTCATCAAACAAAAGAATCTCCTAATTTAAACTTCCAACTTGAGAGGCGACCACTTCTTTGAGAAACTCCACTACAACATCATAATCCACTGTCATCAATATTTCACGGTTTACTCTATCTTTCTTCAGATAGTTGATCACCTTAAGAGTTTCAATTGGCGTGAGGAGTGCTAACTGTTTCAGGTACTCAATGCACTTGGTCATGCAATGAGGATCACTGCTGGGATCATGCCTTTCCATCTGTGAAAATTTGATTTCCTTGTAGCTCTTTCGCTCTGTCTTCGGGTCTTTATTATAAGTCACAAGTTCTTGTTTCCTGACCGGTACTAGGTTTTCCAACATAACATCCTTGCTTTTCTTATCCTTTTTCTTGTCACTTCTTTCGCCGTTTTCATTTGCGTGCAGATGCCTTTTCTTTGGTACTGATTCTACTTGTGCCTGATTGTCTTCTCCAGAAAAATAATCTAGAGTAGTTCCTAGAAGCTCGGAGTTTTGACCATCTGAAAAGCCTATACGTACGCAAAGGCAACCATGTTAGTCACTCAGAGTATTATGTAAGGAAGTACGTGCAAAGGCACATCATTTGAATATTAATTAAGAGAGCTTCGTCTAGTTACCTGTTGGTCTTTCAAGATATTTGGAGAAGACACTTGGAAGCAGGGGGATGTTAAAAAAGTCGTGTCCGTGATGTAACTTCACACACTTAGCACAGTAGGACTGTCGATTGATGTATGGAGTGCACGACTGAAGGTTTCCAGTTCATGTCAACCATGATCATCCACGCCTTACCACAAAATTCCTTCTTCCTTAACAGGCAGCACAGAACATCCGGGTCATCCGCGGCGACGATCGGGAACTCGGGAAGACGCCGGCGTATGCCCAGAGCTTCGTAACCACATTGCGCCCAAAGGCAGGCCAGGTTGATCACGCGGTGCACCTCCCACTCGAAGTTGGAGTTGCCATGGTCATCCATCATGTTCAAAGTCCAAATGGTGATTTTCTTGGGACGCTGCCGCTCCTCCCGGCTTCTCTTAGGACGCTCAGGGCCGTGGCAGTCACTGTAGATTGTCTCATGAAAGTCATTGTCAATGTGGACATAGCGCATCATTCCTTGGCTGATGGACACACCTCGGAACCTCTCGGGGAAGTACCTCGGGAACCATGCGCCATCAGGGTATTTGATTTTTACAGGGAAGGGCACGAAGTTGAGCACCGGGGAGTCTACATCGGAGAAGTCGGATAGCAGGACGCCGCTGAAGTAGTCGACCCAGCACAGGAAGCGGCCGGCGAAGGGGAGCACGTCGTCGGTCCACCAGAGGTCGGAGAGCTGGACATTGCTCCGTTCCCACGGCCGCTGGGCGGGCTTCTGGTGGATGATTCTCCACTCTTCAGTCCCGGAGTTGAAGACGCAGAATTCGGCAAGGAGGCTCCTTTTCTTCCGGTAGACACGGAGGCCGGCCACGATGTAGCGGCCGTCTTCTTGGTCCCCGGCGAGCCGCAGGATGCCTGTGGAGAATCTACCCCTCAGGAACGGCCTCGGCTTGTACAGAGGGAGCTGCTGCACCGAGGGGAAGGGACCGGCGGCCGTGTAGACGAACATATCCAGCGGGGCGTCGAAGTAGCGAGTCCGGCAGCTCGGGATGTACATGTCGAAGAGGACGAGGTCCTTGTCTGTTGCCCGGGGTTTTAGTAGGGGGGGGGATCGGCGTCTGAGCCTTCTTCCACCGGCCAATGGAGGTTGAGGTAGGAGACCCCTTGCGGAGGAGCCGCGAGGGTGAAGGACACGTAGCAGGAGTGGCCGGTGTCCATGTCGAGGGGAGAGGCGGTCTTGTTCTTGTCAACAGCCTCATGAGCAGCGTCTAGGTCGTCGTGGCAGCGCGTGCGTCCAAGGCGGTCCAGCATCAACCAATCGGGGAGGACGCCGGTCTCTTCCTTCGGCTCTGGGGCGCCTCCGGCGGCCATGGCGATCGAAGCAGCACCTGCGGCCCTAACCCTAACCCTAACCGTATTATGTGTTTTTCTCCTATGATGATGACTGGCGGAAGGGGAGAGAAGGGCGACAAACTCAGGTTAAAAAAAAGACAGCACTATTTTCTTTCCTTCTTCCAAGCTTGCTAACCTTCGGTAAATATTAGGCTAATGTTGCCAGCCGGGCAACCAACCTCGCTTACGCCGGTCGCAGGCTATAGCGTTGGATCATGTCCAATCGTGTGCCTAACAATCTTTTTTTTTTTTTATCACATGTGCCTAACAATCAATCACGCCCGCGCTGGGCACGTATTTGTCGGGCCTCACGCACGAAGAGACCAGTCCATATGCCAACTCCAACAGACCGATCCAAACAGAAAAAAGATTTATCAGTTATTTCTCTATCTCTCGCATAGTGTGAGTCTTTCTTTCGTCTTGCTGAAGGTATTCCCTCCCACTTTACCTACTGGCTCGGTCATATGCGTTGTTTTTTTCGTTCCCTGAATTTCAATTGCGTTCCCTGTGTTCGTTTGCTAGGTTGGTTTCCCTCGGGGTTTTTTTCTCTTTTGTTTTATTTTCTTCTCCGGGTCTTTTCTTTCTTTGTTTTTCACCGGTTTTCTTGTTCTATTCATGGGTTTTTATTTTCTTTACTTTTTTACTGGTTTTCTTTGTTTCTTTCTTGGTTTTTTTTGGGGGGGGGGGGGGGGGGGGTTATTTGTCCCTTTTTTGGTTTTCATTGTTATTTCCTGCTTTTATTTCTCTCTTTCTTCGTTTTTTCTTGGTTTACATCATTTTTTCTTGGTTTTCTCACGTTTCATCCTTTTGCATTGCTTTCTTCGTTTTTCATTATTCGGGTTATTTCTTTGTTTTTATTTTTGGGTTTCATTGATTTATTTGTTTTTCATTTTTTTCTCAATTTTTACTGATTTCTTTTCGCATGTTAACTTTTTTCAGTACAGAGTCATCATTTTTTTATACATCAGAAATATATTTTAAAACATAAACATTTTTAAATACATGATTATGTTTTTTGTAAATTTATTTTTTGGATGTCTATTTTTTCCAAACACATTGTACATTTGTTTTATATATAATACATTTTTTTAATACACTTTTAACATCTTTCAAATACAAGTTTAACATTTTTTAATACATTTTCAAGTTTTGTATACATATTTAATTTATTTTTCAAATGCTTGATTAGCATTTTTCAAGTACAAGATTAATATTTTTTAATACGTTGTCAATATTTTCTTTGTACACTTTTAATATTTTTCAAATGCTTGCTTAACATATTCAAATACAATATTAATATAGTTTTCATACACTATCAACATTTTTCTATACCCATTTTGCAAATGCATGATTAAAAAAAATTCAAACTCAAGATGAACATGTGTTTAATACATGATCAAAAAATTATATACACATTTAATATGTTTTAAATGTTTGATTAACATTTTTCAAATACTTCTTTAACATTTTTTAAAAATTCTTGATTAACATATTTTAAATACATGATCCATTGTTCACATGCATTGTATATTTTTTCTTATGCATGAGGAACATTTTCTCTATACGCATTAACATTTTTCAAACGCTTGGTTACCATTTTTTCAAATGATTTATGTAAAATTTATTTTGGAATATATTTATTTAGAAAATTTTGAAGTATAAACGAAATTTAAAAAGAAAAAAAAAGAAAATTTTCAAAAAAAACTAACAAAACAAAAAACAAGGTTGTTGCTCCCGCACGCCTAGGTCGGCCCAACTCGCGCCTCCCTTCAAGCGAGGGTTCCCTATATCTCACATGAAGCAAGACACAGGAGCACCCCAGGCGGACCCCAAAAGTTTGCATGTGTCCGCCGGCCTATAGGTGCGCCTAACACGCGGGCCGCATTTGAAATATTTTAACAAATTTTGAAACTAAAATATTGTATTGTCACCAAAAGTACGTTCATTAACATTAAAATAAATAAGAACATAAGGAAACAAATAAATTAAACCTAGCTCTATTGTACTAGTCGTTGCTCTTGTCCTCGTCGTCTTCCTTATCGACGAGGTCGATGTACACCGGAGCTGGCCATGAATATGACGCCGGGGGGGGGGGGGGGGGGGGAGTGTATCTGGTGCACCGGGGCAATTGGTGCTACCGGTGCACCGAACCCCCGTTGCACATTTTAAAAGCATCGAAAAAATCCAAGAAAATTTAGTACATTGACACAACATTAATGTATGTTGTCACAAAAAATCAAATCAAAATTCGAAACATTGCATGAGATACAAAAATGACAAATTCGACACTGAATAGTACATAACACAAGTTGGGCTTCAGATTTGGCCCATTAGCACATTGATGCCGAATTTGTCATTTTTATATCTCGAGCAATGTTTTGAATTTTGACTTGATTTTTTGTAACAACATACATTGATATTGTGTCAATGCACTAAATTTTTCTCGGATTTTTTTGAACATTTAAAAATTTGCAACGGGGTTCGGTGCACCGGTAGCACCAATTGCCCCGGTGCAGAATATGACCATGCTCCTGGTGTAATGGACATGGCCATCGGCGCGCGCGGTGGTGTGGTTGGCACCTCCTGCTGCTTCGGCTCCACCCACTCGGGCGTGCAAGGCAGCATGGTCTCCCATGAGTGCCCCACTAACGGCGCGAGTGGCCATGACTCCTGCTCCTCTGGCTCGGGTGCAGGCGGCGGCGAGGGTGTGGTGGTCGTTGCGTCGGATTCGGCCAGCGCAGGTGGGAGGGAGGTCAGGCCACTGTGTGAGCTCGTCGAACTGGGGTTCTAGAGGGCCTTCTTGAAGGCCTCGTCCTCCTCCTCCTCCTTCACCAGGACAAAGTGTTGTGCGTTGGAGCGTGTGCGTGCCATGATACTTGTGATCAACGTTGGGTTTTCCGTGAAGAGGAACGGGTTATTGCAGCACAAAGTGGGTAAGTATTTCCCTCAATTATGAAACCTAGGTTTATCGAACCAATAGGAATATCAATCCTCAACCATCTTCAGCGGTTGCACACAAATGAACAAACAACTTGCACCCAACGCGGGCAAGAGGGTTATCAATCCCCCTGATCTCGTTATTTGTAAGCAAATGAGTTGTGTAGATAATTGTTGATAATTATAAATTGCAAAATAAAATAAAAAGTAAATAAAGGCAGCAAGGTAATAGTAGCGTTTGTAAATATATAAGTGAATAGACCCGGGGGGCATAGTTTTCCCTAGCGGCATCTCTCATGTAGGCAGCATATGATGGGTAACAAATTACTGTTGGGCAATTGATAGAAAAGTGGATAGTTATGCGATTTTCACGGCAATGATCATGTGTATATAAGCATCACGTCCATAAACAAATATGTCGACTCCTGCCTGCACCTATTACTATTACTCCACTCATCGACCGCTATCCAGCATGCATCTAGAGTATTAAGTAAAACATAGTAATGCATGGAGAACGATGACATGATGTATACAAAGTAAACTCAAGCAATATGAATGAACACCGTCGTGTTATCCTTAGCAGCAACAACACAAAGACGCATCTTGTCCCCTACTTTGTCACTGGGATATAGAAACTCGTCAGGTTGAACCTACCACAACGCACCACTCCCACCGATCAAATATCAATCTACTTGGCCAAAGAACATCAATAGATCGGAGAGCATTACGAAGCTATAATGATCATGCAATTAAGAGACAATATATATCAGAGGTATCTCAAATACTTTTCATAAAGAATCTGAACATAAATCCACAATTCATCGGATCCCAACAAACACACCACACAATAGGATTACATCGGATAGATCAAAGCGAAGATGCGATGACCATTGTATTGAAGATCAAGAGATAGAGAGATTGCCATCTAGGTACTAGCTATGGACCCGTAGGTCTGTGGTGAACTACTCACACATCATCATGAGGACAACAAGGTTGATGTAGAGGCCCTCCGTGATCGATCCCCCCTCCGGCAGGGTGCCGGAACGGAGCTCCAGATGGCCTCGCGGCGAAAAAGAGACTTGCGACGACGGAAAAAGGGTTTCAGTACTGCTTCTGGGCTTTTTGCAATATTAGAGAATTTGGCCGGAGAGGGGCGTCGGGAGGTAGCCGAGGGGGCCACCACATATCAGGGCGTGGCCCTACCCCTAGGGCGCGCCCTGATGTGTGGTGGGGCCCTCGTGCGCCTCCCAGCCTCCTTCCGAAGCTTCCAGGTCTTCTTTTGGTCCAGAAAAAATCATCAAAAAGTTTCGTGGCAATTGGACTTCGTTTGGTAATGTAAACCTGAAAAGTAAAAAACATGCAGAAAACAACAACTGGCACTGGGCACTGGGTCAATAGGTTAATGCTCAAAAGTATTATAAATTGGTAAATAAAGACCCAAAAAGTATCTTAGAATGATAATATATCAACATGGAAAAATCAAAAATTATACATATGTTGGAGACGTATCAAGCATCCCCAAGTTTAATTCCTGCTCGTCCTCGAGTAGGTAAATGATAAAAACAGAATTTTTGATGTGACATGCTATCCATTATGTAATCTTATGCATGTATGCTCATTGAGAAAAGATGAATCAACAAATATTAACATATCAATATTTAAAGTGTAAGAAACAAAATCATCAATCCATAAAAGTATACGATCCTTAAGAAATGTTTACCCCCCCCCCCATTCATCTTATTGTATTAGCAAGGCATGGCTCCATCTTCACCACATTAATACAAATGTTAAGCACCACGGTGTCCAAGTCAGGCAATTGGATCGTACTTTTTCAATATGCATCAACTTTTTATTCTTCACGCAATACATGAGCGTGAGCCATTGGACATAGCATTTAGGTGGAATAGAGTATGGTGATAGATATCAAAGGGGTAAAAAGTAAAGAAGATAGTCTCACATCAACTAGGCGTACCAATGGGCTATGAAGATGCCCATCGATAGATGTCAATGCGAGGAGTAGGGATTGCCATGCAAATGATGCACTAGAGCTATAAGTGTATGAAAGATCAAATGAAGCTAAGTGGGGTGTGCATCCAACTTGCTTGCTCATGAAGACCTCGGGCATTTGAGAAAGCCCATCATAGGAATATACAAGCCAAGTCTGTAATAATGAATAGGTAATTCCCACTAGCATATGAAAGTGACATATCATGAGACTCTCTACATGAAGAGCATAGTGCCACTTTGAGGCACAAGTGTGATAAAAGATAGTAGCAAAGTCCCTTCTCTCATTTTCTCTCATTTTTTCGAATGGTGGGCTCATTTGGCCTCCCCCATCTTTATTTTTCGTCCGGAGTCTCATCTAGACTTGTGGGAGAATCATAGTCTCCATCATTCTTTCCTCACTGGGACAATGCTCTAATAATGATGATCATCACACTTTTATTTACTTACAACTCGATATGGAGAACTGATATGAAGATATGACTCTGTATGAATGCCTCTGGCAGTGTACCAGGATGTGCAATGATCTAGCGTGACATGTATCAAAAATATGATGAACGGTGGCTTTGCCACAAATACTATGTCAACTCTATATGATCATGCAAAGCAATGTGATGATGAACAAACTAGTCATGTGAAGTGACGATGAAATTTGCATGGCAATATATCTCAGAATGGTAATGGAAATGCCATGATAGGTAGGTATGGTGCCTGTTTTGAGGAAGATATAATAAGGCTTATGTGCAACAGAGCGTATCATGTCACGGGGTTTGGATGTACCAGCGAAAGTTGCACCGATCCTCGAGGTGAGAATGGGCAATGCACGGTACCGAAGAGGCTAGCAAATATGAGAAGGTGAGATTGCGTATGTCCATGGTTTCACATTAGTCATAAAGAACTCATATACTTAGATCAAAGTACTATTAGCATGCCCCGTGGGAAGAGGTTGGTAGGAGTGAACCACCGCGTGCTTCCGACCCGAAACAACACTATGATTTCAACGAGGAATAGAAATGCTCACACATCATCACCATGCCTCTTTAGTTTTTTTAGATGAACAAAAAGGTCAACCTTTCTTAATATCGACACTTCTACAGTTTAACAATTATGAACTCACACCTATTTCATATTACCACATCAATATCATTGACCCACAATTTCTCTATATGTGCTACTTGATGGTTTTGATTATCACTCATTGAATACCTAATATTTTTAGACTAGTCTTATGACCCATGCAAATTACCGTCACTATTTATTAACTCTCAAACAAATATAAGTGAAGAACGTGAGTGAAATCATTTCTATAAAATCTACACGCCACCGTGCTCAAAAGGATATAAGTGAAGTACTAGAGCAACTGCTAAGCTCAAAAGATATAAGTGAAGCACATAGAGTATTCTAACAAATTATGATGAAGGTGTGTCTCTCTCAAATAGGTGTGTCCAGCAAACAATGATTGTGGCAAACTGAAAGTAAAATCAAACAAAAACAAACGACGCTCCAAGCAAAACTCATAACATGTGACGGATAAAAATATAGCTTCAAGTGACATACCGATGGATTTGAGACGAAAGAGGGGATGCCTTCCGGGGCATCCCCAAGCTTAGGCTCTTGCTACTCCTTATTCCGTGGTCCATCATAATAACACCCAAAACTTGAAAACTTCAATCACACAAAACTCAACAAAACTTCCTAAGATCCGTTAGTATAATAAAGCAAATCACTACTTTAAGTACTGTTGCAAACCCATTCAAATTTTATTATTGCATTATACCTACTGTTATAAATTGATTATAATTTCATAAATTCATAATAGGTACTGTATTCTAACTTTTCCATGTCTTATACCACCCGATACAATCCATAGCATAATCAAAATAAGCAACTATGCAAGTAAAAACAGAATCTGTCTAAAACAGAACAGTATGTATAAATCTGTAGAGAACCTATACTTCTGTAACTCTAAAAATTGTAAAAAATTAGGAAAACCTCTAAAATTTGTATAAAAACTCTGTGTAAAAATTTCAGATCATTATCACTCTCTAGTAAAAAATGAAAATTCCTGTACTGGAGTCAAAAGTTTCTGTTTTGTTTCAGCATGATTCTACTCATCTTGTGAGTCATCCCAAAGGCTTTACTTGGCACAAACACTAATTTAAATACAAAAATATAATCATTACAGAGGAAATAATCATGTTATCAAAAATAAACAGAAATTTTAAAGCAAAAATTTAAAGATAACTATTGGGTTGCCTCCCAACAAACGCTATTGTTTTATGCCCCTAGCTAGGCATACTGCACTGTTTCAAGTATTGTCATCTTTGACACTCCACCCATAAGTAGCTCTCATGATTGATTCATAAGGTGGTTTAATTATTTTTCTAGGGAAGTGTTCCATCCCTTTCTTCAATGGGAATTGGAACCTTATGTTTCCTTCTTTCATGTCAATAATTGCACCTATAGTTCGTAGGAAAGGTCTACCAAGTATTATGGGACAAGTAGGATTGCAATCAATATCAAGCACAATGAAATATACAGGCACATAATTTTTATTTGCAATAATAATCACATCATTAATTCTACCTAGAGGTTTCTTAATTGTAGAATCCGCAAGATGCAAGTTAAGGGAACAATCTTCAATATTAGTGAGACCAAGCACATCACAAAGAGTTTTAGGAATAGTTGAAACACTAGCACCAAGGTCACACAAAGCATTGCATTCATATTTATTTATCTTTATTTTGATAGTAGGTTCCCACTCATCATGCAATTTTCTAGGAATAGAAACTTCAAGCTCAAGTTTCTCATCATAAGCTTTTATCATGGCTTCTACTATATGTTCGGTAAAAGCTTTGTTTTGTTCATAAGCATTGGGTGAGCTAATAATGGATTGCAACAAGGAAATACATTCTACTAAAGAGCAATTATCATAATTAAAGTCCTTGTAATCCAAATTAGTGGGCACATCACTAGTTAAAGTTTTGACCTCTCCAAACCCACGTTTTTCAGTTTTAGCATCAAAATCATCACCGTCCAAGCAAACGGAATGCTTCTCAATTAGAGTTGACTCATATATAGTCCCTTTATCATTTATATTCAGAGAGGTAAATAAAGATTCAATAGGAGAAGTACCAATCATTTTAAGATCTTCATCGTGATTCCGGTAAAAACCGGGTGGAAGAGCTTTTTCTAAGAATTCCCACTTAGCTCTCAACTTAGCGGTCCTCTCCTTACTTTAATTAATAGATATTTGGATAGATTTAATAGCATCATTAAAATCATGCTTGGGTGGCAAAGCGTTGCTTTTAAGAGTTTCCACATCAAGAGCAATTATATCCATGTTTTTAGCCAAAGTATCAACTAAATGCAATTTTTCTTCTACCATAGTGTTGAAAACCTTTTGAGAATTAATAAATTCTTTAATTCTGTTTTCAAGATCAGAGGGTATCCTATTAGAATTTGTAGAAGATTTTTCATAAGAGTTTCCATAGTTGTTAGAGGAATTTCCGGGATACGGTCTAGAATTGAAGTTTCCTCTATAAGCATTATTGTTGAAATTATTTCGCGAGACAAAGTTCACATCAATAGAATCATTATTTTGCTCAATCAAAGTAGACAAGGGCATATCATTGGGATCAACATTGAGCATTTTTACTAGCAACCATATTCATAAGAGCATCCACTTTTTCACTCAAAGTAGCGATTTCTTCAACAGAATTTACCTTCTTACCGGTTGGAGCCCTTTCGATATGCCATTGAGAATAATTTGTCATGATGTTGTCCAGAAGTTTTGTGGCATGTCCTAAGCTCACATCCATAAAGGTACCACCTGTAGCAGAATCTAGAAGATTTCTAGACACAAAGTTTAGTCCAGCATAGATGTTTTGGATGATCATCCACAAATTTAAGCCATGAGTTGGACAATTTCTTATCATCAATTTCATTCTCTCCCAAGCTTGTGCAACATGCTCTTGATCTTGCTGTTTAAAATTCGTTATTTGATTTCTAAGGAAGATGATCTTGGCAGGAGGAAAATACTTGGCAATAAAAGCATCTTTACACTTATGCCATGTTCCAATACTATTACAAGGTAAAGATGAAAACCAAGCCTTAGCTTTATCTCTTAGTGAAAAATGAAATAATTTTAATTTCACAACATCATTATACATATCCTTTTTCTTTTGCATGTCACATAATTCAACAAAGGTATTAAGATGTGACGCGGGATCCTCATTAGGACTTCCCGAAAATTGATCTTTCATGACAAGATTTAGCACTGCAGCATTAATATAAAAAGCCTTTGCACTAGTGGCGGGTGGTTTAGGAGTACTAATAAAATCATTATTAGTAGTATTTGAGAAATCACACAACTTAGTAGTATCTTGAGACATGGTGACCAAACAAGCAAAGTAACAAGCAAGACAAGTAAACTAGCAAGCGAAGAAGTAAACTAGTAACAAGCAAAGATAAATATTTTTGTATTTTTTATTTTTATGAGACAAGCTAAATATAACAGCAAATAAAAAGAAGAACAAGTGAATGAAAATTTGTGTGAAGTTACTTGATAGTTGATGATGATATTCCCCGGCAACGGCACCAGAAATCCTTCCTGATACTTGTGATCTGTGTTGGGTTTTCTGTGAAAAGGAACGGATTATTGCAGCACAAAGTGGTGATACGTCTCCAACGTATCTATAATTTTTCCTTGTTCCATGCTATTATATTATCAATCTTGGATGTTTTACAATCATTTTATAGCAACTTTATATCATTTTTTTGGACTAACCTATTGACATAGTGCCAAAGTGCCAGTTGTTGTTTTTGCTTGTTTTTTACTTCGCGGAATATCAGTACCAAACAAAGCCCAAACATCACGAAACTTTTTGGAGATTTTTTTGGGCCAGAAGACATCCAGTAGGCCAAAGAAGTGCCAGAGGGGGTGGTCGAGGAGACCACAACCCACCAGGGCGTGCTAGAGGCCCTAGGCGTGCCCTGATGGGTTGTGCCCTCCTCGGGATGCCTCTCCACCGCCTCTGATGCCTATAAATACCCAAATATTCCAGAAACCCTAGGGGAGTCGACGAAAAACAAATCCAGCCGCCGCAAGTTCCAGAACCGCGAGATCCAATCTAACACTATCACGGAGGGGTTCATCATCCTCATTGGTTCCTCTCCGATGATGCGTGAGTAGTCCACCATAGACCTACGGGTCCGTAGGCAGTAGCTAGATGGCTTCTTCTCTCTCTCTCTCTCTCTCTCTTTTGATTCTCAATACAATGGTCTCTTGGAGATCTATTTGATGTAAACTTTTGCGGTGTGTTTGTTGGGATCCGATGAATTTTGAGTTCATGATTAGTTTCTATCCATGAATATTATTTGAGTCTTCTTTGATCTCTTATATGCATGATTACTTATAGCCTTGTATTTCTTCTTCGAATCTTTGGTTTAGTTAGGCCAACTAGATCGATTTTTCTTGCCATGGGAAGAGGTGCTTTGTGATGGGTTCGATCTTGCGGTGTCCTCTCCCAGTGACAGAAGGGGCAGCGAGGCACGCATGTATCATTGCTATTAAGGATAACAAGATGGGGACTATTCCTACATGAATATATTTTGTGTACATCATGTCACCGTTCTTATTGCATTACTCCATTTTCCCATGAACTTAATACACTAGATGCATGCTGGATAGCGGTCGATGTGTGGAGTAATAGTACTAGATGCATAATCGTTTCTGTCTACTAATCTTGGATGTGATTCCTATATAATGAGTATCGCCTTGGATATCATCATGATTATTTGATCTTCTATCAATTGCCCAACAGTAATTTGTTCACCCACCGTGTGCTATACTCATGAGAGAAGCCACTAGTGAAACCTACGGCCCCCGGGTCTACTTTTCCAACATATTGCTTTCCGATCTATCTTTTTGCCGCTTTTGTTTTCACATCTATTATTCCAAAAAACCCAAAAATACCTTGCTGCACTTTTTATTTGCCTCTTTTATTTTGTGTTCTTGAGAGATCTATCTATCCAATCTATCATATCCTAATCTATATTTTTACCGTAGAGAGATTGATAACCTCTCTTTCGCGTCGGGTTGCAAGTATTTGTTCTTTGTGTGCAGGTGCTGTTTATGTAGTGGTGGTGATCCTCCTACTGGTTCGATACCTTGGTTTCATAACTGAGGGAAATACTTACCGTCGCTGTGCTGCATCATCCCTTCCTCTTTGGGGAAATATCGACGCAGTCTCAAGCCACGTCAAGTGGGTAAGTATTTCCCTCAGTTATGAAACCAAGGTTTATCAGACCAATAGGAATATCAATCCTCAACCGTCATCAGCGGATGCACACAAATTAACAAACAACTTGCACCCAACGCGGGCAAGAGGGCTGTCAATCCCCTTGATCTTGTTATTTGCAAGAAAATGAGTTGTGTAGATAATTGTTGACAAATATAAATTGCAAAATAAAATAAAACATAAATAAAGGCAGCAAGGTAATAGTAGCGTTTGTAAATAAATATAAGTGAATAGATTCGGGGGCCATAGTTTTCCCTAGCGGCATCTCTCATGTAGGCAGCATACGGTGGGTAACAAATTACTGTTGGGCAATTGATTGAAAAGCGGATAGTTATGCGATTTTCACGGCAATGATCATGTGTATATAGGCATCACGTCCATAAACAAATAGGCCGACTCCTGCCTGCACCTATTACTATTACTCCACTCATCCACCGCTATCTAGCATGCATCTAGAGTATTAAGTAAAATAGAGTAATGCATGGAGAACGATGACATGATGTAGACAAAGTAAACTCAAGCAATATGAATGAACACTGCCGTGTTATCCTTAGTAGCAACAACACAAAGATGCATCTTGTCCCCTACTTTGTCACTGGGATATAGAAACTCGTCAGGTTGAACCCACCACAACGCACCACTCCCACCGATTAAATATCAATCTACTTGGCCAAAGCACATCAATAGATCGGAGAGCATTACGAAGCTATAATGATCATGCAATTAAGAGACAATATATATCAGAGGTATCTCAAATAGTTTTCATGAATAATCTGAACATAAACCCACAATTCATCGGATCCCAACAAACACACCACACAATAGGATTACATCGGATAGATCAAAGCGAAGATGCGATGACCATTGTATTGAAGATCAAGAGATTGAGAGATTGACATCTAGGTACTAGCTATGGACCCGTACGTATGTGGTGAACTACTCACACATCATCATGAGGGCAGCAAGGTTGATGTAGAGGCCTTCCATGATCGATCCCCCCTCCGGCAGGGTGCCGGAACGGAGCTCCAGATGGCCTCGCCACGGAACAGAGACTTGCGGCGGTGGAAAAAGGGTTTCGGGACTACTTCTGGGTTTTTTGCAATATTAGAGAATTTATAGGCCAGAGAGGGGCGTCGGGAGGCAGCCGAGGGGGCCACCACATATCAGGGAGAGCCCCCCTAGGGTGCGCCCTGATGTGTGGTGGGGTCCTCGTGCGCCTCCCGGCCTCCTTCTGAAGCTTCTAGGTCTTCTTTTGGTCCAGAAAAAATCATCAAAAAGTTTTGGGGCAATTGGACTTCATTTGGTAATATAAATGTGAAAAGTAAAAAACATGCAGAAAACAGCAACTGGCACTGGGCACTGGGTCAATAGGTTAATGCTCAAAAATATTATAAATTGGTAAATAAAGACCCAAAAGTATCCTAGAATGATAATATTTCAACATGGAACAATCAAAAATTATAGATACGTTCGAGACGTATCACGCCACGAGGCACTTGATTAGCGAAGAACGACCGACGCTGATACGTCTCCAACGTATCTACTTTTCCTCACACTTTTGCCCTTGTTTTGGACTCTAATTTGTATGATTTGAATGAAACTAACCCGGACTGACGCTGTTTTCCGCAGAACTACCATGGTGTTGTTTTTGTGCAGAAATAAAAGTTCTCGAAACGGAACAAAACTTTTTGGAGAATTATTTCAGAATATATAAGAATTATTGGAGTCAACAACCACCGGAGGGGGGCCAGATGTTGGCCAGCACCCACCAGGGCGCGCCCTGGTGGGTTGTGCCCACCTCGTGGCCCCACTGACCCTAATTCCGTCGCTATAAATTCCTATTTTCGGAGAAAAAAATCAAGGAAAAAGTTTCATCTCATTTTACGATACGGAGCCGCCGCCACCTCCTGTTCTTCATCGGGAGGCCAGATCTGGAGCCCGTTTGGGGCTCCGGAGAGGGGAATCTTTGGTCTTTGTCATCACCAACCCTTCTCCATCGCCAATTCCATGATGCTCCCCACCGGGAGTGAGTAATTCCTTCGTAGGCTTGCTGGTCGGTGAGGAGTTGGATGAGATTCATCATGTAATCGAGTTAGTTTTGTTAGGGCTTGATCCCTAGTATCCACTATGTTCTGAGATTGATGTTGTTATGACTTTGCTATGCCTAATGCTTGTCACTAGGGCCCGAGTGCCATGATTTTAGATCTGAACTGTTTATGTTATCACCATTATATCTATGTTCTTGATCCGATCTTGCCTAGTCATATGCACCTATTACGTGTTATGATCCGTCAACCCCATAGTGACAATATTTGGGATACTTCACAGTGATGACCGTAGTTTGAGGAGTTCATGTATTCATCGTGTGCTAATGCTTTGTTCCGGTTCTTTATTAAAAGGAGGCCTTAATATCCCTTAGTTTCCTTATGGACCCCGCTCCCACGGGAGGGTAGGACAAAAGATGTCATGCAAGTTCTTTTCCATAAGCACGTATGACTATTTACGGAATACATGCCTACATTACATTTATGAACTGGAGCTAGGTCTGCATCGCCCTAGGTTATGACTGTTATATGATGAATATCATTCAACGAGTTCACTGATCCAGTGCCTACGAGTTTCCCACTTATTGTTCTTGCTAAGTTACTACTGCTGCTACTGTTCCAACTGCTACAAAACTATTGCTATCACTTCTACTGTTACCATTACTGTTACTGCTGCTATTGCTATCAAACTATCATATTACTGTGCTACTGATCACTTTGCTGCAGATATTTAATCTCCAGGTGTGGTTGAATTGACAATTCAACTGCTAATACTCTCAAATATTCTTTGGCTCCCCTTGTGTCGAATCTGTAAATTTGGGTTGAATACTGTACCCTCGAAAACTATTGCGATCCCCTATACTTGTGGGTTATCAGACGCCACTAGCCGTGCTTGACATAGAACTAGGTGTCCCACCATGGGTTGTCCTCAACATACATCGGGTCGTGGTGGAGGTCGTCGGGGAGCTGAGCTCGGCGGCGGCGGATCTCCTCTAACCACGTGTGTCTCGAGGCCGGAACAACCGGCACTGGAACCCTCTTTGGGTTCATATGCCACCCATTCTATAGGTGGACTTCGGGCCATGGCACGGGGATGGCCTCATCCTAGTAGCACTGGTACTGGTCGACTGGGGCGTAGACTTGTTCCCGTAGTGGCTTCGAAGCCCCTGGTGGTGTTGAGGTGAACGTGGCCACGTGACGCCGCCCCGAGGAGAAATCTGCCTCATGGTCATGCTTCCCAGCCTTCCCGAGGATTCACTTCCACAACATTTTGTGCCGGCGATGTGCGCCAGTGGTGGCGGTAGCTAGGGTTCCTATCGGGTGGTGGGGACAAAAAGAGGAAGAATAGTGGGTGCTGATGGGCAGTCCCCTCCTGCACGGGTGCCATTTAAAAAGGACCGCTCGGTGGTAGATGAGTGACCATTGTGGGCCCAGGACAAACACCAAGCGGATGCGTGACGCGTCCGTCTCATGTTTGTGTGGATGCAAACTCCCCACGTACACAAAAACAAACATATTCGCGAAATGGGTTGTGATGCGGAGCATCCCACCATCATCCCCATGAAGACTACACCATCAAACCAACCCCCAAGTGGCCCTATGACAAGAGCACGCGCACGCGACATTGGAGCTAAGGTGAACTCACTCCTCTTCGAGTATGACTTGGATGGCAAAGGAACTTGGATGCTACCTCACAATGAAACCTTGTGCATCCTTAGGTACGAGGAAGACGACCACGAAGGACCAAGGAAGCATCCCCAAGACCAAGGCCCAGAGGAAAAGGAGTCAAGCACCAAGGGCAACTCTCTGGACAGCCCGGAACTTCCGGCCCACCAGCGGCCCAGGGCCAAGTCCAGAGGTGCAAACTCTTTGGATAGCCCGGAACCATCCAGTAGCCTTTCCCGGAACCTCCGGGACCCGGAACTTCCGGCCCACCGTGAAACAAGCCCCCGAAGTGTGCGCCAACTCTCTGTTCAGCCCGGACCCTACCCGGAACCAGTCCGGAACTTCCGGCCTAGCCCGGAACTTCCGGCCTTACCAGAGCAACTGCACTCGGTCCCGAGGCCCATGTACCTCTCCCACTTACCCCTTCGTCCCTAGGACTATATATACTCTTCTTCCACCTCGAATTAGGGTTAGCTGTTGTTTAGCAAAGACATTTTTGTTGAGCATAGCTCCATTACTTCCTTCTCCCACGGAGATTGCCCTCCATTGAGAGAATATCCAAGTGATGCCAAGGCCCCTCTAAGGGTCCTAAGGGATTCAAGGCCTCCTCCTTTGGAGTGAAGAGACTATCGTTGCGTGTATCCGTTTGTTGATTGTGGATCTTGTGTCTCGTGTACTCGTGTGTTTCTAGTGGATGTGTAATCGAAGATTGTCCTTGAGTGTGTGATTTCCTCTCATGTTCTCTCGTGTTCTTCGTGTTCCTCGTGAAATCCACCTCCAATTCGTGAAAGATCGACGCACATGGGCGTGCCCCGTATCATATTGGTATCAAGAGCCAAGGTTTCTCATGAATTTGGAGTCTTCCCCTCCGTTCTTCTAGCCAATTTTGTTTTGTTTTGACCTAATTTTGAAAATCCACACAAAAATAGCCATACCAAATTTCTTGGATTTGTTTGATTTGAGGAGATTTTGTTGATTTTGATCCGTGGATTTCGTTGTGGATGAGTGGATCTAGCTTTCCATCCATCCAATTTCCCCCCAATTTTTCTTTTTCCCCGTCAGATTTAGGTTTTTCCCCTCGGTTTTCCGCCCAAGTCCAAGATCTGGAAATTAGGGTTCGTCCCAATTTTCCCGACCCCCGGAACCTCTGGCCTAACCCGGACCTTCCGGCCCCCGGACCCTCCGGCCACCCCAGACCTTCCGACCCACGGAACTTCCGGCAGGCCCGGACCTTCCGGCCTTAGCAGAAACTTTCCCCTCGCCAATTTTCATTTCCTTGGGTTTTTCCCACCACAGTTTTTCGCAAAACCCCACCATTTTTCTTCCACAACCCTTTGCATTTGAGATTTTGAGCCGCAAGCCTCACCACTTCCTAAGGTGTTTCGGCTAATTAGGAGTGGTTCTTCATCGACATCGCCGCTCATCATTGCCCCGGATCGTCGCCGACCAACTCTTCGTTGAAACCTCACCGTAAGCAAGGACGGTAACCGCGACGACACTCTTGTCTATACCCTTGCCATTGCATTGTTACCCCGAGCCTATTTGCGTTACTTGCCTATCGAGACTAGCCATTGAGTATTGCCGGGCTACGCTACTTGTGCACTTTAGTGATACATACTCCGCATAGCTAAAATTGTGTGCATTTATCTTAGTATCATTTTGGTATCATATTGGTATCTTTTGTGTCCAAGTAGTTCCCGCATACATAATTGCTATCTTGTTGTGCACGTCCCGCATAGTGACTATACAAAACATCATTGCAAAAGAAAAGAGAAGCAAAGCTTTTAAGCAAGAGCAAAAGAGCAAAAGAGCAATAGCATCGCAAGCTTCGCTAGCATATTTGATCATCTTGGATCACTTGAGCGAGTGACACGTGCCACATACACACATAACAAGTCAGGCATAGGAAGTCGACACGTTTGGTTCATTTTAGGCTATGCATAAGTGTGTATCGCGCCCATCGGAGCAATCATGCTAGCATCTCTCTAGCGTTGTGCAACGAGAGCATTTTCCGTGGATTCCACATTTTGGCTCATCCTTGGTTGCACGACCCCGATTTTCCTCCGTGTGTGTGTTTCCGTGTATACTCCTTGTTATTGATCCACATTGTCTCATTTGCGAATTTTACGAATCTCTTTCAACTTTATTGAATCTTATCTTTAGGATTGCTTGAAATTTGTGCCACTATCCTAACCAAGATACTCCATAAGCCTTATTTGTGTAGGTGTGAGAAGGACGATTTTCGGTACCAATTCTACTATTTCCATACTTGAACATTGAGTGATCTTGATCCACTTTCAACTTTTGGAACGGTAATTGGTATTGTCTTCTCACTCTTCCACTTATATCTACTTGAGTGTTATTATGGATAGGTCAAGCATCCACAACCCGGCATTTGAGGAGCAAGAATACGACGAAACCGACTTCGTCACCAAGATGCACTTCTTCGGTGCCCAAAAAGCAATGGGCAAATCGCATGACGCTTTGAACGACCGCATCAAGCACCTCACCACCAACGTTCATGAATCTGAAGTGCGAACAAGGGACTACCTCGACACCAAGCTCTCAAGCCAAATGGAGGAAATTCGCGCCTTGATGGTCACGCGTGCGTCTTCCACATCTACATCGTCAAGGAGGCGCATGATGACCCACAAGTATAGGGGATCAATCGTAGTCCTTTCGATAAGTAAGAGTGTCGAACCCAACTAGGAGCAGAAGGAAATGACAAGCGGTTTTCAGCAAGGAAATTTCTGCAAGCACTGAAATTGTAGGTAACAAATAGTTTGATAGCAAGATAATTGGTAACAAGCCAGTAACGGTAATGGTAAACAAGGTGCAGCAAGGTAGCCCAATCCTTTTGAGGCAAAGGACAGGCCAGAACAATCACTAGTAATAGGCAAAGTGTTCTTGAGGGTACACGGGAATTTCTTCTAGTCACTTTTATCATGTTGGTTTGATTCGTGTTCGCTACTTTGATAATATGATATGTGGGTGGACCAGTGCTTGGGTGTTGTTCTTACTTGAACAACCTCCCACTTATGATTAACCCCCTCGCAAGCATCCGCAACTACGAGAAAAGTATTAAGATAAAATCTAACCATAGCATTAAACGTTTGGATCAAAATCATCCCCTTACGAAGCAGCGCATAAACTAGGGTTTAAGCTTCTGTCACTCTAGCAACCCATCATCTAATAACTACTCCAGAATGCATCCCCTTAGGCCCATGAATGGTGAAGTGTCATGTAGTCGATGTTCACATGACACCACTAAGGGAATCACAACATACATATCATCAAAATATCGAACACATATCAAATTCACATGATTACTCGCAACATGACTTCTCCCCTGGCCTCAAGAACAAAGGTAACTACTCACAAATAATAATCATGCTCAAGATCAGAGGAGTATTGAATAGCATAATGGATATGAACATATAATCTGAACATAATGGATTGAACACAAGAGATGAACTAGGGTTTGAGAGGAGATGGTGTTGTTGAAGATGTTGATGAAGATTGGCCTCCCAAAGATGAGAGGGGTGCTGGTGATGACGATAGCTTCGATTTCCCCCTCCGGGAGGGAAGTTCCCCCGGCGGAATCGCTCCGCCAGAGGGCAAAAGTGCTCCTACCCAAGTTCCGCCTTGAGGCGGCGGCGCTTCATCCCGAAAGTCCTCCTCTGATTTTTTCTAGGTCAAGTGTGACCATATACCAGAAGATGGGCACCGGAGGTGGGCCGAGGTGGCCACAACCCATCAGGGCGCGCCCTGGTGGGTTGTCCCCACCTGGGAGGCCCCCTCCGGTAGTTTTCTGCTCCAGTATTTTTTATTAAATGCAAAAATAATCTCCGTAAAATTTTAGCTTCATTGGAGTTGTGTAGAATAGGTATCTCTAACGCTTTTCTTAGGTCCAGAATTCCAATTGCCGGTATTCTCCCTCTTTGTGTAAACCTTGCATATTATGAGAGAAAAGGCATTAGAATCACTCCCCAAAGCATTATTATTCAACAAAACAAAGTAAATAACAGTAGGAAATCATGATGCAAAATGGACGTATCAACTCCCCCAAGCTTAGACCTCGCTTGTCCTCAAGCGAAAACCGATATTGAAAAGCATGTCCACATGGTTTGAGAGAGAGGTGTCGATAAAAACAAAATACGAACATAGAAGCATCATGCTTATTAATATAACAGCAACAAACTCTAACATAAAAACTTATTTCAATACGTTTTTATCATATAGCTTCTCATGAACAAGTAACAATTCATCACAACATAGAAGTATGAAGCATAAACCTTATTGGGAACCAACAAACTATGTTCTCAGTCAACTTTACAACTACAATTCATCATATTTTCAGGAAGGGTCTCATGTCGGAGCCTTTTGGCAAGTCCACATACTCAACCATCATTTAGTCTTCTATGATTGCTAACGCTCACGGCATACCCGTGAACAAAAAGTTTCAACCGGACACATAAGAAGATAGGGGCTTATAGTTTCGCCTCCCAGCTTACTCACCTCAAGGGTGATGTCAACAATAATAACTCATGCCCACCCATATACAACTGGATATATGTGCCTAGATCTTTCCTCACCACATGATGCTTGCAAAAGAAAAATTAAAAAGGAATAGGGAAAAAATACTTTGACTCTTGCATATAAGTAAATACATAAAAGTAAAAGATAGGCCCTTCGCAGAGGGAAGCAGAGGTTTTCATGCGCTTATTGGTTTGTATGCCCAATCCCTTAATGTAAAAGAACGTCACGCTATATTGCCCCCTATGATAGCAACCTTTATTATGCAGTCCGTCGCTTTTATTACTTTGCCATCATAAGTTCGTATAGCGCTCAATTTTCTCTTACACTAATTGATCAAAACACTTTTAGAAGCAATTTTTATTGCCTTGTTGCACCGATGACAACTTACTTGAAGGATCTTTCTCAATCCATAGGTAGGTATGGTGGACACTCAAAGAAAGAATTTGGGTTTGAGTTTTTGGATGCACAAGTAGTATCTCTACTTAGTGCGGAATTTTTGGCTAGCAAAGATATTGAGCAAGCACCACATGTTAAAGGATCTATGACAATATAACTTCTATGTGGATATGAACAAACATAAATCATTACGTTGTCTTCCTTATCCAACGTCAACAATTTTGACATATAATATTTGATGGGGGCTCACAATCATAAAAGATGTCCAAGATAGTGTATTTGCATGTGAATCTTCTCTTCCCTTATTAATTCTTTCATGAATTGCATCATTGACCAATGCTATGTTTGTCAATCTCCAATAAATTTTAGTACTTATACTTTTCCTTATGTGATGTCATTACTCACCATAAGATTAGCATATGATTCTTTTCATTTATTTTTCTTTTCCTTTATTTTGATTGCAACCAAAAAGTAGAGAGGCAAAAACTCAAACTAAACTTTATTATATAACTCTCACTTCGATTACATAGATAGATCGGCCACGGAACTAACACACGAAAATAGATCATGCTAAACTTTTATTCAACTAAAGCAAAGGGAAACTAAAGATCGAACTAAAATAGGTAAAGGTGAATAAAAGTAGTGGTGATACGATACCGGGGCACCTCCCCCAAGCTTGGCCCAAGCCAAGGGGAGTGCCCATACCCGTGTGCTCAAGTCTCCTGTGGTGGTGATGATGAAGAAGGTGGTGGAGATGAAGTAGGTGGTGGTGATGATGTAGTATGCTTGTCCTCCAGCTTCCAGGGCAAGGGCTCCCCATAATAAGTTGACGCAAGAGTCCCCTGAGTCCTGTAACTGGCAGCTAAACTCATACCTTTAAACCTTGCCTCATATTCAAAGACCTGGTTTTGAAGATCATAAACTTGGCTCTGCAGAAAATTAATTTGATCGTTGAGGGTGGAGATGGTGTCCTTCACAGACCGGCCATCCACCACCTGATCACGGGTTAATTTCGTGATCATGGAGTGATTGGCACTAAGTCCGCGCTCCACCATCTTCTGGCACTTGAAAACTTCCTTTTCCACCGCCTCGAGCCAAGCCTCCACGCTTCCGGTCTTCTTGGGTCCCTGAACATCGCGGATGTGGAGCACCCCCTCACGCATCTCACTGGCTTGAGGGTGCTTCATCACCTCCGGCAAGTACGGGTTGATGACCTTTTTGAAGAACTTGTCTTGGAGGAGCTTGGTGGAGCCATGGAGATCTAGATCTGATGAGAAAACAGCAAGACACAAGAACAGAGGATTTTTCTGCGATGCGGTCGTCAAAACAGTCGGGGGTATATATAGAGAATTTTTATTCTTGGGAAACAAGTATATGGAAGGAAAACGGAGTCGGGAAGGCATCCGAGGTGGGCACAACCCACCAGGGCGCGCCCAGGGGTGCCTGGCGCGCCCTGGTGTATCGTGCTCACCTGGATCACCTTCTGGTTTATTTCTTTATTTCCAAAATTTTAAAATATTCCAAAACTGACAAAAAATATTTTTGCGGATTTTTCGGAGTTCGTTTACTTACCGTATCACGTACCTCCTATTTTTAGGAATTCTGGAGTGTTCCGGAAGGTTTCTTTTATGTGTTCCTTCGGTGTCATGGTTTGGATAACATTGCTTTCGACGTTAATAGGAGTACCTGAGATATAATGCTTAATTCTTTGTCCATTGACCACCTTCGGGTTAGTACCTTCGGCGTTATTAATCTTGATAGCTCCAGAACGATAAACCTCTTCGATAATATATGGTCCTTCCCCTTTGGAGAGAAGCTTTCCTGCAAAAAATATTAAACGAGAGTTGAACAAAAGAACATAATCTCCTATTTTGAATTCCCGCTTTTGGATTCTTTTGTCATGCCATCTTTTTACTTTTTCTTTGAATAGCCTAGCATTTTCATACGCTTGGGTTCTCCATTCATCTAGTGAGCTAATATCAAATAACCTCTTCTCACCGACAAGTTTGAAATCATAGTTGAGTTCTATAATTGCCCAAAATGCTTTGTGTTCTAATTCTAGAGGAAAATGACAAGCTTTCCCATATACCATTTTATATGGAGACATACCCATAGGATTTTTATAAGCTGTTCTATAGGCCCAAAGTGCATCATCTAATTTCTTAGACCAATTCTTACGAGACCTATTGACAGTTTTTTGTAATATTAATTTTATTTATCTATTGCTAAGTTCAACTTGACCACTAGATTGAGGATGATAGGGTGATGCAATTCTATGGTTAACATCATATTTAGCAAGCATCTTACGGAAAGCACCATGAATAAAATGTGAACCACCATCGGTCATTAAATATCTAGGGACTCCAAACCGTGGGAAGATAACCTCTTTAAGCATTTTAATGGATGTATGGTGATTAGCACTACTAGTTGGAATAGCTTCTACCCACTTTGTGACATAATCAACTGCAACCAAAATATGAGTGTACCCATTGGAGGAAGGAAAAGGTCCCATATAGTCAAAACCCCAAACGTCAAATGGTTCGACAACAAGTGAATAATTCATAGGCATTTCCTGACGCTTACCGATATTACCAATTCTTTGACATTCATCACAAGACAAGACAAACTTACGGGCATCCTTGAAGAGAGTAGGCCAATAAAAACCAGATTGTAATACCTTATGAGCAGTTCTATCTCCCGCATGATGTCCTCCATAAGCTTCGGAATGACATTTCCGTAGGATTTGTTCCTATTCATGCTCAGGTACACAACGTCTAATAATACCATCTACTCCTTCTTTATAAAGGTGTGGGTCATCCCAAAAGTAATGTCTCAAATCATAGAAAAAAAATCTTTTGTTGGTAAGTGAAGTTAGGTGGTATATATTTAGCAACAATGTAATTAGCATAATCAGCATACCAAGGAGTGTTTTGAGAAACATTTATTGCAGCTATCTGTTCTTCAGGGAAACTATCATCAATAGGTAATGGGTCATCAAGAATATTTTCTAACCTAGACAAGTTATCAGCTACGGGGTTCTCAGCTCCCTTCCTATCAACGATGTGTAAGTCAAATTCTTGAAGCAAGAGAACCCACCTAATGAGTCTAGGTTTAGCATCTTTCTTTTCCTTAAGGTATTTTATAGCAGCATGATCGGTGTGAACAGTAACTTTGGAGTCAACAATATAGGATCTAAATTTATCACAAGCAAACACAACTGCTAAAAATTCTTTTTCAGTAGTAACATAGTTTCGTTGGGCACTATCTAGAGTTTTACTAGCATAATGGATAACATTCAATTTCTTATCAACGCCTTGTCCTAGGACAGCACCAACAGCATAATCACTAGCATCACACATAATTTCAAAAGGCAAGTTCCAATCAGGTGGTTGAACGATAGGTGCAGAGGTTAAGGCTTTCTTGAGTGTTTCAAAGGCTTCCACACAATCATCATCAAAAACAAAAGGAATATCCTTTTGCAAAAGATTAGTAAGAGGCCTAGAAATTTTAGAGAAGTCTTTAATGAACCTCCTATAAAAACCAGCATGACCAAGGAAACTTCGAATACCTTTAATATCTTTAGGACATGGCATTTTCTCAATTGCATCAACTTTAGCTTTATCCACCTCAATACCTCGTTCAGATATTTTATGCCCCAAGACAATGCCTTCATTAACCATAAAGTGGCACTTCTCCCAATTCAAGACGATATTAGTTTGTTCACATCTCTGCAAAACTCGATCAAGGTTGCTTAAGCAATCATCAAAAGAAGCTCCGTAAACGGAAAAATCATCCATGAAAACCTCCACAATCTTTTCACAAAAATCAGAGAATATAGCAGTCATACATCTTTGAAAGGTAGCAGGTGCATTGCATAAACCAAAAGGCATACGTCTATAAGCATAGGTTCCAAAAGGGAAAGTAAAGGTAGTTTTCTCTTGATCGGATTGTGACACAGGTTTTTGAGAGAAACCAGAATATCCATCTAAGAAACAAAAGTGTGTGTGCTTAGATAGTCTTTCAAGCATTTGATCAATAAACGGCAGAGGTTAATGATCTTTCCTAGTAGCTTTATTTAATTTTCTAAAATCAATTACCATTTTATAGCCAGTAACAATTCTTTGTGGAATGAGTTCATTCTTATCATTGGGAACAACGGTAATACCTCCTTTCTTAGGGACACAATGAACGGGACTTACCCATCTACTATCACCTATGTGATAGATTATACCTGCTTCCAGAAGCTTTAATATTTCAGTTCTTACCACTTCTTTCATCTTAGGATTCAATCGCCGTTGGTGATCAACAACGGGTTTAGCATCAGGTTCCATATTAATCTTGTGCTGACATAGAGTGGGACTAATGCCCTTAAGATCATCAAGAGTATATCCAATAGCAGCCCGGTGCTTCCTTAGAACTTTTAATAATCTTTCTTCTTCATGTTCTGAAAGGTTAGCACTAATAATAATAGGATATATCTTTTTCTCATCAAGATAAGCATACTTCAAAGTGTCAGGCAATTGTTTCAATTCAAACACAGGATCACCTTTAGGTGGAGGAGGACCTCCAAGAGTTTCAATAGGCAAATTATGTTTCAAGAGAGGTTTTTGTTCGAAGAAAATTTGATCTATTTCATTTCTTTCACGCATGTGCATATCATTTTCATGGTCGAGCAAATATTGTTCTAATGGATCAGTAGGAGGCACAACAATAGAAGCAAGACCAATTATTTCATCCTTACTAGATAACGCTTTATCGCGAGGTTGTCTACTAAACTTGGAAAAATTAAACTCATGAGACACATTACCAAAACTGACACCGACAGTTTGTTTTTCACAATCTATCTTAGCATTGACGGTGCTCAAGAAAGGTCTACCAAAGATAATGGGACAAAAGTCATCTTGTGGGGAACCAAGGACTAGAAAATTAGTAGGGTATTTTACCTTCCCGCACAAGACTTCAACATCCCAAACAATCCCAAGTGGTGTGATAGTGTCTCTATTAGCAAGTTTAATAGTAACATCAATGTCTTCCATTTCAGCAGGTGCTATTTCATCCATAATTTCTTGGTATAAGGTAAAAGGGATAGCACTCACACTAGCACCCAAATCACATAAGCCATGATAGCAATGAGCTCCTATTTTGACTGAGACAACAGGCATGCCTTCTATGGGTCTATGTTTACCTTTTTCATCGGGTTTAGCAATTCTAGCAGCTTCATCACAAAAGTAGATAACATGCCCATCAATATTTTCTACCAAGAGATCTTTAACCATAGCAACACTAAGTTCTACTTTAATTTGCTCGGGGGGGTTTAGGTGCTCTTATATTACTCTTACGAACCACAGTGGATACCTTAGCGTGTTCCTTTATCCTAACAGGGAAAGGTGGTTTTTCAATATAAGCGGTAGGCACAACTGGATCAACATTGTAAAAGACGATTTCTTCTTTAGCTATGACCGGTTCTTTAATTTCTTCTTTCATAGGGGGATGATATTTAAACCACTTCTCCTTAGGAAGATCAACGTGAGTAGCAAATGCTTCGCAGAAAGAAGCTACTATCTCAGAGTCAAGTCCATATTTAGTGCTAAACTTGTGAAAAGTATCGGTATTCATAAAAGATTTAACACAATCAAATTCAAGCTTTATACCTGACTCATTACCTTCGACGATTTCCCAATCTTCAGAGTTGCGTTTAATTCTTTCTAAGAGATCCCACTTGAATTCAATAGTCTTCTTCATATAAGAACCAGCACAAGAACTGTCGAGCATGGATTGATCATTATGAGAAAGCCGAGCATAAAAATTCTGAATGATAAATTCTCTCGGAATGTCATGATTCGGGCATGAATATAACATTGACTTAAGCCTCGCCCAAGCTAGAGCGATACTTTCTCCTTCACGAGGCCAAAAATTATATATATAATTCCGATCACGATGAACTAGATGCATGGGATAAAACTTTTGGTGAAATTCCAATTGCAAACGATTCCAGTTCCACGATCCAAGATCATCACATAGCCTATACCATGTCAATGCTTTTCCCTCCAAAGGTAAAGGGAAAACCTTCTTATTAACTTCATCTCCGGGTAAACCTATAAGCTTAAATAATCCACAAATTTCGTTCACATATAAGAGGTGCATATCAGGATGTTTAGTTCCATCTCCTGCATAAGGTTTAGCAAGCAGTTGTTCTAACATACCCGAAGGAATTTCATAAGTAACATTTTTAGTAGGTCCTATAGGTTGAGGGGCAACTAATTGTGGTTCCGGTCGAGGTGAAGATACCCCGAACAAACCTCTCAAAGGATTGTTTTCCATAGTAGCAAGTAGCGATAAATTTTAGCACGTAGTATAAGTTTATCCTTACCGATTTCCACTTACCAAGAGCGCTTCACTCCCTGGCAACGGCGGCAGAAAAGAGTCTTGATGACCCACAAGTATAGGGGATCAATCGTAGTCCTTTTGATAAGTAAGAGTGTCGAACCCAACGAGGAGCAGAAGGAAATGACAAGCGGTTTTCAGCAAGGTAATTTCTGCAAGCACTGAAATTGTAGGTAACAGATAGTTTGATAGCAAGATAACTGGTAACAAGCCAGTAACGGTAACGGTAAACAAGGTGCAGCAAGGTAGCCCAATCCTTTTGAGGCAAAGGACAGGCCAGAACAATCACTAGTAATAGGCAAAGTGTTCTTGAGGGTACACGGGAATTTCGTCTAGTCACTTTTATCATGTTGGTTTAATTCGTGTTCGCTACTTTGATAATTTGATATGTGAGTGGACCGGTGCTTGGGTGCTGTTCTTACTTGAACAACCTCCCACTTATGATTAACCCCCTCGCAAGCATCCGCAACTACGAGAAAAGTATTAAGACAAAATCTAACCATAGCATTAAACGTTTGGATCCAAATCAGCCCCTTACAAAGTAGCGCATAAACTAGGGTTTAAGCTTCTGTCACTCTAGCAACCCATCATCTAATAACTACTCCACAATGCATCCCCTTAGGCCCATGAATGGTGAAGTGTCATGTAGTCGACGTTCACATGACACCACTAAGGGAATCACAACATACATATCATCAAAATATCGAACACATATCAAATTCACATGATTACTCGCAACATGACTTCTCCCGTGGCCTCGAGAACAAAGGTAACTACTCACAAATAATAATCATGCTCAAGATCAGAGGAGTATTGATTAGCATAATGGATCTGAACATATAATCTTCCACCAAATAAACCATATAGTAATCAACTATGCAAGGTAATCAACACTGCTAGTCACCCACAGGCACCAATCTGAGGTTCCGGTACAAAGATGGAACACAAGAGATGAACTAGGGTTTGAGAGGAGATGGTGCTGTTGAAGATGTTGATGAAGATTGGCTTCCCAAAGATGAGAGGGGTGTTGGTGACGACGATAGCTTCGATTTCCCCCTCCGGGAGGGAAGTTCCCCCGGCGGAATCGCTTCGCCGAAGGGCAAAAGTGCTCCTGCCCAAGTTCCGCCTCGAGGCGGCGACGCTTCGTCCCGAAAGTCCTCCTCTGATTTTTTCTAGGTCAAGTGTGACCATATACCAGAAGATGGGCACCGGAGGTGGGCCGAGGTGGCCACAACCCATCAGGGCGCGCCCAGGGGGGCCTGGCGCGCCCTGGTGCGTTGTGCCCACCTGGGAGGCCCCCTCCGGTAGTTTTATGCTCCAGTATTTTTTATTAAATGCAAAAATAATCTCCGTAAAATTTCAGCTTCATTGGAGTTGTGCAGAATAGGTATCTCTAACGTGCTTTTCTTAGGTCCAGAATTCCAGCTGCCGGTATTCTCCCTCTTTGTGTAAACCTTGCATATTATGAGAGAAAAGGCATTATAAGCACTCCCCAAAGCATTATTATTCAACAAAACAAAGTAAATAATAGTAGGAAATCATGATGCAAAATGGACGTATCAGCGCAACTCAAGTCGCCACTCATCGGAGTACTCTTCCGGCGAGAGCCCACCTCGAGCACGTGCTCATCATCGTGATGACCACTCCGGTCCAAGTTCACACCAAGGCCGCCAACGTCAAGCTTCGGACAATCCCTTCCATGGCAATGGGCTACAAGATCGTCTTCGCGAGCATGGTAGGCGTCACCAACAAGAACAAGAACGCCAACAACAATGCCGTGAAGAAGAACTCCGCCAACGCGAAGAACAAGCACTCCGTGATGCTACTTGCGTGTTGGAGGAACGCAAATGTCAAGCACGTCTTGAGTAAGAAGCACTTCATCAAGAACGACAAGACGAACTTCGTCGACAACGTCAAGAAGAAGCCAATCACCAAGAGGAGCACCAAGAGAGGCGCAACCGAGTGCGACCACCTCATCGCCGTCCTCAAGATCACCGCGACGAACCCGAACATGAAGACGAGCAAGGACAAGATCAACGTCAACACGCTCAAGGCAATGACAATGAGGATCCACATCCAAGACAAGGATTTCGGCATCACTACCACAATGATGAATAACGCTTCGGCAAGCTTGAGTTCACAATGCCAAAGTTTTCCGGAAGCAATGATCCCGAAAACTACTTGTCATGGGCCCTCAAGGTTGACAAGATCTTTTGCCTCCACAACTATGATGAAGAGAAGAAGATCACCATGGCTTCACTCGAGTTCCAAGACTATGTCCTTATTTGGTGGGAACAAGTGATTGAGCGGAGAAGAGAAAGAGGCGAGCCACCTATCAACACTTGGGCCCAAATGAAGGATCTCATGCGAGCCCGTTTTGTGCCTACACACTACAACCGGGATCTCTTCAAGAAGCTACAACAACTCAAGCAAGGCACCAAGTCCGTAGAAGAGTACTATCAAGAGATGGAGATTGCAATGATCCGAGCCAATGTCAAAGAAGATGACGACCAAACAATGGCGCGATTCTTGAATGGCCTCAACTACCAAGTCAAGAAAATCGCCGACTTCCAACCATACTCAAACCTACTTGAGCTCGTGCATCAAGCAACCAAGGTGGAACGACAAGTGCAAGATGACTACAAGTACTCCAAGTTCTCCTATAAGACCTACGGCTCAAGTGCGCAAGCTACTACGACAACGACACCTTCCAATACGAAATCTACAACACCTACAGGCGACAAGTCAAGCTACAAGGAAAAGACGATTTCGTCAAGCCGACCAACCGCAAGCACATACAAGCCGAGAGCTTCATCCTCTACTTCAACACCGGATGCTACTGCCAAGACAAGCTCCATCAAGTGTTTCACGTGCCAAGGCCGAGGCCACAAGACCTTCAAATGTCCAACCAAACGCAATATGGTCCTACTCGACGACGGGACCTATGACTCTATGAGTGACGACGAGATGCACGCTTTGGAGCAAGTGACCATACATCGCCAAGTGAATGAAGATGAAGATTCTCAAATCTTTTGCGACAACTATTCGAGCCCTGCTCTCGTTGTCTCCAAGATTTTGACGCTCCAACAACAAGAAGACGAGGACCAACGTTGCCACATCTTCCACACAAAGGCGGGCATACAAGGAAAATCCGTCAAGGTCATCATCGACGGCGGGAGTTGCCACAACTTGGCAAGTGAGGACCTTTGTTCCAAGCTACAATTGGTCAAGAAAAAGCACCCTCGCCCCTACAAGGTTCAATGGCTAAGCGACTCCGGCACCCTCCAAGTCGACCATACCATGGAAGTTTCCTTCAAGATAGGCGCTTATGAAGACACTTTGGAGTGTGATGTGGTTCCAATGTCCGTTTGCCACCTCCTACTTGGTAGACCTTGGAAATTCGACCGTGGCGTCACACACAACGGTAGGACAAATCAATATAGCTTCAAAATGAAGGGCAAGCAATATGTACTCCGACCAATGTCTCCAAGTCAAGTCATTGCCGACAAACAAGCTTCATCCCATCGTGGAGACAAAAGTGAGAGAGTGATCCACCTCAAAGAAAGTGAGTGCCACAAGCCAAAAATGAGAGACTCCACGATGAGGGACATGAGAGATATAGTTCTTTTAGGCACCAAAAGAGATTTGAGGAATGTGAGTGAGAGCCCATCGACAGTTCTTCACTATGTAATTGTGTGCAAAGATGATGTCGTTCGGACTAACCCTTCACAACATCTTCCTCTTGTGTTATCTAAGTTGTTGCAGGAATTCCAAGATGTTTTTCCCGATGAGCTACCTCCGGGACTACCACCAAAACGAGGAATCGAACACCACATCGACCTCATCCCCGGAGCACCGCTTCCCAACAAGGCTCCATACCGCGTCAACCCCGAAGAAACAAAGGAAATACAAAGGCAAGTCCAAAAACTCCTAGATAAAGGGCATGTACGTGAGAGTTTGAGTCATCGTGCGGTACCGGTGATACTAGTGCCTAAGCAAGATGGTAGTATGCGCATGTGTTCCAATTGTCGTCCTATCAACGCTATCACCATTCGCTATCGTCATCCCATTCCTCGCCTTGATGATATGCTAGATGAACTTAGTGGTGCCACTATATTCTCCAAGATTGACTTAAAAAGTGGTTACTACCAAATTCGCATACAAGAGAGTGACAAGTGGAAAACTGCTTTCAAGACTAAATTTGGTCTCTATGAATGGTTAGTTATGCCCATGGGCTTATCCGAAGCACCGGGTACTTTCATGCGTGTCATGCATTATGTTTTGCGACCCCTCATAGGATATTGTGTTGTGGTCTAATTTGATGACATTCTTGTCTTTAGCAAGTCTCTTGAGGAGCATGCTACCCATGTTCGTGATGTTTTGCAAATCCTTAGGAAAGAACAACTCTACGCAAACATGGAGAAATGCACCTTTGGTGTTGAGAAAGTAGTTTTCCTAGGCTTTGTAGTATCTTCTAAGGGCGTTCATGTAGATGAAACTAAGATTGATGCTATTAAAACTTGGCCTACACCAACGAACTTGCAACAAGTGCGTAGTTTCCTAGGACTAGCCGGTTTCTATCGACGTTTTGTCAAAGACTTTCGAACTATTACATCTACTCTACATGCTTTGAGCAAGAAGAATGCACCATTTATTTGGGGTCCTTCCCAAGACACCGCATTCCATGAACTTAAAATTTTGCTCACTCATGCACCTTTGCTTGCTTTGCCCAACTTTGATAAAACATTTGAAGTGCATTGTGATGCTAGTGGTAATGGAATAGGTGGTGTGCTTATGCAAGAGAAGCGTCCTATCGCGTACTTTAGCGAGAAACTATCCGGAGCTCAACTTAACTACCCCATATATGACAAAGAATTGTATGCTTTGGTGAGAGTTTTACATGTTTGGGAACATTATTTGAGACCTCATGAGTTTGTTATTCATACCGACCATGAAACGCTAAAGTACTTAAAGGGTTAAACAAAGTTGAACAAACGGCAAGCTAATTGGAGTGAATTTATTGAGTCTTTCCCTTATGTCATAAAATACATTAAGGGTAAGGAAAACGTTGTGGCGGATGCCCTTTCCCGTAAATGCATGCTAGTTACTCAACTTGAATTGAATGTTATTGGTTTTGAGCACATCAAAGACTTGTATGAGCATGATTCTTATTTTGCTAATCCTTACGCTATGTGCCAAGTGAAAACTTGTTGGGAGAATTACTATATGAAAGATGGCTATCTTATGCGTGCTAACAAACTTTGTATACCCGAGTCTTCTCTTCGTTTGTTGCTTTTGCAAGAGGCTCACGGTGGAGGACTTATGGGTCACTTTGGACACGACAAGACGTATGCCACACTATCCAACAAGTATTTTTGGCCCAAGATGTTTCGTGATGTTGCACGCTTCACCAACCGTTGCTCGACATGCCGCAAAGCTAAGTCTAAAGCTCAATCCCATGGTATTTATATGCCTCTTCCTATACCTTTCCAACCTTGGGAAGACATTAGTATGTATTTTGTGCTTGGTTTGCCACGAACTAAAAATGGACATGATTCCGTGTTTGTCGTTGTGGATCGTTTCTCCAAGATGGCTCATTTCATTCCATGTCACAAGATAGAGGATGCTTCACATATTGCAAATTTATTTTGTAGGGACATCTTGCGACTACATGGCGTCCCCAAGACCATTGTCTCGGACCGCGACGTCAAGTTCCTAAGCTAATTTTGGAAGACCCTATGCGCCAAGCTCGGAATCAAGCTCCTATTCTCTTCGGCATATCACACTCAAACTGATGGACAAACGGAGGTGACGAACCGGACGCTATCGACTCTCCTTCGCGTGTTGATCGAGAAAAACATCAAGGAATGGGAAGAATGCCTCCCCATCGCCGAGTACGCCTACAATCGTGCAAGTCACTCCACCACCGACAAGTCTCCGTTCGAAGTGGTCTACGGCTTCAACCCTTTGTCCCCATTGGACATACTCCCTCTACCACTCCAAGAGCGTGTCAACATGGACGCAAGTGCAAGGGCAAGGTACCTCAAGAAAATGCATGACGATACAAGGCGCACGATTGAACGGCAAGTGGAACGCGTCACCAACAAGTGCAACCTCAACAAGCACCCCATGATGTTCAAGCCCGGAGATCTTGTGTGGCTACACCTTCGCAAGGACCGCTTCCCCAACGAACGCAAGTCCAAGCTACTCCCTCGAGCCGACGGTCCCTTCAAGGTGTTGGCACGCTACAACAACAATGCCTACAAGATCGACATCCCATGCGACAAGTACAATGTGAGTGACACCTTCAACGTCACGGATCTATCCCCTTTTCATAGTGATGAAGATCTTGATCCGAGGACGGATCTCCCCCCCCCCCGGGGGGGGGGGGATGATGCGGAGCATCCCACCATCATCCCCATGAAGACTACACCATCAAACCAACCCCCAAGTGGCCCTATGACAAGAGCACGCGCACGTGACATTGGAGCTAAGGTGAACTCACTCCTCTTCGAGTATGACTTGGATGGCAAAGGAACTTGGATGCTACCTCACAATGAAACCTTGTGCATACTTAGGTACGAGGAAGACAACCACGAAGGACCAAGGAAGGATCCCCAAGACCAAGGCCCAGAGGAAAAGGAGTCAAGCACCAAGGGCAACTCTCTGGACAGCCCGGAACTTCCGGCCTGCCCGGAACTTCCGGCCCACCAGCGGCCCAGGGCCAAGTCCAGAGGTGCAAACTCTCTGGATAGCCCGGAACCAGCCCGGAGCCTCGCCCGGAACCTCCGGGACCCGGAACTTCCGACCGGCCTGGAACTTCCGGCCCACCGTGAAACAAGCCCCCGAAGCCTGCGCCAACTCTCTGTTCAGCCCGGACCCTGCCCGGAACCAGCCCGAAACTTCCGACGCCCGGAACTTCCGGCCTTACCAGAGCGACTTCACTCGGGCCCGAGGCCCATGTACCTCTCCCACTTACCCCTTCGTCCCTAGGACTATATATACTCTTCTTCCACCTCGAATTAGGGTTAGCTGTTGTTTAGCAAAGACCTTTTTGTTGAGCATAGCTCCATTACTTCCTTCTCCCACGGAGATTGCCCTCCATTGAGAGAAGATCCAAGTGATGCCAAGGCCCCTCTAAGGGAAGATCCTAAGGGATTCAAGGTCTCCTCCTTTGGAGTGAGGAGACTATCGTTACGTGTATCCTTTTGTTGATTGTGGATCTTGTGTCTCGTGTACTCGTGTGTTTCTAGTGGATGTGTAATCGAAGATTGTCCTTGAGTGTGTGATTTCCTCTTGTGTTCTCTCATGTTCTTCGTGTTCCTCGTGAAATCCACCTCCAATTCGTGAAAGATCGACGCACACGGGCGTGCCCCGTATCAGGTTGTGACGTCGGGCCATGGTTTTTGCTCGCGGGAACCCAAACGAACACATCCGGACGAAATGTGTCTCCCAGTTGGAGTTGCCCTTATCCCTTCCCGACCAGCACACCACTTCCTCCATATCCTTATCCCTTCCCCATCGACTACCAAAATTTCCATGGCCATCCCGATGTGCTCCTCAAGACGGTCATGCGTCTCCGCTCGCCATGATCTCCTTTGGTCCTTGGGCTGCACAGGATCAAAGAACTCCCCCTCGTTGCCCAAGTGACCTCTATCTCCTCCTCCTTTCCCCCTGCCCCCCCCCCCCTCCCCGGCGGAGTGAAACCAACCTCAGTGTTGCACGAGGGCATGCGTTAGACTGCAGCCCGTGCTGCCGCTCACTGGCACATGAGCTGCAAGGGTCAGCGCGCACTGCAATAAGCGGTATGTGACGTCGGTGCAGTCGACGCATTTATGATTTTTTATTGTTTCATGCTAACTTATTTAGTGGTTCATGGCAGACCTTGCTCCATCGAGACCAGAGAAGAAGGTTGTTGACCGAGGTGTAGCTACGAAACCATCCTGTATACCACCCTCATGGGTGTTATCAAGTTCCACGTCGATGCCATTACCAGCAAGAACAACAATCATGGAGCACTAGCGGCAAGTTCGTGGGGCATCAGGGGTAACCTTTGTCCTGGCAGGATGACCGAATTACAATTGAAAACTTCAATTGAATATGGGATCTTTAAAATTAGGGAGATTAGTGTTGTAGAGGATATTGATGCCTTTATGCACACCCTGCGTTATAGACAGCTAATATGGCTTGTGGTTTGCTCACTTAGCAGAGCGCCGCAACATGAGCCCAAAATTTCAAGCGTGCCAAGGCTAATAGAGTCAAACTAGAACTAGGATCAAAGATGCAACCGATGTTTTACTTGCAGTGGACAGCTATATCCAACTGCATCTTTGTGTGCTAAACAAGAATTGGAAGGCCTTGGGTCAGCCGCCACACTTCAAGGATCTTTTTTGGACAAAGTTTATAAAATCCCAGCTTCATAAAGGTCGAGGAAGCTTGCTAAAAAAAATTCAAAGAAGCTTAAACCATTTATATGAATGTAACTTTTGTGAAGTTTCACTAGTGTCAATATTTCACGAAAATAAATGAAAAGGATTTAATTAAATATGTTTCTTTTTTACAGTTTCCCAGGGTTTTTGGTATTTTGTTGTAACGTCTTGTTCGTTTTACTTTCAGTATTTTCCGTACAATAGGGAGACGTCAACAAGCATAAGAAACATATAATCACACTGGATTATATGGGTGACGAAGAGAGAAAAATCGTGTGCTGATTAAGTTACCCCACTTTTAAGTTATCTTTTACTGCATCACTTAAATTCCAGATGCAAAACTCAATCCAGTTTGTACTGTAATATAACCATGTTTCATTACGCATCAATCTCCATCACTATAGCACATGTAAAAAGAGGGCCTGATGACAAGCCCCTGCGGACGATATGTGTGGGCACGTACATTTGCATTGTAATCCAAAAAACAAATAAACCAATTGTAAAATCGAGAGCGGGGATTTAGATTAAGTATGGAACCTTTCAAATTCACAATCAGCTCCCGGAGTGAAATACAGCACCGAATCAACGCGGGAAACAAAGCAAACAAAAGTGTTCCCGACAGCACCGTGGTGGCTGGCATTATAATGTACAACCCCTGCATGCTCAATTAGCCCGGTGAAATTGTGTTGCTTGACGAGAACTTTTTTCAAAAAATGGACGTGAATTACCCTTGTGACTTTAGCAACCTTGGCGTGCATGTTTCACGCGTCATCACGGCTTTTAAAGATGGATGATCGCACTCACATTTTGTTCAAGGAAAAAGTCGTGTTTATGCTACGAAACCAACATCTTATGTATCAATGGCTTTATGCACACCCTGCCTAATTAGACCGCTAATTTGACTTCCGGGAAGCTCAGTTGGCAGAGCGCGGCAATATGGGCCAAAATTCATCACGCGTGCCAAAGGTGATGGAGTCAAGCTTGAAGTAAAAATCAAAGATGGGCCAGTGTTTTACTTGCAGGAGACGGCTATATCCACCTGCACCTTTGTGTGCTGAACAAGAACCAACAAAGTCAAGAAACTTGGAGGATCATCCTGGGATCATTTTTGGACGAACGTTTTTAAATGCTTGCTTTACAAAAGTCAAGGAGGCATGCTAAACGAAGTGTCAAGGAAGCTAAAATCGTTTATATCTGTGTAAATTTTTGTGAAGTTTCGCCAGAGTCAAATACTATATTTAGCAAAAGAAAAATAGAAAAGAAAAGGTACTGTTACCTTGATTTTATAAGTTCCTTTTTGGGGGGGGGGGGGGGGGGGGGGGGGGGGGGGGGGTATAAGTTCCTAACATTTCTTTATTTGGTTGTGACCTTTTAATTTATTTTTATTCTCTGAATTTTCGTTGATTTCCTAGTATTTTTCTTTGCGGTCAGCAGACGTCGACATGGCATATAAGAGATATAATCATTCTTCTTTTTAGAGCATCAGGGAGCCATGAGGCATTGCCGGTTCCATTACCATAATAAAACCAGAGTAACGGAGTTCAAAATTACAGGTAAACAAACGCCTAAAGTCTTGGCCAATAACCGTTCAGATTACAGGAAAACGAGACATAATCATTCTAGGGGAGGTTGTTCTCTGCTGATTAATTGCCCCTACTTTTTAAGTTAATCCAGTATCACTTTGTCAAATAAATTGATTTACCTGAACTTTAAAAATGAGGACATACTGGCTGCTGAGTCTACACGTTAACTTGTCGATACACAAAGCCTATCCAGTTTACACAATATCCAACCTGACTAGTATGCGATGGTATCAGGTTCCAAGGTGCCAGCTAATATTATAGGACCGTATGTTCCATCATGCTTACACATGTTATATTCGTTAACAAAATAAACAGCCAAATGTTCCAAACTCTAATGGGTCAATTAATTAAACGCGTACGTCACCCCGTGATACTGAAGTCTGACCAGCTAACTGCTAACTGCTAACTGGAGAAGTAGCTTGGTTGACAATACGAATTCACTTCATTTTATTCTGTTGGGAAGAAAAAGTAGCTAATGCGACATGAAAAGACACTGTACAAGCTCTCATGATAAATTCATTTAAAAGATACACGAAAACTAAAGCCAACTAATGGCTGTGATTAGAAGAGCTAATCCATAGTTTCATCTAATTGAAGGTACTAATAATAGTACTGATCAGCAGTGGGCCCAAAATGAAAGCTAAGGGATTGAGCACGGCGCGAAATTCGTCACTTGGGCTCCCACTTAAGGGCAAGATATTGTCCACACCTTGCCCAAATGCGACGCGCCAAAAGCGACCGGTTTGTATGTACTTTCTAGCCAAGATGCATTTTGATTCACAACTTTTTCCTAGGATCCTTGAATGAAATCCTCATAAAATGGTCTAAATTGATCGTTCGTAGAAATAAAATCGTGATAATGTTTACAAGCTTAGCAAAATTAAGGAATGCTGAATTGCTAGCCAATCCACCAGGGTTCCAGTCCGACACCGCGCTAGGACTTTATGCTCCCTCTGTTTGGATCATCATGGGGTTTTAAGATAAGATAATCGCACTCACCTCTTGGTCAAGAACTAATCGTGCTTATGCTACAAAGCAACATCCATACCAATGGCTTTATGCATATACTATAACACTAATCTCCCTAGAATTGGAGAGCCCGCATTCAATCGAGGTCTCCAATTGACATTGTGACACCCGATTTTGACCTGGTCAACAATTTTTCGAAGCTATCTCATTTAATTATTTTATTTATATCTCTATAACACTATAATCCTTAGTTTAAAGAGTCCACATTCAATTGAGGTCTTCAAGACTCCAATTAAAATTGGGTCATCCGATTTTGACCGGATCAAATATTTCTTAAAACTCACTCGTTCAATTCTTTAGACAAATATACTATGCTTCCTACTGGGTTTGGTTTACGATTTTGACCGAACCAACAGTTTTTCAAATCAATCAACATCAACCGGCCTATAAAAACATATCAATGACGCCTATGCAGCCGTCGACGTAGAAATTTTCCCACATATATAATGTTGGTTAGCATATAATATAGAATCACACCACGAAAGGCCCATCAGATTACCGAATTATAAATAAAAATAAAACACACTATTTCATCTCCCCCACACATCAAACGAAATATTCCATTAGTTTCAAAATATAAGGGGTATTAGTTTTTTGGAAAGTCAAATTCTTCAACTTTGACCAAGTTGAGAGCAAAAATATCGACATCCACAATATTAAATAAAAAATATGAAAATTCATTTAACGATGAATCTAATCACAACAATTTGATATTATGAATTTTGATATATTTATCTACAAATTTAAAAAGTTTGACATTTTAAAAAAAAAATACATATTGTATTTTGAAACAAAGTGATTAGTTTTTTTTTAATCTAACAGCGCAGCAAAGCACGTCCAGTCCTTCTAGTACCCTGCTGTGCCTAGACGGCTAATTTGACTTATGGAAGGCTCATTTGGCAGAGCACGGCAACATGAGCAGAATTGTCACGCGTGCCAAAGCTGATGGAGTCAAGCTAGAACTAGAATCAAAGACAGACCAGTGTTTTACTTGCAGAGTACGGCTATATCCTCATGCAACTTTGTGTGCTAAACAAGAGCTGGAAAGTCTCGAGGTCAGCCGTCACAATAATAAAGTCAAGAAACTTCAAGGGTCATTTTGAACGAATGTTGTTAAGTGCTAGCTTCATAGAAGTAGTCAAGGAGCCCTGATCCGTTTTCTATTAGTTTCACCAGTATCAATATTTGGCAACAAAAAAAGTTCTTGATATATTTTCCGAATTGTCCAAGGGTTTTGGTATTCTTTTGTGGCCATTAGTCCCTTTTCTAGATTTTTGTTGACTTCCTAGTATTTTTTCTTTAAGCGGACATCGACATGGGGAATTTTCTCTATTGATTAATTTTAATGTCATTTTTTAATGATTTTTGTGTGACAGGTAAATAAATTACTTTACACGGACTTGAAAAAAGTGTGTGCTAGCTGCTGAGTCTATGCGTTTAACTTGTACATACACAAAGACTATCCAGTTAACGCAAATCCAACCTGGTATACTAGCATCTAATGCGATGGTATCAGGTTCCAAAGTCCATTATTCGAATGATATGTGACCATATAATCCACTATACTTATTCCATGTCTGTTTCATCATTAAACAATAGAAACAAGCAAATGTCCCAAAGTCTATTGGGTCAATTAAACCCGCATGTCATATCATATAGCTGAAACCTGACCAGCTAAATGCTAATTAGCGCTTCTTGAGAAGTAATTTGTTGAGATTATTATTCATTTCCGGGCAAAAAAAGAAGATTGTTATTTTTGAACACAGTACAGACGCAGGCGCTCATATACACGCACATACACCCACCCCTATGAACGCACACACGCACACCCTACCCCTATAAGCACTTCCGAGAGACTCGGCCGGCATATCATCTTGAAATTTACGAAGTCACCGTAGGCACCTCGTCGTCGACGGGAACGTCTCCTCCCACTGAATGCGCATCGCTGGAAATCCTGAAATAAATCCAGGAATAAATGCGAGCACCAGGACTTGAACCCTGGTAGGCTGGGATACCACAGTCCCTCTAACCATCCAACCACGTGTTTCATTGTACTTTAGCACTTCCTTTTTAATAAGCCTAGTCATGTTAATATATAGTATTTCTTAATAAGCCTAGAAATGAAATGTTTAGAAAATATAGAAGAAAAAGGGACAATGTGCTTCATGAAATTCGCCACTTGTGCTCTCACTTAAGAGCAAGAAATCATCCACCCCCGTACTTGCTCAAATATTTATGCCTTTCGTTTAGAGAAAAAACAAGGATCCGAGTCCTAATAGACACCATGGTATGATTTTAGTGAAGATTCAAGGATTTATATTCAGCCTCTATTATTACGGCGCGTGCGAGTAGGGTTTCCGCGAAAGAAAAGAAAAAAGAAAGAAGAAGAAAAAACATACTCAACCTCGCTCTCGGTCCGTGGAGAAAATTCAACCGCGTGCAAAACCAAGAGCGGGGATTTAAAATCCCGGGAGTTTAGAAGCTTCCGATCCGAGGTCAAGATCTGACTCCCCGGGATTAATTAAATAGCCACCCAAACAGTACGAGAAATAAAAACGAAAATTTTCTTAGCCGCGTGGTGGTGCGAGACTCCTCTCCGGTCCGGTCCAGAGCGGGGGCGGCCGGCAGACCGCCACGAACCAAACCACCCTCCCGTCCCCGTCCCCGGCCCCGGCCACCACCACCGCCACCTGCCCGCGCCCTCCACCGCTCCTCCTACAAGAGGCCCCCCTGCCCCGGCCGCCTGCCAGCAGCAACCCTGCGCCGTGCGAGTCAACCTCTCCTCTCCGTCCCTCCTGGGGATCTCGCGCGCTCCTCCCGGAATCGGGCGCCGGCGGTCGGCGGGACCAGAGGACAGACGGGGAGATAGGATATGGACGTGGAGGCGGCCGGTGGCGCCGGGCTGACCGGGTGGCAGGCGGCGGCGCTGTCGGGCGCGGCGGGCTGGGTGTGGGCGGCCTCCCACTACGACCTCACGCGCCGGGCGCGCGCGCTGGCGCAGCCCTGGGTCACCCGCCGCGTCCACGCCGAGACGCCCTCCATCATCAGCTTCCAGGTTCGCTCCTCCTCCCCCCAATCTCTGTTTCTTTGTTTGTTCGTGTCCAGCCATTGACGGGCACACCAACGATAAACAAACAGTTCCTGCATTTGGGGATATTCCGTTGTACAATTGGAGCCATTACCCGTTCAAGCACGCGGTTTCATGCTCGATTCGTTAGCCTTAGGAGAAAGAAGAACAAATTAGGTGATTGAAACATGTTAATTTGATTTGAAACAAACTACTACCTCCTTTCCGGTTTATAGGGCTCAATTCAAAAATATCACCAATCAAGGTAGATGGTGAGTGGTGGAATAGTTTTTATAGTTTGAAAAAATACTCAATTAATGTACTCGTTTTACTCAAAAAGTTGATTTTACCAACGCATTAATTGCAATGCATTTAGGAACTTTAACATGCATTGGTCAATCTTTTCTTAATCTTTGCATGCAACGATTTAATGCACCTTGAAATCTGAACATGTGATGGGAAACAATCAAATTGAGACTTATAAAACAGAAAAACTAAAATTTTGAGATAAGCCCTATAAACCGGAAGGGAGGGAATAGGAGACAAATCATCATCGTCTTATACAAAAAAACATTGATGACACCTATGTATGATGTATTGATGTGTGCATTTACTTTTACACCTGGCCTCGATTTCTAAGCTGTTCCTCCTTGTATTTTTCTGAAGAAAAAAATGTTGTCTGCTCAATTATTGCAGAGGATTCAACACAGGTTGCTGGACCACTTCTTCTCGGTGCTGTCATGCGTTGTCTCTGTCCCTTTCTACACGGGATTCCTCCCCCTCCTCTTCTGGGTATGCTCCAGCCACTCCCCTGCCATGTCTTGTGGCGTGGCACATTGATCACCTCTTATTCTGCTTCTGTAATTGTGAGCTGTTTTCGTGGATGTTGTAGAGTGGACACGGCAAGCTGGCGAGGCAAATGACCCTGCTGCTGGCTTTCTGCGATTACCTGGGCAATGCTGTCAAGGTTATCATCTATTCATTCACAATAAAAGGGTGGAAGTTGGTTTTTGCTGTTTTGGTTGGTTTGGTTGTTGACACCTTGGATATTTGTGGATGCAGGATCTAGTGTCAGCTCCTCGGCCGTGCTCCCCTCCCGTGAGAAGAGTCACAGCTACCGAAGATGAGAAGGAAAATGCCATGGAATATGGGCTGCCTTCGTCGCACGCTCTCAATACCGTTTGTTTGATGGGGTATATTCCTTTTTTTTTTAATGAAGAGTTTGCACTGCTGTGTATTTATCAGGTTGCCTGGCTAATGCTGATTTGGTTAAATGCAGATACATGTTGCATTATGTCCTCACATATGGACCGTGTGATGGTTTCACGATTGCCACGGGTCTTTCTCTAGCTTTCATGCTTGTTACATTAATTGGCATTGGTGAGTCTTTTTATTTCTCCGCGTCAACTGTCTCTTACAGTTACCGAAAGATACTGATGATGTGGCTTACATGAAATTTTATAGCGAGGGTATACTTGGGCATGCACAGCTTGACCGATGTTATCGCTGGGATCTCTTTTGGCATTGCGATCCTTGCATTCTGGTTGGTTGTCCATGATCATGTTGATGCCTTTGTTGTCTCTGGCCAAAACGGTATGTCCATATGTCTTAACATTACTTTGACTCCAGCGATAAATAAATTGTGATATTCAAAGGAGAAGAACATTCTCATAGTTGTTTTCTTCTGCAGTTACATTCTTCTGGGCAAGCCTTTCCCTAGTGCTGTGCTTTGCATATCCAAAGCCAGAATTCCCAACTCCTAGCTTTGAATTCCACACAGCGTTCAACGGGGTCGCTTTCGGAATTGTAAGAGCTCTGACCTCTCTGTGTATGACATATGGTTACTTGATCCAAAAGATTGTATTGCTCATAATCTTGTGTTAGAATTCTGCTCACACGGAAGATATTACTTAAGAATTTGTGATGGAAATTCAGTTACCATTCACATTTGACCTGTGATCAAGAGAGAATAGTCTTCACCATTGACTGAATATAGTTCACCCAAAAGAATTATTGGAATTAAATCTAGCTCTAGTTTCTCCTATCCTATGCCCTTCCAGTTGTTGATGAATCATGTTTACCCTTATCTGACACTGTTTTCTACCCTTATCGATTCAGGTTTACGGCGTCCAGCAGACCTACACCCGTTTCCACGGCCCCGCCGCGCCCCTCATCCTCAGCCATCAGCTACCCCTCCTCGTTTACGCCGGGAGGGTCCTGGTGGGCATCCCGACCATCCTGGCCGTGAAGTCCTGCAGCAAGGCGCTCTCGAAATGGCTCCTGCCGGTCATGTGCAGCACCCTGGGGATCCTGATCGTGTCATCCTGCTACGTGCCGGCGCTGAAGCCATCAAACAGCGAATCGGGCAACAAGGCTGATGGCAAGCAGGCCGGCGGGTACCTCCAGAGGGTGTTCTCCCTCTTCCCGCAGAAGGCGTATGACGTGGACACGGGCATCAGGTTCGTGCAGTACGCCGGGCTCGCGTGGTCGGTGGTCGACCTGGTGCCGGTGATCTTCACGCATCTGAAGCTCTGAAGCCGATCGAATTAGCGAATCAAGGTTAGCGGCATTTCGTTTATTTCTTCGGGGGATGGGTGATGATCCCTCCTCCATCTCTCTCAGGCAGGCTGTAGATCCATTGACCTCGGGCTCATTTTTGTGTTGTATGTTTATCTGTCTAGCACGTCCCCTGCCTACCGGGGTGTTTTCTCTTCTGTACAGTTGTCCAAAGTAGCAACGAGGAAAGTATACACGTGATGGCCTTGTTTTTGTTTGATGATGGGAACAGCGACTGACTGCCATGTGCGCTGCTAGTGCTTAACACTGAATCCTGACTCTTTTATAACTGCAGAAAAGAAAGTATGCTTCCTTATCACCTTTCATTCCTATATATGAATGGCCGGGTTTGTTAGTACCCTGATATTTTTTATGAAACTTTGATCATAAGTTATATATGCCACAAAAACCATGTTTTTGGATTTATTTTTTCTAATTCTAAACAAGTTCCCCGTGGTAGTATTGTCGTTATTACATATAAATATTAGTTATTAAGTCAGTTTTATGATCAAGGTTTGATCCAAGACACAAGTGAGACTTATAAACCCCAACGGAGGAAGTAATTTTATTATTTTTAAATAAAAAGAGTCTAGTTCTTTTATTAAGCTGACGATGAGATATGAATGTGTGACTTGACTTGAGCACGTTGACTGTGAATCATACTATCTGACTGCCGTCGAGAAGTCGTGTTTGCCAAGTGGAACATGTTTGTGCTTGTACGCAACTACACGTGTGGACGAACGCACATGCAGCCGTGTGATGATGTGATGTCGGGGAGAAACAAATTTATCTGACCGTCACCATTGGTGCTGGGGATGGAAAGCGACGGAGGGAGGGAGGGAGGAAGAAGCCGTCGACATGCCTGCCTGCACGACCAGCGTACGTCACCACCCGTTGCCGACTGGGCCTGGCAACGCTGCATCGCTTTCTAGAACGCATTGCAGTGCAGGTAGTACGAGTATTATTTTTACTAAATGGCCTGTTCGAAAACTTAATACCCCTAGAAAAACTTATTTCTGAATCATCGTTTGACTACACGTAGTGTAGCCAAAGCATTCGACTACGATAAGCGTATGAAATCATCTCGTGTACGAGTGTAGTCAAACGGTTTGGCGTATACAGAGAGGCCAGATTCACAAATAAGTTTCCGGAAATGATAAATCCCGAACGTTTCGGGTTTAAGCATTCATCCCAAACTGGCAACTTTACTTGATACGAGGTGGCAAGTTTAGTTGACATGAGATGGTAACTTTAGTTATCAGACATCGCAATCTTTTTAATTAGGACAAGGTTGTCATGTCTTAATAATTAAAGTTGCCACCTCCTGTTAACTAAAGTTGCCATCAAAAAACGTTCAAGATGAAATGCTAAAATCCAAACGTTCGAGATTTATTAAGGTCCTAATTTTGTTAGAGACCAGCGGAAGGATTAAGTACGGTCATGTAGTAGAAAATAATACGTATTCCAGAATCCATCTCCTGACCTTTGCACGCCAAGAGTTGTGGCTGCAAACAGCTCAAATCCTTAGGCCGCTGACGAGCATTGCTCGAAAACAGTATACGTTGCCAAATCAAGCTGCCGAGTGTTTTTTTTTTTTTAATTCACATACGATTAAAACACCATGAAATATTTAGATCAATGCCAGCTATTAGTAGGGAAAATATGCTCATTCAAAGAAAATGCCTGTTGCCTTGTCGGGAGTGAAAATCATTTGGAAGCATATAATAAGGGTAACACTGGTGTATGTTCTTCGTGCAAGATCAAACCCGCATTTTTTGCATCATTTATAAACGAAAAATATCCACTAACAGGACCACAAACATTCATGCCACAGGCAACACCACACGGCCAGTGCTCAGCATACTACAAGTATTCTATACGGAAAATCAACAAAACCCTAAGGGCTCAAACACAGAACCATAACCATACAGCTACATTGTTTGTTCATCTCTACAATAAATAATCATCAAAATGAGAAATTAGGCGAAATGTGCGAACGGGGAAAAAAATTATGAATACAGAGGGGGGAAATGAAATGGCTTCCTGTCATCACAATACAAACGCTGCCCGATGCTCAAGCTCGGTTAGAGAGGTGAGTAACACAATCGATCCTTCCAGCTGTAGGTAGGTAGGTATACACTTTGATCACGATGCGGCGAAGCGGCTCGCAAACAGCCAGGGGCATCATGGGCGGAAAAATTAAGAATAACACACAGGAGGTTGATGGTTTTCAGCAAAAAGATTTATCTGCAGCCAGGAAACTTCAGCTAGTTATCAGACCTTTCTTTGGTGCAGAGGCCGACACCGATTTCGCATCATCACAGGAAATAGTCTGGCGTCCTACGAGTTACGTCTGGTTCTCCCCTTCTTGGGGCCGGCTCAAACTGCAGAATCACAAGATCACAACAACTCACTCAATGACTGAAACTTCCAGACGCGCAAAAATATCCAATTTGTGAAAGCAGAAAAGCATTGGTCAAACATTTTGGTTGGACTTTCCATGGATTCTCAAATTGGCCATACTGTTATATCAACCGAACACTTATGCCCACAAGTACAGAAAAAGATTCTCCTATACGTATCAGAAATATGTACACTGGAAAATAATCTGCTAATCTCAACTTGCATCTACTGATCCATGTATCAGTGTCAAACTATCACTTAACCAGTTGAGTTACTTATGTCACTTGGGGTACATGAGTGGATATGTTATTTTTCCTCAAATTGTCATAATTCTTCATCTTTAATCATTTAAATATAATCATCAAATCTACCAGAACAAATGTAGGAATGAGATATATATATATATAGTGTACCTGGATGAAAGTATGCTCCCGGCAATCATCAACTTCCAAGATTGATGCCATGTTTCCACAGCGGTAGCAATAATTAGGTGCACTAAATATGGTGACCACTTTTTGCTCCTGTTTGATGCAGTAAAGTGTTAAGCAGATATAGCATGGACCACAGACAAAAACAAGTGTGGTACTCAGGAGCAGATACTAACATGAGCCCAGTTGAATCCCTCCATGACCAACTGGTGAGCTCTAGCAATAAGTCTTAAGTTATTGGTATGATTGAACTGCTCTGATATATCCTGAAATGATAGGAGTTGCAACGTCAGTGCAAAATTGACCACAGAAATGGCATAATACATTGAGGAAACAGGAATTTTCTGTATAAGGAATACCTGTCCGAAGGTATATCCAGCACCTCGAGGAGAAATACCCCAACCGCATCGATCATCGGGGTCAGACCACAGAAGATCACACATGGGCCCTTCATGAGGAACTTCTTGGGTGCGGTCAAAGTTACGTATGTTGTCAAGTGTCTCAATGGATGGTGATAATCCACCATGCAAGCAAAATATTTCTGACTCAACCTATGGAAAGTTTGCATGTCAATTTAACCAGATAATGTATAAAAAACTTGACAAAGAGGTAACCCTATCAATGGAAATGCTGCAGAAGTGTAATACACACCAATGCTGTCAAGGGGAAGTAGTCAAACAGATCCGTAAAGGTTTTCCACACAGTTGCATTTCCATACCTGCAATAAATGTGGCCAGCTTTATCTCAGATACAACAAGCAGAACCATAACCTGAGGCATCTTATTATTTACTAAAAGATTTTATACACTATATACAAAAAAAGACACTTACTTCCTTAAGCACTCGTCGTAGAATCCATAAACCTGAGTGATCTGCAGATTGATTGCCAAAATTATTCAGTGAATCAGTGTTTAAAAAATGTAATGGAACTGAAAAGATGCAAAAGGAACACTAGAAGCTTCGTAGGAGTAAGATAATCTATATACCTGTCGGCTTTCATGGTTTCCTCTAAGAATGGTGATTCGCTGAGGATAACGAACTTTCAAAGACACCAACAGCTGTATATTTCAAGGATTACATTAGTCACAAGAGCTACTGCAGTAACAAACATATCAAAAATTTCTTGCTACAAGCAGATATTGCTCATTAACTCTTACCGTGACAGTTTCGACAGAATAGTAGCCACGATCTACATAATCTCCCATAAACAAGTAATTTGTATCCGGACACTGATGAAAACAGAGAAGACGTCAGTATAGTAAAGATCAGACTTTACTATTGATGACTCAAGAAGGTGGCACAAAGGAAGATGAACAAGAGAACTTGTACCTTTCCACCAATTCGGAACAGTTCCGCAAGATCGTGAAACTGCCCATGAATATCACCACAGATTGTAACAGGACTCCTTACAGGCTGCAAGTATGCCAAAGAAATCACCAAAGTTAAAACTGCCGCCTGCCGGCAAAACAATAACCCAATTGTGTATCTGGCAGACAGTAGGCACATAATTGTATGAAGGGGTCATTGCATAGCACAAGTTTCACATACTCCGTGGGGCTAGCTTCAGTCTGCAGGGCTCATTAAAAAATCTAACGCATACCAGTTGCCATACACACAAAACGGAACAAAAGTACATTTCGGCACGAGTTCTGAAGCGACTACATCTTGTATATTCTATCCAAAACCATTGAAAGCATGTAATTGAGGAAAATGCTGGAGCAAACTTTGCTGAGATGTCCAACTACCATTATCATCAAAACATGTGGCTGCATTTATTGGTTCAGCCTTTCACTAATCAATATAGTAGGACTGAAAGCCTGGTACAGTCAACCAGTCACATGCATTGCTTGTGTTGTTCTGAAGACATTCTTAGTTTCTCTTTGGAAGGCATTTCCTAGCAGCAGCGAGCCAGCGACTATATCCCATCACCTTTCTCGAGAATGCAGAGACTTCTGGAGCAAGGAACAGATGTCATGCGGTGTTGTTCTTTTATCCCACATGTTCAGGAAGTATAGATATGTGCGCACACCACAATAGTGTGTTATTTCTGCTATCTGGGATTTAATTACTTGATTGTGACACTGAGACCGTGCTTACTATAATGGGTAAAAATAGTGCATTTTTACTAGTGTTATACGAGTACAAGTTTAGAACTTCTACTATAGAAGTACCAGTAGCGATCTTCCATACTTATCACAATTTCATCATACCGGCTTCTGACCTTGAAACTGACAATATATTGCAATTACTATTGATGAGCCCGTGGTTGACAGTTTGAGGTCAGGGTCGAGGGAGACCCAGTTCAATATGGGAGCATATTGCTATTCAGTCCGCAGGAAGTGCAGATGTCTGCACATCTCCTCGCGAAGTTATTTACACTCTTTTCTTTAATTCTGTGTACTCGTCGATTTGACCAACATATTCAAGTTATTTTTGAGTTCCCCGTTTTGGAAAAAACAACTTTGGTGAAAGTGTTTGGTGATATAAGCAAAGGTGCATGCTAACAATAAGAAACCCACGAGTAACGGCTCTAGCACTCTCAACAGAAACATTTGTGCTTGTTGAACAATGTATCGTAGGATCTGTTATGTAATAGTCATGTTATCTCAGGATACATCGTAATTCTGAACAGATAGAACCACCACATTCTAGAGTTTGAAAGACCAGTATTGTTCAGTGTTCATAAAACCTTACACTACAAGTTGTAACATTTCCTTGTATTGTTCACTCGATTAGTGCCATGCGGCTTTCTCTTAACACCAAAATGGTGAGACTAGTCGTGATGCGCAAAACCAGGTTGAGACAAGAGGGGCTGACTCGTCGTAAGGAAGCTCTGACCAATAGTGTAAAGGCAGACATCTTGGTAGGGAAGCAAAGTAGCATACCTGAACATTGCTCTCCTCCATCAAAATCTCCTTGGCCTTCTCGCACAGCGCTCTAACCTGTACGGCAAAAATTCAAGGGTCAGATCAAAATCAATGGTAACCTATGTAGCAGCTCTATGGAAGGCAGGCATCAATTTGGCCGAAGGTGGAAACTTAAGAGGTTTGGACCAAGGCATACGCCTCCTTAAGGAACCCACTCTGCTGCGTGACTCGTCCATTTACCCCCACCCAAGATGAACCAGCTGCCAAAATTCGTTTCTTTTTCAGGGGAGCAGCTGCCAAAGATCAGCGATTTCGTAGAAACAGGACTACATCGATGCCTGAGGGCTGAGGCCCATGCAGGCATATCATCAATCAATCAATGTGACCTTGCGTGAGCAGGACGGGCCCTCGAACAGCAATCAATTGCGAGAGCATAACAGCTCTGCTTGGCTCGCAATCGCGACACCGGCCGGCAATCACCCAGAAACCGCCGCACGGACCAGCGAAACGGCCATTTCTGAGCAAGCTAGCAGCGAAACGTGGCCCCGGAACCCCGATCTCCCACGGAGCCCTGGCCGGCGCCCCGCGGGGACGGAATTCCGCCAGATCTGGCGAGACCCGCTCGCCCCGGACCACCGGCAAGAGAGAAAGGCAGGCACTTAGGAGGGAGGGCGCCGGAGGAGGGCGGTTGGTTGGTTACCTCGGCCTCTGGGAGGGGCTTGCACTGCATGAGGCGCTCGATCTGGTCGTCGAGGCCGCCATGGGGGCTGCTCATCCTCGCCGGGGGTCCACCCTGGGCAGATCTCGCCGCCGCGCGCGCGCCTGCGTGGGGAGGGGAGGGGGAAGGGGGGAGGGAACGAGAGGTGGGGAGGGGGGCAAAAGTTCTGGAAAGGTGGGAGCGGCGGTGGTTATATAATTGCGGTCTGGGTTGGAGTTGGAGCCCGGCTGTATAGCGGCGAGGCCGAGGAGCGGAGAGCGCTCGTGGTCGTGGTGAAGAAGTGGTGGCCGCGCGGAGACAACCAGGGAGCGAGCGAAGGAAGGTTGCTCTGCTGCCTACGAGTGATGATGCCTTTGCGGTTGGGTTGGGTTGGTACGTAACAACGATCAATGTATATCGAGGTAGAATAAAGTACTTTCGTGGTAGATCTCCATGGATGGCCGGTAATAAATTGATAACAAATCCAGCATCCATAGGAACTAAACCTAACCATTTGAACTATGATTGTTTTGTACTTCCTCCGTTCCTTAATACGTCTTACATTACTGGGTAAAGTAGTAGGAATTAAGTAAGCTTGGGCTCACATTTTGAGGATGCATGCGCGTCGCGGCGAGGCACGACCCGTGCACGAGACAAGCCACCAAGTCGAGGTAGCATGTGACATTTGTGCACGAGCCATCAAGCCAGGTTTCTGTTTGGCAGTGCGTCCTCAAACCCATTCCCGATTGACCACCCGCACATCCACGCTTCGTCAGATCGGGCACCGGACATAAACGCAATTTAAAAGCAGGTTTAAAGCAATCTCAGTTGTCCAGTCTTTTGGAGGTTAAAGACTGATTTTGTAATGTTCAATCTCATCGTTATTGTGTTCCATTTTAATATGCATTTTTCTTCACTAAGGGTTGTGTCTCTTAACGAAGAGATATCTTTCGTCATGGGGCATGTCTATTTCATAAAGAGACATCGTTTCACTTAGGGACATGTCTTTCCACAAAGAGGCATGCATTACTTCACCTAGGGGTGCATCTTTTAACCAAAGGACATGATTCTTCGTAGGCTCCAACTGTCGGACTTGATTGGTCTTTCATATAATCTAGCGATTATTCGTTTTAGGACGATCTGACTTAACATAGATGACGCATTAGGAGTTGTCTTAGAATAAAGAGGGACAAGGCAACAACTTACGAGAGGAAAGATCGTAATGATTGTAATAACAAAAAAGACTCTTTTAGTTAAAAAATCATTTTTGGTAATACCAAAAAAGAAAAGAAAAAGAAACAACTCTATGTAAGAGTAATGGTAAATTTGGGAGGCAGACTAATATGATGGAGGAACCTCAATCTTATTCCATATTCAATTACATTGTGATTTGTTTTCAAATTGATAGTAGACATCACATAACGAGCTACTGTTTTTTTTGGAAACAATAAAAATGCATATGCTCAAAAGCACATACATAAACTCACCTTTATGAATGTACGCACACGCATTCTATCCCTATGAGCATCTTCGGAAGAAGACTAGCCGGCGGGTATTGAGCTTGACGAAGTCATCGCAGGCGCCTTGTTAGCGACATAAACTTCACCTCCCACTAAGCAGATGTTCGACATGTATGGGACACCAAACTATCAAACCCGGAGTTTGATCCTGGTGGCCATGCCCTCCTAACTATCCAACCACTTGTTGGTTGTCAACGAGTTAGTGATTTTTCTGAGAAACACAATACAGTACAGACGCAAACGCTTACAAACTCGCATACACTCATCCTGAACACATGCACACACAACATTTATGAGACACCAAAGCATTAAATATGATGTTTGATCCTTGATGGGGTAGAGGTATCACTGCCTCCTAACCATCGAACTGGCCAATGAGCTAGCGATTAACATTTGAAGGATGCGTTGCTTACACGGTATTGCATACACAACAAGAATACATGATGTGGTAAGAGCATGTACAACCAGACCCCCCCCCCCTACTCGCCCAAAACGCTCGGACAGTGACCGGACGAAAAAACACAACCCACCGGGCGCCCTATTTCCGGCCAAAACGCCCGGACTGACCGGCACTCCCCATACCCGGACCATATCAGGGGCGGATATGGGGAGGCCTGGGCATGCCAACCATGTAGGCCCTGTCAAGGCAGACCCATCCCAAATCAGAACCAAATTGACCAGTTCTCCGCATCAATGGAACTCCTCCCGCATCCCTCCCCCATTTCTCCCACCCTCGCGTAGCCGCCTAATACTTGTGAATTGCGTTGGGTTTTTCCCCGAAGAGGAGGGGATGATGCAGCACAATATAGATAATTATTTCCCTCGGTGAGAACCAAGGTTATCGAACCAATAAGAGGACCACGCAACTCCCGTCTTCAGCGCCTACACACAAAAGAGCAAACACTTGCACCCAACGCGAGCAAAAAAGTTGTCAATCCCCTTGAACTCGTTACTTGCAAGCAAATGAGTATTGTAGATGATAGTTGATAATTATAAATTACAAAATAAAAAGAAAACATACATATACATACATATATATATATATGTATATACATATACATACATACATATATATATATATATATATATATATATATATATATATATATATATATATATATATATATATATATATATATTATATATGTATATACATATATATATATACATATATGTATATATATATATACTCCCTCCGTTCCTAAATATAAGTCTTTTTAGAGGTTTCATTAGGACACTACATATGGATGTATATAGACATATTTTAGAGTATAGATTCATCCATTTTGCTACGTATGTAGCCCCCTAGTGAAATCTCTAAAAAGACTTATATTTAGGAACGGGGGGAGTATATGTGAATAGACCTGGGGGCCATAGTGTTCGCTAGAGGCTTCTCTCTTAAATAAAGCATACGGTGGGTAAACAAATTACTGTTGGGCAATTGATAGAAAAGCGCATAGTTATGTAATATTTATTCACGGCAATGATCATGTGTATATAGGCATCACGTCCATAAACAAGTAGACCGACTCCTGCCTGCATCTACTACTATTACTCCACTACGAGAGCGCTTCTATGCTTGCCGCTCTAGGTATTAAGTTCATGCAAACAGAGTAATGCTTGGAGAACGATGACATGAACAAAGTAAACTCAATTAATATGAATGAACCTCATCGTTTTATCCTTAGTGGCAGCAATACAAATACGTGTCTTGTCCCCTACTTTGTCACTGGGATATAGAGCACCACAAGATTGAACCCACTACAACACACCCCTCTCATTGAAGATAAACTAATCTAGTTGGCCAAACTAAACCGATAGATCGGAGAGATTTACGAAGCTATGATGATCATGCAAATAAGTATTTAGAGATGACTCAAATCTTTTATCATAAATAATTTGAACATAAACTCACAATTCATCGGATCCCAACAAACACACCGCAAAAGAAGATTACATCAAATAGATCATCGCAAAGATCACGATGAACTTTGTATTAAAGATCAAAGAGAGAGAAGAAGCCATCTAGGTACTAGCTATGGACCCGTAGGTCTATGGTAGACTACTCATTCATCACCATGGGAGAAGCAAGGATGATGTAGAGGCCCTCCGTGATCGATCCCCCCCTCCGACAGCGCATTGGAAAGGGGCTCCAAATGAGATCGCGACAGAACAAAGACTTGCGGCGGCGGAAAAAGTGTTTCGGGAGCTCCCCTAGGGCTTTTGGAATATATGTGAATTTATAGGCCAGGGTACGGGGTCAGGAGAGCCGGGGGTGGCCACAAGCTAATAGGGCGCGGCCACCCCCCCCTAGGCACGCCCTGTTGGCTTGTGAGGCCCCCGTGCGACCTCCGGTCTTCTCCTAAAGCTTCTAGGTATTCTTTTGGTCCAGAAAAAATCATAAAAAAGTTTCGTGGCAATTGGACTTCGTTTGGTACTGTAAACCTGAAAAGCCAAAAACATGCAGAAAACAGCAAGTGGCACTTGGCATTGGGTTAATAGGTTAGTGCTCAAAATCATATGAATCAGCAAATAAATGCCCAAAAGTATCCTAGAATGATAATATCATAGCATGGAACAATAAAAAATTATAGAGATGTTGAAGACGTATCAGCATCCCCAAGCTTAATTCATGCTCGTCCTCGAGTAGGTAAATGATAAAAACAGAATTTTTGATGTGACATGCTACCCAACATGTAATCTCTTGCATGTATGCTCATTGAGAAACGATGAATTAACAAACATCAACATGGTAATATTTATAAGCATAAGTAACACAATCATCAATCTTTCGAAATATACGATCCTCAAAGAATGTTTACCCCATTCATTTTATCATATTAGTAAGGTATGACTCTGTCTTCACCACATTAATACAAATGCCAAGCATCACGGTGTCCAAGTCAGGCAATTGGATCATACTTTTTAACGTGCTTTAGCTTTTTATTCTTCACGCAATACATGGGCGTGAACCATGGACATAGCATATAGGTGGAATAGAATATGGTGGTAGATATCAAAGGGGTAAAAGTGGAGAAGAAAGTCTCGCATCAACTAGGCGTATCAATGGGCTATGAAGATGCCCATCAATAGATATCAATGCGAGGAATAGGGATTGCCATGCAACGGATGCACTAGAGCTATAAGTGTATGAAAGCTCGAATGAAGCTAAGTGGGTGTGCATCCAACTTGCTTGCTCATGAAGACCTCGGGCATTTGAGGAAACCCATCATCGGAGTATACAAGCCAAATTCTATAATGAAAAACTTCCACTAGCATATGGAAGTGACAAAACATGAGACTCTCTATATGAAGAACATGGTGCTAAGTTGAAGCACAAGTGTGGAAAATGAGGTAGCAGCACTGTCCCTTCTCTCGTTTCTCTCATTTATTTTATTTTTTTCGTTTCCCCCTTTTTTCTTTCCTTTTCTCTTTTTTTTCTCTTTTTATCCTCACTGAGACAGTGCCCTAATAATGAAAATTATCACACTTTTATTTACTTACAACTAAACATGAAAAACTATGAAACAATATGACTCAACATGAATGCCTCTGTGATACGTCTCCAACGTATCTATAATTTTTTATTGTTCCATGCTATTATATTATCTGTTTTGGATGTTTTATATGCATTAATATGCTATTTTATATTATTTTTGGGACTAACCTATTAATCTAGAGCCTAGTGCCAGTTTCTGTTTTTTCCTTGTTTTTGAGTATTGCAGATAAGGAATATTAAACGGAGTCCAAACGGAATAAAATCTTCGATATGATTTTTCTTGGACCAGAAGAAACCTGCCAGACTTGGAGATGAAGGCAGGAGACCTGTCGGGAGGCGACAAGCCACCTGGGCGCGCCCTAGGGGGGGGCGCCCCCCTGGCTTGTGGCCCCCCAGCAGGTCTCCTAACCCTATTCTTCGGCCTGTAAATTCCCAAATATTCCCCCAATACCAAAAAGAGCCACGAAAATACTTTTCCGCCGCCGGAAGCCTCTGTTCCCATGAGATCCCATTTTGGAGCCTTTTCCGGTAATCTGCCGGAGGGGGATTCGATCACGGAGGGCATCTACATCAACTCCATTGCCCCTCCGATGATGCGTGAGTAGTTCACCACAGACCTTCGGGTCCATAGCTAGTATCTAGATGGCTTCTTCTCTCTCTTTGTTCTTCAATACCATGATCTTCATGGAGATCTATCCGATGTAATACTCTTTTGCGGTGTGTTTGTCGAGATCCAATGAATTGTGGGTTTATGATCAGATTATCTATGAATATTATTTGAATCTTCTCTGAATTCTTATATGCATGATTTCATATCTTTGCAAGTCTCTTCGAGTTATTGGTTTGGTTTGGCCAACTAGATTGGTAATTCTTGCAATGGGAGAAGTGCTTAGTTTTGGGTTCAATCTTGCGGTGTCCTCACCCAGTGACAAATTAGGGGTAGCGAGGCACGTATTTGTATTGTTGCCATCAAGGATAAAAAGATGGGGTTTTTCATCATATTGCTTGAGTTTATCCCTCTACATCATGTCATCTTACCTAATGCGTTACTCTGTTCTTCATGAACTTAATACTCTAGATGCAGGCAGGAGTCGGTCGATGTGTGGAGTAATAGTAGTAGATGCAGAATCGTTTCGGTCTACTTGACACGGACGTGATGCCTATATGCATAATCATTGCCTTGGATATCGTCATAACTATGTGCTTTTCTATCAATTGCTCGACAGTAATTTGTTCACCCACCGTATTATTTTCCTTCATGAGAGAAGCCTCTAGTGAAACCTATGGCCCCCGGGTCTATTTTCCATATTATATTTTCAGATTTATAAACCAAAAATACCAAAAATACTTCGCTGCAATCTTTTTACTTTTGTTTTACTTTTTGTTTTAGCAATCTTTTATATCTATCTCTATCAGATCTCATCCTTGCAAATAACCGTGAAGGGATTGACAACCCCTTTATAGTGTTGGGTGCAAGAGTTTGATTGTTTGTGTAGGTGCGAAAATTGGGGACTTGCTTGTATCTCCTACTGGATTGATACCTTGGTTCTCAACAACTGAGGGAAATACTTATCTACTTTGCTGCATCACCCTTTCCTCTTCAAGGGAAAACCAACGCAAGCTCAAGAAGTAGCAAGGCCCAAAGTGCATCATCTAGTTTCTTAGACCAATTCTTTCGGGACCTATTGACAGTTTTTTGTAATATTAATTTTATTTCTCTATTGCTAAGTTCAACTTGACCACTAGATTGAGGATGATAGGGTGATGCAATTCTATGGTTAACATCATATTTAGCAAGCATTTTACGGAAAGCACCATGAATGAAGTGTGAACCACCATCAGTCATTAAATATCTAGGGACTCCAAACCTCGGGAAAATAACTTCTTTAAGCATTTTAATGGAGGTGTTATGATCAGCACTACTAGTTGGAATAGCTTCTACCCACTTAGTAACATAATCAACAACAACCAAAATATGAGTATACCCATTAGAGGAAGGAAAAGGTCCCATATAGTCAAAACCCCAAACGTCAAATGGTTCAACAACAATTGAATAATTCATAGGCATTTCCTGACACTTACTGATATTACCAATTCTTTGGCATTCATCCCAAGATAAGACAAACTTACGGGCATCCTTGAAGAGAGTAGGCCAATAAAAACCAGATTGCAATACCCTGTGAGCAGTTCTATCTCCCGCATGATGTCCTCCATAGGCTTCGGAATGACATTTCCGTAGGATTTGTTCCTGTTCATGCTGAGGTACACAACATCTAATAATACCATCTACCCCTTCTTTATAAAGATGTGGGTCATCCCAAAAGTAATGTCTTAAATCATAGAAGATTTTTTTTCTTTTGTTGGTATGTGAAACTAGGTGGTATATATTTAGCAATAATATAGTTAGCATAATCAGCATACCACGGAGTGTTTTGAGAAACATTTATTGCAGCTAACTGTTCATTAGGAAAACTATCATCAATAGGTAGTGAGTCATCAAGAATATTTTCTAACCTAGACACGTTATCAGCTACGGGGTTCTCAGCTCCTTTCCTATTAGTGATATGTAAATCAAATTCTTGAAGCAAGAGAACCCACCTAATGAGTGTAGGTTTAGCATCTTTCTTTTTTCCATAAGATATTTTATAACAACATGATCAGTGTGAACAATGACTTTGGAATCAACAATGTAGGATCTAAATTTATCACAAGCAAACACAACTGCTAAAAAATCTTTTTCAGTAGTAGCATAATTTCGTTGGGCACTGTCTAGAGTTTTGCTAGCATAATGGATAACATTTAAATTTTTTTATCAACTCTTTGTCCTAGAACAACACCAACAACATAGTCACTAGCATCACACATAAATTCAAAAGGCAAGTTCCAATCAGGTGGTTGAACAATAGGTGCAGAAGTTAAGGCTTTCTTGAGTGTTTCAAAGGCTTCTACACAAACATCATCAAAAATAAATGGAATATCCTTTTGTAAAAGATTAGTAAGAAGCCTAGAAATTTTATAGAAGTCTTTAATAAACCTCCTATAGAAACCAGCATGACCAAGGAAACTCCGAATACCTTTAATATCTTTAGGACATGGCATTTTCTCAATTGCATCAACTTTAGCCTTATCCACCTCAATGCCTCGTTCAGATATTTTATGCCCCAAGACAATACCTTCATTAACCATAAAGTGGCACTTCTCCCAATTCAAGACGAGATTAGTTTGTTCGCATCTCTGCAAAACTCGATCAAGGTTGCTTAATCAATCATCAAAAGAAGTTCCGTAAACGGAAAAATCATCCATGAAAACCTCCACAATCTTTTCACAAAAATCAGAGAATATAGCAGTCATACATATTTGAAAGGTAACATGTGTATTGCATAAACCAAAAGGCATATGTCTATAAGCATAGGTTCCAAAAGGACAAGTAAAGGTGGTTTCTCTTGATCAGATTGTGATACAGGTATTTGAGAGAAACCAGAATATCCATCCAGGAAACAAAAGTGTGTGTGCTTAGATAATCTTTCTAGCATTTGATCAATGAAAGGCATGATATTTTCTAGTAGCTTTATTTAATTTTCTAAAATCAATTACCATTCTATAGCGAGTGACAATTCTCTGTGGGATAAGTTCATTTTTATCATTAGAAACAACAGTAATACCTCCCTTCTTAGGGACACAATGAACGGGACTTACCCATCTACTATAAGCTATGGGATAAATTATACCGGCTTCGAGAAGCTTTAATATTTCAGTTCTTACCACTTCTTTCATCTTAGGCTTCAATCGTCGTTGGTGATCAACAGCGGGTTTAGCATCAGGTTCCATATTAATCTTGTGCTGACATAGAGTGGTACTAATGCCCTTAAGATCATCAAGAGTATATCCAATAGCAGCCCGGTGCTTCCTGAGAATTTTTAATAATCTTTCTTATTCATGTTCTGAAAGGTTAGCACTAATAATAACATGATATATCCTTTTCTCATCAAGATAAGCATACTTCAAAGTGTCAGGCAATTGTTTTAATTCAAACACATGATCACCTTTAGGTGGAGGAGGACCTCCTAGAGTTTCAATAGGCAAATTGTGTTTTAGGAGAGGTTGTTGTTCAAAGAAATTTTTATCTATTTCATTTCTTTCATGCAAGTGCATATCATTTTCATGGTCTAGCAAATATTGTTCTAGTGGATCAGTAGGAGGCACGACAATAGAAGCAAGACCAATTATTTCATCCTTACTAGATAACTCTTTATTACGAGGTTGTCTAGTCAACTTGGAAAAGTTAAACTCATGAGACACATCACCCAAATTAACACTGGCGGTTTCTCTCTTGCAATCTATCTTAGCATTGACGGTGTTCAAGAAAGGTCTACCGAAGATAATGGGGCAAAAGTCATCTTGTGGGGAACCAAGAACTAGAAAATCAATAGGATATTTTATTTTACCACACAAGACTTCAACATCTCTTGTCGTGGTTTTGTCACGGCAAGATGTCCTCGTGAGAGAACTTATGGTGTGAGGCCATCGCAACTATGTGGCGGCTTGAGAGGGGTTGGTCGGAATCGAGAGACGCGGGTTTACCCAGGTTCGGCCCCTCCGATGGAGGTAAAAGCCTACGTCCTGCTTTGTGTTTATATTGATGATGAGGATGATCTCGATTACAAGGGTGCAGGATCGCTACCTCTAATCTCGAGAGCCTCTAATCTGTCTATCTCTAATGACTTGAGGTTGTCCACCCCTCCCTCTTGGGGTGCCTTACCCCTCCTTATATAAGTGGAAAGGGTAGGTTTACATGTAGAGTCCTACTAGGAGTAGGATTAGGACTAGTCTCTCTTGAATCCTAATCCGGGTCTTGTTTCCTTTGTGAGGGAATCCTTTCTCTCCTTTGGGCCTTCTCTTGTGAGCCGCCCCTCCAGGCCCGTCCACGAGCCGCCTTGCGCCGGCTTGCTCGCTGGGCCCTGGGCCTTGTCGCTCGTCTGACCCGCCTACCGGGTCACCAATGAACCGCCAAGTCTCGACCGGGTCACCAATGAGTCGCCAAGTCCTGGCCGGGTCATACTTCCGGCCGGGTTATACCGTGGGGTAATATCCCCGACATTAGCCCCCAGGTTAGCTTGAATTTATTCATGCTAAGCTCCTGAAATAAGAATAAATATGTTAAGTGACCGGCTCGCTCCACTGGCCGGCTTAATGAAGTAGCTCCTTCAAAATCCGGGTTTCTTCTTCATATGAACGAGCCGTCTTCTCAATCGTCTTGCTTATCAGTGTCCTTTGAAGTAAAATATTGGGAATACAACACCCATATGCCATTGAGTCGGCCTCCAATACTCTTCAACTTGTAAAGCCGGGTTGCTCATATAAACTCTGCCGGGTTATGATCTTTTGATAATGCCGGGTCATGATTGTTGGTGACGCCGGGTCAAACAACTGGACTCCAGCTGACTTGATAAAATTATTGGGAATAAAGAAATCCGTGTGATGCTGAGCTGGTCTTTCAATGCTTTGGCTAGATAAAATTCTGTTGAGCCAGTCTCGCTCAAAATTGACATCTTGAAAACTCTCTTTAATTTTTTGATATATCCATATTACCTGTAGCCCCCAAGCTCCAAGTTTATCCATGATGACTTGATGCTTTGCAATAATATCTTTGATTGGGTAGCCCCCAAGTGCCAGGTTGTCTTGCCTGCAGCAGCCTGGGACTTGTAACTGTCTTATACCTTATAAGCTTCGGCTGATGTAGCCCCCAAGGACCGGGTTGTTTTGCGTGCAACAACCTGGGACTTTTGAACTTGGTGTTGAATGTGGAGAAAACTGGGTTGTCATCTAAGTCGCCAGATATATACTGAGTGTCTTGTATTTCACATGTGTAGCCCCCAAGGGCCGGCTCATCAGTATGTGATGGGCCGGGTCTTCAATTTGGACCTTATAATCTGCTTGATCAGCTGAATGCTGTAGCCCCCAAGTGCCGGGTCAGTAAGAAGTACTGGGCTGAGACTTAGAAAAATATAGAAAGGCTGGCTCATCTCCTTGAGACAACAGGATCTGTTGACCATGTAATGATTTGAAAAGCAACTTGCATTAGCCCCCAAGTGCCGTGATGCATGCTTGCAGCGACATGGGACTTGCATACTTGATATAAACTGGACTTGAATAATGTAGCCCCCAAGTGTCGGGTCGTCTGCCTGCGGCGACTTAAGACTGTGTGATAATAATATAACTCATCATAATTTGTTGAATGAATCCTTGACCGTGGTTGTAACCCGGTATTTTGTCGAATATCCTGGAATAATGCCTTTACCCTTGAAAATGCAAATCCCTGCTCGTGGTTGCGGTGCAACCCGACAAATATATGTCTGAGAAACCCATGAGTGTTGTAGTATACTACAGAGCACAGGTTGAAGAAAACCAATAGCCGGTCAATTAAATGACACGACATTATATCTTATAAGGTGGCTCTTCAAAAATAATCAATTCTCCAAGCTGGCTTGAAAAACCCCAATCATTTAATACTGGTTATGATAAACCATGATGAAGATCCAGCCATGTTGGCTATTAAAGATCTATTTGTTCCTGCAGAGGTTACGATGTAACCCGGTTTGGTGACCGGCTTTCCACAGCATAAACAAATATGGATATGCATGTATGATGATGCATGATATGATGATGCAATGCAGGATGATGTAATGCAAGATGCAATGTATGGCCATAGCCATCTTTCTTCACACTTAATAGCAGCTTATCTTAGGAGACAAGACCTGCGAAAACAAACAAGATAGAGTATATTCTGTATCGTTGTGAGGGCGGCTTGAAAAGCACAACCCGGAGATGTTAAATCCTTGATGACCTTGCTTTTTCTTTTTGTTTTCGAAAACTCATATGCCGGCTCTCCTGGGTGAACTCGCTGTTTGAACTCTTAATAGTACAGGGTCTCTAGTGAGAGTGACCGTCAACTCCTTTGAGCGGCTCAGGGTCTCTAGACGAGATTAACTGGTAAGAGCACAACGAACCAGAGAGAGGCACGGCAGGGCATGAGTACCCCCAGGGCCCATAAGCTACCTCTCATGTAACATAAATCCGTCGTTTGAACCTTAAACAGTGCAGGGTCTTTAAAAGAGTAACTGTTTTAAGAGTACGAACGGGCCACATAGCGGAGAGTCGACAGCAGATGGGTGAGTTTATCCTCGCTTTTCGTAAGCCGGCCCTCACGTGACAAGATCCGCCGGTTGAACCTTGACCAGTACAGGGTATCTAGTGAGAGTGACTGCCAAATACTTTGAACAGCTCAGGGTCTCTAGTCGAGATTAACTGGCAAGAGTTCGGCGGGTCACCTAGCGGAGCAGCAGCAGCATACAGGCAGGTTTAACTCAAAACTTGCGGTGGCTGAAGAGCCGATCAAGAGGGTGTGTAAGCTAAACCCGGTGGGTTGGAAGCCCCCAAATGACCTTGTTGACGGAGTCAACTTTTGGGTATACAACCCGCCTTACGGTGGCTGAAGAGCCGATCAAGAGGGTGTGTAAGCTAAACCCGATGGGTTGGAAGCCCCCAAATGACCTTGTTGAAGTATCAACATTGTTGCACCATCTTGTAAGCCGCCATCTTGTAGGCCGCCGTCTTGTAGGCCGCCAACTTGTAAGCCGCCGTACGATGTCGCAGTTTTGGCTGAAGAGCCCATCAAGAGGGTGTGTAAGCTAAACCCGATGGGTTGGAAGCCCCCAAATGACCATGTAGAAGTATCCATCTTTGCACAATCTTGCAATGACCCGGGGTTCTCATTGAAAAATGACCAAATGTATGGAGCCATGTCTGTAGCCCCCGAGTCTTAAGTTGACTCGAAGAGGCAGCTTGAGAGTCTCCACTGAAGGTTGAGTTTGACCGTGGCGGGTTATAGACGATCCCGTATGAATTGTTTCGATAATCCAGTCGACGGTTCGTCCCGGCTGGTTGTTGAAGTTAACCAAACTGCAGTGGCGGCGACTTGTGCGCCTGTCCGTTTGGGCGGCTCGTACAGGTGAGCAATGCACTGATATGTTGATGTAGACGTAGAAGTCAGTCGCGCGTTTGAAGACGGCGCGGTTGCGAGACGGCCGCGGCGTTGTAAGCCGGTGCGGTCGTGAGAGACGGTCGCGGTGTTGTAAGCCGGTGCGGTCTCGAGAGAAGACCGCGGCGTTGTAAGCCGGTGCGATCTCGAGAGAAGACCGCGGTGTTGTAAGCCGGTGCAGACGACGAGTCGGCCGTGGCGTTGTTGGTGAAAACCATGTCGCGGCTACAGCGGCTTGCCGCACTCATTGGGCGGCTCATACTGGCAGGTGAGCGTGCGCGGTACCGACGTGTTGATGTAAATCGGGCTGCAGCAGCGGCGGCTTGCGTGCGTCTATTGATCAACGCGCCACAGACGAACACCAGTACATAACGATGCTGTCATGCGCTCCATCTCCGCGGTATGATGCCGCTTGAGTAATTGTCCTGCGGAAAATATTGCAGGCCAAAGTAACTGTTCTTCACAGAAAATAATATGTACTGAAAAACAGATAAAATACATATCACCTGATATTTTTGTTGAGTGAACGCAAACGCTGGTGAGGGATAGACGAGAATAGATGTACATCTGATTGATTTTAGCCCCACTAGCCTCTACTTCTCTTTTTTATCCTCAGTCCACCAGTGCGGATGAGGCGAGGGGCAGGGTCAACTGGCTCAGACCACCATAGCAGCGAGATGCGACGAGGTAGTGGCGAAGAAAATGAGCGGGGTGGAGCGGGGCAAGCCGGCGTGGGGGAATCGGCCGACGCGGTGCCATGAGCCAGCGGGGCGCGGGGGAGGCGGCCGACGCGGATCGGTGAGGTGCGGCGGCAGGGCGAGGGGCAGAGGCGAGGCCGAGGTGGTCACGACGCGGCGGCGGGTCCCGAGCGGCGGCTCGTGACGGGGGCAAGGTGAGGTGCGGCAGTAGTGAGCCAGCGGCGAGGCGCGGGGGAGGCGGCAGGCCCGGCGAGGTCGCGGGCGGATGGAGCAGGCCAGGCGGCGGTCGAGCCGGCCAGCGTGCAGCGCGGCGAGCGCCGCGGCTCGAGACGAAGCAGTGGCCAAGCCGACGGGGGCGCAACGCGGCGAACGCGGCGAGAGCGGCCGTCTTGGAGGCGACCAGCGAGGCGGAGCCGGCTCGGAGTGGTCGTAGCAGCGGCGCGAGCCAAGGCAGAGGCGCGCGTGGCGAGCCGAGGTGTAGAGCCGGTCGCGGCAGGGGCGGAGCGGGGCAATGGCGGCGGCGGGTTGCGGCCGCAGCGGGCCGGCTCGGCGTGCGTTGGCGAATCGAGGTGCTACAGAGGCAAAGGCGGATTCAGGACGATTCCGACGCGCGCGGCGGTGAGTCCGTGTTGGTGGCCAGGGCGGCTCGGCGTGGAGTGGAGCTGGAGCCCTGCCGGCCAAAAGCGGGCGAGGTGAGCCGGCCAGTCGGCCTGAGGCGGACGGGCGGCTCGGCGAGGCAGAGTGGCAGGCGGAGCCTGCCGCGGTAGGCGGAGCCGCAGGGGCGAGGTGGAGCACCGGCGGAATCCAGGCCATGCGGAGACGACCGAGTCCGTGATTCATCCAATTCTGCAATTCTGGGTCAGCTTGAAAAAGCTTCACGTAAGGTAGGAAACCTCCAACGTCTCCTTTGGTTGTCTTGGAAGCCATGCCATGTTGAGAGCAGTAGTCGTATTGGTTATCTTGTCTTCAAGTGCCTAGGCCGATTGAGGTCTCCACGTGGATAACGGAGCTTGCCTTTTCTTAGTTTGATTGTTGTAACTGCAGTGCATGCACGCGCGACTCCTGGTGGCCCCTTGAGACACTCGATGGTTGGTCAGATAAGCACGCGTAACGCGGCAGATGTATGCTAGGGCAGCGGATAACGGATCGGTGTGTATCACACAGAAAGAAAAAATTCTCGAGACTCGATCCAGCAGCAGACCTCCACGCGGAACTTGTGTGTGGGTTTGCCTCGGTCCTGGCGTGGCATATGACGACGGTGGAGACAAAACGTAATACCAGTCGACCTCTGGCAGAAACCATGTTTTGACGGACCGCTAGGAGCGGCGAACATCACGCCACTAAAATCTCTCAAACTCTTGTCGGTCTCGGCGAGTCGTGGCAGCGCCTGGATCGCCTAAACCCTAATCTCTCATCGTAAATCTTGTACACACAGTTCTGATTACCGTCGAAGTTACTTTGATCTGTTTATATTGCTGCTCCAAGTTTTTCAATCTTGATTGATGCACTTGGAGTCAATGTAGATCCTTGTGACTCTTCCTGATCCGGCCGATAGCAATCTTCTCGATCCCTTGTAGAGCTTCCTCCAAGAACACAATTCCACCGTGCAATTGCCCCACGGTGGGCGCCAACTGTCGTGGTTTTGTCACGGCAAGATGTCCTCGTGAGAGAACTTATGGTGTGAGGCCATCGCAACTATGTGGCGGCTTGAGAGGGGTTGGTCGGAATCGAGAGACGCGGGTTTACCCAGGTTCGGCCCCTCCGATGGAGGTAAAAGCCTACGTCATGCTTTGTGTTTATATTGATGATGAGGATGATCTCGATTACAAGGGTGCAGGATCGCTACCTCTAATCTCGAGAGCCTCTAATCTATCTATCTCTAATGACTTGAGGTTGTCCACCCCTCCCTCTTGGGGCGCCTTACCCCTCCTTATATAAGTGGAAAGGGTAGGTTTACATGTAGAGTCCTACTAGGAGTAGGATTAGGACTAGTCTCTCTTTAATCCTAATCCGGGTCTTGTTTCCTTTGTGAGGGAATCCTTTCTCTCCTTTGGGCCTTCTCTTGTGAGCCGCCCCTCCAGGCCCGTTCACGAGCCGCCTTGCGCCGGCTTGCTCGCTGGGCCCTGGGCCTTGTCGCTCGTCTGACCCGCCTGCCGGGTCACCAATGAACCGCCAAGTCTCGACCGGGTCACCAATGAGTCGCCAAGTCCTGGCCGGGTCATACTTCCGGCCGGGTTATACCGCGGGGTAATATCCCCGACATCTCTAACAATCCCAAGTGGTGTGATGGTGTCTCTATTAGCAAGTTTAATAGTAACATCTATGTCTTCTATTTCAGCAAGTGCTATGTCATTCATAATTTCTTGGTATAAGGTAAAAGGAATAGCACTCACACTAGCACCCATATCACATAAACCATGATAGCAATGATCTCCTATTTTAACTGAGACAACAGGCATGCCAACTATGGGTCTATGCTTATCTTTTTCATCAGGTTTGGCAATTCTAGCAGCTTCATCACAGAAGTAAATAACATGCCCATCAATATTTTCTACCAAGAGATCTTTAACCATAGCAACACTAGGTTCTACTTTAATTTGTTCAGAGGGCTTAGGTGCTTTAATATTACTTTTGCGAACCGCAGTTGATACCTTAGCATGTTCCTTTATCCTAACAGGGAAAGGGTTTTTTTCAATATAAGCAGTAGGCACAATTGGATCAACATTGTAAATGATAGTTTCATCTTTAGGTTTTACCGGTTCTTTAATTTCTTCTTTAACACGGGGATGATATTTAAACCAGTTCTCCTTAGGGAGATCAACATGAGTAGCAAATGATTCACAGAAAGAGGCTACTATCTCAGAGTCAAGTCCATATTTAGTGCTAAACTTGTGAAAAGCATCGGTATTCATAAAAGATTTAACACAATCAAACTTAAGCTTAATACCTGGCTCATTACCTTCGTTGAGTACCCAATCTTTAGAGTTGCGTTTAATTCTTTCTAAGTGATCCCACTTGAATTCAATAGTCTTCTTCATAAAAGAACCAGTACAAGAAGTATCGAGCATGGATCGATCATTATGAGAAAGCCGAGCATAAAAGTTCGGAATAATAATTTCTCCCGGGACATCATGATTGGGGCATGAATATAACATTGACTTAAGCCTCCCCCAAGCTAGAGCGATGCTTTCTCCTTCACGAGGCCAAAAATTATATATATAATTCCGATCACGATGAACTAGATGCATAGGATAAAACTTTTGGTGAAATTCTAATTGCAATCGATTCCAGTTCCATGATCCAATATCATCACATAGCCTATACCATGTCAATGCTTTTCCCTTCAATTATAAAGGCAAAACCTTCTTCTTAACTTCATCTCCGGATAAACCTGCAAGCTTAAATAATCCACAAATTTCATTCACATGTATTAGATGCATATCGGGATGTTCAGTTCCGTCTCCTGCATAAGGATTAGCTAGCAGTTGTTCTACCATACCCGAAGGAATTTCATAACCAATATTTTCAGTAGGTGCAGTAGGTTGAGGGGCAACTAATTGTGGTTCCGTTCGAGGTGAAGATACCCCGAACAAACCCCTCAAATGATTGTTTTCCATAGTAGCAAGTGACAATAAATTTCAGCACGTAGTATAAGTTTTTCCTTACCGATTTCCACTTACCAAGAGCTCTTCACTCCCCGACAACGGTGCCAGAAAACAGTCTTGATGACCCACAAGTATAGGGGGTCAATCGTAGTCATTTCGATAAGTAAGAGTGTCGAACCCAACGAGGAGCAGAAGGAAATGACAAGCGGTTTTCAGCAAGGTAATTTCTGCAAGCACTGAAATAGTAGGTAACAGGTAGTTTGATAGCAACATAATTGGTAACGAGCAAGTAACGGTAACGATAAATAAAGTGCAGCAAGATAGCCCAATCCTTTTGTGGCAAAGAACAGGCCAAAACAGTCTCTTATAATAAGCAAGCGTTCTTGAGGGTACACGGGAATTTCATCTAGTCACTTTCATCATGTTGGTTTGATTTGCGTTCGCTACTTTGATAATTTGATATGTGGGTGGACCGGTGCTTGGGTGCTGTTCTTAATTGAACAAACCTCCCACTTATGATTAACCCCCTCGCAAGCATCCGCAACTACGAGAAAAGTATGAGAGAAAAGTCATTAGAATTACTCCATAAAGTATTATTATGCATAAAAACATTATAAATAACAGTAGGAAATCATGATGCAAAATGGACTTATCAGGTTCCTTCTTTGTTTCGGTTCTGTTTTCTGACCAAACACCATTTCTTTTATACCAGAGTTCCGTAATTAGCTTTCTTACGCCCGAAGGAGAGCTCAAATTGAATTACGATTGGGTCACAATGCCTCATAGCGCGCCTAGGGGTAGGCGCGCCCCTGGCTTGTGTGGCCCATGAGCCTCATCTTGACTTGATTCTTGCGCCAAAAATTCAGATGTATTATACAAAAAATCCACGTAAATTTTCAGGTCATTTCGACTCCATGAATTTTTCACCTAAAAATCCCAAAATGAAAAAAAGGAATTGATCTTTGCACTCAGTTAATAGGTTAGTACAAATAGAAATAATGTAAATTGTATCCAAAAATATATAAAAGTGGTATGGTAATAGCATGGAACAATAAAAAAATTATAGATACGTCGGATACGTATCACGGAGTTGAGCTTTTTGCAAGCCATTCCGAGGCGGGCATGATGGCCGACTTGCTGGAGCTCCAAATGCATCGGGCGTCCTCAGAAAATGCCGGCTCCGGGCATGCCCACTTCGTGTTCATCGGAATGCCTGACAAAGACTCGGTATAATTTTTGGTCCTTTTACATTTGCATTCATAGATTATTTTGTTGCACATATCATCGGATCATATTAGTAGGACGATAGTTAAATTGCCATGCCTATTGTAGGAGCAAATATTGCATGACATGATAAAATAAGAGGCTTTGCAATTTACTATGTAGGATACTAATTCCTCGGTGTTTGATGTTGGGCAAACATCACACACTAAAAAGAAGAAGAAAGTTGCAAAAGTTATGAAGGTTAGAGGTCTGGCATTCACACAATTTGAAAATGCTTTGTTGTGTGAAATTTGGTGCAACACTAGCATTGATTCGATTTGTGGAATGGGGAAAAAAGACGAGAAATATGGAATTTTTTGGAAACTTTACCACGAGCAAAAACACTATGTGAAGCCACACCCAACATGCACCAACCGTGTCACGTGCTCTCTACAACATAGGTGGTCGTCCATCCAAGAGGTAGCTAACAAATTTGTTGGTTATCTAAAACAAGTTATAGGCCGGAACCAAAGCGACATTGGAGTTCAAACCCATGCAACTTTGGCAATGGCTTTGTACCATCACGTGGAGAAGAAGCCATTCATTTTATCACATTGTTGGTTGAAATTGAATGGAAAACCCAGGTGATGGACCATTCTTAAGGAAATTGAGAACGACACGAAGAATTTGAAGAAAAACGATGGGTTGAGGTCGGCTCAATCAACTGGAGAGGCCGAGGAAGGAGAAGAAGAAAATGATGGGGCGGAAGAGAAACCGACAAGTTATGGGAAACAAGTGGAAGAAGAATAGGGTGACGCATGACGGGGCGGTAAGAAAAATGTCCACCACTTGGACGGGCATTTTGATGCCAAGGAGGTGAAAAAAGAGGAGAGGTACAAGATGTTCATTGCTATGCAAAAGGAGAAGATGGAGTTCGACCGAGAGAGGTTGATGCAAATTAGGGAGGCAAGATAAAGTTGCCAAATAGGAGCTTGAGCAAACGGTGACAATGCATGGTCTTGAGCTCGAGAAAGAGAGGTCGCGGCTTACGCGAGAGACGGAGGAGCAGTGGCGGCGCTAGGACATATAACCAGTGATGCCAATAGCTTAAAGTTATACATGTATTGTACACGTATGAACTCCCTCCGTCCGGGTTTATTAGGCCCCACTTATTTTGTGTCAAAGTTTGACCTATAAATTTAACTAACAAAATGTAAACTACGTGTCACAAAAAATATATTATAGGAAAGCTCTTTGAAATCCAAATTCAACAATATAATGTTTCATACCATATACTTTATATTTTAGTAGTCTATAGATGGTCAAAGTCTGACCCAAAGTACAAATGGGCCCAATAAACCCGGACGGAGGTAGTACACATATACACTAGAAATAGCTTGCTCACCCATTTTTTGTGATGTCACTTGACATCATAGTCCGTGTGTAGCTTCGCCGATGCGAAGGAGTCAAGGATCATGTTGAAACACATCAACCTCTTGGATGAGAAAGGGAAGAAGTGATTGCTCCCCATGAAGAAGAGGATCAATGGCCACGAGGAATGAAGTCATTGATTCATTCGTGTATCATTTATCTATGTACTCCTTCCATTCCATAATGTAGTGTATATAGATTTCTTGAAAAGTCAAACTTTGCCAACTTTGATCAAGTTTATAGACAAAACTATTTATATCTATAACACCAAATATATATAATATGAAACTACGTTTTATGATGAATCCAATGATATATATTAGGCATTCTAGATGTAATTATTTTTTTCCACAAACTTGGTCAAAGTTGGTGAAGTTTGACTTTTTAAAACATCTATATGCACTACATTATGGAATGGAGGGAGTATAAACTATTGAATTTTATTTTGGCATATACTGAACTTATTCTGGCTACATTTTCGTTAAATATACAATGAATTTGCATTGTATGCTTGCATGAATTGAAGTAGTGAGATTTAAAAGTATGGTTATGAAGAGGGCCAAATGAAGATCATGTTGTCCGCAGTCGCATGGGCGTATAGAGACTCGGATTAACTAGTTGTGAGTAAATTGCCGAAAGCCACCACATTTGTGGCTAGGGTACCCCGAAACCACCGCTTTTTTTTGAAAATCACAAAAAACCACCACTTCTGCGGCAAGTGAGTAACAAATCCCACCGATTCGAAGTTGGGCTGTGTCTAACAGCAAAACTGACGGGTGGGACCCACCCGTCAGGCTGACTTGGCAAAGAAAGCAAGCCACATGTACAGGTTGACTAGTCTTTCTCTCCCTCTCACTGGTCTCTCTCACGCATTATGTCGAGCACCTAGCATGCATACATGACAACTGCACCGGAGCCTTGCCGGTGAGTGAGAGTGAGGTGCTCGCCGGCGGCGCGCATGAGCACGACTACGACTAGGGCACTCCTCCACGGCGCACCGCCGCGAGCACGGGCTCGGCCAGGGAGCTCCACCATGGCGCACGCGAGCACAGGTCGGTGCGCGCCCATGGGCTCGGTCAGGGCGCTCGCAAGGAGCACGGGCTCGACCACCTACTTGGCCAGATACGTACATACACGAAGCCGACGCCGCCTAATCCGGCGAGGGCGAGCTCCAGCGAGCCCACGCGCCTGACTGCTCCGGTGAGTACGATCTCCTGCGCGCCGCGCCCCATCCCACTCCGGCGAGGCCAAGCTCTAGCGTGCCCGCTCCCTTGCCCGCTCTGCTAGGCGGAGCTCGATTTGGTCGGGAGGTCGAGCGCCAGACCTCCCCATCTCCCCCAGCTGCTTCACCTGAACGCCCTTGTGCCACATGACATCTTCACGACGAGCCCCACAACCTCCTCCTACCTCCCGTCATCGCCTTGCTCCGGCAGCAGCCGCCACGCGCCAAGCCATCGCAGACTCAAGCTCCCCTGCCACCCCGCGTCGACTACAGGCTCCTAGTGAGCTCCGCCTTCCCCTTCTCCCACTCTTCCGAGTCTCGTGGCAAGTACCCGTGGCTGGGATGACGACGACGAGGGCACTGGTGTGCTCGTGACAACCCCGCATGCTCCCGTGCGTCGTGCCCGGATTCAGGCGGGATCCGGCAAGGGGCGGCGTTCTACAGAAGGGAGCGGCGATGCTGTACAGAGGAAGGGGCAGAGTTGCGATGCTGTGAGGGAGGGGCGGCGCTGCGGCGTTAAGGGAGGAGCGGGAGTAGTGGCACTTTGGGGAGGAAGAAGGAGAGGAGAGAGGAGATAAGAGTGTGTGGCTGACAGGTGGGCCCTCCGTCCATCTCAGCAGGTCAAATATTGACTAGGACTAGTCTTCGCCACATTAGCCCAGACATGTGGGTCACATCCGTCAGTTTTGTCAGTTTTGTTATTAACGCGACTCAGTTCCGAATTAGTGCATTTTGTTATTCATTTGCCACAGAAGTGGTGGTCTTTTGTGATTTTTGACAAAGACAGTGCTTTTGGAGTACCCTAGCCATAAATGTGATGGTTTTGAGCAATTTACTCACTAGTCGTGGATGCCCTAAGACTACCTACAATGGGAAGTAACATAGATTAGTAACATGCATATGTTACTAGTCTAAGTTACTACCTTCATAGTAGGTAGTAACATAGGGGTAGTAACATTGAGCCCTTCATTTATTAGCTTATAGACTCATCTTATCTTGGTATGTGTTAGGGAAATGATTACTTTCACCCGGCTGGTCTTTTTGGTGCATCCGCCGCCCGCACCAGCTGACGCGTGTCCTGTTGGTCACCAACTTTGTTATTCTGCAACAAAACGCTTGTTTCTGCAACTCGGGCGTTGTTTCGGGAATTAATGAGTCGGGGGAAGAGACCGATGTTGCAAAGTTATTCTGCAACAAAGCGCTTGTTTCTGCAACTCGACCGTTGTTTCAGGAATTAATGGGTCGGGAGAGGTGACCGAGCCGCGTGCGAGAAGTAGATCGGACGGCTGCGCGCGTACATCAAACGGCCGTCGAGGTGACGGATGTTTCGTATGGATCAGTCGGTGGACGCGTAGCAGTCCCCTATGTGTTATGTTACTCATAGTAGTAGTAACATAATATGTTATTCAATTTCTCTCTCTTCTTATTAATTAGCTGACACATCATATTTTTTCTTAGGTGGCATCTATGTTACTACCTATGTTACTCTCAGTATGGGTAGTCTAATGGACCAGTATACGGCAGGAATGACGCCTGCGCTTGCGTGCGAGGGGAGGTGGCGCCTTCTCATTGGATGGTACGCGACTGTGGTCGGTAGCGGACGGAGCCGGCATTCTCGGCCAGGAAATTAAGCGAGTCAGGATAGATAGCGCGAGAAAGCGCCACCAAACACACAAGCACAGCGGACGGCCCAGCTTCGCGACCACGATGAGGGCTCTCCCCATGGCCGTCAGCCGCGGCGCCATCGCCTGCGCCACCCCGGCCGCCGGCGCCGCCGTCCCCCGGAGATCCATGCTCCTCTCCACCGCTGCCGCGGGCGCAGGTAAGCTCACGTTCCCTCCTCCCTCCACGCCAACCGAGAACACGAGCATTGCATCTGGCTGATTCCGCTCATCTGTTGCTTGCTTCCCGGAATAGCGCTGCAGTCCGACCCCATCAGGCTGAGCACGCCCAAGCTCAAGCTCCGCGCCTCCGCCGGCGCCGCGCAGGCCGCCGCCACCTCCTTCTCCAGCAATGACGAGGCCTTCGCCTGGGCCAAGAAGGACAACAGGAGGCTCCTCCACGTCGTCTACCGCGTCGGCGACATTGACAAAACCATCAAGTCAGCCGGCCGCCGTGGTAGCTGCAGCACCGCCGCTGTTCTTTACGGGAGGATTCTGATGTGTTCTCCTGGCCGATGGATGCAGGTTCTACACCGAGTGCCTGGGCATGAAGCTGCTGAGGAAGCGTGACATACCCGAAGAGAAGTACACCAATGCCTTCCTCGGATACGGCCCCGAGGACTCCAACTTCGCCGTCGAGCTCACCTACAGTAATTCTTAACGGCACACATTCAGAATAAGCACACTCTTGCTGTAATTTTTACCGTTGCTAATGTCGACCTGACAACTATATATTCATCTGCAGACTACGGGGTTGACTCTTACGATATCGGAGCGGGGTTCGGTCATTTCGGCATCGCAACCGATGATGTAAACACATCAATTCATGAGCCTTTACGATTATTTTGTACCAGTAATAAGTAATATGATGCTCTATTTTGAACAATAATGTGCCTTGAACCTTGATGGTTTGTCATGACAGGTGGCGAAAACAGTTGAAATCGTAAGGGCGAAGGGAGGCAAGGTGACTAGGGAGCCCGGCCCTGTCAAGGGTGGCAAGACCGTGATTGCGTTCATCGAGGACCCTGACGGCTACAAGTTCGAGATCCTAGAGAGGCCAGGGACTCCGGAGCCACTATGCCAAGTGATGCTTCGTGTCGGTGATCTCGACCGAGCCATAAGCTTCTACGAGAAGGTAGGCAGCTCAAAACTACATGATGTTCATGACAGTTCCATGGCTTGTTGTACTTGTACCTCGGTGGTCACCGCAGTGACCTATTATTGTCGCCAAATTGTAGGCTTGTGGTATGAAACTGCTCCGGAAGCGAGACAACCCTGAATACAAGGTGACCACTCTGCCCAGTCTATCATCTAATTTCTTGTAAAGGCGCCATGTGTTAAACTGTACAAGCTCTTGGGCAGTATACGGTGGCGATGATGGGGTACGGACCTGAAGACCAGAATGCGGTTCTGGAGTTGACCTACAACTATGGTGTCACTGAATATGATAAGGGAAATGCCTATGCTCAGGTATGGAAGGACATACTCCATTGCATTTGCAGTTCATAGACGATTTGAACAGCCAATTGTTGTTTTGTCGCTAAGGTTTCGGTATGCTGGGGGTTTTCCACAGATCGCGATAGGCACCGACGATGTCTACAAGACCGCCGAGGTGGTGAAGCTGTCCGGAGGGAAAGTGGTGCGGGAGGCAGGTCCCTTGCCGGGGCTCGGCACCAAGATCACAGCCATCCTGGACCCTGATGGGTGGAAATCGGTATCACCTTGTCTCCATCATGCTGATCTTCGGACTGTTGACTGCTCACCGGTTCGACACTCAAATGTTTGTCTATTTTTCATGCAGGTGTTTGTTGACAACATTGACTTTGCCAAAGAACTGGAGTAACCATGTAGAACTTTGACTTTGCCAAAGAACCCTAAACATCATCTCTTTACTTTTTACCGTTGTTGTAAACATGACCGCATAGGTTTTGGGAGAATTTTTAATTTCTGAATAACGACACACGGAGGAGAGGGCAATGAGAGCCAACTCCATTTTTATAGATGCCATCCCCCCTGGAGAATTTCAAAATTTTATGGGAAATTTGAGCAAGTTTGAAATGTAAGCTCAGAAGAATGTGGTTTGACGACCAGACCATAAAAAACAACATGATCCAAGATCATAAATGATATGCCCGCCCCCATGAGTGTATAGCAACTCCTAAAACGGTACTTATGTGATTTTTAATACCAACCATCGAGGAGTCAATGTAGGTATTAGTGGTACATGTATGTATGATTTGACTGGTTTTTTAAACACTATGGCATAGTGACAGCACTATAATCCATAAATGAGCAATACAAATTTGGAAATGTTGCAAGGGAATCTGAATTCCTTGGACTGCTTTATAATATATCCATACAGATGTATGCGGTCTCAGAGTCATAGATATCCTTTTGCATCAAAGAAAAGGTATTAATTGCACATGAGAACATTTCTCGTTTAAAATACAAGCTGAGCAACATGGTGCTATTCACTTAGACATTACCTTATTTAGACAAGATTACTTACTTAGGGACTAAGCCAACCGAAAATCCCTTTCGGAGGCCGAGCTCCAATGAGGCTGTTTTCTGAAAAAGTCAAAATTCATCAGAATTCGTATTTTTACATTTCAAAAAATTCTGAAAAAAATAATAGATATACTTGGAGGCATAATGCACAAGTGTGTAAATTTTCAGGACAAAATACGTTGAAACGTGGGCTGTGCAAAAAAGACAAATCTGGGGCTTTTTAACACATGATACTATTCATCCTCTTAGGCTATGAATTTGTCTTTTTTGTACAAATCGCATTTCAAGGTATTTCATCCTGAAATTTTACACACATACGCATAACATCTTTGTTTACTGGTACAATTTTTTTTTCAGATTTTTTGAAACTAAAAAAATTGAATTTTGAATTTTTTCGAAAAAGGCCTCCATGGAGGCCGAGAGCCAAAACGCCTCACTCCTAAGCCAACTGACCAATAAAAGGGGGATCATATATGGTCTATCAGTTAACAGGAGAATAAGCAATTAATATTCTAGCCCATTTCTTCCTTGCCCTTGAGGGGTGGCTACCAACGAGTTGCCACAATGCCTTGGGTCTAGTATTACCCCAAATCATGCTCAAATAATCCATATCTACCCATCCATGTGAGATATAACAAGAGTCGAAATGATAATCGCGACACTTGAAAAAAATTCTTATGCAATGGCAATAATAAGTAATATAAGATGCAAACAACTAATTGTTGCAACAAAGGTATGTAGGTTGACCACTATTTACTCCACAAAAGCAGTAAATCAGTGTTCATATATCATATGTCTACTTCATCTAGCTATTGTAAAACCATGGTGCATTATACGGCTTTTGATTGTTGTGATACATGTTAGATTTTTCATCATCGTCCTCACTAAAATCAGTTCTTTTTTATGTTCATCTGATTTACGTACATAATAAATGGGATGGAATGGAGGAATTCAATAAGCATAGAGGTTTATGAAGAATTACGTAGATGAACATAGAGAAGAGCAAACATTTGATTTACTGAACAAATAAGTAAAGGCAAAATTATTATATGAAATATATTGCACGCCATAATATAGCTCTATAGCATAGACTTGACACGACTCATATATTTACATGTTGCTTGCATTATTCATGTGTTGTGATGACTTATTTCCCAAAAACCAACTTCTTAGAGCAACTCTAGCGGAGTCGCCCTATCGGACTGATTGGCGTAATAATCGCCAGTATGTCGATTTTGGCCAAAAAGGCTGCTCTAGCAAAGTTGTCATCTGGCTCCGGACCGCCATAATTTATGGAGGACGGTCCATATTGAGCCCCCGAGCCTCCATATTTGGAAGTTGTGGGTTTTGGTTTGAAGCGATCTCCATCCGCCAACCGCTTGCGCGGGAGGGAAGTTTCACCTCCCTCCTCAACCTCCCGTGTGGCCCACCTCCTCTCCTTCCCCTTCCTTCTACCTCCTGAACATTGGAATTGGCACCCTGCATCGAAATCGCTATCTGACGGCCCGTAATCAGCACCCCGTCGTGGAACCGATACCTCGCTGTCGGAATTGATGCGCCGCCAATGGCACTAGCTCGGGGACGCGGCTGAGTGCGGGTCGTCTGCTGCGATTCTCTTGCTGATTTTTGCAGCCTCGCTAGGTACCTCGGTTGCCTCGGGAGAAAGGTGTTAACGTATAAATATCTCCAAAGAACATTAATATCTCTCAAGAACATAAAAATGTCTAACGGCGTGCTCGTTGTGCTATGGCTCTTCGAAGTTGACCCAGAGATCCCCGACGCCGTCCTTGCCAAGTGCTTCCAGGTGGACGGCGAGATCATTAAGCTCCTCAAGTCCACTTCTAGTATTAATTGACAATTGCATATACATATATAATGCACGATCTTCATGGTCAAAGCCGATGGCTGTTATTAGCTTGATTGATTTGTTATTACACATTGTACACCAGCAAATACAAACAACAAAAGTTTTCACCATTTCATGTATATTTTGATTGGATATTATATGCGTCGATAAGATTAAGTTAAAAAATTTAAGCTCCTATATTTGTGCTCGGTTGACACCAAGAAACACACAGGGACTTTCGATTATTCACTCATTTTCCATCCCGCTCGTGAAGTGGCGACTAAGGTGAATCAATCGTCTCCTCTAGGCTTCTTCGATGAGCTCGTGGATTCGCCTCATCTTTGCAGGTCACTGGTTCTGGCGGGGATAGTGATCGTTCGGTTGTGGAAGGATCTCGATATAAAATTTATTGTGTATGGGATGCTTTATACTTCTGGTCCCTTTTGCAAAAGAAAGTTGATAGAGTTTTTAAAAGAAATGTCAAACCAAAAATCACGTTAAATTTGGTAAATGAAGTGAATGGGATGGGAGTCGATACCTCAAAAAAGGAGGGGCGAATCAGGAGAAACCAAGCCCACATTATCTATCCAGCTGAAATAGGGCCTGGACTGCCAGCAGTCGACAAAACCACATCAACAAAAGGTAGCCATTGGGAAACAAGGCCCCATGAAGGGGGGAATCGTAAAAACCAACACAACAACACGACTGCATTATTTATATATATCTAGCTAAATAGGCTTGGAGAGCTACCAGACGACACGAGCACATCGAGATGAGTAGCCATTTCAAACAAGACCCTATTAGAGAAAGTACAATAGTGAGTGAGGGAGTCCGGGACTAAGGGGTCCTCGGGCCGTTGATTCATCCCTTGTGGGCCGTACAGGAGCGGTTGCTAGAAGGCCAAGTAATCAGAAAATCCCGTGTTCGGAAGGAGGAGTCCCGAAGACTTGGTGTGTCTTCCAAGAAAGAATAGGCGTATCTGTGCCCGGATAGAAACCGACCATATGTAACCCTAGGTACCCCTGGTGTCTATATAAACCAAGGGTCTTAGTTCGTAGAGGGACAAGTTAACTCATTAGGGTTTAGCTCGTTTGATCTCGAGGTAGATATACTCTGTAACCGTCTCATTCATCAATACAATCAAGCAGGACGTAGGGTTTTACCTCCTCACGAGGGTCCGAACCTGGGTAAACACCGTCTCCTTCGTCCCATGTTACCATCGATCCTAGATTCATAGTTCGGGACCCCCTACCCGAGATCCGCCGGTTTCGACACCGACAGTGAGTTTATAGCCCGCTTACATGGCATTTTTGCCTATGTGAAGGAGACATATGTGAAAAAGTAAGAGGAGTGGACTCTTATGCAAGAGCCTAGCTAATATATGAATTCCTAGGCAAATACAATTAATGTGAAGAAATTAATAGAGAAAAGATGAAAAAAATACTAATGTAATAGCCAACCTTATAGCCCACATTATTGTATGAATGCATATAGATGATGTCTATAAATGACATGTCGTTTCATATAGCCATTAGCTGGCTATATTATTAATCTATCTCTTATATGGAAGGGAAAGTTAGTAAAAAAGGAAACGAAAAAATCAGGACCCAGGGAGGTGGATGCACCAAAATTAATCCCGGTCCACCTTAAGAGCATCTCTAGCAGATCTCGTATAACTCCGGCGAACTGCGTTTTGCACGACGTTATACGGGACGACCCAAAAAATGGCCCGCACAGATCTTCTAAAAAGGTCACGGCCCGTAAAAATTTTGTGGGAGGCCCGTAAATCGTCCCCGGGTCCTCCATATATTCGGGCACCGGAGGGATTTAGGGTTTCCGCCCCACAAATCCCGTAGCCCTCTCTGCCGCCAAATCCCCCCTTCCGGCAACAAATCCCTTCCCCTCCGGCGACAAATCTCCTTCCCTCCGGCCATCGGATCTCTCCGGCGATGGTTGCCGCGGGTGTAGGGCGTGGAGGCAGCGACGGTTTCGGTCGGCGCGGGTGGTTCAGGTGCGGCGGGTACGCCGGCCGCAAGTGCCGCGACGACGACGAGGTCAACGGTTTCGGCCTCCGCTCCCATGTCAGACAGGCAACGGGAGGCGGCGCGCAAACGCGGCATGAAGTCCCGCAGCGCCGAAAGAAGTCAGCGTGTGGAAGACCTTCCGGTGCTGTGGCCGGCTCTTCGACCCGGCGATCAAACGACAGCGCGCGGTCGAGCGGGCGTGGTTTGCGACAAGGACCGCCGCCAACGCCAGAGATGCAGCTGCAGCTACGCAGGTGCCGGCGCTATGGACGAGGACGACGACGGCAACGACAGCGACTCCGATGCGTAGAACCCCAGTGATGTTTAATTAGAAGTAGACCCCCGACGTGTAGAACCCGGTAGTGTGTTTAATTAAGTTGTATGAACCATGTGTGAAACTCCGGCGAACTCCGGCTATATATGAATTTGGCGCGAACTGCTAGCTTTTAAAATCGTTTGATCTCGAGGTAGATCTACTCTGTAACCGTCTCATTCATCAATACAATCAAGCAGGACGTAGGGTTTTACCTCCTCACGAGGGCCCGAACCTGGGTAAACACCGTCTCCTTCGTCCCCTGTTACCATCGATCCTAGATTCATAGTTCGGGACCGCCTACCCGAGATCCGCCGGTTTCGACACCGACATTGGTGCTTTCATTGAAGTTCCGCTGCGAATCGCCAAAGGACCAATGGCTCGTTTAATCATTAACGGGGAGATCTGCAACAAGGACGTCTTCGTTCCTGGACAGATCTTCGCTTTCGGAAGCATCGTGCTTCAAGCCGATCCCACGGGCCGCCTTGGCCAGATCAGAAGCTTTGCCCCTGGTTCAGAAGTCAGGTTTGGGAAACTAGAGTTCGTCGCCGATTCCCGGGGAGATCTTGTTTTGACAAGGGCCTCGGCTCTTCTTAAAAGACACACTACCCCCGACGCCCTAACGTCGGAGGCAGGAAACCCCGCCGCTGGGATGGCCTCGGCCCCCGGCTCGGTCTTAAAACCTATCTTGGTCGACACATCTGAGTCAACCACGGCCGCATACTCCTCGGGAATACCATCAAGTAACCCCGGGACGACAGTGCCGCCGACCGACCCCAGTCGCGCCTTTGACGTCGACCCAACTGAAGCCCCACTGCCGGGCGAGCTACTCGGTCGGATCCAAGCCTTGAGCATGGCCGACCGCCAACCATCGGTTTACGACCAGATCGGGCAGAGGCCCGACAATAGGGAAATTCACGTCCCTCCGATAACGCATTTAGTCGCCACCGTCGAGTGCCCGGCTGAATACGCGTCCCACCAACCGGCGAGGCTGAAAACAGTGTATATTCCGAGCCCCGATCACTCGGGATCCGAACTCCCTCCGGGCACTGACTTAAGGCCGGCAGCCGACCTAACACACAACTTGGGGCTCGCACAGCGGAACACTATTGGTGCCGTGTCCCCCAAGCCCGTTGAGGCGGAGACCGGAGGTTTCGCACCCAATCCCGTAACGGTACAAAACCCGGCTGTCGTGCACCGAACATGCACCTCGCCGGGGCGCAAATTTTTTTCCCACCCACCACTCAGATCGAGCACTTTCAGAGCGCAAGAGAATCCGGTTCAATGAGCTTACGGGAGGTCAAGTAACAACCAGGGGAGTCGGTCCATCATTATTGGGCCAGATTCCTCCTTGGGAAAAATAGGATGAAAGGTGTTAACAATCTGGAAATGATTGCAGCCTTCCAGCGGAACTGCCATGATGAGGGCGTCCTGAACACCCTTGCCCGTCGTTACGTCCAAAACTTCTCCGAGCTAACATACTTGATGGAAAAGTACTGCGCTATGGAGAGTACGCGTGAAGAACAATGATTTTATACAGAGTCGGCCCATACCGAACAACTTAGAGAAATTCGAAAAAGGCTCATGCCACCACAATACACGCCCAGGCACAGGCCTGCCGAAAAAAGGAACAAATACCCCATGAAGGAGAAAACAGTCCTTGATAGATTATTGGACAGCCCTTGCCAAATACATTCCGACCCGCCAAACGCAAGCCCATCCCACAGCCTTCGAGCATGCTGGGTCATTAGGCAGGTCGCCAAGAGCAGAGAACCATTCTCATGGCCTCACCCCGAGGCAGACGTTCAGTAACACCACCCGAAATTCACGCCAAGGTCCTAACAATCTACAAGACGTTCTCCTCGAAAGGTCAGAGGAAGAGAGCTCTTCGAGAGCTCGATCAGATACACCAGGTGGAATCAAGGAAATCATGGGCGGATACACCGATAACTTTCGGCAAAAATGACCAACCGATAACCCGCACAGAGCGGGCACCGACCGCCCTGGTCCTCAACCCAATAATAGACGGTTTTCGGTTGGACAAGGTACTCATGGACGGCGGCAGCGGTCTCAACCTCATTTACGAGGGAACTTTGGACAAAATGCAGTTCGATAAGTCTCGAATCGAGCGAAGCAGCACGACCTTTCGAGGAATCATCCCCGGAAGAGAGGCACGCTGCAGGGGACGCGTAACCCTCGATGTAGTGGTCGGTACCCCCGATAACTACAGGTCAGAGGAACTACTTTTTCATATCGTACCCTTTCACAACGGTTATCATGCCCTCTTAGGACGTGAAGCCTTCACAAGATTTCAGGCCATACCTCATTATGGTTATATGAAACTTAAAATGCCGGGACCCAACGGTGTGATCATAGTTGCAAGCGACCCGGACAGAGCCCTCCGAGCTGAGAACAAAACATCATCGCTTGCCCTCGAGGCACTAGCTGAGACGCTAGCCGCAGAGGAGTTGACCACGCTCCGTTCTATCGTAGATAAGAATGACGTGATCCTCAGCAAAAGACCAAACTCCACATCGTTCAAACCTGCGGACGAAATCATAAAATTTTAGGTGCACCCAACGGACCCCAACAAAACGGCGTCCATCGGAGCTCAGCTGGACCCCATGGTCGCTGAGGCACTACGCACGTTCTTGCGCGAAATCCCCCGAAGGCTGGCCGAACACAGTCCGGACATAATTGCAGGCTTCAAGCAGGTTAAATAGACCCTACGTCGATTCTCCGAACCCAAGCGTCAAGCCATGGGCGAAGAACTCGCCAAACTACTTGAAGCCGGATTCATCAGAGAAATCAAACACCCCGAATGGTTAGCAAACCTGGTCATGGTGCCGAAGAAGGACAAATCCTGGGGGCTTTGCGTCGACTTCAAAGACCTTAACAAAGCTTGCCCTAAAGATCCTTTCCCTTTACCCTGCATCGACCAGATCATTGACGCCACTGCCGGACATGATTCACTTTGCTTCCTCGATGCTTATTCCGGCCATCATCAGATCAAAATGAAGGAGTCTGATCAAGCCGCAACCGCCTTAATCACCCCCTACGGGCCATTCTTCTTCAATACAATGCCTTTCGGGCAAAAAAACACAGGCGCCACGAACCAACGCATGATTCAAACATGTCTGGAAAAACAAATCGGCAAAACAGTCGAGGCGTACGTCGACGCCGTGGTTATCAAAACCAAACACGTCAGCCAACTGGTGGACGACTTAGGCCGAACATTCGCCAGCCTGCGGGGTATGATATACGACTAAACCCGGACAAGTGTGTCTTCGGCGTCCCCGCCGGTAAATTGCTCAGATTCATAGTCTCCCACAGGGGCATAGAAGCTAATCCGGCCAAGATCCGAGCCTTATCACAATTAGCTGTCCCCACGGAGCTAAAACATGTCCAAAGACTGGCAGGCTGTGTGGCGGCGTTAAGCCGCTTCATCTCACGCCTCGGTGAAAAAGCTCTGCCCCTTTACAAGCTATTGAAATGAACCAAGAACTTCCAATGGACCGATGAGGCCGCAGCTGCACTAGAGGAAATCAAGACGCTGCTAGATGATACGTCCATTTTGCATCATGATTTCCTACTGTTATTTATTATGTTTTGTCGAATAATAATGCTTTAAGGAGTGATTCTAATGCCTTTTCTCTCATAATATGCAAGGTTCACACCAAGAGGGAGAATACCGGCAGCCGTAATTCTGGACCTGAAAAAAGCACGTCAGAGATACCTATTCTGCACAACTCCAATGAAGCTGAAATTTTACGGAGATTATTTTTGGATTAAATAAAAAATACTGGAGCAGAAAACTACAGGAGGGGGCAAACCTGGTGGGCACAGCCCCCCTGGGCGCGCCCTGATGGGTTGTGGCCTCCTTGGCCCACCTCCGGTGCCCATCTTCTGGTATATAGTCACGTTTGACCTAGAAAAAATTTAGAGGAAGACTTTCGGGACGAAGCGCCGCCGCCTCGAGGTGGAACTTGGGCAGGAGCACTTTTGCCCTCCGGCGGAGCGATTCCGCCGAGGGAACTTCCCTCCAGGAGGGGGAAATCGAAGCCATCGTCATCACCAACACCCTCTCATCTTTGGGAGGCTAATCTTCATCAACATCTTCAACAGCACCATCTCCTCTAAAACCCTAGTTCATCTCTTGTGTTAAATCTTTGTACCGGAACCTCAGATTGGTACCTGTGGGTGACTAGTAGTGTTGATTACCTTGCGTAGTTGATTACTATATGGTTTATTTGGTGGAAGATTATATATATGTTCAGATCCATTATGCTATTCAATACCCCTCTGATCTTGAGCATGATTATTATTTGTGAGTAGTTACCTTTGTTCTTGAGGTCACGGGAGAAGTCATGTTGCAAGTAATCATGTGAATTTGATATGTGTTCGATATTTTGATGATATGTATGTTGTGATTCCCTTAGTGGCGTCATGTGAACGTCGACTATATGACACTTCACCATTCATGGGGCTAAGGGAATGCATTGTGGAGTAGTTATTAGATGATGGGTTGCTAGAGTGACAGAAGCTTAAACCCTAGTTTATGCGCTACTTCGTAAGGGGCTGATTTGGATCCAAACGTTTAATGCTATGGTTAGATTTTATCTTAATACTTTTCTTGTAGTTGCGGATGCTTGCGAGGGGGTTAATCATAAGTGGGAGGTTGTTCAAGTAAGAGCAGCACCCAAGCACCGGTCCACCCACATATCAAATTATCAAAGTAGCGAACACGAACCAAACCAACATGATAAAAGTGACTAGATGAAATTCCCGTGTACCCTCAAGAACACTTTGCCTATTACTAGAGATTGTTCTGGCCTATCCTTTGCCACAAAAGGATTGGGCTACCTTGCTGCACCTTGTTACCGTTACCGTTACTTGCTCGTTACCAATTACCTTGCTATCAAACTATCTGTTACCTACAATTTCAGTGCTTGCAGAAATTACCTTGCTGAAAACCGCTTGCAGAAATTTCCTTCTGCTCCTCGTTGGGTTCGACACTCTTACTTATCGAAAGGACTACGATTGATCCCCTATACTTGTTGGTCATCAAGACTCTTTTCTGGCGCCTTTGCCGGGGAGTGAAGCGCTCTTGGTAACTGAAAATCGGTAAGGAAAAACTTATACTACGTGCTGAAATTTATTGCTACTTGCTACTATGGAAAACAATCCTTTGAGTGGTTTGTTCGGGGTATCTTCACCTCGACCGAAACCACAATTAGTTGCCCCTCAACCTACTACACCTACTGAAAATATTGGCTATAAAATTCCTTCGGGTATGGTAGAACAACTGTTTGCTAAACCTTATGCAGGAGATGGAACTGAACATCCTGATATGCACCTATTATATGTGAACGAAATCTGGAGATGAAGTTAAGAAGAAGGTTTTCCCTTTATATTTGGAGGGAAAAGCATTGACATGGTATAGGCTATGTGATGACCTTGGATCGTGGAACTAGAATCGGTTGCAATTGGAATTCCACCAAAAGTTTTACCCCATGCATCTAGTTCATCGTGATCGGAATTATATATATAATTTTTGGCCTCGTGAAGGAGAAAGTATCGCTCTAGCTTTGGGGAGGCTTAAGTCAATGCTATATTCATGCCCCAATCATGACATCCCGAGAGAAGTTATCATTCAGAATTTTTATGCTCGGCTTTCTCATAATGATCAATCCATGCTCGATACTTCTTGTGCTGGTTCTTATATGAAGAAGACTATTGAATTCAAGTGGGATCTCTTAGAAAGAATTAAACGCAACTCTGAAGATTGGGAACTCGACGAAGGTAATGAGTCGGGTATAAAGCTTGAGTTTGATTGTGTTAAATCTTTTATGAATACCGATACTTTTCACAAGTTTAGCACTAAATATGGACTTGACTCTGAGATAGTAGCCTCTTTCTGCGAAGCATTTGCTACTCACGTTGATCTCCCTAAGGAGAAGTGGTTTAAATATCATCCCCCTATTAAAGAAGAAATTAAAGAACTGGCCATAGCTAAAGAAGAAGCCATCATTTACAATGTTGATCCAGTTGTGCCTATCGCTTATATTGAAAAACCACCTTTCCCTATTAGGATAAAGGAACATGCTAAGGTATCAACTGTAGTTCGTAAGAGTAATATAAGAGCACCTAAGCCCCCTGAGCAAATTAAAGTAGAACCTAGTGTTGTTGTGGTTAAAGATCTCTTGGTAGAAAATATTGATGGGCATGTTATCTACTTCTGTGATGAAGCTGCTAGAATTGCTAAACTCGATGAAAAATTAAACATAGGCCCATAGAAGGCATGCCTGTTGTCTTAGTTAAAATAGGAGATCATTGCTACCATGGTTTATGTAATTTGGGTGCTAGTGTGAGTGCTATCCCTTTTACCTTATACCAAGAAATTATGGATGAAATAGCACCTGCTGAAATGGAAGACATTGATGTTACTATTAAACTTGCTAATAGAGACACCATCACACCACTTGGGATTGTTAGAGATGTTGAAGTCTTGTGTGGGAAAGTAAAGTACCCTACTGATTTTCTAGTTCTTGGTTCCCCACGGGATGAATTTTGTCCCATTATCTTTGGTAGACCTTTCTTGAGCACCGTCAACGCTAAGATGGATTGTGAAAAACAAACTGTCAGTGTCAGTTTTGGTAGTGTGTCTCATGAGTTTAATTTTTCCAAGTTTAGTAGACAACCTCGTGATAAAGCGTTATCTAGTAAAGATGAATAATTGGTCTTGCTTCTATTGTTGTGCCTCCCACCGATCCATTAGAACAATATTTGCTTGACCATGAAAATGATATGCACTTGCGTGAAAGAAACGAAATAGATCAAATTTTCTTTGAACAACAACCTCTCCTGAAACACAATTTGCCTATTGAAAATCTTGGAGGTCCTCCTCCACCTAAAGGTGATCCTGTGTTTGAATTAAAGCAATTACCTGACAATTTTAAGTATGCTTATCTTGATGAGAAAAAGATATATCATGTTATTATTAGTGCTAACCTTTCAGAACATGAAGAAGAAAGATTATTAAAATTTCTAAGGAAGCACCGGGCTGCTATTGGATATACTCTTGATGATCTTAAGGGCATTAGTCCCACTCTATGTCAGCACAAGATTAATATGGAACCTGATGCTAAACCCGTTGTTGATCACCAACGACGACTGAATCCTAAGATGAAGGAAGTGGTAAGAACTGAAATATTAAAACTTCTGGAAGCAGGTATAATCTATCCTATTGCTGATAGTAGATGGGTAAGTCCCGTTCATTGTGTCCCTAAGAAAGGAGGTATTACCGTTGTTCCCAATGATAAAAATGAACTCATTCCACAAAGAATTGTCACTGGCTATAGAATGGCAATTGATTTTAGAAAATTAAATAAAGCTACTAGGAAAGATCATTACCCTCTGCCTTTCATTGATCAAATGCTAGAAAGATTATCTAAGCACACACAGTTTTGCTTCCTAGACGGATATTCTGGTTTCTCTCAAATACCTGTGTCACAGTCCGATCAAGAGAAAACCACCTTTACTTGCCCTTTTGGAACCTATGCTTATAGACGTATGCCTTTTGGTTTATGTAATGCACCTTCTACCTTTCAAAGATGTATGACTGCTATATTCTCTGAATTTTGTGAAAAGATTGTTGAGGTTTTCATGGATGATTTTTTCGTTTACAGAACTTCTTTTGATGATTGCTTAAGCAGCCTTGATCGAGTTTTGCAGAGATGTGAACAAAATAATCTCGTCTTGAATTGGGAGAAGTGCCACTTTATGGTTAATGAAGGCATTGTCTTGGGGCATAAAATATCTGAACGAGGTATTGAGGTGGATAAAGCTAAAGTTGATGCAATTGAGAAAATGCCATGTCCAAAACATATTAAAGGTATTCGAAGTTTCCTTGGTCATGTTGGTTTTTATAGGAGGTTCATTAAAGCCTTCTCTAAAATTTCTAGGCCTCTTACTAATATTTTGCAAAAGGATATTCCTTTTGTTTTTGATGATGATTGTGTGGAAGCCTTTGAAACACTCAAGAAAGCCTTAAGCTCTGCACCTATCGGTCAACCACCTGATTGGAACTTCCCTTTTGAAATTATGTGTGATGCTAGTGATTATGCTGTTGGTGCTGTTCTAGGACAAAGAGTTGATAAGAAATTGAATGTTATCCATTATGCTAGTAAAAACTCTAGACAGTGCTCAACGAAATTATGCTACTACTGAAAAAGAATTTTTAACGGTCGCGTTTGCCTGTGATAAGTTTAGATCTTACATTGTTGACTCAAAAGTTATTGTTCACACCGATCATGCTGCTATAAAATATCTTATGGAAAAGAAAGATGCTAAACCTAGACTCATTAGGCGGGTTCTCTTGCTTCAAGAATTTGATTTACACATCGTTGATAGGAAAGGAGCTGAGAACCCCGTAGCTGATAACTTGTCTAGGTTAGAAAATATTCTTGATGACCCACTACCTATTGTTGATAGTTTCCCTGACGAACAGTTAGCTGCAATAAGAGTTTCTCAAAACACCCCTTGGTATGATGATTATGCTAATTACATTGTCGCTAAATATATACCAGCTAGCTTCACATACCAACAAAAGAAAAAAATTCTTCTATGACTTGAGAGATTACTTTTGGGATGACCCACATCTTTATAAAGAAGGAGTAGATGGTATTATTAGACGTTGTGTACCTGAGCATGAACAGGAACAAATCCTACGGAAATGTCATTCCGAAGCTTATGGAGGACATCATGCGGGAGATAGAACTGCTCATAAGGTATTGCTTACTAGAGATTGTTCTGGCCTGTCCTTTGCCACAAAAGGATTGGGCTACCTTGCTGCACCTTGTTACCGTTTCCGTTACTTGCTCGTTAGCAATTACCTTGCTATCAAACTATCTGTTACCTACAATTTCAGTGGTTGCAGAAATTACCTTGCTGAAAACCGCTTGTCATTTCCTTCTGCTCCTCGTTGGGTTTGACACTCTTACTTATTGAAAGGACTACGATTGATCCCCTATACTTGTGGGTCATCACTAGCCAGCAACCCCATACTGACAGCACCCGGTACGGGCGAACCAATGTTGCTATACATCTCGGCCACCAACCAGGTCGTCAGTGCAGTAGAACGGGAGGCCGAGGGCCATAAACACCGGGTACACAAACCAGTATATTACGTATCGGAAGTACTTACTCCGTGCAAGACCAGATACCTGCATTATCAGAAGATAGCCTACACGAAAGCTCAGACACTATTTCCAGGAGTGTTCGGTCATGGTGGCCTCCGAAGCGCCACTAAATAATATAATCAATAACAGGGATGCCACCGGCCGCATAGCCAAGTGCGCCATCGAACTCCTCCCGTTCGAAATCAATTATAAACCACGCCGAGCTATTAAATCTCAGGTGTTGGCCGATTTCATCGCCGAATGGACGGAGGCCGAGCTCCCTTGGGAATATAACACATACTCACACTGGACAATGTACTTCGACGGATCCAAGATGCTCGCCGGACTGGGGGCTAGAGTCATCCTCACATCCCCCACCGGTGACAACATCCGATATGTCCTCCAGATTGTAGGGTAACGCAGCAGAAAACAAAAAATTTCCGACCTACGCACCAGCCCAGGACCACTATGGAGACTGCATACAAGGTTTGATCTTTTTCGTTACCGACTCGTAGCGCAGCGGAAGTAGAGTCGATGACGATCGGCGGTGCAGATCCCCGCAGCTAGGATTTACAACCTCCCAACCGCGAGGATGTATACCCTCATCTGCCCCTCGGACAGCCCTCCGGGAGGCGGTCGGACAGTCCCCCGGACAGTGTCACGGACAGCCCTTCGGGAGGACCTTCGAAACTCGGACGGTCACTCGGACAGCCCTTCGGGAGGACCTCCGAAACTCGGACGGTCACTCGGACAGCCCTTCGTGAGGCACTCTCGAACAAAGACCGAAACTACGATCTCTCTACAGAGTTGCACACATACGGTGTCATCTATCTGGCAGAGCTTCGCCGTCCAGAACTAGTTCCCACCGGAACCCAGACAGCCTTTCGACTCTACGAAACTATTTCGCTGGGAGGGAGAGAGAAAGCCAGATCATGCATGGCACTTGTATGTGAGAAGGGATGAGTTTTGGGATGCCCCCTCCACCTCTATTTATAGGAGAAGGAGGGGTGGAGGGGCTAAAATTTCAGCCACATCCATCCATGTCATCTCCAAGATATTTTGGAGCAAAAGCCCAAAAAGGTGGCTTTCCAAAAAGTAACCATAAAGCTGATTTCACTATTCACGACGACATTTTTCAGCGTCTGTTCGAACTGAAAATATTTATGTGGGCTTAGAACATTTCCAGTAACCACTAAAATAATTTTCAACGCGTTCCGAAACAATTCCGGTTTAGTGATTTTCATCTGCGAAAAGCATCTGAAGCGGTTCCGGCAGCTCCGGAACATTTCCGGTTTTCATCTCGGAAAATTCCAGAAAGTTTCCAGAACGATTCTGGCACCCTCCAAGAATTATCAGGCATGTGGAGAAACCAATTTGACTTTATGGTATCCCCCGAAACAACTTTTCAGTTTCACCGGAACTCATCCGGTGACCTCTCTCTTCGGAACTTTTCCGCTGTCTCCGAAAACTTTTTCCGGAAACTTTCTCTCAGACTCCCTGTCTAGTATTCAGTAGATAGATGACCCTTAAGTGTGTGACCCTATAGGTTCGGTGAAGTATAGACATGACCCGGAACCCCTTCCGATCAATGATCAACATCGGAGCCGTGGACACCCATATTGACCCCTATACCCACACGAATGAATATTCGAGTGAACCTCCAGTTGCCGTGTGCTATTCCTGTTGCTTTGCGATATGTTACAAATACCCGAGGTGAGACATGTTGGCATCCCTGTGGATCAACAACTTGTCCACTATGCCAGTTACCTCGTTACCGGTATTGTTCTCTTTTCTCGTTCCCGTGTTCCGGCATCCCCGTGATCAAATCACAAAGTGTTTGGCCAGACGATGATGGATACCGTAACACCGTGAGGGCCCAGAGATATCTCTCCATCGTCGGAGGAGCAAATCCCAATCTTGAGCTATCAAGTTACTTGACATACTTTTCCATGAACCCATAAGCCGCCGTAATAGCCACCCATTTACGGATGACGTTTAACAAACCCCAAAGTTCATGAAGCAAGCATGAAGAAACTCGATACTCTCATGGTCTAAGGAATCATGCAAACGTTAACCATCTCTGTGTTATTAACCATTTAACTTGTGACGACTGTATCTCATAGCATAACATCAATTCGGGTCGATTCAACACAAATGTTCTTCTAACATTGTGCCCTCAAAGTTGCTGGCATAGACATGCCCATGATCAGGAAAACAGAACCATCATGCAACACTTGAGCTAGTCTTAGAGGCCAGACTAGGAATACAATTTACCGTTTATTATTCCACACGTGCATATGAGTCTTCCTCCGAGCCTCGTGGTTATTGCAGACTCGAGAACCATAGCAGTTATAGCATGGAACATAAACCTAATTATGAACAGGGAGATAATCAATAACATTTATTATTGCCTCTAGGGCAGATCTCCTACACAGATCATGTACGCCGACTCCAATAATGCGGCCGAGTACGAGGCTCTGTTGCATGGACTCCTGATGGCGACTTCGATGGGCGTACAGCGGCTCGAGGTACGGGGAGACTCCAATCTCACCATCTCTCAAATCAACGGCGAATTCGATGCTAATAACCCGAAAATGGCAGCTTACAGAAATGCCGTCCTTAAGATATGTGCATGATTCGAAGGACTAGAGTTCCACCACGTCTCCAGAGACAACAACCAAGCTGCAGACATCCTCACTCGTATGGGCGCCAAACGCGACACAGTCCCTAAGAACACCTTCCTAGAGAGGCTCTTTAAACGCTCTGTGGTATGACAGGACGACGGTGGGGATGCCATAACTAACGGCGAAGAGCAGGTCATCACCCCCACAGTTGAACCCGATGAGCTAATCATCGGCGGTTCCACGATTGAGGAAACCCCCTCGGCCCACGAAGTGATGGCCGTAATCGCACCGTGGACAGAACCCTTCCTTTCCTACCTTCTGCGCAAAGAACTCCCTGATGACCAGACGGAGGCGAGGCGCATAGTACGGCAATAAAAAGCCTACAAGGTCCATGAAGGAGAATTATACAAAAAGAGCACCACGGGGGTCCTCCAGTGGTGCATATCTGAAGAAGAAGGAAGGCAACTCTTGGCAGAGATACATGCAGGTATGGGCGGCCACCACGCGGCAGCACGGGCCCTGGTAAGCAAGGCTTTTCGAGCCGGGTTCTTCTGGCCCACCGCCCGAACTGACGCCCACACACTCGTTCAGCATTGTGTCGGATGTCAACTCTTTCCTAATCAAAGCCACATGCCTCCTACGACTCTTCGGACGATACCCATCACATGGCATTTTGCGGTATGGGGGTTAGATATGGTCGGACCACTTAAAATGGGGACCAAGAAAAAGAAATACCTACTGGTCATGGTCGACAAATTCACTAAATGGATCGAAGCAAAACCAATAAGTTCGGCAAAATCAGGACCGGTCATCGACTCTATATCCGATGTGGTGCACCGTTACGGTGTCCCACACAGTATAATAACCGACAACGGAACCAACTTTACCTCCCAGGAGGTCAAGGACTGGTGCACCAACCTAGGTATCAAGCTCGATTACGCCTCGGTGTACCACCCACAAACCAACGGACAAGTTGAACGGGCCAACGGTCTCATTATGAGCGGTATTAAACCTCGCCTGGTCCGATCACTTCAAGAGTCTGACTATCATTGGGTTAAGGAACTCGATTCCGTGCGGTGGGGTCTGCGTACAACCCCGAACCGATCAACGGGATACACGCCATTTTTTATGGTGTACGGGGCGGAAGCGGTCCTCCCTTGTGACATCATTCATGACGCGCCAAGAGTGCGCATGTACGAGGAGAAAGAAGCCGAGCTAGATCAGCAGGACGACCTAGACGCCTTGGAGGGGGAGCGCGACATAGCCCGGGCTCGATCTACTTTCTATCAATAGCAGGCTCGGCGGTACCAAAGCAGGGAGGTTCGAGCCAAAGTCTACAATGTGGGCGAGTTGGTCCTACGCCTCCCAGAGAAACAGAAGCATAAGCTCAAACCAAAGTGGGAGGGCCCTTTCATAATTGACGAAGTACTGACAGGAGGAGCTTACCGCCTTTGCAACCCGCAGGACAATCGCCTCGAACCAAACCCATGGAACGCAGCTCGCCTCCGGCGCTTCTACGGATAGACCGGTGTCGCCTTGTTCCCTAGCAACCCTTGTATTTCCTTCCTTTTTTTATCTACTTTTGTAGGAATGGATAGACCTTCTCTCTAAACTTATGTTCGGCTTAACCGAACTATGATCGGTAATATGTTTTACCCGACAACCACCTGGGGGCTCCGTAATAAAGCCATCTTACTTTACCTGGTTATTTGTCTTATATGCACTCTTCTGACAATACTCTCCCGCCACTTATGCACCAATTAGGCTTAAGAATTAGCCAAGCCGGGTTGCCTTGCTCCTGTGCTTACCCCCTACGTTCCCGATTGTTCGGCTAGGGGGTAAAGGAAGCACCTTTGCGATTGTTACGACCGGGTTATCCGGACACGTACCTCAGACGGGCGAAGCCGAAGGCTAGCATTCTTATGATACAAATTGGTCGGCAAGGAAAGAAAAAGGTAGGGTTGGCACTTCTTGCCGTACATGGGGGCTACTCCACCCAAACAGCAACATCATCCGCATAATACGGATACACGATTATGACATCTACGGTTCACGTAGTAACCCAACGAAAGGAACCCATTGAGGAACTATTTTCTTTGGAAGATGTTTCTTACGTTACATAGTAATATAACATACCTCCCCATGCACGTTTCGTCTGTTCGAACCACAAGGTCGGATTGCTTAGTTCCCCAAGACAATTCCCTGTTATCACAGGATGCATAGTCCGGAACACTCCTTAGCTATCGGCGACGGAGGCAGAGGCCGATGACCGGGTAAGACAACGTTTACAACATGGATAGAGAGGGTTTTGATAAAAAGTACATCGTTACATAGATTCAAAACTAAAGGCTGTCACTCAAGATGGTCTATTATGGTGTCCAAGGCACAATCTTCCTGTGACATTCGAGCAGCAGGCATCACTTGATCGTAAACCAAGCTCACTGGCACCTCTTTACTATCCGGCCCTACAGGCCCAACCCGAGCCATGTGCTCTGGGTTAAGTTTGGTAGACCGGGTCTTGACCATGGCCCATGCCTCTCGGGCTCCCTCTCGGCAAGCGGAGGTCTTCCAAAGCTCAAAACGACTCCGAGCTCCCCTGATCTTCTCGGCCAGCTCTGCCATCCCTTCTGGAGGCGTCTGAGCTAGCCATAAGGCCTTAACCATACTCTTCATAGCCTTCCGAGCCCGCCCGTGCACAACGGAGAGTTCCTTTAACAGATCTCCTCCATACGAGCCGACTTCTTATTTGGGACGCCCGGTCAGGAGACCTGGTCGGGAAATAAACAATGCTCCTTACACTCAAATACAAAGAACTTGGTGTGTTGAAGGTTAGATTTTCACTTACAATACATGCCACCCTTCAATCTTTGGTTTTCTTGGCAGGATTGTTCCATGGCAGGATTGTTCCAATTGAGCTCTCAAGCTCTTAATTTCTTCGGCCTATCATTGATTTTCCGCTTTGAGCTGGTTTTTATCCTCAAGACTTCGAGTCAATACACGGTGCCCGGCCTCTAGCTGGGATTCAGCATACCTTTGGGATTTTCGGGAAGCATCCAAATCCTTTTGCAATTGCCCCATGGACTCGGCAACTACGAAACAATCTTTCGTCAGAAGAGATGTCCTTTAAATAACTCCAGCACAAGAAGCAATACTTTGTACTCACCGTGCGCCTCCTGGGTGAATTTCTTCACCTGTTCGAGCTTGGTCCTAACGTCCTGCAGCTCTGCTCGACTTGACTCGAGATCCGTAGACAGCTTCTCGTTCTGTTGCTTTGAAACCTACACGCGCATGAACATGGTTGTCAGACCCTTGAATTCGGCCATTCCGACCAAATTAAGGCTCGGGGGCTACTGGGTTACGGATTATGATCGGCCTTCCGAGCCGACCATTTACCTGCAGGCTGGCAAATATTATTTTAGCGGCTCCATCAAGTCCAGCTCGAGCGGCCCCGAGGTATGAGTCCACGGAATTGAGGGCATTGAACTCCTGGTTGGAAAATATAGGGTGACGTAGTGCCTCCTGATGTGTCTTGAGACTGCGTCGGTATTTACCCAAAGAGGAAGGGATGATGCAGCACAGCGACGGTAAGTATTTCCCTCAGTTATTCAAGCAAGGTTATCGAACCAGTAGGAGGATCACCACCACCCACTAAGCAGCACCTGCACACAAACAACAAATACTTGCAACCCGACGCGAAAGAGAGGTTGTCAATCTCTCTACGGTAATAAGATAGATTAGGTAGTGATAGATAGGAGAGATAGATCTCTCAAGAACACAAATAAAAAGAGTAAATATGCAGGAATATATTTTTGGGTTTTGGTTTTGTAGATCTGAAAACAAAGATTGCAAAAATGTAGATCGGAAAGCAATATGATGGAAAAGTAGACCCGGGGGCCGTAGGGTTCACTAGTGGCTTCTCTCATGAGTATAGCGCACGGTGGGTGAACAAATTACTGTTGGGCAATTGATAGAAAATCGAATAGTCATGACGATATCCAAGGCGATGATCATTATATAGGCATCACGTCCAAGATAGATAGACCGACTCCTGCCTGCATCTACCTCTATTACTCCACACATCGACCGCTATCCAGCATGCATCTAGTGTATTAAGTTCATGGAAAAATGGAGTAATGCAATAAGAACGATGACATGATGTAGACAAGATCTATTCATGTAGGAATAGACCCCATCTTGTTATCCTTAATAGCAACGATACATCCGTGTCTTGCTGCCCCTTCTGTCACTGGGAAAGAACACCGCAAGATCGAACCCATCACAAAGCACCTCTTCCCATGGCAAGAAAAATCGATCTAGTCGGCCTAACTAAACCAAAGATTCGAAGAAGAAATACGATGCTATAAGCAATCATGCATATAAGAGATCAAAGAAGACTCAAATAATATTCATGGATGGAAACTGATCATGAACTCAAAATTCATCGGATCCCAACAAACACACCGCAAAAGTTTACATCAAATAGATCTCCAAGAGACCATTGTATTGAGAATCATAAGAGCGAGAGAAGAAGCCATCTAGATACTGCCTACGGACCCGTAGGTCTATGGTGGACTACTCACGCATCATCGGAGAGGCACCTATGAGGAAGATGAACCCCTCCGTGATGGTGTTTAGATTGGATCTCGAGGTTCTGGAACTTGCGGCGGTTGGAATTGTGTTTCGTCGACTCCCCTAGGGTTTTTGGAATATTTGGGAATTTATCGGCATCAGAGGCGGTGCGGAGGCCCCCCGTGGAGGGCACAACCCATCAGGGCGCGTCGGGCCCCCCCTGGCGCGCCCTGGTGGGTTGTGCTCCCCACAGCCCACCTTCCTGGCTCTTCTTTGGCCCACTGGGTGTCTTCTGGTCCAGAAAAAATCTCCCGAAAGTTTTGTCGCGATTGGACTCCGTTTGGTATTGATTTTCTGCGAAGTAAAAAACATGCAAAAATAGCAACTAGCACTTTGGCACTATGTCAATAGGTTAGTCCCAAAACATGATATAAAGTTGTTATAAAATGATTGTAAAACATTCAAGAATGATAATATAACAGCATGGAACAAGCAAAAATTATAGATACGTTGGAGACGTATCACCTCCTTCCGTCGTCGGTGATTCATCGCACTTTCAACCTCGCAGTTGGTAGCCGAGACATCCCCTGGATCCTCGGGATGTTGGCCCACGGCAGGAGTTCCCGCATTCACTTCGGCATGTACCGGAGACCTTGGTTGAGGATTGCCCGGCGCTTTCTCGGCGTCTTTGGACGGAGGTGGTTCCACTCATCTCGTGAGTATGTCAGTTAAAAAAGCGTGAATATTCGGAACAAGCAAAAACAGAGACCGAACTGCAAGGTTGAATACCTTTTGGTAGGGGGAGCGGTCGGTAAAACTTCCTCCGCAGTCTCTGGCTCGGGAGTCCGGCCATTGTTTGGCGCGGACTCTGATGGAGTAGTTTCCAAGGGTGACTGGCGTGTAGACCGGCGGCCCTTGGGGACAGGGGTCAATGAGATCGGGCTTACGGGAGACGAACGTCTCTTTTGAGAGGAAGCTTTCTTCTTGCTCGTCGTAGAGGAAGGGAGTGATCCAGGGTGATCAGCTTGGAGGGACACCTTGGATCCATCAACGCTCCTCTGATAGAAGGTCCCGTCCTCAAACTCAATTGAAGTCTCCGGATCATCGTGGAATCCGGGGTCGTCCCTGCGGGAGTAATCCTCCGGTTGTGGGGCAGGACATTTAACTGTCTCGACCTGACGCCTCCATTGCTATTCAGGGAAAAACTCACTTTCGGTCAGTAAAATCAAGAATTGATGATCCGGGGGAGGGGAGTATGAATGGACTTACCCATTCAATGGGGTTATGAGTCGAGTAGCCTTCCCTGGTCGTCAGGTGAACAAAATCTTCCTTTTCTCCTTTGAAGAGGTCGGCTAACATGACCGCCAACGCCGCCTGGTCGGCAGGCCCTTGTCTTCGGCAACGGGTTGTGTCACTTGTCCCATTATAGCACCATAGGGGGTGGATCCTCTATTGCAGGGGTTGAATGCAACGGGTGATAGCGGCGGCCATCACGTCAATAATGGTCAGTTTGCTGTGACCCAGCAGCTTCACTTTGGTGGATAGGCACTTTACTTCGGCGCTCTCCTCTTGAGAAGCGCTCCTCGGACGCCAGTTGAATCACTTCTTTAAAGGGGCCTCGGAGTATTCAGGCAGACCCCTTCGAGCTGGGTCGAATCAGGGGACGTCTTCGATGTAGAACCACTCCGAAGCCCACTCTTCGGATTCAGTTTTCGGAGTTCCGATGAGGTACCCCATCCCAGCTATGCGCCACACCTCGGCTCCGCCCACTTCCCGGATTGTTCCTCCCCGAGTTCGGGGGACGAGGCAGAAATATTTTCGCCATAGATCGAAGTGGGGCTCGCAACCAAGGAACATCTCGCAAAGGGCGACAAAGCCCGAGATATGTAGGATGGACCCGGAGGTAAGGTTGTGGAGCTGGATCCCATAAAACTCCAACAGGCCCCTCAAGAAGGGGTGAATAGGGAAGCCCAGGCCTCGTAGGAGGAAGGAGGTAAAGCATACCCTCTCGTCTTGGCGGGGAGCGGGGAAGTTCTCCGCGAAAGCCACGCCGTTCGAAGAGGTAAGCCCTGCGCGAGTGGGTGCCAGATCTAAGGCAGGGAGATATCCCTGCGTCTCAAGACTACGCAGCCGGAGGAGAGAAACAGAGCAGCTGGCCCAGTCGCCGGGAAGGGGGCCGTGAGGGCGCGAGGAAAAACCTGGGGCGCTTGCCATACCTCCAAAGTTTTATTGATGCTAGAGTTTCTTGGAGACGGACGAGGGAGAAGCGTTTCCTACGACAAGTTCGACTTGCTATAAATAGGCGCTTATCCCCCGGCTTGTCGAGGGTATTTCCGTATAAGGACTGTTGGGATGCATGTCTTTTATTGGAGTGCAAGAATCGATGAGTTTCATTGAGCCCCGGGCAAGGAAATCAATGTTGTGGGCCCGTGCCTCTTCCGGTAATCGGGGATTCTTAGTGTGGTCAGGTTATCGTATGACGAATCGGAGAAGAGAAGAACTCGCCTCGCAAGCCGAACACCCTTGGTGAACGAAGCTGCCGAACATGGAGCGCCTCGGCGTTGGAGGCAAGTTCCGGGGCTACTGAGGGAGTCCGGGACTAAGGGGTCCTCAGGCCGTTGATTCATCCCATGTGGGCCGTACAGGAGCGGTTGCTAGAAGGCCAAGTAATCAGACAATCCCGTGTTCGGAAGGAGGAGTCCCGAAGAATTGGTATGTCCTCCAAGAAAGAATAGGTGTATCTGTGCCCGGATAGAAACCGACCATATGTAACCCTAGGTACCCCTGGTGTCTATATAAACCAGGGGTCTTAGTTCGTAGAGGGACAAGTTAACTCATTAGGGTTTAGCTCGTTTGATCTCGAGGTAGATCTACTCTGTAACCGTCTCATTCATCAATACAATCAAGCAGGACGTAGGGTTTTACCTCCTCACGGGGGCCCGAACCTGGGTAAACACCGTCTCCTTCGTCCCCTGTTACCATCGATCCTATATTCATAGTTCGGGACCCCCTACCCGAGATCCGCCGGTTTCGACACCGACGGTGAGTTTATAGCCCGCTTACATGGCATTTTTGCCTATGTGAAGGAGACATATGTGAAAAAGTAAGGGGAGTGGGCTCTTATGCAAGAGCCTAGCTAATATATGAATTCCTAGGCAAATACAATTAATGTGAAGAAATTAATAGTGAAAAGATGAAAAAAATACTAATGTAATAGCCAACCTTATAGCCCACATTATTGTATGAATGCATATAGATGATGTCTATAAATGACATGTCGTTTCATATAGCCATTAGCTGGCTATATTATTAACCGTGCTCTTATATGCAAGGGAAAGTTGGTAAAAAAGGAAATGAAAAAAATCAGGCCCCAGGGAGGAGGATGCACCAGAATCAATCCCGGTCCAGCTTAAGAGCATCTCTAGCAGATCTCTTATAACTCTGGCGAACTGCGTTTTGCAGGACGTTATACGGGACGACCCAAAAAATGGCCCGCACAGATCTTCTAAAAAGGGCACGGCCCGTAAAAATTTTGTGGGAGGCCCGTAAATCGTCCCCGGGTCCTCCATATATTCGGGCGCTCGAGGGATTTAGGGTTTCCGCCCCACAAATCATGTAGCCCTCTCTGCCGCCAAATCCCCCCTTCCAGCAACAAATCCCTTCCCCTCCGGCGACAAATCTCCTTCCCTCCGGCCATCTCCAGTGATGGTTGCCGCGGGTGTAGGGCGTGGAGGCAGCGACGGTTTCGGTCGGCACGGGTGGTTCAGGTGCGGCGGGTTCGCCGACCGCAAGCGCCGCGACGACGACGAGGTCAACAGTTTCGGCCTCCGCCCTCCCGTGTCAGACAGGCAACGGGAGGCGGTGCGCAAACGCGGCATGTAAGTCCCACAGCGTCGAAACAAGTCAGCGCGTGGAAGACCTTCCGGTGCTGTGGCCGGCTCTTCGACCGGCGATCAAATGACAGCGCGCAGTCGAGCAGGCGTGGTTTGCGACAAGGACCGCCGCCGACGCCGGAGATGCGGCTGCAGCTACGCAGGTGCCGGCGCTATGGACGAAGTACCAGTGACAAACCCTGGTCTCTGGTTAGCTTATATAGGATACACTGTACGGAGGGAAGCCGCTGCCCGCCGGGGTCATCTCTAGCGACAAGGACGACGACGGCGACGACATCGACTCCGATGCGTAGAACCCCAGTGATGTTTAATTAGAAGTAGACCCCCGACATGTAGAACCCGGTACTGTGTTTAATTAAGTTGTATGAACCATGTGTGAAACTCCGTCGAACTTCGGCTATATATGAATTTGGCGCGAACTGCTAGCTTTTAAAATCGTTTGATCTCGAGGTAGATCTACTCTGTAACCGTCTCATTCATCAAAACAATCAAGCAGGACGTAGGGTTTTACCTCCTCACGAGGGCCCGAAACTGGGTAAACACCGTCTCCTTCGTCCCATGTTACCATCGATCCTAGATTCATAGTTCGGGACCCCCTACCCGAGATCCGCTGGTTTCGACACCGACCTTGGTGCTTTCATTGAAGTTCCGCTGCGAATCGCCAAAGGACCGATGGCTCGTTTAATCATTAACGGGGAGATCTGCAACAAGGACGTCTTCGTTCCTGGACAGATCTTCGCTTTTGGAAGCATCGTGCTTCAAGCCGATCCCACGAGCCACCTTGGCTAGATCGGAAGCTTTGCCCCTGGTTCAGAAGTCAGGTTTGGGAAACTAGAGTTCGTCGCCGACTCCTAGGGAGATCTTGTTTTGACAAGGGCCTCGGTTCTTCTTAAAAGACACACTACCCCTGACGCCCTGAAGGCAGGAAACCCCGTCGCTGGGATGGCCTCGGCCCCCGGCTCGGTCTTAAAACCTATCTTGGTCGACACATCTGAGTCAACCACGGCCGCATACTCCTCGGGAATACCATCAAGTAACCCCGGGACGACAGTGCCGCCGACCGACCCCAATCGCGCCTTTGACGTCGACCCAACTGAAGCCCCACTGCCGGGTGAGCTACTCGGTCGGATCCAAGCCTTGAGCATGGCCGACCGCCAACCATCGGTTTACGACCAGATCGGGCTGAGGCCCGACAATAGGGAAATTCACGTCCCTCCGATAACGCATTTAGTCGCCACCGTCGAGTGCCCGGCTGGATACGCGTCCCACCAACCGGCGAGGCTGAAAATGGTGTATATTCCAATCCCCGATCACTCAGGATCCGAACTCCCTCCTGGCACTGACTTAAGGCTGGCAGCCGACCTAACACACAACTTGGGGCTCGCACAGCGGAACACTATTGGTGTCGTGTCCCCCAAGCCCGTTGAGGCGGAGACCGGAGGTTTCGCACCCAATCCCGTAACGGTACAAAACCCGGTTGTCGTGCACCGAACATGCACCTCGCCGGGGCGCAATTTTTTTCCCACCCACCACTCAGATCGAGCACTTTCAGAGCGCAATAGAACCCGATTCAATGAGCTTACGGGAGGTCAAGTAATAACCAGGGGAGTCGGTCCATCATTTTTGGGCCAGATTCCTCCTCAGCAAAAATAGGATGAAAGGCGTTAACAATCTGGAAATGATTGCAGCCTTCCAGCGGAACTGCCATGATGAGGTAGTCCTCAACACCCTTGCCCGTCGTTGCGTCCAAAACTTCTCCGAGCTAACATACTTGATGGAAAAGTACTGCGCTATGGAGAGTACGCGGGAAGAACAACGATTTTATACAGAGCCGGTCTATACCGAACAACCTAGAGAAATTCGGAAAAGGCTCATGCCACCACAATACATGCCCAGGCACAGGCCTGACGAAAAAAGGAACAAATACCCCATGAAGGAGAAAACAGTCCTTGATAGATTACTGGACAGCCCTTGCCAAATACATTCTGACCCGCCAAACGCAGGCCCATCCCACAGCCTTCGAGCATGCTGGGTCATTAGGCAGGTCGCCAAGAGCGGAGAAGCCATTCTCATGGCCTCACCCCGAGGCAGACGTTTAGTAACACCACCCGAAATTCAAGTCGAGCTCCTAATGATCTACGAGACGTTCTCCTCGAAAGGTCAGAGGAAGAGAGCTCTTCGAGAGCTCGATCAGATACACCAGGTGAAATCAAGGAAATCATGGGCGGATACACCGATAACTTTCGGCGAAAACGACCAACCGATAACCCGCATAGAGCGGGCACCGGCCACCCTGGTCCTCAACCCAATAATAGACGGTTTTCGGTTGGACAAGGTACTCATGGACAGCGGCAGCGGTCTCAACCTCATTTACGAGGGAACTTTGGACAAAATGCAGTTCGATAAGTCTCGAATCGAGCGAAGCAGCACAACCTTTCGAGGAATCATCCCCGGAAGAGAGGCACGCTGCACGGGACGCGTAACCCTCGATGTAGTGGTCGGTACCCCCCGATTACTACAGGTCAGAGGAACTACTTTTTCATATCGTACCCTTTCACAGCGGTTATCATGCCCTCTTAGGACGTGAAGCCTTCACAAGATTTCAGGCCATACCTCATTATGGTTATATGAAACTTAAAATGCCGGGACCCAACAGTGTGTTCACAGTTGCAAGTGACCGGGACAGAGCCCTTCGAGCTGAGAACAAAACATCATCGCTTGCTCTCGAGGCACTAGCTGAGACGCTAGCCGCAGAGGAGTTGACCATGCTCCGTTCTATCGTAGATAAGAATGACGTGATCCTCGGCAAAAGACCAAAGTCCACATCGTTCAAACCTGCGGACGAAATCATAAAATTCCAGGTGCACCCAACGGACCCCAACAAAACGGCGTCCATCGGAGCTCAGCTGGACCCCATGGTCGCCGAGGCACTACGCACGTTCTTGTGCGAAAACTGCGACATATTCGCTTGGCACCCATCAGATATGCCCGGAATCCCCCGAAGGTTGGCCGAACACAGTCCAAACATAATTGCAGACTTCAAGCCGGTTAAATAGACCCTACGTCGATTCTCCGAACCCAAGCGTCAACCCATGGGCGAAGAACTCGCCAAACTACTTGAAGCCGGATTCATCAGAGAAATCAAACACCCCGAATGGTTAGCAAACCTGGTCATGGTGCCGAAGAAGGACAAATCCTGGAGGCTTTGCGTCGACTTCAAAGACCTTAACAAAGCTTGTCCTAAAGATCCTTTCCCTTTACCCCGCATCGACCAGATCATTGACGCCACTGCCGGACATGATTCACTTTGCTTCCTCGATGTTTATTCCGGCTATCATCAGATCACAATGAAGGAGTCTGATCATGCCGCAACCGCCTTCATCACCCCCCTACGGACCATTCTGCTTCAATACAATGCCTTTCGGGCTAAAAAACGTAGGTGCCACGTGGGTGGACCGGTGCTTGGGTGGGTCTGTTCTATCTCCACACGTTTTGTTATGTAAATTCCATTTGCGAGATCGCTCGTACACGTTTTACGGGACAAGCGGTTGCGGGATCTGCTCTAACAGCCCTCTCATCTAAAAGGCCGAATGGTCCAAGACGGCTTCCTCCCTCGTATACAAAAAAAAAAAAGTTTGCCTGTAACCCAATCGGTTTTGGTCTCTGCAATTTGGAAGCCGACGGATCGCTGCTCCCGAACGCCTCGTGCCGCCTCCTTCTTCGTCGGCAAGGCAGCTCGCCTTACAACTCCCCACGATTTGTCCTCACAGAGACCAGCCCTAGTTTCCCGATCTGTTTCAAGGCCGCCATGGCCGCCGCCGCCCCCTTCCCGAGCTGGGTGATGCTGGAGCGCTTCGTCTTCCGCAGGGACGACGAGGGGTCGTTCCCGGACGACACCAAGGCGCCCATCAGGGCGTCCGGCACCACCTCCTGGAACGCTCCCTTCCGCATCGCCTTCCGCCTCGCCGAGCCCCCGCTCCCCTCCCGCCTCTACGCCCAGCTGCCCCAGTTCCCCGATCCCAGGAGGCACATCCCCTTGGCCTTCCTGGCGACCCACAGCCACCTCCTCCTGCTTCGCATCGCTACCGATATCCCTGCACTAGGGCTGGTGCAAGACTTCCTCGTCTACAGCGCCCACGACCCTTCCTCGCTCAGAGCTCTGCCCCCTTGCACCGAGCCGTACACGGACTACACCCGCACCGGCGACGTCCTACCTCGTGGTCCTCCCCTCCAGACGGGGAAGCAGCGCCTTCTGATGGTCAGTGCCATGGGGATCTTGTGCCGAGCCGAGGTCGAGCAAGAGTTCGCCGTGGCAGAGCTCCGCGTTTTCAAGCCCATCCACTCCGAGGTGGTCTATGCTGACATGTGTTTGCTGCGCTCCTCCACGGCAGCTGCTGGCCAGGTGCTTGGCGGCGAATGGAACTCCATGCGTCTGCTAATCCTTGGCATCGACGGTGGCAACGATCCTTGGCACCTCTGCTGCTGGGACACCGACGCCGTCGTCGCCTTCAACGGCTCGCTCTGCTGGATCGACTACCACCGAGGCATCCTCATGTGCGACGTCTTCGGAGACCCCGTCCCTACCGTCTCCTTCCTCGCGTTCCCTGTTAACGAGTTCCCTTCTGCTCACACTCACAAACAGATCAAGCCGCCCAGCTGGTTATACCGGGGAGTGTCCGCCATCGATGACGGTCGTGTGCTCAAGTTTGTGAATCTCACCCGCCATGATGGCATTCGTTACGGGGAACTCAGATCCGGTTCAGGCTTCACCATCACCTGCCACACCCTCGCATCAGGTAGCATGGTGTGGGAACTAGACTACACGGTCACTTCGGCTCAGCTCTGGTCTGCCAACCCGCGCCTTCCACACACAATCCTTATGCTTCCTCAGGTAAACGTCGACAGGCCATATGTAGTGCACTTCCTCATCAGCGAGTTGGCATACGTCATCAAGAAGATGTGGGTGGTCGGCATTGACATGAGAACCAGGAAAGTGGAGTCAGTTTCCCAGTATATCAATGGGAAGGAGGGCCTTGAAACCGATGATGCTGACTTCACCAGAAGAAGGTCTAGCGCTCCCGCGTCCTTCCTCCCCTGTGAATTCTCCAGGTTCCTTCGTCTCTCCAGGTGCTAACTTCTACCTACAGCCTCTATACCACTTGGTATAGGGTTTTTTTTCGTTAATCATTTTAGTCTCGTTGGTATTTCAATTACTTGGAGAGCAGCCTCTTTCTCCAACCAGAAAGTAATGTATTGTATTGTATTTTATGTACTGCAGAAAAAACGAGGATATGGAATGACTCACGGTCTACAGATCAAGTTCGACTACAATAATGGTAAGGATGAAGCTTTGGGAGAGATCGTTATTTTTGAAATTGACCAGTATAGGATTACCTTGGTAGAAATACTATCTGCTTACTCTCTTGTATAGACCATGGTAAAAATACTATGCTAGTTGATTTCCATCTTAGAAAAAAAATACTAATTGAGAAAATAAATCATTACCATGAGAATAACTATCTGCTTAATTTGGGAAAAAACACTCCTGATCGGGGGTAATTTGGGAATAAATCATTACCATGAGAATAACCATAGATAGAACTGGAAACATACAAATCAAGCACAATTAGCGTTATTTTGTACTTGTCGGTTTGCAAAAAAGGGTGTTTCTTTCGTTAACAAACAGAAGATAATGCCAACAATGAGACTGTTGCTGGTCTGATCTAAAAGGCTTAACAGGCCTATTGGATCTAATAGTCTAACAGAAAAAAGGAGAACAAATAACGTTATGTAAAGAGGTGCACGCAACAACGTACGTGAGCCTCGATCTAACTAACGCGCCCTGATCGGGGGTGCCCAAAACCAACTCAGGTTTGGGTCCCCTGTCGCCAGCGCTACATATAAGGGAAGGGGAGCTTCGGCCTTGATCGATTGACATGTTCACGTTCAACCTCTAGCTCCCCAAAATTCCATCACCCCAATCCGATCTTGGTGAATGCTGCTGCGACGGGAAGGCTCTGCCTAGCTGCTACCGGGCCGGGCCAGTGCCGGTGGCGGACTAAGGGGATCAAGATGTCCACGAGGTTTTCTTCCACCACTTCGTCCTGCCACCTTGCTTGCAACAAGTAGGCGATCATGTCAGCATCAGTGGGCAGTAATAATCCCTAAACTCATCTCTGTTTCATACACTTGGATGTTCTAGATGCACTCATATCCTGTTAATGGCATCCTAGTGATGCAAATTATCTAACAACTATTTCAAGACCCCAGTAGCAATTTTTATATAAAGTAACTGACATATTTTCGTAATCACTACCACTTGGTGTTCAATAGTTTTTGCTGTTCATCATTTTAATCTTGTTGGCATGTCAATTACGTGGAGAGCAGCCTCTTTCTCCAACAGGACCCGTAATGTAGTGTATTTTATTTATGTATTGAAGGAAGAGCAAGGATATGGAATGACTCACGATCTGCAACTTCATCATACTGGATAGCTTTACGGTCTACACTTGATGTTCAACTACGTACAATAATTGCAAGGATGAAGCTTTGGGAGATACTCCATCCGTTCCTAAATATATGTCTTTTTAGAGATTTCACTAGGGGACTACATACAGAGCAAAATAGATGAATATATACTCTAAAGTATGTCTATATACATCCATATGTAGTCTCCTAGTAAATAAAACCTCTAAAAAGACTTATATTTAGGAACGGAGGGAGTACTACTTATACGCAGCTTATGTAGTTCACCGTTATCTTGCTGTCTATGAGAATCTAATATACTACGCCCTTCATCCCGAATGTAAGACGTTTTTTGAGACTACATTTCGGAACGCGGGGATTATTAATTTATTGTACCTGTCCTGAAAATTTGTGTCATTTCTTTTGCTTTTTGCCTTTGGATAGTCTTGGCTGCTTGCAAAAGATTATTAAAAGTTAGCTGATGTATGCGATCGTTATTTCTGAAATTGACCAGTATGGGATTACCATGGTAACAATACGATCTCTTGTATACACGTGGTGACCTTTAGCTCTTGCTGATTCATTGCTATGTTACTGAATGGTGCAAAATAGACAGAACGGAATACCTGCTTTTGGTGTGGCCCTCTTCATCACTTTCTTGCATATGTGCATCTTTTTGTCCACGTAATAGTATTGCACTCTGTGCTAACATATTTTGTTTATAGTTTCGTAATGGATCGTTTGTATACTTGGTTTAGTTAGTGAGTAGTTTTAACATGCTCCCTCTTACCCACTCTTTTCACATGAAAGGTGAGAATATATAATAGATCTGAACCGTTGATCTAATTAATTAATGGTCAGATTAATTCTTACCTTTTTACCTCATATGTAAAAAAAAAAAGGTAAGAGGGAGCATGTTAAAATTTGCCTTAGTTATATTATCGAACGGAATGAAGGAAAAATGGTAAACATGGTATATACTTGAGTACAGCAGCACCAAGGGTTTCGACGGTGTTATGAAAACATTGTGCCAAATATACGGCCAGGATTGAAGATTTTTTTTCCTCCCTCTCACTGTAGGGATTCTCTTTATATTACAACCAAAGTAGTACTTTTAATTTGTATAATACTAGTATTCATCTGGACAATAAAGAGTTTCAGAGATGAATTCGATGAAGGGTCACTTTAAGCGGAGATGGATGTCGTGAGCCTGCGTGTTCAGCAACTTTATTTAAGACATAATCATAACATTTGCTAAATAAATAAAGACGGACACTACGCGGATGATAATCCTAAATTTAGTTTTCTTGACCACGGCAAATTCATTTTTTTAATGGATCATAAAAAATGATTATGCCACGTCAATTATAATGTGTTTGCCATGACCTCTTATTTTAAATTATGTTGCCATGGCAAACTACTTGCATTATACGAAATCTTTGGTTTTAATATAAAACATGGACACCTTTTGTGTTGAAACATTGTTGTTGCCGAAATTTCTTGCCATCATAAATTTAGTAATTGACAATGGCGTAAAAAAAAATAACTAACAATAAAAAAAATCATGCCATGTTAATCATACTGTGTTTGCCATGGCATTTTTTTGAAAATTTTCTTGTGCCATGGCAAGTACTTGCATCATACTAGCAAAGTTTTGCCTTTTCATATGCCAAAATCATGTAGGTTTTGCCATGGACATTTTGTCTTCAGTAAAGAAATGCTATAGTCCAATAGTTTTGCCATGCATACACAACATTTTTTTCCCATGTCCGTTTTGTAAATTTTTGCCATGAATTTTTTTTATCACAAACTTCTAAGGCATCATGCCATGGTAAGTTGTCTGGTTTGCCATGGCATTTTTTCTGAAATTTCGTTGCCATGGCAAAGTAGTGTGATCATGGCAAGTTTTCACACTAGTAGAAAACAGGGCATCTGTCCCGGTTCCAGAGGGCCTTTAGTCCCGGTTCTGAAATCGGGACAAAACGATCGGGACTAATGCCCATCACTTTTAGTCCCGGTTGGCTTACGAACCGGGACTAAAGGGGCTCCACGTGGCCGCTGTGGGGCGCCCAGGCAGGAGGACCTTTAGTCCCGGTTTGTAACACCGACCGGGACTAAAAGGCAGCCACGCGTCAACAGCTGCCAGGCTCTGGGTTTTTTTTTTTAAAGGAGGGGTTTTCATATTGTGTTTCCCCCGTTTATTTTTGTGTTTACCCTTCAATTCTTTTACATTTAGGGTTTCATTTTTATTTAATTCAACTTGGTCTATTGCATCCATCTAATCTGTACTGGTATATGTCATATAACAACTCATCATCATCTTAATCAACTCTTCATCATTCTAGATAAAATAGCATAAAAAAGGTGAACTCCTCATCATTCTGGTTGTTATCATACTAGCAAGTGATCAAGTAATCACAAGTTAGAAACACTAACTACTGCTCTCTCCTAGGTAAAATAGCATAAAAAAGGTGAACTCCCGCATCTCCCCATTGAAGAATACAGATCAACCTATCTCCAACTTGTGGCGTGATCAACCTATATTCATCAATCAAGACATCGTGTCCAAGTGGTTGCGTGGATGCTTTTATTGCCTGGCTCCATCCTTTGATTTTCAGGCTTTCTTCACTTCGAGATATTCTGTATTTACCAGGGTAACTCATCCACATTGGGCGTAAGCTAACCATATGCAAATCACCGGTGGTAACCATCCATTTAGGCACGGTCTCTGGCGGGAGTACCTGTTGAAGAATATAAGTAATAATAACATTGTTAGCTAAACTAGTTTTGCTTAAGAAGAATGTATGAAAAAGATGGACTAGTGATGCAATGGTAAAAAAGTCTTACAAAGTTGTCTGAAGTGATGTTATAACGGTTCAACTTGTGCACTAGTGGCACATATCCATGATAAATGTTCCCAGCCATGTAATGTTTAGCATGATACTCAACATCATCAATAAATGATATCAGATGATTTTTCTCCAACCAAGTAAGCTCGGAGTCATAACTGTAGTAGGTGCGATCTATTATCTGTCGGGTAACTCTTGTAGCACGGAAATAAGCTAATAATTAAAAATAAAGAAATTTAGTCAGGATGAGTACCAAATACTTTTCAATAATCAATATAAATTACCTAACAAATCTGTTGACAAACGCACCTGGAGGTAGCACCAGAATCAAGTCATCCTCCGCATGCACCCAAATATCTATATTATTATCACGAACATCGTCATTACCAAGATCGAAGGTAATGTTCATGTCCTCATCCAACCCATACTCCTTGCAAAATGCTCTCCAACTAGAACAACCAAAATGTGTGTGATCTTCGTTATTTTTCACCTTAACAGCAAAAGTGTAATGCTCCGTTCTTAGATGAGCTATCTTAAGCTCTGTACTACACTTCTCTTTGAAATGGAACTTGTCCAAGACAGCGAATCTTGCATGACAGGGAATGCACTAGTCAAATTGTACAAAAGAAAATTAAAGGTTAATTAAAGCAAAAAAGCACACGTCATACTTCATTAACAAAAAATACATGTCGTCTTTACATACCGTAGTAATACTAAATTCTTCCGTTAGTTTGACGGTGAATGACGTATCGTTGTCTAGGTGAGGATAAATGTCGCATATACCCATGTCATCCCAGCACAAAGGGCACTGAGGGATCCTATCGTAGTCAGACGACGTTGACATTTCCTGCGTTCATGATTCTAAGATTAAAAATCAACAACAATTTTTTTTAGCAAGATCATCATATAATATCACTAATACATATAATAGCACCGGCGATCGTCGGGGACTCTTCATATAATATTATCATATAATATCACTAATACATCTCGAATAATCCAGTTAATGAAGCATCGAATATTATCACTAATACAGCTCGAATATTATTGAATAATCTAGTTCACTCGCGGTTCCTGAAGCGCGGGCGGTGGACACCCAAAGAGAAGGAACCATCACAGGATCATAGCTCGGGTGAGATCCCTGAAGGAACTGCCACGTATTGGAGAACCTCGCATCCAACGCAACCATGTAGCGACGGACGTGCTCGTCCTCCTCCCTGACACGGCGACGTACCACCTCCTCGGTTGCCGGCTGCCTCCGCACCGATAGTGGCCCACGCGACCGCCACCAAAGAAGCTCCGGATCGACGACGATACCCGGATTCCTCACCAAACTACGCGCCCCGGAAGGTAGCACCCCTCAGTGCCAACCCGACGGAGCCCAGTCCCGGACATGGCGCCTCTCAAACTGGTTGTCGGCGCCGAGTCGACGACGAGGATGTGGGATTGGCATCGTCGACGAGAACAAATTGTGGCTATAGCAAATATCATTTTATTTAACAACAATAAAACAACAATACCATTTTTAATAACAAAGCCTAGTGATGTGTATGTTTGTGTGTGGCGCGCGCCCAAGAGCACATATAACACTTAAAATCATGTAAGGTAGCAATTAAAGAAGCATCTTCCTCATAGATCAACAAATCTGCTTAAAATGCCATCTTAATTTTGTAACTAGCTTAGTGTTGCTATATATGCATTAATGAAAAGAAAGACTTTGCACGATTGGTGAGAAGCAAAACCTTTATGTATTGGTTTCGTCTTTTTGTTGTTGTTTCTCTAGTACTTTATGTATTGGTGTGTGAATGGTATGCTTTTGACTTAACTTTGTGATATGACCAAACATGTTACCACTTACTAGTATTGGTGTTGTAAAATATCATGTCATTTTGAGCTCATATTTGGCACGTACTGACTGTTTAAATTGGCAATACCAATTTTTGCCTCAAAATTTGACTACTTTCAAAAAATCTGAGAAAACTCTTGTAAATACTACTTCCAAAAATTCTAAAAAAACGAGGAGCGAGCGGTGGTGTGGCCGGCGGCTCACCTAGGAGGAGGAGGAGGCCGGAGCGGGCTCGGGGAGGCGACGACGTCGGGGGGCGGCGACGGGGGACGGCGTCGGGGAGGCGATGTCCTCGGCGGGCGGCGCCGGGGGACGGCGTCGGGGGCGGCGACGAGGACGGTGTCGGGGGCGGCGACGAGGAGCGAGCGGGCTCGGGGAGGCGACGGCGTCGGGGGGCGGCGACGGGGGACGGCGTCGAGGGTGGCGACGAGGAGCGAGCGGGCTCGGGGAGGCGACGGCGAGATCCGGCAGCCTGGCGGCGTCGAGGTGGTTTTCGGCGCCGTCGGGGGAGAGGGAAAGCAGATGGATTTGGAAATTTTTCCAAGTCCCGCTTATATAGTCCCCCCTTTAGTCCCGGTTGGTGGCTCCAACCGGGACTAAAGGCCCCCCTTTCGTCCCGGTTGGAGCCACCAACCGGGACTAAAGGTAGTTTTCGCCAGGCGAAAGGGCTGGAAGCACAGCCCTTTAGTCCCGGTTGGTATCACCTCGCTAGTCGAGAGGGGCTCGGAGTGGTTTATAAGCGCTGCTGCCGCTGCCCTCTCGAGTTCCTCTCTATTGCAGGCAGTACATGCCTATCTCACGCCCTGTTGGGCCTGCTAGCACTGCGGGCCTGCATCCTGGCCCATTTCTAGGGTTTCTAGTCGTATGCAGGCCGTTGTGGCTAGCAGGCGGGCCTTTTTTTATTTTTTGCATATATTATGTTTTTAAAATTTTAATGTTATTTTTTTGCATATGTTTTAGTTGATTCCTTTTGGTATTAGAGTTTTATAAAAGCTTTTTACTATTAAAGTTTTTAACAAATAAATACTTTGATAATTTTAGTTAATATTATTTTAATTCTTTTTAGTTGATTCTTTTTGCTATTAGAGTTTTATAAAATCTTTTTAGTTCATTCTTTTTGCTATTAGAGGTTTATAAAATATTTTTAGTTCATTCTTTTTCCTATTAGAGTTTTATAAAAGCTTTTTAGTTCATTCTTTTTGCTATTAGTTCATTCTTGGAGCTAAATGACCCTGAATTTGAAAAGCTCTGCAAATGAACTCTGAAAAAGGTTGAAACTTGGCATGGTATAATAATTTCACCCACATAGCATGTGCTAAAAAGTTGAGAGGGTTACGATAAAAACTGGATGCACTTCGTGTACAAACTGGACAATCTCTTTCGAAGTAACAGGGTTTCGGATGAAAACTCATCTATTACAAAAGGGATTTCATTTTTTTAACATATTTCAACTCCAGACTTTTTCTGCATTCAATATGCACCTTTCAAAGCCACATCATCAATTTTCAACCCTTTTCTGACTTCATTTGCTATTTTTCATGCATTTCATGATTTATTTTGAGCTAAATGACCCTGAAATTGACAAGCACTGCAAATAAACTCTAAAAAGGTTGAAACTTGGCATGGTATCATAATTTCACCCACATAGCATGTGCTAAAAAGTTGAGAGGGTTACGGGAAAAATTGGATGCACTTCGTGTACAAACTGGACAATCTCTTTCGAAGTAACAGGGTTTCAGACGAAAACTTATCTATTACAAAAGGGATTTCCTTTTTTTAAACATATTTTAACTCCAGACTTTTTCTGCATTCAATATGCACCATTCAAAGCCACATCATCAATTTTCAACACTTTTCTAACTTTATTTGCTATTTTTCATGCATTTCATGATTTATTTTGAGCTAAATGACCCTGAAATTGACAAGCACTGCAAATGAACTCTGAAAAGGTTGAAACTTGGCATGGTATCATAATTTCACCCACATAGCATGTGCTAAAAAGTTGAGAGGGTTACAGGAAAAACTGGATGCACTTCGTGTACAAACTGGACAATCTCTTTCGAAGTAACAGGGTTTTGGACGAAAACTCATCTATTACAAAAGGGATTTCATTTTTTTTAACATATTTTAACTCCAGACTTTTTCTGCATTCAATATGCACCATTCAAAGCCACATCATCAATTTTCAACCCTTTTCTGACTTCATTTGCTATTTTTCATGCATTTCATGATTTATTTTGAGCTAAATGACCCTGAAATTGAGAAGCACTGCAAATGAACTCTGAAAAGGTTGAAACTTGGCATGGTATCATAATTTCACCCACATAGCATGTGCTGAAAAGTTGAGAGGGTTACGGGAAAAACTGGATGCACTACGTGTACAAACTAGACAATCTCTTTCGAAGTAACACGGTTTCGGACGAAAACTCATCTATTACAAAAGGGATTTCATTTTTTTAACATATTTTAACTCCAGACTTTTTCTGCATTCAATATGCACCATTCAAAGCCACATCATCAATTTTCAACCCTTTTCTGACTTCATTTGCTATTTTTCATGCATTTCATGATTTATTTTGAGCTAAATGACCCTGAAATTGGCAAGCACTGCAAATGAACTCTGAAAAGGTTGAAACTTGGCATGGTATCATAATTTCACCCACATAGCATGTGCTAAAAAGTTGAGAGGGTTACGGGAAAAAACTGGATGCACTTCGTGTACAAACTGGACAATCTCTTTTGAAGTAACACGATTTCGGACGAAAACTCATCTATTACAAAAGGGATTTCATTTCTTGACATGTAACTACAGTGATATTCTAGATCAAAGCCATCATCAGAATAGTTGTGGAGAGAAAGTCTTCACTTTTTCTTCGCGTGTGTCCCTTCCTTATTGCGCCGTAACCATGGATAATCTTCATCGTTTAACATGATGCTTGGGTCAGCCTTCACTTTGAAGGGAGGAATTTCATGAAACTTTTCATAATCCTCAGACATGTCTGTCTTGTCCTCCACTCCCACGGTGTTTCTTTTCCCTGAAAGAACTATGTGGCTCTTTGGCTCATCGTTTGATGTATTCGCTTCCTTATCTTTTTTTTCCTCGGTTTGGTAGACATGTCCTTCACATAGAAAACCTGCGCCACATCATTGGCTAGGACGAATGGTTCGTCTGTGTACCCAAGATTTTTGAGATCCACTGTTGTCATTCCGTACTGCGGGTCTAGCTGTACCCCGCCTCCTGACAGATTGATCCATTTGCACCGAAACAAAGGGACCTTAAATTCATGTCCATAGTCAAGTTCACATATCTCCTCTATGTAACCATAATATGTGTCCTTTGCCCTATTGGTGATTGCTGCATCAAAGCGGACCCCACTGTTTTGGTTGGTGCTCTTTTTATCTTGGCCGATCGTGTAAAATGTATTACCATTTATCTCGTACCTTGGTAAGTCCATACAGTCGAAGATGGTGTCCTGGCCAACAAGTATAGGTCATCTCCAACAGTGTTGTTACGCATGAGATGCATTTGCAACCAACCGCCGAAAGTCCTGATGTGTTCACGTGTAATCCAGTCGTCAGACTGCTCCGGGTGTTTGTAGCGTAGAATATTCTTGTGTTCATTGATATACGGGGCCACCAACGTAGAATTCTGTAGAACTGTGTAGTGTGCTTGCGTCCAGGAATGCCCGTCCCTACATATTATTGAATCCGCTCCTAGCGTGCCTTTTCCACTGAGTCTCCCCTCATACCGCGATTTAGGGACACCAATCGGCTTAAGGTCAGGAAAAAAGTCAACACAAAACCCAATGACCTCCTCTGTTTGATGGCTCGTGGAGATGCTTCCTTCTGGCCTAGCATGATTACGAACATATTTCTTCAAGACTCCCATGAACCTCTCAAAGGGGAACATATTGTGTAGAAATACAGGACCCAGAATGACAATCTCGTCGACTAGGTGAACTAGGACGTGCGTCATAATATTGAAGAAGGATGGTGGGAACACCAACTCAAAGCTGACAAGACATTGGACCAAATCATTCTGTAACCTTGGTAGGATTTTTGGATCGATTACCTTCTGAGAAATTGCATTGAGGAATGCACATAGCTTCACAATGGCTAATCGAACATTTTCTGGTAGAAGCCCCTCAATGCAACCGGAAGCAGTTGCGTCATAATCACGTGGCAGTCATGAGACTTTAGGTTCTGGAATTTTTTCTCTGCCATGTTTATTATTCCCTTTATATTCGACGAGAAACCAGACGGGACCTTGATACTGAGCAGGCATTCAAAGAAGATTTCCTTCTCCGCTTTGGCTAGAACGTAGCTGGCAGGACCTTGATACTGCTTTGGATACATGCCATCTTTTTCGTTCACACGTTGCTGGTCCTCCTGTGCCTCCGGTGTATCTTTTGTCTTCCCATACACGCCCAAGAAGCCTAGCACGTTCACTCAAACATTCTTCATCACGTGCATCACGTCGATTGCAGGGCGGACCTCAAGGTCTTTCCAATAGGGTAGGTCCCAACATATAGATTTCTTCTTCCACATGGGTGCGTGTCCCTCAGCGTCATTCGGAACAGATTGTCCGCCAGGACCCTTTCCAAAGATTACTTGTAAATCCTTGACCATATCAAGTATATCATCACCAGTACGGAAGACGGGCTTCTTCTGGGGATCTGCCTCACCTTTGAAATGTTTGCCTTTCTTTCTTAAGGCATGCTTGGTCGGAAGAAATCGACGATGTCCCAGGTACACATTCTTCTTGCATTTGTCCAAATATATACTTTGGGTATCATCTAAACAGTGCGTGCATGCGTTGTATCCCTTGTTTGTCTGTCCTGAAAGGTTACTAAGAGCAGGCCAATCATTGATGGTTACAAACAGTAATGCTTGTAGGTCAAATTCCTCTTGTTTATGCTCATCCCACACACGTACACCTTTTCCATTCCACAGCTGTAAAAGCTCTTCGACTAATGGCCTTAGGTACACATCAATGTCGTTGCCGGGTTGCTTAGGGCCTTGGATGAGCACTGGCATCATAATGAACTTCCGCTTCATGCACAACCAAGGAGGAAGGTTATAGATACATAGAGTCACTGGCCATGTGCTATGCTTGCTGCTCTGCTCCCCAAAAGGATTAATGCCATCTGCACTTAAACCAAACCATACGTTCCTTGCGTCACCTGTAAAGTCCCCCCACTTTCTCTCGATTTTTCTCCACTGCGACCCGTCAGCGGGTGCTCTCAACTTCCCGTCTTTCTTACGGTCTTCTTTGTGCCATCGCAACAACTTGGCATGCTCTTTGTTTCTGAACAGATGTTTCAACCGTGGTATTATAGGAGCATACGACATCACCTTGGCAGGAACCCTCTTCCTAGGACGCTCGCCCTCAACATCACCAGGGTCATCTCGTCTGATCTTATACCGCAATGCATCGCATACCGGGCATGCGTTCTATTCCTCGTACTCACCGCGGTAGAGGATGCAGCCATTAGGGCATGCATGTATCTTCTGCACCTCCTATCCTAGAGGCAGAGAACCTTCTTTGCTTCGTACGTACTGTCGGGCAATTCGTTATCCTTTGGAAGATTGTTCTTCATTATTTTCAGTAGCGAACCAAATCCCTTGTCAGATACACCATTGTATGCCTTCCATTGCAGCAATTCCAGTGTGGTACCGAGCTTTGTGTTGTCATCTTCGCCGTTTGGGTACAACCCTTTTTTGTGATCCTCTAACATGCGATCGAACTTCAACTTCTCCCTTTCACTTTCGCATTTTCTCTGTGCATCAACAATGACCTGGCCAAGATCATCATCGGGCACATCGTCTGGTGCCTCTTGATCTTCAGCTTCCCCCGTTGCAGTATCACCGTATTCAGGGAACATAGGATAGTTGTCATCATCCTCTTCTTCTTCGTTGTCTTCCATCACAACCCCTCTTTCTCCGTGCTTGGTCCAAACATTATAGTGTGGCATGAAACCCTTCTCAAGCAGGTGGGACTGAAGGGTTTTCGAGTTAGAGTAATCCTTCGTATTCTCACAGACATTCCATGGACAATACATAAAACCATTCTGCTTGTTTGCCTTAGCCACTTCGAGAAATTTATGCAGGCCCTCAATGTACTCGGAGGTGCGTCGGTCACCGTACATCCATTGCCGGTTCATCTGCATGCATTATATAATTAAATGTATCAAAAACCATTATAGAACATCATGAATAGAGAAGTGGGCAAATTAATACAAGTATCTATGTAAATCATACAAGTAAGAATTTTTTTATTTTAAAAAGAAGATAAGAACAAGAGGCTCACCACGGTGGTGCCGGCGACGAGATCGGCGCGGGCGATCGACGACGGTGAGGACGGGGACGGGAACGGCACCCTACACATGTGCAGACTCTAAGAAGTTAATTTCAGCTCTAATTGTGCGTCAAAATCAAAAGAACTCCCGCATGCACTCCTCCACTAAAACCCACAAACCACACTCTACTTCTAGAGCATTTGAAATGAGCTAAACTAGCAGTGAGAGATGAAACGATGAAGTCGTTAACCTTTTAGAACACTTGTGTAGTTGGTGCACCGCCAAACCTAAACAAATCTTGGAAAAAATGTAGCTTGGAGGTCGAGCTTGGAGAGAAGAAAGCTTAAGTGTGGTTGCGGCATTTCATCGAACACCTCATGTGCATAGGAGGTGAGAACAGAGAGCAGCACACCTCCCACACGCCGGCCGGCCAAAAAACAGAGGATTGAGCGGGCAGGGGCGAGCATATATATAGGCAACTCTTAAGTCCCGGTTGGTGGCTAGCACCGGGACTAAAGGGGCTGGGCCAGGAGCGAGGCCCTTTAGTCCCGGTTCGTGTCTGGAACCGGGACTAAAGGGGTCAGACGAACCGGGACTGGTTCCTGCCGAGGCCCGGCCGGCGCCCTGGCCGCTCAAACCGGGACTGATGCAACCATTGGTCCCGGTTCGTAACAGAACCGGGACTAATGATCTGATCTGGCCCAGATCAAAGCCCTGTTTTCTACTAGTGTCATTTTGTCTTCATGCACAAACCATCTATCTTTTGCCATGGACATTTGTGTTTTTAGTTCAAAATGTCCTAGTTTTGCAATATTGTTTGCCTACGGAGCCAACAAATCAATGTGAGGAAACTAACCTTCGTAGGTGTCAGCCCATTGCAGATTATTGTTGAGATCAATGACAGGACCAGTGTAATTGCCATTGTCATCCCATCTAGGTGGCAGATTCAGGTCAATTTCCGCCATGTCTATGAAAGCATACAACCGTGAGATCGCTACAGCAGAGGGAGAAGAAGCACGGGGAAGAAGCAGGGGGGAGGGAAGAAGGTAGTAGGGATCAATGTAAGTCACGATCGTCGGTTGAGGGGCTTTTCAAATTTGAAGTTTTGATGGCCGGCGCGGGAAAGATATGGCGAAGCGCGTAGGAGGCAATCTGAGTTTCGAATTGAATCGGTCCATCAGTCAAAGGAGATCGTGCGTGTGCCTCCCTCTTTTTTTTCAGTCGGGGATGCCTCCCTCGTACGACAGCCCTTGTAACTAACGCTGCACTAATTTTCGTGCAGAATCCTAATACGCCTAACATATCGGGAAGGAGGGAGTATTTTTTTTGGCCCAATCTTTTTTATTTCTTTTAATTATTTAAAAAGGCATGTAGGTCGAGTGGGATGGTATTCGCGCTAGGGCTTTCCTCGCCCCGAACGTTTTGATCGATCAGTGCCAGGAGGCGTTCGTGCTGGGGGCGTTTCCGATCGAACGAAATCGTTCGGTCGATGCTGCCTCCCACCGCATGTTTCTATTCGGGTTGGATGCCTCTAGACCGACGTCTGGTGAATATCAGGGTCCTTAATTAATGAGGTGAGACGAAGCTCTTAGAGAATCTATAGCCGGGCGTCCCAAACTCGCCTCAAACGTCTGGATGGTGTCACGAAAATGCGACCCAGACAGGCTCCTCAAACGGGCCTCAAACATCCGGACTGACTGGCACCCCACTTATCCAGCCCAAATATAGGGCGGATATGGGGGCGCCCAGGCACGACCGGGCGCGTCCGCCACTTCAGACCGACCATGGGGTCCCACATGGAATTGCCCGGAAACCCAACGGTTCGACGCCCGTCTCCTACGTCGTCACGTGGCGCCGCTCCGACCGGCCGCGTACAGCCCTAACCCGGCTGGCGGCACCAAAACCCTATCCATCCACATTTTCCCCCTCCCGTCCGCCACCACCGCCACTTTCCGCTCGCCGTCCGCCACTTTCCGGTAGTAGCTATGCCCACACGCCGTCGGGCAACTTATCTAACGCTGGAGCGCCGGCTGCAGCTCCTTGAGCAGGTCCTGGCAAGGCGGGAAGTCTGGATAGCTGCGGGGCTACCTTCGTATGCGGTAGATCCGGAGGAGGAGGAGGCCGAGCCCGGGGATGGGGGGAGGAGGTGGGGGACGTTGGGGCCGCCGATCTACAGGTGGAGCTACAGGCGATCCTCGATTTCCTTCGGTCGGAAGCGGCGGCGGCGGAGGAGGAGGAGGATGTGGGGGACCGCTGTGTCGCCGATCTACAGGTGGAGCAACAGGCGATCCTCGATTCCCTTCGGTCAGAAGCGACGACGACGGAGGATGTGGGGGGGGGGGGGCGCTGGGCCGCCGATCTGCAGGAGGAGCAACAGATGATCCTCTATTCCCTCTGGTTGGAAGCGACGCCGGCGGAGGAGGAGGAGGAGGTGGGGGACGTTGGGGCCACAGATCTACAGGTGGAGCAACAGGCGATCCTCCTCCGGTCGGAATGACAGCGGAGGCGAAGTGGCGTTGTCTGCAGGAGGCGAAGGTGAAGCACGACGAGCCGAAGCCCTCCTACGCGCCCATCTACGAGCTCGGAAGCGACACGGACATTGTGCACATCTTCGATAACGAAGCTTAAGCTGGCTTGGTAGTATGTAGGAACTCTTTTACATGGCTCGTATGGATTTAGTGAATGGAATGCGAAGTATTCGGATGCTTAGCAGTTAGCATCAAATATGAGGTGTAACCGGTCAATACCCGCAAATGTGACCGGTCACGTCCGCGGCGTTTAAGTGGCCGGATTTGTCAAATGTAAGTGTAGATGCTCTTAACTCCGTTTCCAAAAGAAAAGAAAAGGGTGTGTCTATGTCACATCTAGATGTGACATATTTATTGCACATCTAAATGATTAAATCAAGCACAAAAAGAAAAAGAAAAAAAAATACTCATACGAATCTCCATGTAAGATCAATGATATATAGCACTTAGATGTGCAATACTTATCTCACGTCTGTCTAGATGTGTTTTAGCAAAACCGAAAAGAAAAAGTTAGGCGCGCACACGTATGAGAAGGGGCCCATAACGCACCTATGCTACGGTCTTGCCGCGCCCGTGTAATGGTACACGTCGCGAGCGAAGTCGGCAAAGGGCAGGTAGATATTTTGGGTTCCCTCCTCCTGCCCTACGTGCACCCTGCCTCCTTTCGGCATCCACCCGTAGCATTTGTTGCCGTTGTTCTTGACAAGCATTCCTTGGATCTTCCCACACTCGCGACCCCCTCCTCCCCCACGCCGACTCCGGCCACCTCCCTCCGCTCACTCGCTCGCTCGCCGCAGGTAAGCTCCCGTCCCCTCTCCTCTCCCCCTCCCGTCCCGCGCCGCTCGAACAATTCCGCCGCCGCTGTTGTGCTCTCATAAGTTCTTACTCTCATGAGCTTGAGTAGTATGGTTGGCCGCGGCGCTAATGCCGCCTGTGCTTCTCGAGTTTTCCAGCTTTTTCGTTAGTCGGCGAGGTAGGATTTAGCGTCCCACTGCTCATTGCTCAATCCTGTGTGTCGTAGTGGTGCCACTGCTCACTGGTCTCCTTAGCTAGTGCTGCTTGACTGCTTGCTGGTTTCGAGATGTGCTGGGTGGGGCCCGCCTGCTAGAGCCGAGTAGCATGCTCAACATTTTTTGTTTGTTAAACACAAAAACAGGGGAAATTGGGCGGTAGCAAGAAAGCGCCACCAAACAGAGAAGGCCACGCACGACGGCGCACGCAAGCACGGCGGACGGCCCAGATTCACGCGCCGACGCCGATGAGGGCCAGCCATGGCGCCGTCGCGTGCGCCGCCCTCATGCTCCTCTCCGCCGCTGCCGTGGGTGCAGGTAACCTCACTTTCATTCCTTCCTCCATTTCAGCCCAGAACAGCGCTGCGTTGCGTTGTGTTGCACTTGGTTGATTCCATTCATTCGTTGCCGCTTCTTCTCCGAACAGCGCTGCGGTCCGAGCCAGTCAGGCCGAGCAGGAGGAGCACGAGCGGCGCGCCCAAGCTCCGCGCCTCGGCGCATGCTAATGCAACCTTTCGTAGCAAAGAGGAGGCCTTCGCCTGGGCCAAGAAGGACCACCGGAGGCTCCTCCACGCCGTCTACCGCGTCGGCGACATCGACAGGACCATCAAGTCAGCCCGCAGGCCGTAGTAGCATGCAATGCAACACCGGTGTCGTTCTTCAGCAGAGAATTCTGACGGGTCCAACGGTTGCAGGTTCTACACCGAATGCCTGGGCATGAAGCTGCTGAGGAAGCGCGACATACCCGAAGAGAAGTACACCAATGCTTTCCTTGGATACGGCCGCGAGGACGCCCATTTCGTCGTCGAGCTCACCTACAGTTAATTCTTACTTACACTTTTCTTTCCGAAAAAAGATACGGTATAAGCACATTCTCATGGTAATTTCATCGTTGCTAACGTCGACCCGACGATTCGTCTACAGACTACGGGGTCGACAAGTATGATATTGGAGCAGGGTTCGGTCATTTCGGCATCGCAACCGATGATGTAAGGCACCATTTCATAAGCCTTTGCAATTGTTTTGTAACAAGTACTACGGTGCTCTGTTAACACTGATGTAATGTGTCTTGAACCTTGATGTCTGGTGGTCACAACAGGTGGCCAGAACGGTTGAGAACATAAGAGCAAAGGGAGGCAAGGTGACCATGGAGCCTGGCCCTGTCAAGGGTGGCAAGACCGTGACCGCGTTCGTCAAAGACCCCGATGGCTACAAGTTTGAGATCCTTGAGAGGCCAGGTACTCGAGAGCCGCTATGTCAGGTGATGCTTCGCGTCGGCGACCTCGACCGAGCCATAAGCTTCTACGAGAAGGTAGGCAGCTCAAAAGTGCTTGTTGCTCACGACTGTTAATTCCACGGCTTATTGTATCTCAAAAAATGTTCACCGGAGTGACTTGTCGTCGCCAAATTGTAGGCTTATGGTATGGAACTGCTGCGGAAGCGAGACAACCCTGAAAACAAGGTGATCACTCCGCTCAATCTATCATCTAATTTCTTGTAGAGCGCGAGGTATTAAACTCTTATGCAGTATACGGTAGCGATGATGGGGTACGGACCCGAAGACCAGAATGTTGTTATGGAGCTGACCTACAAGTACGGTGTCGCTAAATATGACAAGGGGAATGCCTATGGTCAGGTATGGATGGATAAACTCCATTGCCTTTGTAATGCATAGATGATCGGAACCTTTTTTTATCTAGCGGATGCAGAGGCTGAGGGTCATCCTCCTTTTCTAAAAAAACAAAAATAAATAAAAAAAGTTCTTGGTATGCCGTGTTTTCACAGATCGCGATAGGCACCGACAATGTCTACAAGACCGCCGAGGTGGTGAAGTTATCCGGAGGGCAAGTGGTGCGGAAGCCAGGTCCCTTGCCAGGGATCGGCACCAAGATCACATCTGTGCTTGACCCCGATGGGTGGAAAACGGTATTATCTTGCTCCCATCATGCTGATCTTCAAACCAATGATTGCTCACCTAGCCGAGACTCAAATATTGTTTATTTGGCATGCAGGTGTTTGTTGACAACATTGACTTCGCCAAAGAATTGAGTAATCATGTACACCATTGACTTTGCCAAAGAACTGTAAACATCGACTCTTTTGATCTTTACCATCGATGTACACATGAGAGCATATACTTTGGAGAAACTTTAATCTTTGAATAACATCAAATGGAGTAGAGGACATCGAGAACCAACTCTGATTTATAGATGTCATTTTCCTTTTTGGAGAATGTTGAGTTTTGATGCGAAGTTTGAGCAGGTTTGAAATGACAATTCAAAACATTGCAATTAGGCCGTAAAAAATGTTATATGGTCCATAATCAAGAAAAAAATAATGATACGGTCCACAATCAAGAGTGATACATGTGCCTCCATGAATGTATAAGAGCTCCTGTACATACATTGTGATTTTAATACCAACATTTAAACAATCGATGCAGGTAATTATAAGGTACATGTGCGTATGATTTGACTTTTTAAAAAATGAGCAACACAAATTTGGAAATGTTGCAAGGAAATTTGAAATAAACGAACTGCTTTATAATATATCCATGTACATGTATGTAGTCACACTCGTTGTCATAGATATAGTTTTGCATCAAATAAAAAGCATTGTCAACATTTCTCGGTTGCAATAGAAGTTGGGCAACCACAAGGCAAGAAATACTTTGTTTTGTTGGTCGTTGGCAGTGAAACTTAGCATTTGTCAAGAATGCAAGTAACACGAGTAGGAAAATACTAATCAAATAAAAATTGAAGTGCATATGGTAAATATAGATTACCTACTAGCATGTTTGGTTTACTCTAGTTGTTCATAGTCGTTTGCCGCATTTTATTGTTTGCAACTTTACTGGTGATATTTTTTAAATATAGGTGGTGAGAGATACATACACTTGCTTGTGTCTTTTTGAAGGACTAAGGTCAAATCCTTTGAGTTGCATACCAAAAAATGATTACAATAAGCATGCAAACACATCACAACTTTAGATTATAGTTACTCCATTATGAACAAATTAGCAAACAAAGGGTATATATTTTACAAGTGAACAAAATAATACACAAAAATGATTTATTTCTGAAACACTAAAGTGTTGCGGCATTAAACGCAACAAACACAATATCAGAGAAAAACTAGTGTTATTCATGTATCTTCTCTATGCCATGGGAAGGGGGGTATGGGGATCACGATTGTTAAACAGTATAGTGTAGCCTTTGTATGAATATGTAAAATATGCACCAAAACAATGTAAGATGCACCTTACAATTTACACTCAACATGGCTAAGACCCTTCTTCGAGTACTAAAAAAGTGTGTATAATGTAATCATGGTGGAGAAGAAGTATATAAAGAAGGTGAGTAGACCCCATTGGTGAACAACGAGATTGCTTGGCGTGTTTGTAATGGGTTGGGAATACAACTATTTATGAGTCGTGCCAAGGATTTGGCAACATGCATGTAAGAATGGATGGCAATCTTTTTATGATTACCTTCATTCGGATATGATATAGCTTTGTCAGGGGCTAAGACAACCGACCAATAACAGGAATAGTTTACCAATTAAACAATGAAAAAGAATCTATATTTCACCCCCTTCTTCCTTGCCCTTTGGGCATGGCTGTCAACAAGGTGCCCCGGTGCCTCCTGGGTTCGGTGTTAGCTCAAGTGAGGCTTAGATAGCCCATGTCTATCTAGCCATGTGACGATGTCACACGTGACGAGATTCAAAATGGTATATGACCTTGAAAAACAATCCGTATGCAATAGTAATAAGTAATACATCATGCAAGTAGCTAATTGATGCAAATATAGTGTACGGTGATATAACATGCACTCGGTGGTCAGTGGGTTGAACATCATTTACTCCACAAGACAACAATGCATTCCATCAAGATATAACACGACGAGCAGTTTTAACATGCTCCCTCTTACCCCCTCTTTTCACATAAGAGGTAAGAGTATAAAATAGATCTGAGCCATTGATCTCATTAATTAGTAGTCCGATTAACTCTTACCTTCTTACCTCACATGTAAAAAGAGGGGGGGTAAGAGGGAGCATCTTAAAATTTGCCACGCCGACATTGCTAATTCACACTACAAGAAATATGTCAACTTGCGACCATCAATATTGGTCACTGAATGGTCATTATTTTTCATTTGCGACCTTTTTGTGACCAAAAATAGTTGGTCAAAAGCTGACCGTCTTTAATGAAACTTAATGACCAAAATAAAAGGTCGTTGGTTCTACAACCAATTGTTTTGGTCGCTCGCAGTCTGCCCAGGCCACGTCAGATCCAACATGGCAAGCTGACGTGGCAAAATTGCGACCAAATGAAAAGGTCGTTGATTAGAATCAGCCCGGTCCAATTTGGTGTTTTACATGGGCCGAGCCCAACAATTCAGCCTTTTATATATTTTTTCCCTATTAATTTTGGTCAGCTATATGGGCCAGGCCCAACATTTTAGCCTTTTTATTTTTGGGTTGTAGCCTTTGTTTTTCTTTTTTTTAATGCACCCCAATTGTCAAATTCTGGTATGTGGGTCCCAAATGTGACGTTCTAGTTTGTGGGACCCTGCTGTCAAGGTCACGTTCTTCAGATTTCAATATGCCAATACAGAAAACAGACGCAATACTTCAAATAACAGCAAGAAGCAATCTGCTACATCATATAACACACATACAAATGTGATCAGCATCAAGTATACAATTAGATAACAAGCTCTACAAGTGTACAGTCTATCACATGAGCCAAGTTCTGCTACATCATATAACACACATACAAATAGGATCAGCATAAAGGGCTTCATTACTCCCAGAACTAGCTCCAATGAGCTAGAACTATGCTTCTTCCAACTTCTTTGTCCTGATGCTCGCGAAGAAACATGAAAGGCCAGCATATGCACGTTATACAACAAAATGGTTAGGAACAAAATAAAAGTAAATCTAACAGCATATTTAACAGTAAATAACAGAATAATGCAATAAATTGGTACAGAGCAAGGTATAGAGCATAGGCTAGGCCAACAATAAATTGGTACTAAATCCAGAAATCACCGTCTGAAATGAAGTTAATGAGACATTTTAGAATCAACTTGACAGCTGACGGTAATGTTTGCATTGGACACATCCAGAACTAAAATTATACATAAATGCCTAAATTCCAATGCCCAATGCCCAAAATGTAAGATGATGGTTCTGGAAAAATAGTAAACTTGCAACCAGATTTAAAGAAAACAGAACAACAAGGTGATGCCATGACCAAATCCGGACCAGAATGCATTTAATAAAATGGATTGCTTCTGGCTGCTGTAGTAGAAAGCATTAGCCATATTTAATGCATTTAATATATATAGATGCTAACGACATGTAGGTTCCATCAGACCATGATCAACTACTCCAAACCATTGCATGATTTGCCAAAAAAATACTAGATGAATCTCACTAACAGGAGCATTAGGTGATTAATGGAAGAAGTAATCTGCAGATTACACAGTGAACAAGTGAAGGATTTATATCTCTCCCTGTGGAAGAACTAAGTCGATGAAGACATGCAGCAGCAGCAGGAGAAGCCTTGCATCATCAGTTTGGTCGGGTCGACGCCGGAAAGAGTGACGCTGTACATGATCAGCACACGCACGGCTCAACCTCTCTGTCCCTCACCTCAACTCGGTCGTGCAGCTACTGCAGTTGGATGCAAGTGTGTAAATACAACATGGTTTGCATCATATATCTAGACTATAGCATCATATTTTCACCAGCATTTCTGCATCAAAAACACTACTGAAAATAAGAAGGATGGCATGTAGTAATAGTAACAGGCTGTCGTAGTAGTATATATTCATTGTAGATCAAGGTTTTCTTCCTCTTCTCTAGTTAACAAACAGTCATCAATGAAGCAAGCAACATCACATTAGTACAGCAGCTACCATCATCACAATATGGATTGATTTGAACCACTGTGATGAACGAATTAGCAGGATATTTGTAGGTGAAGGTGATCGATTGGTGATTGATTGGTTTGGTGTAATAAGAAAACTAGGTATTGCAGCAGCAAACTATACTAGCAGCAGAGCAAATGGAACCAAATGATGATTATTATTATCAACTTAAAAGGAAGCTCAACTTATATCCATGATTTCCCTCTTGTGAAGCAAGCATCAAACAACACAATAGCAATGAAATTGCACATCCGAATAGAACAAGACGTGATGTGGCCTTGTGTCGAGAACAATTGCAAGTATTTTGTGCACATCACATCAGATCTGCATGGGTAGAAAGACGGGGTGGAGCTCACCACGTGTGGGGGTAGGAGAGATAGGTTGAGCAGCCATGAGGAGTCGTCCACCTACAGCAGCAGCTTGTCCGCGTTAGAGCAACCTGCACGCAAAACAAACGCAGGGATCAGAATAAGAGGAGATGCAGAAACAGATAAGAGAGGGGGGACAGGAGGGATTCATGCCCACCTAAAATAGTCGGAGATCTACCCAGAACAAATACCATAATAAACTAAGAGCCTAAACATTAATTACATAGCAGAAAATTAATGTTTGATGCTGCTAAATCAACAATCCAAAACTAAAGCTTTTTTATATATATAAATGGCTGCTGCAAACATGCAAATACTAGCAGTGCTACTTGTTTAATGAATTAAATGCATGGTTTTCTTCTTATTCTTATTCTAGCTAAGAAGCACTCGTGAATCTGAAAGCACATTTGCTCCCTTGGTGGTTTTGGTAATTAATAACAACATATATTTCATTGGACTGATGTTTCCACTAAGTATATTTCAGGAAAAGTTCAATGATGGGATGGCAAAAGGATTGTGGAGAGACCCTAGATGCAAGAAATAGGATTGGCAAAGCTTCAAGCAAAAAGACTCTACATTTTACTTTGTGAGAAATCACTTCGAGTCTATAGGAAAGCCAATACTATTAAAAGGGGGTAAGGTATTGATGGTGAACAAAATGCTCCACGTGCACAAGTGATAGTCACCAAAAACACCCACAAGCTCTTCCACAAAAGTCTGTCCAGCCTATCATGCAAAATCGGTGCCACCAATATTCCCCACTCGGCCCTACCGATTTTCACCTTAGACAGATCCCAGCCAAACCCTAAGTCTTCGGTACAGCCGATTCTGCATCGGTGCCACCGAGTTTAGGTTGCCAACATTCTGTTGCCCCTTTTCTTCAATTCGGAATTTCCGAGTTGTTTGGATCGGCGCCACCGAGTTTTGCAATCTGACCGTTGGTCACCTGATCGGTACTGCCGAGATTTATATATCGGTCTCACCGAGATTCGAAAGGTGCTACCTTTTAAGCAACTCGGTACCACCGAGTTTTACACTTCGGTGTCACCGAGTTGATCATTATAAGTGTAACGGTTGGATTTTTGGAGATGCCTATATATACCCCTTCACCACCACCCACTCGAAAGAGAAGCACTCAGAACTATTCCATACTTGCCCCATCTGATTTTCTGAGAGAGAGCCACCTACTCATGTGTTGAGATCAAGCCATTCCATTCCAACCATATGAATCTTGATTTCTAGCCTCCCCAAGTTGCTTTCCACCCAATCAACCTCTTCCACCAAAGCCAAATCTGTGAGAGAGTGATTGTGTGTTGAGGAGTCTATCATCTTGAAGCACAAGAGCAAGGAGTTCATCGTTACTATCGAGCCTATTACCTTTTGGAGGGTGGTGCCTCCTAGATTGGTTAGGTGTCGCTTGGGAGCCTCCTACTTCTTGTTGTGGAGTTGAACCAAGAAGTTTGTAAGGGCAAGGAGATCGCCTACTTCGTGAAGATCTACCCATAGTGAGGCTAGTCCTTCGTGGACGGAAGCCGTTATGGAATAGTCAAGGTTGCTACTTCGTGGACCCTTATGGGTGGAGCCCTCCGTGGACTCTCGCGACCGTTACCCTCCGTGGGTTGAAGACTCCATAAACGTGGACGTACGATAGCACCACCTATCGGAACCACGGGAAAAATCTTCGTGTCTCCAAATTGCGTTTGATCTTTGATGACCCACAAGTATAGGGGATCAATCGTAGTCCTTTCGATAAGTAAGAGTGTCGAACCCAACGAGGAGCAGAAGGAAATGACAAGCGGTTTTCAGCAAGGTAATTTCTGCAAGCACTGAAATTGTAGGTAATAGATAGTTTGATAGCAAGGTAATTTGTAACGAGCAAGTAACGGTAACGGTAAACAAGGTGTAGCAAGGTAGCCCAATCCTTTTGAGGCAAAGGACAGGCAAGAACAGTCACTAGTAATAGGCAAAGTGTTCTTGAGGGTACACGGGAATTTCATCTAGTCACTTTTATCATGTTGGTTTGATTCGTGTTAGCTACTTTGATAATTTGATATGTGGGTGGACTGGTGCTAAGGTGATGTTCTTACTTGAACTAACAACCTACTTATGATTAACTCCCTCGCAAGCATCCGCAACTATGAGAAAAGTATTAAGACAAAGTCTAACCATAGCATTAAACATGTGGATCCAAATCAGCCCCTTACGAAGTAGCGCATAAACTAGGGTTTAAGCTTCTGTCACTCTAGCAACCCATCATCTAATAACTACTCCACAATGCATTCCCTTAGGCCCATGAATGGTGAAGTGTCATGTAGTCAACGTTCACATGACACCACTAAGGGAATCACAACATACATATCATCAAAATATCGAACACATATCAAATTCACTTGATTACTTGCAACATGACTTCTCCCGTGACCTCAAGAACAAAGGTAACTACTCACAAATAATAAGCATGCTCAAGATCAGAGGAGTAATGAATAGCAAAATGGATCTGAACATATTATCTTCCACCTAATAAACCATATAGTAATCAACTACGCAAGGTAATCAACACTACTAGTCACCCACAGGTACCAATCTGAGGTTCCGGTACAAAGATTGAACACAAGAGATGAACTAGGGTTTGAGAGGAGATGGTGTTGTTGAACATGTTGATGAAGATTGGCCTCCCAAAGATGAGAGGGGTGTTGGTGATGATGATAGCTTCGATTTCCCCCTCCGGGAGAGAGGTTCCCCCGGCGGAATCGCTTCGCTGGAGGGCAAAAGTGCTCCTGCCCAAGTTCCGCCTCGAGGCGGCGGCGCTTCGTCCCGAAAGTCCTCCTCCTAATTTTTTTAGGTTTTTTGGGAATTTATACCAGAAGATGGGCTCCGGAAGTGGGCCAGGGTGAGCACCACCCACCAGGCCGCGCCAGGGGGTGCCTGGCACGCCCTGGTGGGTGCTCCTCACCAGGTGGCCCCCCTCCGGTAGATTTTTGCTCCGGTATTTTTTATTAATTCCAAAAATAATCTCCGTAAAGTTTCAGCTTCATTGGAGTTGTGCAGAATAGGTATCTCTGACGTGCTTTTCTTGGGTCCAGAATTCCAGTTGCCGGTATTCTCCCTCTTTGTGTAAACCTTGCATATTATGAGAGAAAAGGCATTAGAATCACTCCCCAAAGCATTATTATTCGACAAAACAAAGTAAATTACAGTAGGAAATCATGATGCAAAATGGACGTATCAACTCCCCCAAGCTTAGACCTCGCTTGTCCTCAAGCGAAAGCCGATATTGAAAAGCATGTCCACATGGTTTGAGAGAGAGAGGTCGATAAAAACAAAATACAGACATAGAAGCATCATGCTTATTAACATAACAGCAACAAACTCTAAAATAAGAACTTATTCCAATATATTTTTATCATAAAGCTTCTCATGAACAAGTAACAATTCATCACAACATAGAAGTATGAAGCATAAACCTTATTGGAAACCAACAAACTGTGTTCTCAGTCAACCTTGCAACTACAATTCATCATATTTTCAGGAAGGGTCTCATGTCGGAGCCTTTTGGCAAGTCCACATACTCAACCATCATTTAGTCTTCTATGATTGCTAACGCTCACGGCATACCCATGAACAAAAAGTTTCAACCGGACACATAGGAAGATAGGGGCTTATAGTTTTGCCTCCCAACGTACTCACCTCAAGGGTGATGTCAACAATAATAACTCATGCCCACCCATATCCAACTGGATATATGTGCCTAGATCTTTCCTCACCACATGATGCTTGCAAAGGAAAAAGTAAAAAGGAATAGAGAAGAATACTTTGACTCTTGCATAAAAGTAAGTGCATAAAAGTAAAAGATAGGCCCTTCGTAGAGGGAAGCAGAGGTTGTCATGCGCTTATTGGTTTGTATGCCCAATCCCTTAATGTAAAAGAACGTCACGCTATATTACCCCCTATGATAGCAACCTTTATTATGCAGTCCGTCGCTTTTATTACTTTGCCATCATAAGTTCGTATAACGCTCAATTTTTTCTTGCACTAATTGATCAAAACACTTTTAGAAGCAATTTTTATTGCCTTGTTGCACCGATGACAACTTACTTGAAGGATCTTTCTCGATCCATAGGTAGGTATGGTGGACACTCAAGGAAAGAGTTTGGGTTTGGGTTTTTGGATGCACAAGTAATATCTCTACTTAGTGCGGAATTTTTGGCTAGCAAAGATATTGAGCAAGCACCACATGTTAAAGGATCTATGACAATATTACTTCTATGCGGATATGAACAAACATAAATCATTACGTTGTCTTCCTTGTCCAACGTCAACAATTTTGACATATAATATTTGATGGGGGCTCACAATCATAAAAGATGTCCAAGATAGTGTATTTGCATGTGAATCTTCTCTTCCCTAATTAATTCTTTCATGAATTGCATCATTGACCAATGCTATGTTTGTCAATCTCCAACAAATTTTACTACTTATACTTTTCATTATGTGATGTCATTACTCACCATAAGATTAGCATATGATTCTTTTCATTTATTGTCTTTCTTTTATTTGATTGCAACAAGAAAGTAGAGAAGCAAAAACTCAAACTAAACTTTATTATATAACTTTCACTCGGTTACATAGATAGGTAGGCCACAAAACTAACACACGAAAATAGATCACGCTAAACTTTTATTCAACTAAAGCAAAGGGAAACTAAAGATAGAACTAAAATAGGTAAAGGTGAATAAAAGTGGTGGTGATACGATACCGAGGCACCTCCCCCAAGCTTGGCTCAAGCCAAGGGGAGTGCCCATACCCATGTACTCAAATCTCCTTTGGTGGTCGTGATGAAGAAGATGGAGGTGTTGATGCAGGTGGTGGTGATGTGATGTCACACTTTAGCTTCAGAAGATGCTCCAGTTTGCGGATGACTCTCCTAAGGTTGTCGATGTGTTCTTGCAACAAGATATTTTCACGGATGAGAAATTTATTCTGAACACGAACCGTTTCGAAGGTTCTAAAGGCTTCGATTTCAATAGGGGTGAGATGACTATAGTAAGGTTGAAGGATATCTTCTTCCTCTCCCTCCTTTGCTGGCTTGAATTGAACTCCTTCAGGGAGATAATCCACCTTAGCTTCATTGTCCTTCTCCGCCTTGTAGGCTTCTTCCGGCTCCTCCCTCTTCAACTCTATCTTCATTAGCCAGGCATCTTCTTCCACATTGTTAGGAGAGGGAGAAGACATGATGCCTGACTTGACAGATCTGATAGGAACAACAAGAAACAAGAACAGAGGATTTTTCTGCGATGCGGTCGTCAAAATAGTCAGGGGTATATATAGAGAATTTTTATTCTTGGGAAACAAGTATTTGGAAGGAAAACGGAGTCGGGAAGGCATCTGAGGTGGGCAGCACCCACCAGGGCGCGCCCAGGGTTGCCTGGCGCGCCCTGGTGTATCGTGCCCACCTCGATCACCTTCCGGTTTATTTTTTTATTCCTAAAATTCTAAAATATTCCAAAACTGACAAAAAATATTTTTGCAGATTTGTCGGAGTCCGTTTACTTACCGTATAACGTACCTCCTATTTTTAAGTATTCTGGAGTGTTTCGGAAGGTTTGTTTTATGTGTTCCTCCGGTGTCATGGTTTGGATGACATTGCTTTCAACGTTAATAGGCGTACCTGAGATATAGTGCTTAATTCTTTGGCCATTGACCACCTTCGGATTAGTACCTTCGGCGTTATTAATCTTGATAGCTCCAGAACGATAAACCTCTTCAATAATATATGGTCCCTCCCATTTGGAGAGAAGCTTTCCTGGAAAGAATCTTAAACGAGAGTTGAATAAAAGAACATAATCTCCTATTTTGAATTCCCGCTTTTGGATTCTTTTGTCATGCCATCTTTTTACTTTTTATTTGAATAGCTTGGCATTTTCATACGCTTGGGTTCTCCATTCATCTAGTGAGCTAATATCAAATAGCCTCTTCTCACCGGCAAGTTTGAAATCATAATTGAGTTCTTTAATGTTGGAAATATGCCCTAGAGGCAATAATAAATTAGTTATTATCAAATTTCCTTGTTCATGATAATCGTTTATTATCCATGCTATAATTGTATTGATTGGAAACTCAAATACATGTGTGGGTACATAGACAAACAATGTGTCCCTAGTAAGCCTCTAGTTAAACTGGCTCGTTGATCAAAGATGGTGAAGGTTTCCTAGCCATAGACATGAGATGTCATTTGATAACGGGATCACATCATTAGGAGAATGATGTGATGGACAAGACCCAAACTATGTACATAGCATATGATCGTGTCAGTTTATTGCTATAGTTTTCTGCATGTCAAGTATCTGTTCCTATGACCATGAGATCATGCAACTCACTGACACCGGAGGAGTACCTTGTGTGTATCAAACGTCGCAACGTAACTGGGTGACTATAAAGATGCTCTACAGGTATCTCCGAGGGTGTCTGTTGAGTTGGCATAGATCAAGACTGGGATTTGTTACTCCGTGTGATGGAGAGGTATCTCAGGGCCCACTCGGTAATACAACATCACAACAAGCCTTGCAAGCAATGTGACTAAAGTGTTAGCCACGGGATCTTGTATTACGGAACGAGTAAAGAGACTTGCCGGTAACGAGATTGAACTAGGTATAGAGATACCGACGATCGAATCTCGGGCAAGTAACATACCGAAGAACAAAGGGAACACCATACGGGATTAACTGAATCCTTGACATAGAGGTTCAACCGATAAAGATCTTCGTAGAATATGTAGGAACCAATATGGGCATCTAGGTCCCGCTATTGGTTATTGACCGTAGAGGTGTCTCGGTCATGTCTACATAGTTCTCGAACCCGCAAGGTCTACACACTTAAGGTTCGGTGACGTTTCGGTAGTATAGAGTTAGAGAGAATTCCTTATTTGACACTCTCTTAAAATTGTGTTCCTTATTTGACACTGTAGAAAATTTTCTTCCCTATATGACCTCTAGTCTTAATTTTTTTCCCTATATGACACTCTAGTGCATTTTGTACACGTGAAAAGACCATTTTACCCATATGTATAATATGACCACAAATATGTAATCGGATCAGGCTTCCTTCGGGCTGATGTTTTATCTCCTCTTGATGTACACGTCTGTGAACAAAACAAAGTATGAGACGTACGTACCTCGCTGGCTGCAGATGGACTGGTTTCTCGGCCAAGCGCGTAGCGTGTCTGCGGGTATTCGGAGACTTAGGTGCGCGCGGCCGGCCGGTACGGGTATCCAGCTACGTACGTGTACATGCGCATCCATTGGAAATATATGCTTACCTGCATGTACGGATGGATATGAGCTAAATGATACGGAAAAAAAATGGGTCAAACACTACGATAGATTGCATCTAGTACCAACAAAACATATTAGCTAATTAGGCTCAATGCTACATATTTCTGGTCACATTATGTACAGGGGTAAAAAAGTCTTTTCACGTGTACGAAATGAACTAAAGTATCATATAGGGAAAGAAATTAAGACTATAGGTCATATAGGGAAGAAAATTTTCTTCAGTGTCAAATAAGGAACATGATTTTAAGGGAGTGTCAAATAAGGAATTCTGTCATAGAGTTATGTATGGTGGTGACTGAAGGTTGTTTGGAGTCCCGGATGAGATCCCGGACGTCACGAGGAGCTCCGGAATGGTCCGGAGGTAAAGATTGATATATAGGAAGTCCCGTTTTGGTCCCCAGAAAAGTTTCGGGCATTTTCGGCAGTGTACCGGGAGTGACGAATGGGTTCCGGGGGACCATCGGGAGGGGGCCACCCACTCCGGGGGGCTACATGGGCCTTAGAGGTGGTGCACCAGCCCCTAGTGGGCTGGGCAAGCCAGCCACTAAAGGCCCATGAGAAGAGGATAAAGGAAAAGGTAAAAAGGGCCAAAATAGGAAGGAGTCCTATTAGGATTCCACCTCCCTTGTGGGAGGTGGACTCCTCCCTTGTTGCTTCGGCCGAAGCCCTCCTTGGAGGAGGGGCCAAGGCAGCCTCCCCTCACCCTCCTCCTATATATACTAGAGGATTTTGAGGGTTAGCCCTAATCCCTAATTGCCACGTGATGCCCTCTTCTTCCTCTAGATCTGTTCTCCACTAGATCGCCTCGGTCGTGCTTGGCGAAGCCCTGCCGGGACAGCTCCACCACCACTGCCACCACGCCGTTGTGCTGGCGGAGAACTCATCTACCTCTCCGCTCCCTCTTGCTGGATCAAGAAGGCGGAGATCGTCATCGAGATGTACGTGTGCTGAACGCGGAGGTGCCGTCCGTTCGGCACTAGATCGGAAGGACCGTGATCAAGATCGCGGGACGGATCGTGATTGGATCGCGAGACGGATCGTGATGGGATCGCGGGACGGCTAGTGATTTGGATCGCGAAGACGTTCGACTACATCAACCGCGTTTCTCAATGCTTCCCGCCTAGCGATCTACAAGGGTATGTAGATCCACTCTCCCTCTCGTAGATGCTCATCACCATGGATAGATCTTGCGTGTGCGTAGGAATTTTTTTGTTTCCCATGCAACGTTCCCCAACAGTGGCATCAAGAGCTAGGTCTATGCGTAGATGAGATCTCGAGTAGAACACAAAGGAGTTTGTGGGCGTTGATATTCAGATTGCTTCCCTCCTTAGTCTTTTCTTGATTCAGTGGTATTGTGGGATGAAGCGGCTCGGACCAACCTTACTCGTCCACGTACGAGAGACCGGTTCCATCGACTGACATGTAACTTTGTTGCATAAGATGGCTGGCGGGTGTCTATCTCTCCCACTTTAGTTGAATCAGATTCGACAGAGGCGGCCCTTGTAGAAGGTGAAATAGCAACTTGTTTATCACCGTTGTGGTTTTGCGTAGGTAAGAATCGTTCTTGCTAGATACCCATAGCAGCCACGTAAAACATGCAACAACAAATTAGAGGACGTCGAACTTGTTTTTGCAGGGTATGATGTTCTTGTTTTTGCATGTCGATGAGTACGGCAACCAGCAGGAGCCATAGGGTTGTCTTTAATTATTTTCGCCGTTTTTGCTTTACTTTATCGCTATGAGTTAGAAATAGTCGTGGAAGAAACAGTCGGTGCGACAACCTCATGGCGACACATTGATGGAGATCAAGATGATGGAGATCATGGTGTTATGCCGGTGACGATGGAGATCATGCCGGTGCTTTGAAGATGGAGATCAAAAGCACAAGTTCATGGCCATATCATGTCACTTATGATTTGCATGTGATGTTAATCCTTTTATGCATCTTATTTTGCTTAGGACGACGGTAGCATTATAAGGTGATCCCTCGCTTAAATTTCAAGATAAATTGTGTTCTCCCCGAGTGTGCACCGTTGCGAAAGTTCGTCGTTTCGAGACACCACGTGATGATCGGGTGTGATAGACTCTACGTTCACATACAACGGGTGCAAGCCAGTGTTGCACATGCGGAACACTCGGGTTAAACTTGACGAGCCTAGCATGTACAGACATGGCCTCGGAACACAAGAGACCGAAAGGTCGAACATGAGTCATATAGTAGATATGATCAACATGAAGATGTTCACCATTGAAACCACCTCAACTCACGTGATGATCGGACTTGAGTTGGTGGATTTGGATCATGTGACACTCGAATGACCAGAGGGATGTCAATTTGAGTGGGAGTTCTTAAGTAATATGATTAATTGAACTCATTATCATGAACATAGTCAAAGTGACTTTGCAAATTATGTTGTAGATCAATAGCTCGCGCTATAGCTCCCTTGATTTTTTATATGTTCCTAGAGAAATAGAGTTGAAAGATGATGGTAGCAATAATGCGGACTGGGTCCGTGATCTGAGGATTGTCCTCATTGCTGCATAGAAGGCTTATGTCCTTAATGCACCGCTCGGTGCGCCACCCCCCTCAAGCGTCGTATGTAGATGTTGTGAACATCTGACAGGCATGTTCTGATGACTACTTGATAGTTCAGTGTGTCATGCATTACGGCTTAGAATTGAGGCTCCAAAACGTTTTGAACGTCACGGAACATATGAGATGTTCTAAGAGCTGAAATTGGGATCTCAGGCTCGTGCCCGTGTTGAGAGGTATGAGACCTCCAACAAGATTCTTTGCCTGCAAGATGATGGAGAATAGCTCAATCGGTGAGCATGTGCTCAGATTGTCTGGGTGCTACAATCGCTTGAATCGAGTGGGAGTTGATCTTCCAGATAAGATAGTGATTGATATAGTTCTCCAAGTCACTGTCACTAAGCTACTAGAGCTTCGTGATGAACTATAAAATGCCAGGGATAGAAATAATGATCCCTGAGCTATTCGCGATGTTTGACACCGCGAAGGTAGAAATCAAGAAGGAGCATCAAGTGTTGATGGTTAGTGAAACCACTAGTTTCGAAAAGGGCAAGGGCAAGGAGGGAAACTTCATGGATGGCAAGTCAGTTGCTGCTCCAGTGAAGAAACCCAAGGTTGAACCCAAACCCGAGACTAAGTGCTTCTATTATGAGGAGAACGGTCGCTGAAGCGGAAACAACCCTAGATACTTGGTTGATAAGAAGGCTGGCAACGTCGACAAAAGTATATTTGATATACGTGTTATTGATGTGTACCTTACTAGTACTCCTAGTAGCACCTGGGTATTGGATACCGGTTCGGTTGCTAAATGTTAGTAACTCGAAATAAAAGCTACGGAATAAACGGAGGCTAGCTAAGGGTGAGGTGACGATGAGTGTTGGAAGTGTTTCCAAGGTTGATGTGATCACCATCGCACGCTCTCTCTACCTTCGGGATTAGTGATGAACCTAAATAAATGTTATTTGGTGTTTGCGTTGAGCATGAACGTGATTAGATCATGTTTATTGCAATACGGTTATTCATTTAAGTTAGAGAATAATGGTTATTCTGTTTACATGAATAATACCTTCAATGGTCATGCACCCAATGAGAATGGTTTATTGAATCTAGATCGTAGTGATACACATGTTCATAATATTGATGCCAAAAGATACAAAGTTAATAATGATAGTATCACATACTTGTGGCACTGCCGCTAAATGTCATATTGGTGTAAAGCGCATGAAGAAAATCCATGCTGATGGATCTTTGGACTCATTTGATTTCGAATCGGTTGAGACATGCGGACCATGCCTCATGGGCAAGATGACTAAGACCCCATTTTTCGGTATGGTGGAGCGGGGAAGTAACTTATTGGAAATGATACATGTTGATGTATTCGGTCCAATGAGTGTTGTAGCGTGCGGTGGATATCGTTATTTTCCTACCTTCACTGATGATTTAAGTAGATATGGGGATATTTACTTAATGAAACACAAGTCTAAAATGTTTGAAAAGTTCAAACAAAATCAGAGTGAAGTTTGAGATCATCGTGACAAGGAGATAAAATGTCTACGATATGATCATGGAGGCGAATATCTGAGTTACGAGTTTGGTATGCAAGTTAAGACAATGTGGAAGTTGTTTCACAACTCACGCCGCCTGGAACACCATAATGTGATGGTGTGTCCGAACGTCGTAGTCGTGCTCTATTGGATATGGTGCGTACTATGATGTCTCTTATCATTTTGCCACTATCGTTTTGGGGTTATGCATTAGAGACAAATACATTCACTTTAAAATAGGGCACCATCTAAGTCCGTTGAGATGACACCATATGAATTTTGGTTTGACAGAAACCTAAGCTGTCATTTCTTAATTTTTGGGGCTGCGACGCTTATGTGAAAAAGGTTTTCAACCTGATGAGCTCGAACCCAAAGCGGACAAATGCATCTTCATAGAATCCCCTAACGTTACAGTTGGGTACACCTTCTATCTCAGATCCAAGCACAAAGTGTTTGTTGCTAAAACGGGTCCTTTCTCGAGAAAGAGTTTCTCTCGAAAGAATTGAGTGGGAGGAAGATAGAACTTGATGAGGTTGTTGAACCTTTGTTTCAACCAGAGAGTAGCGCAGCGCAGAAAGTTGTTTCTGTGGAGCCTACGTTAGTTGAAGAGGAAGTTAATGATGATGATCATGAAGCTTCGGATCAAGTTACTATCGAACCTCGTAGGTCGACAAGGACGCGTACTGCTCCTGAGTGGTACGGCAACCCTATCTTAGAGGTCATGTTGTTAGACAACGATGAACCTACGAGCTATGGAGAAGCGATGGTGGGCCCGGATTCCAACAAATGGCTAGGAGCCATGAAATCCGAGATAGGATCCATGTATGAAAACCAAGTATAGACTTTGGTAGACTTGCCCGTTGAACGGCAGGCCGTTAAGTACAAATGGACCTTTAAGAAGAAGACAGACGCTGATGGTAAATGTCACCATTTATAAAGCTTGACTTGTTGCAAAGAAGTTGTCCGACAAGGTCAAGGAGTTGACTACGATGAGAGTTTCTCACCTGTAGCGATGCTAAAGTCTGTTGGAATTATGTTAGCAGTTGCTGCATTTTTCGATTATGAAATCTGGCAGATGGATGTCAAAACAGAGTTTCCTTAACGGTTTCCGTGAGGAAAGGTTGTATGTGATACAACCAGAAGGTTTTGTCAGTCCTAAGGATGCTAAAATGTATGCAAACTCCAGCGATCCTTCTATGGACTGGAGTAAGCATCTCGGAGTTGGAATATACACTTTGATGAGGTGATCAAAGTTTTTGGGTTTATACAAAGTTTATGAGAAACTTGTATTTACAATAAAGTGAGTGGGAGCACTATAGAATTTCTGATAAGTATATGTGGATGACATATTGTTGATCGGAAATGATGTAGAATTTCTGGAAAGCATAAAGGGTTGTTTGAAAGGTGTTTTTCAAAGGAATACCTGGAATGAAGCTACTTAAATATTGGGCATCAGGATCTATAGAGATAGATCAAGACGTCTGATAAGACTTTCAATGAGTACATACCAAGACAAGATTTTGAAAGAGTTCAAAATGGATCAGTCAAAGAAAGAGTTCTTGCCTGATTTGTAAGGTGTGGAGTTGAGTGAGACTCAAAGCTCGACCACGGCAGAAGAAAGAGAAAGGACAAAGGTCGTCCCCTATGCCTTAGCCATAGGCTCTATATAGTATGCCATGCTATGTACCGCACCTGTGTGTGCCTTGCCATGAGTCTGTCAAGGGGTACATGAGTGATCCAGGAGTGGATCACTGGACAGCAGTCAAAGTTATCCTTAGTAACTAGAGGACTAAGGAAATATTTCTCGATTATGGAGGTGATAAAGAGTTCGTCGTAAAGGGTTACGTCGATGCAAGCTTTAACACCTATCTGGATGACTCTGAGTAGCAATCTGGATACATATAGTAGGATCAGCCATTTGGAATAGCTCCAAGTGGAGCGTGGTAGCATCTGCAGTACGACATATAGTTTGCAAAGAACACACGGATCTGAATGTTGCAGACCGTTGACTAAAGACTTCTCTCACATGCAAAGCATGATCGAACCCCAGAACTCATTGGGTATTAGATTCATAACAATGTAAATCACATGGTGATGTGAACTAGATTATTGACTCTAGTGCAAGTGGGAGACTGTTGGAAATATGCCCTAGAGGCAATAATAAATTAGTTATTGAAGGAGGAACGCAGCAGAAAACAAAAAAAATCCGACCTACGCACCAACCCAGGACCACTATGGAGACTACATACAAGGTTTGATCATTTTCGTTACCGACTCGTAGCACAGCGGAAGTAGAGTCGATGACGATCGGCGGTGCAGATCCCCGCAGCTAGGATTTACAACCTCCCAACCGCGAGGATGTATACCGTCATCCGCCCCACGGACAGCCCTTCGGGAGGCGGTCAGACAGTCCCTCGGACAGCCCTTCGGGAGGACCCTCAAAAATCGGACAGTCACTCGGACAGCCCTTCGGGAGGTACTCTCAAACTAAGACCGAAACTACGATCTCTCTACAGAGTTGCACACATACGGTGTCATCTATCCGGCAGGGCTTCGCCGTCCAGAACTAGTTCCCATCGGAACCCAGACAGCCTTTCGGCTCTACAAAACTATTTCGCTGGGAGGGAGAGAGAAGCCAGATAACATCAGATGGCATGTGTATGTGAGAAAGAGTGAGTGTGGAGAGTGCATCTCCACCTCTATTTATAGGAAAACCCAAGGGGTAGGGTGACACTTGAAATACCCAAAATGCCCTTCACAAGGACACAAAGGTAAAAGCAAGTGGGCAGCCCATATCCTTCCATGTCATCCCTAGAGATATTTGTGAGTAAAGCCCCAAAAGGTGGCTTTCCATAAAGTAATCCAAAAAGCACTTTCACTATTCACGACGACATATTTCAGCGTCCGTTCGAACTGAAAATATTTATGTGGGCTTAGAACATTTCCAATACCCACTAAAATAATTTTCAACGCGTTCTGAAACAATTCCGGTTTAGTGATTTTCATCTGCGAAAAGCATCTCAAGCGGTTCCGGCAGCTCCGGAACATTTCCGGTTTTCATCCCGGAAAATTCCAGAAAGTTTCCAGAATGATTCTGGCACCCTCCAAGAATTATTAGGCATGTGCCGAAACCAATTTGACTTTATGGTGTACTCCGAAACAACTTTTCGGTTTAGTGATTTTCATCTGTGAAAAGCAACTAAAGCGGTTCCGGCAGTCCGGAACATTTCCGGTTTTTGTCTCTGAAAAATCTCAGAAGTTACCGGAACAATTCTGGTACCTTCCAATAATTTCCAGGCATGTGCCGAAACCAATTTGACTTAATGGTACACTCCGAAACAACTTTTCGGTTTTACCGAAACTCTTCCGGTGTTCTCTCTCTCCGGAACTCTTCCGTTGTCTCCGAAACTTTTTCGGTGAATTTCTCTCAGACTCCCTGTCTAGTATTCAACAGATAGATGACCCTTAAGCGTGTGACCCTATAGGTTCGGTGAAGCATAGACATGACCCGGAACCCCTTCCGATCAATGATCAACATCGGAGCCGTGGACACCCATATTGACCCCTATACCCACACGAATGAATATTCGAGTGAACCTCCAGTTGCCGTGTGCTATTCCTGTTGCTTCGCGATATGTTACAAATACCCGAGGTGAGACATGTTGGCATCCCCGTGGATCAACCACTTGTCCACTATGCCAGTTACCTCGTTACCGGTATTGTTCTCTTTTCTCATTCCCGTGTTCCGGCATCCCCGTGATCAAATCACAAAGTATCTGGCCAGACGATGATGGATACCGTAACATCGAGAGGGCCCAGAGATATCTATCCATCGTCGGAGGAGCAAATCCCAATCTTGAGCTATCAAGTTACTTGACATACTTTTCCATGAACCCGTAAGCCGCCGTAATAGCCACCCATTTACGTATGACGTTTAACAAACCCCAAAGTTCATGAAGCAAGCATGAAGAAACTCGATACTCTCATGGTCTAAGGAATCATGCAAACGTAAACCATCTCTGTGTTATAAACCATTTAACTTGTGATGAATGTATCTCATAGCATAACATCAATTCGGGTCGATTCAACACAAATGTTCTTCTAACATTGTGCCCTCAAAATTGCCGGCATAGCCATGCCCATGATCAGGAAAACAGGATCATCATGCAATACTTGAGCCAGTCTTAGAGGCCAGACTAGGAATACATTTTACCGTTTATTATTCCACACGTGCATATGAGTCTTCCTCCGAGCCTCATGGTTATTGCAGACTCGAGAACCATAGCAGTTATAGCATGGAACATAAACCTAATTATGAACAGGGAGATAATCGATAACATTTATTATTGCCTCTAGGGCATATCTCCTACAGACTCCCACTTGCACTAGAGTCAATAATCTAGTCAATGCTAATGCACTTTACACCTATGGCATACTGGTGTAAAATATGCTTCGCTTGTGGTATAGCCTGATGTCCATCGGATCTGACAACTTCAGTTCCGTGTGTAACTTTGCATATCCTTGCTTTTTCACGCTTTCACAAAATTCATATTTTGTGTGGATTTGGCTTTGCATATGTGTGAATCATTGGTCGAAACCTGATTCCTCAGACTGAGCTATGGAGCAACTATCTGCAATAGTGTCCTATAGACCAAAGCCATCTTGGAATCATACTAAGTTCATGAATGAACTATATGATTCAACAACTTCTTTGTCGCTTCTAAAGCGTCAACATACTTAGCCTTTGTTATAGAATTTGCCACAGTAACCTGTTAAGAACAATTCCAACTTACCGTGCCACCATATTGTGTGTTACACAAAACCCTCAAATTAAATCGAAAATCGCATGGAGAAATGGTGAAGACAGTATCGATGTAACCTTTTACAACGAACTCTTCATGATCTCTGCTTGCGAGAAAACATGTCATCAGTGCTACTTTAGTACTCAATGACCCTTTTTCACCGTTGTCCCATGATCAGTGCTTTTGATCACTTTGGTATCTATACTCGCAACAACTTTGGAGTATTGGACATATCTGGTTGTTTTTACATACCATGGAATACATGATTAATCCAAACACAAGAGTGTGTGGAATCTCCATCATGTATTTTACTCATCAGTGTTTTGGGACACCGAGTCTTGCAAAAACTCTTTCCATGTGACTTCGGCAAGAATCACTCCTTGGTGTTTTAAATGCTAAAAAGTTTTAGCATCTTGTCAATATGTATTCATTGCTTAGCCCCATTAGGTAAATCTATCTCCATAGATCATCATGCCTAATATTGAGGCTATTTAGCCTAAGCACTTCATCAAAAAACTATTTTCAAATGAAGTCCTAATTCGTGTCAAGAAATTTATTTCCAATTAACAATGTGTCATGTACACACGGTTTTTAGAAATATTATTATGCTCCCACTTACTTTCTTGAATCACAAGCATCTTCGATACCCATTTGATGAAGTCAAACCCCTTTGACCATTCCATCAAAAACGAAGATTCCAACTCCACTTTGCTCTCTTTTGTCCATCGCTGGAACTCTGAAGTTTGCATACTTACTAGCATCCTCTGGATCGACAAATTACTTTGGACTGTATCACATACAAGTCCTAGGTTTCATTTCCATCAGATGGAAATCCTTTTGTCATCCATGTTTCATATCTCATGATTGAAATATGTATTAATTGCTAGTTCAACCCGAACCGACTTTAAGCATCGCTACGGTGAGACAATCTCATCGTAGTCAACTCCTTGAACTTGTTATTGCAACAAGTCGAGCTTTATGGATAAACATTTTATCCGTATCAGTTTTTAGTTCCATAAATATTCGTTAGACTCTAAGTCTTCCGAAAGGTGTATCAAGATTTTAATCTCGAATCACTTATATGGAAACTATCTCGGATTGTATTGGCATTTAGCCAATTCCGGAGTCAGGGCCCATCAACGCTTCCTTGTGTATTGTAGGTATACTGTTGTCTAACAACAATATCTCGTTTGCGCACCTGATCGGTTTGCACGAGCTTTGCCTACGTGGTTCAGCTGCAAGTTCGACCGAAGTCCATACATTTTATTGTAGAGACTTCCGTATCAGTCGCAGTAGGAAACTCCGGAATCACTTCCAAGGTTTCTTTCCTTTGATCTGATGACGAAGATACTGGTTATCTCGTCGAGTTGCACTGTCCTCCCACTCACCTTTTGTAAGAACTATTCTCTTTAAAAGCATACCGTTTTGTGGCAAAATCCTTTGCCTCGGTATAGTGGTGGGGGAATACCCAATGACTTGGGATAACCTACAAAGTAGCACTTGTCTGATTTGAAATAGGTTTGTAACCTTTTACACAAGCCCCATATTCCAAATGTTAAGAAAAGATATAACATGGTTGGGCGTACCATACCATGGCGTCATTTCAACAGACCTGGTGGATCTCTTTTCAGTGTAAAAACCGCAGTCTCTAAAGCATCACCTTTTAAAAGGGGTAATGGCAAATTTATTTATGTCATCTTTGATCTTACCATGTCATAAATGGTTCGATTACATCTTCACGGACTTTCCACTTGGAGTGGTGTTCCGGGAGGTGCAAGTTATGAAACCCTTTTCATAACTCATCAGACATTCGCTAAACTTGTAACTCAAATATTCCTTTCTGCAATCGAATTGTAGAAACATAATTTTCTTGTTACAATAACTTCTACTTCATTTTTGAAAACCTTATGAATGAATTCAAAAGATCCAGACTTACGTCTCAACAAGTAAATATCCATATATCTACTTGAGTCATTTCCGAAGATAGATAAATCCACTACTTGCAACAATATTTATTGGACTACACACATCATAATGTATGATCACCAATATGTTCTTTGCTCGTTCCTTATGGCCTGTGAACGGTATTTCAGTCACTTCACTTTTCAGAGGAAAGTCGCAAGTGTCAGATGATTCAAAATCAAATGACTTCAAAATCCATCATAATGGAATTTTCCATGCGGGTTTCTCCAATGTGACCAAATGCAGTGCCACACTTGTGTGGTATTCTTTTAGTCTTGCGACATTTAGCGTCAGTGTTATGGATGTATCATATTTCCATCAATATTCATAACATACATCCCATCTAGGATGGAAGCATGGCCCTTCATGTTATTCATAATACTGAACAACAATTGTTGTTTTTATGAACAACTCTTTTGCAACAAACATTGTGCAATGGGCTAGAGTGTATGAAACTCTAAAATGAATTATGAAAGTAAACCCAGAGGTAATGTATTATTATCAATATTCATAACACACGTCTCATTCATAATGAAAGTATGGCCCTTATGTTATTCATAACACCGAACATCAAAAGTTCTCTTATGAACAACCTTCTTGCAAGATACCTTATGCAAAGGGCTAGAGTGTGAAACTCTAAAATGAATTATGAAAGTAAATACATAGGGAATACACCGATGGAAGGCATAGTAACATTTACTATGTTCCCTGCGTGTATCTAAACCTCATTCCTGGCTAGTCTTTCAGGCCATTGTAGTTCTTACATCGAGTTGCAACAGAATGCAATCGAGTGGGTATCTTTGTGATTAACTCACAATACCCAAGAATTAGTGATTAACATGTTTAACCATAATTCCCAAGAACTATATCTTTGACCAGCCTTCTATACATCAAAAACTTGGATGACATTCATACATGAGCTGGATATTCCAGTCTTCTTTCCTTTTGCCTTTATACTTCTAACAGTTTAACTTTTAGTATTTCTCCTACTCTCAGAAGAAGCATCCAACTTAAGAGTGGCGTTAGCCCCGGACTTCCTAGGCGTGAAAGTCTTACTAACACCCTTCAGACACTTCCTTTCTCTTTAAGTTGTTGTTTTATTCACCTTTCATCATATGACAGGCGTTCTCCTGGATCCCTCTCTTATCAGTCTAATGCATAGTAAACTCATTTACTAATAGTTTGCAAACAAACATTGCTTTGGATATCTCATATCTTTTAGCCTTTGTCTGTCTCTGAAAATGATTTTCAGATTCCATGAATATCACATAACTATCCAAACTTTCGAAGTTCGGGTCTCATGGAAGCAAACATATTGCATTTTGACTGAAAAGGAATTCTAGCTTTTGGATCGAAGGACGAGAGTCACACGATCCATAGCATTAGCGGGAGAATACCGAAAGCATGCGATAGGACAAAGTCCTTCTCGGCACTCTTGAGGACAATCCTCATATTACGTTACCAACCGTAAAGTTTTAACCAGATATTTAACAGCTATTCATTTTTAACAGGGAAGGTGGAAACACGAGCCATTCTTCTACAACTATTATGCAAACCACACTTAGACAGTGTTCAAAATTAATTGCACTGAGAATTAAACAAGTTAATTCTATAGTGCGATCCCACTCAAATCAATATCTCTCATAATTGATTGTGAGTGATACAAGATCCACATTTCAATTCAACACCATTGATGTGGACATCACTGATGACGAGAATTTCAATTGGTGGGCAAACATGTCGATCACATCTCTATGTGACTCTTGTTCATCTTTCGATGGGCGTGTTCCAAGCTCGGGACGATCAAGCCAGAATGTGGACATGGCGCACCCCGAAAAGTTAGATGCCGTGACGGTGCTACACTTGGGAGAACACTAACTACTTGATATTTAAGTGAGAGATCACCCTAATAAAAAGCGACTACCGCGCAATCAAGAAGGGTGCATCATAAGGGATAAACATCTCAGGCAATTCATAATAGCATGATATGGTATAGCCCTTTCTGACGGAGAAGTCTTTTATTTCTTCGTCTTCGGCATTTGCGTCGGTGTTCACCTTTGCGAAGATTGCCACCACCTTGTCGATGCACCAGATAATATTGCTATCTCTATAGCTAATAAAATAAGTGCATTACATAAGGTTGACACGCAGGTCATTAAAGTGCAATCATATGGCTCCAGCCATCATGCCGAATCATGACACGCAGGTCATGTTAATCAAATTACATCATATAGTCATCTCATACATAATCAAATTAATATGAGCACTGCTATACCACATCATATGCACATGCAAACCATCCTGCAAAACCAAGTTAGACGCCTCTAATCGGTTCATGCAAAAACTTGTTTTACATGGCTTCTAAGATTTCGAAACAAACCGAAGCTACCAACGTCCATCATCAAGCATGATAATCCAAGTCGCTAGATTAACATTGCGGGGTGTATGAAACACGAGATAATAAAATCTCGAGCCCCATACTAAACTTCGTCATACGCATGACCCCCGTGCATATCATATCTGCATTGCCCTTTCGTATGCGAAATTTCATCTTTCTTTTTAACTACGGTGGAATTCAATGAACTGTTAGCACTTCGTTGATCAATCAGGATCGCGGATTGCCAGAACATTGAAACTCCACCATACTATTATCAAGATCAGAAATATGCAAATTCCAGGGAAGCAACAAGAACATCGGGTAACAGATTTCATCTGCTACCCGCACAAATAATTTTCAGTAATAGAACTCATCTACTACCTAATTATATTGTGCAACACCCACACATCTCTAGGTATTCTAGATCGCAACCTGCATCTTCGCATAACCTGGCTCTGATACCACTGAAGGGGGAGTGCAGCAGAAAACAAAAAAAAATTGACCTACGCACCAGCCCAGGACCACTATGGAGACTGCATACAAGGTTTGATCATTTTTGTTACCGACTCGTAGCGCAGCGGAAGTAGAGTCGATGACGATCGGCGGTGCAGATCCCCGCAGCTAGGATTTACAACCTCCCAACCGCGAGGATGTATACCATCATCCGCCCCACGGACAGCCCTCCGGGAGGCGGTCAGACAGTCCCTCGGACAGCCCTTCGGGAGGACCCTCGAAATTCGGACAGTCCCTCGGACAGCCCTTCGGGAGGTACTCTCGAACTAAGACCGAAACTACGATCTCTCTACAGAGTTGCACACATACGGTGTCATCTATCCGGCAGGGCTTCGCCGTCCAGAACTAGTTCCCACCGGAACCCAGATAGCCTTTCGGCTCTACGAAACTATTTCGCTGGGAGGGAGAGAGAAGCCAGATAACATCAGATGGCATGTGTATGTGAGAAAGAGTGAGTGTGGAGAGTGCATCTCCACCTCTATTTATAGGAAAACCCAATGGGTAGGGTGACACTTGAAATACCCAAAATGCCCTTCACAAGGGCACAAAGGTAAAAGCAAGTGGGCAGCCCATATCCTTCCATGTCATCCCTAGAGTTATTTGTGAGTAAAGCCCCAAAAGGTGGCTTTCCATAAAGTAATCCAAAAAGCACTTTCACTATTCACGACGACATATTTCATCGTCCGTTCGAACTGAAAATATTTATGTGGGCTTAGAACATTTCCAGTACCCACTAAAAAAAATTCAACGCGTTCCGAAACAATTCCGGTTTAGTGATTTTCTTCTGCGAAAAGCATCTGAAGCGGTTCCGGTAGCTCCGGAACATTTCCGGTTTTCATCCCGGAAAATTCCAGAAAGTTTCCACAATGATTCTGGCACCCTCCAAGAATTATCAGGCATGTGCCGAAACCAATTTAACTTTATGGTGTACTCCGAAACAACTTTTCGGTTTAGTGATTTTCATCTGTGAAAAGCAACTAAAGTGGTTCCGGCAGTCCGGAACATTTCCGGTTTTTGTCTCTGAAAAATCTCAGAAGTTACCGGAACAATTCTGGTACCTTCCAATAATTTCCAGGCATGTGCCGAATTCAATTTGACTTAATGGTACACTCCGAAACAACTTTTCGGTTTTACCGAAACTCTTCCGGTGTTCTCTCTCTCCGGAACTCTTCCGTTGTCTCCGAAACTTTTTCGGTGAATTTCTCTCAGACTCCCTGTCTAGTATTAAACAGATAGATGACCCTTAAGCGTGTGACCCTATAGGTTCGGTGAAGCATAGACATGACCCAGAACCCCTTCCGATCAATGATCAACATCGGAGCCGTGGACACCCATATTGACCCCTATACCCACACGAATGAATATTCGAGTGAACCTCCAGTTGCCGTGTGCTATTCCTGTTGCTTCGCGATATGTTACAAATACTTGAGGTGAGACATGTTGGCATCCCCGTGGATCAACAACTTGTCCACTATGCCAGTTACCTCGTTACCGGTATTGTTCTCTTTTCTCGTTCCCGTGTTCCGGCATCCCCGTGATCAAATCACAAAGTGTCTGGCCAGACGATGATGGATACCGTAACACCGAGAGGGCCTAGAGATATCTCTCCATCGTCGGAGGAGCAAATCCCAATCTTGAGCTATCAAGTTACTTGACATACTTTTCCATGAACCCGTAAGCCGCCGTAATAGCCACCCATTTACGGATGACGTTTAACAAACCCCAAAGTTCATTAAGCAAGCATGAAGAAACTTGATACTCTCATGGTCTAAGGAATCATACAAATGTAAACCATCTCTCTGTTATAAACCATTTAACTTGTGACGAATGTATCTCATAGCATAACATCAATTCGGGTCGATTCAACACAAATGTTCTTCTAACATTGTGCCCTCAAAATTGCTGGCATAGCCATGCCCATGATCAGGAAAACAGGATCATCATGCAATACTTGAGCCAGTCTTAGAGGCCAGACTAGGAATACATTTTATCGTTTATTATTCCACACATGCAAATGAGTCTTCCTCCGAGCCTCGTGGTTATTGCAGACTCGAGAACCATAGCAGTTATAGCATGGAACATAAACCTAATTATGAACAGGGAGATAATCAATAACATTTATTATTGCCTCTAGGGCATATCTCCTACAATTATTATCATATTTCCTTGTTCATGATAATCGTTTATTATCGATGCTATAATTGTATTGATTGGAAACTCAAATACATGTGTGGGTACATAGACAAACAATATGTCCCTAGTAAGCCTCTAGTTAAACTGGCTCGTTGATCAAAGATGGTGAAGGTTTCCTAGCCATAGACATGAGATGTCATTTGATAACGGGATCACATCATTAGGAGAATGATGTGATGGACAAGACCCAAACTATGAACATAGCATATGATCGTGTCAGTTTATTGCTATAGTTTTCTGCATGTCAAGTATCTGTTCCTATGACCATGAGATCATGCAACTCACTGACACCGGAGGAGTACCTTGTGTGTATCAAACGTCGCAACGTAACTGGGTGACTATAAAGATGCTCTACAGGTATCTCCGAGGGTGTCTGTTGAGTTGGCATGGATCAAGACTGGGATTTGTTACTCCGTGTGACGGAGAGGTATCTCAGGGCCCACTTGGTAATACAACATCACAACAAGCCTTGCAAGCAATGTGACTAAAGTGTTAGCCATGGGAACTTGTATTACGGAACGAGTAAAGAGACTTGCCGGTAACGAGATTGAACTAGGTATAGAGATACCGACGATCGAATCTCGGGCAAGTAACATACCGAAGAACAAAGGGAACAGCATACGGGATTAACTGAATCCTTGACATAGAGGTTCAACCGATAAAGATCTTCGTAGAATATGTAGGAACCAATATGGGCATCCAGGTCCCACTATTGGTTATTGACCGTAGAGGTGTCTCGGTCATGTCTACATAGTTCTCGAACCCGCAGGGTCTACACACTTAAGGTTCGGTGACGTTTCGGTAGTATAGAGTTATGTATGGTGGTGACCGAAGGTTGTTCGGAGTCCCGGATGAGATCCCGGACGTCACGAAGAGCTCCGGAATGGTCCGGAGGTAAAGATTGATATATATGAAGTCCCGTTTTGGTCTCTAGAAAAGTTTCGGGCATTTCCGGCAGTGTACCGGGAGTGACGAATGGGTTCCGGGGGACCATCGGGAGGGGGCCACCCACTCCGGGGGGCTACATGGGCCTTAGAGGTGGTGCACCAGCCCCTAGTGGGCTGGGCAAGCCATCCACTAAAGGCCCATGAGAAGAGGATAAAGGAAAAGGTAAAAAGGGCCAAAATAGGAAGGAGTCCTATTAGGATTCCACCTCCCTTGTGGGAGGTGGACTCCTCCCTTGTTGCTTCGGCCGAAGCCCTCCTCGGAGGAGGGGCCAAGGCAGCCTCCCCTCACCCTCCTCCTATATATACTAGAGGATTTTGAGGGTTAGCCCTAATCCCTAATTGCCACGTGCTGCCCTCTTCTTCCTCTAGATCTGTTCTCCACTAGATCGTCTCGGTCGTGCTTGGCGAAGCCCTGCTGGGACAGCTCCACCACCACTGCCACCATGCCGTTGTGCTGGCGGACAACTGATCTACCTCTCCGCTCCCTCTTGCTGGATCAAGAAGGCGGAGATCGTCATCGAGCTGTACGTGTGCTGAACGCGGAGGTGCCGTCCGTTCGGCACTAGATCGGAAGGACCGTGATCAAGATCGCGGGACGGATCGTGATTGGATCGCGAGACGGATCATGATGGGATCGCGGGACGGCTAGCGATTTGGATCGCGAAGACGTTCGACTACATCAACTGCGTTTCTCAACGCTTCCCGCCTAGTGATCTACAAGGGTATGTAGATCCACTCTCCCTCTCGTAGATGCTCATCACCATGGATAGATCTTGCATGTGCGTAGGAAAAATTTTGTTTCCCATGCAACGTTCCCCAACATTTAATTGCCCAAAATGCTTTGTGTTCTAGTTTTATAGGCAAATGACAAGCCTTTCCATATACCATTTTATATGGAGACATACCCATAGGATTTTTATAAGCTGTTCTATAGGCCCAAAGTGCATCATCTAATTTCTTAGACCAATTCTTACGAGACCTATTGACAGTTTTTTGTAATATTAATTTTATTTCTCTATTTCTAAGTTCCACTTGACCACTAGATTGAGGATGATAGGGTGATGCAATTCTATGGTTAACATCATATTTAGCAAGCATCTTACGGAAAGCACCATGAATAAAGTGTGAACCACCATCAGTCATTAAATATCTAGGGACTCCAAACCTCGGGAAGATAACCACTTTAAGCATTTTAATGGAGGTGTGGTGATCAGCACTACTAGTTGGAATATCTTCTACCCACTTAGTGACATAATCAACCGCAACTAAAATATGAGTGTACCCGTTAGAGGAAGGAAAAGGCCACATGTAATCAAAACCCCATACGTCAAATGGTTCAACAACAAGTGAATAATTCATAGGCATTTCTTGACGCTTACCGATATTACCAATTCTTTGACATTCATCACAAGACAAGACAAACTTACGAGCATCTTTGAAGAGAGTAGGCCAATAAAAACTAGATTGCAATACCTTATGAGCAGTTCTATCTCCCGCATGATGTCCTCCATAAGCTTCGGAATGACATTTCCGTAAGATCTGTTCCTGTTCATGCTCAGGTACACAACGCCTAATAATACCATCTACTCCTTCTTTATAAAGATGTGGGTCATCCCAAAAGTAATGTCTCAAGTCATAGAAGAATTTTTTCTTTTGTTGGTATGTGAAACTAGGTGGTATAAATTTAGCAACAATGTAATTAGCATAGTCAGCATACCAAGGTGTGTTGTGTGAGACACTTATTGCAGCTAGCTGTTCGTCAGGGAAACTATCATCAATAGGTAGTGGGTCATCAAGAATATTTTCTAACCTAGACAAGTTATCAGCTACGGGGTTCTCAGCTCCTTTCATGTCAACAATATGTAAGTCAAATTCTTGGAGTAAAAGAACCCACCTAATGAGTCTAGGTTTGGCATCTTTCTTTTCCATAAGATATTTTATAGCAGCATGATCGGTGTGAACAATAACTTTGGAGTCAACAATATAGGATCTAAATTTATCACAAGCAAACACAACTGCTAAAAATTCTTTTTCAGTAGTAGCATAATTTCGTTGAGCACTGTCTAGAGTTTTACTGGCATAATGGATAACATTAAATTTCTTATCAACTCTTTGTCCTAGGACAGCACCAACAGCATAATCACTAGCATGACACATAATTTCAAAAGGCAAGTTCCAATCAGGTGGTTGAACGATAGGTGCAGAGGTTAAGGCTTTCTTGAGTGTTTCAAAGGCTTCCACACAATCATCATCAAAAACAAAAGGAATATCCTTTTGCAAAAGATTAGTAAGAGGCCTAGAAATTTTAGAGAAGTCTTTAATGAACCTCCTATAAAAACCAGCATGACCAAGGAAACTTCGAATACCTTTAATATCTTTAGGACATGGCATTTTCTCAATTGCATCCACTTTAGCTTTATCCACCTCAATACCTCGCTTAGATATTTTATGCCCCAATACAATACCTTCATTAACCCTAAAGTGGCACTTCTCCCAATTCAAGACGAGATTAGTTTGTTCACATCTCTGCAAAACTCGATCAAGGTTGCTTAAGCAATCATCAAAAGAAGTTCCGTAAACAGAAAAATCATCCATGAAAACCTCCACAATCTTTTCACAAAAATCGGAGAATATAGCAGTCATACATCTTTGAAACGTAGCAGGTGCAATACATAAACCAAAAGGCATACGTCTATAAGCATAGGTTCCAAAAGGGCAAGTAAAGGTGGTTTTCTCTTGATCAGATTGTGACACATGTATTTGAGAGAAACCAGAATATCCATCTAGGAAACAAAAGTGTGTGTGCTTAGATAGTCTCTCTAGCATTTGATCAATGAAAGGCAAAGGGTAATGATCTTTTCTAGTAGCTTTATTTAATTTTCTAAAATCAATTACCATTCTATAGCCAGTGACAACTCTTTGTGGAATGAGTTCATTCTTATCATTAGGAACAACGGTAATACCTCCTTTCTTAGGGACACAATGAACGGGACTTACCCATCTACTATCAGCTATGGGATAGATTATACCTGCTTCTAGAAGCTTTAATATTTCAGTTCTTACCTCTTCTTTCATCTTAGGATTCAACCGTCGTTGGTGATCAACAACGGGTTTAGTATCAGGTTCCATATTGATCTTGTGCTGACATAGAGTGGGACTAATGCCCTTAAGATCATCAAGAGTATATCCAATATCAGCCCGGTGCTTCCTTAGAACTTTCAATAATCTTTCTTCTTCATGTTCTGAAAGGTTAGCACTAATAATAACAGGATATATCTTTTTCTCATCAAGATAAGCATACTTCAAAGTGTCAGGCAATTGTTTCAATTCAAACACGGGATCACCTTTAGGTGGAGGAGGACCTCCAAGAGTTTCAATAGGCAAATTGTGTTTCAAGAGAGGTTGTTGTTCGAAGAAAATTTGATCTATTTCATTTCTTTCACGCATGTGCATATCATTTTCATGGTCGAGCAAATATTGTTCTAAAGGATCAGTAGGAGGCACAGCAATAGAAGCAAGACCAATTATTTCATCTTCACTAGGTAACGCTTTATCACGAGGTTGTCTACTAAACTTGGAAAAAATAAACTCATGAGACACATTACCAAAACTGACACCGACAGTTTGTTTTTCACAATCTATCTTAGCATTGACGGTGCGCAAGAAAGGTCTACCAAAGATAATGGGACAAAAGTCATCTTCTGGGGAACCAAGAACTAGAAAATCAGTAGGGTATTTTACTTTCCCACACAAGACTTCAACATCTCTAACAATCCCAAGTGGTGTGATAGTATCTCTATTAGCAAGTTTAATAGTAACATCAATATCTTCCATTTCAGCAGGTGCTATTTCATTCATAATTTCTTGGTATAAGGTAAAAGGGATAGCACTCACACTAGCACCTAAATCACATAAACCATGGTAGCAATGATCTCCTATTTTAACTGAGACGACAGGCAAGCCTTCTATAGATCTATGTTTATCTTTCTTATCAGGCTTAGCAATTCTAGCAGCTTCATCACAAAGGTAAATGACATGCCCATCAATATTTTCTTCCAAGAGATCTTTAACCATAGCAACACTAGGTTCTACTTTAATTTGCTCAGGGGGCTTAGGTGCTCTTATATTACTCTTACGAAGCACGGTTGATACCTTAGCATGTTCCTTTATCCTAATAGGCAAAGGTGGCTTTTCAATATAAGCAGTAGGCACAAGTGGATCAACATTATAAAAGATAGTTTCTTCTTTAGCTATGACCGGTTCTTTAATTTCTTCTTTAATAGGGGGGTGATATTTAAACCACTTCTCCTTAGGGAGATCAACGTGAGTAGCAAATGCTTCGCAGAAAGAGGCTACTATCTCAGAGTCAAGTCCATATTTAGTGCTAAACTTGTGAAAAGTATCGGTATTCATAAAAGATTTAACACAATCAAATTCAAGCTTTATACCTGACTCATTACCTTCGTCGAGTTCCCAATCTTCAGAGTTGCGTTTAATTCTTTCCAAGAGATCCCACTTGAAATCAATAGTCTTCTTCATATAAGAACCAGCACAAGAAGTATCGAGCATGGATTGATCATTATGAGAAAGCCGAGCATAAAAATTCCGAATGATAACTTCCCTCGGGATGTCATGATTGGGGCATGAATATAACATTGACTTAAGCCTCCCCCAAGCTAGAGCAATACTTTCTCCTTCACGAGGCCAAAAATTATATATATAATTCCGATCACGATGAACTAGATGCATAGGATAAAACTTTTGATGGAATTCCAATTGCAAACGATTCCAGTTCCAAGATCCAAGATCATCACATAGCCTATACCATGTCAATGCTTTTCCCTCCAAAGATAAAGGGAAAACCTTCTTCTTAACTTCATCTCCGGGTAAACCTACAAGCTTAAATAATCCACATATTTCATTCACATATAAGAGATGCATATCAGGATGTTCAGTTCCATCTCCTGCATAAGGTTTAGCAAGCAAGAGTTCTACCATACCCGAAGGAATTTCATAAGCAACATTTTCAGTAGGTGCTATAGGTTGAGGGGTAACTAATTGTGGTTCCGGTCGAGGTGAAGATACCCCGAACAAACCCCTCAAAGGATTGTTCTCCATAGTAGCAAGTAGCAATAAATTTCAGCACGTAGTATAAGTTTTTCCTTACCGATTTCCACTTACCAAGAGCGCTTCACTCCCCGGCAACGGCGCCAGAAAAGAGTCTTGATGACCCACAAGTACAGGGGATCAATCGTAGTCCTTTCGATAAGTAAGAGTGTCGAACCCAACGAGGAGAAGAAGAAAATGACAAGCGGTTTTCAGCAAGGTAATTTCTGCAAGCACTGAAATTGTAGGTAATAGATAGTTTGATAGCAAGGTAATTTGTAACGAGCAAGTAACGTAACGGTAAACAAGGTGCAGCAAGGTAGCCCAATCCTTTTGAGGCAAAGGACAGGCCAGAACAGTCACTAGTAATAGGCAAAGTGTTCTTGAGGGTACACGGGAATTTCGTCTAGTCACTTTTATCATGTTGGTTTGATTCGTGTTCGCTACTTTGATAATTTGATATGTGGGTGGACTGGTGCTAAGGTGTTGTTCTTACTTGAACTAACAACCTACTTATGATTAACCCCCTCGCAAGCATCCGCAACTACGAGAAAAGTATTAAGACAAAGTCTAACCATAGCATTAAACAAGTGGATCCAAATCAGCCCCTTACGAAGTAGCGCATAAACTAGGGTTTAAGCTTCTGTCACTCTAGCAACCCATCATCTAATAACTACTCCACAATGCATTCCCTTAGGCCCATGAATGGTGAAGTGTCATGTAGTCGACGTTCACATGACACCACTAAGGGAATCACAACATACATATCATCAAAATATCGAACACATATCAAATTCACATGATTACTTGCAACATGACTTCTCCCGTGACCTCAAGAACAAAGGTAACTACTCACAAATAATAAGCATGCTCAAGATCAGAGGAGTAATGAATAGCATAATGGATCATAACATATGATCTTCCACCAAATAAACCATATAGTAATCAACTACGCAAGGTAATCAACACTACTAGACAACCACAGGTACCAATCTGAGGTTCCGGTACAAAGATTGAACACAAGAGATGAACTAGGGCTTGAGAGGAGATGGTGTTGTTGAACATGTTGATGAAGATTGGCCTCCCAAATATGAGAGGGTGTTGGTGATGACGATAGCTTCGATTTCCCCCTCCGGGAGGGAAGTTCCCCCGGCGAAATCGCTCCGCCGGAGGGCAAAAGTGCTCCTGCCCAAGTTCCGCCTCGAGGCGGCGGCGCTTCGTCCCGAAAGTCCTCCTCCTAATTTTTTTAGGTTTTTTGGGAATTTATACCAGAAGATGGGCTCCGGAAGTGGGCCAGGGTGAGCACCACCCACCAGGCCGCGCCAGGGGGTGCCTGGCGCGCCCTGGTGGGTGCTCCTCACCAGGTGGTCCCCCCTCCGGTAGATTTTTGCTCAGGTATTTTTTATTAATTCCAAAAATAATCTCTGTAAAGTTTCAGCTTCATTGGAGTTTTGCAGAATAGGTATCTCTGACGTGCTTTTCTTGGGTCCAGAATTCCAGCTACCGGTATTCTCCCTCTTTGTGTAAACCTTGCATATTATGAGAGAAAAGGCATTAGAATCACTCCCCAAAGCATTATTATTCGACAAAACAAAGTAAATAACAGTAGGAAATCATGATGCAAAATGGACGTATCAATCTTCCTCCCTACCCTCTATTACGTATGCTTGTCTTTACTTTCCGTTGCTATACTCTTAGACATGCATGTGTAGGGTGTGCTTGACTTGCTATCATTGCTAAAATCTGCCAACACTTAAAATTGGGAAAAGGTAGAAATTTTATTTAGTCAAGTAGTCTAATCACCCCCCCCCCCTCTAGACATACTTTCGATCCTACAAGTGGTATCAGTGCTTTGGTCTCCATTGCATCAGTTTCACAACCTAGGAGAGTATGGCGTCTAGCGAGGGAAATTATCACCGTAGAGGTCCATACTTTGATGGTACAAATTTTGCTAATTGGAAGCACAAAATGAAAATGCATATTCTTGGTCATAACCCCGCCGTTTGGGTTGTTGTTCGTGTTGGCTTGCAAGGTTAATTCTTTGGTGATGGAAAGGAACCGGATCGTGAAGCGACCGTGGAAGAATTGAAGATGTTGCAATAGAACGCTCAAGCATGTGACATTCTCTTCAACTGCCTATGCCCCGAAGAGTTCAACAAAATCAGCCGTCTTGAGAATGCCAAGGAAATTTGGGATACTTTGGTTGATATGCATGAAGGTACCGAATCCGTGAGAGAATCCAAGTTAGATGTTCTTCAAAGTCAGCTTGACAAGTTCAAGATGAAGGATGGTGAAGGAGTCACAGAAATGTACTCTAGGCTAGCTCTCATCACCAATGAGATTGCCGGCTTAGGAAGCGATGAGATGACTGACAAATTCATCATCAAGAAGATACTTAGAACTTTGGATGAGAGATACGACACCGTGTGCACATTGATCCAAATGATGCCCAACTACAAAGATCTCAAGCCTACGGAAGTCATTGGAAGGATTGTTGCTCATGAGATGACACTCAAAGACAAAGAAGAGCTTCACAACAAGTCTAGCGGTGCTTACAAAGCCACAAGTGATGCTCCCGCAACTTCAAGCGACAACCTTGTCACCAATGAAGAGATAAGCCTCATGGTCAAGAAATTCAACAAGTTCTACAAGAATAGAGGCAAAGCACGAAGCTCCAACTCAAGATATGAAGAGAAGCGTTTGTCAAGTCGTGACCGAAACTGCTACAATTGTGGGAAGCCCGGACACTACTCCAATGAGTGTACGGCTCCCTACAAACGAAGAGAAGAGTCACCAAGAAGACGAAGCTCAAGAGATGAATCACCTCGAAGAGAGAGAAGGAGTAGAGATGACCGTTATGAACGAAGACCCTCAAGGAGAAGTAGGGACTCGGAGAAGAAGGACAAGTACACCAAGAGCTACTCAAGAAGAAGACATCAAGCTCACATTGGTGAATGGGTCTCCGGCTCCGAATCCGACAACCACTCCAAGAGAAGCTATCACTCCAACTCCGACTATAGTCAAGATGAAGGTGTTGCCGGACTTGCACTAGTGACTACCAACTCCTATGACATATTTGATTCACCAAATGAAGGAAGTGGAAGTTGCTTCATGGCTAAAGGCCCCAAGGTATCACACCCCGAGTATCTTGATTTCAATAGTGATGAGGATGATTTGCTTGGAGATGATGACTTGCTCTTTGATAAAGCTAGTGATGTTAGTCAAAATGAACTTGATAATTTTCATGATAGTCAAGATAAGTCGGTTGATGATGATAAGATGGAAATAGAGCGACTAACTAAAGAATTAAACACTCTTAAGTTATACCATGAATCTACTCTAGAAGATCATAGAGAGCTTGTAAAGACTCATGAGAAGCTACGCTTCGAGAAGCTCACCTTGGAGCAAGAACATGAGATTCTTAAAGTTGTCAATGACGATCTCCGAAAGAAGACTTCATCTTATCTAGCCAAACGATTACTCGTGTCTACATTTATGCCACAAGTTAAACCTAGACAAACTAGTAACAAAGGCAAGAAAGGTTCTTCATCTAGTAGCAACAATAAAAATGCTAAATCTAATGATGTTGCTTCTAGTAGTTCTATTGATTCCACAAATGATGATTCTCTTAGCCAAGTTACACTTGAGCAAGAAAATGATTTATTAAAAGGAATTATAGAGAAAGGTATCTACAAAAGTCTTGCCGGATGTAAGCAATTTGAGGAGATTGTACGCAAGCACGGAGGATACCGGAAGAACCATGGCATTGGCTACTTCAACGCAAATGGAGTTGAATGGGAAGAAGGTCAATACCCCAAGCCAAAGTTTGTTCCTCAAAAGGAGAAGTATGAACATACTCTCCCCAAGGGAACAAAAGCTCAAGATGACCTTCCACCACAAGACCACAATCTCAAGGGCAAGGACAAGCTTCAAGAGGAGATTGACTCATATGAAGATGAATCCCAAGCTTTGGTCAAGTGGGTTCCCAAAGCTCCTACAAGCTCAACTTCTATAAGTGCCACTTCAACACCAAGGATTCCCATCAAGTTGATGTGGGTCCCCAAGAAGAAGAACTAGAGAAGTTCTTGAGGGGTGACTCCGCCAATGAAATTCACTCATATTCATTATTGGCAAGGACTAGTTGCAATCAACATCAACACTATGCAATAGTTCAAGGAGTCACATATTCCCTCAAAGGTAAGCAAGGGACAAGGTAATTAATGAATCCATGGACATCATCTTATATGCTTTGCACTCCATGTCCATAGATATCCTTGTATTTGTCTCTTGTGCTTGGGACTAATCCATGTAGGTGAGAAGAGTAAGGAAACAACAAGGATGCTCCCAACTCAAGATGATCTTCATCAACCTTGAGCATCCACCACTACTTCACCCACATGAAGTCTTCTACGACAAACCCAAGGTTAGTTTATCCCTCCTATGGAGAGATGTCATATCAAGGGGGAGCTTTACTCTAAGACTTGAGTTAAAGCATCTCTTAGAATGTGACAACATTAAATGCTTTATGTAAAAGTGGTAACCCCACTTGTGCTTAAACGATGAGTATGACCTATGATCAAGTATTCTTGCTTGGCTCCTAAGTCAATATACTCATATATAGATGACTCCGTCATCGCCATAGTGCTTGTTAGATGCTAGTATGTATGTGCATGTTTGCCATGATTTCATTTGATATCTTATTGTGTGAGCATGTTGGTATGCATTCTTTTCATCATTCGAGGACATCCAATTGTTGCTATTTGGATTTTATTTTCTCTTTTGCCAATTGGATGGACAAGAATGCCTAGGACCCCTCTCTAGCTATCTATGCTTTCTTATCTCATATTCTATTCTTGCTGCATCACAAAACTTGAACAAGTACTTCTCGATCTCTCTGTGTGAGGAGCACTCGGAGTTCCGTATCGACAAGGACTGACCACCAAAACCTCCCAAGTGCATCTCGGTGGAACCAACACAAAAATCTCGGTCTCACCGATGCCTAGGGTTGATCTGGTTTTCCAATCTCGGTAACACCGATTCCATCTTCTCGGCTTCACCGAGTTTCCCTGTCAGCTGACAGTTGAGGAACTCGGTGGCACCGATAATTTTGAACCGGTGTCACCGACAGCGATGGGTACTTAATGTGGCGGACCCGGCATTTGAAATTACTTCTTAAAACGTCCGGTTCCTCCAAACCCTAGCTGCCATTCGTGGACCCCTGGTCGTCACCGTTGTCTTCCTGAGCGCCTCCACCGTTGGAATTCGCCGCCGTCGACGGAATCCTCACCGCCGCCGTCACCGTAGCGGACTCATCACCAAGTTAGGGTACGAATCCGACCCCTCGTGCGCTCCTCTTTCCAATTCATGCGCATTAGGATCATTCCAGCGATAAGCCACAGTTTGAGATCATTCTATCCTCAATAATCTTCCATTAGAATAGAGAACAACAAATTTTTAGGTTTTGCCGTCCGCAATCCGAATCTCGGTGACACCGAAGCACAAAAATCGGTTTTACCGATTTAGTTTTTAGGTCTACTGAGGACAGTCTTGGTGAAACCGAGCACCCACTTTCGGTGAAACCGAAGTGGTTGCCAAGTTTCTGTAAAGCAGACTGTGAGTCTCGGTGGATCCGAAAATTGTGACTCGGTGGTACCGAAATTCCCTTTGCAGAAAGCAAACCTTAAGAATTCTAAGTTCAAATTTGAGAAAACTTCTGCATTTTGTGATGGCTCAACCTTTCTGCTCCTCTATGCTCTATTCACAGGGTCAGTATGTCTGGATCAGATGACAGTCAAAACAATTTCAGAGAGGAGAATGTTGATATGAGCTCATGCACTAGTCTTGAGGGAAGCTATGATGATGTGCCCAGCTCACTAGAGCCAGAAGGAAGTTAAACTCTGATGAAGAGGATGAGGATTTTGTGCCTGAAGAGCCACCCAAGAAGGATAAAGTTACCAAAAGCACAACTGCTGAAGCCACATCTTCCAAGAGGCCAACTAAGAAGGTGTATGCCAGTGCTAAGGATGTGAGGGCACCAGACTATGTCAAGCAAAGCATGAACCTTCACCTTGAGTCACCTCCAAGGAAGTCTATGCCTAAGAAGGCAGGAGAGAAGAATAAAAGCAGGAAGAGGATCGTACATGTTGTTGGCAGACCTACCTCTATGTATGAGGATCCAGAAAGTGATGCTGCTGCTGAGGAGGAGGAAGAGCCAGCTACCAAGGCTCCTCCTAAGAAGAAGAAGAAGGTGTTGGCTGATGCTATGCCCAAGATACATCATCCAAAGGCACCAAGACTGCCCCCAAGAAGGCTGCTGCTGCTCCAAAGCCGAAGAGAACTACCAGAGACATCCCAGTTGCTGCCAAGAACAAAGGTACTACTTTCAGAGAAGCTGAGGATGATACACTATCTGTTTCGATGAAGCTGAGACCACACCTTCCTGAGCACAATGCCAGCCATCCAGTTGCTGAGGACATGAAGAAGAGGAAGTATTCTGGACTGACAGAGTGGAGAGCCATAGATCCTAACTCTCAGAGGAGAAGGATAGCTGTAGACTACAGATTCTACACCAAGGAACAACAAGACCTCTATGAGACCATTCTGCTTGACAAGAGCCCTGCAGTTAGTGATATGAGGTATGTTGATTGGAAGTACATCAAGGAGAACCAAGATTTCTTTCCAAGTGTGCAGGATAACTTTCACTGTATTGGCATTGATGAGTTTGTTGGGAAGGAGTTCACTGCCTGGAATGACGAGAAGATCATGCAATTCTACTCCACTGCACATTTCTATGGAGATGGTAGAATTGTATGGATGACTGAAGGCACCAGATATGAATCCACTGTTAATGAGTGGGCTGCCATCTTAGGAGCCCCACAGGTTCAAGAAGGAGACTTGGATGTGTACTCTGAGTCCAAGGCAAACCACAAGTCCATGGCCAATATGTACAATGAGATCCCTGCTGCAAACGTGCATTCACACAAGCTTGGATCCATCTATTTTCTTCAGGCTGGCCTACGCACAACTAACACCATCTTGAGGTATACATTGATGCCTAAGTCTGGAGATGAGAAGATGATCAGAGGCTATTCTATCAACATGCTGCTCCTGCCAGAGATAGAAGACAATGTTGTGGTGATGGATCCAGATCATCCCACCTCAGCTACAGCACAGGCAGAGACAGAGGCAGCCAGAGACTCTAGTGCTCAGGTGCCAAAGACCCGGAGTGACTTCTTTCCCATGGGTACGATATTAGAAATCTTTGTTGCGAACAGAAAAGAGAGAGACAGAATAGATTTGGTAGGCGGAGGAATGGAAGGGTAGCTAGCTAGCGTTTTTATGTTGGCTGCCTTTTCTAGCGCGCGTACTCTTCTGTGGAGTCACACGGGGCAAAAAATCGTAGATAATGAAAGAAGAGTCAGCCCTTGGGGCACGAGTGGTTCCCCTGCAGATGGATCTTCTTCTCAGTTCCGTGCTCAGCATGCAGAAGGATATTGGGAATATCTTGAAGAACCAGGAAAGTCTGGGAAGGTGGATGATCTCACAGTGACAATAAATGAGCTCAAGAAAGAAGTTGATGGCATGCCCAGTCCCCACACCATAGATGATGATGAGGACAGTCCACCTCTCCGAGCCGACACCCAGTTCAGGACTAAAACCAAGACTCCTACCGTGACAGCTCCAGAGTTGAGGCCTTCTTCATCAGCACCTGCTACAGCTCCATCAGCTCCTTTAGCTCCGTCAGCCACTCTAGCACCTCCAGTTGCTACTCCAACTCCATCCATGACGTCTGCTGAAGTCTTCACTGATGCCGTTCTCTCGACTCCTTCATCGGCTACCGGAGGAGATCAGCCCCAGAGAGACGCTTAGTTCTATACCTTTGAACTTTTTGGTAACTTGTTGCCAAAGGGGGAGGAGTTGTATAGATCATTAGGGCTTCGAGAGAGGGAGAGTGTTGCTTTTTATCGCTCTTCAAAAACATTGATATCTTTTGGTTTGTTTGTGTTAAACCTTGATTGTGTTTGATCATACACTTGATGTGTTGCTGCTACTATTTTCTATTCTTGATGATGCTTATGAGATGATCATTCACTTTTGCTTGTTGTGTTGTGCTATGATGTTCATTCTTATTACTCTCGCACACCACCAAGTTGTATGTGACATGGAAGAGTGCCCCACATACCTAATCGATTGTGCATTTGCATTCAAACGCAAACTCAAAATAGTGCACAAATTTAGGGGGAGCTCTTGCTTATCACATACTTCTCAAAGCGACGAATATGTGATTATATCATATGTCGAAGCTTTGATCTATATGTTGTCATCAATTACCAAAAAGGGGGAGATTGAAAGCACATTTGCTCCCTTGGTGGTTTTGGTAATTAATAACAACATATATTTCATGGGACTAATGTTTCCACTAAGTATATTTCAGGAAAAGTTCAATGATGGGATGGCAAAAGGATTGTGGAGAGACCCCTAGATGCAAGGAATAGGATTGGCAAAGCTTCAAGCAAAAAGACTCTACATTTTACTTTGTGAGAAATCACTTTGAGTCTATAGGAAAGCCAATACTATTAAAAGGGGGTAAGGTATTGATGGTGAACAAAATGATCCACGTGCACAAGTGATAGTCACCAAAAACACCCACAAGCTCTTCCACAAAAGTCTGTCAAGCCTATCATGCAAAATCGGTGCCACCAATATTCCCCACTTGGCCCTACCGATTTTCACCTCAGACAGATCCCAGACAAACCCTAAGTCTTCGGTACAGCCGATTCTGCATCGGTGCCACCGAGTTTAGGTTGCCAACATTTTGTTGCCCCTTTTCTTCAATTCGGAATTTCTGAGTTGTTTGGATCGGTGCCACCAAGTTTTGTAATCTGACCGTTGGTCACCTGATCGGTACTGCCGAGATTTATATATCGGTCTCACCGAGATTCGAAAGTCGCTACCTTTTGAGCAACTCGGTACCATCGAGTTTTACACTTCGGTGTCACCGAGTTGGTCATTATAGGTGTAACGGTTGGATTTTTGGAGATGCCTATATATACCCCTTCACCACCACCCACTCGAAAGAGAAGCACTCAGAACTATTCCATACTTGCCCCATCTGATTTTCTGAGAGAGAGCCACCTACTCATGTGTTGAGATCAAGCCATTCCATTCCAACCACATGAATCTTGATTTCTAGCCTCCCCAAGTTGCTTTCCACCCAATCAACCTCTTCCACCAAAGCCAAATCTGTGAGGGAGTGATTGTGTGTTGAGGAGTCTATCATCTTGAAGCACAAGAGCAAGGAGTTCATCGTTACTATCGAGCCTATTACCTTTTGGAGGGTGGTGCCTCCTAGATTGGTTAGGTGTCGCTTGGGAGCCTCCTACTTCGTGTTGTGGGGTTGAACCAAGAAGTTTGTAAGGGCAAGGAGATCGCCTACTTCGTGAAGATCTACCCATAGTGAGGCTAGTCCTTCGTGGACGGAAGCCGTTATGGAATAGTCAAGGTTGCTACTTCGTGGACCCTTATGGGTGGAGCCCTCCATGGACTCTCGTGACTGTTACCCTCCGTGGGTTGAAGACTCCATAAACGTGGACGTACGATAGCACCACCTATCGGAACCACGGGAAAAATCTTCGTGTCTCCAAATTGCGTTTGATATTCCTCCCTACCCTCTATTACATATGCTTGTCTTTACTTTCCGCTGCTATACTCTTAGACATGCATGTGTAGGGTGTGCTTGACTTGCTATCATTGCTAAAATCTGCCAACACTTAAAATTGGGAAAAGGTAGAAATTTTATTTAGTCAAGTAGTCTAATCACCCACCCCCCCTCTAGACATACTTTCGATCCTACAGAATCAAGCAAGCAACATCACAGCAGTAAAGCAGCTAGCATCATCAGTATATGGATTGATTTGTACCACCATGATCATCGAATGAACAGACTTTGGCTAACTAGTAGAGTAAGAAAGAAATTCGAGAGCAGAGTAACAAAGACAATCGCAATCAAATTGCACACGCATTCAAACTGAATCGAACTGCACCAAGTTGTGTCCAGAACAATTGCTAGTGACGTGCACATCAAATCAGATATGCAGGGGGTAGAAAGATGGGGTGGAGCTCACCACGTCAGGGGGGTAGGAGGAGGAGGATGCCCTGCAGCAGCCATGAGGGCTCGTCCGTCTGCAGCAGCAGCATCGTAGCAACCTGCACACAAAACAAAGGCAGGAATTAGAGGGAGGGGAGCTCAAGAGATAGAGAAGAGAAGGGGAGGACAGGAGGGATTCATGCCAACCCACCATGGTCGGAGATCCGCAGTCGCCATGGGCAGGCTCGCCGGAGATGGCCGGCTGGCGGCGAGCGTCGTGGAGGTCGAGGAAGGACCGGCGTTGGTCGGCATCGAGGGTCACCGCATCAGGATGCTTCGGTCCCCGCCGAGGGAAGATGGGTGCGGATCCGCCGCCGCCGTCGTCGCCCCGTCCCCATCCATCCATGGGTGGTTGAGGGGTTAGGGTTTCAGGCGTCGTCACCCCATCTGTCCATGGGTCGGACCTGAGGAAGAGCTGAGGAGGGAGAGAGGTCGCCGGTGGTGATGGGGTTGGGGGAGACGGTTGCCGGTGGGGGTCGTCGGCGGCGGGATTGGAGAGGAATTAGGGGGAGAGGAGGAGGTCGAGTGGATCTCCAGCCAGGGAGGGAGAGAAAGAAAGAAAGAAAGGAGGCGGGGGGACTTGAGGGCGGGGAGGCGTGGGGACTAGGGCTCCTCGCCGTCGACGCAGGGGTGGAGGCCGGCCATGGTGTGGGGGCGGCGGCTAGGGTTTCTGCGAGCGGGTGCGGGTGCATGAGAGAAGGTGGGGATTGGAACGATGGGGAGTGGGGGCGTGGGGCTGTGTTAGGGCTACGTGGGTGAGGGGGTGAGGGCTGTCGTTGGATCCGAAAGCATCCGACGGTATTCGATGCATGATCCGCGTGATATGTCCATGTATCAATCAGAACGCAGAAAACAATTTGAAGACCTTATGACCATCTAAATTGGTCGTAATCGATTAAAGATAAGTTTTTTCACGAAAAAATCATTTTCCATTTTTCAGTGCTCAAAATGAGTTTTTTTGTAAAAGACCTATCAAATATTTGTTCAAATGATACCATATTTTGCACAAGTTTACTCTTGGATTGGCAAACAATATTGACAAAGTGAGTTTTTATTTTTTTTGCACGAAAAATCAATTTTCCATTTTCCGAGTGCCCAAAATAAGCTCTTTTTGTGAAGGATCTACCATATATTTGTTGCAAAATTGGACCAAGCCAATTTTCTAAAATACTAGGCCATATTTAATGTACAATTGACCAAATGGTTGGGTGTCAAAAGCTTTCATCCACCTCTTGTGAAAAAGACAAATTTCCGCCGATTCAGTAGGAAGCGGGTCGAATTTGAACTGCAACTACCTCATAGTTTGCTATTTATTTTTTCCAAAAATCATTTATAGGTACATAAGTATCTATTTGATCATAGATACCCCAAAAGTTTTCCAAAATTCAACCCCTAGCTACGAACGGTCATGCCCGCCGTTTTGACCGCATTTTGAAACGGCCATGAAAAATTAAAAAAATTAAAAAATTGGAAAACCTTCGCATTGTGTCATTATATGTGACCAAGTTACCAAGAAAAATAATAAACTTGTAATACGAGAATTATTTAAAAAAAGTGTTCTCAGAAATGAGCTATCATGTGGGAAGATTCATGGCTTTCAAGCCAAATGATCAATCTTATGGCCACATTCATGACATCGTTTGTTCAAATGACCTCATATTGTGCACAAGGGTGCATCTTGGAATGACAAACGATTTTGACAAAGGGAGTTTTCATTTTCTTTGCATAAAAATTTCGTTTTCCATTTTTTGAGTGCCCAAAATGAGTTTTTTTGTGAAGTACCTACCATATATTTGTTGCAAAATTGGACCAAATCAATTTTATAAAATATTAGGCCATGTTTAATGTACAATTGAACAAATGGTTGCATGTCAAAAGCATTGATACACCTCTCGTGAAAAAGACAAATTTCTGCTGATTCAGTAGGAAACGGGTCAAATTTGAACTGCAGCTGCCTCATAGTTTGCTCTTAATTTTTTTCAAAAATCATTTAAAGGTACAAAAGTATCTATTTAATCAGAGATACTCCATAAGTTTTGCAATATTCAACCCCTAGCTACGAACGGTCATGCCCGCCGTTTTGACCGCATTTTGAAACGGTCATAAAGAATTAAAAAAATAAAAAAATTGGAAAACCTTCGCATTGTGTCATTATATGTGACCAAGTTACCAGGAAAAATAATAAACTTGTAATACGACAATTATTTAAAAAAAAGTGTTCTCAGAAATGAGCTATCATGTGTGAAGATTCATGGCTTTCAAGCCAAATGATCAATCTTATGGCCACATTCATGGCATAGTTTGCTCAAATGATCTCATATTGTGCACAAGGGTGCATATTGGAATGACAAACAATGTTGCCTAAGGAAGTTTTCATTTTCTTTGGATGAAAAATTCATTTTCCATTTTTCGAGTGCCCAAAATGAGTTTTTTTGTGAAGGACCTACCATATATTTGTTGCAAAATTGGACCGAATCAATTTTTTAAAATATTAGGCCATATTTAATGTATAATTGAGTAAATTTTTGGGTGTCAAAATCTTTGAGACACCTCTCGTGAAAAAGACAAATTTCCGCCGATTCAGTAGGAAGCGGGTCAAATTTGAACTGCAGCTGCCTTATAGTTTGCTCATGATTTTTTCCAAAAATAATTTCTAGTTACATAAGTATCTATTTAATCAGAGATACATGGTTTGGTGGCGAGACATCGAGGTTTGGACGGTGGACGATGGCCCCAACTCCAGAGCGCGCAAACTGGCATGCCAGTCGCGTGGTCACCGCGTGACCTTGGCGTTGCCACGCGTTCTGGGCGGCCTAGGTATGTCTGATGGGTTGGGAACTCCCCCGGTAGATGTTATGAAGAATAATACAACAGAAGAATCTCACGAGGAGACGGAACTAAGCTCAAACATGAATTAGCAACCAAGTGTTTGATTAGCGGTGGGGGAAATGAACATGGCCAATGGGCCTGAGTTTTGACTGAGGATGATCATCTACCAAGGAGACTGTCTTGGCAAGTTTTTAGCTCAAATGGAGGAGCCTAGGTGGCACTTGCTTTGCAAAGTACCACACTGGACAGAAATATGAATGTTGAAGCTGGGCTCAAATGAGTGAATGGATTGATATGAAATTTGGTGGAGGATGGTAATTTGGGCATAGGAAGACATTGTAAAAATTTGATACCATTTGGACATGCCAAAGTGGTACTTCCTTCACAATGCTCTTCTCTGGACAGAAACTTGGGAAACTTATTGACAGAAATTGGCTAAATGAAATAAGTTGAAATTTGGTGGAGGTGAGTTATATAGGTATAAACATTCCCTGGTAAAGTTTCAGAAATAATTAAGCAATATAAAATATAGTTGCTTCACAAACTGGAAATATGACCAGACTAAAAGATTGGATGATGAGCTCACATGGATTGTTGGATAAATCTAAAATTTTGTGGAGAGTGATTATTTGAGCATATTAACATTTGGAAAAATCTCAGATCATTTGGATAATCCTAACCAGTACTTCCTTCACAAAGCTTCTATTTGGATAGAAACTTTGGAAATTTGCTGAGGAAGATTTACTATGCAAATGGAGCTGAATATTGGCATGTGGCAATGATTTGAATATGTAAGAGAGTCCAAAAAGTTTTAGGGAAATAGGAGGGGTCTAGATAGCACTTGATTTGCAATGTGCCAATCTGGACAGAAAATAGAAATTGATGCTGGGCTCACATAGATGATTGGATTGAGCTGCAATTTGGTGAAGGATGATAATATGGGCATATGAAGGAACTGTAAAAATTTCATACCATTTGGATAAATAAAAATGGTACTTCCTTCACAATGCTCTCCACTGAACAGAAAATTAGGAAAAATATTGAGGGAAATTGGATAAATTAAATGAGCTAAAATTTGGTCGAGGAAGGTTCTATGGGCAGGGTCATCTCCTGGTAAATTTTCAGCAATTATAATACAATATAAAATATAGTTGCTTCACAGACTGAAAATACTACCAGAAACAAAGATTGGATTGTGAACTCACATGGATTGTTTATATATGTTTAACATTTTTCAAATACATGATTAACATCTTTTCATATATTCCCAACAAAAAACATTTTTTCATACATACGTTTTGATGTCTATATTTGGTTTTACACATTGTACATTTTTTGTATACATATAAAAAGGAGGTGGCCTTAAGTACCAATGCATCCATGTTCACAACCTCATGACCATTTATATTGGTCGTAATCAGGTAGAAATAAGGTCGTCGACCACTGTTGTCTGCTTTATGACCATTTGGTGTAAGGCAATTTTAGGGTTTGAGCCCTTCCTAGCGAAATGGCCGTGGATTTATGACCAATTCAGATGGGGTCACTAAGAGAAGGTCACAAGTTGACATATTTCTTGTAGTGTCAGCATGTATTCAATCTTCTCAGTGGATGAGTAATTAGGATGCACTAAATCCTTATGTGTGTCATTACAAAACCTTGAACCGAATAGCACACACATTTTTAAAGTTTTTTAATGAATGCGGGGGAGCCCCTACAGTTTTGTTTTTTTGTGGAGCAGTTTTAACATGCTCTCTCTTACCCCCCCCCCCTCTTTTCACATGAGGGGTAAGAGTATATAATATATCTGAGCCGTTGATCTCACTAATTAGTGGTTCGATTAACTCTTACCTTCTTACCTCATATGTAAACAGAGGGGGTAAGAAGGCGCATGCTAAAATTTGTCTTTTTTGTGACAAAATAAGAGCCCAAATTTGCATTCATGAGGACTTGAACCTAGTGTTGGGGAACGTTGCATGGGAAACAAAAAATTTCCTACGCACACACAAGATCTATCCATGGTGATGAGCATCTACGAGAGGGAGAGTGAATCTACATACCCTTGTAGATCGCTAAGCGGAAGCGTTAAGAAACGCGGTTGATGTAGTCGAACGTCTCCGCGATCCAAATCGCAAGTCGTCCCTCGAACCGATCACGAACTAGTGCCGAACGGACGGCACCTCCGCGTTCAACACACGTACAGCTTGATGACGCCTTCACCTCCTCGATCCAGCGAGCGATGGTGAAGTAGTAGATGAGTTCCGGCAGCACGACGGCGTGGTGATGGTGGTGAGGAACAATCTCTGCAGGGCTTCGCCAAGCGCTACGGAGATTATGACGGAGGAACTAGAGGGTTAGGGTTGCCGCACACGGCTTGGGGAAATCTTGATGTGTTCCGGGTGCTAGCCCTGCCCCTCTATTTATATGTTGAGCCCTGGGGTCGAAACTTGGAGAAAGAGCCTCCTCAAAGTCGGTTTGGCCCGCAAGGCAAGAGTCCTGTTCGGACTCCAGGACCAGACGCCAGGGACCCTGGCGTCTGGCCCCAGACGCCAGGGTCCCTGGCGTCTGGCCCCTGGCCTCCGCAAAACTTCCTTTTGCACCTTCCTAAAGCCTCGTGGGCTTTACCCCTTGGCCCAAATAAAGTGTTCTCGTACCCGAACATTTCGGGAAACATCCGAAACTCCTTCCGGTGAATTCCGGAACCCTTCCGGAGACCAAACACTATTATCCCATATATCAATCTTTACCTCCGGACTATTCCAGAGCTCCTCGTCATGTCCGGGATCTCATCCAGGACTCCGAACAACTTTCGGTCACCAACATAACAACTCAACTATACTTATATCGTCACCAAACGTTAAGTGTGTAGACCCTGCGGGTTCGAGAACTATGTAGACATGACCGAGACACCTCTACGGTCAATAACCAATAGCGGGACCTGGATGCCCATATTGGCTCCTACATATTCTACGAAGATCTTTATCGGTTGAACCTCTATGTCAAGGATTCAGTTAATCCCGTATGATGTTCCCTTTGTTTATCGGTATGTTACTTGCCCGAGATTCGATCGTCGGTATCTCTATACCTAGTTCAATCTCGTTACCGGCAAGTCTCTTTACTCGTTCCGTAATACAAGATCCCGTGGCTAACACTTTAGTCACATTGCTTGCAAGGCTTATAGTGATGTTGTATTACCGAGTGGGCCCTGAGATACCTCTCCTTCACACGGAGTAACAAATCCCAGTCTTGATCCATGCCAATTCAACAGACACCCTCGGAGATACCTGTAGAGCATCTTTATAGTCACCCAGTTACGTTGCGACGTTTGATACACACAAGGTATTCCTCCGGTGTCAGTGAGTTGCATGATCTCATGGTCAAAGGAACAGATACTTGACATGCAGAAAACAATAGCAATAAACTGACACGATCATATGCTACGTTTACAGTTTGGGTCTTGTCCATCACATCATTCTCCTAATGATGTGATCCCGTTATCAAATGACATCTCATGTCCATGGCTAGGAAACCTTCACCATCTTTTGATCAACGAGCTAGTCAACTAGAGGCTTACTAGGGACACAGTGTTGTCTATGTACCCACACATGTATTTGAGTTTCCAATCAATACAATTATAGCATGGATAATAAACGATTATCATGAACAAGGAAATATAATAATAACCAATTTATTATTGCCTCTAGGGCATATTTCCAACACCTAGGTGGCTGGGTCATATATCCGCATGTGCATTTTAGAAGTGATAAATAGTCATATAAATTATCAACAAACGAAGTCGTGTGCAAGTTGACATCGCAGACGAGGGATGTCATATCTGTAGCACAAACCATGGTGCATTAAAGGGTTTTTGAGTATTGTGACACCTGCTAGATTTCACGGCATCATCCTCACTAAAATTAATTACTCTTTTTGCTCCATATTTGATTTGAATGTACAATATAGATGGGAAAACAAGTTTGACTAGATGAATTCAATAAGCATGGGGTTTCTATGAAGATTACGTTCACCAACATACAAAACATGACAATCATTTGATTCACCAAACAAAGATCTAAAGAGAAAATGATCATACGAAATATATTGCACTTTATAATAGCACTATATGGCATCAAAGAGCAGATACAACTCATATATTTACATGTTTGATTGCATTATTCATGTATTGTGAGACTTTAAATAAAACTCAATGCAGGAAAGTGATGGGGACATGCTCGAAATAATTTGATTATTGCACTTTCAAGACTTTTCATAAACCCAAACAAAGCATGAGGTGAGGAAAATGTATGAAAGTAGCACATTGGTTACATATGAAGTCAAATGTAAGTTTGACCATAGGGATTCAATAACCATACACTGGTGCAGCGACGTGCTATGCAAACGGTTTTTAACCCCTTTCAGTGACGCAGTTTCAAACCGTCACCTTGCTAGTGTGGGCAATGGGGGGGGTCCATCGCACACGCTATACATCCCACACAGTTCAACACAAAAACTGTTTGCAATTTGGATTAGCATCACACACGGTTATTTCACGAAATCTGTATGTAATGTGCGATTCACTGCACACGATTAAAATAAAAAACTGTGTGTGATGTAAATGACATCACACACAATTGGATCCAAAAAACTGTGTGCAACGTGTGATCTTAACGACGTGTTAATTAGTCCTAAAATCAGCAAGACGTAATCAATTTACTATTATCATCTTTTGACAATCAAACATAACGCAAAAATGCACATTCAAAATCCACTATATGATTTCTTTTTAAGCTTTGTCATACAACATACAAAAGTACAAATGTACTATCTCACATCACATGACAGCCAACACATACAACTAGCAATCACATCTAATTACGTCGTAAAGCTTCATCAGTCTCTTGTTCATCGATGACATCAACTTCCAAACCTTCCAAGATTTCTTATTGTATCTCATCCTGAAAAACCAAGAGAGAAGGGTTACAAGGTCAAAAAAAGTAAATCCTTACACAGAGCAGGAATCCAGTGCTGAGGCTCCTCTGCACCTTCAATCATAAAAAAAGCAAAACAAATTCTAGAAAAAATCAAAAAATTCCAATCTTTTTTTGCATGGTAGATAATTTGATGCGTGAGGTTCGCTCCAAATTTCATATCATTTGAACATCTGAGTGTCCCTCGGCAAAAAAGACAAATTTGGGGTCTATAAAAAAGTTTATTGTTCATGTATTGTTCTGACCCAATTTGTCTTTTTTGCTGACAGTGACTCAAATGTCCAAATGAGATGAAATTTGGAGCGTACCTCACGCACTAAATTACCTAACATGCAAAAACAAATTGGATTTTTTTGAATTTTATTTCTATTTTTAATGATTTTTTTACATTACATACTCAGGTATCCTACTTGAAATTAGTTCTTACACTAGTTATGCATATTTGTGTTTTCAAAAAGTATAGCAAGAGAAAGTTCAGGACTTCACAAGAGAGATTTTGTGATTAGTTTGATGTCTTTGAGAATATTGATGGATGAGAAGAATCAAGAATCAATTAGATGGCTAGAGACATCATACTTAGACATACAAAAAATAAGATTAGATTAGTATTATCCGGCAAGCTAGCTAGCAGCCAGCCTGGTGGATGGATTCTTGACAAGAGATGCATGGGAAGCTAGCTTACATGGCCACGAACTGCACCTCCATGACGCTGCCTCTCGGGATGCATAACTTGTTGAAGCAGTTGTGCCACCGGATAGAGATCCCGAAGCTGTACGGCCGCTTCGTGCTCGTGCTCGCATCTACGACCGACAACGAGCCTCATGCATCCATGGCACCCGCTTCACGCACGACTGCCCGACGCCGAGCGACCCCGCCGTGTCCTGCTCCTAGTCGGAGCCTTGAGCAGGCATCGTCTGCCTCGCCGGCCATGGCATGTAAGAAGTGTGTGTTATGTTCATGGTTCTACACGAGGTTGGATTGATGCTAGTTAGATATATGTGTGGACGTGGTAGAGTACGTGGTGAGGAGATAAGGCTAGATATTTTTCTTGGCTGTGAAGTATGGACGGATAGATTCATGCCATGTCATCGATCCAAGGCTTCAATCTCTTCACCAATAAGAATTCAGTACACATATGTGTGATTTCTTGTCATTTGATTTTTGCCCTCACACCATCAAAATAATTGTGAATCCTTCTCAAATTTTTATTACAGTATATTGAGGTCTTATATTGGCACCATGCCAAGTTTCGTATTTATTAGACATTATTTACATTTTCTAGAATTAAAATACCAATAAATCATGTTCACAGTTGATTCTTGCCACATAGATATTTGAATTTTATATTTATTTCTTGTATGAGGTGCACACATATACTCACTGTCCTAAATATGATTTTTCAAATTATTTTTGTATATTTTTTCTGTACTCGTAGTTCAAATTTGAATATATCCGTTAAATGACTAGAAATGTAGTTAATGACTCAAATATAGCAAATGAGCTCTGAAAAGTGCCAAATTTGGTGCATTCACTCTCGAAACCATGATCGTTCCTTGGAGGTTGTCAGATTTCAAAAGGATGTACATCAAAAAAAATGTGAAACCTTCTCAAATTTTTACCACATCATTGTGAGGTCATATCATGACACTATGCCAAGTTTCATATTTTTCAGACTTCATTTACAGTTTTTATAATTTCAATACCAATAAACTCCATGTTCGCGGTTGATTCTTGCCACATATGTCTAATAAATTTATATTCATTTCTTGTATGAGGCATACAAATATACTCAATACCCTAAATATGATTTTTCAAATCACTTTTTCATAATGTTTCATGCATTCGTAGTTCAAATTTGAATTATATCCATTAAATGACTGGAAATGCAGTTAATGATTCAAATATAGCAAATGAGCTCTGAAAAGTGCCAAATATTAACACGGAGGATTCTATGGTGCATGTTAAGTGTAGAAAAAAATTACAAGTCAACCGACGAAGGAAAATGTGTGTTCGCCTTAAATCATATCGCGCAAACCATTATTCTTTGAAAAATAAAAATTTCAGGAATAACACACGGTTCCATTTATGAAAGTGTGTGCGATAACAGGCTACATCGCACACACAATGTATGCAAAAAACGTGTGCAAGGCATCACACACGTTTGCATTTTTAACACCGTGTGCAGTGATATGCTACATCACACACACACACTATTTACAAAAACAGTATGCATGGCATCACACACGGTTGCATTATAATAACTGTGTGCAATGATATAGTACATCACACACACATCATTTATAAAAACCGTGTGCAAAGCATCACACACGTTTATGTTTTTTCAAACCGTGTGCAATAATAGACAACATCACACACACATTTTTTGGAAAAACTATTTGCGCGACATCGCACACAATTATATTTTCGAAATGTGTGTGATGTTACGACATCACAAACACTTTTTTCCTAATGTTACATCACACACGCTATGGTGTACATCGCAAACAGTTTTTTCGAAGGGTCTTTGATTGATGTGTCGTCTTTGGACCATCTTGCAGTAGTGATAGATTACTTATGAAACATTACATGTATTCATTTTATTTTATGTTGATAGTTGTTTGCTTATACGTTGGAGATGTATTGCCGTGTGATGCCTCTGGTTTACGTGCAATTGGATTAAAAACAATATAAATAATTCTTGGTTTATATTTATTTGAAAAAGGACATGGACAAATTAACTAGTATGACATGTAGATGTCAAGTTAGGACGTGAAACGCTTAACAAGGCACCAACCGCTTAAATTGCTTGCAAAACCAGTATTGTCAATAACTTTGATGTTCTTCTAGCAAAATAAGGATTAACCCCGACTTCTGCATCATTTAGATGCACACAATCATTTATTTAAAAAATTCTCAAGTCTCACAATTCAGCAGTGAAGTACACAAAGTAAAATAAAACAAAAACAACCACAACCAGTAGAAATATGGATATTGGCTATACACATAGCTTACTATTGGACCACCATCCAGATTGGTTGTATGTACCCCGTGCTATCATCTCCCATTGTTCGCACCCAAAGACCATGAGCTCCCGCACTTCCGCATGATGAAGTAAGTGTTGGGTAACGCAGCAGAAAACAAAAATTTCCGACCTACGCACCAGCCCAGGACCACTATGGAGACTGCATACAAGGTTTGATCTTTTTCGTTACCGACTCGTAGCGCAGCGGAAGTAGAGTCGATGACGATCGGCGGTGCAGATCCCCGCAACTAGGATTTACAACCTCCCAACCGCGAGGATGTATACCCTCATCTTCCCCTCGGACAGCCCTCCGGGAGGCGGTCGGACAGTGTCGCGGACAGCCCTTCGGGAGGACCTCCGAAACTCGGACGGTCACTCGGACAGCCCTTCGGGAGGACCTTCGAAACTCGGACGGTCACACGGACAGCCCTTTGGGAGGCACTCTCGAACTAAGACCGAAACTACAATCTCTCTACATAGTTGCACACATACGGTGTCATCTATCCGGCAGGGCTTCGCCGTCCAGAACTAGTTCCTGCCGGAACCCAAACAGCCTTTCGGCTCTACGAAACTATTTCGCTGGGAGGGAGAGAGAAGCCAGACAAGTCTATGGCATGTGTATGAGAGCAAGGATGAAGTTTTGGCAGCCCCCTCATCTCCTATTTATAGGAAAACCAAGGGCTAAGATGGGCATTCAAAAATACCAAAGTACCCCCACTTTATGTCTCACATAAAGGGCACAAGGGGAAAAAGGAGTGCCATGTGGAGCTCCAAGGAGGAGCTCCACCCTTGGCCGGCCACCTTCATGGGGGCCCTCCCAAAGGGGGTTCCTTGGTCCCTAAGTCCTTCTAGAAGCCTTTTTGCAAAATCCCTAAAAGGTGGCTTTCAAATAAAGTAACCATAAAGCTGATTTCACTATTCATGATGACATTTTTCAGCGTCCGTTCGAACCGAAAATATTTATGTGGGCTTAGAACATTTTCAGTACCCACTAAAATAATTTTCGATGCGTTCCAAAACAATTCCGGATTAGTGATTTTCATCTGCGAAAAGCAAACAAAGCGGTTCCGGCAGCTCCGGAACATTTCCGGTTTTTCTTCCGGAAAATTCCCAGAAGTTTCCAGAATTATTCTGGCACCCTCCAAGAATTATCAGGCGTGTGCCAAAACCAATTTGACTTAATGGTATCCCCTGAAACAACTTTTCAGTTTTACCGGAACTCATCCGGTGACCTCTCTCTTCGGAACTTTTCCGTTGTCTCCGAAACTTTTTCCGGAGACTTTCTCTCAGACTCCCTGTCTAGTATTCAGCAGATAGATGACCCTTAAGCGTGTGACCCTATAGGTTCGGTGAAGTATAGACATGACCCGGAACCCCTTCCGATCAATGATCAACATCGGAGCCGTGGACACCCATATTGACCCCTATACCCACACGAATGAATATTCGAGTGAACCTCCAGTTGCCGTGTGCTATTCCTGTTGCTTCGCGATATGTTACAAACACCCGAGGTGAGATTTTCTGCATCCCCGTGGATCAACAACTTGTCCACTATGCAAGTTACCTCGTTACCGGTTTTGTTCTCTTTTCTCGTTTTCGTGTTCCGGCATCCCTGTGATCAAATCACACTGTGTCTGGCCAGACGATGATGGATACCGTAACACCGAGAGGGCCCGAGAATATCTCTCCATCGTCGGAGGAGCAAATCCCAATCTTGAGCTATCTTGTTACTTGTCATACTTTTCCGTGAACCCGTAAGCCGCCGTAATGGCCACCCAGTAACGGATGACGTTTAACAAACCCCAAAGTTCACGAAGCAAGCACGAAGGAACTCGATACTCTCATGGTCTAAGGAATTATGCAAACATTAACTATCTCTGTGTTATTAACCATTAACTTGTGACGAATGTATCTCATAGCATAACATCAATTCGGGTCGATTCAACACAAGTGTTCTACCAACATTGCGCCCTCAAAATTGCCGGCATAGCCATGCCCATGATCAGGAAAACAGGATCATCATGCAATACTTGAGCCAGTCTTAGAGGCAAGACTAGGAATACATTTCACCGTTTATTATACCACACGTGCAAATGAGTTTCCCTCCGGGCCTCTTGGATATTGCAGACTCGAGAATCATTGCAGTTATAGAATGGAATATAAACTTAATTGAACACTAGTCGTCAACCCGTGCACCTGCACGGGCTAGCAATATGTTTGTTTTGTGCGAATATTTTAATGAATTAGAAATGTCGGTCCATACTATGAACATGGTTTTAGGGGTTATTATTAAACATGCATGCAGTAGTTTTCTTGGTCATACATAGGCATCAAAGAAATTGTATTGCTTTGACTAATTTGTGATTCAATTATGTCACGTGACACGCAGATTCAGAACTCAATTAATGATGATGCATTATATTAGGGGACAACATGGCTGCAAATGCAAAATTAGATCCATGTTCTATTTTATTTATTTGTGACCTAAAAGACTCTGTAGAGTCCAAAAACGGAATGCACTTTGGTAGCATAAATTTTCCTTTTTGCCACGTAAGTCCGATATAGTTTGATCTTATTCTTAACATGTGCAGACTATAGTTTGATCTTAACATATGTAGACTTTAGTTTGATCTCAATATATGCAGAGACATTGATAACACAACATGGATTCGTATTAACATGTAAAACATCCATGCAGAAGTGTACTGTCACGAACATAGAACATTTTAGTTACATCTAGTTTTGCTTGATTATAAACAGGCCGTTCGAAATACTAACAGACTGTGCAAAATAGTGGACCTACACACAATGTTATATGGGCGTGCAGAGTAATAATCAAGCCGTTTAGCACATATGCTTAGGTAGACTAAACCTTCCCAGTAATAAAGAAGTATGTATACTAAAGCTGCATTACACTGGCCTACTTTGCAGCAAAATTCATAGGGGATGGAGCTGGCGCTCGCTAGCGTACAGAGTAGCTCGCGCCACATCTAGCCAGCAAGACGGTACCTGCCGTTGAATTTAGATATTAGCAGCTCGATCATACCTCATTGCTTCTTTACCTTCAGTTCAATCATCATGATGTGCTCACCTGCATCTCATGCCAAGCGATGCATGTTGTCGAAAGCACTGCCAGAACGTGCATGTGGATGATTTTTCCGTTCAAGTAATAAAAATTGATGGAAGACCCAACATTAGTCGAGCCCAGTTTACTTACAAATGCAAGGACTTGCCTTAGAAAATTGCGGAGCTTGCACAGCCGATTTGGACATGGTATTAAAGATAAATGAGCAAAGAGTTCAGGATACTAAAATACTTCCCTGCTAAGCAGAATCAATGACAACTGACGAAAAAATTGAACAATGTCAAGATGGTGAACAGCTGGGGCACCGGTCCGACATGGTATATTATTAGCTCAGCAACCTCCACAGAGCGACGACCATCTGATCTGCTTCAAACAGTCATCAACAAACCTTCTCCTCCTCTGCATTAACCATCGAGGGATAGATATATCTCCTGGACGAAAAATAGATGCCTGATTAGTGATTAACATGGTCATAACTTGAATGCTGATGGGATTCAAGATTTCTATGCTTGGGGAAACAGATTTAATGTAATTGAATCCAATTTATATGGTCTGTCTGTAGATATGTGATTTATCTGTAGTAATGTGTGCCTGATGAAATTGAAGGATATATGTTCAGATTTTGTTTATTGAAACAGTAACACCACCTATAGTTTGTGGTGCAAGATTCTATAAACGGACTGCGGATGACATTCTACCACAACAACTATGTGATGTGCATTCCTTATTCCTATACAGTTTTACTGAATTAACTATATTGCAAAGCAGTAGCAATACTGAATCAACTCATGTACGTAACTATAGAAAGTGTGACTGAAAATCTGCTCTTAGGGGACTCAGTCTGCATAGAATGTATTGTTTAAGTATACACGTATCTTTTGATATCCGATCAATCCAACTGGCTAGGAAAGATTAATCCAAACTCGGCCATCTTTATCCAAATGGCATTACCCCTTGGTCGCCATGTATTTATCAAAAGGTCAACTACATTAGCACTATTTTGTGGAGCTTGGCTTTGACGCCCTATCGATATTTTCTTAATTTTTGTATACCAAGATGCAGTGGAACCTTTTTTTAGTACGAATGAGATTCTGAACTGGAGGACTGGCCTGATTTGTTCAGGGTGTTGCAAAAAACTTAATAATTATGGCAGGACTTTTTTTTCTATTTGAGGTACGGGTTAGCAGTCTTGACAAATACTCAGTACTGTAAACTAAATTTGAAATAATCACAGATAACTAATATTCAGAATTAGTTCACTCTCAACCTGCTCACGGACATCACAGATCGCACATGAAGCATCCTACTATCCAGAATTCCTTTCGTCCATCATCGTGTATCATCAAGATCAGACGACATGGAATTAATTAAGTATGGTTGAAGAATACCAAACCTGAATGTTAGAGGGAATGACAGAGCTGCAGTAGTACCGGAGAACCACTGCCATCAAACGGATTTGGTTTAATCGACACCCAATAGGCTTGAATCATCCTAAATTCCAAATATAGGTAGTTGATGTTGGATCTGATCTTTCCTGTCAAGAGGTGGAGGCGCATGGGGCACATGCTGGATTAGATCGTACCATGTTTGTAGATTGATTCTAACATGGATACAACAGCAGGTTATGACTTCCATGATGCGCTAGTCCTAGGGGATGGGGTAGTGGAGAGTACGGGGAAGAGATCGAAGAGTTCTTTTCGGCAGTCAGCGGGGTTTTTTTTTCTTTTGGTAAATCACATGCGAGAGTCCACCGTGAATACGTGTAGTGTGGGAGAACGGGCGTGGACTCCATAGGCTATTCATCCGACGGCTATGCTTAGGTAGTAAGTTGATCTAATGGATAGTTTTTACTTTTCACCGGGATTAACGTGGAGCCTCGTATGGTGCATCCAATTAGTAAATATAAGATGGGGATAAATAATAACATTTATTATTGCCTCTTGGGCATATCTCCTACAGACTCCCACTTGCACTAGAGTCAATAATCTAGTCAATCCTAATGCACTTTACACCTATGGCATACTGGTGTAAAATATGCTTCGCTTGTGGTATAGCCTGATGTCCAACGGATCTGACAACTTCAGCTCCGTGTGTATCTTTGCATATCTTCGCGTTTTCACGCTTTCACAAAATTCATATTTTGTGTGGACTTGGCTTTGTATATATGTGAATCACTGGTCGAACCTTGATTCCTCAGACTGAGTTATGGAGCAACTATCTACAATAGTATCCCATTGACCAAAGCCATCTTGGAACCATACTAAGTTCATGAACGAACTATATGATTCAACATCTTCTTTTTCGCTTCCAAAACGTCAACATACTTAGCCTTTGTTATAGAATTCGCCACAGTAACCTGTTTAGAACAATTCCAACTTACCGTGCCACCGTATTGTGTATTACACAAAACCTTAACTTAAATCGAAAAATCGCATGGAGCACTGATGAAGACTGTATCGATGTAATTACTTACAACGAGCACTTCATAATCTCTGCTTGCGAGAAAACATGTCATCAGTGCTACTTTAGTACTCAATGACATATTTCATTGTTGTCCTTTTATTAGTACTTTGATCACTTTGGTATCTATACTCGCAACAATTTGGGAGTATCGGACATATCTGGTTGTTTTACATATCATGGAATACATGATTAATCCAAACACAAGAGTGTGTGGAATCTCCATCATGTACTTTGCTCATCAGTGTTTTGGGACACCGAGTCTTACAAAACTCTTTCCATGTGACTTCGGCAAGAATCACTCCTTGGCGGTTTTAGTGCTAAATTGTTTTAGCATCTTGTCAATATGTTTTTTTTCTTAGCCCCATTAGGCAAATCTATCTCCATAGATCATTATGCCTAATAGCAAGGCTATTTAGCCCAAGCACTTCATCGAAAACTATTTTCAAATGAAGTCCTAATTCGTGTCAAGAAATTTATTTCTAGTTAACAATGTGTCAAGTGTTGGAAATATGCCCTAAAGGCAATAATAAATTAGTTATTATTATATTTCCTTGTTCATGATAATCGTTTATTATCCATGCTATAATTGTATTGATTGGAAACTCAAATACATGTGTGGGTACATAGACAACACTGTGTCCCTAGTAAGCCTCTAGTTGACTAGCTCGTTGATCAAGGATGGTTAAGGTTTCCTAGCCATTGACATGAGATGTCATTTGATAACGGGATCACATCATTAGGAGAATGATGTGATGGACAAGACCCAAACTATAAACGTAGCATATGATCGTGTCAGTTTATTGCTATTGTTTTCTGCATGTCAAGTATCTGTTCCTTTGACCATGAGGTCATGCAACTCACTGACACCGGAGGAGTACCTTGTGTGTATCAAACGTCGCAACGTAACTGGGTGACTATAAAGGTGCTCTACAGGTATCTCCGAGGGTGTCTGTTGGGTTGGCATGGGTCAAGACTGGGATTTGTTACTCCGTATGACGGAGAGGTATCTCAGGGCCCACTCGGTAATACAACATCACAATGAGCCTTGCAAGCAATGTGACTAAAGTGTTAGCCACGAGATCTTGTATTACGGAACGAGTAAAGAGACTTGCCGGTAACGAGATTGAACTAGGTATAGAGATACCGACGATCGAATCTCGGGCAAGTAACATACCGAAGAACAAAGGGAACAGCATACGGGATTAACTGAATCCTTGACATAGAGGTTCAAACGATAAAGATCTTCGTAGAATATGTAGGAGCCAATATGGGCATCCAGGTCCCGCTATTGGTTATTGACCGTAGAGGCGTCTCGGTCATGTCTACATAGTTCTCGAACCCGCAGGGTCTACACACTTAACGTTTGGTGACGATTAGTATAGTTGAGTTATTTTGTTGGTGACCGAAGGTTGTTCGGAGTCCCGGATAAGATCCCGGACATGACGAGGATCTCCGGAATAGTCCGGAGGTAAAGATTGATATATGTGATAATAGTGTTTTGATCTCCGGAAGGGTTCCGGAATTCACCGGAAGGGGTTCCGGATGTTTACCGAAGTGTTCGGGTGCAGCAACACTTTATATGGGCCAAAAGGAAAAAGCCCACGAGGTATTGGAAAGTGCAAAAGTAGTTTTGCTGCCGCGTAAGCGGTACTATCGCTTGTGTGAAGCGGTACTACCGCCCAAGCGGTACTACCGCTTGTGTGAAGCGGTACTACCGCTTGTGCGCGGTACTGCAGGGATCCGAGTTGGACTCTTTTCCTGCGGGCCAAACCGACCTTGTGCGGGCAAACCGACCTGGAGGAGGCTTTTACTCCAAGTTTAGACCCCAAGGCTCAACATATAAATAGAGGGGCAGGGCTAGCACACGGGAGACATCAAGATTTCCCCAAGCCGTGTGCGGCAACCCTAACCCTCTAGTTCCTCCGTCATAATCTCCGTAGCGCTTGGCGAAGCTCTGCAGAGATTGTTCCTCACCACCATCACCACGCCGTCGTGCTGCTGGAACTCAACCACTACTTCACTATCGCTCGCTGGATCGAGGAGGTGAAGGCGTCATCAGGCCGTACGTGTGTTGAACGCGGAGGTGCCGTCCGTTCGGCACTAGTTCGTGATCGGATCGAGGGACGACTTGCGATTTGGATCGCGGAGACGTTCGACTACATCAACCGCGTTTCTTAAACGCTTCCGCTTAGCGATCTACAAGGGTATGTAGATTCACTCTCCCTCTCGTGGATGCTCATCACCATGGATAGATCTTGTGTGTGCGTAGGAAAATTTTTGTTTCCCATGCAACGTTCCCCAACAGTGGCATCTGAGCTAGGTCTATGCGTAGATGAGATCTCGAGTAGAACACAAACGAGTTGTGGGCGTGGGTGTATACATATTGCTTGCCGTTACTAGTTGATACTTGATTCGGCAGTATTGTGAGATGAAGCGGCCCGGACCGACATTACGCGTACACTTACGCGAGACAGGTTCCTTCAACTGACATGTAATTTTGTTGCATAAAGATGGCTAGCGGGTGTCTGTCTCTCTCACTTTAGTTGAATCGATTTCAATGAAGAGGGTTCTTTTAGAAGATCAAAAAGCAATCACTACACCACGTTGTGGTTTTGCGTAGGTAAGAACGGTTCTTGCAAACCCGTAGCAGCCACGTAAAATTTGCAACAACAATTAGAGGACGTCTAACTTGTTTTTGCAGGGTATGTTGTGATGTGATATGGCCAATTACATGATGAGATATATGTGATGTATGAGATGATCATGTGTTGTATAGAATATCACGACTTGCATGTCGATGAGTACGGCAACTGGCAGGAGCCATAGAGTTGTCTTTAATTATTGTATGACCTGCGTGTCAATCATTAAGCGCTATGTAATGCTTTACTTTATCGCTAAACGTTAGCTATAGTCGTGGAAGCAACAGTCGGCGCGACAACCTCATGGTGACACGTTGATGGAGATCAAGATGATGGAGATCATGGTGTCATGCCGGTGACGATGGAGATCATGCCGGTGCTTTGGAGATGGAGATCAAAAGCACAAGTTAATGGCCATATCATGTCACTTATGATTTGCATGTGATGTTAATCCTTTTATGCATCTTATTTTGCTTAGGACGACGGTAGCATTATAAGGTGATCCCTCACTTAAATTTCAAGATAAATTGTGTTCTCCCCGAGTGTGCACCGTTGCGAAAGTTCGTCGTTTCAAGACACGCCGTGATGATCGGGTGTAATAGACTCCACGTTCACATACAACGGGTGCAAGCCATGTTGCACACGCGGAACACTCGGGTTAAACTTGACGAGCCTAGCATGTACAGACATGGCCTCAGAACACAAGAGACCGAAAGGTCGAACATGAGTCATATAGTAGATATGATCAACATGAAGATGTTCACCATTGAAACCACCTCGACTCACGTGATGATCGGACTTGAGTTGGTGGATTTGGATCATGTTACACTCGAATGACCGGAGGGATGTCAATTTGAGTGGGAGTTTTTTAAAGTAATATGATTAATTAAACTCATTATCTTGAACAATAGTCTAAGTTGTCTTTGCTATATTTATGTTGTAGATCATGGCTCGCGCAGTAGCACCCCTGAATTTTAATGCGTTCCTAGAGAAAGCTAAGTTGAAAGATGATGGAAGTAACTTTGTGGACTGGGCCCGTAATCTAAGGATTATCCTTACGGCTTCCCAGAAGGCTTATGTCCTTGATGCACCGCTTGGTGATCCACCCGCTCCAGTTGAGTCTCTAGACGTTGTGAACGCCTGGCAGGCTCGTTCTGATGATTACTCAATAGTTCAATGTGCAATGTTGTATGGCTTAGAACCGGGACTTCAAAGACGTTTTGAACGTCATGGAGCATATGAGATGTTCCAGGAGTTGAAGTTTATCTTTCAGAAGAATGCCCGGATCGAGAGATATGAGATCTCCGATAAGTTCTATACTTGCAAGATGGAGGAGAACGGGTCTATCAGTGATCACGTGCTCAGAATGTCTGGGTACTCCACCCGTCTGGCTGAATTGGGGATGCCCCTTCCGCCAGAGGCTATCACTGACAGAGTTCTTCAATCATTGCCACCTAGCTACAAGAGCTTCGTGTTGAACTATAACATGCACGGGATGAACAAGTCAGTCGCCGAGCTGTTTGCGATGCTGAAAGCCGCTGAGTCTGAAATTCAGAAGGAGCATCAAGTGTTGATGGTCAATAAAACCACTAGTTTCAAGAAAAATGGCAAGGGTAAGAAGGGTAAATCTAAGAAGGGTGGCAAAGCAGTTGTTGCTCCTGTGAAGAAACCCAAGGCTGGACCCAAACCAGAAACTGAGTGCTTTCATTGCAAGGGAACTGGACACTGGAAGCGGAACTGCCCCAAGTATTTGGCTGACAAGAAGGCGGCCAACAACAAACAAGGTATATATGATATACATGTTATTGATATGTTCCTTACCAACCCTCGTTGTAGTGCCTGGGTATTTGATACCGGTGCGGTTGCTCATATTTGCAACTCTAAACAGGAACTGCGGAATAGACGGAGGTTGGCGAAGGACGAAGTGACGATGCGCGTGGGAAATGGTTCCAAGGTTGATGTGATCGCCGTCGGCACGCTCGCTCTTCGATTACCGTCGGGATTAGTGATGAACCTAAATAAGTGTTATTTGGTGCCTGCGTTAAGCATGAACATTATATCTGGATCTTGTTTATTGCGAGACGGTTACTCATTTAAATCAGAGAATAATGGTTGTTCTATTTATATGGGTAATATCTTTTATGGTCATGCACCCAATGTAAGCGGTTTATTCTTATTGAATCTCGATAGTAATGATACACATGTTCATAACATTGATGCCAAAAGATGTAGGATTGATAATGATAATACCACTTTCTTGTGGCACTGCCGTTTAGGTCATATTGGCGTAAAACGCATGAGGAAGCTCCATGCTGATGGACTTTTGGAGTCACTTGATTTTGAATCACTTGACACATGTGAGCCATGCCTCTTGGGCAAGATGACTAAAACGCCGTTCTCTGGAACAATGGAACGGGCAAGTGACTTATTGGAAATCATACATACTGATGTGTGCGGTCCAATGAGCATTGAGGCGCGCAGTGGTTATCGTTACTTTCTCACCTTCACTGATGACTTAAGTAGATATGGGTATATTTACTTAATGAAACACAAGTCTGAAACGTTTGAAAAGTTCAAACAATTTCAGAGTGAAGTTGAGAATCATCGTAACAAGAAGATTAAATTCCTACGATCTGATCGAGGAGGAGAATATCTGAGTTATGAGTTTGGCAGTCACTTAAGACAATGTGGAATTGTTTCACAACTGACACCGCCTGGAACACCACAGCATAATGGTGTGTCCGAACGTCGTAATCGAACTTTATTGGATATGGTGCGATCTATGATGTCTCTTGCCGATTTGCCACTATCGTTTTGGGGTTATGCATTAGAGACAGCTGCATTCACTTTAAATAGGGCACCATCGAAATCCGTTGAGACGACGCCATATGAACTTTGGTTTGGCAAGAAGCCAAAGCTGTCGTTTCTTAAAATTTGGGGATGTGATGCTTATGTCAAAAAGCTTCAGCCTGAAAAGCTGGAACCCAAAGCGGAGAAATGCGTCTTCATAGGATACCCAAAAGAGACAGTTGGGTATACCTTCTATCTCAGATCCGAAGGCAAAGTGTTTGTCGCTAAAAACGGAACATTTCTTGAGAAAGAGTTTCTCTCGAAAGAGTTGAGTGGGAGGAAGATAGAACTTGATGAGGTTGTTGAACCTTTACTTCAACCTGAGAGTAGCGCAGTGCAGAAAGTTGTTTCTGTGGAGCCTACATTAGCTGAAGAGGAAGTTAATGATGATGATCATGAAGCTTTGGATCAAGTTGCTATCGAACCTCGTAGGTCGACAAGGACGCGTACTGCTCCCGAGTGGTACGGCAACCCTGTCTTAGAGGTCATGTTGTTAGACAACGATGAACCTACGAGCTATGGAGAAGCGATGATGGGCCCGGATTCCGAGAAGTGGTTAGAGGCCATGAAATCCGAGATGGGATCCATGTATGAAAACAAAGTATGGACTTTGGAAGTATTACCTGAAGGGCGTAAGGCCATTCAGAACAAATGGATCTTTAAGAGGAAGACGGACGCGGACGGTAATGTCACCGTCTATAAAGCTCGACTTGTGGCAAAGGGTTTTTCACAAGTTCAAGGAGTTGACTACGATGAGACCTTCTCACCCGTAGCGATGCTTAAGTCCGTCAGAATCATGTTAGCAATAGCTGCCTTTTTCGATTATGAAATTTGGCAGATGGATGTCAAAACAGCGTTCCTTAACGGTTTCCTTAAGGAAGAGTTGTATATGATGCAACCAGAAGGTTTTGTCGATCCAGAGAATGCTGACAAAGTTTGCAAACTCTAGCGATCCATTTATGGACTGGTGCAAGCATCTCGGAGTTGGAATCTTCGCTTTGATGAAGTGATCAAAGCGTTCGAGTTTATACAAGTTTACGGAGAAGCTTGTATTTACAAGAAAGTGAGTGGGAGCTCTATAGCGTTTCTAATATTATATGTGGATGACATATTGCTGATTGGAAACAATATAGAAATGTTGGAAAGCGTGAAGGAATATTTGAACAAGAGTTTTTCAATGAAGGACCTAGGAGAAGCTGCTTTCATATTAGGCATCAAGATCTATAGAGATAGATCGAGACGCTTGATAGGACTTTCACAAAGCACATACCTTGACAAAGTTTTGAAGAAGTTCAAAATGGATCAGTCCAAGAAGGGGTTCTTGCCTGTATTGCAAGGTGTGAAGTTGAGTAAGACTCAATGCCCAGTGACTGCAGGAGATAGAGAAAACATGAGTGTCATCCCCTATGCTTCAGCCATAGGCTCTATCATGTATGCAATGCTGTGCACAAGACCCGATGTCAGCCTTGCCATAAGTATGGTCGGAAGGTTTCAAAGTGATCCAGGAATGGAACACTGGACGGCGGTCAAGAATATCCTGAAGTACCTGAAAAGGACTAAGGACATGTTTCTCGTTTATGGAGGTGATCAAGAGCTCGTCGTAAAGGGTTACGTCGATGCAAGCTTTGACACTGATCCGGATGACTCTAAGTCTCAAACCGGATACGTATTTATTCTTAATGGGGGTGCGGTTAGCTGGTGCAGTTCCAAGCAAAGCGTGGTAGCTGATTCTACATGCGAAGCGGAGTACATCGCAGCCTCGGAGGCGGCGAAGGAAGGTGTCTGGATGAAGGAGTTCATGACAGATCTTGGAGTAGTGCCTAGTGCGCTTAACCCAATGACTCTGTTTTGTGATAACACTGGTGCCATTGCTCTAGCCAAGGAACCAAGATTTCACAAGAGGACCAGACACATAAAGCGACGCTTCAATTCCATCCGCGATTACATCAAGGAGGACGACATAAATATTTGCAAAGTACACACGGATCTGAATGTTGCAGATCCGATGACTAAACCTCTTCCAAGGGCTAAACATGAACAACACCAGAACTGCATGGGTGTTCGATTCATTACAATGTAAATCACATAGTGATGTGAACTAGATTATTGACTATAGTGCAAGTGGGAGACTGTTGGAAATATGCCCTAGAGGCAATAATAAATTAGTTATTATTATATTTCCTTATTCATGATAATCGTTTATTATCCATGCTATAATTGTATTGATTGGAAACTCAAATACATGTGTGGGTACATAGACAACACTGTGTCCCTAGTAAGCCTCTAGTTGACTAGCTCGTTGATCAAGGATGGTTAAGGTTTCCTAGCCATTGACATGAGATGTCATTTGATAACGGGATCACATCATTAGGAGAATGATGTGATGGACAAGACCCAAACTATAAACGTAGCATATGATCGTGTCAGTTTATTGCTATTGTTTTCTGCATGTCAACTATCTGTTCCTTTGACCATGAGGTCATGCAACTCACTGACACCGGAGGAGTACCTTGTGTGTATCAAACGTCGCAACGTAACTGGGTGACTATAAAGGTGCTCTACAGGTATCTCCGAGGGTGTCTGTTGGGTTGGCATGGATCAAGACTGGGATTTGTTACTCCGTATGACGGAGAGGTATCTCAGGGCCCACTCGGTAATACAACATCACAATGAGCCTTGCAAGAATTGTGACTAAAGTGTTAGCCACGAGATCTTGTATTACGGAACGAGTAAAGAGACTTGCCGGTAACAAGATTGAACTAGGTATAGAGATACCGACGATCGAATCTCGGGCAAGTAACATACCGAAGAACAAAGGGAACAGCATACGGGATTAACTGAATCCTTGACATAGAGGTTCAAACGATAAAGATCTTCGTAGAATATGTAGGAGCCAATATGGGCATCCAGGTCCCGCTATTGGTTATTGACCGTAGAGGCGTCTCGGTCATGTCTACATAGTTCTCGAACCCGCAGGGTCTACACACTTAACGTTTGGTGACGATTAGTATAGTTGAGTTATTTTGTTGGTGACCGAAGGTTGTTCGGAGTCCCGGATAAGATCCCGGACATGACGAGGATCTCCGGAATAGTCCGGAGGTAAAGATTGATATATGTGATAATAGTGTTTTGATCTCCGGAAGGGTTCCGGAATTCACCGGAAGGGGTTCCGGATGTTTACCGAAGTGTTCGGGTGCAGCAACACTTTATATGGGCCAAAAGGAAAAAGCCCACGAGGTATTGGAAAGTGCAAAAGTAGTTTTGCTGCCGCGTAAGCGGTACTACCGCTTGTGTGAAGCGGTACTACCGCCCAAGCGGTACTACCGCTTGTGTGAAGCGGTACTACCGCTTGTGCGCGGTACTGCAGGGATCCGAGTTGGACTCTTTTCCTGCGGGCCAAACCGACCTTGTGCGGGCAAACCGACCTGGAGGAGGCTTTTACTCCAAGTTTAGACCCCAAGGCTCAACATATAAATAGAGGGGCAGGGCTAGCACACGGGAGACATCAAGATTTCCCCAAGCCGTGTGCGGCAACCCTAACCCTCTAGTTCCTCCGTCATAATCTCCGTAGCGCTTGGCGAAGCTCTGCAGAGATTGTTCCTCACCACCATCACCACGCCGTCGTGCTGCTGGAACTCAACCACTACTTCACTATCGCTCGCTGGATCGAGGAGGTGAAGGCGTCATCAGGCCGTACGTGTGTTGAACGCGAAGGTGCCGTCCGTTCGGCACTAGTTCGTGATCGGATCGAGGGACGACTTGCGATTTGGATCGCGGAGACGTTCGACTACATCAACCGCGTTTCTTAAACGCTTCCGCTTAGCGATCTACAAGGGTATGTAGATTCACTCTCCCTCTCGTGGATGCTCATCACCATGGATAGATCTTGTGTGTGCGTAGGAAAATTTTTGTTTCCCATGCAACGTTCCCCAACATCAAGCACACAAGGTTTTTAGAAATATTATTATGCTCACACTTACTTTCTTGAAACCACAAGCATCTTCATTATCCATTGATGAAATCAAACTCTTTTGATCATTTCATCAAAACGAAGATTCCAACTCCATTTTGCTCTCTTCTGTCCATTGCTGGAACTCTGAAGTTTGCATACTCACTAGCATCCTTTGGATCGACAAAATACTTTGGACTGTATCTCATACAAATCCTAGTTTGTTTTCCCATTTCATGGAAATTCTTTCGTCATCCATGTTTCATATCTCATGATTGAAATATGTATTAATTGCTAGTTCAATCAGAACCGACTTTAAGCATCGCTACGGTGAACAACCTCATCGTAGTCAACTCCTTGAACTTGTTATTGCAACAAGTCGAGCTTTATGGATAAAACATTTTATCCACGTTAGTTTATAGTTTCATAAATATTTGTTAGACTCTAAGTCTTCCGAAAGGTGTATCAAGGTTTTAATCTTGAATCACTTATATGGAAACTATCTCGGATTGTATTGGCATTTAGCCAATTCCGGACTCAGGGCCCATCAACGCTTCCTTGTGTATCGTAGGTATACTGTTGTCTAACAACAATATCTCGTATGCGCACCTGAGAGGTTTGCACGAGTTTTTCCTACGTGGTTCAGCTGCAAGTTCGACCGAAGTCCATACATCTCATGTAGAGGCTTCCCTATCAGTCGCAGTAGGAAACTCTGGAATTACTTCCAAGGTCTCTTTCCTTTGATCTGATGACGAAGATACTGTTTATCTCGTCGAGTTGCACTGTTCTCCCACTCACCCTTTTGAAAGAACAATTTTCTTCAAAAATCATACCGTTCTTTGTGGCAAAAACCTTAGCCTCGGTATAGTGGTGGGGAATACCCAATAACTTGGGATAACCTACAAAGTAGCACTTGTCTGATTTGGAATAGGTTTGTAACCTTTTACACAAGCCCCATATTCCAAATGTTAAGAAAAGATATAACATGGTTGGGCGTACCATACCATGGCGTCATTTCAACAAACCCGATGGAGCTCTTTTCAGTGTAAAAGCCGCAGTCTCTAAAGCATCACTTTAAAAGGGATAATGGCAAATTTATTTATGTCATCTTTGATCTTACCATGTCATGAATGGTTCGATTACATCTTCACGGACTCTCCACTTGCAGTGGTGTTCCGAGAGGTGCAAGTTATGAAACCCCTTTCACAACTCATCAGACATTCGCTAAACTTGTAACTCAAATATTCCTTTCTGCAATCGAATTGTAGAAACATAATTTTCTTGTTACAACAACTTCTACTTCATTTTTGAAAACCTTTCGAGTGATTTCAAAAGATCCAGACATACGTCTCATCAAGTAAATATCCATATATCTACTTGAGTCATTTCTGAAGAGAGATAAATCCACTACTTGCAACAACATTTATTGAACTACACACATCAAAATGTATGATCACCAATAAGTTTGTTGCTTGTTCCTTATGGCCTGTGAATGGTATTTCAGTCACTTCACTTTTCGGACGAAAGTTGCAAGTGTCAGATGATTTAAAATCAACCGACTTCAAAATCCATCATAATGGAATTTTCCATGCGGGTTTCTCCAATGTGGCCAAATGCAGTGCCACACTTGTGTGGTATTCTTTTAGTCTTGTGACATTTAGCGTCAGTGTTATGGATGTATCATATTTCCATCAATATTCATAACATACATCCCATCTTGGATGAAAGCATGGCCCTTCATGTTATTCATAATACTGAACAACAATTGTTCTTTTATGAACAACCCTTTTGCAACAAACATTGTGCACTGGGTTAGAGTGTATGAAACTCTAAAATGAATTATGAAAGTAAACACAGAGGTAATATATTAATATCATTTTTCATAACATACATCTCATTCATAATGAAAGTATGGCCCTTATGTTTATTCATAACACCGAACATCAAAAGTTCTCTTATGAACAACCTTCTTGCAAGATACCTTATGCAAAGGGCTGGAGTGTGTAAAGCTCTAAAATGAATTATGAAAGAAAACACATAGGTAATACACCGATGGAAGGTATAGTAACTTTTACTATGTTCACAGCGTGTATCAAGACCTCATTCCTGGCTAGTCTTTCAGGCCATAGTAGTTCTTGCATCGAGTCGCAACAGAATGCAATCGAGCGGGTATCTTTGTGATCAACTCACAATACCCAAAAATTAGTGATTAACATGTTTAACCATAATTCCCAAGAACTATATCTTTGACCAGCCTTCTATACATCAAAAACTTGTATGACATTCATACATGAGCTGGATATTCCAGTCTTCTTTCTTTCTGCCTTTATACTTCTAACAGTTTAACTTTTAGTATTTCTCCTACTCTCAGAAGAAGCACCCAACTTAAGAGTGGCGTTTAGCCCCGGACTTCCTAGGCGTGAAAGTTTCACTAACACCCTTCGGACACTTCCTTTCTCTTTAAGTTGTTGTTTTATTCACCTTCATTTACATGATAGGCGTTCTCCTGGATCCCTCTCTTATCAGTCTAATGCATAGTAAACACCTTTACTAATAGTTTGCAAACAAATATTGCTTTGGATATTTCATATCTTTCAGCCTTTGTTTGTATCTGAAAATTAATTTTCAGTTCCATGAATATCACATAACTATCCCAAAACTTTCGAAGTTCGGGTCTCATGGAAGCAAACGTATTGCACTTGACTGAAACGGAATTCTAGCTTTTGGATCGAAGGACGAGAGTCACATGATCCATAGCATTAGCGGGAGAATACCGAAAGCATGCGATAGGACAAAGTCCTTCTCGGCACTCTTGAGGACAATCCTCACATTACGTTATCAATCGTAAAGTTTTAACCAGATAATCAATAGCTTATTCAATTTTAATAGGGAAGGTGGAAACGCGAGCCATTATTCTACAACTATTATGCAAATCACACTTAGACAGTGTTCAAAATTAATTGCACTAAGAATTAAAAGAATTAATTCTAAAGTGCGCTCACACTCAAATCAATATCTCTCATAATTGATTGTGAGTGATTCAAGATCCGCATTTCAATTCAACGCCATTGATGTGGACATCACTGATGACGGGAATTTTAATCGGTAGGCAAACTTGCCAATCACATCTTTATGTGACTCTTGTTCATCTTTCGATGGGTGTGTTCCGAGCTCAGGACTATCCTGCCTGAACGTCAAAGACAGCCAAGTGATCTTGCTGCGAGGTCTGACCTCACCCGCCTCATTCCTCTCGATTCGTTCGTACCCATGTGGACATGGCGCACCCCGAAAAGATACGAATTTCAGACGGTGCTACACTTGGGTGAACACTAACTACTTTGATATTTAAAAGTGAGAGATCACCCTAATAAAAAGCGACTACCGCGCAATCAAGAAGGGTGCATCATAAGGGATAAACATCTCAGGCAATTCATAATTAGCATGACATGGTATAGCCCCTTCTGACGGAGAAGTCAAACATTTCTTCGTCTTCGGCATTTGCGTTGGTGTTCACCTTCGCGAAGATTGCCACCACCTTGTTGATGCATCAGAAAATATTGCTATCTCTATAGCTAATAAAATAAGTGCATTACTCAAGGTTGACACGTAGGTCATTAAAGTGACAATCATATGGCTCCAGCCATCATGCCGAATCATGACACACAGGTCATGTTAATTTACATCATATAGTCATCTCATACATAATCAAATTAATATGAGCATTGCTATACCACATCACATGCTCATGCAACCCCTCCTGCAAAACCAAGTTAGACGCCTCTAATCGGTTTATGCAAGAACTTGTTTTTCGTGGCTTCTAAGGTTTCGAAACAAACCGAAGCTACCAACGTCCATCATCAAGTATGATAATTCAAGTTGCTAGATTAACTTTGCGGGGTGTATGAAACACGAGATAATAAAATCTCGAGCCCCATACTGAACTTCGTCATACGCATGACCCCCGTGCAGATCATATCTGCATTGCCCTTTCGTCTGCGAAATTTCATCTTTCTTTTTAACTACAGTGGAATTCAATGAACTGTAGCACTTCTTTGATCAATCAGGATCGCGGATTGCCAGAACATTGAAACTCCACCATGCTGTTATCAAGATCAGAAATATGCAAATCCCAGGGAAGCAACAAGAACATCGGGTAACAGATTTCATCTGCTAACCGCACAAATAATTTTCAGTAATAGAACTCATCTACTACCTAATTATATTGTGCAACACCCATACATCTCTATGTATTCTAGATCGCAACCTGCATCTACGCATAGCACGGCTCTGATGCCACTATTGGGTAACGCGGCAGAAAACAAATATTTCCGACCTACGCACCAGCCCAGGACCACTATGGAGATTGCATACAAGGTTTGATCTTTTTCGTTACCGACTCGTAGCGCAGCGGAAGTAGAGTCGATGACGATCGGCGGTGCAGATCCCCGCAGCTACGATTTACAACCTCCCAACCGCGAGGATGTATACCCTAATCTGCCCCTCGGACAGCCCTCCGGGAGGCGGTCGGACAGTCCCCCGAACGGTGTCGCGGACAGCCCTTCGGGAGGACCTCCGAAACTCGGACGGTCACTCGGACAGCCCTTCGGGAGGACCTTCGAAACTCGGACGGTCACACGGACAGCCCTTCGGGAGGCACTCTCGAACTAAGACCGAAACTACGATCTCTCTACAAAGTAGCACACATACGGTGTCATCTATCCGGCAGGGCTTCGCCGTCCAGAACTAGTTCCTGCCGGAACCCAAACAGCCTTTCGGCTCTACGAAACTATTTCGCTGGGAGGGAGAGAGAAGCCAGACAAGTCTATGGCATGTGTATGAGAGCAAGGATGAAGTTTTGGCAGCCCCCCACCTCCTATTTATAGGAAAACCAAGGGGTTAGATGGGCATTCAAAAATACCAAAGTACCCCCACTTTATGTCTCACATAAAGGGCATAAGGGGAAAAAGGAGTGCCATGTGGAGCTCCAAGGAGGAGCTCCACCCTTGGCCGGCCACCTTCATGCCCCCCCCCCAAAGGGGGTTCCTTGGTCCCTAAGTCCTTCTCGAAGCCTTTTTGCAAAATCCCTAAAAGGTGGCTTTCAAATAAAGTAACCATAAAGCTGATTTCACTATTCATGACGACATTTTTCAGCGTCCGTTCGAACCGAAAATATTTATGTGGGCTTAGAACATTTCCATTACCCACTAAAATAATTTTCGACGTGTTCCAAAACAATTTCGGATTAGTGATTTTCATCTGCAAAAAGCAAACAAAGCGGTTCCAGCAGCTCCGGAACATTTTCGGTTTTTCTTCCGGAAAATTCCCAGAAGTTTCCAGAATGATTCTGGCACCCTCCAAGAATTATCAGGCGTGTGCCGAAACCAATTTGACTTAATGGTATCCCCTGAAACAACTTTTCAGTTTTACCGGAACTCATCCGGTGACCTCTCTCTTCGGAACTTTTCCGCTGTCTCCGAAACTTTTTCCGGAGACTTTCTCTCAGACTCCCTGTCTAGTATTCAGCAGATAGATGACCCTTAAGCGTGTGACCCTATAGGTTCGGTGAAGTATAGACATGACCCGGAACCCCTTCCGATCAATGATCAACATCGGAGCCGTGGACACCCATATTGACCCCTATACCCACACGAATGAATATTCGAGTGAACCTCCAGTTGCCGTGTGCTATTCCTATTGCTTCGCGATATGTTACAAACACCCGAGGTGAAAATTTCTGCATCCCCGTGGATCAACAACTTGTCCACTATGCAATTTACCTCGTTACCGGTTTTGTTCTCTTTTCTCGTTTTCGTATTCCGGCATCCCTGTGATCAAATCACACTGTGTCTGGCCAGACAATGATGGATACCGTAACACCGAGAGGGCCCGAGAATATCTCTCCATCGTCGGAGGAGCAAATCCCAATCTTGAGCTATCTTGTTACTTGCCATACTTTTCCGTGAACCCGTAAGCCGCCGTAATAGCCACCCAGTAACGGATGACGTTTAACAAACCCCAAAGTTCACGAAGCAAGCACGAAGGAACTCGATACTCTCATGGTCTAAGGAATTATGCAAACATTAACTATCTCTGTGTTATTAACCATTAACTTGTGACGAATGTATCTCATAGCATAACATCAATTCGGGTTGAATCAACACAAGTGTTCTACCAACATTGCGCCCTCAAAATTGCTGGCATAGCCATGCCCATGATCAGGAAAACAGGATCATCATGCAATACTTGAGCCAGTCTTAGAGGGAAGACTAGAAATACATTTCACCGTTTATTATACCACACGTGCAAATGAGTTTCCCTCCGGGCCTCGTGGATATTGCAGACTCGAGAATCATTGCAGTTATAGCATGGAATATAAACTTAATTAGGAACATGGGGATAAATAATAACATTTATTATTGCCTCTTGGGCATATCTCCTACAGTAAGGACCATACACGGATCCATCCTGTATAGATAACCTGCAAAAGGTTATGGATCTTTGTTCTGTTAAAAACACAATCATCCCTACAATTTCATATAGCGCAAAGCAAATCACAGACTCACACGAAATCGTGCCCTAGTTTTAGACTCAACCCCACTTAACCGGCTACCAAACATATATAACATACTCGTAGGTGGAAGCAAATTAAATGCCACGTGAATTGTGTGCCATAGCAACTTGGTGAGAGGGCCGTCCTTTTTTGATAAAGGGAATATATTAATATCGCGAAGATATCAAATACACCCAGCCTCTGCACCAACAAGATATCGAAAGACATTAAGGATGCACACAACCAAGAACAAAATAAAAAAGAGAGAAATATAAAACAAATACCCCGTCGTAGTGATGAAACACTCGCAACAACAACACTCTAACCACCACCAAAGACAACACACGGACCACAAAAGAGGTTCTCCAAAATTGATGCCTCCAAGAAGGAAACAATGCACAAGCGTTGTCGTCGCCCGATCAAGGATCTTGAGTTTTCACTCTAGAGAAAGTCCGAGATCCCAAAACAATGCATTCAACAAGGCCATCACCAGGTACAACTAATGAAGGCCAGACCTTGGGCTTTCACCCTAAAAATCACGGCTCAGTACTCGAAGAAGCACCACCAAAAATGTTGTCGACCTATGTTGTCATCCCCTCCTGCCAAGACCGCTGCTGCAAGTGCTCATCACCCGACGCACAGGAGAAACTTGTGTCGCAAGTCTTCATCGCAACCAAAACTGCTCCCTGCCATTACAAGCCTCCGATCACAACCACCATGACTTTCTTCACCACTTTTGATGCCATAGAAATCTATATGTAGACATGTCCCATGGCACCGGCAAGACAACGAAGCTTCGAGTCACGCCCTCATGAAGCTTGTCTGGCTGTAGATAATGGCACGCCCGACCGAATCAATTCTGATCTAGATATCCAGTGACACAATGCATCAATACCAGATATCTCCGAGAGGAAGACCGGAACTCGTCGACTTCCAAATCGACGAGGCCGGCATGAAGCAGACCGAGGATCCTGACCCAATACGGGTAGATCAGGTCGGCCGTCACCTCACACCGAGATTAGGAACAATGACGGTGTGAAGGGAGGCCCAGCCACATGCAGAGGACGCCATCTTCAGGGGCTGCATCAAACATCAGCTCCAACCCACGCCACAACGTAACCATGGCAGCCTGACGGCATACACGCGCCGCTGCCTATCATCATCATGGAAGACGGCAAGCAACACTAGCGCTTGGGAGGGAGGAGCGATGTCTTCGGCTGGCTGGTAGTATACAGCCAAGCCACATCCCCGCCAGCCGCCGGCGGGACCATGAGATTGGATCTGGGGAGGGCTGCTATAGTTGCGACGGTATGGCTGCGCGTGACCTCGCCGCTGCAGTCCGCCCCGGGGCTTTGCCCAGTGATGTCTACTACGCAACCTTCTTCTTGTAGACTCGTGTTGGGCCTCCAAGCGCAGAGTTTTGTAGGACAGTAGCAAATTTCCCTCAAGTGGATGACCTAAGGTTTATCAGTCCGTGGGAGGCGTAGGATGAAGATGGTCTCTCTCAAACAACCCTGCAACCAAATAACAAAGAGTCTCTTGTGTCCCCAACACACCCAATACAATGGTAAATTGTATAGGTGCACTAGTTTCGCGAAGATATGGTGATACAAGTGTAATATGGATGGTAGATATAGGTTTTTGTAATCTGAAAATATAAAAACAGCAAGGTAACTAATGATAAAAGTGAGCACAAACGGTATTGCAATGCTTAGAAACAAGGCCTAGGGTTCATACTTTCACTAGTGCAAGTTCTCTCAACAATACTGACATAGTTGAATCATATGTAAATCCCTCACGTGCGATAAAGATTTCACTCCAAAGTCACAAATAGCGGAGAACAAACGAAGAAATTATTGTAGGGTACGAAACCACCTCAAAGTTTATCTTTTCCGATCAATCGTATGAGCTATCCCTATAAGTGTCACGAACAGCCCTAGAGGTCGTACTAAAATAACACCTTAATATACACATCAACCAAAACGCTAATGTCACCTAGATACTCCAATGTCACCACGAGTACCCATGGGCTTGATTATACGATATGCATCACATAATTTCAGATTCATCATGTTCAATCCAACACAAAGAACTTCAAAGAGTGCCCCAAAGTTTCTACCGGAGAGTCATGACAAAAACATGTGCCAACCCCTATGCATAGATTCCCAAGGTCACGGAACCCGCAAGTTGATCACCAAAACATACATCAAGTGGATCAATAGAACATCCCATTGTCACCACGGATATCCCATCGCAAGACATACATCAAGTGTTCTCAAATCCTTAAAGATTCAATCCGATAAGAAAACTTCAAAGGGAAAACTCAATTCATCACAAGAAGATAGAGAGGGGAAAACTCCATATGATTCATCTATATTAATAAAGCTCGCGGTACATCAAGATCGTGCCATCTCAAGAACACGAGAGAGAGAGAGAGAGAGAGAGAGAGAGATCAAACACATAGCTACTGGTACATACCCTCAGCCCCGAGGGTGAACTACTCCCTCCTCGTCATGGAGACCGCTGGGATGATGAAGATGGCCTCCGGTGATGGTTTCCCCCTCCGACAGGGTGCCGGAACGGGCTCCCGATTGGTTTTTCGTGGCTACAGAGGCTTCTGGCGGCGGAACTCCCGATCTAGGTTTCTTTTCGAGGGTTTCTGTATTTATAGGAATATTTGGCGTTGGAATCACGTCAGGGGGGTGCTCGAGGGACCCACAAGCCAGGGGGGCGCGCCCCCTAGGCTTGTGACCTCCTCGGGACTCCTCTCCGGTATCTTTTTGCTCCAGTATTTTTTATATTTTCCAAAAATATTCTCCGTAAATTTTCAGCCCATTCCGAGAACTTTTATTTCTGCACAAAAACAACACCACGGTAGCTCTGCTGAAAACAACGTCAGTCTGGGTTAGTTCTAATAAAATCATACCAAAATCATCTAGAATTATTGTAAACATGACATGAATACTTCATAAATTATAGATACGTTGGAGACGTATCAGCATCCCCAAGCTTAATTCCTGCTCGTCCTCGAGTAGGTAAATGATAAAAGAAATAATTTATGAAGTGTGAATGCTAGCAAACATTTTCATCATATTCTATTCTTCTTTGTATAGCATGGACATTTGGACTTGTAAATGATTCAAAGCAATAGTCTAGTTTTAACATAATGACTTCAATACTCAAGCATGTTAACAAGCAACCATGTCTTTCAAAATATCAACACTAAAGAAAGTTATCCCTAGCCCATCATGATCAATCATTGATCCATTCATGAAACACACTCAAATATTAGCTATGCCCAATGCTCAAGTACGATCATAGTGCCCCCTGGTTGGTGCTTATAGGAGAAGATGGAGACTCAAAGCAAAAATAAAAATTGCATAAAGTAAATAGATAGGCCCTTCGCAGAGGGAAGTAGGGATTTGTAGAGGTGCCAGAGCTCAAGGTTTAAATTGAGAGAGAACAATATTTTGAGTGGCATGCTTTTCCTGTCAACGAAAACAACAAGGTAGTTCACAATACTTTCCATGCTAGATACATTATAGGCGGTTCCCAAACGGAATGGTAAAGTTTTTACTCCCCCTCCACCAATCAATCACACTCCACGGCGAGCTAAATCCACGGGTACCGTCCATACAAACAACAATCCTGGGGGAGTTTTGTTTCATTATATTTTGATTTGATTTTTGGGCATGGAACTGGGCATCCCGAATACCAGCCACTTTCTCGTGAATGATAGTGAATCAACACATATCGTGAGAATAACACACCTAGCATGGAAAAATATTGGATACTCCCCACCGTTTCATGAGCGGTACTGGCACACAAAAGAGAAAATTTATTTTGAAAATTTAGAGATGGCACATACAAATTTACTTGGAACAGCATATGGTGGACTCATAAGGCAAAACTTGGTTTAAGGATTTTGGATGCACAAGTAGTATTTCTACTTAGTACAAATGGAGGCTAGCAAATAGATTGGGAAGCAACCAAACCAAGAAACGAAAATTCACATAAGTGAGCATTTGAACATAACTAACACCGAATAATGCACCACAAGTAGGATATAACTTCATTGCATAACTATTGACTTTCGTACTTGCATAGGGAATCACAAACCTTAACACCAATATTCCTACTAAAGCATAATTACTCACTAACATGACTCACATATTACTATCATCATGTTTCAAAACTATTATAAAGAATCAAGTTTAATTTGTCCCATGATCTTCATGAAAGTTTTTATTATATCCTCCTTGGATATCTATCACTTTGGGACTAGTTTCATATATTGCTATTGCTTTTTCGACAAGCTCAAACAAATTTAAATGAAGCACATGAGCATGAAGATTTCATCCCTCAAAAAGGTATAAGTGAAGCATGAGAGGAAATGACAAGCTACTCTCAAAAGATATAAGTGAAGATCAATGAGTAGTCAAACAATTAAGTAGCTATGTGAGGACTCTCTCTCTCTCTCTCAATAAATATTTTCAGATCTGAGTATTTTATTTAAACAGCAAGCAAAAGAAAAATAGCACTCCAAGAATAGCACGCATCATGTGAACGAATAAAAATTTAGGCTCAACATAGGCTAACCGATAATTGTTGATGGAGAGAGGTAGGATGCGTAGCATCCCCAAGCTTAGATGCTTGAGACTTCTTGAAATATTTACTTGGGGTGCCTTGGGCATCCCCAAGCTTGAACTTTTGAATCTCGTTCAATCCTCTCATATCATGGTTTCACCTATTCTCAAAAACTTCATCCACACAAAACTCGAAAAGAACTCGTGGGATAGGTTAGTACACATAATAATAAATCAACACTTCATGTACTGCCAAGACAAGTTGCACAATAATTATCAAATATAATCTACTGTTTACTATCATTTCCACAATTTATATCTACCAATATAGGCTATGGAAACTATAGGATAAGTAGATAACAAAACTATGACAGCAATGTGTCCAAACAGAACAGTCTGTGGCAATTTATGAAAACAGTGTACTTCTGTAACTCAAAAAATTATGAAAATTTAGGAAATGCTAAATAATTTATATGACAACACTGTGTAAAAATTTCAGAAACTTTCCACGTTCCAGTAAAATATGAAAATTCAAACACTACAGCAAAAGTTTCTGTTTTTACACAGCACATATCAAAACATGCAATGCAAGCATCCTAAGGCAATTCTTGGAAATTTTTATTGAAAAACAAGATTATAAACAACACCTAACAGAGAACAACAAAATAAAATGACGCTCCAAGCAAAACTCATATTATGTGACGAATAAAAATATAGCTCCAAGTAAGATATACCGATAGTGTTGAAGACGAAAGAGGGGATGCCTCGGAAGGCATCCCCAAGCTTAGGCGCTTGAGTCTTCCTTGGATATTACCTTGTGGGTGCCTTGGGCATCCCCAAACTTAGGTTCTTGTCACTCCTTATTCTCCTCATATCGGTGTCTCACCCAAAACTTGAAAACTTCAATCACACAAAACTTAACGGAACTTCGTGAGAAGGGTTAGTGTAATAAAGATAAATCATACACTTAGGTACTGTCAAGACAAGATTCATAATTGTTCCCACATGATACCTACTGTATTCTATCATTCCCATAATTTATATCACTCAATATAAGCTATAGAAACACTAAAACAAGTAAACTATGCATGCAAAACAGAATCTGTCAAAAACAGAACAGTCTGTGAAGATCTGTAGCGTAACCATACTTCTCTGTCTCTAAAAATTCTGAAAAATTAGGACAACCTGTAGAATTTGTATATCAAGACTTTGTAAAAAATTCAGATCAAAAGCACGTTCCAGTGAATTTACAAAATTCCTGGACTGAGAGCAAAAGTTTTTGTTTTTGCACAGAATAAAGTCAACTATCATTCACACTATCCCAAAGGCTTTACTTTGCACTTTATTAAAACAAAAGCTATAAAACATGATTATATAGTAGCATAATCATGTGGACACACAAAAACAGAAAGGAAAAGTGTTGGGTTGTCTCCCAACAAGCGCTTTTCTTTAAAGCCTTTTAGCTAGGCATGATGATTTCAATGATGCTCACATAAGAATAGTAATTGAAACATGCAAGAGAGCATCATGAATCTCATGACAAGCACATTTAAGCCTAACCCACTTCCTATGCATAGGGATTTTGTGAGCAAAAAATTTATGGGAGCAAGAATCAACTAGCATAGGAAGGCAAAACAAGCATAACTTCAAAACTTTGAACACATAGAGAGGAAACTTGATATTATTGCAATATGTAGAAGCATAAGATCCTCTCTCATAATAATTTTTATTAGCATCATGAAGGAATTTCACAATATAACCAGCACATAAAGCATTCTTTTCATGATCTACAAGCATAGAAATTTTACTACTCACCACATAAGCAAATTTATTCTCATCAATAGTAGTGGGAGCAAACTCAACAAAATAACTATCATGTGAAGCATAATCCAATTGAAAATTAAAATCATGATGACAAGTTTCATGGTTATCATTATTCTTTATAGCATACATGTCATCACAATAATCATCATAAATAGGAGGCATGCTTTCATCATAATAAATTTGCTCATCAAAACTTGGGGGACTAAAAATATCATCTTCATCAAACATATCATCCCCAAGCTTATAGCTTTGCATATCATTAGCATCATGAATAATCAAGGAATTCATACTAACAACATTGCAATCATGCTCATCATACAAAGATTTAGTGCCAAACATTTTAATAACTTCTTCTAACACTTGAGCACAATTTTCCTTTCCATCATTTTCACGAAAGACATTAAAAAGATGAAGCATATGAGGCAACCTCAATTCCATTTTTTTGTAGTTTTCTTTATAAAACCAAACTAGTGATAAAACAAGAAACTAAAAGATTCAATTGCAAGATCTAAAGATATACCTTCAAGCACTCACCTCCCCGACAACGGCGCCAGAAAAGAGCTTCGTTGACGGGATGTGAGTGCCGCTTACCTAGCCTCCCCGACAACGGCGCCAGAAAAGAGCTTGATGTCTACTACGCAACCTTCTTCTTGTAGACTCGTGTTGGGCCTCCAAGCGCAGAGTTTTGTAGGACAGTAGCAAATTTCCCTCTAGTGGATGACCTAAGGTTTATCAGTCCGTGGGAGGCGTAGGATGAAGATGGTCTCTCTCAAACAACCCTGCAACCAAATAACAAAGAGTCTCTTGTGTCCCCAACACACCCAATACAATGGTAAATTGTATATGTGCACTAGTTCGGCGAAGAGATGGTGATACAAGTGTAATATGGATGGTAGATATATGTTTTTGTAATCTGAAAATATAAAAACAGCAAGGTAACTAATGATAAAAGTGAGCACAAACGGTATTGCAATGCTTAGAAACAAGGCCTAGGGTTCATACTTTCACTAGTGCAAGTTCTCTCAACAATACTGACATAGTTGAATCATATGTAAATCCCTCACGTGCGACAAAGAGTTCACTCCAAAGTCACAAATAGCGGAGAACAAACGAAGAAATTATTGTAGGGTACGAAACCACCTCAAAGTTTATCTTTTCCGATCAATCGTATGAGCTATCCCTATAAGTGTCACGAACAGCCCTAGAGTTCGTACTAAAATAACACCTTAATATACACATCAACCAAAACCCTAATGTCACATAGATACTCCAATGTCACCACGAGTACCCATGGGCTTGATTATACGATATGCATCACATAATTTCAGATTCATCATGTTCAATCCAACACAAAGAACTTCAAAGAGTGCCCCAAAGTTTCTACCGGAGAGTCAAGACAAAAACATGTGCCAACCCCTATGCATAGATTCCCAAGGTCACGGAACCCGCAAGTTGATCACCAAAACATAAATCAAGTGGATCAATAGAACATCCCATTGTCACCACGGATATCCCATCGCAAGACATACATCAAGTGTTCTCAAATCCTTAAAGATTCAATCCAATAAGAAAACTTCAAAGGGAAAACTCAATTCATCACAAGAAGATAGAGAGGGGAAAACTCCATATGATTCATCTATATTAATAAAGCTCGCGGTACATCAAGATCGTGCCATCTCAAGAACACGAGAGAGAGAGATCAAACACATAGCTACTGGTACATACCCTCAGCCCCGAGGGTGAACTACTCCCTCCTCGTCATGGAGACCGCCGGGATGATGAAGATGGCCTCCGGTGATGGTTTCCCCCTCCGGCAGGGTGCCGGAACGGGCTCCCGATTGGTTTTTTGTGGCTACAGAGGCTTCTGGCGGCGGAACTCCCGATCTAGGTTTCTTTTCGGGGGTTTCTGTATTTATAGGAATATTTGGTGTTGGAATCACGTCAGGGGGGTGCTCGAGGGACCCACAAGCCAGGGGGGCACGCCCCCTAGGCTTGTGACCTCCTCGGGACTCCTCTCCGGTATCTTTTTGCTCCAGTATTTTTTATATTTTCCAAAAATATTCTCCGTAAATTTTCAACCCATTCCGAGAACTTTTATTTCTGCACAAAAACAACACCACGGTAGCTCTGCTGAAAACAGCGTCAGTCCGGGTTAGTTCTAATAAAATCATACCAAAATCATCTAGAATTATTGTAAACATGGCATGAATACTTCATAAATTATAGATACGTTGGAGACGTATCACCCAGCAGCCTCCTCCGGCAACGGCGAGAGGATGGAGGGATGGTGAGGGTGGTGCTGGGTGGGTGGCGGCGGATCCCTCCGGAGACGCCCCGAGAGCGACCCGGGAGGGATGTTAGGTCACGACCCAAGAGGGCCGTCCTTGTGATCATAGAATCAATAACTTTGATGCAGACTACAAACAACATATTTTTGGGTTCCAACAATCACGACAAAATAACCAGAACAACCTGGCTCGGCATGTCGGCGTATTGGCATGTTCAGAGCAAGACAAATGCAATTCGAAGCCGATGACCTACGCATAGAGTTAGATGTACGCAGTCCTTGGGGGAACAAGATAAACACGCAAGTGAGATGCCATTCCAGTTTAAGAAGCGATGCCTTTGAATGGCCACGAAAAAATAAATGATTCCAAGCCAACGAGAAAAGCGAGAACCGAACTTTTTTACGTACGAGAACCGAACTTTTTTATTCCCCGGAATTTTCTTCTCGAAACCTTGCACGGAACCCCTTTCTTTCTCAGCGCAAAAAAAGAAAAGGTCCATAGCGAAAAAAAAAAGAAAAAGAAAAACGAACACACACGCGCGCTGCGAAGTTGCAAAGTCGAAGGGCGCACGTCTCGGGAGCTCGGGAGGGGCCCATGACGCGGCCCGGACGCCGTCAGAGAGAGAGAGAGAGAGAGAGGCCGCGGCGCGCACGCGTTGCGGGCCGGCCAAGTCAGAAAAGGGAGGCCAGATATTTTGGGGCGCCCTCCTTCCTTCCTACCCTAGCCACCACCCCACCCGCACCCGCAGCTTTTCCTTGCCCTCGTTGCTTCCCTCGTCTCCTCCCCTCCTTCAACCTTCGATCTCCCCTCCTCGCCTCTCCCCCCGATTCTCTAGGGTTTCTCCCGACACCCGCCCCACCCACCCCCAACCCCGCCGACTCCGCCCCGCTCCCTCCCCCTCGCTCGCCGCAGGTCAGCTCCCCTCCCCCCGCGCCGATCTGGGCGGCGCCTCCGCCCGATCCAACCCCCCCCCCCCCCCCCCCCCCCCCCCCCCGCCGCCCCGCGCTCCCGTGATTCCGTTCTCCCGTCAGGAGCGCGTGTTAGGTCAGCCGTCGCGCTGGTGCTGCTGCTTGTTGTTCTCGAGGTTTTCTCGCTGTCGGCGAGTCGGTCGACCACGGCAGGGCCGCTAGATTCCTAGGGTTTTCCGCGAGGCGGCGCGGTTTTGCTTGACCGAGGCGGGCGCTTCTCCCGGCGAGGGTTTAGCGCGGCCCGCCGCCGCCGCCTAGTCCCGCGCGCGGCAGTGCGGCTGGTCTGCTTCTCGAATTCGTTCGATCTAGAAAGCTTAACGCGATTTGCCTGCTTGCATGCTGCCTTTCCTCCTCTACGCCAGATTTCGTTGGCAATCTGGTGCGCGCTGTGTGTCTTACCGCGTTGTTTGTGTAGATGCCGTTTTGTGTCTGGACGAGATCTACTGCTCGTTATGTTGGCCTGTTTCGTCTCCGTTAGTAGATCTACTACTGCATGACAGTGCCGCCCATGTACAGGTTTTGTTTTGATTCTCGGACGCGTGTGGTTCTGCTGCTAGGTTGGTACTTGGTAGTAAGTTAGATTTGCAGATTACGTAGAGAGGCTTCGTGCTTGGGTTTTTGTTGGTAGTTTACAGTGTGCGTGACACATGTCTTGGTAGCTTCTTGCACATGACCAACCTAGTTGGACCGCATATCTTAGTGTAGATTCTATGATGGTTTCCTTCTGGGTTCCAAAACTTAAATTCCACTCCGGCTTGTATATGTTAGCATAGGAGTATTATGGACCTGCATTACGTGTGTGTTGATACAATTTTAGTTTATTTGATCAAACAGTTTGTTCATGTTATTACCAAAGCAAGAAAAATTCTAACAAACCCGCTGCTCTTTCCAAAGCAAGAAGAATTCTAACTTGAAGCAGTTCTTTTTCTTCAGATTATGTATTTATTACTGCTGACATATTGTCGTGATCTACTTTCTGTACTGAATAGCTGTTTCTGATATTCACAGGTTTTAGCGTTCAGTCGTAGCACTTCCATCAAAGGTTTTGTGCAAAATTATGCGATCTTCATGGGCTGATTCAGTTGCGAACGCCGAGGAATCGGCGCCCGCGACTGGTGCTGCTCCCGCTCCTGTAGCCAATCACCAGAACTCGCGTCCCACTCGCAGCTCTTACGTCCCTCCTCACCTCCGTGGTGGTGGCCGCTCGCCAGATAATCAAGTGCCAGCTGCAGCTCCAGCACCAGCTGGCGCATACCCCTCGGGTGCTGTGCAGCCTTCTGGTGGGTACGCAGCCGCTGTTGGTGGCACTCGCTGGGCTGCCCCACCTGGCGGCGCTAGCGCTGGCGTAGGTGTTGTCCGCCAGGGTGGTGGTGGTGGACGTGGTGGTGTTGGTGGCGGCGGCGGTGGCTGGAACTCCCGCCCTGGTGGGTGGGGGGACCGCAGGGACCGTGAACCAAACCCTTTTGGCGATAGTGAGCCGGCGGCTGTGGATGTTGACTTTGAGAGCCAAGCGAACACAGGCATCAATTTTGATGCCTATGAGGACATTCCTGTGGAAACAAGTGGCCATGATGTGCCTCCAGCAGTCAACACCTTTGCAGAGATTGACTTGGGTGATGCACTGAATGAGAATATACGGAGGTGCAAGTATGTGAGGCCTACACCTGTGCAGCGGCATGCCATTCCGATTGTCATTGGAGGCAGGGATCTGATGGCCTGCGCTCAGACTGGGTCTGGGAAGACGGCTGCTTTTTGTTTCCCGATCATCAGTGGGATCCTAAAGTCAAGGCCACCACAGAGGCCAAGAGCTAGGACTGCATTCCCCCTTGCTCTGATATTATCTCCAACTCGTGAGCTATCAGTCCAAGTAGGTGACTTCTTTGATTTTATTTGGGGTGCTCTTGTTTATTTTGTTTTGGTTTCTTATATGATATTTTTTGTTTCTCAGATTCATGAAGAAGCAAAGAAATTTGCATACCAGACTGGTGTTAAGGCTTGTGTTGCATATGGTGGAGCACCAATTCATCAGCAGGTATTTATTTTTTGATTTATAGTTTATTTTCATGATAACCAAATTAACTCACAGTATTGTAAACAAATTAACAAGTGATCTTGTTGGTACTCTGTCACTCTCTGTCCAGTATATGAAGAACTGTCTATAGCATGACACTTGCAATGTACATTGTGCTTGAAGCCTAGAACTGTACCATAACTGACTCAGTAGTTCAAGACAGTTATAACATGGCATGGAGGTTTAAAGTATGCTGGTTGTGAGAATGGTTATGTATCCAGCATGTTGTCATTTGTCAAGCAGTGAAATAGTGATACATTGTGATGGGAACAAAGATCCTTGCATTTATGTTTTTAGCTGTAGCATGTACCCCATTTATGTTTTTAGCTGTAGCATGTACGCTAATCTTGGTAAGATATCTCATAACTTAAACAGTCATTAGAAGGAACCTGTCTTTGTTCAGCAATTGAATCAACTTAAAACTTCTAACCCAGTTGCCTGCTTAATGGCCATGAATTACTGGATGGTGTTGCCATATCTTTTGTATTTCAATAACAAGTTTTGTACAATGATATTTGCTGCTATTAAGCATTTGTTTCTTCTATTGTAGTTGAGAGAACTGGAAAGAGGTGTTGATATACTTGTGGCAACTCCTGGTCGTTTGATGGATCTGCTGGAGAGAGCTAGAGTATCACTGCAAATGGTGAATTACTTGGCTCTTGATGAAGCTGACCGGATGCTCGATATGGGGTTTGAGCCACAGATACGCAAGATTGTTGAGCAGATGGACATGCCCCCTCGTGGTGTGAGACAGACTATGCTGTTCAGTGCTACTTTTCCAAAGGAGATACAAGTATGGTTCTCTTTGACCCCCTGCTTTAATTTTTGTTCTTATATGCCCCAAGTACTTTGTTAATGTTGTGTTGTCAGTTGGACAACCTAGATGAGGTAGTGGAGTTAATATGCATCGTCCTTCTCCTTTCAACCTAGGCATCAATACTGCTGTTTTTTCTTCCTAATTAATGTTTTCAAGTTGCAAAGAAACCTCTAATAAAAGAAATCAGGATTATGTGTTCTTCTATTTTGTTGTTAATTGGCAAGAAAATTACATGCATTAATATTTTTGTCCAATTGTTCTACATTTAAAGTTGAATAGCACAGTTATTAGCCTTGCAAATTCATTTCTTCCTTTTCTGACATGGGAAATTGATATTGTGAGAATGCACGCGTGCATTTGTTCAATTTTCTACTTCTACATGGCAGGGGAAATGTTATTTTCTTTGTTGTCTACTGTTTTGTTTTCTCAGTAATGTTCCTTTTCTGCAGCGCCTGGCATCAGATTTCCTTGCAGACTACATCTTCCTTGCTGTTGGAAGAGTTGGTTCAAGTACTGATTTGATTGCTCAAAGGGTAGAGTTTGTCCTTGAAGCGGATAAAAGAAGTTACCTCATGGACCTTATTCATGCGCAGAAGGCTAATGATGTTCCTGGAAAGGTGCTATTCGTTAACTAATTGTTTGATTTACATTGTTTTGGTTCTATTAGTTCCTGGACTTCTCACTAGACTAGTGTTTCATTTACCATTCCGAACCTTTGTGGTAATCTTGTTTGGTTAATTTGCTTGGCAGCATGAAACATTTTTTTCTTATAATTTCTTTTTGAGACGTGATATATTTATGCGATAGGGCAATTGGATGACATAATTTACCTGATTAACCAAGAGGGTAATAGATTTGCAAATTTCTTCACAACAGTTTTAAAAATTGGGAGAGCATAACTGGGTGATTGCAAGCTAAGTGTAAACCATAAGTTCTGTAAACAGCTTTTTTAGTTGGGAAGTCTCATTTTGGCTACTGCATATTCAAGGAGGACAACCAGGATGCTTCAGCAGCACCATTTAATTCTTAACTTTTGTGGTAATTCTTATGGCACCATTAAATTCTTAACGGCCATCAACCTATGTTATCTTGTTTGCAGAATTCTCTTACTTTGGTCTTCGTGGAGACAAAGAGGGGTGCTGATGCTCTGGAGAACTGGCTGTATACAAACGGATTCCCTGCAACAAGTATTCATGGAGATCGTACACAACAGGTATGTCAGAGCTGTGTGTACCTTTACATTATATGGAATTCCAGTACTGTCTGGAAGCTCATATCTACCTTGAACATCCAAGTGATGATGGATACTTTTTTATTGAAAAACAATGCATTGTGACTGCCATCTGAATATCTGAATGCTTTTACATGAGAAGTTGTTTCTGTCTTCGTTTTGAAAGGTTAACACATTTTTCCTTGTGCTTGTTTGGTCTTATTCAGGAAAGGGAGTATGCGCTTAGATCCTTCAAGAGTGGAGCAACTCCCATCCTTGTTGCAACTGATGTAGCGGCTCGTGGGCTCGACATACCAGATGTCGCCCACGTCATCAATTTTGATCTGCCAAATGACATTGATGACTATGTTCACCGCATTGGTAGAACTGGAAGAGCTGGGAAGTCTGGTTTGGCAACTGCATTTTTCAATGAGGGCAACATGTCACTGGCCAGGCCGTTATGCGAACTGATGCAGGAAGCCAACCAGGAGGTTCCTCAGTGGCTTGAGCGCTATTCTGCCCGTTCCTCGTTTGGAGGCGGCGGAGGAGGCAGAAATCGCAGATCAGGCGGTGGTGCTCGGTTTGGTGGACGAGACTTCCGTCGTGACACAAGGGGCGGTGGCGGTGGAGGAGGTGGCGGCTTCGGTGGTGGTGGCGGCGGCGGTTATGGTGGTGGTGGAGGTTATGGTGGAGGCGCTTCTAGTTCGTGGGACTGATGGATTCACCTGGTTATATGGTGAGAATTGAAACGAAACCCATGATGGATGGATGGATGGATGGTATTCTATTGACTTAGCTGAAAACAGATATTGGGGTTTGTAGTCACAGTGGTGTGGGTATGGTGCCCTTGCCCCCATTTACCTTATTTTGTGGCTGGTTGTTGTCACTGCACTTGTGTTTCCCGTGTACTGGTTATTTTCTGACTGGCATCAAAGTCCGGGTGGGCTAATTTCCTCTTGTTGCTGCGCTGTAGTTTTTGGATGATTATTGTTGGGTTGGTTGGTTGGTGGTCATTGTTCCGCTCCTACTGTACTAGCAATAGTGATTGGAGGCTTTTCTGCTCTCAACTGTTTTATCGCTTGCCTGCGTCATGGAATGCTGAGATTGCTTGTCTTGTGGAATCATACCCAAATACTCCCTCCGTTCCACAATGTAGTGTGCCCGCGATTTATGAGATCTAAGTTTAACCATAAATTTATCCAATGAGTCAGATTACCACCGAAGTAAAAATTATACAATTGGATTTGTATTTTTGATATGAATTCAGTGGTATAATTTTTGCTCTTGCCATAATTGGTTTCGTTGGTTAAATTTATGGTCAAACTTAGATCATAGAAAACGATACGAATTTAATGGTATAATTTTTGCTTCCGTCGCAATCGGTCTCGGTTAAATTTATGATCAAACTTAGATCACAGAAAACGAAGACGTACTATATTATGGAATGAAGGGAGTATAATATTGTGAAATTCTGGATGGCCTCAGTTCGCATTTGAGACACATTGTGTGGCAATAAATTGGCGTCATTGGATTCATATTGAATGTATAGGTAGCTAAGCCGTATCAACGCAAGTCACTACTCTCTCCTATTCATATTGCTTGTTGCTTAAACAGATGTATCACTTGTAGTTATATCGGCTGCACTAGTTTTGTACAGACTTCGTTTTAGTTGGCGTCTTTCTTTTGCTTTAGAGCGTTCTTCATAGTTTAGGGTGTGTATTCTACCTGCGTTTTGGTCGTACTATCTTTGTTTTTTTTACTCCAGATATAAGATTTGCAAAGATATACAATAGGAAAAAATATCAAACTTTAACTAGACTTCATGCCGGGGGGGGGGGGGGGGGGGGGGGGGGGGGGGGGGTTGGATCACGTCAGGTCGCTTGCTTGTTGGACAATTATACCCAAATTGGGCAGGTCGCACAGCAAAACGATATGCATCACATACATTCACAAATCAACAAAATATCATAGGGTACATGTTACTAAGGAAGTCTCTCCTAGGTTCAAACAAATTACAAGCTGAAACAACACATGGGTGATGGGACGACAGAAATAAAGAAGAAAAGAATTAGCATGCATGTCACCAGCAGGGTACATGGCACAATACTACATGCAAACCAACCATATCCATCTGCAGTCAGGAGGTACATGTGCAAAACCTACACAAACGCAGTTCCCAATCAGCATTATTAAGAAGAAACGAACTATCGTAGAGCTGTTACTCCAAACAGATCAGCGTACCAGTGCCACCAAGAACATAAGAGGACCATGTTGACCGGATCACTTGCCATACAGTACGCCCAAGATAATAGCCACCAACAGAAGGGCAATCATGATCTGAGGATGTCACATAAAGCGGCTTGAGAAAATCATACAACAGAAAACTCGCAGGATTTTTCAGCTTATAGATATTGTTATTACTCACCAGCATCGGCATTCTATACTTTGATTTCTCCAGGTCGTAACCCCTGTAGAGGCAGAGACAATCAGCGGAAGATGAAGATACCAGCAGCAAAGTAAAACTCAAGCCATGCAACCAACCTTCTCTTTAGCAACCCAGATGACTTGCAAGTTTTCTTTATCTCATCCACACGCTTCCGTGTTAGTGCAGCACTTGGGTCGTTGTCATCAATCTGGACGTGGCGACCAAACATATTATGGGTAGTCACAGCTAGAGAGCAACTAAGTTAACCATCAAAGGCCATAACTAGCAGCAACATGGATGAGGGACAGTAAGGAGTTTCCCTAAACTATGCCATTTGGAGCAAAGCTATCAGATGGTCAAAAAGGAAAATGTGAAGTTTATACAAACAGACATTAAGCTAAGAGCATAGCACGCCATTATGGATTTCTGAGCTCTTACGTAAGCCACTCTAAGTGATCCATAAATCTACAGGACTGCCTTGACCAAAACAGTGAAAACATTATTCCAGCAAGTACATTTTCTTGTGTGTAACAGGACAAATATCTGAATGTTCAATTATATGCATGCTAGACTAGACTCCATTTTTCTTTCCATCCATACTCCAGAGCATACCTTTGACTCTAGCAATGAAGAGAACTCATAGAAAGCAGTATAGACATCTGATATCGATTTTGTCTCATCAATTATCCGTGCAGTGAGCCCTGAGAAATAGGAGTGCATGTTAAGTTGCCGCTCAGGCCAGAAGAAACAGAAAGTTACACATGACTGAAATATGCAAATTATTCAATAGACAAAATAAATGTAGCAGTTGGTTAAAAGAATAATAACAGTTTTGGCAGAAAGAGCACAACAAGAAAAGCAAATTGTAGTTTGCTCCCCTCCCCCCCCCCCCCCCCCCCACAAACACACACACAATAAAAATGGTCATAACGTAACTATAAAATGCCTAAAGGTGGATCCTATGACACTTCAGGAAATAAAATAAAATAAAATAAGGGAACTACAAATTAAACTAAAAGATAGCAATTGTATTTTCTGATGGCAAAGAACATCAAACCACTCCATGATGTGATTTGTTGCATTGATTCCAAATCGTACGACAACCATACAACGTTATGAACATAAAATGCATATGGTACAAATGTGATATAAAGAAGTAGAGTATTGCATAATTTATCCACATTAAATTCCTAAACATGGTGTGAAGAGGTGATCGAACGGGTATTTTTCTGGCTAGTACGGCTTGTCCACATGAACTAAATATGTCTTACCACGCCTCATCTTAACAACTCCTCTAAAGACTTTCACATTATTGTAGCAAATAGCACAGGTCCCAATTGCCATTATCTGAAAAGGCAAACAGTTCAAAAATATGTGGTAAATAAAGTTGTTTCAAGAATAGATGGAAGATCCATACTTCAAGAAAAAAAAACAAGTCAAATCATAGCACCCACCACTGTATAACTAGGAATGCTATTGAACTGATGAAGATGGTAAAAACAAGAGCAACATATCAAATATCTCCACTTCAATATTTAGAAGGCCAATCAGCCATGACACACAAGGAAAGATATTAACATCGCAAAATAGCTAGTGTTTTGTAACAGAAGTTTTCTGTTACTATTGCTGAAAACTAGCCTGAGTAGCAACTATTTCCACTAGCAAGGGTACAAATGTTGAGTGTGTATACAAAAATGGAAGCACAACAGATCTGAAAGAAAATTGTGTGCTGGTATAGATCAATCCTTAAGTTACAACCTTGTGCCCATGGATAAAACTTATCATTATTGATTGCCACAGAATGTGATACGTCAGTTACACTAATATGGTATACATACCTTTAATCCTAGGCACCTACCACTACCAACACCAATTACATCCAGGAATTAAAATAATAAAGATTCAATTATCATAAATCATGGCTAGTTCCATAAATCTATTCTGAGCTATGAGCAAGTTTCACTTGTATACCACTAGATTGTTAGGCAGTGTTTTGCAAGGACATTATTTAGTCCTGCTAGACAGTGAAACTAACAGGAAATTTTAACTGAAGACTGTAACGGAAAAAAAAAACTAGCAGTACAGTGTACCTGAGGTATCGCACAAAAACGAAAATTGGAATTGTCCTTCAATGCTGACATGTATTGAAGGCAGTCGTGGGCATGGATCAAAGCATTGGTCACCATATCATTCAAGCACTGCACGGCCTTTTCTGAATTTTCCTCATATTTTAAATCCTGATTTCATATCCCAAAACAAATGCATTATTGTGAAGCGGAAAATTGCGGGTGCTACTTGAACAAAAAAGAAGTGGTAAACCGTAAACGGATGATGAATTTAAGATGATTGTAGACTTTCCAACAAAGGTAAATGGATTGGATTGGACATTTAGATTTCATTATTGACTGTTCAATCGAATATGTTAATTACTGTCAAGCACCAGAGTTTTGCATTAATTTTACAATATGATTCATATGCAATTCCCTTGTTGATGGGTTGATGTACCTCAAGTTTATCAACATATTTACTCCATATTTCTCGAGGCCAGAACATACGGCACTTTGGTATCTCATTTATGTCCTCCAAATAATCCCTTATTATATTGGTTTTCTGCAGTTGGAAGTCCAAATATTAGTTACAGAGTTAAATGTAAAAAAACAAGGTTCTTATTTTGCCATGATAGGGCAAGTACAGAAATTTGATTGAACTAAACATACCTGTAGAAATAAACCCATTGAATTTGAAAGATGATCCGGAGCCAGATCTTCTGTGCCAGTAGCATGAAAGAGCCTGGAAAGTCCATAGCCTACTAGCCCTGCTACGTAGTGGCAGTACTCATCATAGTCATCAATGGTTTCAACCTACAAAATAAAGTTGTTCCAAATTAAATCAAACAAATAACGATATCAATGCTTAATGCCTATAATAAGTAAATTAATAACTAGAAGCAAGTTAAAACATGTATCACTTCTATTCACAGATCTAAACACCCAAAGAAAAAATGATATCAAATACTCCCTCCGTTCCTAAATATAAGTCTTTTTAGAGATTTCACTACGAACTACACACGGATGTATATAGACATACTTTAGAGTGTAAATTCACTCATTTTGCTCCGTATGTAGTCTGTAGTGGAATCTCTAGAAATTCTTATATTTAGGAACAGAGGGAGTAGCTGTTTAGTCATAATGTCCAGATCGAGATAATCATGTGGCATATTTTCTGTTGACCACGAGTCAGTCACCAAGGGAAAGTTTGGCTGTATCAAAGCTCCTGTGGTACATCAGAAAGTCATGGCAAAGTGTTTGTCATTATTAATGTGTCAGCTACATTTATCTATGCCACAATGCCCCGAACCATCTTCCTTAGGTAGAGTGACCCAACATTAACAGATTGCTATGACAACCAATATAAGAAATTTCAGACCAGATGCGAAAAGGAAAGCATTGATGAACTTGACCACAAGAAAAAAAAGGCTTGAATATATTGGGTGATCTAGATTAACAGACCTCCATGCATATAAATTTAGCCATTCCTGCTCCCATTCGCCTAGTGATTTCTTCAATAGCCTTTTGGTATCTGAAAACAAAAGAAAGATATTATATTCTGCAAGTTTCAAAAGAAATCTGCACTTGATGGACAAACTGTGTCTGATGGAAAAACAAGTGCGGAAGAGAAAGCTTAATTTGCAACATGTCAAGTACTACTACGATGACTTTAATATCCTGGTTCTGAAAACGGACAGTAGATATGTAACATTTGCTCTCTTGCATATAAACATTGGCTAGATGGCAAAACATGTCTATTGTACTAAAATGTCTTCTCTAATACATGGCTTCACAAAGTAAAGTGCCACTGTACAAATGGTATGCAGATAACAAAACATGAGAGGGTGTGTCATTTATACCACCTGAAGAAATATTCAACACAAAACAAGCAAAAGCTGGCATACGCTCTAGTGCTTATGATTCTGAGCACAGTAAAGAAAACCTTCAGAACATACAAGTACATCCGACTATTCAATTCTTTGTAATCTCTTTCTTTGTCTGGTTCTCGTGTAAGTGTAACTACGAGCATTCTACTTCTTTTTTTTATTTCACCCTTACAAACCTGACTGACATGACAAATTCACTAATAATAGCCAACAAAAGTTCCATATTTAAAGAAGTCATGCGCTTACTTATGAAGTGGCATCAGTGCTGACTAAATGATTGATGTGCCCCCCACAAAGACTTTTGGCAAAACAACAAGAGGACAATTCGTACGAAGGCACAAGTTCCCAACCGCATACTGGGAACTAGGAAAGTACTCCTGCTACAGAAATTGAGAAGCTGAGGAACAGGAATCATTACCCTTCTCCTAGCTCCAAGAAAGCGGTGGAGACTTGTCTAAAATTATCCATGAGCACTCTGTAGTCGTTTGCTCCACCTGAATGAAGGCCAAAGTACATGATGATAAGACCAACACGAAGAGCAGAGCAGAGCAGGGCAATAGAGCAGCACAAGGACAGCTTGTTGTTAAAGAGAGAGAGAGAGATGTGATGCATACATGAGAAAAGCCAGTCCGGGTTGTAGATGTGGCGGTAGAAGTCCCGGAGGATGGGCAGCTTGACCTCGTTAGGGATGCCGGTGTCGTCCTCTGCACTTAGACTAATCGCAGTGAGCAAACAGTGGTACTAAAAAGGGAAGCAGTGATGAACTTGACCGTGACAAGAAAAGGCCGAACAGCTCAGAATCTGTCCCGATTCCCTTGCACCAAACGCGGCAAAACGAATTCAAACGAACGCAGTGAGCAGTAGGAGTAAGGAGTAAGGCGGGTGCTGACCGACGGTGTCGAGGGCCCGGAGCACGAGGTAGAAGACGCACACCTGCAGGGTCGGAATCAGAGCGACATGAGCGGCCGTGAGTGTCTCGGAGATTTTAGGGATTCGGATCGGAGGGGATCCGGAGAAGGGGGGGAAGTGCTTACGGCATTGCGGAGGTCGGGGCCGAGCTGCTGGATGACGAGCGCGAAGCTGCGGGAGACCCGCTGGAGCATGTCGTAGGCGAAGGCCCAGTGCTCCTGGGGCGGGATCTGGCGCCTGATCCGCCCCGCCGCCACCTTGAGCCTGACCAGCGCCGCCACCTCCTCCGGCCGCGACAGCACCCCCATCGCCGCCGCACCCGCACCCGCACGAGCCGAATCACAAATCAAATCAAGTCTCCACTCCCCTCCTCTCCCCCTTAACTCGCCGCGGGCCGGACGGATCCCGTGGATGAGACGAGGACGAGACGCGACGCTGCGAGCGGTGATGCCGAGGCGCTGCGTGCGTGCGTGTGTGGGTGCGGTTGTCGCCGCCGGCCGGGATGTCCCGTCCTCTATTTATTTGGTGCCGTCGGCCCGCTAACCCCCAACCCTTCCGTGGCTGGCGGCACTTGGGTGGTGAGTGACTTGCTCGCACACGGCTGGCGTGGCGCAGAGGAGGGGAGGGCGGGCCCGCGGCGTCAGTGAGGCGGCCGGTGGTGGCTGGGTGGAGGCGCCCGCGACGCCCACGTGGTGGTGGTGTGGTGCCCCACTGGATTGGTCGCGTTGGCTGGATGGATCGGGAACTCGGGATGCATCCATCCACTTGGAGCGATCCGGAGGACGATGGCGTCGCACCGCACCGGAGATTTGTCGAGCCCGTTTATCGTATCCGGTCAGAGGGGCCGACCACCGACCGATGGATACGTGTACGTGTGGTGTCTCTACACGGCGGGGTACAATGTACGCCACTGATACCTGCCAGCCTGCGTACATACAGCCAGCTCGTTGGACGGTCGTCGATTCGCCTTGATTTGTTTGTCTTCTCCATGCGTGGGTCGCCATGTTTGCGTGTTTGACCACTACAACCAAACCTTGCTTCGCCTTTTTTTTTTTTTTGCGAGAAACTTTCAATCTATTCATCTTCAATCATGGCAGTACAAAGAACAACAGAGGTAATAAAAATTACAACCATGTCCGTGGACCACCTAGCGACGACTACAAGCACTGGAGCGAGCCGAAGGCACGCCGCCGTCATCGCCCCTCTCTCACTGGAGCCGGACAAACCTTGTTGTAGTAGACAGTAACCTTGCTTCGCCTTAATTAGCTTGCCATGGGATAATCCTTTTCTAGGGCAGGATGATAACCCAAACCTTTTTTAGTCGTTGCCGGGATAACCTTCTGCTTGAGTACGGCGTGATGTTTGCGCGTTGCGGCGTTGGACCGACCCAAGAGAAACACACAAACGCCACGATCTGAGTGCAAATTTCTTGTGGCTTCAGAGTTTTTTCTTTTTTAGAAATTACTGTGTGCTTCATCATTAGCAACGAATACATCAGTACAAGACCCACACGCATAAACATGCACTTAAGGCTGGTTGTAATGGAAGTATCATACACTAGTATCATGCATGATACTACATCCGTAATGCATAGTATCATAGTTTAGTACCATATGATAGTTTATTTATTGTCATGTATGACACATATTAGCACATCATTTAATATGATATTCAACCCTCTCTTCTTTCATTTAATTGTATGGCATCTCATCTAAATTGCCTAGTTGGCATGCATGATACTACCTATAATACTCTCATTACGACCAGACTAACACGAGAGAGGGACACAAGTCCTAGCATAAATGCAAAGAAGACTCCCACAAAACAAAAGAAACAAGAATACATTATAGTCCGTGGAAGTCCCTGAGCACACAAAGCCAAACACCTCAATCCACCCACCGGCGCCGCCGAGACGAACGCCGGAGAGATATGCAGGAAGCCACCGTCACATGAGTTGAGGTCGCACCATCACTGAATCGGCTTTCCGAGTCGAAGAAAAAGCCCGCCATAATAGGACAAGTCATTTGTCGTTGTGGAGCGTCGACCGGGGTCTATGCCCAGAACTGGTCCCTCTGTCCGATGGAGTTGGAGGACACTCGCCAGATTCGTCGCCACAAGCCACTACCCCTGCACGGGATTACTCTCGCGCACACCGTCGTGTCCACCATCATGATGGCACTGCCGGCCACACATCTCCGATACAAGCGCCCAGACCAAAAGATGATGCCGGAGGCAGCACCACCCAGGCGGAGCCAGGTCTGGGGTACACAACCACCAACACTTTGTCGCTACCGCCGCCATGCCAACCAAGTAACGAAACAGTGACACCTAGATCCGCCATTGACCACGGGAACTGCCTCGTCAAGGGAAGATCTAGAGAAAACGTGTGATCCGGATGAGCCCAAAGTGATTTCGACGACTTTGAACCAGAACAAACTTAGAGCATCCACACTCGGACCGGACAAATTTGGCCCCTTAAACATTCGCGGACGCGCCCGGTCAGTGTGCGGGCGTGTCCGTTTTGACTCCCTGTTTATCCGTTCACGCAGTCATGTCTCTTACTTTTCCCCCTATACATCCGGTCACATGCATGTGACTGATGGAGAAGGAGAGAGAGAAAGAAAATAAATAATATAGAAAGAAAAAGGATGCTCCGTTGTGGGCCAAATTCTATGTGGCAAACACATGACCACTAATCGGACACGTCTGGACAGTCCTCGTACTCATCTAGGGTGTGTTTGGTAGCATGCACAAGGGTGCATGAGACTAAAAAGTTCCCTCTCCAACCCACTTTTAGGTGTTTGGTAGGGTGGATGGGCTCTCCTGAGCATAGCCCAACCGATGCAAAAAAGCCCCAGAACGATGCTGAAGGGAGCTCACCCATACAGGCGAGCTGGGCTCAGCTACGCTCGGTTCCACCCCCGCAAAAATCCCTCCCCGACCCACTTTCCTCGCTCGGCTTCCCCTCCCTTCCTCGCTCGTCCTCCCCTCGTGACCTAGCACGCCGTCCCGCATCGCATCCCCGCCACCAGGACCAGCCCGCCGTCCCGCTGAGAGGTAGCCTCCTCCCCCTCCGCCCTCTTCCCCCTTCCTTCACCTCCCCCTCTCATCCCCCCGCCAGGACCAGCCCGCCGTCCCGCCATCGCGTCCCCGCCGCCAGGCCTAGCCCACCGTCTCGCCGTCCCATCCCCACCGCTGGACCCAACCCACCGTCCCTGCCGTCTCCGGTAGCCACTCCGCCTCCTCCCCCTCCGCCCTCTTCTCCCCTTCCTTCACCTCCCCCTCCTTCCTGCGTCGGACATGGCTGTGAGACCAGGGACACGACTCTTCCCCTCTTCCTTCACCTCCCCCTCATATTTATGTTTGTTCATTGCTTGTGATGCTGAAATAAATCTGTTGTGTTAAGTTTCTTTTTTTTTTGCATATTTTTCTGCTAAGATTGGATTTGTTTGTATTGTAATAGATGGATGAATTGGCAAGAAAACGAAAGCAACTAATTGTGAGAGGAGCCGGTCTAGTGGATGGGTTGTATGCTTAGAGCATCTCCAATAGATGGTCCAAAATTTGGCGGTCCAAAACCGGAGATGTAAAATTTGGACCGCCAAAAAGTGCGTTTTGGAGCTCCGAAAAAAGCTCAACTCCAACAGATGGTCCAAATTGATGGTCCAAAAGAGCAACTCCAATAGATGGTCCAAAATGAAGATGTAAATTTCTGAAAACGACAAACTACTAGTCCATTCAACATAGTTCAAACATCAAATTCAACATAGTTTCATACATGAACTTCAACTACTACTTATTCAAACTACTAGATAAACTACTCCTCATCGTCGGAGCTGCGGAATTACTAGATAAACTGCGCCCAGAACTCCTCCTTCTCCGGGTCGTCGCACCCCTCCTCTTCCTCCTCCGAGAAGTCTGCCCAGTCCTCCTCGGAAGAGGACTCAATGGGGATCACCGTCGAGGAACCGGCCTCGTCCTCCTTCTTCGCCCCCTTCTTCTTCTGCTCCGCCTCACGCTTCCAGTAGTACTCCAGCTCGGCCTGGACGTACTCCGGATGCTCCCGAGCAAACCTCGCCATCGCCTCCTCGTCGGTCTCGCCGGCACTGACGACAACCGACGGCTTCTTCGTCGTCTTCTTCTTCGCCGGGATCTCCTTCATCTTGATGCCCTGCGGCACAAGCATCTTCGCTTCCGCCCGACTCTCGATCTCCGGGAAGTTGAGGTGCTCCCGAGGCCTCTCGGCACGCCACACCGCCACGTCGTAGGCACGCGCGGCCTCGTGGGCGGAGGGGTACGTGCCGATCGACCAACGCCTCCCGGCGTCGGAGAACTCCACTCCGAAGTTACCGGAGGGCTTATGCCTCACGCCGAAGAAGCCCGACTTGCCCTTCGGCGTCTTCTTCGGCGCCATCGGAGAGCGGTGAGAGCGGTGGAGCGGCGGCGGCGTGCGGGCGGGGCGGTGGCGGACGGAGCCGGGCGGGGCGGGGCGGTGGCGGGACGGAGCCGGGGCGGTGGCGGGCGATGGCGGACGGAGCCGGACGGGGCGGCGGCGTGCGCTACGGCCGCGGTCGGATCCGCGGCGGGCGGGCGGCGGGGCGGCGTGGAAACAGCGGCGGGAGGCGGGGCGGGGCCGGATCTGAGGCGGACGGCGTGCGGCGGGGCGGCGGCGGGGTGTGGAGGCGGCGGGGCGGCGGCAGACGGGCGGGTCGCGGGCGGGCGGACGGGGGCGGGCGGGCGGGAAAGGAAAGGAACTGGCGGTTGGGCGTTCGCGGGCGGCGGCTGGTTTTGGACCAGATGCACCTCGTGATGTAAATTTGCACCGCGAGGTGTTGTATTTTACATCACGAGGAGGCTGCGGTCCAATTTTTTTTACATATAGACCGTCTGTTGGAGCTGCGTTTTTGGCCTCAGACGGTCCAAAAGTTAGTTACTTTTACATTTGGACCATCTATTGGAGATGCTCTTACATGATGGTCATGTTTAGAAGAGCTAGACAACAAACACCGCGGATAACCGTGGGCAGCATGGCCGATCGTGCCATATCTAGAGAGTCAAATTTGAGATACATTTATCACTCTAGTGACATAAATTGTTCAAATTAATTAAGAATGAGAAAAGCTCCTTTTTTCCGTTTGTGTGTTATATTTAGAGAGAGAAATTTGTTGTTGGATAGCATCCATACTTCTATCGAGGAACAAGTTGCCATGTTTCTTCTAGTAGTTGACCATAACCAAAGGTATAGAACACTATGTTGGGGAACGTTGCATGGGAAACAAAAAATTTCCTACGCACACGCAAGATCTATCCATGGTGATGAGCATCTACGAGAGGGAGAGTGGATCTACATACCCTTGTAGATCGCTAAGCGGGAAGCGTTAAGAAACGCGGTTGATGTAGTCGAACGTCTTTGCGATCCAAATCGCTAGCCATCCCGCGATCCAATCACGATCTAGTGCCGAACGGACGGCACCTCCGCGTTCAGCACACGTACAGCTCGATGACGATCTCTGCCTTCTTGATCTAGCAAGAGGGAGCGGAGAGTTGATGAGTTCTCCGACAGCGCGACGGCGCGGCGACGGTGGTGGTGGAACTATTCCGGCAGGGCTTCGCCTAAGCACCGTCGGAATCTATTTGGTGGAGGAACTAGGGAATAGAGAACTAGCACGTGGACTTGTATCTTTGGGGCCTCTATTCCTCTAGTATATATAGGAGGGAGGGGGAGGAGGCAGCCGCCCTAGGGTTTCCCCTAGGGGTCGGCCGAACCAGGAGGAGGTGGAGGATTCCACCTCCAATCCTACTCCTAGTAGGATTCCTTTCCTACTTGGAGTTTACCTTCCCCACTTGGGGTTTTTCCTTTCCCCTTCACCCCAGCCGCATGGGCCCTTAGTGGGCTGGCTGGCTTGCCCAGCCCACTAAGGGCTGGTGCGCCACCCCTAAGGCTCATATGGCCTCCCAGTGTGAGTGGCCCCTCCCGATGGCCCTTCGGAACCCTCCCGGCACCCCCGGTACATTACCGGAATTACCCGAAACTTTTTCGGTGACCAAAACGGGACTTCCTATATATCAATCTTTACCTCCGGACCATTCCGTAGCTCCTCGTGACGTCCGGGATCTCATCCGGGACTCCGAACAACCTTCGGTCAGCACCATGCATAACTCAGTACTACCGAAACGTCACCGAACGTTAAGTGTGCAGACCCTGCGGGTTCGAGAACTATGTAGACATGACCGAGACACATCTACGGTCAATAACCAATAGCGGGACCTAGATGTCCATATTGGCTCCTACATATTCTACGAAGATCTTTATCGGTTGAACCTCTATGTCAAGGATTCAGTTAATCCCGTATGATGTTCCCTTTGTTCTTCAGTATGTTACTTGCCCGAGATTCGATCGTCGGTATCTCTATACCTAGTTCAACCTAGTTACCGGCAAGTCTCTGTACTCGTTCTGTAATACAAGATCCCGTGGCTAACACTTTAGTCACATTGCTTGCAAGGCTTATTGTGATGTTGTATTACCGAGTGGGCCCTGAGATACCTCTCCGTCATACGGAGTAACAAATCCCAGTCTCGATCCATGCCAGCTCAACAGACACCTTCGGAGATACCTGTAGAGCATCTTTATAGTCACCCAGTTACGTTGTGACGTTTGATACACACAATGTATTCCTCCGGTGTCAGTGAGTTGCATGATCTCATGGTCATAGGAACAGATACTTGACATGCAGAAAACAATAGCAATAAACTGACACGATCATATGCTACGTTCATAGTTTGGGTCTTGTCCATCACATCATTCTCGTAATGATGTGATCCCGTTATCAAATGACATCTTATGTCTATGGCCAGGAAACCTTGACCATCTTTGACCAACAAGCTAGTCTACTAGAGGCATACTAGGGACACAGTGTTGTCTATGTATCCACACATGCAATTGAGTTTCCAATCAATACAATTATAGCATGGACAATAAACGATTATCATGAACAAGGAAATATAATAATAACTACTTTTATTATTGCCTCTAGGGCATATTTCCAACACACTACAACCAATCTTTAGAAGATCTACCGAAGTAATTAGTAGGTATTTTAAGGCAGTGCTTTATGCTGTTGGGGGGTTGAGAGATGAGATGATTCGACCTCCCTGCAATCATTGCCATCGTAAAATACAAGAAAGCACCCGCTTCAATCCATATTTCAAGGTAATGCTTTTTTGAGACAAAGACAAACAATCGAAGGGACTTTTGAATAACAACCATTTGTCTTTATTAATTAGGATTGTGTTGGAGCAATTGGTGGGACTCATGTGCTTGCTAGAGTCCCAAAAAGCATCTCAGCTGCCTTTAGGGGTAGAAAGGAGGGGACTACCCAAAATGTCATGGCCGCGGTAGACTTTGATCTAAAGTTTACATATGTACTTGCTGGTTGGGAGGGGTCAGCTCATGATGCCCTTATACTTGCAAATGCATTAGAGAGGGAAGATGGGTTGAAAGTTCCCGCAGGTAATAAATTAGAGCATGCTACCCAAATATATTAATATTTCTACCCATAGCTAATAGTTACTATTTCATAGGAAAATTCTTCCTTGTTGATGCGGGGTATGCTGTGAGGCCGAGTTTTCTTCCACCATACTGTGGCACGAGGTACCATTTGAAAGAGTATGGACGAGGAAACCATGTGTCGTGGTGTTGTAAAACAATTCATGTGTGACCTGGTGTTCTAAAATAATTGTTGTACTGTTCTATTTATGTGTTGAAACATGCTTTTGAGCTGCTGAAATATGCTTGTTATGTGCTGAAATGTGTGTTTTATCAGCTGAAATATGTTTTTGAGGTGCTGAAATATGCTTGTGATGTGCTGAAATGTGTGTTTTAACAGCTGAGATATGTTTCAAAGAGGCTGCAAAAATGAAAGTTGCAAAGTGCATATCTTCCTTCGTTGGTTATGACGTGTCTACTACCCAAGTGCACAATCATATTCGCAAATGGCGGAATAGGTGGACAAGGATTGTTTATTTGAAGGGTTTAAGTGGTGCTCTTTGGGATGATGACAAGAAGATGGTATTGCTAGAAGAACAACACTATTTGGGCCACAGTCAGGTATGCATGTACATGTACAAACCCTTTTTTGCCTGCTGAAATGAGTTATGTTATTGCTGAAACGGTGTTGAATTGAGTTAGTTTTGCTGAAAATGATGATGTTTTATAGCTGAAATGATGTTGTACTCAATTATTTTTGTTGAACTGATGTTGAAATGAGTTACTTTTGGTGATAATATATGTTAAGTACTTTTGTTCAAATGGTGTTGCAGGATCATCCAATTGATGCCGAATTGCTCAATTCCCCACTTGAGTACTACAATTATATGGAACTTTGCTTTGCTAATAAGCATGCCACCGGGAATTATGCAATGGCAACCGGTGTGCCACTGGGAACGCCTATTGTTGTCGAGGACAAGGATAAACCCAACGTCATGGAGGGGTAAGGAACAACTGATGAGGTATTGCAACATATTCCTAAGTCTAACTTTGGACTTCCTAATGCTAGTGCCACTCAGGACCCTTCACCCACTTCAAATAAGAAGAGAAAGAGGGCATCTGATTTGACTGAGGAGGACTCACTCCAGTGTAGCAACATGACTGATGCTATGCGTGAGATTGCAAGTGCTATCAACAACACTTGCCATGTTGAAACACACCCTGACTTGTACAAGGCCGTCATGGACCTTACCGTGTTTGATCAAAATGAGCGCTTGGTTGTTTTAGATTATCTCACAGAGCATAAGGCAAAAGGCCTTAACTTTATGAAGATGGATGATGAAGTCCGTCAAGCATCGTTCAAGCGTATCTTGAAAGCAAATCCTGGTCTTCTTTGAGTGGATGTTAGTTGATGCTTGTTGAAACTATCCCTTTTGTAATGCCTACTGATGCAACTATCTTTGTGTTTCGAATGAGAGTACTCATGCATTGCTACAAATTATGGTTATTATGTCTTATGTAATATGAATCTACTTATGAACCGCTACAATTTATGGTTATTATGTAATATGAATCTACTCGTGCACCGCTACAAATTATGGTCATTATGTGTTATGTTAATTGTTGATTTTTTTCTTGCAGGAATTGTTTACTGAAATGTCGAAATGTTGTTTCAATATTGTCTTGCCGCCAAAAAAAAATGTTCATGCAGCCTAGCTCAGATACAGGCTACCAAACACAGTCTCGAAACAACATGTCTCGTCTGATGCAGCCTGCCAAACACAGTCTCAGCTTAACATGCGTCAATACATACACTGCTACCAAACAACTGCAGTTGCATGTACTAAGCATGTCTAGACTAAGCATGTCTCAAATGGGAACAACTATGCTAGGATGGGAATAGCTACCAAACACACCCCTAATATAGGAGAGATGAGGAGTGTCGGACAACCAGGGCATTTAAGGAGGCTTTCATGGATCCGGTTGGGTCAACCTTTTCCTTCTCTCCTGCCCGATCAATGGTTGGACGTCCGTCCGGTTAATTTAGGGAGTCCGGCAATAGATGCTCTTATTCTGCAAAAAAAGAAAAACATAACGAACTTGCATTTCTCACAAGCTCATGGATTAAATTGTTTCATAAGTAAAAGTGTCTTGAAACAAGTGCTACCAAGTCGAACTCCAACACAACGAACCTAGCTACCCAAAAAATACCTCCGCGTTCGCTCAAGAATTCTCTGCGCATTTGGCTGACCGGCCTGGCGGCCTCCCGTCTACCTGCATCCACAGCGACTCGGATGCCTTAGAGCAACTACAGTCGATGATATTAACTGATCACGTTGATATTTGATGCTTTGTATCTGAATACCTTATACGGCACCCCCCATATTCATATAAATCATGAAAAAAACCAAACGTATTAGTCTAAACTACGCCTCGTTCGTTGGAGATGTCCACGACGTCCTCCGCCTCCGCCTCGGGCGCCGGAGGGCTCCGCCTCCTCCTCCTCATCCATATGCGCGAGCATCTCATCGATGTCCGCGGCGTCCTCCGCCTCCGCCTCCTACAGAGGATGACGCTTGGCCTTCGCCGGCGACTCCGACCGGAGGGAATCGAGGATCGCCTGCAGATCCGCAGCCCCAACGTCCCCCACGTCATCCTCCTCTTCCCCGTCCTCCTTCCCTACCTCCTCCTCCTTCTCCAAGTCCTCATCTGGATGCGGTGGATCCGGAGGTAGCCCCACGGTGATATGGGCTTCGCGCCTTGCCAGAATCTGCTCAAGGAGTTGCAGCCGGCGCTCCGATGTTAGATATGTTGCCCGGCGGCGTGGGGGCATGACTACTAGCGGAAAGTGGCGGTGGTAGGCTGGTAGCGGAGAGGAAGGGGAAATGCGGATGGGTTGAATTTCGGTGCTGGCGGTCGGCTTAATTAGCCAGGCTAGGGTAGTACGCGGCACGCCGGAGCGGCGCCACACGGCGACGGAGGAGACGTCCGTTGGACGGTTGGGTTTCAGGACGATTTCGTATGAGACTCGATCGGGCTTTTCATATCCGTCTCATATTTGAGCTGGATATAAAAGGTATCGGTCAGACCGGACGTTTGTCGTTTCAGGCCCGTTTGAGACATCTATATAGATTGATTTTTTTTGAACTGTCGCTGACCAGATCATCTCTGTCTGGATGTATGAAGCGTGCTTGGGGTGGCGGCTGTAGATGCTCTCATACCTGCCAACCTACAACCACTTCGTTGCTTGAAGGATGGAAGAAGCGACCCGTCCGACCAGGCGACGGATGGATGAACGATCATCGATTCGCCTTGAACTTTCCTCTTCTTTTTCTTGGCGAAGATTAGCTTGCTGGAAGTACTAAAAAGATTAGCTTTGCACCGCCAGGATGGCATTTCCCTCCAAAAAAAAGATTAGCTTTGCTGGGATGATCTTCTCCTTGCGTGGGTCGCCATGTTTGCGCGTTTGACCTCCTATAAAAGAATTTGATCTGCCTTAATTAGCTTGCTATGAGACAATCTTTTTAAGGGCAGGATATTTTTCTTTTTTAGTCGTTGTTACGATAATCTCCTGCTTGCTTACACCGCCATGTTTGCGCCACCGACCCAAGAGGAGCACCCAACCGGCCAGATCTGTGTGAATTCTCGTGTCTTCAGAGATTTTGCGGAGAAAACGTGTGATTCGGACGGGGCCAAACTGGTATCAAGCAAGAAGAGCACAATGCGAAGACATCCAACACGGACCAAATCAACCCTGTACATGCACGATGAAGGACGCCGTTCACCACCACGATCCACATCTGCATCGCCTGCCGAGGGCACCAACAACCCGGATCACACCGCCGCCCAACCAAAGCAGCCGTGCCGCCCCATCACCTCCAATCCACGTCGAGCACAGCCCGCGCCCCCTACTGGTGTCAGATCCAAACCACGCATGGCCGAACTTGACCGGAGGACGGCATGCATGCAACCGCCAGGGACGTCGAGCAGAGGAGATCCCGGACCCGGCTACCACCCGCGACATGCCCAAATGCAGCCGCCGCAGAGAGCCGAGCCACCCGTGTTGACGCACCCAGATCTGAACCATAGCCAGTCCGACCCAGCACAGGACACGGGCGCCGCCCCGACGCACACAATCCCTACGTGCCACTGCCGGCAACTAGGACCTCCGTCGCCAGCTGCCGCCGCCTTGCCCCGTGCCCGTGCAACGCCACCGCCCGACCCCGCCGGCCGCGCCACCTTGCGCCGAGCTGCTGAAGGAAGAACGCCCCACCGCCGCCGGAGTGGGCCGGCTTTTGCCCGTCAACGCGTCGTGGTGGCGGCGAGGGGAGGAGGGGGACAAGGAAGAGGCCTTGGCCGGCGGCTAGGATTGCCCACCCGACGATTGTGGGAGCGTCACGGGAGGGGGGAGGGGAAATACTGAGTATTACTATTGTATCTCCCATTAAAAATGCATGTGTTGCGTGATTCAAGTGAAAATGTTATTAGATTTCAAAAACATGTTCATTTTCTAGAAATACAACGTAAACGTGGATGGGGGAGACCAGTATAGGATCTGGCCTTTAGGTGAGTTTATAGGATCAACACCAAAATTTTATATTTAGACAATCCAGAAAAAGTGTGAATTTTTTCGACAGCATACCTGTGAAGTATGTCTACAACTCCAAAAAGAACTCATCTCAAAACTCGATTTACATTTAGATATTCAAAAAGGAGAAGTTAGACTATGAATAGTGTTAGCTTTGTGTGAATAGTATTCGACACTATTCACATCTGATTTTTCGTCTTTTTTGGTTCTCTAAGTGTACTTCGAATTAGGAGTTGAAACTTTTTGAGGTTGTACATCAAACATGTATGTGTGTCTGTAAACATTTTCAGAATTTTTAAACAAGTTTTATACCTTCAAACAGATTGATCTCACCTAAAGCCACACATTATACTAGTCTCCCCCGACGTAGATGCTCACCACACACCACACACACACATATGAACACATGCACGCATACCCTATTCACACGATCACCTCCAAGATAGTGAACCGACGGATCTTGAGATTAGCAAAGTCGTCACAAACACCTCAGTGAACGGACACATCATACAAGGAATCGCGACAGAAAACATGAAATAAAATTTAGGAAATATGTGAGAATTGTGTCGAATATTTGTAATAGTTGGACTTGGATTGAAACTGTGTGTAGATAGGGTAGGAGTCGTGTCCTATTAGGACACTTGTATCCTAATAGAACAGTTGTATCCTAGGCCTCTTATATAATGAGAGGGTAGAGACATAATGTAACCTATGCCAACATAATATTACAGGCATGCAGGGGAGCCGGCGGCGTGTGTCGGCACCCGGGCGGCCGGGGTGCGGTATTGTGACGGTGTCACGGGGAGGAGCGCCCTTAGTCAGGCCCCAGGGATGTAGCCATATCGGTGAACCTCGTTAACAAATCTCGGTGTCATGCTCGTGTATTGCTTGGTCCTCGGTAGATCGATTGTGCGCCTCAAATTAATTCTAACAAGCCAAATCTAGGACTTAAACCCAGGTGGGCTGGTTCCACCACAAATAACCTAACTATGTAAACTATGCTTAGTTTGTGAAAATGATTTTTTTGCATAAACAAGTAAAATAAAATTTCAAGGAGAGATTTAGAAATTTGCAAAAATTTCATGAAATGTTCAAATATACAGTGAGATGTTTGGCTTAAGCCCAACATGGAGACTGCAAAAATCAATGTTGATGCAGCCTTTTTTCATGGATTCGGATCATGTGATGGTGCAATAGGTATGGTCATGTGCGACGATCATGGTATGTTTCTTCCGGCTGCTAGCTTGTATTTGCCGTATGCTCTTGATCGATGTTGCTAGCATGGACGTACATGCATGAGCATGTCTCCGTTTCTATTTCAGATAATAAGATCAGAGGCATGACGGTAGTACCCAACGATGGTAGTAAAATGTACAGTCAGTCAAATAGAATTTTGTTCAATAATTGCGGTGGTATTCCTTGGCCCAAGAATGGATATCCTATATTGTCCTTTTGGGGGGAAATGCATGGGATGCTCACTGCATACCATCGTGTAATCCAATCACTGTTCTCTAAGGAGATTCCCAGCTAGCCATATCCACAAGTATATCTGATCTCCTTGTGGCTCACACTCTACACCAATGACATCCAAGATATAGATTTCTTGCTATACACCTCTCTCCTGTCAGCCTATACCGGTCGATTCCCTCCCTCCGTCCACTGCCTTAAGAAGGCCCCTTCTCCAATCTTCTCAAGCCATCTCCACACACACTCCTCATTCTTGGAGAACACACAGAACCTCAATTGATCAGAATGGCTGCAACAACCATGTCACTCTCTTCCCCAGCCTTTGCCGGCAAGGCAGTGAAGAACTTGCCATCATCGTCTCTCTTCGGCGAGGCACGCGTCACCATGCGCAAGACGGCGGCAAAGGCCAAGCAGGTTGCCTCCGCCAGCCCGTGGTACGGCTCTGACCGTGTGCTCTACCTCGGCCCGCTTTCTGGTGAGCCCCCGAGCTACCTGACCGGTGAGTTCCCCGGCGATTACGGATGGGACACCGCTGGGCTGTCGGCTGACCCTGAGACCTTCGCCAAGAACCGGGAGCTGGAGGTGATTCACTGCCGTTGGGCTATGCTTGGCGCGCTCGGTTGTGTCTTCCCCGAGCTGCTTGCCCGCAACGGCGTTCAGTTTGGTGAGGCTGTTTGGTTCAAGGCTGGATCCCAGATCTTCAGCGAGGGTGGCCTCGACTACCTTGGCAACCCAAGCCTCGTGCATGCGCAAAGCATCCTTGCTATCTGGGCATGTCAGGTCGTCCTCATGGGCGCCGTCGAGGGTTACCGCATTGCCGGTGGACCACTTGGTGAGATCGTCGACCCGCTTTACCCGGGTGGCAGCTTCGACCCACTCGGCCTTGCCGACGACCCTGAGGCATTCGCCGAGCTCAAGGTTAAGGAGATCAAGAACGGTCGCCTCGCTATGTTCTCGATGTTCGGTTTCTTTGTGCAAGCCATTGTCACTGGCAAGGGTCCTCTCGAGAACCTCGCCGACCACCTGTCCGACCCCGTCAACAACAATGCTTGGGCATTCGCCACAAACTTTGTTCCCGGTAAATAAGTTGTCCTAGGGACTATGCTCGCGGTGAAGTGTGCTGTCGTGCGGTCTAATTTGTACTACCATGTTGTAAATTACGAGGATTTTGTGCAAAAGCATTACAAGATTTGCCCGCCTTCCATCGCACGCTCCACATCGATATAGACATTTGACGTGATCATTTGAACAGATGCGTTGGGCTCCCATTTAGTTAGACATGTCTTTCATAGACGGTTGAAACATATACAATTTTTTTTATCTAAATTGTTTACTTGAAGAATCAACATGCATAAACAAATTTGGAATACTCCTCCTAAACACCTTATATAATCTAGAATTCTCTATTTGCTTATACTTAAACATATAACTTGAAACCGCTACCAAATATTTCTTGCACATTTTTTATTCGCTTTAGAGATCTCTACAGAGAAACATATTCAGATTTAGAAGAACGTACATATGTATTTCTACATTCTAATTAATGCAAGTGTGACAAATCAATCCGTGCAAGCATGTTTTTTTTTACTTTTCAGGTATTCTTACAAATTTATTTTAAAGATCTTTTCAAGTAAATATGACTCGAAGACAAAAAATGATGTATTTTCTATGACAAAATATGTTTAAATTTAGAATGGTGCTAGTGTATTTTTTTATGAAATATGTTGTAGCTTCAGAACAAGTACCGATATTATTTGGCAACATAGCCATGTAGTTAGTTTGCTAACTAATAAAATATACCAGTTAATAATATCACATGATGGCATTGGCTATTGTACTATCGGATTGGATTGGATTGGATCGTGTATGTCGGCAATTGGATGGGAAAAGACACGAGCAGGAATATCACCAAATTCTCGTGGAGTAGTGTCTGCCTGTAAAGTGCATTATCAATGTGCTATCTCTGGTGCAAAATGAAGAGCCATGGAAGAATCCAACGACCTTCAAGATTGTTCCTAGGTTGTAGTCAGTTCACATAGGTAGTGTCATGTTAATTGACTTACTGCATTGCAGATGCATGTTACTAGTATACTAATATGTTGGATGATATTAAATCATCCAATTCATACTGTGCTTGTAACTCTACCACTCCATAATTGAAATATGATGATAAAAAGCAACTCTCAAAATTATATTACTCCCTAACATTTTTTTTCCATTCTTTCTTGGTGGAAAAAATGTCGAGGAAGAAGTGAATATAGGGTGGTTGTTTTCCATGAAAAGAAACAATGTTAAGAGGAGATTCCAAGCAAAGGATATCCTAGGTGGACATTTGATCAGAAGATAACTTAGCTAGATTCTCTCTAGCCCCTATGAGATGTCAAATATAAATCATCGCACAACCCCCATAGTGTATTAGGCATGCACTTGAGAGAGTCACATATTTGCCCCAGTGTATATAAAAACAAAAAATACTACTCCGATTCTTTCGATCCATATTACTTGTCGTTGAAACGGATATATTTAGACGTATTTTCAGTGTTAGATACATCTGTTTGAGTGACAAATAATATAGATCAAAGGGAGTATAAATTTTGTTAAAACGCTTTTGAGCCAGGCAATAAGAGATTACTTTAATCCAAGCCGTTACTTAACTATGAAGGTTCCTTGATTAGATATTTTTATGAGAGTTTATAAATAACTCTTTGTCTCTCCTTTGTATTGTGCTCCTAGAATGTAAGAGAAATTATTGAGTAAAAAAAGTTGACGCTTCATCACAAATTTAAAACTGCTATTTTTATTTCACTTATTTGGGCGTATATCTGAGAATTTATAAATAACTCTTTGTCTCTCCTTCGTATTGTGCTCGTAAAATGTAAGAAAATTTATTGAGTAAAAAAAGTTAACACTTCATCACAAATTTAAAACTGCTATTTTTATTTCACGTATTTGGGCGTAAATCGATGGTTATAGTTAGGGAATTAATACGCACTATACATCATGTATTTTTGAGCAAATTTCGTATAGCATCGAGGCACATGCATAAGCATCTCTGTTTTTATGCACAGCACTCAATTAGGAACAGCATCCATTACGTGTTTGCTCAATGGTCGTGGTGGGAAGTTCAATCGCTGCAACAAATGGATTTCCTATCTTTCCCTTTTGGGGAGGAAGGCATGACATGTTCACGTGCATCAGCGTGCAAGCCAATCACCGTTCTCCAAGGAGATTCCCAGCTTAGCCATAGCCACAAGTATATCTGATCTCTCCGTGGCTCTCGCGTTCTCTCTGCACCAATGGCATCCAAGATACAGATTTGCTGCTGCACACCTCTGTCTTGCTTGACAGCCTACGTACACCGGTAGAATTCCCACTGCCCATCCACTACCTTAAGAAGGCCCCGGCTCCAATCCTCTCAAGCCATCTCCACACCCACTCCTCATTCTTGGAGAACAGAATACAAGACCTCCATCCACAACAATGGCCGCAACCACCATGTCACTCTCTTCCCTCGCCTTTGCCGGCAAGGCAGTGAAGGATTTGCCATCATCGTCTCTTTTCGGGGAGGCTCGCGTCACCATGCGCAAGACGGCGGCAAAGGCCAAGCAGGTTGCCTCCGCCAGCCCGTGGTACGGCTCTAACCGTGTGCTCTACCTCGGCCCGCTTTCTGGTGAGCCCCCGAGCTACCTGACCGGTGAGTTCCCCGGCGATTACGGATGGGACACCGCTGGGCTGTCGGCTGACCCTGAGACCTTCGCCAAGAACCGGGAGCTCGAGGTGATCCATTGCCGTTGGGCCATGCTTGGCGCGCTCGGTTGCGTCTTCCCCGAGCTGCTCGCCCGCAACGGTGTTAAGTTCGGCGAGGCTGTTTGGTTCAAGGCCGGATCTCAGATCTTCAGCGAGGGCGGCCTCGACTACCTCGGCAACCCAAGCCTTGTGCACGCCCAGAGCATCCTTGCCATCTGGGCTTGTCAGGTCGTGCTCATGGGCGCCGTCGAGGGTTACCGCATTGCTGGTGGACCACTCGGTGAGATCGTCGACCCGCTCTACCCGGGTGGCAGCTTCGACCCCCTCGGCCTTGCTGACGACCCGGAGGCATTCGCCGAGCTCAAGGTTAAGGAGATCAAGAACGGCCGCCTCGCCATGTTCTCCATGTTTGGTTTCTTTGTGCAAGCCATCGTCACCGGCAAGGGTCCCCTCGAGAACCTCGCTGACCACCTCGCCGACCCTGTCAACAACAATGCTTGGGCATTCGCCACCAACTTCGTTCCCGGCAAGTAAGGTGTCTTGAAGACCATGCTCACGGTGAAGTTTGCCGTTGTGCGGTCTGAGTTGTACTACCACGATGTAAATTACGAATATTCTATGCAAAAGCATGGTTAGATTTGCCCACCTTCCATCTTACGCCCCATGTCGATATAGCCATTTGACGTGATCGTCTGAACAAATACGGCGGGCTCGCATCTAGTTAACACCATTACCTTGTTGTGCTCTGTGTGCCGGCAACTTATGCATCGTATACACCGGGAAAACGTGCAGGTCTGCATGGAGAAGACGGTGGTACACGGTATAGGTGTCGTTCAGGTCTATGGTGTCGAATGATCTCCTGTTCAAAATTTGAACCAGCATGCCCAAGGTCTATGATTTGTTGCAACAAAAATGCTGACTGGTTACTGGCCTAAAAGCAAAGATAGAAGTTTTATGCATGCTTCAAAGGGAGGGCATCGATCTGTTTGAGATCTCTGCAATTTAATTTTATGGTTTGGAAAACTTAAAGCACATAATATTGATCTAGCAATGTGAGAAAATAGCAAAGGATCTGGACACCAAACAAGAACTTCATCGATTTTTTAAGAAAAATTAAAGGATTTCAAAGAGCACCTTCTGCTAACTGAATGTAAAAAACAGTTAAGGGAGCAATAATAACTGATCTTTGAGGATGAACAAAGTACCAATGGCCACAAGACAACAAATGGCAGTTATCTGAGCTGAGCCGGGAGGCTTTGAATTTCTCTTTTGAAAAAGGAAACCCAATTATTGAAGCCGTATAATAAATTTATGGTCTCCATTACTGCGGTGTAATCTCATGCCGAGGAATATCCATCACCAGACACCTGGACAATCAGTCAACCACCATGGTGCAGGTCTGGGTCGAAGCTTGCATGCTTTGTTTCTGAATCTTGGAGTGAGGCAAAAGAGAAGCCCAGAGAGACCTCAACTCTTTTAGGAAAAAGAGGGCGATCAAATGTGTCGCCAGCGCAAATGCATGGCCAATATTTATAGCATGGACAATAATATTTAAGGTTGAAATAATCTAATTTTAAAAGCAAAACATTAAGAACTTCATATTTTATGAAATGAGTTTTCATGGCATCAAAAACCATATATCCATTGTTAACTTATTATGCACATTATGACTGTGGTATTATAAGTATATAAATCTAGTAAAGAAAAAACTTTGAAAGATATGCCCTTTTGTATATTTGTACTTGACAGTCACCATTTTTATCAGTCCATCTTTGCAATCGAATAAATTAAATCAGAACAAACTAATCTCCAACTAACATCCATCTTTCTTATCATCTGGTGCTCTCGATGATCTTTCCCTTCCTCGATTTTTTATTTCAGATAACATCAGAAGCATGATGGTATACCCAACGATGTCAGTAAAATGCAGAGTCAGAGAAATAGAAATTTGCTCAACAATTGCGCCGGCAATCCTTGGCTACAAGAATGGATATCCTATATCTTCCTTTTGGTGGGAAAACAAGGCATGCTCACGTGCATATCAGCGCGTAATCCAATCCCTGTTCTCTAAGGAGATTCGCAGCTAGCCATATCCACAACTATATCTGATCTCCTTGTGCCTCTCAACCTGCACCAATGACATCCAAGATACAGATTTCTTGCTTTCCACCTCTCTCCTGCCAGCCTACAACGGCCGATTCCCTCTGTCCGTCCATTGCCTTAAGAAGGCCCCTGCTCCGATGCTCTCAAGCCATCTCCACACTCACTCCTCACTCTTGGAGAACGCACAGGACCTCCATCAATCAGAATGGCCTCAACCACCATGTCGCTCTCTTCCCAAGCCTTTGCCGGCAAGGCAGTGAAGAACTTGCCATCATCGTCTGTTTTCGGTGAGGCTCGCGTCACCATGCGCAAAACGGCGGCAAAGGCCAAGCAGGTTGCCTCCGGCAGCCCGTGGTATGGCTCTGACCGTGTGCTCTACCTCGGCCCGTTTTCTGGTGAGCCCCCGAGCTACCTGACCGGTGAGTTCCCCGGCGACTACGGCTGGGACACTGCTGGGTTGTCTGCTGACCCCGAGACCTTCGCCAAGAACCGCGAGCTGGAGGTGATCCACTGCCGTTGGGCCATGCTTGGTGCGCTCGGCTGCGTCTTCCCCGAGTTGCTGGCCCAAAACGGCGTGAAGTTCGGTGAGGCTGTTTGGTTCAAGGCCGGATCCCAGATCTTCAGTGAGGGCGGCCTCGACTACCTCGGCAACCCAAGCCTTGTGCATGCGCAGAGTATCCTTGCCATATGGGCATGTCAAGTCGTGCTCATGGGCGCCGTCGAGGGTTACCGCATTGCCGGTGGACCACTCGGTGAGATCGTCGACCCACTCTACCCGGGCGGTAGCTTTGACCCACTCGGCCTTGCTGACGACCCTGAGGCATTCGCCGAGCTCAAGGTTAAGGAGATCAAGAACGGCCGCCTCGCCATGTTCTCCATGTTCGGTTTCTTTGTGCAAGCCATTGTTACCGGCAAGGGTCCACTCGAGAACCTCGCTGACCACCTCGCCGACCCCGTCAACAACAACGCATGGGCATTCGCCACCAACTTCGTTCCCGGCAAGTAAGGTGTGTATGTGTCAATGTGTGTGTGCAGGCGCTTGCGGTGAAGTGTGGCGTTGTGCGGTCCAAGTTGTAATACCATGATGTAAATTACGAGGATCCGATTTTCTGAAGAAAAAAAATGAGGATTCTGTGCAAAAGCTTATGTTTTCCCACCTTCGATCTCACCCTTTTGACGTGATCATCTGAACAAATACGTTGGGTTCGCATTTGGTTAACACCATTACCGTGTTGTGCTCTGGGCAATGGCAACTTATGCATCATATATCATTCACAAAAGAAGGAACAAAAACTTATGCACCATATATATGGGCAAATTTGCAGGGCTGCATTGAGAAGACAGTGGTACTTGGTTGAGGCGTTGTTCAGGCCTTCAGTCAAAATACTTGCCTAAATGCAGGATAGAAATCTGGTTGAGGTCTCTCTGCAAATTTATTTTATGATTTGAAACACATGCCTTTTATATATTTGTTCTTGAAAGTCAACATTTTATTAGTTCATCTATGCAAATTAATAAATTAAATCAGAACAAACTAATCTCCAACTAACATACATCTTTCTTATCAACAGGTGCTCTCGATGATCTTTCCCTTCCTCGACCTATTCTAAATATTGGCCTTCACCCCTTTATCATCACGATTCATTATCATGCATGTATCAGCATTTTCTAAAGATTGGCCTTATTCATCAAAAGTCATCTTCTGCTCCGGAGCACAATTGAGCTTGGAATGAACAGTAAAATCGACAAAAAGGAAAATAAATTCAAAAAAATCTTAATTTTGTTGTGGCAAACTTTGAAAAATGTTTTGTATGCTTAAAAAATTTCATCACGAAATGATATCCATGGAAGTCATGGCATAAAAAACCAAAACTAGCACTCCAAAATGCTTTAAAAAATAGAAGCATTTTTGGATCATCATTCTTTCCCACAACTCCCAGGAATCTCCTTTCATGATAATTTTTTGCAAACACACAAAACATTTGTCAAAGTTTACAAAAAATCAATTCTTATAAAAAACAATACTATTACTTTTGATTTTACTGTTCATTATCGGTCATTTGAGCTCGGGAGCAAATACTCCACGTTCCTTATTAATTATATATTTGATTGATAAGGCACACGTACAACTCAACCCTTGGGGGCAGTCACTTTTACATGTACGCTCATCGAATGGTCGAAAATGCCATCCAAATAGGAGAAGCATCCATCACCACGAGTCGACCGCTGATATGAGGTCACATGCCCCCCCTCCCCTCGTGTATGTGTGGCACAACATCACACACTGTTGTTGTGAATTAAGCGTTTGCATTGTGCATTTCACATCACAAACAGTAAGCTGACCGGAAGTTTCATAAGTTTTTTGGCTAGTTGCTACATATAACATATTCACAAGCAGAAATACATATCCACCTTACCAAGAAGGTTACCTTTTTTGTAATAGTACTTATGATAATATGCCTTATTACCAAAAAGGCAAAAAAAGGCTGCCTTTTTAGGAATATACTTATTTGGTAATATGCCTTACCAAGAAGGATACCTTTTTTACTTATTTCCAGTTCAATTTTTTATCTAGTAGATGATCCAAAAAAGGTGCATCAACCAAAAACTGCCAAGGTAGATGATGAATTAGGGTATTTTTTCAGGTATCGGCTTTAAACGAGGTTTTCCCTATTATGAAGCATAACTCTCTTCGCACTCTACTCAGTATAGGTGCTATGCAAGATTGTGAGCTACCCATGTACCTATTGTGGGAGGCATGAGCGTGTCCCTATGAGATGTGCTAGAGTCTTTGTGAGCATATCTTTGGGGTCCCCTTTGCCTTAGTTCTTCTCTCTATTTTTACAAATACATAAACTGAAAACGTAAATTTATCCAATGTTATGCCCTAGACCTAGCCTAGACAAGATAGCCTCTAGAGGCGTATAGAGCAATGGCCTATAACTCAATCGGGTCGGGTTTGGCCGGGTCGACCTCACCAGGACCCATGCCCGAAACAATAATTGGGTTTATCACCAACCCACGACCCTACCCATGGGTCTTAAGTCAGACCCATGCCCAAACCCGTCGGGTGACCCGACCCGATCGGGCACCCATCGGGCACAAGATATACTTGAACTTTTCATTATAGTTCAATTATTTTGATGAAATATTGGGGAAAGCTTACTGCTGCGGCCAACAGGAATTTGCGCCATCAAATAGCACACACACAAGCAGCCAGCCGGCAGCAGCTGTGTTTTAATAATTAGTGCACAATGTTTAGATCACTGTATGTACATGTATATGTCTATATCATCCACATGTCATACTAATCGGGTTACCCATTGGAATGGGTAACCCATGGGCGTAGACTTGTACCCATGCCTGACCCACCACTAAACGGGTTGCCCATGGGTCGTACCCATGGGCGAACATGATGACCCATACCCTACCCATTCGGGTCGGGTGCCCATGGGCGCGCGTGCCCATGGGTCGGATTGCCAGGTTGAGTTGTAAGTAGGCATACCCAGTAATAGGTCTCATAAAGCTCACTCATTTTTATTTGAAAAATGTGTGTACATTTACAAACAAGTTGAGTAATGCTATACCAGCTTCACACCCAACTGATCCAACCTACTGCTTAACTAGCGACCTTTTTGCACATATTTATGTTAGCCATGATTGCATCTCAAAAACATGAAAGCGAGGGTGAGTATTATAAGTCATACTAAGCAAACAAATTATACACAATCATATAAAACTGAAGAATATCTGGTTATAAATAGTAGTCAAAATAAAACATTGCTGCTTAAGTGGTTGAAAATCAGGGTACCGCACACGAAGGTAAACTTCCCATACCTGGGAGTTATATGAGTGAAATTTCATGCTTTTAACTCTTAAGATGGGTACTTCAACATCGAAAATCTTCACTAGAACCACACAAGCACTACAAGAGCACAACCCTTAAACTCTGAGACAGAACAACTCAACTTACTAGTGTGGTAGCTCGGGATCTATCACAAATACTATATTCGGAGTAAGTGTCGTCCGCACTGGAGAACATAGACAATCTTGTACGTGAAGTGTGGCCATACAATACGATCATCTCCACAATACAATTTTTCAAAAACTTTTACTCTTCGTTTCCCACGGAAGTACTAGTTTTTTCATTCCTCCTTCATTCTTTTGCCCCTCAGTCGAGCCGACCTCTGCGCTAGTGAGTCACTTGGTGCACTCACTCGCCACATCCCTTGCCTTTCTGATGTGACACCTTACCGCGGAGATGATGGAGCTGAGCAAAAGTTGGGGAACACGAGCAGCTAGAGGGGTAGGAGATCGACAGGGGTGAGCTAGATGAGGTTGGGGCGATGAGTTTTTCTGGACGCGGGGAGGGGGGGGGGGGGGGGGTCGGTGCTCGAAGAGAATGCCGGGGAAGGGACGGGTGGAAATGGGGGTGTGTTTCTTCCCTAAAATGCCTCCTATTTTATTATTATTATTATTTGAGAATTAAATGAGGGTGACAATAGGAGAGGGGGGCAAAGAGGTGGAAATGTGTGTGTGTGTGTGTGTGTGTGGGGGGGGGGGGGGGGGGGGGGTTCTTCCTTAAAATGGTTCCTATAATTGATATAAACTAGTAAAGGGTAGTATGCTCATTTCCACTTGGTGTTCAGTGGGTCAGGCCAGATTCTTCGAAACGCTGGAAATGTTGTACTACTTTAGCAAAGATGCAACATCCAATGTGTTAGTTTTGTCAAAGACAATGTACCAGGTGTTATATGATCCAATGCCAATGTACAAAGTGGCATTGTGTCAAATTCCCCTATCTCTATTGACCTCTCACTTTAATTCCATGCATCTATCTATAATTCTATATAATATACTATTTTATAAGTTCTTTGTGAATCTCTAGAATTAAAATGACTGAATGCATCGTCCAGGGTAATCCTCATTTTCAAAAAAAAAAAATCTATCTATAATTCTATATAGGGGCACTTCTGCTGCTGCTCCTGCTCAAAGCATAGCATTTATCGACTGGAAGAGGAAAAATATCATAGAGAGGTAGAGAGTGAATTCTGCAGAATATATTCGTCATCACTCAGCTGCCGGAGACCAGCGTCCACAGAGTGCGATGGAAGCAACAGCCGACGCCGCCGACGTGCTGGAGGTGGTGGTGTTCCCATGGCTGGCGTTCGGGCACATGCTCTCGTTCCTCGAGCTGTCCAAGCGCCTGGCGGCTCGTGGCCACGCCGTCGCCTTCGTCTCCACGCCGCGGAACATCGCCAGGCTCCCGCCCGTGCCGCCGCACCTGTCACCTCGCCTCCGCTTCGTGGCGCTGCCGCTGCCGCGCGTCGACGGCCTGCCGGACTGCGCCGAGTCCACGGCCGACGTGCCGGCCGAGAAGATCGAGCTCGTCAAGAAGGCCATGGACGGGCTCGCGGCCCCGCTCGCCGCGTTCCTAGCGGACGCCGTCGCCGCTGGCAGGAGGCCCGACTGGATCGTCCATGACTTCTGCCACCACTGGGTCCCGCCCATCGCCGGCGAGCACGGTGTGCCGTGCGCCGTGTTCATGACCGTCTACGCCGCCTTCCTCGCCTTCGTGGGGCCGCGTTCGGCGAACGCCGAGCACCCGCGCGCGGCGACGGACGACTTCGCGGTCGCGCCCAGGTGGATCCCGTTCCCGTCCACGATCGCGTACCGACGCCGCAGCGAGGCCGAGTCGGTCGCCGCCGTCTTCCGCGCCAACGCGTCCGGCGTGTCCGACATGGACCGCGCGTGGCAGCTGTTCGAGCGCTGCCGCCTGGCCATCTACCGGAGCTGCGACGAGGTCGAGCCCGGGATGTTCGCCCTCCTCACCGACCTCTTCCAGCAACCCGCCATCACTGCCGGGATCCTGCTACCTCCCGTGATCACCAATGACGACGGTGACCGTCCTGAGACCCTGCTTTGGCTCGACGACCAGCCCCCCAAGTCGGTCATCTACGTCGCGCTGGGGAGCGAGGCGCCGCTGACTCCAGGGATCCTGAACGAGCTCGCGCTCGGGCTGGAGCTCGCCGGGGTGCGCTTCCTGTGGGCTCTACGCAGGCCGTCCGGGATGTTCAGCGCCGCCAACGACGGCTTCACGGACGACGATCTTGTGCCCGCCGGGTTCCAGGAGCGGACGCGGGGGCGCGGGCTGGTGCGCAGGGGGTGGGTGCCGCAGGTGGCGGCGCTGGCGCACGGCGCGACGGGCGAGTTCCTGACGCACTGCGGGTGGGGCTCCACCATCGAGAGCTTCTTGTCGGGGCACCCGCTGGTGATGCTCCCGTTCGTCCTCGACCAGCCCCTCGTCGCGCGCGCCATGGCGGAGAGGGGGGCCGGCGTGGAGGTGGCGAGGGACGAGACCGACGGCTCGTTCGACAGGGACGGCGTGGCGGCGGCGGTGCGGCGCGTCATGGTGGACGAGGAAGGGAAGGCGCTCGCGAGCAACGCCATGAAGCTGCGAGAGGCTCTCACGGATCAGGGGCGGCAGGAGAAGTACATTGATGATCTTGTCGAGCACCTGAGGCGCTACAAAGGCTGCTGCTAGTGACGCGTTCCAGATTTGGCAAGATCAGACGGTTATCAAAGTCCAGTGATCACTTGTGTTAAATAACCCGGTATGTTGTACTACTTCCTCCGTAAAAATATATAAGAGTATTTAGATCATTATTTTAGTGATCTAAACGCTTCTATATATTGTAATACTACAAATACATTGTATGAATGAAAGTGTGAAAACTATGTGAAATGAAAATCGATCCATAAGTTTCACAATGAGAAATGTTAACATGGTTCCTATCTATTTTAGCCATCTACTCCCTCAGTTCCTAAATATAAGTCTTTGTAGGCATTTCAATAAGAGACTACATACGTAATAAAATGAGTGAACCTACATCCTAAAATATGTCTACATACATTCGTATGTAGTCCAATAGTGTAATCTCTACAAAGACTTATATTTAGAAACGGAGAAGTATATTTTTTTTTACCCAAGGGCCATATGATTTATTAGTACTCCCTCTGTAAGGAAATATAAGACGTTTTAGATCACTAGTTTAGTGATCTAAAACGTCTTATATTTCCTTACAGAGGGAGTACCTTCTAAGAGGTAAGATTACCAAGTTGGCAATATTTCTAAAACAAAACAGGCAAAAATAGCCCCACTAAAGGCACCAATGAAAAATACTAAAATACACTTTAGCTAAATGTAATTTGCCTGAGTTTTATTAGTACCATCTAAGAGGTAAGATTACTAAGTTGGCAATATTTTTAAACCAAAATAGGCAAGAAAACAACATTGCCCTGGAAAGGCACCGATGAATAATAATATTAAAATACACTTTAGCTAAATGTAAATTGTCTGAGTTTTATTTATTGGTGATTTTTTTTACGTCGATTCATTTTGTCATTATATGTGGTGTTTTTATTCCTAGTGTTGTTTCATGGGTTTTTAGCTGAATTTTGACTTGTGCCTTGGGGTCAGTCAATTTTTCTATTGGGCTTCAAGCCCGTTACTCATTGCCCTTTTTTCTGTTTGTATGTGTTTTGCTTTGTTTTTGCTTTAGTCAGCTTTTGTTTTTTCCTATATGGTTATATTTGGGATGTTGGGTGATTGTAAATGTATACGCTCAAGTACTATACACTATGTATGTAAACTGTACTAGAGTGTGAATATTGCACTGTTATATGATATTATTTACACTTTGTACTATAGTGTGAAAATTGTACTTCGGTGCAAAGTTATATTGAAGTTTCGTCTTCAATTTTATTTCTTTTCAAAATGTAATACCAATGCCACTAATTCATTCTTCCTTAGGAAAATTTATTTTTAAAATTTTATACGATTTTTTATTTCTTATTTAAGGGTAACACGGAAGCCACTAATTCGTTCCTTCTTAGAAAAAAATTATTTTTGTGAAAACTCCACTATTATATATTTATTATTATATATTTCAAAAAGTGAAATTTTATTTAAATTGTAATTATTTTTTCATTTATTTATTTTCATTTTCTTTCTTCTTAAGGTGTACACGGAAGCCACTAATTCATTTTTCGTAAAAAAACTCGTTTTTAATTTAATTTATTTTTATTTTATGATTTTTATTATTAAATTGTAATACCATTGTCACTAATTTATTACTTCTTAGAAAACTTTTTTGCGTAAATTCCACTATTACATGCCTATTTTTGCAGGTTACAAAAGGTGCAATTTATTTGTAAACTGTGTGCAAATTTGTGATTGTTTTCTATTTTATTCTTAAAGGTTAATATCAATGCTATTAATTCATTCTTCCTTAGAAACTTTATTTTTATTATTTTTTTTAAAAATATTTCTTTTTCTCTCCTTCTTAAGGATAATATCAATGATATCACTTCATTACTTCTAGAAAATTTGGTTTTTGCTAAAATTTCACTATTATATGCTTATTCTTGCATATTATAAAAAGGCGCAATTTATGTGTAAATAGTGTGCAAATTATACCATTATTAAATTTATTTTGTCACAATTCTTTAAGGGTAATACCAATGCCACTAATTCATTCTATTATAGAAAATATCTATTTGTATTTGTTTGTGTAAGCATACATGCAAGTTCTATACAATATGTGTTTAAATTAGAGTAGAATGCGAAAAAATCACTATTATATGTTTATTCTTACATATTATAAAAATTGCAATTCTATGCAAGTTTTTGTTTTATGTCTATTTTATTTGACATATGAATGGAACTGTTGCATACATACAGATTTAACCCATGCATTTGTTTTCAATCAGATTCTGGTTTCTTCAAAATAATATTTGAGAATCCATGGAATTTTTTTTCTTCCACATACAAAATTAAATTTGATTTGTGTTTTTGGATTTTATTGACTCACACATAATTTGTTTGAGTCATCTGTTGATAAATTGTCTGGTTTGTTTATAGAGGATAATAATGTGCATTGGTAGTAGGTCCCTATGTATGCCATGCTGCAATAACTAGTGCATGCGATATAATCTTTTTCCACAATAAAAAGGAACATCAATCAAAGGTTAGGATTCATTACAACTATTACCTCTCTATAGGCAAGAAGAAAAGTGCTCAGAATATTCTGAAATATCACAACTCATAAGACACTACTGATGTTTCAAAATCTTACCCAACTCAGTGATATTAGTCACATCTCACTCATTTTCACTGAAAATTTGAATACATGTTCTGAAATATCCCAACTCAAGGTACACTAGTCAAAATCAATCTATGAGTTTTAGAAAATTCTGAAGTAAAGTCACACCTCACTCAGTTTCACTAAAAGATTGAGTATCACTTTCCCTAAAAATTGCAAATGATAATATAATTTGTGTTTCAAAATTATTTTGAAATCAAGATTGGAATTGAATTTAGGTTATTTTATGACTGTGAGCTTCTGCTCCTCCTTGTCGTGCCAGTTGTGAGGCCAAAGCGCTCGCGGATGCAATCCTCTTCATGGCATACGCTTCCGCTTTAAGGGCAGAGAACTCCAGCACGACCCCGAGTGGTACTCGGACTCGGGCTGGGCCTCGGTGCGGACGGGGATGAACGGGATTAGGGGGTAGTGGGGGTGAGGACGTCATTGATGGGGATGACGGCGCCCCAGGTGCTAGATCCACGCTGCCCGCTACGACGGGAGCCATCGACACCACGGGAAGGACAAGATTTGTTGCGACCATCGTCAAGGGTGTTAAATCCCCCACTACCGCTGTCACAGGAGACGTGCCGGGAGGAGGATGCGATGGCTAATGTGTGGTGGGCAAAGTTAGCACCGCCGACGCGTGAGATCTGGACTATAGGTGCTCGTATGAGAGGACGTTCAACCAATAGGCTGTGTCCCGGTGCAACGGCATTGTCGCATAGAGGGGGGCTGGCTAGGGGAGGAGGAGGGAGGAGGTGGCTAGGATTGGGTGATTGGGATGCCTCACCATCCGACTTTTATAGCTGGGATGGCGTGTGGTTCGGTGGTCGATGATGTCACCACGAGTATCCAAAGGACCACACTCGCCATAAATGTGGTCAAGTCACCCCTCCCCCTTGCTGATGATTTTCAGTGCCGGACATGGCTAGCAGCACCGCTTCAAACACGGTCGTGGCACGAGGAGGAAGAGGATGAAAGTTCCCTCCGCGCGGACGGTTGGGTTTGGAGAGCGAGTTCCAAACATGGCCGCCACAACCTTCATATTTGGAGGCTACGAGCCCTTTTTTGGAGCGAGCTTCGACATTTTGGTGACCGCAATGCATATGATGACTTTGCTAAAGTGACTTTTTGTGTGTTGATCGTCATACTAGCGGCAAGCAACCACATATGGTGCGTCTACTATAGTTGTTCTTTTGTTTTCACATGGAGGGTGCTTGAGGATGGCGGCGCTTCACCGATTGGATGATCTTTTGGGCTCTAATCCACCTCAAACTCATCCGTTGACACGGAGTCAATGGAGTTTCAATGTGAATTCATGACTTTACTCCGGGGCAGTGAAGTTAGTTTTTTTTTACCGTGTGTGTGCACCAAGCAGATCCAGTGTCAAGAGTTGGTCCTAGGTGTGGCACATTGGATCGATTCAAGGGTTTAGTGATGATGACTATTGTTCTGTTGTGCCGATACTTAGAGGCACGTGCTCGAACTCGAAGACTTCCTGATCTTCATCAACAATGTCAGACTAATCCTAATAGGAGAGCGGCGACAAAGTGTGTCTTGAGCTCTTTTCGACGGCAACGATGGTTGTTCTGTGGTCTAGAGGATCTTAATACAATTTTCATGATATTTTGGGTTCTTTATACCACGGGTGAATCTTTCCGATACACTCGTATCGTACACTGGGCCCTCGTTTGAAGCCTGTAGTTTTCTTTCCATTCCGCTTGTTTGAACACCGAGCAACGGATAAGGCACTCTCTGCGTCGTTACGGTGTGCGGCGATCACATGGCACGCCATTTGCGAGGCAAGAACAAGTCAAGGCTGAAGGGTGAGTGACTACCGAGCAGCACCCACTGACCAGTGACTACACTACACGTGCACCTCACCACGCACACGGAGAAGGAAAATATCCGAAAGCATATGACCCCACGACCACATCATCAAGCAGATAAACATCGCCCCCAGAGGCACAAAAACATCGCCCCCACATCATCAGCTTCCTGCACAAAAACCCATCCATCCACCACTGAACCCACGGCAAACCAAATCCGCTGCCGGAAGTCTCCACTCCACTCTCTAGCTACTCTAGCAGCTCCTCGAGAAGCGACGACCGACGAGAGCCACCGCGGCCAGCGGGCGAGAGCGCGCGCGGCGCAGGCCTACCTTCGATCGACGACGAGATGAGCATGGTGGTCCTGGACGGGTCGACGGTGCGGTCCTTCGTGGCGGACGAGGCGGCCTTCGCGCGCAGCGTGGACGCGCGCTTCGCCGCGCTCGACGCCAACGGCGACGGCGTGCTCTCCCGCGCCGAGCTCCGCCGCGCGCTCGAGTCCTTCCGCCTCCTCGACGGCGAGGGATTCGGCTCCGCCGAGCCGGCCCCGCTCCCGGGCGAGGTGGCCGCGCTCTACGACGCCGTCTTCGAGCAGTTCGACGCCGACCACAGCGGCGCCGTTGACCGTGCCGAGTTCCGCGGCGAGATGCGCCGCATCATGCTCGCCGTCGCCGACGGCCTCGGCTGCCAGCCGCTCCAGGTCGCCGTGGACGACGAGGGAGGCAGCTTCCTGCTCGAGGCCGCGGAGCACGAGGCCCCCATGATCGCCGCCAGGGTCCAGGAAGACCGCGACAAGGCCGCGGCCGAGGAGGCCGCCGACGGCAAGTGACGGTGCCACGTGCTGGCGTGTAGATATACTGTACGTGTGAAGGTGGAGGCGTGCGTGATGCATGATGCGTGTACGTGTGAGACGTCTGGTGTGCTGCCGCGTGCGTATGTCCTCACTGTTTTTTTAGTGTACCGAAATGGAATAAAATGGAATAAAATGGTTTTCTAATCTATGGTAGGATAAAACTGTTTGTGATTTTGGAGAGAAGACGCTAGGCGTAGCTCCACCGATTGCAGTACCCGTAGGATTCTATCCAAAATTGCAAGACTCAGGCCAACTCCAACGGTCGTAGGGGCGACGTTCGGCCTCGTTGTCCGTATTTCGCTGATCAGTGTGCCCAACCAGTACACAGATTCTGTAGAATTAGATCGTGAGTCTGTGGGTTGTAAAATCAAAACTAGTAGCGGTAAGAAGAAGAAATCGATTGGTAAGAAGAAGCAGGAGTGAAAACTTCGGTGTCGACTAGTATCACTTAGTCACGATTAGTCTACTTCTCAACTTGTGTGATGTAATGCTATTTGTACTTTGATGTGCATTGTACTTTGAAAACTACGTGCCATATGTCACATTTGAGCCAGATTTCAAATTTGAGCAAGATTTCAAAATTGTACTTTGATATGAATTGATCTTGCAATGCTTTCTCAACTATTATGCACGTTAGGTGATCAATCCGAGCACTTTTGTTTTGAAAATGTGCTCCGAATGAGCTCCAAAGCAAGGGTAAACAACCCCATGTCTAAGCAAGTTTTTAATTGACCTTATGTAAATGAGCCAAATAATTCCTTGACATCTACTATGCAAATATAGAGTCCATGTCCAATATGGAATTGTTTGAACAAACCATGCCATGCTTAACCCTAAACCGTAGCTCATTTCCCTTGAAAACCATCCAACCAAGTTCGTGATAGCTAAGTTGTGTGAATAGTTTTTCATGAGAATATCCGTAGACCAAGATTCTTATTTTTACTAGTAACCTACTCACATAAAACGATGATGCGCACAAGTTTTATATTATATATTTTTTAATTATTATGCTCAATCCCAACACCTGAAAATCCTCTCAAAAATCCTCAAACCCCTCTCAAAACCCCTAAAACCCCATACATACGGTCCGTTTGATCGCTGTGCTTGGATGGTTTGGAGAGCGGATGACAGTGATCGAAGAGCAAATGATATGGGGTGTGATGTACATCTTTTGAAACTCGTGAACATGTTTCAATTTCACACAAAAAAATTGAAATTCGTGATTCTTTTCCTAATTCACAAACATTTTTTTGAGTCCACGATTTGTTTGAAATTTGGAACATTTTGCTAGAATCCTTGAACATTTATTGAAATTCATGATTTTTTTCATATTCGTGAACATTTTTTTGAAGTTGTAAATCATAATTTGTGAGTTTGGTGCTATAGTTAGTAAAATTACTGTGCATTCGTCTACTTCATTGTTATGTTATACTCCAAATTCAAATATATAAAAAAAGGCTAATTTCTAACGAGCGAGCGGAGCGAGGGAGCTCAGAAACTGATGTTTGAGTGAGAAATGGTATCCCCTCCTCACGTGCCAACAACGTCTTTCCCTCGAGGTTAATTGCTACCACGTTGTCTGAAAGTTTTGTGCGGGGGTCTGTGGGATGACTTCTGGCTTCTTAATTACATTATGCCAAAATAAAGTATAGTGCATTATACTCTCTTCGGTTCAAAATAAGTGTAGTGATCTTAGTTCGAATTAAGATTACTATTCTGACTTTGATCATTTTGTGTCGGGGGTGACTTCTGGCTCCTTAATTACATTATCCCAAAATAAAGGAGAAATTCTAGTACTATTCTGACTTTGATCGGGCAGGTCATGACCCCGATTCGGCTAAGTTGTCATTATCCCAAGCATATATTCGCCAGGCCATTCTCCAAGCTTTCAAGTGGTCGTTGGCGGTAGCACATCACAGATGCTTACATCCGTACCGATCTCGAAGCTTAAACTGTCAGCCACGAGAAGCGCCAGCTCGCCTCTGCGGAGTAGAATATATACACGCACGTCGCACGCGGTCGGATCGATCGTCGAATCACCATCCCTCTACATATTCGATCGCCATTCTCATGGTGCTCCACCACCAGACCAGAGTCCAACACCTTGATTAACTTGCTTCTCCTCCAGCCTCCATTGCCGATCAGCTCACATTACGTCCTATGGAGGAAGCCGGCGGGCAGATGGAGGTGGTGATGTTCCCGTGGCTGGCGTTCGGGCACATGCTCCCGTTCCTCGACCTCTCCAGGCGCCTCGCCGCCCGCGGCCACGCCGTCGCCTTCGTCTCCACGCCGCGGAACCTCGCCAGGCTCCCGCCCGTGCCGCCGCGCCTGTCGGGCCGCCTCCGGTTCGTGCCGCTGCCGCTGCCGCGCGTCCACGGGCTGCCGGAGGGCGCCGAGTCCACCGCCGACGTGCCGCCCGGGGAGGACGGGCTCCTCAAGATGGCTATGGACGGGCTCGCGGCCCCTCTCGCCGCGTTCCTCGCGGACGCCGACGCTGCCGGCAGGAGGCCCGACCGGATCGTCCATGACTTCTGCCACCACTGGGTCCCGCCCATCGCCGACGAGCACAAGGTCTAGTTGCTGCCACCTTTCCTCCCCAGCAGACATGCATGGATCTCTGTTGTGATTTTGTTTCTCAAAGTTCTCTTTCGTGTACAAACGACAAGTGCAGTCTTCGAGATCGTCCTCGCCGGCCTGGCCGCCTTTATGGGATCACGGGGGGCTAACACGACGCACCCACGCACGACGTTGGAGGACTTCACCGTTACGCCCGGGTGGTATCCCTTCCCTTCCACGGTGGCGTACCGTCGGCACGAGGCCGGGTGGCTCGCCGGCACTTTCCGGCCCAACGCGTCCGGCGTTCCCGACATACACCGCATGTGGCAGATCAACGAGCGTTGTCGCCTCGCCATCTACCGCAGCTGCGACGAGGTCGAGCCCGGGATGCTCGCCCTCCTCACCGACCTCTTCCAGAAGCCTGCCATCCCCGCTGGGGTCCTGCTGCCGCCTCCCGACGGCGGCGGCGACGACGGCGGTGTCCGCCCGGATGTGCTGCGATGGCTCGACGACCAGCCCCCGAAGTCCGTCATCTACGTAGCGCTCGGGAGTGAGGCGCCAGTGTCGCTAAAGAACCTGCACGAGCTCGCGCTCGGGCTGGAGCTCGCCGGCGTGCGCTTCCTGTGGGCTCTCCGAACGCCCAACAGCACATCCGACTCCGGCACCGGCACCGGCGCGGACGACCGCGGCGTGCTGCCCGATGGGTTCGAGGAGAGGACGCGTGGTCGTGGCATGGTCGAGGCCGGGTGGGTGCCGCAGGTGAAGGCGCTCGCGCACGGCGCGGTGGCCGCGTTCCTGACGCACTGCGGGTGGGGCTCCACCGTGGAGAGCTTCGCGTTCGGCCACCCGCTGGTGATGCTCCCGTTCGTCGTCGACCAGCCGCTCGTCGCGCGGACCATGGCGGAGAAGGGGGTCGGCGTGGAGGTGGCGAGGGATGAGACCGACGGCTCGTTCGACAGGGACGGCGTCGCCGCGGCGGTGCGGCGCGTCATGGTGGACGGCGAGGGGAAGGTGCTCGCGAGCAACGCCAAGAAGCTGCAGGAGGTCCTCGCCGATCAGGAGCGGCAGGAGCGGTACATCGACGATGTTGTCGAGCACCTGATACGATACAAAGATGCATAGTTTAACTGTTGCAGTTGTGCATTTTCTTGTGCCGCATCAATGGATGCAATGTCAGAACATGGTGAATCGATACGACATGTAGATGTATTGGATAAAAAATCACCGTGCCATGGATGATCCTACCGAGAAAAGTTTATTCCCCGTGGGATAAGATTTCGCTTACGTCCAGTCAGTGGTGTAGGCAGGAATGCATAAATTTGAATGTTGAGGGGAGCGAGTTAGGATTAATTTTTCAAAATCCATATCGTCCATATAAAAGTTCGAAGTGACTCTCTGGCGCTCGGGCGCCCGAACGCGCGAGCCAGCGCTCTCGCAAAAAAGGAAACCGCAGCCGCGCGCGCCCACGACCGGCCGAAAAAGGAAAGTGCTCGCGCGCGCGTTGTCTGGTCGGGCCCGCGGCTCACGCGCGCCTGGTCTGGCCGCGTCCGCGGCTCGCGCGCCAGCTGGTGCATCCGAGCGCTCGCGTCCCCCATGCCCCCTTTTCTTTCCTTTCTTGCTCTGCAAGCCCATACCTGCCCCTTCTTCCTCCTTTCTCCTCCTTTCTTCTCCTTTCTTCCTCCTAATCAGAGCTGAAATCCCCCAGGCAAAACTCCCCCCATCCCATGGCTTCTTGAGACAGAGGTAAGCACCGAACCTCCACCCCAACCACTTCACCACCCCCACACGCCCCCTCCTCCCCACCCCCCAAAACACTGCCCCCTCTCTCCATTGATCTTGCATCAACTCTCCCACGCGTGAAAAATCACCCAAACCCCATGCTGGTTGAACATCAACATGCATTTTTGTTCCTGCTTTGCACAAAAGAAAAGTTGTGATGTAACATTGGTGAAAAGAAGAACACAATGGAAAAGCGAGGAACTAGAGCTCTGACTGTGAGCAACTAGAGCTCTGATTGTAGGCAACTGTAATGAATCGATGGAGCAACTGTGCAGTTGCTTGACGTTGAACCAGTAGGTTTTTTGGTGATTTATGAGCAACTAGTGCTCGGATTGTGGGCAACTCTAAAGAGTTGATGGAGCAACTGTGCAGTTGCTTGATGTTCAACCAGTACTGGTTTTGGGTGATTTATGAGCAACTAGTGCTCTGATTGCAGGCAACTCTGATGAGTTAATGGAGCAACTGTGCATTTGCTCCAGTTCCCCTCCCTCAACCTCTATCCTCCTTAATATAGTGAAAACCATCTCCCCCCATTGATCAACCAGTACTGGTTTTTACAAAGAAAAGTGTGCATAATATGTAAAACTGAGCAACTAGTACTCTGGTTGTAGGCAACTATATTAGTTTGTGCAGCAACTGTGCATTATAAGCAAGCAAGTATGAAAAAAAAACAGGGTGTAGCTTGACACATGTGCTGAATGAAGAAGTAAAAGCAATGATATTACTACAAAATGCAGCAACTCCTGCGTGTTTTCGTGCATTTGCATCAGGTTATTTGTGTGATTTCCATGTGAACTTTGCCACCAGCTAGTTCACTAAGTTCACTAGGCTGTAGGTACCAACAACAGGCATAAACAACCAAAACCATAAAAAAGGTAGTGATGCTGTAGGTACCAGTAACATGCATATATTCTTGCTAAATTCAAACCACAAGTCCACAAACCACAACCACAAACGATTCCAACTAGTTCACTAGGCTTCTAGAAAAAAAGAAAAAAGGAACATGAGGTTTAATGTACAGCGCTATATGTTTTCTCCATCCATCTACGTCCTGTTCCATATGTCTTCGGCATCCTTCTAAGCTCTCCATACGATATGTGCTGGCCTTGTTTCTCCTTCAAAAGTTGTCATCATCCCTGCCTGTAAAAACACAAAAAACAAACAAAATGTCAGCTATATGGACAGAAAGTTGCCTCAGGTTAACTATGTAGTTGCCGAGAAACCTACATGCAGTTGCACAGAAAACTACATGCAGTTGCTCTTTCAAAAAATAACTAACTTCCTGTCCATTACTCGTCGCAAAAAAAAATAGTGGGTTTTTTTGTTTTGTGCACATAAATGATGCATGCTTATGTTGTCCACTAACACATAGTTTGTTGCAGGTTTGATGTGTTGAGGGGAGGACAGTTAATAGTGCAAAAAAGAAGATGATTGATCTCAATGAACCACCGCTCGACGTAGAGTCCGTCAACATTTCAGTTGAGTTGGGTACACCCTTCTTACATGCAAGTTATGAGCAAGAGGATCACGATTTGGAGGAGGGGGTTGGTGACTCCCCTGACGCCAACATTGGCTCTAACACTACTCATGTCCCGAACAATCATGTCCCTGCTCCCCCACCTATGGTTGCTCCTGCTAATGCTTTAGTTGATGAGGCACATGAGTTGGAAGACGAAGAAGCTAGGTCACAGCCACAACTTCCTTATGTTGGCATGCGCTTCGACACATTAGTCGATGCGAGGGAACACTACAATCGCTACGCTTTGATGGTGGGTTTTTCAATCAAGTCGAATACGTCTTACAGGTCAGCCTACACGGGCGTGCTGGAAAAACAACAATTCTGCTGTAACAAGTTCCGCAAGCCGGTGGAGAGGGTTGGGGTCTCGGATGCTGTTTCGTCGAGCAAAAACACTACATGCCCGAGCTCACCTGAACAAGATGGTGAAGAGGATGGCGAAGAACACACTTACAAGAAGAAGAGGAAGCGAGAGACTATAAAGCAAACAAAATGCCCTGCTAAGATGGTGGTGAAGCTTATAGATGGCAGATGGGAGGTTGTCACTTTTGTTGCAGATCACAACCACCCACTGATTGACAAGCCATCACTTTCGAAATACCTCCGTTCTCACCAAGGCATCCCGCCCGAAGAGAAAAAATTTCTCACTCACCTTAACGACTGCAACTTGGCAGCAGGTACAAACAAAAAAACTGCCCACACCACCTTCCACCCCCCTTTCTCATAGAATTAATCTTGTTACTGTAGAAGTGTTGCTTATTCCTGCCTCAAGTACTTGGATTTATTTTCTATTCCTAGTATAAGCTGCTTAGGATTCATGGGCGACCCTGATCAGAAAAACCTGGCAACTTGAAACAGTAAATTGAGGCAACTATGTTCATTTTCTATGCAACTCTGATAATCAAAAAAGGCATGACTCCAGCAAAAAAACTTTGTGTTACCTATTCCTGCCTCAAGTACTTGGATTTCTTTTCTATCCTAGTATAAACTGCTTAGGATTCGTGGGCGACCCTGATCAGAAAAACCTGACAACTTGAACATTAAACTGAGGCAACTATGTTCATTTTTTATGCAACTCTGATAATAAAAAAAAAGCATGACCCAGCAAAAAGACTTTGTGAAAAAAACCTGGTATTGTTCTACTTATGCATAAGTGTTGCTTTTTGTTCTCTGCTAAAAAAGAAGTTGCTCGCTAGATTGTGGTTACTTTGTCCTGAAACACAAGTTTTCTGTTTTTTTTATTTCTTCCAGGAAAGATGATGATGATAATGTCATCATACTACGGCTCGGAGTTAATTGTCCCGTACACAGCTAAAGACATCCATAACCACTGTTCGAAGCTGAATGCCCCAACTAAGGACATTGACATTGAAGAAACACTCAACTACTTTTGCAAGGTGAAGGAAAACGACCCAAGATTCTTCTTTAAATGCAAGACGGATGCGGAAGGCAGGACAGAAAACTTGTTTTGGGTGGATGGTGCGGCACGGAAAGCTTACGCGGAGGCTTATCATGATTGCGTATCATTTGATGCAACCTATCTAACAAACATGTACAGTATGCCGTTTGCCCCCTTCATTGGCATCAACAGGCATGGGCAGTCAATTATGCTTGGATGTGGATTTGTGCGGCAGGAACTAGCCTCAAGTTATGACTGGTTGTTTGATGCTTTTCTGGAGGCAATGGATGGGTTGGCTCCAGACAACATCATCACGGACCAAGATGTTGCTATGGCACAAGCTATCAAGAGGAAGTTCCCGACAACGATTCACCGTTGTTGCCGTTGGCATATAATGAATAAAGCCCAAGAGAAGCTTGGCCCTGTGTTGGCTAGGAACCCGGATTTGGTCAAAGACTTCAATGAATGCATTGACTTCAGTTTCACCCCGACTGAATTTGAAAGGAAATGGGCTGCGCTTCAGTTGAAGTATGAAGGTCTTATGCATGGCCACTTTGAGAAACTCTATGAATACCGGGCTACATGGGTGCCGTGTTACTTCAAATTCAGGTTCTTCCCTTTCCTTCAGTCGACGCAACGCAGCGAAGGGTTCAATGCTGTCTTGAAGCGCTATGTGAACCCACACAAGTCAATTCTCAACTTCGTCAAGCAATACGAGAAGATTCAGGAACACATACTCGTGAGGGAGGGCGGGAACGACTACCAGACAGATCATTTAGACACACAAAGATGGCCGTGTTTCCCCATTGAGAGGCATGCCTACAAGGCATACACTAGGGACATCTATGTAAAATTTAGAACTGAGTTTCAGATGATTGGCCAGTACGATGTGCGCCCCGCTGGAATCAACTTCTATCACCTTGAGGCCAACACGGAAGAAGTTACAGGGTATGGCTCGAGGAAGTATCTAGTCACAGTGAGGCCAGAGTCAGCAATCTATGATTGTGAATGTTGCAAGTGGCATAAGGACGGCCTACTTTGTTGCAATGTCTTGAAAATCTTCACGCACCTTGGCGTTAATGAGATACCTTCACACTACATCAAGCGCCGCTGGACGCAGGATGCAGTGCCAAGTGCGCCGCCGGCAACTAACGAGGGCCCTTCACCGGACTTGCCCGCTGAGTCAGAGAACCAGGTTCGCCAAGTGACTATGACAATGGATTTTGCAAAGCTAGCCAAGAAGGCAATGACGAGTGATGAGGCAGCCGCTGCAGTTAGGAGGCACATGAAAGCAGCGGATGTTGAGGTCACTAAGCTGAATAAACTAAGGAAGAAGAGGCTAAAGGCAGCCCGAGAAGTGGCTCGGGCTAGGGAAGCATCAAACGGTAATGCCCCAAGTGGTTCAGGCCAACCTCCTGCCCCCCTGCCCCCTGCTCCTATGGATCTACCTCGGTCAGTCACAAAAGGGCGCAGCCGCAGCAGGCGCTTCCAATCAGCAATAGAGCTTCACCCCAAGAAAAAGAACAAATGCAGCATCTGTGAATCAATCGACCACAATGCTGCGACGTGTCTAGGGAAGCTGTTGTGATGGTTACCACATGAAGAAAATGACCCCCTGGGCTTGCAAACTAGCCGAAGCAAAAAAAGCAACAAGTGTCCCCCCTAGATGAAGCAACTGTGGCCTGGTTTTTGAGCAGATCTAGAAGGAAAATCAAGCAACTTACAGTTCAAACAGCAACTATGGATTTTTGTGTCCTGCATGAACTTGTTTTTAATTTATGTGTTTTCCTAGCTTTAAATTCACAAAATGGAGACATTGTGCCCGGGGAAGTTGCTGTGATGGGTGAAGAAAAGGACAACTTGAGTAGCAAAAAAGGGAGCAACTCTAAGCTTGTTTTTGAGCAGATGACAAAGAAAACTCGAGCAACTGAAGTGTGTTTTTGTCGTCGAGACTGTCATGAGCTTCATTATGGTTGGGATGTTTTTGAGGAACTTGTTTTGATTTATGTGTTTTAATTACTTTGAATTCATGAAAAAAGTGGACACTTCAAGATGGATGCTTATCATTTGTGTACCTGGTTCTCGTTCACTTCTTGACCGGTTTGAGGATGTCCTGCCAGACAACCTTGTTCAGGTCACACTTTATCATCGAGACAGTCAAGAGCTTCCTTATGTTCGGTATGTCGTCTTGTCCGTAGTTTGGGAGCCACGTCCCATTCCACAGTAGTGCGTTCATCAATGCGAATATCTCACAGTCACCTCTGCAAAACAAAAAACACGAGAAAACTTGAGGTAATGAGAACACTTGGAAACAAAAAAACTATGTCTTATTACAACAATCATTGTAAGTTATTTAGTACTTACGATACAACTTGCTTGGGTGCATCAATGTCCTCAAGTGGGAACTTCTCCATCATGATTGCCTGCTTCGGGTAGTGCTTGTCCCAAAGCATACGAACTGCTGCAACAATGCACCTTGCTACTTCATCCAACCTCTTGCTTTTCTTCAGTGTCCTTGACGAGTCAAACACCTCGAACCTTCTATCCCTCAAGTTGATGTTGAATAGCCAATAGTGATGAGCACCACTCACATTCCCTGGATCTAGGTTTTCAATGACAGGGATCATGACCTGAAAAAAAAGGAACAATCCTGAATTCAGCTACAACAAAAAATCTGATATGTTCTATACAAACAAAAAAAAAGCACACACTGATGAAAATTCAGGCAACCCTATGTGTTCTTGGGACAAACTTTTGCTTGAGTTGGTGTAAGAAAAATGAAAAAGACAAAAACAAAAGTAGTTATTTGGGAAACTATAAACACACAGAACGAACTTGATTTCCACCTCATGTTCAATCTGGCACTAGGGCCCCCAGAGTTTCTAGGCAACTATGTGTTGCATTTCAGGCAACTTAGATACTAAAAGAAAGCAACATAAAAAACAGCTGGACCATATCCCAACTTATCAAAGCATAAGATGTTTTTAGGCAACACAAAAAGAGATTATGAGCAACTAGCATATTAAAACAAAGCAAAAGTGACATAAAAACTGCTGGAAAACATGGGCAACTTAGATGCTAAAAAACAAAAACAGACAACACATGGAACATACATTGTCTTGCTCATCCAACCGGTTTGATGGTTTGAACCTGTCCTGCAGCTCATTTACATTGAGATTAATTTTTTGTAGCCAATTCTGTTAAGAGGAAACAGGTGATAGAAGAAAAAAAAATTAGTACCAATCGAAAGAAATAAATCTGTAAAAAGAAGAAGTAATTGAACAAGAGGTGTGGGCACTTACCGAAAACCTAAGAGGCATAATGACTTTCTTGGACCCCACCCGCCTGTTGAACATGATTACCTCAATCCCCAACTCAAAGACATGAGTTTTCAGCCACCCGGTCTTCTTCATTGATTGAGCAAGCTCGTTCAATGTGCAATAATAACCGCGATAGTTTACAATCTGTGGCCTATAGAACAAGAAAGGTTCTTATTTAGCAACTGCAAAAAGAAAAGAAGATCATTTCATAAGAAGGGGAAAAAAAGGTTGTTACTGGAAAAAACACACACGTTTTATCCTCCCCCTTCGACGTCCTTGCTATCCCTCCTCCTCCTCCAAGCAACAGAACCATTGCATACAATCTGTTTACTTCTGCTGAGCAACTAAAGTCTTTTTTCACTTCTACATTCACATATGGTGACCTTTGTGATGGAGGGGCTTTGAGTATTCTCCTCTCGCGCTTCAGAGGAATGGGCTCACCCGAGCTGCTGGCAGCACCTTTGCTCGATTCGCCCTCACCATTTTTTTTTGCGTCAACAGTTGGTGTACTGAAACCGGAAGGTGACAAGTGCCCTGCGCTCTCTGCTATTGCAACACTTTTGACTGCCCCCTCGATGACATCATCGAAATCAAGGTTGCCCCAGTCAATTCCCCACTCGATGTCTGCACTCGGCGATGCGTTTTCCACCCCCTTACACTCTGCTGCAGTGTCCTCCTTGGTTTTTTTCCTCCATTTCATCTATGCCGAGGTCAAAGGTTGGAGCTGGACAGTAATCATCCAAAACAGCACTTCCAGACTTTGATCTTTGCAGCGACGGTGGTGGTTGACCTAAATCAGACGCTCCTTCGTTCGATGACAGATTCATGACAGGGGATACCCGTATTATTGGTATGGTTCTAGCAGATTTACTTCTCACGAGCGGTGGCGTCGATCCTGGGCTGATGCACTTTTCAAGCAGCTCATTGATGCTCCAGATGTCGTCAACTGGGATTTCTTTGCCTTTTGCAGGGCATGCTTGCTTTGTGGCAACAGCCGGAGGCTTGTCACTTGATTGCGGTGCATTTGCTTCTGAAGTTGTCTGGATCAGCTCAAGAGTTGCTTCCTCCAGCACAGCAGTTGCTTCCTCCAGCATAGCAGTTGCTCCTGTCTGTCTTGACTGCTGCCTAATGCTCGCTTCTCCTGCTGAACCTTTCCCTATATCCTTGTGTTGTCTAGTGACAACTCCAATGTCAACCGCTGACTCCGTACGTTGCTTGGGAGGAGTTGCTCCCTGCATGCTCACTGAAGTTGCTTGAATTTTCTGTTTAGTTGCTTCCAAATTGTCATCAGTTGCTTTCTTTTGCCTCTTTGCTGCTTGTTTCTGGTAAACCTTTGTTTTTGGAGCTGTTGCCACTTTCTGACTTGCCACTTCAACTATTGACCTCAGGACTGTCGAAGCTTGCTGAGTGGCTGTCGTAGTTGCAGCACTTTGACCCGCCGCACCCTGGCCTGCTTCCGGGGACAGAGGGGTAGACTTAACTGCCTTGTGTGTTAATTTCTTAATGTTCTTCCTAACACCCCTTTCAGCTCCACCTGCAAGCCATGTTTCAACCTCACTTGGTGGTTGCGCAGCATCTGCAGTCACCTCAAGGCATAAATCCATCCCGGAGAGTTTTTCCTCAGTTGGCATCACGGGCACAGGAAAAAGAGGGATATCTCGGAGCTCAGGGATGACCTGCTTCTACTTGTACTGCGTGTCTCCAATCCTCACCACATCTGCAGCTGAAATAACAGGCCCGCTGTCTACCTCAAACGGCTCCTTCCGCATGTCCTTCTTAACAAAGCTGCTTTGAAAAAAACTGCCGGCGCTTTCGATGCTTCCTTGTGTGCTCTCAACAGACACCATTTGCACAGGTTGCTATTGTTCCTTGCCGGCACGCTTGAGTTTCTCCATGATCTTACTTAGCGGCACCTCATCATCGTCAACGCTGCCCCCGCGCCACCCCTGGTTTCGTGAACCATCCTCATCATGGCAGCCGCTGCCGCCGGGCTTGTCGGTGCTAGCGTTGCCGCCAGTGCCGCCATCATCCTTATCTTCATCCCCCTTCTTCCCTCCCCCACCATCTTCCTCCACCTCATTGTTGGGGAACGTTGCATGGGAAACAAAAATTTTCCTACGCACACACAAGATCTATCCATGGTGATGAGCATCTACGAGAGGGAGAGTGAATCTACATACCCTTGTAGATCGCTAAGCGGAAGCGTTAAGAAACGCGGTTGATGTAGTCGAACGTCTTCGCGATCCAAATCGCAAGTCGTCCCTCGAACCGATCACGAACTAGTGCCGAACGGACGGCACCTCCGCGTTCAACACACGTACGGCTTGATGACGCCTTCACCTCCTCGATCCAGCGAGCGATGGTGAAGTAGTAGATGAGTTCCGGCAGCACGACGGCGTGGTGATGGTGGTGAGGAACAATCTCTGCAGGGCTTCGCCAAGCGCTACGGAGATTATGACGTAGGAACTAGAGGGTTAGGGTTGCCGCACACGGCTTGGGGAAATCTTGATGTATTCCGGGTGCTAGCCCTGCCCCTCTATTTATATGTTGAGCCCTGGGGTCGAAACTTGGAGAAAGAGCCTCCTCAAAGTCGGTTTGGCCCGCAAGGCAAGAGTCCTGCTCGGACTCCAGGACCAGACGCCAGGGTCCTCGGCGTCTGGCCCCAGACGCCAGGGTCCCTGGCGTCTGGCCCCTGGCCTCCGCAAAACTTCCTTTTGCACCTTCCTAAAGCCTCGTGGGCTTTACCCCTTGGCCCAAATAAAGTGTTCTCGTACCCGAACATTTCGGGAAACATCCGAAACTCCTTCCGGTGAATTCCGGAACCCTTCCGGAGACCAAACACTATTATCCCATATATCAATCTTTACCTCCGGACTATTCCAGAGCTCCTCGTCATGTCCGGGATCTCATCCGGGACTCCGAACAACTTTCGGTCACCAACATAACAACTCAACTATACTTATATCGTCACCAAACGTTAAGTGTGTAGACCCTGCGGGTTCGAGAACTATGTAGACATGACCGAGACACCTCTACGGTCAATAACCAATAGCGGGACCTGGATGCCCATATTGGCTCCTACATATTCTACGAAGATCTTTATCGGTCGAACCTCTATGTCAAGGATTCAGTTAATCCCGTATGCTGTTCCCTTTGTTCTTCGGTATGTTACTTGCCCGAGATTCGATCGTCGGTATCTCTATACCTAGTTCAATCTCGTTACCGGCAAGTCTCTTTACTCGCTCCGTAATACAAGATCTCGTGGCTAACACTTTAGTCATATTGCTTGCAAGGCTCATTGTGATGTTGTATTACCGAGTGGGCCCTGAGATACCTCTCCGTCACACGGAGTAACAAATCCCAGTCTTGATCCATGCCAACCCAACAGACATCCTCGGAGATACCTGTAGAGCACCTTTATAGTCACCCAGTTACGTTGCGACGTTTGATACACACAAGGTACTCCTCCGATGTCAGGGAGTTGCATGATCTCATGGTCATAGGAACAGATACTTGACATGCAGAAAACAATAGCAATAAACTGACACGATCATATGCTACGTTTACAGTTTGGGTCTTGTCCATCACATCATTCTCCTAATGATGTGATCCCGTTATCAAATGACATCTCATGTCCATGGCTAGGAAACCTTCACCATCTTTTGATCAACGAGCTAGTCAACTAGAGGCTTACTAGGGACACAGTGTTGTCTATGTACCCACACATGTATTTGAGTTTCCAATCAATACAATTATAGCATGGATAATAAACAATTATCATGAACAAGGAAATATAATAATAACCAATTTATTATTGCCTCTAGGGCATATTTCCAACACTCATCACCTTCATCCTCACTATCTTCCTCCTCCTCTTTTTTCTCCTCTTCATGCTTTCCATCGTCCTCTTTCTCCTCTGCTTCCCCCTCTTTCTTTTCTACTTCATTCTCTTTTTCATTGCCCTCTTCCGCATTTCTCTCCTTGTCTTTGCTCTCTTCATCCTCCTCTTCCTCTTTACCATCCTCCTCCTCGTGATGCTCTTCCTCTTCATCATCCTTGTCGTCGTCCTCTTCCTCCTCTTCACCACCATCTCTCCCACCAACAGACCACTGAGAGTTGTCAACGTCCATGTGCTCTGACTCATCATCAGCAGTTTCTGTTGCTGCTGGTGGGCTGCTGTATGAGGGAGGATCATTATCATAGTCATCGTCATCGTCGTCATCGTCATTGCTGACCCCCTCCTCATCCGAACTCTCCTCTTCAGGATTGTCCTCATCTTTCCCTTCCTCCTCTTCTTCTTCTTCCGAAGATTCAAATTCTTCCTCGTCCGATTCCTCCTCCTCTTCATCGGACAACAAAAGTGTGTCCTCGCACCGAGTGCTACCGCCCCTTACTTTCTTCAGCTTTGCAATCTTCTGCTGTTTTGGACTTGCCGCTGCCCTTTTCTGCCTTTCCCTGCTCATTGATTGATGTGCGCTTGCGACCCTTGAAACACTTGTGGCTGCCGGTTCATCCTCCTCCTCGTCCAGCTTGCCCACGCCTTGAACAAACCTCCCCATTTGAACTGATATTTCAGAGCACATATCATGCACCAGCAATGACAACTTCCTTTGTTTCTGCAAACACAAAAAAGCAACTGAATGAGGAGACTATATAACACAATGATGAACAAAAAAAAGAGGCAGTGCGTTTTGTAGGAATTAACAAAAAAAGGGAACCAAAAATACATTGGGGTTGTAGGTTTGAGGAAGCCTCACAGCGACAAACTTCTGGATGTGATCCATGCTCCCAAAAAGGCTATCATATGCGCTCCTCGAGAACTCGCCTTTGAGCTGTTTTTATTTAAAAAAATGATATGATAAAACAGTTAGCAAAACATGATATAGGTGAAAAGGGGTGGCTGAGCAACTGCCTCCCTAACTTAGGGCAACACCAACACTATTGATGGGCAACTGCATTTATGGACATCACAAAAACTGCAGCAGCTACAGTAACCTGATGAATGATAAACTACGAATATTGGCAATTGTAACTCCAAAAAAACCTCATGTAAAATATCACCACTTGGAGAAAAAAGAATGAGGATGATTACCATGCAAATTTTGATGCAGAAACTTTCATACATTAGCTAGAGCAACTAGCTCCCTAAAATTAGGCAACATCATCCCTATAGGTGGGCAACTGCATAAAATAATTCATGCAACTACAAAAAAAACTGATAAAAAGGCAAATCCAACCCTTATTATTGGCAACTGTGTACTTAAAAAAAACAAACAAAAAAGGTTGGGCATTGGGTGATACACACGGTTATTTAAAAACAAAAACACTACATGCGCATTTTCATAAACATGGGATCTCTGTGCATGCTGAAAACACACAATGAAAAAGCAAAATAGGCTGAAAAAAATTATGTGCAGAGGAAAGTAAAGTAAAACTTACTCGCAACTTTCCATAAACGCCCTTCCTAATCCTGTCCTTCTTAATGACTGCCTTGATCAGACCATCATTCCATGCTTTGACCCTTGGAAAAACAGTTGGCGTGCTCTCATCCACATAATCCTTGTCGATTGTCCTATAGTCCACATCAAGCGAGCCGAGATAAAGGATCTGTTTCAAAAAAGGGAAAAACACATGTAAGTTGCAAAAAACCTATCCAACTTAATAATAATAAAAAAGGGTGAAAGAAAGAACACAATGAACCGAAAAGGGGTGGGGGGGGAGGTTTAGATCATTTTACCACTAGGTGAAAAAGGCAACAGCATATTGTGTTCTTCTTGTCTCCAAAACCCATGAAAGCAAGCCTAAGTTGGTCGACGACAAACTGGCAAACATTTGAGTTCACAATCTCACGTGGATTGAGCGCAGCTGAGTATGCGCGTGGGGACACGTTCAAGCTGGTGGTCGGTGCAAGAAAACAACTGAAAACAACGACAAGCTAGGCACTTAAGAACTTGTCATCTGCAACAGCTCCCATCCCCATTATCATTTCGCATTACTTGGTCACTCTTGGCGCGGGCCCTGAGGGGATGTTGAACATCTCATTGAACAACCTAACTATATCTGGATCCACTTCATACGCAACCTTCTTCTGCCCCCTTGGCAAGCCCCAAATTCTTTCTACGCTTGCTGCATCAACTGGGATCTTCCCCCTATCTGGGATAACAAGCTGCGACAACTCATGGTCATAACACTTCATGACAAACTTGACAACATCTCCCTTCATTGTTCTTGTGCCGATATCAAGCACGCCGGCAAAACTTATATCACCGATTGCATCCTTTTGTATATCCTCAAGGCCATTGTTTAAGACAAAAAGTCTTGAAGGTGATGCCCTGTTCCTCGGTGGTGGCCCACTGCTACCAATCTGCGTAAAAAATGTACAGAAGAATTCATATTAAAAAAAAGGGCAGAGGCTACAATTATATTAAACTGAGCAACCCACTGTATTAAAACTGAGCAACCCACTATGCTAAACTAAAGCAACCCACTATGCTAAACTAAGCAACCCACACCATAATTAAAAAAAAGCCGTGTTTGCTAAAAACTGAGCAACTAGAACTATATTGAACTGCAACTGCTAGTACTAAAGTAGGCAACTGCTATACTGCTATGCTGCTTATCAACGATAGGAAATGTATACAAATGACATGCTGATTAAGCATTACATATTTCAAAAAAGAAAGAATCAGATGTTTCCCTTCTTTCAAGTTTTTCATAAAAAAAATACCTCATCCCCAACTTTCTTCGCACGTTTCGGATGCCTCCCCCCTTCATCACGAGGAGCGGAAACGGGTGCCCGTTTCCCCGCCCGACCACCCCGAGCAGAATTGGTGGCCCGTTTCCCCGCCAGACCACCCCGGACAGGATCCACAGCCGTCCGCCCACGCTTGCGTCCAACATTACTCTTTGCTGTTTGGGCCACCACCTCTTCTCCCTCATTTTCACCATCAGTTCTCCCCGCGGTCCTTTTGCTTTTCCGAGCCATTCTGTAAAACAAACACACCAAAAAAATGTCATTGCTGATCAAAAAAAAATACAAGCCCTGTAACCACAAGTTCTGCCTGTGGACAAAAAAAAAGTGTGACTTCGCTGTCATTGGGAGGGTGATAAAAAACTTGGTGCTGAAAACTAGGCAACTATTCACTATTTTGTAGCAACTAGGAAAATGACAAAAAACAAAGCACATATTACTTCCTCATCACAAAAACAAAGCACATAAACATCTTCATCACATAGCTAGACATCAAAAAACTCCTAAAAAAGTTGATAGTTACGATAAAAACAGTGGTTGGATTCACCATCTAGTTGCTGTTTTTATTTGTAACTATCAATAGAAGATGAGATATCATCACGAATAACTGACAACTTTAGGAGTATTTTTTGGTTATGAAGTTTTTTGATGAGAAGGGGATTCGGGCGATGCGGCAGTTTCGAACAGGAGAAGCGGGGGTTGTGGGCGGTTTCGCCTGAAATAAAGCGGTCCGGGGCCCACCACACGCTGCACGTCTCGTAACGCCACCTGGTCGGGCCGAATCGCGCACGGTCGGAGCGATCCGGCGCATCGGACGGTTTAGGCGCATGCGCTCGCGACATCCATCCGACGCAGCTGCACTATGAAATATTTAGGTTCTGTTTTGTACATAAGTTGCTTCTGTTTTGTACATAAGTTGCCTCATACCTTATGGTTGGTTGCCTGAAAACTCAGTTGGTTTATTTTTTATTTTCTGGTAGGCAGGATGATGATGGTAATGTCCTCATTCTATGGATCACAACACAACACAACGCCATGGCCCTAGTTGACAAAACATTGAGCAAACTCCGAGCAACAGCACCTCATATATCCACAAAACAACACTATAAACAACTGCTTGTCCAGTATCAAAGCAATTGTTCGTGAAAAATTGAGCAACTCCCAATCAACTACACCTTTACATTATAAGCAACTCCTGACCAATTTCACAGCAACTGATGAATATAAATTGAGCAAGTCCAGAAAAATAACCCTATACATCCAGAACAACACTACACCTTCACATTATGAGCAACTACGCCTTCACATAATGAGCAACTCCTGACCAATTTCATATTATGAGCAACTACACCTTCACCTTATGAGCAACCCCTGACCAATTTCATAGCAACTGATGTATATAAATTGAACAACTCCAGAAAAATAACCATATACATCCAGAACAACACTACAAACTCTACGACGCAGCAAACCCTCATCTGTACCCCTCATCCCCGAACCCCCCCAGCGCCCTCTCCCGAACCCCCAGTCCCCCCACCGTTCCCCCAACCCAGCACAGCCATGGACGCCACCTCCCCCCCCCCCGCCGGGCTGGCGCGCACGGTGACGGGGAAGGAGCACTGCGACCAGCGCTTGTTCCGCCGCGCCTCGGGGCTCCACGCGCCGCCCTGGAAGTTGAGTGCCCGAACCTCACTCAACCGAGCGCAGCCATGGCCCCGCCCCCAACCCAGCCCCGCCGTGCACAGGAAGCCTCGCGCTCGCCCTCCTTCCACAAAACGGAGAATCCCCTTCCGACACCCTAACCCTAGCCCGCCATGGCAACCAAATCCGACGAGGGAGACGCTGAGAACATGCGGGATTACCTCCACCAGTCGCCGATGGCGCGCCGCGGCCGTGAACGACCTCCCGCACCGGCAAAAGCTCACCGAACCCACGGGCGGAACCCCGCGCTCGTCGTCGTCGACGCGAGGAAGAGAGGAGAAAGGGAGAGGAGCGGAGCGGGGCAGTTCCAGAATGGGAGAGGGGGGGGGGGAAGAGGGGGGATTCGAACCAGGTGTGCGGCCGGTTTCGCCTGAAATTAATGAGCCGGGCCCACCACTACGCACGAGCGGTTCGCTCCCCTCGCGTCGCCACCTGTGTCGGAGCCAGCCCATTACATCGCGCTGCGTGGGCGGATCGGACGATGGAGCTGCGTGCGCTCGCGACGCCCAGATCGCGCAGCTGCACTTTTAAGCATTTAGGATAAAAGTTAGGAGCAAATTAGTGGTGTTAGACTTGGTAGTTTTTTAGACTTGGTAGTTTTTAGTCACAGATTAGCAAAAAAGTGGCAGTTTTCGGGACAAAATCGTAAAGTGATAGTTTGTAGGCACGGTTCCATGAATTGTGGTAGTTTTTGGTTAAATACTCACTACGGTCAGACTTGGCAAATCCGATCCCTCAAATGCCCACGGACGCGTACGGGCGCGTCTGCGGACACTGACCGATCACATCTCAAATAATGCATTCTACAACCGGATATCTTAAATTAGAAACCTCAAATCCATATTATTACATGCAACGTAAACCTAATACTAAACGGAGCTCGTCTGGCTCCGCTGTGCCCATGTCCGGCGACTGGCTGCGCCCCTCGTAGTGTCGGTCCGGCTACCGGCGAGGTAGAGTATGACATGGGACACTAGCCGGCTCACGGGAGTCGAGCTCCCGTCATCTCCCATGACATACTCTTCCTCGTCGGAGCCCGTGACCCGAACGGTGCCGTGGACGTGAGGCCGATGACAGATCCTTCATGGGAGGAGCCGATGTCCACCACGACGCGGTTGCGGTGCCCGCACTGGTGCACCATACGGGGCGTCGGAGAGTGTGACTCCGCCTCTCCAACGTCCACCGTCGCGAGGGCCTCCACCGCCTCCTGCGCCCGCTGCCTCGCACGGCGAGCACGCTGCACCATGTTAGCGTCCGTGGACGCCCATGGTGCATCCTCGGCGCGCCAACAAAGGGGTTGCGCGTCCACCACGACGTTTGGACGCCAAACGGACCGCACCGCCTCCCGTGAGTCAGCGACGCCGGATCCAAGCACCGGTTGTGCTGACACAATGGATTCCTGACGTTGCGAGACCGAGCGCTGCCGTCGGGCGGCCGCCTCCCGGGAGCGACAGAGCACAAGCCGGACGGTCATCTCCTCCTCGGGGCCGTATGGGATGAGCTCGTGGTCGACGGATCTGGAGGTGAAGGACTCGGATCCGCTGCTCGCCATGCCGACGAAGGCCGGAGGTGAGCTTGGGCGGCCTGCCCGGGCGTTTGAGGGGGTTTGGGGCGCCCTACTGTAGATGCTCTTAGGGAGGGCTGCTAGTCCCCTTGTCTCTGTTGTTGGAAATATGCCCTAGAGGCAATAATAAATTGGTTATTATTATATTTCCTTGTTCATGATAATCGTTTATTATCCATGCTATAATTGTATTGATTGGAAACTCAAATGCATGTGTGGGTACATAGACAACACTGTGTCCCTAGTAAGCCTCTAGTTGACTAGCTTGTTGATCAAAGATGGTTAAGGTTTCCTAGCCATGGACATGAGATGTCATTTGATAACGGGATCACATCATTAGGAGAATGATGTGATGGACAAGACCCAAACTGTAAACGTAGCATTTGATCGTGTCAGTTTATTGCTATTGTTTTCTGCATGTCAAGTATCTGTTCCTTTGACCATGAGATCATGCAACTCACTGACACCGAAGGAATACCTTGTGTGTATCAAACGTCGCAACGTAACTGGGTGACTATAAAGGTGCTCTACAGGTATCTCCGAGGGTGTCTGTTGGGTTGGCATGGATCAAGACTGGGATTTGTTACTCCGTGTGACGGAGAGGTATCTCAGGGCCCACTCGGTAATACAACATCACAATGAGCCTTGCAAGCAATGTGACTAAAGTGTTAGCCACGAGATCTTGTATTACGGAACGAGTAAAGAGACTTGCCGGTAACGAGATTGAACTAGGTATAGTGATACCGACGATCGAATCTCGGGCAAGTAACATACCGAAGAACAAAGGGAACAGCATACGGGATTAACTGAATCCTTGACATAGAGGTTCGACCGATAAAGATCTTCGTAGAATATGTAGGAGCCAATATGGGCATCCAGGTCCCGCTATTGGTTATTGGCCGTAGAGGTGTCTCGGTCATGTCTACATAGTTCTCGAACCCGCAGGGTCTACACACTTAACGTTTGGTGACGATTAGTATAATTGAGTTGTTATGTTGGTGACCGAAAGTTGTTCGGAGTCCCGGATAAGATCCCGGACATGACGAGGATCTCCGGAATAGTCCGGAGGTAAAGATTGATATATGTGATAATAGTGTTTTGATCTCTGGAAGGGTTCCGGAGTTCACCGGAAGGGGTTCCGGATGTTTACCGAAGTGTTCGGGTGCAGCAACACTTTATATGAGCCAAAGGGATAAAGCCCACAAGGTATTGGAAAGTGCAAAAGTAGTTTTGCTGCCGCGTAAGCGGTACTACCGCCCGAGCGGTACTACCGCTTGTGTGAAGCGGTACTACCGCCCAAGCGGTACTACCGCTTGTGTGAAGCGGTACTACCGCTTGTGCGCGGCTGTGCACGGTTCGGCCGGGATCCGAGTTGGACTCTTTCCCTGCGGGCCAAACCGACCTTGTGCGGGCAAAACCGACCCGGAGGAGGCTTTTAATCCAAGTTTAGACCCCAAGGCTCAACATATAAATAGAGGGGCAGGGCTAGCACACGGGACACATCAGGATTTCCCAAGCCGTGTGCCGGCAACCCTAGCCCTCTAGTTCCTCCGTCATAATCTCCGTAGTGCTTGGCGAAGCCCTGCAGAGATTGTTCCTCACCACCATCACCACGCCGTCGTGCTGCTGGAACTCAACCACTACTTCACCATCGCTCGCTGGATCGAGGAGGTGAAGGCGTCATCAAGCCGTACGTGTGTTGAACGCGGAGGTGCCGTCCGTTCGGCACTAGATCGGAAGGATCGTGATTGGATCGCGGGACGCTCGGCGATTTGGATCGCGAAGACGTTCGACTACATCAACCGCGTTTATTAACGCTTCCGCTTAGCGATCTACAAGGGTATGTAGATTCACTCTCCCTCTCGTAGATGCTCATCACCATGGATAGATCTTGCGTGTGCGTAGGAAAATTTTTGTTTCCCATGCAACGTTCCCCAACAGTGGCATCTGAGCTAGGTCTATGCGTAGATGAGATCTCGAGTAGAACACAAACGAGTTGTGGGCGTGGGTGTATACATATTGCTTGCCGTTACTAGTTGATACTTGATTCCGCGGTATTGTGAGATGAAGCGGCCCGGACCGACATTACGCGTACGCTTACGCGAGACTGGTTTCACCGCTGCGTGCACTTGTTGCATAAAGGTGACTGGCGGGTGTCTGTCTCTCTCACTTTAGTTGAATCGGTTCAATGAAGAGGGTTCTTTTAGAAGATCAAAAAGCAATCACTACACCACGTTGTGGTTTTGCGTAGGTAAGAACGGTTCTTGCAAACCCGTAGCAGCCACGTAAAATTTGCAACAACAATTAGAGGACGTCTAACTTGTTTTTGCAGGGTATGTTGTGATGTGATATGGCCAATTACATGATGAGATATATGTGATGTATGAGATGATCATGTTTTGTATAGAATATCACGACTTGCATGTCGATGAGTACGGCAACTGGCAGGAGCCATAGAGTTGTCTTTAATTATTGTATGACCTGCGTGTCAATCATTAAGCGCTATGTAATGCTTTACTTTATCGCTAAACGTTAGCTATAGTCGTGGAAGCAACAGTCAGCGCGACAACCTTATGGCGACACGTTGATGGAGATCAAGATGATGGAGATCATGGTGTCATGCCGGTGACGATGGAGATCATGCCGGTGCTTTGGAGATGGAGATCAAAAGCACAAGTTCATGGCCATATCATGTCACTTATGATTTGCATGTGATGTTAATCCTTTTATGCATCTTATTTTGCTTAGGACGATGGTAGCATTATAAGGTGATCCCTCACTTAAATTTCAAGATAAATTGTGTTCTCCCCAAGTGTGCACCGTTGCGAAAGTTCGTCGTTTCGAGACACGCCGTGATGATCGGGTGTGATAGACTCTACGTTCGCATACAACGGGTGTAAGCCATGTTACACGTGCGGAACACTCGGGTTAAACTTGACGAGCCTAGCATGTACAGACATGGCCTCGGAACACAAGAGACCGAAAGGTCGAACATGAGTCATATAGTAGATATGATCAACATGAAGATGTTCACCATTGAAACCACCTCAACTCACGTGATGATCGGACTTGAGTTGGTGGATTTGGATCATGTTACACTCGAATGATCGGAGGGATGTCAATTTGAGTGGGAGTTTTTTAAATATGATTAACTAAACTCATTATCTAAGAACAATAGTCTAAGTTGTCTTTGCTATATTTATGTCGTAGATCATGGCTCGCGCAGTAGCACCCCTGAATTTTAATGCGTTCCTAGAGAAAGCTAAGTTGAAAGATGATGGAAGTAACTTTGTGGACTGGGCCCGTAATCTAAGGATTATCCTTACGGCTTCCCAGAAGGCTTATGTCCTTGATGCACCGCTTGGTGATCCACCCGCTCCAGTTGAGTCTCTAGACGTTGTGAACGCCTGGCAGGCTCGTTCTGATGATTACTCAATAGTTCAATGTGCAATGTTGTATGGCTTAGAACCGGGACTTCAAAGACGTTTTGAACGTCATGGAGCATATGAGATGTTCCAGGAGTTGAAGTTTATCTTTCAGAAGAATGCCCGGATCGAGAGATATGAGATCTCCGATAAGTTCTATGCTTGCAAGATGGAGGAGAACGGGTCTATCAGTGATCACGTGCTCAGAATGTCTGGGTACTCCACCCGTCTGGCTGAGTTAGGGATGCCCCTTCCGCCAGAGGCTATCACTGTCAGAGTTCTTCAATCATTGCCACCTAGCTACAAGAGCTTCGTGTTGAACTATAACATGCACGGGATGAACAAGTCAGTCGCCGAGCTGTTTGCGATGCTGAAAGCCGCTGAGTCTGAAATTCAGAAGGAGCATCAAGTGTTGATGGTCAATAAAACCACTAGTTTCAAGAAAAATGGCAAGGGTAAGAAGGGTAACTCCAAGAAGAGTGGCAAAGCAGTTGCTCCTCTCGTGAAGAAACCCAAGGCTGGACCCAAACCAGAAACTGTGTGTTTTCATTGCAAGGGAACTGGACACTGGAAGCGGAATTGCCCCAAGTATTTGGCTGACAAGAAGGCGGCCAACAACAAACAAGGTATATATGATATACATGTTATTGATGTGTACCTTACCAACTCTCGTTGTAGTGCCTGGGTATTTGATACCGGTGCGGTTGCTCGTATTTGCAACTCAAAACAGGAACTGCGGAATAGACGGAGGCTGGCAAAGGACGAAGTGACGATGCGTGTGGGAAATGGTTCCAAGGTTGATGTGATCGCCGTCGGCACGCTCGCTCTTCGATTACCGTCGGGATTAGTGATGAACCTAAATAAGTGTTATTTGGTGCCTGCGTTAAGCATGAACATTATATCTGGATCTTGTTTATTGCGAGACGGTTACTCATTTAAATCAGAGAATAATGGTTGTTCTATTTATATGAGTAATATCTTTTATGGTCATGCACCCAATGTGAGGGGTTTATTCTTATTGAATCTCGATAGTAATGATACACATGTTCATAACATTGATGCCAAAAGATGTAGAATTGATAATGATAATACCACTTTCTTGTGGCACTGCCGTTTAGGTCATATTGGCGTAAAACGCATGAAGAAGCTCCATGCTGATGGACTTTTGGAGTCACTTGATTTTGAATCACTTGACACATGTGAGCCATGCCTCATGGGCAAGATGACTAAAACTCCGTTCTCTGGAACAATGGAACGGGCAAGTGACTTATTGGAAATCATACATACTGATGTGTGCGGTCCGATGAGCATTGAGGCGCGCGGTGGTTATCGTTACTTTCTCACCTTCACTGATGACTTAAGTAGATATGGGTATATTTACTTAATGAAACACAAGTCTGAAACATTTGAAAAGTTCAAACAATTTCAGAGTGAAGTTGAGAATCATCGTAACAAGAAGATTAAATGCCTACGATCTGATCGAGGAGGAGAATATCTGAGTTATGAGTTTGGCAGTCACTTAAGACAGTGTGGAATTGTTTCACAATTGACACCGCCTGGAACACCACAGCGTAATGGTGTGTCCGAACGTCGTAATCGAACCTTATTGGATATGGTGCGATCTATGATGTCTCTTGCCGATTTGCCACTATCGTTTTGGGGTTATGCATTAGAGACAGCTGCATTCACTTTAAATAGGGCACCATCGAAATCCGTTGAGACGACGCCTTATGAACTTTGGTTTGACAAGAAGCCAAAGCTGTCGTTTCTTAAAGTTTGGGGATGTGATGCTTATGTCAAAAAGCTTCAGCCTGAAAAGCTGGAACCCAAAGCGGAGAAATGCGTCTTCATAGGATACCCAAAAGAGACAGTTGGGTATACCTTCTACCTCAGATCCGAAGGCAAAGTGTTTGTCGCTAAAAACGGAACATTTCTTGAGAAAGAGTTTCTCTCGAAAGAATTGAGTGGGAGGAAGATAGAACTTGATGAGGTTGTTGAACCTTTACTTCAACCTGAGAGTAGCGCAGCGCAGAAAGTTGTTTCTGTGGAGCCTACATTAGCTGAAGAGGAAGTTAATGATGATGATCATGAAGCTTTGGATCAAGTTGCTATCGAACCTCGTAGGTCGACAAGGACGCGTACTGCTCCCGAGTGGTACGGCAACCCTGTCTTAGAGGTCATGTTGTTAGACAACGATGAACCTACGAGCTATGGAGAAACGATGATGGGCCCGGATTCCGAGAAGTGGTTAGAGGCCATGAAATCCGAGATGGGATCCATGTATGAAAACAAAGTATGGACTTTGGAAGTATTACCTGAAGGGCGTAAGGCCATTCAGAACAAATGGATCTTTAAGAGGAAGACGGACGCGGACGGTAATGTCACCGTCTATAAAGCTCGACTTGTGGCAAAGGGTTTTTCACAAGTTCAAGGAGTTGACTACGATGAGACCTTCTCACCCGTAGCGATGCTTAAGTCCGTCAGAATCATGTTAGCAATAGCTGCCTTTTTCGATTATGAAATTTGGCAGATGGATGTCAAAACAGCGTTCCTTAACGGTTACCTTAAGGAAGAGTTGTATATGATGCAACCAGAAGGTTTTGTCGATCCAGAAAATGCTGACAAAGTTTGCAAACTCCAGCGATCCATTTATGGACTGGTGCAAGCATCTCGGAGTTGGAATCTTCGTTTTGATGAGGTGATCAAAGCGTTCGAGTTTATACAAGTTTACGGAGAAGCTTGTATTTACAAGAAAGTGAGTGGGAGCTCTATAGCGTTTCTAATATTATATGTGGATGACATATTGCTGATTGGAAACAATATAGAAATGCTGGAAAGCGTAAAGGAATATTTGAACAAGAGTTTTTCAATGAAGGACCTAGGAGAAGCTGCTTTCATATTAGGCATCAAGATCTATAGAGATAGATCGAGACGCTTAATAGGACTTTCACAAAGCACATACCTTGATAAGATTTTGAAGAAGTTCAAAATGGATCAGTCCAAGAAGGGGTTCTTGCCTGTTTTGCAAGGTGTGAAGTTGAGTAAGACTCAATGCCCAGTGACTGCAGAAGATAGAGAAAAGATGAGTGTCATCCCCTATGCTTCAGCCATAGGCTCTATCATGTATGCAATGCTGTGCACAAGACCCGATGTCAGCCTTGCCATAAGTATGGCCGGAAGGTTTCAAAGTGATCCAGGAATGGAACACTGGACGGCGGTCAAGAATATCCTGAAGTACCTGAAAAGGACTAAGGACATGTTTCTCGTTTATGGAGGTGATCAAGAGCTCGTCGTAAAGGGTTACGTCGATGCAAGCTTTGACACTGATCCGGATGACTCTAAGTCGCAAACCGGATACGTATTTATTCTTAATAGGGGTGCGGTTAGCTGGTACAGTTCCAAGCAAAGCGTGGTAGCTGATTCTACATGCGAAGCGGAGTACATCGCTGCCTCGGAGGCGGCGAAGGAAAGTGTCTGGATGAAGGAGTTCATGACAGATCTTGGAGTAGTGCCTAGTGCACTTAACCCAATGACTCTGTTTTGTGATAATACTGGTGCCATTGCTCTAGCCAAGGAACCAAGATTTCACAAGAGGACCAGACACATAAAACGACGTTTCAATTCCATCCGCGATTACATCAAGGAGGACGACATAAATATTTGCAAAGTACACACGGATCTAAATGTTGCAGATCCGTTGACTAAACCTCTTCCAAGGGCTAAACATGAACAACACCAGAACTGCATGGGTGTTCGATTCATTACAATGTAAATCACATAGTGATGTGAACTAGATTATTGACTCTAGTGCAAGTGGGAGACTGTTGGAAATATGCCCTAGAGGCAATAATAAATTGGTTATTATTATATTTCCTTGTTCATGATAATCGTTTATTATCCATGCTATAATTGTATTGATTGGAAACTCAAATGCATGTGTGGGTACATAGACAACACTGTGTCCCTAGTAAGCCTCTAGTTGACTAGCTTGTTGATCAAAGATGGTTAAGGTTTCCTAGCCATGGACATGAGATGTCATTTGATAACGGGATCACATCATTAGGAGAATGATGTGATGGACAAGACCCAAACTGTAAACGTAGCATTTGATCGTGTCAGTTTATTGCTATTGTTTTCTGCATGTCAAGTATCTGTTCCTTTGACCATGAGATCATGCAACTCACTGACACCGGAGGAATACCTTGTGTGTATCAAACGTCGCAACGTAACTGGGTGACTATAAAGGTGCTCTACAGGTATCTCCGAGGGTGTCTGTTGGGTTGGCATGGATCAAGACTGGGATTTGTTACTCCGTGTGACGGAGAGGTATCTCAGGGCCCACTCGGTAATACAACATCACAATGAGCCTTGCAAGCAATGTGACTAAAGTGTTAGCCACGAGATCTTGTATTACGGAACGAGTAAAGAGACTTGCTGGTAACGAGATTGAACTAGGTATAGTGATACCGACGATCGAATCTCGGGCAAGTAACATACCGAAGAACAAAGGGAACAGCATACGGGATTAACTGAATCCTTGACATAGAGGTTCGACCGATAAAGATCTTCGTAGAATATGTAGGAGCCAATATGGGCATCCAGGTCCCGCTATTGGTTATTGGCCGTAGAGGTGTCTCGGTCATGTCTACATAGTTCTCGAACCCGCAGGGTCTACACACTTAACGTTTGGTGACGATTAGTATAATTGAGTTGTTATGTTGGTGACCGAAAGTTGTTCGGAGTCCCGGATAAGATCCCGGACATGACGAGGATCTCCGGAATAGTCCGGAGGTAAAGATTGATATATGTGATAATAGTGTTTTGATCTCTGGAAGGGTTCCGGAGTTCACCGGAAGGGGTTCCGGATGTTTACCGAAGTGTTCGGGTGCAGCAACACTTTATATGAGCCAAAGGGATAAAGCCCACAAGGTATTGGAAAGTGCAAAAGTAGTTTTGCTGCCGCGTAAGCGGTACTACCGCCCGAGCGGTACTACCGCTTGTGTGAAGCGGTACTACCGCCCAAGCGGTACTACCGCTTGTGTGAAGCGGTACTACCGCTTGTGCGCGGCTGTGCACGGTTCGGCCGGGATCCGAGTTGGACTCTTTCCCTGCGGGCCAAACCGACCTTGTGCGGGCAAAACCGACCCGGAGGAGGCTTTTACTCCAAGTTTAGACCCCAAGGCTCAACATATAAATAGAGGGGCAGGGCTAGCACACGGGACACATCAGGATTTCCCAAGCCGTGTGCCGGCAACCCTAGCCCTCTAGTTCCTCCGTCATAATCTCCGTAGTGCTTGGCGAAGCCCTGCAGAGATTGTTCCTCACCACCATCACCACGCCGTCGTGCTGCTGGAACTCAACCACTACTTCACCATCGCTCGCTGGATCGAGGAGGTGAAGGCGTCATCAAGCCGTACGTGTGTTGAACGCGGAGGTGCCGTCCGTTCGGCACTAGATCGGAAGGATCGTGATTGGATCGCGGGACGCTCGGCGATTTGGATCGCGAAGACGTTCGACTACATCAACCGCGTTTATTAACGCTTCCGCTTAGCGATCTACAAGGGTATGTAGATTCACTCTCCCTCTCGTAGATGCTCATCACCATGGATAGATCTTGCGTGTGCGTAGGAAAATTTTTGTTTCCCATGCAACGTTCCCCAACATCTGTCACTGCCGCAACAGTGCAACTCCTTCTTGCGGTGCATCTTGGTGTGGGGACCTCGGCACAACCTCCCCTCCAAGAGTGCGATAACACAAGGCGAGTCCACTTGAAGATACATACTTCTCCGAGGATGCTTTGTCCACTTGGCCGTCCATCTAGCATGATCCAAAGCTTTTGAGGAAAGGATTAGTTTGGCGCGGCGGCAACGGTGAACATCTTTTTTCGAAAAAGGACACTTTATTACTTAATAGTATTAAGCAAAGGCGAACATATTCACATTTGGCACGATCAATGGATCCCACGTGAGTATTCTTGGAAGGTTATCACCGGCAAGGTGCATGTCAACTTCATCGGGTCTCCGAATTCATTTGTTGTGGTAGTTGCTTAGCATGTGGATCTTCTCTGGCAGTACTTCCTCCCAGTCGACATCGACGTCATCACGCGCATCCGACTCTCCACGTGGGCTCCCAACGATGTACTTGCTTGGGCATCGGATAATTCTGGGATCTTCACAGTCCGGTCAGCATACCACTTCACCATGGACGAGTGTGAGCAACCATCGACAAGCGCTTCGAGTGGGGCACCGAACGGTCCTCGCGCCATCTAGAAGACCATATAAGGTGTTCTGCCCCCCCTTAAGGTATGAGTATTTGCACGGAGGCTTGTGTCCAACTCGCTCGTACATTGAAGGAGCTCCCCTGGGAGCCGCCGGCCGAGGGACGGGCCAAACTCAATACAGATGATAGCTTCTTGGTGAATAACAGTACGTTTGGCGGAGGCATGATCCCGCGTGATGCTTAGTGACAGATCATATTCACGCCATGCAGACAACTTCGCACATGCCATGACGCCCTTGAACCCGACCTGGAGGCTTGTCGAGAAGGCCTTGCTATCGCCCTGCAGCGCACGACCAAGCCCATCCTTCTGCAGTTGGATTGCTCCGAGGCGGTGGCCATGATACATGCTACTTCACATGACCGATCGAGGCACATGGTGTTAGTCCGAGAAATCCAGGAGTTGATGAAATGCGATAGGGTGATCTCGATTGCTGAAGTTAGTCGTACTCAAAGTAAAAGAATTCATCGGTTAGTGGACTACAGGTGTAAAACTCCTCAAGCTGCGGTGTGGCTAGGAATATGATTGGATGAAGTTATTGAACTATGTGAAGTTTGATGCACTTTAAGCAATAGAGATCTCTTTTCCCTCTGAAAAAAGTCATGTACAGTGTTTTTCATATGAAGTTTGGAAACATCGTGTCCAGAAATTTCAATATGAAGAGTTTTCCATTCCGAAAACTATATCAATTGAGGAAGAGGCAGCATTTTTTGTTTTGTTTTTGAGAACGGCAGCAAATTATTCGAGCCATATGGCCCGAATCGCCCAGCCTGGCCTAGTTTCACTTACACACCAGCCCGGCCCAGCATCTTCCTTCAACCTCAGACCCGCTCGAACCTCCGGCTCCACTCGCCGTCGCCGCCGCCGACGACGAAAGGATGGGGACGTCCGTGCAGGTGACGCCGCTGAGCGGGGCGTACGGGGAAGGGCCCCTCTGCTACCTACTGGCCGTCGACGGCTTCCGCTTCCTCCTCGACTGCGGCTGGACCGACCACTGCGACCCCGCCGTCCTCCAGCCCCTCTCCAGGTAGGAACCCCCGCCTTCCTCCACCATCTCGCCCCCGCCGCGAGCTTGCATCCTCGTCGATTCCGTTGCCTCGTCGCCACCGTGGGCGTGTGCTCGTGGGCGTGGTTGGTTGCCTCGCTGGGCGCACGCCACCTGCTCGACGAATTGGGCCAACTAGGCCGAGGCATCCCTATCTTTAGCTGTGCTAGTTAATGGCATCAATAGGCAACCTCGTGCATGTACTCTCAGGCTATTTAAACCTAAAAGGGAAAATTAGCGGAGAAACCTGTCTTGTTCGTTCCCTGGGCTGGTGAAACGAGGTTACATGGATATAGTAGCAATTGTTTCTATATATACAGCTTCACAGTCTAGTACATTTATTACTTGTAGGCTTCGAAACACATCCACAGATGGCAAGATGTTGCTGTTAGATTGCTTCTGTTGCATGATTTTTGTCCGCAGATTTTGACTCGTTTCTTCCTGAAAGCCCCATACAATGCTGTTGAGTAAAGGGTCACTTTGTTTTTCTGCACATACAGCATTGCCAGGCTTATTATTAGTCAAAACATATTTAATATTTTTGCTTGTGAAGATAAGCATGTTTTGTATCTTTCAGGGTTGCGCCAACGATAGATGCTGTTCTTCTGTCTCATCCTGACATGATGCATCTAGGAGCTTTGCCCTATGCTATAAAACATCTCGGATTATCTGCACCAGTATATGCAACAGAACCTGTGTTTAGACTTGGCCTTTTAACCATGTATGATTATTTTCTATCTCGATGGGTAAGCTTCCTCAGCCCATTGTTGTAATTTGTAACTACGTATGTATATCCAGTTGGCAATATCCTCCTTGCTCCAGTCTGCATTTTCATTTACCGCTCTTCGTCGTTTATCGAGGACTCTTACCATTTTTATTTTCTCTTGCAGCAAGTTGCAGACTTTGACTTGTTTTCTTTGGATGATATTGATGCCGCATTCCAGAATGTTGTGAGACTGAAATATTCACAAAATCACCTTCTTAACGGTCAGTGAGACCATGTTGATGTACACCACTTTAGTATGCTCAGTTGTATTCCCTCAATGACCGTTTCTCAGCAGATAAAGGTGAAGGAATAGTTATTGCGCCACATGTGTCGGGCCATCTTTTGGGCGGTACGGTATGGAAGATAACAAAAGATGGAGAGGATGTCGTCTATGCTGTTGACTTTAACCACCGAAAAGAGAGGTTAGATCCTTTGTTGTGTCTGTCCTGTACAGATTAGGTGCTATTTTGCTTATATAAACGCTAATGTGCTCTTTTCAGGCATTTGAATGGTACTACCCTTGGATCTTTTGTGCGGCCAGCTGTTTTGATCACTGATGCTTACAATGCCTTGAACAATCAGGTCTACAAAAGGCAGCAGGATCAAGATTTCATTGGTACATCACTGGACTAGCTACCCATAAGTATTCTCTTGCATTAGATATGTTATTCTTACCATCCCCCTTCCGTCCTTGTCAGATTGAGCTACCAGCTCATGATGAAGTGTAAATTGATATGTATTGTTACACATAGAAATTAAGAAGATGCACTGATACACATTATTTATTTCCCAAATTTGCAACATTTGGGATTTTCTTTTTCACTTTTAGTTCATTGTGAGGTGCCATGGTCAGATACGATGAACAATTTAAAATTGTTATTTTACCTGCATTGTATGTCAAAACATCTTGGTTCAAGCGTCAACCTGTTTTATACAGATTCAATGGTGAAAGTTCTATCAAGTGGTGGCAGCGTATTATTGCCTGTTGATACAGCTGGTAGAGTGCTAGAACTTCTTTTAACAATGGAGCAGGTGACATCTTGATTGTATTATTATTTCTCTTTTTCCCTGTTATGTTAATGATATGCTAACCTTTATCTTGATACGTTCCAGTACTGGGCTCAACGACATTTGGTCTATCCTATCTACTTTCTGACAAATGTTTCTACAAGTACTGTTGATTTTGTCAAGAGTTTTCTTGAATGGATGAGTGATTCGATCTCGAAGTCTTTTGAACACACTAGAGATAATGCCTTCTTATTAAGGTATAACGATTGCCATGTCATGAACATGCTTCCCCTCTCTTGCTCCTAGTAGAGCCACACTTATATGTTGTCACTTTTGGGTTGTTCTGTTCTTAGAATACTATTATCAGAGCCATTTTAACTGTGCTGCACTTCAGTTTGAAGATGTTTTGTGTCTATTGAACTTTGTATTTTAGAATCCTCAAAAGTGCTTTCTTAAGGTTATGTCCAATTGTCCACATAATTTTTTATTTGATTGGTAACAGCTATTCTCCTTTCTCTGTCGCAGACATGTCTCACTGATAATTAACAAAGAAGAGCTAGAGAAACTGGGAGATGCTCCAAAGGTTAGAGTAACAATATATTTGTCTACCGTACCTTGGAATCTTGAACTTAACACATATTTGGCAGGTGGTTCTAGTATCCATGTCAAGTATGGAGGTTGGCTTTTCCCATGACATTTTTGTTGAGATGGCAAATGAAGCTAAAAATTTAGTGCTTTTTACTGAGAAGGGTCAGGTACATCCATTTGGGCAGCCTCTCCAAATGTCTCACACTTCTCTTCACTCTTCACATGTTTTCAGTAGGTTGCCACTTTAAATAAATTGCCATAAGAATTGCAGAGCTTTGAAGATATAAATGACTAGATGCCTTGTGAACACTTAACTGAAACTTTCGATATGTAAAGAACATGAGCCGAAGCCTGAAGGTGTTTTTGTGAATTAATTGCTAACTTCATCTTTTACTACTGGTGGAAAAGTATAAAGCCCCATTTCCATAAAATTTACCATTATAGCTGTGTCATGTCCCATAGATTTGACTGCAAAGAGGGATGAGAAACGTCTTCGTTTATTTTGTTTGGTAGTAGAATGCTCCTGTTGTATGTATGTATTCATAGACTTCTGATTACAAAATATTCCCTTTCCAGTTTGGGACACTTGCTCGCATGCTTCAAGTGGATCCACCCCCCAAAGCTGTAAAAGTCACTATGAGCAAGCGAGTTCCTTTAGTTGGTGATGAGCTGAAAGCTTATGAAGAGGAACAAGAACGGATAAAAAAGGAAGAAGTGCTAAAGGCTAGCCTCAGCAAGGAGAAGGAGCTAAAGGCTTCTCATGAATCAAATGCAAAGGCTTCAGATCCCATGGTTGTTGATGCAAGCTCGTCTCGTAAATCATCCAATGGTATAAGATGGCTACACATTTTTGCGGAACTTACATTGGCTGTTTTACCTGATCCGTCACATTTGCAATTGCATAGTACAGTTCTAAATATTATGTGTCTCCTGATAACCAGTTCTAGTTCTTCTAAAGACTGTCTGTAACTCTGTTTTTATGACTATTCTACTTCTGTTCCTTTTCTCCTTATCTTGTATGTTGACTTGATGTACTTCAATATCCCTGTTCCATTCTTGTTTACTATACTGAAATATCAAATTGATGGTAAACACATCTGTTTTTCCCCAAACTGATCCTGTGCTTAAAGTCTTTTACTATCTGATTCTGATGTAATATGTTGTATATAGCTAACTGCGCTTCTTTACTTTCTGCTTCCATCAGCTGGCTCACATGTTGGTGGGAATGTGGATATTCTAATTGATGGATTTGTCTCTCCGGCGACCAGCATCGCTCCAATGTTTCCTTACTTTGAAAATACTGCTGACTGGGATGACTTCGGCGAGGTTATCAATCCTGATGATTATATGATGAAACAAGATGAAGTGGATAATAATATGATGCTCGTAAGTTCGCTTATGAGCTCGCTGTCCCTCTTGACTACTCAAGAAGCTTAAGGCCTCCTTTGGTTCATAGGATAGGATTATCATAGGAATAGTAAACTTGTAGGAAATGACATGACATGCATCTTAAATCCTATGAGTAGGATTAGGAAAAGAGATGTCATTTGGTTCACATCATAGGAATTTTTCCATTGAGTCTAGGCTCTTTTTTATTTTCCTTTGAAATGTGAAGGATAGGAACTAATCCTATGTAGGAATAGGAATGCATTCCTACAAACCAAATGGCTCTAAAGGAAAAATTCCTACAAGAATCCTATCCTATAGAATTCCTGTGAAATTCCTCCAAACCAAAGGAGGCCTTAATTGATAAGTGTAAAACACATGAAACTTCCTTGCCATCTTCAGGGGTGCTTATTTATTTTTACTTTAGGTGAAATGATCTTATATAGTTACATGCACTCTAGATTATTAAGGGCATGTTTTCTTTTAGGGTGCTGGAGATGGCATGGATGGTAAGCTTGACGAGGGCTCCGCACGCCTTCTTCTTGATTCAGCACCGTCAAAAGTTATTTCCAACGAGATGACTGTAAGTTCTCCTGTCTCTTTATTTTTTGTCTCTGCATCTATAACAAAGTTATAGCTGTATGTCTACCGAGACTGAACTTTCACATCTGTTTACATATATCGCCATCTTCCAGGTGCAAGTGAAGTGCTCATTGGCATATATGGACTTTGAAGGTCGGTCCGACGGACGTTCCGTAAAATCAGTTATTGCTCATGTGGCCCCACTGAAACTCGTACGTGTCTTTAGTTGGAATATTGTATCTTATAATATATGTGGCTTTGATTTTTCAGTTTTGACTTACTTGCTCCCTTCTGAGTATTTCTTTGTTCTCCCATGTCTTTTATCCTTTTCATGGTTAAAAGATAGTTCTGAATTCTCTCCAAGCCTATGTCCTGAAGCACTTGCATTATTTAATCCAAAGCTAGTTAGATCATGTGAATCTAGCATTGGATATTTAATCCACTTGGAGGTGGATATGCCAGCATACACTTTGTGTAGATAATTACTATGGTTATCCTTGTTTTTATTTACCATGTGTGATATCAGTGACCTCCTGCAGTTGCAGTGCTTGTGGTCAATACTTGCTCTGTATGTAAAAATCTGTAGCACATTCTAAACCTCTTCTCATATTTTCCCAGGTTTTGGTGCATGGATCAGCCGAAGCTACTGAACATCTAAAAATGCATTGTGCAAAAAACTCTGACTTGCATGTTTATGCTCCTCAGATAGAAGAAACGATTGATGTAACATCAGATTTATGTGCTTACAAGGTTAGTCTGTTAACTGACAAACTCTTCAGTAGCAGAGCTCTATTTAGGAGATCATGAAAATAAGGTCATCATTGGATAGTGGTATGTTAATTCTTACAGTCAATGCAGCCATCTTCGCGATGCTCCATATTACTGGATATAATAGCCATTGCCAATTACTAAGTAACTGCACCATCACGACATTCACAATTAATCAGCAACAAGAACTTTTTACATGCCATTATTTATTTAAGCTAGGAGGCTAATGTTACTTTGCAACCAATATAATATACACAGACTTGCTAATTTTGTAATTTCTGTGCTATCATGAAATTTCAGGTACAACTTTCTGAGAAGTTAATGAGCAATGTCATTTCTAAGAAGGTATGAGCTATATTTGATTCCCTTAGTGTTAATTTATTTTTATCTCTCCATTGATGTTAAAGTCATATTGATATGGAGATTATGCATCATATAAATTTGAGATAAGTAAAGCATCAATCTAATGGTTCCTGTTCTCTCTTGGGATAACTTAGCTCCTAAAGTACTCAGAGCCCATTCAGATCTCCATAATTAGCAAACAAAAAGAAAATGGTAGAACTTCTTTTACTGTTCAAAATGGGAAAAAGACAAAAATGAACAAAAAGAAGTGTTGTTGCTTCCAACCAGGCAGCCCATTCATTCCATTCCCAACTAGTCACCAGCCATAAGAATGACTAATGTTAAACCAGTTGAATTTGTTCATCAACCCTGAGCCATCCATGCAAAATCTTGGCCAGTAACCACCGGAAACCACATGGTCTCAGTCTTCAGCCACATTTACTTGCTTTGAGTTTGTTGAAATAAAGCACTGGCTCTGACACCAGCACTTTCTGCAGTTGGGTGAGCATGAAATTGCATGGGTTGATGCAGGGGTTGGAAAGGCGGATGAGAAGCTCAGTTTGCAACCCCCCTCATCAACTCCAGCAGCCCACAAGTCAGTTCTTGTGGGTGATCTGAAATTGGCCGATTTCAAGCAATTCCTAGCAAATAAAGGTTTACAGGTAGGCCTCTGATCTTAATTTTGAACTTATGATATTGCATCCCTTAGTCATCCTATCCTTCACGTGTTGGTTTTGGAATGTGCATCAAACCGACATCTCTTGTTATAGAGACCGAAATGTAGTGCTAAGAAATTCTTTCCAGGTTGAGTTTGCTGGGGGTGCGCTACGGTGCGGCGAGTACATCACCGTGCGCAAGATTGGCGATTCTAACCAAAAGGTAACTAACCACTATGCATTTAGCAGCAGTTTCAACTAATCATTTTTAGTTGTTTCCAAACTTTGGTCGGCACGGTCCTTCAACAACGGAAAATACTATATATCAAGCATGATAAACTGCCTTTCTGGGTTCATGTATGATTCTGGTTGGTGTGCCTGTGACACGCATGATTGTGCATTGCAGGGTAGCACAGGCTCTCAGCAGATTGTGGTCGAGGGTCCGCTGTGCGAGGACTACTACAAGATCCGCGAGCTCCTTTATTCACAATTCTTCTTGTTGTAGAGGTCAAGCACTGCACCATTGTTGTGTGTTGTACAAACCGACCGGTGAATAGACAAGTGGAAACCGCCTGGCTAACGTAAATTAATCCTGGGGTTGCCAGTTGTACCTCTTCTTATTGAACACCTTGTCCATCGCTAACGTCATTTGCGCATTTATCTTTTAGTTCAATGATTTCATATTTCTGTGTTATGTGTGTTGCCACCTGCGACCGCGAGCAATTGACTTCATAATGAGATTTTTTTTTATCGTTGTACTAGTACGTAATGAAGAGGGGAGACTAAATTTTGTACCAGTAGGGAAACACAACAAATGTTTCACTACGGTAGTATGTTCATGTTTCGGCAAACTACCGTTTCCTGCCTTTGCCAGTGCTTGAACTCCCAAAGTTTTTCTTTCTTTTCTTTTTGAGGGAATGCCTTCCAACTTGTTAACCAGTTAACTTCTAGTGACCGAACTAGGCACAAGCTCATGTTGATCCAAGCATCCAAAACAGGGGAAAAAAACAATAGATCGACGAATCCTTAATATTTTTTCAAAAAATATTAATAATAATAAAAAGTTACTAAGAAAATAATCTTCACGGTTCCCCTCTATCTGCTTTTTTTTTTTTTCCTTTGAGCCTTTTTTGACTTGTGCAAGATGTCATGTCCCAGAATGTAGGCCTAGTGAGTTGGTCGATCGGGCGATCGTGGCCGTGAGTCCGCCTACACAGTTGTTTGCCTGTTTAATTTTTTTAAAAAAGAATATGCTACTGAGGTTATTAAAAATATCAGAGTGAAAGCTAATACTCATCCGTCCCATAATATAAGACGTTTTTGCAAGCTAACATGAGTTCCAAATACGCCTTATGTTATGGGACGGGGAGAGTATCTTTTAATAGAAATTGTGATGAAAATAATTTAGTCGCTCGCTTAAGGAATGACGCACGCTTGCATTAATATTTGAGGGGTCAAGCTAACGCCTTGGTTTTTCTCTCCTCTTTCATTCCCCTCTACCTGGAGGGGCGCCATGGGGCCGTTTGGATCGATGCCATCAGATGCCCAGCCAAAAATTTGGCGTTTACCTAGCATGGCGTATGTGTTTGAATAGATGTCAAAAAATTGGTGCGCCTTGTCCTGCCCAGCCGAGCTAGTTCAATCCGACGCCAATTCTTCGGCGAGACGCGGGCGACGAAATTGGCCGCCAATTAATTGGCGCGCCCGCAGTTGGCGGGGCAGACCCTGGCATAAACCAAACAGCCCCCATGTGACGTCCTCCCTGGAAATAGCCAAAATAATTCAGGGGCGTAGGGAGTACCGAACACTATATTTGTAGATACCATGGATTTTTTGTATTTACTGTAGTCAATAGCAATTTATTTAATAAGTCCATGGCAAATTTATTACATATAGCATGGCAAAAATACTTTGTATATAAGATGGCATTTTTGTTAATCATACTATGGCAAATTATTTTTTTGTATGTTCCATGGCAATTTTCATATTATACAGACGGATGCTTTTTCATTGTGTCATGAATTAGTATGTTTTTCATGGTGTTCCACGACGGTTTGAACATGATAGCTTTCTCGGGACATACCGAATCCCGTCGTCCACTCATCTTCTCTTCTTAGGCATTCAAGGGTGGGTAATGCATTTGCGAGGAAAGTAGTCCGGCCGAAGTTGTTGCGCTTCGACCGGCATTTGTTGAGAAAAATTAAAAGAAGGACTGGGTGCTAATTTCTTGAAAAAGTTGCTTAGGATTTGAAATTTGGAATCGAGGAGTTAAAAATTTGAGGGCTCAGATGTTAAGAGGCGGAGTCGGTCTCTCTCGGTCCAGGTTTTGCCTTTGTTTGGACCGACGACGGATAAAAATGTCTTCTTTGTTTGTCCCGTGCCCGGTCTGGAGTAGATCCATGGCCGTCGATAGATACCGAGCAGAGCAGGGGAAGCAGATCGGAACCGGGATGGATCGGGCCAAGAGAGCGGTGCCGCCGGCAGCCGACGAGAGGTACGCCAAGAAGCCCTGCTGCCACCGCCACCCAAGCGGCGGAGGCGGCGTGCCGGAGATCTCCTCCCTCCTCTCCTCGCTCTCCGTCGCCAAGCGCCACTCCCCGGCCGCCGCCCACGACCACGCCCCCCTCAACAAGCGGCCCCGTTACGACCACCATGACGCCGCCGCCGCCGCCGCCGCCCTCGACGCCCGGATGCGAGGTACCCACGCTGACCACGACGATATTCCGATCCGATCAACCGCTGCACTCGGCTTTCCATCGTCAACCCATCGCTCTGCATCTGCTGCTGCTGCTGCTGCAGGACTGGAGATCAGCTGTGAGGCGACGGACATGGAGGAGGAGCAGCCGGACTGGGCGGGCTTCCTGCCGGAGCTGCTGGATCTCATCTGCGGCCGGCTCCCTCTCGCCGACGTGCCGCGCTTCGGCGCCGTCTGCAGGCACTGGCGCTCGTCAGCGTTCCCGGTGTACCCGGCCGACGCCGCCCCCGTGCTTCTCAGCGCCACCCTCACCGCCGCCGGCGCCGTACGGTGCTACAGCCCCCACCTGCACAAGACGTTCGTCCTCGCCGCCCCTCCCCTGCCCGAAGGCAGCAGGGTCTTCTCGGCGGCCGCCGGCGGGTGGGTCGTGCTCACCACGCCGGGCAGGACCGTCATGTTCGCCAACCTGCTGGACGGGTCCGTGCACGAGACGCCCAAGCGGGAGGGCGACGGCCGCGGGTTCATGACCTGCGCGCCGCGCCCCGGCCGCCGCCGCGAGGGCGTCGACATTGGCCGCAACAGCAACGGCAGTCCTCCCAATGGCAAGGACTGCTGCTTCGACGTGTTCTCCATCTTCTCCGGTATGGACACCATCAGGGTCCAGAGCTGGGGCGGCGGCGGCGGCTGGAAGAGCGTCGAGGAGCAGAGCAGGTTCAGAATGTCATTCTGCTGCAGCCCGGTGATGCACAAGGGGATGCTCTACTGCCTTGGACAAGAGGGCGCTCTAGGGGTCTACGATCCCGGCGAGGCGACGTGGAGCGCGCTCCCCAAGCCCGCCGGCTTCGGCCCGGAGCTCGCCTACAAGAATTGCTACCTCGTCGACTCGCGGTCGGAGCTGCTCGCCGTCCTGACGGGCAGCAATGGGGCGCCGCCCATCCACGTGCTGAGGCTCGACGAGGCCAAGATGGCGTGGAAGAGGGTGACTTCGTTGGACGGCCGCTCCCTCTTCACCGGAACGACGTCGTCGGTGTCGGTGGCAAAGCCGGGCGTCGAATCCATGGCCGACAAGGTGTACCTTCCCAAGTTCTATGGCCGGCCGCAGGTGATCCAGGCGGAGCTCGCCGACTCCGATGGCCGCCTCTTCTTCGTCGCCAAGGCGGCAGAGCGGGAGCAGCAGGGATTGGTCGCGGCGTCGGGTAGTGGGGATTACGGCGGCCCCTGGTGCTACGACATGGAGTCGCACTCCGGCGGGCAATTCGTGGGCTCCAAGACCCTGCTGCAGTACTTTTGGGTTCATCTCGGCCGCGTCGCCATCGCCGGATGATGATGATGAAGGAATGGTTATAGACTGACTGGCATCCATGGAAGGATCATCGTCCATGAAACTGGTCTTGCCATGTAGAATACTTTGTAATAAGAAAAAGATTGTATTATACTTATCCTTCAAATCAAAAAGAAAAAGATTGTATTATACTTGCATATATATCATCTTAAGAATTTTTGAACTACATTCTGCTAGAGCTCTCTATCTGTCTTATGTTGTTGCAATGGAATGGAGAATGGAACTAATCTATGATGAAGATGAAGCTGATGATGATAATGATGATGAATTGGTGGTGTTGTTGTCGTGGTCGTCGTCGAAGCAGAGGTGGAGCGGGACGCCGGGGGTGGGCTCGACGACCTTTGCATCGGGTAGGGCGTCGGCGAGCATGGCCCTGAAGGCCTGGATGGTGCCCCGGGTGGAGACGAGGGCGGCCAGGAGGCCCTTGGCGTCAAACTCGCCGTTGCTCATGGGCACGACGTAGCTTGGGTTGAGCAGCCCGGCGAGCTCGACGGCGTCCTCCTGGCCGGAGACGAGGGTGAAGTCGGCCGGGAGGAGCTGCTTGACGACGGGCGTGATGAGCACGTCGGCGCGGAGCGCCCTGTCGCGAAGGAAGCCGGCGTCGTACACGCAGTGCGGCTCGTAGTAGACGCTCTTCCCGGCGGCGGTGACTATGTAGCCGTTCTCCGGGCGCTGCCATGGCGGGCCGAGCACGGGGCCGGCGGTGGCGAGCACCGTGACCTCGCCGGCGGTGGTGGACTGGCCTGGCTCGAGGTAGGTGACGTCGGTGAAGGGGAGGGCGGAGAGGATGGGGCGCGCGTTGGGCGTGGTGACCACGGGGAGGTTGGGGCGGATGGCGGCGAGCTTGGTGAGGGTGCGCAGGTGGCAGTGGTCGTCGAGGCTCTGGGTGATGAGCAGCAGGTCGACGTTGAGGTGTTGCAGGGCGGCGGCGTCCTTGGGGTTGAGGGTCTTCTTGGCGGCGTCGAAGAGCCATGGGATGCCGAAGTCGAGGTTGCCGACGAGGATGGGGTCGACGAGGATCTGGAAGCCGCCGGGCAGCTCCCAGAGCCAGCCGTTGAACTCGAGGTAGGTGAGCTTCACCGTCGTTGAGGTCTTTGTTGCGGGTGTGGTGGTGGCGGCATAGGAGGACGAGGAGTCGCTGCTTTTGATTCTGGTGGTGGTGGTGTGGTGGATTGGTGGTGGCCGACGGTGAGATAACCACCGTTGTTGGGAGGTGGAGGTGGAGGAGAGGATGGATGGAGCGGGTTGAGGTGGGAGGAGCTTGAGGAGGAGGCCGGTCATGGCCATGGCTGGTCTCTGGATCTGCTGCTGCTGCATTCGTTGGTGGATTCGATTTGCTACTTGTACAGTTGAGTGGTTCGTTGGTGTAGCAAAGGCCACGTGTACGCCTCCGCCTCCAACTGCTCTGCTTTCTTTCTCTCCAAAATGCAATGCATCAACAGAACAAAATTGCTTCTTTTCTTTCCTTACTTATTCTTGTCCTGTTTTATAATCTCCAACAGCTTTTGTCAAATCGAACGTTTTCATGGCAATTTATACAGACGTGAGGATTACAAATTTAGTTTGCAAGCACGGCAGCAATTTCCTAGCAAAAAACTAAAATGAACCGGTACGGATTTACCGTGCTCGTCAACTAAACTTGCCATCCTCCCTCAGCAAGCATAATTTGGCAGTCATGAAGGAACGTTTGATTTACCATTCCTAAAAATCTCTTTACTTATACTTTATATGTACACATATGTATTGCCTGATTGTACAATAATAATTGTTTCTTTGTTGACTGATAATTCTAGTGTGCAATAGTTGTTGGCAAAAGAAGAAGAAAAAGGTACAAGTTCCCAAGTGCTTTGCTAGCTTAGCTTTCATGGAGATGTCTGTATTTTAGCAGGAATGTATAATTAGAAGCGATTTGCTATTAGATAGTTTTTAAAAATACTCCCTCCATTTCTAAATATAAGACCTTTTAGAGATTTCACTATGGATTAGATACGAATGTATATAGACATATTTTAAAGTATAGTCACTGATTTTGCTTCATACATATTCTATAGTAAAATCTGTAAAAGGTCTTATATTTAGGAATGAAGGGAGAGAACGACATTTTGGAGCTCGGCCTCCATGGAGGCCGTTTGTTTTGAAACATTCAAAATTCATATTTTTCGGTTTCAAAAAAATCTGAAAAAAATTGTCCAAGCATACAAAGATGTGATGTGTATGTGTGTAAAATTTCAGGATGAAATACCTAGAGATGCGATATGTGCAAAAAGAACAAATTCATGAACTTTTGAGATGAATAGTATCATGTGTTGAAAAGCCACGGATTTATCTTTTTTGCACAGCCCTCAATATTTCGTCCTGAAAATGTACACACATGTGTGTTGTGCCTCCATGTATATCTGTATTTTTTTTCAGAATTTTTTGAAATGTAAAAAAATAAATTTTGATGAATTTTGTATTTTTCAGAAACCGACCTCCATGGAGGCCGAGCTCCAAAAGCAATTTTCGAACGGAGGGAGTACTAGATAGTAGTAGGTTTTGATGAAAACATATAATGATACTGTATAAGAGACTAGCGACAGCAAGCATAGATAGGATAGAACATAATAATCAGCAGTCTGATAGTGCATTACATGATGTGGAAATTCATTCATTCATTCGCCATCCATCCAAACAAACACACTGCAATGCTTTGGTAATTAAAAGTAAGTAAGCAGATACTCCTGCTGTTAACCACCAATGCTCGGCGCAAATATACACATGAATGGGATGAGATGGGCAAAATGGACAAATCTAACCTATGGACGCCTCAAATTCACAAAGTGAACATCGCATGAAAAAAAATCATTCTGTGTGGCGTCCGACAGCAAGACGTCAAACTTTACTGTGCAGCGTCTGACTGACAGGCGCCGCACCTCCGGCCACGCTGGCACCCCGAGGTCAGGCTTGGTCCCACCCCCGCAGTGCAGCGCCTACACGAAAGGCGCCACACATGCAATGTGCAGCGCCGAACACAAAGGCGCTGCACATTGACTTATGTCGCCGTGGGCCGGCCCTACCCCATCCCCAACCCCACTCGTTCCAGTTACAAAAGCGCGGCGGCGGCTGTTTTCTCTCCTCATCGCAATCCCCTCTTCTAAATCCGCCAGATCATACGATTTCTTCGTGCATTGCTTCCCCAAAACGTCCTAGAAGGTAATCTCCTCCATTCCCCATCTTTCTATCCGAAAATTAGTTCATATTTCAGATTTGTGTAAGTTAGGATGAAACCCTTGATTTGCTTGGATTCAAAATTCATATGAGAAGTTTGGTGTGATTTAGGATTCCTAGATGAGTAGATGAATATTTAGGATTCCTAGATGAGTAGATGAGTTTTTAGGATTCGAAATTTATAATACTTGTGGAACTCTAGTGTTGTTGATTTGTTAAGTGCTAGATAAGTATTTAAATTCTTAGATGAGTATTTGAATGAGTATTACTAGATGAGTATTTAAATGAATATGTAAATTCCTAGATGAGTATTCCTAGATGATTTGTTGATTTGTGGAACCATTGTGTGGAACATATGTATGATTGTTGAGATGAATATGTATTGTATAACTCATTTAATTTTCTTCAAATATGTAGGATGGTGTAGCTTCTCGATAATTCCTATGGCATTGAATACCGGGCCTACTTGATGTCGGAAAAGAGAATGGTAATAAGAATACTAGTTGGTACTCCCTCCTTTCCGGTTTATAGGGCTTATCTCAAAAATTTCGTTTTCCCGATTTAAAGGGCTCATCTTCATCTCATTTTAAGATTCCGAGGTGCATTTAATGTTTGCATGCAATATTTAAAAGGAACAAACCAATACATGCAATGTTCCTACTCATCTAGTGGCCAAGCTTGCATGCATTGCAATTAATTCAAATTAATGCATCAGTTTAATTTGGGTAGTTTTGTAAAGTACGAGATATATTCCTCCACTCATCATATGCCTTGGTTGATAAGATTTCAGATTTGAGCCATATAAACCGAAAAGGAGGGAGACCAAGACGCGCTCAGATCCCTCAAAACTCGTGTCTAGTTTAACCAACCGAAGAGCTTCGTTTCGTATTTATACTCCGGCTGCTAACCTTCCAAGTTTAATGGCAGCGCGTGCCCCACCAAAAAGAAGCGCATGCATTGGCTGCTTTTTTACTGCGGCTGCATGCGTGAGCTAGAAAGTAGGAACGGTTGCTCTGCATGCCAAACGCACAGACCAATGGGCAGAAGCAGGTCTGGCGCAGACGGACTAGTAATTCCGGACGGGGCGTAGTGGCTCTCCGGCCCTTTAATCCCGGACGGAGGTATTAGTTTATAACGTGTGTTTGTTTGAAAAGGTCAAACCGTAATCACTTCACTTCTATATTTGCAGAACCTTATACCCCTAAAGATTCGGTCTCACGGGGCATCGTCGAATGTCATGCCCTACGATGAGCGGTACACACCGTACACCTACAAGACATGACTCCTCCTGTTCATTCAGCTTGTGAGCCGGTCGACGCCAAGCCTGAATGCTGCGGCAATCACCACACTTATGGATCGGTGGAGGCTGGAGACGCACACTTTCCACCTCCGGACCGGGGAGATGACCGTGACACTTCAGGATGTTTGAATGATCACCGCACTTCCTATCAAGGGGAAGCCTCTTTGTATGAGCATCGATCCCGAGGGATGGCGTCAACAAATGGAGGCCCTTGTTGGTATGGCTCCTGCAGAGCCGGTGCCAGTAGATGGAGACAAGAAAGAAAGAGTCACAGCCGGCGCTCCTTTCACGTGGATCGTAGCGTACTTTGCGTAGTTGCCTGAGGGCGCTAATGAAGATGTGATCCAGACTTATGCTCGTGTGTACATGTGGTATGTTATCTCTAGGACTCTCTTTGCTGACGGTGGCAGCAAGAATGCTCAATGGATGTGGATGAAGGTGTTGACTGTCCTAGACAACAACTTTAGCTGGGGTTCGACGACACTGGCCTGCTTGTACCGACAGGTAATAATTTGTTCGTAGTTAGTTCCATGTTTGAGCTTTCACTCTTGCCTTAACTGATCCATGCTTGGTTTTACGTGCAGTTGGACGATGCTTGTCATAGGGCCTCAAAAGACGGCGGAATTGGTGGTTGTATGCTCCTACTTTCTGTATGAAGTTGGGAACGCCTGCCAGTTGGACGCCCTAAAGAGGTAGGGTTCAAGGCTTGGGACGACCATGAGAACCCTATACGGCTTCCCACTTGGGCTTACAAGCGGGACGTGGTATCGGAGATGATGAGCGATGTGGATATCATGCACATGCAATACACCAACAAGATGGATTTGCTTACCGTCGAGAAGGTAAACATTGACATTACATCACTCACTATGCATTCTCTACATGAATGTTGCCTCGTTGTGCTATGTTGCAGGTGGAATGGTGGCCATATGGTACCGGGGATAACTTTGGTGTAGCACACACATTCCAGCTCAATCCAAAGTGCTTGCAGGAAAACATCTTTGGCTTATGCGGTGCCCATTGATATGCAATAGGGCGGTTGAGTTTCATCTGCCACATCGTGTGTACTCGCAGTTTGGGTTGTTTCAGGGCCACCCACCGGAGTACGTGGACACGGACCTCCAGCTTCACTGGTAAGAGAGCATGAACCGTGAACAACTTTTATCGTGGTCTTTTAAATGATGCTAATATTGAGCTATTTAACATGCAGGTTGGATAGGAGAAGGCAACGCAAGATCAAGGATTGGGATAAGCATCATAGGAAGTACGTCACCGAGTTTGAACGATGTGTGGAGCTAGCTGTCCGTACAGCTGGATTCCAGCTACGTGAGTATTGTCCACTTGCTTTCAACAACTACATTCGATGGCTTCAGCAGAATACTCGTCTGGACATATGCCCGCCGGCTTTCGAGGAGGAGATATTGGAAGATCCCACCGCATTCGATGAACTTGCCCAGGAGGAATACAACAAGCTTATCAGGGAAGGGTGAGGGAGTCCGGGATTAAGGGGTCCTCGGACTACCGGCTTGTTCCTTATGGGCCGGACTCGTGGGCCACTTGTTGGAGGAACGTACTGACCGAGTACCCCGTGACCAAGGAGGAAACCTAAGGAGCCATGGCGTGCCCTTCAAGCTAAAGATGGTAGAATAGGCATGTTTACTCCTTCAACAAGCGGCTGACTATGTGTAACCCTAGGGACCCCTGGTGTCTATATAAACCAGAGGGTTTAGTTCATAGAGGCTAGGTGAACTCATCTAGGGTTTAGCAACTTGATCTCGAGGTAGATCGACTCTGTAATCTTCATACATATCAATACAACCAAGCAGGACGTAGGGTTTTACCTCCATAGGAGGGCCTGAACCTGGGTAAACATCGTCTCCTTCGTCTCCTGTTACCCATCGATTCTAGATCCACATCTCGGGACCCCCTACCCGAGATCCGCCGGTTTTGACGCCGACATTGGTGCTTTCATTGAGAGTTCCGCTGCGCAATCGCCAGAGAAATCGATGGCTCGTCTTATCTTCAGCGATGAAGTCTGCAGCAAGGACATTTTCGTTCCTGGTTAGATTTTCGCGTTCGGCAGCATCGTATCGCATGCCGATCGGGCCGGCCATCTTGGCCAGGTCAGAAGTTTCATCCCCGGACAGGAGGTCAGATTCGGGAACCTTGAGTTCGTTACCGACTCCCGGGGAGATCTTGTTTTAACGAAGCTCTCAGCTCCCATGGAGGAGCCCGCAGGCCCCGACGCCTTAACGCGAGAGGCAGCATGTCCCACCGCTGAGGTGGCCTCTATCCCTGGGTCGGCCATAACGCCCAGCCCAGATGATATGCCCGGATCTGCCGCGACTGAATATAATCCGGGCGCGCCGTCGAGCGACCCTGGGACAACGGCGCTGCGAATCGACCCCATGCATTCCAGCGACATGGACCCTGCCGACATCTCGTCATTAAACGAGTTGCTTGGTCGGATACAAACCATGGGCGTGACCGACGGCCGAGCCTCAATCTACGACCGGATCGGGTCTAAACCCCATGATAGGGAGATTTATACTCCACCGATCTCTCATTTAGTCGCTACCATCGAGTGTCCGGTCGGAGGCTCGTCCTCTCAACTACCGGAATTAAAAACAGTTTACACCCCGGTTTTCGACCGCCAGAATCCCTCCTACAATCCGGAATCCGGATCCCACACCGGAAATAGTTCGGGATCGGTTACCGACCTAGCGTGCTACCTAGAGCCCGCGCAGAGGGGTCCAGTTTATAATATGGACTCTGAACCCGCCACGCCGGATCCCACGATGACGCGGGAGGCAAATGTCGTTATCCCGGACTCACATCCTGGCGAGAAACTAAAATTTTCCCCGCCCACCACCCAAATCGAGCACTCCCCAAGAAGTGCAGGAGAGCTTATGTTATTGGGCTTATGGGAAGTTAAACAACAGCCAGGGGAATCAGTCCATCATTTTTGGGCTAGGCTCCTCCTTATCAAAGACAGAGTACCAGATCCTAGTGGCCAGGAAATAATAGCAACCTTTAGGCACAATTGCCACAATGAAGGAATCCTTAATGCCCTAGCCCATCATCGCATTCACGACTTCTCCGAGCTATCGGACCTGGTACAAAAATACTGCGCCATGGAAAGCACTTGGCAAGCCGAACGTTTGTTTTCGGATCCGGTCCCTGTCGAACACCCTAGAGGAACTCGGAAAAAGAAAATACCTCCGAAACGGCCAGCCGAACACGAACCCGCTGAGAAAAAGAACAGACCCCCTACGGGAGTCAGAACTGTCCGACGGGCTATTAGACAAGCCATGCCCTATACACTCCGTATCGCTGAACACAAGCCCGACTCACAGCTTTAGAGCTTGTTGGGTCGTCAGGCAGGTCGCAAAAAGCGGAGAGGCCATCCTCTAGGCCCTACCTCAAGGCAGACGTTCAACAGTGCCACCAAAATGCAATGCCAAGATCTTGACGATCTACGAAACGTTTTCCTCCAGGAATAAGATGAAGAGAGCTCTTCGAGAACTCGAACAAATCTATCAGGTGGCAGCAACGAACTCTTGGACAGACACACCGATCACCTTCGGAGAAGCTGATCAACCAATCACCCGCCCCGCCCGAACACCTGCCGCACTGGTCCTTAACCCTACCGTCGATGGTTTCAGGTTGCAAAAGGTGCTAATGGACGGTGGTAGTGGTTTAAACCTCATTTACGAGGATACCTTGGAAAAATGCAGTTCGACCGATCCCGCATCGAACATAGCAACACAACCTTTCGTGGGATTATCCCTAGGAAAGAGGCACGTTGTTCCGGACGCGTTACCCTCGATGTGGCATTCGGCACGCCTGAGAACTACAGATCCGAAGAACTTTTCTTTCACATCGTGCCCTTTCACAGTGGTTACCACACTCTGTTGGGGCGTGACTCCTTCACAAGATTTCAAGCTATACCACATTACGGGTATATGAAGCTCAAAATGCCGGGCCCAAACGGGGTGATCACAATCACAAGTGACCCGCATAGAGCCCTTCGAGCCGAAAACAGAACAGCAGCGCTCGCCCTCGAGGCACTAGCTGAGACCCTCGCAACAGAGGAATTAACCGCACTCCGGTCTACAGTGGACAAGGATGATGTGGTCCTTAGCAAGAGGCCCAAACCCACGTCCTTTAAACCCGCAGACGAAATCGTCAAATTCCAGGTACATCCAACGGACCCCAATAAAACAGCGTCCATCGGAGCTCAGCTGGACCCCATGGTGGACGAAGCACTGCGAACATTCTTACGAGAAAACTGGGATATCTTTGCCTGGCATCCTTCGGATATGCCAGGAATCCCACGACGGCTAGCAGAACACAATCTGAACATAATCGCAGGCTTCAAGCCCGTCAAACAGGCTTTACGCCGATCTTCTGAACCCAAGCGACAAGCTATGGATGAAGAACTAGCAAAATTGCTGGAGGCCGGATTCATAAGAGAAATCAAACACCCCGTGTGGTTGGCAAACCTGGTGATGGTACCGAAGAAAGATAAATCTTGGCGGCTGTGTGTCGATTTCAAAGACCTTAATAAAGCCTGCCCCAAGGACCCTTTCCCCTTACCACGCATTGACCAGATTATTGACGTCACTGCCAGACACGACTCATTGTGCTTCCTCGACGCTTATTCCGGATACCATCAGATCAAAATGAAGGAATCCGATCAGGCTGCAACTGCATTCATCACCCCCTACGGGCCTTTCTGCTTTAACACAATGCCTTTCGGGCTAAAAAACGCAGGTGCTACATACCAGCGTATGATTCAGACATGTCTCGAAGAACAAGTCGGTAAAACAGTCGAGGCATACGTGGACGACGTGGTCATCAAGACCAAACACGTCGGCCAGCTGATAGACGACCTCAGGCAAACTTTTGCTAGTCTTCGGGAATATGATATACGACTCAATCCGGACAAATGTGTCTTTGGAGTTCCCGCTGGTAAACTACTCGGATTCATTGTTTCCCATAGAGGAATAGAAGCGAATCCCGCTAAGATTCGCGCCCTATCTCAACTTGCGATTCCTACAGAGCTAAAGCACGTCCAAAGGCTGGCGGGCTGCGTGGCGGCTTTGAGCTGCTTTATCTCCCGCCTTGGTGAAAAGACTTTACCGCTCTACAGGCTGCTGAAACGGACCAAAAACTTCGAGTGGACCGATGAAGCAACGGCCGCACTAGAGGAAATTAAAACACTACTGGCCAGCAACCCCATACTCACGGCGCCAGGCGCCGGTGAACCAATGTTACTGTACATCTCGGCCACCAATCAAGTGGTCAGTGCGGTGCTCGTCGTCGAACGAGAGGACGAGGGTCACAAATTCCGGGTGCAAAAGCCAGTCTACTACGTGTCAGAAGTGCTAACGCCATGCAAGTCCAGATATCCGCACTACCAGAAGATAGCCTATACAGTGTTTATGGCATCACGAAAGCTCAAACATTACTTTCAAGAATGTTCGGTCACGGTGGATCCGAAGTACCCCTAAACGATATAATCAACAATAGGGACGCCACCGGCCGCATAGCCAAATGGGCCATCGAACTCCTTCCTTTCGAAATCACCTATAAACCACGACGAGCTATTAAATATCAGGTGTTGGCCGATTTCCTTGCCGAATGGCAGAGGCCGAGCTCCCCAGAGAATATAGTACATACTCCCATTGGACGATGTACTTCGATGGATCCAAGACACTGTCCGGACTGGGGGCTGGAGTTATCCTCACATCTCCCACGGGAGACAACGTCTGGTACGTGTTGCAGATCATGTACGCCGACTCCAACAATGCGGCCGAATACGAAGCACTATTGCACGGGCTTCGGATGGCAACATCGATGGGCATACAACGGCTTGAAGTACAGGGAGACTCCAATCTCGCCATCTCTCAAATCAACGGCGAATTCGATGCTAAAAACCCAAAGATGGCAGCATACAGAAATGCCGTTCTTGAAATATCCGCACGGTTCGAGGGGCTAGAATTCCACCACGTCGCTAGAGACAGCAATCAGGCTGCCGACATTCTCGCCCGTATGGGAGCCAAGCGGGACCCCGTACCAAAAAATACCTTCCTTGAACGACTTTTCAAGCCATCGGTGTTATGGCAGGACGAGAATAAGGGTGCTGGAGCCATCGATACGGAAGAGCTCGTCCCTCCTACAAATGAACCAGATGAGCAAATCATCGACGGTTCCATAATTGAAGAAACGCCTTCAGCTCATGAGGTCATGGCAGTAATCGCACCATGGACCGAGCCTTTCCTTGCCTACCTTCTTCGCCAAGAATTCCCCGATGACCAGACGGAGGCGAGACGCATAATTCGGCGATCCAAGGCCTATAAGGTCCACGAGGGTGAGTTATATAAGAAAAGCACTACCGGGATACTCCAACGGTGCATATCTGAGGAAGAAGGAAGGCAGCTTTTGGCCGAAGTCCATGCAGGCATGGGCGGCCACCACGCCACAACACGGGCCTTAGTAAGCAAGGCTTTTCGAGTAGGATTCTTTTGGCCCAACGCTCGAGCGGACGCCCAAGCACTCGTCCAACATTGTGTTGGATGTCAACTATTCGCAAATCAAAGCCATATGCCCCCGACAGCTCTTCAGACTATTCCGATCACCTGGCCTTTCGCGGTCTGGGGGCTGGATATGGTCGGACCACTTAAAGGGGGGACCAAGAAAAATAAATACCTGCTAGTCATGGTCGACAAGTTCACCAAATGGATCGAAGCAAAACCAGTCAAATCAGCTAAGTCCGGACTGGTAATCGACTTTATATCCGGTGTGGTACACTGTTACGGTGTTCCGCACATCATAATAACGGACAACGGATCCAATTTCACCGCCCAGGAGGTGAAGGACTGGTGCACAAACATGGGCATCAAGCTCGATTACGCCTCGGTGTATCACCCGCAGACCAATGGACAAGTCGAACGGGCCAACGGCCTAATCATGAGCGGCATCAAACCACGTCTGGTCCGATCTCTTCATGAATCTGACTGCCATTGGGTAGAGGAGCTTGACTCCATTCTGTGGGGTCTGCGTACCACCCCGAATCGATCAACGGGATACACACTGTTTTTCATGGTCTACGGGGCAGAAGCAGTCCTTCCCTGCGATATCATTCACGACGCACCTAGGGTACGCATGTACGAAGAAAAGGAGGCCGAGTTAGATCGGCAGGATGACTTAGACGCCTTGGAAGGAGAGCGCGATATAGCTCGGGCCTGCTCTACTTTCTATCAACAGCAGGCTCGGCGCTACCAAAGCAGGGAGGTTAGAGCGAAGGCATATAATGTGGGCGAACTCGTCTTACGACTTTCAGAGAAGCAGAAGCATAAACTCAAACCCAAGTGGGAGGGCCCTTTCATCATTGACGAAGTACTTACAGGAGGGGCTTACCGCCTCCGCAACCCGCCGGACAATCGCCTCGAACCTAACCCATGGAACACAACTCGTCTTCAGCGCTTTTACGGCTAGACCGGTGTTGTCATATTTCTTACCTTTCTTTTTCTTTTTCTTCTCTTTCTTTCGTATTCTTTCCCTTCCTTTTTAGCTTTGCAGGATTTGATATCGCTTCCCAGCATGTGCTCGGCTAAACCGAGCTTGCGTTATATTTTTCGGCACACATCTTCAAATGTCCTATCCGAAAAAACACATGGGAGCTTCTTCCCGAAGCCGGTTATTATATATTTCGTGCAACCAGTTCACATGTATTGTGCACGCACACTTCCCTTATCGTGGTTACGCCATTATATGCATCAATTGGACCTAAGATTTTGGCCAAGCTGGGTTGCCTCGCTCCTGTGCTTACCCTCTACGTTCCCGATTGTTCGGCTAGAGGGTAAAGGGAGCACCTCTGCGATTGTTACGACCGGATCATCCGGATATGTACCTCAGACGGGTGAAGCCGAAAGCTAGCTATCTTAAGAAGAAAATTGGTCGGCCACGACAGAAGTAAAAAACTTGCAGTGGTTATCACCATTCCTGGGATTATTTTCCCAAAGAGGCCATTATCCGCATACTAGTAGTATACGGCCGTGACGTCTACGATCTACGTAGCAACCTGAAGGAAGGTCCCGATAGAGGAACTATTTTCTTCGGAAGATGTTTCTTACATTAAGTAGTAATATAACATATCTCCCTATGCACGTTCTGTCTGTTTGCACCGCATGGCCGAATTGCCTGGTTCCCCGAAATAAGTTCCTTTTATCGAAGGACATTCGATACAGAACACTCCCAAGCTCTTAGCGAGGGAGGCCGAAGCCGATGGCCGGTTAAGACAACGTTTACAACATAGACAGAGCATTTTTTTTTGATCTAAAGTACATAGTTACATAGAATCAAACACCTGGCTGTTGGTCAAGATTATCTATTAAGGTATCCAGGGTGCAATCTTCTTGCAAAAGACGAGCGGCGGGCATCACTTGGTCGTAAACCAAATGAAGCGGCACTTCTTGCCCATCTGGCCCCACCGGCCCAACCCGAGCCATATAAGGATGGCAATTTTACCCATGGGCATGGGTACCCATGGGTGCCCGATCCGCATGGGTAGGGTATGGGCACATCTTTGTGCCCATGGGCAGTGCCCAAACCCTACCCGCTTAGTCGTGGGTAGGGCATGGGTATGATTTCGTGCCCATGGGTATACCCAGACCCTATCCAATTATCTTACTGGTGGGTCACATTTTTATAAACACTAAGCTATACCAAGTCATTGTATGTCATTGTATGGAAGATATGTACCCTCACTCTCCATCCTCCTCCCAGTAACCAATTCCCCAACCATCGAAATATCTCGCTTGCTTGCACCTCCACCACACATGGAACTAGCAAATATGCCACCACCCTTCAATGTTGTGTTGACCTACCCAATGGGTACCCATCGGGCATGGATACCCATAGGGTATGGGCATGGGCATGGATGTTTACCCGATGGGTAGGGTACGGGTATGATTTTATGCCCATGAGAAACATGGGTATGGGTATGGGATTATTGTACCTGCACCATACCCTACCCATTGCCATCCTTAGAGCCATATGCTCTGGGTTAAGTTTGGTAAAGCGGGTCTTGACCATCGCCCACGCCTCCCGCGCTCCCTCTCGACAAGCCGATGTCTTCCATAACTCAAAACGACATCGGGCCCATTTAAACCTATCAGCCAGTTCGGACATCCCTTCTGGAGGCGTCTCGGCAGGCCAGAGTGCTTTGGCCATGCTCTTCATGGCTCTCCGAGCCCGCTCATGTACGGCAGACAGTCCCTTCAGCAGGTTCCCTCGGAATGATCCGATTTCTTCCTCGGGCCACCCGGTCAGGAGACCTAGACACGAGACGAAGCATGTCCCTCACACTTGATATAACAAAGGTACTTTTCGGAATTACGAAGATATAAGTGCACTTACAGAACATGCCCCCCTGTAATCTCTGGTTCTCTTCCTGGGCTTGAGCCAATTGAGTTTTCAAACTCTCAAGTTCTTCAGCTTGCCGCTGATTTTCTGCCTTAAGCCGGTTCTTTTCCTCAAGACTTCGAGTCAACACACGGTGACCAGCCTCTTGCTAAGATTCGGCATACCTCTGAGATTGTCGGGCTGCATCCAAATCTTTCTGCAACTGCCCTATGGATTCAGCTGCTATAAAGTACTCTCTCATCAGTACGGGAATGTCGATAAAACTCGGGAAATTGACGTACTCACCATGCGCCTCGCGGGTGAAATTCTTCACTTGCTCAAGCTCAGCCTTCACGGTTTGTACCTGTGTTCGGCTCACCTTGAGTTCCTCGGCCAACTTCTCATTTCGCTGCCTTGAAGCCTACATTATACATAAAACAATATTCAGATCCTTAACTCGGCCGTTCCGACCAAATCAAGGCTCGGGGGCTACTGGATTAATATTTGCGTTCGGTCGTTAAAACCGATCACTCACCTCCACGCTAGACGATAGCAGTTTAGCGGCTCCCTCAAGGCCAGCTCGGGCAGCGCCGATGTTTGCGCCACCAAACTTAGGGCAGTAAACTCTTGATCGGAAAACGCTTGGTGGCGCATGATACGTCCATTTTGCATCATGCTTTTATATCGATATTTATTGCATTATGGGTTGTTATTACACATTATGGTACAATACTTATGCCTTTTCTCTCTTATTTTACAAGGTTTACATGAAGAGGGAGAATGCCGGCAGCTGGAATTCTGGACTGGAAAAGGACCAAATATGAGAGACCTATTCTACACAACTCCAAAAGTCCTGAAAAGTTACGGAGAATTATTTTGGAATATATAAAAAATATTGGGCGAAAGAAATACCAAAGGGGACCCACCAGGAGGTCACAAGCCAGGCATGTGGGCCCCCTGGGCGCACCCCTGGGCGCACCCCTGTGGCTTGTGGGCCCCCTGGCAGGCCTCCGGTGCCCATCTTCTACTATATGGAGGGTTTTGACCTGGAAAAAATCATAAGAGAGCTTTCGGGACGAAGCGCCGCCGTCTCGAGGCGGAACTTGGGAAGAACCAATCTAGGGCTCCGGCGGAGCTGTTCTGCCGGGGAAACTTCCCTCCCGGAGGGGGAAATCGAAGCCATCGTCATCACCAACGATCCTCTCATCGAGAGGGGGTCAATCTCCATCAACATCTTCACGAGCACCATCTCCTCTCCAAACCCTAGTTCATCTCTTGTATCCGATCTTTGTCTCGAAAGCTCAGATTGGTACCTGTGGGTTGCTAGTAGTGTTGATTACTCCTTGTAGTTGATGCTAGTTGGTTTACTTGGTGGAAGATCATATGTTCAGATCCTTAATGATAATTAATACTCCTCTGATTATAAACATGAATATGCTTTGTGAGTAGTTACGTTTGTTCCTGAGGACATGGGATAAGTCTTGTTATAAGTAATCATGTGGATTTGGTATTCGTTCGATATTTTGATGAGATGTATGTTGTCTCTCCTCTAGTGGTGTCATGTGAACGTCGACTACATGCCACTTCACCATTATTTGGGCCTAGGGGAAGGCATTGGGAAGTAATAAGTAGATGATGGGTTGCTAGAGTGATAGAAGCTTAAACCCTAGTTTATGCATTGCTTCGTAAGGGGCTGATTTGGATCCATATGTTTCATGCTATGGTTAGATTTATCTTAATATTTCTTTTGTAGTTGTGGATGCTGGCGAGAGAGGTTAATCATAAGTGGGAGGCTTGTCCAAGTAAGGACAGCACCCAAGCACCGGTCCACCCACATATCAAATTATCAAAGTAACGAACGCGAATCATATGAGCATGATGAAAACTAGCTTGACAGAAATTCCCATGTGTCCTCGGGAGCGCTTTGCTTTATATAAGAGTTTGTCCAGGCTTGTCCTTTGCTACAAAAAGGATTGGGCCACCTTGCCGCACCTTTGTTACATTTGTTACTTGCTATCCGTTACGAATTATCTTATCACAAAACTATCTGTTACCGATAATTTCAGTGCTTGCAGAGAATACCTTACTGAAAACCGCTTGTCATTTCCTTCTGCTCCTCGTTGGGTTCGACACTCTTACTTATCGAAAGGACTACGATAGATCCCCTATACTTGTGGGTCATCAAGACTCTTTTCTGGCGCCGTTGCCGGGGAGTGAAGCGCCTTTGGTGAGTGGAACTTGGTAGGGAAAAATTTATATAGTGTGCTGAAATTTACTGTTACTTGTTACTATGGAAAATAATCCTTTGAGGGGCTTGTTCGGGGTATCTTCACCCCGAACGGAAGCACAAAGAGATGCTCCTCAACCTACTGCACCTACTGAAAATATTTATTATGAAATTCCTTCGGGTATGATAGAGAAACTGCTAGCTAATCCTTATGCAGGAGATGGAACACTACATCCTGATTTGCATCTGATCTATGTGGATGAAGTTTGTGGATTATTTAAGCTTGCAGGTTTGCCCG